>OU342952.1:10002500-15002500 GCA_910592335.1 Adalia bipunctata
TTGCTTTGTTTCTGGATCGTAGAAATGTACCCAAGTCTCATCCATAGTAATAATTCGGTTTGAGAAGTCTACATCGTTTTCAAATCGAGCACAGATCGAACGCGATGCTTCTACCCTTGCACGCTTTTGGTCAACATTCAAACATTTGGGGATCCAATTTACACAAATTTTTCTCAATAGAATAGAAATAGATAGAAAGCCTGTAGAATAACAAATCAATGAGACGACACATTTCTTTATTATATATTTTAATTCTTATTCGAATTAAACAGAACAGAACGGTCAGCCATTGCTATGGTAATGATCAAGAATGACAACAACGAAGTGAAGGCATTTCCCGGCCTAGTCCGGAAAGTACGTACCCTCCGGACTAGGCCGGGAAATGCTACTTTCTCAAAGAAAAAGCGTCCGGGAAGTGGGTAGGTACATTCCGGAAGGTTTTTGAAAATGAATGCAAATTATGTGTTTTATTCATTTTGGAAAAACCGCGCAATTTGGAACACCGTATACATTGCAAGTCAATTAAAAAAAGGTAAAAACTAACAACATGTAGCTCAATGATACTGAAAACCCAGAGACATATTCAAAATAATCTGAAATTGACGACTTTTCCGACAAACCTTAAGAAAACAAAGCGTTAGAATACATTTTCGAATATGATCGGTTTTTCTCAAAAATATAAAAGCCATATCGTTTCCAAGTGTTCTCAATGGAAGTTGATTGAGGAATAGATCTCAAGATATTGGACACCGCTAATTTCAATCTTATACACTTGGACGCATAAAAGGAGTATTGCGATATGAATAATGAAGCATAGATACAGGGTGGGGCAGAAGAACCTATCCGATTTCAAATCCCTTTTTCTCAGAAGAGAGAGCAGGTAGAGTAGTGGGGTAAAAACCGTTAGAAAGCTGGTTTTATGCCATTTGTCAGTAGTCAACATGCCTTGGTCTGGTGAACATCGTGCTTTTGTTATTGAGCGGTTTATCGAATGCGGCGGTTCGATAATTGCTACACAACGTGCTTTTCGAATTCATTTCGGACTCGGGCGTCATGATCCTGTTCCACATCACGCTACGATTAAAGTGTGGGTGTCAAATTTTAGACAGCATTGAAAAAGAAGTCGCCTGGACGTCCCAGGACAGCAACAGGACCTGAAAACGTGGCCAATGTGAGAGCCGCGATTGAACGTTCCCCGCGTCGTTCGGCGCGAAAACATTCGCTCGCTTTGGGGATTTCCAACCGCAGTATTCGGCGAATTTTGCACCGGGACCTCAAAATGCATCCCTACAAAATGGTTGTTGCACAGAAATTAAGTGAAAGGGATTTTGAAACCCGTACGAACCTGTGTCGCGATCTCCGAGAACTGCCAAACGACGATGTTGTGCTCTTCACGGACGAAGCCCATTTTCACCTTTGTGGCGCCGTAAACAGGCAGAATTTGGGGTTACCTCAAATCGAAGGTTTACCAGCATCGACCAAGGACCCTTCTTGCTTTACGAAGGGAAATTGCTCGGGCAATTGAAGAAATTCCTGTGGAAATGACGGTGAAAGTCATGGAAAGCTACCGCGAGCGCCTAAATAAGTGTATCCGCTCCCAAGGACGACATTTGAGTGATGTGCTTTTCAAAACTTAAATTTAAAAATGGCATAAAATTTGCGATATGTTAATAAAAAAAAAATTTTTGACAAGCTGAGTGGTTTTAATTTTATAACGTTTTGAAATCGGATAGGTTTTTCTGCCCCACCCTGTATTTCCGATTGCTTCGTGGGCGCCAATATACATTCTTCCCCCCCACCTATTTCTTCATATGTATCTGGAAAACTGCATTGACAAATTTGGTTCAAGCTAGCGTTACTGAATGAAATCCGAATACGTGACATTTTTAATCGATCGTCTGAATCGAGAAGACAATGAATTATTGTGGCGTATTATCCCGGAACTCACGATCGCTCATTATAACCATCGAACACATAACACAATACGGTAGATCTGAGTCGCTCTTTATTGCTTTCTATAATTTGCAACAACGGAACAGCGCTTACTCCTCTAATGGGATGACTATACCATATACACTGCTGCGCGATCATTATCTTGATGGCTGTTTCGACATAGGTCATACGGAGGTATTAGATGTAGGTGAGGTAAGTGCCATGAATCGGGGCTTCCTATTTCGTAAGTTCTTGGTCGATTGTAACCCACATCATCAAGAGTTACCGAAAGATACCAACAAGAAACCTTTTTCCAGTTAGGACACAAACGCCACTCGAAAAAGTAAATTTTGAGAATATCCAAATGTATACAGATGGCATATTCTCTCTGGTTCAAAAATCATTGAAAGAATGACGAAAAACTAGGTAATATAATCAACGTATGAAGATTTCTCAGGGCAAGTAACCGGGATATCACACAGATATAACTTGAAATGAAGAGGTCCTAAAACTGATCCTCGTGGAAGACGAAACCTTCCATCTGACAGCGTGCTTCTTATTATTCGTACAATTTTTCCACATTTCAGATGATTATATGAAGGGTGTTTCGAATTGCCATATTTTTTTTCAGAATGAACTGAATAAATAAAACACATTATTTGCATTCATTTTCAAGAACTTTTTATTGGTAATTGAAGTACATTATGACATTTATGTACGAAAAATAATATCTGCCGAATAGCCTTCTCCTGCATCTCTACATCAGACGTCCACTCTTCTGTCAAAATTTTCAATGACATTTTGACATAATTGAAGCTCTATCCCACTAATGACACGAATAATTTCATCCTTCAGTTGAGGAGTCGATTGTGAATTACTCTTATAGACCTGGCTTTCCACACAACCCTAAAGAAAATAGTCCGACGGTGTCAAATCACATGATCTTGGTGGCCAATTGACATCACCGTTTCTGGAGATTATTCGTCCAGGAAATTTTTGTCTCAATAAATCAATTGTGTCATTTGCAAAGTGAGGTGTAGCGCCATATCCTGCTGATACCAAATGTCCTCTAGATCAGTATTCATCAATTCAGGCCACAAAAATTCGATTATCATCTGACGGTATCGTTCACCATTGATAGTTAAAGCTTTACCAGCAGCATTTTCAAAGAAGTAAGGTCCAATTACACCACCTGAGCATAATTCACACCAAACAGTGACTCGTTTAGGATGCGTAGGTTTCTCATGAATAATTCGTGGATTTTCCTCACCTCAGATACGACAATTTTGTTTGTTAACATAGCCACCAAATTCAAAATGTGCCTCATCGGAATACATGATATTTTCAGAAAAATCTGCTGGTTGTTGATTAAATTGACGAATGAACGACGTTTTAAATGATCTAATGGCTTAAGTTCCTGTGTTATTTGATCCTTATATGCCTTCAGAGCTAAATCCTTGTGTAAAATACGCCATGTTGTGGACCCACTAAGTCCAACATGTTGTGAATGTCGTCTTATGGACATTTCAGGGTCTTCAGCAACACTTTCACGAACCAAATCAATATTTTCGTGTGAACGACCGCTACAACTGTATTTTTCACTTTTTTGGTCTTCCACCGAACCAGTCTCTTGAAATTTTTTGATAATTTGACCAATAGTGCTTTCAGATGGACGATTATGTGATCCATAAAATCTACGTACTTTTCTAAAAACACTTTTCACAGGTCGCTGATTTTCATGAAATAATTCAACAATTTGAACGCGTTGTTACGTGTAGGTACGAAGCCATTTTTATAAATGTCATACATCACTTCTTAAATGTCAAAATATCCAGACGAATTCAGTGCGCCATTTATATTTTATTCAATCTTAAATAAATCGCACACCCTTTACTTCCTATCGTTAAAATCACTTCTCAGTATACTGAATACACCTTAATGAGACAAAAACGAAATAATCTTCAATAAGATAAAAGCAGTCGTTACAAAAAGCCACTTCCCAGCACTCCCCGCTGGGAATGGTACACCGGTAACGGATGATGGTCCATACTACGCAGCATCTCCGTGAGTGTCCTAAGAAATATAGCAGGAAGCTCAAGTGCTTCAGGCCCATTCGCCCGTTAACTGACATTTAAGCTGTGTGTGGTGAGGAAGAACGAGTATTCTCACCAAAGCATCTCGAATCCGTTCGATTGCTTCCAGGAAGTTCAAACTCTGACCTCAAACCGAACCAGAAAGGTCGGAAATCCTGTATTTCGTCCATAAGTCACCACGAGTTTCTAGAAATACTCACCCACTTTGGCCATATAGTTGAATATATGAGTATTCAATTACGAATTAAAAATTCCTGGCCTTCTAAGCACTGAACGAGAATAAATTCGCTATCACAAAAACGCCTATATCTCTTGAACCAATTGAGAAAAAATCAAAATTTGATCATATTTAGCTTTGTTATAAACGTCAGAAACATGTGGAACATATACTTTATAGATATTCCAAGTCTCTGTCGCAAAATATCAAGCGAAGTGAAAACACGAGAATTCATAGTGAAATTTTTTCAAAATAATCAAAATAGAGCTTCAAAGAAACGCAAAAGAGGCTCGCGTTCGTCTGGAAACGGTATCAAGAGTTGTTGAGCGCTTCAACGAAGATCTTACAATAAACCGCAAGGAAGGAACCAGGAGAAAAAAGGGGTTTCATAGCCCAAAAAAAAATGAAGAAAGCCATCAGCCTTTTGCAGAAGAATCCTAACCTTTCAGGACGGAAAGTGGCCCAAATAGTGGGTTGTTCGTAGTCAACCGTTCAAAAAATCAAGTCGAGCTGTCTGCTTAGAACATACGAAGTGCAGAAAGTGCCAGACAGGAACGCTGTGAAGAATCAAGAAGCGAAATCAAGAGCAAAGAAATAAAAAAAAGATTTCTTGAAAATTTTTTCCATGTTGAGTGATGGACGACGAAACTTATGTCTTGGCTTATTTCTCGCAACTTCCTGGTCAGGAATTTTATACTGCAGATTCTCGTGGAAATGTTGACGAACAATTTCGCGTGAAGAAACAAGCAAAGTTTCCTAAAAAATTCCTGGTTTGGCAAGCAATTTGCACTTGTGGGAAAAGGAGCAAATTTTTCGTTGGCCAAGGCTCCGTTGACTCGAAGATATACATCGAGGAATGCTTGAAGAAGCGACTTTTATCATTTTTACGTGAGCACGATGCGTCAACAATCTTTTGGCCAGATTTAGCTTCATGCCACTACAGCAAGGCCACCAAGGAATGGTAAGAAGCTAATGAGGTGGTTTTTGTACCCAAAGAGGCCAATCCACCAAATTGCCCAGAGCTCAGGCTAATCGAAAGATATTGGGCCCTGGTAAAAAGAGAAGACTAAGAAATCAACGAAAACATTAGCTGAATTCAAGCAAAAGTGGAAGACAGCATCCCAGAAAGTGACTGAGAACACTATAAGAAGCATGATGGGAAGAATTCCAGAGAAAATCCATGAATTTTGTGAAAAATAGTTTTGGTTTTTTTAATGTAAAAACAGTTTTCATTAAAATTAGAAGATGATTTGACAATGAGTTTGATTTTCGAAATGTAAGCGTTTTTGTAATAGCGAATTTATTCTCGTTCAGTCCTCAGTCGTGTTCTAATAGGTAAATCTAACAGCAATATATGCGCAAGAAGTTTGCTTCTTCTGCCAACTTTGTCATAAAATACAGATGGGCATGTACGATTTCCAACTGACGGATAGTTTTCAATAGCTGTACATTCGTGAAAAATGATTAACGGAGCTTATGGAACGTCGTAGATCGAGAAGTATGGACAGCTGAATCAGATATGCTGCTTTGACCTACCTCACTCCGTCTAGTAAACTGTTGTGGACAATTAAAACGGCCGAGTCGAGTTTAACCGCAAGAATTATCGGGATTCACCTCTTTATCTTCAGTCTTTCATCGCTGCCGACTCCTCTTTGTTGTGCCGAAGAATTATCAGCATCGGTAGGAGGGGGACCCACGAGAAGCGAGTGCTTTAAAACATTTAAATTAAAGTAACACTATATATAATTCACCTTTCATAAACTCTAAACTCATTTTAATACACCATAAATGACATAATGGAGTTTGGTTAAGAAAGTTGTTAAAACGATATATTCCACCTTATTTGAAGTTACGAGTAAAATAATTCATCAGAGTTAGAAAACTCACTAAAAATTGTCAGCACTAACACATAACCAATACAGACAATCGATCCAGAACATATTTGTTATTACATGATTATGTGCAAATTATTTGTGCACTCACCAATAATTTCTTATTGAGATTTTGGTTATTTTGCGAACAAGCTGCCACAACCATAATAATTACATTTAACGCTTGATTTTAATGAGAGAAGAGAAATGCTGGAATTATGTGCAAATAATGTGTGATTTATGTGCGGAGTAAATTTTACCTTGCCCCATTTAGAATTTTTCTCATTGAGGACCTCTCCTGGCAAGCCACACGATTCTCTAGAATTAATTATGTGCAAATTATATGTTGAGCCCGATTTTTCTGTGCACTCGCCAATAATTTGTCATTGTCAGCTAGCACAGTATTCAATCATGAATCCATTTATGGTTCGATTTAAATGATAGAAATGCTAGAATTATGTGCAAATTGTGCAAATTATTACGATCTTCATTAGTTTTTTTATTGGTAATTGTTCCAGCTTTCTCGGAAAGCAAACACGATTCTCTAGAATCAATTATGTGCAAATTAAATGTGGTGCCCGATTTTTTTGTGCACCCGCCCCTAATTTATCATTGTCAGCTAACACAGTATTCAATCATGAATCCATTTATGGCTCGATTTAAATGATAGAAATGCTAGAATTATGTGCAAATTGTTCAAATTATTGCGATCTTCATTAGTTTTTTTATTGGTAATTGTTCCAGCTTTCTCGACAAGCAAACACGATCCTCTAGAATGAATTATGTGCAAATTATATGTGGTGCCCGAATTTTTTGTGCACCCGCCCATAATTTCTTATTGGAATTTCGGTTGTTTTGCGAGTAAGCACAATTTCCAACCATAAATCCATTTACCGCTCCATTTGAATGAGAGAAATGCTGGAATGATGTGCAAATTATGTGTGATTTATGCGGAGTAAATTTTATCTTGGAATTTTTCTTATTTTCAGCTTTCCCGGCTAGCCAACAGGACTAATTTTGTGCAATCAATGTGTGACTTTTTAGATGGAACTCCTAGTTTATTTGCAAATTATGTGTTTTTGATTTTAATAAAGATTACCACAGAAATGAAATAGTTATTGAGTGTTATGCTGGCCCAATTCTCAAACAAAAGATATTGTGCACAAGAAATAAGACTCTGCACATAAATTGCACATAATTCCAACATTTGTTCAATCGAAATCTAATGATAAACTAACACTTCATTGAAAATTTTATGTAAGCTAGTTCATTCTAATTCTAAATAAAAAAATGTTGAAGTAAGTTGGTTGATTACTCATTGATCACACATAATTAGCACATAAATATGTAATAATATCTGATTTGCAGATTATTCCTGCTTTTGTTTAATGGAAATCGGGTATAAACTAATTAATTATCGAATTGTTTTGAGGGTGATTTGTGGTTGAGAATGATAATATTGATATCGCTGTCATATTTGTTGAATTGACATGAAAAGAAATTGAATTAGCGGTTTGCTTTCGGAGCGTGTACTTTGAAACTCAGTGAATAAATTGCACATTTGTGGAAAGAAACTGAATTGAACTCAAAGAGGTGTTTTGACTCGTTTAGTCGTGATTTTTCATTTCAATACTTCCTAACTAGGAAGCCTAATTCTAAGAACGTGCGTATTCTGTAATTCGAATATGATTGCGGTTTCATTAACTGATAGATTTCTTCGAATTCCCTGATCATGTGATCCCCAGCTCACATACGCATTTTGGATGGATCAGCTATTTCCTCTACGCGACAAGAAATTTCAAGAATTCCTGAATCATATCCTCCAGTACTATAAATCGATTTATTATGAGCTTCCGCAAAGTGACTGCATAAGAATGAATCATTGCGGAACATTACATTCTCTCAGGAAATAAGATGAAATCATCCACATCACTGAGTCGATTTCTGAGATGTACATATTTATATCGGAAATCAACCTGACAATGTAGATTTTATTTTTTATCGTCGACCAAAGGGTTGTTTTTTATGAATCATCAGCAAATGAGATGGTATCGAAGGACCACTCTTTTATTCAACAACATAACCTGAAAAAATAACGCCATTTTCACAAAGAAACTCTGTCAATTGTTATGAATGTAAAAATGCTGCTCCCATGATCTTATTCTTTGAAGGTAACTTAAAGCTTCCTGTTTTACATGAAACAAAACACACAAAAAAAAGAATGCCTCGAATCCTCGACATAATCCTGATATCAGACGTTGGTACTGTACACACTTCCTCGACATCGTGTTGATATAACGGTCGCTGAGTTCAAACATGGGGTATTGTCACTTACTAATATAAATTAATATGACCGTAGGCTAGATATATTTCATTGTAAATTGAGCATGTAACACCCGGATATAGTTCTTTCAAAAGGATTACATCATCGTCTATATTCACGACGGTCTGTAACGTACCAGCTGGATTGAACTCGAATGTTTCATGAATAAGACTAATGAGTGATCGGGCTCATGGCTATAGATTGATAGAAAACGAAGACATATCTCTTGTTAACTCGGGGAAATGTCGATGATCCCAATTCCCAAGTGGAATATGATAGAGGATGGTGCTGAATTCATTATAGTAGATGAACATATAAATTCAGAAAAACCCTTAGGGAAACAACTGTACAGGTACCCAATTGCAAGGATTCACTACAAATAAACATTCAATTGCATACACAAGATTGTGAACATTTCACCATAATTTTACATGAAACATTATAACATCACCTGCTGATGAGATATAATTATTTAGATAGGTAGACTTTGGGATATTCCTGCTAAGCTAAGCTTTCCGCATACATACTCAAAGCCAAAAACATTCGCGCCTGAATAAATGTAGCAATATCGATTCATAATGAGCTGTCGGATATGTACGAGTGCAGTGAATGGACAAATAATAAACAGCAGATTATAAGCGACTACAATTTTCCTTAAAACATAAAATATTATGTCATTTTGCGTTACATGATCCCGCCAGATCTGTACAGAAAGGTTGCGTCATTTCTCTCAGCCTGTTATTATGCTGACTGACAAAGAAACACCCAGGAAGAGCTGTTTAAAGTTTGGATTTTTTTTTGGTGAAACAGAGAAAGTAGATGTAGCAAAGAGTAAATCATTAAAATCGTGAAGATTTTTCTTGTAAACATTTTTTGTTACTTAAATATTGTAGTCGTTTTTTGAAATTTTTTTTGAATTTCACAACAAACCAGCTGTTCGAGGAGATCCATAGTCGATGTTTAGTTGTTGTTAAAATGATTAGAGCAGCAAGATAATGCTCGACCTCATGTTGCCAGAATTAGTTTGAACTTTTTTGAAGCGACCCATGTGAATCTTTTGCCATGGCCGCCCAGATCCCCCGATCTTTCGCCCATAGAGCATGTTTGGGACAACATGGGTAGAAGGCTTGGAAATTCACCCCAGCCCCCACGGACTTTGGCGGCTCTGAGACATGAAGTACAGGAAGCTTGGGATAGTATCGCTCAAAAAGGAATAGACCTTTTTATTGCATCAATACCAGGACGTGTTGTGTATATATGTATAACCGCGGTGGACGAACACATTATTAACAAATTCATTAAAAAAATTGTAAGCCTTCGTTTTTTTCTCCAAATTTCAATAATTCACTCCTTGTTATATTATCTATGTTTCACAAAAAAAAAATTTAAAATTAAGCATTTCCTTGGTGGGTGTTGCAGTTTCTTTGTCAGTTAGTATATTGAGGACTGAACGAGAATGAATTCGCTATCACAAAAAACGCCTATATCTCTCGAACCAATTGAGAAAAGATCAAAATTTGATCATAGTTAGCTTTGTTATGAACGTCAGAAACATGTGGAACATTTACTTCATAGATATTCCAATTCTATCGCAAAATGTCGAGCGAAGTGAAAACACGAGAATTTATAGTGAAACTTTTTCAAGGTAATCAAAAATGGAAATTCTAAAGAATCGCAAAAGAGGCTCGAGTTCGTCCGGAAACGGTATCAAGAGTTGTTAAGCGCTTCAACGAAGATCTTACAATTAACCGCAAGGAAGGAACCGGGAGGAAAAAGGGGTTTCATAGCTCAAATAGTGAAGAAAGCCATCAGCCTTTTTCAGAAGAATCCTAACCTTTCAGGACGGAAAGTGGCCCAAATAGTGGGTTGTTCGCAGTCAACCGTTCAGAAAATCAAGTCGAGTTGTGGGCTTAGAACATACAAAGTGCAGACAGTGCAGAAAGTGCCAGACAGGAACGCTGTGAAGAAAACAAGAAGCGAAATCAAGAGCAAAGAAATTAAAAAAAGATTTCTTGAAAAATTTTTCTTCTTATCCTGTTGCGTGATGGACGACGAAACCTATGTCTTGGCTGATTTCTCGCAACTTCCTGGTCAGGAATTTTATACTGCAGATTCTCGTGAAAATGTTGACGAACAATTTCGCGTGAAGAAACAAGCAAAGTTTCCTAAAAAATTCCTGGTTTGGCAAGCAATTTGCACTTGTGGGAAAAGGAGCAAATTTTTCGTTGGCCAAGGCTCTGTTGACTCGAAGATATACATCGAGGAATGCTTGAAGAAGCGACTTTTACCATTTTTAGCTTCATGCCACTACAGCAAGGCCACCAAGGAATGGTACGAAGCTAATGAGGTGGTTTTTGGGGCCAATCGAAAGATATTGGGCCCTGGTAAAAAGAGAATTGAAGAAGACTAAGAAATCAACGAAAACATTAGAGGAATTCAAGCAAAAGTGGAAGACAGCATCCCAGAAAGTGACTGAGAACACTATAAGAAGCATGATGGGAAGAATTCCAGAAAAAGAAAAAATCCATGAATTTTGTGAAAAATAGTTTCGGTTTTTTATTGTAAAAACAGTTTTCATTAGAATTAGAAGATGATTCGAAAATGAGTTTGATTTTCGAAATCGGTCCAGTGGTTCAAAAGATATAAGCGTTTTTGTGATAGCGAATTTATTCTCGTTCAGTCCTTATTATATTATAAGTAAGCAAGGATATGATTTTTGGGTGCTGCGACATTAAATCTTTCCACACATGGGAATATATCGATACTCAATGTGATTTTAAATAAAACATTCACATTCAGTGTCAGCAATTTGAAAAATTGACATTCCGCACTCTCACTCAATTACATATATTTCGAATAATTAGTTATTTTCACGCCATGATCGTTCCTTTCTAACTCGCCTCCCTATCCTTGAACAATTTCTTGGAACAGAATCCTGTAATTGTCTACTTTTGTAAGTGTGCTCGCTCATAAATACCGGAAATGTGTGGGTGCCGATATTGTACGTTATCAGCAAAGCAAATAATGCAACGTTTTCTGCGCCTTACAGATTGACCACTCTTTAGTACTGGACACTTGTCGGGCAGTACCGTATCAGAGAAATGAAACGATAGCTAGTTGTAACATTTTGAAAATTGACGATACAGAAATGCAGTGCTAATGATCTGTGAAATCGAAGCACAATAAAGTAAAATAAAAAGAAATGCATTTATCTTTTATAAATAACAAACGTTCAAATTTCTATTTGTTCTCAGCGTTCCTAATATTGAAGAATGACTTAATACATTTCAGTTTCCGTCTTATTTTACGAAATGGGCAGGTATAATTAATGTGTTTATTGATGAGTAGGTAGCAGAGTAGGTAATCAGCATTTTGTAATTATGAATTATTCATGATAGATTTGAGGTGATTGTAAATATCATGCCCATCTCAGAATATCGGTAATCAAAACACGTGCTGAAGTGTGGGATGTTTGAAATACCCGTAAAGGTTTTCTTATTCATCTAAAAAATTATACAGCGAAATATCTTCACCAACTTGAAGTGGGTTCGCGTTTTAATGATAATGGAGGAATTTTCTGAAAATGCTTACTTCATTATTTGAAATGATTCTTGAAAAATGGTTCAGACCCTTGGCGTTCTATTCCTGTATGATCATGGGTACAAGACTTCATATTGAATCGTAAGGAAGGATTGATTGAAAAAATGTTGGCGTGAAAGTTCATTCATAAGGACTGAACGAGAATAAATTCGCTATCACAAAAACGATTATATCTTTTGAACCACTGGACCGATTTCGAAAATCAAACTCATTTTCGAATCATCTTCTGATTCTAATGAAAACTGTTTTTACAATAAAAAACCAAAACTATTTTTCACAAAATTCATGGATTTTTTCTGGAATTCTTCCCAACATGCTTCTTATAGTGTTCTCAGTCACTTTCTGGTATGCTGTCTTCCACTTTTGCTTGAATTCCGCTAATGTTTTCGTTGATTTCTTAGTCTTCTTCGATTCTCTTTTTACCAGGGCCCAATATTTTTCGATTGGCCTGAGTTCTGGGTGATTTGGTGGATTGGCCTCTTTGGGGACAAAAACCACCTCATTAGCTTCGTACCATTCCTAGGTGACCTTGCTGTAGTGGCATGAAGCTAAATCTGGCCATAAGATTGTTGACACATCGTGCTCACGTAAAAATGGTAAAAGTCGCTTCTTCAAGCATTCCTCGATGTATATCTTCGAGTCAACAGAGCCTTGGCCAACGAAAAATTTGCTCCTTTTCCCACAAGTGCAAATTGCTTGCCAAACCAGGAATTTTTTAGGAAACTTTGCTTGTTTCTTCACGCGAAATTGTTCGTCAACATTTCCACGAGAATCTGCAGTATAAAATTCCTGACCAGGAAGTTGCGAGAAATCAGCCAAGACATAGGTTTCGTCGTCAATCACGCAACAGGAAAAATTTTTCAAGAAATCTTTATTTAATTTCTTTGCTCTTGATTTCGCTTCTTGATTCTTCACAGCGTTCCTGTCTGGCACTTTCTGCACTTTGTATGTTCTAAGCCCACAACTCGACTTGATTTTCTGAACGGTTGACAGCAAACAATCCACTATTTGGGCCACTTTCCGTCCTGGAAGGTTAGGATTCTTCTGAAAAAGGCTTTCTTCACTTTTTTTGGGCTATGAAACCCCTTTTTCCTCCCGGTTCCTTCCTTGCGGTTAATTGAAAGATCTTCGTTGAAGCGCTTAACAACTCTTGATACCGTTTCCGGACGAACGCGAGCCTCTTTTGCGATTCTTTTGAAGCTCCATTTTTGATTATTTTGGAAAAGTTTCACTATAAATTCTCGTGTTTTCACTTCGCTTGACATTTTGCGACAGAGAATTGGAATATCTATAGTCGCGTTCGGCATTGCGATCGGATTCGTCTGACACAATTTTATCGTTCGATAATGGCGTCTGGATGTAGGGGAGGTAAATCTGTTTCGTTCGGCAATTGACGTCTGAAGTATCCGGATGAAATCTTTTTGCTCGGCCTCGAAAGACGGATCGAACAGATTAATCGGTTAATGTCAGCAGATGACAGTTTTGGTTCAGGTTTTTATTTGTGTGCAGGGTATTCTAATTTCTAACTATTGATATCGAGATGTCTTTTTCAAATATAAATATATACTTTTGAAAGAGAGTAATACAAATCGAACAATATATGGCATAAAGCATGTGTGAAGAAATGGCGACAAGGAACAGATGGTTTTAAAAAATTCTTTTTCCCGCTCCGAATCTATGTGTTAGCAGAGGGAATGTAAACGGGGTACCACACAATTCTGCGTATGATACACGAGAACAGATAAAAACCTCTGAAAAAACTCTGTCTCCCCGTGTATGTACTGCGGGATGAAGAGCAGCTTTTGAGGGTAGACAGAATCAAAAAATCGTAGACCTCGCTAATTGCCACTAGCATTTTATTCCCAATTCAATAAATTAAGAAAAAAAGGAAAATATGCTTTTGGCTATCAGCCAACAACAGAGTAGTCCTTTTTTCAATTTATTTTTAGTTTGTAGGTTTATCATCTCTCACTCACAAACTGAAATTTTCATAAGTTTAACTTTGTCACTTTTTGTTTTTCTGAAGCATTTTTAAAGATTGCTAAGAAGAGATTGTTATTTTTGTGCATTCAAGTACTCAACTTTTCGTCCACTCAACCAACCTTATGCCAATAGCTTCATAAACTTTTATTAAATTCTAGATGTGTTTGAAACATCATATTTATATTGGCAGTGTAGAACTGTTTCTGATAGAATGCCCAAGCCCTGCCAGCGTACTGAGGCACGATCAGTTCAGAAAAATTATCGACTTCCTCTTTAATATTTACATCAGCTTCATCCTCATCGAAAAATTGCCATTTGCCACTGTTAGAATGGCAAGTTTAAGATCCCTTTTAATTCCACTTCCAGCCATAATACAATAAAAAACTCATATAACAAGACCGTCCCGGGAAATCTTTCAAAATGACGTTTGTAGTTGTAAACAAATACTTGTCAATTTTTTATCTAGATCGTTCGATAATTCCAAATTTGTCAGACATATCTGCAGTCACGTGCCAAAAAATCTCTCTGATCTGTGATGTCAATGCCGAACGCGGCTAATGAAGTAAATGTTCCACATGTTTCTGACGTTAACAGAGCTAACTATGATCAAATTTTGATTTTTTCTCAATTGGTTCAAGAGATATAGGCGTTTTTGTGATAGCGAATTTATTCTCGTTCAGTCCCTACATCTTCAACTTAAGACTTGGAAATCCTTATCCACTTCTGATTTACGTTATACCAATTTGCTCTTGAAGGAAAAACAATTCTGAAGGGTACATTTTACAGCAGCTGACAAAATACCTACTTATTTCCTTACGCCTATTTACACAAAAAGGGATTCAACGCTTCCAAAAGCGTGATAAACTTGTTGACTCTTCTTCCAGCAAGTCTTTAATCCGTTACTGCGTCTCTGAATAAATACCTGGACCGTGCTGTCTTCACGGCAGAGCAACAAGTTGACATACCGACTACGCTGACCATAAATCCAGAATGTTTTGTCTCTGCTAGCGCTGCGATTAAGGTGTGGCTACCTTCCGGAAGTGGCGGTCTCCAAGGTCACATTCTCGCTGCTCCAGGTCGCGCTTGGAGCGAACGCGGTGCTCGATGACGTTCCTCCGGTGCTACTCCGGTTCTTTTTCCTGCCTCCTGCATCCTCCGCTGTCACGGAGATTGGGCGATGCATTTCGAAACGGCGGACGTAGGTAAAGGCAGTTACGGACTACGTGTGCATAACTTGAATCAACAACGCGACTGCCTCTGCAAGAGTGGTACTCTTAAAGCTGTAACAGACGAGAAACCTGGGTCTGTTCCAGTCTCGGAAGATCAAAGAGATGGGGTAGCGACGGGTAACATAAATTACCTCGAGATAGTCAATTTTTTTTATAAACTTAAGTCAGCAATCAGAAATTAAACAACACATTTCTATAAGCTTCAGGCTTCAGCATTTAGAAATGAAAGCTTCAGCTTATAGAAATGCATATTTGTATGATTGCTAAGACCCGGTTTCACCAACATCAACCTTTAGCGCGATTAAGTAAACTCCAGTTAAGTTAACCAAAAAATTTAATCGCGTTTACCGTCAAATTCGTTTCACCATGCTGTCTTTAGGTTAGCCTAATCACGTTTATAGCTAAACGGGATTTTGGGGATAGTCATATCTGGCAACAGATTGCCATTCTGTGCTCCATAAGTGTATCCCTACCTTCAATAATCTATGAATCCTTTTAAATTGCAAATGTAAATATACGGATCGAAAGAGGAAGAGTCAACGCAAAATAGCTTGGTATCCATAATTTTCCCATTTCTTCAGGAAAACTGATCAAAGTTTGACATTTCTCCATTCTCCTATAAAATCGCCCGATCTGCAGAGAGTAACTATTTGACATTGTAGCTGTAAGCTGTCAGAGTTTAGCCACAGCCTTCTATAGAGAAAGCCCAGAACACAATCTTACAACTGCGCTCAGATTCAGCGACCGGAGGCCTACCGATAAGGATAACTGTTTAAAAGGTAGATCTGCTGGCCCATACTAGTTTGAGAAACTAAAGTATTCCTATGTTTTTCCAATAAAACGCGTCCTTTTCGAGATATTTCTAATTTTACCCGGAAAAATTCGACGAAAAATCATTAATTTCAAGAATAATCTGAATGCTTCTCTGAATTAAATATCATCGAATATTATTCCTTCTCTGGTCTTTAAACGAGTTAACAGTGTTGTCAGAATATTTATCAACTTTGTCAAGACTTAAATTCGAATGATGGGAAACGTTGATGTAGAGATATTTTAATAATAAAATCACACAAATGTGGGAGATAAAGGAGCATTTAATACGCACAGTTTCTATTAAAAATTTTAATTTATTGTAACCGGTTCATATTGAAGTTAAATGTCGATTAAATACAAAATTCGGATATGAATGATGAATATCGATACAGACCACGTATTAAATTGAAATTTATGAAAAATAAGATGATACCTGATAATCTGTAGGGATGTTTTTATCTAAAAAATATCCTCTTGGAATTTTATAAACTCGACACTACACGGTTAATATTATATTGATTCATTTCACATTATTACAATAATTCATTGAATGTATTTACTACTTCACATAATGTTTACAGTTTGTTTATAGTTGGCAGCGCCTCCAACTATGGATATGGCAGTATTCATAGATATTCATACTATATTACTATGTTACGTAAAAAATCCTTAACCCCAATGAAAATATCAGCAAGCTGACAACATCTTCTAAAAATTTCTGTGCAAATATTCACAGAATGGATACATAAAATAAATTAAATGGTTAGGTTGTTTAATAATAAATTCTGATGATCTGAATGAAAAGCCTTTCTTCGTGAGATTGTTTGGGGATTTCGAGGAAAATATGAACAAGTTATTCGTGTTTACAAACTAATCTGCAAAATCGAAGAAGGAACTTATTTTGGTTGGAGAAATACAGGGTGGGCTTTTCAAAACGAAACAGACGGGATAAAAGGCGGAATAAATTTATTTCGAAAAAATGCTCGGACACATCGATTTTTGTTTCGAGGGGGACAACTTTTAAGGTCAAATTCACAACTATATCGCTTCAACCCTTAGTGTTAGAACCCCAACCCCTAAATTTTGAATAGGAAAGATAGGGTGAGTGATACCTCATTTGAAAGGCCTTTTTATCATGAATTCAGCGTAATAATTTTTTTCTCATTTAACGCATTCGTTTTCGAGATATTTAATTTTGAATTTCGTACAGTACCATTCATTCCGCTAACCATGCTATGTGAATTCATCAATTATTTGACTAATTATTCATTGTTAAAATTTTAACTTTGTATTTTGATATCTGGTGTATGGCAGTTATGGAGTTTTATCAAATCTACAGAATGAATGAATAATAAATTCAATTCATTGATTCAGCTTGCTTGACGATGATACCATCTTTGTTTCAACTTCAAATGTCAATATCTCAAGAACTAATGAATCAAATGAAGAAAAAATCAATATCCTGAATTCAGGATAAGAGGACCTTTCAAATGAGGTATTACTCACCCTATCTTTCCTATTCAAAATTTAGGGGTTGGTGTTCTAACACTAAGGGTTGAAGCGATATAGTTGTGAATTTATCCTCAAAAGTTGTCCCCCTCGAAACAAAAATCGACGTGTCCGAGCATTTTCTCGAAAAAAATTTATTCCGCCCGTTATCTCGTCTGTTTCGTTTTAAAAAGCCCACCCTGTATGGCTTTTTAGTTGTAGATATAAACGGATGAAACCAACTGTTTTTGTTGAAATTTTCGCAACATTTTTATTCCAATTAGGTTAGTACTTGAGCATTCCCTAAGTGTATAAACCCGATTTCAATCGAGAAATATGAACTTTGAATCAATTCCAGAGAATTGTATCAGGATCGTAATTAGCCCAAATTTTTTTTCAAATGACTATATATTGTTAACAGAGCCGAATTCGAAAAAATGGAAAATGAAAAAAGGTTTATTTTGGCCTCACGAATCTACAGTTAAAATATATGTACAAGTCAAAGATTCATCCTGTATTTCCCTATATTGAGCAAGCATGAATCTTTGAGAAAGATTCAATTAATCAAAATTCTTCCAGATTGTTATACTGTAACAAAAATTCAGGTAGCACCAAAGGGCACTCGATAGATTTAGCTCTGAGACAAAGATTGTCCATGGAATGCAAACTTGTACCTACCCGAAGAACTGGCGAAGGGTTACAAACTCACAACAGTTTCTGGAATGACATCAAGGCAGTTCGATCCTTGCTTTGAAAGCTTTTTTGTCCAAGTCACTTTCTGAGTTAGCTTGCAATGGTGGTGATTTCTCTCACCAAGTGATCCAGTGTTCTTCCAACAAAGCTCTTTACAGTCAGTTTTCAATAGACAATTTCTCATTAGTTGCTTCCTTTGGAAGTATACGAGACGAGCAGTTCTGATGGGGACACAATAGAGCTTGAGGGCGCTAAATCAAACCTAACAGAGGCATAGCATGTTCTCCCTGTTCACAAGTTCAGAAGAAGTTTCTGAATGATCCAAAACTGGAAGATTTCCTCCTTTAGTTTACTCCTTCTTCTGAAGCTCTTTCTTGTAGGTGCATTTTACAATCTGAGAGTGGTTCTGGGGTAATCCGCTTCCGTGATCCTTTTCTGGCAAGTGTCAGATGTACATGAGTGAAATGGTGATTGAAATTCTTAGATACTACCGAAGATGTCAGATGTCATAATGATTAAAAGTATAAATCTCCTTGGGCATTTCTTAACGGTGATCTCAACTGTAGTAGGTGTTCCGTGGGAAAATCCTCATCCCTAAAATTTGTTTCTTCCCAACAATATCCCATGTTGATTCAGCGATTCTTCGAGGACCTTCCAGAATATAAGTCTTCGGGAAGTAAAGGTGCACGATTCCGGTAGAACGGTTCCTTAACGAAGCCCCCGATCGATAATTCCATCAAAGATCTCGAGAAACCGGATTTAAGGAAGTCAGAAGACGTTGGTCGATCCTTCAAGACGGAAGACGAAGACGTTCCCACGCCAACAAAGCCGAAGATTCCTTTCAATAAACTTGCACATTGCGTTGTCCTCTTTCCCTCGACGCAACAACCGCCCATATATTTTCTATAGAAATAGTCAGTCCCGTTTCGTGTGCGATTTATTGTTATGTAATGCGTCTTCAGTTATATCTCCAAGAAGTCTTTCTTGCCTGGGGTCCAAGTTCCTAACTTTGTTGTCGGATCGAATGGCTGAATGCAGGGTGGTGTCCTCCTTTGATCGGGGGTTCTGTTGATGCAAGGTATTATGTGGAATCTATAATGCGTTTCTTAATCCTATCATATATTCTGGATTAAAGGGTATCCAATCGATATTTTAATGATAGGGCATGATGCATAAATGACGATTTTTCCCACATTATGTCCTGAAAATACACACAACCAAACTTATATGGAATCACCCAGTATTAAGATGAAATATTATTTTGATATCTTTTTCGTTAGAAGCAAATAAAAAGTGCATGTGTTTACTCACAAAAACAGTTAGGTTCATAAGCACTCGATAAGATTTGGCTTTGCAGTGTCGATTTTACCATTTCGTTCGAACGTCGCAGTGAATTTATATTTTGTTTTTTTGCGAAGTTTTAAAAAAATGCCTTATGTGGGGTTATCGGAAGTCCAGAGAGGAAGAATTATTACTATGGCAGAACAAGGTATGTCACAAAGACAGATTGCAAGAACGGTGGGGGTTACACAAGGGGTTGTTTCAAAAACCTATGCAAGGTTTCTGGAGTTAGGAACCCTAAAGAATAGGCCGAGAAGAAGTCGTGGAAGAGTAACTACAGAAAGGCAGGATCGCTTTTTAGCCCAAGCAGCAAGAAGAAATCCCGCAGTATCTCATTCAGAGCTTCAAAGGCAATTTTTGCAAGCTACAGGTGTTAGTGTTTCTGTCGAAACTATCAGAAAAAGACTTCGCGCTCGGGAATTATTCAAGAGAAGAGCGTTAAGATTTCCAGAACTATCAAGGAAAAAAAAAAGTTGACCGTTTTAATTGGTGTTTAGAGCATAAAAATTGGACTATTGGAGATTGGAAAAATGTCTTATTTTCGGATGAGACCAGAATTGGCCTACGATCAGACGACCGGCGTGTTCGCATTTTAAGAGGTAAGTATAGGAAGGCAAGTTAGGCTCCAAGCTGCAAGACCGATCCCTAAATACAAAGGAGGTACTGTAATGTTTTGGGACCGAATTATGTTTGGTGAGAAAACTCCTTTAATTCCCATTAGACAATCTCTGACAGGGCCTAGGTATGTTGATCTAGTGCTACAACCTGTAGTGAGGCTCTGGCGAGGTGCTTTTGGAGATTATTTCCTATTAATGCAGGATAATGCACCTCCACATACCAGCAGAGTTGCAAAAAAATTTTTCGAAACAGAAGGTGTGACTGTTTTAGAGTGGCCTTCTTGTTCACCGGACTCCTAATCCTATCGAGCACTTGTGGGATGGGATCAAAAGAAAAATTAGAGCTCGTCAAAATAATCCTGGTAACGCAGAGCAACTTATACAAGCTGCTTCAGGGGAATGGGCAAATGTTACAGAAGAAGAAATTAACAACTTAATAGAAAGCATGCCTCGTCGAATTCAAGCTTGTATCAATGCCAGGGGTGGTAATACTGATTATTGATTTGTTAAAATCGTTTTATTTGTTGTTCAATTCTCAGTTACATAAAAATTATTTTTAGAGAAATTTACACTTTTAATTTTCTGTTCTATTATAAAAATAATCTTTTAATAATTTATATTATTTTTGTAATGAACTTGTTTTGGGAAAACTGCTCTTCACTTTTCAGCGACTTTTTTTTTATTAAAATTCGTTTTTTCCAAATAACAGGGTGATTCCATATAAGTTTGGTTGTGTGTATTTGAACATCGAAAGTAGTATTTGAAATCCCGTTGTCCCAATTTTAATCAATTTATTTTAGTTCTTCTATTATTATACATTCTCTTTCATCAGCATGCAATCTTCAGTAACTTGCATCTTCGTGCATCGACGAAAGGCACCTCTTTTCCAATTCAAGGACTACGAGGTGAAATACAGAGAGGAGAACGTTCATATGAAACCAATCAGCATCCGTGACCTGCGAAATTCATGGAAAAGTAAATATTCCACTCATTTCCGGAACTCGCAGAGTAAATCATCCGTCTATCGTAAAACTTAGAAGTGGATTGGCACTCTTTGGATTGCGTTGGATCTTGCTCAATCTAAAAAGAGACTGTGCGATAAGGCCTACCACAGACGTGAAAGGATAGATGGATGAGTTTTGCGATTGGAAGTTGTTGCTCAAGTAAATCACCGATTATACTGAGCAAAAAATAAAGCACAACATGAATATCTTCGCGATTTACATCTGGACATACGTTAGCGGACATGGCTGTACCGCCAAATCCAATATACATATTATACTGTTCCACAAAAGTTAGGGATATCGTATTCAATCGTTTCTAAAAGAGTATAATCTTCGGGAAAATCGCTTATATATCATTTAAAACTCAATAACAACTTGAATCGATCCAATAAAAATCAGTATGAGACATTTCGTCAATCTGGTCGCCTTTTTTCTGAAGTTTGGTTCTCTGCATATGCTTCATGAATGTTCTTATTTTGAAATGAAGTCAGTTTATCAACGGTTTCGATTTGAAACGAGTTTTCTGAAAATGCCAAGACGTAAATTAACAAACGCTGAGGCTAATAGGGCTATCGGAATGCTACAGGGTGACCTAACTCAGGTTGTTGTAGCGGAAAGGCTCAAAGTGTGATATCTCGACTTTGGAATAGGTTCAGGAAGACAGGTTCCGTGTTGGGAAGACCAAGGCTTGGTGGGCGACGAAAAACAACACCTGCTCAGGATCGTTTTATCACCGTTTCGGCGAGAAGAAACCCTACATCTACGTGTAGAATGCTACGGAATATACTCTACAGAATGCAGATGGGGTCCAAGTTTCCATCGAAACCATCAGACGACGTTTGAGAGAGGTGAATCTAGGTTCTAGACTTCCATTAAGAGGAGTTCCATTAACACGTGACCATAAGCGTCAAAGACTGGAATGGGCAAGGCAACAAATCAATTGCAACGATCAATGGCGTAGTGTCCTTTTCACTGATGAATCCAGATATGGACGCTTTTCAAAATCTCGAAGAATAAGGGTATGGACAATCCCTCGCATACCCCGTAATCATCGCTATTCCCAAGAAGTCCATCCATTCCGAGTGGGTAGTGTTATGGTATGGACCGGGATATGTTTCAACGGGCGCACAGATTTACACATTTGTCCTGGGAATATGACCGCCTTACACTATAGGGAGCATGTCATTGACAATGTTGTGCCAAATTTTCACGCTGCTATTGGTGAAACTTTTCAATTTCTAGACGATAACGATAGACCGCACCGTGCAGCCATAGTTAAGAAGGAGCTTGGTATTCCACATTTACCAATACCTCCGCGCTCACCAGATTTGAATTGCATAGAACATGCATGGGATATACTCCAAAGAAGATTAGATAATCATCAACCTACCCCAGAATCCTTAAATGATCTGGGATAGCTTCTGCCCCGTTTATGGAACCAAATTCCTCAAGAAATGTTCAACAACCTCGTGTGTAGTATGCAAAGAAGATGTTATTGATACCCGTGGAGGCCATACATTGTATTGATGCTTGAATTCTCCGGTAATAAAATTTCGTTATTTCACTCGATTTTTCTTAACCACCCTGTATACGCTGCAAACCTACAGGCTAAAATTAATTTGCAACTTGAAATAATATTAATATGAATTATCATCACAAAAATCTTATTTTAACTATATTTTTTTGCAATTTAAGTCATTATCCCTAACTCATGTGGAGCAGTTCATTTTTATATTTGGAAAACTCTTTATTCGCAATCTCTGATTCTTTTCCGAAAGAATCATCTGGAATAACTTTGTCTCCATAAAGTTTCCATTCTAACACGCTCCAATCTGAAATTTGCTTTCGCTATTACTCCGATGAAGTTCTGTAAATATGTTTTGGATTTAAATAATACCTGAAAACACGTGACGAAGCCGGATTAAATATTTAATTAATTCCAGCTGGTGAATTCAAATAATGACTTAAGCTTCTCGAGAGATTTGGCAGTTACATCATTTAAAACAAACAGAATGGTCAGTAACAGGATACGTAACAATAGCTTGCGCTTGTTTTCTTGAAATATGACTATGATTTCTTGATTCCGAAATTTTTCGAGTAATAGAAAATCATTTAATGATTATATTTAACTATACTTACAGTCTGAATAAAGTGAAAGGGATCACGGAAGAATGAGAAGATGAACTTAAATTTCAATAGCAATGAAGAATGAAGCAATTACCAGAAAGTTGTCTTCACAAAACGGAATGCATTTGTGCTACAGGTATAATTTGGCAGCTTATTCTGAAATGGAAAACCATCAATTTTCGTCCATGATGCTCATGAAAAAAATATCCCATTGGATGTACAATTTGGACTACTCTGTACTGTTCCAAAAATCCAAATCAACTGAATAGATTTTCAAAATTTTCATCAATCGACATTACTCTAATGTCTATAAGTGAAACCATTCTCTTCTGGTGAAAGGATTTAAGCAAACTTTATAAGGGACGAAATTGAAAGTATATCGGTAAATTTATTGATTGTATCAACTGCCTTTCATCTTCCTTCGTTGCTTGCTACATGAGGGTGTGTGGTTCCACCAAGCTACCCCTTAGGCGGCAGATGTGAACTATCCGCCCTTCTATAACCTGCACGACTATGAGACACTTGCAGCTTCACGTTAATGAGATGGAACTGTTTTGTTCGCGTTTTACAATATCCCTACCGTATTAGAGGTACAAAGGGTGGCTTTGTACGGATGGCTGGGCTTGAGGGTATGGCTAAAAAGCGTGTTTTTCAAAGTAAGTCTTTATGAGGCGTTCTATCTAGCGGTGAATTTGAAATATTGGTGATTTTGATTGTGTATCTGTAGTTGAAATATTGGATTTTCATGTGAACTGCTGGAAGACCATTAGCTTTCTTGATCACTGTGGAACTCTTTCTTGAGTTCAAGAATCATCTTCATTCTGATTTAACGAAGTGTAAAATCCAAATGCTTTAGAAATTCCGGTTTTTCTATTTGCATTGCTGATCATTTTTGATTCCGTCCACTGCAGACTGAAGTTGATCGCATTTTTTCCCGCATAGCGGTAGATGAAGATACATTCCGTGAAATGAGACCGTCAGACGTAACACCATAGAGCAGTTACAGCACATGCAGCATCCCAACAACCGTATCAGTTATCCATCAAGAACGGCAGATACGTTCTCGGTAGAGAACGGGTCATTCTGGCTGTCTTCGATAGCAACGAACGGAATCCGAGGAATTAATGATCTGAACATATTAAGACGATGAATAAGGCCATGCCGGAAGTTAGGGTAATTTTTGTCGAATGCCAAGCTCGTCCCGATGAGCTCTCTTGTTGTCGTTTATAAATAAGACGACTAATAATAGAGCCGGAACAAAGGAGTAACGTTCTGCGTCTTCGGGGAGCGTAAGTATGTGATGAAATTTGGACCTCTTGTTTTGTTGAATTTGTATTTTGAACGCGGCGACAATTTAATGCACTCTGTTATGGTGGATGGGTATATTTAGAAGTTTAGGTTTTCCTGGCTCACCTACGAAGAAAATCATACAGGAAACAAGGGATACATTTGTCAACAAATACTTAGGATATCTCCGGTTTTTTTTTTCTCATCTTCCTCTGCTTCTGGTGTGTGGTATTGTGGTTCTATTCTTGCCCACCACTTCAACCAAGATTGTTATCCGACATAGAATAAGGATCAAATGTTTGTGGTCCCAATTCATTTCAAAGAAATTTCGTAGTTTACAACGAAAACTTTTTACAAGCCCAAGATATTCAAGTTACTTTTCTCGCCCAAACTATGAAGCATACTTCGCATTAGATATAACTGCTCCACATGAGTTAGGGATATTGACTTAATTTGCAAAAAAATATAGTTAAAATAAGAGTTTCGTGATTGAAAATTCATATTAATATTATTTCAAGTTGCAAATTAATTTTAGCCTGTAGGACTGCAGCGTATACAGGGTGGTTAAAAAAAATCGAGTAAAATAACGAAATTTTATTCCCGGAGAATTCAAGCATTATAAGATTATCAATACAATGTATGGCCTCCATGGGCATCAATAACAGCTTGACATCTTCTTTGCATACTACACACGAGGTTGTTGAACATTTCTTGAAGAATTTGGTTCCATAAACAGGGCAGAAGCTCTCTCAGATCATTTAAGGATTCTGGGGTAGGTTGATGATTATCTAATCTTCTTTGGAGCATATCCCATGCATGTTCTATGCAATTCAAATCTGGTGAGTGCGGAGGTATTGGTAAATGTGGAAAACCAAGCTGCTCGCGCGCATTCTCAACTATGGCTGCACGGTGCGGTCTATAGCCTTAGCGTCTAGAAATTGAAAAGTTTCACCAATAGCAGCGTGAAAATTTGGCACAACATTGTCAATGACTGAATGACATGCTCCCTTTAGTGTAAGGCGGTCATATTCCCAGGACAAATGTGTAGATGTGTGCGCCCGTTGAAACATATCCCCGGCCCATATCATAACACTTCCCCCTCGGAATGGATGGATTTCTTGGACATAGCAATGATTACGGGGTATGCGTGGGATTGTCCATACCCTTATTCTTCGAGAATCTGAAAATCGTCCATATCTGGATTCATCAGTGAAAAGGACACTACGCCATTGATCGTTCCAATTGATATGTTGCCTTGCCCATTCCAGTCTTTGACGCTTATGGTCACGTGATAATGGAACTCCTCTTAATGGACGTCTAGAACCTAGATTCACCTCTCTCAAACATCGTCTGATGGTTTCGATGGAAACTTGGACCCCATCTGCATTTTGAAGAGTATTCCGTAGAATTCTACACGTAGATGTAGGGTTTCTTCTTGCCGAAACGGTGATGAAACTTAGCAGGTATTGTTTTTTGTCGCCCACCCAGCCTTGGTCTTTTCAACACGGAACCTGTCTTCCTGAACCTATTCCAAAGTCGAAAAATCACACTTTGGCTGACTTGGAGCCTTTCCGCTACAACAACCTTAGTTAGGCCACCCTGTAGCATTCCGATAGCCCTATTAGCCTCAGCGTTTGTTAATTTACGTCTTGGCATTTTCAGAAAACTCGTTTCAAATCGAAACCGTTGATAAACTGACTTCATTTCAAAATAAGAACATTCATGAAGCATATGCAAAGAACCAAACTCCAGAAAAAAGGCGACCAGATTCACGAAATGTCTCATACTTATTTTTATTAGATCGATTCAAGTTGTTATTGAGTTTTAAATGATTTTACAGCGATTTTCTCGAAGATTACATTCTTTTAAAAACGATTGAATACGAAATCCCTAACTCTTGTGGAGCAGTATATTAAAGCACTTGTTTGGCAGCAGTGTTCATCGACCAGAAGCAGAAATCACCCCGCTCTGTTCTGGCCGACATTCCACAGGTCCTCCTGCCCATTTTCGCAAATGGTCCAAACCAGTTCAGTAAAGCCATACGTGGAGGAAACTCCTGGAGCATTAAGCTCATTTAGAGAGCTTCGCAGTAACCAATCCGACTCCACTCAAACATTCTCTCTCAGTTGAGCAATCACGGTAAGGTGTCGTCGGAAACCTATCACAAACAAAAACGACAAGTTCACATGCAGCTGGTGTCAGGAAGTCTCCAGTTACACACATGTTCGTTATTTCTTGGTTCATGTGTGCAACCCGCCGTGGCCTGGCTCTTTGTTTGTTCAAGATGAGACCAACGCGTCGGAACATTTTTCTTCCTTCCCTTCTCCCCTGCACATTTCGAAGGTACGGAGAGATGAAGAGGACGCTATTTATAATCTCTGTTATGATTTGATCGTCACGTTGTCAAGATGGAACGTCAACATTTAACAGGTGGCCGATATCTTTGTGGGGAAACAGTACATCACGGGGAAAGTGGAACGCTGATATATTTTTTCCGGTAGCTAACCAGAATATCGGGTTAATTTTTATCTTTTCTTTCTGGGAGGTGCGAGTTCAATACTTTCAAGATGTGGGGGATGTTTTGAGATCACTCAATTCAGGAGAAGAACCCTAGGATGCCATTAAAAACGTGACATCTTCATAATCAGCGAAAACTTTTTGCCGTGATTCTTTTGGACACCAAACTGCCAACCATAATTTTCAATTCGTAACGAGTTTTTGTGTCTTGTGTCTTCTAGGGACAGTTCTTCATTGGTCAATTTAGTAGTTTGAAAGGTCTTCTTCTTACTGATAGTCGACAGAGTACAAAGGCTTGCATCACAGGAGCTATGAGAACGTACCCAACTAGGGCGCTTGAGATCATCACAGACCTCACACCTCTACATCTAGTGATGGATAGGGTAGCCCATGAGGCCATCCTCAGAATATCTAAAGAAGGAATAGGCAGTGAGAGAATCAGGAGTCAGAGATAGGGGATAGAGAGAAGGGGATCTATAGAATAACCGGCTAGGTTGCAAGATCTGAATTCTTTAGATTTCTTCCCCTTGGAGCTCCAAAAGAATATATGATTTACCACTCGTCTAGAAAATGTAAAACTCCCATATCAGCTTTGAGTCGATGATATAAGAGTCCAGTGCCTTGATAGCAGCTTGACTATGAGAATGGATCACACCCTTGATAGTTTCTTTCCAAGTTTATGTTAATGCATTTCGCGATTGCAAGTATACCTACTGCTCCACAAGAGTTAGGGATATCGTATTCAATCGTTTTTAAAAGTATGTAATCTTCGAGAAAATCGTTGTAAAATCATTTAAAACTCAATAACAACTTGAATCGATCCAATAAAAATCAGTATGAGACAATTCGTCAATCTGGTCGCCTTTTTTCCTGAAGTTTGGTTCTTTGCATATGCTTCATGAATGTTCTTATTTTGAAATGAAGTCAGTTTATCAACGGCTTCGATTTGGAACGAGTTTTCTGAAAATGCCAAGACGTAAATTAACAAACGCTGAGGCTAATAGGGCTATCGGAATGTTACAGGGTGGCCTAACTCAGGTTGTTGTAGCGGAAAGGCTCCAAGTCAGCCAAAGTGTGATATCTCGACTTTGGAATAGGTTCAGGGAGACAGGTTCCGTGTTGGAAAGACCAAGGCTTGGTGGGCGACGAAAAACAACTCCTGCTCAGGATCGTTTCATCACAGTTTCGGCGAGAAGAAACCCTACATCTACGTGTGGAACGCTACGGAAACTCTTCAAAATGCAGATGGGGTCCAAGTTTCCATCGAAACCATCAGACGACGTTTGAGAGAGGTGAATCTAGGTTCTATACGTCCACAGAGAGGAGTTCCATTAACGCGTGACCATAAGCTTAAAAGATTGGAATGGGCAAGGCAACATATCAATTGGAACGATCAATGGCGTAGTGTCCTTCTCACTGATGAATCCAGATATGGACGATTTTCAGATTCTCGAAGAATAAGGGTATGGACAATCCCACGCATACCCCGTAATCGTCGCTATGTCCATTCCGCCATCCATTCCGAGAGGGTAGTGTTATGGATGGGCCGGGATATGTTTCAACGGGCGCACAGATCTACACATTTGTCCTGGGGATATCACCGCCTTACACTATAGGGAGCATGTCATTGAAAATGTTGTGCCAAATTTTCACGCTGCTATTGGTGAAACTTTTCAATTTCTAGACGATAACGCTAGACCTCACCGTGCAGCCATAGTTGAAAATTTCTGCACGCATGTAAAGAAGATACTTTCCCTATTCAAAAAAATTCAGAGGGGATGGCACAGGATGCAACAAAAATCATTCAAAAATGCATTAAAATTTGGTAAAAGTGAAACAAAAATTGACCTGTTTCAGGATTTTGTTGCCAAATATTTTTCTCCTGAGAAAATGATTTTGTTACATAATTTTGACGCGCACTTTTGTTAGCATGTTGTTACATGAAAGATCCCCTTCAATTGCCCACGAAGAATCACCCTGTATAAGGCTAAGTATTTTCCTCGAGGAAACAAGGAAGTGGACTTAATTCCCAGTTGAAAATCAAACAACATTGTAACAGAACCTCTTCCATAACTTACAGTTCCTATCTATAATCCCCCTAAACAACTATTTATTCTTGAGATTCGCACAACGTACGCAACCTTTATTTATTCACCATCCACAAATCCTCTTCTTTAATGCCTCTTCCATTCGCAAAACAATGGAAATTTCTGATTTTTTCCTCGTTCTGGGTGATACCGGTTCCCATATCTCATTTACGTCAACCGTTCTATTTTAAATTCGGTTTCACCTTGCTGAAAATAATATCCACCTTCCAAAATAATTCGGAAACAACGTTGTTACAGAAATAGCAGCTACGAAATTTGCGAAGAGCGTGGGAGGGAACCGAAACTGGAACGTCCGCTGAATATTTCTTTCAACTTTTTAGTATGTTCCTCCATCAGTTCCGGAAAAAGGAAGCACGGTAGGAGATTTTGAAGGAATACTGAAACGATGGAATTGTTCTCATCACTTTTGGGTATGGAGAATTCTGTCCTCGGGTACCATATTTATATAAATAAAACAAAGTTGTTGGTTACACCATTTATAACTCGAGATCGGATGGACTATTTGTTCTGAAACTTCATTTATGGATTCGTCTACGGCCCGGTTATTATAAAATACATTAAAACTCTGAAGAATTCGATAAAAAAATTGTTTATGTAGGAAATGCTTTTTCTCTTTTTGAATAAGGCCACTAGGTGTCGCTACGTTTAATGGCTCCTATCTAGACACTGTAGCGTAGTCGTGAAGGTACTATATTTTATATTATCGCCACTAAATGGCTATGTATACAATTACTGTGTAATTTGAACTTATAATAAAATGGAAGGCTATTATCAGATCAAAAAGCGGGTAAACATCTCAAGTTGGTGGAACAGTGAATTTTTACCGAAATATCAAGTAAATCGGATTTTGACGATCAGCATTGTGAGTTGTCCTTTTTCTCTATATTTCTGAAATGTTTTTGAATTTCTGTTTGGTTAATAAATATATTTGCGGAAATAGTAATTGACATATTATTATTGTGTTTCTGTTCTGTGTAACAGCTCATATTCATGGAAAAGATGACAGTTGACAGATGACATTTGACAGTTGACAGATGACAGATGACATTTGACAGGAGGTATCATTTAGGCGAAACAAAGTTCGCCGGGCCAGCTAGTTATATGTATACAGGGTGACCCACATAAAACAGTACAGCCGGATATTTTCGTTAGCATGAGTTTTTCTAGACTGAAAGCGCCGAATGAAACTAATAATGCATATCGAAGCTCACCGCAAACATCCAGATACGTAAAAACGTCCCATTTCGAAATTCCATCGACTTAATTTTCCCGTTTCTCAACAAACTATTCAGAACATCCAACAAAAACACTTTGTAACCAGATACTTTTCCGTCGGTAGACAGAAGTCATTAAAACCACATGTGGACTTTAATTTAAAGCAGGCTTTTAGGAGCCATTTCATCATCTCGAAAGACTGAATTTGTGATGGGGGACCAACGGGATAGCGAAGATCCATCCTGTTATGCTGATATGAACCTGCTGGATGTCGTGAATGTGCACAATAACTTACACCTAGAATTATTACGCTCCATCTACAATGGTTTCGGAATGAAAGACTTTTTTAATCTTCGACTGGGGGTTGTTCTTTTGAAGGTTTCTCCTACAGAAGTAATTCAAGGGAGGGACATCAACCAAGAAGTATTTATGGAAATTATAAAAAAGGGTTGGCTACGACAATTGAAATTATTTTGTTCCTTTCTGAAACCAGGGTAGACAAGAATGCTGTTTTATTTCAGTATTTCATTATTTGATTATGTGGGTTCCACTTTCTTTATTTCTCAAATGTTTGACAACTTGAAACAAACTAGAGGATTCGCTGTTGCTGCATGTACAACATTTCTGTCATTGTGTCAAGTTTAAGATGTAACAATAAATTTGTGAATTCCCACTGATTTCAATATTTCACAGTTAAGAAAAGAAAAGTATTTTTGGCAGTAATCATTCACAATAGTTTTATGAAATGTAAGAAAAAGAACTATTCTTTAATCATATTCGAATCTTAAAACTCTGTGCGGTATTCTAACAGTAGTTGCTTGCAGAAAAGTGAATAACACTTTGCGCACTTGTAAGGAAATGGTATATTATCCAACAAGGTTTGCTAAAATGAATGAAAAACTAGTATTTTATTTTTCTGGTAACTTTGGAACACTCTTCAAAAATTTCTCCAAGAAAAGTAACAGTATTCAGTACCATCATATTCCTGTAATGGAGGAGTCATTTTGAAACATCGCAGAAATTTGACGTTGTTAGAAGAGGCACAAAAAGTACTTCGCAACAAGACACTTTCGGAGCGAGATAGATACCTGGTGTTGGCACTGATTAGATTTTTTTTAAGATTTTCTTATCGATTGAAAATCTGAGATGGGTTCCTAATTAACATTTCTCCTGAAAGAAGTAGAAGTAGAACCCGATCTACAATTCAGAGTATCGTTTCGATCTACAATTTTTGGTCACGAATTTTAATTAGGAGTCGTTACACCAGGGTTTCTATGCATCTATGGGGCGAGTTTACCATTCTCAAAAAGTCATTTTCTGCGACAGTTCTTGACAGAGAATTACTTCTTCTACTAGAACGGCGGAATCTTGTCTCACAAAGCTCCAAGATCTATAGTCCGTTCAAATATAAGAGGGGGCTTTGTAAACAAACAGAATTGTCTGGTTTGCGCTCAATAAAGCTCCTATTGGTCAAACCATCATGACGACGCTCCCTTCGACCGCCCTGAGAGACTGCCAGGATCGTACTCGGACTGTGGATGGTACTGGATTGAAATGATTCAATAATTCGAGTCAGCAATTCCCACATCAGAACTTTTTTCCTCAGAAACTCTAATGCAAAATTTCTGTTATGATTTGCAACTGTCGTAAACATTTTATATCCGACGTACTCTATTTTTTTATTTTGTTTTGTTTTTATATTATTATCTACCAAATAATTTATTTTTCGGATGCTCGAGATTGCGGCAAGGTAATTCCAGGGAACACCAGAGTTTTAGAGATTTGGGTCGGAATCTTGCAAGATTCCGACAAAGTAATTCCGGGCCCTTTTCCCTAATGGGTGAAAGCCATCTTGATTTGCATAAATATCGAAGTTTTTAATTAACAAGACTCGAAAAAGATCTCTGTTCAAATTTATAATGGTTATTTACTTGTAATATCCGAAATATATTTAGTTTCGATCCATTATTTTATATTATTTTGTACGAAACTTTTTGTCGGCTGCTCAAGATTCCGACAATGTAATTCTGGGAAACACCATGTTTGGGTCCTTTCCCTTAATGGATTGAACATCTTGATTTGCATAAATATCGAAGTTTTCAATTGACAAGACCAGTTAAAATACCTAGAGCTACTGTGAAGGTCCTAGCTGTTCAAAGTGTTCATAGATTTTGTTGTGAAAAGTGTATTGTGTTGGAAAATCTTTTGACAAAGTGTATATAGTGTTTTTAGAACAATGTCGAATTTGGAAACGGATACTGCATCTGAGGTTGATATGTGGGGACCACCACGAAAAAGGTCCAAAAGGTCGCATTTCTCTGCTGAAGAGAAAGAGATAATTTCGAACATTTTCCGAAAAGAATTGGAAGAACATCCTGATTTAACGAAAAGAGACTTAGTAGGAATTGTTTCAAAATCCTCAGGGGTAAGTGATTCAGCTGTATTCAGAATTCTCAGAGAATATGAAGAGAATAAAACATTGACGCCACCTAAGAGGAGAGCCCAGTCGTTAAAAATAATCGATTCGGTTGACGATTGATACGGTTTTCCGGCTAACCTTTTTCAGAAAACAAAATGAGTGTACAAATTTTGACAAATTTTATTATTTCACAAATATCATCCAGGTTAACTGCAATTCTACAGATATTATACACTGAAATAATACAAGCAAGAAAATAAACGATATCTAAGCTTACAAACTACAAAGTTTAAATTTCAAAGAATTACTGTAATTTCTATATTTCCAACTTTCAAATCTCAAATTCCAAATCTCAAATGTCAGGGTGTGAGTTTTCTGCTCTAACAAGAACAGGCCTTAACTTCAAAAATTAATTCAACTATAGATATAATTATTAGGTGAGTCAGGTGACCTTCAGCAAAAGAAATGTATACATACAGAAAATAGCTGTTTTTTATAATTTCACTTATCTTTTGTTCTTAAACGAACGAAGGGGCTGCTGCAAGCTCGTTTGGATAGACGATGTGATCTCCAGGGGATGATGGAATCTCGTGTTGCAATCTCCAAGGGAATTTCTTATTGGAAGCGAAATCCCGAAAAATCTCAAAAATATGGCTCGTCCAATATCCGAAGCTATGGTATTAAATTTGATGCAAGATAACTTGAAGTGATGTTCATAAATCGACGATATGAATGAAGATTTTAATGGCAGACAAATCTAAAATGGATGAACGCATTTTTACGCTTCAGAAAAAATTGAATAAAAAAACACAACTCTTACCCTCAGTCTCACAAACTTATTTCACCACCGAATTGAATTATTGATCAAATAACAGGGCTTATCCGGCAGAGCCGAAAATATTTGCCTAACAAAAGGAATTATCCAGCAATCTAAGGAAATGAAAATTTGCCGTCTTTTACTCCTATTTCGTTCGTTACTTCTCTCAACAAATTCAGAACGCAAAAGAAAGAGGAATTAAGAATCGGGCTCGTTCTCGGAAACATATTGTCGCAAAAAAAAATACAAACATGCGTAACAATAAATTAAAATTTATCAATCGATTCTGTGTCGAACATACAGGGTTGACTTTAATATTATATGAGTGAAAATGAAATTTATTATAACTAGTTTTTTTCTTTTTAAATTTTCATAATATTGTCTGACCATAATCTATACTGTAACACGATTTCGATATGAACCTTAACAGAAGAATTGTGCACGGTTTTTTTTTCCGGAATGAAATCCCAACGATTTCTGAAGTTCTAGGAATCGTGAATGATGACGACAGTTTGCCAAATTTCAAAAGAACAACGTTCTATAAATTATTGAAAAAAATGGAATTCAAGTTCAGTTAAAACTGAAGGATTGTGTGAAATCTCTTCGATTCGACTCTGGACGGAAAGAAACTTCACGAAGGCCCTCCTACCGCTGCGCCAAACATGTTATTATTGCTCCTTCTTACATTTGAACAGAGTATATAGATATAAAGTCGGATCGCCCGATCTCTACCCATTATTAAACGGAATCTCATTAAAGATTTCGAACTCGCCGACCACAAAGGAAGTGATAAAATTATAAGATCCAACCATTTATAATCAACCCCCATTTCAGCTTCTCTTCTCTTGCCTGAGGTACTCGGATTCTCAGAAGAAGGTCGAAATGCCCCAGGCACCTATCAAAATTTCAAGTTGCCCTTTATGACAAGACCCACCCCGAAATATTCCATTTCCGGCGCTTACGACCATTTTTTCCTGGCCTCTCTGACAGTTTGACAAATAGTCCGAAAACTCTGTGTTTCGAATTCGAATGGTCCTGTCAATTATGGGATGCCGAAGTCGGCAATCTAGAAAACATTTTCTGGGTGGATGGGGGCAGTTTTGGATGTAACCGATGCGTTAATTCGTATCCTTGCGAAAGGAAAGATGAAACGTGTCCTGACTAGATGCGACTCGATTTTGTGGGAAGAAATGAGGCTGTTAATTGGGACGTATGGTCGTAAAATTGGGGGATTTGTCTTTGTTATTGGTATTTTTCGATATCTGGAACTGTTATTATTTGTAAACAGGAATTTCGAAGAGGTGGTAGATTGGCCGTAAAATTATTTGTCGACTATTGGTGAAATATATAATCAAGTGTAGTTTAGGTTCATTGGCATAATATTCTGTCATCTGTGTCTAGGATTTGGTACGCCATCATTTAATTCCTAGTGTAAAAGCCTCATAATGCCGAAAAATTTTTCGCCGTCCACTCATGTCTGTAACTCCATTCACTTTTATAATGTATACAACGTTGTCTTTTCTACATAGAGGTCGTAGTAAATACGTATTTATCAAAATGTTTATTTACTTTCGGAAAATAATGAATCTGAGAAAATATTATGTGAAATCAATAATTCCAAAGACCTGGCGAATGTTGAAGAAAATACACACAACCAAACTTATATGGAATCACCCAGTATTAAGATGAAATATTATTTTGATATCTTTTTCGTTAGAAGCAAATAAAAAGTGCATGTGTTTACTCACAAAAACAGTTAGGTTCATAAGCACTTGATAAGATTTGGCTTTGCAGTGTCGATTTTACCATTTCGTTCGAACGTCGCAGTGAATTTATATTTTGTTTTTTTGCGAAGTTTAAAAAAATGCCTTATGTGGAGTTATCGGAAGTCCAGAGAGAAAGAATTATTACTATGGCAGAACAAGGTATGTCACAAAGACAGATTGCAAGAACGGTGGGGGTTACACAAGGGGTTGTTTCAAAAACCTATGCAAGGTTTCTGGAGTTAGGAACCCTAAAGAATAGGCCGAGAAGAAGTCGTGGAAGAGTAACTACAGAAAGGCAGGATCGCTTTTTAGCCCAAACAGCAAGAAGAAATTCCGCAGTATCTCATTCAGAGCTTCAAAGGCAATTTTTGCAAGCTACAGATGTTAGTGTTTCTGTCGAAACTATCAGAAAAAGACTACGCGCTCGGGAATTATTCAAGAGAAGAGCGTTAAGAGTTCCAGAACTATCAAGGCAAAATAAAGTTGACCGTTTTAATTGGTGTTTAGAGCATGAAAATTGGACTATTGAAGATTGGAAAAATGTCTTATTTTCGGATGAGACCAGAATTGGCCTACGATCAGACGACCGGCGTTTTCGCATTTTAAGAGGTAGAGGGAGGCAAGCTAGGCTCCAAGCTGCAAGACCGATCCCTAAATACAAAGGAGGTACTGTAATGTTTTGGGGCGGAATTATGTTTGGTGAGAAAACTCCTTTAATTCCCATTAGACAATCTCTGACAGGGCCTAGGTATGTTGATCTAGTGCTACAACCTGTAGTGAGGCTCTGGCGAGGTGCTTTTGGAGATTATTTCCTATTTATGCAGGATAATGCACCTCCACATACCAGCAGAGTTGCAAAAAATTTTTTCGAAACAGAAGGTGTGACTGTTTAGAGTGTCCTTCTTGTTCACCGGACCTTAATCCTATCGAGCACTTGTGGGATAGGATCAAAAGAGAAATTAGAGCTCGTCAAAATAATCCTGGTAACGCAGAGCAACTTATACAAGCGGCTTTAGAGGAATGGGCAAATGTTACAGAAGAAGAAATTAACAACATAATAGAAAGCATGCCTCGTCGAATTCAAGCTTGTATCAATGCCAGGGGTGGCAATACTGATTATTGATTTGTTAAAATCGTTTTATTTGTTGTTCAATTCTCAGTTACATAAAAATTATTTTAGAGAAATTTACACTTTTAATTTTCTGTTCTATTATAAAAATAATCTTTTAATAATTTATATTATTTTTGTAATGAACTTGTTTTGGGAAAACTGCTCTTCACTTTTCAGCGACTTTTTTTTAATTAAAATTCGTTTTTTCCAAATAACAGGGTGATTCCATATAAGTTTGGTTGTGTGTATATAATCAAGTGTAGTTTAGGTTCATTGGCATAATATTCTGTCATCTGTGTCTAGGATTTGGCACGCCATCATTTAATTCCTAGTGTAAAAGCCTCATAATGCAGAAAAATTTTTCGCCGTCCACTCATGTCTGTATTCTCCATTTACTTTTATAATGTATCTTGGTTGGCCATGATATTCTAAAACATTTCACCGTGTTTGTTTTGTTAGGTTATAGTCTGTTTCCTGTCACATAATTACACAACGTTGTCTTTTCTACATAGAGGTCGTAGTAAATACGTATTTATCAAAATGTTTATTTACTTTCGGAACATAATGAATCTGGGATCTGGGAAAATATTATGTGAATTCAATAATTCCAAAGACCTGGCGAACGTTGAAGAAAATATTTCACGTACGAGGATATATTGAGAATTTCTTAGCCTACTATAGAACCAATCCAAATTTTAATGTCAAAATATTTTGTTACCCAACATATTCTCCTCTTAATTGAATACATTTATCACAGCGAACCTGCAACGTCTCTAGACCTTTCAAAAAAAATGTTTCTTCTTGCTCTGCAAACCAGTCCTCCACAGCTTTTATTATCCCCTCGTAGGAAGAAAATTTACGACCTTTTAAACTTTTTTTCAGTTGAGAAAAGAGATGATAGTCGGACGGAGCCAAATCTGGTGAATAAGAGAGGTGTTCTAGTAATTCTAACCCTAAATAACGATTTTTTTGCATGGCAACATGAGATTTGTGTACTGGGGCGTTGTCCTGTAAAAACAAAACACCTTTGGATAGCTTTCCGCGTCTTTTCTCTTTAGTTTTTTCCCGTAGATTGGTCAGTAATGTCGAATAGTAATCTCCAGTTATTGTTCTACCCTTATCCAAAAAATCAATCATGATTACTCCATGGCAATCCCAAAAAACTGAAGCAAGAACATTTCCAGCAGATTTTTGGACACGAAACTTCTTAGGTCTTGGAGAACCAGAGTGTCGCCATTCCATCGATTGTTGCTTTGTTTCTGGATCGTAGAAATGTACCTAAGTCTCATCCATAGTAACAATTCGGTTTAAGAAGTCTACATCGTTTTCAAATCGAGCACAGATCGAACGCGAATCTTCTACCCTTGCACGCTTTTGGTCAACATTCAAACATTTGGGGATCCATTTTGCAGAAATTTTTCTCATATCCAAATTGACGTGAACTACATCATGAACGCGTTCGTATGAAATCTTCAGTGCTTCAGATATCCATTTCAGCCCAATTCGATGGTCTGATATAATCATGTCATGAACTGCATCGATCTTTTCTGGGACTGACACAGAAACTGGCCTTCCCGATCGTTCATCATCTTCAATGGAAAATTCACCTCTTTCGAAGCTTGCAGTCCAATTTTTTACGGTCGCATACGAAGGACATTGATCACCAAGGGTATAAAGCATATCTTCGTAAATCTGCTTGCTTCTTAACACTTTTAAATACAGGTACTTGATGATGGCTCGATACTCCAATTTTTCGATTTTTAAAATTTCGGTGGATATCTTTTTTTATTTATTGCGTAACTCTGGTTCACTTTTTTGACGTCGAACTCTACACTGACACTTCTAATCAAAGATTATAGAATACAAAGATAGGAAACGCCCTCATATCTCTCGTACTAAAAACCGACTACGTTTTATGCATATATATATCGGGACTTTTTACTCACGAGATGGCGTTTTCATTACAGATTACAGTGACTGTAGTTTTTTTCATTACAGATTACTGTTACTGGAAAGAGCGCGAAATTTGAATACCACCATAAGTAATAATTTTGATTTCCACCTATCGCGCCCAGACAATAATATACAGGGTGACACAACAAAAGCAGGGCTTCTGTTCTGCTCAGGATTATATTTTTGATCTACATATTAATTCAATTGATACTAATTAAACACACCAAATAGATTTGCTTACATATTTTTATTTCAAAATATACATACAATTTTAAATTGGAATACATGTCAAAAATATCTTTACATTATATTAATATTCGGTAAGACTTACCGCCACTACTGAATGCAGCACTTTCAAAAATAATTTTGTTCATTGCTTCACCTTCCTCCGCACGTGGCCCCTTAAGGAAAGGAACGCTTCCAGGATGCAGCAATAAACGTGGATAATCACGCATAATTTGTTCTGGAGAGAAATGCTCACTGCACATAGTATAAGTTCTGCTGAGATCTAAATCCTCTCGCCCAGAAAACTCTATCCATTTCAGAGCACTGAAAATTAATGCAATGAATAACAGAGTTACCCCTTTCGAGTTTCAATACTTACATTTCCATTTTCTTCGGTAATTTAACTATTAATTATTCTTTGTAGATCTAATCTAAACGAACTCAACTGGAGAATAATCTAAATTTGATTTGAATTTGTCTGTTTGAATTGTACCATATGTGATAACCATGGTAACATAATGTCATTTCATTTCTCTTAGCCACCTATTATCTATCTCAGGACTTTCTTCTCACCAGACGGCGCTCACGTCAATGTTGTCGCTTCGTTTCCAATCTTCCTTCTCTATAATCTTTGCTTCTAATAATTTATTGTTCGTTGATATGGTATCGCAATATTTTGTTTGTTTATGCATGGAACTGGTCTAGGCTAACTAGATATCGATACATCCCGTAAAATGGAAAATAATGGATAGAATAGCCCGTTACTTTGTGAAAGTTCATTTGAAAAAAGAATATAAGTACTCGAATAACCCGACAGAAAAACTTCAAAACGAACAGACGGACCTATGGAATTCCCCGCTTTTCAAAATTCTCAAGAAATAAGCCTACAGAAAACATTCAAATACCTTTTTGCACAACTTGACATACTTCAGTATGAAAATGTAGTAGTACTACGAAACCTGTACCCATTTACAAAGTTAAAAAAGAGTAAATAGAAATTAGCATTGGCAACGTGTCTGAGAATCAGTTGACATTTCACGAGCACCAACCTGCGTCAGATTTAAGTAAAAAGAATTGATAAACCTGAATCTTGACCAACCGGGATACTTCATAAAAGTGAATGGAGTACATGTAGATCAAGAAAATCTCTTTTCATTATTTTCGTAGTGCGTCCCAGCGTGGGGTCAGGAACTGACGCAACAAAACAGGTGCACCAATTCCCATTTGGGAGATTAGTTATGGTCGTATAGAAAATACCCCAGTTTCTCCCCCTCTCGCAGTCTGATGTTTTTTGTCCCTTGGTCTAGGTCGCAGAGAGTGGCATCGTTTATTACAAGGGGTCGTGACGCAGTCAGGGGGAGCTTATCTAGATTACTATCGAAACAATCGTTGACGGCCCCAAAAACGCGGATGTTGTCTGAGATTTAGAAACGTTATGCGGGATTTAAAACAGCGGTAGGTCATGAGAAAATTGGGTGATATTGAATCTGGTCGAAGGAAATTGAATTTAGTGTTACTTTCATTATAATTTTCAGATATTCTGGCCATTGTTGCGATCAAAATATGTAAAAATATTAAAAAAAAATTATATATTAAGTGCCACAGAAATGTGCTCACAGAAACTCAGAATTGTCCACTGGAAAAAAGTTACAGGCACTTTTCAAAAATTCACATTAACCAAAAACACCCTCTTACTTGTAAACGAGAAACTGGCATCAGTTTTTATTTATCTAGTTCATAAATAGGATGTTACATTCAAATGTGTCCAGTTTCACTCACTCTGTAGTTTTTGCTGAAAAATTTTTTTGGAGAACTTAAAATTATTATTTCTCGATTTTTTCAAATGTAACACCATGTATTTTTTCCTCAATAATACATTTTCTCAGAAGTAACCTTAGGATTATTTTAACTCCCGCATCCAGCAGGCACGAAAAATGATATCGCAACTGAAAATTTTATTCAAATAATAACATAATAAAACTAACGGACATTCAAAAGAGGTCAAACAATGAAATAAAACTAAATGAATAATTATTGACAAACTTCAAAACCTTCCCAGAATCATACTTCCTGAGCATCATCATAAAAATTATATTTGTTTTCCGTACAAGCAATACGTCATATTGATCACGTATTCAACCTATTATATCAGTTTTTATCGGCTTTCCAAAAAAAATATTGATCAAGTTATTAATTGCTATTTAGAGCTCAAAGATACTTTCGAAAACAGTGCATCAGTATGAATTTTAGGAAAAAATAGGATGGTTGATATGATTTTCATGTTAGGGTTAGGGCAGTGCCACATAACCTGTTTTTTAAGGAAGTCGAACTTATGCTGCCCAATATCCCGATAGGAAACAAAAATTCATACTGATTTACTGTATTCTAAAGTATCTTTGAGCTCTAGTAGCAATAACTTGATCAATATTTTTTTTGGAAAGCCGATAAAAACTGATATAATTGGTTGAATACGTGATCAATATGAATTGCTTGTACGAAAAAGAAATATCATTTTTATGATGATGCTCAGGAAATATGATTGTGGGAAGGTTTTGAAGTTTGTCAATAATTATTCATTTAGTTTTATTTCATTGTTTGACCTCTTTTGAATGTCCGTTAGTTTTATTATGTTATTTGAATAAAATTTTCATTTGCGATATCATTTTTCGAGTCTGCTGGATGCGGGGGTTAAAATAATCCTGAGGATACTTCTGAGAAAATGTAGGGTATCCAATTGTCTACATCATTGTGGAAAAAAATACAGGGTGTTCTATTTGAAAAAATCGAGAAATAATAATTTTAAGTTCTTCATATTTGGACCTTAATAACGGACACCCTGTATATGACAGGTTGATCGTTCAGGAACCATGTCAATGCAAATCCTTCAATTAAAAAACTTTTAGTTCAAATTCATGTTACTATCGCTGCTGAAAATCGTCAGAAGACTTTTACTGAACTGCTTTTCCCTCACCTTTTTGCAGTTTTCTTCGAATAAGATCTGAACTGTTGGAAAAATGTCCCTAAGATTTTGCGTCAAAGAGGTAATGAAGGTCATTGAAAATATGTGAAAATATATGGGGTGATCCATTAAAAAAATCATCCATTTGTTGAATAACATTTATCGGGGACACCCTGTATATCAGAAAATAATTTCCTGAGATGCAGAAATAAAGGTACAAGAGGTCTACTACTACAACCGAAATAGAGGGACATTCAAAATAACACCCCTCAATGGAAAATTCTTTCATACGATAAAAAGGGGTAGCGTTATTTTTTCAATAATTCATGCCGAATGAACTTTCCGCAAATAAAAGATAACAAAAATAAAAATTCCCAAAGAATTCCCTGGCCAATATAAAATATTGCCAAGCGCCAGGCCCAATTATTACGCGGAAGCATCACACAGCACTATGTATCCCAAAACATCGTCACAAATCCCTGCTACCCTATTCCCATGCTTCCATCCTTTGGAACAAGTGTTTGAACCAAATACCGTAGGCAGTAGGGGACTGTCATTAATATAATTTAGTTGCGACATGTGGCAACGATGTGCCTACAAAAACACAACCCTCCACCCTCCTCGGTTTTCATCGGTGAGGGGTTGACACACATCCCTCTTCCCCCAATGGACCAACCTGTTTTTTCGTCACTGATTTCAAAACAGGCCCCATGTCATGGTCATGTAACCTAAATTGATTCTGGATGCAATTCAAGCTTCCTATGTGCATTCTATTTTTCCGCTTCCTATTTCGCTAGGGGAGGATTTCAATATAAAGGGGGTGGGTTGAGAATCGATACGGATGCAGGTTGTGAGATGATATTTCCTTGCGTATTTAGTTTCCGATGAAAATTGATGAGAAAGTTTTTATAGAAATAGAGAGGGCAGAAAGATACCCACAGACAAAGATTCTAAAGCCATTTTTTGGTTAAATGCATAACTATACGACTTCCTGAAAGAATTACAATTTTATATCTTTATTGGCACCATTATATCCTGAAGACAAAAGTGTCTTTAGAGTAAGTTTTACATTTTTGCTCAAGAAATTAGATGAAAAGACTGGTATAGTTGATCCAAAGTAAAAAGTTCCTTTGAGAAGTCATGTAAAGTTTCACACAGACAGGGGCGCAGCCAGGGAGGGGGCACGAGGGGCCCGGCCCCCCCCCCCGAGATTTTTCTGCATGCAAACTTCTCTACCTGTATATCAGTAGATACAGTTGAATATTTGCGTCGCCCCCCCCCCCCCCGAACAAAAAATTTTGCGTCGGGCCCCCCCCGAACAAAAATTCTGGCTGCGCCACTGCACACAGATGTTCCTTTGATATCTTGCCGGTTTCACAGGAACTGTGTTAAAGTTTTTGATTCCTTCAGATGTCCTGATAAAAGCTAAAGAAAGCTAAGTGTGTCAAGAACAAGGGTGTGTCAATTATTCTGTAATGAGTTTAATTCTGAAAAATTGTTGAGAAGCTGTGGGTGATAGATGAAGATACTAGTTACAATTAATCTTATCATTAGGAGTTAAATGGTTTTAATTTCCGAGAAATTAAACAAATTTCTTGCAATTAACTGAAAGAAAATGGACAACAGCGGAATTAAATCCAGGGACCTAAGGCCACAGCTTCAAAACAATGAAATATATAGGCCGAAGACTAATTACTTCAGAGTTAGTAATTGCCGTAAATGAAGCATCATCAGCAAGAATAACGGACATTCTAACAGGACCTAAATGACTGCAATTAGCAAATTAAATCAAATTTACGCTAAACTACTTCGTTTTCTACAATATTTGGTAAGTAGGTAATTTATTGATTCGAAGATTCTATAAAACAATATTCAAGAGGAAAAAACCTTTCAACATCATATCACAGGGCCCATAAGGACTGAACGAGAATAAATTCGCTATCACAAAAACGCTTATATCTTTTGAACCACTGGATTTCGAAAATCAAACTCATTTTCGAATCATCTTCTAATTCTAATGAAAACTGTTTTTACAATAAAAAAACCAAAACTATTTTTCACAAAATTCATGGATTTTTTCTGGAATTCTTCCCATCATGCTTCTTATAGTGTTCTCAGTCACTTTCTGGGATGCTGTCTTCCACTTTTGCTTGAATTCCGCTAATGTTTTCGTTGATTTCTTAGTCTTCTTCAATTCTCTTTTTACCAGGGCCCAATATCTTTCGATTGGCCTGAGTTCTGGGCAATTTGGTGGATTGGCCTCTTTGGAGACAAAAACCACCTCATTAGCTTCGTACCATTCCTTGGTGGCCTTGCTGTAGTGGCATGGAGCTAAATCTGGCCAAAAGATTGTTGACACAGCGTGCTCACGTAAAAATGGTAAAAGTCGCTCCTTCAAGCATTCCTCGATGTATATCTTCGAGTCAACAGAGCCTTGGCCAACGAAAAATTTGCTCCTTTTCCCACAAGTGCAAATTGCTTGCCAAACCAGGAATTTTTTAAGAAACTTTGCTTGTTTCTTCACGCGAAATTGTTCGTCAACATTTCCACGAGAATCTGCAGTATAAAATTCCTGACCAGGAAGTTGCGAGAAATCAGCCAAGACATAGGTTTCGTCGTCCATCACGCAACAGGAAAAATTTTTGAAGAAATCTTTTTTTAATTTCTTTGCTCTTGATTTCGCTTCTTGATTCTTCACAGCGTTCCTGTCTGGCACTTTCTGCACTTTGTATGTTCTAAGCCCACAACTCGACTTGATTTTCTGAACGGTCGACTGCGAACAACCCACTATTTGGGCCACTTTCCGTCCTGAAAGGTTAGGATTCTTCTGAAAAAGGCTGATGGCTTTCTTCACTTTTTTTGGGCGATGAAACTCCTTTTTCCTCCCGGTTCCTTCCTTGCGGTTAATTGTAAGATTTTTATTGTTTTGAAAAAGTTTTACTATAAATTCTCGTGTTTTCACTTCGATTGATATTTTGCGACAGAGAATTGGAATATCTATGAAGTAAATGTTCCACATGTTTCTGACGTTCATAACAAAGCTAACTATGATCAAATTTTGATTTTTTCTCAATTGGTTCAAGAGATATAGGCGTTTTTGTGATAGCGAATTTATTCTCGTTCAGTCCTTATGCTGAAGTGGTTTTGTCTGCAACTATTTTTTGTGTAATATTCATTTCCGATATCGTTTTTATTCACTTAGAACTTATTAGGTACCTATAGAAAGAAAATAAAACAACTACATAGAGTCGTCTTCTGATCCGAATGGAATTATACTTTTCAGAAATGCGTATTCTTATAACCTAAAGGCATCATCAATTTCAAGATTATAATACATCCTATAAGTATAAGAATTCCAACAAGGAATCACTCGAGGTCGAATTAGAAATAATCGCTCCGCCAAGTTATAAATTGAATGAGGAAATGAATTGTGATTATTTACATTAGGAAATTATTGCCCACTGTTGAGATTAAAATGTTAATGGTTAGAAGACACGGGCTGTATCGTATGGATATGCAGGATTACGAGCTAAACCTAGTCATTCATTATCATCAACGCATAACGAATGTCTCCGATAGTAATTTATTATTCCTCAAGAAATTGAAGAATGGAATTCATAATTTAATGAAGAAATAACTTTGACACTTAGTCACTGAATCTGGATGAAAAATACGGAAAAATGTGGAATAAAACTTCAGCAAAAAGTCCCCTTATAAATGTAGGGATATTGAATATGTTTACAGAATGGGCTGACATTTATATTGAAGGGCATCTTCTTCTTAGAATACAATTTATTCTTTCTCTCTCCAAAGAGGTTGACAAAGCATTTTGTAATAATCTGAAACAAAAAATTGAAGAAATAACTTTAGACACTCAGTCACTGAATCTGCATGAAAAATACGGAAAAGTGTGGAATAAAACTTCAGTAAAAAGTCCCCTTATAAATGTAGGAATATTGAATTTGTTTACAGAATAAGCTGACATTTATATTGAATGACATCTTCTTAGAATACAATTCATTCTCTCTCCAAAGAGGTTGACAAAGCATTTTGTAATAATCTGAAACAAAAAACAAAAGAAAAAAACAAGAAAGGAAAACCAACTAATAGGTATATTCATTATCAAATTGTTTTGAAGTTACCGAACCATCTCTAAAACGAATCAGATACTGAATGAATAGCCTTAAAACCATCTGAAAATTTATATACTGAGCAATTATTGACCAAATGGTCTTCTTGACCACACACACATCACGGGCTATCATGTAATTCCCTTCATCAAAAGCATAGAGACCATGGCCTTTCCTAAGACGATTCAAATGTCACCAAATTTTCCTGGTCAGATGAAAACCAGGAACTGTTTAAGAAGGATCAAGAATTAATTTTTTGTCGACTATTCCCCTCGTCTTAATTTTCACCAATCAGAAACGCGCAATTTTGAATCACAAATGGTTTCTAGATGGAAAAACTGTATGGCAGCCTGCAGCTGTCAGTAGTTTTTTCGAGTTAACCCGCGGCAAAACTTGACAGTTGTTGTCTACGAAAATTAATAATACATCATAGAACTTATGCATCCAGAATAATCCGTTACTCATGAAATAGTCTTGTCAAATACCATTCGGGCATCTAATTTTTCCTGTGAAAAAAATCGAAAAAACACAATGCAAAGTAATATTTTTTTAACAAAATGCATTCGTGCCTGTGCAAAAATCCTCGTCTTCGATTCGGATTTTTGTTGCCACCAGCACTCATGCTTCTTGTTGAAATATTGCTTAGCAACGTGTTTTTTCGATTTTTTTCGGAAAAATTGGATGCCCTTATGATATTACTTAGGAAAAAATCATATGAATTTCATTCCGTTTTGTTTTTGGAATGAATCATAATAAATCATTTATCCATGAAGGTTTTCGAGACTTCAATCTAGCCAGTCTGATATCTGGCATATAACTTGTAATTGGAAATAAATTTTCAAAAGAATTGAATTTATCCCAAGACTTCATGGCAGAAACCTGCATACTAATATGAAGGGGTGTTATATTATTAGAAAAAACGGATAACCAAGCTGAAGACGTAGATCTTATCTTACTCCCGTTTAATAATTTTCATGAATTGTTCCGGTTCTTCTACGGGATATATTCAAGATTCTAAAGATCTAAAATTACAGCACCGTCGTCTACATTTGACCAACTATCTCAAGACCCACTTAATGTTAATGAAAGTGATTTCTCGAATCAAAACCTGAACATTCGACATTTCCGTTCCATTCACACCATGACACAACCAAATCACCATCGTGCATTCCTCAAGGGTCGGAACCATTATATTTCACGAAGCCTGAATAAAAAAACTTGGGGAAATTGACTGATTCGAACAATTTATGTGAAACATCAACCAAAGAGCGCCACGCAAACATAACAGGTCAAACACATTAGTCTACAAAACCTTTTCATCACACCTGAAAGAGAACGACGACCAGGAGTTACAATGTGTGGACCAAAGTCTGAAATATATGTTATATCCTCAATTGTCTGCCGAAGTGTCTGCAGTATCCCTATCTATTGTTCAGGTGGGCAACAATACGCACCAGATATTCCCCTAACAGTTTTAACAATGGGTTTCCGAAGAACCTCACAGGTATCGTTCAAATATCACAGTTCCTGAAATGGGTGGGAAGAATGTCCGTCTCTTCAGGTATAAGTGGAACATTACCACAATTTCGAGCATGTAATTCAGTTTTATGAAGGCAGGTACTTGTAGGAAGCAGGGTGTCTTCCTAGATGTTAACTACCGCTTTTGACTCTTACCGTTCATTAACACATTCAATTTTTACAATACCCTTGAGAGGAAGTATCTGATTCTGTTCTGCTACACCACAATTTTTTCTGGATAGAACCAAGATTTACTCAATCTGTTAAATTCTTCCAGAACAAATGATTCAATTCATCATTAATCCATGTATTATAGTAAACAATTTTGATATTTAACAGAGTAAATAGAGCATGCGGAAGACTATCATTATCCTTGATATTAATTATTTCCTCTGAAACTGGAAGATGTTCCGTCATTTCTGGTTTCAAATTTAATGATAAAAATTATGACGAGAATATTCAACAAACATACTTCTAATATGGCGGTTGCTAATTGACATTGAAGCCATAGGTTAAGAATCTGAATCTGAGGTCATTTTCGTTTCATGAATTCTCATTGATTTCGCCATTTTCGAAGAATGCTGGCGTCAAATTGCTGTTGCAACCGAAAAACCGACGTTAAAAAGATTCAAAGAAATTGATAAAGGCTAAATCTCTCATGATTAGGGACCGTATCTGCAGTAACGCGCTACCAACTCTATTTCCGAAATAACTCAACTTCCCGACGCATCACAAGTAATGGTTATTTCCGGTCGCCAAGTGGAAAAGTAAAAGGAGAACTGAGACAGGATATCCGGTACGTGTGGGATTTCAATTCAGCTGTTTGATATGTATCATATTAAAGTCGATGACAAGTGCTTTTTTTGCAGAGCGCGGTAAAAAGTGAAGGGAAGTCTAAAGGTACGATTCCACCGAAAACATGTGCGGCACAAATGTTTACGAACATTTTGTGCAGCACTCCGGTAGTTCGCGTACAAGCTGTGAACACATTTAGCCACCGTTTCCACCGGCACTGCTGTGAGAAACTTTTGTATGCGCACAGTGGAGCACAGTGCCGCACACCGTATGCAGGAACAAGTTCTCAATGTTTCGCGTTCGATAGGTGAAAATATGGAGGATCAAGAAAACGTTGTGCTTTGTACTGCAGCGTGTGTTTTATTATGTACTTTGTTCAAAAAGAAAATAAGAAATAGACAGAAAATGTTTCGATGAGGCTAGCAATAACTTTGAGATATCTAGCAACTGGAGATTCTTTCGCAAGTTTGATGTATTTATTCAAAGTTTCTGAAGAACTAATTTCTCGTATTGTACTTGAGGTGTGTAAGGCGTTGATAAGCGACAATCCGAGATGACACTTTCATTTGGTTCATCCCTCTGATGAAAAAAATTCAAATATGAATATCCGAACCATTTTGGCTTATACACCTCCGATACACCCGGACCAGAAGTTTTTGAATCGGCTTTTCTATTTCGGTTTTTGTAATGTTCATTATTACAATCCTACAATACGGGATATATTTCCATTTCTTGAATGAATTGGATTATCTTCTCATTATTCTAATCCATGTTCGCGCGCACAAGTTGATGTTTTCAATATTGTAGCGGAAGCAAGACTGAGTTCGCGGACAACATGTGTGTGTGCGTCAACCCGAGTCCACCGCTGGAAGCAGTACGCGACAAAAGTTTGCAACTGTGCGTGAACTTTTCAAGAGAGTACGCGCACTTTTTGTTGCTGTTCACGTGTACGAGTCCACCGCAACGAACATTTGTGGCGTACACTGTGCACCACTGTGCCGCACAGTGCGTCACTCTGGTGGAATCGCACCTTAAGAATGTTGAAGACAATCGGCACTGTTATCTGCGATGGGTTTCTTCCGGTAAAACGATACGCTGCTGGTAGGAAGCTGATTGCTGGCCTGATAAAATATTGGGGGATCCAGTTGTTGAGATTCGCGCTGACGTGAGGGATCAACAACTATACAGGGTGGTCCAGATCGTAACCAAGAAATTTTAACCAAGTATTCTACATAAAAAATAAGCCCTAGTTTGTCATATAAACATATGTCGAGAAATGTTTCCTCTCCGAGTTACGGGGTGTTAAAATAATGGAAAAAAAAATGTTTTTTATTAATAACTTTCACACTGTTTGAAATATTTTCATGAAATGTGAGACATAGGTTTTGAGCGTCAAGGAGCACTTTTTGAATAATATCATTTCTTTTCTATTCTACCAGTGGCGTCCGTACTGCAGCGAGACGGAATATTTTCAGATAAAAAAATGATACGCCACTGGTTTTTCCGACAATAAAATTACTATTCAAATCCTTATTTAATTTGGAGCAAATTCGATTTCCTGACTTTTTGCTGTACGAGGCACCGTTTCCGGTTAAAAAAATAAAACACATTCTCATGCATGAAGAAATCGCCAAAAAAGCTTACTACGGTTTTGTAGCAATTTTCTGAGATTAGATAAATTCAACACACACCCAACTCCTATTTTTAGGGTAGAATAATTTGATTAAAAAACTGAAATGACAGTTTTGGTTTCCAATTACTCGTTCACAAAAATAGTCTTATCATTATTATGTACCTACCTACCATATCAAATTTTGTCGATTTCTTCATGCATGAGAATGTGTTTAATTTTTTTAACCGGAAACGGTGCCTCGTACAGCAAAAAGTCACGAGACCGAATTTGCTTCAAATTGAATAAGGATTTGAATAGTAATTTTTATTTTTGGAAAAACCAGTGGCGTATCATTTTTTTATCTGAAAATATTCAGTCTCGCTGCAGTACGGACGCCACTGGTTGAATAAAAAAGAAATGATATTATGCAAGAAGTGCTCCTTGATGCTCAAAACCTATGTCTCAAATTTAATAAAAATATTTCAAGCAGTGTGAAAGTTATTAATAAAAAACAATTTTTTTGTCCATTATTTTAACACCCCGTATCTCGGAAAGGAAACATTTCTCGACATATGTTTATATGACAAACTAGGGCTTATTTTTGATGTAGAATACATGGTTAAAATTTCTTGGTTACGATCTGGACCACCCTGTATAACTTACGGACTTGAGGCGTTGGAGTAATCGAACACACTGTCTTTTCTTTAAGGTACACTTTTGGACCTTAATTTATAGGACAAACTTTGTTTTTTTTTATTTAGAATGGCCCGTTAAAGTTTGGGATATTATAAGGAAACCCGGCATAAGCGGCATACACGAGAATTTTAGTATTTTCGATCTTTCTAATTGTGATATCTCAGGAGTGGTGATTCGTAGAAGAAAAAAGTTGGGAACAATTTTGTAGAAAATTGCATTATCTACAACTTTTGTCTGACCTCTTTTTGCAATAACTATGACCGGTTATGAGAAAAATTCAAAAAATCGATGTCTGCGACCTTCGACCTCAGATAATTTTTTTTGCACCTATGGGATCTATGGTTACTTTTGTTATTGCATTTATTATAGTGTACCATAAGCACGTATCAAAGTGCCCAATAGCTACATTCATTCTGGGACAGACAACAGGCTGTCGGCGTTCCACATATCGGCAGATGCGATAAACTAGTAAAATGGCCCATTATCAGTATCGGCTGACATAAATATAGGTATTGGACGTCATAAATATCGGTACCTGCCGATTTTAATATCGATTAGGATCCAAATGAATAGCAGTATTAGCCGAAATAACTATGCGCCGATATAAAAATCCGTATCGGCGGATAGAAATATCGCTATCGGCCGATGTGAATATCGGCGTCAGTCGATGAATTTTTGTCGAAAAAACGATTCTCGAAATCTCGGCTTGCATCCCCGAATGTTATTCAACACTGTTTATCGTCATAACATAACGTTGTCGAAAAACGAAAACGAAGTAACGCGGAAAAGTAAAGCAGCACCAGCATGCGATCTCGAAATAAAACAAACTGATCAACGATATGATCCATCACGTCCAATTCGACGTGTGAAGTCCTTGCATTATAAAACCGCAAGAGTGCATCATGAAGGCGAAGTCCACAAATACATCCAGGGGACAGTGAACTTTCGGGAATTCGCCTCTGTGTGCACATCGGAGCACCGCACGTCCAGATTAAATGAAATTGTTATTTACATTTCAAATAAGATGTCGCTAAAGCGGATTTATACACTCGAAAAACGTTTTACAATTTGCAGGGTATCCGTTAGGATAAACCCGAGACGGTCGAGATAAAAATAGACGATAATGAGTGCGCTATCGATTTACAGGCCGTCCCACATGAAGGTGCGCTTGGTCTTCCGGCAAGGTGCAATTTTCTAACGGGGCATGGGATTATCCCGAGGAAATACTTCTATTCGCCGTATATGGCTCTGTTTAGATGGTTGTTCACAAGTACATCAGCAAGTGTCAACCCGTTATATGGATAATTTGTGTCCGCTACTGATGAGAGGATTACCTGAAAATCTTCTCTGGGAGAGAATTCAACTGAACTGCTCCACAAGAGTTAGGGATATCGTATTCAATCGTTTTTAAAAGTATGTAATCTTCGAGAAAATCGCTGTAAAATCATTTAATACTCAATAACAACTAGAATCGATCCGATAAAAATCAGTATGAGACATTTCGTCAATCTGGTCGCCTTTTTTCTAAAGTTTGGTTCTTCGCATATGCTTCATGAATGTTCTTATTTTGAAATGAAGTCAGTTCATCAACGGCTTCAATTTGAAACGAGTTTTCTGAAAATGCCAAGACGTGAATTAACAAACGCTGAGGCTAATAGGGCTATCGGAATGCTACAGGGTGGCCTAACTCTGGTTGTTGTAGCGGAAATGCTCCAAGTCAGCCAAAGTGTGATATCTCGACTTTGGAATAGGTGCAGGGAGAAAGGTTCCGTGTTGGAAAGACCAAGGCTTGGTGGGCGACGAAAAACAACACCTGCTCAGGATCGTTTCATCACTTTCATCACCGTTTCGGCGAGAAGAAACCCCACATCTACGTGTAGACTGTAGAATGCTACGGAATACTCTTCAAAATGCAGATGGGGTCCAAGTTTCCATCGAAACCATCAGACGACGTTTGAAAGACGTCCATTAAGAGGAGTTCCATTAACACGTGACCATAAGCGTCGAAGACTGGAATGGGCAAGGCAACATATCAATTGGAACGATCAATGGCGTAGTGTCCTCTTCACTGATATGGACGATTTTCAGATTCTCGAAGAATAAGGGTACGGACAATCCCACGCATACCCCGTAATCGTCGCTATGTCCAAGAAGTCCATCCATTCCGAGGGGGTAGTGTTATGGTATGGACCGGGATATGTTTCAACGTGCGCACAGATCTACACATTTGTCCTGGGAAAATGACCGCCTTACACTATAGGGAGCATGTCATTGACAATGTTGTGCCAAATTTTCACGCTGCTATTGGTGAAACTTTTCAATTTCTAGCCGATAACGCTAGACCGCACCGTGCAGCCATAGTTGAGAATGCGCGCGAGGAGCTTGGTATTCCACATTTACCAATACCTCCGCACTCACCAGATTTGAATTGCATAGAACACGCATGGGATATGCTCCAAAGAAGATTAGATAATCATCAACCTACCCCAGAATCCTTAAATGATCTGAGAGATCTTCTGCCCCGTTTATGGAACCAAATTTCTCAAGAAATGTTCAACAACCTCGTATGCAAAGAAGATGTCAAGCTGTTATTGATGCCCGTGGAGGCCAAACATTGTATTGATCGTCTTAAAATGCTTGAATTCTCTGGGAATAAAATTTCGTTATTTTACTCCATTTTTCTTAACCACCCTACAGGCTTAGATTAATTTGCAACTTGAAATCATATTAATATGAATTTTCATCACAAAAATCTCATTTCACCTATATTTTTATGCAATTTAAGTCAATATCCCTAACTCATGTGGAGCAGTTTACTTCCGGCAGTCGATAAAACTATAGGGACGCCCCGACATCGGTTTTTAACGATGTACGATTCTACGATTCCGATATCCAGAAAAATATCGCCGACAATAATAACGATACAGTGTCATCTTGTCAGATGAGTAATTCACAATTTTCCGATAGTTTTTGATCATAATGTATGCGTAACTAACTATAGAATTATGATTTCTCGATCATAAACGCAAAAGAAGTTCGCAAAACGTCACAAAAAGTCTTCCACTCGAAAACAGCCTTAAAACCGCCCATCAAGAAGATTCATTTCCATCATTTTGTGTTCGAAACGATCACAATCAGACAAGAATGTGTCGCATCCCAAAATATTTTGTCCAATAAATTTCCCGCTGACACCTGAGTATGCCATAATGTTCATTGGATGCTATAAATTCAATTTTTCGTGTCTATTTTTGAAACGGAATTGTCACGAGACGTTCGAAGCCTACTACCAATCTGAGGATCAGCGTAATAGAGTTACATAAACGAAATTATGCTCGGATATACATCCTCAGAAACGAAAATTTGTTTCGAAATGCATACCATTGCTTTGGTTGAAATTTGCCACGACATGATCCATTCAAATTGTTTCTGCTTGAAGCATCAAACAAGCTCAAACTGGGAGCGTGAAATAAACTGCTCCAGTAAGTTAAGGCAGTAAAAAAATTCAAGATATCAAACAATAATAAGAACTGCAACTTTGAAAAAGAGTATAAGCAAGAAAGGCATAGTTTCTTCAATTCCATTCGCAGCAAAGCAATCTGAAGATAGTCATGCGAAGATTTATATCTTCCAGACACGAAATCGACACTAAATATATAATTCGCAAGCCACATATCATTTTGATTTTCTTGGCCTTAAAAGGATGAAGACGATATCAGTGTCATTTGTCATAATAATAGAGAGGAGGTATGTGGGCATTCAAAACCATTGTTATGTAAATACAAGAGCGTTATTATAGCATAATAGCATCTTTTGTTAGGGGGTCACGCGTTAGCGACTATTCCAAAATAGAATGACCTTTAACTCCTCTTATTTCACTTCCATTACCTACCCATCCATGTCACTTCCGCACAGCATTTTCTTTAGAAGAAGAATAACCGAAATTGTATTCTGTAGTATAGTTGACTAAGGTCAAAGCGAGTTGAAAATATTTAATGATACATCTTATGAATTTGGGGAAATCTTAGTGAAAAAAATTTCCAGCATTGTTGGAAACTTTGTGATGGTCCGATGATTTTCACGTGAGAAATAATCCTTATTTCAATATAAAGAAGAAAAACCGTTGTAGAATTGTATGAAAGGAAAATTGAAAACAACTATTCACCAGGGATTCCATGATGATAAATATAGTGTTTAATCATTTTTCACCCAAAAAGTTAAGATTTCCGAAATCGATTCATCATGCTTAGAGAAGCTTTGTGCAATGCTGATTGCCAATATACCAATAAAAAGCAGATACAATCACGAAAACGAATGCTTTGACAATTTGGAATTTCGAATTTTGAAAAAATAGCATCTCGCAGGTGAAAATCTGAACTATGATCGATAGCGAATGAATTTGTTTTTATTGAATTTAGCGTCCTCGAAAACCTATATTATATATATATACCAAACTTGTCTATATAGGTCTTGTTACAGTCGAATTTAAATTGATTTATTTTTTCCATATTTCATTTTCGAGTTTTGTTCAGACGCTCAGAGTACTCAAAGTATAGGCGATACTAATCTGCTTTATGGGAATTCTGCATGATTCGAATGGGTAGTAGATCCTCAAGATCTAAAAACGACTTTGGATTCGCCATGAATTCCTTGGTGATGGCAAATATGGTGTTTTTGAGGGGTCTTACCCCTTTGGCATTATTTACGCAAAAAGTTGAGATGTTCGATATCGATTTTATTATGCTCAGAGATACTTCGGACAATGCTGATTAACAATATACAAACAAGAAGTGGATAGGGTCACAGGAGCGAGAGCTATGACGATTTGAAATTTCGATTTAAAAAAAAATTCCATTTGACAAGTGAAAATCTTAACTATGATAGATAGCGACTTGAATTTGTTTTTATTGAATTCAGCGTCCTCGAAAACCTATATTTTGATACCAAACATGTCCATATAGGTCTTGTTACAGTCGAATTTGAGTTGATTTATTTTTTCCATATTTCATTTTCGAGTTTTGTTCAGACGCTCAGAGCACTCAAAGTATAGGCGATATCGATCAGCTTTATGGGTATTCTGCATGATTCCATTGGATAGAAGATCTTCCATATTGGAAAACACATCTAGATGCGCCAGAATTTCCTTGTGGATGACAAAAAGTTGAGATTTTTTCGAAACTTAAACGAAGGGGTCACATATTCTTCGTATGATACGAGTATTGCCTTCGTCCATGAACTTTCGTTTCGAAATATACCGTCTAGTCTAGCATTAAAGGTTAATTGAATGACATTCGAAGTATCCATACAATGTTTAACGATCGTCAGTACAACAGTTTGACATTAATCCAGGTTTGGTCATAACAGAAAAAGTGGTACTAAATTTCGTTAAATAATCAAAACAACATTGTTGTCGTACATAAAACCACTCAACGATATGAAGTCGCTTGTTAACAACCCAATACCAGTATCGTGAAATTTCGTAATGAGTTATATAACTGCTCGTACAGGAATATTAGTGTCAGCGTAGTCAAATTGGTAATATTACAAAGGAAACAGAAATACCTATTTAGCTTCATAGCTCCGATAACCTTGAATAGTGATTCCGCTACACAAATCGACTTCCTTGCTTAATTTATATGAGAAACTATCATTCCGTGACACGAAAACACGGAAACGGATACAACAATTACAATAGAGTCGATCGCAATACGGTTATTGCAGCCAACCTTCACTTCCTTGCCTTCCATCTTCTCATAGTCGTAGAATAATTTTATACAAAGAAAGAGCTATAGTCAGTAGGTATCTCTGTTGAAAATCTCGAAAATCCAAAAGCCTCAGTATACGTAGAGAATACTTTCAAGTAACGTGACGTTAAAAAGAGCTTTCATTAGCCTCAGATGAATTTCCCTTGAAGAATATCCCTCAATAATTCCAACGATTCGAAGTATCAATCACAAAGGCCTGGTGCAAAGACGAAGAAGGCTAAATATCTGGGATTAAGACTTGAAAAACGCGCAAATAAATACCATAATTGAGTTGTGATAAAATGTATTATCCATCCAGTATATGAGGTCAGATTCTTTGTTAGACTCTTAATTTTGCCTACCCTTCAGACAACCAAGCTTCCCCAAAAGCATTAGTTGTGACAATAGCAAATCTGTCATATTGCACTGCTTGTACCTACTTCATGGTAGGAACGAACTTCTAAGGGATAATCTTCAATAAATATACTTGGCCACATTTGGTTCTGCGATACAGGTACAGACATAGCTGAATAAGAAATATCGTGCACTACGCCACTGGTGCATGTCTACTTTTCTGTAGGATTACATAATTTGATTCGCACATAGCCAATACGGATGCATTTAATTACGCTAGATATGTGGGTTACCATACTCGCAAGAAATATGGGTGATCATTGTGTTACATGACTCGATTTTGTGGGAAATAAGCCTTTGAATAATGAGAAACAAGATTTGAAGGAGCATGGATGAGATCTCATTACATAATGAGAACCATCGTGATGAACTCAGGAATAGTCCTCAAAGCTATCGACAATTTTTTTTCGAATAACTGCCCTGCATACATCTGTCCAGATACTTCTTGACCTAACCCCGTAATACTTCATTCATATTGATTGGTTCACAGGAATTCTATTCCACCAAGTGATATGGAATCCTTGCATTTGAAACTTCAATACACGTTTCGATTTTCTTAGAAATAATCATCTTATATATAGGTTACTGATAAAAATTTCATAAGAGAAGTGATACATAAACTTCTACAAAACAGATTCATTTCACTGAAAACTCGTCATATCAAAACTCATAGATATCAGTTGCCTTGATGATGAAAATGGTGGCAAGTCAATAGGGAATTATTCGAGTTGAACAGGTATCATTTGTAGGCAAATAGAAGATAATAGACATAGATTGCTTCAAGTAGATACCCATTGATTGAAAACAGGAAAAAATTATTTGAATAATTCCGTAAAATGGATAGACGAAAATTCTGATTCCACGTAGTAAGGACCGAACGAGAATAAATTCGCTATCACCAAAACGCTTATATCTTTTGAACCACTGGACCGATTTCGAAAATCAAACTCATTTTCGAATCATCTTCTGATTCTAATGAAAACTGTTTTTACAATAAAAAAACCAAAACTATTTTTTACAAAATTCATGGATTTTTTCTGGAATTCTTCCCATCATGCTTCTTATAGTGTTCTCAGTCACTTTCTGGGATGCTGTTTTCCACTTTTGCTTGAATTCCGCTAATGTTTTCGTTGATTTCTTAGTCTCCTTCTATTCTCTTTTTACCAGGGCCCAATATCTTTCGATTGGCCTGAGTTCTGGGCAATTTGGTATATTGGCCTCTTTGGGGACAAAAACCACCTCATTAGCTTCTTACCATTCCTTGGTGGCCTTGCTGTAGTGGCATGAAGCTAAATCTGGCCAAAAGATTGTTGACACATCGTGCTCACGTAAAAATGGTAGAAGTCGCTTCTTCAAGCATTCCTCGATGTATATCTTCGAGTCAACAGAGCCTTTTCCCACAAGTGTAAATTGCTTGCCAAACCATGACTTTTTTAGGAAACTTTGCTTGTTTCTTCACGCGAAATTGTTCGTCAACATTTCCACGAGAATCTGCAGTATAAAATTCCTGACCAGGAAGTTGGGAGAAATCAGCCAAGACATAGGTTTCGTCGTCCATCACGCAACAGGATAAATTTTTCAAGAAATCTTTTTTTAATTTCTTTGCTCTCAATTTCGCTTCTTGATTCTTCACAGCGTTCCTGTCTGGAACTTTCTGCACTTTGTATGTTCTAAGCCCACAACTCGACTTGATTTTCGGAACGGTTGACTGCGAACAACCCACTATTTGGGCCACTTTCCATCCTGAAAGGTTAGGATTCTTCAGAAAAGGGCTGATGGCATTCTTCACTTTTTTTGTGCTATGAAACCCCTTTTTCCTCCCGGTTCCTTCCTTGCGGTTAATTGTAAGATCTTCGTTGAAGCGCTTAACAACTCTTGATACCGTTTCCGGACGAACGCGAGCCTCTTTTGCGATTCTTTTGAAGCTCCATTTTTGATTATTTTGAAAAAGTTTCACTATAAATTCTCGTGTTTTCACTTCGCTTGACATTTTGCGACGGAGAATTGAAAAATCTATGAAGTAAATGTTCCACATGTTTCTGACGTTCATAACAAGGCTAATTATGATCAAATTTTGATTTTTTTTCAATTGGTTCAAGAGATATAGGCGTTTTTGTGATAGCGAATTTATTTTCGTTCAGTCCTCAGTTATGCCAAGTTGAATATTGGGTTTGAATGTAACGAATATCAAGAAAAAGATAATAACATCAGCCATAACTGCACATTTCCAACTTCAAATTGAGACTAAACAAACATAATCAAATTGAGAACTAACAAAATCAAACACGGATGTAGTATCGATTTTGAATTGATTATTCTCAATTTGTAATTGATTATTCTCCATTTAAAATTGATTATTCCCAATTTGTAATTGATTATTCTCAATTTGAAATTGATTATTCTCCATTTGAAATTGATTTTGTTCATTTGAAATTGATTATTCTCAATTTGATTGTGTTTAATCTCAATTTGAAGCTGAAAAGGTTTAGTTACGAAGGAGAGAGGATTGATTTTGAAAACTCCATTTTTCTGATCATCCCCAATTAGTGAATATTCATCTAAAAGCTCTGTAAAGCTTCATAATATGAGAAGAGTCATGTTATGATCGAAATCACTTTAAAATTCAATGGAAAACTAAAAATATTGACCATTTATTTAGCATGCCATTTGACAAAACGATATATCAGTACTCAATATTCAATATTTCAACTTCCAATCATCCTAAAAACCTCCAGGGTGGGCTTAACATCAAACAAATTGGTCAATTTGTCTTTGTTGGGAATGTTCAATGTTGCGATGTGAACCAGCACAGCACCTGCTCATTGTGTACTTTACCGCAGATTCTTCGAGAGAATAAATTGATTTACGGTAAAACCTGATAGACAACATGTAAGATGTGACATTTTCCCCACATCATCTTCGAGTTATCTTCGTTTTTGTTCGACCATCTTCTCGCAATCTCATATATCACTTGGGCAATCAGGGTCTATTATGGATGAGTTCTGAGGTGTCACAATAAGGAAGTAATATTCTGGTTTGGAAAGAACTCAGAGAAACATGAATGAGGGAGTATTGGGAAGCTTGCATGCTTGGTATTTCTTTCCCACAATCAGTCTGGTTTTTCAGGTGAACCTATATTTGTTTTCGATAAAATATCAGTGTATGAGATCTGAGATGTATCTACATTGGATATTAATTGAGAAGTGATTGGATGAAATCGAGTCAGTTATCGGAGTTTGTATTTTCACAGAAAGTTTGAAATTTTACAATAATTCAATATTTCTTTTTTCTAAGGACACAATGAAACACACAGAATTTTGTTGCATTTCAATCATAATGAGAAAGTTGGAAATAGTGTATTCTAACAAAAAATAAGCCTAATCCGGAAGTATAATGTTTTGTTTCGTTCTTTGACTGACCATTTATAAAGACTTTAGGTGGTAGAAAGTACGCTAGATCAATTCGATCTAACGATTTTATTTTCTAGATGATTTTTAGATTATCAAGTAAAAAATTATTTGTTAATTTAGGATTACAGATTATTTAGTATGATAAGGACTGAACGAGAATAAATTCGCTATCACAAAAACCACTTTTGAACCACTGGACCGATTTCGAAAATCAAACTCATTTTCGAATCATCTCCTAATTCTTATGAAAACTGTTTTTACAATAAAATAACCAAAACTATTTTTTACAAAATTCATGGACTTTTTCTGGAATTCTTCCCATCATGCTTCTTATAGTGTTCTCAGTCACTTTCTGGGATGCTGACTCTTCCACTTTTGCTTGAATTCCACTAATGTTTTCGTTGATTTCTTAGTCTTCTTCAATTCTCTTTTTACCAGGGCCCAATATCTTTCGATTGGCCTGAGTTCTGGGCAATTTGGTGGATTGGCCTCTTTGGGGACAAAAACCACCTCATTAGCTTCGTACCATTCCTTGGTGGCCTTGCTGTAGTGGCATGAAGCTAAATCTGGCCAAAAGATTGTTGACACATCGTGTTCACGTAAAAATGGTAAAAGTCGCTTCTTAAAGCATTCCTCGATGTATATCTTCGAGTCAACAGAGCCTTGGCCAACGAAAAATTTGCTCCTTTTCCCACAAGTGCAAATTGCTTACCAAACCAGGAATTTTTAAGGAAACTTTGCTTGTTTCTTCACGCGAAATTGTTCGTCAACATTTCCACGAGAATCTGCAGTATAAAATTCCTGACCAGGAAGTTGCGAGAAATCAGCCAAGAGCAAGACATAGGTTTCGTCGTCCATCAAGCAACAGGAAAAATTTTTCAAGAAATCTTTTTTTAATTTCTTTGCTCTTGATTTCGCTTCTTGATTCTTCACAGCGTTCCTGTCTGGCACTTTCTGCACTTTGTATGTTCTAAGCCCACAACTCGACTTGATTTTCTGAACGGTTGACTGCGAACAACCCACTATTTGGGCCACTTTCCGTCCTGAAAGGTTAGGATTCTTCTGAAAAAGGCTGATGGCTTTCTTCACTTTTTTTGGACTATGAAACCCCTTTTTCCTCCCGGTTCCTTCCTTGCGGTTAATTGTAAGATCTTCGTTGAAGCGCTTAACAATTCTTGATACCGTTTCCGGACGAACGCGAGCTTATTTTGCGATTCTTTTGAAGCTCCATTTCTGATTATTTTGAAAAAGTTTCACTATAAATTCCCGTGTTTTCACTTCGCTTGACATTTTGCGATAGAGAATTGGATTATCTATGAAGTAAATGTTCCACATGTTTCTGAGGTTCATAACAAAGCTAACTATGATCAAATTTTGATTATTTTTTTAATTGGTTCAAGAGATATAGGCGTTTTTGTGATAGCGAATTTATTCTCGTTCAGTCCGTAATATAGTCTCTGGAAATTCTTGAGATTCGAAATGGAATCAATTGAACGAGTTGCATTTTTTACGTTCTCGAACACATCAATTCTAATGAAGAATGAATGTCCAATTTAATGAAAAATTAATGCTTCAGTCTTCGACTATTATGTCCGTGTTAATGGTCTCTCCAAAGTACTATAATGAATTCTTGATATGGCTATATCTTATAGGATACTCATTTTACAATATTTCAAACTATTTAGTTGCGATTAATTCAAGAAACCTGCATCAATTGATTAGGGATCAAGTTATTCATTTTTCGGTGGGATTTGGATTCACGGTGAAGAACAACTGAATGTCTTCCTCAAACACCTCAATATCAGGCACTCAAACATTGAGTTCATCATGAAAGTAAAGAGAGATGGTGCAATATATTTCCTGGGTGAATTGGTTACTAGGAAGCCTAATGGCAAACTATAGTCCGTTCAAATATGAGAAGGAGCTTTGTAAACAAACAAAATCGTCTGGTTTGCGCACAATAAAGCTCCTATTGGTGAAACGGTCATTACGACGCTCCCTTTTAACGCCCTAAGAGACTGCCAGGATCGTACTCGGAGCGGACTGTGAATGGTACTGGATAGAAATGATTCAATAATTTGAGTCAGCAATTCCCACATTAGAACTTTTTTCCTCTGAAACTCTATTGCAAAATTTCTGTTATGATTTGCAACTGTCATAAACATTTTATATCCGACGTACCCTATTTTTTTATTTTGTTTTGTTTTTATATTATTACCTACTAAATAATTTCTTTTTCGGATGCTCGAGATGGCGGCAAGGTAATTCCAGGAAACACCAGAGTTTTAGAGATTTGGATCGGAATCTTGCAGGATTCCGACAAGGTAATTCCGGGAAACACCAGATTTGGGTCCTTTTCCTTAATGGGTTAAAGCCATCTTGATTTGTATAAATATCGGAGTTTTCAATTGACAAGACCAGTTAAAATACCTAGAGCTACTGTGAAGGTGTTTATAGATTTTGTTGTTAAAAGTGTATTGTGTTGGAAAATCTTTTGACAAAGTGTATAGTGTTTATAGAACAATGTCGAATTCGGAAACGGATACTGCATCTGAGGGTGATATGTGGGGACCACCACGAAAAAGGTCCAAAAGGTCGCATTTCTCTGCTGAAGAGAAAGAGATAATTTTAAACATTTTTCGAAAAGAATTGGAAGAACATCCTGATTCATCGAAAAGAGACTTGGTAGGAATTGTTTCAAAATCCTCAGGGGTGAGTGATTCAGCAGGATTCGGAATTCTCAGAGAATATGAAGAGAATTAAACATTGACGCCACCTAAGAAGAGAGCCCAGTCGTTAAAAATAATCGATTCGGTTGACGATTTCGATATGAACCTCATCAGAAGAATTATCCACGGTTTTTTTTTCAGAAATGAAATCCTTACGATTTCTGAAGTTCTAGAAATCGTGAATGATGACGACAGTTTGCCAAATTTCAAAAGAACAACGTTCTATAAATTATTAAAAAAAATGGAATTCAAGTTCAAGAAACGCGGTCGTGATAGTCTACTGATAGATAGGGATGAAATAATTGTGTGGAGAAGAGATTATTGGAAGAAAATCCGCTCATTAAGGGAACAAGGCAGAAAAATTTATTATCTGGATGACTGGATGAGACATGGATAAATAAACTGAACGATTGTGTGAAATCTCCTCGATTCGACTCTGGACGGAAAGTAGATATACGAAGACCCTCCTTCCGCTGCGCCAAACTTGTTTATATTGCTCCTTCTTAGATTTGAACAGAGTATAGGAAGCCCGGAATACTCCGGTCGTGAAAGCCTTCATCAATAAACTCAGTGACTTCTGCTCAAGAACCGAGATATTGCGTGCGAAAAGTCATTGAAACGGTTGTAAAAACTACACATAAATCATAAATTAAGACCCTTGAAGACAAAAACACTTCGACATAAGGGGGTAGTCCCATAACCATAAAATAACTTCTACCTGTCGCAACCTCCGTTAAAAAACGCCATTTATCGGATAAGGATCAGAAAATAGAGCTAGAACTTCCTCAATAATGAGGCAATTGACCGAACATTCCAGGCCGATTATCAAATTCGCCGATTATGATATAACGCCGCGGCAGCGTGGGAGTGTATGGCTGCAAACCAAGACGAGTTTGTTACAAATTCAGCGTCAACTTTCTCCTCGCCGAAGAGTTGAGCCGTGCGGAGCTACCGACTAACCCAATTTTGAGCCTGATACTTGCTCAAGACGCCTTATACAACGAAACGTGACTCCGTCTATACGGCACGGGTGGTTACATAAGTCAACATTTCAAAATGTTTCCATTTTCCGATGGTAGATCTTCATCGCACGATGCGTCTCGAATCGCAATGAATCGTCTTGTGCTAATGCTGTGGAGCAAGACTACACCAATTCATACATAAATGATAGAGTCGTCTTCTCGTTTTCGACCATTTCGACTTGAATTGTAAATCATCTTGCATAGGAGGACAAAACTACCATCATTATGCCTTTAAATCTACTAGAACTACCCCTTTTTGTCCAAAAAGTCATCGAAATTGAGTAAGGCCGGGTTTCACCAACGATTTTAATCTCGTTTAAGGCAGTAAACGATAATTTTCTGTGGTTTTCCAGTCAAAAATCAATCGGTAATCTCAGTTATCTCGTTAAACCAGATTAAAATGTTTGGTGAAACCGGGCCTAAATGATAAATCATTACATAGGTAGTATAAAAAAAAGGTGCTTTCGCTGTCTGTCCCTATGTATGCTTAAATCTTCAAAACTACGCAACGGATTTTGAAACGCTTTTTTTTAATAGATGAAGTGATTCAAGAGGAAGGTTTATACAGAGTGTAACAGCCAAATGGAATAAATTCGATAACGAATAAATGAGGGGGTGTTAGGAAAAACGCTCGTACACGTCGATTTGCAATTTTAAATGCGCATATTTTTCAAGAAAATAAAATTATATATTATGTTGGAGGCATTCGAGTATGTTGTCGATAAGCTGAATTTTTATATCCCCATCGTGAAAATATATGTTGACGACACATTTCTACTCTTACCTGAAGACCACATAGAGTCAACACTTATTCTGTTCAACTCATTTCATGAGAAACTAAAATTCACTATAGAAGTAGAAAATAATAACAGCCTACCTTTCCTAGATGTTATGGTGATAAGAGAAAACAACAATATTATTACAGATTGGTATGCAAAACCATCTAATTCTGGCAGATGTCTTAACTTTCTTTCCAATCACAGCTTCCAACAAAAGAAAAATGTAGCTACTAATTTGACTCACAGAGCTCTTTCACTAAGCCACAAAAAGTTTGAGAGGCGGAATATTACAAGGATAACAAACATACTTTTGGACAACAACTACCCCCCTTACTATATCAAAAAAGTGATAAACAACTACAAACTCAAACGAGATCAAGTTTGTCTTGCCAACAATAGTAGAAACGTCAATACAGTAACCAATACCACGAACAGCATACACATTAGCTCACAACCTAAGATGACTGTAAAACTGAAGTATTTCAAGCTCGCGTTCTTCCCTGGATTATCTTACAAATTGCACAACATATTCAAAGATTTTGGTTGCACGACATCATTCTATAACATCCTTGATAATAATAAAAAATTCTTCACCAACATAAAAGATAAAACCCCTCCTAATATGCAGTCCAATCTGGTGTATAAGATCCCTTGCCAAAATTGTAACAAGGTATACGTGGGCCAAACAAAACAATGTTTGAAAGACAGAATTCGACAACATAAGAATGATGGCAGACATTTAGAAGCCGAAAATAAAACTGCCCTTACACAACACACACACAGAGAGGGACATAGATTTGATTTTGAAAATGTATCTATTCTGGATTACGAACAACATTATTTCAGACGAATTTTGAGTGAAATGATACATATAAGAAAGAATAATACAGTGAATTATAGGGAGGATACAAACAACTTGAGTGCTGTTTATGATTACATGATATCCAGAATGAAAACACCTAACAGATAACATTTCTGAATTGTTTGTCTCCACATGTTGTTTCGTGTTTGTCATCGTATGTGTATTCACCTTATATTTTATCTTTTATTCCACACTGTATACTAGCTTGTTGGGGTAAATTAATTTGGCTGAGACTGAATATGTGAAGATGTGTCAGCATATATCATACCACGGAGTATGTAACTTCAGTTTCATTGCTTTGTTTTTATTGTTTTTATTCAATTGACTGTCATACGTTAGATCCGTTGTTCGTTCTTGACTCATTAATTATTATTTTCAAATACAAGTTTTATTAGTTGTATGATGAGGTATACATTCTTTGTTGTATGTCTTTTATGTATGATTAATAAATACTTTTTCTAGCCTTGAGAAAGGAACAAAATAGTTCCGAAACGTCGGCAAAATCATAACTGATTAGTATTTCATTCTGTCCACATTCCTGCGATTCAACATTTATTTCAAACATGGACATGAATATTACAGAATATTACAGAATTATATAGGGTGTTCCATGCGACCGTGGCCAATAACAACTTTCTTATTTCAAATGCAACCCCCTGTATATTATTTATTTTTTGGATTCTTCAGAAAATTCTAGACATAATTCATGTACAATGTCCTATACCTATCTTCAACTCTTTCGGAAATATCAAGTGTTTTCAGATTTTTTACAAAAATTAACATTTTAAATGAAAATTATTTTATTTCACAAATTCGATACATTACACTCAATACTTATTTCCCATTTACCTCTTGATATGAAGAAAGTAAGCAAAAACCAATACTGAGAAGAAATTAAAAAAACGAATACAGATTTGTTTATGCTCATAGCCTTAGTAACACTTAATAAATAATACTTCCGAAATAGTTAAAGATAGGTATAGGACATTGTGCATGAATTGTGTCTAGAATTCTCTGAAGAATCCAAAAAATAAATAATATACAGGGGGTTGCATTTGAAATAAGAAAGTTTGTATTGGCCACGGTCACATGAAACACCCTATATAATATTATTTTCTTGAAAAATATGCGCATTTAAAATTACAAATCGACGTGTCCGAGCGTTTTTCACAACACGCCCTCATTTATTCGTTATCGAATTTATTCCATTTGGCTGTTACACACTGTATGTATGATACATGCATAATATTGCAGAGAATCACTGATGAATTTACAGGTTTCTAATGTGATGTCGTAAATAAACACGTTTTTTTGCGCTTACATTGCAAACGCTGACTGAACCCCACGAGATAAATCAAAATAATGTACTAGGTATGGTACTCCTAAAAAGGGTCAACAAAAAAGTCCGCGATGGTATATGTCTATCTAACCCACAATAACCATTTTTATCCTTTACATTTTATGGGAAAAATGGCTTATTTAGAAAGTTATTTTAAGCAATACAGCATCAATCCTCATCCAATTAAGTACCTTAAATACATTGTCCATTCAATATCGATCAATATGGCCCTTTACAGCATGTAATTTAAATGAATATTTCCGAAGATATTACAGATTACCGTTGTTCATAAGGACATTCTGTAGTAGGTAGATATACCTATACAGGGTCTTTCACGAGGAACCTCACCCATATTTATACGGGAAACTACTGAACGTATTTTCATGAAATTCAGCACTTATAAGTATTTCACGATGCTGATGAAATCTAAAATATTTTCAAGGCATGAGCACCTCCGGTTTTTCCGGAAATGACGTCAACTTCCGTTTTTCAAATTAGAACACCATTTTTTTATTGCAGAAATAGATTCCTTAGAAAATTTCAAGTTATTTTGATGTAACATTTTTCAGTTTTGGTTGGAAAATTCTCTCTGAACGGGAAAATTCGAAAAAAAAATCGAAAATAGAGCTCCGCTGAAACAAGAATAACTTCGAGGTTTTTGGATGGAAAATTTTCATTTTTGGGATTTTTCAAGATGTAAGATTGATGTATCCACTTTAAAAATCGAAATCGCGATTCATGATACAGGGGGTGAAAAAATCGCTTTCAAAGTTAGGGATGACAAAATCGTGAAAAATAAATTTTTTCAAATTAGAACCCCATTTTTTTATGGAAGATATTGAATCTACATAAAAAATAATGATATTAACTCAGAAAATATCCACTTTAGGGCAAGGGTGTGATGCATACACTCACATTATTTTTTAACGTAGATTCAATATCTGCCATAAAAAAATGGGGTTCTAATTTGAAAAAATAGATTTTTCACGATTTTGTCATCCCTAACTTTGAAAGCGATTTTTTCACCCCCTGTATCATGAATCGCGATTTCGATTTTTAAAGTGGATACATCAATCTTACATCTTGAAAAATCCCAAAAATGAAAATTTTCCATCCAAAAACCTCGAAGTTATTCTTGTTTCAGCGGAGCTCTATTTTCGATTTTTTTTTCGAATTTTCCCGCTCAGAGAGAATTTTCCAACCAAAACTGAAAAATGTTACATCAAAATAACTTTAAATTTTCTAAGGAATCTATTTCTGCAATAAAAAAATGGTGTTCTAATTTGAAAAACGGAAGTTGACGTCATTTCCGGAAAAACCGGAGGTGCTCATGCCTTGAAAATATTTTAGATTTCATCAGCATCGTGAAATACTTATAAGTGCTGAATTTCATGAAAATACGTTCAGTAGTTTCCCGTATAAATATGGGTGAGGTTCCTCGTGAAAGACCCTGTATACTTATATACATTTTCTGTCCTGAGATATTCTTCGAATTGCCAAATAAAGAAAGATTGTTTTTAAAGCTCGAGTAAACTTAGGTATACGCATCAACATAATAACAAAATCTTTCGAATGATTGAAAATTGAAACCAAAATGTGCTTTTGAACATACTGCGTTCACATTCATTGTGTATTTCTCTTGCGTCTGAATATTCAGTGTTTTAAATTTCAATGAAGAACCTATGACATATTCAACGAATTTCAACCGGAAATAGGTTCATTCAAAACAAAGAAGATTCTCATCATGAAAAGTAACTCTCATTGTAATCAGCCTCGTTTATACTTTATTCAAATTTCAATTGTGGTTGAGGCGGAAGCTGGTCAACAATAAACGGAAACATATCATTTTTCGTCAAAACTTTTATTTTGCACAATGGGGGACGCAGTCTTGAATAGTCAATCGATATGGAAAAGGCTTTTATTTGTTAGCAGCTTAAGATTCTGAACAATTCATTATGATACTTTCAAAATCGAAGAGAATATACAGATGGTTTACATGAAATGTAAAATAGTAAAAAAAACTGAGGTGAAACATGAAAATTAAAAAGTAGGTAGTATTGACAATTATAGCTTTCCGCTTATTATTAAGATGCGACTACCAAGAATTCCATCTTCAACAGAAGCGACAAAATCCAAGTACCAACCACGACGGAAATGCCAAGGCTACCAACTCAAATCCCGACCACAGAAAAGCGATCATGGATCCCTCGGATTACACGGACCGGTGAGTCAGTGTGAAGAAAGACCGCTGCTGCTGCATTATTATACCTCACGCAATATTACCATAATGACAAGCATCTGGAAAGGTGCTATGTATTGGATTTCCAGCTAAATATAATGATTGCATAAGCGACACAGTCTGAATCATTCTCATACGCGAGATATGTCGTATATTTTTTATCTACGAGTTTTCGCAGAGTATGTATCTATTTCTATGCCGAATAGGAAGGAAGTACGCTGCCATGGGAGGTTGCCAATGAATTTAGCGCGTTTTCTGATCTTTTATTAGTCGCATGCCTTCGAGGCACATTAGCCAGGATACACGAAATTCACTTGGCTGGATGTTCTGTCACACTCGTGTAAAATTTGACGTCATAGAGCGTCGTATAAAAATAATGCTCTGTGTCTTTCCATAGATAAAACATCACAGAATTGGCCAAATTTGCAACATTTGAATGAAAAGTTCTATTTACAAGCTAGCTGCAGGGTACTTTCAGTGACAGAAAACATGCTTTAATTTCTCCACAGCCCAAAGACCACGAATTTTTTTGAACTCCCATCATTCAAGAAATGTCCAAACACAAACATCGAAACGTTTCGGAGACAAGACATCAGAGGACGTGTCCAGTGGCATTATCATTACGCCAACGAGACCAAAATAGATGCCGCACCAGATATCAAAGAATAAAGATGCCTGCCCCTAAAATACTTTCTTGTGATAACTGTACGTTCATGCTTTTGGGTCAGGGGATACAAGATCTTATCGAGGAAAGCGGAATTCCCTTCACTCCTGAGATCTCAGGGTTCTTCCGACAGTCTAATGCCGCCTTTACAAAACACAGAAGAATTGCATGACAACGTTTCAATGGACATCTCAGGAAATAATCTGAGTAACCCACTCAGGTATTATTCTAAATTATCTCGAGCAGATAGTCGACTTCCTTTTATTCTTCGAAGGAACAATTTTCAATAATCTCGATGACCCTCTCAATCGAAATCTCCGAAAAATTCCACACGTATCGACATAAAAGATAACTTGATCCAGCCATCATTTCCTACTTCCGGTAATAAAATCCTCGTTCTCATGGTATCGGAACGTAACACCTGCCTGAAGCACATAGAGATGCATCCACAGACCTCAAGAAGGCGAAGACAAAACAACCAATGAAGTTGGCGGTTCACATGATCAACGAACGCAGCACAGCACCAGCACAGATTTAATAAAAGAGGAAGTCTGGTCGGTGTTTCCCCACTCTAGTTGGACAAGTGTAGATCCGGTGCCGAATAAACATGACAACGCTGTGAACGCGAAGGATGGCGTGCGTCTAGAGAAAAAGTTCAGCTTGATCTTTGAGACGCAAGGTTCTGTGATCGAATGGGTCATAGAATTAATTTTGAGTGTTGAAGAATACCTCCCTCGATTAATTCGTGTTTGAGATTCAAAATAGGTCATTCTGACTGAATCTTATACCTATGGAACCAACATTTACCGCGTATTCCATGTAGATACAATAAACCTCCCCTACTTACCTAATACTGAAAATGTATACCTATTTCTTTCCAACAATGTGATGCGAATATGCAAATATCTTGTTGAGATATTATTAAAACTTGATGATAAATGATTTTCACTATTTGATGATGAAAATAGTGCTGTAGTTTGCGATTCCAAAAGTATAGCATCATTAGCATCTCCATGTGAGTACCTACCAACCTGCCTGCATCGCCTTCCCGCAAATGACTAATGAGTATTATGAACAAGTTAACAACGCTTTTCTTTTTCTTACAATAGTTTATAATCGTTCTAAGCTGATTTTTTGCAGGTTTCGAATTTCATTCATCAACATGAATTGTACGAATATCAAAAACTGGCCAAGAAGCGTCAATCATCAATCATCATGATTATTGATAATATCGATTAATCTAAAATAATGTTCTCTTCGAAATGTCAAAAATATGTCAAGTTTTGATCACTTTCGGAATGTTCAGTATTCCTAGTATTCTGTAAATCCCCGGTTTGAATGAAATTGATGTTTTCACTACCTATTTGATCAAACAACAATAAACTCGCTGAATATCGTATTCAAAGTAGGTATTGGCGTTGTTGCGCATTACTAGATTTGGTATCATTCAATTTCCATGAAATTTTTTATTTATCTAATTGTATTAAATCATACCCAAGAAAAACAAAATATTCAAATCCCTAATAACTATCACAAATGTAAATTAATGTAAACGCTTCAATTCTATGTTACTCAATTACCACTCATAGAATTATAAGTATTCATAGAAGAAGGGGGTGTGTTCCTTCGACAATTAGGTGAATCCAGAAATATAATTTTTTCATTGGTTGCTATTATACCTATTCTGCAGGATTACAGTCCCACTTTGTCCCTAGTTCCTTCCACTTCCTATTGCCACAATAATTCAAGACTGGCGGGCGGCGGCGCAGGTCTCTACTCCCTCACCCACCGCCAACAAATCCACGCACGGTTTCGAACGGAAGAGTCGGCCGTTTCGAGATCAGTTTCGGAACAGTAGTTGAAGTAGTAAGGTGGCCCCCGTGTATTTGCAGGTCACAGTTACTGCTATCGTGCACTGATATATTTGAACTTTTCCGATCGTCGTTTGTTCTATGAAAACTTGTGCACTGTACGAGTCGAGTGTTTCTGAACGAACCCTTTTCTGTGCTTTTTCAACCACCTGTGGATTTACCGTGTCTATGTGCTCAGAAAATTTTGGATAACCACTGACCAGATCATAAACAACCTGAAAGGTATGTTGAATAATGAAGTTAGGCGTTGACACATAAAGTTAGGTGTTTTTATGATGCGTGTTTGAAAGGGTGAAACCAAACGCCTGTTGAATTCGATTTCCCGTCTTGCGTAGAGCGGAAAACATTGATTCAAAATTGAAAGGTTTTCAAATATTTGACGTGTTTTTCTAATATTTTTTTCACTTTATTATCGAAGATGAACACTTAACGAGTGATCATAGATATTACTTCATGGTAATGCGGTTCATTATTTAACATTTATTATTTAAGTTCAAGAATGTAAACGTCTTCCTGTTTAAAATTCCTTTATAATGTTGCTTCCTACCTGTGGTGTCATAAATCAGTAGATTTGGATGTAACTTGAAAGGTTATTTCCTCAAGGGGATTATCTTACCGGAAGTTTGTTATTTCAAAGTCAACAATACCGAACTGACTTCGGCATAAATAATAGGCACTGGAGAGGAATCCGATCTATCGTTAGATGTCTACGGAACAATTTCGGTATTATTCTTATTTAAATCAATTAAGCTATTAGAAGAATGCAGTCTCAAGAGGAAATGGGGAAACGATCATTTATAATTACTTATTGAATTGGATTTTGGTGATCATAATAGCCTTTGGATTGGTGTGAATGCATTTTGGTGTCACTGTTTCCTCCGTTGGTATGTTACTTCCGCCCATAGAGTAGGTACAAGGTTTTTTACCTGTATCAGCAAAATCTTGGGTCGCAACGCTCCAACGCGCAACAAATATGTTAGTATACCTATTCTTCGATTGTAAATAATAGAAATTGTGGAATCAGGGGCGTGCTATGGGGAAAGGGAAAACGTCAGGTACATCATGTGTGGCGAGTTTGGTTTCAGTTACAAAGCTAGTTAATAGTTATCGACCACATTACGTATTTTTAATACCATAATTTTGTTCGAAAGGCTTTTTCAATTGATAGCACTCGGCTAAATGCAATAAGTTACGCGAACATACGTTAAACGAGGGTAAAATGCTCGATAAAAAGAATTACGTGTATACCTCGGTCAATGTTCACGTAAGCAAGAGTTAATTTTGAAACGTCTCGAGCTTTATCAGCCGGAACTGCTTCTTACGATTAAATATTGGAAGTCAAAATGTCGAGCGATAACAGTTTTTGCCGATAGTCAATAAAACCGATAAGTTTCCAATTCGTTGCTCGCTGCATTCCCATGTGGTTATGAGGTGATAATGGTTGCCAGCTACGTTCGGGAAACTGGAACAACCCAATATACACATACACCATTCCAATTATTAAATATGTTTTGATATATCTTGAAACAAAACCCGGATATTATCTTTGATACAGATCACTGGCATATGTTCAGGTGTGTTTTCAATTGGTGATTTAATAAAACCAAAAATGGTGCTAAAATATGATTCGAATTAAAAAGCCATATGTTCCCTTTATTAGTTGTGAGCGCAATATGTTAAAATTGAATGTTTAATAAATCAATTTTGTACTTCGTCAGAAAATATTCTCATTTTTGACTTGTTCCATACTGCATTGTCTAAAGGGTCCAATAAAGATTTTTTATCAAATTACGGAAAATACATATTATTCAGTTCTGATGCCGCGCGAAATAGCAACATCCCACCTGATTGTTTACACGAATCGGCAGATTTGTCGCATTGCCGATCGGAGTAATTTACATAACTTGGTATTACCAGTCAATGAAGAATATCACTTAATAACTTCCAGTTTATAAATATGCGGTTAGGTTAATTTGCTAATGCGAATAAAGCTACTGGGAAAACTATTTTCTCAGAATGCCGTTCGATTATGGGCTTGTTCGGAAAAGCACATTTAATAATGCTGGATTAAATCACACATATTATCTAATGATACAGAGGAAATCATCGAGATAAAAATGTCAAAGAGTGTCAAATCGACTCCCTTCCCTTATTTGAGAACCAGTGTCAGCTTGCAATAGCTAGATATATCATGCGACATGCATTATTACATACCGGTTACATCCATGATAAAAAGCCTTTCAGTAAATTGGGTAACATTTATAGCTGAATCGATTAGAAAATTTTAATGACAGAAGCGTTTGGTTATCGTTGAAGATATGGAAAAATGATGTGTCATTTGAACGATACCCTTATCAATTCAATTGTCTTGCGAAACTTGAACGTACATATTTCCCCGTCGTTTATGGTACTCCTGTTATTTTAACAGAATAAGATCTACGTGCGAGTCTACGTGCTTTTCACGTAATGTGTTTCTTTCGAGGTTTCTTTCGATTTCGATGGGGCGTGAAATTTGCTGATTATCCATACACGAGTTTCATAGATATAAAATAAATGAACATTTAAACTTTATACAGAGTTGATGAATCAATAAATATGCTCAATCAAACCAAATTATTATACTTATTCTTTGAAATTCTATGACCGATGTCATCAAGACCATAGACGTTGGTCTATGATCACGAGATATCACCACAGAATACCTAACTAGTATTCTGTGATATCACCTGCAAATATTCAATATGACTTAATAGCGAATAAAGATTTTGAAATAAAGAAGTAGAGTATAAAATAATGAAAATAAGACTGAATATATGAGAACTAAAGGAATAACTTCCACAGCGGTTGAAAAAATCTAGAAAACCGGTACCAGGAAGTATTCGCCGAGAACAAAGAAAGCATCACAGAACTGGATGAATAGCCGTAAACGAGTTCGGTATGGAAATGAACAAGATTTATCCCAACAACCGGCACCGAAATGGCAAAAGTCAAAGCGGCGGATCCATCCTCGAAAAAAATCGCTGAAAAAGACCCGAAGGAATGAAGCCGTTCCTTGCCGTAATTACCGGAAAATCATTTATGTAAATGAACGATTGAAAAACACAACTTCAGCCTTGAAATAACTTCCGTGACCGTCATATACCCACGTATATTCAACTTTACCATTAGTCGGCGTATTTTTAAATCGCCAACAGTTTTATTTACTTCCTACTCGGCCGCCTTATATACTTCCCGAGTGCTGTTCATTGTGCGGTTTCGGATCGAAAAAAATTGTATCGGTATTCGATGACGAGAATTCTCTTTGTCCGAGGCGCACCTTCCAGTCGATTGAGAAATCCGGCATCAGTATTTTGAGCGTTGTTTTTACTGGAATAATAAACGCGGTATATCTCCCGGAACGACATCAATATGTTTATGTTTATTGCATTCTATGCGCCGTCAAGTTTATTCGAATTCTTGCAATACTTCCGTTATCGTTCGAATGAATACAAATATCGCGATATTTCTTGGACATCCTTTGAAATCTATGGTTTCCCCGAAACGATAAAAAATGTATGCGCCTTTGGAGGAAATTAGGGTCGGGCATAGAATAATACTGTTTCCGGTTATAGAAATGTCAGGGCATCTCTTCTCGGAAATATCCCTACATAAATTAAGGCTTTCATCTCCACTCACTCACCTTTCAAAGATGTTGTGGATTCAATTTCTCTTCATCCGAAAAACAGGGAATGAATAAATCGTGTATAACGGCGCCAGTGGCTTCTTTTAATCTCATAATAGAACCGCTGGACAAAAATAACCGACTTCTCATAGCCGTCAACGGAGGACGGTAAATTTAGATATTTCATTATTTTCGTTTCGGGAATTTCAAATATTTCGGAAACCGTCCAGGGCCGATTAATTTTAATACACTTTACGTCAATTGGAACTTTGTTCCGCAAGGAATAAATGTCTACGAGCTTAGGGCAAATTGTAATCAGTAGCTTGCTTAATAATGCTTTAATTGTTGTGATATGGTTAGAAATTAATCTATATTATACTAAAACGGTAACTCTGTGTTCTATATTATACTAAAACGGTAACTCTGTGGTCCGGCCCGGGGAATCTGTCGAAAAAGTGAGTCCAGAAGAATTTTGAAATCGCAGCGAAGTTCGCTGCGATACAGGAAAGGAATTTTTACACGGTCGGAAAGAGGAATGATCGATTATTCGTACGTGGGCGAAATTTCGATTCTCTAGGCGATGTAGAAGTATTTCAAAAAAATTCGCGAAAATCGCGAAAAAATTCGGCAAAAAGGGCAATTTTGAACTCGATAAAACTTTTTTCGCAGATATCCTGGCCGTGATGTGAATATACGGATCGAAAGAGGAAGAGTCAACGCAAAATAGCTTGGTATTCATATATTCCATAATTTCCCCATTTCTTCAGGAAAATTGATCAAAGTTTGACATTTCTCCTATGAAATCGCCCGATCTGCAGAGATCACAGAGGACTATTTGACATTGTAGCTGTAAGCTGTCAGACTTTGGCCACAGCCTTCTATAAAGAAAGCCCGGAACATAATCTGACAACTGCGCTCAGGCCTACCGAAAGGTAGATCTGCTGGCCCATACTAGTGGTAAAAAGTCTGCAGTTTTGGATACCCTACTGACTACTGCATTATCCAATGTCAGTACTTCCACCAGTATTGAACCGTTGCAAAATTTGAACATACTTATGTACCTTCTGCAAAACATTTTAATGAGTCAGAGACTCAAAGTTATGGCACTGATCATTCAGTCAGTGATATCAGCTCAGTCTATAGTTGGTACTGAGTTCTCATTTCAAAATTGATATTTGCAATAAAACTTTATCAATCTGCAAAATATTCAAACTACTCTCGACTTATAGGATTTCTAAACATAAAGAATACTTCTGCTTCTAAAACGAATAGTTTTTAAATAAAATGTATCATTTTTTCAGGCTGAAATATGAAATTAGTACCTGGGCCTCTGCCACCAATACCGACTGGAGCTACCATGGACCGTTTGCCACTGCCCATGCCCTTTAGCCCAGACTTGTTGTGGAGGTATCCTTTGAGTTTTCCCTCTATGGGACAACCACCTTCCTCTCCTCTTATGGACTACAAAAGCCAACTGCCATCAAGCTTGACTTCAGATCCGAGACTATGGTCAAGAGAAGATGTAATAACTTTCTTAAGGTGGGCCGAAAGGGAATATGACATCCAACCTCTGGATATGGATATGTTCCAGATGAATGGTGAGTTTACCATGAAATATCGTTGATTCTGCAATCCGCCAAACAATAAGTGTACTAATACATTATCCATGTCCGCGATTGAGCTTGCAAAATGAACCCTAATCAAAATAATGTTTTCTAATGGGTTGAAGTAATGTTCTGACGCCATTTCTTTTATGAAATTACTCTGAAATTAAGAAAATATTATTATTGATATGCTGGACAGTAGAGACAGCAGCAGGGTGTAAGATCTCCAATATATGTTACAAATTAATTTTTTTTTCGAGAATGCAACAACAAATTTCTCGGTACTCGATGTTGCGTCGGTTCATTATCTGTGTAACCGCACTATTAACTTCAGCTTATCAGTAATATGATTTCCTTATCAAATACAGCTTATTTCCGCGAATAGTTTCTGGGATGTATTATCAGGCTTATCACTGAATCCGGCTGTAAATATTATTTTGATTATTAACTTCATTTTTCCATAACAAATCTGCTTTTTTTTATTTCCTCAATTATGTGTCGACAATCTATATTTACGAAAATATGTATTTCCGCGGTTTGTACTTCCTGTATTTGCTTTAAGAATAAATGAGCTGGCTACACCCAAACAATCGCCAATTAAAAAAATTTTATATATAAATCTCATTTCTACTCAAATTCAATCATGCTTGATTTCACAAAAGTTGCCAAAATACACGATTTTCACGGAATTGTTGAGTATTCTCAGTTTTTCCTTGTTTCAGGTAAAGCAATGTGCCTTCTGACTAGGACAGATTTAGGAGAAAGAGCACCTGGCTCTGGAGATGTCCTGTACAACGTTCTTCAAATTCTTGTACGTGAGGCGAATGCCTTCCAAAGAATATTGCCATCCAGTCCAGTAACACCAACATCCCGCCATCCATACCCGATTTCACCCCATTCTCACCCCCCTACGCCCACCTGGAACGTTCTCACCCAAAGCAACGCAGAATCCTTCCAAAATTCACACACTGCTAACCTTGCCGCACAACTTTTGGCTCACAGCAATTCGGTGAGTAAACTTCGAAGTTTCAACCTAAAATTCCACATTTCATATGTCAATTTTTTTTCATTGTTGGTATCTTTTCATTACAGGTAACTCTGAGTCCTGCGCCATCTATGGACAGTCAAAATAGCAGTCCACAACACTCAGACCACCAAACATATAGCCACAATGCATTCAGCACAACAGGTAGCAATGGAAGTAACCCTTCGGATTCTGATGAGGAAGAGAAGAAATGGAGTCAGGCCAGTCCTCCTAACACTCCAACTTTCACATTCAATACTCATTCAGTACCATCTGGCCCACCAAGGAGTCCCAAGGAACCAAATTTCAGTCCAGACTATGTGAGGAGTTTTGGAAGAGATTTCTTTCCCAATGATTCCCCAGAACCTAACACAAGTAAGTTGAATGAAAACAAACTCAGACATTGCCTATAAAGAAAAGTTGAAATGAAAAAGAAAACCAATTATCAACAATTAAGTAAGTATTTTAAAGATTGTTTTTGTTTCAGATGGAAGATTGTTATGGGACTTCCTGCAACAATTGCTCAATGACCCAGCACAGAGGTACACAAACCATATCGCATGGAAAAACAGGGAAACAGGTGTTTTTAAAATAGTAGATCCAGCAGGGCTTGCAAAACTTTGGGGCATTCAGAAGAACCATCTTTCTATGAATTATGACAAGATGTCCAGAGCTTTGCGATATTACTACAGAGTGAATATCCTGAGGAAAGTTCAAGGGGAAAGGCATTGTTACCAGTAAGTATAATTTAATGAAATAATTTCACAAAAGAAAAAAATAGAGATAAATGCAACATTTTTGGTTTCCAATCAATAGTACCAACTTCAATTCCCTTTTTCTTTGCAGGTTTCTGAGGAATCCCACAGAACTGAAGAACATTAAGAATATTTCATTACTCAGGCAGCAAATGACAATCTCACCAACAAATAAGAGTTCTTCTTCAAGCCAAGCCACTCCTCCTCAGATGGTGCCACAAATAAATATCAAACCAGAACCAACAGAAACGCATGAAAGTGGCCAAATGGAATACGATGATAAGCCTACGGATCTTAGTATGGACAGAAAAACCACCGATTTGAGTAGTAACAGACACGTGACTATCGTATGTTCACCTGATCCTCCAATACAGTCACACTAGCAGGAGTTAACTCGTGATTATGTGCATTATAAAACTCAAAGTGCCAATGCAATAGACTTAAACAAAATGTGCAAATAGTGATAGGTTTTGTAAATAGTGTTATTATACAGAGATTTTTATAAAATTGTGCATAGGATAATATAGATTGCATATTTTTATAAGAATTTTAAATAATGTGCCAAAATGTCGTGCCCCTACAAAGACATGATATTCTTCCCTTTTTGATAACCTAACAATTTAGATTCGTATAGTGACAAATTTCTTTCGATTTACTTCAAAATGGTTTTGTGATTTAGGGGGTAATTGTGTCGTTGTTGGGGTTTGATTGAGACATAATCATTTGGTCACAAATGGTAGCGTTGACTGCCAGAGGCAGCTTTAAATTTCCCGTTGCGGGAATAATGTCACATTTGTGATAGTTTCATTAATGACAATAAATTATCGAATTTTTCAATGGAATTGTTATGTACAAAAAATGGGACTGAAAAAAATTTCGATAAATTTGGTTTAGAGAAAACACAAAACATTCCACTAGAAAAAATCACGTCTCACGTTTTTTGGGAATATATTTTCAAATATAAAGGCTGAATTTCCAGCTCAGTTTCTGTGATCTCTGAATGAATTTTTGACTCAATATGTGTGATTTTTCTAATTACAGATGCAGTATATATAGTCAATATTCATATAAATTTTGTATATAGAAGATTAAATTCAAATATTTCAGAATTAGAAAATTTATAGCGTTGAGAGCTCAAGAATGTGTTTTCATTTTGTCAGTTGGTATTTTGTTCCATTATGTTTATTTTTGTAAATAGAACTGTGGAAATATGCAATAATTTAAGTCTTTAACTAATAATTGTAAATTGTTTTTTATGGAAAAAATATTATGTTGTTAAAGATGGATAAAACTGTGAAATAAATTACCATCAGAACTCTACTCAAGACTTTACTTTCCAGAGAGAAATCCCTCGATAACACTCGCTCTTCCTCACCCAATAAAAAATTTACTCAACACTTGTTACACTCATTGACATATGAATGTATCATGTTTTAAAAATGCAGGAAGATCTATTTAGCTCGTTAGCTCTACCGAGGTGTTAAGCAATGCAATTTGATCATTTATTTCATTACTACCGGAGGCCTACAGTTCGAGCCAATTGAGGAATTCAAAGGAGAATGTTTATCAATATCAGAAGGTAGGTTAAAATAAGTTCGACGAAAATCGCTCTTGTGAAACTTTCGAGAAGACGATAATAATGGCCATAGAAGTGGAATTTCAATCAGTAAAATGAGAAATACGGACCTGTTTTCGGCCAATATCTTCCCGAGAGGCTCTCAAGGTTTCATTCCACGTACCTGTTACTTAATCCAATGTGAACAGTGAAGGTCTGGCTCCTTTAGGATCTATTTGATTCATGGTTTTCTTCAACTTCTCGAAACTTTTATACAGGGTGAATTCAACGGTGATTTTTTCAACAGAACTCATCAAAACAAACCATTTCACCTGAAATCTTTAAAAATGGCGAAGTTATCCTCATTTGAAGTAGAGTCCGAACCTGAAAGTAATAAGAGGTCCGAACCAACCAAACCAGAAGTGCCTATCTGAAAATTCCATATAAAAATGCTCTCAAAATGAGAATTTGGAAAACTGCGGGTAATTGAATTAATTTTAAATAAATATTTTTTCTCTTCATTGCTCATCAAAGTTTTTAACCTGTTTTTTTCGAAAGGGAAGGGTATTATTTGAAAATTAATTAATGTTCAATTCGATGCTTTAATCAAAGTAAAAATCAACTGAATACCTATATTTTTCAATACATCACTCTTATTTTACCTAAAAAACTGAACTTAATAATTGCATCAATCAAAAACTTTACTTCAAGAAACCAAGACTAGAACATGAATAATTATTCGAACACAAAAATTAATTACAGGTATTTCATTGTCTTTCATGTGTATTCCATAAACAATTTTAGCAGAGAGATTAGTTCGTAAAAAAATATTAATTATCTAGCCAATATATTTTTGTACCATGCATGTTGTACCTTAAAATTTTTCAATAAGAGAGAAGGAAATAATTGTTTTAGTAGTATTAATGCAATTTATATTCATCTCGATTTGCAATCAAGTTGTTACAGAAGTAGAATTTCTGCAAGAATCATGACAACGATATAAATTTAGAAAAGATACAAATCGGACAGTAGACATGATTCAACAAAACTGATAATCCATTACAAGTTCTGAAAGATTCCACACGTATGAATTGGCTGAATAATAATTATGTTCACTACAATAAACATTTATAATTAATTTTCCCCATAAAAGGGAAATTATTTCATTCAATACGATTATTTTTGACAAATGCAAAGAAGTGAGTATTCACATGTGAAATTCAACAAACATAATCAACTAACAAATAAATAATTTAGACTGAAATCGAAAAATAACTGATTCAACACAAATTTCAAATAGAACAAAAATTTTTAAATATAAATGTTAAAACTGACGGAAGTACCTAAGTTCACTACGGTATGAGATTTTTTATGACTAAACATAGAAATTTCTAAGTCTAACTTATAGTTAAATCCTACTTTTGAGTGAAAAAATGCTTCTTTCAGAACAGAGGTTCTTTCAGAGTGCGTATAAAAAATATCACCCAATATTTCGTTTCAACCTTCCCGAAACGGCACAGCCTGTCTTTTTAGCACTCACTCCACAGCCTCTCAATTACACAAGTACTGTCTTACCGAATATGTCGATCAGTGAATACACAACACAATCTATATAGGATTAATTTTTACCTGAGTTGTCCAAGCTGGTAGAATAAAATCTTTTCATTGTAATAAAAAAATTGAAACCTGTGATCTGCTGATAGTTTTATGCCAAGTTTGAATGAGATTGTGTTGAATATTGATAGAGAAAAGGGATTAAATTGGAAAAAGAGTAAAGGAATTTGGTTACAGAAAGGCTATATCCCCTGATAGTTCTGATATTCCATCACTATTTACTGAAGGAGTTTTAGCGGAAGCAATGCTATCACAAGAAGAACCCAAAGCGTCCTCTTTATCAACATTTCCTCTTGGTGCATCATCTGAAAATACTATACATCATAAGTAGTGATAATTTCAAAGAAAAAAGATAAAATAAAACTAAAAGAATAACCTACCAAAAAAACTAATATAGGGAAAAAACAACGACTTCTATCAATGAGATCTTTATTTTCAATTCATAAATGACGTATTACAAGTTAGCTGAAGAAATAGAAAACAGACTATTTTTCACTCAAGTGAGTATTTATGACCAAAGCAAATGGTGTTGCAGTATTCAATAATTTAAAACTATCATACATTATGGATTTAATCAACTGTTTCTTCGATATCTAATCTATCTCTAATTTTAATTTTGTCTCATTTCTCAAATACTTCAAAAATCTATAACCAAAATATGTTTATATTTTTGTGTTACATTTTCATTTAATTGGTATAATACGCAGTAATAAACTAGACATCTTCACAAATCTAAGTTTAGTTGTATATATTTACACATTCATCTTTTGACACTAAAAAGAATCTAAATAAATAGCTAACTCACAAATGAACATAACCGAATGGTTCACTAATTGCTTCAAATGAATAAATAATGATGTAAAACATGAACACAAATTCGAATCCACTCAGACTCTGAATGTTTCGTTTTTATCACAATAAATTGAATATTTTCTTCGGAAATGGAAAAAAAAATTTCCATGTCTTCCAGTTGTTCGAGAATTAGTTCAATTTCCATCTTTGGATATATAAATCATTCAAAATTTCCACATCAAATATCGAGGGGGAATATGGCAATGATTCAATTCGTAGAATATTTCAGGAGTGCATATTAAATCATATTTTTTCTAAAGTAAAGGGTTTTTCAATAGCAATTGCTCAACGTTTGTAATTCGTGGTGTCAACCACCAAAACTTCACCTCCGACGATTATTGGTTCATAGTGGGAAGCAGTTACTTTCATTATTTCGGAATATGAAAACTGGTTTTTATTTTAAGATAAAATTCAGTAACCTAGTTTGATAAACCCTTGATAACGGTACCTTATTTATAGCTAGAATTATCTTGAGGTCCTCCGAAAATGATTTATAATGCGCCAAATATTCCAAAAGACATCAAAAATTGTTCAGAATTCTCAAATGAAATTTGCTTCTAAATCAAATTGTGGAAAGTTGATCTTTATTTCCTTATTACTCGATAATCCCACAAAGATGGGACAGGTTTCATCAGGTGTATCTGTTGATTTCTTCAGACACAGGATTTGAAATGAAGATAATCGATTTTGAATACAATCGACAATCTGTTTTTCTTTCTAATACTGAGTCAGGAGATAACCTGACGAAATTGGTCACATTTCTGTAGGATTTATTATTAGTTTTAAGTATAAAATCGAAGAGAGACTCATAATAAAACTGTATTCAATTACTCTGCCCGTCCCGTGAAAATCGTTGAATTTGACTGTACAGGCGGTTTCGAAGGTGAGTCTTTATTTTCAACAGGAGATAGAATTCTTCAAGAAGAGCCTATATAAAATATCCAAGATGGCGTCTATTAAATAAATGAAGAAACGGGCATAGATGCATAGAATACCTGGTGTTGACACTGATTAGGTTTTGTTTAAAACTTTCTTGCCGATCGAAAATCTGAGCAGGGGTCCCACTTTTCATTTCTCCCGGGTCATGATTTTTAGTTAAGTCGTTACACTAGGATTGCTATGCATCTATAAACGGGCATTCGTGAAATAAAATTTTAACTGATGAGTTTTTCAATTTCAAACTTTTATATAAGAAATGGTTCCATCTCCTGTTGAAAAAGATTCAACTTTAAAAACACACAGTATTCTGACCTAGAAGATAACTTCAATCTTTCAGCAGAAAATTTTCTTGAATGTGCAATCATGTCATAAGATTCAAGAAAACCTTTTTTTTTTTATTTTCAATGAATGATTAGGTGCTCATTACATTGTTTAAGAAAATATACTTGTATGTAGTGTTCCGAGTATAGCATACAAGTTTCCCAGAAGAAGTTTTCATTTGAGTGACTTAAAGCATGAAGTAACCCTGATTTTATTAAATAGGAATTACAATGAACTTATAATTTTTAATTGATTGATTAAATGCGATAACCAAAGATTCAAACAGAAGCAAGCCCCTCGTCAAGGAAATCGAATGAATCAATAAGAATAAGATGACCATGATCGTCAAAAATTGTCTGAATATACAGGTCCAGTACAAAAAATCTTGAGAAATGCAAAAAGAAAGCTTTAAGTTCAAACAGACAACAAGATTTCCTCAGTTCCTGACCATACCTACATGTCATGTACCCTCTAAGCGATATTGGAAGGGCAAATCTTAACTTTCTTTTCTGTTCCCTGCATTGATATTTCCTGTACCAAGAGTTAACTAATCTAGACCTGAATATATAAAAGTTATGTAAACATTCCTCTGGAAGCCATTGAAACAAAATCTTCATCTGGGATACAGAACAAGTTTACGATTACAAGCGGAAAATTTTCCCGATTAACTTCTATTCTATGTGTAATAATTATGCCAGAATCCATTACTCAAATACTTGCGAGTGTTCGGAATTTCCTTTATCTTTTCCTTTTTGATCTTTTTATGTATTTTCATATGTTTTACGGTCCTAAATTCATGCAACATTGATATACAAGAAACTTATTTGCGCTTCTTTTTGGATTTTTTCTTAGAGGCCTTTGTTACTGTTGGGACTATATTCTGAGATATTATTTCGTCCGCTATAGTAGTGTTTTCCGGTAATTTACCCGAATCGTCGCTTTCAGTGGTTTCCCCCGATAAATCTACCAACTTTTCATCATCCGAAGATTTATCCAACACATTAGAGTACCAATTATTTTTTCTATACTCCGGTAAAGCCGGCTCGATGATCTCAATAGCTGCATCTTCATCGGCCGGTGTTTCGATGTGAATCAACTTGACGTTTTTTATACTCGAATTAAAAGATTTCTTCATACCTTTTTCATCTGACAGATCCAAAAGATCGCAGTTCTCTTTTTCCGAAATATCAACAACTTTTTCCTTGGGTTTCGTAGCCGCTACAGAACTCCATGATCTTTTCGGCATAAGTAGATCTACTTCTTCCTCGTTCTTAATTGGGAAGTGTTTGTTCGGAATGCGTACTCCTAATTTTGTCTTAGGTTTCCTGGGCTTTATGGGAGTTATTTTTTCTTCTGATAGATTTTCTTCGTTTCTTTCAGCGATTTCCTTTTTCATATTCATGTAGAGATCGTCGTAACAGTCTGTGGCGTCCTCAAACATGTCAGATTTTGCCTCCTTGTCTTCATTTTTGTTGTCCAAATAGGGAAAATCGAAATCGTTTTTGTTATCTGCCATGCTTTCGTCAAATACTAATCCACAGTCGATATCTTCTGGTGGCTCTGGAAAGCTTGAATATTTGTTTTCATCCAAAGTGATAGAATCATGTTCTGATATGTCATAAGGTGTATTTACTTTTGCTTTGTTTTCAACGATTTCTTCATTGATTTTTTTTGTTTGTTTCTTCTCTTTCACTGTGTTCCTATTGCTAGTTTTTTGTTCTGTAGAAAAATTTATCGTTTTTCCGCTGATATGCTTTGATTTTTTATTGGTCGAGATATTGGAATCTTTCGTTTTATTCAGCAGTTTGACTGCTACTTCAGTGTTACCGTCCAGACTTCGCACGAGTATAGGGTCAATAGGACTGGTGTGTGGTGTGCCATCTGTATGCTTAGTCGGTTTTGAAAGCAATATGGGACGAAACAGAGCCTCGTCGCAATTTTCGTGTATTACAGGCTCTTCAAACTCTTCCTGCTCCGTTTCTGCATCTGAGTGGATTGTAACAACGGTCCCCAGAGGATTCACCACTTTAGCAACAGGAGTTGCCTGGGGTTTCATGGAAACAAATACGCGATGCCCACCTGGACAGAAAAAGCCAATGGCAGGTATTACTGAGGCATCAATTTCCAACAATCTTGTGTGTATGTGATAGAAAAAACATGCTACATGCAGGATAGAAGCTGAGTGTGGTTCGTTTTGCAAAAGCTCAACTTGTATTATACGTCAGCCTAGACATAATTTCACAAAATAGGAAACAGAATTGAAATGGTTATTTTCAGTGAAGTAATACTTGAACATCTTGCAAAACTTGCCTGTTAATTTAGCAAAATAGTTAACAAGCTGGCCACCTATAGCCCAAAGTGAAAGTATATTTCCTGCCTTTGGCTAATTCTGGAACAGCCTGGACGTGAAATAATAAAAATACCAAAACCAAAATTAGCACAGTGTCAATAAGCAGCTGACAACTTAAAGCTAAAACAGATAAATTATAATAAGAGGATAAATGATGAAAATCAATTTGAAAATGCCTAAACGTGTAAGAGACATTACGAGTTAGATTTACAGTGGTATTAAAACTAAAAAACAATTTTTGCTGTGAAAAGTGTATGAATTTCATATCATCATAATGAAGTCCTTTCGGAACTTTCTAATATTTTCCAAATCCAAGGCATGCAAATTCTCTTGCACTATTCGACTGGCTGATTAAATTTCAGGAAATAATTGGCCAGACTGTTATATTCTTCTTGTAGTTTTGTAGACTCATTTCAGTTCACTAAACTCATTTTTGTTCAGTTATCATAAAACAGACAATCTGTGTAGCTTTGACAGTTAGGCGAATAATAATTCAGGAAAATGTATAAAAATTTGTTCATGCGCTTTATTGATGCTGTTTTACCTTGTGGACGAATGCACTTAATAAATACTATAAAATCGTGTTTGTGAAAATCGCGACACAGTTGTTACAAATTTTGCCGTAGATAGTTAACGAAATTTTCGAAAAAAATCATACATGAAGAACCATATGAAATGCAGTATGCCTGTCGAGTTCAAATTCGAATATGTTTTGCGTTTTCACCACAATGTTCAAATATTTTTGAGATAACGACATAAAATTTCGCAAATCTAGAATGGGTTTATGTTTTTTGGTGCGATTCAAACATACATAATATGTATCACATGAGGAATGAATGAAAATTAGGTTCTGATATATTATGAATTCGATTAGATTCGCACCCACTATGTCTAACAATCAAGCGGGTATTATTTAAAAAATCGGAAGGATCGAAGGACCAAGAAACACATCATGCAGTATCAAGTCACTTACCGGTTACTGTAACATCCGAAGATTCCCGCATGGCATCCTCCAGTTCCTTTTTCAGCCGCAATTCATCTGAACCTGCAATAGCCGTTGCGTGATATGTGTCTTGAGGAGGAGATATCTCCCTACTATTAGCCGATCCACATTCGATAAGAACAGCATTTTGCGTTACCGGCATGTTGATGGGTTTGGAACGGAGAATATCAATCTGCTGAGTGTTCATCTCTGAAAATGGTACCCTGAAAAGAAACTGCTACATAGTCAACAACAAAAATCACATCTAGTCAAATGTGGGCCACAATTTCGAAAAATTTGTCAAGTGACTATTTTTTGAAAAGCTGCAAAATAAAATGAATCACAATTTTTTTAACTCACCCTTCTGATGCCGTATAAGTTTTGAAAACAAATTGTGGACCCATCCAAAGTCTTCTATGAGGCCCCGCATGCGTCACTATTTCAACCTGAGACAACCAGTGCCTGTCATTTTCCAATGAAGACGTTCTTCTGTAAGATTCACTAGGAACAAAATACTCAAGATATTTATCCAAGATAGGGAGTGAAACATCTTCAGCATTCTGCCTCCTTTGAAGATTCCACTGAGCTCTAGGGAAAGTCTTTAGTTCGATGGGAGTATCGTCACAAACTAAATCAGGCGAGACGCTGACCATTGGAATTGGCTCAAGGTCATATTGAAATAATGTACCGTTGGAATTCATCAGGAACAAGTGTTCTGCAAACTTATGCTCAGTATTGTCTGAAGGTATCGGTACATCCAAGTGAGCTCTGGACGAAGCAAAACATGTGACCACTTTGAGGTAAAACTGTTCCTCGGAGGAGGAAGAAGAGCGCTGCCGAGCTGTAACAACAAAGCTCAAACTGTGAATTTTTTCTCCACTCATTCCAGATTTCATTTTGATTTATAGGAAAAGTGAGTCATGGGCTAAAGGGCATAAGTTTGGTTATATATTTGACAGGTGAAGTTTAAACTAAATATTGACGAATGAGGTTATGTTCTATTTCAACGACCGACCAACAAATGAATGTCGTACTTACTGACAGTACTTCTTGCATGTCCAGTTGCTCCAGCCGTTTGAGCTGCCATCAGCTGTCTAATCTGGGCTAGAGGACAAATTACAGTTGGAGTAGTGAACGGTGGGTGTCTTGGATTTGTATAAGGATAAATTTTCACTCCGAAGCTTTCTGTCCCTGTTGACGAACTATTGGGTCGTTCTTCATTTGTAAGACCAGCGGATCTATGATACCTTGACATTTTATTAACAACACGTTTTTTAGTGTGCGTTCTGTTGTTGATACAACCACCGTAAGGAGTGATAGGAAACACGTGAGTTGTTCCCCTAGTAGAAGAAACTGCTACCCATCTGGAATCTAGTGAGAAACTCATAGACTGTATAGAGGCCATGGTGTCGCCTCGGTGTAGAATATAAATATGGTGTACAGACGCAAATTGAGGTCCCAATGGATGTGGATGTATTCGAAAGACGTGAAAATCATGACCTTTGAAATCAGCAGTTAGTAACAACATCCCGCTTTTATCGAATTCCATCTGAACTATGGCATCCTTGTGTGCATTGAAATGTGCCACTATTGCTTCTGCTGGCATCATACCTTCTACACATTCCACCTTATTACACTAAAATGCAATTGATAAATAAGAAACTACTTCGTGTTTCTTTAATTACCTCCAAATCTAAAATCGTTACATTTCCCTTGTCGTCCTTCCCCTGATCGTTGGGGCCACCAGATTGAGGACTACCAGGGCAAACAACGCTTGGTTTAAAATTAGAGTTTCCTGTGATGCTGTTTGCCATAGTTTCACCCAGACCCTTGATTCCCTGGGTAATTGATTTGGCGGCCTTTAAAACTGTGGCTTTATAGCTCTGAGAAAATCAAACCTTATGTTGAAATTTCAATTTAACTCAAATTTGTTGTCAAAACAATATGGGCCAAACAATTTTTGACAGATTTACCACAGAAACTGTTTCAAAGTTTCAGTTGTAGCTTATTCCTGATTCTCAAATGTATCTTTATTATAATTCATTCAATTACAGAAAGTTTTTCAGTTTTTACTTTTCAACAGGAAACAACCTGATTGTATTGATCTCAACTATAAATATGTTGCGTCATTTGTAATGATATCATTCTCAATTAATCAATAGATTCTCAGTAAACTTACATGAACTCCTTGATTCTCGTTTCCTCCAGAACTTTTTCTCGTCAATAAACAAATCTTTTCTGCATATGCCAGCCAGCGAGATCCTAATGCAATAGGATTACATTGGATTCCAGGACTAATATAACATGTTGTAACAGTACATCTTTCTTTCAAGGTATAAGCATCCAATACAGTTATCTTTTCAAGGAAGGTAACAACCACAAAAGACTTATTGGCAAACACATCCATCACTTGATTTTTAAATTTCAAATGGTAAACCTAAAATGACAGTTGTCCAGTTATTTCATTCATACCCTGAGTGTTGGTGTTTTTCACCTGTTCGCCAGTTTTCAGGGACATAAAGTTTAGGGTAAAAAACATGGGGGATGCAGAAGCATTGTCACAAAGTGCCATTAATGGTCTTTTTTCCTGGAACAAATCTATAATATTCACCCCAACTAGAAAGGGCGATGGTAAAATCCGCAATGTTTTGATGTTGATATGTTTCCAGGACATTATTTCAGTTGCTTCACCAGTTGCAGAAATGCACCAAACCTTGAAGAATTAATATGATTGCCATTGATTATCCATACAACAAAAATCGAAAGTGCATAAACGAATTCCATCACAAAAATTTTCAAAACTATGATATTCTGAAAAACAATAATTCAAACATACCTGAGCACCTTTAGTATACCCAACCACCAATATAACAGGTGGAGATACAGATTTACGATCGTCACTTTCAGGTTTATAGTAGAGTTCCTCAAATTCAGCTTGTTCGAAACGAACCCACTGTATTTGATCTCCTTTATCGACAGCAGTCGTATAAGAAGTGGGAACGACATCACTGATAAATCCAGCAACGCTGTCCAAAAGAGAGGGATCTGATACCACTTGGGGGGTTACAACATGGGGGTCATCTTTCAGAGTCTTCAGTCCCTGGTATTTGGATGAATCAGCTGACATGATCGTTTTTAAGTCTTACTGGAAACAGAGATTTGTCAAAATTCACCAATAATTTTCTCTAGAATTTCTCTTGCAAATATGAGTCGAGGCAAACAAATCAAATAAATCAGACTAATAGATTTTTATTAAAAAAATTCATCAAAAATCAGACATTGTTAATACATTGAATAATATTCTGCGATTGAAATTTTCTACCATTGAAAAATTTACCCTTACGAAAACTCAATATTAATTTAACCAACCCTAAGACTAATAATATTGCATTATTATTCAAAGGTTGTGCCAATAAAAAAACGCAAAATACATGAAGTAGCCATCAGATTGTTGGAAGTCCTTGAGATGTTTTTGAAATAATTTCCTATCAGATAATAGATTAACTGCAATGTGTATTCCTGCAGTTCTTTTTTTGAACATCATATGTTTAGAGTATTGATATATTAATTCGTGTGGGTGCCTAATGACTTCTAAATAGGAATAAAGTTATATGTTGTGATGCAATCTTGTCAAAACAAAGGGTGTGAGATTCACTTGAGAACAAAGAAACTTGTTTACAGTTGAGTCTGACAACATTATCAACAGACAATGAGGCTTCATTAATCAGCAAATTAAAATAATGAATAATAGCTAATGAACTTACACAGTACAAATCACAATATTATTTCGAATTCACTACTGCGCCATTTCTAGAGTTTGTGCAATTTGAAATTATAGGATATTTGACGTCATTTTTGGCGAAATTATCGAGCTTTCTACTGAGAATACCGTATCCTATCCGAATAATAATGATCTTCAAAGTTCAAATTTCGATAGAGTTTCGTTGAAATGAAAAAATCGATTTGGAATTTGCGAAGTGGTTTGTTTTTATCAAGTCGACAAACAAAACCAACATCGAATAACTCTAGAAAAAGTGACAGTTTGCTTCATTGAAAACAGAAATCAGCTGTGTCTGGGGTCCGATTCTGACAACTAAACAGCTGGCAACCTCGCTAAATAAAATCGGTCGATAGGACGAGTTTCAGGACCTTTCAGGTTGAAGAAACCTTAATATTAATTGTTTAATTTTTTTCTAGTATCATGTTTCATGGAAAATGGCAGCAAGTGATTATAATAATAAATATCTACACCCTATTTCATGTAAAAAGTATCCATTTTAGAAATTATATCCACAAGACCACAACGGATGCGAAAAATACTCATAATACAGAAAAAGCTTATAAAAACTAGTGGAGGTTCATTCAATTGACCTGGAAAAATTTCATGTTAATTGAATTTGATGAATGTACATGTAAAGGAATAATGTAGTTTTTGGTACAAAATTTCCAAGTGAGAAATCGCCATATGAATCAAACGCTGTTGCCAGTTTTTCAGTTTTGTCAGTAATTCCCAAGATTTGAAGTTTGACGTTTTATTGTTTACAAATATTGATAACTGGATTTTTTATTTTTATAGCTCAGCTGTAAAAACCGTAATAATTACAGGTCTAATGACCATGAATGCAAGAATCTAAAATCTAATAAGGACATTTATTTATTATTCATTGAAAATGTTATTTAATTCGACCATGAATTTATTGTTGATTTTTCTGATCGCCGAGCTATGTGATTTTATATTCTGCAAACCCAATGTACTTTTGATTTTAGTGGATGATTTGAGGCCTAACTTAGGATCATACGGTTTAAAGAGTGCAGTAACCCCAAATATTGATAAACTAAGTTCTAAAAGTTTCATTTTCAAAAATGCATTTTGTCAAGTAAGTTTCAAAAGAACATGTTATATAATCGTATGCATTTTGAATTTCACAGCAGTCACTATGTGCACCAAGCAGAAATTCCTTGTTGACTAGTCGAAGACCTGATACCTTACAGTTATATGATTTGAATAGTAACTATTGGAGAGATAACTCTGGGAACTTCACTACACTTCCTCAACATTTCAAAGAGAATGGCTATTTTACTTATGCTCTTGGTAAAATTTTTCATCCAGGCAGATCTTCGAATTATTCAGACGATATGCCATACAGTTGGACAACAAAACCGTTTCATCCAAAAACTCAAGCTTTTAAAAATGCTAAAGTATGTGTAAACGCTGATGGGACCTTGTCCAGTAACTTGTTATGCCCAGTGAGAGTTTTGGATCAACCAGGAGGTCTGCTACCTGATATGGAATCTCTCCGTATTTCTCTTGATTTCTTCAAATATGAAAAAAATTATACTGGAGGTCATCCATATTTTTTGGCAGTTGGGTTTCATAAACCACACATACCTCTCAAGTTTCCTGAACAATACTTAGGTATGAACAAAGTTTCAGATCAACAGTAATAAAATGCTTTGAATTATGGGTCACAATCAACAAAAAGCACAAACTGAAATCTGATTTGATTAATCACCTTGGTGGTGTTTTTCACTTTTGGTGGTGCAGTCTAAACTACATTTTGTTGTATGGTTTACAACATGTTTTAGATTTCCACCCATTAAACAAAGTGGATCTACCTAGTTATCATTGGCGTCCATATTCTTTACCGAATGTCGCATGGAATCCTTGGATAGACTTGAGAAGGAGGTCAGATGTAAAGAAGTTGAATATATCGTTTCCATTTGGAAATATGCCAGAAAAATATGCAAAAAAAATTATTCAACACTACAATGCTGCCATAACATATGTTGACAATCTTGTTGGAGATATTTTGAATGCTGTACAGGGAACAAATACTATCATTATTCTCACATCTGATCATGGTATGGCAATTGGTACCAATGTGGATAATTCAGTTTCATTCTGAATTTTTTTGCTTGAAGGAGTTTCTCTAGGAGAGCATGGAGAATATTCTAAATACAACAACTTTGATACCACCACAAGGGTACCTCTTATAATTCATATTTATTTATTTATTTATTTATTAAGGAATGATACAGAGTTGAGGCAAAGCCTATAAAACTCAAAAATAAACCAACATATACATTCTGCATAAAATCAAAAATATACATGTAAGGGAATGAGAAAAAAAAATAGTGTGTACCAAAGTGATTAAATAGAAAAAAAAAAAAACTGAAAAAATTCCACTATCACGAGTGTCATCGATGTATGCGTCGGCATAAACTGTCATAATTGTTTTTGAAGGCATTAACCGACACCGAGTTCACAACTGCCGACGGCAAACTATTCCACGCACCAAAAACCCGATTGGAAATGAAACTTTGCCTCTGTGACGATCTAAAATTCTCCTTAGACAGTTTGAATGCATGACCACGAAGACGACCGTCGGAGTTCAGAGTGAAAAGGCCGCTAAGGTCAGCTCCAAAGAGATTGTGCAGTGCACGGAAGGTTGTGATCAGGTCGCCTCGGATCCTCCTGTCTGCAAGCGATGGTAGTATGGAGGGTAGAGATAAGGAGAACAATCTCTTATGGCGCATCTGATCGAAAAGTGTCCAGCGGAGTGGAACAAATAGAGTAGTTCAAGAAATCACCACCTGGCGCTAGTATAGCAAGAGTGTAGAAACCACGTTGAAACTCAGGTAGAAATCACGGACGAACTGAACGAATTGAAGATGACATGATATTTGTGTCTTTGTCAATTTTCAACCTTTTGCGACACCAGCGCCTCCTTATTTGTGTCAGTTTTTGGACACTTTCTAATACACGGAGTTACTTCTCCTTCCCTCTACCCTCCATAGATGGTAGGTTCATGAGAGATAGTCTCTCTTCATAACTTGGTCGCAAAATCCCATATGGCAGACGCGACGCTCGACGCTGGATACCCTCCAACAAAGCCAAATCCCTCCTCAGTACCGGACACCACACCGGGCCAGCAAACTCCAAAATGGGGCGGACATACGTCTTAAACAGGACAGCACATGTTGTGGGCTCGCATCCGCTGAAGGCCTTCTTTATCATGAACAGAGATCTTTTGGCCTTATTCACGATGGATAATATATGATCGGACCAGCTGAGATTCTCGGTAACAATCACTCCGAGGTCACAGTGACTGCTACAGGTATTGATGGGAATGTCGTTCAGGAAGTATTGATGCCGTGGATTGTGGGAACCTAGGTGTAAAACAACACATTTGTCCTGGTTGAGGGGTAATTGCCACTCCAGGCACCAGCGGGTTATCGCCTGCAGGTCCTCCCGAAGTTCTACAGCGGCTGTAATAGGGCTTCCGAATAATTTTGTGTCATCAGCGAATTGGGAACATTCAGATTTGAGGATCTTAGGCAAATCAGATGTATAAAGGAGAAAAAGAAGCGGTCCTAAGACGGATCCTTGCGGAACGCCGCTCAATACTGGCCTCAGTGAAGACAAAGCTTTGCCAACCCGAACCTGGAAGACTCTATCAGCAAGAAATGCCTCAATCCAACGAAGCAGACGGCCACGAATTCCCAAATGCTTTACCTTGTGGAGGAGGAGCTTATGAGGTACACGGTCAAATGCTCGTGAAAAATCTAAATAGATAACATCAACTGGGTGGGAACTGTCCAGGGACTTAGACCAAGAATTAATACATTCGAGAAGGTTGGTAATTACTGAACGACCTGGTAGGAAACCGTGTTGGCTGTTGGGCATAAGCTGGTTTTCAACGGCGAAATGGAGGACTTTTTCGTGAATGATCTTCTCGCACACTTTGGATATGATAGGAATCAAACTGATGGGGCGGTAATTGGCAGCATTACTCTTATCTCCCTTCTTAAATATAGGCGTCACCAATGCACTACGCCAAGCCGAAGGTAAGCGAGAAGTCTCAAACGATCGTGTGAACAGTAGAGAGATAGGGTATGAAAGGGGTCCCGCACACTGCTTCAAAAGTTTGGCAGAGAAACCATCAGGACCTGGCGAAGAATTGACGTTCAGGGCCGAGAGGTGAGCCTCGATGACCGATGGAAGAAAACCAACTTCTGTAATCTCAGAAGAATTGCATGCACCAATCGGATTCGGTAGATGGGTATGGGTATTCCCTGGTTGAATTCGAAGAAAATAATTGTGAAAGAACTGGTAGAGTTAGTAGATTTATTTCCCTCCCTTGTAGATCTCACACAAATTACCCAACCTGTTCAAACTTGTGGTAGGAAAGATAAAATTGAAAAATTATGCACAGAAGGAAGAAGTTTTGTTCCTCTCATGAAAAACTATATTTCCTTGGATGAAGATATTGTATGTACTTCAGTATATGCACGATAAGATCAATTATTGGATGTTGTTATTTTCTTGTCCATGGTGCATTTTTTTTGCAGAAACCTGTGAAAACGAAGAAAGCTGTATTTTCTCAATACCCCCGACCTGGGGACTTCCCCTCTATGGTTCCAAATAGTGACGAGCCACAGATGACCGATATAAAAATAATGGGATATTCTGTGAGAACAAAAACACACAGATATACAGAGTGGGTAGAGTTTAATATCACTAACTTCAAACCTAACTGGTCGAAAATTTTTGGAACAGAAATGTACGACCATAATATTGATCCAGAGGAAAACATGAATTTGATTGGCAGGGAAGAGTTATCGCACGTTGCTAAATATTTGAGAAAGCTTTTGATATTAGGTTGGAGATATGTGTAGATGCAAACTGGAAAGGAATATGCTATTACTTCTTTGTTCCAAAAGAGAAGAACTGACTTGAAGAGAATTACGAATGATTTTTTATATATAAGTTTTAATTATATAAATTATAAATTTACGAATAAAAATATTAATTCTCTTTCATTATTCCTGTCTCATCGTCATACTGATATTCCTTGACATCTTATTTCAAAGCAATCAAGAACTTGCGTTCGAATCGTCTGAAATAATCAACGTTTTCAAGCTCTTCGCTATTGTACTCTGGTGCTTTCAGCTTTAAGTTATTTGATTTTCAGAATTGGATATCTTGAAAAATTAAAGTTGAAACAATTCGTCTAAGTTTAAGACCTGGGAAATTTAATACGGCGTTGCGACATTTCATTTCCAGGTTTTAATGGCCCCACAGATTGCGTGCCAAAGAAAAAATTTTTTGACAGGTGGTTGGTAGAGTTTAACCTCAAATTTTTGTTGTGATAACTGATAATTTGTTTAATAACAAATGGTACATGAAGGCATGAATTGATACGGTTCGAAAATTTCTCAAGGAAATAGGACCAAAATGGACACTCATCTGCATAATTTGAAGGGACATCAGAAATTTCTTAGAGAATTCATAAATCTGTATAGACAACAGGAGTGTCTGTGGAATAAAGATCATCCAAACTACAAAAATAGGAATGATCGCAGCGAGGCATACGAAATTCTTCTCAAGAAATGCAAAGAATACATTCCAGAAGCCGATGAAGATTACGTTAGATTACGAATAGATTCAATGCGTTCTACATTTCGAAAAGAACGAAAAAAAGTTTTGAACTCTCGAATGCAGAATCCTGATGAAAAGAATGTATATAGACCATCCTTATGGTATTATGACCTTCTTCTGTTCACTACAGGCGAGAAAACAGAAGTGCAGGATAACTCTATCAACAATGAACCCTCTACTGGGATCAATCCAGAAGAATATAAAGTTGTTGTAAATTGATATATCCGTTTATAATATACTTTCATTTTAATTTATTTAATTTTTTAGAGGATTCCATTTTGGGGTAGAGAATACTCCTCATTGGCCATAAGTCTATATAAGAAACATACTTGCTTATATGCCCTGAATGATCCGAATTACAAAAGTAAACATAAGAGAATTGAAGCTATCAAACAGATAACGGAAGAATTGAAAGCTAAAACTGGTAAAATATTCTATGAAGATGATGTTCGAAGGAAAATTCACCTTCTTCGAGGACAATTCATGTATGAATTCAGGAAAATTGAGAAGCATAGATTATCTGGCAAAGATGTATCCACTTATCAACCTTCCCTTTGGTGCTTCAATATGCTGTTTTTTCTTCGAAAACATATTGTCAAAATGGAAAGCATGCTGAAGAGGAAAGACGGAGAGCAAAACCAGGTGATATTTTTTATAGAATTAATTTTTTTATTTCTAAATACATTGATCTTTTCTAAATATCAATCATTGATCATTCACAGAGACAGTCTAAAAGAATGAAGCTGAGCAGTGGTAATATATCTAGTGATCAGGATTTTAATAACACAGAGGTAATATTTTCCACACACAAACATTTTTTGAGCACACAACTTTCCTAAATATTATTCGGTGCATTTTGAATAATTTAAGGATCTCAAACAGGAAAGTGATAGTGGGGATAATGACCAAGACAACTTTGACGTATCTGCAGACAATATCGACAACGATTCATTCGATCTAGTGGATATTTCTCAAACTGATGAAACCGTAAAAGGTTTGGATATTAAGCAAACTGATGATGTGTATGATACCATGGGAAAAGTGATGGCAAAACGACTTAGGGACATGACTCCAGAACAGAATAGCATTGCTTTGAAAGTAATACATGATTTGATGTATCATGGACAGATGGAAAACCTGACTCCTAACTCTAAGTTAGTTTTATCATAATGAAAATGTTTATACTGAATTATGCTTTATTTTGTATATTTATTTTACAAAAGATTGTGAGATATTGGTGATAAAGGTGATAATGAATTTAATAAAAAAATTCTGAGAATTTGATTGGCAGATGTAGATATTTATGTCCAATTTGTAATTTAAATGATTCTAATACACTATGGAAACAATCACACAGACCATCATTTAAATTCTCATTCCTGAATCACTTTGTGTCGAAGAAAAATCGACATTTCCTCAAATAATGCAATGGTAATTCTTGGATTCAGTCTATTTCGTACCAGAAAGGTCTCGTGCAAAACATCGCGCCTTGCAAGGCCGTAGCTAGAAAAAAATTTCGGGGGGGGTCCATCCGAGGCCGTAGCTAGAAAAAAATTTCGGGGGGAGGGGGGTGTCCGTTGAACTGAGCTCTAGAAAAATTTCGGGGGGGGTCCGGACCCCATCGGACCCCCCCCTGGCTACGGCCTTGGCGCCTTGCCGTCAAGGTCAAGCATATCTGAGAGATCCGAGAGATATACCCGATCCTGATATAATGGAATTGTATATCATTTGGTTCTAGGAAGTAATTAAATTCTAATTCTATATTGCGAATCTACCTATAAGACGGATCAACTTACAAGATGGATAAACGAGCGCTCAAAAGCTCCTGACTTCACGTCAGTGCTTTATTATTCATTCATTTCATTCATAAAATAAAAAAAAAAGTTTATTTTAAAATTACGAGGTCGTTGCGACAACACGTTGCAGATTTTTCGAGAAACCCCTAAGGATGCGTTTCATGAATATCTCTGAAAACTATACGTTTTTGTTAAATTAAGAAAACCATTGGTTTCTGCTCATTGCATGGTTCTCGAAAAGTTAACTATCGAACCTTACGTATTCTCTGGCGACAAAAGTCCTTTCTCTCTCAAGAGGTTCTATTTAATTTTGAAGCCCTACAGGCCCAAAGTGGCGTTAGATAAAATCGCCACTACAGCGATATCTCTATCTTCCTCAGAAATTCGATGGTTGTGACGAAGAACAAGAATTGGTGCTTTGGTTGATCCGACGCCACGAGAGACACAACGGCGCTACCGACGCCTAGACGGTTCTGCAACTGTTCATCTTCCAGAATTGAGTTTGTCCCTCAACAAGCAATATTTTTTTCCTGTGATATGTTTTTTGATCGCGTCATATTTGTGTTTAATTTTGGGACTTTTATTACTATAGTCGCTGCTTTTCCTACTCAATTTTTTTTTTCGAAAGTGAGTCACGCCTGTTTATCAGGAAAATTCCTGAATAGTGGGAAGGCAGTCGGTGATCATTGATCATGGAATTTTCTTTCGTTAGAGGCAGCTTTTTCGAACACGTTAATGCATTCACAAAATGGCGAATGCGTCGTTTTTTTAAGCAACAGAAAACGTTACAAATTATGCATTAAATTGCAATTTCACTGCTAGGCTGAGTATGAAAAAATAAACTGTAGAAGGTCACTACGCCACTGGCAGTGGCTAATGTTATTTTGTTTGATTCCTTCTTCATCAGTTGAACAGTTATGAAGCTTAATTGTATCATTTTGAAATCTTTATGAACGACGCATTTTTCAAACTCTCACTGAGTGAAGTACCTACATATTTACTATGGGTAGGTACCTATCTAAATTTTTTGCAACAAAAATTACAAATGAATCTATTAGAATATTTCATGGAAATAATATATCTTCGAAAACCGATGGATTTAATCAATTTATAACCGTGATAAACAGGTGGTGTAGCAGAAATTTTTATTTTGAAAAAAAAATTAATTTTCTTCAGGGGAATTTTTTGGTTTAGCTCATTCTGACTTCCCAAAAGCTCTACTATGAGGTGTTTCAGGCGATTCATTCTAGGGCATCCTGTACATATAAAAAAATATGAGTAAATGCATATTGAAAAAGAATTTTGAGATACTAATGTTTGTTTTTAATGAAATCTGAGTATTCCTATTCTATTGAAAGGATTATACTGAGAGATCCTCGGTTGCAGAATTCTCTCCTTTACAATTTTCCAAGTGACATTCAGAGTGTGTCCTGCAGGTCCTTCCAGAGTCCCCTCAGATATCACGTGGTTCGTACCCCAACAAGAACAATGCGTCCTAAGTGGGACAAACAAAAATTTTCAGACTGATCCATCATCGGCATATGCAGTGACCGACCTATTATGAAAACACGAGAACCCCTCGAGATCAGTGCCTCGAAATCAAGAATATGTTCGTGTACAGTGTCGGTTTCATGAGCGGTTTCAGAACTGCCACAATATCAACATGCAGAAAAAATTGAAACTTCTCGATTTTGGTTAAAAATGTGCGCGGTCCAATTTACGTGTTCCCGTTTGATTTTTGTGATATGATTATCGAGAGGAGATGACGAACATCGTTCTGTAACCCTAGAATTCCCTCAACATGGCTGGGGGGAGGAGGGGGCTCGTTGCCCCCCAAAACACTTTTCTGGAGAATATTATACGCAGATCCAATTCTCAACGTGAGTATGTCTTGGGGAATTCTCAGGAATATTCTGAAATTCATAATACACTTCGTATATTATTCAGAACTGAATTCTGAACAGAATTTTTCAATAATATCAGGAGAATGTTTCGAATCGATATAAGTATACTTTGTGGTGATCAATATTTTTCCACTTTATTCTGATTACATCAATTCCCAACAAAGAATATCATTCTTGATGTAAAGTAATGGGAAAACATCGTAGTTAAGAGAAATGATAAAAATTGACGAGTATTTTTTGTCATTTACTCGTATTTAATTTGTGTCATTTTTAACATCCTTGTTCCTATAACCTGTGGAAAATACAGGCAATTTGAGATCTTTCCTTGATTTTTCCGGCTGGAAAATTATTTCATCGAAATTTTGTTTGAGCAGGAGTGAAGAAATATTTTTTTAAAAGAATTTCAGTGTAGGAATTTCTTAATATTTATCCCGAAAATTGACAGAGATATCATGGAAATAGAAACGTTTGTCCAGATTTTCATGAAATTACAGCTCACCAGTTTTTTTCCTAATATACAGAGGAAAACAGAAAAGCGAGTAATACACATTCTAGAGAAAATTAAAGCTTATTTAATTTAAAAAAAAATTGTTGGTCTACGCCGCATACGAACTGAGATATCATGGAAATAAAAAGCAAAATTTTTGAAGGGAGCTCGCGAGCTCGGACGTGTACCAGGTCCCCTTAACTATCAGAAAATATAGAACGAATTTAACCAACATTTGAGAACGCTAATGATCGTTCGAAGTGGTGACGCTTGTGGTTTCGTTCACACATCTCATTATATTACACCCTGTACATATCGAAACCGTAAATACTTCAATGAAACACATAGATAGATACCTACGCTTGAATGAAAGCTCCGGAACTAGTTGCATAAGGCCAAAATAACTGTCTTTTTTTGAGGAATAAGGAAAAGCAAAAACTACCTACTTGACCATTATTACAATCATGAATTTCTTTAGTGTTATTGAGGTTGTAGTTTTGGCAGAAACATTTTGAGATTTATTTTATTTTATTCACATTCAATTCCGAAGTTACAGACTAAAAACCCTTTAGAGACCACAAAACTGTAGGTATACATGAGATGGTTTGGTATTTGCTATGATATACCTAATTGTTCAGATGATACGAACCACATTTGACAAGATTATTGTAGTCACTAGTGGTTATTTTACATATACAAACGAAATTTCAACCCGGTCGAATCTGTTGATACAGAAATATTGTATTTTTTTTCGATAATGCCCTAGACTTCAAACCATACTACAGAAGATATTTACGAAGAAACAGGCAAAAAAGGAATCCAGGTATTGCAGAAAGTTGTTGGGACAAACACCAGCTCCTGTATAATTGGCCATGATTTGCCAGATCCAAAATAAGGCTTGCTCTTTTAAATGAATTTGCTTCTTCTCCTGCCTCAACGTTTCATGAATTCACTCCTCTATTCTCGACCTCTGCTGATTCAACTCAATCCCAGAAGAATCAAAATACAAATAGGATGAAAGACCTTCAATCGTATGCTTCATTGAATTCGCATGCAGGTGAATCGTCCCAAAGAGAATTTGAGTAATGCAACAAAGAATCCAGTGAATTCACGACAAATCACTTCAGCCAGTTTGAAAATACGTAACATACCTTCGTCGTCTTGCAACAGGCATCGTCGACGTCTTTTGTTTGAAGATTGTTGCCTCTTGAAGCTGAGAGGCCAGGAAATTGAAGTAAGGAACTTGAGGGAGCTCGAAGTGGATTTTGAGTGAGCTGTCGATGATGAAGTGTGTGGGTATGAGTGGAAAGTTGCAATAAGGTTATATAGGTATCCAATTGAGTTTATTGTTTCTCGAAAAAAGGAGTAAGGGTCCTATTTCATATGTTGTACAATGACATACGTACTTCTTCTTGAAAGGGTTAGGTATTTCGTTCCAGTATGGAATATTCATACAATATGGCTTGCCACTGACCCCATCGATTTTTATATCTTCCTGAAAATTGCAATTTCCCGATTGAAAATATGCATGATTCAACAAGTAGGCACTCAAAGGCTCTCTACGGGTAGACCCAGTCACAAGCCGATCTTGGTTAGAATTTGACGCCAAAATACACATTTGTGCATATTTTCGATTTCACACTTCATTTTGATACGTATACCTACCGATTATACGCATTTTTTCAAACCATTTGGTACTATTATATGTATTGTCATTAGTCGAAAATATTATAAACTTCATAATTATCGACTGCAACAACTCAACTTCTCAGCGAATTTAAAATTCAATGAATAAATTTCATGAGAAGGTGTTTGACACCAGGGCATCCGCCAATTTGCAAAATCGAATAAGAAATAAACTGCTCCACATGAGTAAGGGATATTGACTATTGCAAAAAAATATAGTTGAAATAAGATTTTTGTGATGAAAATCCATATTAATATGATTTCAAGTTGCAAATTAATTTTAGCCTGTAGTTCTCTGCAGCGTATACAGGGTGGTTGAGAAAAATCGAGTGAAATAACGAAATTTTATTCCCAGAGAATTCAAGCATTTTCAGACTATCAATACAATGTATGGCCTCCACGGGCATCAATAACAGCTTGACATCTTCTTTGCATACTACACACGAGGTTGTTGAACATTTCTTGAGGAATTTGGTTCCATAAACGGAGCAGAAGCTCTCTCAGATCATTCAATGATTTTGGGGTAGGTTGATGATCATCTAATCTCCTTTGGAGCATATCCCATGCATGTCCTATGCAATTCAAATCTGGTGAGCGCGGAGGTATTGGTAAATGTGAAACACCAAGCTCCTCGCGCGCATTCTCAACTATCGCTGCACGGTGCGGTCTAGCGTTATCGTCTAGAAATTGAAAAGTTTCACCAATAGCAGCGTGAAAATTTGGCACAACATTGTCAATGATATGCTCCCTATAGTGTGAGGCGGTGATATCTCCAGGACAAATGTATAGATCTGTGCGCCCGTTGAAACATATCCCGGCCCATACCATAACACTACCCCCTACGAATGGGTGGACATCTCGGACATAGCGACGATTACGGGGTATGCGTGGGATTGTACATACCCTTATTCTTCGAGAATCTGGAAATCGTCCATATCTGGATTCATCAGTGAAAAGGACGCTACGCCATTGATCGTTCCAATTGATATGTTGCCAGGCCCATTCCAGCCTTTGACGCTTATGGTCACGTGTTAATGGAACTTCTCTTAATGGACGTCTAGAACCTAGATTCACCTCTCTCAAACGTCGTCTGATGGTTTCGATGGAAACTTGGACCCCATCTGCATTTTGAAGAGTATTCCGTAGCATTCTACACGTAGATGTAGGGTTTCTTCTCACCGAAACGGTGATGAAACGATCCTGAGTTGGTGTAGTTTTTCGTCGCCCACAAAGCCTTGGTCTTTCCAACACGAAACCTATCTCCCTGAACCTATTCCAAAGCCGAGATGTCACACTTTGGCTGACTTGGAGCCTTTCCGCTACAACAACCTGAGTTAGGCCACCCTGTAGCATTCCGATAGCCCTATTAGCCTCAGCGTTTGTTAATTTACGTCTTGGCATTTTCAGAAAACTCGTTTCAAATCGGAGCCGTTGATAAACTGACTTCATTTCAAAATAAGAACATTCATGAAGCATATGCAAAGAACCAAACTTCAGAAAAAAGGCGACCAGATTGACGAAATGTCTCATACTGATTTTTATTGGATCGATTCAAGTTGTTATTGAGTTTTAAATGATTTTACAGCGATTTTCTCGAAGATTACAGACTTTTAAAAACGATTGAATACGATATCCCTAACTCTTGTGGAGCACCTATACATATTATCTACCTGCTATCTACTACAGTTCTTATCATGAAATTAACAACTATTGACAAATTTTTGAGAAAACCATAACATTTTCTGCATTTCACAGTATGATTTTGAAAATAAATTGGGTGAGAGTTGTAGAAATGAGAAATAAATAAACGGAAACTTTTATTGAAACACATCGATATAAATGGATCGTTATAATTCACAGATACATTTATATTATCTAGAAGGACTCTCAGAAGCTTTCCAACACACTCATAAATCGGCAAACCTTGGCATCAATTTACCAGTTCAATTGAAATAAGCAGACCCTGATTTCCTCGCTGAAAACACGTTTAACCCTGGGTTAACGGCAATAATTCAGTCAGAACTCCCAAGACCCCTCAACAATTAAAACCCACGCCTCAATCGCTTGTATGTTGGGGCCATTCATACGATATATTTAGCCTATCTGTGGTAACTATGCTAATTAACTGAAACCTTGACACTCAAAGTTAAAGATTATGGCGCTTTGCCAACCCATGAGGGTAGCCTACATTGATCTAGGTGCTTCCGTTTCAGAAAGAATTCTCAGTTATCGTTCTTCCAATCACTTTTCGAACACAGCGATTTACTCCCATTTGGGTCTTTCGAAGACTGACGGTGTCTTTGAAACGAAGCGTTTATGGTACGAGGATATATTGAAAAATTCTTAGCCTACTATAGAACAAAACAAAATTTCAATGTCAAAATATTTTATTACTCAACATATTCTCCTCTTAATTGAATACATTTATTACAGCGAACCTGCAACGTCTCTAGAACTTTCAAAAAAAATGTTTCTTCTTGCTCCGCAAACCAGTCCTCCACAGCTTTTATTACCTCCTCGTTGGTAAAAAATTTACGACCTTTTAAACTTTTTTTCATTTCAGGAAAGAGATGATAGTTGGACGGAGCCAAATCTGGTGAATAAGGAGGGTGTTCTAGTAATTCTAACCCTAAATCACGAATGTTTTGCATGGCAACATGAGATTTGTGTACTGGGGCATTGTCCTGTAAAAACAAAACACCTTTGGATAGCTTTCCCCGCGTCTTTTCTCTTTAATTTTTTCCCGTAGAGTGGTCAGAAATGTCGAATAGTAATCTCCAGTTATTGTCCTACCCTTATCCAAAAAATCAATCATGATTACTCCATGGCAATCCCAAAAAACTGAAGCAAGACATTTTCCAGCAGATTTTTGGACACGAAACTTCTTAGTTCTTGGAGAACCAGAGTGTCGCCATTCCATCGATTGTTGCTTTGTTTCTGGATCGTAGAAATGTTCCCAAGTCTCATCCATAGTAACAATTCGGTTTAAGAATTCTACATCGTTTTGAAATCGAGCACAAATCGAACGCGATGCTTCTACCCTTGCACGCTTTTGGTCAACATTCAAACATTTGGGGATCCATTTTGCAGAAATTTTTCTCATGTCCAAATTGACGTGAACTATATGATGAATGCGTTCGTATGAAATCTTCAGTGCTCCAGATATCCGTTTTAGCCCAATTCGACGGTCTGATAAAATCATGTCATGAACTGCATCGATATTTTCGGGGACTGACACAGAAACTGGCCTTCCCGATCGGTCATCATCTTCAATGGAAAATTTACCTCTTTTGAAGCTTGCAGTCCAATTTTTCACGGTCGCACACGGAGGACATTGATCACCAAGGGTATTAAGCATATCTTCGTAAATTTGCTTACCTCTTAACCTTTTTAAATACAGGTACTTGATGATGGCTCGATACCCCAGTTTTTCGATTTTTACAATTTCGGTGGACATCTTTTTTTAAATTTATTGCGTAACTCTGGTTTACTTTTTTGACGTCGAACTCTACACTGACACTTCTAATAAGTTATTGTTCGTTGATATGGTATCGCAATATTTTGTTTATGCATGGAACTGGTCTCTAGGCTAACCAGATATCAATACATCCTCGTATATTGGCTTGATAGTTTCCACTTGAAATTTATTCATTATCTACTATTAAAGTCATTTAAGAATTAATTTTTTGAAAAATATAAGTACATAATTTCATATTGTCGCTGAAAACTTCAACTGTAAACCGTGAATGCTGAGGATTACCCGAGTATCTTTTGCTTTTTTGCGATGGTCTAAAAGTTCCCGAGTTTCTTAACGAACAAAGTTGAGAATACATGAAACAGAATTTTCTCTTCGTGAATTAAAATGCGAAACGGGGAGCTGAAGTTTCCAAACTTTTTTATAATTATACATGACTCGTGCGCCCGGATTCTGAACGATAACGACTTGATCCTAATGAAAATAGGCCAGAAAAATCCCTATATACAATGGAGGAAGAAAATTCGATCTCCGTAATAATCTCAATAAGAGAACTTTTTTATTTAATTGAATTTTCAAAAATTAGTTTTGCAATTCAAAGGATACAATCGAATTATGCATTTTAGAGTGCATTTAAATTATCTAATTATCCATGCACGTTTTACATCCAATTTCCGCAAGGGTGAAATTGTGTAGTGTTTGCCATAAATAAATTCATTCTTTTGTGACTGACACGTGTGTTGTGTTGTCAAAGGTCCCAGATGTATCTACAATTCACATTTAAAATTCGTTTATCCCAAAATCTACCCCTATTCTTTCTTCGAAATATTTGAAAGGTTTTCATGAATTTTTGTTCTAGATATTCGGGGGCATTACAAAACATCTGTCTTGAATAAACTTTTGGAGAGATTGACCTGGCATTCGGAGTGTGTTAGTATGAAGAACATAACTTGTTAAAGATGCACAACATCAATTTTTTCTGATGCTCAAAAGGTGTCATTTTTGAAACTCATCTGATATTAGTTAAACTTGTTGGGGTGTCCCGATAAATTATGTTTTAATACAGAACAAATCTGGAGTTAGGTACAAGCGCCCTCGGTTATTAACTTGAACATTCGATCTCTCATTGACGTCATTGGCCTCAAGCAAATAGCGATATTATAAATTCCATCAACAGTGGCTGTGTCGTCTCTGCACCAATCCCGAATAATTTACCTGACCTGAAATTCCCCACCCCATAAAGCGCACTATGGCAAAACTGGAACAGTGGAACATATCTAAAAATAACTGAGGTGTTCTGTCTTCGCTAAGCCGAACAGGTCCGACAGCCAACGATTGAGGTCATTCACGGGTCGTTGCTCAAAATAAACGTCTAGAACACTAGAATGCATTTTCCCACGAAGGCAGTTATGAATTAATTATGGATTTTCTTCCCATGTCATGCGGACAAATTGTACTATGTTTCCTTTTGCCGAGCCAGGCTCCTACGCCATTTAGCGCCTGGTTATGTTTAATCAGCCATTATTAACATTTTCGGCATTCTCCATTCTCGCCACTTTCTCTTCCATAATGCCGGAATTAAATTATAATTTACGCTTTAATTGTGAATACCACAAAGGGTGGATCACTTTCTCCTAGCAGACTTTAGCAGTCGATGAAAGATCAAGTTTTAAGAAAATGTTTAATCAACGTAAACACATACACGCTTCGTTTCGAAGATACCAAGCGTTGTGATTTTTTATGATCTCAGTTGTTTTTAAGTTGTCGATGTAGGATTTCATTAGGAATTCAAATAATAATAGAAAATGATTAATCGGTATTCAGACGGATTTTTTCGAATTCCGGAAAAGTTTTTCACCTCAGGCGGGAGTTGAACCCGCGTCCTCTTGATTTGCGGTCAGAGATGTTAACCAACTACACTACGGAAGTTACTCATTTTTCCGGAATTCGATGTTAATGATGCCACGCAGACTAAGATGTCTGCGCGGTTCAACTCCCGCCTGAGGTGAAAAACTTTTCCGGAATTCGAAAAAATCCTTCTGAATACCGATTAATCATTTTCTCTTATATATTTCACAGACGTTAATCTCCAATTCAAATAATATTTTTTTTTCTTTAATAATTTGTTCATATCAATCTTTAAAGTTTGATTAATGAACGAGTTGATCAGTGGTGGTAAGTAAAAAATGAAGCCTATAGTGTGAAGATTGGCAACAAAATAGATGATTCAGAAATTAAGGAATGATTTAACTAAAACTTTCATTCTGTCGAATTTTTGCATAACTTCAAATTAATTCACATCATCACAATTCCGAAACCAAACGAGGATATATTGATATCTAGTAAGCCTAGACCAGTTGCATGCATAAACAAAATATTGCGATTCCATATCAACGAACAATAAATTATTAGAAGTGTCAGTGTGGAGTTCGACGCCAAAAAGTAAACCAGAGTTACGCAATAAATTAAAAAAATATATGTCCACCGAAATTGTAAAAATCGAAAAACTGGAGTATCGAGCCATCATCAAGTACCTGTATTTAAAAGGGTTAAGAGGTAAGCAGAGATTTACTTGGTGATCAATGTTCTTCGTATACGATCGTGAAAAATTGGACTGCAAGCTTCAAAAGAGGTAAATTTTCCATTGAAGATGATGACCGATCGGGAAGGGCCAGTTTCTGTGTCAGTGCCCGAAAATATCGATGCAGTTCATGACATGATTTTATCAGACCGTCGACTCGGGCTAAAACGAATATCTGAAGCACTGAAGATTTCATACGAACGCGTTCATCAAATAGTTCACGTCAATTTGGACATGAGAAAAATTATTGCAAAATGGATCCCCAAATGTTTGAATGTTGACCAAAAGCGTGCAAGGGTAGAAGATTCGCGTTCGATCTGTGCTCGATTTGAAAACGATGTGGACTTCTTAAACCGAATTGTTACTATGGATGAGACTTGGGTACATTTCTATACGATCCAGAAACAAAGCAACAATCGATGGAATGGCGACACTCTGGTTCTCCAAGACCTAAGAAGTTTCGTGTCCAAAAATCTGCTGGAAACGTTCTTGCTTCAGTTTTTTGGGATTGCCATGGAGTAATCATGATTTTTCGGATAAGGGTAGAACAGAACTGGAGATTACTATTCGACATTACTCACCAATCTAAGGGAAAAAACTAAAGAGAAAAGACGCGGAAAGCTATCCAAAGGTGTTTTGTTTTTACAGGACAACGCCCCAGTACACAAATCTCATGTTGCCATGCAAAAAATTCGTGATTTAGGGTTAGAATTACTAGAACACCCCCCTAATTCACCAGATTTGGCTCCGTCCGACTATCACCTCTTTCCTCAACTAAAAAAAACATTGAAAGATCGTAAATTTTCTTCCAATGAGAAGGTAATAAGAGCTGTGGAGGACTGGTTTGTAGAGCAGGAAGAAACATTTTTTTAAAGGTCTAGAGATGTTGCAGGTTCGCTGTGATAAATGTATTCAATCGAGAGGAGAATATGTTGAGTAATAAAATATTTTGACAATGAAATTTCGTTTGGTTCTATAGTAGGCTAAGAATTTTTCAATATATCCTCGTAACTCCGAATTGTATCCTATAAAAGGCAATTCTGATCTGAATTGAATGCCTAAGGACACTATCATAATCATTTCAAGGAATATCATGACAGTGTCAGTTCAAATATCTTCGAAGATTCACGCGAATAAAGCGGGAAATTCTTCGATTCTAATGACATAAACACAATTCCAACACTGAATGAGGAAAAATTAAAGAAAAAACATATCCTATGTCCCTCCCGCAATTCATATAAATCCAATTACATATCATTTGTTGAAATCCGTCGAGCCGTTCGAGCTGCAGAACCTGAAAAAGAATGCACAAACACTCAAAAATATTACCCGTTCGTTACAAAATGGTGAATGCGTTGGGTGCGGAAGTCGCAAAATACATTTGTTTGAACACTCGCCAGGACTAAACTATTCGACGGATCGACTTGAAATTTATGGTAAATCAAACTGAAAGAATGAACTTTTGAAAGGCTCACAACATTTGTTTCTAGTCCGTCTCAAAATGCGTCACTTTCAATACTTTACAATTATCCTTACATCAATGGGTTTTGAATATTGTATGAATATAGATTATATTCGCTGGAAGCTTCGGATTACCCAAATAAGTAGTGAACAGTGAATATTGATCAGTAAAACATCCACAATGAGGTCAGAACAAATCATAACTACCCACTTTTCGAAATAGCCTGAATTAATTCAGTGTAAAAAAGACCCAATTATCTTTCTTCGGTAACAAAAACAATCAATCAACTCTGGAGCAAATTAACCTAATCCTTCTTCGTTAAATCGCTCCCACCTCTCCCAAATAGTCGCGACACAATCGATATTCTAATAGGAAAACCGATCTAAATCTGGTTGCCGTAAAATTTTATATCCGATCATGTTTGAATAAGCTGCCGCCTGGGTTAAATTTGAAATGTCCATTCAATGATTGTTTTCATTTCCTATATTTCTTATAATCGATATTCTGTAGCTATATCGGGAGCGCTCAAACTTCCGGAATTTTATTTTACAATAGAATTGGTTTTTAATTATTGTTTATGACTTGGGAGGTTTCTTCTCTCACTTCGTAGGATAGTTGAGAACTTGAAGCATTCTACTGTGAATATAAGTTCATTATGAATTTTTTTGTTACTTTATGGAACCTGCAACGTTTCTAGACCTTTCAAAAAAATGTTCCTTCTTGCTCTGCAAACCAGTCCTCCACAGCTTTTATTACCTCCTCGTTGGAAGAAAATTTACGACCTTTTATACTTTTTTCAGTTGTAGAAAGAGACGATTGTCGGACGAAGCCAAATCTGGTGAATAAGGGGGGGGATGTTCTAGTAATTCTAACCCTAAATCTTGAATTTTCTGCATGGCACCAAGAGATTTGTGTACTAGGGAGCTTTCCGCGTCTTTTCTCTCTAATTTTTCCCCATAGAGTAGTCAGTAATGTCGAATAGTAATCTCCAGTTATTGTTCTACCCTTATCCAAAAAATCAATCATGATTACTATACATGGCAATCCCAAGAAACTGAAGCAAGAACTTTTCCAGCAGATTTTTGGACACGAAACTTCTTAGGTCTTGGAGAACCAGAGTGTCGCCATTCCATCGATTGTTGCTCTGTTTCTGGATCGTAGAAATGTACCCAAGTCTCATCCATAGTAACAATTCGGTTTAAGAAGACTACATCGTTTTCAAATCGAGCACATAGCGAACGCGATGCTTCTACCCTTGCACGCTTTTGGTCAACATTCAAACATTTGGGGATCCAATTTGCAGAAATTTTTCTCATGTCCAAATTGACGTGAACTATATGATTTACGCGTTCGTATGAAATCTTCAGTGCTTCAGATATCCGTTTTAGCCCAATTCGACGGTCTGATAAAATCATGTCATGACCTGTATCGATATTTTCGGGGACTGACACAGAAACTGGCCTTCCCGATCGGTCATAATTTTCAATAGAAAATTTACCTCTTTTGAAGCTTGCAGTCCAATTTTTTGGAATTGGTCTAGGCTAACTAGATAACAATACATCCTCGTATATGACAACTGAAGTTCATTATTGAGACTTTGTTGAGAACAAAAATGGTTGTTGAAATCTAAATGAGACGCCCAGACCTAAATGAGGAAACCCTGGGGCCATTCATCTATCAAAATGACACATTTCCATTTATTGCATTCATCAGAAGATGACTGAAAACGGCACCAATTTTTCGAATTGGATTGAGCAATATATTCAGTTTTAACTGAGTTAGTTTCCTATCTTCTTTTCAACCGCATAAGGTCAGGAGTTCATGCAATAAACTCTCTGATACTAAGATCCGTTAATACCCCTATTATCTTCCAGAAAACTACACCAAAGCTGAAAAACAAATGAAACTACTACAATGTAACGAGATTGCTCTTATTAAGTTCTGAAACTTATATACGAGGAATTTCTCCCTTTCTTTATTATTCGGCTTAGTTCCGTTCTACTTTGAAATTGATTAAGGCTATTTAAACAACTATTGTTTCCACGAATCATGGGGTTGAGATTTGAATTCATGGTGGAATTCGTGCAAGAACATCTGATATCCAACCTATACACAATTGTTTTCTTCTACAGATTGATTTGAAAATATTCATATCTCCAAATTCAGTGACTATGACAGTGATTCTCACATCAAGATGAATTATTTGAAGAGAGAATATACTGAGATACTACTCAACCTTCCCTTTTTATAGCCGAAAAGACAAATCTTCGTTAAATTCATTACTCTTCCACTTTATGACGAAGGCTTTTCCAAACAATGAATGATAGTCTTCTTCTAACTTTTATTAACTTGAAAGCTTTATTTATGAAACATCAACGATGTCAACATTTATGACCTACGCATTTCGATAACTCATCCACAGATATTTCTCTCGTACTCTCAAGCTTTTTCTTCTGCCTTGATGCTGCTGAAATACTGAAATCGAGTTGACAGGAAAGGTCAACCGGAATTGATATTGGATTTCTTACTCTGTTTATTCAGTGTCGCATGCTGTTCGGTTTCGATATAGATTGATTTTGTGGCCATGTTGTAACCTTATTTCTGGATAAGGATAACTTGCCAACGCTGGGGGCCCAGTTTGATTCGCCCAGATAGTGAAGCAGCTTTAATGTTGATAGAAAGGTAAAGTTTTGTTGTCAATTATCTGAATACCAGAGTTTTATAGATCAAGGGGAATTTCCAAAACTTTCTTAAACGTTAACGAAGAGAAGTAGTGGAAAAGAAATACACTACCCAAAATTTCCAAGTAAATACCATTAAGGGCCGGTTTTATAAAAGAATTTCAATCCTCGGTTGAGCCCAAATCCGCCGTCGAATGTCGATTTCCGTATTATAAACATCCAACCTCGGGTTCAACCCTGGATTGACTCAACCGGTGAATATAGCTCCGTTTGCGATTTATTGAACCGAGGATTGAAACGTTTGACGTTTCTAGATGGCCGACAACTAACCTCACTTTATGTTAAAAACAAAACAAAACATTTTGTTGTGGCACATTGAATTTGCTTGGAATAAAAATATTATATGATATTATATTAATAGAATGCCTGATATTAATCACAGTCTTCTGTAGGTTTGCTATGTATTAATAATTCTTCTTTGGTGTTTGGGAAAATATTCCTAAATTGAAACTGAATTTTTGTGCCTTATCTTCGAGGGATAGAACTGCCAGGTTCCTGTGTGAATATAATATCGAAAATGACTCTATGTAGTTATGCTAATAATGAAATAACTGCAAGGCATTCAAAAGATAGTAACGATAGTGAATAAGAAAGATACCAATCGAATGATTTCACATTTCCTTTCAACCACTTCGAAGATGACACGAAGAAGAGATTTTGGTCAAATAAAAAAACTCTTTTATTGGGTGGATGAAATTACTCTGAATAAGCTGAATCTTTTCAGAGTTGTTAACATTTTCGAAGATTTTTGTGGTATCATAAATCAACATCAGAAAAAAGTCAGAAAGTTGTGAAATGTTTAGAACTTTGGACATTATCAAAAAGTATTCTAGTGCTTATTTTATCATTCTATCAAAATGCCAAGCAATCAACAGGAATAGCAACTAACAAGGGAAAGGTTGTATTGACTTACCAAATTTCGGTGTATTAGAACCGTGTTGCTGGAGCTCGCTCACCGTTCTAGAAGGATTTCTTGATTATTATTACATAGTACAGGTGCATGCTTATTTTAATGGGTTGTGAAAATGCTGAATGCTACAGATGTGAAAAGGATTACTTTTCTTCGAATTTCCAAGTTGCTAAGCTTATGGTAATTCTCATCATAGAAAATTTTTAATATACCCTAAAGAAATGATTGATGACACCGATCCCATCTCGCAGATCAATGGATGATCAATTATTCAATGAAGCTCACATATGAACTGTGAATTGAATTTAAAGACTCTCCGGCGTGTAAAAAAACATTTCTCATTCTTTTATTCGGGATCTGATTACATTTGAAAACAACTATTATTTTTGTGACTTTGGAGTCCGGCATAATATTGCTAGACTGATTCTATTCATGACTCTCAACCTGAATAGTTAATGATAAATGCTATCTTTAAATTCAATGTGTATTTCATGTACTCAATCAAACAAGATCAAGAATGATTTGTTCCTATCCTAAATGTAACTACATCCTTGTACGACTAAATGTTAATGCAATTTCATTGGATGTTTTGTATTGTCCTAGCTTTTATTTGGTTACTTGGCATAATAGTTTGAGATAATACTTTTCAGAATATCGAAATAGTACAAACTTAGATCCTTCGAGTCGAATAAGTTGACAAAAGTGATAAAGACTAGAGCGTATTTGGCAATAGCTTCGAGTGGAAAAAATTCATACGAAGTCTGTCCGGATTTCATGAATTACAAATTTTTTTATAACATGATTTGTCTTGATGTAGGAAATCAGATTTCTCTTAATTCTCTGCCGTGACCGTCACAAAACACGGGAATATTCGAATTAGCTTCTTGTTTTGTCTTTATTAGACTACGACTATTAAATTTATCCAAACATGGTATAAAAAAAAAGTGCCAAAATACTTCCAGAAATAAGATTCAGGTTAGCCAACCCAAAAAAAGCGATCTCAATCCGTGGTTGTTCAACCGAGGCTGCAAAGACGTTTATAATACCGAACTTTTTTCAACCGAGGGTTGACTTCCAATCCTCGTTTGAGTAACCTCGGATTGAACGTGCTCTTTTATTATAAAACCGGCCCTAACTGGATACAGATGGTTCTAAAACCAAACCACTGTAGGGGCCGGTGCTGAAGGATACAGGGCAAGAACCAAGTGAACACTATCGTTTGGCTTCTACTCGAGTCGAGTGTGGAAACCTTGCACTAAGATGGGATTCAGACTCAATGTTTAGCTCCAAGAAGGTGAAGATTTAAACACTCCCTATTCCCCAACCCCAATGGTTTTGACCTCCTGGCCTTCAATATAAAACAATTCGATCTTAATCATTCCTTTACACGTGTCTGTTGCTGGTTTAGCCTACGCCTCTAACATAAACCGCAATATCCCCAAACAGGACTTCTTATCCTTGACCCTCGTTACAAATCAACGTCACGGAATCGTACGATTAGCTGGATGTTTCGTTACTTACGGTTGCGAATGAGAAAGCAAACAGCCCGATCGATATTATACAAGAGCAGGAAGCAGACATAAAATCGGCATGAAGATGGTGTTGAAGTTTATGATAGCTTTGCAGATTTCATCGGTTACGCTTTGCAAGGATCGTCCTCCTCGATAGGGCTCTAAAGGTCAAAGGTTGCTTTTTAACGGTTTTGGATCATCGGGGGTTATTCTGCTATTATGTTGTCCCATAAACTACCAGAAAATGGTGGCCACATGCGATAAAAGTAGATGGAAATTTGTTGTTGAATTCCATTTCACAGAAGCGAATTTTTAGGAGTCGATGTTACCAGGCTTTGAATTATTCCAACATTCGAAAGCAAGGAATTAAGGAGGGAAATTGAGTGGCTCAACCATCCCTGAAACTGAAAGAGTCTTGTGACTATTGCTACTGAATATAGAGTCCTGCGAACTTATCAAATTGTTGAAAACTCGAAGGCCCTATCTGAATTGAATGCTCCACATTATTTCAAGAGCATTCTTGGGGTTATTTCCACTCCTGTGTCTGGCAATAGAAATGTCATCCCTCCAAAATTGAAGGGCAAGTAGATATGACCCTCCGGCAGATCATCCCGATTAAAGAATATTTGTCGACTTTTTTCGAAATCAATGAAACGAATAATGAAAAGAATGATAGTTATGAAGCCCCCTGGACTTAATATTAGTCCCAGTAGAAAAGTACCTACTTGTAGCTATTCTGAAAAATGTGGTTTTCTCTACAGCTGACAGCAGCTTTCTACTGGCTAACGCACAAATCGTAGACTTCCCGATCGTGTACTGCAACGAGTCCTTCTGTAAGATTTCCGGCTACAACAGGGCGGAGGTGATGCAGAAGTCCTGCAGATGCACCTTCATGTACGGAGAGCTGACAGACAAGGAAACGATCAACAGGATAGATCAGATTCTGGAGCACCAGCTGTATGATCAGTTCGAGATACTTTTGTACAAGAAAAATAGTGAGTACCAAACTATGTTGTATTTTTAATGAGAACATTTTGAAGTTTTTCCATTGCGGTTTACGTGAAATTGATTGGAAAGGATCTATACCTCATAAATGCAGATATTTAGGGACTTCAGGATTTTAAAATGAATTATTTAAGATACGGAAGTCCTTTCGTAATCACTAAGCACAATTTTCATAGGTTACACACATTTTGTTCAGTTTTTCACTGTTTTAATTACCGATTTTAACTTCTAATCTTTAGTTTTTTAAAATCTAGTCTTTTCTTGTATCAGCAGTCAAGCCGGTTTAATTTCAAATTGACATAATTATGAGGAATTGTATTTTATAGCTTCAAATGACGAAAAATTGAAAAAAATTAAGATTCAAGATTCTTCGGATTTCTTTTCATTTTTGGTTGTTCTGCATGTATGTGCAAGAAATGGACAAAAATGAGGCTCAACCGTATCAGAAAATTACGAATGAAAAAGAAAACTGATTACTATTTTGTTACCACATGTATTTTTCAATAATTCAGCAATGTATTGATCGCTATTTGCGAGTGTATTCCCAAATTACCTATACGGCAATGTTATGAAGGATGTATCTAGTTCCAAATGATCGATATTCCCTAAGGGCGTATCCAGAGTCGGAGTTTGGAAAGTGAATCTCTGAATATGCAGTTTTTGGGGAATGGATGCTCGGTTAAAAGCCAACATCAACACAGTAAATGTGGGTTCTCACAATCTATGAGAGAAGATAATTGACCTATTTCTCCTATGCACCCTTTAGACCCACAAACTTTTTAGTTCCATTCCGGATTAACAATAAAGACGATATGTTTTTGAAATGAATTAAAACAAGGAATATTTGGAAAAAGGCTAATTTTCGATTTCAATTGAAGTGAATTTTCCAATGTATTGGCGAATAGCAGCCACACATGGACCATAATGTGGAATATAATTTTCACAATTTCCCCATTTTTTTTCATGAAACGAAGTGTGCTAAGTGACATTTCTACCATTTCGAATATGACTCAGTGACATTTTAGAAACATATCATCCCTACTGGGAAACTCTTTACAATATTCCAAGTTTGTCCTTGCCCAGATCTTCTTTCATTGTTATGTAAGAATGACCTTTAGAAGGAAGAAAATAGGTTCAGTCATTTTATATGCAAAAGGAGAAAAACAGATTTCAGCAATTTACATCTTAATAAATTTTTGAATAGGATATTGTGTTCATAAATTCACACAAGAATACAATCAAATAACTATATGATTCTGCAAGAAAATGTTTCTCCGTTAGCTAACCGAGACATAGAGGGCAGGATGGTCTCAGAATCACTCGAAACTATTCGACTCGAATCCATAAGAACGAAGACATAACCACTTTATTATGAGCGAATGTCAATTGTGGCCATACAATTACGAAACACTTCCTAATAATTCAGTTTACTGAAAAATGTGGTGGCATTATGGGAAGAGGGACTAAAATACTTTGCTCTACATTTTAGTGTGGGTGTTTTTACTCTGTCCAGAAAGAAATCTCAACAGAACATAATAGATATCCATTTTCCAGAAATGAAAGATTATTGAATTGAAAGCATAACGAACAAAGTGAAGACAAATCATTTCCCGGTCTATTTAGGCGAATAACGAATTAATAATAATAAAAATAATTATAATAATCATAATTAGGTGGAATATACACCGATAATATTTAGTTGCAGACTGCCAGGTTAGTAGTTCTGCCTCTGAACACTGAATTGTAAAAAAGTTGTAAACCAGATGAAAGGACTGGTAATGGCTCAAATCCTCTGAATACGACATAGCAGGAGTTGCAGGATTTCATGTTGTTTACATTTCGTAGCCGTTCAATCTTCCTCAAATAGCCCATCCAAACAATGCCGACAACGTGTTAGCTAAAACGTGATACATACAAGACGCAATCTCATTCAATTTCACGCTTAGCCTACTTTCATACGTCATCTGAAATGGGTATCGCATTTCGCTCGATATAGAAAGCATACAGTCGGCATATAATCGATATTACCTGTCTGTACTTCCTGATCTAGTCCGAATTTAATAACTTGCAAAGATTCACTTACGGAAAAGGGCTATCCTCATCGGATTTCATAACTGTCGGATATTACACCTTTGTTTGCCCTGTCCGCCTTCAGCTAAAACGTTTGTTTGTTCAGGTGAATTCAAGCTGTCGGAAATATAAGCCAAAAACCTGCTGAAGTCATTTTCTCCTCCAAAATTCAATTAATTATTCCATTAATTCGAAACTAAAATTGGGTACTTTTGTCTAAATTCTCAGCCCATCTGGAAAATGTTTTTAGGTGATTTTCCATGGTTAAAGACTCCCAATGCAACATTTTTATAAATTCTGCCCAGAAAATATTTCCTCTCCTCTCCGCAGTGATCAAATTCCAACTTCCATTCTTCTTGCTGCAACCGGAACCGAAATCTTCGAACCTAGAACTTCAACGAGCCAGTAAATCATTTCTTATCTTTCCAGGCTCCCACAATTTATCATGGAAAATATCTGGTTTGAGTCCATTAGCAATTTAGACAGCCGCATTCATTTCGTTCTTTTCACAACGTTTTCGTGGAATGTTCTTCGAGATGATTTCCTAGGAGCCAACCTCTAGAAATAAGGCTCTCCAGTTCTCACCAGAATGCTCAGATACATAGGAAACATTTCCAGACATTTCCTTTAGGTATTGTCGATTCTGAACCTGTTTGAAATAAACTGCTCCACATGAGTTAGGGATATTGACTTAAATTGCAAAAAAATATAGTTAAAATAAGATTTTTGTGATGAAAATTCATATTAATATGATTTCAAGTTGCAAATTAATTTTAGCCTGTAGGTCTGCAGCGTATAAAGGGTGGTTAAGAGAAATCGAGTAAAATAACGAAATTTTATTCCCAGAGAATTCAAGCATTTTGAGATTGAGACTATCAATACAATGTATCGCCTCCACGGGCATCAATAACAGCTTGACATCTTCTTTGCATACTACACACGAGGTTGTTGAACATTTCTTGAGGAATTTGGTTCCATAAACGGAGCAGAAGCTCTCTCAGATCATTCAAGGATTCTGGGGTAGGTTGATGATTATCCAATTTTCTTTGGAGCATATCCCATGCATGTTCTATGCAATTCAAATCTGGTGAGCGCGGAGGTATTGTTAAATGTGGAATACCAAGCTCCTCGCGTGCATTCTCAACTATGGCTGCACGGTGCTGTCTAGCGTTATCGTCTAGAAATTGAAAAGTTTCACCAATAGCAGCGTGAAAATTTGGCACAACATTGTCAATGATAATATGCTCCCTATAGTGTGAGGCGGTCATATTCCCAGGACGAATGTATAGATCTGTGCGCCCGTTGAAACATATCCCGGCCCATACCATAACACTACCCCCTCCGAATGGATGGACATCTCAGACATAGCGACGATTACGGGGTATGCGTGGTATTGTACATACCCTTATTTTTCGATGAGAAGCTGGAAATCGTCCATATCTGGATTCATCAGTGAAAAGAACACTAAGCCGTTGATCGTTCGAATTGATATGCTGCCGCCCATTCCAGTCTTTGACGCTTATGGTCACGTGTTAATGGAACTCCTCTTAATGGACGTCTACAACATAGATTCACCTCTCTCAAACGTCGTCTGATGGTTTCGATGGAAACTTGGACCCCATCTGCATTTTGAAGAGTATTCCGTAGCATTCTACACGTAGATGTAGGGTTTCTTCTCGCCGAAACAGTGATGAAACGATCCAGAGCTGGTGTTGATTTTCGTCGCCCACCAAGCCTTGGTCTTTCCAACATGGAGCCTGTCTCCCTGAACCTATTCCAATGTTGAGATATCACACTTTGGCTGACTTGGAGCCTTTCCGCTACAACAACCTGAGTTAGGCCACCCTGTAGCATTCCGATAGCCCTATTAGCCTCAGCGTTTGTTAATTTACGTCTAGGCATTTTCAGAAAACTCGTTTCAAATCGAAGCCGTTGATAAAGGGACTTTCAAAATAAGAACATTCATGAAGCATATGCAAAGAACCAAACTTCAGAAAAAAGGCGACCATATTGACGAAATGTCTGATACTGATTTTTATTGGATCGATTCAAGTTGTTATTGAGTTTTAAATGATTTTACAGCGATTTTCTCGAAGATTACATACTTTTGAAAACGATTGAATACGATATCCCTAACTCTCGTGGAGCAGTATATTTGACTTGTTTCATTATCGAATCATAACAGTCAAGGAGAGATGATACTTTATAGAACCCACAAAGATGAAGACTCATCAACACAAAATTGATTCCTCGGTGAAAAACAGAAGAGACTTCAGTTGGTCACCGAAATACCGGTAGATCATGGCGGCTGTCAGAAAAAGTAACCTAATCTCACTTTTTGGTCATCCGAGTCAGAACTCCAGTCACTGAATCCAAGATAATGACCAAAGATTCCAAGGTTTTTCAGGAACCGATCGCTTGAAGCGTAGATGCTAAGATCAGTAAGATCTATTCCCTGATTTCCACCTTGTAGACTGAGGATTATAGGAATTCTACTGAGAGTATTCGAGCAAGCTTCCACCAAAGCACTCAAACCGTATCGATTCAAAAGTGATCTGGGATGCCGAATACCCTTAACTTGGATTTCTGGCTTAACATATGGCTAATATCTGTGAGGATTCTATTGAAACCACCAAGATGTTCATCAAGTGGCATCTTCTCCAACGAATTCATGGATGAGCTGTGGCTAGTCAAACTATGAGACTTAGCAGCTGAATGTCTGAGTGCCTTACACGAATTAGGTTTGGGGCTTTGGATTCAGGTTCACTGGTTGAGGAGTTTTAGGATCGGTTTCCTGAGGAGCATGTGAGTGTATGATGAAATATAGGCATATGAACCTTGCAATATCCAATTTTCTGAATTTCTTCTATCGATTATATAGGACGAAGCCCTAAAACATGATAGATACTTGCCTCACAATAGATGGGCAAGAAGGCCAATGCCTCTTAAACCACTGTCAGGACCATAAAAGACGCTATTCCAAATTTCTCCAGTAAATAGCGCAGGCTCCTATTCGGTTTTCATTGCCGGTTACGAATTTATCGGCGATATTTCAGCCTCTGAATAAAATCTGTGGCGGATGAGCGCCAGCGGGTCCGTTTTTTCATGCGGCACACAAAGGGTCTTCGGCAGATTGTCATGAATTCGCCACATTTTCATCCGACGTATCGCCGCAAAACGAGTTAATCTGCATTTTGATTCGTTTTTACTTCAATTCTTAATATTTCGTTTCCGGGACGCTTGATGAACCGGACGTTAAATGTACCCATCCGCGTTTTTTGATGGTCTCGTCGAAGAGAGTCATTAAGGATTCACAAAGGACGCAGTTCGTTTATTTTATTTCTCAGTGGCTGCAGTCAGACAGGGCTGAAGAAGTCGAGACTTTAATTTAGATTATGATGTTTGAGATAATTGACTCGGCGACTTGAGGTCGGATTAGAATCTAGAAGACGTTTTGTACGTTTTTCGCTCTTGTTCTTCTTTAACTTCGTATTCTCAAAAATTGAGTTTTGGAATACAAGAAACAAGTTCATTTTCTTTTGATCCTTTTGAGTGAATATCCTTCTGCAACCCAAACAAATGAATATATACAGGATGTGTAAAAAGTAACGCACAAAAATGCGTGTACAAAATGACATAGGGTTTTATTTCAGAGGCATAACTAGTTAGTAGTGAATCACAGTAATGTCATATTCTACACCTATGATCTTTGGTCCTTTCTTTATAAAATCTAATCAACCTTTATGAAATGAAAATACCAAAAAATAAAATATTTCTAGATAAATTGGGATGAACGAAATTAATTTTGTCCGCATGCTACCTATATGGACAACTGGCAACAGGGAACTGTAGTTTTCTACTTAAAGCTATACTCCATTCACAATTATAAAATCACAACTCTGGCCTTGGAAATTTGACACATTCCACTCTGTATCGAAGTTATGACGTTTTTCGAAATATTTTTATGTTCCAAGTCAACACTATGTTGCCCTTTCTACATTCTTAGCGTATTTCTCAGAATGTATATTTCATTTTGGAGAACACACAACAGAAAATTGTGAACAATATTCTACATAATAAAGGAGTTTTTGGATTTATGATTGTAAAGATTTATCGATGTGCTTTGTTTTCTTCGTGATATTGTATGTGATATGATTGTGAGGGTGCATAACATTTCTATTTCTAATATTTCTTTATTTTAAATAAATAACAGTTTTATTCATTCAGCACAAAGAAAATAAACATAATAACTAAATTAACGAATTTGTTTAAAGACAAACTAATAATTCCAATGCAATAGTAACTGAGTTTTGGTTATAAATTAATAAGCAAGAATGTCAATTCCTGAAAGTTTCACAGATATACATTTCATTTATTTGATCTTATGAACAAGGAGTGAAATATTCTGACTGTATAGTAATTTATTACTTTAAAAAATATTCATACATTACTACCACAGTAGGTTTGTACAAATAAAATGGAATGGGTCAAACATATGCTTCACATTTATCATTCACATGTTCTAAAATAAGACACAAACTCCTGGAATATGGAAAAAACCGATGTATTCTGGTTCAATATAGCCTATTTCTACTTTCGGCAAAGGATTGATAGGAATGAAAGCTCCAGTGACACATTTCAATTAATCGTAATCTGAATTCACCTACCGTTGAATGCAATATAGTCATATTTCTGCTTTTTTTTTAGCTTTTTCGACGTGTTTTTTTTCCGAAACATGGTAACGATCAACAATAATCATTTAGAGACCGATGATGGCCATCCAGAACCCGTTTACTTAAGAAAATCGTGCAATTTCATTCTTTCCTCATAATTCCTCGAAAATCCTACCTGAACCATATTTTCCGGTCGCTTTCGTTAGAAGATCGTATAAGAAAGCCTTTTTTGTCCATTTACACATTCCAAATAAATTTTGAGCACCAAAAACGATACCGAAACTAACCAAACTTCTGGGGGACCGGAATTTCGTTTGAAATCTCTCTAAACGGCCAGATACCTAAAAAAACTTCGTTATCAAGTGTAAAAAGGTCGATTAGTACTTACTTTCGCTTTATTTATGCTTATAAATCGATTTTTGGAACAATTCAAATTTGCCGTTAGTACTCACGCCAAAAGTCGTGAAAGGAAAAAATGACACTTTCACTAAATTTCTGATATCGACAGGAAACTTCTTCTGGACGACAAAGAACGGAAAAATAGGCGATTTCCTATCGATATTTCGCCCCAAAATCGCCGATCGATTCGAACTAACAAAATGTGGAATATCTTTGATACTTTTACTTTGATGTAAACGAAGAAACTGGCAACGTCGTTTTGTCATAAACGATATTTTCTGTACGCCCACAGACTTTTCATCAGGTGCACCAACTCCTGAAAACGAAACCATGACCTCCTATGTGATTAAATAAAAGTGAATGGAGTATACTGACATAGTTCACCAATGAAACGCTTTATTCTTCTAGGAACATCAGCACAAGATGCGTGAGCCCAATGCATGCACTTTAAGCAGTCTTTTCCAGGGCTTATCCTGGAGACGAATAATTTTTTCCCAATCTAAATCGGGAAAAAAGGTCATGACAATAGACAGATGGACAGAATCGTCTTCATCATCTCGAACATTTTCTTCTTCAAAGTGTTTTTTTAAAAGGCGACCCTGAATTGAAGGACTTTTTTATCAAACATTTTAATATTATAGGAATGAAGCTCTTTGAATTCGAATTTTCACTTTATTCACGTATTGTGAGGTCAATCACATACAGCAGAAACCGCAAACTGCAGAATCTCAAGGATAAGTTTTTGTGTGAATTTATGAAATATTCCAATTGCCTTCCCAATTCGTTGATTTATTCCAACAGATTTCTTTTGAACCATCTGTTCCTTGTCGTCATTCCTTCACACATGCCTTTTGCCATATATTGTTTGATTTGAGAAAAAAGTATGTATAACTCTCTTTCAAAAGAATAAATAAATAAATTTCAACATAAAGAGAGGTACAATGAAACTTGGTGCTGATGAACAGTATTCAATTGAATGATACACCTGCTACTGAAATATATCTCAATAATCAATAATCATTGGTTTCTGTATATTTTTAGATTCATTTTTCCCCACAGGTACCTATATAATTATAGTTATGAAATGAACTTTGCAAACCATTCATCAAATAGGAAGAAAATCAATTGCAGCAAATACTTATTGAGAATGATAATTGATGGTACTCTCAAATACCCAAAGAAATTTCATTTAGTACCCGGAAAACTTCGGTTGCATCTTTAGCAGTCATGAAAAAAAAATTTTCGGCGTAGCTTACCGAAATTTCATTTTTTTCATAAAAATCTTAGATTTGGAGGTGTGAAAAATAGTGACCCTGATTGGAGAATCATGATTTTTCTCATCTCTCCATCGAATTATATTTCTTCCCCAGATACAATTCAAGGCCCCTAATAAAACAGTTATACCATGGAGAAAAAAATTGTTTCTTTTAAGAATGTTGATATGTTTGGAATGCGCTCTTCTTGATATTATAATTGATTAAAACTATTATAAGTTGTTCAAGAGTACCTACTGAGTTGTAACACAAACAATAATACAGTTGAGTTCTAAGTCACTTACTCCTATTTCAATCTACCCAAAGTCATTCTGAACTATGAGCATGAAACAACAGACAAACCAACAAAATTGCACTCAGTCACTTGAAAGTAGAATGGAAAATATGAACATTGAAATTCAAGAATTTGTGAATATCTTTTTGTAACTTGTATATGTGTTTGTCTTCGCCGCATTGCGCATGATTTGTATAGAAAACAAAGGTATGTAGCTCTACAGAAAATTTCTTAGTATGGGAATGACTATCGCCTAAAAATTGTGATGGTTTATGTCGATGTTCGATGTGCTTAGTTTATTGAAAAAAAAGATTTTGTACTTGAAATTCGGTGTTTTCTGCTTCGTGTTTGTCCTTTTGGGGTGTCCATTTCGAGAAATTCTCTTAAAAACTGAGAAACAATGAAGCACAAACCAAGTCACCAGATGGAGCCATATTTACAGTGTGATTTATTCTTATATCTACCTACGAATCATCTGATGATTTTGTAATAGGATGGACACTCTAAATGGAATCGTTGTATTGCATGTTTGACACTTTTAGTAAGGAAAAACAGTATTAAATACTGACTACAGAATAAACATTCATTAAGTGATGGCATCATGTAATGAAAAAATAATATCACCATAACAAATAATGTTATGCTTCTTATTATTCATGAGCAATATATACCTGACGATGTTCAAAACATAATTTTCTGTTTTGCATGAAAAACCTACTTGACATTTCTTATAATGTGTACGACTTATATCAAATGACAGCGGTCGATGAAGAAATTCAATTCAAAATTCGAATTTATACATATTTTAATGCGAAATAACTGATTAAGATTTTATTTTCCAACAGGTTTTCCTGAAGGTATGTAACATAACAGCGCTATTTTAATTGACAGTGAACTTTCATCTCTCTATCTCTCTATTCTGGCTTTGTAGATTGGGTCTCTATCCTTCTCTTTCAGTATTACAATATCTACTTCTGCTTTGTTTAGTCGCATCATTCGATTTGAAAAAATAGAACTCATTGAAGCTTTTTACTGAGTTTCCAAAATATGAAATTGTTGGTGAGACATTGTGAAATGATCTCAAATACAATCAATTCAGTAAAACTGGACATCTAAAATCAATTTTTCACAACACATATTCAATCTGAAGACGAATGATTTCGTATTACAAAAGTTTCACATTTACTCTTTCTATTATACCATTAACTTGATAGCATCTAAAACCAGTATGTTTGATGTCAGCACTGAATGAAGGAATTATAAGAGGTGTCCAGTTTTCTGTATTTTGGGCAAACCAAAATAGGAATGCTTCATGTTATTCTGAAAAAAATTTGAAATATCTTCTTTCTATCCTTCATTTTCTCCATTGAAAAGCATGAGAAATGGTTCATTAAATACGAAAGAAAACGTTTTGCTTCTGTAGATCGAAACTTGCTGATATCTATCCTATTTCTCAGCTCCTGATTATGAGAAATCACGTATGAATAATGCTGTTTACATGAAACAAATTTGTCACCAATTCGTCCAATATGATTCAGACAGTTAAAGTTCAAAAGATGAAATAGGTACCTCTTATTTGAAAGATGAAAATATCAACATAATAGATTATGATAAATACTCGGATAAATATGCAGGGTAATACATTGAAAAGGAAAGAGAGGGCTATTCTAGTAGAAAAATCAAGAAAAACCCGTCAATTTCGTTCTTGAGGGGGTTATTTGAAAGGTTGGAGTTGCCACTCATACGTATGAATTTATATGATGATAGTTTTTATGCAAGAAAATGCCCCCCTCATGAATACGATTGAGGGGACTGAGCAATTTACCAAAATTTTCATTTTTCTTTTAGAAAGGTTCTGTTTTCTTTTCAATGTGTCACCCTGTATACAAGAGCCCCAGTGATTATCATCACAAAATTCAGCCTCAACAGGGTATTTCCTTAGAAAAATTATACAAGTGAAACAAACAGAAAATATATCACACAGAACTCAGCTTGAATTTGTTGAAACTAAAGTAGTTTCAGCACAAAGTTTTCATTACTGTAGTTGGCTGTAACTCTCGAGTTACTATTTCATAGAGAACGTGAATTCGACAATAAAATGAAAATCAGGACGATGCTGTCCAGTCTAAAGATATTTGCATCCAAAGTGTAATTTCATGGCATTCTAGACGAAACTTCAACGTATACCTACTTCAAACCAGGAATGTGTTTCCGAACAATTCTCCTGAAAATCACCTTCAGTTTTATTCCTCAGATCGGGAACTGTTGAAACAACCATGAAACGTTCTTGGGAGCGAAAAACCGGGATATAACTTTTATTATCATCCGAAAATGTTCACTGGTAATTTCTCTAGCGTATATTGTAGAAAGCTTTACACTCTTAATACGAGCGGAATGAAGCTTTAACGTCTCCCTTGAGGTGAATATCAGTAAAATAAGGTATTTTTCTCCAACACTCGTAGTTTCAATCGAACCGAATTCAGGTTTTCATGTTTTCATTGCTCGTCGAGCCCAATCTTGAGTGAAAATATTTAAGAAGGCTGAAGCTCCTCAGTATTGTTAGGATTAATTATGCAGGATCAATCGTTTCTTTCAGCAGATGCACCCAACGAAATTGCTATTTTACAGAAATATTTGTTCATTGAAAAATTTATTTGCACATAAATGAGTTTTGTTTTCTGAAAAATAATCATGTGCTGTTCAGAATTCTGTTAGCATATTCCGTACGTGCTATCTCAAAATTCTCAATAATAGAATATAGTAAATCCAGTGCGCAATCGTCATTATCCTCGTAAAGTAGTACATCAAGCCTACATTTTTTGTTTAATACTTCGAAAGCCACTTGTTGAATTTATAATTAAAGAAGTTACAATCCATGTCTCATATTTTGTTCATTTCAATTCATTTTCAATAACTACGTTTTATTACGAATCAACTTAAAAAACGTAACTGATATAACATCAAGATTTGTATTAAAGTTCTCAAATGAAGAATAACCCTTCCTTAGTCTGGTAACTTATAACCTTCAAAAGAAAATATAACCTTGTGTGGTCGTAACTAGAGGTTAATTCACTTAATCTAATTAGTATTTATAAAACTATTCATGCGTGGAAATGTAATAATTCAATTAGGTACGAGAGTTGTTTTTGAACCTCACGCCAGTTATGTATTTGGGAGAACTTCGAAATACCTTCGAGGGTGAACTGGTGAAATTTGACATTTCATAACACGCTGTGATAAAAGTTCAACATCAATACTTCCAAACGAACTGGTGGAACACTTTGCGAACTGCAAATCGAAACGATATTGCGATTCTATTACCAAGACTGTTACGACCTATTTTTCCCGCATAAAAATGTCTCATATTGAAATAATACCGTATATACCTTATATTTCACCTGTAGATCTGGCTGTAATAAACCCCAGATAAAGAGCACGAAATATTAGAATGTCTGACAGGGTTAAAGAAAACGAAACTCCTGTAAGTTGTTAGCCTTATTTATGTATTTGTATACTTTGGTCACGCGAAGCGCATTATGATGAAACTAAGGCAGCCCCACAATACTGAAATAACGATCAGGGGTAGTAGAAAGTTTGCCCTCAAATTCTCAGAACGAATAGAGTGATTTAGGGTCGACAGGAAATGAATATAGGCATTGAAAATGGTAGTAGATCGAATAATTTTGACTGGCAAGATATACAGTGTGTGAGATATGGGATTCACGAAAAGTTTTCAAACCAAATATGTTAGATATCTAAGAGGATGAGTTAATTATTATTGATATTGAAGTTAGATATTTATACAGGGTGCGTCAGTAAGGCGTACGGCTAAAATAGCGCCTGAAATATATCGTGTCGAAAAAAACTTATATAATATGGTTGTAAGGGTGACAAAAATCTACAAACTAAAACTAATTTTACATATACAGGGTGCGTAAAAAAAAGTTACGGAAATATATGCAGTTTTTTCAAATGGAACACCCTTTATTTCATGCCATTATTTTTTAGAGGACAACAAGAGCTTTACACTCATTTTTTGAATTTCATCACGGCGTTGCCACATAATTCGTATTTTTGGGATATTTTTATTGTTTCAAGGGAATCATCAAAATTCTTATAACAACCGTTGTGTTCAATCTAGATAAACGAAATTTTTACAGAAGTTAGCTTAAGGTATCAGCTTGATCATTCGGTAAACATCTGAAGTTTTTTCATACAGAGTGTCTAATATAAATTTACCAATTCACTCAAATTTAATATGCGATAACTCGATTTTTTCAAATGGAACACCCTGTATTTTTCTCTTTCATGAAATTTGTTTCTCAAATGTCTACCTTTTTTACAAAGTATGTCCCATACTTGAACCGTTTATTTTCGAGATATCTCACATTCTAATAAAAAAATTACTTTGTGAAAAGGTAGACATTCGAAGAACAAATTACATGAAAGAGGAAAATACAGGGTGTTCTATTTGAAAAAATCGAGTTATGGCATGTTTAATTTGAGTAAATTGGTCAATTTATATTAGACACCCTGTATGAAAAAACTTCAGTAGTTCACCAAACGATGAAGCTGATACCTTATGCTAACTACTGTGAAAATTTCGTTCATCTAGATTGAACACAGCGGTTGCTATAAGAATTCTAATGAACCCCTTAAAACACTACAAATACCTAAAAAATGCGAATTATGTGGCAACGCCGTGATGAAATTAAAAAAATTAGGTATAAGTGTAAAGCTCTTATCCTCGAAGGAATTATGCCATGAAATACAGGGTGTTCCATTTGAAAAAATTCCATATTTTTCCGCATCTTTTTTCTGACGCATCCTGTGTATGTAAAATTATTTCTTGTTTGTAGATTTTTGTCAACCTTATAACCATGCCATATAAGTTTTTTTCCACACGATACAGTTTAGGCACTATTTCAGCCGTACTCCTTACTGACGCACCCTCTGTATATGGCGTTTCTCATTTGGTCATCCCATGTTGATAACATTGAAGTAATCCACATTTCAACTGATAAAATAAATTCAATAGTATTTGTACTGTATTGTATGGTTAATTATATGCTTCTTGTTGTTCTTGCTGTCAAATGATGGCTCCAGCAGTAAGGGCTGATCGATTTTAACATACCCAAAACCTCTACCAGAAAGAAGGAAAAAAGTTGTAGCTAACAATGGGAAATACACTGCGCAAAAATATTAACGCACATTCTGAAAATCTCAATTTTCATGAAAGTTAACTCTACATTGACTTAATAACTTATTTTTTATGTTCTCTCGGGAAGGTTTTGAACGAAACAAGACTCATTAAATGGAAGAAAAATTCAGGATTTCACCGAATCTTATGTGAAAGAAGAGAAATGAACAATTTTCAAAATACTGAAATGCTGATAAGTGATTTAATACTTGGTATTTCCACCCCTTGCGTTAATTACAGCTCGGCAACGACGGTTCACACTCAAAATGAGTGATCTTAAAATGTTCTGATCTAATCCTTCCCAGATTTCTCCGAGTTGGATTCCTAAGTCATTAAGAGTAGCTGGATGATTTTCTGAACTTCTCAGCCTTCTATTGAGGTTGTCCCAAACCTGCTCAATCGGATTGAGATCTGGACTTCTTGCTGGCCATTCCATTCGAGAGACTTCAACCTCTTCAAGGTACTCCTGAACGATGCGCGCACGATGGGGTCTGCCATTATCGTCCATAAAAATGAAATTTTCACCAATGTATGGGGCACTACATGCTCTTCAAGAATGTTCCTTATATACTTATCAGCATTCATAGCTCCATTATCAACGACCACTAGGTCTGTGCAAGCAGTCAAAGATATTCCACCCCATACCATAATCGATCCTCCCCCGAAACCAGTAGTATTCAGGAAATTGCACTGAGCATATCTTTCATGTGGACGTCTGTATACAAGGAAACATCGATCACAATGGTAGAGGCAGAATCTAGACTCATCTGTGAAGAGAACTCTTTCCCAATCGGCCTCTTCCCAATGGATATGCTCTCTCGCAAAATCCAAACGCGCCCTTCGATGGGCTGGGGTAAGAGCTGGGCCTCTTGCCGCGACACGAGGCCTTAAATCATATTCTCTGAGGCGATTTCTTATTGTCTGAGTGCTAATTTGCACCTCATGAGTTTGCTCAAGCAGATTTTGAAGGAGGCGAGCGGTTGCAAACCGTTGTCTCAACGAAGAAACTCTCATGTAACGTTCTTGAATGGCAGTTGTTACCCGTGGTCTACCCTGTCCTGGTCTTCGGACATTCCTACCTGTCTCCCTGAATCGCTGCAACATTCTGGACACACTTGTATGGAAAACTCCAAACCTTTCTGCAATTCTTGTGTATGTCCACCCTTCTTCTCGCAAAACTACCGCTTGGGCACATTCCTCTTGGGTCAAATTGCGTGTTTCGCGTTGCATAGCGATCGAGTGTAGAAAATCAAACGAAAGAAAAACTATTGATCACTAGAATTGATTGATTGGATCTGTATTGAAGAAAAACGTTGAAAGTGGATAACACATTTGAGATTTCCATAATGCGCGTTAATTTTTTTGCGCAGTGTACTTTGAATGTTTCATTTGTTACCATTTTTTCACAATAAACTTTCATAAAAAACAGCAGGAACATTTCTTAGAAAGGCGAAGAAATGCCTATTTTGAGATTTTGTTTTTTTGTGTACGCCATTTTGCAACATGTCGCAAAATGGCGAATTCACTGGTCACAAAATTCCGTTCTAAATTGAGAGCGATGACAGTGGCAATATACATTGCCTATCGCTTGAAATCAAACCGTCTCCATTTCAAACTCGAATAATTTCAGCGAGATATTCCCGAGTAGAATCCCTTTCGATGTATTCAAACGACAACACGTCCCTCTGTGAATATCCACAAAGGCTGCGGCAGTCATTTGTAGTTCAACCACAGAGCTCTAGTTCGATTTTTCCCCATCTTCTCCTATAACTCAATTTGCTTGGGCCGAAGCGAACACAGCGCGCCTGCAGTATTTCAGCACGTTAACACTGAAAACATGCACCTTCCTCGTCGTAAAATTCGGTGGAAATCGTGGAAATCCACCAGCTTGAGGCGAAGCGTTGGTCTTCCTCTTCATTTAATTTGGCGTTCATTCCGATGAGCGATATTGGAGGCTTTGGGAGTTTCCAAAGCCGATGCAACCGAGGGCGTTAATTTATGGAAAGTTGTCGTTGGAAATTCTGCACTTCGAATAGATTATGTGGAAACCGTATCGATGGAAGAAGTTTTGAAGGGAAACTTTGACGTCAATGAGCCATTATGAGATAATAGAAGGTTTTGAATTTCCTCAAATTTACAAATTTACCCACTTCGTTGTTCAACAATTCCTCAAGATTGCAGCTTCTCCAAGAATCTCTGGAAGGTTAATTTCTGTTTCTCCTTGGGAGTTCTTCAAGGTTCTCATCTGGGGCTAACAATCTTTGATTTCCTCAAATTTAGATATTCACTGCCCATGCACAACTAAGAGCAGGTATTTTTGTTAATACTTGCAATTGAGTCAAAGATAAGGGATTTATCTGTATTCGCAAAAATTGAAGTAGGTTCTTGGAACACCATAGACTATTGCTCAGGTATCCTGGCTGAAAATTGATGGTACCTATCGATTGAGGAAAGATCAAAGAGTTCTAGTGACCTATTCGAATTTTCCTAAATTCTTCTTTATCTCCAAAACCTTTTTCGAACTTTTCACATATTTTCGAAAATTTTCTTTGACGTAACATTGAAATGCGAACTTTACGAATCTATATTTCATACTTAGCTTCTATTTGACAGCTGCTCAATTAGAGGTAGATTATCTAAAAAACTCGAAAACAACAGTACCGTCATTTGACTGGCTTTATAAGTAACAAATATATGTCATCTGTCTCTGTCATTGAAAGGTTGATCCATTGGACGAAGCATATACATACGAATCAAAATACATAATCACAATTGCACTTACACCCCTTTGATATATTTTGTGAGATTATTCTCGATTTTGAGTATATTTTTAATTTTTATTTTTATATTCAACCGTTTCACCAAAGGTATCATCACGGTGGTGGAAGAACAAGGTGATAATCATTTCTTCTCTCTCTCTCTTACGACTACAGCTCTTCTCAAGTATCAAACTGTAAAATTGAGTACTTCCCTGCGTTATCACTTCTAGAACTGAAAGTATTTATTTGTGCATGCATGGTAGTGAGCTTTATAGATTTGGCACACAGTTAGATACTTCACGCTTGATACACCGAGTGTTTTAAAGGTATTCCCAAATTAAATTGGCTAATCTTTTACTATTTGCAGGATACTTGATTATAGATTTCGAAATGAAAGTGCTTTGATATTACAGGACTCTAATTTGTATGGGGAGTCCAAAATACGATGTACTTAAATGGAATATCTGAAACTGTGAGAGTTACAAAAACTAAAAACGATTTTTTTTTGCGAGAAACAGACATAGGTTCGTCGTTTTGGAGCTGCAGGGTGAAATTTAAAAATTTGCCATTTTTTAATCATCAATTACAAAATTTTTTATGTGTACATCGGCAATATTTGTGTATTCATTTCTAATTCTTCAAAAAATTGAGGAGTTTACAATATTTTCACGAACTTTGGTGTGCAAGAAGCAGTCACTTAGTTACTAAGCTTAAGCTGGTAGGCAATTTGTGAAAGTTTTTATTTCTCCAACAAAGAATTTGATGATGATTGTAGAAATAGTAAAATTTTCTATGTTACCCTATGGCTCAAAATCGGTGGGGTCATTGGAAGAAGTGGTTTTGACCTCTTATTGATTTTTCAAAAAAAGAGTTATCAATACCGACTTCAGTTTTTTGTCTGTTACCGTCGTTGCTGCCATTTAAGCGAATTGTGTTTTGAGCACCCTGTAACTTACGAGACCTAAAATATCCTCAATTAAACAATCGTTTAACCGTATGAAAGTCATTTACTATTCTAGATTATGATCTTTCATACACAGATATTTCATTTTAAATCAACTTTTATGGGATTGATCGCTTTATTCACTTTTTTCAATAGATGAATTTTTTATATTGACTCGAAAGCAATGTTCTGAAGACATTATAAAGGGAAAATCGATAAAACATCTTGCATTTCAGTTAATTAAGTTGATGGATTAAGCAATGGTGGAGTCAAGAACGATTTGACTATGAATAATAAAGATTTTCGATGTCAGAGTTTTGAATAAAAAATTGCCCTAGTTTCCTGCAGAAGTTTGTTTGGGAAATAGTGAATAAGAAATCACACCATACAATTTACTATTTGGCAGATTACTTTCTCCATAATAATGCTATGGATCCCTCTGATAACATTTCAAAAAAATAATGAAGATAATTTCAAATGAAATTTTTTATTTCTACATTTATTGTGATATTTTCAGCGCCTCTTCTGGGAGATTAGAATAACATGTTACTCCTTCGGTTTCGATTGAAAAGAAACCCCTTTTTATTACCAATGGTGCCTGATTGAAAATAATAGACTAACAGATTAGGCTCAAGGTTGTTGCGAGGACCCATAATCGATATTCTTGCCCAGTTTCCCATTTAACATTCAATTCTCATCTAAGGTACGAAGGTTCATAGCAACATGAATCGAGATTGTCTAATCTGTCTAAATTTACCCGTGGAATATACCTTCGCCAGGTTTTCCAATGGCAGGAAGGAATCTCAACTGATTTCACTCCGAGTAGTTTATGATTCTATCTTTTTATAAATTCCTCTAATAAGCTTACTGAATTTCATTTTGACTCAATCAAACTGTTCGACAAAAGTTGGTATCTTTAATTAATTTGTGTTTTCTCTTTAGAGAATCTCAATTTCATATTGAAATATGTATATTTATAGTGGTTTTCAGTTAAGGATAATACTATTTAGAAGAAATGTTATATTCACAATAAATATTTTTGGAAAAGTATGAAATTTTACTGAAAACCAAAATGCTAAACATTTCAAAAATCCATACCTCAAAACGAAGTATGACCACCACGTGAATCATTTACTGCTTGGCATATTCTCTCCATGCTTTTCACCAAGATTTTGAGAATAGCCTGCTCAATTTGTTATCCAAAGTTGCTGCATGAGGTTTTGGAGCTGTTGAAGTTTTATATTATTGAGAACAAAATTAAGATGATACCTACGAAAAATAATCCTAGGAATCATAAATTAATACCCTCAACCTTTGACGATCACTTTATCTATATTATAATGAAATAAACGGTTCAACTTGAATGAATTCAGTTATACAGATAATTGAGTGACTGAGTTCAATCATTCAACAGCAATAAACAATGATGAGTACATAAATGAATTAGCAAGATAAGGTTTTATGTATCCTGATAGAATCATTATTTCATATCAATATTCTGTCGATATCATAAACATATTAGGTTTTTGAGAAAGTGCCAGACTGGTCAAATAAGTATTGTAGTTTGGTTTTCACATTGTTCGATTGTACAGGGCGTCGCAACTAAAATACACAAACTTCTTTATAAAGAAGGGGCTTCGTTCCCTCTTCCAATCTGATAATAATAATTGATTTTCCGACCTGTCAATTTTATTTGAAGGGGACAAGCTTCCCATTACACCCTCCCAAGTTGTTGAGTAGCTAAAAGGGATCGATTGGCACATTATTTCGGAGGTTTTTCAATGATATGATGGAGATTCAAGTGTTTTCAGACTTTTATTAGAAAAAATTAAATTTCCTGAAGAAATTATAGGGCAATATAATTCCCTGAACGGAATCATGGCCACACTTTAAAATTTGTTGAACTAGACACATTTATTTACCTGTTTGCTATGGTAAATTGCCTATAGCGAAAAAAGAAATTGACATGAGTTTTGGGTGCATTTGTAACTATTCATAAAGAAGACCAGCATCTACCTGTATAATCTATGTATATGGGTTTAATGAAATCTATGCAATTATTCACAGGGATTCCATTTCAAACATTTGTATATATTTTTCATAACACAACTGATTGCTTTTATTCATTTAAGAACAACAGAATTTAACATCCAATATCAAACAAGAGATAATATTAAACCATTCAAATCATGAATTCTATATTCCTCATCTTTACCATGCATCAGTAGGCAGATCCAAAAACACTCGTAGATGACCTTGATAGCTTATTATGCATAGGAGTAGCCTTTGATTTTATACGTAGCGGTGACTTAAAATTGCTTGTTATTGTCTGGCTGCTTGAAATGAGTAGTATGAAATATTTTGGGGAAATTATACTGATTTGCCCGAAAATTCTACATCTACGTCTACAACCAATCGTCTTCTCTTATAGAAACTCCATTATGGCTACTGCTGCAAATTTCACCGATCAAGAACGAGAGGGACTTGGTGGTGCTGTTTCTGCTCACATTTCGGGACATAACAGCTTTGAAACAGCCTATAGAGACGGACGATACCAAAGGAGGTGGGTATAAAAGCATTGACAGTAACAACAAACTTATGAACTGCAAGAAGTTTTACGTAATTTTGACTAAAACCTTGAATAAGATTTCAAACTAGGGCAGGTCTAGTGTAACGGAGGCCGGTCCTGGGTCCCTTCTGAAAACGCAGATAGCGTCAAATGAACCCAAATCGATATCCGCCAAATTCCCAAAAGATATGAATTATATTTATGCCATCATCCAGAATACTCTCCGGATTACTACATAGAATTTTTTTTTGCAGGCCTATCCAAGTTCGCAAAACTGGCAAGGTCGGTTACAAGAAGCCGTTCCGTCCTCGTTTCTCAGTTCTCCTCGCATCTTCCGAACCTCAAGGACACAACAAAACAGTCGCATTTGGCTCAAGTCAGTCAGACCAAGACTTGATCCCTTCCTAAATTAACTAATGGATCTTCTTTTTTTCATGCTGCTGGATTATATTCACTTCGGATCCCACTATTTAATCGTTTTCATCACTCACATGGTATAATATCGTTTTGCAATCAAATTTGCTCTGATCCTTCATCTTAAACTATCGCTATGATTCAAACAACGTTCTGAAATGTTCTTCTATTTTATTTTCTGGTTTTCTTCATTGTATTCATTTTGTTGTTATCGATGTTATTATTCCTATGTTTATTCTTTCTTTTTCTTATCTTCCTTTACATCTTCACCTCATCACACATTCTTTTACAATTTTATTCATTTGGTATATTGTTATTTGCTTTTTTGAACGTGAATAAACTAGATGATGAGTTTGAGCGCCGATATAATGCCTCAATATCGTCAAGAAGCCCCAAAAACTCCCCCACACATCCTTCTCCACTACTGCGCGTTCAAAGCCATCTGGGATTGGATAATACTGTGCTTAACTTTTTACACAGCAATAATGGTTCCTTACAATGTAGCTTTCAAGAACAAAACGTCGGAAGATGTGTCTCTTCTCGTTGTAGATTCGATCGTAGACGTCATATTTTTTATAGACATTGTTTTGAATTTTCATACGACCTTTGTTGGTCCTGGTGGTGAAGTGGTATCTGACCCCAAGGTCATAAGGATGAACTACTTGAAAAGTTGGTTCATTATCGATCTTCTGAGCTGTTTGCCTTATGATGTTTTCAATGCTTTCGATCACGATGAGGATGTGAGTATTCAGCACAACCTCAACAAGCTTCCCTCCTAATTTGCGTATAATTATTTAGGGAATTGGTAGTCTCTTCAGTGCCCTCAAGGTGGTACGCCTTCTACGACTTGGTCGCGTGGTGCGGAAACTAGACAGATACCTGGAATATGGCGCAGCAATGCTTATATTGCTGCTCTGTTTCTACATGCTGGTAGCTCATTGGTTAGCCTGCGTATGGTACTCGATAGGACGGTCGGACGCAGACAACGGGGTTCAGTACAGTTGGCTGTGGAAGTTGGCGAATATAACTCAGAATCCGTATTCGTACGTCTGGCCGAATGACTCGAGTACCCCAGAGCTGATCAATGGACCATCCAGGAAAACGATGTATGTTACTGCTCTTTATTTCACGATGACCTGCATGACCTCCGTTGGATTTGGCAACGTGGCTGCTGAGACCGACAACGAAAGAATTTTTACTATTTGTATGATGATTATAGCCGGTGAGTTTTCGTCCAAAATGGGGTATAGGGGTGGCAATCATAGAGGAACAAAACCAGAATTTTTTGAATGCTTTTTTGCTCGCAAAAAAGGTCTCCTTGAGTTTTTTCTTGTAAGTTTTTTAGATTTTGAGAAAAAAAAACATAAACCTGTGATTCGGACTGTGAGGAGGCTCTAACTTTGCAGATGGACTCAAAGGAAAAAGTTTATATGTCCATAAATTCTTGAAATAAACACCACACAAACTACTTAAACTTTATTTCGAATATAACATTTGTTGAGCATGTGTAAAAAAAGCACCCCCTTTGTGATTCAAAGGAAGAGCGGCTTTCCACCAATCAGGGGTGTTATTACTTAAAAGAAAAAGAAATGATGTTATTTTAAATTTTGAAGATCTTTCACCGAAAAGGGAGAAAGTGTGGGATCGTCCCAACGCACTAGGGTCGGGACTTAGTGTCTAATAATTCTCCAGGGAGAGGGATCGTAAATGAAACTTTTTAATCTAAATTTAAGACGTATATTAGGACCAAAGTAAAATAAACAATTTTACACACACTAATTATAATCCAATCACGTTAACATTATCAAAATATTCGGTCAATTTCTCAAATCAAATGAACACTACAAAACCAAATCAACTTATTGCATCAACTTCAAATCGTGAAAACAAAACTTAATTAAATCATTGAAACCAAATCAAATCATCAGTGCAAATTCCAATTATAAAAGTAAAATCGAATTATGAAAAAAAACTTAAGGGTTTGTTAAAATAACCCCAAAATCGTAAACATGGGGTGATCTCAAAATAATACAATTCGAACATCCAAATACTTTAGAGAGATCTCAAAAATAATTCCATTTAAGCTTGTAAACACTCAAAAGAGATCTCAAAGATAATTCACTTGAGCCCTCAAATACTCAAGAGAGATCGCAAAAATAATACACTTTAAAGAAAAAAAGGAATTGTGGTAGATTTCGGGACTCTGGAGTCTGGACTCTTCAAAGATATCTGGCTTAGCATGCAGCTTTCTACCAATACTCAAAATAAGCTAAGCATAAACAAAATACCTGACCTTTTTCCCGTGACAAAGCTCCTAAGGATGATGAATGTTTCCCGAAAAATAAAAGAAACACAAAAACACCCACTCGTTTTCGCAGATTATTCTCACTCCCGTTCGACCGACGAGACGCAATCTAAATAATTCCAAGTAATTTCAGAGATCTTTTAATTTCGACTCACCACTTTTCTGTCTCCGTTTGAGACTGACCTTTCAAAAAATAAAACCATAATTTCTGAGCTATCCTAACACCGTTTTTGAGACAACTCCGAAACTAAATTACTTCTTAAACCTTCCTTAAAACCGTATCAAAAACGTATCAAATGAGTCAACTGGGAATCTTCCCGTTAAGATTTCTCCAGCTACTCTTCAACCTCAACTGTTTTCGTCTCCATTTTGAGACCGTACTTCTAAACACTGAAATACCTACCCTAAAACCGTACTACCCTTAGTTTCCGAACCGTACCCCGAGCCAACTGGGAACCTTCCCGTTTTAGGCTTCCGCAGTTACTGCCTTTTTCGTCTCCCTATCAAATTAAAGGTTTTCCTTCGCCGAAATTTCAAAACCAATCAAATCAAATCTTCTTTCTTTCATCTTCTTTTTTACAATCCAATCAAATTAAAGATTTTCTGCTTCCTACCTCTCGTAGGTAGGGCCTTATTGAGATAATGCAGTTTCCCATGAAACGGTTTAGGAAATGCTGCGTTGCAAATCCCACGATTTTTGCCTCGACTTTTTCCTGCTACCGTATGCAGTTGGTGCAACTGATTTCGTGGAACGATTTCCTCTTATCGTCTGGGTTGCCAAGAGAAACTTGAAAAGACGATCGATAATTTCAATCGTTAACGTGTAGCCATACATCCTGTGTGGGCTTGATAAACGATTCAATAATTTTCTGGCGCAGGGATATCAAATTTCAGAAGTCTACACCGATCAATCAAACTGAGCCTACAAGACTTGGTTTGAAATCGGATTCTTGTTTGGATAATATCGTTACAAATTATGAGACATTCATTGCACATAATGTACAACCTCATCTTTCAGATCATGAGGCACAGATTCTTGAATTCAATTGTTTTCCCTCGTTGAGTAATATTGTAACATTTGAAACACGTATGATTTCTGAAGGAAATATGAATAGGTTCACTGATATTCTGTCCAGACAAGATTGGGGTTTCATTTATGAGGTTCCTTCGAGCGATGTCAATGGACAAATGTCCTTGTTTCATGATAAATTCAAGAATATTTACGATGAATGCTTCCCGATTAAAAAGATCAAAAAAACACCCGGCAAATCAAAGTTAAAGCATTGTAATGAAAGTCTTGCTCCTATCAAAAACGTTCTTGATATTCTGTACACAATTTCAACGACGAATTCTGACTTAAAACCAGTTTATTCTAAGGTCAAAAGATTGTATGATAACAATTTAAGAGAAGAAAAGAGAAAATTAAACATGAACAAATTTCATAGCTCCACCAATAAGTCAAAAACCTTATGGTCAATAGTCAATGAAAAAATTGGAAAAAACAAAAATCAATCTGACATTCGCATGAGGGAATCTCCTGATACCATAGTTGAGAATTTTAGTCGTTATTTTTCCACCTGTAACGGAGGTTCTCCTCCTTCTATGACCTCAAACAAATGCCTAGGTTCTAGAAATTGTAGAAGTTTCTTTTGTTTCGATGTGGATGACTTTGAAATTCTAAAAATTGTTAAAAGCTTGCCTAACAAGAAAAGTCGTGGCATTGATGACATAGACATAAATGTGATAAAGAAATCAATTGATTTCATAATTGAACCACTCAAGTTTATAATTAATAACAGTTTCAGAGAAGGAATTTTTCCTGATTTGCTAAAAACTGCAATAATCAAACCACTGTATAAGAAAGACGATCCTAACGAACTGAAAAATTATCGACCTATAAGCATTTTAACTAGTTTTTCTAAGATCTTCGAGAAAATTCTATCCGGCAGATTATTGAATTTCTTCAAGAAATTCAATGTGATCAATGAAAGACAGCACGGTTATGTCAGAGGCAGAAGCACGGAGACTGCAATGTTTGAGCTTCTTGAGAATATCATCAACTCCTTCGAGGATGAGTCTGTTCCATTGGGAATATTTATAGATTTCACAAAAGCTTTTGATTCGGTTGTACATGAAGTTTTACTCACTAAGTTGGAGCATTGCGGTATCAGAGACAAACAACTTGATCTCCTCAGGAGCTATTTAAGGGATCGATCACAAATTGTTTTAATATCTATTGATGGAAGAACATACCGCTCATCAAGCGTTATCACAAATCAGGGTGTTCAGCAGGGAAGCATTCTAGGACCCCTTTTGTTTTTAATATACGTCAATGATCTGCCTAATGTCATTCCCATGTGGAAAGAATTCTTCACCAATTTCGCAGACGACACTAATGTTCTGATAAAAGCCAAATCTCCAATTTTATTGAATACTCTTGCAGAAAATGTCATTTTTTCGATAAATGATTGGTGTCTAGCTCATAATCTGCGTATCAACATGACAAAGACCAACCGCATTTTGTTTTCTCATTGCCGTTCTCGATCAGTCGATATGTCCTCTTTCTCCTCTGGGGAACTTACTGAACAGACCAGGTTTTTGGGCCTTACTCTCGACTCGCAGCTGAGTTGGCAGCCTCACACAGAGACTGTAATAGCCAGACTTAGATCAGTGATCTATGCTCTAAGGGTATTGAGAACTGACTCTTCGAGATCTTTTCTGATGGCTGTTTATTATGCGAATTTTCAATCTATCCTGTCATATGGATTGATTTTTTGGGGTAGTAGTATACATACGGAATCGGTTTTCAAGTTGCAAAAAATGGCGGTTCGGACGATATTTGGATTGGCTTATAAACAATCCTGTAGAGTGTAGAGGCATCTTCAAGAAGAATGGGTTACTTACACTGTCTGGTTTGTACATATACAAGTTAATGCAATTTTTCCACAAAAATCCCCAATATTTTCAGAGGTTTACACGCCCTGGTCTTTATCCTACTCGTCACAATATGTTAGTGTATCCAATGCATAGACTATCCTCTACTGAAAGGGGATGCTCATATATGGCGGCGAAACTATATAACAGTCTTCCTAATAATATACGCAAGATAAAAGATTTCAAAATTTTCAAAGCTCATATATTCAATTTATTAATAGATTTAGAACCGTATTCTGTGTCCGAGTTTTTATTGATTAGAAGCAGTTTGTAGGGTTTATATTCTGTTTTCGTTTCTATTGGTGTATTTCTTTTTGACTTGTTTTGTGTTTCATTCTTGTAATGACTTAACAAAATGAATAAATTATTATTATTATTATTATTATTACGATTTTCTTTCTATCCAGGGTAAAATTAAAGGCTGCTGAAAAGACCGATTAAAACATTACAGGGAAGAAACCTTCAAGTCCCAATTTTCAAGACATATCCGATTTACCATGGCAAAATATTTCCGCTTATTACACACATGGACAAAATTATAAATCCTTCATTATTTAAGCACAGATGAAGGACATCCAAAATTCATCAACATTTTCCTAATATTTCCAGGACATTTCATAATTTTTTCGAGTAATAATCGGAAATAAATTATATACCTCAATTGGAAACCGTAAATCGAAATTTCCTTCCACGACTTCATTAAAAGCCGGAACCCACTGTCGATACCAACATAAGTTGTTAGATCCGGATTAACACTCTGTGTAGTATCGATTTTGTATCCACGTAATTGCTTTCAGAGACACACACGCTGTCCTACATATGGAAACCTATCTCAACATACAGGGTTGGGATGAATGTGAATAACCTCCTGAAAATAAGTAATTCTTTTGATAAATTCAAGAGTCCCTCACTTCTTCTTCGCGTATTAGATCGAATAATTCTTTGTGAAAATTTTAAAATATTCGGTTTACTCCAATTTGGCATGGAGGAAAAATATTTCAATCATCCCGTTTTCTTCAGCCTTGCTCTATGCAACGATATTTGGTCATGTGACCACCATCATTCAGCAGATGACATCGGCAACGGCCAAATACCACGATATGCTGAATAACGTAAGGGAGTTCATGAAACTACACGAAGTTCCAAAGGCACTTTCGGAGAGGGTTATGGACTATGTGGTATCCACGTGGGCTATGACCAAAGGACTCGATCAGGATAAGGTAGGCAAGCCGAATTTGATATTTTATTTTCCGTCCGCCAATATATATTGGGATCCTTCCATACATCTTGTTTACACGGAAAACCCTGCAATTTCCTGGAAGCTGTTTGGCTCCAAAATACATGTTTTTCTTTCTGGAGCTCATGAGGATTGTTTTTCCTGCGATATTGGAGCAAACTTGGGAAATACATTTCCTGTTCGATTTGGATCTACAGGCTGTCCCAGAAGTCGAGAGTGAAAAATATTCTAAGCCCAAAAATTCATGTTTGAAATTTTTTGATAACGTAGTTAATTAGTGATTAATTAATGAAAGTGACCAATCAGGAGCGCCCTGCAGAAGAATAAGTAGGCAGTGGGGACGCAAGAGGGTGACGCCAGTCTCAGTTCACTGCGTGAAAAGCCGGCAGCAGCTCTGGCGTCTCACTCTCGCGTCCCCACTGCCTACTTTTTCTTCTGCAGGGCGCTCCTGATTGGTCACTTTCATTAATTAATTACTATTTAACTACGTTATCAAAAAATTTCAAACATGGATTTTTGGGCCTAGAATATTTTTTTGATCCCCTCAATGAGGTGCGCGACTTCTGGGATACCCTGTATAATAATTCCTCACGATCTATAATGATCTTAACTTCAATTGTCTCTATTTCTTTTTGTTTCAAAGTTTCAGATGAAATTTATTAATAGTATTTGGGGTACGAACTCAAAAATTGAAAAATTAAAGTTCAGTAAAGAGTATGGCCTCCACGAATATCAACCACAGCCTGACAACGCCACTGCGATAGGATTGTGGCAGTAGCCTCGACCAATTTCTCTCCAGAGTTGGAGTAAAAACCGCCTGAGTGTATGTGCTGGTTGTTGATGAGAAAATGATTTTAAGCTAGTGGAACCATCTCAAAAGAGGTCGAGAATGTAGATTAACGTCTTCAATCGAAACCTAAACTCCAGAAGCGTTCAGAAGCAGCTGTTTCAGTAGTGCCTTAAAATGAACCTCAAACGGGCGTATATCCTCATTACCACAGACCACCAGGAAAGGCTGAGATCTCTGGAATCAAACTGCCAGGGATCTCTGCTGACCTAGGAGTGCCGTAACACCATAAAGCAACTGGCCAGAGGCAATAAAGTGACTCTACTATGGGTGCCAGGGCATTGTGGCGTTGAAGGAAATGAAAAAGCCGATGAGCTTGCAAAAAGTGCATCAAGTTCAACACCTGCTGCACCTGAGCCTTTCTGTGTGCTTGGAAAAGACCAATATATGGCACAGAATAACCCTTTGGAGAAACCCTCCTGGACTTACCCAGTCAAAGAAATTCGTGATGATTCCACCAGTAAGCTCTCAAAGCTTTCACGAGTTGAGCTTCGAGTGATGGTAGGTAGGTCTGCCGACTGAGATATTTGTAGGCTCTGTGGATCAGACGCAGAGACAGCTGAATACAAGGTATTATGCAAGTGTCCAGAGCTGGTGGGCCTAAGAGCCATTCATATGGGGAAACCTGTCCAGGATACCCACGAGGTAACGGCCAAGGCTCCTTAGGATGTTGTCGGTTATATCAACACCATTGACGACTTCCTTGGTTCTCAATGAATGAGTAGGGAAGAGAAAAAAAGATCTACATGGTCGCAGTTCTAAGGATAATCTTTTTGAAATCTCTAGAAGGTTCTTCAGTTTTCTCTTATTTCCTTCTTCTAATAATCTATATTTCTTTCTTTTGATAATCTGTTGAGTTCTTCATTCCGAATTCAGAAACTCAGTCATTTTCGCCAGATTCATTTTGTTTGCCCGGCCATTCACACCATTCTCGAGTCCAATAAAGTTATCCAGAAGTTCCCCCTTTCCCTCGAGTCTCCAGTTTTCGCTTAGTAATAATTTCGTTATACTTAGGTGCTGAACTTCTGTCCGAAAGACATGAAAGCCGACATTTGCGTCCATTTGAACAGAAAAGTTTTCAACGAACACCCAGCATTCCGACTGGCATCTGACGGGTGTCTGAGAGCTCTCGCCATGCATTTCACCATGTCGCATTCTGCCCCTGGTGATCTCCTGTACCACACAGGGGAATCGATAGATTCGCTCTGTTTCATCGTTACAGGCTCGTTGGAAGTTATACAGGACGACGAGGTTGTTGCAATATTGGGTAAGACACCTTCGTTAAACATTAATGCAGTTTGTGGATTTTTCTTTTCATTTCAGGTAAAGGTGATGTGTTTGGTGACTCGTTCTGGAAGGACAACGCTGTGGGACAGTCTGCTGCGAACGTTCGTGCTTTAACCTATTGTGATTTACACACGATTAAGAGGGACAAACTTTTAGAAGTACTAGATTTTTATCAAGCTTTCGCTAATAGTTTCGCCAGGAATTTAATACTAACTTATAACCTAAGACATCGCCTTATATTCAGAAAAGTTGCTGATGTTAAGAGAGAAAAGGAACTGGCGGAACGAAGGAAAAACGAACCCCAGCTGGACCAAAGTCAGGACCATTTAGTCAGGAAGATCTTCTCTAAATTCAGAAGGGATAGGTCGCAACATCAGTCAAACTCCCAGCAATCTTCAGACGTTGAAAAGGGGGATGACGTGGATAAGGTCAACTCGAAACCTATACCCACCACTAAACTTTCAGCAGTGGCTGAAAAAAATGGCAACGGGGGCGCTGTCAAAACCACCGTTGCTAGACCAGTGACAGGAAGACCTGCCAGTAAATGGGGAAGACTTTTAGGTTCAGCCAGTTTAGACTCTGGATCCGAAGGAATAACCCAACCGCCTCAAGGTTTCACCAGAAGTCTCAGCGCTAAGGATTCCAAAGAACGTCCCAGTTCCTCCTCCTCCGGAAGTTCTGGAGGACCGTCTGTAGCCGGAAGCGGCAATAAGGTGTTCCCGAAACTGCAAAAGGTGGCTTCTACCTCCAGTCCTGGCATCACCAGACAGGATACGATAGACGAAATGGTGGAATTGGACCCCCCGAAAAACCTATCCCTCCGTAAAATGTTGAGTTACGATTGTGGCCTAAGAGATCCCTCCACAGCGTCCATGTATCAAACGCCCCTCCCCGATCCAATAGCACCCCCTGAGTATAAAGAATTGATGACTAATCTTATGGACTTTAAGGTAGACGTTAAGTTAGAAATACAGAAACTCAACCAGAAAATGGGCAAACTGGAGGACTTGCTGAGTGAAGTGCTCAGAAGGCTGACGCCTCCGGAGAGCAGCTCCAGTTCTCACTCTCCTCAAGGAGATCCTGAGCCTAAAAAGTCTTCCACGATAGTTGTTGAGCGGCCTACCGATCTTGGCACGAAAGGTATGGAAGGAAGTGGTTTAGGTCCTGTAATATTGAGGAAGAGACGATCGAAAAGTAGAGCTAAGGGCGCTGCGCCCCAAGTCCCTACGCCTTTAGGAAGTAAGGTTACATCGCCAGAGAGCCAGGCTTCTAGTCCTTCAGAATCAACAAATATGATGGAAGAAGTGACTCCGTCCTCAAAAAAGTCTATTGAATACCTTTAGCGTTTAGACATACCGGAGTGAATCAAAAAGTTTTTGCGTAGATGGAGAGTGGTAAAACCTTAAGATGCAATTACTGTAGATGAATCACATCCATTGTATGTTCTGTAACGACCAGAAATTGCGAGATTGATCTTGATAATTAAATATTATCTTCAAAAAGTTCAAAAAGTCCTACTATCGATAGAAAAATTCTCTAAATTGGATGTATAAACGCAAAGGGAAGATTCCTTGCATTATTTTGAGAAAAAAACTTCCATAAACATGTGAGCGCAAACGATTGGTTTCCGATATACAGGGTGGTGAAGTTTAATTTTTTTTTCAAGTTTATTTACTCATAGTGCCTGCATTTTACAGAAGTTACAACTGAATTTGAGCATATAGATATAATAATTCAGTATATTCACTATGCGACATGTTATTTTCATTGCAAATCTACAGGGTGATATTTTTTCTGGAGCACTGTCACCTGTTGGCCTTCAGAACATTTTTTTGGTGGGGTCTCCTGTAGTTTTGTCGTATTGGCTACCGATTTTGAGAGAAAGTTATTGGACGATTCTCTAGAAATCCTCAGAAAAAAGTATAAGAAGAATCTCACATCTACCTTTGTTCCCCTATACCTACTACAAATACCAATGCGAGGAACAGTGAAAATCAATGAACGATGAAAAATAATAAAATGATTCTCAAAATTAAATATAAATCAAAATTAAAATAATGAAATTTCGTATGCTGAAGAAGACCGAAAAACACTTTTCAAAAAAATTTCACCCATGAATACTTCCATGGTTTCTGATTACACAAGGGCCTCCCCAGCCTTTGAGCTCCTATGGGGCGGCAATTGAGCTGGGGGGGGGGGCAAAAAAAATCAGAATGGAAATAATGTACTGATTTTCGTATATTATATATTTCATGAGTTTTTGAGGGGGGGGGGCAGCGATAACATGATTCTGGTCGGTACTGAACATACGAAAAATGTCGATGACTTAGAGAAACTGCATTTGATATCGCTGCATATTTTGTCACGTCAAAGTAGTACTACAGATTTTCCTTTGATTATTCTAAGCTCAAATGGAATTGCCGAAGCAAATGCATTTCATATAAAACAATTTGACGTTTTTAGACATTAGAAAATTAGGGATCACCGCTAGTGAAATTGTCGAGTTAGTCCATTTTTTCCACGAGAAGAATCCCTGGAAATTCATCGCTGCATCACCAAGATTTCATATTATCCCCAAGAAGGTTTCACCGAACTGATCAAAAGGTTGTGCATATTTATTGTAATGTTTTATATTCATGCAAAGTTGTACATATAACATGAAATTGTATAAATCTGTATAAATTCAAGTCGAAAGTGAAGTGAAACTCTAAATGGTCGGAAATGTTGAAATATTATGGGTTCAGACTCTAGAATATGTAAAATTTTAAAGTATTGAGTTACAAAAATTCCGTAACAATTACCTGTTACCATTGTATCAGCCGTATGCCCTATGGAATTATTTCAATTTTTCTGGACCAAAAAATAGTTCATATATTTCAATATGCATTTTTTCGAAAAGTTAACCACTTCTGCCTTTGCTCTTTTCTTGGAGCTTTAAATAATCTCTACACGCTATGCTGAACACTCATAACACCAATTTGATTAGGTTATGATGACCTATAATGGCAATTTCGGTTTTCAACATAGTGCAAAAGTCAAATTATTGAAAATATATTGAAGAAATTGTTAATGCTGATTAGTTTTGCTTAGGAACTTTATATAAAACAGTGTTCGAAGATATCGAATAGTTTTTTGAACAAAAAAAAGTATTCTTTAAAAATTTTATTTTTCGTCATACAAACGGAATATCTCATGATTGTTTCAAATTCTTACATATCATTTCGGATGATTATTGGTACTGTTATTGCAAAAATTCAAAGTTTATATGAAGGACCGTTAAACTCATGGGCGTAGTATTGAAGGGCAGGGTGGGTACTGCCACCATACATAACTCATTGACTACCCTAGAAAATGTTCATTGTTTTCATCATTTGTGTTTCCAGAATAAGATGCATTGCTGACCTGCTCTCATTATAGGAAAATCAGGCCCCTTTCCGAAAAATTCCCTGTCTACGTCAATGGTTAAAGTCATACTTCAGGGTGCTCACAAATCAACTTTTCACATCATCAATCTTATATGTACCTGCCAGCATTCTACCCTCAATGAATATTTCCATATTCTATATAGGGTTGAAAATGTTGCTTGAACCACTTTTAACCTACCTTAACTGTCACAAATCTAACTTGAATCCTTTGCTCATCGCTGGAATATCTAGCTACATATTTGCGAAAAAATATCGAGTGATATTTCTCAAATAAGTGTCAACTCAATTCATATATACACACTTATACAGGTTGACAGCAATAAAATTATATAATAAGTTGATATGGTATGAATTGATTGAATTGTTGAATATTTCAATTGAGTTATGGTTGATTATCTTTGTGTAGATAAATTATGGGTGAAATTGTTTCGAATCGAAGTTTATTTAATAAACGAAGCTTTAAATTACACATGTTGTTTGATTTCCTCAGGTTTTACAAGCGGAGAATTCTTAGAACATGACGAAATATAATCTATGTTTTACTTAATTTCATGAATTTCACAATTTGTCGAAAAGGTCTTATTATGATTGATAATTTGACATGGAAATCTCTTCAAAATCAATTTGAAATAATGAGAAATGGTCGAGGATTGATATAATATAACAGAAATAACTTATGAACATCTAGATGCTGTGGGAAGATTGAAATATTTTCCTTGTCTGTATTTTTCCTAGAAGAATTTGAAATAAATGAACACTTTTTTCAAAAATTTCATTCTATTCTTTATCCATAATAATTTCAACTCTTCTTGGTCCAATACCATTATTGAAAGTTGAAATAATTTTTATTAATCTATAACATCTGCTGGAAAACAAATTGAAACTCGAATTAAAACAAACAATTAATTCCATAAATGAATTTGCTAAATTCTGGTTTAACCGATTTTTCTGTATTTAAGAAAAATAATCGATAACTGATATAGCAAACAATTTTCACGAGTTGTGAATTGAAAAATCTTCCATTTTCAATAAAATAAAAACTGAATTCGATACAGGTTTCGCCATCTTCGATAAAGCACAAACATATACCTAAAATGGTAGGAATCTTCTCCCATTATGCGCAATCCACTGGGATAGATGGCTCCACCAGAATGTTATACCATGATAAAATCCTCACTTGGAGATTGCTGCTAGAAGCTAAAATGTCCCCTATTGAACGAGGACTTATAAGAAGATTCATATGAGAAAGAATATAAAAGAAGGATCGATAGATAAAGGAAAATATGGCAGAAATAAATGAAATTTCATATTCTTCAGAAATTCCCATTGTACCTGTGTAAATAACTATTGCGTTCCAAATTGAGGCAGGACGATCCCAACTGAACGTAACAACGTGACAAAAAGTCATTCATATGGTACTCCGATGGATTAGAATCTGCCGAGGGAATAGTCATTGGAGTATATGGTCCAAAATTGAGACTTTCCCTGCCAATAGGGCAAGAACCCTCAGTTTTACGGGCAAAAATAATGGATATCTATGCGTTCGTCCAAGATTGGCCCATCGGAGTCCAAGGCCAAAAAATATAAGTCGAAGAAAAAATTAGTTTGCTTCATCGAGATCAGCTTTAGCTCATTAATGAGACAACTCAAACAAAGTCAGGAATAACTTCAACAGCTTTACCTATCATTCAAATTTCAATGAAATGTTGGTTATCGAAATGCTGTTCACTGCTCTGTATTTAAAGCTGATGGAAGTCGATGAGACCAAATTAATACAGGCCATTCATCGTCCCAGTCAAATTTCTAATCATTCATTAGCTATCAAACCTCCCTTTGTTCTACCATAAGACAGACTTTATTTGAAACGATAATATTTATTCTGACGAAATCAGTTGACTCCCCCCAAAATAATTTCCTCATCTTTCACAGCCTCTGCCGCCTCTCCTCAATAAGAGACGAATTGCCGCTAGCGTCGAATCTTAGGATTCCCTTTTCCTCCTGTCTTCCATGGCAGGGAAGTCGTTACATCAAAGTTTCGAAATACCACGAAAAATATATGAGGGGAATTCCTCACTCTCCTGCTGTTCCATCCGATTATTGACGTTTACAGAGGTATTCAATACGATTTCAGTATTTTGTTCGGAATGAAATATGTAGGTACGTTGTTCCTTGGAAATGCATGGTTTTTGAATGAATCCTTTTTAAGGTTTGAGATTGAATGGAACAGAGCTCAGGCAAGAGCGTTGATAATTTTGTTGCCTGGGGCAATGGTTTGATTGATCAAATAAATATGCTCAGTATGGTGAAAGAGGCGAAAGATTAGGTAAATTGCCCTAAAAAATTTCTTTTTTGTTTGGAGGAACTCGAATTACCTACTTACCCTCATTACCCACTGACCCTCATTACCCACTGATTCTCATTACCCACTGATTCTCATTACCCACTGACTCTCATTGCCCCAATTTCATGAGTTTTTATGGAATAAATATTGTAACCTCGTTCGCTTTTTCGGTTGAAAACAAAATAGTATTTATTTTTCCAGCTAGAGTCTTCACTTATTTATTCGTGCTGAAAAGCAACTGTAATATCCTTCCATTATAAAACTATAAGGCCTATACATCGGCAGAACAAATTGTTCATTAATTAAAATTGATTATTTCAATAGATGTCACCCTACCAAAACCTTTTGCTCTACTACCCTAGTGAGTTTCTTAATCCACGAGTAGGAACGGTGAATTATTATCATCTTATCAAGGCTTGACTTGTTATCCCTTGCTTGTTCAGCGCTCGATCAATTGTATCCAAACCAATTTCTCAGGTCCCTGAATGTGCTGGCATTGTTATCACTGTTGAATAATTAACTGTGTAATAGCCTATCGATTCTGGTTAGCAGATACCATAATGTTATAAATTATTATCGAGGGGATCATATCGAAATTCCTATTCGAGAACTATGTGTCGGTTGTAGCGTGGTCGATATACGATGGAATCTATGTAGGTAGGTCTTAGTGACATCAGGTATTGTGAGGGGTGAATCCCAAACATCCTGATGGCCAGAAGCCCAGGTAATTGCGTATGTATCTGAATAACATTGCTGTACAAAAGGATGAAGAAAAGTCAACCAATACCTATTGTTCCGAATAAGAATAATTCACACGATAAACACGAAATATTACTTTTTGAAAGATTTATTTCTCACAGAGTCAAAAATTACGTTTTATCGATGAAATGTTGCCCCCTGCATTGGCCAGAAGAGTTACAGAGCTTCTCCTGAAACAGTGACCTGCGTAGCTCTTATACAAGGATATACCTACCTATTGAAAAATTCTTAGCCTACTATAGAATCAAACAAAATTTCAATGTCAAAATATTTTATTACTCAACAAATTCTCTCAATTGGATATATTCATTACAGCGAACCTGCAACATCTCTAGACCTTTCAAAAAAAATGTTTCTTCTTGTTCTGCAAACCAGTCCTCCACAGCTTTTATTACCTCCTCGTTGGAAGAAAATTTACGACTTTTTAAACTTTTTTTCAGTTGAGGAAAGAGATGAAAGTCTGACGGAGCCAAATCTGGTGAATAAGGGGGGTGTTTTAGTAATTCTAACCCTAAATCACGAATTTTTTGCATGCAAAAAGAGATTTGGGTACTGGGGCGTTGTCCTGTAAAAACAAAACACCTTTGGTTAGCTTTCCGCGTCTTTTCTCTTTGATTTTTCCCGTATAGTGGTCAGTAATGTCAAATAGTAATCTCCTGTTATTGTTCTACCCTCATCCAAAAAATCGATCATGATTACTCCATGGCAATCCCAAAAAACTGAAGCAAGAACTTGTCCAGCAGATTTTTGGACACGAAACTTCTTAGGTCTCGGAGAACCAGAGTGTCGCCATTCCATCGATTATTGCTTTGCTTTGTTTCTGGATCGTAGAAATGTACCCAAGTCTCATCCCTAGTAACAATTAAGTTTAAGAAGTACATCGTTTTCAAATCGAGCACAGATCGAACGCGATGCTTTTACCCTTGCACGCTTTTGGTCAACATTCAAACATTTGGGGATCCATTTTGCAGAAATTTTTCTCATGTCCAAATTGACGTGAACTAAATCATGAACAGTTCGTATGAAATCTTCATTGCTTCAGATATCCTTTTCAGCCCAATTCGACGGTCTGAAAAATAATGTCATGAACTGCATCGCTATTTTCGGGGACTGACACAGAAACTGGCCTTTCCGATCGGTCATCATCTTCAATGGAAAATTTACCTCTTTTAAAGCTTGCAGTCCAATTTTTCACGGTCGCATACGAAGGACATTGATCACCAATGGTATTAAGCATATCTTCGTAAATCTGCTTACCTCTTAACCCTTTTAAATACAGGTAACTTGATGATGGCTCGATACTCTAATTTTTCGATTTTTACAATTTCGGTAGACATCTTTTTACTTTTAATTTATTGCGTAACTCTGGTTTACTTTTTTGACGTCGAACTCTACACTGACACTTCTAATAAGTTATTGTTCGTTGATATGGTATCGCAATATTTCGTTTATGCATGGAACATTGGAATTGGTCTAGGCTAACTAGATATCAATACATTTTTTTTTGTGGTTTTCACGAAAAGGAATATCCTGTAATGTTCAGAGAACATCGTGAGAACCAAGGGCAAGCAGGTAGGAATTGGTGTTCTTCTTGAATTTCTGGAGGTTATATGCCTCGGGGAACACCGCCCTAGGCAATGTTTTCCAAAGCCTCGCTGTTCGTTGGATGAACGAGTCTTTGAAGAGAGATGTTCTGCAGGTCTCCAAAGTTACCACGAAGGGGTGTGAAGACTTAACTTGACGGGTTAGTCTGGAAGAGACTGCCAGAGGGGGAACGATTGCTGATAATTCAGAAGAGCATCGCCCATGGAAATATCTATGAAATAGAGACAGATCGCCCACTTTTCTAAGGTGTTCCAGAGAAGTGAGCGAGCTTGTAAGCGATGCATCACCGACGAGACGAATTGCCCTTTTTTGTACGGAATCCAAGAGTTTTAGGGTGTGTTTAGGTGCAGCACTCCAAATATGGGAACAGTATTCCAGGACAGGTCGAATCTGTGCCTTATAGATCATAAGCAGCTGACCTGAGGTGAAATAGCTCCTGGCACGAAACAGAAAACCAAGTTTTTGGGATGCACTTTTAGCAATGGATCTCACGTGATTCTCCCAGGAAAGGTTACTGCCGACAGTAATGCCAAGCATCGAAATGGATGACTTCAGTGGTATGGTCACTCCCGACAATTTTATGCTGGGCACAGTAAGATCGGCTTTTCTAGAGAAAAGACATGCTTGTGTTTTGTTTGCGTTGAATTCTACCAAGTTATTAGATCCCCATCCTCGTACATGTCTTTTCCAAGCCATTTTGCATCAAGCTTGGAATTTCCCCTATTTTATTTGATATAATTCATACTATACGATTCAAAAATCGTTTGAAACAAGCTTATTTTCAATATGATGGATCTAAAACAACAAAACTCATCTGCCATTTAGATATTAAGAATTTTGAATCGTATATATTTTACATACATCCATAATCATTAAAGAATCAGCTAAAGCTAAGAAATCTGAGATAAAATCATAGTCCAAACTAGGTAGCAGAATGTCAACAAGCCCCCAAAACGAGGGTGGAAAAATATGGTAGTCACCAGGGAACGAATAAAAATTCGAAACCCGTTTTAATACCTCTCCCACATCGTTTGACCCTTATTAGTCGCAGCGGGGGTTACTTATTATGAATACGCCCAGGCATAATACTCATCTCCATACATCAATTAGCAATTCTAGTCTAATTCAGCGCTAACACACTGAGCCGTTTGTGTTGCTCTATCTTCTGGCGGTCCATTTCAAGCGCCACCATAACCACTTTGTATCGAACGTGAAAGCTCTTCGTCCGCTGCCTGACTCGCTGCCTGAACCCTGAATTTGCGTGTAGTCCTGCCAGGGATGTACAAAACGGGAGATACCTCGTTCCGACCACGAATCGAGGTGCATTTCTACATAATGGGTTGTAAATTAGATGGATATTGGATATGGCCCTACTTTACTGCCTTATTATGATTCTTTTCTCATAACTCTTAAGGGGCCGTTATACTTTGGCCGACGGCACCGATTCTCTATTCAAAAAGTGTCTTTCATTTTTCCAAGTTCACGCCCTCAATTTTCCCCCTGAAGGCTTGAATTTTTTTTAATTCTCCTGGAATTTCAGACAGTTTTCTGCAATTTAACACTTTCTGGAAGTCTTTTCCATAATTTTTTGCATTAAACCAACGTCTATTCAAATGAATGTTTTTTTATATATAAAAAATTGATATGTAGAGGGCACTCCAATAAATTTTCTAAGAAAAATTGATGAACAACCGCCGAAAGACGATTATGAAGTCAATTTTCATAGACTCTCAAATTCAACCCGATTTTTTCATGCGAAAAAATTATTTTTTCAAAGAGAAGAAATTGGAGTGCCTTCAAGACATCTTTAAGCTTCAATTTAAAGAAAAAATCAAGCTTTTAGGTGAAAAATTGAGGGCGTAAACTTGGAAAAATGAAAGGCACTTTTTGAATGGAGAATCGGTGCCATGGCCGATTTTTTCATGCGAAAAAATAATTTTATCAAAGAGAAGAAATTGGAGTGTCCTCAAGACATCCTTCAACTTCAATTTAAAAAAAAATCAAGCTTTTAGGTGAAAAATTGAGGGCGTAAACTTGGAAAAATTAAAGGCACTTTTTGAATGGAGAATCGGGGCCGTAGCCGATTTTTTCATGCGAAAAAATAATTTTATCAAAGAGATGAAATTGGAGTGCCTTCAAGATATCCTTCAACTTCAATTAAAAAAAAATTAAGCTTTTAGGTGAAAAATTAGGGGCGCGAACTTGGGAAAATGAAAGGCACTTTTTGAATGGAGAATCGGTGCCGTAACCGTCGGCCGAAGTATAACGGCCCCTTAAGATGCTTGTTGGTATTCGTGGATGCTATTTATATACCCAGATATACAGGGTGTTAGGTAAAAATGCGGCAAAAATTCAAGAGATTATTCCTTGGATCATTTTAGCCTTTGATTATTTCTGAAAAAGCACTTTGTTGCGAAGATTTTGCTCAAGGACCGTTTTTGGTCATTTAGCTCTTGAACACAATGGTTGAAATCACTCAACCGCTGACGCTGATTCCTTTTCGTGGGATCATTTGAATACTACAAAATTGGCGTTTTTAGGAAAATGTTTTCAGTTAATCGAAATCTGATTTCACTGATATCAATGGTACTCTGAACATTATTGAATATATCGTTTACTCATGCAGGCTCCTATCAGATCAACATTTGTGAAGTGTTGATTTTTTAATTGTGTATAGTAGCTCTATGAAAATACCAGAAAATGTTGACGTAATGGAAAACATCGATGTAGATAGGAAGGTAGTTTTAAGTTCTGAGACCACCTATCTATACTCCAAAACTTCAATCCAACTCATACTTTGGTCACCCCTACCCTATTCGAGCAGAATTTGTTTTAACAGGTTATAGGCAGCGGTACAGTTGAATATTCAGCTCGATCGAATGGAAAATCTACTTGGACGGCTGAAAGCTAAATTGAATGGGGTTTCAGAATTTATTTGAGATGTTTTAAATGTTAATTTTGCACCCATGTAAAACTTCGGGAGCCGATGTTTCAGCACTTAAGGAAATAGGTTGTCTGTTCGAAGACACAGGTTTATTTCTTGATATTAGAGCGTTATCTCAGAAATAGGATCTATTCAAGGGATCAACATCGTGAACCTTGACCTGCAGGTTTAGGGGTGGCTTTTTCTACCTCTTGAAATCATCTAGGAACACCATCGAATATTTTTTTGAGTTCCTTCTTGCTCACAAAAAATGTCTCCTTAATTTTATTTGGTCTTTAAGGAAAAAATTGGAAACGGTTTTCGTTCGCAACTGAATATTTTTCAATAGGCCTTAAAATTATTAGATATGTCACCTTGAGGGGGGGCAAATAATGTATCAACCAGCCGAATTATAATTCGGAATACGAAACACCTATTCTTGGGGCCCATTTTGATGTACAGAAACCAACATAAACCGTTCATTACGCCCTTCGATAACAATTCATTAATTTGATTGTTAATTTCATGAACAGCCTCGAGTGCCCCTGAAACAAATTATCGCGTACGCCTGGCATAGAGGAATAAAATTGAAATTCAGGTGATCCCCGAGCACTGAGGACGTTATTTAGCTCGAATTTATATTATCGATTATAGGTTATTATACGACGACTGCCATAGTTCGAATTCACATTGAAGTGTTCAACAGAGTTTCCCTGCACAAATGTACCAATTTGGGAAATGCTCCTTTTCCCATTTTCAATCATAAAATTTGTTGGAATCAATAATACATTCAATGGAAATTGTTCGTGGTGAAGTTTTCCACTTGGATATCTATAAACGAATATTCTTCTTGTACACTTTTCTCTTATCGATTATTTCGATTCTTTATCAGAGCTTTCCATATTTTATACAGGCTGTTCTATAAAAGAAATGAAAAAGATTGATAGCTAATAGCAGAGGCAATATCAAATAAAAAATGCATTTCAAAATATGGATCTCCTGGCCTCACTAGTTATAAATATAAAACAAATCTCAAAGCTTCAACAATTATTCGAAATTAGCTCATCAAAAAAACATTCCTCGAGAATTTCATTAAAAATAATTAATGAGGTTGTCATCAACATTTCGAAGGCTAAACTTTGAAATAGAGCTCGTAGAACACTCTGTATAGACAAGCAGGAACTCGGTTCATAAGACCACAAAAGCATTCTACGTAACAGAAGATGTTACCGCTGCTTGGCCAGAAATGTTTTGGCTACCTTCCTCTCTTCAACAACTCCATGCTCCTACGCTTATGGCCCGCTCATAAAGTATTCTTCGGCCAGCCTTTGTTGTCAATACAACAGCTGTTGCTCCGGTTGAAATATAGACCATGTATTATTCACAGCTTCACAGTTTAACACGTACCCTGGTAAAAAAGATATTCATTTGGATTTTTTGACCATACAGATATGAAATAGTCTTATTTGGTGATAGTAGAAATATTGAGTTTTCGATAGGTAACTTTCAGTACCTTATTTGAAGCAATTTCTCTATTGATTCAATTGTTGTAGTCAAGAGACCTAGTCCTTAAAGTAGTGTATAATTTTACTGAATGCAATCCTGGCATTCATTTAAGGGAATTTGTCAGAAATGACAATGAAGTGTCAGAAGTTTTTTGAATTTGCTCTTGCTTTTTTGCTGATTTTTCGCTAAAAACAACCACTCCAATCTATGGGAGATGATCCCCCAACATAAGGGGCCTGTAGCGTTCCTCGAACACCTGAAGAACACTTGGAAGATCGGACCTGATCGAAAGATCCTCCCGAACCATAAGAGAGTTAGGACTTTGTGAAAAGGTTTTTTAGCAGGTGACGTATTTTTTTACTGCTTCTTTCTCCTTTTTCTTCTTTTTTTCCTGTTACAGATATAATTTCAAGATATTTGCATCCAGTTCAATGAAAAGGCTTGTTTTCAAGCACAAGGAGCTCTGTAACATGGATAGCAGAATTTTTTTTGGACAAATTCAGTATCACCACACATACACGGGAAGACAGAGTTTTTTCAGAGGTTTTTATCTGTTGTCGTGTATCATACTCAGAATTGTATGGTACCCCGTTTACATTTCCTCTGCTAACACTTAGATTTGGAGCGGGAAACAGATTTTATTCTTTTATATAATCTGTTCCTTGTCGCCATTTCTTCACACGTGCCATATGCCATGTATTGTTTGATTTAACAAGACAGTATGTAATTCTCTCTTTCAAAAGAATATATATATTTAAGAGAAATCATCTGTCAAAGTTTGAATCTTGACAGCTTATAAAACACCCATCATTTTGGATATCCAACCGTTACATACTCATTCTGCAATCTTCAATTTTATTGAGCTTTTTTGATAGAAATGCAAGTGTCTTCAACAACCTTGTATTGATTTTTTAACTAATATGGCTAACTAAAGAAAAGAAGAGTTGTTTCAGTGGTTCGAGTCAAAATGGTCCCTATAATTTTGACATTTTATATAAAGTAATAAAATCCTTACAGCAGGATTCTTATGCCGGCCATACACGAAGCGTTTTTATGAGACTTTCGAGCTACAAGCTTTGCCTGAAAGCTTGTATAAAGTCTCCGTGTGTGTCCGACCAGGCTACCGAAGCTACCGAAGCGTTTCGAGCCTCTACGTTCCTGGTCGCACGAGTCCGGAGAAGCCTAGTCGGTGGTCGCCGGTACTTTCGGGGTGCTATCAGTTATCAGTCGATACCTGTTTTTCTATCACACCTCCGTCCGAAATTCTTCCATTGGTTCCAGTATGTATATATACAAATTATATAGCACTAGCAACAGTTTTCTTATCCATTTGAAACATCGAGAAAGACTGAACTGAATGCCAGTGAATGCTAAACTCGAAGCCGGCTACCGAAGCTAGCTTGGTAGCTTGCATGGTCGCTACGTCGGTGGTGGATTTTACGATGCTCAAAGGCCCGGTTTGAAGCTTGCAAAGGCTAGCGACTAGATCAGGTAGAAAAAAGCTTGAAACGGTCGCTTCGTCAGTGGCCTACATTAAACAGCACCATAGCCTTGGTTGTAGACCCCTCTCACTATTCTTGCATTGCCTACCAGATTGTCAGTTTAATGGTATCCACTCACGAGGCAACGGGATGGGAAACAAGCAACAAAGATAATAAAGGGCCATAAAATCCGGCGCGTGCCATTACAGATGCTATGAGTTCCCATGAAGAACATTGGAATTTTTGCATTTGTGTCAGTCACTTCTACGAAAATTTCCGTAGAATTAGGGAATTCAGAAAGTTTCAACGGCATCTCCGATTTGTACTCCCTTTCAATACCGAACAAAATCGTACGTTTCGTAGATACTAAGTTCTGAATTCCGTAGAAGTGGCAACGCTGGGAAATTCTAGCAACATAAACCGTCTACCTCTTGTCAAAACCCAAGCGGCACATTTTATTGGCCATGATTTATTGCAGATCGGAACACAATGTTTCCGATCCGGTGTCTCCAGTGGATGGGCACTATAACGCTCTCACAGACGACAGATGTGCTACGGTATCCTAAATGAGCTGTGCAGTATCTGGTTGGCCACGAGCCAGTCATCAAATAGGCGTCATGTTTGCTCGAATGCTCAAATTGAAAAAGCCGTGAAGCATCGAGTGAGGCGCTATTTTAAACCCTTTCAGTGCTAACTTGATGAACGCGTGTCAAATGACAAGATACACTGCCTTCTTGATACATTTATTCGTTCGATTAATTCTGGAAAGTTTAAGGCTATTTTCCTTAACCAGACAGGCAACTTTGACTCCGGATCTGGCACCCATTCTGAAAAATAACAATAGATAACGATCCCATCTATATCCTAGTATATGTTGCTTGTTGAAGATGATTAATGTTGCTCTGAAGATCCACAATAAGGCCGAAGCCATGATCAGCTACTCTTATCTTTGAAAAGAACGGGATTTTTGTTGATCTTTCTGAAGATGGTATGGCAAATTCGAGGCAGATGTGGCATTTATTGATAGGAGTACTAATAATTAATGTGATTGAGCTGGTTATGAGATGATTATTATAATTGATTAAATCCGTTAATGGAATTCAATTGGAGTTGCAATTTTGTGAATATTTCTCGTCCCCCTTCATAACCATATAATAGCTGGGCACACACGAAAGGGAAATCTGTAAGATCTGATCCGCAGTCCAGATTTGTAACAGATCTGTACTGCGGATCGGATTGCTCCCGCCGATCTGGTCTGTCGCGGATCAATGAGATATATGATCCGCGACGGACCAGATCGGCGGGAGCGATCCGATCCGCAGTCCAGATCTGTTACAGATCTGGACTGCGGATCAGATCTTACAGATTTCCCTTTCGTGTGTGCCTTGCTATTGAATTCTACATTTCAATAATAAAATGAATTGTTCTAAACACCTAATTAAACGAATATTTCGGAAAATAATCACATATTTAGAATCAATGCATGTGTTGGGAATTGGCCAATAGATCTGTGTGACCATTTTTAAATAGCCAATACCCATTTATACAATCTATAAATCATCAGTATTGACATTTGACAAGAAGCAGTCCTAAAACAACAAAGCAACAATCGCAGGATGATGAATATACTGTGAAGAGTTCTAACGTGGTGGAATCTCGGCGTCAAAACATTTTTTACTCGATTTGAGACAGTTATCTACCAGTAGGGATATTTCAGGCCGGAGAATATGATGGAATGCCTACAAAAAAGCACTAAAAGAAATATTTCGCCATTTATTTTTGAGATAACAATTCTGTTTTGAAAGAAAAATGTTTAAGAAACAGCGGGAAACCGATAAGCGAGACAAACGCACTCAGGATATTCGTGTTCCGAGAGAGAGATAGGGAGATAATCGATATTAGCACTCCTTTGAAGCTCACGGACTGTGGAAGGAAAATGGAACATCCGAAAGCTATTTAATGGTGAATGGAAGGGTAGCAACTGCTCCACTTTTGATATTTAAAATCTATTTGTAACATAACACATTCAATCCTGACAAGTCCAAATGAGGACGAAACCATGGTGTATCAATTCCCTATCAATAGAGGAACCTATTAGTTGATTGCTTGATGAGGCTAGTGTTTTAGTTTGATTCATGTTTGTCGGTGATTATCGAAAAATGGCTATGGCCGAATGTCTTTAAAATACCCCTCAATTCATGGTGGGCTTCGAGCTACGTCCGTTTAGCTTTTCATATCCTTGAACCCAGAGGATGCCACTAGCGTTGGCGCTGGCATTAGAAATAAGCCCCACGCTACTGTTCACTTCAAGATTGGAATCAATGTTATTGAACACAAGAGCCCTCACAGTATCTTAACTTTCATTCGACTAAAATATCGTCACTTTCTTTACCAATTAATCAATTGTATACAGAATAGCAAGTTTAAGATTTAGGGATGTTCTTTGTTATTGATCTTGATGAAGGAGTGACATGCATTTCTTCGGTACCTTCATGTTGAGTTGATATGAAGCTAGCAGGTATGTACTGACTGCATTTACATCAGCAGGACAATCGGGTACCACTTCTTTGTGGCTTTGTGTAAATTATTTTCGATACTTCATTTTCGAAATTTCTTCACGAGCTTAGACCAGTCGAGGTATGGGTGTTATCGATATAATGGCTATTATGGAAGAATCTAATGGCTTGATGAACTTATTCAATTATTTCCGACGTTTGAACCTTCGGGATTTATTTTTCATTGACAAATATGATGTTTTTAGGGAGTCTTACTCTTTGATCATTCTTCACGTGAGAATTGAGATTTTTATGATCGCTCATTTATAATCACTCATATTTTGCACAGATATACTTTGAAATATGCTGATCAACAAAGTATAAACCAAACGTCGATACAACAAGAGGGACGGAAGCTGTGACAGTTTGAAATTTCCAATTTTTCAAAAAATGTCATTTGACAGGTCAAAATATAAACTAGAGGTACTTGGGACAATGCTGATTAACAGTATACAAACCAAAAGTGAATACGACCAATGGAACGGGAGCTATGGCGGTTTGAAAATCCGATTTTTCGAAAAAATGCCATTTGACAGGTGAAAATCTAAACTATGCTAGTAAGGGCTCTGGGAGGTCTTTTATCGAATAGAGCGACCTCGAAAACCTACATTTTGATACCAAAATCGTCCATGTAGCCCTCATAAGTAATGAATTATTTCGTTTTAATTTTTTCGATATTTCATTTTCGAGTTTTGTTCACGAGCTCAGAGCATGCAGAGTTTAAGTGTCATGGGTCAGCAAAAAGGGTATTCTGGTAGATTCGAATGGGTTGTAGACATTTACGATCGAATATCAACACTAGATTTCCCAGGGATTTCTTGGTGATAACGAATATGGTGTTTTTGGGGGGTCTTACCCCTTACGTATTTTTCACCCAGAAAGTTGGTATTTTCGAAATCGATTTTATTATTCCTAGAGATACTTGGGACAATGCTGATTAACAGTATACAAACCAAAAGTGAATACGACCAATGGAACGGGAGCTATGGCGGTTTGAAAATCCGATTTTTCGAAAAAATGCCATTTGACAGGTGAAAATCTAAACTATGCTAGTAAGGGCTCTGGAAAGTCTTTTATTGAATAGAGCGACCTCTAAAACCTACATTTTGATACCAAAATCGTCCATGTAGCCCTCATAAGTAATGAATTATTTCGTTTTAATTTTTTCGATATTTCATTTTCGAGTTTTGTTCACGAGCTCAGAGCATGCATAGTTTAAGTGTCATGGGTCAGCAAAAAGGGTATTCTGGTAGATTCGAATAGGTTGTAGACATTTACGATCGAATATCAACTCTAGATTTCCCAGGGATTTCTTGGTGATAACGAATATGGTGTTTTTGGGGGTCTTACCCCTTACGTATTTTTCACCCAGAAAGTTGGTATTTTCGAAATCGATTTTATTATTCCTAGAGATACTTGGGACAATGCTGATTAACAGTATACAAACCAAAAGTGAATACGACCAATGGAACGGGAGCTATGGCGGTTTGAAAATCCGATTTTTCGAAAAAATGCCATTTGACAGGTGAAAATCTAAACTATGCTGGTTAGGGCTCTAGAAAGTCTTTTATTGAATAGAGCGACCTCGAAAACCTACATTTCGATACCAAAATCGTCCATGTAGCCCTCATAAGTAATGAATTATTTCGTTTTAATTTTTTCGATATTTCATTTTCGAGTTGTGTTCACGAGCTCAGAGCATGCAGAGTTTAAGTGTCATGGATCAGCAAAAAGGGTATTCTGGTAGATTAGAATGGGTTGTAGACATTTATTATCGAATTTCAACAATAGATCTCCCAGGGATTTCTTGGTGATAACGAATATGGTGTTTTTGGGGGGTCTTACCCCTTACGTATTTTTCACCCAGAAAGTTGGTATTTTCGAAATCGATTTTATTATTCCTAGAGATACTTGGGACAATGCTGATTAACAGTATACAAACCAAAAGTGAATACGACCAATGGAACGGGAGCTATGGCGGTTTGAAAATCCGATTTTTCGAAAAAATGCCATTTGACAGGTGAAAATCTAAACTATGCTGGTTAGGGCTCTGGAAAGTCTTTTATCGAATAGAGCGACCTCGAAAACCTACATTTTGATACCAAAATCGTCCATGTAGCCCTCATAAGTAATGAATTATTTCGTTTTAATTTTTTCGATATTTCATTTTCGAGTTTTGTTCACGAGCTCAGAGCATGCAGAGTTTAAGTGTCATGGGTCAGCAAAAAGGGTATTCTGGTAGATTCGAATGGGTTGTAGACATTTACGATCGAATATCAACACTAGATTTCCCAGGGATTTCTTGGTGATAACGAATATGGTGTTTTTGGGGGGTCTTACCCCTTACGTATTTTTCACCCAGAAAGTTGGTATTTTCGAAATCGATTTTATTATTCCTAGAGATACTTGGGACAATGCTGATTAACAGTATACAAACCAAAAGTGAATACGACCAATGGAACGGGAGCTATGGCGGTTTGAAAATCCGATTTTTCGAAAAAATGCCATTTGACAGGTGAAAATCTAAACTATGCTGGTTAGGGCTCTGGAAAGTCTTTTATTGAATAGAGCGACCTCGAAAACCTACATTTTGATACCAAAATCGTCCATGTAGCCCTCATAAGTAATGAATTATTTCGTTTTAATTTTTTCGATATTCCATTTTCGAGTTGTGTTCACGAACTCAGAGCATGCAGAGTTTAGGTGTCATGGGTCAGCAAAAAGGGTATTCTGGTAGATTAGAATGGGTTGTAGACATTTATTATCGAATATCAACAATAGATCTCCCAGGGATTTCTTGGTGATAACGAATATGGTGTTTTTGGGGGGTCTTACCCCTTACGTATTTTTCACTCAAAAAGTTGGGATTTTCGAAATCGATTTTATTATTCCTAGAGATACTTGGGACAATGCTGATTAACAGAAAACAAACCAAAAGTGAATACGACCAATGGAACCGGAGCTATGGCGGTTTGAAATTTCGATTTTCGAGAAAATGCCATTTGAAAGGTGAAAATCTAAACTATGCTAGTTAGGGCTCTGAAAAGTCATTCATTGAATAGAGCGACCTCGAAAACCTACATTTTGATACCGAAATCGTCCATGTAGCCCTCATAAATAAGGAATAATCTCGTTTTAATTTTTTCGGTATTTTATTTTCGAGTTTTGTTTACGACTTTTACGAGCTCAGACTCGATGCTCAAAATGGCTTTTGTGAAAGATGTCTTGGAAGCTAATACCGTACTTCGGTTCCAAACTATTATGCGGAGAACAAAAAATCGAACATAAATTCAGTGAATTCGTATGGTTATTGGTTAAACAGATTAACACAAAGATCCGTTATGATCAACGAGAAAAACAATAATTAAATCGGTCACCAAAATTTATCATAACAATGAACCGAATAGAATTTCACAAATACATGAAGCTCATCAATATAAATCGGACCGATCATCCGAAAGGCCCCATCGCCAATCTCAAAGTGCGTTGACCGCCTCACTCGTCCAGACAGAGCCCGGTTAATTTTATTGCCTTTTCTCCACCGACGAAATGATGATGAGCTAAAAGCCCGAAACATTCGGGCGTGTAGAAACTGGATAACTTGTGGGTGTTCGCAGTCAACCCCTGCATACATTGTCGAAAGATGTTTTGGGACCGAGGGGTAAGCTGTGTGTTGCTCGGCGTTCCGTCTATAGAGGGTGAGATCGATAATAGAAAATACACGCAAAGCAACGAAACCCTCAATAGTTTATAAGACGGGGAAAGGTGTGCTTTCTCGTTGTTTGCGGCTTATTCTTTATTCAAGAAGCAATGATATGCGAGGGAATGGCTCGAAGAGGAAAACTCCATCATTGGAATATCAATTTGGTTTTCCGGATCATAACTGACTGAAGGCAACCATGTTATTACGTCTTCGAATGCACATCTCTCAGTCGAATCGATTCGAATGGATGAATCCACTGCAGGATCGTATTGAATATTTGAGGATAAGGAAATTTTGAAATAAACTGCTCCACATGAGTAAGGGATGTTGACTTAAATTGCAAAAAAATATAGTTAAAATAAGATTTTTGTGTTGAAAATTCGTAATAATATGATTTCAAGTTGCAAATTAATTTTAGCCTGTAGGTCTGCAGCGTTTACAGGGTGGTTAAGAAAAATCGAGTAAAATAACGAAATTTCCCAGAGAATTCCAGCATTTTATGACTATCAATACAATGTATGGCCTCCACAGGCATCAATAACAGCTTGACATCTTCTTTGCATACTACACACGAGTTTGTTGAACACTTCTTGAGGAATTTGGTTCCATAAACGGGGCAAAAGCTCTCTTAGGTCATTTAAGGTTTCTGGGGTAGGTTGATGATTATCTAATCTTCTTTGGAGTATATCCCATGCATGTTCTATGCAATTCAAATTTGGTGAGTGCGGGGGTATTGGTAAATGTGGAATACCAAGCTCCTCGCGCGCATTCTCAACTATGGCTGCACGGTGCGGTCTAGCGTTATCGTCCAGAAATTGAAAAGTTTCACCAATAGCAGCGTGAAAATTTGGCACAACATTGTCAATGACATGCTCCCTATAGTGTAAGGTGGTCATATTCCCAGGACAAATGTGTAGATCTGTGCGCCCGTTGAAACCTATCCCGGCCCATACCATACCATAACACTACCCCCTCGGAATGGATGGACTTCTTGGACATAGCGACGATTACGGGGTATGCGTGGGATTGTCCATACCCTTATTCTTCGAGAATATGAAAATCGTCGATATCTGGGTCCATCAGTGAAGAGGACACTATGCCATTGATCGTTCCAATTGATATGTTGCCTTGCCCATTCCAGACTTTGACGCTTATGGTCACGTGCTAATGGAACTCCTCTTAATGGACGTCTAGAATCTAGATTCACCTCTCTCAAACGTTGTCTGATGGTTTCGATGGAAACTTGAACCCCATCTGTATTTTGAAGAGTATTCCGTAGCATTCTACACGTAGATGTAGGGTTTCTTCTCGCCGAAACGGTGATGAAACGATCCTGAGCAGGTGTTGTTTTTCGTCGCCCACCAAGCCTTGGTCTTTCCAACACGAAACCTGTCTCCCTGAACCTATTCCAAAGTCGAGATATCACACTTTGGCTGACTTGGAGCCTTTCCGCAACAACAACCTGAGTTAGGCCACCCGTAGCATTCCTCAGCGTTTGTTAATTTACGTCTTGGCATTTTCAGAAAACTCGTTTCAAATCGAAGCCGTTGATAAACTGACTTCATTTCAAAATAAGAACATTCATGAGGCATATGCAAAGAACCAAACTTCAGAAAAAAGGCGACCAGATTGACGAAATGTCTCATACTGGTTTTTATTGAATCAAGTTGTTATTGAGTTTTAAATGATTTTACAGCGTTTTTCTCAAGATTACATACTTTTAAAAACGATTGAATACGATATCCCTAACTCTTGTGGAGCAGTTTATTTTCAGTAGATAGTTATAGTTAGAAAGGGGTTATTATTATTATTTTGAACCGGGGTCGTTTTGGCTCGTTAGCTACTACCATGTAGATCTTTCGTTCTCTGCTCTACTCATTCATTGAAACCCAAGGAAGTCGTCAATGCTGGTAATAAAACCGACAACATCCTTAGCACCCTTGGTCCTCACCTCGTGGTTATACAGGACCGCTTTTCCCATATGAATGGTTCTTAGGCCAGCCAGCACTGGACACTTCCATACCATATGTGTTCAGCTGTTTCTGTTTCTGATCTACAGAGCCTACAAATTCATCTGCTGACTTCCCTATACGGTACAAATGATGTTCGTGACAGCTTCTGGAGCTTACTGGTATAAGTCGGTGAAATCATCACAAATTTCTTAGACTGAGTAAGTCTAGGAGTGTTTCTTCAGAGGGTTATCCTGTTATCCAACTCCCATTGTTAGACCGCTGCCTTATTGGACTCTTCCAAGGCCACAGGAAGGCTCAGGTCCAGCAGGTGTTCACCTTGATGCCCTTTTCGAAAGCTCATCAGCTTCTTCATTTCCTTCAACACCACGATGCCCAGGCACCCATAGTAGAGTCACTTTATGGCCTGCTGCTTTATGGTGTCACGGCACTCCCGCAGACAGCCTGGTGATGAAGATATTCGCCCATTTGAGGTTCATTTTAAGACACTCCTGGCACATACGTAAACAGCCAGTATCTCGGTCTGTAAAATGGAGGGCTAACTTCCTAGGGCTCTACAGATCCTCAGTTCAGGTCCGTTTATCCCTAGGTCAGTGTCTCTTTGATCCAAAAGAAGATAACAGAGAGCATTATGGGCTGAAAGAGCTTGGTTCTGTTGTAACCAGTAGCTAACATACCATTTTCACAAAGTGAACAGTGAACAGTGACTTTCTGATAGTGGAGAAGTTTTCTCAGAGGATTTTAAAAGCCCAATATCGAAAATTAGGTCTATTATTTGCACCAAAACTGCTCCTTGTGGAGGCCTAGTAGTTTTTCCATCTTTGAACTCTTCCCATGAGTCTCTACAGCTCGTTACAAAAAGGTGACTGAATGAGTTAATCCTATACTTAAGCACTTAAAATGATCATGAATTCAACGTACAGACTTCTGGCTACAGCCTCGTATGTTGTATTATTGCAGAATATTAGCTTCTGCAGCATTTCGATTAACTCTGCACTCAACATGCTCACCCAATCCAGTCGAACACTTTATGACCAATAACTTAATGTATTGTTCATTTGTATAATCCATAAATTACGATTGCGAACCGTAATAGGTTCATCCTCTCCGGAGTTGAACAGCCGCAAGCAACGTCTCCAATATCTGAAGTGGAATACAGAATGTCATCTAATAAACACATTTAATAGAACACGAAACGTATTATTATAAGAGGAATCATAAAGACGGCTATAAAAAGACCGTAAAATAAATCAATTTTAAAATCTTGAACTCGCAGGCACTAAGGTCAAACAAATGTATTTTGGCAACATACCAATACCGAGCATCGATATAATAGTGCAATATCCAGAGGACATAAAAATATAGAAACAGGGCATTACACGATTCGAATATAAATTCTTAGGAACTCGCTGAAGAGAACGGAGCATATGATGGAGAGATGGAGCAGGAGACGGGATAAATAGAGTTTATATTATTCAACAGCGTTTTCTGGGTCTTTTTTATAGCTCCCTGGAAGATCGCGCTTTAATATTACAAAGAAGCGGAAGAACCAACCTATTAATAGTTAATGTTATTGAATATTGAATCCATTGAAATCAAATTACATTTTCGCGTAAGAAAAAGCCCAGGATATAACAAAACTTATCCTAGACTACACACCCTTGCTGATAAAGTTCCGAATATGACTATACTCTGTTCAAATGTAAGAAAGAGCAATAATAACATGTTTGGCGCATCGGTAGGAGGGCCGTAAAGTTTCTTTACACAATCGTTCAGTTTTAACTGAACTTGAATTCCATTTTTTTCAATAATTTATGGAACGTTGTTCTTTTGAAATTTGGCAAACTGTCGTCAACATTCACGATTTCTAGTATTTTAGAAATCGTTGGGATTTGATTCCGGAAAAAAAAACCGTGGACAATTCTTCTGATAAGGTTCATATCGAAATCGTCAACCGAATCGATTATTTTTAACGACTGGGCTCTCCTCTTAGGTGGCGTCAATGTTTTATTCTCTTCATAATCTCTGAGAATTCTGAATACAGCTGAATCACTCACCCCTGAGGATTTTGAAACAATTCCTACTTAGTCTCTTTTCGATAAATCAGGATGTTCTGCCAATTCTTTTCGAAAAATGTTCAAAATTATCTCTTTCTCTTCAGCAGATAAATGCGACCTTTTGGAACTTTTTCGTGGTGGTCCCCACATATCACCCTCAGATGCAGTATCCGTTTCCGAATTCGACATTGTTCTATAAACACTATATACACTTTGTCAAAAGATTTTCCAACACAATACACTTTTCACAACAAAATCTATAAACACTTTGAACAGCTAGACCTTCAAAGTAGCTCTAGGTATTTTAACTGATCTTGTCAATTGAAAACTTGGATATTTATGCAAATCGAGATGGCTTTAACACATTAAGGAAAAGGACCCAAATTTGGTGTTTCCCGGAATTACCTTGTCGGAACCTTGAGCAGCCGACAACGAGTTTCGTACAAAATAATATGAAATTTTGGACCGAAACTAAATATGTTTCGGATATTACAAGTAAATGACCATTATAAATTTGAACAGAGATCTTTTACGAGTCTTGTCAATTGAAAACTTCGATATTTATGCAAATCAAGATGGCTTTCACCCATTAGGGAAAAGGACCCAAATCTGGTGTTTCCCGGAATTACTTTGTCGGAATCCTGCAAGATTCCGACCCAAATCTCTAAAACTCTGGTGTTTCCTGGAATTACCTTGCCGCAATCTGGAGCATCCGAAAAATTATTTAGTAGATAATAATATAAAAACAAAACAAAATAAAAAAATAGGGTACAACGTCGGATATAAAATGTTTATGACAGTTGCAAATCATAACAGGAATTTTGCACTAGAGTTTCTGAGGAAAAAAGTTCTAATGTGGGAATTGCTGACTCAAATTATTGAATCATTTCTATCCAGTACCATCTACACTCTACAGTCCGTTCAGAGTACGATCCTGGCAATCTTTTAGGGCGTTAAAAGGGAGCGTGGTTATGATCGTTTGACGAATAGGAGCTTTATTGTGCGCAAACCAGACGATTCTGTTTGTTTACAAAGCTCCTTCTTATATTTGAACGTACTATAGTACTATTTTTCCATTTTACCGCTCGGGTCCCGGATAAAATATCTTCCAGATAACTATCTAATAATTTTGCGGAAGCTCAGTTTAGCCTGCTACTTGTCTATTTATATTCAGTGATGACTCTCTTGGGTTAACCACCGGATAAAAATTTATCAGACACGTGATCCAAGCGAAAAACTATCCGGCAGTTTATCCGCTAGTGTAACCTATCCGAGACCTGTTAAACACAATTCTCAAGGCTATCTATTGGATAAGTTATGAATAACTCAATGATGTATCACAAGTAGAGGTTTGCTATTTGGACTTTTTAAGTTAGTAGGTTTAAGGGTAGGGGGGTTGATGGATTGAGCTCTCCTTTGTTTCTGATTAACCGCCCTTGTAAGTTTTCGAATTGTCCCACTGTATAATTTATACTAATAGCCGATTTAATCTGCATTATGTACAAAACACGCGAAACGATACAGAAGCAAGAACGAAGATTATTGCATTTTCCAGATCTGCTGATTTGTTGTTAGCAGCTTTAATAAGTCGACGTGCTTTATCGGAGGAAATCATTGGGGCCATGGAATTGAAATGAAGTAATAAATCCATGTAACTCGATATAACTGGCCAGATTGGATATCGGAGAGTGCCGTTCCATGCGGAGCCTCATTTATTGATAAACCAAAGAAGACTGACACTTGAATAAAATGTAGCAGCTGTTTCCTGTGCGATGTTAGTGTGACGTGTCGACTTCCGAAGTATACGACTGAAACTTGCGTGCCTCTGATGTAAGGCTACGATATTGATATCAAGATTTCGATAGAAAGACGATGAAAATAATGAAATACAAACGTTGACAAGGATTAATAATATAAGTAGCCATTTCAGATTATGATTTTACACGTGCCGAATTACAGGGTGTTTTAAAAGGTGACCCTAGCTCAATTAATCGCATACTTATCTGATTTTCAGCTTAAAGAACAGCAACTCATTAAGGTTGTATAGGCAATTCTGCCAATTTTGAGTTGATGACACAAGAGCTCGGCGCTAGTCTTGATCCCATGTAAAGAGTGTACATCACACTAACATCAGCGGTTAAGGGGACCTTATACCCTGGCCGCAGCACTGATTCTCCATTCAAAAAGTGCCTTTCATTTCTCCAAGTTCCCGCCCTCCATTTTCCACCTGAAAGCTTGATTTTATTTTTAATTCTCCTGGAATTTCAGACAGTTCTCTGCGATTTTACACTTTCTGGAAGTCTTTTCAGTATTTCCATCATTTTTTGCTTTATTTAAGCGCCTATCCAAATAGAATTTTTTCAAATATAGAAAATTGATTTGTCGAGGGCACTCCAATGAATTTTCTAAAAAAAAATTGATGAACAACCGCCGAAAAACGATTATGAAGCTATGTTCTCTGTTAGCTAGTTTTCTCTCAAACATTTCTCTCCATGTAGTGGTCGATGGAGTTTCGTCTGACGCTCTACCCATAAATGCTGGTGTTCCGCAGGGATCAATTCTGGCTCCAACACTATTTCTACTTCACATCAACGATTTGCTAGATGCAACTTCGTGTCCAGTGCACAGCTTCGCGGATGATAGTACCCTCCATTCCACCTTTTCTTCTAGGGCTCCAATACCAGCCCGCCAAATCAAAAACGAACGAGGAAGAAATGTTAACAACATAAATATGGACTTGGCAACAATTCTTGAATGGGGATCTAATAACTGGGTAGAATTCAACGCAAACAAAACACAAGCATGTCTTTTCTCTAGAAAAGCCGATCTTACTGTGCTCAGCATAAAATTGTCGGGAGTGACCATACCATTGAAGTCATCCATTTCGATGCTTGGCATCACTGTCGGCAGTAACCTTTCATGGGAGAATCACTTGAGATCCATTGCTAAAAGTGCTCAGATTCGACCTGTCCTGGAACCTGGAATACTGTTCCCATATTTGGAGTGCTGCACCTAAACACACCCTAAAACTCTTGGATTCCGTACAAAAAAAGGGCAATTCGTCTCGTCGGTGGTGCCTCGCTTACAAGCTCGCTCACTTCTCTGGAACACCGTAGAAAAGTGGGCGATTTGTCTCTATTTTATAGATATTTCCATGGGCGATGCTCTTCTGAATTATCAGCAATCGTTTCCCCTCTGGCAGTCTCTTCCAGACTAACCCGTCAAGTTAAGACTTCTCACCCCTTCGTGGTAACTTTGGAGACCTGCAGAACATCTCTCTTCAAAGACTCGTTCATCCAACGAACAGCGAGGCTTTGGAACACATTGCCTAGGGAGGAGTTCCCCGAGGCATATAACCTCCAGAAATTCAAGAAGAACACCAATTCCTACCTGCTCGCCCTTGGTTCTCACGATGTTCTCTGAACATTACAGGATATTCCTTTTCGTGAAAACCACAACATAAAAAAAAAATTTTCGTAGACTCTCAAATTCCACCCGAATTTTTCATGCGATAAAATAATTTTTTCAAAGAGAAGTGCCCTTAAGACATCCTTCGACTTCAATTTAAAAAAAATCAAGATTTCAGGTATAAAATTGAGGGCGTAAACTTGTAAAAATAAAAGGCAAGTTTTGAATGGAGAATCGGTGCCGTAGCCGATTTTTTCATGCAAAAAAACAATTTTTTCGAAGAGATGAAATTGGAGTTCCCTCAAGACATTCTTTAACTTCAATTAAAAAAAAATCAAGCTTTCAGGTGAAAAATTGAGGGCGTGAACTCGGAAAAATGAAAGGCACTTTTTGAATGGAGAATTGGTGCCGTAGCCGTCGGCCACAGTATATCATCCCCTTAATATGAACACAAAAACTAGCACATGTTCCCATAAAACAGAAGCTGTACAGAGTAATTTCGTTTAGAAAACCCTTTCCATCCAAAATTACCATCAACGCCCTATCCTCACTAAACCCTATAAGCTCATCTGACCTATCATCGTTTTTCATCGCTGCAACATCCAATTATGCATCAATAAACGACCGCTTCCGGAGCATCTCATAGCAGATGGTTGCCCTCCGAGGAAAAATCAAATAATGATCAAAATCTAACACGAAATGAACCGCTAACCCCTCGCAAATCGTCCCCTAGAACTTCAAACAACGTTCGACCCTCTTTAGGAACTGTCTTTCGAACCTCAAACTTCCAACTCTTTCTCCGCATTTTCATTTGTAATTTCGAAGACCGATTCTTCCTCTCTCTCTGTCATCTCGTCGGGGCTGGTATGCTGGATAGATGTGTCAGCGATAGAGTTTACGCCCCTTGTTTTCCTGTATAAAGCAGAAGGCTGGAAGCAGAACCCTTTCGGGAATTGTTGTGCATTTAGTTCGATATCGATAAGGAGAAGGGAACGCCAGAATTGTGGAAGAAATGAATTAGTTTTAATAAGTTGGTGAAAGGGGAGCATTTCGACGTTGACGTTGGTATTGATCTGCTGACTTGTCTCATAAATGCATAGAAACCCTGGTGTAACGACTGCTAACTGAATATCATGACCAAAAATTGTTCAAATCGTTTCTAAGTTTCGATGACATAAAGTTTTTTTTTCACCAATTCAGTGGACCAAGGTGTCCATATAACTTCTTGAAAATGAGAGCTGTCGTAGCAGCGGACATCAGTAAACAGCACCTTCTCAAGATCATTCCTTCTACATGTTCTGAATATACCCATCAGATATGAATCATCCATTATTATTATATGATGGGGTCGATAGTCTACAAAGGAGGTCATGTTTTTCATCTCCCATTGCTGTAACGCTGCCCTAAAGTGGTCCTTTTCAAGGCCACAAAAAGGTTAATGTCCAACCTTTAATGCACTTTTCGCAAGTGCATCAGCAATGCCACAGTGCCTGGCACCCATGAGAGAATCATTTTGTTGCCTCAGTCCAGTTGCAGTTGGTATTGGGACCTTCCCAGATGAGCACTGGGCACTGGCAGTTAGATTCCAGAGCATTCAATGCTGATCGACTGTCGGTTGCACATTTTATACCCACCCGCCCCTTTAAGGTTTCTTTTCACTCATAGACAGCTATTATTTCCGCCTATAAAGCGCAGGGTTCTTGTCCTACCGACACGGAAAGTCTTGTCAACCAATTTCCTACCTTCTGGACCATTCCCAATACTTTTAAACCAAGGCAGATGGCTGGTTGAGTGACTCCAAGTGTTTTTGCGATTTCCTATTGCGTTTGTGATGGATTTCGCTTGATCCTCGTCTCTAATTCTTCATCCGTAAACTTTGGTGACACGTTCTTTCAGCTAGAACATCGTTACCATAAAATTATACTAATATGCAATGACTTTCGGTAGCCATTTTCTTCATATAGAAGTGAAACTCCCCGCAAAAACACATTTTTCGGCTCAAACGTTGACATCTTCAGAGAACACAGAAACTATGTTGTTTACACTTAAGGGGCCGTTATACTCTGGCCGACGGCACTGATTCTACATTCAAAAAGTGCCTTTCATTTTTCGAGTTCATGCCCTCAATTTTCCACCTGAAAGCTGGATTTTTGACAGTTCTCTAAGATTTCACACTTTCTGGAAGTCCTTTCTGTATTTCCATCATTTTTTGCATTATTTAATCGCCTATCCAAATGGAATTTTTCTTTTAATATAGAAAATTGGTTTGTCAAGGCACTCCAATGAATTTTCAAAAAAAATTGATGAACAACCGCCGAAAATCGATTATGAAGTCAATTTTCATAGACTCTCAAATTTAACCCCATTTTTTCATGCGAAAAAATAATTTTTTTCAAAGAGGAGAAATGAGAGTGCTTTCAATACCTTCTTCAACTTCAAATTAAAGAAAAAATTAAGCTTATGGGTGAAAAATTGAGGGCGTAAACTTGGAAAAATGAAAGGCACTTTTTGAATGGAGAATCAGTGCCAGAGCCGATTTTTTCATGCGACTATTCCACTCATTTCATTTTTAGTGAGGAATTTTCCTTAGCAACACTTGTTTCTCATCGATAAAACATGGTAACGGGCAAAATCAACAACTTGGTTTTTCAGCGACTATTTCCCTCGTTACAATTTCCACCAATCAAAAACGCGCAATTTTGAATCACAAATGGTTTCTAGATGAAAAAACTGTATGGCAGCACCTGTCAGCAGTTTTTTCGGGTTTACCCGCGGCAAAACTTGACAGTTGTTGTCAACGAAAATTAATAATACATACATAATGCATCCAGAATAATCTGTTACTCATGAAATAGTCTTGTCAAATAGCATTCGTGCATCTAATTTTTCCTGTGAAAAAAATCGAAAAAACACAGTGCAAAGTAATATTTTTTTTAACAAAAAGCATTCGTGCAGGTGCAAAAATCCTCGTCTTCGACTCGGATTTTTGTTGCCACCTGCACTCATGCTTCTTGTTAAAATATTACTTCAACGTGTTTTTTCGATTTTTTTCGGAAAAATTGGATGCACTTATGATATTACTTATGACAAAATTTTTGACGTTTCTCAAATTCATAGATAGCTTCGGGAATGAATACCATAGAGAAAACAAACAACGTTTAGTTGATCCATGATGAATACTTATTTCTCAAATAGCGCAATACAAGCCCAATGTGACCATCTTCAGACACATTTTCTCGTGAAATAGTCATGTCGAATACCACTCGAGATGAAATTTAAGCAGGTAAAATTTCTCTCTTGTAATATTCAAGTTTGTTGCTTCTCGGCAATTTCGCTCATGACATTTTTCCAAAATCACTCGCCTGACGGCTCGTGATTTTGATACAAATGTCATTCGCAAAATTGGCGAGAAGCAACAAACTTTCATTTTACAATCGAGAAATTTTGCCAGCAAAATTTCATCTCTAGTGGTATTATACATGAAAAAATAATTTTATCAAAGAGAAGAAATTGAAGCTAAAGAATTTTTTAAGGGAACTCCAATTTCTTCTCTTTGGAAAAATTATTTTTTCGGATGAAAAAATCTGCTACGGCATCGATTGTCCATTCAAAAAGTGCCATTCATTTTTCCAAGTTTACGCCCTCAATTTTGACCTAAAAGCTTGATTTTTTTTCAATTGAAGTTAAAGGATGTCTTAAGGCACTCCCATTTCTTCTCTTTGGAAAAATTATTTTTGCGGATGAAAAAATCTGCTACGGCATCGATTGTCCATTCAAAAAGTGCCATTCATTTTTCCAAGTTTACGCCCTCAATTTTGACCTAAAAGCTTGATTTTTTTTCAATTGAAGTTAAAGGATGTCTTAAGGCACTCCCATTTCTTCTTTTCGGAAAAATTATTTTTTCAGATGAAAAAATCTGCTACGGCATCGATTGTCCATTCAAAAAGTGCCATTCATTTTTCCAAGTTTACGCCCTCAATTTTGACCTAAAAGCTTAATTTTTTTTCAAGTGAAGTTAAAGGATGTCTTAAGGCACTCCCATTTCTCCTCTTTGGAAAAATTATTTTCTCGCATGAAAAAATCGGGTTAAATTTGACAGTCTATGAAAATTGACTTCATAATCGTTTTTCGGTGGTTGTTCATCAATTTTTTTTTAGAAAATTCATTGGAGTGAGCTCGACAAATCAATTTTCTATATTAAAAAAAAATCCATTTATATAGGCGCTTCAATAATGCAAAAAAGGATGGAAATACTGAAAAGACTTCCAGAAAGTGTGAAATCGCAGAAAACTGTCTGAAAGTCCAGGAGAATCAAAAAAAAATCGAGCTTTCAGGTGGAAAATTGAGGGCGTGAACTTGGAAAAATGAAAGGCTCTTTTTGAATGGAGAATCGGTGCCGTCGGCCAGAGTATAACGTCCCCTTAAGCAAAAGGAAAAGACACTTCAAAATGACGGTCTTGCCAGATGAAACAGTGAAATAATAAACTAGTAGCGATATTATACTTCTTGGTTTTTATTTCAGTTGAAAGTATTTGCTGTCGGGTTGTTTGATTTTCTTTAATAATTCTCCCTTTCTTTCAGAAATATCTACTGTTTTCCTTTATTTTAAAAGTGTCTCAGGGGAGGGAGACGAATTAAGTTTTTCCCTCACTATTGCTATTTTCTTTCTCCATCTCGTATAATTCATTTAAGATTCAATAGACTAAATACCCTTCGTTATAAATCGTAATTATGAAATTTCATTCTTTTGTGCTGAGGATTAACGGGACATCCTGGTGAGTCTTCGTGTAAAAATCCGTCTTCAAAGAGATGCATAAATCATGTAATGACCTCTTAGAAAACGCGGAAAACAGCTGATTATCCATAAATCACTTCGTTTACAAACAACCCTTTCAGCTCCAATCAACCAGATGCCTAATGGCCAACGAATCAACACACTTCCGAGCGATTATTCGTAGAAACGACATAACGAGTAATAGAAATCACGTCTAGCAAATAGGCATCGCGAAACTGAGAACCGAGGACATATAAAACGGATTCGGAATGGGACACAACCTCGAAACGTTGACATATAAAATATAATGATGTGTTTGGGGATTCAGAGCGAAGTTATAATCAAAATGATTGCGAACTTTCCCAGCCCGCCGTAAATCCGAGAGGCTCCGTCCCCCCACGACTTCGCCCCCGACAAGGAGATTCAGGTTATTCCATTCTCCACCCTTATTTCGGCGCACAATTCCGCATTGCTTTATGATGGGGATAAGAGACTCCAGAAAGATCTGTCAGCGATAAAGTTTGTACTACGCCATGCGCTTCCGGTTTATAAAATCAACATTGGTGAGTTATATATTTGATGTTTGAGGGGATAACTGTCCAAGAGTCCTTGGGGGAGGAAAAGGAGAGGTTTGTCATCGAAATAATTCGCTTAAGATGTTTTGGAGGTAACACTTTTCGCCCCCCTTGATGATTCACTTTCAGATTGATTTGGCAGGTGACAATGCATAGACTTACCAATTGGGGGTAGAAATATAAGGGATTAACCTGTGAGGACGACCATTGGAATAATATGAACGCAAAACCTTTCTCAAATTTAAAGTAGTTACGCGAATTTCAAACAACATTTTTTGTACAACTACGGATGTGAATTTACATCGTCTGAAATATAATTATTGAAGATAATGCTTCCAGTACAATATTTCTATGCATCCAGTGATCTTTCTGTGTCGTTACTATAAAATAGTTATTTATGATATGAGTGTTAAAAGTGACGTTCTATTTTGTGAGTGAAAAAGTTTGTGAAATGAGCGGAGCGAATTGAACAATTTCACGAACAAAATAAAATAACTTTTGACACAAATACCATACAATGTTTTTTGTACAACTGCCCTATTTTGATAATGAAATGGACGAATTTGCAATGACAATAAACTTCAAAATGCATTTTAATATTCAAATAATCAAAAGGTTGTTGTGAATAGCAAACGTTGCCAACGTTATGATTACTAACAAATGAGAAAAGACGCTGTCACTTGAATTTCGTTCCTGTCCAATTTTCGTCTTGGGTTTTTAACTGCTTAATATGTTTGTCGAGAGTCCAATTATTAATAAAAGTGACGATTTGGTTGTTCCTGTGGATATTGAAGAGTCTGCAAGAAGAGCAAGTCTGGAACTCCTACCTAAAAAATCTGTTCAGCAGTACGATATTGCATATAACAATTTCCTGGCCAGGTGTAAATTGAAAAATGTAGAAGGGAACTTTAGTAAACCTGTTTTCCTGGCATACTTAGAAGAAAAATCAAAAATATGGAGTTCATCAACTTTGTGGAGAAAATTTTCAATGATAAAGTCAAGCGCCCTTGTTGAAAATGTGGATGTTAGTAAATATTTTAAGGTAATAGCATAATTATTTAAAACGGAAAAGTGAAGGATATCGTCCCAAAAAATAGAAATTTCTCACTCGTGAACAAGTTGAAAAGTTTATAAATGAGGCACCAGATGAGAAATACTTGATGGTTAAGGTTGCCACTATTTTCGGATTATTTGGAGCCTGTCGACGTGAAGAATTGTGTAATTTATCAGTGGAAGACATCGAAATAACAATTAAATCATTGGTTATACAACTTCCAAACACAAAAACGAAAGTCAGTCCTACTTTCAGTATTATTGGGAAGTATGTTGACTATTTTCATAAGTACTTTGGACTGCGCCCTTCTGACATCCGTTTTTTCCTGAAATACATGAATAATAAATGAACTGCCAATCCAGGTGGTATCAATACATTCGGGAAAATTCCATCTATTGTTGCCGAATTCCTCAAACTGCCAGAACCAAAGCAATATACAGGACACTGTTTTCGAAGATCCTCCGCTTCATTGCTAGCAGAATCAGGAGCAAATATTACGGGTATAAAAAAACATGGTGGATGGAGGTCTACGACGGTAGCCGAGGGCTATGTTGATCATTCCATTGCATATTGAAATGTCATTGCTGAAAAAATTCTACCAACCTCAACAGATTTTGGATCATCATCATCATCCAATATTGTACTTCCGGTTTCTACAAGTACTGATGGTACTGAGGATTCTAATAATGTGTTGCGAAGCTCCCTAACGTCACAGGGCATTAATGTTAGTATAATTGTTCTAGATTACGATTAATATTAATGTTCATAAGTGATGATTGTTAAATATTGATAATAAAAAATTGCAATTGCTGAATTTTTTCATCTGATTTCATCATAAGAAAATGGAGTGCTAAAAATTTTTTTAACACTAATGTTGAAAATATTTTTAACACGCTTCCACGTAAACAATTAATTTTAACATTGTAATTAAAAGTGTCACTTTTAATGGCAGTTGTACAAAAACGGTTTGTTGACACGCCACGTGTTTGAATCTTTGACTTTATTTGCTCGTAGTTGCTTCAATTTCGAATTATTTTAAAGAAGATGGATGTTGACCATGATAGTGGTAATGATTCCCCATCAGATATGGCTGAAGAAGCAAATACCTTTGCATCCAATTCCAATAAGTTACCGGCCAAATCAAAGATAATATATGAGAAAACATAATATATGACCAATTTCGTGAATGGTGCAACAAGAACCATGTAAAAAGGGTTTCTGAAAATGTGCTCATATGCTATTTTGAGGAAAAATCTGAAATTTTAAAACCTTCCACATTATGGAGTGTCTACTCAACGTTGAAAAGCACATTAAATGTTGAGAAAAATATTGATATACGAGGATATATTGAAAAATTCTTAGCCTACTATAGAACCAAACAAAATTTCAATGTCAAAATATTTTATTACTCAACATATTCTCCTCTTAATTGAATACATTTATTACAGCGAACCTGCAGCAACGTCTCTAGACTTTTCAAAAAAATGTTTCTTCTTGCACTGCAAGCCAGTCCTGCGCAGCTTTTATTACCTCCTCGTTGGATGAAAATTTAAGAGCTTTTTAACTTTTTTCCAGCTGAGGAAAGAGATGATAGTCTCTGGTCTCTGGTGAATAAGGGGGGTGTAGTAATTCTAACCCTAAATCACGAATTTTTTGTATGGCAACATGAGATTTGTGTACTGGGGCTTTGTCCTGTAAAAACAAAACACCTTTGGATAGCTTTCCGCGTCTTTTCTCTTTAATTTTTTCCCGTAGAGTGGTCAGTAATGTCGAATAGTAATCTCCAGTTATTGTTCTACCCTTATCCAAAAAATCAATCATGATTACTTCATGGCAATCCAATCTTCCATAGTAACAATTCGGTTTAAGAAGTCTACATCGTTTTCAAATTCGTGATGAAGAACAGTCAAGTTTTTTCGACAGTTGTAGAAAATTTCGTTATACCGTTATCACGACAACAGTCAGTATTTCCCGAGTTCAAAACGTAGAAAATTGAATTATCCAGGCCCTGGCAATTCTCAATTCATTAATCAACCTCGCCGTTGATGTAAGTGACGTCTAAACAAACTTAATTGCAAGTTCGAAGTATTGTGAAGTACCCATTTCGCAAGACAAATACGCCTGTTATAAATCACCATTCCTCTCGTAATAAAAAGCAGGTAAAACGAGGGGAAACCAGCTCGTGCCATCGCGCTGGCACCTGGCCCCCTGTACACGTACTCATGGGACATTGTCCGTCCTGGGTAGAGCATGACCTTACCCACAGCCAGGTGCCTAATCCCCCCAAAAAGGATATGTTAAGCCGATATACCTTTCACCCAGCGTTTAGTTAGAATAGCTGGGAGTCTGGGAAAAGCTTGAGGATGTGACTATTGATTATTCTTTCTATTGAGGGACTTTGGTGACGATTCTTTGAAGCATCCTAATTGGATGAATGCTCACGTCATCTCAATAACTTTTGCTATTTATTTCACGTAATCTCAAATATCACCCGTGATTTTATTTGTTTCTTGAATATCACAGTAATTCCTTTGTGCAACACTTTTGATTTTCTGTGACATTTCTTCGTCAGTCAATACTTTCTACTATTCCGTATGTTCACGCCAAGTGCACGGTTCAAATTGATTATTCTGAATTTTCAAAATTCGAATTATTAAATCAATTTCTCCATACTGGGGAATTCCCATATGGATTATCCTTTATGTACAAGAAGAACTCGTCAGCTGTGGAGTGCAGCATATGTCGCATATTTGTTTCATTTTCATAATTCAAATCAGTTCACTGATTGACTTCGTGAATAATTCTGCTTCCGATAATTGCTCATTTTCTGCTTCCTTTCGTGAATTCGGAAAATTTCAGTTTTTTCTGTGATTCGCAGTCTGCAGTGATTTCGATTCAATCGAATTACATTCATTTAAAACTTTCATTTGTGCGAATTATTTCGAACAAAAAAAAACTGTTACCAGTGGCGTGGTTATTTTATAATACCACAAGGATAAGTGAGCACAATTTGACATTTTCAGCAACGGATTTTCACGTCAGCTTCATTCCATATTCGTTTGTCGAGCTCGATCAATCTTCATATTGGAATAGGAGTCATCGATAGAATTCTGTTTTGCAGATATAGGTAAGACTATATTTCTTCTGTTATTTTGGGTACATTTATCCTTTCATTTGTGTTGGGTTTCAATTAATTTCATATACATATACAGTCCACTAGCCTTATTTTATTTTCACTCGGAAGATTATATTTCGAAAAATTAAACTTAAATAATTGAACCACACTTCAGTTGGTTAACTGAAACTCTACCCAACACCGTATTTCCGTGACTTCGGAGCGAGTGGATAGCAAGGTAGTTGCCGAACGGTTACGGTTTCAGTCGGAGACTTTTATTTAGGAATACCCGGAGTTGACGAATCTTAGTGATAACATTCCGAACAGGATATCGACAATCACTGTAGTCTATTTCTAGTTTCCATTCTTGACAAAACGTCGATTGGAGGCTCTCCACTAGGTGGAAAAATCCCTCAGATTCCGCACCCTCATGGCAGATTAGGTTGGCTGCCATATTTCACCGCAAAAATCCAATAAATAAAATATTAGTCAATTGTAGGTCGGCTTTCGGATCCCCGTATCGGGCAGATTTTGACCCCTGGATGGATTTTCGCAAATGCGATATAAATTTATGATTCAAAGCAATATGAATTGCGTTTAGTGTCACGTCGATGGCAAAAACATTGTTGGGGCTCAGTTATCGGCATCGATTGGGCTGAAATGGAACGGAAAGACAGAATTGTATTCAGGTGGCGGCGAACTGGTGGGATTATTGCGTTGCATTTTGGCCGGAGGCTGAACAGAGTTATATTCGGGGGACGGCAAAACTGAGCTTCGATATGGAAGGAAATAGTCATACGAAAATACTTTGTCTTTCACAAAGTTAACCAATTCTACGTCTACATGAATGATACGCAAAGGAGTTAACAATTCTATAAAAGTATCTGATCAAATGAAATTTCCACTGATTCCCACAATAGGGATGTTGACTATTTTTTGGAAATTATTTTAATTTGTAGATAAGCCCTATACGAACACGAAAAACATATTTTCATGGAAAAAATATAGCAAATATCAATAAAACATGCGTAAATAAAAATAGTTTTCAAAATTCCCGCTGAAACGCTTCATACTGTTAAGTGATTATGATTACGTCACTATAGGGTAAACAGACTTCGCCGTCTGTCAAAGCGAACTGATCTTGTGTGATTTCTTGCGAACAAATCGTTTTCGTAATAACAAATAATCGTAAAATAGTTCGCTGGTGATACGTTTTACTCTTTTCTGTTCTTCGTAAGTTCGTACTCGTGATGACACACAGGATACAATAAGGTTATAGGTTAGCTTGTTTACAGAACAGTGACGTCACGCATTCTCATTCGTGTTTGCAGTCACGTGATAATCGGTAATAGATTACACATTTTAAATCAATTTTATTTATTTATTTTATTATATTTATATTTATTTTATTTATTTAATGAGAGTACTTAGATCACAAAAACTTTTTTTTAGTATTTCAAAAACTACCTCCAATGTGGAAAACCTCAATTTATATGAATTTGTAACATGTGTCAACATCCCTAATAGGGATTCTCAAAACTATTGAAATAGTTCCGCAATAGATAGATCACTTTGATCACTCAGGGACTTTTCAGAGAATTCTTGGTATTTAATTTTAGTAGTTTGGAGGCCATTTTCAAGATTTTTTTTTATTTTTACTTCAGGAGATAATTTAGTGCTTATCTATTTTGTATGATATCTTCATTTGTTAATGAAAATGAATTTTGAAATAGATAAATAAAACAAATATTTATAAATGGTAATGGCTTTATTAAAAAACGAACACTACTCGAGTAGCCGATTTGTAATTAACTGACAAAGAAACTGCAACACCCAGAAGGAGCTGTTTAAATTTTAATTTTTTTTTAGGTAAAATATAGATAGTATAGCAGGGATTAATAAGTGATTTAAATTTGGCAAAATTTTCATGCAAACATTTTTTGTCACTTAAATATTGTAGCCGTTTTTTGCAAATTTTTTTAATTTTACAACAAACCAGCTGATCGAGGAGATCCAAAGTCGATGTTTATTTGTTTGTTAAAATGCCTAGGGCAAGTGTACGCGGCATTTATCGACAGCTAAGTGAATTTGAAAGAGGTCGAATTATGGGTCTACGGGAGGCGAGGTTGTCATTTCGAGAAATCGCTAACGACGCTAACCGTACAAACAGAAATCCAACTACTGTTATGAGATGTTGTCAAGCGTGGTTCGATAATGCTCAAAATCGAAGGGGCACAAATGAAGTTCAAGATCGACGTCTAGGACTTATGGCTATTAGAGACCGATTTGCGACAACTCGATCTTTGGCTGATGAATGGAAAGGAGAACAATGCCATCCTGTAACTGTCCAAACGGTTTACCGCCGGATAAGGTCTTTTGGACTGCAGCATTATCGACCCCATCTTATGTTACCTCTGACGGTTGAGCATCGCCGGCAACGATTACAGTGGTGCAGAGAACGACAAAATTGGATTGTGGAATGGCATCAGGTCGTCTTTTTTTATGGATCTCGATTTTCTTTGGGTGCACATGATGGCCGAAGAAGGGTGATACGACGTCGGGGAGAAAGACGTGATACTCAGTTTGATGTTGAGCGTCATGTACACCGGACAGTAGGCATTATGGTATGGGATGCTATTGCACATGCAAGAAGGTCACCTTTAATCTTTATTCGAGGTAACATGACAGCGCTGCGTTACCTTCAAGAAATAGTGGAGCCATATGTTCTCCCTTATCTTAACCGGCTCGAGAATCCAATATTTCACCAAGATGATGCTCGACCTCATGTTGCCAGAGTTAGTTTAAACCTTTTTGAAGCGATCCATATGAATCTTTTGCCATGGCCGCCTAGATCCCCTGATCTTTCGCCCATAGAGCATGTTTGTTACATCATGGCTAGAAGGCTTGGAAATTTACCCCTGCACACTGAAGTACAGGTAGCTTGGGAATCTTCGGATAGTATCCCTCAAGAAGAAATAGACCATCTTATTGCATCATTGCCAAGAAGTGTTGGGAAGTGTGTAGAAAACCACGGTGGACAAACACATTATTAACAAATTTAAAAAAAAAATTGTAACCCTTCTTTTTTTTCCTCCACATTTAAAACATTTACTCCTAGCTATACTATCTATGTTTTGCCCAAAAAAAATTAAAATTTAAACAGCTCATTCTGGGCGTTGCAGTTTCTTTGTCAGTTAAGGTGTCCACTCACGAGGCTACCGATCCGAGCGTTTTATGGCCTTTTATGACATTTAATGAGCCCCCGACCAATCACAAAGACTCTTTTCGCACGTGGTCTCATAAAATGTCATAAAAGGCCCGGATCGGTCGCCTCGTGAGTGGGCCCCTTTAGTATATTTTTACAAATGGCGACGAGGAACTTGTTGAGAATTGACAATAGACTGAGATATACAGGGTCTTTCACGAGGAACCTCACCCATATTTATACGGGAAACGAAACTACTGAACGTATTTTCATGAAATTCAGCACTTATAAGTATTTCACGATGCTGATGAAATCTAAAATATTTTCAAGGCATGAGCACATCCGGTTTTTCCGGAAATGACGTCAACTTCCGTTTTTCAAATTAGAACACCATTTTTTTATTGCAGAAATAGATTCCTTAGAAAATTTCAAGTTATTTTGATGTAACATTTTTCAGTTTTGGTTGGAAAATTCTCTCTGAGCGGGAAAATTCGAAAAAAAAATCGAAAATAGAGCTCCGCTGAAACAAGAATAACTTCGAGGTTTTTGGATGGAAAATTTTCATTTTTGGGATTTTTCAAGATGTAAGATTGATGTATCCACTTTAAAAATCGAAATCGCGATTCATGATACAGGGGGTGAAAAAATCGCTTTCAAAGTTAGGGATGACAAAATCGTGAAAAATCTATTTTTTCAAATTAGAACCCCATTTTTTTATGGCAGATATTGAATCTACGTTAAAAAATAATGTGAGTGTATGCATCACACCCTTGCCCTAAAGTGGATATTAACTCAGAAAATATCCATTTTAGGGATTCAATAGATTCAATATCTGCCATAAAAAAATGGGGTTCTAATTTGAAGAAATTGATTTTTCACGATTTTGTCATCCTTAAGTTTGAAAGCGATTTTTTCACCCCCTGTATCATGAATCGCGATTTCGATTTTTAAAGTGGATACATCAATCTTACATCTTCAAAAATCCCAAAAATGAAAATTTTCCATCCAAAAACCTCGAAGTTATTCTTGTTTCAGCGGAGCTCTATTTTCGATTTTTTTTTCGAATTTTCCTGCTCAGAGAGAATTTTCCAACCAAAACTGAAAAATGTTACATCAAAATAACTTGAAATTTTCTAAGGAATCTATTTCTGCAATAAAAAAATGGTGTTCTAATTTGAAAAACGGAAGTTGATGTCATTTCCGGAAAAACCGGAGGTGCTCATGCCTTGAAAATATTTTAGATTTCATCAGCATCGTGAAATACTTATAAGTGCTGAATTTCATGAAAATACGTTCAGTAGTTTCCCGTATAAATATGGGTGAGGTTCCTCGTGAAAGACCCTGTAGATCATTTGAATTGGCGTTGGCGCCCAAACGTGAGACCCTCTGGGGGTAGCTTTTTTCCATTTGTAATAATGGACAAGTGAAAGAAACATGAAATTACAAAATGCCTATTACGGACCAGGTTCCTATGGAAGAGTAAGTGAAATGAAAACAGGAGAGGGAGAGAAGTCCGATAGGCACTCGGCAGGTCCATAAATCTACTTCTCCACTATTGCAGCTGGTTGTCTCTCTTGCTGTTGTTATTAAAATAAATATATATACGATGTAAATTGTGCCATAATCTATGATACGGTTGGTTTACGAATTATTTTATAAGGTCCATTTGCTAATAGTCGAACGCGTTTGTTGCGAATCCATCATTTTCGCTTTGCTTTTGAAGTTGTTTCATGAAAAAATATCTCTTTAGTAGGGGACTGTAAAATGGTCTACTGGGATTTTATTTGTGCCGTTCTGGCAGATTGTAATGGAATGTTGCGGCCAAGGTAGTTGTAAAACGTTCCTATTCAATATTGACCGTGGTTAATTTGCTTTCCACTCTGGAAATGTGGGTGGTCCATGTCGAATCGACACAACTCTAGAGGCTCCTGATGATGAATTTTGGGTTTTCAGTTGTCCATTTTTGAATTATATACTGCTCCACAAGAGTTAGGGATATCGTATTCAATCGTTTTTAAAAGTATGTAATCTTCGAGAAAATCGCTGTGAAATCATTTAAAACATCAATAACAATTTGAATCGATCCAATAAACATTTCGTCAATCTGGTCGCCTTTTTTCTGAAGTTTGGTTTTTTGCATATGCTTCATGAATGTTTTTATTTTGAAATGAAGTCCGTTTATCAACGGCTGCGATTTGAAACGAGTTTTCTGAAAATGCCAAGACGTAAATTAACAAACGCTGAGGTTAATAGGGCTATCGGAATGCTACAGAGTGGCCTAACTCAGGTTGTTGTAGCGGAAAGGCTCCAAGTCAGCCAAAGTGTGATATCTCGACTTTGGAATAGGTTCAGGGAGACAGGTTCCGTGTTGGAAAGACCAAGGCTTGGTGGGCGACGAAAAACAACACCTGCTCAGGATCGTTTCATCACCGTTTCGGCGAGAAGAAACCCTACATCTACGTATAGAATGCTACGGAATACTGTTCAAAATGCAGATGGGGTCCAAGTTTCCATCGAAACCATCAGACGACGTTTGAGAGAGGTGAATCTAGGTTCTAGACGTCCATTAAGAGGAGTTCCATTAACACGTGACCATAAGCGTCAAAGACTGGAATGGGCAAGGCAACATATCAATTGGAACGATCAATGGCGTAGTGTCCTTTTCACTGATGAATCCAGATATGGACGATTTTCAGATTCTCGAAGAATAAGGGTATGGACAATCCCACGCATACCCCGTAATTGTCGCTATGTCCAATAAGTCCATCCATTCCGAAGGGGTAGTGTTATGGTATGGGCCGGGATATGTTTCAACGGGCGCACAGATCTACACATTTGTCCTGGGAATATGACCGCTTTACACTATAGGGAGCATTTCATTGACAATGTTGTGCCAAATTTTCACGCTGCTATTGGTGAAACTTTTCAATTTCTAGACGATAACGCTAGACCGCACCGTGCAGCCATAGTTGAGAATGCGCGCGAGGAGCTTGGTATTCCACATCTACCAATATCTCCGCACTCACCAGATTCGAATTGCATAGAACATGCATGGGATATGCTCCAAAGAAGATTAGATAATCATCAACCTACCCCAGAATCCTTAAATGATCTGAGAGAGCTTCCCCGTTTATGGAAGAAATTCCTCAAGAAATGTTCAACAACCTCGTGTGTAGTATGCAAAGAAGATGTCAAGCTGTTATTGATGCGCGTGGAGGCCATACATTGTATTGATAGTCTTAAAATGCTCGAATTCTCTGGGAATAAAATTTCGTTATTTTACTCGATTTTTTTAACCACCCTGTATACGCTGCAGACCTACAGGCTAAAATTAATTTGCAACTTGAAATCATATTATTATGAATTTTCATCACAAAAATCTTATTTTAACTATATTTTTTTGCCATTTAAGTTAATATCCCTAACTCATGTGGAGCAGTTCATTTTATGCAATTTACGAAAATAAAAACTATCATTTCTTTTCTGATGAACTGAATCTTTCACCCTTTCCAAATAAGAATTTAAGTGCCTGTAGAATTTCATATCCCTTTAACTCTTCGATCTCGTATATTATAACTTTCTCTGTCGAAATACTCCCAAGTTTTCCACGGGAAAATCGCCCCTTCTTAGATTCGTTTCATCCGCTCCCCAACGGATGATATGAAAAGAAAGACATAGAGATATGAGAAGCAGGAGAGCCCTTTTCGAAATTACAGAGGGAGGTATTGGGTTACACATGAAGAAAATCATCGGCGTGAGCTCTGCGTGTGAGCAGCAGATGTTGCTTCGGATTCAGCAATTTCAATCGGGAACGGTGAACAATTTCCAAGTCTTCCAAGACATGACTGCGCCCTCATGATGTCTGGATCGGTTTCTTGATGAATTTATTCTACTCCGAACACTGGTGAATACTGCGACATCTGAATGAGATATGTCGACGTTTTACATCTGCAAATTTAATGCTTCGAAATGAATCTTTTTCCATCAGCAGAAATATTCATGCGTCAGTATTTCTGAATCCTTTTTCAACAAATTTTCTTCAAAACGAGTTTTGTGATTTCATGAAATGTTGCTTGGAATCATCCTTTGAATCTTTTTTTTCTATATGCACAAAATGAAGTCGATTCATTGACGTGAAAAGGGCAGACTTAACACACAAACGTGATAAGTTAATTAGAAAGATTTCATTTGTGTTTTATCTTCGGAAAATGGAATTTCATTCTGAAATATATATGTGCAAAGTTTTTCAGGTTACAACAATAAGGTTTGAATGAATTAAATTCATTTTTTGAATACAATACAAAATATGATCACCTCCACTATATCAATAACTGCTTGGCATTTTCTCTGCATGCTTTTAAACAAGTTGCTGTTGCTATTAAAGCATTTCCGGAAGTGGTCTGTAGGCATCGAGGGTTCCTGTAGTAGGTCCAAGCGTGTCCGATGGGATTTAGGTCAGGGGATCTTGAGGGTAATGTTAGATGTCGAATATCAATATTGATGAAATTTTCAGTGTAGAACAATATGCTTGTCTACTCTCAATAATTCCAACACTTTTTCAAAAATACAGATTGGGAATCATGATAACTTCAGATTAAATTTGCAGGTTGAAAAAACACCCTGTACATTCCGTTTTCGAAAATTCGCTACCTGTTTCAGATTCTACTATAAGTTCACATTACTGGAGCGTTTTTATTTTTTTTTTGGCACACGTCCAGTTTTCCTAGAAATTTTTAAAGATGAACAATATCGTTATTTCGCTCCAAGGCAGTGAGGATTTTCTGAACTGGATAGTAAAGCTGTATCGTCCCATGATACAAAGCTTTAAAATTTTTTTAGGAGAACTGGACGTGTGCCAAAAAAATGAAAACGCTTCAGTAATGGTGGCGAATTTTTGAAAACGGAAAGAACAGGGTGTTTTTCAACCTGCGAATTTGATCTGAATTTATCATAATTCCCACCCTGTATTTTTGAAAAAGTGTTGAAATTATTGAAAGTAGACAATCATATCGTTCTACGCTGAAAATTTCATCAACATTGATCAAGCTACACCAAAGTTATGAATGAAAAAAAATCGTTTGAATCGGACAAATCACCCTGTAGACTCTCAATAAAGGTCCCCAACCATAAACCAAACATTGTTTCGAAACTGCCTTGACTATAATCTGTTCGAATGTAAGAAGGTGCAATAATAACATGTTTGGAGCAGCGGTAGGAGGGCCTTCGTGAAGTTTCTTTCCGTCCAGAGTCGAATCGAGGAGATTTCACACAATCGTTCAGTTTTAACTGAACTTGAATTCCATTTTTTCAATAATTTATATAGCGTTGTTCTTTTGAAATTTGGCAAACTGTCGTCACCATTCACGATTTCTAGAACTTCGAAATCGTCAACCGAATCAATTATTTTTAACGACTGGGCTCTCCTCTTAGGTGGCGTCAATGTTTTATTCCCTTCATATTCTCTGAGAATTCTGAATACAGCTGAATCACTCTCCCCTGAGGATTTTGAAACAGTTCCTACTAAGTCTCTTTTCGATAAATCAGGATGTTCTTCCAATTCTTTTCGAAAGATTTTCAAAATTATCTCTTTCTCTTCAGCAGAGAAATGCGACCTTTAGGACCTTTTTCGTGGTGGTCCATACATATCACCCTCAGATGCAGTATCCGAATTCGACATTGTTCTATAAACACTAAAAACACTTTGTCAAAAGATTTTCCAACACAATACACTTTTCACAACAAAATCTATAAACACTTTGAACAGCTAGACCTTCACACAAGCTCTAGGTATTTTAACTGGTCTTGTCAATTGAAAAATTCGATATTTATCCAAATCAAGATAGCCTTAACGCATCAAGGGAAAGGACCCAAACCTGGTGTTTCCCGGAATTACCTTGTCGGAATCTTGAGCAGCCGACAAAGAGTTTCGTACATAATATAACTAAATATATTTCGGATATTACAAGTAAATGACCATTATAAATTTGAACAGAGATCTCTTTCGAGTCTTGTCAATTGAAAACTTCGATATTTATGCAAATCAAGATGGCTTTCACCCATTAGGGAAAAAAACCCAAATCTGGTGTTTCCCGGAATAACTTTGTCGGAATCTTGCAATGATTCCGACCCGAATCTCTAAAACTCTGGTGTTTGCTGGAATTTACTTGCCGCAATCTCGAGCATCCGAAAAAGAAATCATTTAGTAGATAATAATATAAAAACAAAACAAAATAAAAAAAAAGGTGCGTCGGATATAAAATGTTTATGACAGTTGCAAATCATAACAGAAATTTTGCACTAGAGTTTCTGAGAAAAAAAGTTCTAATGTGGGAATTGTTGACTCAAATTATTGAATTATTTCTCCTGGCAGTCTCGTAGGGCGGTCGAAGTGAGCGTTGTTATCAACGTTTGACCAATAGGAGCTTTATTGTGCGCAAACCAGACGATTCTGTTTGTTTACAAAGCTCCTTCTTATATTTGAACGGACTATAGTGTAAACTTCTCCTAAAATCTGATGGTCTCCTCCAGAATCACTCTGTATAACTATGTAGTATCCATTACTTGATTACTGACTTAAGCTTTTTATGTCTTTCTCAAGCAGGTTTTGTCTTTCATTGTATGATGTTTTATTCGTTTCGTTTTCTTTCGAAAAGAAAATGTTCGTTTAGAGATTGGGGCGTAGCAAAGAATTTAGTTCTCATTCTGAACTGTTAAGTAAATAATTGTGTGAGTATTTGTAATAACTGATGGCGCAGAATGATGCCATAGAAGAGCCTCGTCGTATTCTACAAAAACGACTGCAAATGGTCTTGCTATTCTGACACAAGTCACAATCTTTGTGTTTCGGAATAAGTCCCTGACAGACAACATTGACAGTGAAAATTCGCCATGAATAATCACGATTGTAACAGCAAGAGTCGGAGCAAATCTGTTCTATAGCGAGATTCAGAACAGAAGTTATGAAGAACATAACTCGGGCGTACCTATAAAGCTATCTCTATCCTCTCGCTTTTTGCGGCCTTCTCCAAGTCGAAAATAATGAATCCGCCGTTTCGCCCCGGGGTTGTTTCTATCCCACAATCGTCCCATTTGTCCCGGCTGATTGTTACCGAAGCCTGCGAATTTCAGAGGAGCGCCGGTTCTACTAAATATTTGAATGGTCAACTCGAGACGTCGGCATTAGATGCCACCCTTAAAAAGGAGCGTTGTCGTGCGATTTTCCATGCCTATTGACTCGCTTCTCTCTCTTCCACCCTCGTGAGTCGTGAATGAGGCCACCCTTCTCGAGTCACCCCGAAATGAATTATCTCTTTTCTTTCTCCGACCGGAGAACAGGTTTTCGTAAATATGCCAGGGAAGACCGAACGATAAAATAGATATTTATAACGGACAGAAAACGGCGCTTGTTCGTGGAAATGGTCTTGACGGTGATGAAGACGTTCTTGAGGAATATGAGGATGATGGTATGATTTATACGAGCTCTCGGGGTGATTGTTTCAGCGATTATACGGCTGTGTTTCATCCCGAGTGAGAACGTTAATCATTCTGTTCATGCCTACTGCATAATACATAACATAGTGGAAGTACCGGGAGTTTATCTCGAAAAAACCGCTTTAGCTAACGTCGAAATGGCAGTGAACGGCGCGAGTGCCTACACTGGACCCGTACTACATGCGGTACAATCGAGAAGCAGTTTAATTTGGTTGCACTGAGCCATTTTATTAATGCATAACTCGAAGAAAAGGTGTTATTTTGAATACGAAACGTCAACACCTTCCGACTTCTTCCTTTAGGGTCATGCGAAAGAGAAGGTCTACACCAAGAGCCCAGCGTCGATTCAAGAACTCAAAGATGGACTTCATGAGGCTATCGAGAACAAAGGGCAGCCACTTATCGAATTGGTTATGCAAAATTTCATGAAAAGTATATGGTCCTGTAGTCCTGGCCATGGTGGTCGTTTGGCTGATTTTATTTTCCATTATTTACGGCGTACCTTCCTATTCATAATGAAATAAACATCCTATCATTTATATAAAAAATAGCATTTTCCGTCGACCATAGAATAAAAGCTCATTTTAACGCACTCGAAATCATCCATATGACCTATTTTAATGCATGATTTCTTATTAATGCATGATTGTCATGGCAACCGAACATAAAATATTCAGTCAGAGCACTATCGAGCTTGGTTAGAAATCAAGTTCTGTCAAAGAAGGGTATATTGACAACTCCATTCAAAATAAAATAGACTGCAGAAGAAATTTCAGGTGATTAAAGTTGCAAAGTAAATAATACATCAACCTCCACTTTCTCCACACGTTCCTTATCGGATATCATAGGTAATGATATAAATGCAAACTAAATTCAGAATGTCACAACATGTCCAATATTCCTTCCATGAATTTTTCGAATTGTTCCATAGGGAGCATAAATATTGATATATAGAAATGAACATAGAAATCTACATTATGTCAAATTTGTCTATTATGCAAAATAAAAATTCATTTCAATCCACATTTCATATTTAATTCGTGATGAGGTCGACGGAAAAATCTTGTAATCAACTCGTTTATTAATTCAGCGATTAATGGTCTCAAACATTAACGCTCACGCGTTAAAATATTTCGACCATTAATCGCTGTCATTAATAAACTAGTTGATTAAATAACTATTTTCTCTGAATGTCAAAATGACAATTCTTATTGGCAAACCTTTCATATGAATGTTCATTGATAACTTTTCTTGCTGTTTGCGTTTCTGAGAATTTTGGATCAGTTATTGTTTCACACAATCAATTTCGTTTGAATATCGGAAAATTCGTTTTGCAATAGATGTGAACTTAGTGTGAATACTGTTAATAGGGCTGTTGTTATGATCGAGGCGGGACGTAATCAAGGAGGATGCGAATTTTCTTCAAGTTAGTGAAAGCATAGCTTCCCAGCTCGATCATCGATATCGAGAAACTGGAAACGTGACCGTAAGGCCGAGAAGTAGACGCCCAAGACCACAAGACTGCACAAGACCGATTTCCGACTGTGTGTGTCTTGTACTCTGTTCAAATGTAAGAAGGAGCAATAATAACATGTTTGGCGCAGCGGTAGGAGGGCCTTCGTAAAGTTTCTTTCCGTTCAGAGTCGAATCGAGGAGATTTCAAGCAATCGTTCATTTTTAACTGAACTTGAATTCCATTTTTTTTCAATAATTTATAGGACGTTGTTCTTTTGAAATTTGGCAAACTGTCGTCATCATTCACGATTTCTAGAACTTCAGAAATCTTTGGGATTTCAATATTTCATTTCGGAAAAAAAACCGTGGACCATTCTTCTGATAAGGTTCACATCGAAATCGTCAACCGAATCGATTATTTTTAACGACTGGGCTCTCCTCTTAGGTGGCGTCAATGTTTTATTCCCTTCATATCCTCTGAGAATTTTGAATACAGCGGAATCACTCACCCCTGAGGATTTTGAAACAATTCCTACTAAGTCTCTTTTCGATAAATCAGGATGTTCTTCCAATTTTTTTCGAAAAATATTCGAAATTATCTCTTTCTCTTCAGAAGAGAAATGCGACCTTTTGGACCTTTTTCGTGGTGGTCCCCACATATCACCCTCAGATGCAGTATCCGTTTCCGAATTCGACATTGTTCTTTAAACACTATATACACTTTGTCAAAAGATGTTCCAACACAATAAACTTTTCACAACAAAATCTATAAACACTTTGAACAGCTAGACCTTCACAGTAGCTCTAGGTATTTTAACTGGTCTTGTCAATTGAAAACTTCGATATTTATGCAAATCAAGATGGCTTTAATCCATTAAGGGAAAAAACCCAAACCTGGTGTTTCCCGGAATTACCTTGTCGGAATCTTGAGCAGCCGACAAAGAGTTTCGTACAAAATAATATAAAATTGTGGACCGAAACTAAATATATTTCGGATATTACAAGTAAATGACCATTATAAATTTGAACAGAGATCTTTTTCGAGTCTTGTCAATTGAAAGCTTCGATATTTATGCAAATCAAGATGGCTTTCACCCATTAGGGAAAAGGACCCAAATCTAGTGTTTCCCGGAATTACTTTGTCGGAATCTTGCAAGATTCCGACCCAAATCTCTAAAACTCTGGTGTTTCCTGGAATTACCTTGCCGCAATCTCGAGCATCCGAAAAAGTAATTATTTAGTAGATAAGAATATAAAAACAAAACAAAATTAAAAAATTGGGTACGTCGGATATAAAATGTTTATGACAAATCATAACAGAAATTTTGCACTAGAGTTTCTGAGGAAAAAAGTTCTAATGTGGGAATTGCTGACTCAAATTATTGAATCAATTCTATCCAGTACCATCCACAGTCCGAATACGATCCTGGCAGTCCCTTAGGGCGGTCGAAGAGAGCGTTGTTATCACCGTTTGATCAGTAGGAGCTTTATTGTGCGCAAACCAGACGATTCTTTTTGTTTACAAAGCTCCTTCTTATATTCGAACGGACTATAGTCCTAGAGAACCTTTGGTTGCTTCTCTGGTGTCGTGGTGTGTATCATAATCGATATTTTTCAAAGCCATAATACTTTCTTCTACAACCCTTCATCAAGAAAGCCAAAGTCGTTTATTCAAGATTCATATTTTCGAAGTCTCGCCCCTTCATAAAAATATCATCAATCCATTCTTCGGTGATAAAGTGCCAGGTTACTAATGTTCAACATTACCATCGCACATAAATTGTTTCGTTACTTCCGGTTTTGTTCCGGATATGCTTATAATGGCCCTTGAGGGCTCTGAATGTAATAACACCGCGGTTAGACCCAACTTGTGCGTACAAAATTATGAGATCGATTAATCATCTTCTGACGAACCTCTCAGAGCTCACCGATTCGGAGGAGGTTCAATTTTCCGACCGAGAATTTCTCTCTCTTGAAGTTTTGACGTAGATTAAATAAACAGAAATAGAAAGATTACAGCTTGATGAAGTGTAGACGTGATTTGTATTGAGTGTCTGTCAATTACTTTATCTGTAATTCGGATTTGGCTTCACCGATTGTTTTTCATCAATAGATTAACGTTAAACTGATTCTGAAGATCAATTAATACTTTAACGGTTGGATTAGACTAGCTGGGTGTTAAACTAGTTTTTTTGTGTTAATATTTCTGTTTTCCTTTCCTACTCGATATCATATATTTGGGAATGTGTAAAATTAGAATCAAGGAGACTTTGGCATCAAGTTGAGGTATAAAATTGAAACAAACTACAAAGACAGGTATCAAAAGAGAAAGGATACAAAAACAAGTTATATATCTTCAAAGAAATATATAAACAATAATACAAAAAAGAGAATGAAGGAATAGAAGGTGTAATCAAATGTAAAAAGCTTGGAATACTTTATTCGTATCAACAAAAACATAATTGTGATTTAATATGTGTAACCAGTAAGTAACATACTTTACATTTCGAACGTATACACAAGTGGAAACCTGAGTATATTCTCTGCCAACTTTCTAGCTAATAATTTTTCTGAACTTCCATCAATATGATTTATGACTTACATTATTGTTATAAATCAGTTATGAGATGTAACGTCTTAATAATGATCTAACTGATTTATATCTGATGTGAGATATTAAAATCTACACCCACACTCTTGAAAGAACTGTATGATCTCTATACATTACGGATACAAAGTTGCTGTTCGTAATTTACCATTGAATTGTTTGGGATCAGAGCATGGTTCTCTTTCTTGAATCATTTGTATTTTATCTTTTGATGATTTAATTTGTAGATTGATATATAAATGAAATGGATGAAAGTCCTCAAATTGAACAAAGAATTCCCACATTTTTACTCTATGGATATTGAGAATTCGAATGTTATACCTAGTTGTTTTCCCATTTTGGGATCTATAATGACTAGGTTCTGCCACAGATTAAACGAAAATTCATTAAAAATTGAATTCTTAATCATATCAGACAATCGAAAATGAAAAAATATTTTTTGGGAGAAATTCATTTTCAATACCGGTATGATAGGCCCTGTTCTACAGGAACGTCAATGATAGGCACTCGAACTTGAAACGCCCTATATAAACCCAAATACACATCATAGAAATACATATATGCACGTATTTTTTTATGCAACAATAAAAAAATATTTTTCAAACCTTTTGTTTTTGAATTTGCCCATAGAATTGTTCACAAAATCAGCTACCGTCATTGGGTCACCCAACTTTATATATGGGGTGTTCCTTATAAAGCTGTCCATGTTAATCGATCGTTCAATTTGAAGTTTTTGAAAAAGTCAAGAAATATGTCGATTATATCGGGTGTTTTTCAGGGTGATAGAACTTTGAATTGAAATAAAACACATTTAAATTAAGATTGAAGCCAAATTTTTTTTCGAAAGATAATTTTATGTCATTTATGTTTTGAAAATACTTTCATATGTCAACCACGACTACCTCTGAGGGACCGTATTCGACAAGACCAATTTTCGACAACTTTAACGAGTAATTCAGGCCTTATTTCAGCAATAACACGAGTTATGTTGACTTCAAAAGCGTCTATTGTTTCATACCCCAAAGAAAATAATCCATTGGAGTTATGTCGCATGATTTTGAAGGCCAATTAATTGGATCATTTCTCGAAATAATGTCATCGCCAAATATTTCTTTCAATAAATCAATTGTTACGGTAGCAGCATGAGGTGCAGCACCATCTTGTTGGAACCGAAACACTTCTGGGTCGATACCAAGCAAATTTTGAAACAAATAATCACTGATCATCAATCTGTAACGAGCACCATTCAATGGAACATTAGCTTCAGCATCGTTTTTGAAGAAATATTGAGCGATGATGCCTCCAGCGTGTGACGTACACCATACAGTGTGTTTTTAAAGATGCAATGGAACATGCAGAACTTCATGAGGATTGTTTTCACTCCATATCCGGCAATTTTGCTTGTTTACGTAGCCGTTCAACCAGAAATGAGCTTCATCACTAAACACAATTTTTCGATAAAAAAGTTGATCAACTTCAAGAAGTTCTAGGGCCCAATCAGTAAACAAACGACATTTATTGTGATCAAGTGGCTTTAGTTCTTGAACCAGTTGGATTTTGTATGGGTATAGACCAAGATCTTCACGTAAATTTCCATGTGGTGGATGCACAGAGTCCAACTTGTTGTGAACGTCGACGAATAGACAAAACGGGATCCTCATTCACACTATCAATTACAGCAGCGGTATTTTCTTCTGTACGTACAGTTCTTCGTCTTGTTGTTGTTGTTGCATCGAGTATAGAAAATGTTGTCCGAAATCTATCGATAGTTCGACGAATAAGCTGCTCTGATGAACGATTATGCAAACCATAAATTTCACGAAGTGCTCTATAAGTTTGGCGAATAGAACACTGATTTTGAAGATAAATTTGAATCATTTGTATACGTAGTTGCGGCGTGAGACTTTCCAAGATAATTTGTCAATGCTTACTGATCAGAAATGTCAAAACAACATGGCTTCTTCATTCTGTCAAATCACAGTTATCCTTTTCGAAAATTCTATCACTCTAAAAAACGCCTAATATTTCATATCTTTTTCTCAGAAAAGTATGATGATTTTCTGTTCACTTACGGTGTATCACACGAAATATTGAAGTTGAAAACTGAATCAACCAAGGGGAACAACTACGGAATAAGTAATGATGGCCAAATCAGATTAAAAATCGACATTTTTCCAGTATTTTCACTACCCAAATTCTGTTTACCAGAATTGAACGTGTTAAATAACAATACACACAACCAAACTTATATGGAATCACCCTGTTATTTGGAAAAAACGAATTTTAATTAAAAAAAAGTCGCTGAAAAGTGAAGAGCAGTTTTCCCAAAACAAGTTTATTACAAAAATAATATAAATTATTAAAAGATTATTTTTATAATAGAACAGAAAATTAAAAGTGTAAATTTCTCTAAAAATAATTTTTATGTAACTGAGAATTGAACAACAAATAAAACGATTTTAACAAATCAATAATCAGTATTACCACCCCTGGCATTGATACAAGCTTGAATTCGACGAGGCATGCTTTCTATTAAGTTGTTAATTTCTTCTTCTGAAACATTTGCCCATTCCTCTAAAGCCGCTTGTATAAGTTGCTCTGCGTTACCAGGATTATTTTGACGAGCTCTAATTTTTCTTTTGATCCTATCCCACAAGTGCTCGATAGGATTAAGGTCCGGTGAACAAGAAGGCCACTCTAAAACAGTCACACCTTCTGTTTCGAAAAATTTTTTTGCAACTCTGCTGGTATGTGCATAAATAGGAAATAATCTCCAAAAGCACCTCGCCAGAGCCTCACTACAGGTTGTAGCACTAGATCAACATACCTAGGCCCTGTCAGAGATTGTCTAATGGGAATTAAAGGAGTTTTCTCACCAAACATAATTCCGCCCCAAAACATTACAGTACCTCATTTGTATTTAGGGATCGGTCTTGCAGCTTGGAGCCTAGCTTGCCTCCCTCTACCTCTTAAAATGCGAACACGCCGGTCGTCTGATCGTAGGCCAATTCTGGTCTCATCCGAAAATAAGACATTTTTTCAATCTTCAAAAGTCCAATTTTCATGCTCTAAACACCAATTAAAACGGTCAATTTATTTTGCCTTGATAGTTCTGGAACTCTTAACGCTGTTCTCTTGAATAATTCCCGAGCGCGAAGTCTTTTTCTGATAGTTTCGACAGAAACACTAACACCTGTAGCTTGCAAAAATTGCCTTTGAAGCTCTGAATGAGATACTGCGGGATTTCTTCTTGCTGTTTGGGCTAAAAAGCGATCCTGCCTTTCTGTAGTTACTCTTCCACGACTTCTTCTCGGCCTATTCTTTAGGGTTCCTAACTCCAGAAACCTTGCATAGGTTTTTGAAACAACCCCTTGTGTAACCCCCACCGTTCTTGCAATCTGTCTTTGTGACATACCTTGTTCTGCCATAGTAATAATTCTTCCTCTCTGGACTTCCGATAACCCCACATAAGGCATTTTTTTTAAAACGTCGCAAAAAAACAAAATATAAATTCACTGCGACCTTCGAACGAAATGGTAAAATCGACACTGCAAAGCCAAATCAGATCAAGTGCTTATGAACCTAACTGTTTTTGTGAGTAAACACATGCACTTTTTATTTGCTTCTAACGAAAAAGATATCAAAATAATATTTCATCTTAATACTGGGTGATTCCATATAAGTTTGGTTGTGTGTAGGTACATCATTGTAGGGTACAATAAATCAGTGTCCGCGCTTCAACAGTCATCGACATCGATGCTTTCCCGCATTATCCCACCCCTAACATTCACCCACACGAAAGAAGGCAAAATGAGGAACTCTCCTCTACATACTGCGGACGAATTGGATCCCAACTGTTCCGCACGATGATGCGAAAATGATTCCCCTTAAAAAAAGACGGTTCAGCAACGGATTAGGAGTTATGGTTTTTAATAAAGCCAAGATCGGAAAAATCCAACGGGGAGGCTACGGAATCGCCGGGAATACAAATGAGAGTGTACACTTTTGGCGCGGATACGGCTGCCCCTTATCGATTGAAGTGTAACGTTACGGACCTGATGCGCCGCGACGCTATCGGAGCCACCCCAGAGATGTATTTCACGGAAATCGCCGCGAGGGAAACCCGGAAGTGAACTGTATACAATTCCATTCACACTGCGCCTAGAGATATCGGGAACGGTTCGAAACGATTATTGAAGGACCTTCGGGAGTTGGTTTCACGAAGTTTATGAAAAAAAAAACTGAAGTACTAGAAAAGCTGCGATATTCATTGCGGAGTGATCGATCGTTAACTTGATTCTCGCCACGACTGAACGCACATTTTAGTTGATCATCGTTTATATCGATGAATAATCGTGAAACAATTACATTCCGTTATAATTTCAATAATGGAAAATTATTATTAAGTTGAGTGGGCATCGGTTAAACTTTGAATTATTGAGAATGAATTTGCGAATAGATATCTTTTTTTTTAGAGTGTTAAAATTTTCGATAAGGTTACCTGTCATTTGACGAAGGTAGAAGCCATGTTGTTTTGACATTTTTGTTCAGTAAGCACTGACAAATTATCGTGGAAAGACTCACGCCGCAACAACGTTTACAAATTGTTGAAATTTATTTTCAAAATCAGTGTTCTATTCGCCAAACTTATAGAGCACTTCGAGAAATTTATGGTTCACATAATCGTCCATCAGAGCAGCTTATTCGTCGAACTTTTGATAGATTTCGGACAACATTTTTTCTACTCGATGCAATAACAACAAAGAGACAAAGAACTGTACGTACAGAAGAAAATATCGCTGCTGTAATGGAAAATTTTGCGTAAAGATCTTGGTCTACACCCATACAAGATCCAACTGGTTCAAGAACTAAAGTTATCTTTCAAATAAAGAAAAATTGGCTTCAATCTTTATTTAGATGTGTTTTATTTAAATTCAAAGTTCTGTCACTCTAAGAAAACACCCGATATATAGATAGATAGATACGAGGATATATTGAAAAATTCTTAGCCTATAGAACCAAACAAAATTTCAATGTCAAAATATTTTATTACTCGAAATATTCTCCTCTTAATTGAATACATTCATCACAGCGAACCTGCAACGTCTCTAGACCTTTCAAAAAAAATGTATCTTCTTGCTCTGCAAACCAGTCCTCCACAGCTTTTATTACCTCCTCGTTGAAAGAAAATTTACGACTTTTTAAACTTTTTTTCAGTTGAAGAAAGATGATAGTCGGAGGGAGCCAAATCTGGTGAATAAGGGGGGTGTTCTAGTAATTCAAACCCTAAATCACGAATTTTTTGCATGGCAACATGAGATTTGTGTACTAGGGCGTTGTCCTGTAAAAACAAAACACCTTTGGATAGCTTTCCGCGTCTTTTCTCTTCAATTTTTTCCCGTAAAGTGGTCACTAATGTCGAATAGTAATCTCCAGTTATTGTTCTACCCTTATCCAAAAAATCAATCATGATTACTCCATGGCAATCCCAAAAAACTGAAGCAAGAACTTTTCCAGCAGATTTTTGGACACGAAACTTATTAGGTCTTGGAGAACCAGAGTGTCGCCATTCCATCGATTGTTGCTTTGTTTCTGGATCGTAGAAATGTACCCAAGTCTCATCCATAGTGATAATTCGGTTTAAGAAGTCTACATCGTTTTCAAATCGAGCACAGATCGAACGCGATGCTTCTACCCTTGCACGCTTTTGGTCAACGTTCAAACATTTGGGGATCCATTTTGCAGAAATTTTTCTCATGTCCAAATTGACGTGAACTATATGATGAACGCGTTCGTATGAAATCTTCAGTGCTTCAGATATCCGTTTTAGCCCAATTCGACGGTCTGATAAAATCATGTCATGAACTGCATCGATATTTTCGGGGACTGACACAGAAACTGGCCTTCCCGATCGGTCATCATCTTCAATGGAAAATTTACCTCTCTTGAAGCTTGCAGTCCCATTTTTCACTGTCGCATACGAAGGATATTGTGATCACCAAGGATATTAAGCATATCTTCGTAAATCTGCTTACTTCTTAACCCTTTTAAATAAAGGTACCTACTTGATGATGGCTCGATACTCCAATTTTTCGATTTTTACAATTTCGGTGGACGTCTTTTTTTTAAATTTATTGCGTAACTCTGGTTTACTTTTTTGACTTCGAACTCTACATTGACACTTCGTATAAGTTATTTTTCGTTGATATGGTATCGCAAAATTTTTTTTATGCATGGAACTGGTCTAGGCTAACTAGATATCAAAACATCCTCGTAGATGATAGCTGATTAATTGGTCCAAAACAACCATCCAAAATGAATGACTACATGTTTTAAGATTCCAAGTACAAATTTCCTCTCATAAAACCCGATTTTAACGGTTACGGTCCTGACCTGCGGCAATGGAAGGGCCCCTCGTTGATAAATCGAACTTCTCCACTAGGCTTCTATATTATATTTCTTGTTCTTTCCATTCCCCCTCATTTCCGAGCTTTAAATAATCGCCCCTAGGAATTCCTTCGTCACTAGAACGTTTACAGATTGTTATTCACTTACATCTGTAAATTGGTTTATTATTTTCGAGCTGCAGCGATCCATGCTGCTGAGAAATTGCCGGGTCTCAAATAATAATTACCCAAGGTGAAGTTACAGAATTTGGCGTAATTTCGTTGGAAGAAATGATTGCCTTTCTTCGTGAAGAACGAGCTTGATTTCGTGTTTTCGAGTTTTCGAGTTTTGGAAGCAGAAAAAAGATTGATAGAAAGATAGAATAATTGAAGGGAGTTTTGATTGTGTCCAAATTCTCGTTTCTATAAACAGTAAATACCTAAGATAAGAATTTTGTGTGTTACTTTTTACTCCCATATCTGGTGAAAAGTATGTTATTCGTACAGAGGTACAGATGATACCAGGTAAAAGTTTAAACCTCCACAACAGCTGATATTTCTCAATAGAATGAAGATATAACATCAGGTAGGTAGGTTCAGTCATCTTGTAGAATTTTCTGTATGGACTTGCTGATGGCTTTGCATTAGAAGCAAGGCGACGGTGCGTTGACTGATCTCCTAACCGCATTGCACACGATAGAAAAATATTCAAAGTATTCATCAGCGTTTTCGAGAAACGGAAATATTAAAGCGACGTGGAGAACCAGGAAAGCCAAGGACTGCAAGAACGATAGAAGTGGGAGACAATGTGATGGACATGGTAGAAGATGATCCAGGTACTTTACCGTATACGCGAAATCTTGCAAATATACTGCTCCACAAGAGTTAGGGATATCGTATTCAATCGGTTTTAAAAGTATGTAATCTTCGAGAAAACTGCTGTAAAATCATTTAAAACTCAATAACAACTTGAATCGATCCAATAAAAATCAGTATGAGACATTTCGTCAATCTGGTCGCCTTTTTTCTGAAGTTTGGTTCTTTGCATAATATGCTTCATGATTGTTCTTATTTTGAAATGAAGTCAGTTTATCAACGGCTTCGATTTGAAACGAGTTTTCTGAAAATGCCAAGACGTAAATTAACAAACGCTGAGGCTAATAGGGCTATCGGAATGCTACAGGGTGGCCTAACTCAGGTTGTTGTAGAGGAAAGGCTCCAAGTCAGCCAAAGTGTGATATCTCGGACTTTGGAATAGGTTCAGGGAGACATGTTCCGTGTTGGAAAGACCAAGGCTTGGTGGGCGACGAAAAACAACACCTGCTCAGGATCGTTTTATCACCGTTCCGGCGAGAAGAATCCCTACATCTACGTGTAGAATGCTACGGAATACTCTTCAAAATGCAGATGGGGTCCAAGTTTCCATCGAAACCTTCAGACGACGTTTGAGAGAGGTGAATTTAGGTTCTAGACGGATAAAATATCCCTAATAGTCCGAGGAATAACCCCTTCAATTTTTGCCGCATGTTTACGTAACACCCTGTTTACCATACAATGAAATGAAGCTTTTATTGAAAAAATTAGCACGCCGATAGGTGTAAGGCTGCCGGTCTACCTACTTATGAGCCTGTTTAAACGCGGGCATGAGTGTTATATCTGTAATTCTGTACGCAACCGGTGAAAAAACATCCCGTACGATCGCTCACTAGGTATATCACATCGAACAGACTCATAAAATGCACGGACAAATTCGAATATCATGACAGGCTATTGAATCGAGTTTTGGCGGCAACATGTGGACGCCTATATTGTTTCAAGTTTATAAAAACAAAAAGCAATAATGACAGCTGTTGCTTGTTACCCGGGGGGGTTCTGTCTGTTCACCGACTGGTCTAACGACTACCGGTATCACAGGTGAAAGCGAGTCGTACTCGGTCTAGTTCATGCACCCCTGTTTCGCTCGCGAGCGGGCGTTTTATTTGGTCTCTTCCAGAGGAGTGCAGAGCCATCACCCCCGCCTAGATTATCGGATAAAGAGCACCGGCGTGTGGTTTGTGGCTCCCTTCATTAACTTTTTGTCACAACAAGTTGATTTGATAATCTCCGATTAGTTTATCTGGTCCTCTGGATGATACCGTGGAATCAGAGTTATCGGATGGTTTCTTTCAGTTTAGAAAAGCCAAATGGAATAATTTCATTCACTCAATTACCTGAAAATATTCATTAAATATCCTGAAAGACGTCGAACTCAAAGTTTGAAGTGCCATTCTTCTACGTAGAAATGCAAACCGTACAATACACTTATAAATGATTGGTTACGGAAGTAACACTCGAACACAAATAGAAGTAAGGGCCGGTTTTATAAAGGGCACGTTCAATCCGAGGTTACTCAAACGAGGATTGGAAGTCAACCCTCGGTTGAAAAAAGTTCGGTATTATAAACGTCTTTGCGGCCTCGGTTCAACAACCTCGGATTGAGATCGCTTTTTTTGGGTTGGCTAACCTGAATCTTATTTCTCGAAGTATTTTGGCACGTTTTTTTCATACCATGTTTGGATAAATTCAATAATCGTAGTCTAATAAAGACAAAACAAGAAGCTAATTCGAATATTCCCGTGTTTTGTGACGGTCACGGCAGAGAATTGGGAGAAATCTGATTTCCTACATCAAAACAAATTATGTAATAAAAAAATTTATAATTTATGAAATGAGGACAGACTTCGTACAAATTTTTTCCACTCGAAGCTATTGCCAAATACGCTCTAGTCTTTATCACTTTTGTCAACTTATTTGACTCGAATGATCTAAGTTTGTACTTATTGGATATTCTGAAAAGTCTTATCTCAAACTCTTATGCCAAGTAACCAAATAACAGCTAGGACAATACAAAACATCCAATGAAATTACATTAACATTTAATCGTACAAGGATGTAGTTATATTTAGGATAGAAACAAATCATTCTTGATCTTGTTTGATTGAGTACATGAAATACACATTTAATTTGAAGATAGCATTTATTATTAACTATTCGGGTTGAGAGTCATGAATAGAATCAGTATAGCAATATTATGCAGGACTTCGCAAGTCACAAAAATAATAGTTGTTCTCAAATGTAATCAGATAAAAGAATGGGAAATGTTCTTTTACACGCCAGAGAGTCCTTAAATTGAATTCATAGTTCATATGTGAGCTTCATTGAATAAATGATCATCCATTGATCTGCGAGATGGGATCGGTGTCATCAATCATTTCTTTAGAGTATATTAAAAATTTTCTATGATGAGAATTACCAAATTCATAAGCTTAGCCACTTGGAAATTTGAAGGAAAGTAACCTTTTTCACATCTGAAGCATTCAGCATTTTCACAACCCATTGAAATAAGCATGGACATGTACTATGTAATAATACCTAATCAAGAAATCCTTCTAGAACGGTGAGTGAGCTCCAGCAACACGATTCTAATACACCGAAATTTGGTCAGTCAATACAACCTTTCCCTTGTTAGTTACTATTCCTGTTGATTGCTTGGCATTTTGATAGAATGATGAAATAAGCACTAGAATACTTTTGGATGATGTCCAAAGTTCTAGACATTTGACAACTTTCTGACTTTTTTTTTATGTTGATTTCTGTATACCACGAAAATCTTCGAAAATGTTAACAACTCTGAAAAGATTCAGCTCATTCAGAGTAATTTCATCCACCCGTTAAAAGAGTTTTTTCATTTGACCAACATCTCTTCTTCGTGCCATCTTCGAAGTGGTCAAAAGGAAATGTGAAATCATTCGATTGGTATCTTTCTTATTCACCATCGTTACTATCTTTTGAATGCCTTGCAGTTATTTCATTATTATCATAACTAGAGTCATTTTCGATATCTATTATATTCACACAGGAACCTGGCAGTTCTATCCCTCGAAGATAAGGCACAAAAATTCAGTTTCAATTCAGGAATATTTTTCCAAACACCAAAGATGAATTATTTATACATAGCAAACCTACAGAAGACTGATTAATATCAGGCATTCTATCAATGTAATATCATATACCTAATATTTTCATTCCAAGCAACTTCAATGTGCCACAACAAAATGTTTGGTTTTGTTTTTATTAACATAAAGTGAGGTTAGTGGTCGGCCATCTAGAAACGTCAAACGTTTCAATCCTCGGTTGAAATCTATAACGGAGCTACATTCACCGGTTGAGTCAATCCAGGGTTGAACCCGAGGTTGGATGTTTATAATACGGAAATCGACATTCGACGGCGGATTTGGGTTCAACCGGGGATTGAAATTCTTTTATGAAACCACTTGTTTCATGGACATTTTCCGGATTTGCCGTCCCATGGGACGATAAGTTTAGGGTGTTTTTTTTAGAGTGTTAGGTACATGGCTTCTACCTTCTGTCAAATCACAGTTATCCCTACCGAAAATTCCATCACTCTAAAAAAACACGCGATAGAATAAAGAAGCAGTTTGAGCAATATAACCATAATAAATAGGCATAGTTAAATCTACGGGGTTAAAAGGAACAAGTTAAGTCGATAACCTCTGGAATATATCCTGGAATCAGGGAACCGTGAAGACGAGAAATATTGAAATTGATGGATAACCATTTTTTTTATTCAATCGACTCGAATAGAGCATGCGAATTATGATAGCCAAGGAATCCTCTCGAGTTCCTTATCGAGTGAAGGAAATCTAAGGATTCAATTTCCTCAGATGGAATTAATCAATCAATCGATTGGAATCGTTCCCACTCGCTATCAACAACTCAAATGAATTTGTTCTGTTCAAGGCAAGGTTTCTGAAGGGTGCCAACTTGAATATGTCACTCTTGCACACAGTTTATTTTACCGAAACAGAATCCTACTGAAATAGTAGGTACACAGTTTGAAATATTCTATTTCTATTCTAAGTTTTCAAAATGTATGTAAGTAACTATCAGTAAGTAATCTCTGGTTTATCAGGAGGATCTTTGCGTTCTGATTTAATGATCAATATTAAAACGTATTGGGATGAAAATATGCGGACGATATGGGTGTCCAATTTCTGTGTTCATTCATGATAACAGACCTCGTTTTCAGATTGCTAGTCGGCAACAAGGTTTCACAAAGCCTGCCTGGGTAATAGATGGGTAGTGAGAAAGGTCGGACTTTTATTATACCTTCTTGAGCGGTAGAAGAATGAACGAGTCTTGGTAGATAGTAATTCGGTGAGAAAATATTTGCACAATGATGTCGACGAAATATTTGTAACCCATTTGAATCTGGATGGTTTCACGTATCTACGTAATGAAGACTGTCTCAATTAACCCATATATTTTAATAATTATCCACACACTTGGCCTTTGAAGTGAATTTGGTTGCAATTTATTCTCCAATTATACAGGGTCTTTCACGAGGAACCTCACCCATATTTATACGGGAAACTACTGAAAGTATTTTCATGAAATTCAGCACTTATAAGTATTTCACGATGCTGATGAAATCTAAAATATTTTCAAGGCATGAGCACCTCCAGTTTTTCCGGAAATGACGTCAACTTCCGTTTTTCAAATTAGAAAACCATGTTTTTATTGCAGAAATAGATTCCTTAGAAAATTTCAAGTTATTTTGATGTAACATTTTTCAGTTTTGGTTGGAAAATTCTCTCTGAGCGGGAAAATTCGAAAAAAAATCGAAAATAGAGCTCCGCTGAAACAAGAATAACTTCGAGGTTTTTGGATGGAAAATTTTCATTTTTGGGATTTTTCAAGATGTAAGATTGATGTATCCACTTTAGAAATCGAAATCGCGATTCATGATACAGGGGGTGAAAAAATCGCTTTCAAAGTTAGGGATGACAAAAATGGTGAAAAATCAATTTTTTCAAATTAGAACCCCATTTTTTTATGGCAGATATTGAATCTACGTCAACAAATAATGTGAGTGTATGTATCACACCCTTGCCCTAAAATGGATATTTTCTGAGTTAATATCCACTTTAGGGCAAGTTGATGACGAAAGTTTTCGATGCATTCTGGATCTTGCGCCATATACAGCTCCAGAACTCCAATGGACTTCTGAATATGGAAGGGCTGTGTGTCCTGTGAGAAAGGCAATGAGGAGATGTGACCTGTTCTTACTGAGATCTAGATACTTTTTGAATATTGAAGATTCCAAGTTCCAAAGGAACTCTTTGGAATGCTCCCTTCCTGAAAGATTCCTCCAGAATGCCTATACCACCGTCGTAGTTCTGGGCCAGTAAGTGGCGTTTGTGCTCTCTTACTGGCTAGTGGGTTGACCTCTTCGTTTCCTTTGATTCACGAGTAACCAGAAACTCAGACTAGAAAGACCTTGTTGTTTTTGCCTATTTCGTTGATACTTCTTCGGCACTACCATCTCAGCTTTGATTATAATGAAGCTTAATGCTTTATAGCAGCTGGACTATCAAAATGCATCACTAAATATTGAACACAACCCTAAAGGTGATAGAAAAAAAAGTTCGAAGATGTAATCAATATTCCTGCCGACCCATCGAGCTGCCCTTGGAAAAAACATCAAACCTGCTACAATATCACGACCAAATTCCTCGGTTCAATATCTTTGGACCTTCTCCACATTCCCATAAATAAGTAACAAGCCACTCTACCCTCGAGGTCGGTTATTGGCAACTATCTCTCACATGCAGTTCCTGCAGCCCGTTTTCCAATTGCCGTAAAAGCAGGAAAACAGAACAAAACGCCAGCAGTGACAGTCCGACTCACTTGCGCGGTTTCAGCGGCTCGCTTAACTGGTATTTATCGAAACGCAAATTTAATAAACGTGAAATGTCGCACAAATGTACCGCCAAGTTTCGAGTGCCCGCCATTACGAAAAAATTCGAAATTATTAGCTGTTTTCGCAATTGATTCATTATCGCGTGTCACGGCCAGGGCCCGGTTTTTTAGGTTTATGGAGTAGCGTGAAGAGAGGCTGTTTTGGACATATTCATATGGGGACATTTGGACAATTGGTTGATGAAAAAACTGGCGGTTTGACGTATGGAAGGAAGTGGATTGCCGCAGCCATTAACATGTGAAATTTGCATCGGTTTTCGTTTTTCCATGCATACAAATATACTGCTCCACAAGAGTTAGGGATATCTATATCAATCGTTTTCAAAAGTATGTAATCTTCGAGAAAATCGCTGTAAAATCATTTAAAACTAAATCAGAACTTGAATCGATCCAATAAAAATCAGTATGAGACATTTCGTCAATCTGGTCGCCTTTTTTCTGAAATTTGGTTCTTTGCATATGCTTCATGAATGTTCTTATTTTGAAATGAAGTCAGTTTATCAACGGCTTCGATTTGAAACGAGTTTTCTGAAAATGCCAAGACGTAAATTAACAAACGCTGAGGCTAATAGGGCTATCGGAATGCTACAGGGTGGCCTAACTCAGGTTGTTGTAGCGGAAAGGCTCCAAGTCAGCCTAAGTGTGATATCTCGACTTTGCAATTGGTTCAGGGAGACAGGTTCCGTGTTGGAAAGACCAAGGCTTGGTGGGCAACGAAAAACAACTCCTGCTCAGGATCGTTTCATCACCGTTTCGGCGAGAAGAAACATCGACGTGTAGAATGCTACGGAATACTCTTCAAAATGCAGATGGGGTCCAAGTTTCCATCGAAACCATCAGACGACGTTTGAGAGAGGTAAATCTAGGTTCTAGACGTCCATTAAGAGGAGTTCCATTAACACGTGACCACAAGCGTCAAAGTCTGAAATGGGCAAGGCAACATATGAATTGGAACGATCAATGGCGTAGTGTCCTTTTCACTGATGGATCCAGATATGGACGATTTTCAGATTCTCGAAGAATAAGGGTATGGACAATCCCACGCATACCCCGTAATCGTCGCTATGTCCAAGAAGTCCATCCATTCCGAGGGGCAAGTGTGATATGGCATGGGCCGGGATATGTTTCAACGGGCGCACAGATCTACACATTTGTCCTGGAAAAATGACCGCCTCACACTATAGGGAGCAAGTCATTGACAATGTTGTGTCAAATTTTCACGCTGTTATTGGTGAAACTTTCCAATTTCTAGACGATAACGCTAGACCGCACCGTGCAGCCATAGTTGAGAATGCGCGCGAGGAGCTTGGTATTCCACATTTACCAATACCTCCGCACTCACCAGATTTGAATTGCATAGAACATGCATGGGATATGCTCCAAAGAAGATAAGGTAATCATCAACCTACCCCAGAATCCTTAAATGATCTGAGAGAGCTTTTGCCCCGTTTATGGAACCAAATTCCTCAAAAAATGTTTAACAACCTTGTGTGTAGTATGTAGAGAAGATGTCAAGCTGTTATTGATGCCCGTGGAGGCAATACATTATATTGATAGTCTTAAAATGCTTGGATTCTCTGGGAATAAAATTTCGTTATTTTACTCGATTTTTCTTAACTACCCTGTACCCTGCAGACCTACAGGCTGCAATTAATTTGCAACTTGAAATCATATTAAAATGAATTTTCATCACAAAAATCTTATTTTAACTATATTTTTTTGCAATTCAAGTCAATATCCCTAACTCATGTGGAGCAGTTTATTTGTAGCATTCCGATAGCCCTATTAGCCTCAGCGTTTGTTAGTTTACGTCTTGGCATTTTCAGAAAACTCGTTTCACATCGAAGCCGTTGTTAAACTGACTTCATTTCAAAATAAAAACATTAATGAAGCATATGCAAAGAACCAAACTTCAGAAAAAAGGCGACCAGATTGACGAAATGCCTCATAGGTACTGATTTTGATTGGATCGATTCAAGTTGTAATTGAGTTTTAAATGATTTAACAGCGATTTTCTCGAAGATTACATACTTTTAAAAACGATCGAATACGATATCCCTAACTCCTGTGGAGCAGTAGGTATATTTTCGTGCGTTCAAGTCCTGGATATCTTCTCCAGAGGAGAATCATGTTTTTCATCTCTTATTGCTGTTAGGCTGCCCTATAGTGGTCCTTTTCAAGTCACGAAGGGTTCAGGTCCAACAGATTTAACCTTTGATACACTTTTCGCAAGTGTATCTGCCTTCTCATGACTCTGGCCAGGTGGTTTTTGGTATTGCGCACTCCCAGGTGCGAACTGAGCACTGGCAGTTAGATTACAGAGCATAATATAATGAAGAATGGATACCATGGAGCTATAACCCTAAACAACGAGATTTTCATCTCGATTTGATGGAAACCTGGATGCTCTTATGGACACTTTCTTATAACTGAAAGGACCCCGCACACTTACTTAGGAAAAGCGGGTCCAGTGAATTTACCCCATTTTTACATATTATATTTATACCAACCTTAAGAACAATATATCAGATTTTCACGAAGGTCTTACATCCGGTTTGTTCTATAGGGCGTTCCAAAATTGCAGCTACGGAAAAACGAATCTTCAAATTTTGATGATAATTCTTCTAATTTTCAGAATTTCATCATGATGCCTTGGGTTCTGAATAACAAGATATCACAGATATCCAAACACCGCCCACCACGTTAAGTTTCGTTATGCAGGCTGTTCCATGAAGCTATATAAGTAACTGAATTAAACTTTGTTAGTGATTTTGAGACCACCCTGAGTTTTTCAAAATATGATACCATGATGTGTGTCCACCTCTGTAGGAAGTTTCATTAATGTACAAAGAACAGTTGCAACATTATTCAGGTTTAAATTCGGATTTCATACAATTTTTTTTCAAAACTTATCTGTAGTTGAGATTGCTGTCAAGGAATATAGGTTTTCATCCAGTATAATTATTATGATAGGTATTGACGGTCGGTCCAAAGGTGTTTTTTCTCAGGAATGTTCAGGATGGACATAATTCGGTGTCACTAATCTCCTCATTTCGCTATCTCAAAATCTGTTTATATAGAAAAACAGTATTATCATTCCAGGTTGTTGTATCTTTGCGCACTCTAAGGATGCATTTTTCTTTATTATTATACCATAAAAGTATGTCGACCTTTGTGAAAAATTTCACTCGTGTTTAAATAATTAAAAGATTGTTGCCAAATCATTCAGGTTTTAGTTCAAAATAAACCATTACTGGAGCCAGAACCCTGGGGACATGTTCTCACATAGCAAGCGTACTCTGGTTTCTTGGATACGACATATGCGAAATATTAAATACCCCTCTACTCAACTCTTGAATTCTATCTTGAATGCAGGAGTAATTATTCCATGACTTTTTTTAGTATTTGTCATAGATTATATAGTGGTGTAACAAATATAAAGCTAAAATCTTCAGTCTTTCAACTGTTAAATCTTTCAATTGTTTAATCAGTCGTGGTAATAACCCTATTTTTAGATTGGAATTAATAGATTTCATATTTTGTGCTAATACATTTTTATGTAAATTGTTGATAATAATTATTTCATGTAATGGTGTATATTGAACTAAAACCTGAATGATTTGGCAACAATCTTTCAATTATTTATACACGAGTGAAATTTTTCACAAAGGTCGACATACTTTTATGGTATTAATATTTAAAAAAATATGCATCCTTAGAGTGCTCACAGATACAACAACCTGGAATGATAATACTGTTTTTCTATATAAACAGATTTTGAGATAGCGAAATGAGGAGATTAGTGACACCGAAAAATGTCCATCCTGTACATTCCTGAATAAAAACACCTTTAGACCGATCGTCAATACCTATCATAATAATTATACTGGATGAAAACCTATATTCCTTGACAGCAATCTCAACTACAGATAAGTTTTGAAGAAAAATTGTATGAAATCCGAATTTAAACCTGAATAATTTTGCAACTGTTCTTTGTACATTAATGAAACTTCCTACAGAGGTGGACATACATCATGGTATCATATTTTGAAAAACTCAGGGTGGTCCCAAAGTCACTAACAAAGTTACATTTAGTTACTTATATAGCTTCATGGAATAGCCTGTATAACGAAACTCAACGTAGTGGGCGGTGTTTGGATATCTGTGATATCTTGTTATTCAGAACCCGAGGCATCATGATGAAATTCTGAAAATTAGAAGAATTATCATCAAAATTTAAAGATTCATTTTTCCGTAGCTGCAATTTTGGAACGCCCTATAGAACAAACCGGATGTAAGACCTTCGTGAAAATCTGATATATTGTTCTTTAAGTTGGTATAAATATAATATGTAAAAATGGGGTAAATTCACTGGACCCGCTTTTCCTAAGTAAGTGTGCGGGGTCCGAGGCGGGGTCCTTATCAATTTAATCTTTAATCCAGCATATAACCCTGGCTGATGACCTATTATTGATGCCGCATGTATCTGTCCAAATCGTCAGCAAATGAGGAGAGAATAGTCGTAACTCCAATCGATCACCTCATCAACGTCCAACAGCAACACATTACTTTGTGACCGCAACGGAATCAATTACCTTTATTGATTCATTTAGAATAATGGCATTTCGGCTTTATGATAGCTCACCTGCAACCCGTCGTGTTTCCGAAAGTTTCCGGCTATTTCCTACGAATTCCGACATCAGGCCATTAATCGATGAACATTTCAACTTTGATTCCTTCTATGCTTCAAAGATTTTCATTTAAATCGACTGGCGTCTACTGTGCCTGTGAAGCCTGCCATCCGCTTATCCCATTTCTCGTTCGAAAGCAATATTTGGGGGAGTTTCATCCCCTGGAAGGTTTCAGTCGGTGGAGAAAACCATTTTGCCGGGCTCTAGTGAAATAGGAGTTGAATTTGGGGTTGCCATCGCGGTAAACAAGGAGGGAAACATATACGGCAATAATAAATTGTATTTGTCTTGGGGGGTTAATGTGTTAGTGGAATTGAATACGCGTATTCGAAATCTAGGGTTGATTTGAGTTGAGTTTTGGAGAAACTAACAAATGTCCTGAATTAGTCGCTATTAAAATGTATACTCCATTCACTTTTATTTAATCACATAGAAGGTCATGGTTTCGTTTTCAGGAGTTGGTGCACCTGATGAAAAGTCTGTGCGCGTACAGAAAATATCGTTAATGTCAAAACGACGTTGCCAGTTTCTTTGTTTACATCAAAGTAAAAGTATCAAAGATATTCCACATTTTGTTAGTTCGAATCGATCGGCGATTTTGGGGCGAAATATCGATAGGAAATCGCCTATTTTTCCGTTCTTCGTCGTTCAGAAGAAGTTTCCGGTTGATATGAGAAATTTCGTGCAAGTGTCATTTTTTTTCACGACTTTTGGCGTGAGTACGAACGGCAAATTTGAATTGGACCAAAAATCGATTTATAAGCATAAATAAAGCGAAAGTAAGTACTAATCGACCTTTTTACACTTGATAACGAAGTTTTTTTAGGTATCTGGCCGTTTAGAAAGATTTCAAACGAAATTCCGGTCCCCCAGAAGTTTGAGTATCGTTTTTGGTGCTCAAAATTTATTTGGAATGTATAAATGGACAAAAAACTGGCTTCCTTATACGATCTTCTAACGAAAGCGACCGGAAAATATGGCTCAGGTAGGATTTTCCAGGAATTATGAGGAAAGAACTTGCAGAATGAAATTGCACGATTTTCGTGAGTAAACGGGGTCTGGATGGCCATCATCGGTCTCTAAATGATTATTGTTGATCGTTTTTTCGTTTCAGAAAAAAAACACGTCGAAAAAGCAAAAAAAAAGAAGAAATATGACTATATTGCATTCAACGGTAGGTGAATTCAGATTCCGATGAATTGAAATGTGTCACTGGAGCTTTCATTCCTATCAATCCTTTGCCGAAAGTTGAAATAGGCCATATTGAACCAGAATACATCGGTTTTTTCTATATTCCAGGAGTTTGTGCCTTATTTTAGAACAGGTAAATAATAAATGTGAAGCATATGTTTGACCTATTCCATTTTATATGTACAAACCTACTGTGGTAGTAATGTATGAATATTTTTTAAACTAATAAATTACTATACAGTCAGAATATTTTACTCCTTGTTCATAAGATCAAATAAATGAAATGTATATCTATAAAGCTCTCAGGAATTGACATTCTTGCTTATTAATTTATAACCAAAACTCAGTTACTATTGCATTGAAATTATTAGTTTCTCTGTAAACAAATTCGTTAATTTAGTTATTATGTTTATTTTCTTTGTGATGAATGAATAAAACTGTTATTTATTTGAAATAAAGAAATATTAGAAACAGAAATGTTATGCACCCTCACAATCATATCACATACAATATCATGATGAAAACAAAGCACATCGATAAATCTTCACAACCATAAATCCAAAAACTCCTTTATATGTAGAATATTGTTCACAATTTTCTGTTGTGTTCTCCAAAATGAAATATACATTCTGAGAAATACGCTAAGAATATAGAAAGGGCAACATAGTGTTGACTTGAAACATAAAAATATTTTGAAAAACGTAATAACTTCGATACATAGTGGAATGTGTCAAATTTCCAAGGCCAGAGTTGTGATGTTATAATTGTGAATGGAGTATACCTACATATTATTATTATATGACGGTGTCAATTGGCCATAGAAAAACCCTCCAGAACTGCGACCAGATTGATTCCCTGGACTCATTCTGGTCGGATAAAGGTAGAATTCGATCCAAATCGAAAACGAAGAGAAAGAAAAATATCCAACACAAAGTAATCTGCTGCTTTAACGCCCGGTCGTGTACTGTGTATTCAAAGTCGAATAAAGTCACTCCGACACTGTTTCCATCCATTCCGATGCAGTCCAGGGCACAGTGGCACGTCTTTCTCAGCTCCCCTTTTCGCGGCCAACTCCTTCTCAACAGACTGCGGCCTAAGGGCCATAATCGCCTAGCGACGGGTTCTTTATCGCACGCTAGGCCAATAATTTGTAACGTCAGATCTGTTGTTAGGTGGCTCGTTCCAGTTTATCAGGGAATCCATGGGCCCGCAAGATAAATAGGGCTTGCTCATATTGAAAATCATCTGTTGATGAAGGATGGAGGCTCACCATTCGTACCGGACGATTAGGTTCCATTGAATTAGTCGTGTCGGATTAATCGTGGATTCGGATGGGCATATTATACACATAAATGATGATGGCGATGCGAATCTGCGAATCTCTATCCGGGAGATGAATTTATAAGGGAATAACAGAGGTTTACATCATTAGTATATTCCTAACAGCAAAAACGCTCTTGTGCTCAGAAGCGGTTAGTCCTTCCTGTGGATTAACTTCCTTTATTCTGGTCTTGTTTGGGGATAAACGAAAATTACTCTTGAGATCTGCTCTTTTTTGAGTGAATCAACTTTACTGGACAGCACATTCGCTTCTTACATTATAATCTATTAATTTAAATAAGCACTGGTTATGTAGCATCATTTTCATACCTACTCGAATTTGTAATTGTCAAAGCGATGTCAGTTGTAATTTACTGTTGAATTGGGTACATCCGCCCAATGTGTTTTCTCAGATTACTGTAACATCCTAACCTCAAATAAAAAACTTTTCTATTATTATTCAACATCTCTGGCTTGTCAACACTTTATATGTAAACATACTGCATATCTCCATTCACAATTATAAAATCACAACTCTGGCCTTGGAAATTTGACACATTCCACTCTGTATCGAAGTTATGACGTTTTTCAAAATATTTTTATGTTCCAAGTTCCAAGTCAACACTATGTTGCCCTTTCTACATTCTTCGCGTATTTCTCATAATGTATATTTCGTTTTGGAGAACACAACAGGAAATTGTGAACAATATTCTACATATAAAGGAGTTTTTGGATTTATGATTGTAAAGATTTATCGATGTGCTTTGTTTTCATCATGATATTGTATGTGATATGATTGTGAGGGTGCATAACATTACTATTTCTAATATTTCTTTATTTCAAATAAATAACAGTTTTATTCATTCATCACAGAGAAAAAAAATATAATAACTAAATTAACGAATTTGCTTACAGAGAAACTATAATAATTTCAATGCAATAGTAACGTAGTTTTGGTTATGAATCAATAAGCAAGAATGTGAATTCCTGAAAGCTTTATAGATATACATTTCATTTATTCGATCTTATAAACAAGGAGTAATATATTCTGACTGTATAGTAATTTATTAGTTTAAAAAAAAATTCATACATTACTACCACAGTAGGTTTGTACAAATAAAATGGAATAGGTCAAACATATGCTGCACATCATTCACCTGTTCTAAAATAAGACACAAACTCCTGGAATATGAAAAAACCGATGTATTCTGGTTCGATATAGCCTATTTCTACTTTCGGCAAAGGATTGATAGGAATGAAAGCTCCAGTGACACATTTCAATTCATCGGAATCTAAATTCACCTACCGTTGAATGCAATATAGTCATATTTCTTCTTTTTTTAGATTTTTCGACGTGTTTTTTTTAAACGTGAAAACGATCAACAATAATCATTTAGAGACCGATGATGGCCAACCAGAACCCGTTTAGGTACTTACGAAAATCGTGCAATTTCATTCTGCAAGTTCTTTCCTCATATTTCCTCGAAAATCCTACCTGAACCATATTTTCCGGTCGCTTTCGTTAGAAGATCGTATAAGGAAGCCTTTTTGGCCATTTACACATTCCAAATAAATTTTGAGCACCAAAAAAGATACCGAAACTAGCCAAACTTCTGGGGGACCGGAATTTCGTTTGAAATCTTTCTAAACGGCCAGATAACTAAAAAAAACTTCGTTATCAAGTGTTAAAAGGTCGATTAGTACTTACTTTCGCTTTATTTATGCTCATAAATCGATTTTGGTCCAATTCAAATTTGCCGTTCGTACTAACGCCAAAAGTCGTAAAAGGAAAAAATGACACTTGCACGAAATTTCTCATATCGACGGGAAACTTCTTCTGGACGACGAAGAACGGAAAATAGGTGATTTCCTATCGATATTTCGCCCCGAAATCGCCGATCGATTCGAACTAACAAAATGTGGAATATCTTTGATACTTTTACTTTGATGTAAACAAAGAAACTGACAACGTCGTTTTGTCAGTAACGATATTTTCTATACGCGCACAGACTTTTCATCAGGTGCACCAACTCCTATGTGATTAAATAAAAGTGTATGGAGTATCTATATGTTCCACGAAAAATACTGTATATTTCTGAAACCTGTCAGGTATTCGTCTGAAATCAAATTCCCTTCTTCAATCGACCTTATCACACTACCAAATATAGTCTTGGCCTTCGAACCATTGAAATCCCTGAGAATGTTTAGTAATTTAGGCAACAATGAGCTCTAGCTACGGTGGTTTATAATGTTAACAATAGATTCTTTCGCCGCAGAAAACAGCTGGTTTGGAGCACAAGGGAGTGTTGTGCGAATGCTCAGTGTTTCTTGGTGATCGCCCTCATATCAGATGTATGAATTCATCATTTTTCCATTACGGAACAGTGGGAAAAAGCTCGAGTCTGAATGTTCAGAACATCGACATTAATCTGAGTCTAAATAGCAACGATATTGTTTCGTTTATCGATTATGGTATATTAATGGGTGCTTGCATATTCGAGCATTGTATAATAAATATTTCACATAATTGCACCTAAATTAATGTAATTCTGGCATTTTAAACGCGTATTTCCTAAATGAAAATCATTTCCGATTGAACCTTGTCATTGATGTTATTAACACCTCTCTTGGCATTTTCTGTAGGGTAATTTGATAATGATGGATAAAGCTATTTAAGGTGGGCGTTTAATGTAGTGTGTTTTTATTTCAAGTTGCATTTGAAAATGGTTTCACTTTGAGAACTGAAATTTTGTGGGTGAACTCAGAAAGGTTTGGAGTTCTTAATGAGATGATTGAGATTTATTTCATTTCAACAGTTCTTTTTTTTTCTTTCAAAAATAGAAGAAAATAAGTCAACTCATGCTTCTGTTTTATTTCAAACGAAAGACCCATGAAAATAGTTCAACTTCCGATTAAAAGTGAATCTACAGATAATTTCGTTCAGAAAAACAACTTGAAATGCGGAATTGGCAGAGAACGGCCAAATTCAAAATATGGCGGGAAAAAGTTCCTGTTTTACCCACATATTCACTAATTTCATAATTCAGCTATTGTCGGATAGAGAGCGCCATAGTACATTTCATTCATAATTAGAGAGATATTCATAGAACTTATAGAGATAATGTAAGTTCTATGGAGATATTCCATAAAATGCACGGTGGCGCCTCTATCGGTCGACTTGTCCTACGCGCATCAAACGGCGACCTTAACGACTACTTACTCTCAGATTTTTTTTTCGACAAATAATAAGGTATTTAGATTTATTTATGCCTAACAAAAATGCACAAAAGAGTGTGAAAAGGTTAAATGAAGCCAATGAAGGGTTTTCAAATAAAAAGTGTTATTTTGACATTCAAAGAAGAATTCCAAATGTTAAGAAATGACAGCTTCAAAAGTGACATCTACCGAAATAGCGGGCTATTCAAAATAACACCTCTCATTGGAAAACTCTTTATAACTTTCCACAGTAGCAAATCTCCATCCATAGAAATCAGGAATTAAGAGATAGAATAATCCGTTTTGGTTGATGGAGTTGATTCAATTTTTTTCGATTGTGCGAAAAGCCATAAGGCCCTTTTCCGATCCAATTTTCCCGAACTGGAGAGTTCCCAATCAGTGTTTATTTCGCACACATGCCGCAAAGTATTGATTACGCTTATATACCAGTAGGTTTTGTTGATTGTCCAATGAAAGTCACCCTTAACTTGGGGTGGTGGAGCGCTCATATATTCCGGCTTGGTCTTCGCCATTGCGGTGTAATGTTTCAGGGATCTATAAGGGGTTCAAATTAACTTGAGGGTTGTCATCTGGAACGTTCTGCAAGTCTGGATTGCATACTTAATCTTGGCGTAGTCCTCGGGCTCTTAATCGAAGACACGGGATTATTTGTTCCCGATTGGTTGAGCACATAATGATGGGACTGAACTGGATTAGTTTCGTGTCGACAGATTTTCACTTGGTAGATTTCGTTCGAATATTTCCAATATTGGCTTGAGTATTGAGTTCCACTGAATTAGGCGTGCTGTAGGACCAAACCTCTCAATATAAATGATGCCATTTCGCTTCGAATATTTCACACTCATTCGACACTTGCTCGCCAGCATAATATTTTTGTATGAATATCTATCTATATAAGGTGAAAAAACTACTGTCACAATCACTGGCGGATCCAGACAGTTCTTCAGAGAGGCCTGAATCCGCCAGTGGACACAATTGAATTCTAATTAAAAAAGTGCTTTGCGCTTGAAAAATCTCCGAGGACAAAAATTGCGCGCTTAGAAAAACTCCAGGGACAAAAACTGCGCGCTTGAAAAAACTCCAGGGACAAAAATTGCGCGTTTTATATTGCTTGAAATCCCTTATTTCCTAACTTATTTCAAATAAAGGCGACCATTACTTTAGAAATTTAGATGTAAGTATACAGGGTCCTGCAATAGTGCGTTCTTCTTCCATAGCTGCCGAACCAGACATCTCAGAGATTTCGTTGGAAAATAGACCGCTTGTACCCTCATTTCTGCATCTCAGGAAATTATTTTCTGATATACAGGGTGTCCCCGATAAATGTTATTCAACAAATGGATGATTTTTTTAATGGATCACCCCATATATTTTCACATATTTTCAATGACCTTCATTACCTCTTTCATGACGCAAAATCTTAGGGACATTTTTCCAACAGTTCAGATCTTATTCGAAGAAAACTGCAAAAAGGTGAGGGAAAAGCAGTTCAGTAAAAGTCGATAGTAACATGAATTTGAACGAAAAGTTTTTTAATTGAAGAATTTGCCTTGACATGGTTCCTAAAAGATCAACCTGTCATGTACAGGGTGTCCGTTATTAAGGTCTACATATGGAGAACTTAAAATTATTATTTCTCGATTTTTTCAAATAGAACATCCTGTATTTTTTTCCACGATGATGTAGAAAATTGAATACCTTACATTTTCTCAGAAGTAACCCTAGAATTATTTTAACCCCCGCAAAATTATATCGTAAATGAAAATTTTATTCAAATAATAACATAATAAAACTAACGAACATTCAAAAGAGGTCAAACAATGAAATAAAACTAAATGAATAATTATTGACAAACTTCAAAACCTTCCCAGAATCATATTTCCTGAGCATCATCATAAAAATGATATTTCTTTTTCGTACAAGCAATTCATATTGATCACGTATTCAACCAAATATTTTAGTTTTTATCTGCTTTCCAAAAAAAATATTGATCAAGTTATTGCAACTAGAGCTCAAAAATACTTTCGAATACAGTAAATCACTATGAATTTTTGTTTCCTATCAGGATATTGGGCAGCATAAGTTCGACTTCCTTAAAAAACAGGTTCTGTGGCACTGCCCTAACATAAAAATCATATCAACCATCCTATTTTTTCCAAAAATTCATGAGTCACTGCATTCGAAAGTATCTTTGAGCTCTAGTTATGACTTGATCAATATTTTTTTGGAAAGCCGATAAAAACTGATATAATAGGTTGAATATGATGAATAAACATGGTGGCCATTTGAAAACGAAACAGACGAGATTACAGACGAAATAAACTTTTTCGATAGAAATGCTCGGACAGGTCGATTTCTGTTTCGAGGGGGACAACTTAAGATGTAGGTTACGGACGCATAGCGCTTCAACCCTTGCTACTACAACCCTCACCCCCAATTTTTGAATAGGGAAGATGGGGTGAGTGATACCTCATTTGAAAGGTATTTTTATACTGATTTCAGCACAGTAATTGTTTTTTTCATTTCATGCATTAGTTCTCGAAATATTCTTAACTAAGTATTTGAAAATGAAGTGGTGTTTTCATGGTAGTGTTTTTTTGTGAAAAATCGACATTTTGAGCTTCAAAACAACCATGACTGTGGCTTCCTTCCTCCAATCCACTTACATAGAAATCTTTAATCAAAATGTCGATTTTTCACAAAAAAACACTACAAGTGCCATGAAAACACAACTTCATTTTCAAATACTTAGTTAAGAATATTTCGAGAACTAATGCATAAAATGAAAAAACGATTACTGTGCTGAAATCAGTATAAAAATACCTTTCAAATGAGGTATCACTCACCCCATCTTCCCTATTCGAAACTTGGGGGTGAGGGTTGTAGTAGCAAGGGTTGAAGCGCTATGCGTCCGTAACCTACATCTTAAGTTGTCCCCCTCGAAACAGAAATCGACCTGTCCGAGCATTTCTATCGAAAAAATTTATTTCGTCTGTAATCTCGTCTGTTTCGTTTTCAAATGGCCACCCTGTATATTGCTTGAACGGAAAAGAAATATCATTTTTATGATGATGCTCAGGAAGTATGATCCTGGGAAGGTTTTGAAGTTTGTCAATAATTATTCATTTAGTTTTATTTCATTGTTTAACCTCTTTTGAATGTCCGTTAGTTTTTATTATGTTATTATTTGAATAAAATTTTCAGTTGCGATATCATTTTTCGTGTCTGCTGGATGCGGGAGTTAAAATAATCCTGAGGTTACTTCTGAGAAAATGTAAGGTATTCAATTTTCTACATCATCGTGGAAAAAATACAGGATGTTTTATTTGAAAAAATCGAGATATAATAATTTTAAGTTCTCCATATGTAGACCTTAATAACGGACACCCCGTATATGACAGGTTGATCTTTTAGGAACCATGTCAAGGCAAATCCTTCAATTAAAAAACTTTTAGTTCAAATTCATGTTACTATCGACTTTCACTGAACTGCTTTGCTTTTCCCTCACCTTTTTGCAGTTTTCTTCGAATAAGATCTGAACTGTTGGAAAAATGTCCCTAAGATTTTGCGTCATGAAAGAGGTAATGAAGATCATTGAAAATATGTGAAAATATATGGGGTGATCCATTTAAAAAATCATCCATTTGTTGAATAACATTTATCGGGGACACCCTGTATATCAGAAAATGATTTCCTGAGATGCAGACATGAAGGTACAAAAGGTGTACTTTCCAACGAAATCTCTGAGATGTCTGGTTCGGCAGCTATGGAAGAAGAACGCACTATTGCAGGACCCTGTATAAGTGTATAATCCATAATATTAGATTGAATCGTTTCATTCGAGTTCGTTGATATGCAAAAGAATGAAAAAATTATTTGAATGAGTTGTCTGATATTCGATTCGAAATTGGTTGGACAACCATCGAGGGTTAACTGTCGACCTCAAAAAAGGGACATGACCCACCTGGCCCCCTCTTTAATAAAAATACAGAAACGCCAAGTGAATCTTCAAGATTCATTTCGATACAATGCCTGAAAATAAACTCCTTGGAAAAATCCCACAGTGTGGCAACCCCGATTCCGTTCAGCATGCGAACAGGCGTTTCAGACGAAGGAAAAGAGGGCCTTAATTAATTTTAATTTATTTCGAACTGTAAAAGCCGCTGCAAGTATTTCCGAATCCGCCGGAAAATTGGACTGTGGAAACATGATTCATCGTTATTCACAGATTGGGCGAAGAAAAAGCGCAGAACAAATAGGCAGCCTTTCTTCGATCGAGCATCATAGCCTTAGAGATCGGTGGCTGGTTTGTCTTTGACGGATCCATTCTGGGGATTCCGAGCCATTTGTTTGTTGATGCGAAGATCTATGGCATTAAAAGGGTTTGCTGAATTGGATTCTGAGTCAGAGAGAATGTTTCGATCAAGGGTTTTCCACTGAAAATAGGTCCTAGATCTGTTCCTGAAATCTAGAAAATTTTCGTTTGCATGTAAAGGAATGATATTCAATATTCTTATATTATGTTTCACAGTCAAACGTTATTAAAAATCAAGGACAAAGTCAGACGTTTTCGGATGGCAAGGTCTGTAATATAACGTCTAAGCCCTTTTCACTCGTTTGTAGAATGCAATATACCTACAAACTCTAAACATAGTGAAGAATTTGGAGACAATAAAATGGCGGTAAGCTATATTGGACTTTGCCGCTGGGATTCCCAAACTAGCTGCAAGGGAGAAATCTATTTGCTATTTGCTGTTTGTTTGAAAGAATTTTTGGGGAATTTTTTTTGTTGAAATTGTTTCGAAATTATTACAAATGGTTCGAATATATTGAACGAGAAGTTTGTGAAGTTATAACTTCTTTGATATCGTGTATTCTTTCCTTGAAAGATCTTCCAGTGTAACCAATAGTAAAGCCCCTAGATCTAGTAGTTATTCTTATGGGTAGATCTCTGCAAATCGGGTGATTTTATAGGCGAAATGTCAAAGTTTGATGAATTTTCCTGAAGGAATGGGAAAATAATGGAAAATATAATTATCGAACTATTTTGCATTGACCTTTCTTTTTTCGATCTGTATATTAACATCAAGGCCTGGATATCTGTGAAAAAAGTTTTATCGATTTCAAAATTGCCCTTTTTGCCGGAGTTTTTCGCGATATTCGCGAATTTAAAAAAAAAATACTTCTACATCGCCTAGAAAATCGAAATTTCACCCACGTATGAATCGATTATCCCTCTTTCCGACCGTGTAAAAATTTTTTCACTGTACTGGAGCTTCGCTGCTATTCTAAAGTTCTTCTGGACCCACTTTTTTACAGATTCCCTCGGCAGGTCAACCGAGTTACCATTTTAGTTTACTTAGTAAGTATAGAAATAGAATAAACCACAAGGCAATCATGACAAGTTTGACTGTACACTCCAGATTTATTGTCGTTATTTATTTTGTCTTCATTGTTTTTGATGAAAATCCCCATATGATAGTCATTGTTTAAAAAAAGAATTTTTTAACTTCATTGTATGTTCAGTTTAGCTACTCTTCTATTCTAGTTTATACTATACTTTTTTGCTGATCATCCAACTTAATTCAGCGCGCTCTCAAGATATTTCTTTCTAGATCAAAAGCTTTTCAAGTTGTAAGTAAGTAAATATTTATTTCACAAATTATAGCGTTCAACTATAAAGATGAAACAATACACTACTTTAGGAATATTTGGTATTTAGGACCAGATATATCAGATTTAAAAACTTCCGGTTAATGCTTCTATATTTATTTCATTAAAATCTCTCATGCAACATCTGAGATTTAATCGACCTTATCCTTTAAATAGATATTTTGAACAATGCTGATCATTATCGAGATTATTAATCACATAAATCATGTCAATGATTCGTTGATTTGATAGTGATTGCAGTTCAAAAATTAGCTATCGATTAACGAGTATTTTTCTAATTTGTGATCAGGAGAATTATTAGAATCAAAGTCCACTAGCTCTACATATACTACATATACATCGATACATAAATCTTTAACCCTAGCATGTTTTCAGAAATTACTACTCATTACATTGTGGCCTTAATGCAGAAATGATGCTCAAACACTCAAAAACTGATAAGCGTTTCTTCTATAGGCTTCAAATTCTCGTTTCCTTTATCGGAAAATAATATTTTACATATCACAAAATGCTTGAACGAGATAACAGTTACTTGCAATTGAGCTTAATGCTCATTATTGAATGTTCGTCTAATGGTTTAATAACCTCTCACGGTCATGACTCGTATTTCCGGTATAGAAATAAGACAATTAATTTACGTATAGAACGTTTCGATGGAACTTGTCTTTTTTATAGGCACGTAATGTGTTACTTGGAAATCCTTCAATATTTATATTTTTGTAAATATGTCACTTGTGAAGAAACAGAAATGAAGAGCTGCCATGATTATTCTTGCCAAAACAGTTTTCCTTGATCACTTTTTCTACGTAGAATTCAATGGTGTCAGTTGTTTTTCCAAAAACCTTATATAAATAAATATTATATATAAATAAATATTTTGCCATTTGAAATAAAATTTTGTTCTATAAATAAATATTGATGAGCATTATTTTAGGAAAATAAACCTACACCATTGAATGTTACATAAGCAACAAGAGTTACAGCCACTTTTCCAAAATGTACTTTTACAAATGAAACATCAGTTTTGTTCATCTAGTTTACAAATAGGATTTAACATTCATTGAAAACATTGAAAATTTTCATGCCCCCCCCTCTTGAAATACTCCCTAGATCCAGTGTCTAAATATATTAAAATGAGAGTCATAATAGAAAAAGGAAAAAAATAACAACGGAAGTTGATTATCGATAAGTAACAAGTAATAAACCACAAATCTCTTTTATCGAAGCTGATCCAACTTCTGACACGGATAATTGTTGTCGAGCTCAACTCGTTCGACCTCCATATCAGTCGAATAATCAACATAAAAGCGATCCAGGTAGACGGCATTCACTCCAACATTGTTAAACAGGTAAAATGTGAAGATCGTTGGCAGTTGCCCAAACAGGAACAACCCACACTAACAATACCTGTTACTAAAACACCAGGATGCCGCCCTGGTAGCTTAGTTGTCCGCCAGATCAGCTGATACCGTGGCAGTTCAGGAAATTGCGAGTAGAAATATTCGGACGGGAGAAAGAATTTTTACTGCCTCACGATCTGAGTAACAAGCAGAAAAAATATTTTTAAAAATATGTTTTATTTTTATTTCTTATTATTATTCTTATTATTATTAAGAAAATTGAATTTTTGTCCTTTGCCATGATCTGAATACTTTCCTATTAATTTTCCAGGAAAATATACTTTGTCGTTTAAAAATTTAGAGATTATAATTTTTTTTTTTCTAAACAATTTTTTCTGATCAATTTTTGGCCATAATTTTCATATTGAAATCATTAAAAATATTTGAATGAAAGACTCTTTTTCACTTAGTGATGCTGAGAACAATCCTAGTAAATATTTTCATGGAGATATCTAGTGAATTGTCATACGAAAAGTGTAAACTTTAATTTAACCGTTTATCTGACTTCTTTTAGCAGAATGAGATCATTTTAATAATGGAAATATGAATAATAGTATGAATTATAATGATTTAGTCGCAATTTTCAGTTCATATTATTACAATGCATTTCCACAAAATTCTTGAGAACTTTGAAGTTTCAAAAAGAATTCATCATTTTGTTCTAATTCGCTGCTGTGAATTTTACTGTGAATAATTTCTGCTGTTCGATTTATTGGCCTCAATTTCTTATTAATTAGAATGTAATACGTCCAAAGATTGTTGGAGTTTAAAGTTTATTCGAGACGCTCATTATTCAAAAGCGTAAGCTGCAATTGATTTAAAAAAATACAACTTTATTTTCATTCTCACTGAGAAAAACTGGATTAATCAAAAAATTTGGAGAATTTCAGGCGATGAAATTACAAATGTGACATGATAAGATTTTCTAATTTCAAACAATCTGCTTTTACAAGTTTTCAACGTGTTATTTTATTGTTCAAACATACGAAATTCGAAGTAAAATTTAATTTTAAATTACTGCGATGAATATTCTGAATACAACTGAATCAAAAATTTTAATTGATTTTAATAAGAGCGAACTGTACTAATGTTTCAAAAATAATTATTTTTCCGTCCACTTCAGTCGAATCCAATTGGCTAGCGATTGCCTCGATGTTCAGCACTCATTATGAGATAATGAACCTCACTAATTATCCTCAAATCAGCAATGAATTAATTCTATTCGATGTTGGTATATCCGATATGTGAAAAATGAAAGTGGAGAAAGCTCAGTATGAAAGAACGGAGATTCATTGAGCAAATTAAGAAGAAAATGTTTTATCGCTTCCACTATGAAACGAAAACACAGACACAGATATAACCTAAAAAAGCTTTTGTAATTTCTTTAGTAAGTTCAATTTTTTAATGCAAAAAAAGGAAAGATATAAGTAACTGTGATAATTGATAAAAGAATTCAGCAATTTTTTTTTATCACGGATAATTAAGAGATAAATAACGTCAGTGAAGAAACTATTGTTGAATTTTTATTTATTGCTGAAATTATATTGCGGGTGTGTATTTTGCCAGTTAATAAAGCCTCTGATATTTTTAAAAACAGGAGCGACAATATTTTTGTTACGGTTAAATAACGGATACCAAAAAACGACAGATTACTATCGTTACGACGTTAGGAGAGGACCATGCACTATTGTATACATTTGGAGATAAAAGAAATTGAGAAATAGTTGTTAATTCACAGATCAAAGCAAGGATTCATAGATGACAATAGTGATTAATCAAAGCTGAGCGATAGGTGCATCTCTGGGGTTACTTGATCCATTTCTCGAAGGCACGAGTATCATCCATCAAATAATCAACCCCATTACCCCAACGCATATCAATAACCCCAATACACTTCAAAAACGGCAATTACCCCGCCGACGAAAATGGCACCCAAGTTCGCAGGCATTACAAATAAAATTCACCGTAAACATGATAATCTGCTCAAAAATCTCTCACAAATGGAGTTTTCCACTTAATACTGTTGAAGCGGATGTAAAGATTGGCTTAGGCACCGACGACACCTCAACCCGATATTCCAGCGCCCTCCAATTGCAGCTCAAACTTTATTTCTATCACACTGGCAGTAAGTTTCGATAAAATCCACCTCGAAAGCTCCACACTGCTGCTCGGCGCAAATCCGACCTTACTTCCATTTAAAGCTTCAAAGCTACAAAGGAATGGAACGCGCAGCTCTCGTAGACCATAGAGAATGAACCGAATACGGTACATCATGGGACAGTACCAAATTCGAATCCAGCGCGCTCGGTTGATGAACGGCTACCGCAGTATTTTGCGCGCCTCTGTATATACCTACATCTGTTTAATTTAAACGGCAGTTTAAATTCATATGGTTATTTAACCTACATGTAGTGCTTAATTTGCGGCCTTTTTTATTTTTGTTTGATCGGCCAAGACTTTTGACGAGTTTGTGCTACTTTGACGTAGTTTTAGAAAGTGATTCCACCTAACTGGATTACATGGTGAAATGATAAAGATTAATTGCAGTGGTGGGTGATTGAAAGCTTTCATTACCGGTCATTACATTGGAGGTGTCAACTTTCAAGGATTACATAGATAGCACTCAGAAAAGGTACAACTGAAGATCCGCTTGTAGTTTTAGCGATTCCAAATAATAAGCGACTAATGACATTTTAATTATGTATTTAGTATATACTTGGTTGGCATCAATCTATTAATTTTAACAATAAAAGCTCGTTCATTCGGCGTCAATGCAGTCAATACGTTTGTTTGTTATTAATCAATCAAGGATACTACTATTTGTTCTATTGTCGGCGCCTTTGCCTTTAGCGGCGGAAGTGAATATGTGTGAATCCTGTATTATGTGTATTCATTTAGTGGGTGAAATATGGTACATGGTACAATAGCAATGCCGAGCCTATTCTAACGCTTCTTTAAGTTATTCATGTCAATTTGGTTTCCAGTCTCCATCGTTCCAATCTACTTTCATTGATTGCTTTAAGTAGGGGCGGCATTAAGCATTTCTTCCGTCAAATTGCCCTTGCTGATGCGTCGGCTGCACGTTACATCGAGTGATCAGCGAACAGTTGTATCTGTTGAAAGGAATCTTGATGTAGAACTCGATACCTTAATTAAATGAGACCATTAAGCGGAAATTCAAATAAAATTGCTCGGCTGTTTAATAGAGCTAGCGGTTTTTACCACTGCACTCTCGATCTACAATTGCTCTGAGGTAATTCCGAGATTTAATAGACGGCTTACCTTTTCACTACGCCGTTTGGACCGATGCGGATCGAAATATCGCAAAATCGCACATAATTGCCGGTGTGTAGGTAGCGCTTTACGTTCTGGATCGATTGCATCATATTCATTAGGAAAATTATCGGCGAGACGCTTTTTCGATTCGCCTCGCGCTTTTTTGCAAAGGAACACGAGTCGCAAATTTGATCCGACGATCTGTTGATTGGAACGATCTGGATGGAGCGTGTGAAAACGGCGTTATTAGCTCCATACAAATCGACTCCATTTTTTTGCAGAAGGATTTGAATTTTTTCAGAAAAATACTATTTTTGGTAAAACTTCGTTTTACGTCGTTTTTCACGTTCCAAAAAGGACGAGGATGTTAATCAAGCGTTAAGATGGAAGCTTCAGAATATAAGGAATATAATCAAATTAATTCAATGCTTATTCCAAAACTGCCACAGGCAGCTACTCTGCTCGTAGCTTCAATTGTTATTATTTGACGCTTTAGATAACGCAATGTTACAATTTTGTCGGCTGTGAACCCATAAAAGGACACTCATAGTCCTGTATTATTTTAGTCCTTGTCCTATGAGGCTTAGCAAATGCCTAATCTCAAAATGTGAGATCAAGATTGTTCATATCTTCAGCCAATCTCTCTTGATCATTTCACGAAAACCAACCAACCATTATGCTCGCCATTATGTCACTTAGAACCAAACGTTACTGTGTTAGAACAGTTCTAATAAAAATGGCAGCAGAAAATGAACCATGAGTGCAAAATTCTGGATAATATGGGTATTCTTTTGATGAAACGCTGAATTCGAAAAATAGGAGAAATACAGGGTGGCCAAGGGATTGACGTCAAAAAGGAAAAAACAGGTCCCTCGTGCCATGGGCTATTGGAATCACCCCCATGTGTGTTATGCGATTTTCCACGGTTTTCGAGTTATGAATTTTTTTATGAACTTTGAGAATTTTCGACTTGACCATCTTAAAAAAGATATTTAAAAAAAGTACCAGACGTCTCTGTGAAATTCTTTTTGTAACTTAATCTCCATGAATTGTACTTTTGTACATAAAATAACCAGATTCGTAACTTCGATAAAAATTATGGAAATGTTGGTCTCAAGCTCAAGTGAAGAAGTTACGTGAATTGGATTATGATCTGAATTTTCGAATCAAAATCAAAAATGTAAAAAGGCGAATTCACGGTTTCTTAGTTAGCTTAAAAACTGCGATCAACGGTCAGCTTTTAGAATCATTGATAAAAAATGGTACTCAACACTACTTTTGCTAGAAAGTGCCTTCAAAGTCATCGAGGTGGAAAAAATCAAAAACCTAGACATTTACTACAGAATTATTTTTTGCCATTTTAAGATTTTTCTGATCCAGTTATGATATAAAATGCTGAAAATTAATGAAAACTAGCTTCAGATGTTGGTCAAGAAGAGTTCTAGATAAAAAAAAGGAATTGGTATTAGGTATGGCAATAAATCACACATAATAATGTAAATAAAAAAAAAATTCATTTATAAAATTTACAGTAGGTTTTCGAAGTGGCCACCTCTAGCCTCAATACAAATTCTACACCTTCTTAGAAATTTTTTTTTAATCGCATAAAACCTGCCCTTGTCCTCTCTTAGGACACGTTCGGCTTCTCTTAACTTTAGTCGCAGCTCGTCTTCACTAGAACATTCTCGGGCGTAAACAATTTCTTTGAAATAACCCTAAACGAAAAAATCCATGGGATTAAGGTCAGGTGAATGTGGGGGCCACTTGATTGGCCCGCTGCGTCCGATCCATCTGTTCAGGTATCGTTCATTCAAGTGATTACTAAGAAGGTGTAGAATGTGTATTGAGGCTAGAGGTGGCCACTTTGAAAACCTACTGTAAATTTTATAAATGAATTTCTTTTTATTCACATTATGATGTGTGATTTATTGCCATACCTATTCCTTTTTTTATCTAGAACTCTTCTTGACCAACATCTGAAGCTGGTTTTCATTAATTTTCAGCATTGTCTATCATAACTTGATCAGAAAAATCTTAAAATGGCAAAAAATAATTCTGTAGTAAATGTCTAGTTCTTTGATTTTTTTCCATCTCGATGACTTTGAAGGCTAATTCTAGCAAAAGAAGAGTGTTGAGTACCATTTTTTATCAATGATTCTAAAAGCTGACTGTTGAGCGCAGTTTTTTAACTAACTAAGAAACCGTGAATTCGCCTTTTTACATTTTTAATTTTGATTCGAAAATTCAGATCATAATCCAATTCACGTAACTTTTTCACTTGAGACCAACATTTCCCTAATTTTTATCAAAGTTACGAATCTGGATATTTTATGTATAAAAGTACAATTCATGGAGATTGAGTTACAGAAAGAATTTCACAGAGAAGTCTTGTACTTTTTTTAATCTCTTTTTTAAGATGGTCAAGTCGAAAATTCTCAAAGTTCATAAAAAAATTCATAACTCGAAAACCGTGAAAAATCGCATAACATACATGGGGGTGATTCGAATAGCCCATGACACGAGGGACCTGTTTTTTTCTTTTCGACGTCAATCTCTTGGCCACCCTGTACATGTATATTTGTAAGTAGGTAATTGGTCTCTTGTCACTAAATACGGAACCCATGAAGCACGTTCTGACTTTACGCAATCTGGATCTGTTCCATTCCGAATGTGAAGTTGCAACACTGTGTTTCGTAGTAATCTCGCTGTATAATTCCGATATTTAAATAATTTATTAACAGTTTGAAGGTTCACACCGGGACCTGATTTGCTGAAGGTCATTTCTATCGGAATACTGGGAAATGTTTCGTTCCATTGCCTTTATAAATTCCGAATAATATGACGTTTTGTAAATAATGATTTCGCATTATCTGAAAAATCAGGAGACCACCTTCTCAATAGATTGATAGTGTCCATTAATGTCTCAACCGAGTGTCTCTTGATTTTAATCTCAAGTTCAATAAAATTCTTCAGCATTTAAGGTGTGGTCAGATGGTTTCAAATATTTCCAAAAATAGTTAGAATTCCAATATCAGTTTCAAATTGACCAGCAGGTGTTGTTGAAATTAAATACTACAACTGCTGATCTACCATGAAGTAATTAATTGATCCAGATGTTCTAAATTCTCAAATAATTAATTGCAAAACGACTAATTCTCAATTTTAGCTTAAAAGGTGACTTTCAACTATTCTTTATCCCATTGTAGGCGCAGAAACGACTGTTATTGTATATAAGGACAGCATAAATTTGTTTATTCCAGCTGGACAATGTCATTTGCCGTAGACGGCAATAATGGAGTCATTAGTGAGAATACTTCAAACTTCGCTATTCAAAGTAATACCACACTCGAAAGCAAGTATCGATAGATAAAGCACACAGTGTCCGATTATTCGTGAAATTTTATATTCGAGTTCCAACGATGTTTAAGTTGATAACAGATTATCTCTGAATAATTACCGACCACTTGAACGTCTAATTTGAATTTTAAATGAGAGAGCTATTCGTTCTCTGAAGTGGAATTAACTGAAAGCAGATATTGTTGGATGTACATTGAAATTGAATGAGGTTTTTATTGACGATTGGTTCGGGTTGGTAATATCAATCTTCAGTTAGATTATATGATGCTTCTTCTCGACTTAGTTCGGATTATATGATGTTTTATTAGCTATTATAAGTTTTGAATAGTTTTTTGAGCTCTTGTTCCACTTAAACACGAGCTCTATCAATTCCTTCACCAAGTTCGTATTCTGAGCCGATAATGGCCTCAATCAACTCAAATTCAATTCTGCCCATCTGACAAGCAGGTTACACCATAACCCTCGAATGAATAACATAGAGCCGTGAAATTTTTGAAATATTTTCAGATCTCGAAAGCTGGCAAAGCTGCGATTGCTTTTGTTGAAAATTATCAGGACATGTTTTTCGTTGGATTCTTGAATACGAATCTACCTATAACGTGGATAAACGAGCCCTCAAAAACCTCGTCAGTGCTTCAGGTTTGAGTCCCTAAAATACGATTGAAAACCATCATTAAATCAAGCCAACTCCCTCAGATCAAAAAGTCTCGGGTAAAAAATTTTGAACACTGCAAAATCTGAGTTTTTAGGAAATTGACTTGAGAAAGTAGGATTATGATTTCACTAAAATTGATGATTCTTATGTGTACATGGATTAAATATCATTCAATGAAGCTGAGTTCACCCTGTCAATTATTTTCGAGTTGAATTTTGATTTTACATCAATATGTGAATTTTTGGGGAAACTGCTTGAAATAATCTGGAATAACTACACAAAACATGGTTTGAAGCCAATTTTTTTTTCACTGTCCGAAGTCTAAATGAATATGTAGATATTTTTTACCAATAAAATGCAAATTTCCTCTTTTTTCGGTACTGAAGCACTTTCTGAATATAATAATCCATAAGTACGATTCCAAGGTTATTTACATTGTATCAGTCACTTCCACCTTTGCCTGTGTAAATATTGTTTCTGCTTAAATAGCTTTCACCACATTATGATTTTACTACCGTAGCTATAAATGAAGAACGGTAAGATCACTCGAAAAGTTACAATATAACTTGAGCAGGTAACAAGACCGAAAATACCACGGTTTAACCTTTGGAAAATATTTATGGTTGAAAACTTCGTATCATTTTCATGATTATAGGTTAAACATTGGTGATGGTAATTCCAGTTGTTTTTCTTAATTATGATGAGATTTTCATGGTCGATTGATTCTCGGGTTCTGGTCTTTCATTCATTACTTTGTAAAGTTTATCGTTTACCTTTATATTATTTATTTAATAGCAGAATTGTCAGTTTTTGGTTTCTAAGAAATGAATTAAAACTGTTTTTCGGGCGCTTTCTTTAGGGGGCTATAACTGAGGAGGGGGTATCAACAAAGAAAAGTTTATATAAAAGATCCATCCTATTTTTAGGATCGGAATCACTCCCTGAAATTTCAGTACAAACCGCTGCATTATTATTTTCATACACTGAGAAAAATCTTCATTTATATTTAATGAATTTTATTTATACTTAACAAATAACTGTTTCAAATATGGACTAACTTACCTGTATTAATATTCAACATATGATTTCTTACAGTGCATTTCTTTAATGCGAACAAACGATTATTTTCCATTAAAAAAATATTATTTACTGGGTATACTTGTATATTTTCTTAGTGAATAAAGATTTTATAATATTTAAAAAACATTTTGTAATTATGATCATATATTTGTTATAATTAAAGCAGCAGTATCATTATTTCAAATGAGTCATTTTGTTATTTAACTTATTAATTTTTAATACCTAAAGTCCATTCTTTATATATAAAATTGACATTTTAAATTATGCCATATAATTGTTAACTGGTTGCTATTTGATTATTGATTATTAAGATGTATATAATATGTATCTAATAAATAACAAATAAATAAAAAAACAATTGCTCTCATATATTTATTTCAGAACTCAACAATATACACAATACATGTTTGGTATATAACAAAAAAAAATTATTTATTCTGTTTTGTGAACATTTATTGCACACAGGCCATTAGATAACGTTTCCATCTCGCGGAATTAATTCATTTAGTGCAGTCTTGCTCTCCAACAATTCAGGCAATACTTCGGGAGTGTCGCCTTCATCTGAAAACACGTTTTTTAACATTATCATTGATGAAGAATTATCTTCCAATCAAAAAACTTAGTTTTGAGTCAAGAAATTTTAGTGGATATCAAATAGTTTCTTTGTTATCAATAAATATCTTAACAGTCAATATGCTAGGGAAGACGCTTTTCAGAACTTTCCAATTTCGATAATAATATATTATTATTATCTAGTCCTCTAGTAAACATGAATGTGAATCAAATCAAAATAGCTATATCCCAGAGGGACCGAGGTCTTCTGGAAATACTGAAGTCTATAATGTACATAATCACAAACCTCTGAATCTCTCCACATATTCACCCATTCCCATAAGTAAATTCTCCATCACTGTAAAAATACACTGTTCGTTTCACCAAAACACGACGCTATAGATATTACATTAAAAGCGTTAATCTTTAATATCTATAATGTAGCACTTACTCAACATTGAATCTCTGAATCTGAAACAGTGAAACCAAAGAGGAACTTTGTCTTAGTCTTTGGTGAAACTGCAGTCAGTCGCAGATCGCCACGCCGAGAAGTAAACCGCGAAATGAAACGCATGCGCCAAACCAAGCCACAGCACCACCACAGATTTCAGAATTATCTGAGCACCACTAGACACTCTTTTCTTGCCAGGCGCCTTGGGCCTGGAGCCGGACTGTCAGACGACACAGTTGGCCGACGTCATGCGTCATGTTGAACGAACTCTTTCGAACCCACCCCACCACTGCCGAATTCGTTGATTATAAACTAATTTTGAATAACAATAAAGGAATATGGGGAAAAAAAATCAAATATGTTATGGTTTAAATAATAAATTTTCGAATATTTCCAAGGAAAATGTATTTTTCATTGTTAGAAGGAATTTATTGACAATCAAATGAATATATTGACTACTAAGAAATTTGTTCTACTACATTAAATCTTGCTATAGAGAACCATTTTTTCACATTTAGCCTGTGTTTTTCGAAAGCTTTATTTACTATGAAGAAACTTTCTTTTCAATAAACAAATCTGCCGCTAATAAATCAATATTAGTCATTTTGGCTATTATTTCTCTCAGTGTAAGAATAATATATATATATTAACTCCAGCAGGCGTTAAAGTGCCACTTCTCCCCCTCTAATGCCGGCCATCCACGAGGCGACCGATCCGGGCGTTTTATGACATTTTATGAGACCACGTGCGAAAAGAGTCTCTGTGATTGGTCGGGGGCTCATTAAATGTCATAAAAGGCCATAAAACGCTCGGATCGGTAGCCTCGTGAGTGGACACCTTAACACTTCAACGCCTGGTCGGATATGAAAATTGTTACGCACGTATATAATCACTTTCCATTCCTCCATTTTATATGAAATATGAGCTGAATCTCTTGAAAGTTACAAAATAATTATTGATTCATCCTTCACTATGCGTTAGGTCCGCATATAAACATATAACGAAGTATTCAATTTAATGCGCTCTAATGATCGGTTTTCAGGTACAAAACAGAATGCCAGAATGGCTGTAATGGCCGAGTCCGGGTTCTAAATAATACGGATGGAGATTTGTGTGAGTTGAACGGATTCTATATAAGTTTAGTCACGCAAATCTTCTGACCCACTTTATTTATAACTGAAGAGATAAAGCCCCGACTGCAGAAACCAATCCACTCGGCCGTCAACTGTGATTATTGTTCACTTATTCATTTTCGTGATGCCGCTTCGTTAGGTCGGCAGATACGGAATTAATTCTTTCTCTTTCACTAATTCGATTGATTTGACCGCCAATAAAATAACAAAGATTATCTGTATAACATTGTACATATACCTATCCCAGTTGGCTGGGTTTATCAAGTTCTTTTACTTAAGGGCCGTTATACTCTGGCAGACGGCACCGATTTCCCATTCAAAAATTGCCTTTCATTTTCCCAACTTCACGCCCTCAATTTCCTACCTGAAAGCTTAACTTTTTTTTAATTCTCCTGGAATTTCAGACAGTTCTCTGCGATTTCACACATTCTGGAAGTCTTTTCAGTATTTCCATAATTTTTTGCATTAATTAAGCGCCTATCCAAATGGAATTTTCTTCAAAATATAGAAAATTGATATTTCGAGGGCACTCCAATTAATTTTCTAAAAAAAATTGATGAACAACCGCCGAAAAACGATTATGAAATCAATTTTCATAGACTTTCAAATTCAACTCGATTTTTTCATGCGAAAAAATAATTTTTTCAAAGAGAAAAAATTTGAATGCCCTCAAGACACCCTTTAACTTAAATTTAAAGAAAATATCAAGCTTGTAGGTGAAAAATTGAGGGCGTGAACTTGGAAAAATGAAAGGCACTTTTTGAATGGAGAATCGGTGCCATAGCCGTCGGCCAATGTATAACAGCCCCTTTAAACTGACGCAGGTTGGCACTCGTGAAAGTCGAATAATTCTGAGAGATGTTGCCAATGCTATTTTCTCTTTTTTAACTTTGTAAATGGAGTTAGTTCTTTCAAAATTTAACTGTGACACAGGATTCGTAGTAATACTAAATTTTCATACTGGAGTATTTCAAGTTGTGAAAAAAGGTATTTAAATGTCTTCTGTAGGCTTATTTCTTGAGAATTTTGGAAGGTGGGGAATTCCATAGGTTCGTCTGTTCGTTTAGAAGTTTTTCTGTCGTGTTATTCGAGTACTTTTATTCTTTTTTCGAATAAACTATCACAAAGTAACGGACTATTCTGTCCATTATTTTTCAGCAAAATTTCAAAACTCCATTCTTGATTTCCGTAAAAGAAAATAGCATAACTGAATCTTCCAACCATGTTTATATACGTGAAATATTTCCAGTATTAACAGAGGAATAAGTTTCCTAAACATTCGCCAGGTATTTGGAATTATTGAATTCACATATTATTTTCTCAAATTCATTATTTTCTCAAAGTAGAAAAGCATTTTGATAAATACGTAATTACCACGATATCTATTTAGAAACGACAACTTTGCATGTATCTGACATGATAATGACTATAACCTAACATTTTCAAAATATACACGGTGAAATGTGTCAGATTTTTATGGCCAACCTTCAAAAATAGTTGTCATTGGGACATGTCAAAATTGCAGTTTTTAATTTTCCGGATATGTATCAATATGAATGCCATCAGATGAAATTTTGTATATATGTAATACGAATCATAAACAATCATTATGGCACACGACCATAATGATCGTCTTTATGATCCTTATTACACAAAAAACTATGACAGCCGAATATGGGAAACAAAACCATAACACCTTGAATTCTACAGAGTGTAACAGCCAAATGGAATAAATTCGATAACGAATAAATGAGGGAGTGTTAGGAAAAACGCTCGAACACGTCGATTTGTAATTTTAAATGCGCATATTTTTCAAGAAAATAAAATTATATAGGGTGTTCCATGCGACCGTGGCCAATACCAACTTTCTTATTTTAAATGCAACCCCCTGTATATTATTTATTTTTTGGATTCTTCAGAAAATTCTAGACATAATTCATGTAAAATGTCCTATACCTATCTTCAACTTTTTCGGAAATATTAAGTGTTTTCAGATTTTTTACAATTTTACATTAGACTTCTTTTTGTGGGGATATGTCAAAAGTATTGTATACGAAACGAAACCCTTAAACTTAGACGACCTAAAAAACCGAATCACGCTTGCGATTAGAACAGTCACGCCTGAAATGTTGAGAAGACAATTCTACACCAGATTAGCATGTTGCCAAGACGTTCGCGGCGAGCATTTTGAACATATCCTACATTGACATAAATTTTTATTTTTGTTTTTTTTTAATAATTAAGAAATAATCAGTATTACTTATTAGGTTTTAAGTGTAATTTACCGAATTTGTGAAATAAAATAATTTTTATTTAAAACGTTGATTTTTGCGATAAATCTGAAAACACTTAATACTTCCGAAATAGTTAAAGATAGGTATAGGACATTGTGCATGAATTATGTCTAGAATTCTCTGAAGAATCCAAAAAATAAATAATATACAGGGTGTTGCATTTGAAATAAGAAAGTTGGTATTGGCCACGGTCACATGGAACACCCTATATAATATTATTTTCTTGAAAAATATGCGCATTTAAAATTACAAATCGACGTATCCGAGCGTTTTTCCCAACACGCCCTCATTTATTCGTTATCGAATTTATTCCATTTGGCTGTTACACTCTGTATAACAATCAAAAGAACATAAAAAAATGGTTGTATATCTATCATGTAGCAAGTCATCTACGGTAACCTTCACTGATCCTTCTACGATGATCTTTGATTATTTCCTTTGTCCTCGAATCCGCCAAAGTTACCGAAATCCGATAAGTCATCAGCAGAAGCATGTTTCCCGCAACTGTGGGGCACTAAAACATATCTGGCATGTTACTAAACCCAATTTCCAGACTGCTTTTATAAACAGTAAACTCCCAGAGGACCCTCGCAAATTAGAAACCTATTTGATACCCTGAACTTAGGGTCAGTATGATTCAATTAGTGTTTCGAATTCCAGCTTGATTCTAAGGATTTCAGGGAAACCTTTATTATGAACACTATTGGTAATAGGCTCTCCAATTGGATGGAATTTAGAAACCTATCGGAAAAGTGTTAAGCTGTTTATAGTTACTCTGGTATTTAAAAAGGGGCACCTTAGATTTCTTTTTTAGTTTCAATAAGACAATAATGGAATGGTAACGATGAAATGGAGCCTTGTAACGGAATTTAAGGTCACGTATTAGTGCAGTCAAAGATCATTCTATTTTGCAAATTCGTAGGTGTACGATCAACATACTAAGAAGGGTGGAAAATACCCCAAGTACCCTAAATTATAATAAGATTTGCCAATATTTAATTTGAATTCGATCAGCTTGTTTCCTAGTCCAAGAGATTAGTTCAAAATCAGCCTCAAATTCCATTATTGAAGCTGAGAGATATCAGGCTCATAAGTATTCCCCCAAATACCCAGTTGAATGAATCAGCAATTAAGTTTCACTCCAACCGGGCAAAATTCAACGCCAAACTTTTCAATGGAATCTTTTGAAACGAAATTATGTCGTTCAAAATTCTTCTTTCCATTTTCAGCGTCAAAACAGCGGCTTTAATAAACCGACCAACGTCTCTGTGAGTGGCATTGATTAAACGTAATTAAATTTCAAAACTTCAGGAATGTTTTTGCCTCGCTCAAACCGTATGCGCGTCAATCGCAACAGAATAACAGAGGAACCCTGCCCCACTTTACGCAGAGCCGAGCTATGACGACGTGGAGTTCAAAGAAATTCCAAAACTTCGATGAAAATTCGGAGCAAGAGACAATGGAACAAGCACCATCTCTTTGATCCTCTCCATTCGAAATTAACTGATTCAAACTTTTGGGGTTCGAGTTGGGAGAGTCTCAGCAAGCTTAATATGAAGCGATTTGTTCGAACAGCAGTGAAACCTCGAGTTTTCGTGTGATTCCAGAATGGGCACACTCACAACATTTCCCACCTCAAAAGAAAATATATAATAACTCAAATTGTTCAAAATGCAATTTTGCAAAAACTACACATTGGCCAGAAAACATCTTGCGCATAAGGGCACTGCAAGTTATTATCTATCACTTTTTGTGACATTATTTTTCCAGCATCATGAAATGCTCTTTTTCGAAGTTGACCTGGATTTTCTCAGTGGAAATGGCACCAATCCGATGGCTTAAACCGTTTTTTAGGTTTCATAATGCTCTATAAAAGTTCTATTGACTGTCAATAGATTCCTTCAATGCTTGTCAAGATAATTGTACAAAACCAAAAAAGATTTTGCCGAGGCGGACATCAGATTTCATCTACGATGTTATAGAAGTCAGCATAGGTTTTTTATTGTGTGAAAAGAGCCTCTTCAATCAATTGTTCAGCCTAAATGAGGATAAGCACAATATATCGAAAAGGATCGAAGTGAAGCTATACTCAATTGCAAACGTATTTACTATACATTATACCTTCAATTATTTCATTCCACTAGATAAACTTATTCCTCTGTCACCAGCAGAACAAACTCCAAATAAGCTTTATCATATTAGATTCATTAACCCCCTTTGATGCAAATTTCGAATCCAAATCCATAAATTATACACAACTATACAACTATGCCAATTAATATCATCTGGATAGTGCTACGGTGTAGCATATCGTACGAGCATTGGTCAAACATAGGCGTAGGTTCATCAATTTTCAACCCCTGAAATAATGGTTGCATATACTCTCTGCCTCACTAGTCCAATTTGAGTATTGTTGGCCACAGCAGAAACGAATCTATTTCGACCTCATCTCGTTTCCTTCATTTCATTTTTCACAGTCGTTCTTTATCTTCGAAAATGGAATAATGAGAACAGGTTCGATAATTTTCTGCTATCTCAATTGTTAGGTTTTTGGTTTACTATTTTCTATGTAGAAACAAGCCTTTGCATACAAATTTAATTTTTTCCTAACTGATTTTATCTCTTCAATCGATATTTCGTACCAACCCATTAATGGAAGATCAATGCAGAATACTGCATAGGAATTTCAGGATGTTTTATGATATGAAACCAATTGTGATTCATTCAGATTTCCGTGTAACATTTTATCCATTCAGCGAATTAAAGGGCGGCTTTTCCACAAGGCTGATCCATAAAATAAATCCCTCTCTCAAAACAAAGGGTTCCGCGTAGTTATCAAGCATAAAACCCTCTGAAAACGAGATTATCCGATAGAACGCATACAAAAAGCACGCCACTGTCACATGTATGAGACCTACACGTTGAACCGTGCAAAATGTATACCTATGCGCTGGCTCTATAACCTGAGTCTTCAGATTTACATTAATGTAAGAGCTGTTCCCTCGACCAATTTACGGACTTGAATAAATGGACTGCCATTTTGCTTTGCCTGGACTCACAGCTTGGAAACAAACCTGGCGCGGAGGTTTTAATCATGATTCCTTTATGCTAGATGTTTCTAAGTTGAATGTTCACTCCCAGAGCTTGATTAGGTACAGTGGAAATTGATTACTTACTCGGAATGAAAAACATTGTTTCATTCGCGAGTTGAACAACGAGAATTACGAATCTGTCCACCTCTAATGACTACCTTGTATTTTGGAAGCACAAATCTGATTTCTGATATGTACTTGAAGAGCAGTTCATTAGGATATTTTGGGATAATTTAACTTTAGACGAATTTTAGAAATCCGGAAAAAATTGAAACTCAAGCTGGAATCGAACCTGCGCTCCCTGATTGCCGGTTATTACTCTCACCTCTAAGCTATCGAAGCTACTAATTTTTCCGCCGTTGAGACATCCTCTCACAGACGTAAACACCAGTGGGTGCTTATTCAGCGAACGGACGCCTCGTGTCAATTTATGCCTTGGATTATGCGTGAAATTCTTGGTTGCCCTTATAAGTATCCGAAGCTGCAACGATTTCGGACGATGAGCGTTATATCAAGCTATAATTACTCGTGATATCTCCGGTCGTTAATGAAATTTCGTTCTACGAAGAGTAGAGGTGTTATCTGGCGGAAAATAGGACCATTCGAAACGTTAAATATCCAATTAACCGATGGAGATCCTTTGCAGCGCATTCAAGGACAAAGCGAAAAGGAAATATGAATGAATAACACCCAGAGCTCGGCTCAAGCTCTCGTAAAATGGGGGAAGGAAAGAAAATTCCGAGGACAATATTTTCCTTCGGATTTTTATGTCCCCATTTAGGTTTTTCCACGCTTGATTTTCTGTTGTCTTCCTCCTTATTATCTTGATACTTGTTGACACTCGAATTTCGTGGAAAATTGGTTACGATGCTCTGTAGATTGTTTTAGGAATTCATTATCGGCACTGTATTTCGTTCAATTCTAGGTCGGGGGGCGATAAAGATGAGTCCTTGACCGATTTGAGTCCAGTTCTTGGAGTTATTGAAAGCAATTCGATGGTGAATTGGTTTGAGATTCTTTTACCTGGGTTATAGCATTATCGTTGAATATAACAATTCTTTTCATAGGAGAATATTATTTTTCTGGCTTCTGGTTTGGTTTTTCGTGTTTGAATATTTTTTGCGGATAAGTTCAACTTGAATTCTATATACAGGGTCTTTCACGAGGAACCTCACCCATATTTATACGGGAAACTACTGAACGTATTTTCATGAAATTCAGCACTTATAAGTATTTCACGATGCTGATGAAATCTAAAATATTTTCAAGGCATGAGCACCTCCGGTTTTTCCGGAAATGACGTCAACTTCCGTTTTTCAAATAGAACACCATTTTTTTATTGCAGAAATAGATTCCTTAGAAAATTTCAAGTTATTTTGATGTAACATTTTTCAGTTTTGGTTGGAAAATTCTCTCTGAGCGGGAAAATTCGAAAAAAAAAATCGAAAATAGAGCTCCGCTGAAACAAGAATAACTTCGAGGTTTTTGGATGGAAAATTTTCATTTTTGGGATTTTTCATGATGTAAGATTGATGTATCCACTTTAAAAATCGAAATCGCGATTCATGATACAGGGGGTGAAAAACTCGCTTTCAAAGTTAGGGATGACAAAATCGTGAAAAATCAATTTTTTCAAATTAGAACCCCATTTTTTTATGGCAGATATTGAATCTACGTTAAAAAATAATGTGAGTGTATGCATCACACCCTTGCCCTAAAATGGATATTTTCTGAGTTAATATCCACTTTAGGGCAAGGGTGTGATGCATACACTCACATTATTTTTTAACGTAGATTCAATATCTGCCATAAAAAAATGGGGTTCTAATTTGAAAAAATTGATTTTTCATGATTTTGTCATCCCTAACTTTGAAAGCGATTTTGTCACCCCCTGTATCATGAATCGCGATTTCGATTTCTAAAGTGGATATATCAATCTTACATCTTGAAAAATCCCAAAAATGTAAATTTTCCATCCAAAAACCTCGAAGTTATTCTTGTTTCAGCGGAGCTCCATTTTCGATTTTTTTTTTCGAATTTTCCCGCTCAGAGAGAATTTTCCAACCAAAACTGAAAAATGTTACATCAAAATAACTTGAAATTTTCTAAGGAATCTATTTCTGCAATAAAAAAATGCTGTTCTAATTTGAAAAACGGAAGTTGACGTCATTTCCGGAAAAACCGGAGGTGCTCAGCCTTGAAAATATTTTAGATTTCATCAGCATCGTGAAATACTTATAAGTGCTGAATTTCATGAAAATACGTTCAGTAGTTTCCCGTATAAATATGGGTGAGGTTCCTCGTGAAAGACCCTGTATAAATGTAGAAAATATAATAGAGGCTGTTCCTGGCAACAACAAAAAAAGCAAGAAAAGGGAAAAATCAATTGAATTCTATTTTCAATTCAGATCGAAGTTGAGTTGTTAAAGATGTTCTTGGTGTATTGGAACGCCAAAAAAGAAACCAGAAATGATAGGATGCGAGCTGAAACTTTCTATTTTACGCATAATTTACCAATTCCGCAAGAAATACACACGGTGTGCGTTTCATTTATGCGGAGCATGCTCTCGCAGGTACAAGTCGATAAACAATCTCGTATAAAAGAGCAAAGTTGTACACCAGACGTATACACATTCACCACCGCTCTTCTGAATAAATTCATGTTCTGTATGCATCACATCTAATTCCCAATTTATCGCAGGTCACACAATATCCATGTGGAGACATTAAACCTGTTCTGAACTCCCACAAACCGTTGGATTTGTTGAAAGTAAAACGCACTCGGGATCTCAAATGTTTACACTAACGACAATGATAGAGCGCACTCAAATCCAAATGTTTATAATAAATCAAGTGGATAAGAGAAGCCCACTACTAGACCGTTTAACCGTCGAGTCAAAAGGGCTTAAAATATGAAACAAACTGAACTTTATTGGATCGGTAAACACGTGCAAGCTGGGGAAGTCTGGTTACGAACGGCAGAAATGGAAAATGCTCACAGAGGCGTAACAGAGGGGAACAAGCCCGGGGATATGTGATGATTATTGTTTCCCTTCCTTATTGAACTGAAACTTTATTTATCATTCGATTACGAACTTCGAAGTCTTATAGGGATGGTTTGGAAGTCAGTTACAAGCCTAGAGGTAGAGAATATTTATTAACTGTCTAGAATCTAGATGAACACACGCATTTGCTTGACATTCCGCATAAAACGACTCACACCGTTCAAATATCTTTGTCTTCACGGCACGGTATCATTAACATCGAATTCCGGAAGGATTTGGTAGTCTAATTGGGAAACATCAGACCGGTGATCTGAAGATACGTGGTTCGACTCCCACCGGAAGTGAAAACTTTTTTCGGAATTCGAAATTCGGCTAAATGCCAATTAAACATGATTTTCTCCCAAATAAGTAATGTTTTGGATTGACATGTTGCAAAAAGTATCGCGTTCATACAATGACTATTCTCGATATCTAATTCTTCATTTCATTGATCGTTTATACCTCCTGAAGAATCATAAAGAAAAAATTTCACTTTTGAATAAAATTTCGAAGTAAGGTTTTCGAAATACAGGGTGTTCCTTAATTGGAAGAACAAACAAAAGGAAAGATTCCTTGTATAATTCTAAGACAAAAAAGTCTCATAAACATAGGACCGCAAACGTTTCGTTTTCGAAATACAGAATGTTAAAGTTGAAACTTTTTTCAAGTTTTTTTCCCCTAGTATCTGCATTTTAAGAGATATTCATCTGAAACTTGGCATAGATATTACAAATTATAGTTTACACTATGTGATATGCCAAGAAGCTTTGTTGTTGAAGTAAACTTTATGGTCGCCTGCAGTTTCATCGTATCTGCTACCGATTTCGAGAAAAAAAATTTGAATGATTGCCTCGAAATTCAAAATTGTCGTTAGTGATATCATAAGGGCATCCAATTTTGCCGAAAAAAATCGAAAAAACACGTTGCTAAGTAATATTTTAACAAGAAGCATGAGTGCTGGTGGCAACAAAAATCCGAGTCGAAGACGAGGATTTTTGCACCTGCAGGAATGCTTTTTGTTAAAAAAATATTTGCATTGTGTTTTTTCGATTTTTTTCACAGGAAAAATTAGATGCCCGAATGGTATTTGACAAGACTATTTCATGAGTAACAGATTATTCTGGATGCATTATGTATGTATTTCGTTGACAACAACTGTCATGTTTTGCTGCGGGTAAAGGGTAAACCCGAAAAAACTGCTGACAGTTGCTGCCATACATTTTTTCCAACTAGAAACCATTTGTGATTAAAAATAATCCCTACACCAAAATCTTTCAGAACACTCGTATAAATGTCCAAACATTAAGAATAGTTTTCAAGAGCAACTTTTTCTATAAGAAAATGCTTGAATAACGTGCTGTTGAGTGCAATAACTGGATCAGGATTTCATCAAATGATATTCAGTATATCCGGATATTCTTCTCTACTTACTGTTCACATTCGAATTTCAATTCTCGACTAAAGTGAAAGTGAGACATTAAATGTAAACCTCTTTATCATGGACATTCTTCCGCATAACAGTCTCAGCTGACTTGATCGTTTTTTATGGCTGGAAAGATCAGATACCGCAATAACAGAATCTGGCAACCGATCGTTATGTTTCGACATCATTCATGAAGCTTAACCACAAACCACCCATCATTTTCTAAAATAACAAAAATTAACGCAATTTCTTAATCAATAAACTGCAATCATCTCGAAAATATCTGAAGATTCTGATGGAGAATTGACCCTGTTTCCGAATAAGAACGGTTCACCAAATTAATTAGAAAGAATTTATGTTTTTTCATACACAGAATGTGGAATGAAAGCAGTCAAACTCTCTCCAAATGTTTCTATAGCACATGGAATATATCCCAGATGTAATAGCATCTATAATTTTGGTATTACCTATCGTATCTTGTGTAGAAAATAAATAAAGAAATATAAAGATAGTTTACGGGAAACAGCACTCCTTTTTATTCCATAGTAACTGCCATATTCTCTACTGTTCTGCTATAATGTAAGCTGCCACGTTTGAACGCCAACAGAGATATCGTCCAGTCTATCGCTGTCCAGTCTGGTGGTATCGCTAACAGATCGCTGCAAGTGTGTACACCTCCACTTGTTTACACGGACAATAATTTTTATCACCGTCGCGTCGCTTCCAAAAAAGCGTATAGTGGCACCGTTTTATGAAGACTCAATGTATATTTGGGAAGTTCAACCCAACTCGGTGCTTATATATTTTCACCACAACAACCAGAAACGTATATAAGGACCAGTACTTCACCCTTTATCTGCAATATCTTTTTAGCGACCCCGAGTCCTTCCGGAGCGAAATTTCCTTATTGGTTCTCGTTTTATTTTGTTTTCCAACATCGGACAAGCCGTGAGGGTGCCAAAGAATGTGCCATAAGCCTCGTATCGGGATCAATAAGGACTGCAATAGGACATGTCCCACCCCCCGAATTCAACAGATCCAACTTTGCGTCGAACTTTAGAGTAGAAACTCTCCCCTTCGAGATTATCGAACCCTGCCAGTGCCAGAAGGTCAGGTGGGGGATCGAAGGGGCCCTAGATGAGCATGATATAGCAATAGCGGATGAAAGGAATCAGTCAATTTCCAGAACTTAACGTGGCTTTATGCTACGCTTATCATTGATTTAATCAAGTTTTGGGTGCTCCATTCATCAATGAAGCTTTTTAATCTCGACCGATGAATTGTTATGCATTCTTTGACGGACATAAAAAGGGAGGTCAGTTTGAAAGATTTTTGATGTATGTTTAGGTCAAATCTTGCAAGTGGAATTTGACCTACTTCAGTTTTCCAATTTGTCATGTGCTTAAATAGGGTATTCCTCAATTGGAGGTACAAATAATGAAGAGTATTTGAACGATTATTATGAGAACAGGTGGATTTGACTGGGGTCAGTCTTCCAGAAAAAATATCACTCTGTAGATTTGCAATCGAAATTGGCATGTCACTTGGTGTAAACTATAAATTGTGATATCTATGCCATATTTCAGTTGAATAATATAATATCTTGTGAAATGGTACTATAAGGGAACAACAATAATTCAAAATTTAACACTTCAAGTCGGAGATTATGAGTTTGATCGAATATTATGAATATAATGTCAGAACTTGTGATTTCAAGATGGCGGCTCCAATATGGCGTTAGGTTTTGTGGTTATAGTCTGATTTTATTGAAATTTAGTGAGTGGGGGTTATTGGGATTAAGACAATGGATTTTTCGTCAAAATTCCGGGAAACAAAATGGCAGCTTCAAACCGAAGGACGAATATTGCAGTTGTGGCTTGATCCGGTTCCTAGTGACTATTTAGGTGTTTTTGACCTTGATAATTAGTCGTTTTCAGGTTCTAATTATATCAGCTAACGACCTACATATCCCAAGTGAAGTACAAAGAATAGAGGTACAAAAAATTCGTTTCCCCTCCAATTTGTCATTGTGATTGGAAATTCGTCGAGCGAAAACTAATCCGCAGCTCCCACGCATCTCGCGAACACAAAATGAGCGTCAGATCGCAAACCGTACTGCAGTTTACTCGGAGGAAAATCGATGGGTTTGAGGACTTAATCAGCGATTTGTCGGTTAAAGCGTTTCGACAAATAACGAAATCGACGAATAACAATGCGAGTGTGACGGATAGGTATAACGTGAACGACCTTGTTATCTCGTAATCCATATGCACCGAAGCAGGTTTCAACACAAAGAGGACGTTTTTGTTCGCCTGGTACTTGGGGAGTCGTTGATCCAAAGTCGTATCGTCTCATTCGAATCCAAGATTAAAAAAATGATTTTGAAATATTCTAACCGGGCGAATGCGGAATCCCATAAGGTTTACTAGTTACAATTAAGAGGGGTTTATACCGTTCGACGGTATAAAACAAAAATATATTTATATAAATATATAAAACAAAACGCTATTCGGGATTTCTCACGATAGGAACCACCGATTTACATGAGGTTTTCACTATTATTCAATCTGAAGAGTTCTTCAAGTGGGAAAGTTTATAGCTTTTTTTTTCGTCGAGTGAAAAAAAAATTAATGTTTTTTTTTCGACGAAAAAAAAAGTTATGAACTTTCCCACTTGAAGAACTCTTCAAATCGAATAATAGTGAAAACCTCATATAAATCGGTGGTCTCTATCGTGAGAAATCCCGAATCGCGTTTTGAACTGAACGTCTAACGGTATAGACCCCTCTCAATGAAAAAATCAATTCTCAAGGCTTCAATATTCTGAGGGGTGTCAAATTCGAATCGAATATACTGTTTGTAAAAGGGACTCGCTGCCAAAAAGTCAATTAGGTTGGCGACAGAATAGATGACGTTTGTTCAAACGAATTATTAAGTCAAGAGACGTAAAATGTGTAATCTGTTATCTTTGTAGATATAAAGATGTCAGGTCACACTTAAAAGACGCATTCAGACTTTACGTATACCATTTCGACCATATTCTGGAGACATATCGGTTTAATTTCAATCAACTAGAACACCAACGAATTAACATCATTTTTGTTGTGATGAATGCAATAATAAAATATGCCATCAACCAACTTATCTAACAATATCGATCTATCCCGCAGTAAATACCATTTATTTGTCCCACGGGTAACCCCTCCCTCAAAACCAACGTAAATCATTTAATCCACTTGGTGAATATGTTCCCCTTGTTATTTTCAATCAATGGGATTTCACTGGGCTGAATGAAGCGAAAAAGTAGGTTTCGACCTTATCTTGCAACATTTAATCACCCCCTTAATTAAACAACAGCTGCCTCACGCACCGATAATAAACTCATTCTCATATCGTGATATAATCTTATGTTTAAACAACATAATCCAGAACCCGTATGTTATGCTTGTTGCTACCTTATTCTACACTATTCATAATTCAACGAGTGTCGTTATTTAGTCCACTTGATTTAATGTCTGTATTAAAATCGTAAGCGTTTTTAACTTTCCCGTACGTAATTTTTTTCTGCAGTCGATAGCGTCCGTTCGCCACCGTCACTGTCGCCATATCTTTATCCGACGATTTGTTTAGGCCGCTTCCTGTTACATCAACGTAATATTACGGCCGCTACATGACGGTACCGCTTTGCAGAAAGCTTTGTTAGGACTCCAGGCCTAATGGAATCTTGAGCTTATTCGGAATTAAGAGGATGTATTGATATCTAGTTAGCCTAGGCCAGTTGCATGCATAAACAAAATATTGCGATACCATATCAACGAACAATAACTTATAAGAAGTGTCAGTGTAGAGTTCGACGTCAAAAAAGTAAACCAGAGTTACGCAATAAATTTAAAAAAAAGATGTCCACCGAAATTGTAAAAATCGAAAAATTGGAGTATCGAGCCATCATCAAATACCTGTATTTAAAAGGGTTAAGAGGTGAGCAGATTTACGAAGATATGCTTAATACCCTTGGTGATCAATGTCCTTCGTATGCGACCGTGTAAAATTGGACTGCAAGCTTCAAAAGAGGTAAATTTTCCATTGAAGATGATGACCGATCGGGAAGGCCAGTTTCTGTGTCAGTCCTCGAAAATATCGATGCAGTTCATGATATGATTTTATCAGACCGTCGAATTGGGCTAAAACGGATATCTGAAGACCTAAGAAGTTTCGTGTCCAAAAATCTGCTGGAAAAGTTCTTGCTTCAGTTTTTTGGGATTGCCATGGAGTAATCATGATTGATTTTTTGGATAAGGATAGAACAATAACTGGAGATTACTATTCGACAATACTGACCATTCTACGGGAAAAAAATAAAGAGAAAAGACTCGGAAAGCTATCCGAAGGTGTTTTGTTTTTACAGAACAACGCTCCAGTACACAAATCTCATGTTGCCATGCAAAAAAATCGTGATTTAGGGTTAGAATTACTAGAACACCCCACTTCTTCACCAGATTTGGCTCCGTCCGACTATAATCTCTTTCCTCAACTGAAAAAAAGTTTAAAAGGTCGTAAATTTTCTTCCAACGAGGAGGTTATAAAAACTGTGGAGGACTGGTTTGCAGAGCAAGAAGAAACATTTTTGTGGAAAGGTCTAGAGACATTGCAGGTTCGCTTCAATAAATGTATTCAATTAAGAAGGAGAATATGTTGAGTAATAAAATATTTTGACATTGAAATTATGTTTGGTTCTATAGTAGGCTAAGAATTTTTCAATATATCCTTGTAAATGTTGATTTTGTCTTTTATAGTAGAGAGGAATGAAGGTCCAAAATTTAGAGGTATCGCTAATGTTGTGGTGTTACAAGGTGGGTTAGAAAATGTTCTAAACCGCTTGTGATTATTAAAATTGTAAGTCTTCAATCTGACTATCATCCAGTTAGTTCGAACTCATCCATCTCTGCCGGTGTCGATCAAATCTTGGGCACGTGAAGACAGGAGAGTAAATAAATTCAAACGTGTTGAAGGAAACGCTGAACAGCTGAGAAATGCCGTTAAAATGAGTGATCACAGTGACCTCTGCTGATCCGATTTAACATTTCGACTCGAGTACTCGATTTATTCGAACAATAATACTCTGGTTCCGAAGCTGCCGCAGTGCCGCCAGAGTAGAATGCCCTTTAATAAACTTTTATTATGCCCTGTTTAACTGACGTTAAACGGTTATTCTTGAGTGATTATTCGACTCGGAAGGATTTCGTTACTCTGATATAATTCTTCAGATTTTGACGTAGAAATAGTTTTGCTTTCATATCATTCATTAGATTTTTTATTCGTCTTCACACGCAGACAGGCAGACAAAAATGATTTCTTTTCTATATGTCTACTGAAATATAGAAAATAAATGAATACTGTAATGAACTCATTACAGCATTGTTTTCAGTTATATTGTTCGTTTTGTGGTTGTCAGCACTGAAAGAATCGTATTGGAAAAGTGAAGAAATTTGTATTCATTAAGTTTAGGTCCCAGATAACGAAAATGATAACGAGAAGTTGAGAGAAGTTGAGGTTATACGTAGTTCTATAGCTAGTTTTCTTCTATTTTCTCAATCAAGACCCGTTGGAAATGTTTTATTTTTCAATTTCTGAGCCACACTGCGTTACATTGAATGAGTTCACCATAATGTAGAGAACATTTATATGTCCTAATTTATAAATACGTTATTCAAAATAAGTTAACAAAACATAATCTGAAATTCAAATAACCGAATTCTCTTCAGACCACTTCACAATTTTTTCGTATTCTTTTCCATACATGGATTAGGATTTTTGAGGTATTAATTTATTCGCAACATTATTCGCAATTATTCTTAATTCTGGAGGTGTTTAATCGATTTCTTCAAACATAATTCACGAATTCAATGCGTAATTATAAATGATTTCAAATTTGAAACGAGATTCAAATGTCAATTAACAGTCACACCAACTGCCAAGATACAATACGAAAGTCACTAGGATGTATAATCTGAAATTTTCATTTACTTTAGACAGTTTTTCACAAAACTTGACTGAAATAGAGAAAATATCGTCTAATACTCGTTGCAGAAGGCATTTCCAACACTCATGCGTTCAATTTCGTATACGTGTTGGAATAGAAGCCCATTCTGCAATTAGTTTTAGAATATACTAATTTCGAAGATGGGTTAGACTATAACAACAAGTGAAACTCGGCACTTATGTGTAGTTTTCCATCGATTCATCCGATAAAGCCTTGCTGCCTTGGCTATGTGTTTTCCAATTGATTGTTGATAGAGTTGCGGTTAGAGCAAATAAGAATTCCGAACAATGCATTTCCCATTACGCGATAGTCGTTGGGTATAATGTTACAAGGAATTTACACCTTGCTTTGCACAATAAAACCGTTCAATCTCGTTTTTATCGCCTAATAATCAGCTATTTAGTATCGAATGATCCATGAGCGGCTTGGACGCGTTCCAGATTACTAGGAAAGCTCTTTACAATGAAACGGACAGTGTTCAGAACTGTAAATTAATTCCGTATCACGATGCCGATAGAAGAAGAGTATGGTATCATCGGATATGAAAAGTAATCTTTCATTCCGTTATTTTTGGGTGTCATCATTTCACGGTTGACTTCAGCTTGAATTTTCAATGAACAGATTTGCATGAAACATTTCTATTTTCGATCGATGTTAAATATGCCTTTCACGGACATCGTAACAGCTAGCTCGGCGTACTGAGCTTTCCCTACAGCTAAGCGTGACTCGCTACGAAAACATCAGATCCTATTATTGAACCGTTACACCATTTTCTCAATAAATATTATGAAGTTAGCAGAAGGAACTTAGTTGCACACATTAAAATGAAATGGGTCTTTCAAAATATGATTTATTTGAACATCCAATCACATTTGCGCCATGTATAGCAATAAGATGATTCTATTTGGTTCTGTGTTGTGTATTTGTGATTGTTTCTATTCCAATACGAATGTTTCACATAAAACCGAAGACCGCAGTCTATTAAGCTCACCTACATACTACACAAGATTACTCGGACCGTTATTCTCATAACAGTCGCTGAAAAAACCGGAAAACACGCTGCGCCATCCATAAACCGTAATTTTCGCCAGTTTTTACGCCGTCCACGAATGCGAACAATCGGACCTCACGAAGAGGCCAGCAGATGAAAAAGATGGATATCGTCGGATGCGACCAACAAGAATCGAAGAAACTATTGAATTAAACATCAGTGTTCGCACAAAGATATATTTCTATGCTTACCAGGCCGTGAACACATAATTCGATGTATCTCTCTGGTAAAAAATGAAAAGTTGCGAAATGTTCCTTCTATGCTCGTCCGGACGCGGATGCGTCCAGGAAATTATTGTTTGTTCTGGAGTAGATTTATTCCGTCGCGATGTCAAACTTCTCTGGATCCCCTGGTGAATAATGGCGTCGAACTCTGCAGTCGGGTAAAAGAGGTCGAATATTCGTGATATAACGTTCGTTTCGTCTTCCTTCGATTCTCAATATCAAAACGATTGATCTGTCCTATGAATCACTGTCTAAAATATTTATTTCAGATAATTAAGACACCGTTCTCTGAAAAAATCTTAGATACTAAAGCCTTGAAGGAAAGAAGAACGATCTTTCTATGAAATCATAGAAAAGAAATGTAAAAACCGTCTTTCCATTTTTGGCGTATGGACAACATTCTGTTGATCCTAATCCAGCAGAGTAATTCATATCGCCAGTCTATTATAGTCCGTTCAAATATAAGAAGGAGCTTTGTAAACAAACAGAATCGTCTGGTTTGCGCACAATAAAGCTCCTATTGGTCAAACCATCATAACGACGCTCCCTTTTAACGCCCTAAGAGACTGCCAGGATCGTACTCGGACTGTGGATGGTACTGGATAGAAATGATTCAATAATTTGAGTCAGCAATTCCCACAATAGAACTTTTTTCCTCAAAAACTCTAGTGCAAAATTTCTGTTATGATTTGCAACTCTCATAAACATTTTATATCCGACGAACCCTATTTTTTTATTTTGTTTTGTTTTTATATTATTATCTACTAAATAATTTCTTTTTCGGATGCTCGAGATTGCGGCAGGGTAATTCCTTAGACTATATCGGGTATAATCTAAGGGTAATTCCAGAAAACACCAGAGTTTTAGAGATTTGGGTCGGAATCTTGCAAGATTCCGACAAAGTAATTCCGGGAAACACCAGATTTGGGTCATTTTCCCTAATGGGTGAAAGCCATCTTGATTTGCATAAATATCGAAGTTTTCGATTGACAAGACTCGAAAAAGATCTCTGTTCAAATTTACAATGATCATTTACTTGTAATATCCGAAATATATTTAGTTTCGGTCCATAAAATTTTATATTATTTTGTACGAAACTCTTTGTCAGTGTCAGCTGCTCACGATTCCGACAAGGTAATTCCGGGAAACACCAGGTTTGGGTCCTTTCCCTTAATGGATTAAAGCCATCTTGATTTGCATAAATATCGAAGTTTTCAATTGACAAGACCAGTTAAAATACCTAGAGCTACTGTGAAGGTCTAGCTGTTCAAAGTGTTTATAGATTTTGTTGTGAAAAGTGTCTTGTGTTGGAAAATCTTTTGACAAAGTGTATATAGTGTTTATAGAACAATGTCGAATTCGGAAACAGATATTGCATCTGAGGGTGATATGTGGGGACCACCACGAAAAAGGTCCAAAAGGTCGCATTTCTCTGCTGAAGAGAAAGAGATAACTTTGAACATTTCTCGAAAAGAATTGGAAGAACATCCTCATTTATCGAAAAGAAACTTAGTAGGAATTGTTTCAAAATCCTTTGGGGTGAGTGATTCAGCTGTATTCAGAATTCTCAGAGAATATGAAGAGAATAAAACATTGACGCCACCTAAGAGGAGAGCCCAGTCGTTAAAAATAATCGATTCGGTTGACGATTTCGATATGAACCTTATCAGAAGAATTGTCCACGGTTTTTTTTTTTCGGAATGAAATCCCAACGATTTCTAAAGTTCTAGAAATCGTGAATGATGATGACAGTTTGCCAAATTTCAGAAGAAAAACGTTCTATAAATTGTTGAAAAAAATGGAATTCAAGTTCAGTTAAAACTGAACGATTGTGTGAAATCTCCGCGATTCGACTCTGGACAGAAAGAAACTTTACGAAGGCCCTCCTCAGATTTGAACAGAGTATATAATACTCAGAATTAATGAATTTATAAATCCCGCTTCACTCAACCGACAATCGAAAGAAATACAGAGATCTTTGTCCTTACATATAAATAGAGATATTACTGTCGGCAACGTGAAGTATTATCCTGTTTACGTACAGACAAACATGACTATACACAATCATAAAACGGAGTCGACCATAACAACGAATATCCTAGATACCCTTGTCATACTCGAAAAGAGAATAGAGGCAAGGATAAGTGGCAACAGAAAGCACACAAGCAGACTGCATCCAATAACCTCCCAGGGATTTATCCCTAATTATGTAGGAAATAAGACAGCCACCAAATTCTCGGATATAACTAACACAGCAACGAAAAACTTTCTGAATATTTAAGCGGGAGGAGCGCAAAGCAAGAACCCACTAATTTGTTCGGCATGAAAGTCTGAACTTCTGCCTGACATTACTATTCTGGCAGTCCGCCAACCTAACGAAATTAAAACAATAGCTTTCAGAGATTAGTCACAAAATACGTGTGCTTCCCAAGCCGACGCTTTAATCGAAATCGGTCGACGAGAATGTATATTATTCGTTCTTGTTTATGCTCTTATATTTTCATTCGTTTCGATACGCGTAAATTCCGACATGACATGAAACGTTTATTGGACATTGTTAGTCTCAATAATCACCGTCTTTATGCGACACATTGTACAGTATCAATTTTCGTAGGAACTCAACCGCGTCGAGTGATGAGTTTGCTCAATATTAATCCATTCAGTTTTTGGTCTTTCTCCTTCTACTGGTCTCCTTGTAATGGGCGTCAATACAAATCCAAATATAAAATTCTACTCTCTACTTCACCCCTCAAGGGGCCGTTATACTCTGGTCGACGGCGACGGCACCGATTCTCCATTCAAAAAGTGCCTTTTATTTTTCCAACTTCACGCCCTCAATTTTTCACCTAAAAGCTTGATTTTTTTAAAATTGAAGTTGAAAGATTTCTTGAGGGCATTTCAATTTCTTCTCTTTGATAATAGTATATTATTTTATAAGGAGGAGAAGTGTCACTTTTCATGGAGAGCTTGAGTTTACCCGCCTAACGTAGTGAGGCGGGTAATTGAAAGCGAGCTGAAAAGTCACTTCTCCTTCGAATGAAATATGTTATTTTATTTTCAAACATCTTGAAATTCCTGGAAATCTGAATAATATTGACATTTACGATCGTTATAATTGAGTGAAAAATGTAACATTTGTATAGTTACGGTTGTCTTGCAAAATTAGTCCCTTGCATAACAACACTTTTCCTGCCGCCGGAGGGAAAAGTAAGCCATAGCAACTATTTCTCCGCCTAGGCGGAGAAATAGAACTTCTCTGTGATCCTGTCAGTCTAGAAATTACGTTGTTATCGAACGTTTGGAAATAAAATTATTTTTTCGCATGAAAAAATCGGCTACGGCACTGATTCTACATTTAAAAAAGTGCCTTTCATTTTTCCAAGTTTACGCCTTCAATTTTTCACCTGAAACTTTGATTTTTTCTTTAAATTGAAGTTGAAAGATGTCTTGAGGGCATTTCGATTTCTTCTCTTTGATAAAATTATTTTTTCGCATGAAAAAATCGGCTACGGCACCGATTCTCCATTCAGAAAGTGCCTTTCTTTTATTCAAGTCCAAGCCCTCAATTTTTCACCTAAAAGCTTGATTTTTTTTAAATTGAAGTTGAAAGATGTCTTGAGGGCATTCCAATTTCTTCTCTTTGCTAAAATTATTTTTTCGCCTTGAAAAATCGGCTACGGCACCGATTCTCCATTAAAAAAGTGCCTTTCATTTTTCCAAGTTTACGCCCTCAATTTTCCACCTGAAAGCTTGATTTTTTCTTTAAATTGAAGTTGAAGGATATCTTGAGGGCACTGCAGTTTCTTCTCTTTGAAGAAATTATTTTTTCGCATGAAAAAATCGGGTTGAATTTGAGAGTCTATGAAAATTGACTTCATAATCGTTTTTCGGCGGTTGTTCATCAATTTTTTTCAGAAAATTTATTGGAGTGCCCTCGACAAATCTATTTTTTATATTTAAAAAAATTCCATTTGGATAGGCGCTTAATTAATGCAAAAAATTATGAAAATACTGAAAAGACTTCCAGAAAGTGTGAAATCGCAGAGAACTGTCTGAAATTCCAGGAGAATTAAAAAAAAATCAAGCTTTCAGGTGGAAAATTGAGGGCGTGAACTTGGAAAAATGAAAGGCACTTTTTGAATGGAGAATCGGTACCGTCGGCCAGAGTATAACGTCCCCTTAAGCGAAGAAGAAAGACGAATTTTTGCAAGCGATTATATGTTCCTCATATTATCGAGTAACCAAATAATATGTAGCGTGTTGTATTTATTCGAATTTGGTAGTATTGAATCAATATTCCTCGATGATTGTTATCGTGTCGCGTATGTAACTTGCATCATGCAATCTACCCACCATCGGGAACTCAATGGACCTGAAACGATTCGAGCAGATGAATCTATTCAACTTCATCGAAACCTACGCAAACACCTTTACAATATTTTCATGCCGGCATTTGGCTTTTTATCTCCTTTCGTCTATAAACAACTATCGGTTATCGATGAAAACTGAGCCAATTACGAGGATTAATCAACTGTTTTTGTTTTCGTTTTGTGAATTACGTTCGACGTTGAAATATTGGTTCCCAAACACGATTAAATATGGATAATACTGGTGGAAGTGGCTGGCAAAAAACGTGTTCTGGATTTGTTCCTGTGGAGTTAGTTCTGCTTTTACGCTCGAGAAATTTCAGATGATGGAAACTTCTCGAGTATTATATGGCCTATTAAATGGAGCATTCTTCATATTATCTTCTGGCTGGTAGTTGACTCTTGAAGAGTTTCCACATCAAACACAATTAGTAATTAACGAGATTGATTTGCTAATTACTGGTGATAGAGAAACGGGATCGCTAGTAGGTATTGCGAATTTAAAATGGCTTACTCGTTCTCAAAAGCTGTTGTTTGAGTACACAGCAACTTCCTATAGTTCTAGTAGCCTTCCGCAAACATAAGGATTAACGGTTTCGTTCATAATTGCTACGTTGGAATTTTTATCGAATTTAATGTAGACACTTCCGCAATAAAACTATCCCAGTTATTGACATTAATTTGCACTTTTGAGATTGTTCATTATGCTTTATCATACATTCATACACTCAAAACTGTTCATCATCTATCTGGTCGAAGTAAACGCAAAATCATTCCAATTTAATATGAGTTTTAAGAAATTAAGGACTGAACGAGAATGAACTCGCTATCAAAAAAACGCTTATATCTTTGGAACCACTGGACCGATTTCGAAAATCAAACTCATTTTCGAATCATCTTCTAATTCTAATAAAAACTGTTTTTACAATAAAAAAACCAAAACTATTTTTCACAAAATTCATGGATTTTTTCTGGAATTCTTCCCATCATGCTTCTTATAGTGTTCTCAGTCACTTTCTGGGATGCTGTCTTCCACTTTTGCTTGAATTCCGCTAATGTTTTCGTTGATTTCTTAGTCTTCTTCAATTCTTTTTTTACCAGGGCCCAATATCTTTCGATTGGCCTGAGTTCTGGGCAATTTGGTGGATTGGCCTCTTTGGGGACAAAACCACCTCATTAGCTTCTTACCATTCCTTGGTAGCCTTGGTGTAGTGGCATGAAGCTAAGTCTGGCCAAAAGATTGTTGACACATCGTGCTCACGTAAAAATGGTAAAATTCGCTTCTTCAAGCATTCCTCGATGTATATCTTCGAGTCAACAGAGCCTTGGCCAACGAAAAATTTGCTCCTTTTCCCACAAGTGCAAATTGCTTGCCAAACCAGGAATTTTTTAGGAAACTTTGGTTGTTTCTTCACGCGAAATTGTTCGTCAACATTTCCACGAGAATCTGCAGCATAAAATTCCTGATCAGGAAGTTGTGAGAAATCAGCCAAGACATAGGTTTCGTCGTCCATCACGCAACAGGAAAAATTTTTCAAGAAATCTTTTTTTAATTTCTTTGCTCTTGATTTCGCTTCTTGATTCTTCACAGCGTTCCTGTCTGGCACTTTCTGCACTTTGTATGTTCTAAGCCCACAACTCGACTTGATTTTCTGAACGGTTGACTGTGAACAACCCACTATTTGGGCCACTTTCCGTCTTGAAAGGTTAGGATTCTTCTGAAAAAGGCTGATAGCTTTCTTCACTTATTTCGAGCTATGAAACCCCTTTTTCCTCCCGGTTCCTTCCTTGCGGTTAATTGTAAGATCTTCGTTGAAGCGCATAACAACTCTCGATACCGTTTCCAGACGAACGCGAGCCTCTTTTGCGATTCTTTTGAAGCTCCATTTTTGATTATTTTGAAAAAGTTTCACTATAAATTCTCGTGTTTTCACTTCGCTTGACATTTTGCGACAGAGACTTGGAATATCTATGAAGTAAATGTTCCATATGTTTCTGACGTTCATAACAATGATCAAATTTTGATTTTTTTCTCAATTGGTTCGAGAGATAAAGGCGTGATAGCGAATTTATTCTCGTTCAGTCCTTACATCAGTATCTTTTTCACTGGCGTGTTTCCATGCTTCAATTCGGCTCACTCAGTACTCTTGTTTGAAAATTTCATGCACCCCCTGAAAAACTCCTTAGATCCGCTAGTGGTCTTCTTTGTCTATAACTGCACACTCAGTTCATGCAAATCACTAGATTCATCCACTTGAAGTTTCCTCAGAATATTCTACCGCTTCATATTTTTCGAATTCATCATCTTAAATGGGAAGACTCTAAATTCCACTAACGAATCGTCTCTCCTTGAAAGATTTGCGTACCTACTCGTAAGGGATGTCGAGCCCGAAGCGAATAAACACTTGTGGCTGAATTTGTCAGGCCAAATAGCCCCGACAAAAGATTTCGCCGGGTTCTAATGAATAGATCGGAACCCTCATTCATAAACCAGGTCTCCGCCCTCCTCAGGGGGTTCAATATCCACCCGAGGGGTGTCGAATTCAAATCGAATATAAATGCGCTAGTTACTGTTTGTAATGGGGACTCGCTGCCAAAAAATCAATTAGGTTGGCGACAGAATAGATCTCTAGACGAATGTTTGAATAATTAAGTTTGAGTCAGGATGGGCACAATGGGGAATCTGTTATCAATGCAATTATGAACTTCTTCGTTGTTATTTGGATGTTACACTTAGATGCCATGTTTGTGGATGGATGTCAACATTGTCAACTTCGGAGTATTGTCTGAGTTTATTGTGTAAACTTGCACAGGTAGCAGTACTTACAAGCCTGGCAGTTGGTAGAGCTTGTTTCCGATTCATTTTTGTTTATAAGTTACAAGTATTTAAAAATATTGGTCTTTCGGGCTCAATAGTGGTGACCAATAAAAAAAGTCTTCAATGCTCCAAAAATTGTTTGTATCGAAAGAATACCTATACTTCAGATTACAATATTTGAATTTAGTTTTTCAAATGCCAACCATTCCCAAAAAATCAGAAAAGGAAGTCAACTTTCCTAAGCATGTAAATGGTTTATCGTTAATGACGAAAAATAAAATCGTGAATCCAAACAAATGAATAAAATAGACTCTTTTGTTTCAGGTATATGGAAAATCAATGGCGAAAAAGATGTTCTGAATCTATGCATAGTACATGAAGAAAGAATCATTGGTAAAGTGAGTTAAAAGTTATGATAATTTGACGATCGTTTGAAAAGGGGACCTCTGACTTAAACATTTTGGTTTTATTTCACTGATTCAACTACGGTCGAACAGAATATTTCGCAGATACTACAGTGACAAATGTCAAAAAGACTTTGCATTCAGCCAATCTATTAACATGTACTGCCATTAATTGCCATTGGTAATACGAAAATGAAAAGGACCTATGTTCATAAGAAAAAATATTTAGAATTAGCACAGCATATGGTTTCTGAAATAAACTGCTCCACATGAGTTAGGGATATTGACTTAATTTGCAAAAAAATATAGTTAAAATAAGATTTTTGTGATGAAAATTCATATTAATATGATTTCAAGTTGCAAATTAATTTTAGCCTGTAGGTCTGCGGCGTATACAGGGTGGTTAAGAAAAATCGAGTAAAATTACGAAATTTTATTCCCAGACCAAGCATTTTAAGACTATCAATACAATGTATGGCCTCCACGGGCATCAATAACAGCTTGACATCTTCTTTGCATACTACACACGAGGTTGTTGAACATTTCTTGAGGAATTTGGTTCCATAAACGGGGCAGAAGCTCTCTCAGATCATTCAAGGATTCTGGGGTAGGTTGATGATTATCTAATCTTCTTTGGAGCATATCCCATGCATGTTCTATGCAATTCCAATCTGGTGAGTGCGGAGGTATTGGTAAATGTGGAATACCAAGCTCCTCGCGCGCATTCTCAACTATCGCTGCACGGTGCGGTCTAGCGTTATCGTCTAGAAATTGAAAAGTTTCACCAATAGCAGCGTGAAAATTTGGCACAACACTGTCAATGACATGCTCCCTATAGTGTAAGGCGGTTATATTCCCAGGACAAATGTGTAGATCTGTGCGCCCGTTCAAACATATCCTGGCCCATACCATAACACTTCCCCCTCGTAATGGATGGACTTCTTGGACATAGCGATGATTACGCGGTATGCGTGGGATTGTCCATACCATTATTCTTCGAGAATCTGAAAATCGTCCATATCTGGAGTCATCAGTGAAAAGGACACTAAGCCATTGATCGTTCCAATTGATATGTTGCCTTGTCCATTCCAGTCTTTGACGCTTATGGTCACGTGTTAATGGAACTCCTCTTATTGGGCGTCTAGAACCTAGATTCACCTCCCTCAAACGTCGTCTGATGGTTTCGATGGAAACTTGGACCCCATCTGCATTTTAAAGAGCATTCCGTAGCATTCTACACGTAGATGTAGGGTTTCTTCTCGCCGAAACGGTGATGAAACGATCCTGAGCAGATGTGGTTTTTCGTCGCCCACCAATCCTTGGCCTTTCCAACACGGAACCTGTCTCCCTGAACCTATTCCAAAGTCGAGATATCACACTTTGGCTGACTTGAAGCCTTTCCGCAACAACAACCTGAGTTAGTCCACCCTGTAGCATTCCGATAGCCCTATTAGCCTCAGCGTTTGTTAATTTACGTCTTGGCATTTTCAGAAAACTCGTTTCAAATCGAAGCCGTTGATAAACTGACTTCATTTCAAAATAAGAACATTCATGAAGCATAATGCAAAGAACCAAACTTCAGAAAAAGGCGACCAGATTGACGAAATGTCTCATACTGATTTTTATTGGATCGATTCAAGTTGTTATTGAGTTTTAAATGATTTAACAGCGATTTTCTCGAAGATTACAAACTTTTAAAAAAGATTGATTACGGTATCCCTAACTCTTGTGGAGCAGTAGGTATTAGCCATATAAGGTGAAAACGGGTGTGAGTGGGTATGGTCAAGGTTTATGAAAAGGTCAACGTATTCTCCAATACATATTTCTTTATCTACCTATGAAGTATATCATGAAAATACGTTTAGTCTCCCTGAAGACAAACAAACATACAATCAAAAACAGAAGATAGGAAAAGGAAAGAAAAATCAATAAGAAAGAAGAACAACAATAATGACTCGGGCATCGGCACGATGTCAAAATTATCCGCCGCATTATAGAAACGAATCTCTTACGTTATGAATACAGACCCACCTATCCGCACTGATCCCCTTGTTTCCCGGGAAATATTTAAAGGGATTCTAAAATGTTTTATGTGGCGAGTCGAGAGGGGGAGTTCGATATTTTCCGGGACATACTCACCCTTTTAAGATTCCCTTATAACTCGGAGAAGTGCGGGGTTGTTTATGGCTGAATTTATCGGTCGGTAGTTCCGAGCAGAAAATAAAAATGGTCGGAATTGTTTGAAAAACGGAACAGTTGATTAACTCGGATGGGAAAGGCTATAAAACGTGGTATTTACATCCGAGTGTCGGAGTGGAATCCTTTTATCGAACAGACCTACAGGTATCAATAGGCGGATGAGGGTTTTTTCAGACAGGAGCTTCCATTTTGAATAGTTTGCCTCTTCGCTACCTGTTAATAATGGCGTGTTATTTTTTGGCAGTTGACGAGGAAACAGGACCAGATTATAGTCGTTTGTGGCTTATATTAGACTTTCCGTTTGGACTACAGACTACAGCAGTAGGTACTGCTTAAAGACTCTTGAGGGGCCGTTATACTCTGGCCGACGGCTACGGCACCGATTCTCCATTCAAAAAGTGCCTTTCATTTCTCCAAGTTCACGCCCTCAATTTTTAACCTGAAAGCTTGATTTTTTTCAGAATTCTCCTGGAATTTCAGACAGTTCTCTGCGATTTCACACTTTCTCGAAGTCTTTTCAGTATTTCCATCATTTTTTGCATTAATAAAGCGCCTATCCAAATGGATTTTTTTTTTAAATTGAAGTTGAAGGATGTCTTGAGGGCACTTCAATTTCTTCCCTTCGATAAAATTATTTTTTAGCATGAAAAAATCGGCTACGGCACCGATTCTCCATTCAAAAAGTGCCTTTCATTTTTTCCAAGTTTACGCCCTCAATTTTTCACTTGAAAGCTTGATTTTTTATTTAAATTGAAATTAAAAGATGTCTTCAGGGCACCCCAATTTCTTATCCTTGAAACAATTATTTTTTCGCATAAAAAAATCGGGTAGAATTTGGGAGTCTATGAAAATTGACTTCATAATCGTTTTTCGGCGGTTGTTCATCAATTTTTTCAGAAAATTCATCGGAGTGCCCTCGACAAATCAATTTTCAATATTTCAAAAAAGTTCCATTTGGATAGGCGCCTAATAAATGCAAAAAATGATGGAAAAAGACTTCTAGAAAGTGTGAAACCGCAGAGAACTGTCTGGAATTCCAGGAAAATGAAAAAAAAATCAAGCTTTCGAGTGGAAAATTAAGGGCGTGAATTTATAAAAATGAAAGGCACTTTTTGAATGGAGAATCGGTGCCGTCGGCCAGAGTATAACGGCTCCTTAAGTGGTAAATGAAATAATAAAAATCGTATCATTTAAAACGTGAAAACTAGCAGTTGGTTTCGAAATTCACGAGTCGGAAGGAAACGGTTTTGTTCAGCTCCACCTTGATTACAAGGTAGCTACTCTGACGTGACAAGAAGATGTAATAGCCAAGAGTCGCTAACAACAATGAAGTAGGGATTAATTATGTGTGTTACTTGTGACCAGCATTTTGAAAAGAACGAGTGAATGAAGGCGTTGTTTTCATTGAAAACTGCCTTCCATCACTAGTTTTTGGGATATGTCTAGATCATTTCATCACTGAGAAAGCACAACTTTGTTGGGAAATGAAAAATGTTCGATTTTTGCATATAAAGTTTTCAATTAAATCTAAATACGGAATCCAGGACAGTTGACCCATTTCCTATACAGAATTGGATCAAATTATGCGTTCTTATGACTCAATTTCCTAGCTCATTTAACCCTAGTTTACAAAGCAAGACACAAAGGAAACCAGGCTGTAATTGGACACCATTCTTTAGTCGTTCGGTTTGGAAAAGCGAATTTAATTAGAGAGTAAACATCTGGATTTCTCCATAGTTACCGCTATGAGGCAACCCGAACGGAAAAGCTAATAAGGTAAAAATGTTCAAGAACAAAGCGGCAACATTGAAGACTTTGGCGACCTTCTTTAAGCGAATGATCGGGCTGAGCATGCGCGCTCAGTGAAAGTGGCTTAAGCGACCGTATCGAGTGAAACAACAGCCAACGTGCTCAGATTATGTAAAGAACGCCTTAAAGCGATAGCCGATCAATTAAGTAGAAAATGAGTGTTATCTGGCTTGAATTATGTCACTTCTTTTTACTTCACTTTTTTCTTGATTGGACGTCTGGGAACGGGGAACTGTAATATGTCTTGAACCATTGTGAAACCATTTCTGGATGTTTTTTCAGAAAGTCACAAATGGCACTGTTGGGATTTTTAATTTTTTTATCAGGCAATGAATCGTCTATCTTCATAAATAAATATTCATAAATATCGTCCTTCTCGATTTGAAGATATTTATTTATTCGGCTCAAAGGACCAAAGTTTCAGGCTTGTCGCCGCAACTCTGTGGTCGTAGCTCTAATAACAGTCGCATTAAATACGTCGTCATCTTCACTCCCAATTAAAAAAATTCTCTTCTCAAATAAAAGACCAGCGTTATTATGACAGTATAATTTTCAGTTACAGTCTGTACAACGGAGATTTGCGTTACCTAATCCACGTTCTACTGACCCACTTCCCCGCTTCATTCCCGCGTCCTGAATACGGATAATTTAACCATGTCAACAGGGATAGGCGATTCATTTCATGGAAATGAAAAGGGGATTTCTCGGGAGGAAAAGCTTCCTCGAAAGGCAAAGAAAATATGCTTCTTGGTAATTGAGGTCACTGCGATACGGGGAAGAGTTTAACTTGAATTGATAGAGCCGCTTCCCTGTGAAGTTGCCTCAGTTTTATGCTCTTTGTGATAATATTCTGTGAGCGTTCGTTAAGCGTCAAATTAGTTTTTTTATGGCGCGGAAGATGGACGAAAGGCTAATCGAAGATTCCGGGAGGCGATTTTCGATTATGTCCAGTATGGGAGAGCAGTTTACGAGGATTTATGTAATGTCTTCGAATTGATGGAATTTTCATGATCTACTAAAGAATTTTCTACGCCAAAATATTGGACTATTTTCTTTTCACGTAAATATGGGTCATTTCGTATCGGGCGTTAAGTGCACTTCAACGCCTGTGTTTCGAGGCTAGAAGTGGGAAGTGGCACTTCAACGTTCGAGGAATACATCGTGAAACGAGAGCTCAAAAAGTCGATTTTAGGAAGTTTCTAAGAACAAAATGCACCGTCGAATATGCATTAAGACTAAAAAGAACAAAGGTATCTACAATTTTCGAAATGATTCCACTAAGTTGTTCATCTGCACTATAATGTAGCATAGATTTCAATCAAAACTATTTATTCAGTTTAATGAACCGATCTTCCATCAATTTACCCACTTCATGTATTCAACAACACTTCATTAGGTAGAATCGTTAGTCGGTCATGAAACGTAATCAATATTCCTCGTCCTCAAACTTCCAAAGATTCACATCATATGGGTGCTAAATATTCCATACCCTAGGAACAATTCACCCTGAAGAATGATCTTATTTGCATATAATGCGGGCAGTAATGAATGCAAAAAGCACAGGGTGCGTGTGAACGCAATTCTACCCCTAGTGAAACCTTCCAAACAATGCACAATTGAACAAAATTTCATTTATCGAAAACAAAGTGGTGAAGGCAATCTTTCTATTTAATGCTCGCGCAAGGCCATAAAAATATTTTGTCAACCTCCTAATGTCAATGTTCTGTGGACAGTGGAATATATATGAACTCGACGCATCGGCATCGCACTTATATCTAAAAATATCCAGGTTGTATCTAAAAATACGCTCTCATTAATTCACTTATGCAATTCACTGCCTTGCATCCAAAAAATCTTGATGAGAAGAAAAGAAGCTGATCGCATCAAGACGATATCCAATATTTTTGTCGACTTCTCTCTATGGTTTTGATCCTGCTCGATGGACCAAGGTTAAAAATGTTGTAAACAGACTTCAACTGAAATTTTACGAGTTGTTTTCCTTCTAGGTATCGATGGAGCTGTTGATGTTGATATTGAAGGTCATAATTATTAAGTTGTGTACATTCTTATTTACTCCAATCTGATGGCATTCGAGTATTTTTTCAATTCAAGCATATCAATAAATATTTTCAATTTGAAAGTTTTCCACTAGATTCAATACCATTATGCAATCGTCCTTAATCCTTACCTTACGCTTTGGTGTTCGAATGTTTTCGGTTTTGAATCCCAACCTTCAAGTACTAGTTGGTTGTAGGTGAACAGAATGGAATCTTGATTAGACGGTTCATTCATGGAATTAATTGAATGTTTCAACTGAATGGAGCGCGTTCCATTGTCAATTGGCGGTCTGTATTTGGTGCTGATGATGTAACAAATAGGATATATAAAAATCATTCTCATCCCATAGTGCTATCGGGAATATTTCACTCACTGGGCAGATAATATCGGTAGGTACGAGGATGTATTGATATCTAGTTAGCCTAGACCAGTTCCATGCATAAACAAAATTTTGCGATACCATATCAACGAACAATAACTTATTAGAAATTTCAGTGTAGAGTTCGACGTCGAAAAAGGAAACCAGAGTTACGCAATGAATTTGAAAAAAAGATGTCCATCGAAATTGTAAAAATCGAAAAATTGGAGTATCGAGCCATAATCAAGTACCTGTATTTAAAAGGGTTAAGAGGTAAGCAGATTTACGAAGATATGCTTAATACCCTTGGTGATCAATGTCCTTCGTTAGCGACCGTGAAAAATTGGACTGCAAGCTTCAAAAGAGGTAAATTTTCCATTGAAGATGATGACCTATCGGGAAGGCCAATTTTTGTGTCGGTCCCCGAAAATATCAATGCAGTTTATGACATGATTTTATCAGACCGTCGAATTGGGCTAAAACGGATATCTGAAGCACCGAAGATTTCATACGAACGCGTTTATCATATAGTTCACGTCAATTTGGACATGAGAAAAATTTCTGCAAAATGGATCCCCAAATGTTTGAATGTTGACCAAAAGCGTGCAAGGGTAGAAGCATCGCGTTCGATCTGTGCTCGATTTGAAAACGATGTAGACTTCTTAAACCGAATTATCACTATGGATGAAACTTGGGTACATTTCTACGATCCAGAAACAAAGCAACAATCGATGGAATGGCGACACTCTGGTTCTCCAAGACCTAAGAAGTTTCGTGTCCAAAAATCTGCTGGAAAAGTTCTTGCTTCTGTTTTTTGGGATTGCCATGAAGTAATCATGATTGATTTTTTTGGATAAGGGTAGAACAATAACTGGAGATTAGGATTCGACATTACTGACCACTCTACGGAAAAAATGAAAGAGAAAGGACGCGGAAAGCTATCCAAAGGTCTTTTGTTTTTACAGGACAACGCCCCAGTACACAAATCTCATGTTGCCATGCAAAAAATTCGTGATCTAGGGTTAGGATTACTAGAACACCCCCCTTATTCACCAGATTTGGCTCCGTCCGACTAACATCTCTTTCCTCAACTGGAAAAAAGTTAAAAAGCTCGTAAATTTTCTTCCAACGAAGAGGTAATAAAAGCTGCGGAGGACTGGTTTGCAGAGCAAGAAGAAACATTTTTTTGAAAAGTCTAGAGACGTTGCTGCAGGTTCGCTGTAATAAATGTATTCAAAAGAGGAGAATACGTTGAGTAATAAAAGTAGTAGTAGCCTGAGAATTTTTCAATATATCCTCGTATTTGTTGTATTCCGCAGCGTTGACAATTTATGTATTTCTGTTCTCGTTTTGAAAATGGTTTGCATTTTGACACTTGGGATTCACAGTGTGTTTCACTGTGACTGGCGAAAATTTGTTGTTTTATACCGGAATGTGCATCAGCTCATTTTAGTGTAGTTGCTCGGGAGTTTTTAACAGCAACATACAGAGAAAATCAAGAAATTGAGAAATGGTTTTATTTATTTTTGATTATCTCGTTAGAACATTTGGTCCTTTGAGCCTCATTATTGGAACAATGTTGGCAGCTGTATATTCGTATTAACAAATGCTCTCTGTCTCGAACACTATTAATTGAAACACTCTCTCTGTTTGGCAATCGAGAAGCTCTCTCCATAAATAGGTTCCTCAAATTGCAGTTATGATTGAGATTATCCCATTCCTTCAATCAAGTCTGAGATTATGCCCTGACCTTCCTCGATATCGTGCCAAGGCTCCCGATGATCACCCAGCACTTCGAATCATACTCGAGATGCGATGCGATTACTACTGCATGATCTCTGCTCTATGAAACACGTCGGAGTTTAGCAGACTCCGAGACGATTGTTTCTAAGTGGAACGGGAAACCGAAGGTCGAGATGATCTCTCGGACTGAATTTATGCATTTTCAGTGCCGTCAAACGGGTCGATTCGATTCGTCTCACGTTAAATTAGACGAATACTCGGATCACGAATCGGATAGGATGCAGCAGTCACTCCTGGCGGAAACCTTGAGGTATCGCGAAGAGAAAATCGATAATTGGCTCGCACCGTTTGTGTGTAATGAGTTCGAGTGATATTTCTGCGTCGGTATTCAAATCATACAACATAACTGGCAATTTACCTTCATTAAGCTCCGACTTAATTGTATATCTTGGTAATGCTCACCTGCCTCGTTTTCAGCTCCTACGAGTCGGATTGCTGAGCAGCGAAATACGCAACTCCCGAATTCTGTACACAACTGAGAGAAAATCGATCATTCATGATCATAAAAAAATTTACTCAAATTTTATCTTTTGACTTTTTCACACCCTTGCCCTAAAATGGATATTTTCTGAGTTAATATCCACTTTAGGGCAAGGGTGTGATGCATACACTCACAGTATTTTTTAACGTAGATTCAATATCTGCCATAAAAAAATGGGGATCTAATTTGAAAAAATTGATTTTTCACGATTTTGTCATCCCTAACTTTGAAAGCGATTTTTTCACCCCCTCTATCATGAATCGCGATTTCAATTTTTAAAGTGGATACATCAATCTTATATCTTGAAAAATCCCAAAAATGAAAATTTTCCATCCAAAAACCTCGAAGTTATTCTTGTTTCAGCGGAGTTCTATTTTCGATTTTTTTTTCGAATTTTCCCGCTCAGAGAGAATTTTCCAACCAAAACTGAAAAATGTTACACCAAAATAACTTGAAATTTTCTAAGGAATCTATTTCTGCAATAAAAAAATGGTGTTCTAATTTGAAAAACGGAAGTTGACGTCATTTCCGGAAAAACCGGAGGTGCTCATGCCTTGAAAATATTTTAGATTTCATCAGAATCGTGAAATACTTATAAGTGCTGAATTTCATGAAAATACGTTCAGTAGTTTCCCGTATAAATATGGGTGAGGTTCCTTGTGAAAGACCCTGTATAGAAACAAATATGAACATTATTAAATATTCAATTCAATATAATGGCCTCTATTTAAATTATATCATTCCATATTCATGCTATTGTTCCTATCTTATCGCTTTTTTCTCTGATGATTATATCTCTACAAGTCCTGGGAATGCACTTCCAATTCTTGTTCCATGATCTTTCTCATCTGCTCTCTACAAAAATGAAAATGGCAAGTTAGAAAAAACTTTCATGAGATCAGGTATTTTTCAGTACCCATACGAATAATCTTAGACTATACAAACTGAACTAATGAAAAACGAATAATCTGAATATTCTCAAGAAAATAATAATAAATGCTGAATTTGCAAATCAGGACAAGTCCTTATGAAAACACTTCAGTGTCTGTCACACATAAGTTTATTCGAATCAAAAATTTGAAAGATCAACTTTTCTGTGGAAATAGTATCCATGGTAATTAATTATTGAACAAATCAATGAAATGATTGTGATGATATACAAGAAGGAAGTATTGAATTTACCTCATGAAGTAAACCAGTACATGATTCCACTTACATATTCAGAATGTATCTTATTTAGAAATCAACAAACATAATTTCTGATTATCTTATCCCTAACACAAATCCTTTTTGATATTACGATATCTCTTAACAATATTGAGCTTCGCGGACACGCCTACTCAACAGATGAACCTAAACTAGTTTATATTGAAACGTGAGGAAGGTCTTTCCCCAGATGTTCTTGTTATTTTCAAGATATCTTTGGGAGCTCGCAATGCGAATTGCCATCAGAAATGAGTTCATTTTTGAAGCCGTCGAACAACGTTGCGATTCCATGAGACTAGCATAGCGCCACAGAAGCTCCGGGAGCGGATACCTTACGGTTTTCTTCCATCAACCGTCTTTATGGCCGCATTTTTAGTTCCAGTTCCCAAGTTCCGGATCAACCGATAATGTACCCAACGATGACGCCAGCAAATGGTGCAGGATTGAATATGAAGGTTACATCAACAGTACTCTATCACCTGAATAGAGCTGTGAGGTCGGACCAAGTCGAGATTATGTACAGTTTATTGCAAGGTTTCTTGCAGACATGAGCTAGTGAAAGTTTCCTAGTGCTCAGTGCCGATACGTCAGCGTTTACAAGGCGTCTTACGTTCACTCGTTTTCGTTTCTCCTTGACGTTCTTGAAAATGAGGACGAAGTGTTTTGTGGGTTTTCGTGAGGAATAAACGCATTGATGATCACAGGATTTATTAGTTTCGTTGGAATTAACTCAGATTGAAGGTAGGAAATAATAACTCAAGTGTACATTCAATACTCTGGCCTGCTTGTTCTTCAGGCCTAAACACGTTGGATTTTTTTGGGGTTTTCTAAATTGGCGTGCTTACGTTAGACAATCGACATACTCCCAGGAATTGAGACAAAGAATTATTGATGAATGTGAAGTGATACGTGAGTGTTGGAAAGAGCGACACGAATTATTAATGGAATTGCATATTGTCAGGAGGTGAACGGCGAGAATTACGAACATTTGAAGTGATACTGGTTGAATTTTCATTATCGTTCGTCTAAAGTTAATGAATTCACCTTTTCCTCAACTTTGAAGTCTTTTTACATATTTTATTTTACTAAGCTTGGTAAAATATGCAGGGTTCTGAAGATTTGCTCGGTCTCATACTTCAACCCTGTATAGTAAAATATCCGTCGTCTCATAAGTAATAGGGAGAACCAGTACTCAGAGTGATCCTCTCGGGACCATAATGAAATTACACCGCATGAATATATCAGTAACAAGAATGTTAGAGCTTCCTCTTCTGAGCGCTTAAATAGTGGATCGAGTGTTCGAACAATTGGTCTTTTTGATTTACGATCAATATTTAATTAGTAGCTACCTGCACATTCCGTAATAAATCGGCGATTTAATGAAGGAAGTTCACCAAACTGTCGACTGTCATGCAATATTCAGACCTGTAACGATTTTTGCTGCTGTGTTCATTACTTTATTAATGCAATTATTCAGCTATGTTTATGCACGGTATCCGTTTCACTGCTACCTACTCCTCTTTGTTAAGCGATTAGCGGTTGAAAATTTATATGAATTCGACTCCGAAGGACCAATAAAAAATATTTTTTATGAGAGATAAAATTTCTTTCTGATGATTAATGATGGTACTCCTAGGTTTCTGTGGATGCCCTCAGATGTTGTAAATGGCGTTTTCATCAAGTACCATTGTGGCGTGGCAGGTGTAGAATTGTAGATAGTCAACAAACGCCCTTAATAAAACAATGAACACTCATGTAATCATTTTCCCGCTTGAAAATATCAAATTCATAGCCGTAAATAAACAACAGCTCCCGAACGCGAAGAGGGGAATGTGCCTTGAACAAAAAATAACCTCACAGCGAACGAATTCCTCTTTTCACCAGGTTATAAATAAAATGAAACATGTAATAAACGTCCTCGGAATCTGTTGCACTTCGCGAAGTTGGACGTGGCGAAAAATCGTTAATTAAATTTCAGGAAGATTAATAAACTATTATCTCTCCGGATTCTAGAAGAACTCGGATATAATTTGCTGAGAAGATGATGTGTTTTATGAAGGAAGATGTAATGGATCAACAGGGTGTTGTGCAGTAGATATTTTCGGGCGATATTTTCGCTTTGTTTGTCGTTCAAGTAATCGAAATATTTTTTTTCGAAAAAATACGAACACTTACTGACAAGTTTGACTCTATTTTGTGAAACCCGTATCTTTTCGGATTAAACTTTTAGCTCGTCTTTCCTGTGGTGCACCCAGGATTTTGTTTTGGGGGGGGCTGAAGAAGACTGTTTGATAATGCTCGACGTTTGTTTGGAAATGAACTGCGAAAAATCGAAACTTTTGGTAGCTTTTGGGGGGGGGAAAGGTAGTATTCTCGCCACAAAAAATGATCTTCAAACAAGGAGTCAATATACCTAAAATTATTTTCGACATATGCTCAATAATGTTTAATTTAAAGCTGAGTGAAGATCTTCATGTGGACTTCTGCGATCTACAGGATAAGAACCTCTTCTTCTCGATGGGAAACCACTGCAATATCATTAAGATTATTAGAGTTATTACTCGAAGTATCACAATAACGACTAAAATATTGCATTTTAACACAATTTCAAGCTCCTTAGAGGGACGTTATACTCTGGCCGACGGCACCGATTCTCCTATTCGAAAAGTGCCTTTCATTTTTCCAAGTTCACGCCTTCAATTTTCCACCTGGAAGCTTGATTTTTTTTTCAATTCTCCAATGAATTTTCTAGAAAAAATTGATGAACAACCGCCGAAAAACGATTCTGAAGTCCATTTTCATAGACTCTCAAATTCAACCCGATTTTTTCATGCGAAAAAATAATTTTTTCAAAGATAAAAAATTGAAGTGCCCTCAAGACATACTTTAACTTCAATTTGAAAAAAAAATCAAGCTTTCAGGTGAAGAATTGAGGGCGTGAACTTGGAAAAATGAAAGGCACTTTTTGAATGGAGAATCGGTGTCGTAGCTGATTTTTGCATGCGAAAAAACAATTTTTCCAAGGAAAAAAAATTAAATTGCCCTCAAGACATCCTTTAACTTAAATTTAAAAAAAATCAAGCTTTTAGGTGAAAAATTGAGGGCGTGAACTTGGAAAAATGAAAGGCACTTCTGAATGGAGAATCGGTGCCAGGGTATATCGTCCCCTTAAGAATTCAGTCATCAGCTGAATCGAGAAGATTCAGAAAATGAAAAAAGCGAGCCCTAGATGGGAGCCATGCGGTACTCCAGAAGATATTTATCTCCGAAATCAGCGACTCGTTGGATTTTTGATATCTGGAAGCTATTTAACGTCGGAAAAATACACCCGATCTTTTATGTACCCCTAAAAAGCAAATAAAAGTTTCTTGAGTTCCCGAGCACGTCTAATAACATACCTTCTTTCCCTCCGAACTTTCAATATTAGAAAATTCCCATTTCATGTCATGGTGGCAACATCAAAGCATTCTCGAGGGCTATTTCGATCCATTTCGCACGACTCCATCTTCTACTTTACGATTACTGCGTTTAATTTGTTTTGCCGGTGCAGAACACGCTTATTTTATTCAGCAGGTTCGCCCATTTTCTTCTCTCCTCTACGGAGCAGGGATAGTAGAAACTTTCACAATAATTAAGTTTTTGAGAAGGCCAATTACGTAACGGATTTATCGGTCGGATATTTTTGCCTTTTGGGGTCTCTTTCTCTGGACCGGAATAATGGAAAACCGGGATGGCGATTGAGGGAGATTGCTTCGGAATTTGTTGTCGGGGTGGCTTCGATGGGGTGGCCGCAAATGGAGTTCGGACTAACTTTCGATTTTTTTCAGGGATCGGACAACAGCGCCATCAAGAGCATTGAAACGTAAGTACCTACAATCTTTTTAGTTAAATTACCTCGATTATGACAAAGAACCATAGAAAACCCTATGAATACCCTCCGTCACAGAACTCGATAGGTGTGGTTCATTCTTTTTTTTCTTTAGAATGATACGATTCTGTTAACTCAACCCATGAATTAAGCAGCTTCTGGAAATATGAATAAAAAGTCCCAGGCTACGTTTTTTCTTGCATGAATACATTCTGTCGTTGAATACGGAATGATTCCATATGAGTTTGATCCATATAGGTATTTGGTTATGGAAATTGAAGACACCTCGATGAAAGATTTAACAATAATTACACTACTCCAAAAATCACGAGAAAAATCATGATGCGTCAATTGAAATTATTAAAATAAATTTCCAATTCGAAAATAACAAGCTAAGCAGGTACTACAGATAAGAAATATTTATATCAACGATCAAATCAATGTTTTTTCGTTTAATAAGGTAAAGTTCAACGGTATTTCTCATCAGTCAACTTGAAATAATTGTTCAAAACGTTTGATAGCTAATAATCGTTTTCTAATTGAGCTGTGTATCGAATAAAGTATGTTCCGATTTGATATTTTGCAGAGATGACGTTTTGAACTGAGTTTCCCCTGTATATTATTTATTTTTTGGATTCTTCAGAAAATTCTAGACATAATTCATGTATAATGTCCTATACCTATCTTCTACTTTTTCGGAAGTATTAAGTGTTTTCAGATTTATTGCAAAAATCAACGTTTTAAATAAAAATTATTTTATTTCACAAATTCGATACATTACACTCAATACTTATTTCCCATTTACCTCTTGATATGGAGAAAGTAAGCAAAAACCATTACTGAGAAGAAATTAAAAAAAAACAGATTAGCATGTTGCCAAGACGTTCGCGGTGAGCATTTTGAACATTTCCTACCCTTACATTAATGTTTTTTTGTTTTTTTTTATTAATTAAGAAATAATCAGTATTACTAATTAGGTTTTAAGTGTAATGTACCGAATTTGTGAAATAAAATAATTTTTATTTAAAACGTTGATTTTTGCAATAAATCTGAAAACACTTAATACTTCCGAAATAGTTAAAGATAGGTATAGGACATTTTGCATAAATTGTGTCTAGAATTCTCTGAAGAATCCAAAAAATAAATAATATACAGGGGGTTGTATTTGAAATAAGAAAGTTGGTATTGGTCACGGTCACAAGGAACACCCCATGTAATATTATTTTCTTGAAAAATATGCACATTTAAAATTACAAATCGACGTGTCCGAGCCTTTCTCCCAACACGCCCTCATTTATTCGTTATCGAATTTATTCCATTTGGCTGTTACACTCTGTATAGGGTTTAAAGCTTTAGTTACTTTACCGCGTATTCGCTTACGATTCCTGCGTAATTGAGAAGAGCGTTACCTCTCGACCAGACAATGCAAAATAAGCAAACAGATCCCTGTGGAACCTCCAAAGTTCAATCTTCTCCAAATCTCATCTAATCCCCGGACAAATTCCAATACCGCCGTCACTTTTCGACCAAGTAACTCTCTCTGTCCGATGCGTCCTAGTTACGTCGTGAGCGAAAGCACACGTGAATCGATATTACAAGAACGGCAGTCAGAAATCTAATCAGTTCCATAACTTCATTCAACTTTCAGCAGGTTTCAGACAGTTCATCGCAAATCGAAATGGTCATGGAGACTGGACGACAATATCTAGTTACCTCGATTGCTATTTGAGGACGCAGGAAGTATTATGTGGATAACGAGCTTCCGCAAAGTGTTACGGAAAGCTCACGATTGTGGACATGAAAGAATCTTTCTTTTGGGTCGATTCTCGTACTTATTCTTTGCCGTTGAATACTCATTTTGATGTAGAAACGGGGCAAATGATGGTTTGGTATTTCGTTGACCTTGAAAGGAATAATACTCTTCCTAAAGTGTAAAGTTCTTGACGCTAGCTTTATAGGCCAAAAGTAGCATAGGGCTCTTTGCCCTCTGTTAGACATGACCATTGACTGTCTGCTGTACAACGTTGCAAAACTTTGTTCACAGCCCAGCTGTTCTGAAGTAAATAATGCAACCTTTACAACGACGTATCGGAAATTGAGATCTCACATCCTCATGTGGGCATGTCAAGATTGACAGCATTATTTCAAACCTTATGTTGGACATGAGCAGTGACTGTTTGCTGTATAACGTCGCAAACTTTGTTCACAGCCCAGCTGTTCTGAACTAAATAATGCAACCTTATCAACAACCATATTCAGAGCAGAAATCCACACCAGGGAAAACCTGAGAAGATAATATTCTTATATGACAGTCCAGAAGCCTTAAGAACGCTTGGGTGCCTTGAACTCAGATCCTAATGGATCAGGGAATGAGTTCTTGTTTTCCTGACAAGCCTCAACATTGTTATACAATGACCTCCACATGATGAGCTGTTGTCACACAAGAGAATGTCTATTGTACCTTATCAAGGACGGTAAACGTTTAATATGAGCCTTATGTCTTATGGAGTCTTTACTCCTCTGTACAGTCCCTATACTTGGTTTAAGAATTGTAACAAATTATAGAAATAATTCGAAATTGCTGTGTGAGAATGTCAAAGTCAGCAGGATGCTGTTTACCGTTTCGCCAAAATCACAGAACATCATCTCTACATATACTCAAGGGATCATCTACTGACTACGAGATTCCGTAGCATAATTTGCCTACAGAATGATCTCATCAACCTGTTAGCTGTTAACAGTTCAAATGGCATCGATGTCTGTGTGGAATTCAGCACAGATTCGATCAATCGACATTCTCCGGTTTTGTAATAGCCACTTGTTCAAGGGTGAAAGTCATCTGGTGAAAGTTTCAGAATGACGTTCAAACCGCTGTGAATTCACTAATCGGTCCAGGTAATTATATCATTTTGCCGCTATAAAAACTTCGTTACTCTCATCCTCCGGTATTCTTTGAAGAAAGCAAAGATCGAGTTCGATAAGATGAATTGATTGGGAGAACGGATAATTTGGTGAATTGGTTCTTGCGTTGAAAGGTTTTCGAATTATATATCGCAAAAAATTACATGATATTATTGATTGGTATGGAAAATCTTTCACAAAGTGCGATTAAATCACTGATATCTACTGTAGTGTTATTCTTCGTATATAAGGAAAAAACGTGGTGAGCTGTGATTTCTTGAAAATCTGGACAAACGATTTAATTTCCATGATATCTCTGTCAATTCTCGAGATAAATGTATGAAATTTTTAGTTTACATGCGAAATAATATTATTATTATTATTATTATTATATTTATGACAAGAGTTAAGAAAAATTCTAAACTCAAAGAAAATTAAAAATAAATACAGATGCACATAACTAGACAAAAAAAAAGTATGAATTACGATTGAAATAATATGTTCCAGAATGTGTATTGATCAGTTTTTTTGTTTATTGCCGCCTCAATTCTTGAATGAATTATAAAGTAGGAACTTTGTTGGTCATGTTTTCAACCATGTTTTTTTCCTAATATACGCAGAAAAATGGGAAAGCAAATAATACACATTCTGCAAAATATTATTCCGGATGTCCACTGAAAATTTCATACATTTATCCCGAAAATTGACGGAGATATCATGGAAATAAAATCGTTTGTCCAGATTTTCATGAAATTACAGCTCACCAGGTTTTTTCCTATAATATACGAAGAAAAACAGAAAAGCGAGTAAAACACATTCTAGAAAAATGATTAAGCTTTAATTTAAAAAAAAATTGTTGGTCTACGCCGCATACGAACTGAGATATCATGGAAATAAAAAGCCCAATTTTTGAAGGAAGCTCGCGAGCTCGAACGTGTACCAGATCCCCTAAAGGGGCCGTTATACTCCGGCCGACGGCACCGATTCTCCATTCAAAAAGTGCCTTTCGTTTCTCCAAGTTCACGCCCTCAATTTTCCACCTCGAAGATTGATTTTTCTTTAAATTCTCCTGGAATTTCAGACAGTTCTCTGCGATTTCACACTTTCTGGAAGTCTTTTCAGTATTCCCATCGTTTTTTGCATTATTTAAGCGCCTATCTAAATGGAATTTTTTTGGAATATAGAAAATTGATTTGTCGAGGGCACTCCAATGAATTTTTTTTTAAAAATTTGATGAACAACCGCCGAAAAACGATTATGAAGTGAATTTTCATAGACTTTCAAATTCAACCAGATTTTGTCATGCGAAAAAATAATTTTTTCAAAGAGAAGAAATTGGAGTGCCCTCAAGACATCCTTGACTTCAATTTAAAGAAAAAATCAAGCTTTTAGGTGAAAAATTGAGGGAGTAAACTCGGAAAAATGAAAGGCACTTTCTGAATGGAGAATCGGTGCCGCAGCCGATTTTTTCCATGCGAAAAAATAATTTTATCAAAGAGAAGAGTGTCCTCAAGATACCCTTTAACTTCAATTAAAAAAAATCAAGCTTTCAGGTGAAAAATTGAGGGCGTGAACTTGGAAAAATGAACGACACTTTTTGAATGGAGAATCGGTGCTGTAGCCGTAGGCCAGAGTATAACGGTCCCTTAATGTTGCATTCATTCGACAGAACCAAATGTTAAATACTAATAAACACACTGCCTGTTTGAAAACGTGTATATAGAATGTCTTCACAATCATAATCCTGTAATTTTGGTGCAATTAAAGTTGATTCAGCGCCGTCAATTGTAGGTGGAATTGTAACATCCGTTTATAGTTGTTTAACTAACTCGTTGGGCTGAAAGTGATTCCTATCAACAACTGTGCAAGCAAAAGAGGGTGACTGCATAGGGGTGTTTTTATGTTTTCGAGTATATGCGTTCAGTACTTCCTCCCCTAGGTCTAAATGATTTTAACGATTCTGATGATTCAGATAACACATTTTTATATGGCAGAAATCGGCAGTTATAGCGGAGCTCGATATTTTCGTTTAATTGTGCATTTGCAATTCTTTTTCTTTTATGTAGTGGCTTTCAACAGTTGTAGTAATTGTCAAATTTTCAGTTAATGCGCTTCGAGTTTGAGGGATAAAATGAATAAATTCTCATTTTTACCTAACTTAATCAGCAAATAGAATAATGGGAGTTTCTGTTTGACAATCTGATAGTGAGCTGAAAATCTTCAGTTTGAGCAATGTTTACTCAAGGTTTAACAGTCTATTCCACAAGAATCAGAGCTCTTGAGTACATCTATTCGAGTCACATCGTTCGTAAGTTCTGTATTAGCTAATAAGTCCAGAAGAACGTTAATTGAATAACTTCCTGGGGCCTATAATCAAGGAGCTGGCACAGCCTCGGAACACATCGTAATTCCGTCTAAATAACAGGGTGCATTTGAGCGGATTTCAAACTGGAATTATATCAAGAGAGCATAATATGCATATTCTGTCTTGTCTTCAGTCGCTCAGGTTCAGAGTCTTTCCTTTTTTTGCAGATATAAATTAATTTATCGACCCCTCGGCCCTCACTTGCAGTTTCCTTCAACTTATACCAATGATCGCTATCCGATAAAAATACAAATTTGTCAGGGAACAAGGGCAATCACGAAAAAGGAGTTTTTTGTAGAGAACGAATTGGGCTTTCAAGCTAAAGTATAAAATTTGATTTTGGACAGGGCTGTAACGAAAACTTTTCTAATTGTATGTTGGGAAACTCCGCAACTCCGGCACTGGTTTTCCTAGGACCTTCATATTCTTACTGAGTATGCTTATGTTCAATGTTATGCTGTATATCAAATTTGAGTCGATTATCTCCTGAAGATCAGGAATTATCAGCAGAAATCGATTTTTTTTTCAAACTCCAACGCCCTATATCTTTGAAATGAAGCGTTTATGGGCATATATTGACATAACATTTTCCTCTGGAAATTAGTTTTTCTATAGACTGTTTTAAGTTTTACTGGTTCAAAAAGGACCCCCACGTATAAGCTTATCTTCGATCTCAGTTATGCCTTTGAAAAAGTCATAGAATACCTACCTAAAATTATCAATCAATTATGCCTAAAGTGGATATTAACTCAGAAAATATCCATTTTAGGGCAAGGGTGTGATGCATACACTCATATTATTTTTTAACGTAGATTCAATATCTGCCATAAAAAAATGGGGTTCTAATTTGAAAAAATTGATTTTTCACGATTTTGTCATCCCTAACTTTGAAAGCGATTTTTTCACCCCCTGTATCATGAATCGCGATTTCGATTTTTAAAGTGGATACATCAATCTTACATCTTGAAAAATCCCAAAAATGAAAATTTTCCATCCAAAAACCTCGAAGTTATTCTTGTTTCAGCGGAGCTCTATTTTCGATTTTTTTTTCGAATTTTCCCGCTCAGAGAGAATTTTCCAAACAAAACTGAAAAATGTTACATCAAAATAACTTGAAATTTTCTAAGGAATCTATTTCTGCAATAAAAAAATGGTGTTCTAATTTGAAAAACGGAAGTTGGGGTCATTTCCGGAAAAACCAGGTGCTCATGCCTTGAAAATATTTTAGATTTCATCAGCATCGTGAAATACTTATAAGTGCTGAATTTCATGAAAATACGTTCGGTAGTTTCCCGTATAAATATGGGTGAGGTTCCTCGTGAAAGACCCTGTAGACTATGAATAAATTAATTTCCATTCCGCTCAATGAGAGATGAAACAAAGCCCTCCGAAAATCTAACCGTAACGCTTCTGATTAAATAAAGAAGCAACTTTATTCAGTTCGGATAACTTAACCGAACCCCGACCGCCTACAGCTCAAAAAAAAATGGCAGAGAAAACGACGAGGCGAAGAGCGGATCCTCATTTGTACCACAGTCACGTTTTAACTCTTTGAAGCACATAAAATATCCATTGAAATGCACCCTAGAAGCACAGCCATATTTTTTTGGCTAATTTTCTCTTATTTTTTCCGTAGTTTAGTTCAGGGGGATATATAATAAAACCATTGTTTAAAGAATTTAAACATTGATAAAACATAATCTGCCTCTGTTCATAGAAACACTATGCCATAACGTCTGTGAATAACCATGCAAATCTTGAAAAGACCATTCAATAAGTGGTTTATTTTATCGACCACCATGCATGATTGGTCTAGAAATATGTGGTATTTACCGAGTACCACCATGCTCGAAAGAGTTAAATTAACAAATATAAAAATATAAATCAAGAGGGTAAATATGGCCTCGCACCTCGTTGCTGCGCCCGCGCCACCCTTCCCCGAGCCCTCCCTTAATGGAGTTGGGGAGAACAACGATATTTCCCGCTCTTGAACAACTCTGCCGACCCATTTTCATTTCACACATGATTTTATCTTCCAAGGGGATGCCATTTGTTAGCGTCGGGGCGTTGGAATTATTTCCCGTCATTAATTCGGAATTTCCATATAGAATTTCAATATGTTTACTGACACGGCGGGAAATCTGCGCGCCGACCACAGTGGAAAACGAGAGGGGGCGGGGGGCGTTTGAATTTCATCGGAAAAATTGAGGTTTCATAATGGACTGTTCGATGGAATCGGAGTCGTGTAGCCGAAGGATTCTATTACTGTTCACCCTATCAAGATAAGTCGGGCATGAACTGATGTTAGGAATGGATTGGGGCCAATTTGCGCACACTTCGGCTGAGAAATTGGCTAAGCAGATAACGAAAGACACTTTTTCTTGCACCTCTGCTGAGGATCGAAAATTAATCAACAGAAATTAACAACCAAAACAATACTTTCCGATCACGAATGGTTCATTTCTCTACCTATTATTTTCCAGTGACGTAAAAGATACGTCGTCCTCCACCACAAAGCTTTTCTCCAGCTCAATACCAACCGTTTCGAACATTTACGAGGATGTATTGATATCTAATTAGCCTAGACCAGTTCCATGCATAAACAAAATACATACATGTATTGCGATACCATATGAACGAACAATAACTTATTAGAAGTGTCAGTGTAGAGTTCGAAGTGAAGAAAGTAAACCATAGGTACGCAATAATTAAAAAAAAAAGATGTCCAACGAAATTGTAAAAACCGAAAAACTGGAGTACCGAGCCATCATCAAGTACCTACCTGTATTTAAAAGGGTTAAGAGGTGAGCAGATTTACGAAGATATGCTTAATACCCTTGTTAATCAATGTCCTTCGTATGCGACCTTGAAAAATTGGACTGCAAGCTTCAGAAGAGGTAACTTTTCCATTGAAGATGATGACCGATCGGGAAGGCCAGTTTCTGTGTCAGTCCCCGAAAATATCGATGCAGTTCATGACATGATTTTATCAGACCGTCGAATTCGGCTAAAATGGATATCTGAAGCACTGAAGATTTCATATGAACGCGTTAAGCATATAGTTCACGTCAATTTGGACATGAGAAAAATTTTTGCAAAATGGATCCCCAAATGTTTGAATGTTGACCAAAAGCGTGCAGGGGTATAGAAGCATCGCGTTCGATCTGTGCTCGATTCGAAAACTATGTAGACTTCTTAAACCGAATTGTTACTATGGATGCGACTTGGGTACATTTCTACGATCCAGATACAAAGCAACAATCGATGGAATGGCGACACTCTGGTTCTCCAAGACCTAAGAAGTTTCGTGTCCAAAAATCTGCTGAAAAAGTTCTTGCTTCAGTTTTTGGGATTGCCATGGAGTAATCATGATTGATTTTTTGGATAAGGGTAGAACAATAACTGGAGATTACTATTCGACAATATTGACCACTCTACGGGAAAAAATTAAAGAGAAAAGACGCGGAAAGCTATTCAAAGGTATTTTGTTTTTACAGGACAACGCCCCAGTACACAAATCTCATGTTCCCATGCAAAAAATTCGTGATGTAGAGATAGAATTACTAGAACACCCCCTTTGTTCACCAGATTTGGCTCCGTCCGACTATCATCTCTTTCCTCAACTGAAAAAAGTTTAAGAGGTCGTAAATTTTCTTCCAACGAGGAGGTAATAAAAGATGTGGAGGACTGGTTTGCAGAGCAAGAACAAAAATTTTTTTGAAAGGTCTAGAGACGTTGCAGATTCGCTGTGATAAATGTAATTAAATAAGAGGAGAATATGTTGAGTAATGAAATATTTTGACATTGAAATTTTGTTTGGTTCTATAGTATGCTAAGAATTTTTCAATATATCCTCGTACGAATCAATTATCGAAAATTGCATGTCTTACGCGTAATTTTCAAACGCATTCTTCGATTATACCTGTGGTCATGTTCTATTATCCGAACATCCATGCATATTACATTCCTAAAATATATGCTACCCGACAATGACTCTGAATCCGAGGCGGATACGAATCCAAACCAACAATTTGTTGCTATTAAAAACCAGCAATTATGTATTGTAGTAACGTAGACGTATTTCGCATACGATAAGCTAGAAATGAAATCGGAACGTTTCCTCATGTGAACCGTTACTTTATTTCCATTTCATCGAGCCTAGACCTCGATTATTCCCATTACCTAATGTCAAGGATAGGGTGGGACCTCACATATAAATTGCTACCGCAATGTTATTGTCGAAACAAAGCGCTGATTGCATTTTGTGGTGCAGCCAAAGATTCAGAGTTCACACAATGGTGAATTCCTCAGAACAATCACTATCGACCATTTTAATGTCGTTAGAAATCAAAGACCATCCTATTGATAGATTGACAGATACTGGAAAAGAAAGCCTAATGAAGACCCTTCGAAATGTCGAGCTCCCTTCGAAAATTGGGCTTTTTATTTCCATGATATCTCAGTTCGTATGCGGCGTAGACCAGCAATTTTTTCTTTAAATTAAAGTTTAATCATTTCTCTAGAATGTGTACTACTTTTCTGTTTTTACTCGTATATTAGGAAAAAAACCTGGTGAGTTGTAATTTCATGAAAATCTTGACAAACGATTCAATTTCCTTAATATCTCTGTCAATTCTCAGGAAAAATGTATGAAATTCTCAGTTTACATGCGAAATAATATTTTCCAGAATGTGTATTGATCAGATTTTTGTTTATTGCCCCCTCAATTTTTAAATGAATTATAAAGTAGGAACTTTATTGGTCATATTTTCAACCAGGTTTATTCCTAATTTACGCAGACAAACGGAAAAGCGAATAATACACATTCTTTAAAATATTATTCCGCATGTATACCGAAAATTTCATACATTTATCCCGAAAATTGACGGAGATATCATGGAAATAAAATCGTTTGTCCAGATTTTCATGAAATTACAGCTCACCAGGCTTTTTTCCTAATATACGAGGAAAAACAGAAAAGCGAGTAATACACATTCTAGAGAAATGATTAAGCTTTAATTTGAAAAAGAAATCGTTGGTCTACGCCGCATACGAACTGAGATATAGAAATAAAAGCCCAATTATTGAAGAGAGCTCGCGAGCTCGGACGTGTACCAGGTCCCTTTAGAAATCACTTGTAGTTTTCAGCGGGCATAGGTGTTTAAGTTATCCAATTAAAAAGATCACCTTCTCTCAATATCTTAGTGGATTCATCCTATCGCATTATGTAAATATCTGATACCACGAAAACATCCACATATATTTATATTCAAGCGAGTATCTTAAAGAGCCATAGCAGCAGTAATAAAACCTGGAGTTCTTTCGAGGCAGACCATCCTCTGATAAAGTTTGTAGGCACACTTCTCTGCTCGTATTTACCACAGCCCGTCTGGCACACTGCCCAGGGACCCGAAAACCAGAACTTACTCGATATTCAAAATCATCTGGGCATTAAATTATTATATTAGGTAGGTACCCACTCCAAACAGGGCTTGAACAAATTCGCAGCAGGATAATCACCATAATTTATTCAGAGAACCGTGCTCATTTTCTTTTGTCTTTGCAAAGTCGGGTATTCGTTTTTCGGTTTTAATTCAGTCGAGAAATCTGATTTCGAAATGTGTGTGTTTCTTCAGGGATTATTCGAAAACACTTATAATTGTCGTTATGTTTGGCTTTTCTGGACAATGGACATGAATCAGTTGCCCGTTAGAAACTAGGCAACAAAGACTCTGAGATATTTGATTGAAAAACCGTAGTTCCTTTCCATTCGCTTCTCATCTTGAGTTTCCTGAATTTGCTTTGTGAGAAGCATTTATTCTCTTGAAATTTCGGTGTTTTGTCCTACCTTTCTTTCTTTATTCTTTTCATTGTCTTCTCTCAATTCATGAGCTATTTTCTCTTGTCTGTTTTTCTCACTGGAATCTTCAGTATGTCTCGCAATTGTTGATTTTCGTGTCCTTTTATCGCTTCTTTTAGTTCTGTATCTGTTTGCCAATTATTTCTTCTAATTTTTCTATCTCAAGGGGCCGTTATATCCTGGTCGACGGCTACGGCACCGATTCTCCATTCAAAAAGTGCCTTTCATTTTTCCAAGTTTACGTCCTCAATTTTCCACCTAAAAGCTTGATTTTTTCTTTAGATTGAAGTTGAAGGATGTCTTGAGGGCACTCCAATTTCTACTCTGTGAAAAAATTATTTTTTCGCATGAAAAAATCGGGTTGAATTTGGGAGTCTTTGAAAATTGACTTCATAATCGTTTTTCGGCGGTTGTTCATCAATTTTTTTTAGGAAAATCATTGGAGTACCCTCGATAAATCAATTTTATATATTTTAAAAAAATTTCTGTTGCAATTTCTGTGCAAAACATTATGGAAATACTGAAAAGACTTCCAGAAAGTGTGAAATCGCAGAGAACTGTCTGTAATTCCAGGAGAATTAAAAAAAATCAAGCTTTCATGTGGAAAACTGAGGGCGTGAACTTGGAAAAATGAAAGGAAATTTCTGATTGGAGAATCGGTGCCGTCGGCCAGAGTATAACGGCCCCTTAAGTTCTTTTCTGATCTGTTTCTCCTTCCTTCCATTCTATCTCTTGGTCGTTTTTGAACACTTTTCCTTCTCTTTTTATTCTTGTTGCTTATTTTTTATTCTCGTTGACTTTGATTTTCCATTACTTAAAGTATTTCATAATCCTATTTGTATCCTCCTGAAGGCTGATTATTATGATTTCCTGTTTCTATTTGAGTACTATGATGCGGTGTCATCAGCGAATTGTGTCAGTTTGCAATTCTTCATTTCTGGTATATCTTGTTGAACAAGAGTGGCACAAAGACGGAAAACTTGCGGTACGCCAGCTTTGATTCCTCTTGTTGATGATGTCGAATCTTCTTTTTCAACCTGTAATTCTCTATCTTCCGAATATGAGTAACTCTTTCAATTTTTTTTCCGTTTTGTATATCAGCCTCTGATGCCACAATTTGTCAGAGGCTTTTTTTGTGGAGAAACAGGGTGATTCAATTTCTCCTTTATCTCTTCTAACATAGTTGCTTGTTGTTGGACTGACGAATGCGAGAAGTTTCTTTCGATGATTTTGATCACTGCCAAAAGAAGACTGATTGGTCATGGCAACAAAGATCTCCTATTGCTGGATGTGCATTTATGATGTAGACGAAAAACGAATTACTAGGTTCTTTGGAAAGGGGATTTAAACAACATCAATTAATTACGCTAATACGTCTAGGGTTGTCTGATATGACGTCTCATTATAAATGTATTGTTTTTTCACAGTGATCAAACGTTAGGTGAAGAAATTGCCAATTTTTTTGGATTCCAAGTCAAATCAGCGATGGGTAGTTGATAAAACAAAATTTTCAAAAGAGATTCTTCATTTTATAATATTTTAAAGATAGTATTATCCGTGTAAGGAGATTTGACATTCATATCACGTTCCAATGCATCGTTTCACAGATAACTTCAAGGGTACCCCAACCGCAGTCAAAGTTTGGACATAGATACCATTCCTGACGGAATTTCGTGAAATGCATGGCCCTGATTAATGAAAAACGGAGTCCATAGCTCGTACACCAATTAATTAAACACGGACTGAAAGAGCAAGGCAGCAGCGGCACATTACATTAACGAACGTTACGTATACGACCTTGGCTGCGTTTTTAACTCTTCCATCAGCCAGTCATCAGGCGAATTCCGTTAGGAAAGAGACCGGCCGTCCGCCCAGCCTCTAGCTAATATTGCCTAACTGTAAAGGTGGTTTTTAAACACAGCTATATTCGCCGCATTGTGAACACGCTGATGAAAAACGTCGTGAAAGAGAAATAATAACGCAAAAAGGGTTGTTCCCCCGTTTCGATAGATGATATCAACGGCGGGATTAATACCATGAAAGGAATAGATAATGGAGGCATCTCATCGCGTTCCGAAATTACTGATGGATGTTTCCAACGATGTCTGGATTATTTTCATTTCGATCTTTACCCTAGAATTCGGTTCACTTCGAGTTGTACAATGGGACATTGTTCTGTCTCGTTGTCTTGACTATCTGTCGATTTTCTTAAGAACAACAAGACCTAGGTTAATGAAATTTGGTATGTCGGTTCCACAGTGATCTAGCCGCTTCTTCCGAGACCACATTCTTGAAATTTCCATCAGATTCTCGCATAGCTCTCTGCAGCTTATGTGTTGTTTCCTCATTTCTATTTTTTTATATTAATGTCTTCAACTAATTTTTCTACCTCTGATTCAAGAAACCTTATTGTATGAAGTTTGGTGATCCATAATTGAAATGGACAAACTAATTATAATTAATTCATTAATTGATTTAAATTAGTCGCTTTTACTTCTCAATAACTGTATAACCGTAGGTCAGTTCCTTGCTATTTATATGATGAGTCAGTTATACTTATATTTTTTCTACTGCTTACTGGAACTGTTCCTCTTCAGTATAAATTAAGTTCGATCCCTTATTAGGCTTTCTGACTAGGATTTTCAATATCCTTTTCATATCCTTGCTGCCAGTTTGTTGATCTTCCTCCTTTAATTTGTTCATTATTGATGTCCATTGTTCTACTGCTGTCTTCATTATTGTTTTCAGTGCACTTTGAAGATCTTTCTTTCTGTAAATTTCCGTTTTTTCCATCCAAAAGTTTGAAGAGCGTTTTGAATGGAATTCAATGATTTGCTAGCGTCGTTTGTAATACAATTCATGGTTAAATTATGGACCAGAAGAATGTTTGAGAGTGACACAAAACCTGCGTGTGCTGTCAAAATATTCAACAAATCACGCCTAAAATCCCGATTTGAATTATCAATTTTCACCCTTCGAAGTCGCTCGGTCCTTGCCCCATAAAAAAGTTATAAAACGAAACCTTTACGTTATCGGTTGAGCAACAATCCATCGAAGAATAAAAACCGACATTGCAGTTATGAAATCGAACATTCTCCGATTCCTTTCCTTCGCAGACAATATAAAATCAACCTGATAGTTGGATAAAACGAAAGTAGTCGGTCGCCAAGTGTTACGCGGCCTCAATAACTCGGAGTTCCTCAAAATCAGACACGCAAAATATTCGAACACCGCTCAGAATGCCACGTACAGCTGGGAACGCGAAGAGTTACCTGCTTCGTTCGAAATGAGGCGAACATTTAAAAAACGTTTCCCAAGGATGGCGACCGTTCACTGTCAAAATGGAATCGGATTGAAAACCAGCAAAAGTGAAACCGAGGTTTCACGACCTTGAGTTTACTATTCTACAATGTTAACTTCTCGTATCATTATTTAACGTAGGTATTGTTTTCGTCAGCGATGTTTCTCAAGAAGAAGCTCCATCAAAAAGAAATATTCCTGTGTATAAATGGAAAAACAAGATTCTCAAGATGTGTATCACCACGATGAAAGATTCAACATTTTTATGGAGTACCTAATCGCTTGTTGATGACTTATTCTCTTGAAAGCCAAGCTCCACTTGGCTTTCAAGAGTTCTTGGCTAACTCACATACAGGGTTCTGATTTTGACCTTTTTTGACACATCCTATTGCCAAGTAACTTTGATTTTTAAAATTTCAAGATGTATTCGTATCAGCTTGATTTCTAACACTGATATCAGACTTTTTCAATCAAATTTTTATTGTGTTTATTTCATTTTTGGCGCAGTGGACGGAAAACGGATTCTGAGGGACTTATTATTGAAACTTGCAATAATAATCAAGTTTATTTGCAGAAAAAAATACACAATTTGCAAATAAACAGTAAACAATGCAAGTATGAATTAGAAATAGGTTAGATACGATTATATACGCTGCTTTTCACTGAGGGCATTCTATAATTCACCTATTGGCTATAATTGTACAAACAGACAACTGTCTAGCGTAACCCACTCATAAACCCACAAAAAATACCATCAAACCACTTGAAAAAGATAAACGGTTCATATTTTCGAAAGAATCAATTATTTTAGAAAATGAAAGTATTCCAATGTTTTTTTCATAAAACGCGTCGTTTTTGAGTTATTCCCAATTTTACCCGATGAAATTCGACGAAAAAATCAAAGATCATAAGAATAATCTGAATGCTTTCCTGGATTTATAATATCACAGAATGGCTGAAATTCATAAACTCTTTGAATATCTATACAAATTAACAATGTTGTCAGAATGTTCATCAACTTTGTCAAGACTAAAATGTCAATGGAATACAAAATTCGGGTATTAATGATGAATGTCCCATACAAACCACGTATTGAATTGAAATCAATGCAAAATGAATACTTAACACATCTAAACAATATCCTCTTGGAATTTTATAAACTCGACACTACACGGTTATTATCACATTAATTCACTTTTACTGAAAGTCTTTTCACATCAACTGTTCGCATTCTTTCTAATAACAAATCTACAAATCTTAATCTATCAAGCCGCTATACGCATGCTTCGTTCAACAAACACAGACCAACTGTTCGGTCTGTGGAACAACGGTTTGTCTTGCGCACCGTTTAAGGCGACTGAAATCAAGATCGTAGCGCTCTATCGGCGATAATCAGAACTACTCCTTCGGCATTTCCAAAGACTAGACGCCATCAACCAAAAGTAAACAAAACTAGTGCCTTTGCGTTGGTTCATCCGTTAAAGATAGGGGACGTACTGCTTCCTTGTTTAAAGAGAAAATTTACACAATCTTGCATCGTCTTCTGAAAGCTTTATGATAGCTCTGTCACAGAAGATGGAACGATGGGTTGAGTTTGGTCATTGACTCACCCAATTCAAAGCTGGAAAAACCGCGGGGCGGTCGGAAAATACAGAAAGCGGTATCGCGAAACATCCCGTGGGAACATCGGCGTAAAGCACCGGACGAAAAGCCGGCCGGAATCAACTCCCAATTAAAAATCGAGAGATCAAAGCGCCTTTCGCCGATCCCCATTTCGTTTCAATATCCAACAATCGGTCCGGATGAATTGAATATATAACGGATAACTTTGTTATTCGGGATTCGTCCCGTGTAATCGTCGGATTAAAATTCGCGCGTCCGGTGCCGGATTTCTAATAACTTCATTAACGTCCCCCGGACCCGACCGGAAAACGGTAACGTGCAAGTTCGTAATAATTTTAATGAAAATTCGGACTTGTTCCGATGATGAATATGTATCCTGGACGAAAATACCTGTTTCATTCCGGTCCAGACGCTTGGAGAGTTCAACGATGAAAAAATACTCCGATATTTGTGTCAGAACTCTTTGATTATGACAACAGATTCCATAAAGAATTGTTCTTTTATTTTCACCTAAATAAAACCGTGACTGAAAGCCAAAGCAAAGCAGAAGTCAACACCACTTCGTAGCTTGCAACTTTCAGTAACAAGTCATGATCAGCTTTCCGTCCACTTCATCAATAAGCATCCATTTTTTCAGGCTCAGGCTACAGATATCTGTTTGCTAGTTTCTGGGTCCTGGACAAAAGTACTTATTGATTCTAGTCCAAAAGCGTGCCAAGTTTAACGATGAAAAAATACTCCAAAATTTGTGTCAGAAGGTCTGAACTCTTTGATTATGACAACAGATTCCATAAAGAGTTGTTCTGTTATTTCCACCTAAATAAAACCGTGACTGAAAGCTAAAACACAGCAGAATCCAACACCACTTCGTAGCTCACAACTTTCAGTAACAAGTCATGATCAGCTTTCCGTCCACTTCATTAATAAGCATCCTTTTTTTCAGGCTCAGATTACAGATATCTGTTTGCTAGTTTCTGGGTCCTGGACTAAAGTACTTGATTTAATCTAGTTCAGATGCGTGACAAGTTTTACGATGAAAAAATATTCCAAAATTTGTGTCAAAAGGTCAGAACTCTTTGATTATGACAAAAGATTCCATAAAGAGTTGTTCTGTTATTTCCACCTAAATAAAATCGTGACTGAAAGCAAAAACAAAGCAGAACTCAACACCACTTCGTAGCTTGCAACTTTCAGTGACAAGTTATGATCAGCTTTCCGTCCACTTCATCAATAAGCATCCATTTTTTCAGGCTCAGATTGCAGATATCTGTTTGCTAGTTTCTGGGTCCTGGACTAAAGTACTTGATTTAATCTAGTTCAGATGCGTGACAAGTTTTACGATGAAAAAATATTCCAAAATTTGTGTCAGAAGGTCAGAACTTCTTGATTATGACAACAGATTCCATAAAGAGTTGTTCTGTTATTTCCACCTAAATAAAATCGTGACTGAAAGCAAAAACAAAGCAGAACTCAACACCACTTCGTAGCTTGCAACTTTCAGTGACAAGTCATGATCAGCTTTCCGTCCACTTCATCAATAAGCATCCATTTTTTCAGGCTCAGATTACAGATATCTGTTTGCTAGTTTCTGGGTCCTGGACAAAAGTACTTATTCATTCTAGTCCAGATGCGTGCCAAGTTTAACGATGAAAAAATACTCCAAAATTTGTGTCAGAAGGTCTGAACTCTTTGATTATGACAACAGATTCCATAAAGAGTTGTTCTGTTATTTCCACCTAAATAAAATCGTGACTGAAAGCAAAAACAAAGCAGAACTCAACATCACTTCGTAGCTTGCAACTTTCAGTGACAAGTTATGATCAGCTTTCCGTCCACTTCATCAATAAGCATCCATTTTTTCAGGCTCAGATTGCAGATATCTGTTTGCTAGTTTCTGGGTCCTGGACTAAAGTACTTGATTTAATCTAGTTCAGATGCGTGACAAGTTTTACGATGAAAAAATATTCCAAAATTTGTGTCAAAAGGTCAGAACTCTTTGATTATGACAAAAGATTCCATAAAGAGTTGTTCTGTTATTTCCACCTAAATAAAATCGTGACTGAAAGCAAAAACAAAGCAGAACTCAACACCACTTCGTAGCTTGCAACTTTCAGTGACAAGTCATGATCAGCTTTCCGTCCACTTCATCAATAAGCATCCATTTTTTCAGGCTCAGATTACAGATATCTGTTTGCTAGTTTCTGGGTCCTGGACTAAAGTACTTGATTTAATCTAGTTCAGATGCGTGACAAGTTTTACGATGAAAAAATATTCCAAAATTTGTGTCAAAAGGTCAGAACTCTTTGATTATGACAAAAGATTCCATAAAGAGTTGTTCTGTTATTTCCACCTAAATAAAATCGTGACTGAAAGCAAAAACAAAGCAGAACTCAACACCACTTCGTAGCTTGCAACTTTCAGTGACAAGTCATGATCAGCTTTCCGTCCACTTCATCAATAAGCATCCATTTTTTCAGGCTCAGATTACAGATATCTGTTTGCTAGTTTCTGGGTCCTGGACTAAAGTACTTGATTTAATCTAGTTCAGATGCGTGACAAGTTTTACGATGAAATAATATTCCAAAATTTGTGTCAGAAGGTCTGAACTCTTTGATTATGACAAAAGATTCCATAAAGAGTTGTTCTGTTATTTCCACCTAAATAAAATCGTGACTGAAAGCAAAAACAAAGCAGAACTCAACACCACTTCGTAGCTTGCAACTTTCAGTGACAAGTCATGATCAGCTTTCCGTCCACTTCATCAATAAGCATCCATTTTTTCAGGCTCAGATTGCAGATACCTGTTTGCTAGTTTCTGGGTCCTGGACTAAAGTACTTGATTTAGTCTAGTTCAGATGCGTGACAAGTTTTACGATGAAAAAATATTCCAAAATTTGTGTCAGAAGGTCAGAACTTCTTGATTATGACAACAGATTCCATAAAGAGTTGTTCTGTTATTTCCACCTAAATAAAATCGTGACTGAAAGCAAAAACAAAGCAGAACTCAACACCACTTCGTAGCTTGCAACTTTCAGTGACAAGTCATGATCAGCTTTCCGTCCACTTCATCAATAAGCATCCATTTTTTCAGGCTCAGATTACAGATATCTGTTTGCTAGTTTCTGGGTCCTGGACAAAAGTACTTGATTCATTCTAGTCCAAATGCGTGCCAAGTTTAACGATAAAAAATACCCCAAAATTGTGTCAGAAGGTCAGAACTCTTTGATTATGACAACAGATTCCATAAAGAATTGTTCTGTTATTTTCACCTAAACTAAATAAAACTGTGACTGAAAGCAAAAATGAAGCAGAACTCAACACCACTTCGTAGCTTGCAACTTTCAGTAACAAGTCATGATCAGCTTTCCGTCCACTTCATCAATAAGCATCCATTTTTTCAGGCTCAGCTTACAGATATCTGTTTGCTAGTTTCTGGGTCCTGGACAAAAGTACTTGATTCATTCTAGTCCAGATGCGTGCCAAGTTTTACGATGAAACATACTCCAAAATTTGTGTCAGAAGAAGAACTCAACACCTGCACTTCGTAGCTTGCAATTTTCAGTAAAAAGTCATGATCAGCTTTCCGTCCACTTCATCAATGAGCAACCATTTTTTCATGCTCAGATTTTGCTAGTTTTTTGGGCATCGATCCTAATCAATTCGTATCCAATTTACTATTTTTTGAACAATACGAACTTCATGAAAATCGATTTACTCATCAGTGAATCCAATCTAATCTTGCAAGACCATTTTTGGCTCAAAATTCCACAGACATTTAGACAAAATGATAAAGCACTGTTCGAAACAAGAGCGTCAAAAAGTCTGATTTTGTTGTACCTAAATTTGCTGCGAAATAGGTGATGGCAGGAATAAATTGTGAAATGGTTTTTTATTATTGAATTTATCTATGTAAATTCCTTTGTCCGCGCTGAGCTAATTCAGATTTAGATCTATCTAGATACGAAATGATACTCTGGTTAAATTGCGACAGGTTCATAATTTTAATTCAAATGCTGATAATGTTCTGTAAATGAATCTATATTTCGCACCAAAGAAACTTATATATTCGGCTCCAGAACCTGATGATTGCCTTGCAACTTGCGACCTCAAAAATAATCCTACATAATTCGTTTTCCGTCCACTTCAACAATGAGCAATCAGTATTTGAGGAGAATGAGATCTGTGCTTCCTTGTTTTCAGTCATATTGGTTTTCCCGGAGGTTTTCCCGACTAGTTCTCTTCGAGTTAAATCCACAGTTTTACGATTCCATTCCCGTCGATCGGCAAAAACCCAACGATCATAATTGACTGGCAACGAGGATTTCGAAAAAGCGATTGGAGTCAATTTGCGTGTTGTTTTTCATTCAGCCTTGTCAAGCGCTCTGTCAAGGTATTTCAGCGAAGCGTGTCTAGGTTAATAGATATCTGCAGGCGAATTGTTTACCCAAACTAAATCAATATCTAATATAGTGGAGAGAAGTCGCAACGAGCGAGCGCTATGCGCCGCCCCTGTGCCAGGGGCGGCCCACCCCCGGTTTATCGAAAACTAATCAAATAGTGATTGAGATTTATAGATGTAATGCGTCACGATTTATATTCATCATAGAGTCGAGTTTTACAGAAACCTCGCCTGATAACAAGGTTTATTGATTTTGTGAAGTTATGCAACAGGATATTAATCGCGTAGGAACCAAGGAAATTTCCTCCTTGCTGCGGCTTTCAATCAATCTGCTATATAATCTACAATAATGAAGATCATTTCTCCGTTCGAAATTTGGAACAGTTTCCAAGGTTAAAAAGTACCATTTATGGTTACTCATGTACCTTACGAGGATATATTGAAAAATTCTTAGACTTCTATAATAGAACCAAACAAAATTTCAATGTTAAAATATTAATTATTACTCAACATATTCTCCTCTTAATTGAATAGATTCATTACAGCGAACCTGCAACGCCTCTAGGCCTTTCAAAAAAATGTTTCTTCTTGCTCTGCAAACCAGTCCTCCACAGCTTTCATTACCTCCTCATTGGAAGAAAATTTACGACCTTTTAAACTTTTTTTCAGTTGAGGAAAGAGATGATAGCCGGACGGAGCCAAATCTGGTGAATAAGGGGGGTGTTCTAGTAATTCTAACCCTAAATCACGAATTTTTTGCATGGCAACATGAGATTTGTGTACTGGGGCGTTGTCTTGTAAAAACAAAACACCTTTGGATATCTTTCGCCTTTCCGCGTCTTTTTTCTTTAATTTTTTTCCGTAGAGTGGTCAGTAACGTCGAATATAGTAATCTCCAGTTATTGTTCTACCCTTATCCAAAAAATCAATTATGATTACTCCATGGCAATCCCAAAAAACTGAAGCGAGAACTTTTCCAGCAGATTTTTGGACACGAAACTTCTTAGGTCTTGGAGAACCAGAGTGTCGCCATTCCATCGATTGTTGCTTTGTTTCTGAATCGTAGAAATGTCTCATCCCTAGTAACAATTCGGTTTAAGAAGTCTACATCGTTTTCAAATCGAGCACAGATCGAACGCGATGCTTCTACCCTTGCACGCTTTTGGTCTACGTTCAAACATTTGGGGATCCATTTTGCAGACATTTTTCCCATGTCCAAATTGACGTGAACTATATGATGAACGCGTTCGTATGAAATCTTCAGTGCTTCAGATATCCGTTTTAGCCCAATTCGACGGTCTGATAAAATCATGTCATGAACTGCATCGATATTTTCGGGTACTGACACAGAAACTGGCCTTCCCTATCGGTTATCATCTTCAATGGAAAATTTACCTCTTTTGAAGCTTGCAGTCCAATTTTTCACTGTCGCATACGAAGGACATTGATCACCAAGGGTATCAAGCATATCTTCGTAAATCTGCATACCTCTTCACCCTTTTAAACACAGGTACTTGATGATGGATGGCACGATACTCCAATTTTTCGATTTTTATAATTTCAGAGGACAATTTTTTTTAAATTCATTGCGTAACTCTGGTTCACTTTTTTGACGCTTTCTATGAAATGTGTCACAAAGAAATGATATCTATACTCCATTCACTTTCATTAAGTATCCCGGTTGGACATGATTGAAACTGACGCAGGTTGGAAATATCGGCAATGTCAAAATAATTCTCAGAGACGTCGGCAATGCTAATTTATATTTACTCCTTTTTAACTTTGTTATTGAAGTTAGTTCTTTCAATGTTTTACTGTGACGCAGGTTTCGTAGTACATACTACTGCATTTTCCTACTGGAGTATTTCAAGTTGTGCCAATAGGTATTTAAATGTCTTTTGTAGGCTTATTTCTTGAGAATTTTGAGAAGTGGAGAATTCCATAAGTCCGTTTGTTCGTTAAGAAGTTTTTCTGTCGGGTTATTCAGTACTTTTATTCTTTTTTCGAATAAACTATCAGTAATGGACTATTCTATCCACTTTTCAGTAAAATTTCAACACTCGATTCTTGATTTCCATACAAAAAAATAGAATAACTGAATCTTCCAACCATTTTTATTTACGTGAAATATTTTCAGTATCAACAGAGAAAAAAGTTTCTTCAACATTCGCCAGGTTTTTGGAATTATTGAATTCATATAATATTTTCTCAAATTCATCATTTTCCCAAAGTAAATAAATATTATGATGAATAAGTGATCACTTCGACCTCTATGTTGAAAGGACAACGTTACTTATTCATCTGACAGGAAAATGACTATAACCTAACATTTTCAAAAACACGGCGTAATGTGTCAAAATGTCATGGCCAACCGGGGTACTTCATAAAAGTGAATGTAGTTATCCACAAAAAACATGCAGCCCACTCAAGCCCAAACCACGAATGACACTCAATTACAACTCCCATCCTACTCTATGGTACCCTCTTAACTCGGGGCATTTCGTTAGAGCAACTATCCGTCTGGATAGCATCATCCCATCTCTGTTTCCCGTGTTGAAATTGAGCGACGCCTTCCAGCCAGAAATTTGATTGAAACCTTCATGAATAATTTCATCCGTGTTCTGTTCGCACAGAAGAGCAGATCGACGACGGAGAGAAGGAGGCGAAGCAACTTCCCAAAGTCGATAAAGTGCTTACTGCTAGGTTTATAGAATGCGAGGCACACAGGAACTGATCGTTACCGTTCTACATAACATGTCTTTGCGATAAAACAGTGTACGGTAGCTAAGGCTCGTCCATTCGCTCTGAATGTTATTCGTTCTCTTTTACGCTCGAAAAAGTGGGGTCCGAATAATATTATTCTATGGTCCGTATTAATGTCAAAAAGCGGCTTTCGTATTTGACACATGACAAGTGGCGGATACGCCATACTAGGTGTTTTAGTTATAAAGATTACTTACATGCTGCGGTCCATTGAAGCCTTCTTTACGCCCTTGAAAGATAATAATTATTTATGTATCTAGGTCATAGAAGATGCGTTTAGCGCTCGATACATGGAAATAAATATAAGGATATTTAGAATATTTACATGTTGAGTGTGCTGAACACAGTGTCTGTCTATTATTCTGAACCAACTATTGCTTGACATATTTGACGATTCATTATTTTCTTAGCATCTATATCTTTCTGATCGTGAAATTTATGGATTCCATAATCAGAGCAACTTATTCGTCGAACCTGCTGGGAAGAGTTTCAGTTAACCAACTGAAGTGTGGTTCAATAATATTTAAGTGTAATTTTTCGAAATATAATCTTCCGAATAAAAATAAGGCTAGTGGACTGTATTTGTGTATGAAATTAATTGAAACCCAACACAAATGGAAGGATAAATGTACCCAAAATAACAGAAGAAATATAGTCTTACCTATATCAGCAAAACAGTCAACAGGATCCTGCCTATGACTCCTATTCCAATGTAGGGCTCGGGCCCCCCCTGGCTGCGCCCCTGCTTGGCGTGAACAGAACCATCGATAGATTTCGGACAACATTTTCTCGACTCGTTGCAACAACAACAACAAGACAAAGAACTGTACGTACAGAAGAAAATATCGGTGCTGTAAGTGATATTGCTAATGAAGATCCAGATTTGTCTATTCGTCGACGTTTACAACAAGTTGGACTCTGTGCATCCACCACATGGAGAATTTTGAGTTCAGATCTTGGTCTACACCCCTACAAGATCCAACTGGTTCAAGAACTAAAGCCACTTAACTATAATAAGCGTCATTTGTTTGCTGATTGGGCCCTAGAACAGCTTGAAGTTGATCCACTTTTTTATCAAAAAATTGTGTACTTAGTGATGAAGCTCATTTCTGGTTGAACGGCTACGCAAACAAGCAAAATTTAAAGTTCTATAACTCTAAAAAACACCCAATGTTTCTGGGTGTTTGCGTCGTAAACTATCAGGTATCTCATCGTTACAAAGGTGGGTAAAAAAAAAAGAGCTCATTGTAGAATATAATTAGTTTTATAAGTTTTCAATTCGACCTGCTATAAACGACGCTGAAAGATAACGGGGAAATATTATCCCTTTAACGAAAGTCTAACTGACTCCTAAATCCCATTATTGATCTCTTCAAAAGCAATCGCCTAACCGTTTATATCCCCTGAAACGACTGATTGAATATTGAAGCTTCGAAAATTAGGGTCGAAGATATAACTCATTTTCGTGAATAAAATATGTATTTCGGAAACTATACGAGGTCGAACAATATCCTTTGTTATTGGCAGTCGAATGTGTAATCGAGTTACTATCAGAAAAGACAGTTTTCGAAAGTTTATTCCACAAATATTGAAATATACACCGAAATTTAATTTCGAAATTTAATTTTATACAAAACTATTTCTTCATGTAAATTTTTTTCACAACACACAGCTTTAAAAGCTGGAATTATTCAAACAAAGCATCCTTTCTACAATTGTATCGTTTAACGCTTCACTTGGCGCTGATCTGTTGTGATGTTATACAAAGAAATGAAGGCTTATTATGAATAAATTAGAAGCTTGGTCTTCCCGACATCACACACGCCATTATTACATCTTCTTTGAGATCACTTGATGACTACACATGAAGTACGTAATAGGCGATCGGAAATTCAGAATAAATAATATCACAGAACATAAATGATTACGCTACTCGTAATTGTGCTCAGGTCAGGAGTGAGGATAAAATTTCAGGAGGATTATTTAGCATTGAAGGAGCTTTTCTCCTGGATTTAATTTGGTGAGTGCAAGGGATATTGATCACTGATGAATGGTCAAGATGATAAAACTAATAATATACACAAGAATACTATTTATTTCACAAATGAACAATGGTCAATCAATATTTTCAAGTTTTCTGTGATTATTATTGCTGTGTTTGAAATAAATGAATCTTGAGTGAATGTTATTATTTTTCTGATCAAATTGTTGGAAAGAGTATATCGCATAACCTTCTTGTTACACGTGAGGAAGTGAGCTTGATGAAAATTGAGATATTCGGAATTCCACAAATGATATTCTTGTGAATCTCATTGATAATGAACCAGTATTCTTCAGAAGACTAAAACCGTTCACAATCTCGTTCTAAGTCATAGCAAACCATGAAAACAGGACTAAACAACTTGAAATAGATTCATTCACTACAGGAGAAGGCTGTGCTTCTATCTCATATATTCATTGTATTTAGACGACGTCTATACAGGGTCTTTCACGAGGAACCTCACCCATATTTATACGGGAACCTACTGAACGTATTTTCATGAAATTCAGCACTTATAAGTATTTCACGATGCTGATGAAATCTAAAATATTTTCAAGGCATGAGCACCTCCGGTTTTTCCGGAAATGACGTCAACTTCCGTTTTTCAAATTAGAACACCATTTTTTTATTGCAGAAATAGATTCCTCAGAAAATTTCAAGTTATTTTGATGTAACATTTTTCAGTTTTGGTTGGAAAATTCTCTCTGAGCGGGAAAATTCGAAAAAAAAATCGAAAATAGAGCTCCGCTGAAACAAGAATAACTTCGAGGTTTTTGGATGGAAAATTTTCATTTTTGGGATTTTTCAAGATGTAAGATTGATGTATCCCTTTTAACAATCGAAATCGCGATTCATGATACAGGGGGTGAAAAAATCGCTTTCAAAGTTAGGGATGACAAAATCGTGAAAAATCAATTTTTTCAAATTAGAACCCCATTTTTTTATGGCAGATATTGAATCTACGTTAAAAAATAATGTGAGTGTATGCATCACACCCTTGCCCTAAAATGGATATTTTCTGAGTTAATATCCACTTTAGGGCAAGGGTGTGATGCATACACTCACATTATTTTTTAACGTAGATTCAATATCTGCCATAAAAAAATGGGGTTCTAATTTGAAAAAAATTTTTTCACGATTTTGTCATCCCTAACTTTGAAAGCGATTTTTTCACCCCCTGTATCATGAATCGCGATTTCGATTTTTAAAAGGGATACATCAATCTTACGTCTTGAAAAATCCCAAAAATGAAAATTTTCCATCCAAAAACCTCGAAGTGATTCTTGTTTCAGCGGAGCTCTATTTTCGATGTTTTTTTCGAATTTTCCCGCTCAGAGAGAATTTTCCAACCAAAACTGAAAAATGTTACATCAAAATAACTTGAAATTTTCTAAGGAATCTATTTCTGCAATAAAAAAATGGTGTTCTAATTTGAAAAACGGAAGTTGACGTCATTTCCGGAAAAACCGGAGGTGCTCATGCCTTGAAAATATTTTAGATTTCATCAGCATCGTGAAATACTTATAAGTGCTGAATTTCATGAAAATACGTTCAGTAGTTTCCCGTATAAATATGGGTGAGGTTCCTCGTGAAAGACCCTGTATACAATGGTTATGTGGTATTTACTTGAACCCAGTAGCATGGCCAAGAGAGATTGTGCTCTCTCAACAAGTGACAGTGAGGGCAGGTAAATTCCGTAGTTTCCGCTAATTTCCTCGACTGACTAGGGCAATATAGCAGAGAATAGATAAGAACTTTCAAGAATCTGGCATTGTATTGTCCGATAGCACTAGCGAAAGAATGTGAACTTAATGAGTAACAAGATTCACGTAGCAATCTGGGCTCGCTCAGTCTGAGCAAGTCCATTCCTGGTTCAGGAGTATTCTAATAAATGCGTTAATAAGTTCAGCTCAACGTATCGCTTTATTTTTAGCCATGTGTTGTATCTTCGAGAGACACTTCATTTTCTGAAAAGCTTTCCTACAATCGTATTGTTTTGCTTTGTTCCATTTATACGGGGACATTCTTATAGTGAGGAAACCAGTTATAAGTGTGTATGTTAATTCAGTTGAGCCATTAGAACTTTTTGAGTTGTTCTGACTTTCATTAATTCACTAGTTTACGGATTGTTGTGCGGTAAAGGTGCAATAGGTTGGCTACTTTCTAAATTTTTATGGTTCGTTACTTTGTCGTATGGGTAAGTGTTTTTGTTGTGGAATTGGATGTGACTGATATTGGTGATCGAATAAAACTATTCACAGTAATCTTTGATCCTTACATTCGAATCGAATATCGAAATCGATAAAAGCAAGTAGGGGATATTTAAAATCATTTTTTTTCGATTGCGTCATAATAAATACGAGAAATTAATTCCCAATCTAATTAGTATCTAGAAAAAAAGGTCGAACTCAAAAACTAGGTTGTTTTTGTTCGAAACTAGAATTGAAGTGAATTTATGTTTCTATAGAAAATTGTTTGAAAATTGATTAATGTGAAGAAGATGAAATTAATATTTTTTCTTCAAATTAGGAGTTTTAAATCCCGAATAATAAAATGTCCAGTGTTCAACGAAATCTCTACCCATACGAAGCGTTTCGAAAATATCTGCCAAAATTCATAGGAAAGGCATTCACTACAGAAAGTTCCAATTTCACTTCACCACATACATTTCTATTGTCTTACATTTTTATCAATTTTTTCGGGCTAATCTATATTCGAAAATGGGTCACTAGAGCACTGACATGAAGTCAGCAGTTTTTGAGTGATCGTTCACTCACCTTGTAAATAGATTCGCTTTTTCCATTTCAAGAAACCAATAGAAATTTTTTTCTTGATAATGCGCTACTTCAAGGTTCTGGTTTTGCGATCTGGTTATCATTTCTCATGTAACTAGAGTACTTTATTCTCTATCTGAATGCGAAATTTCATTCCGATCGAATTCACAGTTTTGAAACGAGAGCTCGAAAAAAATTTATTTTTATTTATTTACATATATATCCAACATTTTTCTTACGGCCAGTGGAATACTTCGTAGTACCTGCAATCAACCGCCAGGGGTCGTGGTGTCTCCGGAAATACAAAAAATGCACGTTTTACCAACTTCCGGTGTCTCTGATAATAATTAAAATACGGTTATCTATGAATAATTAGATTGACCAAGGTCGAGCTGTGGGAATGAATATTGTCTTTTATCGTTTTTCAGAATCGCTGTTAGGTATACTTATGAGAATGCAAATCATGGAAAGAAGGTTATATGTTTAACTGGAAATATGTGTTCGCTCATAACTGTTTTTGAGAAAAGTTGTTTTATTTTATGTTATTGCTTGAATCTTCAACCAAGATTAGTTAGGAAACGTGAAATATTCAACATTTTATTCCATTATTTCGATTCACATTGTAATATTCGTAGAAATTAACAGAAAATTTTTGGAAAACTGAAAATCCATAAATATTCACATTTCTTCTTCTGCCCACCAGATGAATGAGAAATTCAGTCCCTTCATTCTCTAGAATCTGGATTCTCAGTCGATTATGAAACCTATAATTGTAGCATACTACGTATGTATAGGAATAAACACAAGATAAACACGACATTGTTGCAAAACAAGGATAAATAACAATAGTTATTCATTCCAAAGCTTGTGATGTTTACCTCCAACCAATCTGGTTTTTTATCATCTCAAAACGTCACGACTCGTGTCTAAATATTTATTCGTGTAAACAATGACCCCTAGGATTTTGATCCGTCATCAGTCATTATACAGAGTGTAACAGCCAAATGGAATAAATTCGATAACGAATAAATGAGGGCGTGTTGGGAAAAACGCTCGGACACGTCGATTTGTAATTTTAAATGCGCATATTTTTCAAGAAAATAATATTATATAGGGTGTTCCATGTGACCTTAGCCAATACCAACTTTCTTATTTCAAAATTCAAATGCTATCCCCTGTATATTATTTATTTTTTGGATTCTTCAGAGAATTCTAGACACAATTCATGCACAATGTCCTATACCTATCCTTAACTATTTCGGAAGTATTGAGTGTTTTCAGATTTATTGCAAAAATCAACGTTTTAAATAAAAATTATTTTATTTCACAAATTCGGTACATTACACTTAAAACCTAGTGAGTAATACCAATTATTTCTTAATTATTAAAAAAGAAACAAAAAAACATTAATATGAATGTAGGAAATGTTCAAAATGCTCGCCGCGAACGTCTTGGCAACATGCTAATCTGGTGTAGAATTGTCTTCTAACGTTACTCAACATTGCAGGCGTTTTTGCTTACTTTCTTCATATCAAGAGCTAAATGGGAAATAAGTATTGAGTGTAATGTATCGAATTTGTGAAATAAAATAATTTTCATTTAAAATGTTAATTTTTGTAAAAAGTCTGAAAACACTTAATATTTCCGAAAAAGTTGAAGATAAGTATAGGACATTGTACATGAATTATGTCTAGAATTTTCTGAAGAATCCAAAAAATAAATAATATACAGGTGGTTGCATTTGAAATAAGAAAGTTGGTATTGGCCACGGTCGCATGGAACACCCTATATAATATTATTTTCTTGAAAAATATGCGCATTCAAAATAACAAATCGACGTGTCCGAGCGTTTTTTCTAACACCCCCTCATTTATTCGTTATCGAATTTATTCCATTTGGCTGTTACACTCTGTATAGTTGATCCACTACGCGTCCCTTTTAGAAAATCGATATCTTATTGATGTTTGAACAGGATCGCCACACCTCCTGCATTTTTGAAAACAAGCCATCGATTGTTGTTGTTGTGGGCTATTCAAAAAAATTAGCTATGATCCTCACCTATTAATTCGTCTCATTGTTAATTATTTGTAGCTTTGCTAATCGTTTCAAGAATATAGTAGAAACATCTTCAGGTGTTCATACGTTCACCGACATGTTTTGTCAACAGAAAGCCATACCAATCTGATTGTGAGCCCCGATTATTCAAAACGACAGTCCTGATGGTTCAACTCCAATGGCAGCGACCTTTTAATTTATTCTTCAGAACATTATACACCCCCTCGAGTGATTTATATCGTCTTTTTTTCGAAGCTCCAGGTTCTTATAGTTTGAAAGCATGATATTCGACGTAAACCAGAAACCTCCTCATGCATTCTGTGACACCACGGTATTTGATGTTACGCACCTTGTCAGTTCTTGTTTGCTCAGCTCTTCCACTTCTTCACTTATTCATATGTGGATAGATCAGATTTTAACCGGAAAAGTGTATTTCATGCTCTCTATTCCCAGTTATATTCTTGTTGGGAACTCATACCTTTTTTTTATTTGTCTTTATTCTTTATATATTTTTAAATATCAAAAGGGCCGAATTCAAACATCAAATACAAATTGAAATCCTCTTTTCTGCATTCCCCAATTCTACTTATTCGATTTAACCTGCTCGTTCCATCCTCATCGTGATCGATCTCGAATAGTTAATAGGAAATGTAGTGAAATATTCGCTCAACTTTGTCCGCCGCCGGCAAAACAACTCCGCAGTCTATTCTTCTTTTTGTGCCCACGACTATCGTTTACTTTATGGCGTGAGTTAACTGTTTGCCAGTCGGTCCAATTAACCTGTCAGGACATTGTGAACTTGATGGATCTGGAATTGAAGTGAGCCTTTCAGAAACAGAAAATATCCAACTCCGTGCGATGGAAATGAAAACTTTCCTTTGCCAATTATCACCCATTCCCAATTAATGAGGGAAATTCGTACACAGCATCTCGATAAGTTGGTCTGCGTAGCTCCTGTTGTTTACATCATTCGTGGTTGCCATACGACGAAGTAAATGGAGGACGACCCCAAGATTTTGGCGAGGGGGAGGTGTTTACAAGGATAAAATTCTTTTTTCCATCAGTTCATCAAACCATGAGAAATTGACCTACTTTCTCAAAAAATCACAGCAACACTCGTGAAATTAAGACAATCAAAGCATAACCTTCCAGTTGAGCCCATTTTTTGTAAATGGCATTCGAGCAAACTTAATATCGTAATCCGAAGTTTTATTAGAACCCTCTACTTAGAAATGTCATTATAAACTTATTTCTAAGTTCTTATGGCAACAAATGTCCATTCCTAACAGTTTTATGTTAATCCTTCGAGTTCTGATCAACTCATCATAATCATAATTCGAAACAAAATTTCCAGCACTATGCACACACGATTTATTGCCCTGGTATAAGAGATTGTAGCATTTTTCCAGTAGGTAGGTACAAGATAAAAACGTTAGCATTTTATTGATTTGGATACTAAATTTGGCTTTTCTTGGTATTATAGGAACCTCGGTCTTACAGATATGATTATTATGAACTTATTTCTAAGTTCTCCGATGATAAAACACATTTTGTCCAAATGTACAGATCCAAAGGTTTTTTGCATTCCCGCGAAAAAGTCTATTATAAAATTACTTCTATAAGCTCTTCGATAATACTAAGAATTGCCCCAATGTTTCTATTTTGTACTCCCAATATTGACTGAAAAAATTATCCAGAATATCGCATTTTATGTCCAGATCAATAAGACCTAAGGCTTTAATCGAAATCCGAGCTTATTGAGTTCGTTAGGAAATTATTCCTATGTTCACAGACAAAACTATATTTCGTGAATAAAATGAATAAGTCCTAACGTCTTTGTCGAAGTCAGGATCTTAGAATTATGTTCATTATGAACTTATTTCTAAGATCTTCGATAATACAAAGAATAAAACCACTGAGTCCTAACGTATTCACAGAAGTCTCGAACTTAGAAATATATTCATTAGGAGCTCATCTCCAAGTTCTCCGTTCATACTAAGAATCGCCACATTTTTTTCAAAATGATCGTTTCTACCATTCTTATTACATAATTAATACGCCGTTAAGTTTTTATTGATTTCTCGAACTCGGAATGATCATCATGAACTAATTTCTAAGTTCTTCGATAATAGGAAGAATCCCACATTCAGAGTTCCCAATCAAAGAGTCCGAATGTTTTCATCTTGTCATCTAACTATTCACTGAATGTTACAATCACTCATAAAAGGATCAATATTCTTGTAGTTAATCATTAAGCACAAATTCTAAAAAGGACCATTTTGTTTGCGGTAAAAATGGATTTTTCCAAAAAACTTATTTTTGGGAAGACTTCAGATTATCTTCTGGGGATGGAATAGGTTTTCAGATGCCCAACGAAGTTTTTCACGATTTATGTCGCTGTTATAACATATTGTAAAATTTTTCCAGTAAACAATCTCGGAGTTGCATTGTCGTAGGTACTTTCCCGGTTCTCTCCTTGCCGAGGTCTCAAACAAACAACTTGTTTATAATCACGTCTTATCTATTTTTAATTGCTATTTTACATGTACAGCTGATACTAAAATATCGAACAGTTATCGTCATTATCATGGTTTCAGTTTGAATCGTGACTGCTATCTCAGCTGGTCGGTTCATTGTTTCTATTATTTTCATGTAGTGCATGATCGAGTTCGCCATCTTTGGATATTTACTTTTCACCTGTGAGTAATGAAATTCGAATGAATAATTCGCAAATCAATCGGGAAAAACTTGAATCGTTTAGGAGAAACTTTGTGGGCTTTGCATTCATCGAATAGGACTTGAAGTACCAAACATTCAAAATTCTAACATTTTCGAATGAAAAATTATAAACGAAGAGTTTCTTTAGCGAGCGCTGCCATAATTATTTCAATTTATCATACAGTACACCACTTCCTTTTCATTATAATATGTATACTCGAAATGAACGTCCTACGTTATCTGTCAAGTAAAACAAACAACTCTTATCAGAGATAGCACTACGTTTTCCTACCAAAGAATCGTTATTTTATTGGGATCATCTTTTCCGAATACTTAAAATTCAAAAATATTTACATTTTTCGATGTACAAACTCTTGTTACCTACAACCTAATTTTAAATAATCTTCTTTATATTTCTCAATCCAACACCTCATTTTTTGGAAGCCTTACCATTTTCTGGATTAATTATTATACATTTAATCGTAAACTACCTTCTTATTGAGTTCTTCTTAATAAAAATTCAATAATACTCATTTATACCTATCCTACTCGTTGTTTGCACCCACTTGAAAATTCCTTTTCTTTTCAGATCTTGCGAGGTCCATCATGAAGTCTCTCCAGCCAATTCCAGACGACAGCGATGACATTTTCGGCCCTCCAAGAACCTACCCCAACGGTTTCATCCCCCCGAAGAACCGCCCATCCATGATATCTGCCAAATATCGCCAGAAAGAAGAACGTAGGAAAGTCCTGAAGATATCCATGAACAAGTTGAAGAAGATCGAGGATCCAGAGGCCAGCTTGAGACGGTCGGTGCTCATCAATAACACCATGAAGAGACTGCAGCAGGAGGCCAAAGAAGAGAAGATCCAGAAGCAGCAGCTAAACTATCCTAGGATCTGCGAAAGTGAAAACCTTGTCAACCTCAAGAACGAGTTCATGAAGAACGAAGTGAAATCTAACGAACATAGAGTGTCCAGTAAAGTTATTGAGTTCCTGGAGAACGACTTTGATAAAAAATTAGCTGAAGAGATTGAGACAGTGAAGGCCAACAGTATGGAAGTCCTGCAGTCCCTAGATGAAAGCATGAAGGATTTAGACAATCCACTCTCGAGTTCCACGGATGACATCATGAGTCGGAAGAGATCTTTTGATGAGATCGATGATTGTGATGTCCAAGATGTCCTATCGCAATTTTACATACCCCCCACCCCTAGAATGTTAACCTGTATAGACGATGACGACGAAATATGTGTGGTTAACGACGAACCTATTGTGAAACGCCCTAAAACTGACAGTGACCAAAGCTCTAGTTACCCCAAAGACACTTACAGTGAAGTTAACGTTGATTTCAAGTCGTGTCCAGACTATGCATCGAGTAGTTTCAACAACAACAATGACTCTAGATTAAGGTTCAACAATCAAAACGAAGACCATAGTTTTAGTTGTGGACAAGCCTCCATGTTCAACGAATTGCAAAACAATGTTTATCACAATCTTATTGCTTCCCTGGAGACATAGCATGAAGTTTTTTGGCAATAAGAGATACCCAAGAACTCCATTTTGTGATAATACGCTTTCTTTTCGACGGAAATGAAAGAACTACCGAATTTAGTTTATGACCACTAAAGTTTTGTAAATTATTTTATGTTATTATACAAGGTTATTCACGGTGGATGGTACATTGGAATTATGATGAACAAACAAAGGATTTAGGGTGAAGGGTAAACAGGGTAACCCTCCCTTCAAAAACGCGCATTTGCTGGATAACAATGAGCCAAAGATCAAAAGGGCCCTCTTTAGATCCGCCTCTGAAACAATTTCTGACAAATTTGATGTGGAGCATATTCGGACAGTTTCACAAATTAATGGTTTTAAATAGAAATATGAGCGGTTAGTTATAAGTATCATCTACTTACATAAACGACAATTGTCAGCAGCTTCGTAAAAAAAATTTCGACACAAATTTCAACAAATGCGATGCGAATGGAAAATAGCTGCCAACCCTACTCAAACCATCAGACATGCTGTTTTTTACCTGTTTATATTCCATTTTCAGTCACAGTTTTCAAGAAAATGAAATAACTCGATTTGTAAACTACCTGTATTTAAATAAAAGAAACATGCTGCAACATGGTAAATGAGACGAGGCATATCGTAGGTATATTGAACCTACTCAAAAAATGTGCAAATGAGCTGTCCGAGTAATGTTCTCTTCTTGCAATTTTTGAACATACGGTCTATTTTTGTTATTGGTTTAACTCAAAGATATCAGCTTTTAGAGTCCTTATTTGCCGACGAAAAATTTTTATACGCTTGTAAGGAGGAATAATCTATTCATATGTGGGTGAAATTTCGATTCTCTAGGCGATTTAGAAGTATTTTTGAAAAATTCGCGAAAATCACGAAAAAATCCGGAAAAAAGGGCAATTTTAAACTCGATAAAACTTTTCTCACAGATATCCTGACCATGTTAAAAATAATTTGCAAAAAGTTATAGATGATTTTATTTTAAGTATAAAGAAAACTAGTCAGCAGTCGACACTGTTTTCTTGGAAATACTTTGGTAGTGTATCAAATGTCCGAATATGTATATAATCTTCCTCAAATGGTATGTTCCACTAGAAACGTATGTACCACACATGGTGAATCATCTTGTATTTCACTGAGCATTATGTACGTTAATTTTTTTATAAATTCATAACATAAGTATGTTGAAGGTGCTTTCACCTTCCTATGGATCTGTCCTGCTACTACTATAACAGATCCTTGAATGCAACCTGACTCATCATTTCATTATCCCTAAATTTTGTTGATGTACTTATCGCAAAGAATTAGTTATTGCATTTTCGCTTTTGTTGTATCTATTTGTTCGTTAGCCAATTGTTTAAATTTATTCAGTCATGTACAAAGATGGTTTCGATTACAGTTTTGTTTCTCTATTTTAATGAAACTAAATAATGCAAATCTAGGATTGTTTGATAGGGAATATGTTGAAGTACCGAAAATGCTTAGGTAACGTTTTTCAGAGGTTTGATTTGTTTAATAATATTATTTCCATCCATTTCTTCTCAATAAGTCAATTCTCCTTGGTCCAATTTCTGAGATGGTAATATATGAAAATTAGATCTCACGATAGATTTTAATGACCAATATAGAGAAATATGTAAAATCAAACTGATCCAAGGAGAGACAAATTTAGCTGTGATATTAAATAAATGGACATATTTAAACATAGATCAATTCATTATATAGCAAAGCCTATTGTAGAGTGAGGAGCACTTATTAGTTGTACAAAATGATATTCATTCCAATAAATCTTCTCATTCTTTAACTGAAATGTTTTGGGAGTAATAAATGACTGTAACATCACTGTATGTGACAATGAGAAATTTTATACCATTATTCGATTATAAAAGTAATTAAACGTTGTTCAGTATAAAGTCAATTTTTTATTTCTTTAGGGACTACTACGATATTAAATTCCCAATGATATCAAAGTACCATATAAAACAAACTCATTATGAGTATTTTACAAGGAAGTAGTCATGTATTCATGATGAAAACAACATTAGATACAAAAATATGGTTCATTTTGAAGGTGTTTTTTTCAACAGTACTCATCCAGATAAGTAGATATATATACATATATAGATACATATTATACTCCATTCACAATTATAAAATCACAACTCTGGCCTTGGAAATTTCACACATTCCACTCTGTATCGAAGTTATGACGTTTTTCAAAATATTTTTATGTTCCAAGTCAACACTATGTTGCCCTTTCTACATTCTTAGCGTATTTCTCAGAATGTGAATGAATTGGAAAAGATGTGATGGACGAAAATAATTAACGTTTATATGAATTGATAGAAAGGATTCCTTTTCTAGTTATTTGCTTGAAAAGTACAAGAGATCACTGTTGAAATATATTATTTTTCGCCATGGAAGAAAATTGCATTGCTTTCGCATAATTTTCATATGCATGCTTGTGAAGATTTAATGTTTATTATCCTCTTGAACTGAAAGTTCAAGACTTGACGACATTTTATTCATTTGATCTTATGAACAAGGAGTAAAATATTCTGATTGTATAGTAATTTATTAAATTAAAAAATATTCATACAAAACTACCACAGTAGGTTTGTACAAATAAAATGGAATAGGTCAAACATATGCTTCACATTTATCATTCACCTGTTCTAAAATAAGACACAAACTCCTGGAATATGGAAAAAACCGATGTATTCTGGTTCAATATAGCCTATTTCTACTTTCGGCAAAGGAATGAAAGCTCCAGTGACACATTTCAATTTATCGGAATCTGAATCCGTTGAATGCAATATAGTCATATTTCCTCCTTTTTTTAGTTTTTTCGACGTGTTTTTTTTCTGAAAAGTGAAAACGATCAACAATAATCATTTAGAGACCGATGATGGCCATCCAGAACCCGTTTAGGTACTTACGAAAATCGTGCAATTTCATTCTGCAAGTTCTTTCCTCATAATTCCTCGAAAATCCTACCTGAACCATATTTTCCGGTCGCTTTCGTTAGAAGATCGTATAAGGAAGCCTGTTTTGTCCATTTACACATTCCAAATAAATTTTGACCACCAAAAACGATTCCGAAACTAACCAAACTTCTGGGGGACCGAAATTTCGTTTGAAATCTTTCAAAACGGCCAGATACCTAAAAAAAACTTCGTAATCAAGTGTAAAAAGGTCGATTTGTACCTACTTTCGCTTTATTTATGCTTATAAATCTAGTTTTGGTCCAATTCAAATTTGCCGTTCGTACTCACGCCAAAACTCGTGAAAGGAAATAATGACACTTGCACGAAACTTCTTCTGGACGACGAAGAACGGAAAAATAGGCGATTTCCTATCGATATTTAGCCCCAAAATCGCCGATCGATTCGAACTAACAAAATGTGAAAAATCTTTGATACTTTTACTTTGATGTAAACAGAAAAACTGGCATCGTCGTTTTGTCATTAACGAAATTCTCTGTACGCGCACAGAGTTTTCATCAGGTGCACCAACTCCTGAAAACGAAACCAAGGCCAGAGTTGTGATTTTATAATTGTGAATGGATTATATAGATATTTTGAATCAGCATGCATTATAACAAGGGCGTAGCCAGGGGGGGGTTGGGGGTTCAAACCCCCCCCCCCCCCCCCGAAATGTTTTCATTGTTCAATACTTGCTACAGTAAGCGACCCTCACAATTCCCGGCACTAACAAAGTCAATTGCCAAAATTTCAAAACCCCCCCCGAAACTAATTCCTGGCTACGCCCTTGCATTATAATCAGTACAAGAAGATGAACTTGAATTTATGGGTTCCAGTAGCCCCAGTGGACCTAAAACCTTTTTTCATTCAAAGGAATATAGCCGATTTCAGGCTTTGATAAATAATAAGTTTCTTAGAAAAGATTCACCACATTGACATTATCTCCGATTGAGTTAAAATCGTTGAAAAACCTCTAATTTGATACAAAGAACCGTGGTGGCTTCAAACAGAAGATGGAGACGAAAAAAAGAACGAAAAAGCCGATGATTCAGTAGGAGTGAAACAGGGATGTTGAATCCGTTGACGGCTTAGCGGTATGAATTTATTGGTAACCTGTAGCCGGGAGTGTGAGTGAATGAACTGTCACTCTTTCCAGTTTCCCTGCTTCCATTGTGTTCCACAATATCGTTCCATCATTCTTTCATTCTCCAGACTCGTCGTTTTTCTCTGACGTTCGTCCTTTACGATCTACTTACCTCAAGGCAAATACCCATTCCCTCGTCTCCCGATCTGGATCAGGCGTTTGAATAAACATATTACCCCGGTAATGTTGAGATCTTTTCTGTTCATTTTTGATGGATTGTGATTTTGGAGATTCATTCTCCTCGAGAAGACGAGTAGGGTGTTTCTCTGTATCACTGTATCGATTTTGTCAAGTCAAGTAGGTTCTGAAGGATAATGTGCAGTTACGAGAGTAGGTACCAGCAAAAATTAGCGACCGTTTCCAAAAGTTAACTATTTCAATGCATCAGCAGGGACAACATCTTGTCTCTGGCATCAGTTCATTTTCTGCATTTTGGTCTCAACCAAATGATGAAGGTGGTCGTCATTCTGAACAGTGCAAGCTTGGTATCAAGAGTCGTGGACAAAGTTAAGTATTCTATTCCCATATTATGGCTACTATTCGATTCACTAAACTCCGTCTCTCATGGTAAATCTCATATGCGTGAATAAAACCTTCTTTGAATAATATGCTATTATATTTGAGAAAAAATATGGTCATCGTTATAATTACACATCATTTTGTTTTCTCGTTACATCATCCTCATTAACCAACAAGGCCAGGGATTCCCATGTAGCAACCCTCCCTGATATCAGTCAAGCTTTCCTTTTAAAGCCGAGAAAGGTAGATTTCAAAGGGCAAAACTCCGAAACGGATACTGAACTTCATTATAAATGTTTCTATAACAACGGAAATCCTTTGAGATTGATGTCGAGTAGAAACAGCTTCGGGGGAAGTAACATGTTCCGGAATTATTTATTAGAATCCCGTATATGGGGCATAGGTGGAGTTTTCTTTTTTATTGTAATTTCCACTTAAAAGAAAACGCATTCTGTGGTGAAAATGAGTGTATATTTTATTTTCAAGAGTTTCATTTATTATGTCCAGAAGAACACATTATCGATATTTATTTATTCAAATTTATACTGACAAATCAACAGGCCTAAACCCAATTACAGACAGACAGTAAGTACATTGCACATAAAAAAACAGAAAATGTATAAACACAAGTTACCAAAATCACAGTTGAGTCAAAAAAATTAAACAGGAACTCAAAACAAACATATTAGCCTATAACTGGCAAACAGCCTTTAATTTCACTCCTACTTGAAATAAAAATATCTATACCTACAGTGCACGTCGAAATGTTTAAAAAAAAAATTTTTTCTTGACAATTTCTGCACGCCTGTAAAGAAGATATAAAGACCTTGCCAAAAAAGTACCAAATGACCCACTTTCCCTATTCAAAAAATTTATAGGGTTGATGGAGATGGCTCAGGGTGCAACAAAAATCCTTCAAGAATGCATACAAATTTGGTGAAAGTGAAACAAAAATTGACCTGTTCCAGGATTTTGTTGCCAAATATTTTTCTTCTGAGAAAATGAAATTGTTGCATAATTTTGACGCGAAATGAATAAGGGTGGATTCGCAATGTTGAATATCAGGGCAAATTTTTGGCTGACGGAAAACTACCCAACATACATAGGTAGTGTATTTTTATGTTGATGAATTCTCTGAGTTGAATGGCTCAACTGGAAATAACAAACCGCGAAGTTTTTTCTTCTTTTCTTTAGTATGGTGGATAAAATAATGCGCTAACAAAGGCTGCCAAAAGCTGGTTCATTTTCATCTCGAAATTTAGTATCAAAATGTATCAGATGTACCTGCAAAACCTCTGGACACATTTTGCTCATTCGCGAACCTCATTGACGCATTTAGATCTGAAACTTTCAAAGGGTCTGAGACCCTATAGGAATCAATTAATTCCTTAGTTTTCTCTTCCAATTGTTCCGATTTGTATAAAGGATGTGAATGTATTGAGGTTAATGAAATAATACAAAAATTGTGTTGGGTTGCAGTGTTATATTATATATCTATACTTTTTTGCAATATACAAATTTGAAACAAGTTAAAGCTTTCACATATTGAGGGAATATCAAGAGAGTGTCATTAGTGAAACGAAATTTCCCCTTCTATTAAGACGTTAGCAACCTATCCAAATAAATATACAGCTTAAACCATCAAAAATAACTAAAATAACAGAAATAAATTATGTAATTTTCTCATTTAGACCCTGATTTTTACGCAATTTGAAGATAATCATAAAATACTTTTCAGCTTTGTTAGTTAACAAATATATCACCTTGTACAAACATTTTCACATATCCATTATAATATTTCCAAATCACAGTGGCGGATTTCAGGATGCTTTTTCTGAAAACGATAAATTTATAAAAACACATAAAATTACTTTACGTTTCATGATTTGCTGCTCCCTCAAATTCGAAATATCAGCATGATCTATCAGGAAAATATCTCAAAATGATATTTAATGGGTATAAGAAAACAAACAAATATTGTGTCCTACTCACCCTCAACTTCATTTCTATTCTATCGATTTCTCCACCAACAGAATCCACAATATTCTCTCCATGTTTCAGAATAAACTCCTCTAATTTATCAATATTCTCAATCTTTCTGCATTCCTACAAATATCAATAATTAAAAATCCCCACTCACCTTTCAAAATAAATCTCACCTCTAGTAACATATTGAGATCCTGTTTATCCAAGTAGGATCTAGTAAGTTCTCTCCCATCAAAATCAACTTCTGCCTTGTATCGCACCAGATAATTGCCCATATCGATGCCTTTAACGTCATGAATAGCTCGAACCATCACATCACTTTCCAATTCACAGTTTATTTTGTTCAAGTCGTCTTCTGGAATGGATCTGCAACAAAGACCATCAGTTTGCTCTTGATTTAGGAGATGTTGCAGGCAAATCTCACCTGCCTACCAAAGCTGCAACATTGGAGTAAACTATAAAAGAAGCCACAGAACCTAAAATGCATCCGACTCCTAGACAACCAAGAGAATCTGGAATCGGACTATTCGTTATCGAAGCCCAGCCCATACAACTACCTGCTACAACTACTCCCACAACCGCCGCAAAATCTTCCAGTAACACAACATTAACACTTGGATCTTTACTCTTGAGAACTGAAAATTGAAATAAAAACATTATTGAGATTGTAAACTGGGTATCACCAAAACCTAAAGGTATCAGCATCAATAAAATATTATTAAAAGAGAAGTCAGACAAAAACAACACCTCATGACATTCTCAAATACTTACTATACTCTTGCACAGACATTTTAGCTTCCTTAGCACCCTTTCTTATTGAATTAAAAGCAACCATGCAGGTAGCACCTTCTGAAACAAATGAACCCCCTAAAATGAAGTAGGCCTAAAAATTCAGAACTTCCGTTAGTGTCATTTGCGAATTTTGTAGCTTACAACTAACCCAAAAGAAATCAGATAAAGGTTCCGGATTCATAATACCAGTGATGCCATGATAGAATGATAGTCCAGTACCAACACAAAATATTCCTACACCAGATATCAGAGACGCAACATATTTCATGTTATTGTAACCATATGGGTGATAGGAATTGGCTAACTAGAACATAATAAGTCAAATTATGGAAGTATTGAAGAAATATCACGCAGTTAGGGTCAAATCATTTCAAAGTTACATTATTTTGATGAATATTAAATCTTACCACCTATATCTAGAAAAGGAAGTCACATATGATTTTACACCCAAAAACCGATACTTCCTAATCACAATGTTTCTTCAGAAGGCCATATATATTCAACTCAATCATTTCATTTTCAAGTATCGAACCTACCTGGACCGATTTATGAATTCCAAAAGCTAATATAACTTGATTGATAGTATCTGCTAAGGAATGTATGCACTCTGAGAACATGCTGTGAGATCCTGTGAATAACCAACCGAATAGTTTGAAGAGACAATTAGCCATATTTCTGTGGAGGAAAATAAATATGACATTTATACACTTTAAAATTTACAAAAATAAAGTTTTGCAGTTCCTAATTGAAACACTTCTGGGCATTACAGTAAGCCGAACTGAGAATACATTGGAATTTTTTTTATCAAATGTCCCAACTTACATTCCCACAGCAATTAGCACTACTCGTCCTGATCTTCCAGATAAACCTGGATCATTATCCTTCACAGTTTCACCTGCAGACTTTGATATTTCCCTCCTATAATCCCTTAATCTTCTTTTAACCATGAAAATATCTATATGAAGAATGATATGAAAATACTGCTACATAGAAGAAAAGCCAACTCACTTTGCTGATACCTCTTTTTTTCAATATCCCTCTTCAATAACTCCATATTTAATGCTTCTTTCGATCCCCAAATTTCCATAGCTTTTGCCTCAACATCTTTCCTCCAATAGACAGTGATTGGAGGTTCACATTCATATGGTGATCTTCTCCTAGTTTTAGGTAAATTTTCCAAGTCGGATGGTTTCAATAAAAATTCTGACATTGCCCTGACTGGAGTGATAAAGTTTCTTTCTAGAGACTGCGCTGCTAGGTCAAGCTTCACTCGTTTTTTCACAGTACCTTTGTCTAAAACACGAGAGTAAAGAAAAGTTAAGAAAAGAATTTGGATAAAAACAACCTCCTTGGACTTCCTTTCCATGATCTTTTTCTTGGGTTTTTGTTTTTTTAGATTGATCTTCTGAATTTGGTGTTGCACCAGAGTTTTCATTAGCAACTGGATTATTTGGGATACTTAATTCATCAGTTTCTTTTATTTCAGGAGCAATAATATTCAAGACGGATTGTCCTGTGACTGGAGATGTTTTCGTAGACTCCTTTTCTTTTTTCAAATTTATTTTTTCAGTAACATTCTTTCCGTTATCTTTAGTTTTATGTAATACTTCAGACCACCTCAAACCCCTCACACCTATATTCTTATTCCAACAAGACAATTGCCTTTTGGAAAGAACACCTGAAAATTACACTGCATTTAACTGTCTCAATACTCACTAAAGACACTTGAGTCATGTTAACTTTCAGGTGATACTTACCAATTCCTGCTTCAACAAATGGTGTTTTGGTAGAATATCGGTAAAAAAACTTAATCAGCATCAAATTTTTAGATGACATTTTATTTATTATTCAAGGAAAAGTTTTACACATTACATAGCTCCAAATAATAGGTACAATGAACAATTTCAATCTGAATTTTTGGATGTAGGCATCTTGAATAGATTTGAACCAATAATTTTATCTTGTAAATAATTCATTCAAACATTATTTATGAGTTATTGGACTGATATATCATAAGGGAGTACACTAGTACAGGATTAATAATTCTTTGATGCGATGGGTTATTTTTAATTATTTATTATTATCACCCATAGAACACGAATAATAATAGAGAATTAATTCATTATTATCAATCTGTCATAACGAATACATGGGAATCCAGCCTAAGACACCAGAAGAAAGAATTCTATGGGCCCTGTAGACATTTCCAAATAACCTATAAACCTCCAAATAACCTCTAAACCTCTGTGCTGTCATTTTTTGTTGTCTTGAACTAGTATCAAAATAAAAATAAACTGTATATTTGCATACAATTTTTGGAAGCTTATTCCCTTACTTACATAATTCAAGTATGTATAGGATAATTTGTCTTTAACAACTACATCAAATTATCCAGAGTTATCATATAAATCTGGAATTCCAGAAGATAATTGAACCTTGTTGTCTCAATAAAATGGCAGATCATAGTGGAAATTTCAACAGAAATGGTCAAGATTTTATTCCCTTCAGTAGTCCACCTCAGACAAGATTCAATCCATGTAATTACAGTAGTCCAGTAAAAAATAATTACAGAGGAAAACATAACAACCATAGCTTCAATTCGAGTCATACTCAAAACAATTCTGGTAATAGATATTCACGTTCTTACAATAGAAGCTACAATAATTCAAGAAATAATTCTTGGTCGAAAAATAATTCTGTAAGTTATTAAAAATCATAAAATGAATCGGTAGAAAATCATAATAGCTTCTTTATTTTTATTTCAGAATAATTCTAAGGTTAATGATATTTCATCATTCTTACATCCCTCATTTATGGAAGATCCCTGGAAGAAGCTTGAAGAAGACCATGTAAAGAAAAGTTCTGGTTGAATTGAATTTTCCATTCAATTCTTCATGTTTTTAATCATGTCCACTGCTCTTCATCGATAATCATCATTAATTTATCTGAGTTCTATGATGATTTCATCTACTGAATGGAGTAAAACGTAGAAAATTATGAAGTTTTAAAAATTTTACATATTATATGTTGGAATGAATGAAAATGTATAAAATCTTTATTTGAAGATTAAACATAATTGTGGTTTATGAGCACACTTAATCTCTTGATCATCATCAGTATCCTGTGTTTTGCATCTCTTAAAAAAACATTCAGTCGAAAATAGGTTATCGAAAAATAATTGAGCAATAATCCAAAAATTTATATTTTTCATTAATTGTTGGAGAAATTTCATGAAAAAGTCTCATCTATTAGAATGATCATTCCGCACATAAATATATAAAAAAACGGAGAAACTAAACACAATCTTGGAAAATAATCGTTTTCTGGCATGGGTAAGTATGAATAAAAATATCTCAGAAATCAGCCGTTAATTTTTTTCGATATTATTCACTAACAACACTGCATTTATTTGAATAGTGCGACAAAAATATAGAATCAGCCGAGTCAGTACCCTCTATCTGCTTATAATTTCTTATCACGTTCAAGCACCACGGGCAAATATAATAACAATTTTATTCAATTCATTCCTACTTCGCAACAGCATATGACTCATAATTTTTTACACACTCGCAGTGTAGTTCCCCTTTATGACACTCAATACGAATGCCAACCTGTAAATCTATTTTGAATCGAAATAAGCAGATAGTTTTTACGTTACGTTCATAACATAACCTACTTTGAATCTACCAAACCTACTTCAACAGTAGATCGAAATTAGAAAAAGAGAGATAGAACCTACTCTATCTCCAACTTCCCGCGTCCCGCACATTGATAAAGGTACTTCCCCGCAACTGAAACGTATAAAATCGCAAAAAACCGAGGACAAGCGAACATTAGCAATTGGCACGTTGGGTGTGAGCTTGGCTTTGAGCTTCCTGTAAATCGTTTGTGAATTGTGATATTTATTTTTCATTAGTTTTTGAAGATGCAGTCCACTTCAAAAGGATGCTCCAGCAATTTTCCTGATTGCCAAGCAAAAAATCCACTCCATTCTACATCCCTTGAAGGGTCCTTGATGGAAGGGTAAGTAAATGGCGCAATACATATTGTCCGGCTTACCGGCGAATTCAATTGTCCAATTTTTGCGTGTTACCGTGTTACAATCGGTTACGAGTTTCTGATATTTTTTGTATTTTTTCGTGAACGGTAATAAAGGGAAAGGTATTCTGACGTAGCCTTATTACGTTATAACACCTTCCCCTCTATTACCGCTCATGAAAAAATACAAAAAAGATAAAAATCTCGTAACCGTTTATAACCGTTTGTAACACGGTAACACGCAAAAATTAGACTAAAGTTTTTTGTGGTAACATGGAAGAATTACTTTGGCTTTAGAAAATTTAAAATAAATTATACCTGATATGTTTTCTTTTAACCTGCTTAAATAAAGATACGCCTTGACCTTGGATATTACATATTTTCGGGAAATGATTTCAATTTTACGTATTATTATTTATTTATAGTCTATATTATTTGTTCAATGTGAACCATAATTAAGTTAGCGAATACGGGATTAAATTTTTTTTGGACAACTTTGTATTCCACTTCTGCTATCCCAATGTTCTAAATCGCGGTATAGAAAAATAACCTACAATTCCACTCTAAGCACTTATTACCAATTCTTATATCCTAGATTTCAACAAAATAAATCCTTATGATCAATAATTGTATGTATATTCCCAACAGCAATGAATTCAATTTATTTCAGTTTCCTCACTGAGGAATTTGAAACAATAGAGGTACCGATAACTGAACCTTCTGAGGAAAACACCATCAATATCCTCATAATAGGAGAAACTGGTGTTGGCAAATCGACTTTCATCAATGCTTTTGCCAATTATTTGAGATTTGAAAATTTGGACGAGGTAGAAAGAGAAAATCCTCTGGTTTTGATACCATGTAAGTTTACTGTGACTGATGAAAACTACGAATTGAGGGAAGTAAGAATAGGATCTGATACAAATGAGCATGATAAACTTGGGGAATCGTCTACACAAGAGCCAAAAACTTACACTTTCCCAATAAGTGGTGGTGAGAGATTTGTACAACTTATCGACACACCAGGTATGTACGAAATTTTAATGGCATTTCATAGGTCATATTTCTAAGAACAGTCTCTGACTTGAGACTTGAGAAATTCTTCAATAATGTTTTAATAAACCATTGGAACTCCGAATTATTAATTTATTCGTTCCATATTTCTCGGTACAGGAATTGGAGATACCCGTGGTATAGATCAAGATTCCATAAATTGCCAAAAGATAATCGACTACATAGCTCCTCTCAAAATGATACATGGCATAATGTTTTTGATGAAGCCAAATAGTAGCAAGATTACCGTTCTGTTTGAATTTTGTATGAAACAGATTCTGTCCAGATTGGAAAAATCGGCTAGCAATAACTTGCTCTTCGTTTTCACAAACACTCGTGGTACATGCTATAGGCCTGGTGAAACACTTCCCTGTCTAAGGAAAGTTTTGGAAGATATAAGTAAAAGGCCTCCCTATGTAAATATTCCGCTTAGTAAAGCGAATATTTTTTGTTTGGACAATGAAGCTTTCAGATACTTAGCAGCTATTGCTAGTGAAATAGGTTTCACTGATAGAGAAAGACAATATTTTGTAGAGAGTTGGGTCAAATCAGCAGAGGAATCTTGGAGGTAACTGAATTAAAGTTCTTTTGAAACAATCCCAATCTTGCAGTAATTGTATATAACAAGGAGGTCTCTATGAATTAGTCTTGATTCTCTGGTGATTCACAGATGTCGCCAATTTTCGATGGTTTTGAATAAGTTGTCAAAATTCAAGTGAGTTTGAAGTGAGAACCAGCGACATCTATGAATAAGATAGGAACTAAGACTTATTTCAGCTTCATTCTATTTAACTCGATTGTACCTCTCGTTAAATTAATAACTTGATATTGTTAGTAAGTTTCCAAAGTAAAATCTTGAAGTACTCTTGGGCTTCATACAGGATGATTCTCCAACTGGTTCTGTAGAGGTTTAAAGAGAACTAAAAGTCACATTAACCAAAAATTTTGGTTGTTGATATAATGCACTAACTTTGTTTTCCTCAAATGGAACGCTCCCTATATTGTATTCTTTAATTCTACGTCAAATTCTGGAACTATTGCATTCTATTGAAATTAAAATTGTTGGTCAAACCTGGCTTTATTAATTAAATACTGAACTCAGGAATTCGACATGTAGCTTTTACGGACACAGATAACAGAAACACTAGATGCGACACTTCCTTAGACGAAGCTGACATACTATTTTAATTCAGCTTCGCAAACACGAGTAGCGCTAGTGGTACTATTTTTGAATAACGATCATGCGCATTCTGAGGATCTAGTAAACCTGTGTCGTGATTCGTGGAATCAGTCATCTGTCGTTTGAAATTCAAAAATTCAAATTCTTTTTTGTCCGCTTGTGAATACAGACCCTCGTTTGAGTTTGGTGCTTTTGGTTGATTTTTTCGTTAAAAGATCATTCAAAAATGGGAAAAGTTAGGCCGTGTTGTATACCCGAGTGTAAGGACAGAATAAGTCAAAGACATCGTTTTCCTCAACCTAGAAGGAACCCGGACTTATTTAAAAAGTGGATTGAGATTTTGAAGCTCAACATGCCGGACAATTTGAGTGATGAAAAGATTTATAATAGGTTTTATGTGTGCCATAGACATTTTTCACCTAGGTTCCATTTACCACACAGTCGTAGAGGCCTCACACTGGATGCTATTCCCACAGTTGAATTTCCCGGTAAGATTATTCTATTATCAGAAATTAATCTAATACCATTTTGAATTAATTTGATTCTTTCATTGAATATCATTGTCAAGGTTTTCAAAGATCATACAAAATTTATTTGTACTTTGTGCTGTTTTCAGATACAGTTACAAACATGGATGTTTCACCTTTCCAATCTTTAGGAATGCTAGAGAGTTATGTTTTTGTTGAAGGGAGGCAGCATGTGAGATCAATGCAAGGTCAGTAATAGCTAACACATGAATCGATAATTGACTTTATGCTAAATAGATGAAGCGACCATAATAATAAATTACGAAAATGAGCTAAAAACTCATTTTGTATTTATTCATATTGAAAGAACAAAAAATTTTTCAGACATAGAAGGTCCTTCGTTTCAAGTAAATGAAATGCAAGGACCCTTGTCTGAAGCAATTCAGGATGAAATGGCCGGACCTTCATCTGAAGTACTTCAGGATGTTCATATGGAAGAACCACAACCTTTGTCCCAAGTATCATTTGATGTTGAGGATAAAATTTACACTGGTTGGTAACTATTTTTACCATCTTTTTACCCGAAGAAAGATTTCTAATGATTAAAGACTGCCTTATTTATGAGTTATAATCAATAATTTATTTTCAGGAAATAACATCCTCAAGAAAATCAAGTACTCAAGGAAAAGGCAGTTGAAACCAAGAGAGAGAGTTCTCTATTCCATGTTGAGAAATTGCTCAAGAAAATGTAGCCAATTGAAAAGCAAAAATAAATCTTATCAACAAAGATTGAGTGCTGCAAAGAAACTCTCCTCTAAAGATTCATTCCAGAATATGTGCAAGCATGTAAATATAGTGACCTATAATTTCTTTCTCAGCCAAATAAGAAACCAAGGTTTGAAGGTGAATGCAAGAAGGTTCACCTTGGATGAAAAGGTTCTTGCACTGGCTTTATATAAATCAAGCCCTAAAGGATATCGCTTATTATGTAAAATCTTTTCTCTGCCTTCAACAAGAACCCTTTTGAGACTTCTTGAACGGTTACCATTTTCACCTGGTGTTAATAACCATATTTTTGAAGAGCTCAAGGAAAGTGTATCAAAAATGAAGAATTCCCAAGATAGAGTTTGCGCTCTGATTTTCGACGAAATGTCATTGTCGTTGGGATTAAAGTATGATAATGCAAAAGATATTATTATTGGGATAGAGGATTATGGTGATGAGAAAAAAGGGGTACTTGCTGATATGGTGAATGTTTTTTTTTTAAAAGGTTTATACAGGCAATTCAAACAGCCTATTGCATTCACCTTCAGTAAAGGTCCAATCAAATCCATCAAATTGAAAAATTTGATCAAAGAAATTATAGGCTCATGTCATAGCATTGGCCTAGAAGTTTTGGTCACTATTTGTGATCAAGGATCAACAAATCAAGCTGCCATTAACATGCTTGTCCAAGAGTCAAGAGAGGAGTACCTAAGAAAAAATGAAGATAATAATAATATGGGTTTCTTGATAAATAGTAGGGAGGTGGTTCCTCTGTATGATACCCCTCATTTATTCAAAGGGATCAGGAACAACCTAATAAGTAAAAATGCACATTTTTCCCTTGATAAGGAAAAAAAAATTGCTCAATGGTCTCATATTGAAAAATTTTATCACCTCGATGTGTCTGACCCCTCCACCAGGATATGTACTAAATTAACAGATGCTCATGTGATCCCCTCGAAGATGAATAAAATGAAAGTAAAAATGTGCACTCAGGTATTCAGTAACACTGTGGGATCATTAATGAAACGGATTGCTCAATGGGGTGAGTTTGAATTTTTCAAAATCAAGTAGAGGTACTACATGAATAATTAATTCAAATTGTAGTTAACAAGTTTTCATCGTTTTCATTTTATAAAGTTATTTTATATTTTTATATGTTAGTAAACTTGTTCCGAACAATAATTTCGAAGAAATGCTAAATTATGTTTTTTTTAAGAAATAAAGGACAACCTGAAATTGCCTCCAGAAGCTGCGGATACCGGTGAATTCATTCAATTTTTGGATAAGCTTTTTGATTCCTTGAATGGAAACAGAACGTCTAAAGCGACAGCAAAACCCTTGAAGAGGCCCGTATCGAGAAATTCAGGCCATGAGGATTTCTGGAAATATGCTATTGGTGTTCTTCACAGCCTCAAGTTTTACTGTCCTAATAGAAAGCGTTTGGTTGAGGTACCTAGTGTTAAAAACCTTATACATAGTTTAAAAGGTTTCATATATTTAAGAAAAAAACTTCTGGATGAAAAGCACTTCAACTACATCTTGACTGGGGCATTCAATCAAGATTGTCTTGAAAATTTTTTCAGTTTCATTCGCTCCCATGGAGTCAGGAACACACACCCCCAGGTTTCACACTTTATTACGTCCTTCAAAGCCTTAATAATTAATAATTTCATGTCAGCACACTCAATTGGATCAAACTGTGAAAATGATTTCACCACTGATTGTTTGAACAACTTGAGGAGTTTTTTAACAGCGCCGAATTTACCAGCAGCTTCTTCAATGATAAAAAACCAACACAAGTTAGATATTCCTCCAAATCTCGCACTTTCTAATAAGGTAAAACTTGCAAAATGTACTCTCACTTACATGAGTGGTGCAATTTGCAAGTTCATCTTCAGAAATGACGCCATTAGGAATTGCCATATATGTAGGAATAACTTACTTGGTTGCAGTGATCTGGTGAAAGATGTTGATTACATAGAATGTAGACAGTATAATAACAGCAATTTAATCAAACCTGGGCAGTATTTAAATTATTTATTCCATCAATCTTTTTCTTACCTTTTTTATTTAATACCAAGATTATGCCATCAAATAAATATTTCAAATTCCCTTCAGGACATATTATTTAAAAATTTAAATTTCAAAATTATGAGCTGTCGCTCTCACAATCTTGAGTTTATATTGTGTGAAACAATTGTTAGATGTTGCTTATTCTGGTGGTGCCAGCAGGTAAATAAAGTAGCAAATGGGACTGATACAAAATTTTCAAAATTTTTATCATCAAATCCACAAAAGGAACTTATCGACCCAATCAAAATACAAGCTCTGAACCATTTTTCCTCCAGGAGAAGGACTCGTAGATAAATGATTCCTTTGATATTTATTTTTATTCTTTTTGATGTGATTCTTTAACTACATGCAATTTTGGTGTTTTGTGACTTTATGGAGGATGTAACTTTCGTATGCTCATCTGTTTTCATTGTAATTTACATGTAATTTATTTGTATTTTCAATATTTCTTTCAATTATTTACATGTATTTCCCCATTTATTCTTTGTATTGAAATACTATGTGCTGAATATATAAATGATATAGCATTTGTGCGTTTCATTTGTTCATAAAAATTAATTAAGATAGAAGAAACAAAAGATACATTTTGAATTTCCCGCCAAGTTTTTTTGCTACTTAATAAGGGTTCGCTAACACCAGGGGGCGTCGAAAACAGTATTTTGAAGGTTTGAACGTCAGTGTCTCATCTATTAAGTTCTGTTATCTGTGTTTTACGGATTCCAATCAAACTAATCCCCACATTGAATCTCAACTTTTAAATTTATAGAATGATTATCCATATTATCGGAGATGATGTACAGAAACCCTTAGAACCGCATAGAGTAGAAAACACCATGTGTGTAAATGAGGCAAGGGGTCTCATCAATCAGTTGAAACAGCCAATGGCAGATATTACACAACTCATTCAAGACAAATTGAGAGCTCTACAAAAACAAACTGAACTCTTGGCATTAGATGATTTGGATATAAATGATTTAAAGAAAAATTTAGTTATTCCCATTATTGATATAGAGGTTGCTGAATTGCCTCAGCCTGTTACGGTGTGCACCAGCGCTAAATGTGCCCAAATATACAAGGTAATATCCACTCGACCTGTTTTATCTAGTGCAGATTTCCTTCCTGTACAAGCTGTATAGGACGATGATTGCTGTAGATATTATAAACAATTTTATTTATGCAGGTCCGCTCTGTGAGTAAGTGGCATTATGTTCAACGTTGTCACAATCCATGCTACCTGAATAATGTCCCTAGAGAGATGATTGGCGCCCCAGAACTAGTAAATTGTGCTGCTATGAATCCTCAAAAAAAGTGCAAATGGTGTGCATGTGATTTTTCTACCCACATGCATATTTATTATGAAAGTAAAACAGTTGATAAGACAATAGAAAACGATAATATTAAAAAAAGTTTGATGACCAAGGAAGAATTGAGAAACGAAAAACAAAGGTTTATAAACGAAATGAATCAGATGAAAGATGAATTGGAAAGTGAACATACAACAATTATTCATTATATCGCCAAATTTGCTAATTTTCTTCAGCAAAATGCAATCACACCTTATAATGATGTCTACAGGCAGTATATTGAATATTTGATCGATTTGTAAGTGAATTATTCTCTTTTTTCTTTCCTCTTTATTATATTATATGCAAACGTAGTTGATTTGTGAATGAATTATTTTTTATTTTTCCAATAAGAAATAAAGAAATTTGAGTATACACTTCAACTGAAAAAAATATTTCAGAGAAAAATCAAATGGCGAAGCTGCTGATAAGGTTCATATTGCATATTTGAAAAAGTGCCAGTGTGAATACGATGAGGCCAAAAAGGTCTTTGACAATGTTCTCAGTATGAAGAATTCCACAGCGGCTACCATTACTCCAGAATCCATAAAAAATAGTGTGGATGAACTCTTCAAACTGAAACACACTGGAAAAAAAATACAGGAGTTGTACAAATCCCAGTTCAGTGCCATCAGTTCCGAAAGAAAAAATGTTCACCATTACCCTGTGAGGAAAAATCGTAAAGATGAGGGAATGCTTAAACATTACAGTAGGCGACTAAAAAACTTTTTCATAAGTAGTGATCCAACCAGCAGTGACTCTGACGATGACAATTCAGGCTACTCTAATTATAACCATAAAAGCCAATCTAAAAACAATAAGAAAGGAGGTAAAAAAGGAAAAAAGAAGAACAACAATTATGAAAAACATTTGAACATGATGCAACAGGAAGCTTCTGCTGCCTTGGCTGCTTTGAGCATAGATAAATCTTTGAATAATGAAATGAAAAAGATGTGAAGTTACTCACATTCATATTGCGCTTTCGGCAAATAATATCTGTTCACTCATTTCACTCTGCCGAACATGCAAATACATTTTATAACTTTTTTATCAATATTGACCTTGAAGTTATCTTTTTTTTGTTAAGGTAGAGATGGAATGTTTACGCCATCAAACTATTTCTACTTTGAACGAATTTATTTTTAGAAATTTTCTTTTATATTTTCATCAAAACTGATTTATGTGCATTAATTTTAAGAATTATTTTTATTTTCAAACATAAAGATTCATGCAAAAATTTGAATATAAATTCAACATTCATGAGTATTTATAGATTAAGTACTTCGCTATATTTTTTATTACTTTTATAAATAGCACCCTAAAGTAATTAAGGAACAATTTTTGTTTTTCTTGTGCTATAGAATAAATTTTTTCTTTATTTTATAAGAACTGATATTTATGTGCCACAATATATTATGTTTCAAACTTAATTTAGTTTTTTTTTTATCTTGCGAGTCAGTCCGAGTTTTACAGCTTCCGGTGCGGTCTATTTGCTTTTCAAAAACTATTTCAGTGTCCTGGTCACAATATTAGTTTACTTATAATAAACCTTGGTGGTCGTCCAGGTCCAACCAAACCTGCCTGAAACCGGCCCTGTGTTATGGTACCAAAATATAAATCCGTTTTTTGTGACGTTTGTGTTCTGTGCTTCTGTCACGGACCAATTTCTGTTCTGTGCAGTAAGGATGACTAATTTGTCAAAAATGGTTTTCTATTTCTTGTTTTGAATAGCTTTTAGATTTCTGCGTTAATTAATTTAATGAATTGTAAGTCTTCCTCTGTTCTTGAGAAGAAAAAGGGGTGGAAACTAGATAATTCCAATATGGAAAATATATGCAGAACTTGTCTAAGAACCCAGGAATCGCTGTCCTCTTTGTTCAATCAGGAAGATCTATTGAACAAAATTAAAGATATATCTTCTGTTCAGGTAAAGTATTCTAAGAATAACGTCGAATTTCGGCTTATACTTGTGTACTGAATTTCCAGCTGACTGAAATATACGGCTATCCAACAAAAATTTGTGAAGAATGTCTCTTGAACGTCAATAGATTATACAATTTTCGAAAGGTTATTCAAAATTCTGAACTGGAATTACGAGAAAGATTTGCTGCTGAAGAAAGGGACAAAACAACGTCAAAAGATAAAAAGACATCACAGAAAGCAAATAAAGAGACAATTGAATTCGACGAGGAGGATGAGAAGCCCTTGATTTTCATTAAGACTGAATTAGAACAAGCTGAAAATGATCACTCGAGAGATGATTGGTCTCCTGAGCCAGATGCAATAACTAACGATGATTTTAATTCAGAAGAAGATGCAAGTGCTAAAATATACAGAGAAATTAATTTAACAGAAACTGAAGACTACTCCCGACTTTTGATGCCTGTGAAAAAGTGCTATTGTAAAGAGTGTGGTATAGAATTTTCATCACGCTTCAAACTTTATAATCACAGAAGGACAAATCATGTTGTGCCTGGTGTTTGTAGTATTTGTGGTATCATTGTTAGGGCTGATAATTTAAGAAGACATGTTCAGTTGCATTCGGAAGGTCCAGCATCATGTCACCATTGTGGGAAAATATTTAAAAATTCAGAATCGTTGAGGGGTCACTTGTTGATTCATAAAGGCCACATATTTACTTGTGAAAAATGCGGGAAGACATCTAAAGTTCGAGCTGAGCACAGAAGACATATGAAAATTCACGCAGGTAATTCTTTTTCCTTATTTTGAGTTTATTCACAATTGTTTTGAATTCAAATTGATCCAAATTTTCAGATCCTGAGATAGGAAAAATGATGTGCAATATATGCGGAAAGAAAGTGAGGGACTTGAAGAAGCACATGCATAGTCACACTGGCGAAAGACCACATGTCTGCAATTTTTGTCAGAAAGGGTTCACAAGTCCTTATGCTTTAAAAGTCCATACAAGACAACATACAAATGAGAGACCATATGTTTGTAAAATTTGTTCTTCCGCTTACCCTCAAAAGGTTTCTCTTGTCTCCCATCTGAAATCGAAACATGGAATCAAGTATGAAAATAGAGAATCTACTTGAAGAACACATTTAATTTGTTATGTTAATTTTATTGTTGATTATTTGAAATAAGATCAGTTTATATATTCCAACTTACCTGAATTTTTGGAGACATCTTGGAATAAGATGGGGTCACATTATGATTTAATTCCATTATATTTTATTAAGATAATCAAATATCAATATATTGTAAATATATGTAAATATCTTACTACTCCGTTTATGATATTTGTTTAGTTTTTATATTGAGGTTAAATAGAAAACAGTATTTTGAAATATTATTTGATTATCCTAAATTTATTATTAAGTTTTTAACCTCTTCAGGGACGAATTATTTTTGAAAAAAAAAATCGGGAACAAAAAATTTATTTTGATGGTAAACTTTCCAACTTTAATCACATGTCAGCCAAAATTAATGAAAAAATGTTTTTTATATGAGAAAAATGAAAATAAAAACTGTCCACATATGTGTCTTATGATCCGATAGGGCTCATCTTCAATATCTACATCTTCCAAATCTGAATGTTCAGGATGATGGACGGAATTCAAAATTTTGATATTTTTTTTTTCACGTGAATCACCCAAAAAATGCGTAAGAGAGAACTGCAGAAATGACACAAACCCAGGAATTCATTACAGAAGGCGCGAAACCTCGTGTAGGCACACGTGCACGGCGTACAACCGATTTTGCTCCTTATTTAAATTGGGAATATGAGAGCAGTTAATGTGGATTCATATGTGCCACTGAAATCGGCGATTGGTAGGGATGCACTAATGTGAGACCGATAAGTTTCAAACGTACACATATGTGCCTATGGGCTGGAAGAGGTTAATGTTTATCATCAGAAAATTTGTATGATAAAAATCAATAAATTGATTCTCCATAAAGTTTGCCTGTATGGTACAGGGGTATCCAAAATTCGTCGGAATCAAAAAGAGAGAAATTAATGGTAATTTTTTTATGTTGTTGGTGCTAGAGAATTAGGAGAAAATCTTTTTTAGGAAGTAACTGGTGTTCCCTAATATGATTTCTTCAGATTTTAAACTCATAAAACAATTGGCCAATTGTTATCAGAAAATACTAACTGAAATTGAAGAACCTAGTATTATTTTTCTGTCTCAATTTACGAGGAGCTTTTGGAGCTCATCGATTGTCAACTCTTCACTATGGATGTCTTCCTACATTACTGCACGATGCAAATATAAAAATAATTTCACATCTAGTCTACATTACTATATTTATTGATATTATTTACAATATTGTTACAATCTCAGTACTAGGTATTCACAGATAATTGTTGAACATTATTAGATTCTGTTGGATTTATACTTCTTTCCATATCCAATTTTGCTTGCTGCTCCTCAACATCTTTCATTCTTTGGTTGACTATTATATTTTGGACTTCCATGAATGTACCCATTAACCTATGGTTGAATTTGATAAATTTCGAAGAACAATCTTCGATGCATTCTATTTCATTAGGGTCTAATTTTCTTGAGTTTATATTGTCTACGCATTTACTGAAACAGGTTTCAGTCATCTGGTTGTATAGCTGAAGGAAGTCTTTGAACTGGAATGGAAAAAATGGGCTAGAGAAAGATAAGAATATCAATTGAATATCTTTTATTACGTTACGGATATTAGCTTGTATATTATCCATTTTCAATACCAAATAATATAACAAATATTTCAAATTTCAATAATTATTTTTTATTTAATTTGTGTAGGTTATAGAGGTTATATCACAGACCTGTGATATATTGCAAAAAGAATTTCTTGCTCTGTGATGGCGACACAGACACATTTACAAAAGGAAAAACAGAAAAGGATGGTTTTTAACAGATATTTATTTTTATTTCCTGCGTTAGAACACATCTCCAAAAAACAAATAGGTACCGTACTTTACTGGAAATAGAAGGCAGCCAAATATCTCTTGTCCCAGATAGAATACGTTTCCAAGATATTCTCGTTTTCTAGGCACATTTCATTTTATGATTTCAGAGTGTTTTGAATTGAAAAGTAATTTTAACAAAAAGTTGTCTTTTTTAAATAAAATTAATTGCTATGGTTGGATTGCGCTTTTCTTCCGCTGTCCTGTGTTTTGTCAATTGTCATTTGTCAAACAATTTTTTAATTGAATAGCTTTCGTCATCCATTCCGTTTTTAATAGAAGGCGAAATCATTTGTTACGTTTGTAGTTCCTGAAGATTTGTGTGGAATTATGTCCTGCTTATGACTTTTCTTGTGGCAAACGTTTGCTTCAAAGAATTATTACATATTCGAATCCTATTCTTATCGATTGGCAGTTTGCACTAGGTGATTTCTTATCTACAAGATTCCAATTGCAGTATAAAAATTGAGTGTGCAAACAATGCGGGACGATAGGGAAAATTCCACATCACCCCTTGCAAGGAAAAGCAGAAGCACATCAAGAAGTAGCATTGGAAGTGCAAAAAGTGCTGCAAGCCGATCCAGTTTCTCTAAATCCCGTTCAAGGTCTAGGTCCAGAAGTAGTGAGGCCGATGGTTATAGGTTACATATTGCAGATATTGGAGAAGATTGTCGAAAAGCTGATTTGGAAGAGGTTTTTAGACCTTACGGAACCCTCAAAGAGATATGGATGACAAATAGTACTCCATGCTTTGGTTTTGCAGTCTTTAAAGACAGAAAAGCTGCTAGTGCAGCTTTGAGAGCTACCGATGGAATGTAAGTAATTTTCGGTGTTACGTGAATCTGTAAATTAATTTTATTTTTGTAGTGAGGTAGCTGGGTGTCGAATTCATGTCACACATGCGAGACCAAGAACTCGAGGTTCTGGTAGACGTTTCTTCAACACCAATATGAGGTGTTATCAGTGTGGTTACACTGGTCATTTCTACAGAGATTGTCCTGAGATGAATGGAGGGGGTGGAAGCAAGAGAGACTCAGGGTAAGTTGACAGTTCAAGCCTTCACACACAAATTTATTATTTATTTTCTCCAAGTTTTTAACACTTCCATCAAAAAATATAATTTCGAAAATTGTTTGCATCAGTTGAAATATTTGTCATAAGGAACATGAAATTCACAGCTATTTCTAAAGAGAATCTTTTTTTTTAATGTCGTTGGACAGTTTTCATTATGCATGTTTATTGAGCTTATAAAATATGCAGACATGGCTTCTCTAATGGGATCATCCTTCACTTATGTAATTGAGGTCACAAGCACTTCATTGATTTATTCTTTGTCGGACTCCATGCAAGTTTTACCATTGTGATAAGGAAGTTATGATTAGATTAGATAGCAGAACCTATTATAGCTGTTCCAGGAAATCTAAAATTATTTTTGAAATGTAGATTATATAAAAGAAACAGTTGTTCAAATTTTCTAATGTATGAGTGTCCACTGAGGAATATTCACTAAACTCTTCAAAGAACTTCTATTTGTTTTAAAACGGGGTTCTGCATTTGAAGATTGTGTTTTTTTCGAGCTGTATTTTGAATTTTTTTTTAATAGGAAAAAGGTGTTTCTAAACTTGTTCTTTATACTACAAAGGGGCTGAAGATTTTATTGAAATTCAATGCTAGTTGTTGATAAGTTAAACAGTAACTTGGAGTCTTATTTCGACACTAAAAACTCTTTTTTAATTGGCCAAGTTTTGTGAAACCAAAAAACAACTGTGGCGAGAAAATGGACATAAACGTTGACTCGAATTTAATGCTAGTGTTGGATAAAGGTGTAATTGTTCCTCATGAAAAATGTTCCCGACTGACACAGGTATATTGTTTGTGCAAGGTTACGCATATTTTAATCATGCTATCTATTTTTTCGTTAGCACAACCATCACACAAACTTTAGAACTGCTGCAAATTCAGAGGTAATCTGAAGAATCTGAAATTGTGAGCTATGTATTTTTACTTTGTATTCTTGACAAGCACTGAACTTATCTTCATGAGCTAATTGTTGTTTGTGGTTTGTCAGGCACATGGTATTTAATTGTATGGTTTGGTTATGCAAATTAAATGGACTTGTAGATGATGGGGTCCAAAGTAAATGTCTATGGGTTTGGATACATAAATTTATGGCCATGTTACTTGGTGCGATTGGTTAGACCGGGCTCATGTTAGCTGCATCTTTTTAGTTACGACCGTGAACGTGGCAGGAGGGGACGTAGAGAACGCAGGGATAGGGACGATTACCGTCACGACGGTAGAAGGAGTCAAAGGCGTTCCTCTAGGAGGTATGAGGATTACCGTCCTTCTAGGAGCAGCAGGAAACATCATTACTGACCGGGCACATTCAGTTGATTATGGTAAAAGGGGGGGTGCCAGTGAAAGAATAAATATTGAATTTGTTACACCGATATGTTTGGAATTTGGTTGACTTATAGGGAGGGTGAAGAACTTCAATTTTCAACCAATCCTCCATTTATAATATTACAAACATCAATCGATATTTTTTCAAGATTGCTTTGTTTCAAAGTAGTTTTAATATTCTCAAGGCAATATGTATACAATAGGAATATTAATTAATATCTTATATTCTGGTTTGCAGATGTTTAATGATGAAAATGATACAAACTAAACATTTCTCTATTCGACTTATCTTTTCTAATCCTTTCTTATTTGCATTTAACTGGTGTAAAAGTTTTCACCGACAATTTTGATTTGAAAATGAGCAAAATTTCTGAGTTGAATTCAAATTTCATGACCAAAGGAAAATTCATGTCGAGTATTATGGCATTATCTGATGGCACCTTCAACAAACTGATTTAATTCAGTCTGAACATGAGAATACTTTTAAAAACACAGATGATTCCAATTTCAACAATTCCACATTCTAGGAAATGTCTTTATTATGAATGAAATATCTTAGAAAGACATGGATCGCGTCTTTGTATAACTGCCAAAATTGCAAAATCCAAAAAATTTCGTAAATGAGTGCATTAATCTTTTCTGTGAGGAGGTAACATTGAAAGATATTTTCGTTTTTTGTTATTTTAGAAGAAAAATTTATTTTGGTTGTATATTCATTTTGTTTTTTTTTGAGAACATTTGTTTCTACATTATTTTGTTTTTCTATGAATTGATAATATTGGTTTGGAGTCGTTGAAGAACTTGGATAATTCGATGTGTGATAAACGAAGAACATTAGGAATTGTGACCTTGATTATCGATCCAGGATAGCCGAACATGTACCTACCAACATTGTAATTTGAAATTTAATTGTTTCTGACATGGTATCCCCAGGAATTTTATCTGTAACAACTCTTGGTACAAAAAGGAAGTTTCTCAAAGCAACTTCATCTATATTCTTAGATTTTATAAATTTATTCCAAATAGTGTGTATGCCCAAGAATTCTGAAGAGTTGTATTAGTGTGTGTAGATTCTTATTGGACATGGGTGTATTTTCATAATGAACTTGCACTATTTAATAAAGTTTTTGGCGTTATGTTCATTTTGTTTTTTATTACATCAGGACAGGAATGGGAAAAGATGACCAGCAAGAGGAAATTAGGAAAAAACTAATGGGAACTTAAATTATTTATTGTGAATAAAATATTTATATATAAATAACAACACTACATGGAAGTAAATAAAATAAATAAAAAAGATTAAAAACAGTACGAATTTAAAAAAGGAGTTTCTGTTTCAAAAACTCGATTGAAAATTCGTGTTTCTACCACTCATACATTCCAATTAAATAATTCACATTCTATTGGCAAGCTTATTTGTACATATTGAATATAGATTTTCTAGGAAAATGTTCACCCTTGTTCATCTACGAGATACTGGAACTTCTTCAAGCTTTCTCCAAACGACCTGAAAAAGAGTGTAAATTAGAAAATAATTTTTATATCATTCCGCAAATTCAGTTCTTCTCTAAGTATAAAAAAAATGCAAAGGAAGGTCATAAACTATGAGAAGAAAAGGGGAAAATAGCTTATACCCATGAATTTCAAGATTGTATGGGGATTTGATCATTTGAAAAGTCCGCGATCGTCATTTTTTGTCGCTATGTTGGCACAACTGTCTTCCCGCTGAGTTTGAGCGTGATCTGTGATTTAGTTTGTTTATCTACTCCCATAGAATAATATATCCAATGGGGAACTCTATTTCCTACATCAAGGTAACGTTTTCGCCATCCATTTCTACATTTTCTTAGGTCTGAATATCCAAAAATTGCATTTGGAAAATGTGAATGTTTGGCGTTTTCTACGGGATTCGATATCGATTAGATTTTCGACCACAGAAATCACTTTTGACAACTGTTGTCAATTTTGAAAATGCAGATTAATTCGAATTTTACTGAAGAAGTCGAAGATAAAGTATAGTGTTCAGTTCGCGGTAATGGTCATAACACACTTGATAAATTACACCCCTCGCCTGACGGCTCCGGCTGCAAAATTCATCTGCGTGTATTATGACTTACATTACCGCTCATAGAACAATATATTATTATAGTGCTCCATTTTTTCAGTTCAGCTCCTGCTCAAGTGTGTTTTGCGATCTTTGAATATCTAATAAAGAACTAGTCTTGAATTTTGCATTGCAAATGGAATTTCCTATGCGGAAGCGCTCCAAAAGTCCAAAATATCGCACTATCGACTCCTAATCTACAACAAGATGCTCGAGATGGGGTGTAAGATTGGCTAGCTGAGAACGTCTTCAAGAGAACTAACATAAATGATGCGATAGCCGCTGTGACTCATGAATCTTTTCATTCTGAACGAATTTCTAGTAAAAAAGGAACAAATATAATTTCCGAATTATCACTTCCAGAAGCAGAACAATGTTTCTGCAACATTTTTTTGGAACATACTCCTCATGACTTGCCGCATCGAGTGGGTCTAAAACATTTTTCAAAACAATTGGACAACTATCAGTATCAATTTCGATGACTGAACATCTTAGTATCAATCCACGTATCAAATGTTTGTACCTAATTGAAATTTAATCAGTCAATTACCGTGCTTACTTCGCAAAACCCATGAAAAACTTGTTCCATGATGATGATGATTTAAAAAAACACTAGATACCTATTTTTCTCATGCTTATATAAGATATTGCAGTTTTATTCAAAAAGAGTCATTTTTCTTGAAATTACAAAATAATAGCTTCATGGCTTGTTGAACTATCTAAATCAGACATGAAAATTTAATGTTGGCATTAATGAGACGAACTCTTGAACAGTAATTGTGCATTTAACAGAGAATTCCTCTTTTCCACGTTTTGGGTCCAAATTCATTAGTTTGGACACACTGACGAAGAATTCCTGGTCAAATTCAATTCTACCCGTCCGACCGAGCGTACACACGAATTTTCGAAATAAAATGTGCATGTGAAGTTCGTAAATGACGAAATGCGCTCAAAGTATCGGAGACATAGCTTAATTTTATGAGGATCGTATCACTAGTTGAATAAATAATTGTTTATCGAGAAAACAAGCTGCGTTATTCGGTCAATTCAGTACCTGATGGATGGTTGACCGCTCTGTCTACGAATTGGAAGAAGCTCGTAACTACGGGCTCATGCTTTTATAATTTTTCGGGATTAAAATTAATTGTTTTCCAAATGGTAAAGAAAAATGTTTGGGGTCAAGTACCCCTGTTTGAAAGTGGTTCCACTGTGTATAGGTAGTCGACTTACGTTGCACATTTCCCTAACCAGAGCCTTCTCTCCATCATCCATATCCTGTCCAGTATTATCCTGCACATTTTCATTTGGCATTCGTCCTTCTCTTTCCAGTTGTTCTCTCACTTCGAGAACCTGCAGAGCTCTAACGACAGCTTCCGGTCTTCCACTTAGTCCACCGGCTCCAGAGTCTTGAGGTATGGTCAGAGCTGGGTCTCCTGTTGTAACCGCTATCTGATTGATTTTGAGGGTTAAGGATCTCTTATCTTCCTCTAGTTCGTTCACTCTCTGCTCCAAACTCCTGACATATTGCATTATCTGATCTGTAAAATGGAATATTTTATTACCGCTTGAATAGTATTGGGCCACCATTTCACTGTTGGGTCGAAAATTACCAGTGAGGCTATGCCTAAGGAAACATAATACAACTGATTCTCTCAACTCGCCCAAGCTACAACCTTCTGAGGAGTCTCCTCGGGAGACCTAGGCGATATCAGAACAATCAATCATGCATGTGTGTACGAGGGTAGCTCGTGAAGTATTCGGTTAACTGACTTCAATAGCGATTTTGTCAATCCTTTCAGATGCTGCCGGTGTTAATATATCTACAAAAGAGGCGAATCTACATTGAATGCGAATGCCCTTTAAAGATGGCTTTCATATCTCCCTCGTTTGATTTAATCCTCATGAAAATATACCTATATACGTTGAATTGTTTCTCCATAAGTTCTCGTATTCGACCAAAAATCTTTGCAACCTACGCTTATTCAATTCCAAATGTTCGCTCATCCATGCAGATTCTATTGAGTCTCGAAAATGTAGAAATACAGGTAGATTTTAAAAATGGGTAACAAAACGTTTCGAATCTTCGACCCAACTCCCACAATAAGCGTTTGTTGTCTTTTGGACAGAATCCATTCATTCGAAAAATACCTTCTTTCATTTCCAATTTCAAAGGCTGAATGAACCGACTTATTCCAGTTTATTCATGATATGTCGGGTATTTCAAGAATTTATCACCATCATTAGTTAGATGGAAGCTTACCGACTTCCGCTGTTGGTTGTAATTCTCACGGAGTATGCAGAAAATATGCAATTTTGCTTCTTGAACTCGTAGTTCCTCGATCACAGAAATATACGCATACGGTAGTCACCAATACTTCGTAATATTTATATGGTTGGAGTCCTAATTCTTCGGTTTGATTACTAAATCGGGCCAACGGTTTCAGAATTATTAATTATCGTATTGTTCGTGATGACGAAGGGGCTCTAAGCAAACAGGATGATTAAAATATTGGCGGAATCGGCTCTACTCAGCGCATATGCTCGAAATATTTTTGGGTGCCTTTTAGGACTTATACTGCTTTGAATTTTTTCCACGTGAAGACTACTCTGTTCAAATCTAAGAAGGAGCAATAATAACATGTTTGGCGCAGCGGTAGGAGGGCCTTCGTAAAGTTTCTTTCCGTCCAGAGTCGAATCGAGGAGATTCCACATAATCGTTCAGTTTTAACTGAACTTGAATTCCATTTTTTTCAATAATTTAAAGAACGTTGTTGTTTTGAAATTTGGCAAACTGTCGTCATTCACGATTTCTAGAACTTTAGAAATCGTTGGGATTTCAAAAACCGTGGACAATTCTTCTGATAAGGTTCATATCGAAATCGTCAACCGAATCGTTTATTTTTAACGACTGGGCTCTCCTCTTAGGTGGCGTCAATATTTTATTCTCTTCATATTCTGTGAAAATTCTGAATACAGCAGAATCACTCACCCCTGAGGATTTTGAAACAATTCCTACTAAGTCTCTTTTCTATAAATCAGCTAGACCTTCACAGTAGCTCTAGGTATTTTAACTGGTCTTGACAATTGAAAACTTCGATATTTATGCAAATCAAGATGGCTTTAATACATTAAGGGAAAGGACCCAAACCTGGTGTTTCCCGGAATTACCTTGTCGGAATCTTGAGCAGCCGACAAAGAGTTTCGTACAAAATAATATAAAATTATGGACCGAAATTAAATATATTTCGAATATTACCTACAAGTAAATGACCATTATAGATTTGAACAGAGATCTTTCTCGAGTCTTGTCAATTAGAAACTTCGATATTTATGCAAATCAAGATGGCTTTCACCCATTAGGGAAAAGGACCCAAATCTAGGGTTTCTCGGAATTACTTTGTCGGAATCTTACAAGATTCCGACCCAAATCTCTAAAACTCTAGTGTTTCCTGGAATTACCTTGCCGCAATCTCGAGCATCCGAAAGAGAAATTATTTAGTAGATAATAATATAAAAACAAAACGAAATAAAAAAATAAGGTACGTCGGATATAAAATGTTCATGACAGTTGCAAATCATAACAGAAATTTTGCATTAGAGTTTCTGAGGAAAAAAGTTCTAATGTGGGAATTACTGACTCAAATTATTGAATCATTTCTATCTAGTACCATCCACAGTCCGAGTACGATCCTGGCAGTCTCTTAGGGCGGTTATCACCGTTTGACCAATAGGAGCTTTATTGTGCGCAAACCAGACGATTCTGTTTGTTTACAAAGCTCCTTCCAATATTTGACTATAGAATCAAGTCCGTTAGATAGATTAGATAGACAGCCTGTATATTGATTTTCAGGAGTAGCGGTATAAAAATCTCACATGGTTAACTTTCCATTAATGAAATTTGAAGACGTTCAATAAATCCAAACGAGTATTATTCGATTATTTCGATCGCAACTTTCACATGTTCGCTTTATTAAAATTCCCCTATCAACAAAAGAGTCTCAACTTTCTCATCATTTCTGAGAAGTTGAACGAGATAACACGGCATCATCTGACCTAGACTTTGGATGCGTTTACACTTGCTACTGGTCGATTTAAATCATGGGAATGTTGAAAAATCAGTGTAGCATGAAGGTTCCCATACTCATTAATATACTTTACGATTTTTACGAAGAAATAATGGTAGGTATATTTAGTTGAACGATTAAAAATTATCGTTAATTCAGTCGTTTGCGGAAATGCTGTAAAATGCCTTCTATTCTCTACTTTGAGAAATCAGGAGACATGATATGTACCCCATAAATTGATCAAAACTGTTCGCCTGATTTTTTGAAGAAGACATTAACATACTGGGAAACTTTCCTTCAGCAATTATTGGCAGAGGAGAGTTCAACGCATTTGAATTGATCAAAATCAATGGCAATGGTTCATTCACATAACTGTGACTCGCTGCATGGAGTTAAACGATGTTAACAACTGTATTTGAATGTCTTCTACGGATTTAAATATAAGTATACTATTTCACATTCACATGCTTGTAATTACCGTTAAAGGTACTTCGTTGCCGGGCTAGGTTTTCATGCAGGATCCTCTCTCTACTAGCCGATCTGCGAGGTTGGTTGTTTCCTGGGAATTGCTGGGGAAGTCCAGGCTCATCAGCGTTGGTACTAGAGCTTGAACCATCTCCATCATCTCGCAGATTGACCGCTGGTGCACTTCCACAAGAAGGACACATGGAATGATTTCCTCTCTCCTCGTCCAAATAAAGACAAAGTTCTTTTAGCTCCAAGTTGTCCTTGATGAGTTCCTGTTGTTTGTTGTCCAACTCCCTCAGCTTATTCTGATAAGCTGAAACTTCTTGTCTCATAACGCTTGCTGTGTATCTTCCGAAACGTTGCCATTCTCTTGCTAGTTTCCTGCCTTTTTGACGATCATCGTCAAGAAAACAGCACAGGTCTCGAAGTTCCTGATTGTCATCAGCTAATCTCTGATTTGCTTCTTTTAAAGACCGGAGTTCACCAAGGATATTTTGGAGATGTTGCTGATTATTGGAGATAATCCTGTTCTCTTCAGGTTTTCTTACAAATTTCAACATATCTGCTCGCAACAGCTCGTCCTCGTATCTGTATGGTTGTCGATGATGTGACTGATGCAGTCTGGGATCTCCAAGAGGAACTTGAGGAATTCCAGGTTCATCCAAAGGTATATTTCTGAGTTCTTGGTGGATTTGAGCTTGGGTAGTACCAATGTTGGAATGTCTGAGATCCTCTGGTCTGTGTTGAGGAGGATAAGAAGGATACGAAAATTTTATATTGTTGGGGTAGTATTTACTTTGTTCCGGCACTTGCGCTTGAAAAGTAGCAGATTTTTCAGAAGTTTTCAAAGGATAACTTTTGGCATCTTTCAACGGGGGATGTTTCAGAATACCCTGACTGTTCGGAGGTAGTGGGGGATGCTGATATTTTGGAGGTAAAGAATTTCCAGAAGCTTCATTCGCTGGTTTTATAAACGGCTGTTTTTTATTTGACATGTTAATCACAGATCACTTCTTCGTTTAAAACGGTACCATTTTGTCACTTCAACTTCAACATGTTCACTGTCTTTTTGTGTATGACTCGATTTGACTTTAAATTAAAGTGGGTCACTGAAGTAGTACACACTTAAATCACATATTGAGAGTTTCACTGCCTATCGAAATGTTTGTTTCGATTGAGAAAGCGGAGGACACTACCGTGATCTGCACCGATACTGACTTTTTTCAACTTTCTTATTGCTGGACCTAAGGGTTTAACTGGTACACTTTCCCGCTGTTTTTGCGAATTGACTTAAGGGCTTTTGTTGTACGTCGGTAAGGCAACATGGCCGCGTTGTTACTTAGAACGTCAGCAGGTAGACTGGTTTGAGAGTTAAGCGAGGCTATGGGTAAGTGAAAGGTTATTTCCACTCATCTAGTTGGTCGACCCATTCTAGTCATTCTATACCTACAGTTTGTGCCACAGCGCACACAAGTCGCTGCATATCAAGAGAATTTTAAATATTGAGTAATTACCTCATTATTTAACGTTGTAGACTAGATAATGATTGCGTCTATCGAATTAACTGCAGTAATCTCGATTCATAAGAACCACTACCACTTATTGTTTAGGTACCATTATAACACAAATTCTGACTAGAAAAAGTGTTCTCTCAAAATGAATATGGTACCTACTTAACTAAAAAACGAAAAAGTCAAAATAATAATGTTTGCAGGTAGGTATCACACACTATTTTGTTTTATTTCAGAACATCGAAACAATTAAAGATGAAATTATTCATCAAAATATGAAGTCATCATCAGGGAATTCGTAAATTTGTTTGTTTTGACTTAATTCTCATGGTCCAAATGCTGCTCCCCTCAGATTCCTTTTAATTCACATATATTATAATGGTATTTATCTTAGAAAATGTGAATAACAGGGTGTAAGGTGAAAAGGACTTTTTGGAACTGCTGAATTAGTGCTTCGTGAAAAATATTTGAATAGAAAACAATTATTGAAATGAAACACGATTTCAATCAAAACTTCTTCATTTTGAGCTTCGAAGCAAATACACATAAGCAATTATATTTGCGAAGAAAATCATATTTTCTATTCTTCTCGAAGAAAGTTTTCAAAATTTCGTGTATCATTTGTTCATTTTTTGATGACTTAATGTACCTATATGGATATGTTGCATGATGAAAGGTAGGCATACAAAGCGGTAAGTTGACGCCTAAATCAGAAATTGGATTTTCTCAAAACTATTAGCAGCATATTCATTGTATTTTTTTCTTTCATGGTAGTTTTAGGAAAATTATTTTTACCGATTATGATCTTTCAAAATTACGAATAGTAATGAAAAGATTATACAGTTAAGTACAGATTTTATGTAACACCATTAAAAATGTGTCAAAAGTTCAAAATTGTTGTTTGAAAGTAGATAGTTCAGTAAGGTCATAAAAATGTTTTGAATAGCATCCATTCTTCTACAAAGAGTTCTGTATATCAAAATTGAGGTCTCAAGTAGCGTAAGTTTGAATCAAAACAATATCATAACATAATAGGATTCTTTCAACCTTATTCTTGTTTCTCCTGCGCTACTGCCTCAAGACCAACTATGAATCACTTTTGACGCCAGTATATCACACTTGTGGAAATGAATGAGAAGTTATGGCCTTTATTGTCGTTCGGAAAACCTTGAGAATTTGTCACGAATCTACTTTTAAAATTCCTATAGGCACTCCCGTTTACGGAAACATTAATTGTTAATGTTCGTTTGAATCTGTTTTCTATATAATCCACATTTTTAGTCCGGTTTCAATTTTAAATGTGATTTCTCTTGATGTTTTCCTTGGAATGTCATTTGTTCATTGTTTGTGCAACTGTGTGGCACTCTAGAAACCAATTATACTTATTGTCTGTCCCAATAAAGACACATACCTTCAATGAAAGCATTGGAATGTAAGTGCAATCAATCTTCATCAGTAAATAATATCATGTGTAATATTGAAATTGGCAAAGAAACTTCCAAGGGTGAAATTATGATCCATCTATTTGAAAACTATAATATGTTAATAAAAAAAAACGAATCAATAAGTGGAGGCGTGGTTCTTGTCGCCTAAATTATGGTTACTCAATTTGTACCAGGAAAGAATATGATTGTATCCGATTTATAAATAAAAATTAATTTATTTCACTTATGATTGAAAGCAGAGGACCATCACACCAACAACTAAAAATTTGAAGAAATGATTGCCTTATCGATAAACGAGAGTTATGAAAAATCCTTAAACATATAACAAATATGCCTACTCATCAAGATTCTCATGACAAAAGTTGCAAATTTAAATTGTCCCTATATAGCAGATCCGTACTGATGCGTATTATATATGACAATTTAGCGACATCTAGCAGTACACAATTCAATCCATACTCTTTGGGGAGATTGGAAAAAAAATTGTTGATTTGAAAAACACCTTTGAGTAAATATCATCATGCGTCCACATGATTAGTGAAATTAAAGCATTCTCTTTAGACACTGGTTTGATTTTCAAATTAAATCATGTGCTAATGTGATGATTGTCCATTCACATGTGGAAGATAAACACATTTTCCAATTAATATCCTTGAATTCATTAGACCGACTGATAACTATATTGGGAGAGGTTAGACATCAGAATTATTCGAATTATTAAATATGAGATATGGGGAGTAACATTTAAAGATATGATGGTAGAGATAATTCCAAATAAAAATATTTTAGGAATCTGTTCTCAAACCTCACGGTTTTTCTTAACGAATGTGGCATATTTTTTAAAAGCTGAGACTTGAGTATAGTTTAGCTTATATCAAATGAATGATCTCAAATGTCCGTGAAGTGAACTCTAGTGCCTGAGGTGAGCCCTTCTTTCAAAAATCTCCAGCCCACGCTTGTTATAATTAGACATATTTGTACTTCCATTTCCGCACTATCATTTCTTAATTTCATTCCTATCATCATGAGTGGTGAAAAAAGGGTACATGAGCGTAGATGTTTGTGAAAAAACAAAAAGAAGTAATAAAATTTTCTGACTATCTCATACACATATTATGGGTTTTTGCCTCAATATTCGAGTGTCAAAGAGCCTATTATTTTCATCTATTGCTTGACCCAATAATAATACCCGATTTGCGAACCGTTCCGAAAATTATATTTCTCCTCTACCTAGAGCACTCAGCCCTCCTTCTTGCGCCGCCCCTGTCGTTATCACACGATTCTCCTTCACTTAAGCAAGGCATGCGTACTGCTCATGAATTGAAGATTTTGAGAAGGTGACCTCTAAAATAACTATTCGGTATTTTAAGTCTACACAGTCAGTATTGTATATTGTCAATGGTCATATCCCAATTTTTAGAAATTTGTGGTCCATCCAAAGTATTTATTGAAATAGAAAATGTCTAAACCTCAGAGCGATTTCGAGAAAAGAAAGCAAATCAGTGTACGCGGTATCGCCGAAGTTGAAGATGTGACTGCTTTCAAAAAAACATTCAATAGGCACTTGCATTACACCCTTGTCAAAGACAGAAATGTTGCTACCCCTAGAGATTACTATTGTGCCCTTGCTCACACTGTGAGGGATCACCTTGTTTCACGATGGATAAGGACGCAACAATATTACTACGAAAAAGACCCCAAGGTAAAGTATTTTATTTGTTTTTTATTTTATCTCTATATTTTTGTTTTAGTATGTTATTCTCACTTTTTTCTTAATATATGTTCTTGTGATTTATATTTATGAATTTGAATATTCGAAAGTTTTGGACTGCAACCAAAATTTTGTTTTGACTTATTTATTTGAAAGTAGGTTAATAACTTATTAGAGCTTTTTTCTTATTGAATATACAATATGTGGTTTTTCCACATTTTTTTAAATTTAGAATACGCTCCGCAATTCGAGAGGATTGTTGTGTTCCTGTTTCTACATAAAATAATTATTACTTATTTCTTGATTTTAATCACTACTTATGACAATTGAAGACTGATAAGTTATCAATATCAAAATTTCTTATGTGTTTTACTTGATTGCGAAAATTAATAAATAATAATTCTGAGGTTTCATCCATTGAAAATAGTATTTGACGGTCAAAGAAGTCATCCTGTTGGAAACAAACAATATGTGTCTATCCAGTGGCGTAGTCTTGCAAGTACTCAACATTAAATACTTGAGCGCGTTCTCAGAATGAAGAAGCTTTTAATGATCATTTTTCTATTTCAATTTGCCAAGAAATATTTGTGTAGAAGAAAGAAACTACTTGGTTTTCAATCTTCTGACACACATTTATAATATTTAGCTTGTGGCAAGTTAATATAATATATAGGGAGCGATTTCATTCTAATATGTTATTATGATTAATTTGATCATCGTGACATCATCAAAATCCATCGGAAATTAAGTACCTAGTCTATACAGAACTCAGAGAATTTCAAACCAATTTTTCTTTTGGAATTTTTAAATTCTTTTAATTTAAAAAATGAGCTAATTTCAAATACCTACTTTTATTCATTTTATGGAAATTGACACACCCTGATAAATTTACGATCTATCGATGGTTTATTTCGATAGATATGAAAACCGATTATAAGAATACGAAAACTAAAGAAAATGTATAAAGAAAGCATTCGAAAAACATTGACGAAAAATCTATCTACATTATCTTCGATCGGAAGATTTTCATATTTTGTCCGAGAGCAAAATGGTCACTGCGAGAAGTAGAAACATGGTTTGAGTGTTTGAGTAACGAGTAGGAGCGATTGTTGCAAGTTTTTTCAGATAAATTTGACGTCCTATTTTCTTTCCCGAGTCATCGCCAACTTTGAAACAGCGCGAATGTATACCTACAGTTTTCCGCCGTGTTTATTGTGCTTTATTTTTAGATTTCGGTTCATTGCATCTAATAATAATACCTTCGAAATAAAATGAATATTGTGAACTTTTTGATATTAAGTTAAACAGAGTGTTGACAAATTCAATCGAAAGATTTTGATGGATTAAAAATGAGGTTTTCATGAAAAATTTCGTTTACTTTTTTCTTTTCCTGATAATCTCAGAACTAAGCAGGATCGAGATGATTTTTCTTTCTTTTCAGAGGGTCTACTATTTATCCCTTGAGTTCTATATGGGAAGAACCCTCTCGAACACTATGATCAATTTAGGTATTCAGAGTCCTGTAGATGAAGCTCTCTACCAACTTGGTTTGGATATAGAAGAACTTGAGGAAATAGAAGAAGATGCTGGTCTTGGAAACGGAGGTCTTGGTCGATTGGCTGCATGTTTTCTAGACTCCATGGCCACGTTAGGTATGGCCGCTTATGGCTATGGTATAAGGTTAGTTGAAGTGAAAAAAGAAGATGGAACTATTGTTGATATTTTCATTCAATCCGCAGATATGAGTACGGCATCTTTACTCAGAAAATTGTTAATGGTGAACAGAAGGAAGAACCCGATGACTGGCTCAGGTTTGGTAACCCATGGGAAAAGGCACGTCCAGAATATATGATCCCTGTCAATTTCTTCGGTAACGTCATCGATACCCCCACTGGCAGAAAATGGGTAAATACCCAAGTGGTCTTCGCTCTTCCTTACGATAACCCAATCCCTGGCTACAAGAACAACGTGGTCAATACCCTCAGATTGTGGAGTGCCAAATCCCCCAGCGACTTCAATTTGAAATTCTGTAAGTCATGGAGATACCACCACATTTATTTTTTACTTATTTTTCCCTGTTTTTAGTCAATGACGGTGACTACATCCAGGCAGTTCTCGACCGCAACTTGGCAGAGAATATCTCCAGAGTGTTGTACCCGAACGATAACTTCTTCGAGGGGAAAGAACTGCGACTCAAGCAGGAGTATTTCATGGTTGCTGCAACTCTCCAGGATATCATTCGCAGATACAAAGCTGCCAAATTCGGTTCTAGAGAAAGCGTGAGGACCAACTTCGAATTCCTGCCAGACAAGGTGGCCATACAGCTCAATGACACTCATCCCTCCCTAGCCATACCAGAACTTATGAGGGTACTGGTGGACATTGAAGGTCTTCCATGGGAAAAGGCTTGGGATATTACTGTTAGAACTTGCGCGTACACAAACCATACTGTATTACCTGAAGCGTTGGAAAGATGGCCTGTATCTATGTTAGAGTCTATTCTGCCTAGGCATTTGGAGATTATTTACCATATAAATTTCTTGCATTTGCAAGAGGTAGAGAAGAAATGGCCTGGCGACTGGGACAAGTTGAAGTCTATGTCTTTGGTTGAGGAAGATGGAGAAAAAAGGGTCAATATGGCCCACTTGTCTATTGTTGGATCCCATGCTGTTAATGGGGTTGCCCAAATTCACTCCGATATCATCAAAAACGATGTGTGAGTATCAAGTCCAAGAAATAAAGCCATATAGTTATGGTTGGTAAGAGGGTTAGTTTTCACTGCGGCCTCGAGGTCTATTTTGCCCCCAATCAAAGTTGTTTTGGCGATTGTGCTATCTACAGCTCACCCTCCACCTCCAGAGCTCCAAAGTATACTTTCAGATTCTTCCTTTTGCAAAAACTCCTTCTTATAGGTGCATTTGCCTTTACCACAGAAATGTTCTGGGTCAGTAAGAGGCGTAACTACTCCCTTTCTGGCTGGTGTGTTGGCCTCTTCGTTTCCTTGGATTCCTGAGTGACCAGGAACCCAGACTGAAGAGACCTTGTTGTTTTTGCCTACTTCATTAAGCTTCCTTAAGGATATCAGTGCTTTGATAGAAGCTTGACTATCAGAATGGAGTTGCGAATACATGAAGCCATATTTGTTCAAAGGAATACTCTGAATAGCCCAAATAGACAAGTCGACAGACGATTGGGCATTATTGTTGTGCAATTTATTGATTACATTGAAGCATGCACATAAAAACTCTCTTTGATAAGGTTTTCTCTTCCAGATTCAAGAATTTCTACGAACTAACTCCTGAGAAGTTCCAAAATAAAACTAACGGTATCACACCAAGAAGATGGTTGCTGCTGTGTAACCCAGGCCTTAGCGACGTCATCTCAGATAAAATAGGAGAAGATTGGATCGTTCACTTGGACGAGTTGCAAAAACTGAAGAAATTGGCCAAAGATTCCAACTTTCAACGAGCCATCATGAAAGTTAAACAAGAGAACAAACTCAAACTAGCCAAGCACTTAGAGGCTGAATATAAAGTAAAAATCAATCCAGCTTCAATGTTCGACATTCACGTTAAGAGAATTCACGAATACAAAAGACAACTGTTGAACTGCCTGCACATCATAACTCTCTACAATAGAATCAAGAAGAATCCAAAAGCAAAAATTACCCCTAGGACTATAATGATTGGAGGCAAAGCAGCTCCAGGCTATCACACCGCTAAAAAGATAATCAAACTTATCCTGGCTGTTGGAAAAGTGGTGAACAACGACCCCATCGTTGGGGACAAACTAAAAGTAATCTTCCTGGAAAATTACAGGGTAACTTTAGCCGAAAAGATCATTCCGGCTGCTGATTTGAGCGAACAAATTTCTACAGCCGGAACTGAAGCATCCGGAACAGGAAACATGAAGTTCCAGCTCAACGGAGCTTTGACGATCGGTACACTGGATGGCGCTAACGTCGAAATGGCTGAAGAGATGGGCAACGAAAATATTTTCATCTTCGGTATGACTGAAAAAGAAGTAGAGGCTCTAAAAAGGAAGGGCTACAATGCCAACGACTATTATTCCAACAATCCCGAGCTCAAACAGGTCGTTGATCAGATTAAGAATGGATTCTTCAGCCCTGAGAATCCCAACGAGTTTCAGGATTTGACTGATATATTGCTGAAATGGGACAGGTTTTTCCTTTTGGCTGATTATGAAGCTTATATCAAGAAACAAGAGGAAGTCAGTGAGGTTTATCAGGTAATATATTTTCTTCCGGCTCCATAATACCGAAATTACCAAATTTTCTCATCATAAGAGCCGATCCACAATTAAATCTACATTTACAGCGATTTGGCCAGGAAAGAATAACCTGATTCAATCACAACTCCAAATCACAACCCCAGTTGTGATCTTCGCACAACTCCAGTTGTGATCTTTACACAACTCCAGTTGTGATCTCGTAACCACTCAGTTTGTGCTACGATCGCTTAGCACTACTTGAACGCGAAAATGCCATAAGAAAAACTGATAAACTTATTTTAGAACAATTTAGGATGTGCGACAAAATTATCTCTTTACGAGAGCAGACGCAAATTTTAATCTCATATTAATTTTCAATCGAGTATTTTTCTCCGTGAAAAGGTCTTCTGAATCTCCAATTGTGCTTTCACTACTTGAGTTGTGATCCAATTACAACTTGTGCGAGTTGTGAACCAATCACAACTCGAGTTGTGAAAGCACAATTGGAGATTTAGAAGACCTTTTCAGGATTCAGATTGCTTGATGTAGGTACTTATTGTCGAATTATTTTCCAGAATCATTCGAAATGGGCTGAGATGGCCATCAACAACATTGGATCTGCTGGAAAATTCTCGAGTGACAGAACCATCATGGAATACGGAAAAGAAATCTGGGGTGTTGAACCAAGTTACGAAAAATTACCTGCTCCTCATGAACCAAGAGAATGAACCATTGTGATAATTTAATCCTTCCTTAACTTGTTGAAGTATTGAATCAGATGTAGTATTTCTAAATTTTAGAATAATATATTTATACATGTTATTTCTTGACAAATGCTCTGTGGATTCACAATAATGCTCCTTTGTTTGTTAGTGCCATATGTTAAATTATAAAATATTTTTTTTACAATGCCTTTCATTTTATCCTGTTCATTCCACACAGGTCCGGTTTTAGCCTTTGAGCTTTAATGATGGAACAAGGAATAAGGAGAATAGTTACGAATAAAATGATGAAAATTAGAAGATTTCAGTTTATTGACCAAAAATAAATTATTGTTACGTACATAATAAACCTAGAGTTATGCTCGAGCTTGCTTTTAGTTTCTGTATCAATTTTTACGGAATCTTATGTCTATTTGAGAAGTTTTTGGTATTTCGCCACTTCCAGTATTCTCTTCTTCAGGGTATAACACGGAATCGCGAGAATCATCATCTTTTCCATCATTTTCACTTCCCGAAAAGTCACTTTCAAGGTCAACAATGCCGCCACCTTCTACTATTGGCTTATCTTTTTTATTTTCTTTATTTTTGTCGAAGTCACTAACTGGATCGTCCTTGTCATTTTCATCATGAAAGGGTGGATAAATTACTGGTGTTTTCGATCCTTCATTCTTAATTGTATGACTTTCCTCATTATTGATAGGAATTTTATGTGTCCAATCTGGCCTATCCTTATGGAAGCCGTTCCCGTTATTGTCGTGAACAGGGAATTTTGGATGGTCAAATTGTGGATTATGAGGTGGTCCATGTGGTTGAAAGCCGAAACCATGGTCTTTTTCTTCGGGGAACTTTGGTAAAGGTCCGTAATTTACGTTTGAGTCGTGGAAATTATGTCCTGGATACGTATTATGTGAATGGATCAATGGGAATCTGAGATGATGATCATGGTGGTGAGGAAAATGCCTGTCTTCGCATTCATGATGATCACGATGAATGTTGAGGTGTCCTGCGATATGGCCAATCACGTGTTTCAGTGGTTTCAGGAAGACAGATCTCGTTTTGATGTTATGCTCCTTTTGTATGATTCCTGAAACAAATGAATGAACACCTAATTTTGATACAACTAAGTAGCAAGTAAGACAAAAAATGCCTATGCGGCAGGAATTGGGGATTTAACCCAAAAATACTGCGATGGATGTACGTCATGATTGTAAGAACTATAGTCACATATGGGGCAGTAGCCTGGTTTGCTAAGGCAACTTAGGCAAGTACGAGGAAAATGCTCGACAAAGTACAAAGGCTTGCCTGTGTGTGCATCACGGGAGCTATGAGAACGTGCCCAACCTGGGCGCTTGATATCTTCACAGACCTCACACCTCTTCATCTAGTGATTGATAGGGTAGCCCATGAGGCCATCCTCAGAGTATCTAAAGAAGGAGCAGGCAATGAGAGAGTCAGGTCTCAGAGAGTTTGGTCCTCTCTCAATGACTACACCTCATCTGCAAACCTTCCTAGTGATGTAATGACCAAGAAAGTAAGTACTGAGAAAAACTTCAGTACAATGCTTAGCAAAAGAGAGGATTGGGAAAGGTAATACACCAACTATAATCTCAAAGAAAATACCATAAAATGGTTCTAAAACCGCTACAGGAGCTGGCGCTGGCATTTACGGGACAAACACCAAGTGTGCACTATCTTTGGGCTCCTGTACAAGCGTCCTTCAAACGGAAATACTTGCCAGCGGAAGATGTCTAGATATAAATCTAGAAAGAAACTATCAGAAGTGCGATATAGCTATTCATACAGATAGTCAAGCTGCTATTAAAGCACTGAGCTCCTACGTCATTGACTCAAAGCTGATTTGGAAGTGCCGAAACAAACTCAATGAGGTAGGCAAGAAGAATAAGGTCTTTTTAATCTGGGTTCCCGGTTATTCGGGAATCGTAGGAAACGAAGAGGCAAATACACTGGCCAGAAAGAGCGCACAAACGCCACTCACTGGCCCAGAACCCTACTGTGGTATAGGAAAATGCACCTATAAGGAGGAGTTTATGCTGAAGGAGAAAACCGAAAGAGAAAAACTCTGGCAGAATCTCCCAGGGATGGATCACTCTAAAAAGTTCCTCCGGAACTTTGAAACTGCTGGATCCAAAAAATATCTGGATCTCAGTAAAAACCAACTTCACTTACTCACTGGCTTTCTCACAGGACATTGTCGCCTAAAGAAGCATCTGTTGAGAATGGGTTTATCGGACACTGATGAGTGTAGATTCTGTGGGGAGGAGGAAGAAACTCCTATTCACCTGGTTACGGAATGCTATGCCATTGCAAGCCAAAGGAAAGAGTGCTTTGGACAAGAAACTTTTAGAAGTGGGGAGTTATCCTCCTTGAAGCCGTCCCAGATACTGGATTTTATCAAATCTCTGGAAGTGGAGGGCGAGCTGTAGGAGGCGCGATGATAACAGCTCTGTTAGGGGGTACAATAGACCTTAAGGTCGCACTTCACTATAACTATAACTATAAGGCACAAAATGATTAAATTGTGAAAATTTAAGACTATATTGAAATGAAAATGGTGAGATCTTATGAAATCAACCTTACTTGCATATTTCAGCAGGGGATTGTTAACTCAAGTAGCAGAAATGAAAATACCCGAAAAAAGTGCCCCAAAAAATTTAATCTTTCTTCTTGGTTCTGCTCCCCAATAATCCTTATAGAAAAAAGTTTACTACCCTATAATCCATCTCAATTAAGAATCAGTTCCTGAGTTGTATCAGGAAAAAACGAATTCCAAATATGATAATTAAAAAATGAAAAAAAATTCCATTAGATAACATGAGACATTTGAATCAAAACGAAAGAAAATTACAAACCATTTTCTGTGGTATGAATTACTCCACTATTCACTGCTCCCACATAAAAGTACACCAGAAAAACATGAACAATTTTGAATGACAACATCTTGCTACCTCGGAGATTGAGAGAAACTGAAAAGGTGTATCTGAGACGGGGAATTTTATCATCCAGATATATTCACACAGGAAAATACACAAGAAGTTAATGACTGCTGAACTACCGGTTTAAGAACGTCTGAATCATATACACCGTAAAATTGACACATTGTTCGTTATTTATTCAGGACTTATTCCTCTGCAGAAGTGAGAACCTATGGAAATTTCAGCCACAATTGAGCGCATTTTGGGTTCGGAAAAAACATGATTTATGGACTGAGAATATGTAACTGTGAACCACAATCAGAATTTACTGTTTCGAATTAATATATTAATATGGAATAGTATCTCTAATTTTACGGGCAAGAAAAACACACACTTGCGTAGGGAAAGCAATATAATCGGGGCTATTCGCTAAGCAAAGTTGGTATGGATAGCAACTGTAAATCGTCGTTATCCCATGCTTATTACATGGGATAACGACGATTTACAGTTGTTATCCATAACAACTTTGCTTAGTGAATAGCCCCGATTATTGAAATTAATCTCATAATTCAGCTTGAATTTCTCAAAAAAATCGTCACATTAGAAAATTTCGAACTTCAGGTTAATGCTGGCATCATTTTTTCAATATACAATCTCAGATGTTGCATCAAATGTACCTACATATTAGATACCATCCCATTTTTCACCATCAATATGACCATGACATCTTGGCATTCATCATTTAATCAATTCAGGAAATTCATACCTATTTCTGCTCCCAGCTCAACTTTACCTATTATTTACTGTTGTTTATTATTGTTGAATATGCAGTAAGTAAAATAACACTAAATTATATTCAACATGAGTCATTTGTGATTAAATGAAGATTGATTGATATTTCTAACGATATAATAGATCTGAATTCTACACGGAAGTCCTGCTATACCTAATGAATCAGATTAATTGGGAATTTGAAATTGGTTCTAATGAAACTTTTGAATCATTGGTTTTTGAAATAGGTACCTTTGTATTTCCAAGGAATATTAAATTAATACTCGAACTATTAATAGTTTCACGTATAACTACCTACTGATAATCTTTCCAAAAGCTTCATTTAAATACAAATTCTTCATTACAGCCTTATGCCATTTTCTCTAAAATAAGGTCTGCCTATTTCAATTTTCACAATATGTTTTGTACTTTTCATTCGTCCCCGCCTGCAATACATTAAAGAAATCACGACATATCTATATTGAATATTATATCCTATTACCTGCTGAGATAGGAAAAACAATGAGTGCACCTAAACATTACACAAAATTCCATCGATTTCAAGTATAGGACTTGTTTTTTCTTATCAGTTCAATGCTTTTGCAGTCAGGTTTTGTTTTTCCTTTATTAATTTGTTTATTTCAATCTTTAAGTTTTATTAATGAACGAGTTGATCAGTGGGGTTAGTAAAAAATTAGGTCTATGCTTATGCAGTAAAGAAAGGCACCAAATAGGTGTTTCAGATAATAAGGAATGATCGAAATACATTCAGAACTCGCACTTTAGAGGACAAAACTCGTTTGAATCGTTGAAATGCATTATACAGAATGAAATTTGTTTTTTTTTATTCACAAAAGATCAATCTTTAAACAAAGAAATCAGCATCTGTATAAATCAATTTTTCAGGGAAATACGGCAGTCCAAAAATGACCTATTTTTCGCAATTTTTCGACTCTTATGATTACTTGGCAAGGGTCAGATTCTGTTGAGACTGGGCGCCAGATTTTTTTTTATTTAAGAATGATGTACATGAAATGAAGTGTATTAAAAGCGGTTGAAAATTCAAAAATTCCCCTTGATTTTAATTTAATATTCTCCTTCTCGACCTATCTAGGTAGAAACAATTGAAACAACTTAGTTTTCACAAATATATCACAAAAGAAAATGTCATAGACAAACAACAAAAACAGTAATTCAACACAGAATGAAAGAAAATTCGGGAAAAAACATAACATATATCACTCCCACAATTCATACGCATCTAATGACACCTCATATGTTAAAATCTATAAGGACGTTCAGGCTGTGGACTGTGAAAAAGGAAAAGACATACATACATACACTCAATAAACATTACCCTCTGTTTGGCTCGATCAGAAAGAAAAAGGCTTCCATAATTATAGTCGTTTAACTCTTTTTTCTGCATGGGTTCGCTATATTTTATCCAAGAAAGCCTCTCGTCCAACTTATAAAGCAGAAAAACATGAATGAAATCCAAACAAGAGCTTTTGGATAGAAAGGACTCCAGACCGATTATTCCAAGAAGAAAAGAACGCCCCGTACTCCGAATATCAATAGTCCAGATCCACGTCGATATCAGGTGCCACCAGGAGGAGGATAAAAATAGCTACTCCCTGGGACGGCTGATTCAGTCCATCCGAAAAACTTCCAAGTTGGAGCAACGCGACTGTCTGGAGCCTCTGGCGTCAGAGCCCGATCTGATTCAACCCTTGCTGGCTCTGCTGGCTGACGAAACTCCCCAAAATTGGATAACAGCGTGACATGTGACATGTCTCGACGTATTTTGATAGTTTTTGCGTTCATTCATTATTCATTCCATTCTGCGATAGACGTACTGTAAAAGGGCTGCTGGAATGGTGGAGCTGCACGGAATTCGAATTAATCCCTTTCCAGTTTTCCTTCCAGATTTTTAGCGACTCTTGCTTCGGTAGGTGTTGGATGTCTTAATAATGACATGATGAAATCAAAGAGAAGAATAAGATAAAGAAACGGTGGGAACTTACTCTCGAATTCCTATTTTGATTGCTTGATGGCCTGGGTGGTATCACGTGCACGGATCGAATTGATTATTTGACTCCTTGCCAGTGCGTTTCCCGTTATTCGATTTTCAATCTGATTCTGTGGTTAAATCTTTTGAAAAACTATTCAAACTTTTAGATGAAATTGAAGCATCGGTGGTGGAAAAATTGGGAAGAAGTTGGAAAAATTCCGAAGAAGTTGGAAAGATTTCAATTGAGTTGGAATACATATTTCTAAAAAAGTTCTCTTAAAATGTGAATGAATTTAACTTTTTTTTAAATAAGGTTTGAAATTAATGCTTATTAAACCGGTAGAACTAAGCCCACTTTTAGCCGGACAAAAGCATGCAGAGAATAGCGACAATTCTACAAATTCTTGTTAGAGTATATTTAGGGTATTTGGCAGATTTGACCCAATGTGCAATGTGTATAACCAGCAATAAATGGTATTTATTCCGATATTGCTACCAAGTGTTTGAAAAGATGAACAATTTTTCATCATTCACCTTATCCCTCAGCAGGTAGTTGTGAATTTTTCAGTTTTGCCGCATCGACTTTGTCATAAAAAACCATCTGGTACCAATTTGCGCTATTTCTCTCGGTCGGGCAGTAGGCAGTTTTTTTCTCATTCTTAATTATTCTATCGAATTCGGTGATTTTTAAAAGGTTTCTAGGTCCAAAAATAATTCACAAAACCATCTTTTTGGAAAAACGGCCAACTAGTTTCGATTTTATTCCAAAATCTTCATCAGGGCTTTGATTCTATCGAATCTCCGTTCAACACGTAAATCTGTTAAGGGGCCATTATACTTTGGTGGATTTTGCCTTTCATTTTCCCAAGTTCACGCCCTCAATTTTCCACCTGAAAGCTTGATTTTTTTTCAATTCTCCTGGAATTCCAGTCAGTTCTCTGCGATTTCACACTTTCCGGAAGTCTTTTAAGTATTTCCATAATTTTTTGCATTAATTAAGCGACTATCCAAATGGAATTTTTCTCACAATATCTATAAATTTGATTTGTAGAGTCCACTCCAATGAATTTTCTAAAAAAAAATTGATGAACAAACGCCGAAAAACGATTATGAAGCCAATTTTCATAGACTCTCAAATTCAACCCGATTTTTTCGTGCGAAAAACTAATTTTTTCAAGAAGAAGAAATCGGAGTGCCCTCAAGACATCCTTTAACTTCAGTTAAAAGAAAAAATCAAGCTTTCAGGTGAAAAATTGAGGGGCTTAAACGTGGAAAAATGAAAGACACTTTTTGAATGGAGGAAATCGGTGCCGTAGCCGATTTTTTCATGCGAAAAAATAATTTTATCGAAGAGAAGAAATTGGAGTGCCCTCAAGACATCCTTCAACTTCAATTTAAAAAACAATCAATCTTTTAGGTGAAAAATTGAGGGCGTGAACTTGGAAAAAATGAAAGGCACTTTTTGAATGGAGAATCGGTGCCGTAGCCGTCGGCCGAAGTATAACAGCCCCTTAAGTACGCAAAAATGAACCGAAAAAGATTCAAAGTAAAGTGTGTGGTATGTGGAATTTTTTCAGTACACTTGAATAAATCATTCATTTTTCTTCGGAATTGAACTTGAATATCGAAACATACAAAATAATGATAACCGATCCTGTGTAATCCTGTAGACTTGTAGAGTGAGGAGTGTGTTAATCTGGTAATGCAGAATTAAAAAACTACACTACAAAATTTTCTAAATATTTTTAATGCTCTCGGGGAAAAACATTGACTCGCAATCCAAAATACCACCACCCCTTCAACCATTGGTTTTCTAATCCTTTAATGTCACAGTTGGAAAATTTTCGAAGCTATCCCCCCCCCCAAAAATTTGGCTTCGGCCCGTCCCTGGTGGTGGTACATCGAAATGACGGAATCAATTTTTTCTAGTCGTTCTAAGTGTTCAAAGGATTCGATCGAATTCCCAGTTGAATTTTGATCGAAAAGACAAAGAGAAGAACAATATTGCTTCTGCGTCGGCTCGTGTTCTTATTTTGATTGCTTGATGACATCGGGGTGATATCACGTGCACGGATCGAATTAATTATTTTACATATCTTTTCGTGATGAACTGTTTAGTTAGTTCTTCTACAATTGCAAACACTTCAAAACTGATTCATTGATTTGTTCAGGTTGTGGAAAAAATATCCTTAAAAGAGGATAAAACTGAAACGAAAAACAACGCTGGAGATGCAAGATTGAATTTACTCCCACAAAAAACCTTTTATCTTTCTAACGCCCACATCACGAAAGCCCACATGCCCTTTTCCACTTATTTTCATGTCGTCCCAGTTTTGGAAAGTCAGAGCTATCGACACAAACCTACCCTCGGTCAACAGGGCGTGATTTGAGACTCCAGGATCGACAGAACAATCGACGTGGTGCACGAGAAGTTCCGAATTTCTCTAAGGACGCTGAACCCCTTCCACGTTGACCTGGTGAATGAATTTCGGGAGAGGATCTATAAATAGAACGTTCTCTGGGCGTAGGAGTCTGAACGCGGGGGAGGATCACGACCACGGAGCTGTAAAAGAGGAGGGTGCTGATTTTGTCGCACTCGGGATGACGAGAAATTCGAAAAAAAAAACACCCACTTTGCCGCTCGTTTATCCATTTTGAAGTAGATCCAACATGAGGGTAGATTCGCGATCAAGAAACCAATGAAATTTATTTTTGACGGCTGCGAAAAAAAATTGACAGCAGCTGTTATAGAGATCTTCTATGATCCGGATCTTTTGTTGGGTTCATTATGAATTTATCTTTCTCATTTTCACGTTTTTTCGATATACTGTTTGTTCTTGTGATTAAATCGTTTCAATTTCAATACAAGTATTTAAGTGTTTTCTTCATTCGGATGATTTTCTCGATTGTTTTACTCATTTTATTTTCTTATCCATTGAATAACAGAAGAAAACCCAGCAGAGTTTATAGTGGGATTCTCTTGTTTTAATTAGTTGGGAGTTAGTTGCTTTTATTGTGATATTTGAATGCTGAATTGTTTTAATTGTCAAAATTTATTTGGAATGTGTAAATGGACAAAAAAAGCTTCCTTATACGATCTCCTAACGAAAGCGACCGGAAAATATGGTTCAGGTAGGATTTTCGAGGAATTATGAGAAAAGAACTTGCAGAATGAAATTGCACGATTTTCGTAAGTACCTAAACAGGTTCTGGATGGCCATCATCGGTCTCTAAATGATTATTGTTGATCGTTTTCACGTTTCAGAAAAAAAACACGTTGAAAAAGCTGGAAAAAGAAGAAATATGACTACATTGCATTCAACGGTAGTTGAATTCAGATTCCGATGAATTGAAATGTGTCAATGGAGCTTTCATTCCTATCAATCCTTTGCCGAAAGTAGAAATAGGCTATATTGAACCAGAATACATCGGTTTTTTCCATATTCCAGGAGTTTGTGTCTTATTTTAGAACAGGTGAATGATAAATGTGAAGCATATGTTTGACCTATTCCATTTTATTTGTACAAACCTACTGTGGTAGTAATGTATGAATATTTTTTAAACTAATAAATTACTATACAGTCGAATATTTTACTTCTTGTTCATAAGATCAAATGAATGAAATGTATATCTATAAAGCTTTCAGGAATTGACATTCTTGCTTATTAATTTATAACCAAAACTTGAATTGAAATTATTAGTTTCTCTGTAAACAAATTCGTTAATTCAGTTATTATGTTTATTTTCTTTGTGATGAATGAATAAAACTGTTATTTATTTGAAATAAAGAAATATTAGAAATAGAAATGTTATGCACCCTCACAATCATATCACATACAATATCATGATGAAAACAAAGCACATCGATAAATCTTTACAATCATAAATCCAAAAATTCCTTTATATGTAGGTAGAATATTGTTCACAATTTTCTGTTGTCTTCTCCAAAATTCTGAGAAATACGCTAAGACTGTAGAAAGGGCAACATAGTGTTGACTTGAAACATAAAAATATTTTGAAAAACGTCATAACTTCGATACAGAGTGGAATGTGTCAAATTTCCAAGGCCAGAGTTATGATTTCATAATTGTGAATGGAGTATATGCACCCTTTTCTTTCCCCTTTCAATTCGAATTGAATAAAAAAAATTGCTTTGATTTCGATACTGACGATGACCTGAAAATAGATTCAAAGCTTCCTCATTTTCTCAGCATGATCCTCCTTTTACAGTCTTCATGAATCTGAGACTATCGAGGCTGCACAGACAACGAACCTCGTCATTACCGAAAAGCAAAAAAAGGCAACATGGTGGGTAGAATAGATTTTCGTCGAGCTTGTGGCAGAATCCTTGATTTAAATTTGAGTGCCTGGACCTGAAATATGCGTCTCTGAACATTTTAGTCAGCTAGTTTCATTTTCGCGTGAAGAACTAGCAATTCGTGTGAAGCTGCAGAAAAATAATCACTTGATTCGGAGATATTCATGACTATCAATGATCAGTGTAATTATCCATTCGAATAATTTTTTAGACTTCCAAAAATGGAATAAATTTTGATCCGATTTCCTTCTTGAACCATTTTTATGTGACTATTTCCCTCGTCTTAATTTCCACCAATCAGAAACGCGCAATTTTGAAAAACAAATGGTTTCTAGATGGAAAAACTGTATGGCAGCAGCTGTCAGCAGTTTTTTCTGGTTTACCCGCGGCAAAACTTGACAGTTGTTGTCAACGAAAATTAATAATACATATACTCCATTCACTTTTATTTAATCACATAGGAGGTCATGGTTTCGTTTTCAGGAGTTGGTGCACCTGATGAAAAGTCTGTGCGCGTACAGAGAATATCGTTAATGACAAAACGACGTTGCCAGTTGCTTTGTTTACAACAAAGTAAAAGTATCAAAGATATTCCACATTTTGTTAGTTCGAATCGATCGGCGATTTTGGGGTGAAATATCGATAGGAAATCGCCTATTTTTCCGTTCTTCGTCGTCCAGAAGAAGTTTCCCGACAATATGAGAAATTTCGTGCGAGTGTCATTTTTTCCTTTCACGACTTTTGGCGTGAGTACGAACGGCAAATTTGAATTGGACCAAAAATCGATTTATAAGCATAAATAAAGCGAAAGTAAGTACTAATCGACCTTTTTACACTTGATAACGAAGTTTTTTTTTAGGTATCTGGCCGTTTAGAAAGATTTCAAACGAAATTCCGGTCCCCCGGAAGTTTGGTTAGTTTCGGTATCGTTTTTGGTGCTCAAAATTTATTTGGAATGTGAAAATGGACAAAAAAGGCTTTCTTATACGATCTTCTAACGAAAGCGACCGGAAAATATGGTTCAGGTAGGATTTTCGAGGAATTATGAGGAAAGAACTTGCAGAATGAAATTGCACGTAAGTACACGGGTTCTGGATGGCCATCATCGGTCTCTAAATGTGTCAAATTTCCAAGGCCAGAGCTGTGATTTTATAATTGTGAATGGAGTATAGATGCATCCAGAATAATCTGTTACTCATGAAATAGTCTTGTCAAATACCATTCGTGCATCTAATTTTTCCTGTGAAAAAATCGAAAAAACACAGTGCAAAGTTATATTTTTTTTAACAAAAAGCATTCGTGCAGGTGCAAAAATCCTCGTCTTTGACTCGGATTTTTGTTGCCACCAGCACTCATGCTTCTTGTTAAAATATTACTCAGCAACGTGTTTTTTCGATTTTTTTCGGAAAAATTGGATGCACTCATGATATTACTTATGAAAAATCCCTCTCGTGAACAAAATTGACGAGTCCAAAATCTTGATTTTTCTGCTAGAAAAGACCTCTGTTGTCTTTTCAATGCGACGCCCTGTATGAAACACTTTCACTTCCCTCTGTCTACTGGAGTTAACAAATTCAAAGTTTGACTTTTTGCGGTGAGCGGTGAATTAATATAAAGATTGAAATGCCGCACAAAGTTCTTACACCCCTCAGAAGATTTCTACTTCTGAACTTTTCAAATAACCTGACATGTTTCCTGAAACTCCCTATTTATTTTTCGAATAAAAAACATCGACAGCCTATAAATCTCATTTATACTTCCTCCGGTAAAATATAGACTAGTTCCGACCTGATGAAGCCAACGCTAGAACACGTGTCCGATACAAAAATCCCAACCGCTGCGAAGTTCGAAAAGCGAAAACATAGAACGTGATTAAAACTCCAATTTCATTCATTCCGACGAATATTGTAGGCAAGAAGAGCGCTTTTCATATAAACATTCGACAGCACGTGGCTGATTGTGTAGGCGCTGATGTTCTAACTGGAGTTTCCTGCCCACTTTTGGTGTTTCCGATTCATACTTTTTCTCTGGAACAAGAAAGCTCCCTTATAATGGTAGGAATTGTTAGTGGCGCCTTTGTTACGGTTTTAAACTCATTGAATAAGTCGACAGCTGTTATATTTTACGATTACCCACCCTTGTGATATAAAATTTACCAAAATAACTTGGAAGGACCTTCATATGGCTTCAGTTCTTATGGCACCCAATTTTCTACCTTTCAGATCATTTCATGAATTTAAAAAAAAATCAAGCTTTCAGGGGAAAGACTGAGGGCGTGAACTTGGAAAAATGAAAGCCACTTTTTGAATGGAGAATCGTAGCCGTCGACTAGAGTATTACGGCCCCTTAAGCTTGAGCATCGTAACCATAAATTTCTGCCAAAATCTGATGACTTTCGAAAGGCTTTTTCTTCATATTGAAGTAATGAAGTAAACACACGATTTTCGGTACATCAGTCGACATTTTCAGATCACACCGAAAATAGATGCATCTATTACAGACTATACTCCATTCACATTTATTTAATCACATAAAAGGTCATGGTTTCGTTTTCAGGAGTTGGTGCACCTGATGAAAAGTCTGTGCGCGTGCAGAAATATCGTTAATGACAAAATGACATTGTCAGTTCCTTTATTTACATCAAAGTAAAAGTATCAAAGATATTCCACATTTTGTTAGTTCGAATCGATCGACGATTTTGGGGCGAAATATCGATAGGAAATCGCCTATTTTTCCGTTCTTCGTCGTCCAGAAGGAGTTTCCCGTCGATATGAGAAATTTCGTGCAAGTGTCATTTTTTCCTTTCACGACTTTCGGCGTGAGTACGAACGGCAAATTTGAATTGGACCAAAAATCGATTCATAAGCATAAATAAAGCGAAAGTGAGTACTAATCGACCTTTTTACACTTGATAGCGAAGTTTTTTTTAGGTATCTGGCCGTTTAGAAAGATTTCAAACGAAATTCCGGTCCCCCAGAAGTTTGGTTAGTTTCGGTATCGTTTTTGGTTATCAAAATTTATTTGGGATGTGTAAATGGACAAAAAAGGCTTCCTTATACGATCTTCTAACGAAAGCGACTGGAATTATGAGGAAAGAACTTGCAGAATGAAATTGCACGATTTTCGTAAGTAAACGGGTTTTGGATGGCCATCATCGGTCTCTAAATGATTATTGTTGATCGTTTTCACGTTTCAGAATAAAAAACACGTCGAAAAAGCTAAAAATAAGAAGAAATATGACTATATTGCATTCAACGGTAGATGAATTCAGATTCCGATGAATTGAAATGTGTCACTGGAGCTTTCATTCCTATCAATCCTTTGCTGAAAGTAGAAATGGGCTATATTAAACCAGAATACATAGGTTTTTCCCATATTCCAGGAGTTTGTGTCTTATTTTAGAACAGGTGAATGATAAATGTGAAGCATATGTTTGACCTATTCCATTTTATTTGTACAAACCTACTGTCGTAGTAATGTATGAATATTTTTTAAACTAATAAATTACTATAGAGTCAGAATATTTTATTACACCTTGTTCATAAGACCAAATAAATGAAATGTATATCTACAAAGCTTTCAGGAATTGACATTCTTGCTTATTAATTTATAACCAAAACTCAGTTCCAAGAAAAAGTTCCTCTTGCATCTCCCTTCAACTATTTGGATTCCAATAGAGGGATATAATGTTCCATTATTCTTGATTCTTGTAATTACCCATCAATTCATATTATATCTTGGGTTGATTTCTTTTAATGAATTCTTGATTAGAATCAACAATTGATTTCGTCAAGTCTTGAACTTTCAGTTCAAGAGGATAATAATCATTAAATCTTCACAAGAATGCATATGGAAATTATGTGAAAGCAATGCAATTTTCTTCCATGGCGAAAAATAATATATTTCAACAGTGATCTCTTGTACTTCATGCAAATAACTAGAGAAGGAATCCTTTCTATCAATTCATATAAATTATAAACGTTAATTATTTTCGTTCATCAAATATTTTCCAATTCATTCACATTCTGAGAAATACGCTAAGAATGTAGAAAGGGATATATTAGGCGCGTTCGGTATATACATATCCGTCAACTCTTTTCTATTCGCTTGCTCCGTTGGCGTTCGATAATTCAGTCTGTTGACACCAAGTTGACACTTTCCTCTCTGTTCTGCGCTCCGAAGTCACGTGATTTGTATCCATATTCTCTCGCTCCACTCCGGGAACGAAATAACGAACCCAGTAATAGTGTCACAGAATACCTAACTACACAGAAGCGACAGTAAGCGTCGGCACTTTGATCTTCAAGGGGCAAATTTTCGTGACCTTCATTCTCTGTTAGGTAGTACATATGTCACTTTTGAGCGGCAAATTTGATTTGAATGGTCAATGGTTCACATAACAAAGGATTTTTAGTTTTTGATTTATCAACAATCAGAATTATACCAAAAAAAAACAAACTTCAGCGGTCCATCGGGAAGTTTAAATTTAATTTTGACATATGTACTACCTAGCATGGCAGAAGCGTCATCCCATAGAGCGACGCTTCTGTGTAGTTAGGTATTCTGTGATAGTGTTGACTTGGAACATAAAAATATTTTGAAAAACGTCATAATTTCGATACAGAGTGGAATGTGTCAAATTTCCAAGGCCAGAGTTGTGATTTTATAATTGTGAATAGAGTATATGTCATTTTCACTTCAGTGAAATGACAGATACTGGAAAAGAAAGCCTAAGGATGACACTCCTAATAATTCGTCAGGAACCATTCTTTAAAACAATGTTGACTAACAAATAATATCAGAACAAAACGAAAGATAGAACTTAAAAGTAGATGTAACTTTTCGTAGTCTGATTTAGTATCCTTTTACATGATTTTTTGATTTGTACATATTTTTTCAAAAATGTCCAAAAATGAATATATCTTTAGAAAGATTCTCAAGGCCAAAATAAATATTTTTCATTTTCCATTTTTCCTAATGCCAATTTTCGAGAAATATTCAGCCAAGTACGTGTAAACACCTCAAAGTTTAGGGAACATTCTAGTGCTCACCTTATTGTAACAAAAATTTAAAACAATGATGTCTTCGATATTTCTGTCCCAAAATCCCCATTTAACGACCTGTTTAAATATCCCCCAAGTTAATGTGAATGCCAGAAAAGTTAATCCCATTTTTATTATTAATAAAAATCGACCTGCTTACTCCACATCCTCAATAAATTTTCCTCAGAACCAAAGAGTGAAGGTAGTTGGAACGAGTCGATTCGATACAGACCAGCATAAAGGAAGATTCACTTGGGGCCTGGGGCTTGCGCTCGGAACAGTGCGGGGGCGGCAGCTCTGTCTGGGGCCAGTTCTGATATTTTAGAGCACCACCAAATTTCGCACATTATACACGGTCCTGAACTTCCTAGCGTGGTCGGTTGTTAATACTCGTATTTTGTTAGTGCGTCATTTCCTGGCCGGAAATGATGGCACAAAGGGCGCAATTAGCATTCGGTTAGCTCGCTCAGATGCTGTTTTGACATTATATCTGGATTATTAATGAGGGGCATCAGACGAGTCAGAACATTCACCTGAAAAATCCGGGCTTATGCAAGAGTTCAGGATGAAAGATTCGTAGTTATAGATTGGGAATAAAAACTTTTTGAAATATTTTTTTTCGAACCCTTTCTGCGTTGTTGATTTGCCGAAATGTTCTTCAACGTTAAGGTTGAACCGATGAAGAATTCGTGGCAAAAATGAACTATTCCTCTCGAAATATGTATACTCCATTCACAATTATAAAATCACAACTCTGGCCTTGGAAATTTGACACATTCCACTCTGTATCGAAGTTATAACGTTTTTCGAAATATTTTTATGTTCCAAGTCAACACTATGTTGCCCTTTCTACATTCTTAGCGTATTTCTCAGAATGTATATTTCATTTTGGAGAACACAACAGAAAATTGTGAACAATATTTACATGTAAAGGAGTTGTTGGATTTATGATTGTAAAGATTTATCGATGTGCTTTGTTTTTATAATGATATTGTATGTGATATGATTGTGAGGGTGAATAATATTTCTATTTCTAATATTTCTTTATTTCAAATAAATAACAGTTTTATTCATTCATCACAAAGAAAATAAACATACCTACCTCCTATCTGAATTAACGAATTTGTTTACAGAGAAACTAATAATTTCAATGCAATAGTAACTGACTTTGGGTTATAAATCAATAAGCAAGAATGTCAATTCCTGAAAGCTTTATAGATATACATTTCATTTATTTGATCTTATGAACAAGGAGTAAAATATTTTGACTGTATAGTAATTTATTAGTTTGAAAAATATTCATACATTACTACCACAGTAGGTTTGTACAAATAAAATGGAATAGGTCAAACATATGCTTCACATTTATCATTCACCTGTTCTAAAATAAGACACAAACTCCTGGAATATGGAAAAAACCGATGTATTCTGGTTCAATATAGCCTATTTCTACTTTCGGCAAAGGATTGATAGGAATGAAAGCTACAGTGACACATTTCAATTCATCGACATCTGAATTCACCTACCGTTGAATGCAATATAGTCATATTTCTTCTTTTTTTTTTTAGCTTTTTCGAAATGTTTTTTTTTCTGAAACGTGAAAACGATCAACAATTATCAATTAGAGTCCGATGATGGCCTTCCAAAACCCGTTTACTTACGAAAATCCTGCAATTTCATTCTGCAAGTTCTTTCCTCATAATTCCTCGAAAATCCTACCTGAACCATATTTTCCGGTCGCTTTCGTTAGAAGATCGTATAAGGAAGCCTTTTTTGTCCATTTACACATCCCAAATAAATTTGAACATCAAAAACGATACCAAAACTAACCAAACTTCTGGGGGACCGGAATTCCTTTCTAAAAAGCCAGATACCCACAAAAAACTTCGTTATCAAGTGTAAAAAGGTCGATTAGTAGGTACTTACTTTCGCTTTATTTATGCTTATAAATCGATTTTTGGTTCAATTCAAATTTGCAGTTCGGAGTCACACCAAAAGTCGTGAAAGGAAAAAATGACACTTGCACAAAATTTCTCATATCGACGGAAAACTTCTTCTGGACGACGAAGAACGGAAATATAGGCGATTTCCTATCGATATTTCGCCCCAAAATCGCCGATCGATTCGAACTAACAAAATGTGGAATATCTTCGATATTTTTACTTTGATTTAAACAAAAGAACTAACAACGTCGTTTTGTCATTAACGATATTTTCTGTACGCGCACAGACTTTTCATCAGGTGCACCAACTCCTGAAAACGAAACCATGACCTCCTATGTGATTAAATAAAAGTGAATGGAGTATAGTTCTTTGAATTTCCATAAAAATTCACTTCTCTCAGGTATACCTTCAGATACTCTGAATAGCCTGACAAAAAGCTTGATTAACTCTTTAACTTCCATGACTTCAATCCGAATAAAAACGAAAAACACCTCAGCATATCTATCCGATAGGCTCATAGGGCGGCATATACGAAATAAATCTAATTTTTCACCCGATCTTCCACATCCACTCCTTCTTTTCGAAATATCCAGAAGAAAATCCAATTTATCGCTCGAGTTGGCGAATCAAGCCGTGGATGATATTCATTTCAACGAACCGTATATAAATAAATCTGTTTAGATATCGTACTTTGTATTCAGTGTATCTGATGTACTTTGAGCGCAATATGGGATTTCCATGTCGATCTGTGATGAAATCAACTATTCGTGAAATCGGGTCAATTTAAGAAACTAGGATATCGAGGTATAAGAATATGTAATGAATCTTGAATCCAATTTACATCTCATATGTCTGAAAAAGTTTCGGAAATGCAGAAAACGAATTAAACAAAAAAATCCACACCAGCGCCTTCACCATTTTGCAAACGACTAGCGTTGAGGAATTCGAAAAATTTAAAATAGCTGCCGTTTCAAGGGGATACGTACAGGTCACTTTGAGAATTGATTTATCGATCAAAACAGCTGAAAAATTTCAAATTCCACACCTAGACAATACGCATACCCATAGATCTCCAGACAAAGATACTTCAGTATATCGAAGTTCATTATTTTTTCATTAATTGCTTCATTTTAATTAGTACACCACCTCATTAGTGTTTCCTGAATGAATAAGAAACATATGAAAAATACGAAACAACAAAAACATCAACGAAAACGACAAAAAAGCATTATTGTTGATTATGCTGGAGTTCCACCTTTTTGTTACGCATTTATTGAGAGTGTTTGCAATCAAATTTTCGGTATATACAACATACCGAAAATTCAGAAGCTCTAGAATCCAATCAAACCGGATTCTCGAGAGGTCCAATACTTATGTGAAAGGTCGGTAATGATCTGAATTTCGTATCCCGCTTAATCAACATGGGAATCTTCATTTCAGTCCCTTGCCAATCTATCACAACACGTTTAAGGATGTCAGCACCTCATAAACAGGTCAAGGGTGTTTCAGAAGAAAAATGAATCCCGTTTGTGTTGTGTATACCATCCGCATGTTCTCGACCTGAATGTTAGACAAAAGGATATCACATTAGAGTGTGGACGTTAATTGAAGGCAGTTTGCAAGGCAAAGAGCTTCGCTTACTGAAGCTTCAGCTAGAATTGTAACAAACAAATGAATATGAGTTGAATATTTCGAAAAATAAACAAAAAGTTTGTTTACAAACATCATTTGCTGAGTTGACGATTTAAATTCACTTTGATCTTGATGTATAATATTCTATTGATGGAGGTTGTATAGAATTTGGGAGGAATTATTAAATCTTATCACCTATGCGAAATATTTGATATTTCCCAAAAATTATAGAAACCTTGTTTCAAATTGGAAAATACCTGTAAACGCAACCGGCGCCTTCACCATTTTGTCCAACACCTTCGTGGTCGACAATAATACCTTCTTATATTCGAATTTCCGACAAATTATTGAAATGATTATTTTCTATTCTCTGCATATTACTGAGCTTGCATGAAACGAAATAATCTAATGTAGATCCGACTTTTTCAAACTGCAAGACTTAACAGAATCATAAATAATGTATTGAAAATGCAATGAATATTGAACATATCGATAAAAAAAATAAGCTGTTGATGTGCGCAGCTAGATAACTGATGTCGGTTTCTGGAAGCTGGAAGTTAATTTTCATGGCGAAAACAGCATATCTATGTCCTAGTTATGATGGGATGTTTTTCCTTATCAAATCAATTTTTCTATGGGTTCTGTGGGTTGTGGATTTAATCTACAGTTTTGTCTACGGTGCAATCGGCCCTAAAGCACTTTTTACGTAGAATTCAATGGTGTCAAACGTTTCTCCAAAACCTTACTTATAATGGATACCAGAATAAAATATATTGCTGGCAGGCAAATGTCGAATGAGATGTGAAATATACTGCTCTACATGAGTTAGGAATGTCGTATTCAATCGTTTTTAATAATCTTCGAGAAAATCGCTGTAAAATCATTTAAAACTCAATTACAACTTGAATCGATCCAATAAAAATCAGTATGAGACATTTCGTCAATCTGGTCGCCTTTTTTCTGAAGTTTGGTTCTTTGCATTATGCTTCATGAATGTTCTTATTTTGAAATGAAGTCAGTTTATCAACGGCTTCGATTTGAAACGAGTTTTCTGAAAATGCCAAGACGTAAATTAACAAACGCTGAGGCTAAGAGGGCTATCGGAATGCTTCAGGATGGCCTAACTCAGGTTGTTGTAGCGGAAAGGCTCCAAGTCAGCCAAAGTGTGATATCTCGACTTTGGAATAGGTTCAGGGAGACAGGTTCCGTGTTGTAATGACCAAGGCTTGGTGGGAGACGAAAAACAACACCTGCTCAGGATCGCTTCATCACCGTTTCGGCGAGAAGAAACCCTACGTGTAGAATGCTACGGAATACTCTTCAAAATGCAGATGGGGTACAAGTTTCCATCGAAACCATCAGACGACGTTTGAGAGAGGTGAATCTAGGTTCTAGATGTCCATTAAGAGAAGTTCCATTAACACGTTACCATAAGCGTCAAAGACTGGAATGGGCAAGGCAACATATCAATTGAAACGATCAATGGCGTAGTGTCCTTTTCACTGATGAATCCAGATATGGATGATTTTCAGATTCTCGAAGAATAAGGGTATGGACAAACCCACGCATACCCCGTAATCGTCGCTATGTCCAAGAAGTCCATCCATTCCGAGGGGGTAGTGTTATGGTATGGGCCGGGATATGTTTCAACGGGCGCACAGATCTACACATTTATCCTGGGAATATGACCGCCTTACACTATAGGGAGCATGTCATTGACAATGTTGTGCCAAATTTTCACGCTGCTATTGGTGAAACTTTTCAATTTCTAGACGATAACGCTAGACCGCACCGTGCAGTCATAGCTGAGAATGCGCGCGAGGAGCTTGGTATTCCACATTTACCAATGCCTCCGCACTCACCAGATTTGAATTGCATAGAACATGCATGGGATATGCCAAAAAAGATTAGATAATCATCAACCTACTCCAGAATCCTTAAATGATCTGAGAGCGCTTCTGCCCCGTTTATGGAACCGAATTCCTCAAGAAATGTTCAACAACCTCGTGTAGTATGCTAATAAGGTGTAATGCTGTTAGTGATACATTGTATTGATAGTCTTAAAATGCTTGAATTCTCTGGGAATAAAATTTCGTTATTTTACTCGATTTTTCTTAACTACCCTGTATACGCTGCAGATCTACAGGCTGAAATTAATTTGCAACTTGAAATCATATTAATATGAATCTTCATCACAAAAATCCTATTTTAACTATATTTTTTGCACTTTGAGTCAATAATCAATATCCGTAAGTCATGTAGAGCAGTTTATTTGGAGTGAAATGAAATTTATACGGAAAATACATACCTTATTTCTTATTCCGAAGGGGGCATCCTTAATATTTTAGTAGAGATGGAAATTCCAATTTTGAAAATATGCTAATTCACACTGAAATTAAATAATTAATTAGAGATTATAAGTGTGAGAATGTGAGAACACAATTGGAATGTTTTTTGAAGGTAATGGCAAAACTCATCAAGTAGACTTTTATGTATGACACCGTTATATTGGATTAGATTATTAGTTGCTATTAGTAATCCATCACGAACTAGACCATTATATTGATTTTTTGTTTAACCTTTAGCCCAATCCATATGAACGAAGAATGGAATGGACTCAATGAACGAAACTTCATGGAAGTTTGTTAGAAGCTTTTTTTTATCTAATTCCATTCGTTGGTCTAAACAACACTAGACAGCATTATCCAAAGGTATAATGACCTATCTCGAATTATCGATTGTATTTGCTGGAAAAATTGAAGAAATAATGACAGCAAATGTGGATCTTGTTCAGATATTTTTCTGAGGTTGATATGTTTCACTACTGAATTTCCATGGACTAGAATCCAAGTAAATTGAATTCTTGAGAGAACCCACATAAAAGGTTCATTGAAAGGTCAATACTGAAGCGATCTAAAATTCATAGCCTTCTTCTTGATTAACACGGGGATCTTCATTTAAGTCCCTTGCCAATCTATCAAGACACGTTCAAGATTGCCAGTACCTCATAAACAGGTCAAGGGTGTTGAGAGCTAGATTTTGGAGGAAAATGAATCCCATTTGTACTTTGTATACCTTCCGTATGTTCTTGACCTGGATGCGGAGAGACAGAAGGATTTCACAACAATAGAGTCTGGACCCTAATTGCGGATTTCAAGAATTGAACCCATCACTGAAGTTTCAACTGGAATTTCTCCCCCAACTAAAATGAACCCTGGAGGATACGGTACGAAGAATAAACAGCAGATGAATTGGGCACCGTGAGGAATTAGAATTAAAAAATTCGTTTGGTGAAACTCGATGTTGGGATTCCCAAAAGAAATTGAGTTTAATTGGACATGAAATATACTTTCCACAATCCACATCAAGAACCTGTCTGCAGATTTTTTCTATCGTTTTCTTTTTCTTATTATAGCAGATACAGAATGAGTTTTTCCCCCTTTGTATATTGTATAGTTATTTGAAATACCTAGAAGGGTTGGATAAAACTGAAGAATGATTATTGAATCACATTATTCATGATGAAAATCTGATTGAATTCTTAAGGAAGAATCGAAATCGCAAATCCGAGTAGAATAATATACAGAGTGTATTTTAAGGGAGGCTTTCCTTTTGACAGGTGATAAAATTCATCGAAATAAGTAATTTTACTGAAAGTTTTCTAAATAAAATGTTCAATTCAAAGGATTTATAAAAGAGCAGCATATGGCAAAATGATCTGTTTTACACACTAGAATGTTTTGCAAATTTGTTAGATAAGAAGACAAAAACAAGAAATGTTGATATCTACTGAGGAGTAGGCAAGGAAGAAGGTTCGGATTGAGGAATTTTCAAATTCACCTAGAAACTAGAAAATATTCTAGCTCAATTTTCTCGAAACAGGGGCATAGTTTATGTGACAAATTTTTGGTAAAATGACTTATTTTGATGAGTTCTACCATCTGTCGAAAGAAAAGCCTCATCTTTAAATACCCCCTGTATATCTCCTGGAGAGAAACCGACGCCTTCACCATTTTGTGATCAGATCCAAGAATAATTACTTGAACTTCTCTATCAGCCAAGGAAAAAACTGATGTGGATTATTCAATAGTATCAACAAAAGAGTATACAAAACCCTTAAAGTATATTATTTTTGTCTGTAGGTACCTTTTTTCGTTTGATTTTGCATTTCGGGGTGTTTACTGGTTTACATGAATAACTGTACATCACATAAGAATATATACAGATTAAAAATTAGAAACTATCGAAGAAATACCAGAAAATCACAAATTGCTCACTCCTCATTTCAATTCCGTGCAGTAGTATAGAGATGATGTAGTTTTTTCAATATGATAAATAGGACCACCTGGAGAATTAGGGCCGGTTTTATAAAAGAATTTCAATCCTCGGTTGAGCCCAAATCCGCCGTCGAATGTCGATTTCCGTATTATAAACATCCAACCTCGGGTTCAACCCTGGGTTGACTCAACCGGTGAATATAGCTCCGTTTGAAATTTGAACCGAGAATTGAAACGTTTGACGTTTCTAGATGGCCGACAACTAACCTCACTTTATGTTAAAAACAAAACAAAACATTTTGTTTTGGCACATTGAAGTTGCTTGGCATGAAAATATTATATGATATTATATTGATAGAATGATATTGATTACAGTCTGAAGGATTGCTATGTACTCATAATTCATATTTGGTGTTTGGAAAAATATTCCTAAATTGAAACTGAATTTTTGTGCCTTATCTTCGAGGGATAGAACTGCCAGGTTCCTGTGTGAATATAATATCGCAAATGACTCTAGTTATGATAATAATGAAATAACTGCAAGGCATTCAAAAGATAGTAACGATAGTGAATAAGAAAGATACCAATCGAATGATTTCACATTTTCTTTCGACCTCTTCGAAGATGGCACGAAGAAGAGATTTTAGTCAAATAAAAAGACTCTTTTATCAGGTGGATGAAATAACTCTGAATAAGCTGAATCTTTTCAGAGTTGTTTACATTTTCGAAGATTTTTGTGGTATACATAAATCAACATCAGAAAAAAGTCAGAAAGTTGTGAAATGTCTAGAACTTTGGACATTTTCAAAAAGTATTCTAGTGCTTATTTTATCATTCTATCAAAATGACAAGCAATCAACAGGAATAGCAACTAATAAGGGAAAGGTTGTATTGACTGACCAAATTTCGGTGTATTAGAACCGTGTTGCTGGAGCTCACTCACCGTTCTAGAAGGATTTCTTGATTATTAATAGTATTAATACATAGTACAAGGGCATGCTCATTTTAATGGGTTGTGAAAATGCTGAATGCTTCAGATGTGAAACGGATTGCTTTTCTTCAAATTTCCAAGTTGCTAAGCTTATAAATTTGGTAACTCTCATCATAGAAAATTTTTAATATACTCTAAAGTAATGATTGATGACACCGATTCCATCTCGCAGATCAATGGATGATCAATTATTCAATGAAGCTCACATATTATGAACTATGAATTGAATTTTAAGACTCATCTCTGGCGTGTGAAAGAACATTTTCCATTCTTTTATTCGGGATCTGATTACATTTGAAAACAACTATTATTTTTGTGACTTGCGGAGTCCTGCATAATATTGCTAGACTGATTCTATTCATGACTCTCAACCTGAATAGTTAATAATAAATGCTATCTTCAAATTCAATGTGTATTTCATGTACTCAATCAAACAAGATCAAGAATGATTTGTTTCTATCCTTAATATAACTACATCTTTGTACGACTAAATGTTAATGCAATTTCATTGGATGTTTTGTATTGTCCTAGCTTTTATTTGGTTACTTGGCATAAGAGTTCGAGATAAGACTTTTCAGAATATCTAAATAGTAAAAACTTAGATCATTCGAGTCAAATAAGTTGACAAAAGTGATAAAGACTAGAGCGTCTGTCCTCATTTCATAAATTAAAATTTTTTTCATTAGATACATAATTTGTTTTGATATAGGAAATCAGATTTCTCTAAATTCTCTGCCGTGGCCGTCACAAGTGATTGAAAATTTTAAATGACTAATTAGACGAAGGATACCATTATTTCGTCGTCATATGGTTTCTTACAGAGTTCCAAACTGAATTATGGGATATTACAAAATGGTGAAGGCGCTGGGTATTCATAAAACTGAAAAGTTGAAAGCACATAAGTGCGGAGTGTATCGAACACATTTCCAGTGAGAGAATACGGTGAAGTTTATGTTTTTCATCCACCTCCATACGATATGTGCCAATACTTCGCATCAAAGCTTCCGAAAGAGTTCAATTTGTGATGAGTGAGAAAAAAGTTTAAGCAAAGAATTTTATTACTTTACGAATTTCTGTTTTCAATTGTTGAAGGGATACTAAAAGACCTTCACTTCATACAGTTGTCTGAACTAAACAATTTAATAGATTAGCTTGCATTCATGGTGTTTCAATGGGGGAAGAGAATTCTTAGGTATTTAGTAATGGTCTTCTTAAAATCGTTTTCAAAATTGTTTTAACCAATTTCTGTTTTCCTTCGGTTAGTGGAAATCAAAATTTGGATATCATCGTCCATTACTTAGATTGGTATTTTAACTATTCTTGATCAGTGTCATCCAATTCTTTAAATTTCTTTCCTGAAAATCATTAGGTAGAAGAAACTTTAATCCCCAAAGTACGATACCAATTTCTGGCATGGTATATTCACATGGGTGTCTGAAAAGCGTACAAATCATCGCGACCTGTTCGAAAACATGACGTCATCCAGAACAACCTGTAGTTCGGCTGGAAATCCTTCCAACTACATTTATGAATGGAATCTGAAAATTTGGGCATGGTCCGGAAGTGCCACGAAAAAAGATGTTTCTGGGAAAAATTTGGCGCATCCGTAGTATCCTCCGGATCAATATTTCCAGAACCTGTGGACCAATGGGCGAGCAGCTTGTTGAACGTGCTACCAATACGGTGTGCTGTCGCAATTCAGTTATTCTACATCCCCACCACAAGCCAAGTTCATTGATAACGTGTGGGTGAACGGAGAGGGGAGGTTTTTCTTATATATAGGGGTGGTGATTAAGGGGAAAACCATTTCGTCACTGACAGTCTGTTCTGATATTTCTCAGTGTGTTGGAATATCTTCGTGCAGTCCGCAGCATCATAGCAATATGGTAAGAGTCTCTCGAGCTCAACACGTACCCAAAAAAAATTTTTTACTGTGTATATCATTTTCCTTCGCATTCAAATATTTTCTGAAATTTTAATAACTTATTCAATATTTTTTCTTATACTGCATAAATCATTCTGAATTGACATTTGCGCCAATCTGATCCTCACATGTTGATCTCGTCCTATTTTAAATTATTTACCAAATAATTACGTTATATGTTTTTATTTTTATGAATTAACAAATAAATCCCGCTCTCGTTACCTTCAACAAATAATTTTTTTTTATTACACTATGGTTTGAGAAGGAAATGTTGGAAAAATTCTTATTCAGTTCTTGAGCCATCATGTGTCTACTAAAAAAAATCTTTCCAAAACCATTTACCGCCCTTATGATTTTCTTACTTTGAAACATTCCTGAATGCGAGAAGAGTTCCTCACTTGTTGAATCACCCCGGTATCAAGAAGCCCCACCTATAAAAGGGGGCATATGGCTTGATAATATCTTGATGAATCAATTATTCAGCATGAGAGATTCTAAAAATAGAACCATTGCTACTTAAGGAAATTCATGAAGTATTTATCGGCTACATCAGGACTCTATCGATTTTAATCTATTTACGTCAATAGACGCTCTGTTGACGGAAATAGAAATGTTTACCGTTTTATGAGGTATTGTGACGTATTTGCCGTTTATTACTTAGCTTTCAATCGGAAGAAATATGTCAAATTGTGATCTACTGTTGTAATCAGGCTTACGCTTTAACAATTTTTTCAAACATTCCTCACATGCTTTAACCCAAATAAACGAAATGTTGTTACAACAATGTAATTTCGAATGAAGATCAAAAGGTTCAAAAATGGGTTGAAATTTTAGTAGCACAAATATTTCTACGTGATATTAGTCGATTGTTACCACGGACTAGGAGCAATAATCCATTTCCGAATACCCTTGACGTAATCTGCCAATTTTCCAAGGAACAAATGGAAATTTACCATCAAATTTCCACAAGGGCTGCCTCCCATAAATTATTACTGCCTTTACCTGTTGCTAACTTGTTGAAGACGGCAGCAGCAAACGACGTAACCTAGAGATTAGAAAAGATCAATAATCCTCGTAGTGAATTGCCTGTTGGGTTCCTTCATATCCTTCTCTTTTTTCTTATTAGGTCGCACATGAAAGCTTTTTCCAAACAACATAAAAGAAGCCTTCACTATTCATTCCCATGGAAACTGGAAAAATGAATATCTTCACTCTTCAGTGGATTTGATACTCGATAACAATTGTACGAATATTCAATAATGTAACAAGTCTAAGCTTTTCTGCCAACTCCAGCGAAGAGAGAAAAACATTTCAATACAACTATTCAAAATATACTTATTTTCCTTATTCGATCAATCGTTTCAGAAATTCATTTGGCGAGTTTATTTCTAAGCAATAATTTCTGGTGGAACCATTTTCTCAGATAATTATCTGGGAAACGGAAAGAGTTGTCGGTTGCGATTTGGAAAAATTTAAATGGATGTTTGATGAATCCGAATAATTAGAGATTAGGAGTTCTGAATAAGACAAAAGATTTTCTTTGTTACAGATCTCTCACCTTTTGATATGCCTACCCCTCATTTGTTCACTGGAAGCTTCTTATGCTTCATATTATGGAGGAGATAGGCATAACTCTGCAAACCGAGGGCATGGCTTACAGTGGTCAGCCTATCGACCAGTTTACCGCAACCAGAGGAGTCCATTCACCTACTACAATATCTACCCTTACAGTAGATCCTACCTTGAAGACTACTACCGGTACTATCCCCAAGAAACCTACCCCGTGTACTATCCACGTAGTGCTAAGTACGACATGTACCAAGTGTTACCCTCGTACTACCAAAAACCTATTTCTGACTTGAGTGAAAATCTCGATAACTACTATTATGGTGTTGATCCTATGGAATACCAAGAAGAAATCCTACAAGAAGCTGAGAGGGAGGAAAGGGAAGAATCTCAACCCATTGGACACGAAATAATGTACGAGAATGAAGACTACGAAAACAACTTCAACAAATACGACAAAGCGAACATGGCATATTTTCAGAAAATGCTTGCCCAAACCCATCAAAAACCCTACAAACAACCCAACCCCCAATATTTCGACTACAGCGACTACGAAACCGAATGGCAAGATATACCAGCAACCAAACTCCCCCCGTATCACCAGAGAGAAGACAAGGAAGTACAAGACTTGAGGAAACTAAAGAACAAGAATAAGAACAAACAAAACAAGAAGAAGCAGAACCAATACAGAAACGAAATTCACGAAAACTACAAAAGATCGAAAATTAGCAACGAGGACATAGCCAACTCAATTACCAGCAGTGTTCCTAAGACCCAACTCAAAACTAAGTCCTCTGAAAACAAGGGTCCAGTGATTAGGATAACGGCTACAACTACAGCTCCACCTGTGTCATTGGAACCCAAAAAAAATGTTCGCGGTCAAAAAGAGGAAGTCATGATGCGGCCAGCTACTCCTGTTAGACATCCTTTCAATAATCCCATGATGAACGTTGTCGTCAACAATGAAGATTGGAAAAGAAGTCCTTCGGTTTTCGATACCCTGAAGCGGATGCTGGAGATGGAAAAGAGCTTGAAAAATGTGAGTATTCTGTTTTAGACTTTGATGAAGTTGAAAAATAAGTTGTTGATGAAGACTTCCCATATTTTGACTCAACTGAAGTGTTTTGGAGTTGACGAAGCTTTCTCTTTGTTTCAGAAATACAGAGACGAGTTCAGGCCCGCCATGAAGAAGAGGATCATCTCAGATGAAGACAGCTTGATTCGCCAGTTGTCCGTGCTGAAGAAGTCCAAGTAAACGTAAGCTTATTCCTGAATCTGGTCAAGAATACGAAAAAAGATAAAGATGACATTATTTAAGACTGACTTAGAATTAAACATGATTCTTCAGAAACGTAACAGTTTAGACTCGATCCGATTGGTTCGAAATTCAAGTCAGTTCCTCAACTTCGTACTTGGACCACTTACTTGCCAAGCTTTTCGACGAGAGTAGATAATGGAAAATTTCCTTATGTTCGCGGCGTGTGGTTTTTTTAAGATCGAATCTTTAATCCATGTTCGGAAGCATGGATTGAAGATTTTGACGGAGAAGAGTAAAAAGATGGCTTTAATTAAAAATGTGACGGGTGTGGCGGGGGATGTGTTAGGGAGGGGTTTTCGGAAATTTCATATTTTCTCGCATCCATAAAATGAAAGAATTAGTCACCATTCTTGATAAGTCTGTCGTTCTCTAGGCCATCCTGAAATCAATAGCTACTTAAATTAAAAAATTTACATCACAATATTTGAATTTTTGTTGATCAACCACTCAAGTGACAACAACTAGTGGTAGCAATAATATGAAGCGGTTTTATAATTGAACTTTTGTTGTAAATAAAATTTCGTTTCAATAATTCTTTCATTTCGGGAAAATTGGAGTTTTTCGTTCAAAAATGAAAGTTTCGAAAAAAAAGGTGATATAGAAGGTATTCGCCTCCGCCACTGGACTGTATAAGACTGATATTCTAATTTTCTAAAGGCTAGGTAGAAAGTGAGGGACAATAATCGTTGATTAGTCGAATCAATTTTATATTTATTATAGAATAACTATGGAATGGTCTGATTCACGTTTATTTGATGAAGAAAGAATTTGACCTCCCCTAAAATATTTTTAGAATTATTCTGACATCACTGTTAGATGCCACAGGGTAAGCAACGTCTTGTCAATAAATTGGCAGAACTTAATTGTTAATATATAACCCAATAATCGGAACAATTCAATGAAATATTTTTTGGGAATTGTTTGGATGGCTGTTAGATTTTATGGATTGTTATTTGAAGACGTGTACTCACGATTTGAGCAATTGAGTTCAGAGCACAAGGTGGATTATTCGTCAATTTCTGAATGAATTTTTTGGTCAGAATTTTGACAAATTCTCGTACCATATATTTTCGGTGTGAAAAGATAATTATCAGAAATGATTGGATCAGATTATTTGTTGGAAACTATGTATGTATATGGAAAGTTTATTTAGATACCAAATATGATATTTCATGTCGATTGTATTTAATAGCCCCTCAATATTCCCTCGAGGTTTCCGTATATGTGTTCATTTCTGCAATTAATTTATGCCGGACTCAGATTATATTTGCGAACCAAAGCTCATGGAACTTTCACAATATAGACTGAAAAATCAATATATCCAACTTATATGAAAAAAAAATGAGTTCCCAATGTTCTTCTGTAACTGACACGTGTAGGTGAAAAAAATCAGTCTATATTGATGAAAAAATTGTGGGAGAGTCCAGCTAAAATAATTGTCCCGTGGAACACCCTTAACTGAATTTACCTGGATGTGTATTGCCCACCTAAAGTGATATATTCGTTGCAACTTTGATTTCTTCACATTGCAGATTTATTCTGTGATACAGAGAACAAGGACTGTCTTCATGGTAGTTTATTTCAAACAGAAATATTGCCGTTTAAATGTTCAATGATAATCTTCGATGTCGTCAATCGTTTGTCCGTGGTTATGACTTGAAACTACTCAAATTGCTTTCCAAGATATACTTTACGAGCTCAAGTTTGTAAATATCTGTGTTTAAAATTAAGCGCGAAAATTGGATGTAGAGAAAATATTCACTTCTTCTTTTCAAAGTCAAGAGTTTAGAATTTTATTTCAATTATATAATGAACTAGATTAAATGGAAAACTAGTCTAGTCTTCAAAATTGGTCCTAGAACTCTTGAAGTCAAAGATTTGGCAAAAATGAAATCAAGTAATATAAAGAAAAGTTAATTTGTTAATTAGAATTCGAAAAAAGATATTCGCACATCCCAAAGATTTTCTGTATGTTGTGATATAATTAAAATTACGAAAAGATACCAAATATGTAGTGTCAAGTTGTTTCCAAGCACGCATTGACCCGTGAAAAATTTGTCGTGTGTTGGTGAAGCTGCGGGATAGATCTCAATCAAATATTCCATTCAATATTCGGTGTGAAATACGATAAGTACGAGTAAAAATAAATATAAACATATTTGTTGTTACGACGAAACTGCTTTAGAAGTCTTTTGACCACTAGGGCTTTCATATGCTTCGATATGACAACTCGCAAAACTCTCCAGTTAGACGCTTCTATATTTTTCCATAGATAGTTGATATTTTCATAGGATAGAGATATTTTAGTATATAATATTGAATTTTCCTATTCCTGAAAGGACCTTGAAACCCTCCAATCTAGATTAAGAGAATTTTTCTGCTAGTTGAATGGGTATAAAACTTCGAGAGATTATGCTTGAAACGATTTTGTCATTTTCAAAAAATCTAATCGAGTTTTTAGTTCAATTTTATGTTTAGAATGCCGAAAATGTTCCAAAAATCCTTCGGAAACGAAATTTGTCAATTTCCAACATATCAACAATGTTTGATTTTAATTTTCTAGTTTTCATATTTGTCATTCTCGTGAAAAACGTAGTTCTTAGAATTTCCATTAAAACTCACTTCTCTCAGGTATACCTGTAGATACTCTGAATAGCCTAAAGGACATCCAGGAATTTTTTAATGAAAAGTTGTAATTTGTTGTTGAATTTGAAAGTTCAATTTCATTCATAGTGTAAGGATACTGCTCATACTGTATATTTTCTCCAGATTTCTTGATGTTCCTCGTTGAATAATATATGATTTTGTGTTTATTTCAATGTTCCCTCATGTATTTTATTGTTATATATATGAAGTGTACATATCTCCCTCATATTTGATAACAAATGTAAATACTATATTTTGATATGTATTGTAGATAGATTTATGAAATTATGAATGAGCCGCCTCTGTACGAAAGGAATTCATATATTTGCTGATGTCTCTGTAAATAAATTATACTTATGTAATTCACTGACTGATATAATAAATGTTATTCTATCTTTATCCTTATTTATTTTCAATACCTACCAATTTGAATACAAGTCTCAATTATGGTTACGTAGGTCAACAAAAAGAAGCAATTTACTGTTTAAAAATATTTGTTTGGGAAACAGTTGGTTGAGATGGAAAAAAACATGACTTTGAGGCGAAGCAGGGTGAAAACATATTCGAGAAGTTCAAAGATCCAAAGTAATAAAAGGTTGACTCAACTCAACAAGAAAAGAATGATAGAACAAAATAGTCAATAAAAAAAGCACGAATTCTGAAAATTTATTTTTTTAATAACGAAAAATAAGCTAAAATTATATGTGAAACGAAAAAGATTAACTTAAATTGAATCGGAAACATTTCAAAAACATGAAAATCAACAAAACGTACTGGCAAACAAGAAACAAAATATTGAAAACAGTATGGTTTTGAATAAAGATAATTTGTAAAGGTGCACAAAAAAAGGGTGAGCCAAGTGATACGGCATATGCTTTAGAGACGAGTTCTTAGGGATCGAATCTTCTAGCGAATTATTTAAAAAAATGTCAATATTTCTGTCATAACAGACCAGAGGCTCCCTACTTCAAGTAAAGCTCTTGCTCTTGAGCAACTTCAAAGGACATTTCTGTAGAGTTCCCTTTTGAGATGTAATAATTACATCAGTTTTTACCATGTTTTCGTGTCTGTTGATTCAATTGCTTGATCTAACATGACCTTTGAATTTCTCATCCAATTTATTTTTCGGGCAGATTGAAGGATTAGAAATATTCATGGAAAACGCCGTCAAAACACTGCTTAGTCGATCCGCATCCACCTTGTGCAGATACGTCGTCCTTCCGTGACCTTTGACATTATCCTCAGTTTCCAGGAATCTGCTCACTTCAACGTTATGTTCATACCTACCTGGTTTTCATTATTTCGAATGAATTTTCCGGGAAGCCTAATCTAGATCGTGGCGCATTTCATCGATAATATAATTAATTACGCCTGTTGTGTCATTACAAATAAGCTTATAGTGTGAGCATTATATTCTCGTAAGCATTTCACAATGTCGACACAGTTTTGTTCTCTTTTCTGAAAGGAAATGGTGGATTAATCTTAGGAAAGCGCTTTAAAGCACACTGAAGTGTTTTCATTTGTAATGAGATTGCGTGTTGTTCTGTTTTTCTATGGTCTTTGTTCGAACGGAACTTTCTCAACAGCTTCTGAATCTTTTCGAAAAGAACGAACGAGTTTTTAGAGGCATCATGAATTATACCTAATGGACCATTTGCACGAGGCAAGTAGCCGAAACCGTCCAAAAAATTCTTGACAGCTGTTAAATTTCCGTTGGATTCTTGAAAGCGAATCTACCTACAAGGTGGTTGAACGAGCACTCAAAAGCTCATGAAGTATTAAAAGAAAACTCACCGTGTCAATACGTGGAAATACAAAGAAAGATTCCCTACGCATTCAAAAGTTGAAAACAATTTTATTTTCAGAAAGTATGGGACACACTTAAGACATTTGAAGAACAAATTTCATGAAAGAGAAAAATTCAGAGTGCTCCTTTTGAAAAATTATTTCGAGTAAATTGGTAAATTTATATTAGACACTCTGTATAAAAAAACTTCAGACGTTCACCGAATGATGAAGCTGATACCTTAAGGGGACCTGGTACACGTCCGAGCTCGCGAGCTTCCTTCAAAAATTGGGCTTTTTATTTCCATGATATCTCAGTTCGTGTGCGACGTAGACCAACAACTGTTTTTTTCAAATTGAAGCTTAATCATTTCTCTAGAATGTGTATTACTCGCTTTTCTGTTTTTTTTATTCGTATATTAGGAAAAAAAACCTGGTGAGCTATAATTTCATGAAAATCTGGACAAACGATTTTATTTCCATGACATCTCCGTCAATTTTCGGGATAAATGTATAAAATTTTCGGTATACATGCGGAATAATATTTTGCAGAATGTGTATTATTCGATTTTCCGTTTTTCTGCGTATATTAGGGAACAAACCTGGTTGAAAATATGACCAATAAAGTTTCTACTCTATAATTCATTTAAAAATTGAGGGGGCAATAAACAGAAAAACTGATCAATACAAATTCTGGAAAATATTATTTTGCATGTAAACTGAAAATTTCATACTTTTATCCCGAAAATTGACAGAGATATCATGGAAATAAAATCATTTGTCCAGATTTTCATGAAATTACAGATCACCAGGTTTTTTTCCTAATATACGAATAAGAAAAACAGAAAAGCGAGTAATACACATTCTAGAGAAATGATTAGGCTTCAATTTGAAAAAAAAAATGTTGGTCTACGTCGCACACGAACTGAGATATCATGGAATCATGGAAATAAAAAGCCTAATTTTTGAAGGGAGCTAGCGAGCTCGGACGTGTACCAGGTCCCCTTAAGCTAACTACTGTAAACATTTCGTTTATCTAGATTGAAAATAAGGTTGCTACAAGAATTTTGATGAACCCCTTAAAACACTAAAAATATCCTAAAAATACGAATTATGATTATGAAGAAATTTAAAAATGAGGTATAAGTGTGAAGCTCTCGTTGTCGTCGAAAGAATTATGCCATGAAATAAAGAGTGTTCTATTCGAAAAAACTACCTATTTATCCATAACTTTTTTGACACACCCTGTATATGTAAAATTATTTTTAGTTTTTAGATTTTTGTCAACCTTATAACAATGTCATATTAAATTTTTTCACATGGTACAGTTTAGTCGCTTCATATATAGCAGAGGTCGAAATAATCTTCAAAAAATAAATGGTAGCTATTCTTTTCATTTCATAATAAAGCTTTAGCTCTTGCTCCTCCCGCCATACAGTCCAGACATTGCTCCTTCGGATTACCATCTCTTCCGATCGATGCAACATGGCCTGACTTACCAGCATTTCTCTTCAATTTCAATGAAGTCAAAAAATGGATGGATGCATGGCGTCAATTACTATAAAGATGGAAAAAAGTAGTTGCTAGCGACATCAAAAGTTTGAACATTGAATGTATGGGTGTTTTTTCAACAAGAAAGCTTGAATTCTCGACGATAAACCACACAAACTCATTTATACTCGTACTACCATAAAGTTTTAATCAGGCCCGGATCTAGGGTGGGGCAAGCGGGGCGCTTGCCCTGGGCGCCAGCTTAAGGGGGCGCTAAAAACAACCAGGGGTTGATTTTTTTTATGTTTGATTTTCTCGGAAAAAAATATTATTATTAAATATGACCCGACTCTGAAGTGCCATCTTGACCACTCAAAAAAAAGGACATCCTATCTTCCCAAAAATATGCAAAATTAAATTATCGGAATAGCAATATTTATGAGATCAAGGAGGCGAACTATTTCACTATTATGTTCGACTACCCCAGATGTATCTCTCACAGAACAAATGAACCAGGTTATACGATATTTAAAGAAAACGTAGTCTGGATATGAGATAAAAACACAGACTTATAATACTAAAAATAAAGGAAAGTTTTATTGACTTCTTAGAAGTTGACAAGCTGGCATATATATAGAGGAGTCCAATCCAGAATTCTACACTCTCTGAATCTTGTGGGTGTCCATTCGTCTTTATCATGTTCAGAAGCAGTAGATTTATTTGTTGTTGTACAAAAACTGTATTGTTTTTTTGTTAGTTCAACCACACGATGGCCAATTATGACAAAGTGGACGGAAACAAATTTTAAAGGAAGTACTCGGAAGTAGCCGAACTAGATGGACTAAACATCAAGCTGTTAATGCCTTGCTCAATAATTTACCGGGAGTTGTGAAGGCTGTGGAAGAAATCAAAGAATCCTCACTAGTCGCAGAATACAAGTATGAAGCTGGTCATTTGCTTCATGCTGTGATGGATTTTAGATTCATACTGAACCTAACAATTTGGGATAATATTCTGCGAGAGATCAATATGGTCAACTTGGAAATTCAGAAAGGAGATATAGTTATTTCACGTTCATTATCGTTCATGCAAGGTCTTATGAAGATCTTGCAAGGAATGACAGAAAAACTTATTGAAAACTGGATCTCGGAAGCTACACTTCTTTCAGAAGAATTGGATGTGAAGCCAATTCTTAGAAATAAACGTGTTTCCAAGAAGAAAAAGCAGGTTGACGAAATGTGCGATGATGAGTCATGAACGGATCTAGTTGGTTTATTTTCCGAGGAAATTAAGGTTGTTTTCGACAGATTATTGTCAGAAATCAAAAAAAGATTAGAAAGCGCAGAGAGTCTGCATACGAATTTCTCATTCCTCAATGGCCATGCCCTTCTAAAGATGCAAAAAGAGGATCTGCAGAAAATGGGACCCTTTTAGAGCAAAAATATTGAAGAGACTTGAATGCAGTTGATTTTGTTAGGAACTAGCGGTTTTCAAAATGTTCCTGAAATAAGTGAAATATCGACTTCATTAGACCTGCTACAAATTCTTCACAGGCAAGATCTGAAAGATGCTTTCCCTATAATGTCAGTATAGCTGACATTATATAGAATAAAGTGCACATTGCCTACCACGTCTGCAAGATGTGAAAGCAGTTTCAGCAAATTGAAAATAATAAAAAAATATTTGCATTCCTTTGAGTCAGAAAAGTCTCTATGGCCTCTCGATCTTAGCTATAGAATACAGAACTGCTTCCGAAACAGATTTCGAGGAGCTGATAGATGCGTTCGCGGAAAGAAAATCACGCCGCGTGATGCTATGTGAAGAAAAAAGTCCAATTTCTTTCCTTGTGATATTTTCCTTATTATTAGTTTTTATTTTCATTATTCATTTGTATTATTTATTTTTGTTTTTTTAATGAATTCATATATATTCATATATCAAACAAATGGGGGGAAGCGCAATCATGAATTTTTGCCCCAGTCAGAAAAAAACGTAGATCCGGGCCTGGTTTTAATAGAATTGTTGCTTTTATTGTAGTTCAAAACTACTCTTGATTGCGGAACCATTTCCTTCGTTCGGAGGCAGTATTCTATACCTACAAAGCGGTCATAAATTACAGGTTCTTGAAATTGATTGGATCCCAAATAATAATTTTCTAGTATCTCCCAGCCTCTGCCTAAATCACGAATTAAATGGACCCATTTCTCCGGCTTCTGTCGAGCTCGGTCATGCATCCCATATTTTCAATCCGATTGGGATTGAAATGTTTGTGATTCAGCCTAGGATCCTGAGGTCGTTGGCCCCATGGAGCACCCCGGCTCGTAGCCCCGTGCACCACTTGCATCCAGTGACCCACTTTTCAAGGCTCAATCGACTAACGACCTCATTCCAGGTGTTGTTCGGCTCTGTCGGCTAGCAACAGCCTACTTTCTGTAGAAAAATTCGCTCCGAAAACATTTTTGCGTTGCGAAAAGCGGGAGCGAACGACCTCTTCGCTACCGGATGCGGAAGTGGGCGCCTAAACATGGGAGAAAGCCGCAGATCTTAATCGTTCTATTTTTATTGTGTTCGTGCCGTGAATTGGATTCCTGATTTCTCTATTTTTGGAAGTCGGATCGTAATAGACTTGAACTCGATTCGGTGACCGCCAAAATTGGACAGTATCATGATTTCGTTGTCTTAACAAACAGCATTTATTATGCATCACCCTGTAGGCGCCCTATACTCTGTTCAAATGTAAAAAGGAGCAATAATAACATGTTTGGCGCACCGGTAGGAGGGCCTTCGTAAAGTTTCTTTCCGTCCAGAGTCGAATCGAGGAGATTTCACACAATCGTTCAGTTTTAACTGAACTTGAAACCCATATTTTTCAATGATTTATAGAACGTTGTTCTTTTGAAATTTGGCAAACTGTCGTCATCATTCACGATTTCTAGAACTGTAGAAATCGTTGGGATTTAATTCCAGAAAGAATACGTGGACAATTCTTCTGATAAGGTTTATATCGAAATCGTCAACCGAATCGATTATTTTTAACGACTGGGCTCTCCTCTTAGGTGGCGTCAATGTTTTATTCTCTTCATATTCTCTGAGAATTCTGAATACAGCTGAATCACTAACCCCTGAGGATTTTGAAACAATTCCTTTTAAGTCTCTTTTCGATAAATCAGGATGTTCTTCCAATTCTTTTCGAAAAATGTTCAAAATTATCTCTTTCTCTTCAGCAGAGAAATGCGACCTTTTGGACCTTTCTCGTGGTGGCCCCACATATCACCCTCAGATGCAGCATCCGTTTCCGAATTCGACATTGTTCTATAAACACTATATACACTTTGTCAAAAGATTTTCCAACACAATACACTTTTCACAACAAAATCTATGAACACTTTGAACAGCTAGACCTTCACAGTAGCTCTAGGTATTTTAACTGGTCTCGTCAATTGAAAACTTCGATATTTATGCAAATCAAGATGGCTTTAATCCATCAAGGAAAATGACCCAAACCTGATGGTGTTTCCCGGAATTACCTTATCGGAATCTTGAGCAGCCGACAGAGAGTTTCGTGCAAAATAATATAAAATTATGGACCGAAACTAAATATATTTCGGACATTACAAGTAAATGACCATTATAAATTTGAACAGAGATTTTTTTCGAGTCTTGTCAATTGAAAACTTCGATATTTATGCAAATCAAGATATGGCTGTCACCCATTAGGGAAAATATAAAATGTTTATGACAGTTGCAAATCATAACAGAAATTGTGCACTAGAGTTTCTGAGGAAAAAAGTTTTAATGTGGGAATTGCTGACTCAAATTATTGAATCATTTCTATCCAGTACCATCCACAGTCCGAGTACGATCCTGGCAGTCTCTCAGGGCGGTTGAAGAGAGCGTTTGACCAATAGCAGCTTTATTGTGCGCAAACCAGACGATTCTGTTTGTTTACAAAGCTCCTTCTTATATTTGAACGGACTATAGATCCACAATTTCAGTTCTGTAAATAAAATGTTCGCGTTGTCCTCTGAATTGAATCTCATAATTCCGAGATCCCTCCATTCTCCCTCACTTTTCAAAACCCACGCACCTTTCAAATGATTCCTTGTTATAATATTCGGATATCATTGTCGTCATTCGAATTCAGATGATGCACAACATCCACTCATCTGTATGCCACCCCCGCACTTCCCTTTCTTGAGTTACTGTCTCTGAAGTCCGGAGTGGCGGTCGTGTTAAGTAATAGGTTTGTGGCATCCACTTGAATTCCTCTTGGCACAGAATGACGTCAATATCCACTCAGTTCAATTTCCACGTCGGGATAATTTTAGAAAGAACTTGGGGTAGATGCGGAATTGCATAATGGAAGACATTCTGCGTTCATCAATTGGGCAGCAAGATCCGTTCGAATAATTTGCGTCATCTTCACGTTTTTATGTAGGAAATCTCTGATCTCAATAGGCTATTGAGAGGCTTGAGCTCGTGCCTTCTTCGTCACTTAGAAAGTGTCAATTGTTTTTTTGTTTTTACATACTCATTACTTCGATGATGAAGAAAATATCGCTGCTGTAAGTCATAATGTTAATGAAGATCCAGATTTGTCTATTCGTCGACGTTCAAAAAAAGTTGGACTCTGTGCATCCAGTGTGTTATTTCAAGTCATTGGTTTATACTTTATGCTGATAAACCAGAAACAATAGACCCTTTGGAAGCCAATATAACTAGTGTTATTGCCGGAATAAGGTCTGAATTACTCGAAAAAGTGGTCCAAAATTGGTCTTGTCGAATGTTTCTGAGATCTCTAGACGTGGTGGCCATAACATTTTCTTTCAAATAAGAAAAAATTTGGCTCCAATCTTAATTTAAATGTGTTTTATTTCCATTTAAAGTTCTATCACTCTAAACAAAACACCCGATACAAGAAAATGAAGATTTACATTCAGCAGACATTATCTTTTCAACTTGACTGTATTGGATTAAGTAAAATGTGTCATTAGAAAAACTTTCATTTTTGAATACATCACTTATATTTCATTTAAATCTCAAGCTGTCTTATTGAAACAATCTTCAAGAATATGTATACAGAGTGTAACAGCCAAATGGAATAAATTCGTAACGAATAAATGATCGAGGGCGTGTTGGGAAAAACGCTCGGACACGTCGATTTGTAATTTTAAATGCGCTATTTTTCAAGAAAATAATATTATATAGGGTGTTCCATGTGACCGTGGCCAATACCATTTTTCTTATTTCAAATGCAGCCCCCTGTATATTATTTATTTCTTGGATTCTTCAGAGAATTCTAGACACAATTCATGCACAATGTCCTATACCTATCTTTAAGTATTTCGGAAGTATTAAGTGTTTTCAGATTTATTGCTAAAATCGACGTTTTAAATAAAAATTATTTTATTTCACAAATTCGGTACATTACACTTAAAACCTAAAAAGTGATACTGATTATTTCTTAATTATTAAAAAAAACATTAATGTCAATCTAGGAAATGTTCAAAATGCTCGCCGCAAACGTCTTGGCAACATGCTAATCTGGTGTAGAATTGTCTTCTAACGTTACTCAACATTTCTTCTCAGTAATGGTTTTTGCTTACTTTCTCCATATCAAGAGGTAAATGGGAAATAAGTATTGAGTGTAATGTATCGAATTTGTGAAATAAAATAATTTTCATTTAAAATGTTAATTTTTGTAAAAGATCTGAAAACACTTAATATTTCCGAAAAAGTTGATGATAGGTATAGGACATTGTACCTACATGAATTATGTCTAGAATTTCCTGAAGAATCCGGAAAATAAATGATATACAGGGGGTTGCATTTGAAATAAGAAAGTTGGTATTGGCCACGATCGCATGGAACACCCTATATCATTTTATTTTCTTGAAAAATATACGCATTAAAAATTACAAATCGAAGTGTCCGAGCCGAGCGTTTTTCCTAACACCCCCTCATTTATTCGTTACCGAATTTATTCCATTTGGCTGGTACACTCTGTATAGGTATCGATGGAGAATCCACAGTTTAGTAAAAACCCTTGGTTGTTTTTTCCATGTCTACCGACGTTCAAAATAAAATGTTGCTGTCTCAGATAAGTCTGAAATCCTTCGAAAATACCTGCCTCATTTCATGATAGGGTTTTCACTCAATTATTAAGATAAAATACCTGGAAGGAAAATGATTCCTCGCGAATAGAGCCGGAGAGAAACTGACGAAATTTCAGGGGTATTTGGAATTCAGTTTGCTGAAAAGGTCAAAGGTCCATTCACCATTGGTACCTACCTACACGAAGCAACGTTTCGTTGTACGCATCCCCCAAATAATAGCACACCCACGGGACAAATCTGGGCTCTAATGTACTCCTTTATATTGGAAACAAAATTACTGGTAAATAAGATGAGTTGGATTGAGTTAGGAATTCATTTACCAACTTGAAATTAATTGATTTATTTTCTGAGAGTTGTGGTGGTAACAATAAGAAGGAATATTAATTGTTTATTGAATGAAGCAATTGAAATCGTGACTGGTTTTCCATCTAAATCTATACCAATATTATAAAGAGAAAAGATTTGTATTTTTGTTTGTTTGATACGAATAGGCTCAAGAACTACTGGACCGATTTCAGAAATTCTTTCACCATTAGAAAGCTACATTATCCCTGAGTGACATAGGCTATACTTTTCACCCGAAAAAATAAGGATACCTACTATAACTTCAATAATAACAAAAAAATCAGCCATAATCAGCTATTTTCACGTGCGCTGCAAAAACCGTAATACACACAACCAAACTTATATGGAATCACCCTGTTATTTGGAAAAAACGAATTTTAATTAAAAAAAAGTCGCTGAAAAGTGAAGAGCAGTTTTCCCAAAACAAGTTTATTACAAAAATAATATAAATTATTAAAAGATAATTTTTATTACAGAACAGAAAATTAAAAGTGTAAATTTCTCTTAAAATAATTTTTATGTAACTGAGAATTTAACAACAAATAAAACGATTTTAACAAATCAATAATCAGTATTACCACCCCTGGCATTGATACAAGCTTGAATTCGACGAGGCATGCTTTCTATTAAGTTGTTAATTTCTTCTTCTGTAACATTTGCCCATTCCTCTAAAGCCACTTGTATAAGTTGCTCTGCGTTACCAGGATTATTTTGACGAGCTCTAATTTTTCTTTTGATCCTATCCCACAAGTGCTCGATAGGATTAAGGTCCGGTGAACAAGAAGGCCACTCTAAAACAGTCACACCTTCTGTTTCGAAATTTTTTTTTGCAACTCTGCTGGTATGTGGAGGTGCATTATCCTACATAGGTAAATAGGAAATAATCTCCAAAAGCACCTCGCCAGAGCCTCACTACAGGTTGTAGCACTAGATCAACATACATACCTAGGCCCTGTCAGAGATTGTCTAATGGGAATTAAAGGTGTTTTCTCACCAAACATAATTCCGCCCCAAAACATTACAGTACCTCCTTTGTATTTAGGGATCGGTCTTGCAGCTTGGAGCCTAGCTTGCCTCCCTCTACCTCTTAAAACGCGAACACGCCGGTCGTCTGATCGTAGGCCAGATCTGGTCTCATCCGAAAATAAGACATTTTTCCAATCTTCAATAGTCCAATTTTCATGCTCTAAACACCAATAAAAACGGTCAACTTTATTTTGCCTTGATAGTTCTGGAACTCTTAACGCTTTTCTCTTGAATAATTCCCGAGCGCGAAGTCTTTTTCTGATAGTTTCGACAGAAACACTAACACCTGTAGCTTGCAAAAATTGCCTTTGAAGCTCTGAATGAGATACTGCGGGATTTCTTCTTGCTGTTTGGGCTAAAAAGCGATCCTGCCTTTCTGTAGTTACTCTTCTTCTCGGCCTATTCTTTAGGGTTCCTAACTCCAGAAACCTTGCATAGGTTTTTGAAACAACCCCTTGTGTAACCCCCACCGTTCTTGCAATCTGTCTTTGTGACATACCTTGTTCTGCCATAGTACCTAATAATTCTTCCTCTCTGGACTTCCGATAACCCCACATAAGGCATTTTTTTTTAAACTTCGCAAAAAAACAAAATATAAATTCACTGCGACGTTCGAACGAAATGGTAAAATCGGCACTGCAAAGCCAAATCTTATCAAGTGCTTATGAACCTAACTGTTTTTGTGAGTAAACACATGCACTTTTCATTTGCTTCTAACGAAAAAGATATCAAAATAATCGGGGCTATTCACTAAGCAAAGTTGTTATGGATAGCAACTGTAAATCGTCGTTATCCCATGCTTATTACATGGGATAACGACGATTTACAGTTGCTATCCATAACAACTTTGCTTAGTGAATAGCCCCGATTATTTCATCTTAATACTGGGTGATTCCATATAAGTTTGGTTGAGTGTATCATAAAGAGGAAAGATTTGTATTTTTGTGTGTTTGATACGAATAGGCTCAAAAACTACTGGACTGTTTTCAGAAATTCTTTCACCCTTAGAAAGCTACATTATCCCTGAGTGACATAGGCTATACTTTTCACCCGAAAAAATTAAGGATACCTACTATAACTTCAATAATATCAAAAAAATCAGCCATAATCAGCTATTTTCACGTGCCCTGCAAAAACCGTAAGACTTACGTGGATACAATCTATGACGGAAATGTACCTCTTAAATAGTTCTACAAGAAAGTCCGCGAAAGCATATATCTATCTCTCAAGATTGACTTGCTATTACCTATTTATGGTAATCAGATGTTTTCCAAAATTATGCACTATTTGGGAGTGCGTTTTTGAAATAGGGTATTGATCCTCATCCAACTCATTACGTTATTTATCTCCAGTATTTAATTTAGAACAAAATTGCCCTTCACATCATACAATTACAACGAGTACATCAAAAGATATGGCAGATTGAAGTGTTGAAGATGAAACCGCTGCGTGAAACAAATTTCTACCCGGGCGAAGCTGGGACGGCCTGCTTGTTTTAAATAAAGAAAATGTTCTTCAAATTGTTCGAACGACACTCAGCAACTTTCAATTCCTTTCGGTTCCGAATTCCCTTAGAAGTCTACTTTGAGGACATAAAAATTCTTGGTGTCTGATATGGGTTCTCTGTAAATTAAATTCCTTGATTCAAGACAGTTGGATCAAGATCATTTCCAATTATTCGGGTACTAGAATAAAATGAAAAATAACGGATCATAGTCCAGAGTCCATCGAGAAAAATGGTTCAGAGGAATCTTGAGATGTTAACGTGAAGAAATGTTTAAGTATCTGAATCTACAACGCACTGTTTTGTAAAAAATGATCGTACAGGTCAATTTTCAGTCCAAATAAGGCATGTCATGTACCCTCTGAGAGGGGTGGGGAGTATAGTCAAATTTTTTTAAATTATTCAGAATAGTTTCCCGAAAAATATGCTTCTTCCTGATTTGTACAATGGAAAGTTGTCGAACAATTGACAACAAAAAACTGTGGCTTTTACACTATCGTGTAAGACCGAACTATCGCAGGTTATTAATATCCAACCTGTTCGTGATTTTCATACATGAAAATACAGTTTTCCGTCGTAGTTTCACCGAATCCGTTCTATTCTTGGATGCTTTATACAACGAAATTGACCGTTTAGGGCTGACCCGATTAGTAGATAAATGGTGCTATTTATAGAACGACAAATCAAAAAATAAATAGGAATTTAATAAACTGTAGTTTCGAACTTGTTGAAATCCTCAGACAATTATCTACCTTTCGATTGGGGAAATCCAACTCTATTTCATGAATATTTGTTAGAAATAGAACCTTGAGGACTGCTTCAAAGAATGGTAGGTATCAATAAATTATTAATCAAAGACATCATTATTCCGAAGTTCATAAATATTTTATGCTTTTTCCAATGTAAGTATATAAATAAAGTATTGAAAACTTAAAAAAATTGATCGAAGATCTATGCTGTTCAATGCATAAAATGTATCCATTCGAAATAATTAAAAAAAAAAACGCCCAAAAATAATTCTAGTGTGGTGAAGTCAATCATCATATATTTCGAATTGAAAATGACTTCAGAACTGTGTAGTTGTACGAAAAACTTAATTGATATCTTAAGTTGCTTTTCCAAAATATGTTGAATTCAATATTCTTTCATGATTTATGCAGACAAGAAATTATTTAAGTGAACGATGATCCAATCACTGAAAACAAAACGATTTGCGGATTCAAAACACAAAACTAATTTCTTAGTGCTTGAATTTTGAGACTATTGAGAGGATTAGCCACTAAAACTCAATGGAAAAATCAACACTAATTTTTCTAAGTAAAATATCGATTGAGCACGGTTTTCCCGTTTCCAACAAAACGGAAAATATATGTCGAAGACATAAATCAGGGGATTCCCAGCGTAAAGGATAAACTGGGTTTCAAATCACATAAGAAGTTCGGTTACTTTACTCCTTTCTCGTATCAGTCGTAGAGTTTCTTCAAAATATGTGAGTTTAAAGTTTCAAAGTAGTTGAAAATAGTGGCGCCGTCGCTATCATGAAGAAACGTCGTCGCAGTGGCGTACAGGAGGGACAGAGAGGAGGATTGCAAAATTTTTGAATTTATATTAGAGGAAAGTCACCAACTATGAAATAGTATCCTAATATGGAATACCTTCATTTCTCCAAGACTATAAACGGAACATTCGACCATCTTCTGTTTCATTCGGTCTACTAACTATCGTACTCACACCATCGAGCCATTTGCTCGAACGCTTAACGTGTGGCAGGCGTGTTTTGTTTTGTTGTCGTGAAGAATATTTTAAAAGCTAAGTAGTAAATGAGTGCTGCATCCATAAGGTACACTGATAGATGAAAACCTGCCTAGGGAACAGGCATAGGAGTATAAGAGTGCAAGGGCACTGTGACATTGAGGGCAATGTGAAGGCTGATAGACTTGCGTAAGTGCATCAAAGGTTGAACCTTTTATTGGACCCTGGAAAGGGCAACTATAGGGCTGAGATTCAATGGAGGGGAGTCCGCATTGTAAAAATGTATATTAATCTGCTTCATTTGTCGTTGTCAATTTTTATAACACCGAAATTAATGAGATAGAAAGAATAAAGCCCGTTTAGGTAACTGAAAAGTGTTTGATTATATCAGTAGTCAATGTCATGGACTCCACTCATGTAGGTATGGCTGAAGTGGAAACATACAGTATAGTGCCTACAGCGATATGTTCTTTCGAAAATTAATCCAGACATATACGATTAAAGGAGCGCTCTGCTCTGTCCCAAATAAAGGATTAAATTGTGGCGCCACTGACAAATTTCAGCGAGAAATCTATAAGTTTAGGTGCAATAAAAGGGTGCATTCACCTCTACCGGAACGGTCTGCAGAATTTATTGCCCGAATGTATCATCAATCTTTTCCTGTTTGCATTGAACGCGCTGTTTACTCCAAACTCATTTTCTTTCATCGCATTCTATGCAAAATTGGTTGCTGCTTTCAGGCGTATTTCACTTTGCCAATATACGTTTCGAAATTTACTTCATTGGAATAATGCTTCACTAAAATATTTAGATTTGAATCACTACTCGATCCATATTTGGTATTTTTGTTCCGATCAACGAAATAGATTGAACGAGTTTACCAAAAATTTCCGATAATTCAGCAGATTTAGAGCGCAAAAAAAAATAATTTTTTTTTGATAACTTAATTCTTCAAACATTTTCAAATATGTACAAGGGTGCAATTCATTTTTAAAGAAGTACGGACTTGTGAAATAATTGGAAATAATTTCCAAGGAAAACATGTTCGGGAAAAATAATACAAGTTCAGTTTTTTCTAGCGTGTATTTGATCTAGATCTGTTATAAACAGTTTTTAATATCAAATCTAAACAATTTGTTCAATCTTATCCAAATCAAAGAAATGCTTCCCCGATCAGGTTTGGAATTAATGAAAGATCTTATCATAAATATTAGAATGTATAGTATCAAAATAACAAAACAGGGCATAATAAATAGTAAAAATAGAGAAGTCAACAAGTATTCACAGGCTTATTACAATGAGCATAAAAAAAATCATATAAATCTTGAAATATCAACTTTTACGAAAACTTTTTAGAATTGGGTAAATATTATCCAAAGCTTCTTTTATATCCTTTCTAGATTTGGCACCAGTGAAAACAATTTTTCCATTTACAAATATCAGGAGTGCCACTTTAGGCTTGATCATTCGGTATATGAGTCCAGGAAATAATTCTGGTTCATAGCTGAAATGCATAAAAGTTAAGAACAAAATTGCATAAACATCAAAAATGTGATTTACCTGCTAAACTGATTGTGCACTTCATTCAGTTTCTCAAGTTTTATCGGAAATTTCAGATCACATGTTGCAACTAAGTTTTGAATTGTGAAATCTTGACATTTAATCTGAAAATAAATCATCAATATTTGTAAATTCCAAAACAGTAGGATACTCACTTTGTATCCTAATTTTTGTATGATTCTTGCAAATTTCGTCATAGCTATAAGGCTACTATGTTCATTTCTTGCACCAGTACATATAATTTTCCCAGATCTGTAAATCAGGGCTGTTGCTTTAGGTTCCCTTATTCTCATAACTAACCCATGGAATCTCGCAGGGTTGTATTCAGAATTTCTCAATCTTGAGTTTATACGGGCCAAATTTAATTCTGTACCTAAAGCTACAGTTGAAACACAATTCCTAGAAAAGACAACAAAGTACACATGAAATACATTCCAAATTTCAATTACACGAATGATAATGAATGATGAAACAAATGGAAATATTGATACAGAACATAAATAGCATTACTTTCAACTGAAATACTTGGTTCTTGCAATTTAGAAAGGTAAATGAAATCATGCTTACTGAAATGTAACTGCTGTATGTGGATCATCAGAAACTCCTCCAGGGATTGTAACTATCATGGATGGATTGGATCTTTCAATCTAAATAATAGGGTGAAATAGTAAAGAATTATTAAAATATAGGATGTGTATTACCATTGAAGTAGATGTAATCGGGGCAGTCCAATCTGGTATAGGTACAGCTGGTGGTAATTTGGAAGGACTATTTAAGAGAGTCTTGAGAGTAGAATTTTCTTGCGAAGTTTGCAGTTGGAGCTCCATGATTCAGATACAGTTTTACACGATATGAAAGATAAATTTTCCGAAACACTTAATCTAAAAATTTCAATGAACTAATCCACCACTTAATAAGAACCCTTCAATCAAAACATGCTCTCTTCATTGTAAACATGAACCAGCTGTTTGATTCCATGCTGTAAAATGAGGTTAGACATACGACCACAGATTCTGTGACACAGAACAATAGATTCTTCTTCTTCCTTCAATACCCTTGTACCGATTTATGTACTCAAAACAGAGATATTTATCTTTGGCCATTGTTCAAACCACAGAACATATATATTAGGTTAACACTCTTTAAACTTTGGCTGAGAACCATAAATTATCTCTGTTGTTGAAGATGTTTTCAAAGCGCTTGTTTCTATTTGACCGAGCGGGGACTTTATCAATTCATCGCATTGTCTGTATTCTTCTAATTTTTTAACTTAGTTATGGGTTCAAACACTTCGTGATGAATACAGCCAGCACGGCGTTGCCACTTTATCTTGCATGGCTTGTTTCAATGACGGCTGTGGTTTGACCACAGTACCAAATCTCTGACAGTACCAAAAATTCTTTGACAGTACCAAAAATTCTTTGACAGTACCAAAGACTTTGTGACAGTACCAAAAACCCTTTGACAGTTAAAAACAGTTGATATGTCAGTGTCAAGTCGAATTATCTAACCTCAAATATTTGTATTTGGAAATTTTGAATTTCCGTTATGTAATATCTGCTTGTTTACTAATATTAGGAACAAAGATTACTTTCTGTTGATGGCAATTGCACCAGGGTCATAGTCATGACATTCCTGAATATGTTTTTAATGGGTGATTTATTTTCAATCTGACATGATGTCCCAAAAACACAAAGTAATTGATTTGTATAAAAGAGTAAGTAATTTTTTTGAGTTTTCTTATTTAAATGCATTCGCAAGATTCGCTGACATTGGGAACTTCTAGTTGCTCCATCTGGGAAAAGATTATCCTTCAGGATATGAGCCATTTCGTTCGAAATTACATAATATATTTTTGAAAAATAGCAAAGAAAGTGACCCTGATAAAATTGAGAACATGATATCTCACGGAGAATTCGTGATCAAAGAATTGGAAGCCTTATATATGCTCAAGAAATATAGAACTATGAAGAATAGATATTATGAAAAATGATATGTGATGATATTTGTAATAACTACATATAGTAAAAATGGATTTTATATAAAACTTATACAATAATATGATAAATGTTTTTTTGTTACCAATGCCAATCGCTTTAATATCATTCATATGCTATATTAGTTGTTCATCTCAAACGCTTAATTTTTGGGGAATGAAGGTTCAAGAAATGATTAAAAATTGATCAACAAGACCAGTGATATGATTTATTTTTGTCTACTCAACAATAGCAAATTGCCATTCTGCTTTTTCACAATCTATATTATAGTAGTTTATTGTTTGTCGTAATGATGGAAATGAACCAAGTTAGTGATGTTTTCACAGTGCTAATATAAGTCGATATGAAACCAGATATAGTATATTAAGCCTGATTCAATGTAGGAATGATTGAACAAAAATCCATTAAATTCAACATTCATGTTACACCTCTAGTTTATACATCCTATATATTGCCATCTTTATAATCTCAAGCTAGTGCAAACTATACTTCTCCATCGTTCATTATGAAGTATATGTAGGTAAGTTTTGTGATTTTTACATTTTGATATTATTGTATTTTTATTCATAACTCAATGTATGATAACTATCTGAATAAAATTTCACAACAGAACTAAAAGGAAATGAAAAAATATGATTTGATATCTACAATGTGCAAATAATTCAGTTTGTTCATCTAGTATTTGAGTATATTTTCACATTTGGGCCCAATATGATAATCATGATAAAACAGGACTAATTATGTAGATAACATTAAGGGGCTACCAAATTTCAACAAGAATATATAATATACAATAAAACACTATATATATAATTTAATTATGTACAAAAGGAAGATTTACGAATATCAGTATTGAGTATTTGAAATTCAAATGAACGAAGAAAGTCTCCATTGTAATCTGAAAACAATTTAATCTCATTTTTGTCCATCTTTCAATTTATTTGAACAAAGAAATAAGATTAAGGACATCATTTCTTCATCAATAAATTTGTGATTCATTCATTTGAATTCTTCTTAACGGTTATTGGAAATTTTTAAGATATTTAAGCTAACGAGTTCAAGGTAATTATCGATTTTCTAAAACAATTCAATGACATTTTTGATCAACGAAATTTAATCTATTCGCATTTCTAAAAATAATTGAACTGAAAGATAATAAAGTATTCCTGAAAAAACAGGATCTTCCGAAGATAACTTGTGCTTCGAAAAGTTTCATCAATAGCTCATTATAGAGTATTTTCTTAAAACTACATGCTATTGTCATTTTCTAAGGTGTTGAAGGCTTCAGACCAAATTAACAAATAAGTCAGTTTTCTACATTACATACAATAATATACATATCACTGAGAAAAATAATCATTTTCTATATACAGGGTTTGGGTCTTTGATTAGTGAGAAAATTAGTAACACTGAAACAACTATGAATATTGAAAAAGAATTTGAAAACCATCAATTATTTTGTATGTTCAAACTCTAGTATAATGAAAAACGAGTGGGAATTTTATTGTAGCTTCCAAAAGAATTACCTATGTGGCAAGTTAACCTTCTGCTTCAACTTTATTCCAGAAATTCGTCTCTTATATAAATCGGTTACGTTATAAAAAGAGTAGAAAACGGAAAAACAATGAAGTTACGAACAGTGTACTTCTTTCAATTATAACGTTTTTTCCTACTGTTCTTACATGTATCTGAAGCAATAATTTAAAATAAATAATTGTAATAATACTAATAATCAAACGCTCATGGGGCAGTACACCTATAATTTATAAGATATATAGGTATATAAGTCATAAGGATGATAAGTTTAAAGCAGGTAGGAGGTTCACCATGATGGCCTGTCAGAAAAAGGAATCATTCTCATTATTAAAATATACATTTGAATGGGTTTAACGTCTGTGGTGATAACCATAACAGAGAAAAAATTAACGGCATGCAGACAATTTTTTGAAATTCCGGAAAAGTTACAGTCAGAGCAGGAATCGAACCTGCGTCCCCTGTTTGCCGGACGGGTTACTCTACCTCTAAGCTACCGATGTGCACGTTACTGCTAATACTTCATATTAAAATAGGCTCAAAAACAGTTCGTTTCAAAGATAATGGGCGTTGAAATTAAAATAGCTTGAGTCAAGGAATGCGATGTTTGAAATATGAAAAAACTGAAAAATCTAATTATTTTTGTATTGAACTAAAATGAAGCTAGTGGAGCTTGAGAAATCACCTGCAAATAAGTGTAGGCTGAGTTTGGACTTCTTAATCTTTCTTTTCGTCTTCGGGGTCCTTGAGAGTATGCCACTGAGCTATTGGCCTACGAGGAGAAGCTAACATGTCAGACCAGTGCCTCAACTCTGTACCACTGGCGTTATATCCCAACACAACTTTTCCTATGGGTTCAGATGTACCGATTCTGTCGTAATCAACAACAGTCACAACCAAGTTCACTTTCTAAAATTGAGAGAAATGTCGGATTTTGGAAATCATACCACATTACATTGGATACTCACCTGTATTTGTTCAAACGGTACCTCGAAAGTGAAAGATTCATTGTAATAGGGGTTGAGGGTACATTTTTTAATACTGGTCTTCTTCTTCTTGAGCCTCTTGCCATTTTGCATTAGTGCAATTTTAACATACGGATCTACAGTCAGATACAAAAAATACCAATTTACATCTTGAGGATATAATTATAACGTTACGTTTTGTAGAAGCAATGACAGTTATCTCGTTGTTTCCAGAAGTGCCATTATTCAATATACAGGGTGGCCAAGAGATTGACGTCATAAAGAAAAAAACATGTCCCTCGTGTCATGGGCTATTCGAATCACCCCCATATATGTTATGCGATTCTTCACGGTTTTCGAGTTATGAATTTTTTTATGAACTTTGAGAATTTTCGACTCGACCATCTTAAAAGAGATATTGAAAAAAAAGGTACAAGACTTCTCTGTGAAATTCTTTTTGTAACTTAATCTCCATGAATTGTACTGTTATACATAAAATAATCAGATTCGTAACTTTGATAAAAATTATGGAAACGTTGGTCTCAAGTGAAAAAGTTACGTGAATTCGATTATGATCTGAATTTTCGCAGAAAGGCGAATTCACGGTTTCTTAGTATGTATCCTTAAAAACTGCGCTCAACAGTCAGCTTTTAGAATCATTGATAAAAAATGGTACTCAACACTCTACTTTTGCTAGAATTAGCCTTCAAAGTCATCGAGGTGGAAAAAATCAAAGAACTAGACATTTACTACAAAATTATTTTTTGCCATTTTAAGATTTTTCTGATCAAGTTATGATAGAAAATGCTGAAAATTATTGAAAACTAGCTTCAGATGTTGGTCAAGAAGAGTTCTAGATAAAAAAAGGAATAGGTATGGCAATAAATCACACATAATAATGTAAATAAAAAGAAATTTATTTATAACATTCACAGTAGGTTTTCAAAGTGGCCATCTCTAGCCTCAATACACATTCTACACCTTCTTAGTAATCACTTGAATGAACGATACCTGAACAGATGGATCGGACGCAGCGGACCAATCAAGTGGCCCCCAGGCCCCACGTTCACCTGACCTTAATCCAATGGATTTTTTTCGTTTGGGGTTATTTCAAAGAAATTGTTTACGCCCGAGAATGTTCGAGTGAAGACGAGCAGCGACTGAAGTTAAGAGAAGCCGAACGTGTCCTAGGAGAGAACAGGGCAGGTTTTATGCGATTGAAAGAAAATTTTTTAAGAAGGTGTAGAATTTGTATTGAGGCTAGAGGTGGCCACTTTGAAAACCTACTGTAAATTTTATAAATAAATTTCTTTTTATTTACATTATTATGTGTGATTTATTGCCATACCTATTCCTTTTTTTATCTAGAAGTCTAGAACTCTTCTTGACCAACGTCTGAAGCTAGTTTTCATAAATTTTCTGCATAACTTGATCAGAAAATTCTTAAAATGGCAAAAAATAATTTTGTAGTAAATGTCTAGTTCTTTGATTTTTTCCACCTCGATGACTAATTCTAGCAAGAGTAGAGTGTTAAGTACCATTTTTTATCAATGATTCTAAAAGCTGACTGTTGGGCGCAGTTTTCAAGCTAACTAAGAAACCGTGAATTCGCCTTTTCACATTTTTGATTTTGATTCGAAAATTCAGATCATAATTCAATTCACGTAACTTTTTCACTTGAGACCAACATTTTCATAATTTTAATCGAAGTTACGAATCTAGTTATTTTATGTATAAAAGTACAATTCATGGAGATTAAGTTACAAAAAGAATTTCTCAGAGAAGTCTTGTAATTTTTTTTTAATATCTTTTTTAAGATGGTCAAGTCGAAAATTCTCAAAGCTCATGAAAAAATTCATAACTCGAAAACCGTGAAAAATAGCATGACATACATGGGGGTGATTCGAATAGCCCATGACACGAGGGACCTGTTTTTTCCTTTTTGACGTCAATCTCTTGGCCACCCTGTATAATGAAATTATCTTCGTACAAAATGTATAACCGATTTTGAGCTGTTTCACCATATTAAGAAATCCTTCTTGCGACAACATTCTTAGGTTTTACCTTTCGAAAAGTTCCAGAAAATAATTGTCATTGCTTCTTCGGAAAATAAATGCAAAGCTAGGCCAGTAGAAAATTGATGAACCATTTTCAACGCGATTCAAACCCATTGTGAAATAGACAGGACATCTTTTGATTTCGAATTCGTTGGTGTATCATCATCACCGTGAGCAAGATGTCAACCTTCTTCCATTTTATGTATTGTTCTCAATTTTCTTGTTCCTAGCCTGATCACATTTTTTATACAAACCGGATAAGCCGCCGACGTCCATTTTCTTCAGGTTCTTAGCTTCCAGGATGACAACAGTGAGTTTTCCAGCAGTTGGAACGTATCTCAGAGAAAAGCAAATATCTCCAAGCTTGTTTTCCTGTAATTTCAACACATAAGGCACAACCTACATACTGAAAACTCCAAGCTTAATCACATTAGTCTGTTGTTTGCGATGCTTTTCGTAATTGAGGTACAAATCCTTTTGAGGCGGTATTACGATCATGCCCATGGATTCGATAAAAACGACTTTAATTGAGAAAAATAATAAAATGGGACTACCAAGATATTCCAGAGACCAATAATTATTTTATGTAGTAGTACCTATGAAATGAATAAACAGCCGAATGGAATAAATTCGATAACGAATAAATGAGGGCGTGTTGGGAAAAACGCTCGGACACGTCGATTTGTAATTTCAAATGTGCATATTTTTCAAGAAAATAATATTATATAGGGTGTCCCATGTGACCGTGGCCAATACCAACTTTCTTATTTCAAATGCAATCCCCTGTATATTATTAATTTTTTGGATTCTTCAGAGAATTCATAGACACAATTCATGCACAATGTCCTATATGTACCTATCTTTAACTATTTCGGAAGTATTAAGTGTTTTCAGATTTATTGCAAAAATCAACGTTTTAAATAAAAATTATTTTATTTCACAAATTCGGTTCATTACACTTAAAACCTAATAAGTAATACTGATTATTTCTTAATAAAAAAAAAACAAAAAAAAAACATTGATGTCAATGTAGGAAATGTTCAAAATGCTCGCCGCAAACGTCTTATTATTATTATTAACTTTATATTTCCGAAAAAGTTGAAGATAGGTATAGGACATTGTACATGAATTATGTCTAGATTTTTCTGAAGAATCCAAAAAATAAATAATATACAGGGGGTTGCATTTGAAATAAGAAAGTTGGTATTGGCCACGGTCGCATGGAACACCCTATATAATTTTATTTTCTTGAGAAATATGCGCATTTAAAATTACAAATCGACGTGTCCGAGCGTTTTTCCTAACACCCTCTCATTTATTCGTTATCGAATTTATTCCATTTGGCTTTTACACTCTGTATGTAGGTATACTGCACGATAATTTTATTACCTACGCATTACATAAAGACCACCTTTGAAAACACCCTGTCCTCTATTATGGTTCTATCTACTTGAAAAATCAACCGTCTATTTAATGAACTTCGTGTCGTGTCTAGAATATCCGCTTTTGTACAGATACAGAGTCAGATAAAGTAAAGGGCAAAATTCATATCTTCGGTATTTGCTATGTTGTAGAAAAATATTCGAACAGGTCATTTATTATTTCAAATTAAGGAACTTTTCTTGTTCAATTATGGAGTGTGTCATCCAATTTTGATTTGTAAGACGAATCACGTCCCAGAGCGCCATATAAAAGTTTCTGGATGGGAAATAAGAGGCGAGGCTCGATGAAGATCAATCACAAACGCAAAAAGAACTCACAAAAACACTAAGAGTCGCTCAACCAGCCATTTGCCATAGTTTAAAAGCGATGGGATTGATCCAAAAGGTAGGGAATTGATGCCGTATGAACTGAGACTTACCAAGAAGCGCTCCTTGACTTGTTCGAGCATTTTTTCACGAAATGACAAATACCGAAGATATGGGCTTTGCGCGTTTCTTCTCACTCTGTATAGTGTTTGCTTCAGTCCACTTACATTCATTGTATGTATAATATTGTGAACACAATAATAATAAAAACACAAAGAATATAAAAATTTAATTCGTTTCAGTACACGCATGCGCAATCATAGAATAGTGTGGTCAAGCTTCACAGAGTGTATTCGGTTGGGGTAGGGTCCTTTTTGGATAGAAGAAAAGGATGGAGCGGGGCCACAACATCTATATGATGGTCAGACGAAATTCACTTTAGCAGTTTTGTGTATGCCTATAAAGCTGTTCAGAAACATTGAACTGCTAATGTTGGAAATATCTATAGCTATTCGCCAATTTGAGTTTTTTTTTTAAATCTAAACTATATGGAACATCGACTAATATTGAAACGAATTGATTGTGAGTCAAGCCAGAAATATAAGTGTTTACAGGATGCAGGTCAATGGTTCTGAAAAAAATATAACAGAAGATATTTCATAAAATATTTTATCCTTTTTCTTGTCTGCAGTTTTCCACTATAACTCAATAAATTCTTTCTAAACACCCAGCTCAAACCAGCTTGTCGATAACTATGTTCGTCATTTCGCTAACACAGTACAAAATTCACTATCTAAAATATGTACCTATCGAAAAAATTGCTGAAAATGTAAGATGTGACTCGACCTATACAAAAATGGATGTTTTTGAGATGTTTGGAAAAAGAAATACCTTAATTTCAAGATCCGGAACTCCGTTAAAAGGTTAAGAACAGCTAAACAGATTTTACTCAAATAATATGTACTGTGCTTCAATGAACTAGCTATGGTGCATTTTTCATGCTTCGTTGAGGTTAGATAATTAACTTCAAAAAAGAAGGAAAAATTGGAAACAAAATTCACTCATCAGATGCATTTGCTGAAATGCATATTTTGGGAAATATTTGATTTTTTAAAACTAGATCCACTGAATCGTCTGCTAAACAGCTGAATCCTTCATATTGCCTTCGAATGTGACAGAAACTGGCAAAATGTCCCATATATGCTCGTAGCATGAATGGATTTGTAGAATAAAAATAAATCTGTTACAACCTTTCAATGCTGTAATGGGGCCACAATGAGGCCGAAGCCATTGTCAGCATCTACTTTCTTCCACAAGAATATAAATATCATTGTTTTTCTAAAGTAAGAAAGGATTCTTTCGATAATGACACAACCCTGCTTATTTATTTTTCCTCTGCATTGGGTTGAACGCCTATTTTATGGCTTATATTGTGTTTTTTCAGTGGAATCTTTTTTCATAACGCATGGTGCGTCAACTTGATTACCCACATTTCAAAGAGCTAATAAAAAAAACATAAAAATCTTTTATATTCTGAAAGCATATGTGATTTTTATTCTTTTTTTATTGATTATGGTGCATATTTTGTTCCCAATTGTTCCAAATCGATTGAAATAGATTTCATCAGCTAAATATCGTTCAGCAGACCTAACTGACGTCATATATAAACTTCCATGAATACATCAATAATGAAAAAACGTTAAAAACGAATACAGCCATTTGCAAAATGCGAACAGAAGGGTACATGCAAATGCAGAAATATAGGAACATAGGTAAAAAGTTGTGGGACAGTCAATAGAAAATTTGAAAATTGTAGATATACACAACTACGTCAAAATGGTTTTCGCATCCAAAAAGATCCTTTATTTATAATCAAAACACAATTTCAATTCACTAATTCATTACTTTAATGAAATAAAGGATACCAATTAGGATGCTCAGTCCAAAAACAACATGTGGTATGTTTTGTACATATCAGAAGTATATTCATGATTTAAATATGGATGCAGAAAATCAAACGTGTACTGGATGATGTAGAATAAGACAGTTTAAAATTGGAAATATTGTTATGAGATTGTTTGGGTGAATTTCCTCAAAACTTATTTCTAAATCATCAACTACAGTGTGTTGAAAGCAGAAACAAGCAAGAATTCATAAAATTTGGGAGCATATGACCTGTAACATGTTGCTTTTTTCTGCCTGAATTTCAAGGGTTTCGATTATTGCAGAATCGATGACCATTTAACTTTATCTCGACTGTGGAGTGTGATGGTCATGGAATCTTTAAAGTGTGAATATGATGAGTTTTGTTATACTTACGTGAACAAGTTTGATTGTTTGGAAGCATCATGCATTTACGCATTTATATGCGATGGCACAACACCATAACAGAGCCATACCAAAAGCAGAGCAGAGAAATTTAGGGAAAAGAGAAAAAACGATTTACGTCAATACAAGTCCACTTCATCGGATGTTAAATATAGTTCCGATCAACTTTGCTTCCTTCGGCAGTTTCCTGTAATCTTTATCTTTTCTTGCGAACAGATTGAACCCACCTTAATTGAGTTCATGCGAGAAGAAAAGTTTCTTCACGAAAAACAAGTGCGAGGATGTTTTTGTCCTTTCCTGCTACATTTCAAACTGTATTTCGAAACTTGAAATACAACATTTTAAACTGTATTTCGAAACTTGAAATACAACATTTTAATTGAGTATTAATCTATTCAGTGGCATACTTGAATGATTTCCGTAAGTCTAAAGTTGGATAAAGTAACAAATTTAAGTAGAAGATTCGGATTTCAATCTGTTAACAAGAAAAAATGATTGATCTGGATAGAAAAGTATCAAAACTGTAAAATTTCGAATTTAAATGAAGAAAATGAAAACTTTCAAAACTACTCCGAGATATTTTCAAATTCCTACTGACACATTTGATTATTGTATTCAGTTTCGAATTCTTCAAATTCCATCTGAAAATCTGTTCTCAAATATAATTTCGAGTCAAATTCCAAATCATTTCTGTATCAGTAGAAATACTTAATATCTTCATTGATGTATAAAACAATACTTTTGTGCCATGATATAATTGTGCAAGCAACCAACGGTCAGAACTGGGTGTTGAGTCCGGCATGAAGACGATGTCAATCATGGAACTCACAATAGAATTAGAAGATCTAAACTGTTTACCTACATCAATACGGGATTTTTTAATATTCAACCTCGACTGTTCAAGGCTAATCACAGAGTGTTATTGGAGTTGAATTTTTATAATTTCTTTCGAGTATCATTCGGAATACATAAGAAATAAACTTTGAATTATTATTCTTGATTAATGAAAAGATTGCTGTTTGCCAAAATTTCTTCAAGAAAACATCGCTTTCAAAATGACCGCAATCCCGAAGACCTTAAGACATTCGCAGTTTGATGTACAAATTCTGGTTTCGAGATGATTTTGGATATAATTGAATCTTTTCTGGGTAAAATAAGAATTATTATTTTGCCTTCTCAATCCAACATTATTGATTATTCGCTTATTTGTTGAGATTTCTCTAGGAATTTCTGAATTTTGATTTTGACTGATGTTGAAAAATTGTTAAATTTGTTAAACTGTTAATCAGTGTTTTTACTCCTCTCCTTCTAATTTAATTTTTTAAGGATTTTGATTGAATCGATTCAGACTCCCTTAGTACCACTCTGTTCCTCGAATGTCGAACTAATCCGATTGAAGCAAGGACCGGACTATAATGAAATTAAAAAATTTTGACTTCACCTGTCCTCCTTCTCCCTCCACACTTTGTAGTTCCCTCCATTCCTCGATAGTTTGGGCCAAATCTATAGTGCACAAAGGTACCTTCACCTCTCCAATCTGGTCATGCTTAGAGAAACGATCGAAGTCGAAAATAGCAAAAACTAGAGTTTTGTTCATGGCGTCTGCATATGGGATATTCTGGAAATCAAATTGGATACAAGAGTTAAGAACCAGCCACTATCTGTTGTTCTTCAAATCATGATTGGTTGATCACTGGGCAATTTTTAATTGCAATATGGATATACCTACTGCTCCACAAGAGTTAGGGATATCGTATTCAATCTTTTTCAATAGTATGTAATCTTCGAGAAAATCGCTGTAAAATCATTTAAAACTCAATAACAACTTGAATCGATCTAATAAAAATCAGTATGAGACATTTCGTCAATCTGGTCGCCTTTTTCCTGAAGTTTGGTTCTTTGCATATGCTTCATGAATGTCCTTTTTTTGAAATGAGGTCAGTTTATCAACGCTTTCGATTTGAAAGGAGTTTTCTGAAAATGCCAAGACGTAAATCAACAAACGCTGTGGCTAATAGGGCTATGGGAATGCTACAGGGTGGCCTAACTCAGGTTGTTGTAGCGGACAGGCTCCAAGTCAGCCAAAGTGTGATATTTCGACTTTGGAATAGGTTCAGGGAGACAGCTTCCGTGTTGGAAAGACCAAGGCTTGGTGGGCTACGAAAAACAACACCGGCTCAGGATCGTTTCATCAACGTTTCGGCGAAAAGAAACCCTACATCTACTTGTAGAATGCTACGGAATACTCTTCAAAATGCAGATGGGGTCCAAGTTTCCATCGAAACCATCAGACGACGTTTGAGACAGGTGAATCTAGGTTCTAGACGTCCATTAAGAGGAATTCCATTAACACGTGACCATAAGCGTCAAAGACTGAAATGGGCAAGGCAACATATCAATTGGAACGATCAATGGCGTAGTGTCCTATTCACTGATGAATCCAGATATGGACGATTTTCAGATTCTCGAAGAATAAGGGTATGGACAATCCCACGCATACCCCGTAATCGTCGCTATGTCCAAGAAGTCCATCCATTCCGAGGGGGTAGTGTTTTGGTATGGCCGGGAATTCAACGGGCGCATCGATCTACACATTTGTCCTGGGAATATGACCGCCTTACACTATAGGGAGCATGTCATCGACAATGTTGTGCCAAATTTTCACGCTGCTATCGGTGGAACTTTTCAATTTCTAGACGATAATGCTAGACCGCACCGTGCAGCCATAGTTGAGAATGCGCGCGAGGAGCTTGGTATTCCACATTTACCAATACCTCCGCACTTACCAGATTTGTATTGCATAGAACATACATGGGATATGCTCCAAAGAAGATTAGATAATCATCAACCTACCCTAGAATCCTTAAATGATCTGAGAGAGCTTCTGCCCCGTTTATGGAACCAAATTCCTCAAGAAATCTTCAACAACCTCGTGTGTAGTATGCAAAGAAGATGTCAAGCTGTTATTGATGCCCGTAGAGGCCATACATTGTATTGATAGCCTTAAAATGCTTGAATTCTCTGGGAATAAAATTTCGTTATTTTACTCGATTTTTCTTACCACCCTGTGTACGCTGCAGACCTACAGGCTTAAATTAATTTGCAACTTGAAATCATATTAATATGAATTTTCATCACAAAAATCTTATTTTAACTATATTTTTTTGCAATTTAAGTCAACATCCCTAACGTCCCTAACTCATGTGGAGCAGTTATATATGTATTATGGCATACATTATTGAAGATAGATTTATTTTTAAGGCAGAGGTGGATTAAGGTATGGCTAAGATGTATTTTTTACCTTGAAACAGAATGTTTCATTGAACACAGGATTCAGAGTTTTCCGATGGACTTTGGTTTCGAATTTCTTCTTCTTGTCAGGAAGAAGGTACACCTTCACGTAGGGATCGGAGGTACCTCCCATATCGAGAGCTGGCAATTCTTCGGCTTGTATAACAGTCACTGATAAACTGTTCTGGTTGAAGTCGTATTCCAGCTGTGAATAATCAATACTTATCAGTGATGGTCCATATCACGAGAGTTTCATTCTCACATCGATCGTAAAGAGCTTGAAGAACCAAAACTTATTCAGTATGAAGCATTCATTAACTTTGGCAGTTGATAACTGAGTTGATTTGCATCAAACTTATTTGAATGAATGGATGAATGATTGGTTTCCGTTCAGAATCAGAAGTTACAACATTAACTCACTAATAATTATAATGAATGAAAATATCTCAAAATAATAATTTCCATGAACCAAAATTGTTCGTGATAAACCTATAACGGGTGATTTTTTTAATATTTTCTTTTTGGCAACACTGATTTTTACAGCTCCCGATCGTTTCCGTTTAGTCTATAATTTAACCATGAACGGTTCATTTTATCGACAAAAACAAGAGTACCTTTTTTTTTAGCTTAATGTTCAAGCTATCCAAATTTGTTTTTTCTACTCCTTATTATGCAGGGTGTTGAAAATGTAAGCATTAAAATGTACAACCTGAAAGAGCTCATTTGAATTTGAGGGCAGTATTTTAAGAGATCCTTACTAATGTTCATCATATCAAATTTTCTTCAAATTATATTGAGTAGTTTGAAATTTATTCCAGTAAAATGGATTTCTAGTGACGTCATTAAGAGGCCGTATCTCCGTAGGGAGGACCGCTAGGAAAAAAGATGATGGGAGCTTGTCATCTTAGTTTTTATGTTTTATCTGAATCCGAGAGATTTCCCACATTTTCCCGGACACCCTGTATAGTACACGTTATGGTCTTCACAATGCAATAAAATAAGATAAGTTTTGAAATTTTCAGTGGAGATAAACGAGCGAGTACTGAATAAATGATGTTTCTACAGTAAAAGGAAGAAATACATTTATAATCTACCCCTTCTAATGACATGGAAAGCATATATCTTATACACAGACAAAGAATTAGCCGACAACCTGAAAAATACAACCAAGCTGAAAGCACATAGATATTTTCGTAGTTGACCAATTTCTCCATCGTCCTTTTTCACGAGTCAAACATCTACAGACGGACATCTAACAAACCTTATATTGAAGTTTTCCCAGTTTTTGAACCTCTGGTTTTTCCCCTTCGTCAGGTTCTTCAGCATTCTCAGTTAATTCGTCCATGTCAGGTTGTACCTAAAATCCAAGATTTTAAAAAGTGTCCGCCAAACACGAAGGAACGGAAACTGCAAGACTGTTTCTATTGTCTAATTTGGACTAAGAGGAAATTTTTCATTATGCTCTATTTGCGTCCGCAATGAGGTGAAAATCGATACATGTGGCTCATAATTCATCAAATAACTTTCTTGAAGTTTCCCCCCATTACGGATCTCTTAAAATAATTCTTATCCATTCAATGTCAATTAAATTTTTTGCATAATGAAACAATAACCTGACTACTATTAGGTATATATATGTATATATTTGTATGTGAGTTTTATATATATAAATATATATACCTTTTCCTTGTAAGATGAGCCCAATAGTTGTACCGATTTTAGATCCACACCCTTCATCCCCTTGCCTTTGCCATCTTTTGCTCTTCGTTTCCTGAAGCATCTTCTTATACAGCAGAAGCAGATTCCAAGAATAATGGCACAAACGGCTGAAAAATTATTCTTATAGCTTCTTTCAAGTTTGAGCTTACTGAACCACTCGACAGGTTCAATATTTGTGGAATGAGATATGGGTGATTTTATGAGATTTTGAAATATTACGGAATAAATGTCTTCAATGAGTGAAATAAATGAGGGCAGGTTCTTGAAAGAAACGGATGGAAATTAAAAATTCTTCAACTCCAATAGAAAAATAGATATCAATCGATAATTACCTATTCCTATCGACACGACCATCCAAGTGTCCAAGCCTGTTTTATCACCAACGAAGTCGGCGCCAGAAAGTATGACATTCTCGGTTTTTTTGAGCAGACTGGTCTCATTTTTCACTGCAACAGCTGAAAAACATCGTGTTTAGAAAGAGATATTATTCTCCAAAGGAATACAAGCTCTACCAATTCACCTGTCCTTTAGAATCACTTCTGTTAGCAAGTTCTATATGAGTACATCTATTCTGCACAAGGAAGATAAAGGATTTAAGGCCCAGAAGAAGTACAAACAACCGATCTTAAAATCACCCAGGAATTTACAGAAAGAAAGAAGGCCTGATCGAACTGTGAGATTTTCTAGATGAGGACTGAACGAGATTAAATTCGCTATCAGAAAAACGCCTATATCTCTTGAACCAATTCAGAAAAAAACAAAATTTGACCATAGTTAGCTTTGTTATGAACGTCAGAAACATGTGGAACATTTTACTTAATAGATATTCCAATTCTCTGTCGCAAAATGTCAAGCGAAGTAAAAACACCAGAATTTATAGTGAAACTTCTTCAAAATAATAAAAAATGGAGCTTCAAAAGAATCGCAAAACTCAAAAGAGGCTCGCGTTCGTCCGGAAACGGTATCAAGAGTTGTTAAGCGCTTCAAAGAAGAAAAAAGGGGTTTCATAGCCCAAAAGAAGTGAAGAAAGCCATCAGCCTTTTTCAGAAGAATCCTAGCCTTTCAGGACGGAAAGTGGCCCAAATAGTGGGTTGTTCGCAGTCAACCGTTCAGAAAATCGAGTCGAGTTGTGGGCTTAGAACATACAAAGTGCAGAAAGTGCCAGACAGGAACGCTGTGAAGAATCAAGAAGCGAAATCAAGAGCAAAGAAATTAAAAAAAGATTTCTTGAGAAATTTTTCCTGTCGCGTGATGGACGACGAAACCTATGTCTTGGCTGATTTCTCGCAACTTCCTGGTCAGGATTTTTAAACTCTCATGGAATTGTTGACGAACAATTTCGCGTGAAGAAACAAGCAAAGTTTCCTAAAAAATTCCTGGTTTGGCAAGCAATTTGCACTTGTGGGCAAAGGAGCAAATTTTTTGTTGGTCAAGGCTCTGTTGACTCGAAGATATACATCGAGGAATGCTTGAAGAAGCATTACCATTTTTACGTGAGCACGATTTGTCAACAATCTTTTGGCCAGATTTAGCTTCATGCCACTACAGCAAGGCCACCAAGGAATGGTACGAACTACAAAGCTAATGAGGTGGTTTTTGTCCCCAAAGAGGCCAATCCACCAAATTGCCCAGAACTCAGGCCAATCGAAAGATATTGGGCCCTGGTAAAAAGAGAATTGAAGAAGACTAAGAAATCAACGAAAACATTAGCGGAATTCAAGCAAAAGTGGAAGACAGCATCCCAGAAAGTGACTGAGGACACTATAAGAAGCACGATGGGAAGAATTCCAGAAAAAATCCATGAATTTTGTAAAAAATAGTTTTGGTTTTTCTATTGTGAAAACAGTTTTCATAAGAATTAGAAGATGATTCGAAAATGAGTTTGATTTTCGAAATCGGTCCAGTGGTTCAAAAGATATAAGCGTTTTTGTGATAGCGAATTTATTCTCGTTCAGTCCTTAAATGGTAAGAATACAGTGAGTTATAACATTTTCGAACGCCATTCACTGGCCCAGAACTTTTCTGTGTTATAGGGAATTGCACCTATAAGAAAGAGTTTCTGAAGAAGGAGAAAACCGAAAAGGAAACAATCTGAATGGACCTTTAGGTGGCAGTGAACTGTAACCCATTTCTAGCTATAACTACCGTTTTCGATCATGGTTGTAAATTATACTCACTGGTAGTTTCCAAAACGGTTGTCGTTGGTACAGTGACAGTAGTGGTGGAACTAGTTGTTGGAACCACCTCAACTGGATTATTTATTTTCGGAGGTTCTGTTGACGTTGTCGTGGAAGTTGTGAGGTTGGCATTTTCTTCTGATGTCTCCCTCTTGAAGAGGTTGATTATGGATGGTGCCATCTTTCTGCGAGATAAACACTATAGAAATAAAGGCTGTTCTGGGATTTTCAATGGGAATTTTTTGTGGTTGAGATGATAAAATTAATTTGTAAATACTTCAGATGGTTCTTTCTAATAACTAAAGCATGGCTCACTCTGCATATCGCATATCAAATATGCTCATTTATGAAATGAAATGAACGAAAATCTTAAAAAAAAAACTAGGTGTACCTACTGGAAATTTTGCCTGTAAATGTATAAATATACAGGTACCTACAGTAATTCCATTGAATATAATGAATCAGTTCCACTTATTCCCTTGGTGAAACTTACCAAGGCTTCTGCATTGATGACCACAAAATCCCCGCGATATGCGACACTTTATAAGAAACATTCAATCACTCCCTATTACACTCAAAAATTATTTTTGGATTTTGTATATGTAATGCTTCAACATTTCAGTAAGTTCCGACAAGTAATACTCGAATATTGTGGTATTACCTGATATGCCAAGGGAACAAATTTAAACTTAACCACATTCTGCCGTTGGATTATCATATCAGTCGAAAAATATCCTGTAATGTCAGTCAACTCAGTGTGAGGAATCTAAATAGATCTTCTGAATTTGAAACACCTATTAAACCAAATATTCGGAAGGTATTCTTGGAGATCAATATGAAATCAGAGTGTGTTCAATCGATTTCTGCCAATTGAAATGGTGTACCAAACATCTCCATAGTTAATCAGAGTATGCAATTCATTATGTGAAGCATATTTTTGTTTTTCCTTGCTAACTTGTCAGTTAACCGGTTATTAAGCGATTTAATTAAAAAGTTTTATGCAAATTAGGAGGTTTGATTGGTTTTCTTCGGTGTCCAAGATTCCATTTTTAATAGGCAAAGAGCAATAAATGTGAGTTGACTGATGTGTAGAATATAGTTTTTTACGAAGAAAATAGGATCAGACTGTTTATTTTGTTCTTCTACACTTGTTGTAGAGTTTATAGATTAATATTTTGAATTGATTAGGACGAGGAAGCCATTTACTCCAAGAAAGCTCAAGAATTAAGTGTCTTTGACAAAATCTATCAAAGATTTTGAAGAAAATAAAGTCTCAGTTATTTAAGGCAACTAGCCCTATCATGGTTTTCAGAAAATATTTTATGATATTGGGTGATCAGTTAATGAAAATATTTTGATAGTTTAATGAGATTTTCAATTCGAAATTGTAATTGTAAACAGTGGTAAATCGATAAAACAAAGATGAATAAACGAGATAAAAATTTAGTTTCTTTGAATAGATTCACAATTTCCGATTAAATATTAATTTCAGGGCTGAAGGACCGTAGGTCGATGGCCTTTTGCATATGCAATAAATTCCTGTTATTATTATTATTAATTTCATTTGACGAAAAAATGAATCTTGCTAGTAACTGCAATGAAGAATACAATCGATGTTAAGAACTGAAATCGATGCCTACACCTGCATTCAATTGAAATATATTTTATTCATTCCATATACCTACTACCTATAGGTACCTACTCCATTTCTTTTATAAAGTATCCCGGTTGGCCAGGTTTTTTTACTCGAAACTGACGCAGGTTGTGAAATGTCAAATAATTCTCAGAGACGTTGCCAATGCTAATTTCTATTAACTCTTTTCTACCTTGTAAATGGAGTTAGTTCTTTTAAGGTTTAACTGTGACACAGGTTTCGTAGTATGAACTACTACATTTTCATACTGGAGTATTTCAAGTTGTGCAAAAAGGAATTTAAATGAGTTCTGTAGGCTTATTTCTCGAGAATTTTGAAAAGTGGGGAATTCCATCCGTCTGTCTGTTCGCTTAGGAGTTTTTCTGGTGGGTTCTTCTAGTACTTTCATTCTTTTTTCGAATGAACTATCACAAAGTATAACGGACTATTCTGTCCATTATTTTTCAGTAAAATTTCAACACTCGTACAAGAAAATAGCATAACTAAATCTTCCAAACATGTTTATATACGTGAAATATTACCAGTAATAACAGAGAAAAAAGTTTCTTCAACATTCGCCAGGTCTTTGGGATGATTGAATTCACATAATATTTTCTCAAATTCATTATTTTCCCAAAGTAAATAAAACTTTTGATGAATACGTAATTACTACGACCTCTATGTAGAAAAGACAAGGTTGCTTAGTTATCTTATAGGAAAATGACTATAACCTAAAATGTTCAAAATATACACGGTGAAATGTGTCAGAATGTCATGGCCAACCGGGATACATTATAAAAGTGAATGGATTAATTGATTATCATTTTATTATGACAAAGAAATCAATGACATGACCTGGGATCATATAAAATATCCTCAATTAAGCAATTTAACTGACCCTCTGTTATCATAAATCTTAAATAACTAAAAGATCAATTCTATTTGAATATAAAGCAATCGCAAATACATAAATATTTCAAAATAAATGGTTTGTTGAGACAATTATGTGATGCATATTTTCAGGCTAATACTTTTGCCAAAAAAGTTGATATTCTCGAATAATGTCAGAAAAAAACTCAAATTATAATATCAATGTCTCGATGCCTGAAATTCTAAAAAAACGAATCGATAACTCCATAAAAATGCATCACGAATGAAAATATTGTGTACCTACCTATGTATTTAAAAATCGATCAGATAAAGATAAGTTGTGTAGGAATAATAACGGGGAGATATAAAAATATATTCCTTCCATAAAACGAATATTCCATCATCTCCAATAACTATTTTACTTGTATGAATTCTGCTTTTATTATCACTACTAATTCCAACAGAAGCAAAAAATGTGGGAAAAGAAAATTAAAGATTTGGTATCCATTCAGACTCTATCAATAAATTGACGCATAGTCTTTTTGGTATAGTCATTTGAACTTTACTCTAAAGAGGTCGCTTGGAGCCCAGATTTCGACATAAAATTATACATAACCTCAGAGTCTTGAAAAATATTCTTAATTGCAATTAACTAACATAATCCATCACACTCACCTAACCCTTCAAATCTGCGGCTATTCTATTATCGACTCCTTATGAGTAGAATATTCATAATAAATAAGTATAGGCGATGTTGAGATGAGTTTGGTTGATAAGACTTATCGTCAAATATATTTGCATGCTAATGTGAAAGCATAAGGCTCCAAGGGTTAATTATGAGATCCATATCGTAAGGAAGTGGATTACCCAACCGAAAGAGCTGATTTTCTCTAGTAAATGACAAAATTTGTTGATGAAGAATTTTCGGAAAAATCAATGTTTCGGTTTTTAGAAAGACTTCGCCAGAAAAAATATGATTTTCGTTTATGTTGATGAATGAAAAAAAAACTATTCTGATTTACGATTATCTGGAGAGAACTCTGAATGTTCTATTTGGTTTTTTTTTCAAAAAATCTTTAAGGACTTTTATTCGTTAGAATATCATAAAGGTTCAACTGATTTCATGTTGCTTTTCACGATGATGGTGAATGAAATGAATGGAATTGAACGTCATGGTGTGAAAGCCATCGGAAAAGCGATCCTTGTCAGTTAGCTCTGAGCAAACATAAACAAGTCCTATTTCCGTTCGTGAAAAAGGACGAATTCTACCATTCAGTTATATAATTACTCGAACTCACCCGGTATTCGTTGAATCAGCACCAGTTTAAGTCTCAGCAGCGTTCTCAGAATGACCAATGCATTTTTCCGGGCTGAACTGTTGGCTGATTACCGGCTTTCAGTCGATTTTCAAACTGAAAACGCTAGCGAACAATTTTCAGGCGCCAATATGGCGTAGACAGCACCCAGCTAGAATCGATATGAAAGCTTATTACTTCACGCAAGAGCACCAGTGTATTTCGAACGCGCAAGTAAGCTGGTGGTTTCTGAAGATTCGTCTGGCTGTGCTAGGTTCAACCTCTTGGTGCCCATTCATTGAACCATTGATTCATGAGTATCAGGGTCAATCCCAGGACCATTTACACAGATTCAATGATCTTATTATTCAACCTTGCAGGATTTATTTCGATGTTTTTTGTGCAGGATGAGATGGAACGGATATTTGAAAATTTCCAATGATTTTCTTTCCATGGAACGCATTTTTTCAATTATAATTCCATATATGGAAACAAATCTGTATTGATCTTCCATAAGAATATACAGGGGGCCATATTGAAAAGGAAAAAGAGGTCTTTTCTAGTAAAAAAATCAAGATTTCGGAAAATCGATCAGACTTTCAATTCTGCCCTTGAGGGGAATTCTTTCACTCAAAAACCATGATCATATATTCTCATCTTTCGGCGCGGCTAGCCCAACCCCTTAAATTTGAGAAGGGAAGATGGGTCGTGCGAAATGTGGTTGAAAAGTTCTTTTCTTTCTGAATATAACAGTAAATTTTTCCGAGATTGGATCATTCGTTCACATAATATTGGACTTTCAAAATGAGACGGAATTAGAAGCGGAATTCATACCATTTTATGGAACATGGCGAGGCTCAATTCGAGCATTTGCTGGATTGGACTATGCAGGATGCTTATTTCATTTTAGAGAGCTCTTGTCAATTACAATAACTACAGAAAAATTGTTTCCCAAAATTTTCATTAGTTTGATCAGTACCTACTTATTAGCAACATTTATGATTTGCATCCTATTCTCGTCGGTTACTTCACCTAAACTACCCTCTTTGTCCAATGTCCCTCTAATTTTTAATAGGGAAATAACATTTTTGGTTCTAGTGATCAATATCAAAATATCAAAACTCTTCAAGTAACCTCAGGAGAAAAGAAATATGCAAGTAGATGCTGAAGCAAGTCTGCATCTGTTGATTTCACTCATCAAGTAGTGAGATGGTTTGTGGTGTGCTTGGCTGCTTGCAAAGTGATAGTTCAAAACGATCATGATGTATCTACATCATGATCGTTTTGAACTATCAATGAAAATGATTACTAGTGCATTCGCCATTTTGTTACCGACGACTACATATTATTACTCATGCTGTGAACAGTGTACAGGGTGGGCAAAATTTGTGCTACATGAACTAAAACTTTTTAACCCGAGGAGATAGAGAAAAATGAATGGCACCTTATAGTCCTCTTTTTTCGAGAAACTGATAATGCCATCAACTGCATTCCTCTATCTTCTTTCGTTTCCGAGTTATAGGCCAAAATTGAAATTTGGGCGATTTCAACTTTGGTCATTATCTCCGTTTCTGTTCATGCTAGGATGTTGAAATAAAAACATTATACAGGCACTTTTCTGATTGCAATCCAGTGGCGCACTCTTATTTTCTATAAAAGGTTCATTTGCTGAGTTATAACATAAAGTTGTGTTTTTTCTTATGGAAACAGTAGTTTGAAATGACTTAGAAAGAATTGCCATTTTTTTCCCGTTTCAGAAATGTATCATATGTTGTACATCGCCCTCAGATTCGTTAAGATATTATGAAAAATATGGTTTGTATATGGAATTCGAATTATTGAGTAGGCTGAATCATAGAATTATGTAGGTATCTCTACGCATGGTGTAATTATTATTTCACAATTGAATCACTTGCTGCCCCACTATTCTCATTCGCTAAAATGAAACATTTCAACATATCATATTTTTCGTAATTTTGGAATATCTCCATAATGCCGCCAACGATTACTTCAAATTTCAATAACTGACAGTTGTTTCAATGCGTATGAGAAACATAATTCTATGATTCAGCCTACTCAATAATTCGAATTCCATATACAAACCATATTTTTCATAATATCTTAACGAATCTGAGGGCGATGTATAACATATGATACATTTCTGGAACGGGAAAAAAATGGCAATTCTTTCTGAGTTATTTCAAACTACTGTTTCCATAAGAAAAAACACAACTTTATGTTATAACTCAGCAAATGAACCTTTTATAGAAAATAAGAGTGCGCCACTGGATTGCAATCAGAAAAGTGCCTGTATAATGTTTTTATTTCAACATCCTAGCATGAACAGAAACGGAGATAATGACCAAAGTTGAAATCGCCCAAATTTCAATTTTGGCCTATAACTCGGAAACGAAAGAAGATAGAGCTAGGAATGCAGTTGATGGCATTATCAGTTTCTCGAAAAAAGAGGACTATAAGGTGCCATTCATTTTTCTCTATCTCCTCGAGTTAAAAAGTTTTAGTTCATGTAGCACCAATTTTGCCCACCCTGTACACTTTGATCTAAATTTCAGCTTGCCCTGTCTTCTTCAAAATTTCACCTCTTATTGAACATGCTTTATCAGAATTATGAGCACTTTTTCCGGTTTTCTTCGCGTTAGCATTTTTGGGCGCTCTTTCCACTTAAACGAATGCTATTAATGTCTGTGTTTTTCGAATTTTTGGAGTATGGTCTCAATTTACTTCTCGATGTGAGTGGCAGTTATAGGGGAAGTAGGTACAAAATGACATAGGGTTTTATTTCAGAGGCATAACTTTTTAGTAGTGAATCACAGTAATGCCATATTCTACAACTATGATCTTTGGTCCTTTCTTCACAAAATCTAATCCATCTTTATGAAATAAAAGTCTCAAAAAATAAAATATTCTCAGATATATTGGGATAAACGGAATTCATTTTACCGCATGCTATGGACAAATTGACATACCCGCAATAGGCAACTGTATTTTTCTACTTATAGTTACAAAACTACTGACAAAGATCACCAATTAAACGCTTGGTTCTGCGTGAGCCAAATGCAAGCAATGCATGCATCGTAACCGGTCTTCTCCAGGACTAATCCTAGAGAAGATACAAATCTAAATAGATAGAGGGGCAGTCGTCAGCATCATCTCGAAAGTTGCTAGGAACATTTTTTTCTTCATTATCTTCTTCAAATAATGCCCTAGGGACTTGTTTCCTTGTATTTGGAGGAGGTTTGGGCTCTTTTTTTGAATTGATTTCAATCATATTAGGTGTAGAAGTTGAAAATAAGTACGTTTATCTAGTCCTCGGCTCACGTTTGCCTTGTCCACTTATGAATCGTCCTTTAGGGATTGGAGAAACCTCCTCATAGGATCAGCAAGAGTAGGTTAAGATGCGCCTTTATTAGCCGCAGATTGTTATGAATATGAATACTTATGTAAGACAAGTCCTGGTTCTTTGTTTGCTGATGGAGCCTGGGATGGATTGTCTTGGTGTTATCCGGTAGATACGGTTAATTCAGCTGAAATACCTATGTCATTTTGTCCGTTCACTGTATATGTCATTTTGTCCATATAGCGTTATAAAGCTAGAAATATATCAAAATAATACAAAAAGTATATTTAACATAAAAAAGCTTCGTGAATACGATGACAAATAAGTAAAGTTCGAAATGAATGCAATATAAATGAAACAAATGGTGAAAACTGGCCATTTCTTCTAAAAATTTGGCGCAATGAAAAAAAACTTGTGACCTATCGATTTGTTATCACTGATAACGACCGAATGAACCTGAGTAGCCCCTCGGGTCGTGTGATGTGGTAGGCAGTTCCGCATTTGATACCTCCAAACTCTAATTATGATGCCTATGTCATTTTGTCCATAATATGTCATTTTGTACGTATTTCCCCTATATCTTCCGCATAGCAAACAGAAAAAATGTCCATTACAAGATAACTTTGATTGAACAATCGCTTTCTCGCACTGACAAATGCTAATCTACCTCATACAAGTTGAATCTACCTACAAGGTGTTCTACCTTTAAGGTGAATCTACCTACAATGATCCACTTTTTGTTGTTTTGAGTGAAAACTGAGATTTCTCTTGTATTCCTTGGTATATGAATCCAATTCTCGTATCCTTGAGACAGATGGAATCTTTAATGGAAGAAATATTATACACGTTCTCAGATCCAAGGATGCGGAACATCCCCATTGACGTCAAGCAAGCCCACGCTTTCGCATTAATTCAGGGAGGAGATTAATGCATAAAGGGCAAATGCGTTTCGTACGTTTTCGAGACTGGATACAAAGTTGAAATTTTTTTCTAGGTTTTTCCTCATATCTGCATTTCACGCCAAAGTCGACTGAAATTTGGCATGGATATTACAATTTAGAGTGTGACATGCCAATTTCGATTGCAAATCTACAGGGTGATATTTTTTCTGGAACACTCAACTTCTTTTCTTCCAGAACTTTTTTTTTTGGTGAGCCACTGTTAATTTGAAAATTGACGAAGATGGGACAGTAAATTACTTAATTTTAAAATTATTTGAAATTAATTTTACAGTTCATTATTCTGAACTTGTACTACGGTGTTGAATTGAAAATAAAACGAATTGGCGAATGCGACGGTTGCTTAAAATCTCTGAAATACAGGACGTTCCTCAATTGAAGGTACAAACGACAAGTAGAGTTTCCTTCGATGATTTTAAGGATAAAATGTTTCATAAACATGGGACCGCAAACGATTCGTTTTCGAGATACAGGGTGGTTGGTGAATTTAAATTTTCTTTTCATAGTATTTCTCAAGATATTCATCTCAAATTTGGAATTCAATTCAGAGTTTACACCTTGTGAAATGCCAATTTCGATAGCAAATTAACAGGGTGATATTTTCTGGAACACTGCCCATTGTTTTCCTCCAGATCTTTTTTTAGAGCCACTGTCAGCTTGAATAATTCTATAAAGAAGTTTTGTTGTTATGCGATACTTTATGGTTTCTTGAAGTATCGTCGTATCTGCTACTGATTTCTAGAGAAAAATTGAACTATTTGAACTGGAAATCCTCCGAAAAATCAAAATTTTCCTTCAAATAGTAAGTACGTACAAAATGACATAGGGTTTTATTTCAGAGACATAACTTGTTAGTAGTGAATCACAGTAATGTCATATTCTACAACTATGATCTTTGGTCCTTTCTTAACGAAATCTAATCAACCTTTATGAAATAAAAGTACCGAAAACTAAAATATTCCTAGATACATTGGGATAAACGAAATTCATTTTGTCTGAATGCTATGGACAAAATGACATACCGGCAATAGGCAACTGTATTTTTCTACTTATAGTTACAAAACTACTGACAAAATTCGCCAATGAAACGCTTGGTTCTTCTAGGAACATCAGCACAAGATGCGTGAGCCCAATGCAACCAATGCATGCATCGTAACCAGTCTTTTCCAGTGCTAATCCTGGAAACCCTAAAATGGATATTTTCTGAGTTAATATCCACTTTAGGGCAAGGGTGTGATGCATACACTCACATTATTTTTTAACGTAGATTCAATATCTGCCATAAAAAATGGGGTTCTAATTTGAAAAAAATTGATTTTTCACGATTTTGTCATCCCTAACTTTGCAAGCGATTTTTTCACCCCCTGTATCATGAATCGCGATTTCGATTTTCAAAGTGGATACATCAATCTTACATCTTGAAAAATCCCAAAAATGAAAATTTTCCATCCAAAAACCTCGAAGTTATTTTTGTTTCAGCGGAGCTCTATTTTCGATTTTTTTTTCGAATTTTCTCGCTCAGAGAGAATTTTCCAACCAAAACTGAAAAATGTTACATCAAAATAACTTGAAATTTTCTAAGGAATCTATTTTTGCAATAAAAAAATGGTATTCTAATTTGAAAAACGGAAGTTGACCTCATTTCCGGAAAAACCGGAGGTGCTCATGCCTTGAAAATATTTTAGATTTCATCAGCATCGTGAAATACTTATGAGTGCTGAATTTCATGAAAATACGTTCAGTAGTTTCCCGTATAAATATGGGTGAGGTTCCTCGTGAAAGACCCTGTATTGATGGGTGATTGCCGGGGAAGGAAACGAAATTTGATATTGTTTAAAGATTTTATTCTTATTGTTTACACCTCGGATTATGCCATCCTGTCTCCTATGAAATAGTGACTGCCATCAAAATTTTGACGTATTCTCCCTTCGAATTTCTGGCTGCTTTGCTCTGCACTTGAATCGTCTTACTATTGAAGATTTCTGAAACTGCCTCCATCAGATCTTCAGAAAGCTTCTTGAAATCCTGTTCCCCAACTGCGTTCAAAGTATTGATTCTGAAACCTATCACTACCGAATCGACGGATTCTAATTCGGATTTTATTTGTTGCATGAACTTGTGCATGACATCTTTCACTTGTAACTTCACGCCAGAACCTTTAAAAAGATGCAGAGGAATGTTGATAGCAGATGGAGGAAGGGGATTTGGATCTGGTTCCACTATTATGGTAATCGTAGCTACTGTTTCTTTCCCGTTCTGCTTCCCCTCAATTCTTATCTTGATTTTATTGTAAGGGAAGTAGTTCTGGAGTATCTCCAGTAGTTTTTCTGCAGTATTCTTCAAATAATCCTTGTTTGCTAATTGGCCACTATGGATTTTGAAGTTCAAAGATTGAGTTTTGCCTTGTTCCAAGTTCATTTGTACGTTATTTATGATTCTTGGAATGATTCTGTCGATTTCCTTATCCAACTTACTCTCAGGATCCGTCAAATCTAATACTATATTCTGCACACACTTCATCGCTTCCGATTTTCCAGAAACATAGTTCGGAGATGGTTTAATCGTTAGGCTCAGTAAAACATCGTTTAAATTTCCGTTAAAGTCGAAGTCAGGTGTTGACGACCATTCTTTATCATAATTACAATAAGGAGATGCTAAAGTTGGTATGATCACTTCGGAAATAATAGGCAAGAATGAATCGGTCGCTCCTTTAGGAGGACGAATATTCAAGTTCACGTCGACAGGTCTATTCTGATCTAAATTGTCCTGAACCTTCTGTTTCATACTTGGCAAGATTTTCGCCAATTCCGTCTTCACGGTACTGCCTTGTAACGATAGATCCATATCGAATGTTTCTAATATTGTTGATGGAGCTATGGCAAACGGTTCCAGAGTGATCTCTAAGTGAGTCCTGACAAGTTTATGATCTTCACTTATGGCTTTGAATGGATTAACACCAACGGCGGTGTTAGGGTACCTCCTTTTGAGGGCATCTTTCAAATAATCTATATTTTGTTTTATGGACATCTCATTCGCTCCGTTTGCTGGTTGGTCAATATTGAAGTCCAATCTCAATGATTTCTTCTCGTCTACGAACGGTTTTATCGTCTGGTGTATCGAATCCAAAGTTTCATCTATCAATCCGTTTGAAAGGGCGTCTCGACTTAGTATTGGAACTTCGAAAGTCGTTGAAATTTCTGGAGAAAGATCCTGTGATTTGGGTACCATGAAGTAAATATCGACAGAGAGCACTTTGGTGTCTCTTAGAGGTATATTGAAGCAGGTATTTAGATTTGGATATTGTCGCTTCAGATATAATTGCAATGTGTCCACTGAATCCAGAACAAACTTCGGAGATACACGGTTTGGTTTTACAATATTCATGTGGATTTCTGATTTCTCATCTCGCTTCAAAGAATCGAGTATTGAGGTCCTGTATTCGGATAGTTTTATCTCCATCAACTTGGAAATATCCTGATGTTGTTGTGACATATCGATTAGAATTTCATTTTGTTCTGGTTTTTTTATAATGATTTCAATATTCGCTTTAATAACTGAGTCACCACTGCCTTTCACTCCGTCGATAACGCAACGTACTATATCGTTCTGGAATTGTATTTCGAATTTATCCTGGATTATCTGTGATATATAATCCACATTTTGACGATTTATTCCGTTAGGATAGTATACAACAATCGGAAATTTATATTCGTCTCTTCTTATCAATGTAACGTAAATGTCAATGACACGTTTTCTGAAATCCGAATCAATCAATTCTTCTAGATTTGTATCAGGTCCTATTGTAACAGGGGCTACCTTTTGGGGCTTAAAAGTATCTATTGGTGGTACACCCGAAGGGTTCGCCTCAGGGGGCTCTGTCACGTCCTCCAGATTTGCTCCAAGTGGTCCTACAATGGTCCACTTATTCTCAGGTGGTTTTATCTCCCACTTTTCCTGTTCTGATGGGTCTGTCATGTTAACCTGGTTTACTCCAGGTGGTGTTACCACGCCAACCCCGTCCACTCCAGGTGGTGTTACCACGCCAACCCCGTCCACTCCAGGTGGTGTTACCACGCCAACCTGGTCCACTCCAGGTGGTTTAAGTATGCCATAGTGGTCTCCAGGATTTATTTCCCATATGGCACTGATTGAATCATCCACATCGTCTGTTTCTGAACTTGGTTCGATTTTGACGATGATATTCATGCTGTTAACGACCCCAATGATATTTTGGAGACCTCTGACTTCGAAACGGATATTGTGGCGATGGAATAAGTTCACAATAAGTTCCTTGATTTGGTTCAGAAGTATCACTTCGAATTCTGTTCTGCTTTTCTGTGGAGGCTGAATATCGATTACAAGAATGACCGGTTTTGTTTTTAATTCCGAAAAAATGTTTGTTAAATTGGATTGAATCCATTGGCCAATTTGATTGATGGGAGCTTTTCCATGTGGAAGAACAACTTCGAAGAAACTCGGAGTTTTCGAAGCATCAATATCTTCAGGTATTTTTCCAGGTATAAGATTAACTAGTGATATGATTTCCCTGATTCTATTGGAACTTTCCATTATTGCATTCGTGATAGATTCCACGAAATAATCCGGTAAATATCTTGATAAAATATCAACCACTCGATCTGAGATTAAATGAATGAAATTTTCGTCGAAAACTTTGGGAGGTTTTATAATTATTTGAATTGTATGGGATTTTGGTCTGATATCTTTACCTATTATTGTTAATAGTACTTTTTCTACCACTTCGCGTATTCGATGATCGACAGAAGAACTATCTGTGGAAAAGTCTATCAAGAATTTGTTCGGATGAACTACTGTTTCCAATTCTTTGTCTCTATTTATCGGTTGAATTATAACATGGATTTCTGCATTTTCAAGATCTTGGTTATCCTTCACAAAATCAATACTGCTGTCTAGTCTCAAATTCGGGAATAATTCGATAACCTGTGTTAGAATAGAGGACTCAATCGTCTTTATATTAATCTTTTGAGTAGTACCCGAAGGTTTGATTTCAAAAGTGAAACCCACAGGTTTGCCATAATTCAAATTATTTTTTGCGGTCGAAAACAAATTTTTCAGGATATCTCGAATTAGTGGGAATAGCCCGTTGACGTTTTTCAAATCAATTTTGATTTTATACATTTCATTAGGTGGAATGAACTTCTGGTGGTTTCCTCCTGGATGAAGTAGTACTTCGACGATAGTCTTCGATAAATATCCTTGTTCGTCAAGATTCGATAGAGTGTTAATAGTAACGTAATCGTTGGGAAAACTTTTTCCTATTATTTCACCTATTTTTCCTGCGATATCTTTAGCGAGTTCTGGTCTTGTCGATGGCGGTGCTATCACTTTGATATTGAAACTTTGAGAAATACGTTTGGCTAAATCTTTCTGGAATTGGGGCAAAAGTTTGATCAGAATTCCATTCATTTCGTTCTCTAAAACAACTCCAGTTTTACCCAAATCGATTTCGAATGTTGATGGAGATACAACTTTTTCAACGTTTGATCCAGGAGAGATGATGACGATGAATTTTAACCCGTTCGTAGTATCAGTATTGGGTCTCACTTCAATCTTCTTATTAGGGAAAAATTTGGTCATTGTGGTCGTAATATCCTGATTCGCATTTTGAAGAAAATGAGGTCCTATAGGTCCTGATGTTTGTATCCCGAATTCCAACGTAACTGGGTTGTTACCACTCAAGATACTTTGCAACATAGAAAGTTTACTCTCGAGGATTTTTGATATCATGGAAACGACAGAAGCATCTGATGGCAAATTTATCACAATTTCATCAATCGCAGGTGGACCAACGGCAACGTGAGCCCCACCACGAGAGGGTTTCAAGCTGACCTCGAGAATTAAATACGTCTTCTTGTTTTTAGGTGTGACAGATATCTCACAATTTGGGAAATAGATAGCGAGTTGAGATGTGAGATCATCCTGAATACTTTTCATGAGGCTTGGATTCGGGTTTCTGGGTGTTTCAATCTTCAAACTGAAGAAAACGGACATGCCGGAACGCATATCTGCGGTGATTTTCGGCAGCAGATTGAGAATCATTGAACGCAGTTCGTATATTATATTGGTGTCTTGCCCGCCAAAATCTATGATCAATGTGGTGTCTGCGCCGAAATTTGGTGCACCTTCAACCATTCTTTCTAAAGATACATCGAATATCACATTCGTCAAAAAACCTCCGTGGCCTATAATAGGAGTGGCACTTATGTCGATTCTACAATCCGGTAAATAGGTCGATAAGTCTTGTAGGAGCTCTCTCTGAGCGAAGTTAACATATCCAGGACCTTGTCCAGGCGGCGTTGTTATACTGAAAGAGAGACTCACGAAGTTGGTGGTCCTCAACTGGGCTTGAATCTGAGATAAAATATTTGGTAAAACTTTTTTGAGGTTTGAAGCCATGGTGACTCCTTGATGCGACAAGTCAATTATCAATTCATGATTGAAACCAAATGATGGCAGGAGTTTGGATAGTCCTCCAGGTTTCTTTTGAAATCGCCTTTCTGAGGGTTCTGCGCACCCGATTTCGATATCAAAAACGTTTTTGTTTGTACTCGTTTCGGATACATGGCTACTAACTTCGAATTTTCGTTCAGGTAGCATGGTTTCAAGAAGGACTCTGAAACCGGTTCCAAGAGATTCGCCAGATTCATCGTTTGCTCCAAGTAGATTAATCTGGATATCCATTGGTCGACAACTGCTTTCTGGTTGACCCATTAGGTACCTCTCGATCAGTTTCTTCGCCATCTTAGACTCCTCAAGGTTTGTGGACTCCACGTTCAGCACGAATTTATCAACTTCTTGGGACATATTCGGGATCAAATCTATGATATACTCGATCTTTTCGACACTTCCGTCCGTGTTTCGAAGCATTTTCGAATTTATATTGAACGAACTGGTGGTACCAGTCAATTTTTTTAGTTGTGCTTTTAAAATGGCTGTGATGCTATGTTCGTATACGAGCCCGACTCCTTTTGGAAGTTCCAGAGCGATAATGAAGCTTGACTCTGAAACGTTTCGACTTTTTTCGAGAGCAGTTTGCAAAATTGTGGATAATTTCGAACTTAAATCGCTTTGTGAATCCAATTGAACGTTAAAAGTTTCGAGGATTTCCTTCTTCGCCAGCTGTGCCGTAGAGCGTGAATTCCTCAAAAAGCCACATTTTATATCGACTTTGATTTCCAGTAAGAAATTCGTCTTGTCATCCGTTTGGGCAGATATTGAGAAAGCTGTGTCGGAAGTATCGATGAAACTAGGAAGAATCTCCCTAATGATCTCGGCTATTTCCTGGGTGAATTCATATTTAACATCTGTGGGAGGGGTGATCATTAACTCTGCATTTTTTCCTGGTACAAGGTCACATTTGCGCAATGCGTCCTTGACGGTTGACCTGATTTCTGTGATAGATCGCCCTCCACGGGATAAATCCACCGCAACTATTTCATCGAAATCTTCTGAAAAAAAAACAGCAATAATGTAATAGGACTAATAGGTACGAGGATGCATTGATATCTAGTTAGCCTAGACCAGTTCCATGCATAAACAAAATATTGCGATACCATATCAACGAACAATAACTTATTAGAAATGTCAGTGTAGAGGTTAAAAAAGTAAACCAGTACCGAGCCATCATCAAGTACCTGTATTTGAAAGGGTTAAAAGGTAGCAGATTTATGAAGATATGCTTAATACCCTTGGTGATCAATGTCCTTCGTATGCGACCATGAAAAATTGGACTGCAAGCTTCAAAATAGGTAAATTTTCCGTTGAAGATGATGACCGATCGGGAAGGCCAGTTTCTATGTCAGTCCCCGAAAATATCGATGCAGTTCATGACATGATTTTATCAGACCGTCGAATTGGGCTAAAACTGATACATAAGAACGCGTTCATCGTATAGTTCACGTCAATTTGGACATGAGAAAATTTCTGCAGAATGGATCCCCAAATGTTTGAATGTTGACCAAAAGCGTGCAAGGGTAGAAGCATCGCGTTCGATCTGTGCTCGATTTGAAAACGATGTAGACTTCTTAAACCGAATTGTTACTATGGATGAGACTTGGGTACATTTCTACGATCCAGAAACAAAGCGACAATCGATGGAATGGCGACACTCTGGTTCTCCAAGACCTAAGAAGTTTCGTGTCCAAAAATCTGCTGGAAAAGTTCTTGCTTCAGTTTTTTGGGATTGCCATGGACTAATCATGACTGATTTTTTTGGATAAGGGTAGAACAATAACTGGAGATTACTATTCGACATTACTGAACACTCTACGGGAAAAAATTAAAGAGAAAAGACGCGGAAAGCTATCCAAAGGTGATTTGTTTTTACAGGACAACGCCCCAGTACACAAATCTCATGTTGCCATGCAAAAAATTAGTGATTTAGGGTTAGAATTACTAGAACATCCCCCTTATTCACCAGATTCGGTTCCGTCCGACTATCATCTCTTTCCTCAACTGAAAAAAAGTTTAAAAAGTCGTAAATTTTCTTTCAACGAGGAGGTAATAAAAGCTGTGGTGGACTGGTTTGCAGAGCAAGAAGAAACTTTTTTTTTGGAAGGTCTAGAGACGTTGCAGGTTCGCTGTAATAAATGTATTCAATTAAGAGGAGAATGTGTTGAGTAATAAAATATTTTAACATTGAAATTTTGTTTGGTTCTATAGTAGGCTAAGAATTTCTCAATATATCCTCGTAGATACAAATATGGAACTGATTTCGCGAAACTCCAACAAAGTTAAAATAACCATTTCAAAGAAGAAACAAACAGTGCCCCGTCTGTAGACCTACCATCACCCGAAACTCTGCTCTTGACAGCTTTAGGTGCTTACTGGTATAGGTCAGTGAAATCATCATGAATTTCTTAGAATGAGTAGGCCCAGCAGTGTTTCTCCAGAGGGTTATCCTGTTATCCAACACCCATTGTTGGACCGAAGCCTTATATTGGTTCTTTCCAAAACCACAGAAAGGCTCAGGTCCAGCATCAGGTGTTAACCGGATGCCCTTTTCGCAAGCTCATCCGCTTCTTCATTTCCTTCAACACCACAATGCCCTGGCACCCATAGTAGGGTCACTTTATTGCCTCTGGTCAGTTGCTTTATGGTGTTACGGCACACCCAGGTCAGCAGAGATCCCTGGCACTCCTAGTCCTGGGCCCTGGCAGTGTGATTCCAGGGAACCCAGCGTGGCCTCTCTGTGATTTTGATCCAACGCTATTACGCTAAACCATATGGATGACTTTTGGTCCAAGCCATTCACGAAAAATATTGCATTAGGACGGTCTGCTTAGACCATTTCAAAAGGCGTTTCGAAATCGAAAATTATAGGCAAAACATCAGATGGTTTTGCCAAGGGGTTCCTCATAGGCCTAACCCAATTTCCAGGTAGAAGCTTCCGATTAAGGAATATTCTTATTGCACCTAACTGAAAGTTAGAGGTGCCTCAGGGATCTGTCCTGGGACTGCTACTATTTTTTTCGTCTCTCAACGGTCTTTCAGAGAATTTGTGAGAATAATGAATTGATAAATCTTCCATGTGTGACCTATTCTGATTGATTTCATTTACTTATGACTTTCCCATCGGCTTTATAGTGAAAACATTTTTTTAACAGGTGGTAATTAGCATTGACTTTCATCATTCGCACTACCACAAAAAAGTTATTTTATGAAAGCTGAATAATTTACCTGTTTCATTGTGGACGAATTTGAAGTTGGACACTAAAACCAGAGGTATGAGAAAATGCCACTTTGGTTTTTTCATTTCTACTAAGCATGAATGGTCCACAAACTGGGCCTATTATGGAAATTGACTCGATTAAATGGCTAGGTTTATATGGTGATTGAATCGATAATTCTGGAAGATTATTTCGCAATAAAATCGCTGCTTCCGTAATATTATAAGCTGACTGAAACCAATGTTAGGTACTCAAAAATTTCATTACTTTCATTTCATGATATTTAATGTGGATAATTAAGTATCGAAGAATTAAATTAAGAAAAATGAAAAACGGTGTGAATGATTCACCATGTTTCATAAATTGTATGTATTGGATTGAGGGGTATTTTTCCACGACCTAGGAATCACTCAGAAAGTTAAATCTCTTTCATTTTCAACTGTGACATAAATCTTTCCTCTTTTAAACCACAGCCAACCTATACTGAAGCTGTTTCCCTGCACTGTTTTTTCATTCCAATGAAACAAATACTAACTGGAATTATGTGTGATTATTTAGAAGTTGATGAAATAAAAGTCAAATATATTGAGTATCTTCAAAAAAATAAAAAGAGAAGACTCTTTTTCATGAAATTTATATTAAAATATGCATAATTATCTCAAATCAGAAACTGAATATTTTCGAAATTGTACAACTAAAAGGTGGGAAGTAATCACCTTCAAAAAAATGTTGGGAGTATTTTATAATTAATAAAACAAGTATCACTGAAAATATTATATTAACATAATACATATATTATAAAATGAAAGATTTTTTATCCTTGCTTCTGAGCCAATTCTTTAGCTCTTGCTCTTTCGATTTTGGCAATACGAGCAGCAGATTTAACTCCAAGTAATCCTCCACCCCATTGTTTCCTGAGTTCATCGCCTCTATCATTGAAATTGGTTTTGATTACTTCCAGAAGTTTGGTCAAATTTGTCCTATCTCCACTGTCAACTTGGGTAATTGCAAGAGAAGTGCAAGTTTTACGTCTTACTAATAGTCCCAATCTCGCTTTACCTTTCACAATACAGTAGGGTACCCCCATTTTCCGGCAAAGGGCTGGGAGGTGTAGAACAATTTCAATTGGGTCGACATCATGTGCAATTACCACTAGTTGTGCTTTTTTCTGTTCAACTAGTTTAGTTACAGTATTAGATCCACTTTTGATGGTATTTGGCTTGGCCGGAATTGAAGTTTCCTTCTTGGCACCCTTAGCGATTTTAGCTTCAGCACGAGCTTTCAATCTATTTTTTTTCTGCAGTTCAGTTTCAGGTCTATACTTCTCTAATAACTTAAACAATTGAGTGGCTGTCTGTTTGTCCACAGTCTGTGTGAATTGATGTATTGGCGGTGGGACTTTCAGTCTCTTTTTGAGAACTGCCATCTGCCTTTGGATTCTTATATACTTGGGCCATTTCACAAACCTTGAGAGGTCTCGTTGGGGTTGAATATCTTGTCCGATTCCAAAATTTCTGACTCTCTTTTCGAATAATGGATTAGATTCTTTTTTAGGGGCTACTTTTTTAGCGGCTAAAGGTGCTGCGGCTACTTTTTTGCCCACCTTCTTCTTGATTTTTTTCTGAACCATTTCTTCGAATCAAGGTTCACGATATATTAATTATATCAAATAAATCCACAAGCGTCGTGCAAGAATTAAAAATTGCACAAAAAGATAACCTCAAAACATAACCCCCAATTGTAACCACAGAAAATCTAATCATAACAAAGAGGAAGAGTAAACAGAACAAAGTTACTTTCAAAGCCATCTTTGTAATAAGCCATGAAATGCGTTGTGGCAACGTCGCATCTATCCGCATCAAGTGGTCAAGCTAGATTATAAAAGAATCTTCAGCATTGAGATGCTGGAATTGTTTGTCATTTATTTGTATAAGAAGATGCTATCCTCCAAATGAAAATTAACCCGTCTTGGCATTTTCCGGAAAAACTCATATTTTGTGAACTCTTGTGAGACTCACAATTTTTTTTCATGAGGGGGTAAAAGTTTAACAAACAAAGAAAAAATATTTACTGTTATCTGTTATAATATAGAGCTTCAACAACTGATATACAATTATAGGCAATTATTCTACAACTTATTGGAAACTTCTCAAAGATGAGTTGGTACCATTAGTATATCAATGTTTTATCCTATTCTGATGCAATAAGCTTGAGTACGTAAGACATTATATTACTTCAAATCGTAAAAATCTTGTGGATTGTGCTTCTTCAAGGCCGTTCAGTGACCTAGTCCCAAAGACCTACTCTGCATGAATTAACCATTCCTTCACCGTGTAATCAACAGATAGAGAAAGTTGAATCGAGGCCAAACACTTCAGAAGTCATCCAACGTTGGAAAAGAAATGTTCTAGTGCTGTGGATATACACTCATAACATATTTTTCATCAAATAGGTAAGTTCTCTTATTTGGGCTTTCGATTTTTCATTAAATTATCTTCTGGAGTTTTAATCGTGTCCACCTTTTTCTTAGTCATCAATGCAAAAGCTATTTTTCTTCTAAATTCTTTTGAATTAGAGCAGTACAGAGTTTTTTCAATAAAACAATATTCCATTTGTAACGAAATGGCGAAAAGGAAGAAAACGAATAAAATAAAGTTTTTTCGAATGAAACAAAAACCCTTCATCGAATTGTACGAAATATCTTGAAAATATATCTGAAACAAATAAACAGAAGAAGAAGGAGAAAGAGGCAGTAAATAAATCAACTCTACCTGCCAAAAAAAATTTTCACGAATTTTCAACTTTGCTCCTGATCTGAACGATCTTTTGACTGATATTTCAAGTGATAATTAAATAATCAGCCCTAAGAAAAAAATGCTCCCTAAATTGCTTACAGGTCATTTTTTGTGGAGGAATAGTTTTCTTGGTAGATACTTTTTGGGAAAATCACACAACTGGGTACTCGTAATTCTTCTTTGGATACCCTGGGCCCTAGGGTAACCTACGGCCTCTATATGGTGACCCCTAGGGTAACCTACGGCCTCTATATGGTGACCCCTAGGGCCTAGGGTTACCATGTTAAGAGTTAAGAGAAGTTGTGGAAGTTAATTTTGCTGGAAACGGATCAAGAAAACTCCTTTTGTCTCAGATGAACTACCGCATTCGTCAAATACGTAACAGTTCACTGATTTCACAGCCGGTATTTTGTGATCATATGTTTCATTCATCAAAGACTAATCTCACATTTAATTTCGGCGATATATCATTATTGAACATTGTGATTTAAAACCGGAATTTGTGACACGTTTTATGAGCAGAAATAATGAAACACCATTAACTGTTTCATAGAAATGTCAAGGCGCATTGGGACAAAACTCAATCAGCAATGCCTGAGGAAATATTGCTCAAGGATAACTTACTCCACCACAACAGTGACACCAACAGAAGAAGCAGGTTGTCCACATTTAAAAGAAATAAATAATGCTAAACCTTATTCGGAAATACCTGGTCCAAAACCTCTGCCTATTCTAGGTAATAGTCGAGTTGCAGTTTATTTTGAATGTTGAAGGTATCACAAAAAAACTACTGTTCTTAGCCGATATTTTCATTAATCGGCTCAACCTCTTCATCAAGCTAAATAAAACGTATTTTCAGGAAATACCTGGAGACTGCTGCCAGTAATAGGCCAATATGATATATCGGATGTTGCTAAATTATCCCAACTGTTTTACGACGAATATGGTAAAATCGTAAAACTGTCCGGTCTTGTTGGAAGGCCTGATTTACTGTTCGTTTATGATGCGGATGAAATAGAGAAAGTTTACAGGAATGAAGGACCTACACCATTTAGACCATCCATGCCTTGTTTGGTTAAGTACAAAAGTGAGATTAGGAGGGATTTTTTTGGTGATCTTGCTGGAGTTGTCGGAGTGTGAGTGATTTTTTTCGGATTTGTCATTAATGAATCGGACCTTATTGTTGAAGACCATTCTCATCTCAAAATTCGGGAAATACAGACATCGCGAATGATATAGCCCTGAAAACTTTTTCTGATTTTCGACTTGCTAAAATCAAATATGTAGGTATAAACCAGCAAATTCTTTCTTGGTTAGAACATACTGAAACTTTATCTGGAGATATCAGAGGTATTTTTAGTTCATAGCCTGCCCGACAGACCTGTCATATCGAATATCTTGGCTGCAACTCCATCTAAAGATCTAACAAATCGTTTCTGAATAATTTAGCGTAACCTACGCATTCACCATTTTGCAACAACTGAGAAAATTATAATCCAGCAAACGCAATAACGCATACAGGGTGTTTAAGGACGTTTCTGCCAAATATGTTGTATGAAACTAAGAGATGAACCTCTACTTATGTTGTGATAAGATTATTTCTTCGATTTATGGCATGATTTTCACAAACAAATTTTTCATAATTGACAGACATGGAGAGCAATGGAAAACATTCAGGACAAAAGTACAGAGGCCCATCCTTCAACTTCAAACCGTCAAAAAGTACATCACACCCATAGAAGACGTAACGAATTATTTTATCGAGAGAATGCTTGAAATGAAAGATGAAAACGATGAAATGCCTGGTGACTTCGACAACGAAATTCACAAATGGTCCTTGGAATGTAAGTTTTGTTACTCAGAATCCATCACCTCATTTGGAATCATTAATGGTTTTCTAGGTATAGGCAGAGTGTCCCTAGATACAAGATTGGGCTGTTTGGATCCGAATTTACCAGCTGACTCAGAACCGCAAAAAATCATCAATGCTGCAAAATATGCCTTGAGGAACGTGGCAATCCTCGAACTGAAATTTCCATTCTGGCGCTATTTTCCCTCAACTGTATGGACGAATTACGTCAAGAATATGGACTACTTCATAGAGTTAGTTTTTTTGTTATCTAAGTAAGCTTTTAGCCCAGAAATCGTCCAAGCACATGCTTTTAACTCAAAATTATATTAGAAGAGCTATTTGCAGACATTAATGTCTTTCCCAAAATGATTTCTCTCATTCTTATCTGACAAAATTGGTTTACAAGTCAGTGTAACTCATATTGGAGGAGTTACAACTTCATGTCGCTCATTTTGGATGAGTTACAAAATCATGTCACTCATTTTGTGAGGTTGCAAATTCTTGTCGCTCATTTCAGATGAGTTTCAAATTCTTTTCGCTCATTTTTGAAGAGTTACAGACCAGTGCAACTCATTTTGGATGAGTTACAGATCAGTGTAACTCATTTTGGATAAATTCAACTCAGTTCCGGATGGAGTACAAGTTGATCTTATTCATTTTGGACGAACTCCAAAACTGTGTTACTCAATTCGGCTGCCAAAATTGTAATTTACTCTGCAAATAAACATGATTCCCTAACTACAGCTATATACAGGATGTAACAGCCAAATGGAATAAATTCGATAACGAATAAATGAGGGGGTGTTGGGAAAAACGCTCGGACACGTCGATTTGTAATTTTAAATGCGCATATTTTTCAAGAAAATAATATTATATAGGGTGTTCCATGCGACCGTGGCCAATACCAACTTTCTTATTTCAATTGCAACCCCCTGTATATTATTTATTTTTTGGATTCTTCAGAGAATTCTAGACACAATTCATGCACAATGTTCTATACCTATCTTTAATTATTTCGGAAGTATTAAGTGTTTTCAGATTTATTGCAAAAATCAAAGTTTTAAATGAAAATTATTTTATTTCACAAATTCGGTACATTACACTTAAAGCCTAATAAGTAATACTGATTATTTCTTAATTATTAAAAAAAACAAAAAAACATTAATGTCAATGTAGGAAATGTTCAAAATGCTCGCCGCGAACGTCTTGGCAACATGCTAATCTGGTGTAGAATTGTCTTCTAACGTTACTCAACATTTCAGGCGTTTTTGCTTACTTTCTTCATATCAAGAGATAAATGGGAAATAAGTATTGAGTGTTATGTATCGAATTTGTGAAATAAAATAATTTTCATTTAAAATGTTAATTCTGAAAACACTTAATATTTCCGAAAAAGTTGAAGATAGGTATAGGACATTGTGCATGAATTGTGTCTAGAATTCTCTGAAGAATCCAAAAAATAAATAATATACAGGGGGTTGCAATTGAAATAAGAAAGTTGGTATTCGCCACGGTCGCATGGAACACCCTATATAATTTTATTTTCTTGAAAAATATGCGCATTTAAAATTACAAATCGATATGTCCGAGCGTTTTTCCTAACACCTCCTCATTTATCCGTTATCAAATTTATTCCATTTGGCTGTTACACTCTGTATATTGGTCCTTGGTGATTCAATCATTGTCCCTTGTCCCTTATCTTGTTTTACTTTTATAGTTGAATATAATAAATAAATTTATTGAATTCTTTTACCACAGAGTGTGTATGAAACATATAGACGCCGCTATGGAAAGACTAAAATCGAAAACAGTAACGAACGAAAATGATCTATCACTGGTGGAAAGGATTTTGGCAAGTGAACCAGATCCAAAAACAGCCTATATTCTAGCTTTGGATTTGATTCTAGTTGGAATAGACACGGTAAATGAATCATCTCTATTCTCTACATTTTCACTTGTTTTCATCCACATAATAAGCAGATTTAAAACCATCCTACTTAAAGGACATCACAAAACCTCAGTATATCGTATTGTTTCAGATATCTATGGCAGTATGTTCCATACTTTACCAACTAGCAACTAGACCAAATGAACAAGAGAAATTATATCAGGAATTGAAGAAGATTCTTCCAGATCCAAAAACACCACTGACAGCATCTCTCTTGAATGAAATGGTGTATCTGAAAGCATTTGTCAAAGAGGTTCTAAGGTAAGCTTCACTACTAATACTACTTTTAGCAACGGATATTTTCGAGGTTTTTCAGATATCTAATTTATGTGTGCTCTTCTTCCTTTAGGATGTATTCCACTGTGATAGGTAATGGTAGAACATTGCAAGAAGATACTGTTATTCGAGGCTATCACGTGCCAAAAGGGGTGAGTTGTAATGGACAGTTTCACTGAAAAACATCCATGTTCATATACAAATTTTCCTGAACACAAAGATAGTATAATCCAATGTACTCATAAGGCTTACGAACAACCTCGGTCACAGGGGATATCCCTGAGGAACACCTTATCTTAAACTTAACCAAACAGTCCAAATCTTCTCAGAAACTCTTGAGTGGTATATTTCAAAACAGAACTAATATTTTCATACTCATATCTATTTCGATGGTGAAATGAAAGTGAACTAGAATTAAGTCATGAACAATTCGAATATCTTATGAAATACTTCCAGATTCAAGTCGTGTTCCCAACTTTGGTAACAGGAAGTATGTCGGAATTTGTGAGTGAACCCGATGAATTTCTTCCTGATAGGTGGTTGAAGCAAAGTGGAACCAACTACAAACTTCACCCATATGCTTCTTTGCCTTATGGTCATGGAGCAAGGATGTGCCTGGGAAGGAGATTTGCAGATTTGGAAATTCAAGTTCTTCTGGCTAAGGTGAGGCATGAATCTGTACGAAAACTAGATACCATTTCGTTTTTTTATTAAAATATCCATGTGAGTTCCTCTTTCACAGCTTATACGTTCTTTCAAATTGGAATACAATCATGAACCACTAGAATACAAAGTGACGTTTATGTATGCACCAGAAGGAGAACTCAAGTTCAAAATGACACCAAGGGATTGTTGAAGTTACCAAAGAATACTATTAAATTTATTATTGCAATATATTTTTATATTTAACACCTTGTTTGCGTTGTTTTTCCTCACCTCATCTTAGAAATTAATTTTACAAAATACATTAACTTAGAAACCACATACTCCCTTTTTGCTCCCATTCAAAATGATTTTTTGGTGCAAGATTGGCACATAACTTGGTCAAATACAAGAATTCCACCAACTTATTCATTTATAATACACAGATTCAAAGTTTTGCATCACTTCATTCTCAAAGGAAGGAATTTTTCAATAGGTATTTTGTCTGCCGACATAAATCGTTGAGTGATAAGTGAGATTGAATGTGCAAGAATTGTGACTGGAAAAGGCCACGCTAAAAGATTCTTGGCTGGTACATAATAATTGGAAACGACCATAAAGTTTTCAAATACACAAAGTTATTTCTGCATATTTTTTAAACTAGGAATGGAGCACCACAAAAATGAAATCCGGGGAAAAAAGTGTAGGTACAATGCCTAAGAAAAAAAATATCAATTTGTAGATTTTCAACAGCAATTGAAAATTATGTACTTGGAAACTACATATGTTATGATGTTAATGAAAAATAGAAACTTCAAACCCTGTACCTCAAAAACGAAAGAGTATGCGGACCTAAGTATTCACCTCTTTGCGTTTGTGCCTCTATTTAAGAAACACTCTGTATTATCCCCACTAAATATACTTCTGCGAAATTTCATTTGTTCTATGGGACTCCCATAATCAATTTCGACTAAGTATGGTGGAAGCATAAAAGCTTATCTAAATCTAAATCACTACGGATGTCATTATTATTCCATTACTTATTGTCCTCATACTATCACTTCTCGATTCGATGATGCTATATTCAAAAATTAGCATTAATCTGAAACAAATATGTCCACAAAACCATTCCTTGTATTTTTGATTTCACTGATTTGCAGCACAATAGCAGTAAGTTGATACCTTTTTCGAATTTCCAATCAAGGAAGAATCAGTTGTGTGAATATAGACTATGTATTGAATACATTTTTCATGTTTCACAACCAATTCTATCATGCAAATAATGGTTTTAAAAGATTAAAATCATTCGGGATAATTTTCGAAAGTCATCTATTTATTCAAGATAAAATAAATGTAAACACTCATGGAGTATTATGTTGTTCAGTTTATATTTGAAAATATCTCTTTTTTTTAATAGTTTTGTATAAATTTTCTCTATTTTCGGTTTTCATCGCCCTATAATACAGAATTATGAAAATAATGTTGAAGGTTCAATCAATATGAAATATACAGGGTGTCCCAGAAAGGTATAAAAACTAATAGGGTAGGTAGTAGCTTTGTTTCTAAATACAATGATGATACTACGGCCCTCTTTTCACTTCGATTTTCGATTTATTGTTTTTATATTATTTTATTCGTTTATTTTCATTAAATTTCAACGGTTTTCATAGCATTTAATATATTTATGAATTCCATTTTGCTTCAGTGGATTCACAGTTCACAGATTCAGATTCACTTTTAATTCACAGTTTCAGTTGCCGAAAAACAATTTAGAAGAATGCGTCAAAACGACTGGTGTGAAAGTGACACCGGAAACTCTAAAGCAGCTTTATGATGCCAACAAAGGAAGAAATTTCGACATTAATTCTATACCTGATGAAATGCTGTGTCTTGTAAAATGTGTTCTAGAGAAAAAAGGCGTCATAGATGCAGCAACCGGAAATATTTCAGTGGATAAATTGAAAAATGATAAAATGCTGGAGAGAGTACCTAACAAGAAAGCCTTTATAGAATGTTTGGGTAAAATAAAAGGAATATCATCATGTGAAGATATAAAAAAAATTATAGAATGTAGAGTATTAAGTCAAAAATGACGTTGAATACCAAGAAAATGGATGGGATTATGCACTGAAAGGAATGGCAGATTCAGTTTGGAGTTTGGACCCTTTTATTTCTTATTTAAACACAAATAAATTATTTAACTCCTGAATTCATATTTCCTTGGAGCCCACCAAGTTTTTTGATTGAAATTGTACTGTAAGTCATCAGTGACTAGGAAGCTATGAGCCCGTAGTGATTTTTTTCTTGTGAAACATTTTCGCAGCCATTGTGACGCAATATTGATTGTTCTGAATTAGTATCACACAATAATCCAACGGTTTACACGTTATAGAAAGAATTTATTTGTATTCGGAAGCAATATTGACCTGAAAATATATCGAACAATGTGCACATTGTGTCGTTTTAACGATCTAATCAGTAGAGAGAAGGTAGTTTACGATAGATTCAATAATTATTATACATAACGCAATGTCGTGTAGTGTTTCCATATCAAAATCGGGACTTTCTTACGGGTATTGAAACCTTGTTTTCAATGATACGTTCGCTTTTTTATGTTACTGAAATCTAATAAGTGAATAAGCTGGACTTTGATGAACAATCTGATTTTCTATTTCTGATGATTTTCGCCACATTTACTTCTAAAACTTGAAAATGGATATATGGTTATACAGGGTGTTCTTTAATTACGTACTAAAGAAAAGAGGAGACCAAAAACGTTTCGTTTTTGAAAAACAGGGTGTTAAAGTTTGAATTGAAGTTTTTGTCTTATAATATGTACATTTCACAAAATATTCGACTGAAATTTGGCATAGATATTAAAATTTAGTGTTGCATAAGGTCAGTATGTTCCGTATACATCCAAATTGTGTTAGACTTCAAACTGAATGAATAGAAATTGTCAAGAAAATAATGATTATACAAGAAAAAATTAATACAGAATCTAAGGGTGAATAGGGGGTGCATGGCTAAGACCAATTCTAAAAGACTGTGTACCCTTCGATGACTGAACACATTCTAGGCATCTTAGTTTCGATGACTGAACACATCTTAATCTTAGTGTACCCTATGAAAGTATCCGTGATTTCTATGGAAAAGAACACTATCAATGTCAAAATATGTTTGCATCATGTCAAAGTATGAAATGAAGTGAATATGGCTGACGCTTATCAGCAACACGAACAAGAATTGAGTGGTCGCATAGAAAACGACGATGGAATTGAACCAAATCCATCAGATACTTACGTCTTCGTAGTGGTGGGTGCTACAGGAAACTTTGCTGTCAATTGCCTCCTTCCAAGTCTTTGGCTCTTATACAAGCACGGGTATCTTCCACCCAATACAACAGTAATAGGGTTCTCAAGAAAGCAGTTCACTAATAAAGCTTACGCTGAAAAAGTTTGTCCATACTTTCGTCATACAGAAGCAGAAAAAGGACTCATACAATGCTTCTTCAGCCACGTGGTTTACTTTAGAGGCAACTGCGACAACAGGAGTGATGTGCAAGAGCTAAACAGTAGACTTGAGAAGATAGGAAGGGATAGAATTATGCACATTTTTTACCATTTATCACTACCGCCTCATATTTACGAAATTTGTACTCAGTTGATAAAACAGGAAGCTATGTCTAAAAGTGGGAAAACAAGGATTTCTATAGAACAACCATTTGCTCCAGACTTGCCTTCTTTCACAAACTTGCGTGCTCATTTGGTATCAAACTTCGATCCAGACCAAATATTCCTACAGGACCATTATCTAGGCAAAGAGATGATACTTAGCCTCTTCTCTCTCAGATTTGGCAACACGATATTCGAAAAAGTTTGGGACCGAAACAGCATAGAATCCGTTCTTTTGAATATAGAGGATACTTCAGACGCTTCAAAAGGTGCTACTTTCGATAAGTACGGAGTTATAAAGTCTCAAATTATGACCCACATGATGCAGATGATTGCTCTCATTGCCATGGCTAAACCTGAGAAATTCAACACGGAATTTATAAGGAAAGCAAAGCTGGATCTTCTGTCGCAAGTTGATGAAATCGAGCTGAAGGACGTCGTGTTGGGACAGTATGTTGGCAACCCTGAAGGTACAGATGAAGAGAGGGTATCTTACCGGGGACACCCTGATATTGACGAGGATTCCATTACCTCAACATTCGCTGTGGTTGTTGTCTTCGTCAAAAACGACACATGGAAGGACGTTCCTTTCATTTGTAAATGTGGAAAAGCAATGAAGGAAACTAAGCAGGAAATTCGGATACAGTTCAAGGAAAGCTCAAACAGCCTGTTCTCCACGAAATTGATGAGAAACGAATTGGTTATCCATTTCGATCCAGGGGCTTCTGTTCATCTCAAGATGGTGATGAAGGCACCTGGAATGGATCATAAGTTGGATCATGTTGTCTTCACCCTCTCGTATTCTGGTAAACATATGAGCATCAAGCTTCCAAATTCTTTTGCAAGGCTGTTGTACGAGATGCTCTGCGAAAAGAGAACGAATTTCGTGTCTTTTGAGGAGATAAATGAAGTTTTCAGAGTGTTCACTCCGGTTTTGGAGGAGATACAGAATAAGGAGTTGGAGCCATTGGCGTATTTTAGAGGGGGAAATGGTCCGCTCGAAGCTGCAGAACTGATAAATGAATATAATTACGTTGATAGGGAACATAGGGTGGCGAAATCATCGAGAAAGAAACATTTATAGATTATTATAAGATTTAAACTATTCAAATGTCTTATTTTCAGTCTTCGTCCATTTCTGTTGAACAATGATACAGGATATGATATAAAAATTGGTCATTTTCATTTGAAAAACACGCCAAAGTCTATTATAAGTTAATCCCACGCTTGTAAGTATTTTTCCTTCACATTGAAACGGTCCCAAAGCTGACCAAGCCCTTTAAGAAAACCCTTTCGTGTTTCCTTACTCCGCGCCGAACTGTCAACTGTCTCTTTTCATAATCTTCTTTGCCCTCCGACCAATGAACGAAGTTCAAGATATTCTTGAACATGAAATTCGAAGTATGTGTATTACAGATAATATGATTGCTCCAAAATTCCTATCCTACAATTGGATTTCATCAAATCTATCTAGGAAGTAAACTGCTCCACATGATTTAGGGATATAGACTCAAATAATTAAAAAATATAGTTAAAATAAGATTTTCGTGATGAAAATTCATATCAATATGATTTCAAGTTGAAAATTAATTTTAGCTTGTAGGTCTGCAGCGTATACAGGATATGGTTAAAAAAAATCGAGTAAAATAACGAAATTTTATTCCCAGAGAATTCGAGCATTTTAAGACTATCAATACAATGTATGGCCTCCACGGGCATCAATAACAGCTTGACATCTTCTTTGCATACTACACACGAGGTTGTTGAACATTTCTTGAGGAATTTGGTTCCATAAACGGGGCAGAAGTTCTCTCAGATCATTTAAGAATTCTGGGGTAGGTTGATGATTATCTAATCTTCTTTGGATCATATCCCATGCATGTTCTATGCAATTCAAATCTGGTGAGTGCGGAGGTATTGGTAAATGTGGAATACCAAGCTCCTCGCGCGCATTCTCAACTATGGCTGCACGGTGCGGTCTAGCGTTATCGTCTAGAAATTGAAAAGTTTCACCAATAACAGCGTGAAAATTTGGTAAAACATTGTCAATGACATGCTCCCTATAGTGTAAGGCGGTCATATTCCCAGGACAAATGTGTAGAGATCTGTGCGCCCGTTGAAACATATCCCGGCTCATACCATAACACTACCCCCTCGGAATGGATGGACTTCTTGGACATTACGATTACGGGGTATGCGTGGGATTGTCTATACCCTTATTCTTCGAGAATCTGAAAATCGTCCATATCTGGATTCAGCAGTGAAAAGGACACTACTCCATTGATTGTTCCAATTGATATGTTGCCTTGCCCATTCCAATCTTTGCCGCTTATGGTCACGTGTTAATTGAACTCCTCTTGATGGACGTCTAGAACCTAGATTCACCTCTCTCAAACGTCATCTGATGGTTTCGATGGAAACTTGGACCCCATCTGCATTTTGAAGAGTATTCCGTAGCATTCTACACGTAGATGTAGGGTTTTTTCTCGCCGAAACAGTGATGAAACGATCCTGAGCAGGTGTTGTTTTTCGTCGCCCACCAAGCCTTGGTCTTTCCAACACGGAATCTGTCTCCCTGAACCTATTCCAAAGTTGAGATATCACACTTTGGCTGACTTGGAGCCTTCCCGCTACAACAACCTGAGTTAGGCCACCCTGTAGCATTCCGATAGCCCTATTAGCCTCAGCGTTTGTTAATTTACGTCTTGGCATTTTCAGAAAGCTCGTTTCAAATCGAAGCCGTTGATAAACTGACTTCAAGTTGTTATTGAGTTTTAAATGATTTTACAGCGATTTTCGCGAAGATTACATATACATACTTTTAAAAACGATTGAATACGATATCCCTAACTCTTGTGGAGCAGTATATTAGTTAAGCTGTCCCAATTTCATAATAATTAATAATTTTGTCATTATTCAATTCTGGTGTAAATTGTAATTGGATTGTCATCAATACGGTGCAAATAAAAGCTATTTCAGACGTCAACAGAATCAGTCGACTCAGCCTTTCGCCAATATTTCATGGTGGTACCTAAGTCTGCACTAGTTGAGTCACTTGTTCTTGAGTTTTATGAGCAGAAATTGTTGTGAGAGGAAAGTGTTGAGATATTATATTAAATGCAGTTGAATAATGGGGACAAAATAGATTTGATCTCTTCTTGAGATGGTGACCATTTCAATGTCCAGATGCCGATTACTCTAGCTGTCACTTTTTGTGTATCGAAGCAGCCAACTTTTTCCATTTCCTGTCGTAAATCTATTCTTGATCAATTTACCATTGCATAGCCGTGTATGGAAGGCCTGAGGTCTAACAAATTCACTACCCTGTATCTGTATATACCTACCACAATCACTGATCAATCTGAGAGTCTTCAAAAATGTCTGTCTTACTTTCCTTATGAAACGTTGAAAGTCCTTGCACCAATTAAATCATACTCACACTGAGAAAAATGAAGGGGTAATTCTTAAAATGCCATATACGATAAATTAAAAAATGATGTAATCTACCTTAATATTCTTATTAAGTTGTCAAGTCCACGCATTCGCTCGAATTTTTACTAATATTCAACTAGAAGTGATAATTCAATAATCAATGCATTATGATAATTCTACTCTAGATAAGTGGTTTGATTGAAATACGGGGTACATCAAATTATTACTGTTAATGATTGAAGAAAATTATAGTTCCATGTAAATAGATATTTTCATTGATCATAGGTATTCATTTTGGTCTTCTATTTAAGCCTTCATACCCATGATCCTACGGAAATGGTAAACACAGTGAAAACTAACAATTTTCGAATGACCCTGTAACTTCGAGAAGCTGTCCTTGAGTTGTCATTCAAAAATATTGCAATTTCTATTCCAGAAAGAACATTAAATTCCGCAAGTTCAATATTTTTCCGAAAATAAGTAAGCACCTTTTAATGATATGTTGGATATGAGATTGTTGAATAATCATGAATATTGTAATTAAGCGATAAAATAGAGCATGAAAAATGTTATAGGTACGCTCCTAACGAAATTGTCATGCAATTATAAATAGAACAGGAGAGAAAAATGGGTAACATTTTTTCTTGTTAATCGCCTACACAAACAAGTATGTTAATTGTGTACTTGGTTTGTTCGGAGGTGTTACTCGCCTTGTAATTTCTTAAGCTGGGATTTGACACTCGCGAACTACAAGAAACGGGCGTCAAATGAAGACTTTCGTGTGCCAAAACGCCTACACCTTTACCTAGGAGCATAGAATATGCTTCTAGCCTTTACTATGAAACAAAATTGATTCTGCTACTAAGGCGGTTATTCTAAAACATGAATGACAACTGAACCATATAGAGATCAAGAAAACACATCTGTCATTTTATATTCCGAGTTTGAAATTATACGCCATTTCTTGAAATAGTGTATTGACTTCATTTCTGGGTGATATCAAGTACACGTATCGAATTAAAGGCGTTCGTGTACAGCTTTATTGCTTGTTGATCACTGAGTATTAGGGTCTTCTTCTAAAAGATGTTCAGTACCGGTATTATTTTGTGGTATTACACAAAAATTGGATGGATGTTTCCCCCTCGGTTTCCCCTGCACCCTTGAAACTTCTGAGTATCTTGCATATTTTGTCATCAGGTTTATATTAAGAAATTTCTAAATATGAAACAAGAGACTTCAATAAAATTGAACTGCATTTTCATCAAGTGAAGACCGACCCAATTCCATTTGGGACAATTGGAAAAAATTAATGTTACAGCAATGCTTTCATTCTTTAGCTAGGTATAATCTTCGATCTCGCGAGAACTAGTTTCATGGCAACTTCCAGTAATGACCAGAATCTTCACGACCGTTTCACCACGGTTACAGTTTATCTCCTGAAACAATTCTCTTTCCCTTCATGAATTCACAATGACCTCCTCCGTTTTACAGTACACGACAATCAGATACCTTACGTCTAACAAATCGATGTTTATTAGAACTTAAGTGGCATAAACAAAAGCCACCTTGCCTTCTTTCGATATTGAGAAATAGAGACCGAAGAATCTCAACACCGACCTTTCACTGTCGCACTGATCGATTGATCTTAACCTTTCAAACGCCTTATCTTTCTCACGATTTCAGATCAACAGGAAGGTATTGTCAATACAAATCATCAGAAATACCATTTGGAGAAAATCTGATTTCTGATTATGAATTCCTATGGGTACTGGGTAGTGAACCCCAGAAGTTGCGGACAAGTTTGATTCATGTATTGCAGATGGCAGGCAACCATGCCTCATGAACAATTGGAGGCTCCTGTTTCCTATTCATGTTGTTCTTATTCCGATGGCTCCCAAATTTATCATTGGATTGGACTTTTGATATGGGAAATGACTTCTTTATCAGCGAACAAAATGTCATGTCGAATCTTCGGAATCTATTGTGATACAGTTTCCCTTTCGAAAACCAATTATCTACAGGTGTTTCAAATCGATGTTATACACCTATCAGCAATCAAGACATATTGTCATTGTTCCTGAAATTTAACAATTAGTTATGGCTAATTTTCAATACAATCGTTAGGACTAAGCTCCGTGTAATTTATGGGCTTCTTGTGACATAACTTAACGGTTGAATAGTCTACTGATTGTTCAAGGTGCATTGAAATTTGTGTGCCATGCAATCTCAGATTTTATGTATAATTTTCTCACACAAGATGCATATCAGTGTTTCAGAATAGGAAATATCTAAAAAATTCCTGCTTGAAAGGATTCAATGAAATTTTGTCCCATCTTTTTGCAGATCGAAAAACTTGCCACAAATTCTATACAAATTTTACTACAGGTCCTCATAAAAGGTTTTCTGAAAAGGGTGGTAACAGAGTAATTGAGATTAATATCTCAAGCCCAATGGCTGAATTTGATTTCAGATGCAGTGCATATTGCATATACGTTGAATTTAATTTGAATATAACATCTTTATTTGGAGTATGCATTTGTGTTTCGTTTCAAAAGCTCATTATTGTGTGTTTCACTTATTGGTTTATAATGACATGAAAATAAGGGAGATTGATTTGAATCCAACTCAACGCGTTATTTAAGTATAGCCGAATTCTTCACTGTCTTAACTGACACTCCTGTGAAATATAAATTAGCTGCATTTGAAGCAGCTAGGATGGTTAGGAAGAAAAATAAAATCCCTATTCCAAAGATTTGAAAACATTGAGAAGATCCAAATCATATATTAGAAATAAAGATTAGGGGAAATACGTACAAAACGACATACCTACATGAACAAAATGACATAGGCATCATAATTTGGGTTTGGAGGTATCAAATGCGGAACTGCCTACCAAATCTCACGACCCGAGTGGCTTCTATTAACCCCTGAAAACTCGCAAGCGCCACTCTAGATCATTCGGTCGTTATGAGTGATAACAGAAACCAATAGGTCACGTTTGTTTTTTCATTGCGCCAAATTTTTTGAATAAATGACCAGTTTTCACCATTTTCTTAATTTATGTTGCATTCATTTCAAACTTTACTTATTTGTCATTGTATTAATGAAGCTTTTTTTATGTAATTATTATTACATAAATATATTAATTATTTTATATTAATATTAATACTTTTTGTATTAATTCGATATATTTCTAGTTCTATAACGCTTTATGGACAAAATGACATATACAGTGAACGGACAAAATGACATGGGTATTCCAGCTGAATTAACCGTATCTACCGGACAACACCGCGACCATTCATCCGAGGCTCTATCAGCAAACAAAGAGCCAGGACTTGTCTTAAAAAATTCATAACAGAATATTCATCTCAAGCTAATAATGAAGGAAATGCATCTTTACCTACTCTTGCTGATCCTATGAGGAGGTTCCTCCAATCCCTAAAGGACGATTCATAAGTGGACAAGGCAAACGTGAGCCGAAGACTCGATAAACGTACTTTATTTCAAATTCTATGCCTAACATGATTGCAATAAAATAAAAAAATTAGCCCATACCCCTCCAAAGAAAAGAAGTCCCTATAGGGCATTATTTAAAGAAGACAAGGAAGAAGAAAATGTTTCTAGCAACTTTCGAGATGATGAAGACGACTGTCCATCTGTCGATTGTTTTGAACTTTTTTCCCGATTTAGATCGGGAAAAAACCAGCGTCCTCCAGGATTAGCCCTGGAAAAGACTGGTTGCATTGGGCTCACGCATCTTGTGCTGATGTTCCTAGAAGAACCAAGCGTTTCAGTGGTCATCTTTGTCAGTAGTTTTGTAACTATGTGTAGAAAACTACAGTTGCCTATTGCCGGTATGTCATTTTGTCCATAGCATGCGAACAAAATAAATTTCGTCTTTCCCAATTTATCTGAGAATATTTTATTTTTTGGTACTTTCATATTGATTAGATTTTATGAAGAGGGGACCAAAGATCATAGGTGTAGGATAAGACATCACTATAATTCACTACTAACAAGTTATGCCTCTGAAATAAAACCCTATGTCATATCATATTGAATACGTACTTCCCCTACATAATTCAATTTGTCTTAACAAGCATGAAGAATGAACAGTAGTTGAAAAAAGGCAATGCCTATTCAACCATCGATGGTTTCACTTATGCAAACAGCCTTTCTCCATCCTACGAAGCATGGCTGAATGCATCCTTTCGGAAAGCTCACATGCAAAACCCACCAAAGTGTCCCCATTTGGCAATTCCCAGGAGCGTGAAGACCTTCGTCGAGTCGATAGATCGGATCCAGAGGACTTGAGTACCATGGAGTAATCAGATTAGAAAAGAACAACTGTTCTTATCTATGTGTAAGCCAAAACCGTTGTTATTCCATACGTTGTGCTTGAGATATTCGCTTAGTCTATGATATTCGCATCAAAGTCGACAAGAAGTGAAAGGGATTGATATTGGGCAGTAATAGAGGAATCATTGGGGTACAACCCGGCTGCAAGAAGTGCAATACGATATTATAATGATTACGGTAAATTTTTGTTGTTTTTTGAGTCGCGACAAGGTGCCGGTTGTGTGTCGATTTTTCTGAGTGGTTTTATTTGGATTTTGGATGCGTTTCTCGGTAATGTTGTAATGCGAATGATTTTTTGTTATCATCTCAAGAGAATGCAAAGGGTTCGACATTTCAATATTTTTACTTGCTGAGTATTCTCGAAATACGCATCCTGCCGTTCATCAGTCTGAGGAATTTGTCCAGAAAGCTTTTGATCAAAATAATTTTTTTGGTCACTTTTTGGTTGGAATCTCTGTAACTTTCTAATTTCGAGCCGAGAATGATCTCAATCGATAAGGTTGACCCTCTGATGGAGAATTCCCGCTAAAATTCGATCATGTCCATTCAGCTGTGACATTCTGTTTACAGGGTGAGTTTTTGAATTGTGAAAACTGGAGATTCTGGTGATGAAAAAACCTCTTTTGATATTCCATTCAAAAAGAAAGAAACGGCCATTTATGAACGAATTTTTGTACGCCACTATAACACGATTTTCGAATTTAAATGGATACATCTCGACTGAAAATGAATTAATTCATAAGAAAACACTCCAGTACTGAAACCTTATTGGACTTAAAATTTCGAAAAAACATCGTGTAAGTAGATTGACCTCGTTTTTGTCAGTTCAATAAATCAATTCACAGTATCTGTCAACATAATCTTCTATTATTCCTGATATACTGAAATCATCAGGAAATCAAAATTCCGAATGCCTTGTATGTAGGTACAGAACCCCTAGTCGAATTTTACCCATTATCATGGCAAATTTTGAACCAATACAATACCTACCAAATTCAATGAATATCTCTCAGAGTTTTCGGTACAGACGTTGCCAGTAACACAAATTTATCGAATTCCCAAAATGCATGAAGAGAATATAAGATATCGTGTTCAGTAGTCCACTGATTTCTAACTTCATCACATGGTAATAACAAAAAGAAGGTTCATTATTTCAAATTTTTTGACAGCTGCAAAGAAAACGTGAATGATTCCGGATATTTTACCACGGAAATATTGGGAATTCTTCTGTCAATAACTCGCCAGTATTTTATACAGGGTGGCCCACCCCAGACGCGGTTCTCATTTTGAGGCAGTGAATGAAGACATTTCGAAAATTTTTTTTTCGTGAAATGTGAAGGACAATCAAATGCACAATTTAAAATTGTTTTCACATATACAGGGTGTTCAATAACAAAGATATAGACCATAGTTACACTTTTTTAAATGGAATACCCTATATATGAATTCAAAAATTGAATGGCAAGCTCAAATAATGATGAGTTTATAAATACCATTTTATGCCTTAGAAGAACCATTGTAAAGAAAATGGCGAAAAATCGAAAAAAAGGAGTGTTTTTTATTTGCAATTAATGAATAAACCCTTCAAGCCAACGAGACAGACAATGTTTTTTCGTGTAGACATATTGGCTACCCTTATGCAGAAGAAAAAAATTTAACTCTGGAAAAACTGAGTGATCATAATTAATGTTCAAACATTAACTACAAATATAATGGTCAAAAACTTTCTTATTTCAAATGGCACACCCAGTATTTCTGTACCTTGTTGAACGTAAAAATTAATATCGAAACTATCTTCATGGGGTTGCCCTATACCTAAACCTAATAGTTTTCAAGTAATTTTCGATTGTTAATTCAACTAGTCAACCTACTATTATGGTTAGCGATATTCATAGAAATACTTGGAAATATTTGTGGGGAAATGCTCACATATTTGAAATCTGAAAAACTCATATGAAGATCGCAATAATGGTGTTGCGGTCACGCAAGATTTATTATTCCTTTATAAATGATTATCTACTGTTTTTCTGAATATCAATTCTTTTTTCAATTATTTTCAAATTAATTTCGCCTAGAAGGTATTTTTCGCCATTTTCTCTTAAATGGTTCTCCTAATGCATAAAATGGTCTTTATAAACTCATCATTATTTGAGCTTGCCATTCAATTTTTGAATTCATATATAGGGTATTACATTGAAAAAAGTGTAACTATGGTCTATATCTTTGTTATCGAACACCCTGTATATGTGAAAACAATTTTAAATTGTGCATCTGATGGCCCTTTACATTTCACGAGAAAAAAATTTTCAAAATGTCTTTATTTACTGCCTCAAAATGAGAACCGCGTCTGGGGTGGGCCACCCTGTATAATTCTGGTTCAGCGGTCTGGACAGAATTTGGCATGAAAGTATAGGTCATTCTCCTTGTCCTCTCTACAAAGAGGTCGTAGTAATTATCTACATATTTATCAAAATGTTTATCAACTTTGGGAAAATAATGAATTTGAAAAAATATTATGTGAATTCAATAATTCCAAAAGACCTGGCGAATGTTGAAGAAACTTTTTTCTCGGTTAATACTGGAAATATTTCACGTATATAAACATGACTGGAATATTTTAACCGTACGGAAATCAAGAATCGAGTGTTGAAATTTTACTGAAAAATAATGGACATAATGGTCCGTTACTTTGTGATAGTTTATTCGAAAAAAGAATAAAAGTACTTGAATAACCCAACAGAAAAACTTCTAAACGAACAGGCGGACCTATGGAATTCCCCACTTTTCAAAATTCTCAAGAAATAAGCCTACAGAAGACATTTAAATACTTTTTTGCACAACTTGAAATACTCCAGTATGAAATTGTATAGTGGTACTACGAAACCTGTGTCACAGTTAAACCTTAAAAGAACTAACTCCATTTACAATGTTGAAAAAGAGTAGATAGATAGAGTGCCAACCTGCGTCAGTTTTAAATTAAAAAAAAATTATAAACCTAAATCTTGGCCAACCGGGATACTTTATGAAAATCAATGAATGTAGTTTCGAACTTATCAGGAAACAAAATTTAGAAAGGCCATATTGCATTTTCCATGTCATTTCTATTGGTAATCCAGAATAAGCTGAATCACTCTGTGTCAGATTAATTGCACATGAATCGAGGAAGACAATTAAATTCCTCATAGGTGCAGTTCATGCTGAGACTAAGCACTTACTTCCGTTATTCAAAATCAAGAACTATCGACATAAATCGAAACAGCATTGGCGCGAATGTTTTGTCATTAGTATATGTAGGTATTGCGAAAGTCGAGGTAATAATAATTGTTTTATTCATTAAGCAGGTGAACGGGTGAATTATAACGAGCCGTCTGTCGGAATACTGAAACCTTTAGCCTTCAGGGTAAAATTTTTTGAGACCATTAATAATGACATCGATCGGTTGGAGCAAAAAGTGGGACAAAATGGATGGAGTTGATTAAACTCCTTTTCATAAAACCTTAATTAGACAATTATTCAGATCACTCTCTCCTACTGGGAGATGAAAAGACGTACACGAACCTCGTTTCTGTTGGAGGCAGTTTACAGGTACAGGTTGCGGCAACTATGGTCCGTTCAAATATAAGAAGCAGCTTTGTAAACAGACAAAATCGTCTGGTTTGCGCACAATAAAGCTCCTATTCGTCAAACGGTCATAACCACGCTCCCTTTTAACGCCCTAAAAGCCTTAAAGATTGCCAGGATCGTACTCGGAACGGACTGCAGATGGTACTGGATAGAAATGATTCAATAATTTGAGTCAGCAATTCCCACATTAGAACTTTTTTCCTCAGAAACTCTAGTGCAAAATTTCTGTTATGATTTGCAACTGTCATAAACATTTTATATCCGACGTACCCTATTTTTTTATTTTGTTTTGCTTTCATATTATTATCTACAAAATTTTTTTCTTTTTCGGATGCTCGAGATTGCGGCAAGGTAATTCCAGGAAACACCGGAGTTTTAGAGATTTGGGTCGGAATCTTCCAGGATTCCGACAAAGTAATTCCGGGAAACACCAGATTTGAGTCCTTTTCCCTAATGGGTGAAAGCCATCTTGATTTGCATAAATATCGAAGTTTTCAATTAACAAGACTCGTAAAAGATCTCTGTTCAAATTTGTAATGGTCATTTACTTGTAATATCCGAAATATATTTAGTTTCGGTCCAAAATTTTATATTATTTTGTACGAAACTCTTTGTCGGCTGCTCAAGGTTCCGACAAGGTAATTCCTGGAAACACCAGATTTGGGTCCTTTCCCTTAATGGATTGAAGCCATCTTGATTTGCATAAATATCGAAGTTTTCAAATGACAAGACCAGTTAAAATACCTAGAGCTACTGTGAAGGTCTAGCTGTTCAAAGTGTTTATAGATTTTGTTGTGAAAAATGTATTGTGTTGGAAAATCTTTTGACAAAGTGTATAATAGTGTTTATAGAACAATGTCGAATTCGGAAACGGATACTGCATCTGAGGGTGATATGTGGGACCACCACGAAAAAGGTCCAAAAGGTCGCATTTCTCTGCTGAAGAGAAAGAGATAATTTTGAATATTTTTCGAAAAGAATTGGAAGAACATCCTGATTTATCGAAAAGAGACTCAGTAGGAATTGTTTCAAAATCCTCAGGGGTGAGTGATTCAGCTGTATTCAGAATTCTCAGAAAATATGAAGAGAATAAAACATTGACGCCACCTAGGAGGAGAGCCCAGTCGTTAAAAAAAATCGATTCGGTTGACGATTTCGATATGAACCTTATCAGAAGAATTGTCCACTTTTTTTCGGAATGAAATCCCAACGATTTCTAAAGTCCTAGAAATAGTGAATGATTACGACAGTTTGCCGAATTGCAAAAGAACAACGGTCTATAAATTATTGAAAAAAATGGAATTCAAGTTCAGTTAAAACTGAACGATTGTGTGAAATCTCCTCGATCGACTCTGGACGGAAAGAAACTTTACGAAGGCCCTCCTACCACTGCGCCAAATTTGTTTATATTGCTCCTTCTTACATTTGAACAGACTATAGTTCTTCCCCATTTGAAGGATCTGTTAAAAGAAATACAAAGAAAGATATTGGAAGAATTCTTTTTTATTTTGAAAGCGTACATAATCAAGTTTCTTTTCATTTATGTCTTGAAAATAATATCATCCAAATGACGCCCTCAGCGAGCAACGCACATGTGGAGTCTTTCGCGGAAGTTTTCTAGGACTCTCTTCAGCATAGCGGTTTCAATTTGGATGATTTCCTCCTTGATTGCCTCTTTCAAGTCATCAGGGGTCCTAGGGCGATGTCTTATTCTTGAGAAACAAAGCTCCTACATCACAACTTGAGATTATAACTCATATAATTTTAATTTTTTTTCCTGCAGAATGTCGCCTTTGCGATCGCGTATTTGCTACAGATCTCATCGGCCTTGAGATACTCAAGAAGACCACCAGCTACCTCTTATCTCATTTCTAACCAAGACCTTCCATCCATTGGCTATGGAGATTCTCTCAATTTCGACTTCCCCAGTTACGCGTTTCCCGACCACAATTCCATAGAAAAACCTGTCGAGGAGCCCCAGGAATACGTCCCTCCACAGTCTGTTGGATCTGCCACCATTCCTTTGATTCCTCCACCTGCCATACCTGTCAATGCTGCAGCTTCAAACGTTCCCACTGCTAACGGAGCTGTTTACCTTGGATCTGGCTCTATTGGAGTTGTGCAATTGAGTAATGGGGCATATGCTCTAGGTTCAGGATCTCTGGGATATTCCGGTATGAGAAGTATGAGACTTTTGAGTTTTAACGCCAAAATACCACAGTTAGGCGTCAACTGTCTAACACACACTTGGGCTCGAATAACCAAATGCCAATGCACATTTTTCAGATGGCAGAAGTCAAACCAGACCCTCAGCTAACGTTCCAGTCTACCCACCTCTACCAGCAAGTCCGAACTTGATACCAGCAGCAGTACACAGTCCATCACTGCCTTCCCCACCAACCCCTCCTCCTTCAAGGGTGCAGAGATTCGAATACACCTATCCAGTCATGAGCAATCACATTCAAGATCGGCGTTCCTATGAAGTTCTTCGTCCTGAAACTGTTGCTTTTGGCACTGCACCAAGAAGGCCACCAAGACCACCGAGGATGCATTTTGCCACCCCTACGTATCCAGTACCAGCACAGAGTTCTCAGTACGCTTTGACTATGCCTCCAGGAATTCCAGATGCTGATTCGAACATGGGATATGTGTTTGTTTGATCTGAGTATATGAGATGTTAGCTTCAAGTATCATGTCATCTGTGGCCTTCCAATGAGAATCAAATATATTTTTTACAATAAACTCATAACATTTCGATTCAGAAGGAACAGCTTTATTATTTTTTGTGGCACAAGGACTTGAAGTTCGTCATAGATCCGATGTTTATTCATGCAGATAACATGCGGAAAAACTATTAATTTAGAGAATTTAAAACTATGTTTTTAATATGGATTCGAAATAAAAGTTGAAACTAGTTGATTATATTGTGTTTTAATAAGGGATCATCTCACTCATCCTTTAGAACTTTTCGCTATTGTAGGCACCTCAGTCTTAAAGAAACTAATAAACATTTCGAAAAATAGCTACACTGCATTAACATCATAATTATGCATATTTTAAATGGTACAGATGGTTCTAAAACCGCTACAGGAGCTGGCGCTGGGATTTAAGGGTCAAGTACCAAGTGTGCACTATCGTTAGGCTCCTGTACAAGCGTCCTTCAAACGGAAATACTCGCAATCGGAAGATGTCTAGATATAAATCTAGAAAGAAACTATCAGAAGTGCGATATAGCTATTCACACAGATAGTCAAGCTGCTATTAAAGCACTGAGCTCCTACGTCATTGACTCAAAGTTGATTTGGGAGTGCCGAAACAAACTCAATGAGGTAGGCAAAAAGAATAAGGTCTTTTTAATCTGGGTTCCCGGTCATTCGGGAATCGTAGGAAACGAAGAGGCCAATACACTGGCCAGAAAGAGCGCACAAACGCCACTCACTGGCCCAGAACCCTTCTGTGGTATAGGAAAATGCACCTATAAGAAGAAGTTTATGCTGAAGGAGAGAACCGAAAGAGAAAAACTCCAAAAAGTTCCTCTGGAACTTTGAAACTGCTAGATCCAAAAAATATCTGGATCTCAGTGAAAACCAACTTCACTTACTCACTGGCTTTCTCACAGGACATTGTCGCCTAAAGAAGCATCTGTTGAGAATGGGTTTATCGGACACTGTTGAGTGTAGATTCTGTGGGGAGGAGGAAGAAACTCCCATTCACCTGGTTACGGAATGCTATGCCATTGCAAGCCAAAGGAAAGAGTGCTTTGGACAAGAAACTTGTAGAAGTGGGGAGTTATCCTCCTTGAAGCCATCTCAGATAATGGATTGCATCAAATCTATGGAACTGGAGGGCGAGCTGTAGGAGGCGCGATGATAACAGCTCTGATAGGGGGCACAATAGACCTTAAGGTCGCAGTGAACTGTAACCCCTTTTCACTATATCTATAACATCATATTTTTGTAAAACATCTTCTACCAATAATTTCATCGAGCAGTTTATGTATAATGATGAAGATTCATCAAGATGAAGGTGGAAAATATAAACACAATTGTTCACGCCAAGTGAACGGTTCAAATTAATTGTTCCGAATTTCGAAAATTCTTATTCCTTTTAAATTAATTTCTCCATACTGGGGAATTCCCATATGGAGTTGTCATTGTTTAGGTGCGAAAGGAACTCGCGTCAGCTGTGGAGTGCAGCTTATGTCGCATATTTGTTTCGTTTTCATATTTTTCATTCAGTTCACTGATTGACTTCGTGAATAATTCTGTTTCCATTGACTGCTTATTTTCTGCTTCCTTTCGTGAATTCGAAAATTTCAGTTTTTCCTGTGCTTCACAGTTTTAGTGATTTCGATTTCATCGAATTACTCTCATTTAAATACTTTCTTTGTGCGAATTATTTCGAACAACAAGACTGTTACCAGTGGCGTGGTTATTTTATAATACCACAAGGATAAGTGTGCACAATTTGACATTTCAGCAACGGATTTTCACGTCAGCTTCATTCCATATTCGTTTGTCGAGCTCGATCAATCTTTATTTGGAATAGGAGTCATCGACAGGATCCTGTTTTGCTGATTTAGGTAACTATATTTCTTCTGTTATTTTGAGTACATTCATCCTTTCATTTGTGTTGGGTTTCAATTAATTTCATATACGTATACAGTTCACTAGCCTTATTTTTATTTTCACTCGGAAGATTATATTTCGAAAATTAAACTTAAATAATTGAACCACACTTCAGTTGGTTAACTGAAATACTACCCAACACAATAATGAGGAAAATTTAATAAACCGACCTTAAAAGCAAAATCCATAATGAACCCTAGTCGGTACAAAAAACATAGAAGCTTCACGTACAAGTAGGTGAAAGGACACTCAGCAAACTGTTAAAATTCCGCATTTCTGCGCATCCACCATATTCATCATATTTTCATCTCAAAATCTGAAAAATCCGTCCACATTTAAAACGTCCCTCTTTGGGGGTATGAAAAACAGGGTCTGAATGACGAAATGAGTGATGAGTCTATCGATAAATTTTAAAGATACTGAAATAACTCTAAAATTACTCCCTATATGCATAGAATATCTGAATTGAAGCATATTGAAATTCCGATAGTGCGATATTATACAGGGTGGGGCTTAATGAATGGATAATATTGTGGCTTCCGGCTAGAGGACTTTGTGACAATTCAGGAAAATATATTATATGTTCAACAAAATTTCCCCAGTTTTCTAGATATTCTACATCTTCGAAAATTAAGAAAGGTTTGACACTCTTTTTAGTGACATTACTCCAAATGGAGGAATTTTTTCAATGCGTTTTGGGATCGTATTCTTGAATAGATGGCCCATCGAATGTATGCTGTGATTTTTGGATCACATGTACTGACTTTTTTTTTAAATATCTATCTATCTCAAATTTTTCGTGTTTTTCACGTGATGTAAAAATATATGGTCACCCCCTGCAAAATTCATGCCTGTTTCTTTGAAATTCCATAATGTATCACCAGCATTAAATGATTCAATACAGAATAAATTTCGAATGCAATGAAAATATTTTAGCCTAGAATAAGACCCTATTCGAAAATCCTTTTTACAATTTTTGTAAAAACGAGAAGCGATAGTCTTCCATGGTATACATATAAACTGTGTATCGACAGTGTAAGACCATGTATGTACCTACCTCGTTTATTAAGAGCTTATGTTCCAGTCATAAATAAATCTCCATGATCCTAATTGCGAATTTCCTATTTAGATTTATTGTATTGAAGAATGTTTAATGAAATTCAGGGCTAAGTATACCCAATTCCATGTTCGGAAAAACTTGCACAAGGCTTATTTCACAAAAATATGTGAGCCAACTTGTATTACATGAATGATTTGTGACATTCTGAATTTTTGGAACATTTTCGAAACAAAAAATATAAGTTGAAAATTCGCAAAGCTCTTTCTTCTTGATCAATCTCTGAAATATCAAACAGTAAAAGATATGAAAGTCTTCAAGTAGTCGACACTTTTTTTGTGAACTTTCACGTTTCAATCGAAATATATATGAGTGAATCAGTTTGCCCCACTCTCTACCTTATTGAATTTATCAAAGGTCCCTCAAATGAAGCAAATCCACAACGAAATTCATCATCCTCTCCATTAACATAATGTATCAATAAACATATTGTAATGCCATAATGATACCTGATTCAATTCAGGCATCTTCTATTGGAAAGTGAAGTTATATCGATGCAAGTGCTGTGTGGTCATCAATTAAAAGAATTAAGTAGTTTGATCTCGGTCAATCTTCTGACCACTGGCAGTAAAACAACTAAGAAATCCAGTCTTTATGTCGATATTGCCAAATACCGATATGAAATTTCACCTCTTTCCGTCGACTTCTTGGATATGAAATGTTAATTTCATTAGGTTGTCTTAAATGAAAAATTCAAATTCGACAAATAAGGATCGTTAAGAAACTGAAGTTTTCACAATCTCCATTGAATATATGAAAGAAAAATTTCGTTTTATTTTCAAGGAATGCTGAATATTCATCGACAGAAAATCCCAAGGCAATAATAGTAATCTTAGATCACTTAGGTCACTTAACGAAAAAACTTGAATGAGTAGGTATAAGAATTGGAAGATTTGTTCATCGCAAAAAATTGGACGTAAGAAATCATCCCGGATCATTTGATACAAACACATACATACAGAGTGTAACAGCCAAATGGAATAAATTCGATAACGAATAAATGAGGGGGTGTTAGGAAAAACGCTCGGACACGTCGATTTGTAATTTTAAATGCGCATATTTTTCAAGAAAATAAAATTATATAGGGTGTTCCATGCGACCGTGGCCAATACCAACTTTCTTATTTCAAATGCAACCCCCTGTATATTATTTATTTTTTGGATTCTTCAGAAAATTCTACACATAATTCATGTGCAATGTCCTATACCTATCTTCAACTTTTTCGGAAATATTAAGTGTTCTCAGATTTTTTACAAAAATTAACATTTTAAATTAAAATTATTTTATTTCACAAATTCGATACATTACACTCAATACTTTTTTCCCATTTACCTCTTGATATGAAGAAAGTAAGCAAAAACCATTATTGAGAAGAAATTAAAAAAACAAAAACAGATTTGTTTATTCTCATAGCCTTAGTAACACGTTGTCTGTTTGTCAGTGTAAGTGCTATTGTCTTTTGAATTTCGATAACTGTACGTAATAATATTAGAAAAATGGTTCATTTAACAGAAATGCACAAAATAACCATTCTTCAAATGATTGGTTATGGAGATTACACACGGACACAAATGGAAGTTTCTCGCTTATTTCACGAAAAATTTCTTTTGCCGCCTATATCCCAAGGAACAATTAGCAAAATAGAAAAGCAGTTTCGAGAGCTTGTTCATGTAAGACAAATAAAAAAAATTGCTGCCAATGCAGTAAGTGATGATACGAAATTGGATATTATGCTTGAGTTTCAAAAAAGCCCACATAATTCTGTTCGAAAAGTAGCCCCGCTGTTCACCGTCAGCCACACTTCAATATTTCGAATATTAAAGGAAAGTAAGGTGCATCCCTATAGAATGATGGAAACTCAGGAGCTCATAGAAGACGATTTCGATAGGAGAACGCATTTTTGTGAGCAAATGATGGCAATGTTAGATAACAATGTGATCCAATCAGAAAATGTTTTGTTTTCTGATGAGAGTACATTTACACTACACGGTCATGTTAATCGTCAAAATTGCCGCTATTGCTCTGATGAGAATCCTCACTGGATGAGAGAAGAACATACGCAATATCCTGAAAATGTTAATGTTTGGGCAGGAATTGTTGGAAATCATATCGTAGTTCCCTTTTTGATTGACGGCAACTTGAATGGAGGAAAATATTTCGAACTACTCCAAAATAATGTCGTACCAACTTTGATAAACTTATATCGTGATCCAGCAAATCCACAAGTTCCTACCAATATAATATGGTTTCAGCAAGATGGAGCACCGCCCCATTACCAAATCAATGTCCGGCAGTACTTGAACCAAATTCTTCCAAATCTGTGGATAGGGAGGCGCGGATCGATAGAATGGCCAGCACGATCTCCTGACACCATTAGACTCCTTTTTGTGGGGATATGTCAAAAGTATTGTATACGAAACGAAACCCTTAAACTTAGACGACCTAAAAAACTTAATCACGCTTGCGATTAGATCAGTCACGCCTGAAAAGTTGAGTAACGTTAGAAGACAATTCTACACCAGATTAGCATGTTGCCAAGACGTTCGCGGCGAGCATTTTGAACATTTCCTACATTGACATTAATGTTTTTTTTAATAATTAAGAAATAATCAGTATTACTTATTAGGTTTTAAGTGTAATGTACCGAATTTGAAAATAATTTTTATTTAAAACGTTTATTTTTGCAATTAATCTGAAAACACTCAATACTTTCGAAATAGTTAAAGATAGGTATAGGACATTGTGCATGAATTGTGTCTAGAATTCTCTGAAGAATCCAAAAAATAAATAATATACAGGGGGTTGCATTTGAAATGAGAAAGTTGGTATTGGCCACGGTCACATGGAACACCCTATATAATATTATTTCCTTGAAAAATATGCGCATTTAAAATTACAAATCGACGTGTTTTTCCTAACACCCCCTCATTTATTCGTTATCGAATTTATTCCATTTGGCTGTTACACTCAAAAGGTATATATAAAAATGATATCGGCTCATGGGTATTCAATTTCCTCAGGTCTGCACTGATTAAAGATTAATCAATAGACCAAATTATTAAAATTGATGCCATATGTGTCTCGTTATTCAAGAAGGTGAAAAAACTGAAAATAGTAAAATCAAATTACGTTTATTGGACTGTTGGTACTCGAAATATGTGGCTTTCATAACTTTTGAAGGAACTTTATAATACGAGGCGTTTTTTCTACTATAAATTGCACCTGGAGTATCAATGGCGCCCGAGTTGAAACCGTAAAATTCGCAAAAAAGTTTTCATTCATAGATCATGATCAAATGTAACCAGGTCGTCGCATCGAAGATTCCTCAAATTTTCTAGAACAATATGCAAATTCGCGTCTGTAAAACGGATACCGTCTTACCACAAACACCTCCTGGCACGCCAGCAATCTCAAATGTCCGACGGAACGAATTACAATCCTGCATTGATGGTATTAGCACTTTTGCATACGAAATTCTCAGAGAAAGTCGCTACATATATCTTCAGACCAATGGGCGGTCGATTGTCAATGGGAAATAATAAAGATAAATCAAGAAGCCGGGTATCCACATATTTTCACAATAATATAATTTTTCTTGACCCAAGTGTGAACCGAGATTACATAAAAATGAAAGTAGTTAAGTGGTCCATCTTTAACGAGAAGTTTTTCGAAATATTGTCTCGCCGCGACAAGATACTAACATTCGGAGGCCACTCTTCTTCCGCCCCCCTCAAAGTGGTGTGATACCGTTTTCGCGAATATAAAAACACCTGGGTCACCATCAAACGGTATCAGTTTTCTGCTGTCTCATCCTCAGCTTAGCATCATGAAAACCACTGTAAGTCCAACTACCACAAATTATAACAGACCTACGGAATCGCAATCTACAAAGAAGTGATTTGTAAAGTGTCCTATTTGACTAATTCCGTTTGAACCACTACCTGTTTTCAATTTCAAGAAAAATGTTGAAAAATTCAGATTAAATTCAAATCTTTTCATATCATTGTTCTCTTTAACCAATGCTTATATAGATCTTTGTTAGAACATTTTTTGACATCCGATTTTGTCTTTTCAGGCCTTCATCCTACTCTTAGGCATATCCGCCGCCCTTGCAGGAGAAAAGAAGACCACAAAACGTGGTGTCTTTGGAGAATCTGTAGCCTTGGGTGTAGGGAGCGCCTTAGGTGGAGGCAGTATTTTATCTAATTCCTTGGACTCGCATGCCTTGTTAGCCTCAAGTGGACTCAGTTCAGGACTTAGCTTGGACAGTGGACTCAACGGCCTGTCTTTAGGATCTGGATACGCTGGACACTACGGATACTCTGGACTCTCTGGAATATCCGGACTCTCTGGACTTTCCGGAATCTCAGGACTCTCTGGAATTTCCGGACTCTCTGGGCTCTCTGGAATCTCTGGACTTTCTCGTGGAGCCATCTTGAGCTCAGGTGGTGCCTCTATCATCTCCCAGCCTTCCATCTCCTTGGGACAAAACACCCACACCACCATCACGAGGAACATTGGTGTACCAATTCCTCAACCTTATCCAGTTACCGTAACCAGAAATATTCCAGTACCTGTTCCTCATGCCGTACCTGTCCCAGTTGACCGTCCCTACCCAGTCCATGTCCCAAGGCCCTACCCAGTCCATGTAGACAGGCCTGTTCCATACCCAGTCGACAAACCAGTGCCATACCCAGTCAAGGTAGCCGTCAAGGTACCAGTACCTCACCCAGTTGCTGTCCCAGTAGACAGGCCCTACCCAGTACCAGTCATCAAGAAGGTTGCTGTGCCTGTACCACATCCAGTCTACATCAAGAAACAAGTACCTGTTGTCGTTAAGACCATCACCGAGCCCTTGAACTATGGATATGGATGGTGAATGAGTTGACCATTTGTGATAATAAGGCCATTTTGTTTTTCATTAAAATCATTTCCCTCATTAAACTGCTAGTCCAAGTATGTTAAGCAAAAATCATGAATAAACTATTTTTGTATTATTTCAGTCTTTCACTGCGTTTACCTTTACTATAATGGGTACGAAAACTCAAGATATGTTTCCGTACTATAATTTTTCCTATATAAATTTTAAAACATAAGATTTTCGCAATAGTTTGTCTATAATCTATGGATACACCACTATAGTTTCTAGATTTTGTCAAACTCTTAGGCTCAGTACAATAAGTATAATTGGAAATGCCCAATTTTCCCATGCTTTCTAGAATGTCTTCCGAACTATACGCTTCTTAAAAATCTAAAAAAAATATATTTGTTGCCTCCACAATAGAAGCTTTCAAACGATATACCATAAATACCTGACATTCAAAGAATTTTCGCAATGGCTTTCATGTAATCTATGGGTAAACCTCTACATTCAAAATTCATGTCACGATGTGCGTTTTAATATGATATACCACATGAATTTTCACAAAATTTACCAATTTTTTCAAAAAAATTCACTTAGAAACCTATACCAAATGGTTTTACTTGTGGCGACTCACTGTCCACAGTGGGCAAGTGCTGGGCAGAGGGTGCACCCTCAAAGCGATACCGGAATACCGCGGTCCTATAGGCTTTATGACTAGCCACGCGTAACACCACCTGGTACCCTCGTTCGCTTCGAGCTATCTGGGGGTAGTTTTTTCAGGGTTGGTAATTAGAAACAGAATTTTAACGAAGGATTCTGGTAGAGTTTACTATGCCATTTGAAATACTTTTTGTTTGAGAGCCGAGAAATTGGCTGTTTGGAACATATTGGGACATCCTGTATAGTCTAAGATTTCACTGAATAAATAACGAATCAATTACATGTTCATTTATTTTCGTAATTGTGCTTTTTATTTCGAATTATTCAACAATTTTCACCATACGATAAAGGTATGGTGGAGGAAAAGAAGAATGAGGATCGTGTCATTAAAAGAATAAGAAAATCATAAAAATTAAGTAATCGTGTCTTCAGAAGATTGAGAAACTTGTTTACTGGAAGTCAAGCTGTGTTTGGCGGATTCACCTGAATATGGGTAAGTAATAGCTCTGGTTACGAATTTGAACAATCGCGCAAAAACCTTTTACTTCAGCTTTCTTAATTTTTCTGGCACAAATTCACAAATCTCACACGAAATTTAAATGTCGAATGCAGTATAGCTTACGAAACGAATTTGCTGTTCTAATTTACATAATGAGAAAGTGTAAGTGGATCCTGAAAATGTATAACAGAGAATCAATTGTTTGGGGATTGAATAATATGAGCTATTGTGCTATAAAATTAAATTAACTTTGGCCGCTAAATTCACGCAGCACCTTTCAATTTCAGTTAGTTCTAATTGAGTAGATATACTGCCATGGACATCCATAATTGATGAATGTTCATTTATGTTTCCCCCCCTTTGATTTCTAATTCACCCATTGAAAATATTGAGAGGCCTTCATCTTGTTTGTATTCACCGGGTTTCTGATTTTTATGATAAGACCCAATTTGAATTTTATCGAACTAGAGTCTCTATAGTCTATTACTTTTTTTATTGCGGAAAAGGATTGAAAATAATGTCATTCTGATGAATAGAAACTGCATTCGTATTCCAGTCAGGAAAATTAAAATCAAGGAAAGTGATCTGGACAAGTCCTGTATGTTAGATTAGATAATTTCAAACTATACTAACTAGTAATTTCTTTATGTAATAACCTGAATACTCTTCTGCATTTGTCAATATGTCAACTTATTGCGTACTTTTTTGTTCCTATACGGAATTTAATGTCTTATCCAGTTTTTTAATAGTTGTAGGTTGTAGCTAGAAGTTTAGATCATAAAAGTGTGGATTGAATATCGATATTGAATTATGAAATATAAACTATAAATAATAAAAACACCTGTTTGCAGTGGCGTATTCAGGGGGGGGGCCCAGGGGGGCCGGGCCCCCCCCCGAACCATATAATCACAGGAACGAAATTGCAAAAATAGGATAGTATTAAAATTCAATTTTCCTCATATGGGAAATCCGGGCCCCCCCCGAACTGAAATCCTGGATACGCCACTGCCTGTTTGGCAGGTTAATTCATGTTCACTTTAGAAAATCAATACCATTAACACATTGGATATGCCAACAACTAATAATAAATTTAAATAAAATGAAATAAAGCTCGAGAAATTTTGTGAAAAATTTAAGTATCTCGGAAATGGATGGAGTTCTTCACAGGAAGAGCTTATTTCGGAAACTTTATTTTTATTCACTTGAATTATCAATGCCTATTAAACATTTTATTTAAATGCTCTAAATGTTAAGCACGGAACACACGGTAAGAAATACATTATAAATGTTGCTCTATGCACCCTAATTTTCATTTTTGAAAATTGATTGATGTGTACAAAAACTCTATGTTCACTACAAAATTTCCTTGTTGAATTTTCCGATAGGATCCTCCGAAATTGAATTAATTAATCGAAATTTTTCACCTTTAACATCAATTCAGTTAATTCCAACTACGGAGAGATTTCCATTGATTCAGAAAATCTTGATACCGACTGGTGAAATGCAAATTTGAGAAGTAACCTTTAAAACAAAAGCGTGAGGATGACATTTCTTAGCGAATGGTAGTTATCATTTTCCTAAATGTTCATAATTTATGGCATTAATGTTTCTAGACGTCTTTAATGGAATGTTTCCTTTCGAATAGTTTGAAAAACTGAATTTCAGCCAGTACGTCACTGCTAGAAAATGTTAAGTTTTAAACCCTTGTATAGTATCATTTCAAATTTAAATAGAGCAAGAACCTTCAGATATGCCCTAAACAACAGATTCATTGGTGTTACTCCACCTAAAAATTTGGGTGAGTTCAGTTAAATTCCCCAACTAATATGGCCATTGATACCGATTTCATTTCAGACCAGCATTACATAGTATGTAAACGGTTTTATAGTTCAGATGATAAAAAGGGCCCACAAATACCCCCTAAATCGGAAGTGAGTTCCTGTTGGAAGTCACTGAAAAGAAATAATTGAATGTATAATTTTAGAAAAAAGTTCCTATCGAAGAATGCCACACACCAAATTTGATGGAAATGGGTCCTACACCAAAAAAGCCTTTCCAAGAAGAATATGATAAATTAAAAAAGAGGAATATGAGAATATTCTATTTGGGAGTAGTTATCTTTATTGCCTCTGTTGCAGCAGTAGGTTGAATATTGTAACCAATCTATAAAAATTGAACTAATTCTATTTCAGACATATGCAAATTTCCCAAGTGAGAAAAAGCCGAAGCCTAAAATACAGTCTGTTACACGTCATCCTAAAAGTAAGTTTATTGTCTTTTTTATCCTATCCTACTCATGTTGTATTGAACAGGAAAAGATAAGAGGCCTGTACCGAGAAATCCAGAACTCCCCAATGATATACCCAGAAAAATTCCATATCTTCTGATAGGAGGAGGTACAGCAGCTTTTTCTGCATTCAGAGCCATCAAATCGTCTGATCCAAGAGCACAAGTAAGTTGAACATATCCTTTAAGTTTTCATGTTGGATTCTTTCAATATAAAATCTCGAATTGTCTGGTCCCGATATTATGTGTCAATAGTTTTCATATATATTGTATTATAGGTTCTTATGATAACAGACGAGCCTTACTTACCATATATGAGGCCTCCTCTTTCAAAAGAAATGTGGTTTAATGCTGATCAAGATAAAGTTGAAAAGCTCATATTCAAACAATGGAATGGGACGGAGAGAAGGTGACTACCCTCAATTATAAATATCACCATTCTTTTAATTTTTTTTGTAGTTTATTATATGAGCCAGAGGAATTTTATACCCCAATTCAGGAACTGATGGGAAATGAAAAAGGTGGTATTTCAATTGCCTCAGGATATAAAGTCGTTGAGATTGACCCATACTGTCACAAAATTAAATTGGATAATGGTATCGAAATCGAATATGAAAAAGCCCTTCTTGCTACTGGAGCAAGAGCAAAATCTATACCAGTTTTTGATTCAGCAAAAACTGATATCAACATAGGAAAGAGAGTGAAAGAATTGAGGAATATTTATGATTTCGAAGATTTGCAAGAATCTTTCAAAAGATCTTTGAGGGTTGCCGTTATTGGTGGTGGTTTTTTGGGAAGTGAACTAGCTTGTGCTTTGGCAAGAATTGGTGAGCTCTTCCTGAAAATTTCATTTGGACTTTAGGAAATGGCAATAATATTTTTAAGGTTGTTATGATAAGAAAGTTGTGTACCAAGTTTTCAAGGAAAGTGGAAATTTGGGAAAGATACTACCAGAATATTTAAGCCGATGGACTACTGATAAAGTAACTAAGGAAGGAGTTGAGGTATGTGACCAATTACGAATCAAACAAATTCAATTATCCTTATCAACTTGTAGGTTAAACCTAACGCGGAAGTAATATCTTGTAGTTATAATCCCAAAGATAAAATGCTTCATCTCATCCTGAACACTGGAGAAACCTTGAAGGTAGACCAAGTAGTATTGTGTACAGGAGTAGCCCCTGATACAAATCTAGCCGTTAAAGCTGGACTAGAAATCGACCCTGATTTAGGAGGTTATTTGGTAAACTCCGAACTTCAAGCTCGTTCCGACTTATATGTGGTGAGTTCATGCTTCTTTCAGAGAAAAATTATGCGTTTCCCTAGTTGGTTCTTCGTATTAATGACAATTGATATACTGATGAGGTTATGGCATAGAAAAAAATATTTTTTGAGGTTAGTGCTGGTGGTCAAACAGTGGAATAGGAGCGGCCCCATTTCACATATGATACCCTAGAGTTATTGAAGGATTAAGATGAATAAATATTTTAATCATAATAGTTTGGTTCACTAACCTCAAAAATATTTGACAGGTGGTTGGATTGCCTAATTGACATATTAATGAGGCTATATATGACAAGATTGGTGTTTTTCATGGTATACCATATTTTTTCTGTATGTTTTCAAGGCTGGTGATGCTGCATGTTTCTATGACCCCAAATTTGGACGTAGACGAATTGAACACCACGACCATGCAGTGGTCACTGGTAGATTGGCTGGAGAGAATATGACTGGGGCACATAAGCCATACATTCATCAGAGCATGTTCTGGTCAGACCTTGGCCCCGATATAGGCTTTGAAGCTATTGGTCTTGTCGATTCTAAACTACCAACAGTTGGAGTCTTTGCAAAAGCTAAAGCTGACGATACACCCAAGGCCCATATAACTGAGACCAATTCCGAAGCAGTAAGGACTAGAGTGGAAATTAGCCAGGTAAACGGCTAAAAAAAATGGCAAACAGTTCGATCAGAAAACTTATGCGAAAATCATTTCAGGCACCTCCTTCATGTGATGCTAGAATCGATCCAACTGAAAGAAGGGAAATCGAAGTTAGTACTAAAACGGAAAGACCTGACTTACCAACGGTGGAGAACCCAGATGATTTTGGAAAAGGGGTAGTTTTTTACATGCGAAATGATAAAATAGTTGGTGCTGTACTTTGGAATGTGTTTAACCGTATTCAAACGGCGAGGCAAATATTAAAAGAAGACAGAACATATGATGACTTAAACGAAGTGGCAAAGTTATTCAACATTCATCAGGATTGAAATTGAGCATGCGGTTTTATCTACCTCACAATAGAACTGGAGCAGGTGTTTTGTACCAAGAATCATTCATTCTGATGTGCATTTTACCATAAGAATCATTTCACATCTTTCTAAAGAAGCATTTTATGAATATACTGTATATAGGGTTTGAGTTATGAGTATATAATACAATGAAATAAAGAGTTTTCAGTAAAAATAATGTTTTATTTGCTATATTAAAGTTTTATAATATTTTTATATCTCACTGCAAATTCATTGATTTTGGTTAAATAAGAAGTCAACTTGAAGTCCTCCAAAGATGTAACCTGAAAAAACATGGAGATAATGGTTTTTTCAAGAGAAACTGTAAAAAAATTGTATAACTCGAAGTAAAAATTATTCAATAAAACCTCAATTTAAGCGTGGAGTGGTTGAACGCAATTCGCAATTTCTTCATGAACTTACCGCAAGATACCAACTTAGGAAAGTGTAACCTAACCTATAGAAATAGAATATTAGGCAATCCAAACCACGTGATTATTCCACCACTGTTAACCTCAAAACGTATCTGACAGGTCGCTGGTTTGCGACAAATATGAGGAATTTCATTATTTTATGAGTGAACGAGTGAGTTTTCATGTTTTATAATCTCGAAAAATATCCTGAAGCTACACAGAGAAAGAAAATCACAACTTTATATTGAGTATTGGGAGCCCGCATAGATTGTAGTTGAATTGTAGGAGAAAATTTATCAGAGTACTGCAACCTGTAACTTCTTTATCCTTTCATTTGATATAAAATTTTAATATTCATCAGTTTTACATTTAACATGGACTGAATACTGCTTATTTCAGTGTTGACAAAGAAATATTCACTTTAGTTTCTTATCTTCCATTTTGTCAGGTCTTGATGACTGCTAACCAAATTTCCCTTCGTTTCCTGTTAAGTCACTCAATGGGTGGATAATACACAAAGTTACACACACTGAGTGTTCTAAAATATTCAAGAAAATCCTCTTAATTTGAACGACTTGCACATCCAACTTTGGCACACATTTACGGCAATTTTTTTTATGAAACTACACTTGATTTAAATAATTTTCACTGGTCTGATATTCCTAAGAGTAAGATTGACTAAAAATATGAAAAAAATTTCCTCATAAAACAATTTTTTGAGCAAATAAACGGTTCTACACATTCCCAATTTTTGACCACCAGCATTAACCTCAAAAAAAAATTTGACAGGTCGTTGGATTGCCTATCATTCTTGACCTAACCCCACAATCTTGAGACATAACATTACCCTCACCTAATCCTCTCGCCGCTAACAGTAAATAACTCATTTACATGCAGATTCTGGAAATGTTCCATACTTACACTCAAGAGATTATTCAAGTTTGGCGTATGCGTCATCCTACAAATCCTGGTTTTGTTGTGAATAAACAAACATAAGATATAATAGACTGAATATTCTAAAGGGGAGAGTACTGAAAAAATAATAAAGTTGCATATTTCTCTGAAGTCGAGTATGTTGAAAAAACACTGTCCGAGCCATTTTCTAACTATCATTGTGGGGCTCAGGCTCGCCATCTGAAAAAAACCAAATCAAGATTATATTTCAAGATTCACTGTCAAGTCTGTCTTCGAAGCACCACTACATTCGAAAATAATGTCAGGATCAACGAAATTCTTACTTTAAATGCGGTGTAAATTATAGTATTTTCAGCCATTAGAACATCCAGGTGTTGACTGAAGTTCTCCAACCAAAATTCACCAAATTTTTGGCTAAATTTATTCCACACTAAATATACACTAGGAAGTTGAGTCAAACTAATGCAGAAATTCTTACACCTAAAACCAAAAAGATCAAAACACTTGAATCTCTTGTACTCAAACAATTCACCTTTCCATGTTTCCAGAACAAACTAAGAAACAAATAGCAATAAACCAATCAAAACCGTTGAATGCCTCGGATTGTTCATCCAAAAAAGCACGACTCTGTTTCACTAAAAGAACTAAATTTTCTTCATGTCTATAACCGGGTGTTAACAATTGGTTATGTAATCCATATCTTAAAAAAAAGTTAGCAATCGTAACTAATGGAAGGATAAACAGAATTGTTTGAGCAGTTAACCAAAATATTTAAAACTCACCTGACAACTATTGAAACAGCTACAAAATCTTCTTTATGCAACTGAGGCAAGCTTATTCCAGATTCAGGCCAAGATCTGGAAATCTTCAGTTGAACACGTTTCGGGCACTGAGTTATAATTTCATACACCACACCCACCTAAGAATTTCAGTATTATTTCATTAAGATCTTCGAATCACCATATTTTTTCTGTTTCATAATAAAAAAAGTTGTGTGGGATATATATAATGTGCGCAATTGTATATTGTGCCATGATGTAAGATTGAGCATTATATACTTTGTATCCTTCCGAACAGTACTTGTAAAACAAAGTTTTAAGTTGATACATCCAACTGTGGTCATGTAAACCTGTTCTGGTATTCTGCAAAAACCTCTGTAGATCACAGTTATGCATAGATTTCGTGCCATGAATTTTTATTCTGCTGAAATCGCACATATTCAAAAGGGAAAATGTATTGATAAGTACCACATACCTCATTTCTCGATGATCAATTGAATCATCACAAACATTTAATAATTTGTTCGGGTGTCCAACATAATAAATGCACAAATTTATGTTTTTACGAACTATGCTACAGGCATTGTGAGTTGAACATTCATCTTCACTGTCAGAGTCGTCATCGACAGGATTTTGTACTTTTAAAAGATTATCCTGGAAAAAGTAAAACAACTCAAGTAATGAATAAAAGTTTGGATGAAATAACTAAAAAACGCCTTCTTTTATGACGCAAAAATCAAGAAAAATTTCCGGATGACTATCGATTTCGAACAAGAAAACCCTATAATATAATTATGAAAATATTTAGATTTTAATTACTTTCAATAATCATTTACTCATTTAAGGGTGAAAGAACATAATTCATAACTGTTAACAAGGCTTAAAAAAGGTTGAATTTATATTGAAAGTTTACCTTCAAATCAAAGCTTGCCTGAAGTATCACCAAACCATCCAAATTAGAGATTAATGTCCGAACTATCAACAATCCAGTCAGAGCTTCAGAGGAATTCTTTACATTCTGAACAAACATATTCAGCAAAGTTGGAATTGATGTAACTTCCTCCATTACAAATTCAAAATTCTGACATAAAGTTACCAGTATCCTAATCAACTTTGTACTATGAGAAATCCCATATATGAACTGTAAAAGCTCGAGTAAACTCTCATTCTCCAAACTGTTCTCAACATTTCCGTTATAATCATCTTGTGTCCATGCACTCAATAGAAAACTCTGGACCACCAAATGTAGATAAAGTTGCAATTCGTCTTCAATTGAAACCTCATTTGACAAATTGGTGAAAATCATATGGCTACTAACTTCTATTTTACTTGATATAACTCGATTGAAAATATTGGTCACCAGGATTTTATCCTTGAACAATTTCGAAATATTCCACTGATACTTGAGGAAATGGTTGAATATATCCAAAACTTTCTCTATTTCCTTTCTGGTTGTTTCAAAATTATTCAACACCTTGTAGAAGGTTGATAAGCATACAATGAATTTCGAAGTCATAGCATTGTACAAGAATACAGGGTGAGAATCATAAATTTTATCACAGCATTCAAGCAGAAGAAGAGTATTTTCATCCACTGACTGCTTTTTTTCACTTGTATTGATATAGTTCCTCATCATCATTATCGTTATATCAATAATTAACTGAGGCAAATTAACAAAGTTTTCGTTGGTCGATGCAATGTTTCTTTTAGATTGTCCAAAATTAAATAAAGCTTTGTATTTTCTTCTATTATATAAATATCCCTCAGTCAAAACTTTATCATTATTCTTTATTGTATACTGTATCAGTTCAAAAAGAAATACATTTTTATTGATGACTTTCACTGAATTGTCCTTCAATATATTCTCGAATGGCTTGAACAATATTTCCAATATTTCCTGGTCAATTAATGACTGATTCATTCGAAATAACAAAATAATGAAATTCTTCAAAGTTTCCCTTACTTCTGAAGAAATGTGATTATTTATGGTGTAAATTACCAATGCTACTAATTGTGGAAATGTATATGTTTTATTCTCATGAATGTTTAATTCAAATCCCTTGACATTCTGCTGAATATTGAAAAAATATACTAAAAAGTAGCAACTATGACTGTGAGCATTTTTGTCGAGATCGTCACTAAAGTTATAAAGATTGTTGGTGAGAGGAACTAGAAATTTTTTGAAAATCAATTTTGAGACAGTTGGATATTTTTCTATTTTCCTTGCAATATGAGGTTTCGTGAAGCCTGATGAACACAGATACTTGAACCAATCTGCTTTCTCATCGATGAAGCTGACAAAATCTAGAATTACCATTCCTTCTTTTTGTATATTTGATTGAGAACTAAACAGAGCAAACATGTTTTCAATAATATCTTCCATTATCTTATCATTGCTACAGTTTACACAATTCAACATATAAAATTCAGAGCTTAACAGAACTTTTAAACATGTTAGAACTCTGTTATTGAGAGATGAATTCTCTTCCTTGAATTGATGGCTCTTGACAATCCGGTTGGTGGCTTTCAAAAGACTCAAATATCCATCAATACAACAATTCCTTGTCATTATTATTTTGTAATGAATCTCTAAACTTTTCAAAAACAAAACATCATTCAAACAGAGAAAGCATTCCTGTAGTTTGATTGAAATATCAGGCCAATAACTCTGTCTTGTATCTATGAAATTTATTTTCAGTAACTCATTTAAAGTATCTAAAGATAAAAATGGAGATTTGCTTAAGCTTGTGAGTAGTTCTTCATAGTTATCATCTTCATTTATGTTTTGCCACACAATTTCATTTTCTTCATTCTCATAACTGATTTCATTTGATTTATTGAGCGTGGCATATTTGTTGTATAAGTAATCATTAAAGGATGGTAAATTCAACACCTCGATCAATCGATCTACAGAAGGAGTATTGTTCTTCAATAGAAACAAATTGATTACCTTATCTTCATCTACTGCAATTTTTCTTTGTATTTCTTTAAATATTTCGTTGTGTATTTCGGAATCCTCCATCACACTTGAAGTACAATATCACCTTTTATGCTTCTAGAGTAAAAATTTGAATATATTCCCAAAATATTTCCAGAATCATAAAATAACAAACTAATGTCATGTATTTAATAATTCATCCATTGGTCATTACATACTGGGATTGAATTTACATAAGTTTCATAAAAATCGATTGAATATTGATAAGGAATAAAACAATTATTGTTTACTTCACAATATCGAATTCAGTTTCAATCTTTCAAATTTTGTTTGTATTCAAACGAAAATACGAAACGAGGTGTCATAACCAGCTGATCAAAAGAGATCCCTCATGACAAAGTTTCTCTGTGATTATGTTCTGTGGTAATGCCTCTACCACAGACCAACTGGTTGGTCTGTGCCTCTACTGCCCTCCAGAAGCCTATACCACACCTATACTGCCCTCCAGAAGCCTCGTGAATCAGCCTTTTTGTCCAATATTTCCATTCGTCGAAGTTATAATGTGAAAGGGTTGATGATAAAATGTGATACATGTACGCGATGTGTTCCTTGAAATTTAACAGGTTCACCTCTTGAAGGATAATCATGAATTCAAGAAAATTCATTATTTGAAACATAAAATTATAACAATATTTGAAGAAATTTATTACTTCATTAGATACCTATCTAGAGGAAAACGAAACAAATTTATATCATTATCTATCTTCTTCATTTCTAAACTGAGAGAAGACCCTAAAATTTTCCAGTCATCAGTATTGCTTAATATTTTTCCATTTCTTCCAAGATATAATCATAGACTAATGATTTAACATTATTGCCCCAAAGAAAATCCAAATGCGTGAAATGTTGGATTGGTACCATACGTTTAGTAGCGTTCGGAAGCATAGTTTCCAAAATTTCAGCATCCTGAAAGGTTTAAATTTCGTGTATGTATGTGTTTTATGTGGGTTATCCCGTATACTAATAATAAAATAATTTTTTTTAGAATAAACTCACTTTATAATCCACTAATTTGTCTTCTTTAGCGTAGTGCAGAGTGACAGGTACTACAATATTCGATAGATTATAGTTGGGGGGTGTAGGTGACCCATATTTTACCCAGTTCAATGCTTTTCCATAATCATACTGACTGAAAACTCCTGAAAAATATTTGTAGACAACATAGTCATGATTCATGTTCATGATTTAGATAATAATTAGATAAACTTCAAATTATTACCTCCATTGGAAAACTGCTGTAAATAATGGAAACCTTGCTTGACGGCAAATCCAGAAGGAGAGTTCGAAACCATAACTGGAAGAAGAGTCTGAAACATTAGGATTGATTGAATTAAATTTTTTTTAAACTCTGAAGAAAAAGTAATCTAGAGAATTTCATTTTTTCGAAGTGGTTCTTTTCAAAATTCATAACAGCAAACCTTATTACCATGTTGAATTCTGTGGGAGAATATCCAGCCCAAAGTACATAAACCTCCTCACAAGAACTATAAGTAGACTGTCCTTTCAAACAAAACGTCTTCACCAAGTCCAAATAGAAATCACTATGACCCAAAAACTCATGAATTTTCGCAAGAAATGATAAAAGCTGCGAAGCGAAAAAAAATTAGTCCAGACACAGTAAAAGAAATTTGCGAAATTCAATTCCAATTACCTCAAGTTCCTTAATATACTTCGCTATAGTTCGGTATTTTATATCGGTATTATGAGATAACAGCGCTGCTGGACCGAGTGCACTCATATGCCTAACTTTGATGTTATATTCTGGCCTCAGAGAACCCATGACTAAAAAAGCTGTTGTGCCTTGTGAATGTCCTATGTAGAACAAATTTTCTTCGCTTGTTACGTTCAATATATAATCGATTGTGTTTGGTAAATCATATATTCCCATTTGATGCCAACTGGAAAAAGTTAGTACAGAAAAAATCAGCAATGGATGATATGTCCCACTTGAGCCTGCATCGATCTCATTCAGCCTTCAAAGGTCTAACAAGGAGACATAATTATCAATGTGAGGAACAGAAAAGGAATTTAATGGCAAATCCACCTTTTCCGATATGCTGCTAAGCTGTTTTAAATCATTTGAAAGATTGCTTTATATATCAATACCTGAAATCCCAAAATTTAGATTTATCCACATCAGGATCCAAATGCACATGGCGTCTCGAATGCGTATTTCCCCTGCAATTCAACAGCCACACATCATAACCTCTGTCAGCTAACAAAAAGCTAAGACTTCTATTAGGACCGGCATTCACAAAGTCCGTGGATTGGCTCAACATTCCATGAACCACCAGTACAGGTGGTCGTTTGCCATACGATATGTCTTCACGACCATGTGGTATTCTGTGGAGACCTAGGAGATATCCATCTACTGTTTCTACAACATGGTCCTCGAACGGATATCCGTATTTTTCGAGAAGTTGGGACTGGATGGAAGAAATATGATTTTATCGAGAACCCGCTGTTTTTAGGTCAAGCATTGGGTATTCATATAACAAGCAGGAGCCTCGTTCGTTAGACTGAAGCCAAAATCTAGGAATGAGCAAAGAACTAAGGCTCCTTGGTTTCGCTCTGTTGAACCAGGTCAATTCAGCGTTTACCTCTTGTTATATCGCAATACCCAATGGTTCCAGCAAAAGCTTAGGCCAGGGTGGTATAAAAGAAAGCCTAATAATTCTGGCTTTCGAACTCAGAAAATATTGGTAGGAGAATAGTGCGCAAAAAACTCGACTATTTACACTAACGTTGCTGTGGTGAAATAATGAAATGATTTCAACACGAATATTTTCCAAAATAAAAGAATTGACGCTCTTATAGGTACATATAATCATTCAAAAATATTCATCACTCACAATGTTAAGTCCTGTATCAGGATGGAGATAATAACTCTTATTTTCATCATCAACGGAAGACTCGGTTACTCTTAGAACGAGTAAAAAGCAAACAACTTCCAGAACGACATGCATGAAATATATCATCGTGGAACTATTTTCAAGAATAAATTTTCGTATATAAGAAAATAGAATCGAGAATTTTGTTTATATTCCTTAGCATTTATCTAAAAATTTGTGAAAAATGTAATCAGATTCCGCAACAGAGATTTCGATAAATTTAGCGTGAGCACATTAATTTCTAATTGAACCAGATCAATTTACAGAACCTATTCTTGATTTGCTGATAAGTGATAATAAACAAAAAATAGTGAGACATAAAATTTTAGCACTTATTAACTGTATCTTTACTGCCGTACCTATACCTAGCTCTCAATTAGGTTCGATAATGGCACACTACTTCCCTATAAAGGAAAAAGTACCATTTTAGATAGTATTAAATAAAGATACTGATTGAATAAAATGAATTCAGAATATTATAGATTCTTCACTGCAATAGCCAGAGCATTCTCCCCACAATAAACTCTTGCTCACCCCAAACTGAATGAATTCGTTCATCCAACTTGTAGGCAGATTCGCAAATTTTTTCGTTAGCTGTGAAAGAAATCGTTCTTGATCCAGAAAAATTGGGAATTCATTTCAACTAGGATTTAATTTTAAAGGAAACCCTTGGTCGAATTTTAACCTTAAAATTTGAAGCATTTGAAGGCTGTGGATTTTTCTGTTCGAGTCATCGTGATTGCGGACGGACATAATTGAATTCGACTACGGATTCGTGCGAACCGAAACCATTCCCTTCTCAAACCTCGAAAAATTCAGACATTGGGATGAAATGATATAGCCATTGTTTAAACAATGATATAGTCCTTATTGTCGATAGTACGTTGTAAGTTCGGAAAATTTTGAAAACTGCAGATTCGATTTTCATGATTTTTTCACTATATTGTTCCATATATTTCTGGTAAGGTTTCAGTTTATACAAAACTGTATCTCAAATGAGAGCGCAATGTTAAGGAAAATTATTTATTCAAGATTTCTTTATACAGAGCCACTTATCAGAAATTGTGTTCGCTTCATCATTTTCATTCACAGCACTGTTGTAAGGTATGTGCCAATAATTATCACTATGTTGAGCTATTCTGGTATAAGGACGAGGATACTGAAAAAAATATGAAAATTGTGAGAATCGACCAGGTCAAAACAACTTAATAACGCATTTTGTACAATTCCATTCAAAGAAAATGTATTTAGAATATTTATGAATTCAAACTTACTTTGAAAAATATTTTCCCACCATTACCAACATGTGTTATTTGCAGTTGCCTCTGCTCTAACCATCTAGAAAACATCAATTTATCTTTTGGATCCTTTAATGCGAAAAGATGACTCCTCATCAAATCCCTACTGACAAGTACAGCATCTTTGCCGCCATGTAATGCACAATAAAGTAAATAAGGGTCATCAAGAGAGATGTTTTGAGTTAAAAATATACGGGCATTATTTTGAATGTAGGTCCACTGTTTTTTGGGCCAATTTCCCATATGTTTTCTTCCAAGTACAACAACGTTTTTGTTTTTCTCAACAAAGTGCCCAACAACTTTTGCAATCTGAATGAAAAATTCAAAACAACATGAGAATAACAAAATCCCAAAAAGTTATCAGAAAGCTTCTTCGATTTGTCCAAAGTGAATAGAGAATACTCACAAGGGAAGCATACACCTCTGGTGATTGTTTAGTTCCAGCAATATAGGCAACATTCAAGCCATCAATGAAAACATTACAATCCCGTAAAGTCTCAAGAAATTTTTGAAATTTCGATAATTCTGCAGGACTTGTTTTAGTAAATATATTTTTGCCTACAATGACGCCATTCAAAAATTTTTTCTTTAAATTTTCAAATTCATGTTCATCAAGATCGAAAATTTTTAGTTTCTTTTGGCAGTTTTCACAATAAGCTCTGTAATAAACGATTATTTGTGATATGAATTCTCTAATGCTTCTGAATAGGAAAAAATCATTCAAACAAACATTTCTTTCATTTCTGTATCTGAATTTTTTTCCAGGACTGTTTTGACCATACAGCTATCAATTCAGAGCAGAAGAGAAATTAATAAAGGATGAAAATCAAACTAAATATGTTTCAAGGGAAAGACATCAAATATTATAAAAATGAATAGATGGTGTTGGGTAATTGATAGTATGGAATTCAATTCAATTACCCAACCCCACTTATGAAAACAGTGGAATAAGTAAACAGATAAAAATCAATAATGTGGAAGTCATACATACTTACTTGTTATTTACAGATGATTGTTTATTTGTAATCATTGATTCATTTAATAACTTACTGAAGTCCAATATCGTATTTTCGCTTAAAATAACATTATTTTCATTGCATACTCGAATAAGTTTTTCAAGTTGTGTAAAAATTTCATGTTTATCAGATATCTTGCCAATTTTTTCAAAATAAGCTTTGAAAATTACATCGTTAAGGGTTTTCTGTTTGCCTAGAAATCATTATACTAATGATGGGAAGATTTTGAAAGGAATACAAAAAACATTACATACTTCAAATATCGAAGAAATTAATGATAAGAAATTGTAACAAGAAAACAACATTCTTTCTCCAAAATAACATTTTCTTCTCTAGAACCTAGAACTTACCAGACATTTCATTAATGAGAGACCATGCAAGTTCTTCATTGTCATTCAAAAAAGCTCCAGCAATCATAGCACTATAGCAAATAGAACTGGGAATATCGAGTTTTTTCAATTCATCAAATAATATCAGACAAAGTGGCCACTTTGAAGTAACTGATAAGGCCAAGATTGCATGTTCTAGGGATTGACTATCCAGTATACTAGAAGATTCTTTCAAATTATTGTACCTAAAATATCCATAATAAAAATCTTTTGCAGAGAAAAGGGAATGAATGTTACTAACGATTCAATTATTAAGTCTTGCTCACTTGTTGAAATACTTCCATTTGTATATCTCTTATGGAAATATATAAGAAACTGCTGATTGGTTAGGAACAAATGCAGTTTTTTCTTAGATCCTTCTTCAAGGAATTTTATATAGCTAAGAGCATTGTCGAATTGTTTGTTTTTAGTAAAATATATGAGCAAACTTCTATCGATGTCTTCAGGTAAAAAAAACTGTGAAGTTTTCAAAATATTATTTTTCAAAACGGCTACATCCTTTGAACTTTGAATGACTGAATTTGAGACAAGTCTATCCATATTTTCATCCAATTGCATTTTTTTGATTATTCGTGATGAATTTTTGCGATAGTTCCTAAGGTGGGCAAAATTGAAATTATTAAAACGTGCTAGAATGGATCCTCTGGGGTACAACATTTCAAACATTCAAATTAAAAACACTATCAACGTTATTTTGTTTTTGGTTTTGGCATGCAGGTTATATTATGACATATCCAGTGACCTTAAGATACTCAAGAGCTACGGCGCATAGAACTACCATTATTTAAGCGAACAATTGAACTATTATTATTTTCTTCGTATTTTGAACCTGTGTTTGAACAGTGGCGTAACTACCGGGTAATCTCGGTTCAGGCCAGCTAGGTTCAGGAAATAATGATAACCTACCTGCTTTAACAAGTTACTATTTTTTATTGGATATAAAGTAATTTTACTTTCAAACTATAAAGGAATAACCTAAGGTTAGATTGGAAATTTTTTCTCCTGATAATTTCAAAATTACTTCGATTTCGATTGAGATGAAATTTTGCGAGCCCACATTCAAGCTTTTGGAACAACTTTAAATGATAATCTCAACACATTTTTTACCGACAATCCAAAACATACACTTTTATTGACCTCACAGTTTAACTGTGAAATGATTCCTTCAATACTTTTTGTGATAATTAACGAACAACAAAATATTTTCCCTGGTCGAATTTCAGATACCCACTAATGAACTCATCCGCGGCATTTGAGATCCGAACCTACCCTGAAAATTTCAAGTGTCAAGGTTCATCCGTTTGTGAGTTATCGTGTTTGAGGACGGACGGACAGAATTGGTTTTGACCACGTGAGTACAACTTAGTCGATAGAGATCATTCTCTGCTCAAAGTTCGAAGACGAAATGATTTAGCCCTTGTTTATAGAACGAGCGCTCAAAAAGAGGTTATTTTTCACACTGGGATAAGGGATTTTCATGTATCTTCACATGTAAATATATTGGCTAAAAGCTTCTTCATTTAAGTGGGGAAAAAGCTTCATAGCTCGACTTTTTATCAAGAGAAGCGATTGGGACATTTGAAAAAATATTCATAATTGCACATAATAATTTTTGCCGCGCATTCATTCACCCTTTGCAGCAGCCCACAACAGGATATGATCACAACTGCGCACGTTTTTCAAACTGACTGCCGTATTTCAAACTTTCCTTCAGAACACAACGCACCCTCAACTTGGACAGTGGGTTGTAGATCTCTGTTTTACGCAGCTTCTGAATCAGTTCGAAAATCCAAAAAATATCGATGGGTTTTAGCTATATCCCTCCTGCATTTCTCGTCATTTTGCTGATCCTGAGTGTAGCAGTTTCTGAAGGAAAAAGTGAGTTTCACTAATTCAATTTCATTATTGATATCAGAGGAATTGAAATTCACCCTAGGTACCCTTCAATAGTTGATGATTATTCAACACCTAAATATATTTTTGTCATTTTCGATTCCCTCATCTCATTCAATCTACCGCATTCGAAGATACATTTTTTAGCATTATTATATCTACAGGGGTCCGTTAAATATCCGGAAGCTGAGAGCTTGGTTCATGCCTTATCAGAATAATGAAAAGTAGGTTTACTAAAGTTGTTCTTTTCCGAAATTGACTCGATGTATTTGACGTACTGATTTCTGCAGATTTGTAATTTTTTTTACTCGAAAATACTCCCTACTGTTTAGTTGTTGCATTAATGCATTCAACACATTTTTCGACATAATTAAACAACTTCGAAAAGAAATTTGAAATTTGTGGAACCCGAGCTAAAAACTTTGTACAAGTCTGTAATTTTTGTATCGTGGTCAAATTATTGTCGTTTCTATTCAAAAAAGGCCAATATTCTTCGAATAACTCAAAAAGCATGTTCATAACTTGTTCAACTTTGAACTTCATGATTTATGAAACAGATATACAAAATCAACTAACAGTTATTCGAAATAGCTAAAAATGATGGCACCTGGCACAGCTAAAACCATCACATATTCACGCATTATTATATAAGTGATGGGCATTTTCATTGTTTTTTCAAATATTCTCGTTTATAAATCCAGAACATCAATTAAACTTGATTGGCCAGATTATATAGATGCATAGGTACAGATCGAATAATTATCTCTTGTTTAGCTTATGTAGGTATGTATGTAATGTGGTTTCATCAATTGAACACTAATCAGCCTCATTCTATCGGAAATGCCAGATCATCAATGGATCATGAAGGATGAAATTAGCCAAATGAAAATTTATTGTTTGAAAATAGGACAATCAATTCGAAGGCTTTGTCAAGCTTATAACAAAAATTCAAACTCTTCGTAACACTCGGTACCTTAAATGTATTTCGACCAGAGAAAGAAATCGTATTAGTTTGGGGCATATTCTCCAAAATAACATGAAACAAAACATAGATCTTGATGAGTACCCATTTGGGTTTTCAAAAACAAAGTTGCACCTTGCACCTTGAAACTTATTCCATCAACCACATTTCCACCATCTTAGAACAAAAAATATAGTGGTCTTTGTTTATTGAGGAATACATTGAATGCTTTTAGATTCGACCTCTCTCGAAAAAAATTGAAAAATGGGCTTCACAGGATCAATTAAGTTTTACCCATATCAAATGTATGCCACAAATAAGGAAAAAAAGTGGCACAATGCTCAGTTTTGGGATTACTCTTTTAATCTTTGTAGTTTTATGTTCAGCAAACTCTTAAGAATATGGGACATCATTCATACCATAACACTCTCTATCAGGAACAAACTTGAAGATGTTTCTTCATATCTAACTATTTAAGATATGTTTTTGAAAGTTTTCTGACTCGAATGTATTTCGCTCATTGACATCTACAGAAGTTCTGCTGGCTACATAAATCGACTAAAAGCAGTCTTCACAAGTTGTTCGGAAGTAGATGGAAGTGCTCCATAAATTTCACTTGATTAACAAGGGAGCAACTACCAAAACACTTTGAACTCTTCGTTAGGATCAACATAATTTTTAATCTCAACATTTCCGCTGGCAATGGGATGAAAGATGACTATATACAAGATGAACCAGGGGTGTGTATTACTCTTTTTGAGCGCTCTATTACTTGGGCTACATTATTTCGTCAACGATGAAATTTTAAGTGTATAAAAGCGCTCAAAAGCTCGTAACGTCAAATTTGTGCAAAATTCCATTCTAATATAAAAAAATATTCGAAATTCATCAATGAATATTGTTCAAATTGGACACCCTCATCCCTGTATTTTCCGCAATTAACATCCCACCGAGAAATAATGTTATAAATTGGACGAATTAATAATTAATACCTATTCCAAAATACTGGATACTAGAATCCGATAACAGATATTTTTCGACCTCTGTATTTAATTCTTGTGTGGGTGTTTCATTCTTCCATAACAGGTGTGCCATTTTGCTGTAGTAGAAACGAGTTGGAAAAATTGGATACAATAAAATGAGTGATAAAATGAGATTGAAATGAAAGCCGAAAGATTAGGAAGGCAATGAAGTTTTGATCGAAATCGGCTTACTCGACATTGTTTTTCCTATTTAAATGGTATATCCTATTTCTGTTGATTTCTCTCACCTCAGTTCATCGATTGTATGTTTATCCGACTCTATATCCACGTCAATCGTTCCATAAACTCTTTATCGATGTGCACATTATATTGGCAACATTTCAAGCATTTTATTATCCTGGGCTTGTTGGACATATTTTTGGATTTTTCACCAGTTACTGCAGTTAACGATTAGAATTTGGAGCTTTGATTATTCGAAAATCTCCTCTATTCGCGAACAGTGTTCAGTTGACCAATCTTCAAGAGTTTCGAGAAAAATCATAAGCTAGATTCTTCTGAAATTTCAGACCTGAAATTTTTGAAATGACAAATGGTGGAAAAATGATTTACTACAAGTGAAATGTATGGGTTGAGAAACCAAGAGCTTTCGAATTTAAACGATTGCTTTTTTGTGGATACAGAATTTTCTTTACAGTTATTTAAGTTGAGGAATCGAGTGAAATGTTCAATGCAACCCTGATTATAGTTTTCGCCTTTGGGGTGGACTCTGAATGAAGCTCCTAACGAGAGCTTGGACACTGACGAATCTAACGATCTTTTATGGTCGAACTTCCGGTTCCTATTTGGGATTTCAGTTATCACCAACGGAAGCCATTACATTGATCTCATTCTTATATAGATTTTTCTACGGATTCAACCGAATGGAGATAATTGATACAGATATCTGACCACAATAAACTCAAAACTAATACTAAGAATTCAAAGAAATTTTGCATCCACAATAAAAAAATAAAATATTAGGAAAAGTATAAAGTTTTACGAAAAATCGGAATTCTGATCTCATTAAAAACTTAATACAGACTGAAGAATGATAATACTTGATGAATACTTGCTTCAGAATGAAAGAAGATGTTTTTATAATCCTTATAAGTTATGAAATCGAGAAAAATATCGCAGGAAAATCGAATACTTGAATGATGAAGCTACCGCTCTAGGTTGCATATTGGTGTATGCGCCGGTATCGAAATAATCTCCTCAAAAGGATATTGAATTAATTTTCGTTTTCTCTTACGAAAAAAGGAATTTCCTTTAGAAACATGTATATATTCAAGTTAGAATAATGAGATTTCAAAGAAATTATTCATTCACAACAACAAAAATACAATATCAGGAAAAGTATAAAGTTTTACGAAAAATCGAAATTCGGATCTCATTAAAAACTTAACACAACTGAAGAATGATTGAACTTGATGCATATTTGCTTCAGAATGAAAGAAGACGTTTCTATAACTGTTATTAGTTATGAAATAGAAAAAACTATGATTTTAAAACAACAACTTCATTTCGGAACTATACCAATCTCCAATGAATAGATTTACAACTGATAATCGTTCAAAGTCAATTCCGATGTCTAATGCCTAAATAAGGAACATCTCTACTATTTATAGGTTTATCAATTGAGTAGGCGATGATGGCCGATCACACGTGCCATGGAATAACGCAAAATAATTACCACCTGCAAACCTAAACAAAGAACAATGAAACACCTTACCATGCTGTTTTTATAATATGGTAATACAGGGTCTTTCACTAGGAACCTCACCCATATTTATACGGGAAACTACTGAACGTATTTTCATGAAATTCAGTACTTATAAGTATTTCACGATGCTGATGAAATCTAAAATATTTTCAAGGCATGAGCACCTCCGGTTTTTCCGGAAATGACTTCCGTTTTTCAAATAAGAACACCATTTTTTTTATTGCAGAAATAGATTCCTTAGAAAATTTCAAGTTATTTTGATGTAACATTTTTCAGTTTTCGTTGGAAAATTCTCTCTGAGCGGGAAAATTCGAAAAAAAAATCGAAAATAGAGCTCCGCTGAAACAAGAATAACTTCGAGGTTTTTGGATGGAAAATTTTCATTTTTGGGATTTTTCAAGATGTAAGATTGATGTATCCACTTTAAAAATCGAAATCGCGATTCATGATACAGGGGGTGAAGAAATCGCTTTCAAAGTTAGGGATGACAAAATCGTGAAAAATCAATTTTTTCAAATTAGAACCCCATTTTTTATGGCAGATATTGAATCTACGTTAAAAAATAATGTGAGTGTATGCATCACACCCTTGCCCGAAAGTGGATATTAACTCAGAAAATATCCATTTTGGGTTTTTTCAAGAAAATTATTCATTCACAGCAACAAAAAATAAAATATTAGGAAAAGTATAAAGTTTTACGAATAATCGAAATTCTGATCACATTGAAAACTTAATACAGACTGAAGAATGATCGAACTTAATGAATACTTGCTTCACAATGAAAGAAGACGTTTCTATAATGCTTATTAGTTATGCAATCGGAAAAAATATCGCAGGAAAATCGAATATTCGAATAATGAAGCTACCGCTCTAGGTTGCATATTGGTGTATGCGCCGGTATCAAATCCTCAAAAGGATATCGAATTAATTTGTGTTTCCTCCTACGAAAAATGCAATTCCCTTTGGAAACATATATATAAAGAGTTTCTGAAGTAAGAATAATAAGATTTCAAGAAAATTATTCATTCACAACAACAAAAATACAATATTAGGAAAAGTATAAAGTTTTACGAAAAATCGAAATTCTGATCTCATTGAAAACTTGATACAGACTGAAGAATGATTGAACTTGATGCATACTTGCTTCATAATGAAAGAAGACGTTTCTTTAAACGTTATAAGTTATGCAGTCGAAAAAATATCGCAGGAATATCGAATACTCGAATAATGAAGCTACCGCTCTAGGTTGCATATTGGTGTATGCGCCGGTATCAAAATAATCTCCTCGAAAGGATATTGAATTAATTTGTGTTTCCTCTTACGAAAAAGGTAATTTCCTTTGAAAACATGTATATAAAGAGTTTCTCCAGTTAGAATAATGAGATTTCAAGAAAATTATTCATTCACAACAACAAAAATACAATATTAGAAAAAGTATAAAGTTTTACGAAAAATCGAAATTCTGATCTCATTGAAAACTTAATACAGACTGAAGAATGATTGAACCTGATAAATACTTGCTTCACAATGAAAGAAGACGTTTCTATAAACGTTATAAGTTATGCAATCCGAAAAAATATCGCAGGAATATCGAATAGGTACTCGAATAATGAAGCTACCGCTCTAGGTTGCATATTGGTGTATGCGCCGGTATCAAAATAATCTCCTCGAAAGGATATTGAATTAATTTGTGTTTCCTCTTACGAAAAAGGTAATTTCCTTTGAAAACATGTATATAAAGAGTTTCTCCAGTTAGAATAATGAGATTTCAAGAAAATTATTCATTCACAACAACAAAAATACAATATTAGAAAAAGTATAAAGTTTTACGAAAAATCGAAATTCTGATCTCATTGAAAACTTAATACAGACTGAAGAATGATTGAACCTGATAAATACTTGCTTCACAATGAAAGAAGACGTTTCTATAACCATTATAAGTTATGCAGTCAGAAAAAATATCGCAGGAAAATCGAATACTCGAATAATGAAGCTACCGCTCTCGGTTGCATATTGGTGTATGCGCCGCTATCAAAATAAACTCCTCGAAAAGATATTGAATTAATTTGTATTTCCTCTTACGAAAAAGGTAATTTCCTTTGAAAGCATGTATATAAAGAGTTTCTCTAGTTAGAATAAACAGATTTCAAGAAAATTATTTCACAACAACAAAAATACAATATTAAAAAAATGATAAAGTTTTACGAAAAATCGAACTTTGGATCTCATTAAGAGCTCAATACGACTGAAGAATGGCTAAACTTTATGAATACTTGCTTAACGATGAAAGAAGACGTTTCTACAACCGATATAAGTTATGTTACCGATATAAATGATAGAAAGGTAAATTTGCGCATATTCAAAAAAGCATCAATATCCTTAACTTACGGCGACCAGTTTATACGGGTTTTCATAATACCGAATCTTTCTTCAACACAATTTGCAGGTTCGGCATTATCTGCTTTAATTTCATCTAAATATTCCCAGTGGACATAATTCGAGAAGTATCTAACGATTGTTGGTGTAGAAATTGAATAGTCACACCCTCAGAATAGTCACAATGTTTCTAGTCAGATTCCAGCAAGCATTATGCCATATATTCAATTATCAAATACAACAATCCATTTATTTCCGCTCTGCTACCCTCTAAGACAGTGGCGCAGCCAGAATTTTTGTTCGGGGGGGGCCCGACGCGAATATTCAACAGAATTTTTTTTCGGGGGGGGCCCGACGCGAATATTCAACTGTATCTACTGATATACAGGTAGAGAAGTTTGCATGCAGAAAAATCTCGGGGGGGGCCCGGGCCCCTCAGGCCCCCCCCTGGCTGCGCCCCTGCTCTAAGAACACGAGTGTGAACTGATACAGTCGTCTCACAAAATTTAATCCACCCCATACATTTCCTAATCATAGGAGAAGGAGAGTGAACGAGTATAAATGAAAATCAAATTACTAAGCAAAATAATGTCCGCTTAGGACTCCATGGGAGATTCAGATTGCAATTAATCAGATGGCGCCACAGGGGTCACGAAACTATATGCCAAGTAGACATTGTAAATCAGCAGTCGTTGGAAATATAAAGTGAATGTTGAATTAATCTGTATAGTTCCATTTGTGCGCAGAGAAACAAAGTAATTTGATATTTGTGTGGTTGTCTGTAGAGAAACAGTCAGTAAAAGAAGGGAATTTATGCACAACTCTGTAAAATTTATTAATTCAAAAGTTAATACTCGAGAAGTTCTTAGTCAATTATACAGAATATCGAATTTTCTCTAACTGGCCCTAAATAATCGATGACAAAAAATTTGATCCATAAACCCATCTTTATGACCAGATAAATTAAGATGTTGAAGCCCCTTCTATCTTTCGACATTTTTGCGGTTTTCTTCGATATACAGGCTGTTCCTCAATTGGAGGTACGAACCAATAAGAGGGTGTTAAAGTTAGAATTTTGTTCAAATATTTTCCTCATAGTATCTGGACTTCACAAGATATTCAACTGAAAATTAGAATAAATATACATATAACAATTAAGAAATTGCATCTACATCAGGGTGATATCTTTTCTGGATGACTGATGATCTCCTGATGTATAATCCTTTTTCATAATTTTCGTCCAAAAACTCCCCAGTACACCCTGTATCACGAAAACGAAAAGAAATTTTTGTTGTTTAATTATGTGTATCCGCACTTTTTGGCATCAGGATATTCCAGATGTCTTGTACCTAGTAGATTGAAATATACTGCTCCACAAGAGTTAGGGATATCGTATTCAATCGTTTTTAAAAGTCCATAATATCCAAGAAAATCGCTGTAAAATCATTTAAAACTCAATAACAACTTGAATCGATCCAATAAAATCAGTATGAGACATTTCGTCAATCTGGTCGCCTTTTTTCTGAAGTTTGGTTCTTTGCATATGCTTCATGAATGTTCTTATTTTGAAATGAAGTCAATTTATCAACGGCTTCGATTTGAAACGAGTTTTCTGAAAATGCCAAGACTAAATTAACAAACGCTGAGGCTAATAGGGCTATCGGAATGCTACAGGGTGGCCTAACTCAGGTTGTTTTAGCGGAAAGGCTCCAAGTCAGCCAAAGTGTGATTTCTCGACTTTGGAATAGGTTCAGGGAGACAGGTTCCGTGTTGGAAAGACCAAGGCTTCGTGGGCGACGAAAAATAACAACTGCTCAGGTCCTCAGGATCGTTTCATCACCGTTTCGGCGAGAAGAAACCCTACATCTACGTGTAGAATGCTACGGAATACTCTTCAAAATGCAGATGGGGTCCAAGTTTCCATCGAAACCATCAGACGACGTTTGAGAGAGGTGAATCTAGGTTCTAGACGTCTATTAAGAGGAGTTCCATTAACACGTGACCATAAGCGTCAAAGACTGGAATGGGCAAGGCAGCATATCAATTGGAACGATCAATGGCGTAGTGTCCTTTTCACTGATGAATCCAGATGTGGACGATTTTCAGATTCTCGAAGAATAAGGGTATGGACAATCCCACGCATACCCCGTAATCGTCGCTATGTCCAAGAAGTCTATCCATTCCGAGGGGGTATAGTGTTATGGTATGGGCCGGGATATGTTTCAACGGGCGCACAGATCTACACATTTGTCCTGGGAAAATGACCGCCTTACACTATAGGGAGCAAGGCATTGACAATGTTGTGCCAAATTTTCACGCTGCTATTGGTGAAACTTTCCAATTCCTAGACGATAACCGCGCTATAGATCGCACCGTCCAGCCATAGTTGAGAATACGCGCGAGAAGCTTGGTATTCCACACAAGGGCGGATTTACGGGGGGGGTACTGGTGGTAACTACCCCCCCCCATGAGTATCCAAAACCTGAGAAAAATGTGGTTTTTGTACCTGATTTAATGGTTTTCAATCGTTATTACCCCCCCCATGATCGTTATTACCCCTCCCATGAAAAAGAACTATATCCGCCCTTGATTCCACATTTACTAATACCTACCTCCGCACTCACCAGATTTGAATTGCATAGAACATGCATGGGATATGCTCCAAAGAAGATTAGATGATCATCAACCTACCCCAGAATCCTTAAATAATCTGAGAGAGCTTCTGCCCCGTTTATGGAACCAAATTCCTCAAGAAATGTTCAACAACCTCGTGTGTAGTATGCGAAGAAGATGTCAAGCTGTTATTGATGCCCGTGGAGGCCATACATTGTATTGATAGTCTTAAAATGCTTGAATTCTCTGGGAATAAAATTTCGTTATTTTACTAGATTTTTCTTAACCACCCTGTATACGCTGCAGACCTACAGGCTAAAATTAATTTGCAACTTGAAATCATATCAATATGAATTTTCATCACAAAAATCTTATTTTCACTATATTTTTTTGCAATTTAAGTCAATATCCCTAACTCATGTAGAGCAGTTTATTTGCATTCTCCAAATTTATTCATTCGTTTCAGGAGGTTGTGCAAACTTTGGTCACTCCTGTTACGGGGGAATGGGGAAGAGAGCACCCAAAGAATTGCTGTCATTGCTGGATCCTCCTCAAAACCAAGGAGAGATTAGGATTGGTTCCAGATTTATAAGTGACAAGCCCTACGTCAAGTTGAAGCTGAACCCTGCTCAATATCAACACCTTTCGCGAATTTTAAGGCAATGGGTAATTGGGAATTTTCATATTTCTACCTTATATGTTTATTATAAGTATCTAGGTATACTGCTCAACAACCCTAAGAAATCATAAAACTAACGTAAACCGGTATTAGGAAATAAACAATACCTACTCCCCTTCGAGAATTCATGTTCAAAAGGGAATATCTTAAAAACAGCTTAATTAATTGGGAATAAGCAATGAAAAATTTGTCATTCATCAGAAAAATGATCCTTCATGTTCTCAAGGGTGACTTCACTTCGCTAACTCCCCTTGTACAGGTGGTTGACATTTTTGTCTTGTAACATGATTTCTTAGCTTAAGCGAGATACAGGGTGATAAGAGTAATTTTTACGAATATTTTATTTTCACAGATCAACACCCAGGCAGTTCCACAGTACGAAGATAACAAGAATCAGATCTAACCGTTTGTTCGAGGCCAAAAGATGTCAAATTGATTATTACAATTAAATCTATTAAAATTTTATGAACATTGAATATACATGAATTCAATTGCCTATGTATAGATACTTATTTATATACTTAAATATTGAGATATGACTTTGCAAACAAATCAACCACATCCTTTTACTTGATCCTGAATAACTTCAAGTCCAAAATTTTACATTTGGTGTTCTGCCAATGGTGAGATTTTTTTATTGCTTAAAATGGTTTTTTAGGATTCAGAAACTGCTCGACAGAATCTTGAGAACATTTGTGATTTTCATTATCTTGATGAATTTACTAATTCATTCAACGGTTTTTGAATTTAATAAATACGATGGCTGGTATATACCTACTTATTTACAATTATTTCCTTTACCCTATAGGTATAAATATGACGAAATAATATAGCAAGAGCACTCAAAAAAAATATCTTCAATTCTGTATTCAAAGAGTATCAAAGTATTTTTGCATCAATGCAAAAAAATAGTTTTGTTACAATTTTACGACACGGAAATTATTGATGATTATTTTTGCGTATAGCTTTTAAAATGATTGAGCTGTAAAATCTTATTTTGGCTACCCTGCTGATGCTGGATATAAAAAATTTCAAATTTATTGATTGCAACTTGCAGTCTGAAAGCTGTAAGATGTTCAACTAAACCTAATTCTCGATGAAAAAACTTCAATTTCAAGTTGTGAAAGGGATGAAACGATGGGGAGAATTTTCCCTCATTGCGGACTGAGTGAATTTGCATGCTAAATGAGAAGGTGATGAGAGGTAAGGAATAGGTAGGGGTACCGATGTGGAAGTTTTATATTTTGTACTATAAGAATTTCCGGACAATTTAGAATTATCTGAATAAAGAATATTATGAGTAGGTACTTTCGTTTATTAAATACATAACATTATATTGATTATAAATATATATTTAATACTAGGTTATTACAGAAATTTCAGAATATCTTCGTACAAAGTAGTAAAGGCTGTTTTAATAAGAGCGCAAAATTTGAATTGCGCGCCATGCTTGACAGTCATAATGTCACATGATTATGACGTGACAGATCGAAAGTTGACAGATGGGAATAGACCAATCCAACAAAACAGCTGATCACCTTTTTTCAAGATGGCTGCTGGAACAAACAAATAACAAACATTTCTGTTATAGTGTTTCTCTATTATAACTATCATTTTACATGGCATAATTGAAGACATTGAAGTTGAAAATTGAGAAACCAACAGAAACTAACCTGAAACACGTACCTCGTAACTGAATATCCTCGGTTTAATATTTGTTAATTTTAGCAGCCATTTTGAAAAAGCTGATCGTGACAGATCGTTGGATTGGTCTATTGATTTATGGTGTGCATTTTGGTCTGGAGGAATAATTGGACCGTTTGACTTCGAAAACGAAGATGGTTATGGCGCGAACGTTATTGTGCTATGATATATAACACAGTCTCTTGTGCCTCATTTGGAAGCTATCGATCTTGATCTTGACTGCATTCTTGCGCTCTTATTGATGAAACACCTTTTATAAGGATTATACTACGATACTACGTATACTATGAAAGTACTAGTGAAAATAAGAACAAATTTCCTGCAAACATAAGTTCTAATAAATCTTATTACTTCCGAAAAATGTATAAGTAATACCAGTATGTTCATCTTCATATAGGATAGGGGAAGGGGTCAAAGGGAGGCAGATAATTCACAATCTCTCGTTCTTTTCAATATGTTTCTCGCGAAATGATGCATAGTTAGATTAAATTCATATCGATTTTAGATTTGTTCGTAATCATCACCATGACTGGATATTCTAAGAAAATATGTTCGCAGAAAATACTCATTTTTTTATCCGATATCTTCTTTCTATTCATGACGTCGTATTGATTTTTTCCTAAGAGTTGAGACGCATTTCGAAATATTTAAAATTCCCTCAGGCATCGAGATTCTTAATTCAGTTGTCTTATATTTTAAGACCTTGAATCATTGTAGAATCTGAAATATTGTCAAAAGTGGCCTCACAGTCGAATTTATCGTTTGAAAAAAAAACGATAGCTTTGTTAGAAAAAAGTTAAGCCTGGGCTACACCATAAGGCAAAGCAAAGAATTTTATTCATTTCTTCATTTTTTAGGGGGATACATTTTTCCTTCCCGTTTTGTGTCAACAATGCTAGAAAACCATTTATAAAATTGAGTCATTAGTACACAAAAAAAAATGAGAATGCTACAAGTGCTAAGTGCAGAACAAGATGGTTTGCTTAAAATCATACTGTTTAGAAGTTGCCCCCACAAAATAATCTCGAACTACTGTACTTACATCATGTCCAGTACAAGCAATGTGAATACACACATCTCACCACCATAACAAATACCGCATAACACAACATACACTTTATGATGGTGATGAATTATACATTTCCCCTGGTATCGGAATGAAAATTTCAATTAAAAATGTCCACAGAATTTAGCAAATAGTTTCCTAGAATATCTTAAAATTGTGCGAAACTGAGGATTCCCGAACTTTGAGGATAGAAATTAGTGAATCAAAAAAATTGCTAAGAAAGGTTATTTATTTTAGTATTTTACATTTAGAACTGAATCATCTGTCCCTTCCTCTTCTTGTCACCACCAAGTTCGAAGTGCTTACACCTTTTCAATGGAACTTGCTTCCTGAATTTGCAATCAGCACATTCCATCCTCAGTACAATTTTTTTTGTGGTCTTAGCCTGAAAACGAAATTATTTGAGTACATTTATCATTTCTAGCGATCATTATTTTGTGTACCACACAACAATAACAGATTAAACATTTATAATGTGTGGTGAGGATTCGGAGCAATTCTTTGCCCAGTAGACTGTCCACTTGTAAATGAATTGCTAAAGATGATAATTACCTTCTTCCTGAAGATAGGTTTGGTTTGACCACCAAAACCTTGTTGTTTACGGTCATAACGCCTTCTTCCTCTAGCGGCATGACGTTCTTTCGATTTTTTGTATTGTGTTACCTTGTGGTTCTTATGGACCTTACATTTTTTACAAAATGTACGTCTCTGTTTAGGTACGTTAACCTAAAAAAAGTGAACATTTTGTATCACTAAAATATTACAGAGAGAGTAATATGGGGTGCAACAAAATTTAATTGATATCACTGATTTATTTATAAGCTACTTGAATAATTAGATTTGTGCGGATAAAGAAACTACAATCTCACCATTTTGGATTAGTCTACAGCCGACCTCCTTGAAAGAAATTCGAAAGGACGGGAAACGGCTGGAATGTTTTCTATGAAATTGAAACGTCATGTGTAATGCAACCATAGAAAGTGTGAATTCAGTACGTACTACGTTCCACTTCACGCTCACAACGATAACGCTCGAGGTTTTTCCTGTACCACATGCATATTTTGCAATCGGAATCTCAAGTGGAAATGGACTAGAGTGTGTATTATTTTCATCCTCTCTGTAAAATATTTGACTTTTTCAAGGAAAACCAATTTTCCGTGAAGGAATTTTTAGTCCAGAACACAGATATCTTACCCATTTGTTAAAATTCTATGGGAGCGCCCATTTGACAGTTCTGACAATTAGTCAAAAATGTGAATGTTTCACTTTCCGGTGTACTTTTGAAAATCAAAAATAATTGACAAAAATATCTATTTATATTGATTGTTACTTTTCCCTTTGGGAAAATGGAAGAGAAACCCTCTCTGGATATTGTCTATTTAGCCATATCAGCTTTATTTGACAGTACAAATGCAAGTGAAAATGAAAAAGCTGCCCAATGGCTGGATATTCTCCAAAAATCAGTAAGTAATCATATTATGTGCGAATTATCTTTTCTACAATTTCAGTTATTCATTTTAGGTTTACGCCTGGACAATCGCCGACGAAATTTTACATCGGAAGAAAGATTTACAATCATGTTGTTTCGCTGCTCAGACTATGAGGTCGAAAATTTTAAATAGTTTCCATGAATTACCTCAAGAAGCTCACAGTTCCCTTAGAGACTCTTTAGTAGAACACATTAGTCAAGTTGACGAAAATACAAATAGTGCTATAGTTAGGCAATTATGTTTAGCTTTAGCAGATTTAGCATTGCAAATGCCTTCATGGAAGAGAGCTCCTTTAGATCTTGTTGGTAAATTTTCTCAAACAAATGTATGGCCATTATTAGAAATATTAACTGTTTTACCTGAAGAGATTGGAAAGAGAACAATAAGGTTTGTATTTATTCTATTGTACATAAAAATATTTGAAAATGGTGTTAAGTAAACTGTCAACTTGGGATATCTAAGTAGCATTCTGTAAGCTACTGAGTTCTACTTTTTAAGTTGTTAGACTACATGGCCGCTTTCTTTATTGCTCTTCGTGTCCATAATGTTTTAATTTATCTTTTGCAGATTGGGAGAGAATAGGCGTTTAGAACTTGAAGAAGAGTTTCAACAATGTGCTGGGACAATACAACAATTTTTACAGCATTGTTGCAATCATTACGCAGGCAATCTTCAAGAGAATGTCCAAGTAAACATTACCATATTATGTTGCTTCACTTCTTGGGTGTCCATTGGAGCAATTCAGTTACAGAATTTAAATGATAATATAATTATTGTCCAAGCATTCCACATATTAGACTCAAAAAATAATGTGTCGGGTCCTCTTCATGATGCTGCTACGAACTGTATTTGCACACTCTTACAGTGTTTAGATGATGATACCAATCATCCCCAATTAGAAAGTTTCCTGTTTAATAATATTGTGCAGTTAGAAGTTTCATATCATATATCTGTTGCGAATGAAGATCAAGATAAATCCAAGAACTTCTGCAAGATTTTTTCAGAATTATCTGAAACGTCTTTGGGAAAGATAATCAATAGCAGTTCACGAGAAGCATATCATTTTGCAATAAAAGCCCTCGATTTAGTGTTGATATGTGTTGGCCATCATGATTATGAGGTAAGTCATTAGTTTTCGATTTTTTTATCCATGGAATTGAATGGATAATTCGGAATTTGAGGAAGAATAACTTGAAATGTTTGAAAAAAATCTATTCCCTATTGATTCTTATTTTTAGGTAGCTGATCTAACCTTCAGCCTGTGGTATGTCCTTAGCGAAGAATTATATCATAAAAATAGCAAAGAAAGTAATGAACTTTTCAAACCGTTTGTAGAGAGGCTTATAACTGCCTTATGTAGACACTGTCAAATTGAGCCAGACCATGAAGGACTTTTAAAAGATAATGACGAATTTAAATATTTCCGGTCCAAAGCATCCGACTTGATAAAAGATGTAGTTTTTATAGTAGGAAGCAGCAATTGCTTCAGACAAATGTTCATGAATTTACAAAATCCGAATGTGACCTGGGATCAAATTGAAGCATCTCTGTTTGTTATGCAGTCAGTGGCCAAAAATATCCTCCCGTAAGTAAATTCCAAGAATATAATTTTGTATGGAATCTTAGTATTTCAAATAATTTGAGGTGTGTATATTCAATGTGTATTGATTATTTTCAGTGATGAGAATGAGGTAGTGCCTCAAGTTGTTGAGGCAATACTAGGCATTCAAAACCAATCAACTCACATTGCAGTTAAGTATACATCTTTGATGCTTCTCGGAGAACTGTGTGAATGGGTGGAGAAACACCCAAACACGTTAGATCCAATATTGCATTATCTTGTATCTAACTTACAACAAATCGATCTGGGTCCGGCAGCGGCAGAAGCTCTACAGAGCATCTGCACGACATGTGGAAACCATATGGCTAAGCATATGCCGTTTTTATTGCAAATATTGCATCAGATTGACGAGTTCGGCATAAGTAACGACGCAGTGATGGGTGAGTACAGATTATAGTTTTATTATTTCTGAAGAAATTTGTCCACCCTGTATACTCCATTCACTTTAAAAATGTATCCCGGTTGGCCATGAAATTCTGACACATTTCACCGTGTATATTTTGAAAATGTTAGGTTATAGTCAACTTGATAGACCTGAATCATGGCCAACCGGGATACATTTCAAAAGTGAATGGAGTATATCTAATGATCGAATCTTGAGGCATTACTCTATTTTTCAGGGCTTTTGAAGGGGGTAGCAGCAATTATTGGTTACATGCCACAAAATGATATAATCTTAGCTTTCCGAGAAATTTGCTTCATTCCAATAACACCTTTGGTTCAGTTAATAGAACAAAATACTCCAATATCAAAAGGCACAAAATCCGATCCTGTCATTTGGTTAGATCGATTGTCTTCCATATTGAGAAGCGTTCACGTCAAACAATCAGATGGTAGGTTGATACTTTTTCATTCAAATTGTTTCTTTTTACGATAAAATCTGTTTTATATTTGTATTTTTCAGAAGAACCACATCCGTGCAAACCTGTTATTTTAGAAATATGGCCTTTATTATCCAAATCTTTTGATAAGTACCAAAGTGACGGCAGAATAATGGAAAGGTGTTGTAGATGTCTAAGGTTTATGTTGAGATGCGTCAGTCAACAAGTGAGATCAATATATTTTTTTTTTTATTCTATAATCTCCAAGAAATAATATCTTTTACGTCTAATGTTCTGTATTTGTTTCAGTTGGGGGAAATTTTACAAAGTCTCGTCCAGCAAATTGTAGTTATCTATAGTAACTACAAACATTCATGTTTGTTGTATGTTGGTAGTATACTTGTAGATGAATACGCTACTGATGTTAGGTGCATTCAAGGCCTGTTAGATATGATGAATGCATTTTTAGAACCAACTTTTAGACTGTTTCAAGAAAATGGATTAATAAAGCATCCAGACACAGTAGATGATTTTTTTAGGTGAGTAAAAATGTTTAATAAACTCTTTCCTTGAAGACTAATTGCATCTTTCGACAGGTTATGTGCAAGATTAATGCAGAGGGCTCCAATTCCCTTTTTACAAAGTACGGCCATGAGTCCTATTTTTCAGTGTGCACTTTCTGCGTGTTCGCTGGTTCATAAAGAAGCAAATACCTCAGTAATGAAATTTTTATATGATGTGATCAGTACAGGACATCTTGGAAAAAAGCAAGCGGACTGGGCAACAAGAAATGCATTAGTGAAAAGTATACTCAATCAGTTTGGTCAGCAATTAGTCACGAACTTAATTCATGCTAGTGTGTTTTATCTTCATTCTTATATGTTATGTGAAATAAGTGATGTGATAGTAGAATTATTGGAGTTTGATAGACAAGTTACAATTGAATGGTTGGCTAATGCGCTAGAGACTTTGCCCAAACAAGAGAATGGAGGTATCAACGTAGCTACTCCACAGCAATTGAAAGATATACATGGGAATATCACAAAGTTAGTATTTGAACAACATTTTTTCCTTATAAACGTCTTATTTGTTTTCAAATATTTCATGGAGAAATTGTTTTACTTTCAGGTCTGCTACATCCAAAGCGATTACGCATGCATTGAAAGACCTCACCAGATATTACCGCTGAAATTTTTTATCAAAGAAACTCTGTAATATATATTTGTATATTTAAAAGAAAGAAGACTGTATTTTAACAGTTTTATGCAAGTCGAGAATAAATTTTTATTTTTATTGAATAATTTTTTTTTTTTTTTGAATTTTTTTCCTTTTCCAGTGTCATTTTGAATTTTTATACTCAGGGAACAAGTTTTGAAGGCTTTTGCCCTTCGATAGTGGCTTATTTTTTCAGATTTCACAGTGGTACATTTGAACTACTTGTGCCATGGACCTTGTATTTCTTGGTTGATTCTCGAATTAATGAATATTCTCGGTATAATCGTTTCGCTGCTGCCAAAATTTGTTCCCTCACTCATGGGCGCCCGCAGAAATTTTTCTCAGGGGGCCAAAATAAAAAATATCAGTTATATTGAGGTGTTGTGCTGAAAAACTATAAGCCCATCAAAATCTAAGAGGTGGCTATGGCGTCCATGCACTCACTACACTGTTATTTTGAAGAAAAAATTTCGTTACAAGAGAAAACCCTTATAGAGTTGGCAAGTTTACATGCCTAGAGTGCTAGAGAAAACACTAATGCCCTTTTCAAGACATTCGTAAACGTAAACTAGATATAATGAAATTTGAGAATATCATGCCTGTTGATCAATTCAAAGTTTTTAAGAATGGGTGTAATTGAAAATGTTTTTGAATTATATCATTTTATTTACAATAAATAATTTTCGGTATTATATTCTGGAAAAGCAGCGATGTTCTTACATAAAATGAACAAATTTAAAATTGACTAAATATAGGTACATACGAGTATGATGTCTTTTTTCATAAAATCAAATTTTGTAAATCTCAGGTCCCATACAACAATGACCCAAAATAAATATTGGAAAAGTTGAAATTTTTATAAAAATTCAACGCCCAAAAGGTGCATTTGTATTGACAAATGAACATGTAACATTCTCACCATGTATATTGTTCGATTTTGATACTCATCCAGTTCAGGTCACTACAATTCATTTGGACGACTTTACTTAAGTTGTACTTCGTGACTAATAAATAATATACGGATACCAATGAAACAACATCAATTATAGTTGCTCAAAGCAGTATGAACATTATCACTTGTTCATAAAAGACATTACAGAAGCATAATAAATATATTCATCATTATGTATTTCAGCATTCAATATGTACTTTCCGAAATATTCAAATATTACGAAATTGTGAAATTCAAAATGGGTATCTTTGGAATTTTGGTCCCTTGGAATATTTTTTAATGGAAATAATGAGTTCTAAGACTTGATAACTAACTAAGCCAATGCTTAGATATATTTCAAAATAAGTTTCTCTTTTGTGTCAACGTTTCAAAATTAGACAAAATGACAGAACTGCCAAGCCTGCATTATTTTCTCAAAGTGATGAATAAACCCCTCAAAGGAAAATGAAGAACATATGACTCATAATTAAATCAACTCAGCCTCTAAATTAGTTCATTTTTCCGAAAATTCTAAACAAAATTTACGATGAACATCAACAAGATGAACTAAATTGATTTTACCCCTTTAGATATTGAATGGTGGTTTTTAAAAATATTAATATATTGAAAATAACAATATATTAAACATACTCAAATATCTGCTACTTTCACATTTGAATGTATATTATATTATTTTTTGTCAAAGTATCAACTTTGCTGAAACGAGGTAGATCCAGCAGCTCTGAGATTCTCCAAATGTGGAGCATCCCCATATAACTCAAATATTTATTTGAAGGACTATTATAAAAATCCCCAAACTTTTTCACTGCTTTTTCAAAATCTCATCTGGTTACATTGCACCTATGCCCTGACTAATACGATAATTTTATTCAAAATGCTCTTTCTCATTTGAATAAAGAATGGCGATTTTTCATTTGGACTTTTTGCACTTATATCAATGACAATTTGATGGCACATCCATTATGAGTGAGTTTATCTATATGAAAGAAAAATAAGAACAGTATATTTCGAATATGATTCTCTAAGACGTCTGGAATTTGAGTTTTGGAATGAGTAATTTTTTGAGGTTTTAGAACTTCGCCAACAAATATATCACTTTAAGTCAGTCAGTGATACTTACTTTGAAACTGAATCCTTCCATACAATAGAAGATATTCACCAACTTCCATTCTAAATCAACATACAAAGATTTTACACATCATAGTTCAACAGGTTCTCTTCATATCTCTTATGAATGGAAGAACATGGAAAGAGCCAAAGGAAGGGATGATCAGTTCCACAAACTTCAGTGAGGAGTGCAAACCTAGTTTTGTAGGGCCTATAAGGTCCCTGATGGGTTATTTGTTCAACAGCCGTTTCGTCCCCTAATATAGCTTGCATCTGATCAATGAAAATTGCCATTACAAACATTCCAAAAAGAGTACTCTCCAGCATGAGAATGACGGAATGCATTCTGAAAATCAAAAATAAAATTTCCAAAATCTTCACAGATCAGAACACTCACATCCTAGATTGTTTGATAATGATATCGTCGCTACATGTAGCACATTCACTTAACCATGATGCTACAACCAGAATGACAGAATACCCAGCAAGTGCTCCTGAAAATATTCACAGCATTTGGACAATTCCATATTGTTCAAATAAAATAAAGCTTCTCACAGGTTAACTCACCAACATATATTAGAAATTGCAGGAAAAATTTTTGATTTCTTTCTCCCACACAATTATTGATCCACGGACAATGGTGATCCATTCTTAAAATACACCTCTTGCAAATTCTGCAATGATGAGCTCTAGGAGGTCTATAAGTTTCACACCTTGTACAGATTGTCCAATTAACTAAGTCACATCCTGAAATTATTCGACGTATGTTTCTTTTTAAATTGAAGATGCTATAAGATCTCAAATGAAATGGGGGCAACTTGCAATGTAGATTTACAATACATAGTTGTACCACAATATCAAAATATCTTCAAAAAATATTCAGAAGAGAATTACCTAACTCTGTGTTTGAGTGAATATCTGAAAAGTCCATTCTATTTTCTGGTATAGGAATCGTTCCTGGATCTGTGAATACAGCTCGTATGTGGGACATACATAAAAGGAATATAATTGCATTGAATGTCAGAAGGTTGAATGCTCCCCAAAGACTAAAAAATTAATGATTACCCAGCGCAATTCACATTTTTCATTCAGCTACCTGTTAACCATAGTTTGTAAAATAATCCATTTTACAACTACATAATCTGCATAGAATATAGCGGTATAAGTTATGATAATACATGCAATACCACAAGGGTCTTTAACGAACATAGTGGTTAAAGAGAGAATATAACCAGAAACCGAGTAAAATAATATTATTCTTCATAAATCATAATTGTTTTTAATGTTTATATACAAATTCTGTTATCAGCAGTTGTTGTTGTGATATAGGTCATAGAATAAATAGTTCTGTGTCAAATGATTGCACAGAACTGAAATCAGGGACCACTTTTCTCAGAGATTACTAAAGCCTGTGCAAACCCAAAGACTCTTTGCTAAAGCCTTGTCCACATCAGGACAGTACGAACACCACTTTGGTAGAAAGGTGGAAATGCTTTTATGGAGTTGACCTCAGAACAATGAGCTTATTCAACCAGAGTCTTCGATTCAACTGAGCTTCGTACGGAGCTTATTTCACGAAATTTCGACCTCTATTCAATGCCCTGTCTGAACCCAGGGAGGTGGGAGAAAGTTCCTTTACCTCCATGGCTGTCCCACTTATACCCATCACTTGTTTTTGATAAAATCTCTTCATTTATGTAACAAAAGTCAATTTGCAATGCAAAATATGAAATAGATTCTTTGTTCGATAGTTTCATCTATTATAAAAATCGTTTACAACACTTGAAATTGAATAACAGAATGGAGCACTGTAAACAACTAAGAAATACTTTGAGCGCTTGTCCTACTATATCATTGTTTTAAGAAAACAATGGCTATATCATTCATGGTCTCAATTTACTAGGTTTGACTCAATGATCACGAATCCGTGGTCAAATTCAATTATGTCTGTCCGTAAACTCGCAACTCTCGAATGGATATATAATCTACCAAGAGATTTTGTAATTATGGCTTTTCGAAATTCGATCGAGATGATTTTTTTTTATTTAGACTGGGTTATACAGGTGATAACGAATTTAGAAACTTTAAAAAGATGTAATAGATAATTATTGAAACTTTTTAACTTTTCCGATATTTGTTGATAAAATTGGGGAAAGATATTTGTATTCATGACTGATTACCTGAAAATATGAAGCCTTTATCTCGAGACCAACTAATTTTGATCTTAAAAGGCAGTGGAAGTGGATAATGAAAATAATTCAGTTGGAATTTGCAATAAAATGAAAATCATATGGCATTAATTTTTGAAAACAATGTTTATATTTGAATTACTATAAAAAAACTGTCGTTATTCGCAAATCTCTCATATCTATAACACATATTTTACCATATTGAAATAAATAAAAAAAATTTAAATCTCCTTTTGAATCATAAATTCCAGTGCACGCAGCTCTGTTCTCGTTTGCGACTGTTTACTACTATCCATCAGACTAATTCCTCGAAAATATTGAAATTCAACATTTTCTTCGTTGAAAGAGATAAGGTACCAATAATATTCTTATTATGCTTGCAAGTTTTTCTCATTTCGTAATTGTTTTGAATATAAATTAGTTGTATTATTGTTTCCTACATATTTATAATGAGGTATTAGATGAATAAGTGTCCTTCAAAGAAGGGAATAGGTGAAAATTAAACAAGCCGAATTTATTATGTGAATCTCGTTGAAAACTCTAATTTTTCTCCAAAAATACCACAATTCACAATTTTCACATTATTCTATTTAGTTAGATTTCAATTTTTAAGGTGAAGCATTTTTCAAGCAATGGATACAAGAAATAGAAGTATCTGTAACTGCTTTGTATGTCGAGCACCGATTATTTTCAATTCAAGAAGAGTACAAAAGAAACATCGCTGTAGAATTTGCAGAAACTTAGTTTGTCAAAGTTGTATACATCGTCAATCACTAAGCAATGGAAAACAGGTAACTTTTATCATTTTGGGCGTTTTGCAATTCTCTTTACGAATATGCGAAAAAATTTCTGTTGCGGGTTCGTTTAGGTGTAAAGACTTGTTGTTTTTAGGACATAATGTGCAATTTTTGTTTAAAACCTGAAATTGAGAACCAATCTTCGGAAATTCAGGGTGCACGATCCCCTACTTCAAAGCTCCGGTTAGATAATATGGATTTGACGAAGGTAAATTCTTACAATGAAATCATGAAACTTTCTACGTTATCGTAAAAAGATACTGGATCAATGAAATATGTATATATTATTAATTCAGTGTATTTGGTTTTCAGATGATTGATAAATTATCAAACTGCCCCATTTGTCAGGACTTCCTAAAGATACCGATAATTTTATGTTCGAAAGGACACAGTATGTGTGAATCATGCGTTTCTGGAAATGTTGATCAGTGTCCATTATGTAGGTCCATAATCACAAAGACAAGAAATTTCGCCCTAGAAAGGTTTATGAGCGACTTGAATTTAATACCCAGTAATAATTCCAACAACACATGCAAATATTTGGCAAGAGGATGTGCAAAATATTTTGACAAAGAGAGCGACAAAATTTTCCATGAAAGAGAATGTATACTTCGCGATTTTAACTGTCCCCTCAAAGACTGCCTTGGTGACTGTAAGTTCATAGGAAAAATAGAAGAATTCGTTGATCACTTTGAAAGGTATCATGATGAGAAAGTATGGCGAAATACTAATGAAGGAATGGTAAACATTGATCTAAAAGCCAATATCGATAACTTCACCATAATTGATTTCATGAATGGCAGACATTATTTTCTTCTAAGACATCGAAGCGACTTGAAGATAGAGAAAGCCTACTGGGCTATCCAGTTAATAGGGAGTACAGCAGTGGCCCAAGAATATACTTACGAATTTGAAATATCAAATGGAAGGAGAAAAATGAAGAGAACAGAAATCTGCAAGGGCGATGCTACCGACTGCAATGAAATATTTGAAAATGATGAGTGTTTTTCCATTCCTTTCAAGAATTTAACCACTTACCTTGACAAAAATGGACAGTTAAAGATTAAATTCCAAATTTCTAGGACAAGTCAAGAGGATAAAACTCAAAATCAGTCAGATGGTGAAAACCAGCGAAATTAGTTCTAAAACTGTATAAGATGTAAACGACATGCCTTTGCATAGCACTGGTGCGAGCAATATTATGTGTTGTTTTTTAAAATTATAATTTTTGCTGTGTGTGTCTGTATGTATCCATACATATATTTATTATTATTATTAGCTTAAGTAAGTTTACCTACAAATATGTTTTTTTATTATATTAAAATGATGTGGATACACATTATTTTATTTTAATTCTACATTTCATAACTTTCCATTTTCATGTTTTATGGCACTGAAATAAAAAGTTAATAAATAAGAATAAAAGGTGTGAATTAAGTGATGACTTTCATTTCAAGGTATAATACCGATAGAGTCCAGTAACAGACATAATTTCAAGTTTTTGATTCCCTTGCTTCTTCTTCTCCTTGCTGCTAATGATGGAATTACAAGTGTGATCAGAATATCCTTCCAAGTTTGGATTATTAACATTGTTGAAACAAAAATATAATTTTTATAGAAACATGAGTTTATTTCTTTAATTCTTAGAAATAATGCACATCCATAAAATCATTCTAAAAAACTTTTATACTCACTCAACAGTGGCACTGATTGAATATTGATCTGGAAAATTGTTCCTTTTACAAAATTCTGGAAGAAAATTAATTCTAAATATGAGAAATTTGGTCTTCAATGCTTTAATTGACTTTTCAGTATTTTTTCAGAGTTTTTTTAATTAGCGCCAGACGCTGTTTATGAGACTCTGTAGTAAAACTTCTTTTCAGAGTCTTGAGTTCATCAGTTCCAAAGCCAGGTGTCCACATATCATAATTCCTAGAGAGATATTGTTGCACATCCTTCACTTCTATTGTTGAGATATGCCTGTTTTTAGCTATAAGTGCAGCCCCATTAAGAACCTGGAATTTTAATGTTGACTATAGGTAATCATTTCTAAATTGAAATATAGTTGAATTCACACCTTATCAATGAATTCATCAACATAATTAAGAATTATTTCCTCAACTTCATCTTCTAAATTCAATGTAGGGTCTGTGTCTCGGATAATATCTTGCAACCGTTGTTTCGAAACTGTTGGTGCATTCTCCATACTTGTTGATGATCCACTTTGAGAAGGTTTAACCGCGTGAGATATAGAACTCATTCCACTGCCTTGAACTATATTCGAATTCTGAATTTGCATTCCTTCAACAATCATTGTTTGCTTCATTTCGGTCTTGTGATGATCTATAGATTGTCCAATTGCTGTTGCTATTGGTATTCCATTACTTTGGTTCACATTTGTTAGCATCGTATGAGTCATAGGAACTTGGTTAATAACAATATTTTGAGACTGTATCATGTTTCCTTGAATATTTTGAACTGGAACAGACATGGTTTATAAACTTACATCCAACAAACGATTGTGATTAAAGTGAAAGTGAGGTTGAAGTATGAACACAGAATAATAAAATGATAAAAAAATTTTCTTAATTCTCTCAAACAGTCTGCAACGATGTTCTGTGGTTGACACGTCTCGATTCTTTCACGAGCTAGGCTGGTCCCCCATTTGTGGAATCAACGTCAGTCGTTATCATTTATTCGTTTGTATTCATTTAATTTATCTTTATACCCTATTTTAAAATGGCAGCGGTAAGTAAAAATATGGGATATATGATAACTAAAAATTATCTGGTTTTTTTAAGATTCAAGTTCATGAATATAATGTGAAAATGACTTGTGAAGGATGTTCCGGTGCTGTAGAAAGAGTTCTAGGAAAGTTGAGAGGTGTGTATGGTTTGATAAAATATAATTTTGCAATAGATTTTCGAATCATTCTCATTTATCTTTTTATTGAATTCTCTTGCCCAAATAACATAGACAACTTTTACTTTTTCATGAGTGATAAATTTCTGTATTATAAAATCAATTTGATTCAAGTCAATCATTACAAACAATGCTATTCGAACTTTAATTCCAGATAAGACAGAAAGGTAGATAAGAAGCTGATCTCATCTATATCAAAATTCATTAGCTATTCAAACAATTGTTTTTTTCTCAGATAAAGGAGTGCAGGACTTCACTATCAGTCTACCTGAACAAAAAGTTGAAGTGAAAACTTCCTTGTCATCTGAAGAAATCTTGGAAACCATTAAGAAGACTGGTAAAGAAGTAAAATATTTATCATCACACAATTAATTTGAACCACAATATACTTTTTCATTTCATAAGCAGCTTAACTTGATATATGAAGATTTATTTATTGTCATACTTTTCTGAATGAAAATCAGGTGCAATATTCAAAACAAAGTTCTTTGGATAAAAGTTCTCAGTAGAAATTACAGGAACAATAATTTTACTATTCCATTTTAAAATATGCATAAGAATATAAATTTTTATATTTATAATAAGAAAAAAGTGTATTAATTCAATGTGATTGGCAGACAAGCCCTAATATACTTTTATTTATCAGATCATTTATACATATTTACATAAGTTGAGGTTCAACATGGGAAATGTTAAATTCCTATCACAGGAAGCAATCAAAATGAATTATCATTTTGAAAAAAAACATTCTCAATCTGAAGATATTTACAATTTATTAGACAAATTTAATGTTTTTATGTAAAATTAAAAGTTGAGTAATAAACCATTCAGTCCTTCAAAAGTAAGACTTTCTTAGCCTTCATCAAGATGTCCCATTTTATAGAGCTTTGGATAATCATTTCTCCAATTCATATTAGCTGTATTTGTCTTTTCAACCTGATTGGCCATTTTTTGCTTGAAATTACATTACCTTATGGATAATTTAGTTTCAATCATAATTTCAAAACTTTTATATTTTCAGCTAGATTATTTTCCTCTTCATCATTACTCTTCTTTGGAGTGTTTGGCAACTGATTCATATTATTCCAATCAATTTCACTGAAGTCTATTATGATTTTACTGTGTTCTGGAAAATACTGCCAGTATTTCACTTTAGCCGCAGTTAACATTTTCTTTGAGGCCATGGTACTAGCTTTGTGAGAATGCTTATCTGATAAATATATAACTTCTTTGATTCCTGCTTGAATAATTACTTTTGCACATTCATTGCATGGAAAAAGACCTACATACATACTACAGTTCTTCACATCAGCACTGTTCTTATTGAGCACCGCGTTAACTTCAGCATGACAAACTGCAAAAAAAACCTTATTGTTGGCCATAGACAACTTGTTGTCTATGTTGTTGGCATATAAAAAATTGTTATTATATTACCATAGTAATGTTTGTTGTTCAAAATATCATCAGATTCTTTCGACCATGGAAACTCGTCATCATCACAACCTATTGGCATTCCATTATAACCTATTCCTACAATTTTCTTGTCTTCGTTAACAATACAAGCTCCAACTTGCGAGCAAGGATCCTTGCTTCTTTTTGCTGCCAACAAGGCTGATGCCATAAAGTAATCATGCCAGTTAATATAGTTCTCTCGTTTACCACCGATATTATTTCTTTAAATAGGAATAATTAAAAATAATAAATAATAATAAGATAATCCAGTATCTATTTAGGTCTGAATTTTGAAATTTTTATCATTTCTTAGACAATCTAAATTTGAAATATTCATTAAAATCAGTAATTTTTGGACCACTTACACAGAATTCATTTTTGTATATCAGTATTATCAGTTCAGTTGGTGTTATTTTATTTCACTGTTATTCTTCGTCTAAGGTTTGTGGCACATAATTCTATACCTATAATTTGATCCTCGATATTAAAAGTGAAACATCTAGAAGGCTCTGCCTAGTGTCAGTCAGACTATTGAGCATGTGCGATAACGGAGAGTGGGAAATTAGGGGCATCGTGGCGATCAGGGGATGCAGTTTCTTTATTTGTCTCTGTTTGCATTGAGACCATAGAACTTATAGTACATGGAATGCTATTACCAGATCAAAAAGTGGGTAAACATCTCAAGTTGGAGGAATCTCTAAATTTCCATGTTCCCATGGATACGACCTGTCACACCGAACAGAAACACAGAAATGTTTGCCGAAATGCCAAGTGAATCGGATCTTGACGATTAAATTCATAGTATTTCTGTGTTTCTATTCTGTATGACAAGTCGTATCCATGGGAACATGAAAATTTCAGTATTCCTCCAACTGAAGATGTTTATCCACTTTTTCAAGCTGGGCAGCAAGGCTAATGGCATTCCATGTACTATAAGTTCTATGATTGAGACACATATGGTATCCATGGATACATAATAACATGTCCCTTCACTTCTCGCTAGGCATGCGTATAGCGATGACTGACCCTGGATTTAAGGGGAACAATTGCCACACTTTTGTATACATATTAGCCACTACGCTCAAATTCTATATTTATAATTCTATGGTTTGTGGTTATGTCAAAGACCTTTTTGGTTATATTGGTTAAATCACAGAATATAATTCAATTTATGAAGTTCTATCAAAGAAGAATAGTTATTTTTGCTTTGTGGACTGACCTGTCTGCAACTCTGTGGTGGTGATTATATGTTCTGTGGTGGCGACAACAAATACAAATCTCGAAAAAAATATAAAATCAAGATTAAAGAGTTGTTAATTTTTCATATTAATTTTGAAAAACTGCAATAATAATGACAATTACGTCAGATTTCAAAGATAATCTGGATGATTTGAAAGAAAAATATCACAAAGTTGTAAAACTTATAAAAGATGATTCCAAAAATGATCCTCCGAATGAGCCCTTTCTTTCTAAATATGCGGCGAAGGAAATTTTGATTTCCATGAAAGCGTCAATTGAAAATTCATTGAAAAATCCGCAACTGGACGATCCTGAACGTAAAAAATTAGTTGGTGGGTATATAAATAGGTTCATTACATGTATTTATTAAAAAAAAATGTTTTTATAGCTATGCTTGGTATCGTTCATATTTTTCTTGGAACTATATATATTGAAATTGAAGATACCTCTACAGCAGAAAAATTTCTTTGTAAATGTCTTGAGCTCATTGAAGAGTTCAAGGAACAGCCTGAATATATAAGTATAACATTGCAGGCTTATAATCAGTTTGGAATAATGTGGTTTAAAAATGATCCAGAAAAAGGTAAATGTTATCTTTCAAAATCTTTGGAATTATATGAGAAGTATAAAAATAATCTTGAGCCACCAAAATGTTTAGATGATTTCTTTGAAGTTGGTTCTAAAAAGGTTGATACAGAAGAATCATGGAAAAGATTTGAAGCTATTTGTACTGCAACTTACTATTTTCTTGCACAAATTCATGGGAGCTTGGGAGATGCGCTCAAAAGTGCAGTTTATTGTCATATTACCCTGAAGAGACAACTTGTTTTTAACGAATATGAATTTATTGATTGGGCATTGAATGCAGCAACTTTGTCACAATTTTTTGCTGAGCAGAAAGGTTTTAAACAGGCAAGACATCATTTAAGTGCAGCTTCTCATATTTTGGACTGCTATAAGAAAGAACTGGACAAAATTGAAGATCACGATGAGATGTATGAGTGTAAAATGGAACAGTTTCAACATAGAAGTGCAGATATTGCACGCTGCTGGGCGCAGTATGGTTCAATTTTATTATCTAAATCAAAGGACAGGTTACTTGCTGAAACAGAAAAAGTTGAACCTAATTATTTGCCATCATCTACTGATTTAGCAGATATAGAAAATTCAGACTCTACTGTATCTAAGGATGACTTGAGCAATTTATATTTTCACTCTTTGGACCTAGAAGAGTATGAAAAACAAGTAACTGATAAATATGTTCTAACATTAGTTGAAGCTAGGGCTGTCTTCTTAAATGCCCAAAATTGGTTGTTGAAAAGTCAGGAGTATTATTCGTTGGACAGTTTAGCATCAGATTTTGCAGATATCACTTTGAGTCATAGTCAACTTTATCTTGATCTACTCTTTTTCGATGATAATCCAGACAATCAAGCTAAATACCACAAAAGACGTATTGATTTAATTGAAAGTTTATTAAAAAAAATTAACCCTCAGTACTATTTAAGTCATTGTAGAAAAATGTGGTATGAGGTTGGAAATGCCTACATAAATTTGCTAGAAATCAAACTTGATAAGCAGAGGGAGTCTAATGCACGCCCAACGCCAAATTCTCTCTTGAAAATAAACAATATAATAAGCAATGGTATAAAACACTTCTCCTTATTCTTAGCATCTTTTCAGAGTAACCTTAATCAAGTAAAAGATTATTTGAGCGTTTATGCTAGATCCCATTACTATATAGGAGCACTGCTTGGAAAGTACATAACTCTTGATAAAAAGAAAAAACTTGAAAATACAGAAGCTGCTTTGTCAGCATATCGTGACGTTTTAGAATTTTGTGATAAATATCAAGATGCTAAGCAATCAATTATGTTGGAGTATGGTGTTTGTAAGGAGATGGTTGAGTTACTTCCAGCAAAAATCTGCATATTAAAACGTGAAATAGCCAATAGTGAAAATTAAAACAACTAGTATAGGTTCAGTTGATAAAGTCTCTCATATATACTACATATTTATATCTGCTGTTAATTATTTTCTGTGAATTCTTTTGTCTAAAACTTCATCTTAGGAATTTGTGCTTATTATGTATCAGCTTGATACTATTTCACAAAGTACCCTTTGTGTTTCAAAAATATTGTGTACATATATGTAGAAGAGCTAAAAATTTAGTTACATTTTCATTGTAATCTTTCCACTGTTTGTGTTTCATTCGAATATGATATTATGTTTTCGATATTAATGACTGTTCTCAGCTTTCAAAGAGTTATGACTTGAAATAATCAGTAATAAATAAAACATTAACTGCATTTTGAGATTTTTTTGGAGTTTGACAACATTCAACATGATGCTGGTTTAATGTTCAGTATTTTGCATGTGAATCCCATCAGTTCTTTTTTTTTAATCTCCTACTCTCCTACTCTACTTTTGATACCATTGAACTAGTTAAATAATCAGTGGGAATACATTACAATAATCCCAAGTATTTATTGCCTGTACGTATCGTCGTCAGCTAACTCTAGTAGTCATACATTCCCAGGATCGCTAGACAAGCGCGAACAGCTTTTGAGACTGTTATTCGAAAATGAACTACTTGAGGAAATTTAATTAATTTATTAATTATAAGTTTTTCTACCTTCCGACAACCGAAAATGACCCAATTCGCATTCTACTCCCGAGTAGATAAATAATTAATTCAGCAGATGCTCCTAATCTATAAGGATCCCTTCGTATTATACGATAAGAAGAATTGTTTTATACCTATCAATGGAAAAGGAACAAGGAACGCATTTTGCTCATATTTTAACGTGTACTAGTTTCAAGACAGTCGCCACCATTTCCTGTCAAGTAGGATTAAAGATGGTGGCAGAAACCGCGTTTTGAATCCGGCTAGAATTACACAGTTCCCCTCTTGTTAGAATGCTCAAAGCGCAGCGCACATTTTCTTTAGATGATTGAATACAAGATAATTGACGTCAGTTTTCTTCTCTCTCCAACATAGGCGGAGTAATCTATGGTAAAACGAGAAAGGTGTTGCTTGTAGTTCTTAGAATCCAAATGTTTAAATTCTGTTGCATAAATTTAATCACAATTATTTCCCACATAATGAAATAAACCAATCAGATATCACCATCTTTCGAATACATTCTGTTCAGAATAGATATGTGATTCAAGACCATTTTAAACGCGGTTCACTTTTTGACCACCATTTTGGTCCTTTTTGCTGTTTATCACGACTTATTCCTTATTCTCAAAATTCTTGGCAACAGTTAATGGAGAAACAGTTCTGAACCTTCCTAACGGCCTTAAATTGTTTTGTAAAAGTCCCATTTTTGATAGAATACATCAGGATTACATGCAAGCTTTGCTGTTTGGTAGACAGCTCCATGCACAATAATAAAAAAAATCTTTCGATTCGTATACCCTCTGGTTTAATATAGGTGTTGTACATCAAACTACTCTCCTCAGTCTCCTCGCAAAAAATGCTAACAATATTTTGCTAGTAAAATCGATTAAATTCATGATATACCATATGAATATATCTTCATGAATATTATGAAATAACGGCTCGAAGTGTAGGAAGTACCTACGTTTGGATACTGGTACCTACTCAACATTTTCCTAATCTTATTCAGTATAATTTTTTCAATTTAAGATATTGACGAACAGATTTGTGGGTTAAGAAATAATGGCATAATGCCTTGTTTTGTCAACTCATCTATATAATGCCGAAAATCCTCTTCCATAATAAAATGACCATTTGCCGCCCATTTTCAAAACAGTGAAGGAGAAAACAATTGAATGCGCACATAGCGGATATAACATGAAAATAAAACTTGAACCTATATATTTTAATTTTTTTTCACTCTCGATCAAATTCAAAAATAGTTTTAATTTTCTTTCATGAATTTATCTTGCCATAAACTTAGCGGTTTTGTTTTCGGCAATGAAGCCGAAAGACCGATCGGCTGTTTTTCGGGAGTTCTCGACTATGTTCGTAGAAACGGCGCCATATTAAATTTTGAACGATCATTTATAGCTTTATAGCGGTGCCGGTTGGTAGTGTGCTCAAGTCGCGTAGGTTTCGCTTGGTGTGTTGTTAAGAACAAATTTATATACACATATAAACAAAATGAGTTCCAAAGAGAATAACGAAGTTGCAGTTGACAAACTCGAAAACGATCAGAATTCCGGAGATGCTAAATGTGAATTAAAAGGAACGAAAAGGACGGCAGAGGTGAGAATGAATTTTGATTATCAAACTTCTTATTGGGAGTTATTTTAGTTGTTGATTGCTAAATTTAACTGTTTTATGAGTACATATTTTTGTGTTAATCATTGTGTAGGTGTATTTTTTTCGTACTAGTTGTAATTTTTGTAAAATTTGAATTTCTGTAATGTGTGTTTAAGTATCGACATCACTGTCGCCATGTGAATGTTTTTCCTTGGCTTCTAGTTCGAAGAATTTATCGAGAAATGTTAGTATTAATCCCAATATTTCGGAGCTTACTCATTTTCCTTGTATTATCAATTGATTTACTGAAATGTGATTTTGATAATATGTAAACATGTTCCCTAACATCCCGCCATAATACTTTCGGTACCCTGGACGAGGCTAGACGCTTCGTAAAGCGAGGCTTGGCGCTCATTTCAACATGGCTGATCAATAGTTACCTTCCGGACCCTGTTTGAGGCTAGGTGCTTGTTGCCAAAGAATTATTTCTATTTCCAATAAGTTTTTGATTTCTTGTGAAATCTCTGGGTAATTTTCAATTCATTTAAATCCGTACATATCAGTTAAGAAGTAAAATTAAATTGAATTATCGCCATGTGGAGGCGCTTCTACAATGTTCACGATGTTATGTATGTGTACATAGGAAACGATAGCATTTTCGGATTTTTATTTCTAGATTGTCATCCCCATTATTATAATGATTTATTTTGGAATGCTCATGTTACTCGAAATCTGTTTTAGAACTTTTCAACTTTATTGGCATAGGTGGTATAGATCTCAAATAATTTTACTTTGAGCGTTAAATTTTAGTTGAATTTATTTGTATTATTTATATTTAATTCATTCGAATAGAAGATACTCATTCATTAGTGTTGTACGATTATGAGCTTGTTCAAAACTCGAGGCATGATTAGAAATGTGAGTTAATTTAACAAGAAATGTTTGAAAGGTTTGCGTCTACTAATCAGAAACGCCGACTGCTTCGTGTTCAAATTCGTCATGAGCCAGTGGCGTCGCAGGAAGTTGTTCGATTGAATTTTTAACATGAAAATATGAAATATTCTTCAATATGAACTTGCATAATTAGTGCGCAATAGATTTTCAGAATTTTCAGAGATTTTCAGATTTCTTGATCCTCAAGAAACGGATCTTTGAGGATGGCCTGAACGAGATTTAATAGCGAATATTTTTTGACGCTTGCTATATGATATGATTTTAGATGAAGGTATTTCGAGTATTGTTGAAAGTAGATAAACTGAATAATATCATTCAACTTCCTGGTTTCATGATAAATTGTCATTTAGTCATTGGACAGTTCCAAAATTATGATTTTTCAGTTTTCTTCAGGCTTATAATTGGATAAACATTTAATGTTAAGTTGAGTTGTAATTTTTATTTAAAAATATTTCCATTTAGGATAAAACAGATGATGCCAAAAAGGCAAGGAAAGACAAGGAAGAAAATGGGGCAGGTTCAGCGGGAGAAGAAGTAGAGGAAGAAGAAGAAGACTATGACGAAGATATCCCAGAAGGTTTTGATGAGGAAATTGAGGGCGAAGGTGAGATATTTCATGTGTAACTTTTCTTATTTTATATATGACCACTACTTTAATCAGAATGTCCTGATAACTGTGTATTACTTTTCAGAAGAAGATGATGATGATGAGGATCCGGTGGAAGGTGAAGATAGTGTAGAAGAAGAAGAAGAAGATGATGCATAATAATATGGGGGTAGCTGTATGGCTATCTGTGTGAACAACTAGTGACAAACTTTTGAAGTGCAAAGTCCCAAGCTACATTGTGGCTGAAAATAGACTCTTGACAAATTCTCAATAAAATCTCGTCATTATACCTCGATCAGCATCAGAGCAACAAAGTTTAATTTGTTATAAAATAAAATAATTTTATTAATCCGGTAAATATTTTAATTGTGTTCACGATCTACCTTGTGATCTTTGCAGCGTTTTCTAACTGAGAGAATTTGTTTCGAACTGCGACAGAACCCGCAGTACCTGACTTTTTCTTATCCTTTAACTTATTATTACGTATCTTCTTCGATTTGTAAAAAATGTCCATTTGTGTAAAAATAGACTTAAAGATAAGCTTAAGTTTGTCTCTTAGTACAGTAATTTTTAATTTTTGGATTTTAAAAATCCATCGAGAAAATCGTGACGTCTTGAGGAGTTTTTGATAGTTTTTAAACCTGAACATGTTTTGTGTTTCTGGCGAATTTTCGAATGATCACCGATGGCAATAACGTGTTGCAAAGTAGGATATAATAGTAAATAGCCCCTGAACCTGTTTTAATTGCTGTATCCTGTGTGTATGAAATTTTTATTTGATTTTCTGTAATTGATTGAAAGTAACAAACTTGAGCTGAATCCGTTGAATTGTATTTTTTTTATTTTCTAAAAACATCTTCGAATTTACTTTAGGTAATTGTCTGTTATGATCTGAAACATTTTGGTTTCATCCATTCCACGAAGTTATTCTGTTGACTTGATCTACAAGTATGTGATTATGTATGCAATGAGTTTTATAAGAAATTTTTTTGTAAGCAATGAGGTCAAAGGAATTACAGGAATTTTTTTTCGACGGAAGTAATTACTCTGCCTTCCTAGACAAACAATTTTCTTATGAAATGAGAATAGGTATATCTTGATTGGTGAAGATATTTCGCCCGTTTTTCTTATTTTTGTAGGTAAGGTTTGGTGACATCAAAATTTTTTTGTAACAGTGCTGTATGAACTTGAGTGATTATAAAAATGGATACAAATTGTTTCATATATCTTTGTTTTATTTAACCCAAAGAACAGAAATCCGAGAGCCAAGCATTAGCTTTTTAGAAATATTTTCGTTGCTGCTTTTGGAATATAATATAACCGAAAATTAGACGATAACATTCGATATCTTATTTTATTTAGAGTAAATAATGCGCCTATCATTTGAAACGATAAAAAAAGCATACAGTTGTGATCTATCAGTAGTGCATTAAATAGTACGGTTTCATATAAAGCTCAAGACTCGCAACAGGGCACCATAGTCGGCTTATGTGATCAGTGTTGCCAATCTATACCGGGTCTTTCACGAGGAACCTCACCCATATTTATACGGGAAACTACTGAACGTATTTTCATGAAATTCAGCACTTATAAGTATTTCACGATGCTGATGAAATCTAAAATATTTTCAAGGCATGAGCACCTCCGGTTTTTCCGGAAATGACGTCAACTTCCGTTTTTCAAATTAGAACACCATTTTTTTATTGCAGAAATAGATTCCTTAGAAAGTTATTTTGATGTAACATTTTTCAGTTTTTGTTGGAAAATTCTCTCTGAGCGGGAAAATTCGAAAAAAAAAATCGAAAATAGAGCTCCGCTGAAACAAGAATAACTTCGAGGTTTTTGAATGGAAAATTTTAATTTTTGGGATTTTTCAAGATGTAAGATTGATGTATCCACTTTGAAAATCGAAATCGCGATTCATGATACAGGGGGTGAAAAAATCGCTTTCAAAGTTAGGGATGACAAAATCGTGAAAAATCAATTTTTTCAAATTGGAACCCAATTTTTTTATGGCAGGTATTGAATCTACGTTAAAAAATAATGTGAGTGTATGCATCACACCCTTGCCCTAAAGTGGTTGAAAAAATTGATTTTTCACGATTTTGTCATCCCTAACTTTGAAAGCGATTTTTTCACCCCCTGTATCATGAATCGCGATTTCGATTTTCAAAGTGGATACATCAATCTTACATCTTGAGAAATCCCAAAAATGAAAATTTTCCATCCAAAAACCTCGAAGTTATTCTTGTTTCAGCGGAGCTCTATTTTCGATTTTTTTTTCGAATTTTCCCGCTCAGAGAATTTTCCAACCAAAACTGAAAAATGTTACATCAAGATAACTTGAAATTTTCTAAGGAATCTATTTCTGCAATAAAAAAGTGGTGTTCTAATTTGAAAAACGGAAGTTGACGTCATTTCCGGAAAAACCGGAGGTCGGAGGTGCTCATGCCTTGAAAATATTTTAGATTTCATCAGCATCGTGAAATACTTATAAGTGCTGAATTTCATGAAAATACGTTCAGTAGTTTCCCGTATAAATATGGGTGAGGTTCCTCGTGAAAGACCCTGTATATATAAAAGAAAGTTGTTGGTTACACCATTTATAACTCGAGATCGGATGGACTGTTTGTTATGAAACTTCATTTATGGATTCGTCTACGGCCTGGTTATTATAAAATACATTAAAACTCTGAAAACTGAACACTGTAGCATAGTCGTGAAGGTACTATATTTGATATTATTGCCACTAAATGGCGATGGTAATTACAATTTGAGAAATCCACCGTAAGTAGGTATCATTTAGGCGTAACAAAGTTCGCCGGGCCAGCTAGATTAGCATTAAAAATGATAAATTTGGCATATTTGATTCATGTTCACAATTCACAAAGTTTGACGGCGAGTTCTCAAACACTGAAATAGGCCATCTTTTAGCAGTAACTTGAAATATTATGGACTTTGACGGAGCAGGTTGTTGTAAAGTAGAAAATCATCTCATCACGAAACAAAACTATTTGAAACTTTTTATCACCTGGATGTAGACCTTCCCCTTGTTTCCCAACAGATGCGAATTACTGTTCATTTTTCTCCCGAACCGTTTATTATTTTTTTCAGCACCTCGATTCTTTCTTACGTTTCTGTCAGTATCGTTCAGGTAAGAGAGGGCGAAGAATAATTACTTCTTGAGCTGAATTAATTACATTTGCAATGCAGACGTTTTACTATCAATTTTCAAGAGGTATTTTTATTCATCTCTGAAATTGAAACGTACCAACTTAACACGTGCTTCATTAAAGGTAAAATCATCAGTTTGTTGTTTCGATAATAGGTCAAGGACCGAAGATGATTATTATAGGTACCTATATTTCGAATTTCGATATGAAAATATTTACTTCACCACATTAATAATTTGTTTTCATTATAGTATCAGATAAACTTATCTTTTAAAAATCAATCTTATAGGTAGGAACCTGACATCAATGATCATTGGATAATAGTGAATAAAAGCCATTGTAAACGCAGGGACGCCTATGGGTTAATGCAAAAAATTCTGCTAAACTAGAAATTGAGATAATATGAAGATAGACATCTTGTAATTTTTTTGTTACATTAATCAATAATAATTCATAATCATTTCTGTTTCATGAATAATGTTATTAATGAAAATTATAAATGAACTATTTCTATTCAGCATAGTAGGAATGATTTTGAATGAAAGCTCATATGCTGAAGTTTGCAGAATTTTCAAATTTTCATAAAATTTCAAGGTAGTTTTCCATATTTGGTAGCTTGAATGCTTTTAAAGTTCATATACCTACTTTTGAAATGATTTATTTCAAGAAGTGCCCTTTATACCTCTAGTCAAAGTTCTGTTTTCACATTCATGTACCTACATTTTATAATTTGATAGGCTACCGTTCTGAATAGTGAATATTATCTGATTAAAATAATCTGTCTCATCTAATCGCTCAAGAATCAGACTCATTCCTAAACCCGTCCTCAAATTGTTTTCATATTTTTGTGAAATGATTGCAAAAATGGCGATGGAGAAAGAATTTGATAACCTAGGCCAAGATTTAATCTCATTATAGGTATATAAAGGACATCTCCAACAATTAAAAATAAAAAGTGTCATTATGTCGCGAACATTAAATTTTTTTCTTCAGATTAGCTTTGTTCTAATCATTATTTCTCTTGAATTGAGTTCGTCAATTCCATTGAGGAAAACAAATGGGCATCAGTTTCATCCGGATGTAGGATTGAATATTGTGAGTAATTTTCTCTTATGTATACTTTAGTGAATTAAAAAATGATAGTAGCTTCTGCAGTACTTTTGGTATCTACCTCCTATGTTCTAGCCGAATTGTTTCTTATTTAGTCATTGAGTATTCATTTGAGATGGATACTATTCTATATAATATTCTATTTTTTTAATATTTACAATTCAATGCAGTGTATATTTCAGGCCAGGATCTAGGATTTTTCTGACTGGGGCAAAAATTCATTTATTTAATATATGTACATATATGAATTCATAGAAAAAACAAAAATAAATAATACAAATGAATAATGAAAATAAAAACTAATAATAAGGAAAATATCACAAGGAAAGAAATTCGACTTTTTTCTTCACATAGCATCACGTGGCGTGATTTTCTTTCCGCGAACGGATCTATCAGCTCCTCGAAATCTGTTTCGGAAGCAGTTTTGTATTCTATAGATATAGCTAAGATCGAGAGGCCATAGAGACATTTCTGACTCATTAAGGAACGCAAATAATTTTTTATTATTTTCAATTTGCTGAGACTGCTTTCACATCTTGCAGACGTGGTAGGCAATGTGCACTATATTCTATATAATTTCAGCTATACTGAAATTATAGGGAAAGCATCTTTCAGATCTTGCCTGTGAAGAATTTATAGCAGGTCTGATGAAGTCGATCTTTCACTTATTTCAGGAACCAACATTTTGAAAACCGCTAGTTCCTAACAACAACTGCATTCAAGTCTCTTCAATATTTTTGCGCTAAAAGGATCCCATTTTCTGCAGATCCTCTTTTTGCATGTTTAAAAGGGCATGGTCATTGAGGAATGTGAAATTCGTATGCAGACTCTCTGCGCTTTCTAATCTTTTTTTGATTTCTGACAATAATCTGTCGAAAACAACCTCAATTTCTTCGGAGAATAAACCGACTAGATCCGTTCTTGACTCATCATCGCACATTTCGTCAACCTGCTTTTTCTTTTTGGAAACACGTTTATTTCTTAGAATTGGCTCCACATCCAATTCTTCTGAAAGAAGTGTAGCTTCCGAGATCCAGTTTTCAATAAGTTTTTCTGTCATTCCTTGCAAGATCTTCATAAGACCTTGCATGAACGATAATGAACGTGAAATAACTATATCTCCTTTCTGAATTTCCACGTTGACCATATTGATCTCTCGCAGAATATTATCCCAAATTCAGTATGAATCTAAATTCTAAAATCCATCACAGCATGAAACAAATGACCAGCTTCATACTTGTATTCTGCGACTAGTAAGGATTCTTTGATTTCTTCCACATCTTCACAACTCCCGGTAAATTATTGAGCAAGGCATTAACAGCTTGATGTTTAGTCCATCTAGTTTGGCTACTTCCTTCAAAATTTGTTTTCGTCCACTTTTTCATAATTGTCCATCGTGTGGTTGAACTAACAAAAAAAACAATACAGTTTTTGTACAACACCTAATAAATTTACTGCTCCTGAACATGATAAAGAGGAATGGACACCCACAAGATTCAGAGAGTGTAGAATTCTGGATTGGACTCCTTTATATATCTGCCAGCTTGTCAACTTCTAAGAAGTCAATAAAACTTTCTTTATTTTTAGTATTATAAGTCTTTGCCTTTATCTTTCATATACAGACTACGTTCTCTTTAAATATCGTATATAATCTGGTTCATTTGTTCTGTGAGAGATACATCTGGGGTACAGTCGAACATAATAGTGAAATAGTTGGCCTCCTTGATCTCATTAATAATGCTATTCCGAGCTTTGGTGGCCATTAAATCGATAATTTCATTTCGCATATTTTTGGGAAGATAGAATATTTGTCCTTTTTTTGAGTGGTCAAGATGGCACTTCAGAGTTGGGTCATATTCAAGAATAATATTTTTTTCCGAGAAAATCAAAAATAAAAAAATTTAACCTCTGGTTGTTTTTAGCGCCCCCTTAAGCTGGCGCCCAGGGCAAGCGCCCCGCTTGCCCCACCCTAGATCCGGGCCTGGTATATTTCCGTATTTATATTTGAAGAAGCAATTTTCAATGATAATTGAAAGAATCTAGAAACATTTTCAGGTGAAACCAATTATATTTTCGCTTTTCAGTCCCAGCTATTGCAACGCCATGGCTATCCATTCGAGGCCTTCACCGTGGTCACTGAAGATGGCTACATGCTGGGATTACACAGGATTCCGTTCGGAGTCCACAACAAAAGCACGACGTCTGGTAAACGAATAGCGCTCCTTGTTCATGGAATGATGAGTCAATCGATCGATTTTCTCAATAATGAGCCAGAAGAAAGTCTTGGCCTTCTTCTTGCTGATCAAGGTTACGACGTTTGGTTAATAAACTTGAGAGGAAATACCTACTCACGAAAGCACATAACTTTGGATCCGGACGTGGATCAGGAAAAATTTTGGGATTTTAGGTAAGTATATTTTGGATAGATTAGTAATGATTGCTTTTTGTATTATCGATAAAAGAGTAGATAGGTAGGGAAATTAATGAAAAAATGTATTGACGTTATCTATTTTACTAACAGTTGGCACGAATCTGGCATATACGACCTGCCTGCAACCATTGATTTCATTTTGAACAAAACCGGTCAATCACAATTATATTACTTTGGACATTCGAGAGGAACAACGTCGTTTTTTGTGATGGCATCTCAGATTCCTGAATACAATCAGAAAATTAGATTGATGACTGCCTTAGCTCCTGTTACATTCATGCAGAAAAACATGGATTTCGAGAAGAAGCTTCTGGCCGATTCAATGATAGGTTTGAAGGTGTGTAACGGACAATGTTTGAAGAATCACCAAAAATGTCCAAACTCCAAATATACATCAGGGTCCTGCAATAGTGCGTTCTTCTTCCATAGCTGCCGAACCAGACATCTCAGAGATTTCGTTGGAAAGAAGACCTCTTGTACCTTCATTTCTGCATCTCAGGAAATTATTTTCTGATATACAAGAGTTCCCGATAAATGTTATTCAACAAATGGATGATTTTTTTATGGATCACCCCATATATTTTCACATATTTTCAATGACCTTCATCACCTCTTTCATGACGCAAAATCATAGGGACATTTTTCCAACAGTTCAGATCTTATTCGAAGAAAACTGCAAAAAGGTGAGGGAAAAGCAGTTCAGTAAAAGTCTTCTGACGATTTCCAGAAGCGATAGTAACATGAATTTGAACTAAAAGTTTTTTAATTGAAGGATTTGCCTTGACATGGTTCCTAAACGATCAATCTGTCATATACAGGGTGTCCGTTATTGAGGTCCAAATATGAAGAACTTAAAATTATTATTTCTCGATTTTTTCAAATAGAACACCCTATTTTTTTTCCACAATAATGTAGACAATTCAATACCTTACATTTTCTCAGAAGTAACCTTAGGATTATTTTAACCCCCGCGTCCAGCAGACACGAAAAATGATATCGCAAATGAAAATTTCATTCGAATAATAACATAATAAAACTAACGGACATTCAAAAGAGGTCAAACAATGAAATAAAACTAAATGGAAAATTATTGACAAACTTCAAAACCTTCCCAGAATCATATTTCCTGAGCATCATCATGAAAATGATATTTCTTTTCGTACAAGCAATTCATATTGATCACGTATTCAACCAATTATATCAGTTTTTATCGGCTTTCCAAAAAAATATTAATCAAGTTATTGCTACTAGAGCTCAAAGATTCTTTCGAATACAGTTAATCAGAATGAATTTTTGTTTCCTATCGGGATATAGGGCAGCATAAGTTCGACTTCCTTAAAAAAAGGTTCTGTGGCACTGCCCTAACATGAAAATTATATCAACCATCCTATTTTTTCCAAAAATTCATACTGATTCACTGCAATAACTTGATCAAGATTTTTTTTTGGAAAGCCGATGAAAACTGATATAATAGGTTGAATACGAGATCATTAGGTATGTATTGCTTGTACGGAAAAGAAATATCATTTTTATGATGATGCTCAGGAAGTATGATTCTGGGAAGGTTTTGAAGTTTCTCAATAATCATTCATTTAGTTTTATCCCATTGTTTAACGTCTTTTGAATGTCCGTTAGTTTTTATTATGTTATTATTTGAATAACATTTTCAGTTGCGATATCATTTTTCGTGTCTGCTGGATGCGGGAGTTAATATAATCCTGAGGTAACTTCTGAGAAAATGTAAGGTATTCGATTTTCTACGTCATTGTGGAAAAAAATATAGGGTGTTATATTCGAAAAAATCGAGAAATAATAATTTTGAGTTCTCCACATTTGGACCTTAATAACGGACATCCTGTATATGACAGGTTGATCGTTTAGGAACCATGTCAAGGCAAATCCTTCAATTAAAAAACTTTTAGTTCCAATTCATGTTACTATTACTATCGCTTCTGGAAATCGTCAGAAGACTTTTACTGGACTGCTTTTCCCTCACCTTTCTGCAGTTTTCTTCGAATAAGATCTGAACTGTTGGAAAAATGTCCCTAAGATTTTGCGTCATGAAAGAGGTAATGGAAGTCATTGAAAATATTTGAAAATATATGGGGTGATCCATAAAAAAATCATCCATTTGTTGAATAACATTTATCGGGGATACTCTGTATATCAGAAAATAATTTCCTGAGATGCAGAACTGAAGGTACAAGAGGTCAACTTTCCAACGAAATCTCTGAGATGTCTGGTTCGGCAGCTATGGAAGAAGAACTCACTATTGCAGGACCCTGTATACATTCGATATTATGAAGAATTTGAGCTGACAAAACATTATAATATTCTGATATTTCTGGTTGCAGGTTTATGCCAAAGTTTTTAACCTTCACGAGCTAATGGCACATTCGGACACTATACTGAAAGTTGTTGAATCTTGTTGCTATGAAGAATCGCCATGTTTCAAAGAATGTGAATTTTACTTCGAGCACAGCTTCGGGGATTCCCCAACAGAATTCAACATGGTGAGTTTTCTCTTTCTGCATTTTGAATGATCATCAGCTGATTCTGTCAATTTTCGTTTTCCAGACTCGTCTCCCTGTATATATTTCGAATTCCCCGTCAGGATTTTCTGTTAAAGATGGATTTCACTACTTGCAACAATTCAGAAATGGAGGTAAGAAACTACAAATCGAAAGAGAAATCAGTTCGATACTAATTGAAAAAGTCATATTATACCTAGAACAGTGCTTCTCGTTTTCACAGGAAAATTGACACAATGATTTTTGCAGGTAAATTCAGGCAATACGACTATGGAGTCCTGGAAAATAAAAAGAGATACGGTAAACTTTCCCCTCCAGAATATAATCTGACGAATATAGTAACACCAGTCGCATTACATTATGCCCGAAATGATCTTGCTACTGGATACAAGGTGAGCAAATGAATTCCAACCTTACCAGAGATTGATGTTCGTAAGTGCTATCGAGAACATTCCAAATATTGATTTATCTGAAATAAAAGTCACAAAAAATTTGGATAAAATTGCAAAGAACAGCTGGGCAAAATATGCCACTCATTTTTCCTTATCTGAATTTAAAATTGGAGAAAATTAGAACACAGAAAATGTCTGTGATCAACTTGATAATAAGCGGAAAAAGTTCGAAATCAATGAGTTTAAACCTTTTCATTCCTATGATACTGAATGAAAACCCCTTCATTGACCTTATCATTCTCAGCAACAAAAGGTTGCCTTCAAAAACAATTCAACTTCTTGAATTTACTAATGAGCATAACACAGCTAAACAGATACTTTAGGCACATAAAAATATTCTAAGGGTATCCAGGCAATGTCCAAATACTTTTTTCTAGCAACATAATCTGTAACTAGCTGTACTTTTATTTGTAATTTCAGGACGTTGAACACTTAGCTGCGGTTCTCCCCAACTGTATAAGGCTTCGTATGGTACCAATGGAGAAGTTTTACCACTTAAACTTCATATGGAGCAACCACGTCAAATCATTGGTATATGATGAGATATTCAGAGACTTGGAGAAATTTTGATTTCATTATACAATAATAAGAAATTTATTTTTATTTTTTATCAAATGTACGTACAGGTATGTTGTTATACCCATAATTGTAAGACATTTATTTGTATTTTCTTAAATAAAACGGATAATCCAGAAATCGTTGTCTCATTTTTACATCCTCTCCTTAAAATTGCACCATTTTCATATCATTTATCCTTTCCAAATATACCAAGTTGAGGGCGTTAGATCGGGTGAACGTGGTGGCTAGGGATCTAATTTTTTTTCAAAATTCTCCTGATGCTAGAAAAACATAATATTCCATAACTTTCATCTTCTATTGAAGATTTTTGCAGGTTCAGCTGAAATACCTCGAAACAGTTCTTCTTTCTTTATGTTGTTCATTATTCTAATGATGGTATCTAGGTCAGGAAATTTCTCAATGTAGATTCTAATTATCCTATTCACAACTCAATTACATTGGCCATGAATAAGAACTGAACGAGAATATAAATTCCCTATCACAAAAACGCCTATATCTCCTGAACCAATTGAGAAAAATCAAATTTTGATCATAGTTAGCTTTGTTATGTACCTACGTCAGAAACATGTGGAACATTTACTTCATTTGGTCTAAGACTTCATAGATATTCCAATTCTCTATCGCAAAATGCCAAGCGAAGTGAAAACACGAGAATTTATAGTGAAACTTTTTCAAAATAATCAAGAATGGAGCTTCAAAAGAATCGCAAAAGAGGCTCGCGTTCGTCCGGAAATGGTATCAAAAGTTGTTAAGCACTTCAACGAAGATCTTACAATTAACCGCAAGGAAGGACCCGGGAGGAAAAAGGGGTTTCATAGCCCAAAAAAAGTGAAGAAAGCCATCAGCCTTTTTCAGAAGAATCCTAACCTTTCAGGACGGAAAGTGGCCCAAATAGTGGGTTGTTCGCAGTCAACCGTTCAGAAAATCAAGTCGAGTTGTGAGCTTAGAACATACAAAGTGCCGAAAGTGCCAGACAGGAACGCTGTGAAGAATCAAGAAGCGAAATCAATAGCAAAGAAATTAAAAAAGATTTCTTGAAAAAATTTTCTTGTTGCGTGATGGACGACGAAACCTATGTCTTGGATGAGTCTCGCAACTTCCTGGTCAGGAATTTTATACTGCAGATTCTCGTGGAAATGTTGATGAACAATTTCGTGTGAAGAAACAAGCAAAGTTTCCTAAAAAATTCCTGGTTTGGCAAGCGATTTGCACTTGTGGGAAAAGGAGCAAATTTTTCGTTGACCAAGGCTCTGTTGACTCGAAGATATACATCGAGGAATGCTTGAAGAAGCGACTTTTAACAATTTTACGTGAGCACGATGTGTCAACAATCTTTTGGCCAGATTAAGCTTCGTGCCACTACAGCAAGGCCACCAAGGAATGGTACGAAGCTAATGAGGTGGTTTTTGTCCCCAAAGAGGCCAATCCACCAAATTGCCCAGAACTCAGGCCAATCGAAAGATATTGGGCCCTGGTAAAAGGAGAATTCAAGAAGACCAAGAAATCAACGAAAACATTAGCGGAATTCAAGCAAAAGTGGAAGACAGCATCCCAGTAGGTGACTGAGAACACTATAAGAAGCATGATGAGAAGAATTCCAGAAAAAATCCATGAATTTTGTAAAAAATAGTTTTGGTTTTTTTATTGTAAAAACAGTTTTCATTTTCATTTCAGATGATTCGAAAATGAGTTTGATTTTCGAAATCGGTCCAGTGGTTCAAAAGATATAACCGTTTTTGTGATAGCGAATTGATTCTCGTTCAGTCCTTAAAATCGAGATTGAACTGATCTTCATTTGTGAAATCAGGCATTTTGTGAACACAAAAGAGACTAAAAGTAAATGAATTCCCCTGATGTGAATTCCTGATGTCATTTCCAGTATTGAATATTTTGATAATGAAATAATTAGGACTAAATGCCTTAAATTACCTTATAGAGTCGTGTTATTTCTTGAATATGAGAAAGAGAGAGAGAGGGCTAGGGTAAATATGATTTTAAAGAAACCACCATATTTGTTGAGGAGTTTTCCATCAACCAACTTTACGAGTTTTTCTGTAATATATTTCAAAACTTTAGTCGTGCATTATAAATGTCGGTTCGAAAAAAATAATAATACGCAATTATCAAAGAACTTGGTAGTTAATCATGAAAGGTTCATAAATCTTCCGATCCACTGATATATACTATTAAATAGCAAAATAGGACAGAAAGAGTAAACTCTCATAGAAAAACCTGAGGAATTATCGATATCCTCAAAGAACATTTGCAAAGAGGTTTTTATTCCATTAATCTATTGCATCAGTTTGATTTTTACATGGAGAAAATGGGTGCACCTATGTTCAGCAGAATTGTAGTCTTCAGCAGAGCATTTAAATTTTTTGTGGCATGTCGCTTGGTTCCTGCAAATGGAAAAAGATTCACCGTTAAATTTATGTTACAATGTATCGCTATTATTGGTGGTCTTTTGTTACCTGCTCTGATAGGAAACTATTACTATTTGTGGAGAGTTATGACCCAAGGTAAGTATACATCTTTTTTCTATTAATAATCCCTCAATCAATTTCCTCGAATTTAAAGAGAAGAAATGAGCCACCGAAAGCAGCTCGTTCCAACCTTGTCGATTGAGAACATTCTAGTAAAGCCCTCGCTTAAATGGAACGAGTACTCAAAAATAATTCTTGCAGAAATTTATAAAAGGCAAAAAAGAGCCTTTATGTTGATATTTTTTCCAACACTTCGGTTTTTTAAAATAGAAATGAATTATTTTGTGCTTAAATGTCCAATAAGTATTTTAACGATAAGCCGTTTTATTAATTTTAATATTTCCAATTGGAAGGTTACTGTTATAAATCCCTTTTTTTTCAGATAAAGTTTCTTTGTCATCAATATTGGAATGCTTGCATGCGAATGGTCAAATATTTACAGCAGCATTAACAGGAACGGCAGCACTCTTTAGCGGCAATAAACTTCTCGAATTCTGCTACTACCTTGGAATTCACAAATTTTCAGAGCCCAAAAATTTGGCCAAGGTGTACAGAAAACATGACAAAATATCAATATTCTTATGCTATACCACACTGGTTACAGTTATAGTAAAAATTCTCATGAATTTCTCTAATGCCAGCTTTTGTGAAGCGAAATATATCTTTGACGACGAAAGATACTTTTGTGGAATGATGTTACCATTTTGGTTTCCAATAAATTTGAATATTCTAATGAGAATATATGTTTTCGTTAGTCTCAACTTGGCATTTCTCATCTATATGCCGAATGCAGCAGTAGGATTCCTTCTTGTTTATGGATCTTCTGAGCTGATCGTTTTGAGGATGAAAAAATTGCAAAGTATGCTGGAAGAACTCGATTTCGAAGGGAACTATAGAGATATCGAAAAACAGCTTATCCAATGTATTGAATATCATTCTGAATTTAGGAGGTTAGTACATATTCATGAAATTTATTCAAGAAGTCGATATTTTCTTGTTTCTCTTAGACTTAGTTGGTATCGTCCTGCATAAGCTTATTGTTTCAAATCGGAATGTTCATTAATACGCATCATTATTTGTATTCAAAGGTATCTCTAAATTCAAGACGTGAAAGTATTTATCCGACATTTGTCGATCTATGTTTTTATGCATTGTTTTTTGATACCAAAGGCCAAGGGCGTAGCCAGGAATTAACTTCGGGGGGGGGTTTTGAAATTTTGGCAATTGACTTTGTAAGTTGCTGGGAATTGTGAGGGTCGCTTTCTGTAGCAAGTATTGAACACTGAAAACATTTCGGGGGGGGTTTGAACCCCCCCCCCTGGCTACGCCCTTGCCAAAGGCTATCCACAATGTCACCTTGCTCAGAGCACTCAAATTGAGTATTCTGAAAGATTCGAATAGGTTGAAGACATTATCGATTGAATAACACTATTAGATTTTCCAGGGAATTCGTGTTGATGGCAAATATGGGGTTTTTAGGGGGTCATACCCCTTATGCATTTTTCACCCAAAAATTTGGGATTTTCGAAATAGATTTTATTGCTTATAGATATACTTTGGACAATGCTGATCAACAATATACAACCCTCATGTGGATGCGACCAAAGAAACGGGAGCTATTTTTCGAAAAATACCATTTCCCCGGTGAAGTCCTTATAGATGTGTAGTCCTTAGAAAAAGTTGCGCAATGTGGTGCACATAAAATATTTCATACATTGTGTTATTTTCAATCGTTATTACCCCCCCCCCCATGAAAAAAAGCTATATCCGCCCTTGGTATTATCTGGCCGTTCTTATTATTTGTAATTATCTAAAGATATTTCAATGCTTGCTTAGAAACTATGCAACTTAACTAACTTGACATTACACTTTCCTACTGTTTTTCAGTTTATTGAAGAAGCTAAATGACGGTCTTGGATACACTCATATATGTCAATATTTTTTGATTTCCTGTGTCATAGCTTTGCTGGAATATGAACTTATGAGGGTGGGTAGAAGAAATCACAGATTTTTTTCATAGCACGGGATTCAAAAACGTTATATATTTTTCAGTCTACTAATCTTATTACGGGCACTTCGGAACTTATCATATGGCTAACTGGAGAATTCATGGTAGCTACTGCTGGTCAAAATATTGAGGATGAGGTAAATGACTGTCATGATGAGAAAATATTTTTTGACGATTGGGGAATAAGCATTTGGCATTCCACCGACCTATCAGATTTATATTCAATATGGCGGGTACATGTCACATGTCACTGTGAAAATGAAAAATCAATATAGTGTCAAATTCTTACTCTAAGGAGAACTCAAAGCCATTTTTATGAATGACAGTAATGTTCTGTAGATTACACGTCCATGTTTGCCAGAAATGATAGATATAGATGAACATTTGACCTGCGATCGTCATAAGATGTCTAAAAACAGTATTTTAGACATCTTAGGCCGTTATGTTGGAATAATTTTTATCCGCTTAAAAATGAAAAAAGGTTATTTTCCATAGAGAGAAGCAATTGCGATTTCTCTGTATATGACACCATGGTACAAATTACCTGTAAACTTGAGAAAGACTTTCGTCATTTTCCTAGCCAAATTGCAAGTGCCCTTGCATTTCGAAGCTAAACCGGTGATTCACTTGAATTACGAGTTCTTGATGAAGGTAACTATAAAGTTTAGCAGTAGATAAGGTTTAGAATAGATGATCTAAGATTCATCATTACTAAGCATTTTTTCTAATGAGATTGATGTAGGAGATATACGAGGATATATAGAAAAATTCTTAGCCTACTACAGAACCAAACAAAATTTCAATGTCAAAATGTTATTATTACTCAAAATATTCTCCTCTTAATTGAATACATTTATTACAGCGAACCTGCAACGTCTCTGGACCTTAAAAAAATGTTTCTTTTTGCTCTGCAAACCAGTCCTCCACAGCTTTTATTACCTCCTCGTTGGAAGAAAATTTACGACCTTTTAAACTTTTTTTCAGTTGACGAAAGAAAAGATAGAAGGACGGAGCCAAATCTGGTGAATAAGGGGGGTGTTCTAGTAATTCTAACCCTAAATCACGAATTTTTTGCATGAGATGAGTGTATTGGAGATTTGTGTATTGGGGCGTTGTCGCGAAAAAACAAATAGGCGATTTCCGCGTCTTTTCTCCTCAATTTTTTCCCGTAGAGTGGTCAGTAATGTCGAATAGTAATCTCCAGTTATTGTTCTACCCTTATCCAAAAAATCAATCGTGATTACTCCATGGCAATCCCAAAAAACTGAAGCAAGAAGTTTTCCAGCAGATTTTTGGACACGAAACGTCATAGGTCTTGGAGAACCAGAGTGTCGCCATTCCATCGATTGTTGCTTTGTTTCTGGATCACTGGATCGTAGGAATGTACCCAAGTCTCATCCATAGTAACAATTCGGTTTAAGAAGTCTACATCGTTTTCAAATCGAGCACAGATCGAACGCGATGCTTCTACCCTTGCACGCTTTTGGTCAACATTCAAACATTTGGGGATCCATTTTGCAGAAATTTTTCTCATGTCCAAATTGACGTGAACTATATCATGAACGCGTTCGTATGAAATCTTCAGTGCTTCAGATATCCGTTTCAGCCCAATTCGACGGTCTGATAGAATCATGTCATGAACTCCATCGATATTTTCGGGGACTGACACAGAAACTGGCCTTCCCGATCGATCATCATCTTCAATGGAAAATTTACCTCTTTTGAAGCTTGCTGTCCAATTTTTCACGGTCGCATACGAAGGACATTGATCTTCAAGAGTGAAGCATATCTTCTTAAATCTGCTTACCTCTTAACACTTTTAAATAAAGGTACTTGATGATGGCTCGATATTCCAATTTTTCGATTTTTACAATTTCGGTGGACATCATTTCTTTAAAATTATTGCGTAACTCTGGTTTACTTCTTTGACTTCGAACTCTACACTGACACTTCTAATAAGTTATTGTTCGTTGATATAGTATCGCAATATTTTGTTTATGAATGGAACTGGTCTAGGCTAACTAGATATCAATATATCCTCGTAATACTTCTCGAAAATTTAAAGGATAACAAGATCACACCATTGTTCATTCTTCAATCGGAAATTTTTTGTTGAAATTTTCATATGTGCCTGAGGGGTTTTTCACCCTGTATCTCATATTATCTAGCAAATACCTAGTATGTATTTTGAATATTATTTTTTTTTGCAGGTTTTGAAAGGATCCTATTCGTTCCTCATGTTCATACAGAACAGCTCCTTAAACGAAAATTGATGTTAATAAATACCAGAATTCTTGCCGATAGAAAGATATCACTTTTGATTTGTCAAAAATTATGTCTTGAGTTAACTTATTCTCCACAATATTCAATAAATAATGCACAATGACACTTCGAGATTATTATGAGAATGTCCTCTCGTGCATAGGTTTAATTGGTAAATACTACCTACATGTCATGACATGTCGACCAGCGACCTGCTCCATTAAGGTCACCTTTTGAAATTCAGTGTAAGGTAGGTATAGGTATGGATATGAACCAAGAATAAAATGAGAATAATTAATTGTTTAATTTGTTCGAAAGGATCACATTGATTATTGAAGGCATTACGGGTATTATGAACTGCCAAGCCAATGATTAATTCAAACGGGCAAAGGTACTTTAGTTGTACATTGTTGACCTTATTATATGCTTGATATAAAACGTCCTTGATATCTTCATAACAATGATATCTTCTGCCGCTCACGGCATCTAAGAATGTACCTTTCTGCAGAAACTACATCACACTGGATCTGCTTTGCTCCATCTCCCTGAACTGAACCAAAAAAACTAAATAGGCTGTTATAGCTCCAACCATCTGAAAAAGTAATTAATTGGAATGAATGATAGTATTGGCAATAATATATTGTCTATATACGGCCAAATATTAATTTTATCAGACGGAAATCACAAGAACACGAAAGGTTTATTAGAATTCTTGCAACATTTATACAGGGTGTTCCTAAATTGAACGTAAAAACGAAAAGGGGAGATTGCTCAAGTAAGTTTAAGAAAAAAAGTCCCATAAACATGGGGTCGCAAATGTTTCGTTTTCGAGATACAGGCTGTACTAGGTTTATTATTATTAGGGAGTATTTGAAAGAAATTTATGTAAACAGGTAGATTGGACATCAGTCATGGCCCGCCAGATCCCCAGACTTGAATAGTCAGATTTCTTTTCATACTAACTAGATCTTTATGACAATTTTGATTCTTCTGAGGATTTCGAGAGAATGGTTTACGAGTAAAATTTTTTTCTCGAAATCGGTAGCAGATTGGTCAAAACTACAGAAGACCGAAAAGTATAGTTAAACAATAAAGATTTTCTTTACATTTTTTCAAATTAACATTAGCTCACCAAAAAAAAGTTCTGGAGGAAAACAGGTGACAGTGTTCCAGAAAAAATATCACCCTGTGGATCTGCTATCGAAATTGCCATGTCACGAGGTGAGAACCCTCGACTATCTATCCCAAATTTCAGATGAATATCTTGTAAAGTGTAGATACTATCAGAAAAAAATTTAAAAAAAATTAAAAGTTTAACACTCTGTATCTCGAAAACGAAACGTTTGCGACCCCATGTTTATAGCACTTTTTTTCTTAAACTTACTGAAGGAATCTCCCCTTTTCGTTTTTACGTTCAATTTAGGAACACCTTGTATAGGTGGTTCTTGATGAAATGAGTTTGTGATGAGTTCTGTTAAAAATCACTTTTGAAAACACCCTGTATATCTCGTCGAAGGTCAATTCCATGAGACATTTTGCAAATGCAAACCAGAAAAGTTTCACACTGTTCATTTAAATGTCTTACCGAGTATATCAATGTCCAGTCCAATGCAAAAAATCCATATACTGAAAATTTCAATTTGTTCAGTTTCGAATTCAAGAGGAACAATTCCATCTGAAAGAAATATATAATAATAATTTCACCTGAAACGTTTGCGTAATTCTGTATAAAATGATTAAAAAGTTCTAATAAATGGAGATTCAGTATCGTCCATGGTATAAAACAGGAATTCAAATATCGGGTATTTGGACAGAACTTTATTAAAATCTTAAAACAAGGCCAACGTTTCAAATTCTTTCGACTTCTTCTTCAGGGCTAGTTAATGAAAGAATAATGTAGATAAACTGGCCCTGAAGAAGAAGTCGATAGACATGAAACGTTGGCCTTGTTTTAAGATTTTAATGAAGTTCTGTCCAAATACCCGATATTTGAATTCCTGTTCTAATAAAATTTCTTTGAGAAAAAACTGTTCCTATACAGGGTGAAGGCCGAAACTGTACCAGTTTGAATGGGGCTTCTTCATTCCGAAAATGTTTCAATGGGAAATTGTTTATTTTCATTAATCTTTATATAATTGTGATTGATTATCTGAACTTACGCTTTTATAAGGTAGTTTATCTCTACCTATGTAGGTCCGAATTTGATAGATGTTTGCATTGGTGCACTTGCCCTGCAATGAAGTAATAAAATTTTAAATCATTTATATACAGAGTGTTCCAAACAGCCAATATCTCGGCTCTAAGACAAGGTAGAAAGTTTAAACAAAAAGTATTTCAAATGCCATCAAAAACTCTACCAGAATCAGTCGTTAAAATTCTGTTTCTAATTACCACCCCTGAAAAAACTACCCCCAGATATTTTTTGCAAATGGCACCCTTATATTCTTCTCACTCTGAACGATTTCCCAGTAAAAGAAGAAATATGTTGAAACAATTTTTTATCATTTTACGTAAATTCAACCCCTCAAAAATTATAATTTCCGGCACATTCACGATTATAGAGTATAGAACATAGACATAGAGAATGGACTGAGCAAAAATGGTGAATATGCCGGAAATTATAATTATTTTTTTTAAGGGTTGAACTAACGTAAAATGATAAAAAATTGTTTGAAAATATTTATTCTTTTAATGGGAAATCGTTTAGAGTGAGAAAAATATATGGATGCCATTTGAAAAAAATATCTGGGGGTAGTTTTTTCAGGGGTGGTAATTAGAAACAAAATTTCAACAAGGGATTCTGGTAGAGTTTTTGATGCCATTTGGAATATTTCTTGTTTGAACTTTCTACCTTGTCTGAGAGCCGAGATATTGGCTGTTTGGAACATCTTGGGACACCTGTATATACAAAGGGTATTGTATATACAGGGTGAGGTGTGACGTAATGAATATGGATATTATAGTATCTGCGGATAGAGGGCTTTATGGCGGTTCAGAAAAATATTTTAATGTTCAGTAAGTCACTCGGTTTTCGAGATTTTCGAAAATTAAGAAAAATACAACCTTTGACAATATTTTTGCAGGCAAGACTCCAAATGAACGAAAATTTTCTATCTGTTTTTTGGATATTATTTCTGGATAAATGCGCGATCGAATGTAAACTATGATTTTTAGGGAACATGCATAGTTTTTTCAAAACAAAGATCTAGCTCAAATATTTTTTTGCATGATCTGGCTTTTTGGCTAATAGTTTGCACTCGTCACTTGGTTCTCACCTCTTCTTCAATTTCCATATTGTGCCATATCATAACCAACATAATGGCTACATCACAAACAAACCAGCAAACTGAAAAAACTCGAACAGCAACATAAAGCGAAATAGAATCTTGATAAAGATCTGAATTCAATTCTGCGAACAAACTCGTCAATATACTACTGAATATATGAAGACATTTCACTAAAATAGCTATCGCAAAAGTCCTATAGAATTCTGAATTGGTTGTAATAACCAATTGGTGATATTTTTCCATATCATGTATTTCAAAATATGATAATTCCATGGATTTGAAAGAATTGCTGAGGATTTTGGAATGATGCGATAAAATCGACAGTATGGTAATATAGAATTGTTGCACTTGCAAACTGAGTGTTAGATGAAAATAAAACATGAAAGCAATGAATATGTTGGGTGGAGAGGGGTTGGAGTTATAAATTATTATCACGTCGCAAACTATTAGAATAAAGATCGTTACTGATGCATAAAGAAGCCATAATAAAACGTAGCAATTTCTGGTGGAAAATTCCTTATGAGGAGACTTCCTCTTTCTGATCTCGAGAATTCTCAGATTTTCCAACAGTTTTTCAATTTCCCCAGAACATTTATTAGCTACGATTATCGATATCCAAGTATGGGCACTTAGAATCCCTTGGTAAAACCTGTAAACTATTTCCTCCAAATGTGTTTTATTGTTATAATACCCCAGATAATTTTCAAACAGATTCATCAAGAATAACACAATGCAGAATAGCAAACGTTTCTTCTGTTTCTTATATTTGTAATTTTCCGTTTTTGGATCGTAAATATATTTCGGCATAGTCAGACAGTATTTCCATATTCCGAATACGATATTCACCGACCGGGAATTATCACTTTCGAAAGGAATATTCATAGTATGTAATACTGTATTTACTGATAATGTTGTGAATGAAGTGAAGAGAAAGGAAATAATTCATCACTATATATGGAATCCAAAATATATGTCATCAATAATATATTATCCAATTTATGAATTGACATCGTTGATGAACCCATTAAAGATATAACTTAGGTACGTATGTATCGATTCTACATACACTGAAAATGAAACATTTCCAGTAATTGCGTCAACATTTTAGAAAATTGACAAAATATATCTGTCAGAATCAGAAATATTAAGTTAGGAAAATGAATAATTGGAAAATAATAAAGTTTTGATGAGTATCATTTGTAATCATTTGAATTTTGTATTCACATTTTTGGTCCATTTTAAAAAATATATAAAGAAGTAATTATAATTATAAATATATTCTGGACATCAAGAACATTTACATACATACGATATTGATATTCAGAAAGTTCGATATAATTCTTAATATCCATGCACTTTCTTACAACTGTTTGAATAATGATAAAAATTTCATCAACATTTGAAAAATCAATTCACAAATACTATGAAATAATATAACAATGACTCCATAACGATAATTATAATTTAAAATATCACCGGAACCTATAGGTAAAGGGGTTACATTCCACTGCTATTGTGTCCCTCATCAGACATCAGTTTCCTCCTCTTCCTCACACAATCTGCAATGGTCAGTTTCTAAGGAGCCCATTCCCATCATATGCTTTCTTAGGCGACAATGTTCTGTGAGAAAGCCAGAGTGGAAACGTTTTTTTTTCTCTTACTGGGATCCAAATAACTTTTTCGAATGATCGATTGCTAAAGATTCATCCAGAGTGCTTCTCTTTCATGTTCTTTAAAAAGTCTCTCTCATAGGTGAATTTGCCTATACCATATAAGGGTTCTGGGCCAGTTAGTGACGTTTGTGCTTTCTTTATTGGCTAAAGTGTTGGCCTCTTCGTTTCCTTGGATTCCTGAGTGACCAGTAACCCAGACTGAAGAGACCTTGTTGTTCTTGCCTACTTCATTAAGTTTCCTTCGGCACTAACTTTGATAGAGTCTTTCCAGGTTTATGTCTATGCATCTCTGCAAGTATTTCTGCCTGAAAAACATTCTAGTGGGATACCAAAACACACAATATTTAAAAAAAATATACCACAGGTTATTTCGATTTTATGTACAGAAATATACAAATTACTGGGATCAATTTAAAATCACAATAACATAAAAAAATAATGTACAAAATATGTATATACATAATACCTAATATAATAATTCATCTATTATGCTAGTTCCTTTTATCCTCTACGAAAAAACTTGGTCTTCGGCCTTTCGGAATTTCGGATGGTAAAGAGATTGTACGATTTCTGTGAAAAGTTATTGAATATTAGCCAAACGTCAATCTATATTTTAGAAATTTGACAATGCAGCAAAAATAAGACATTTTCTGCTGATTGGGAATGATGATTTTGATCCTAGCTGTATCATTCGGTGTGATGATGACAGCTCTGATAGGGGGCACAATAGACCTTAAGGTCGCAGTGAACTGTAACCCCTTTTCACTATAACTATAACTATATCATTCGGTGTTTCGAATCTTTTCAACAGTTTTGATAACTCACCTCGAGCTATACCTTTCCTGCAGTTCTCTCAAGCGAATCGAATGATAAGATTCACTGCTGACAGAACTGCTTTCTCCTCCGGGCCTATTTGTCCACGTCCTGAGTGTGCTAGGAAATCCTGCTCTTTCTGTAGTGAGCAGTTCGGTCCTTCGATCACTCAGAGGCGTGGAGCTCCTTTTTGGAATTCTGGAATTATAAGAGAGTCTAAAGGCTTAGATGTGCCGGCAATGAACTTATTCGTTATCCCTGTATGACTCTGAGCATTCATTTGAAGATCTAAGAGTTCTTGTTAGTAGAAAATCAGAACTTACAACAAATTGCGATTACAAATTTTCTCTCAGATGAAGGAAGAGTTTATGAACTTTCATTTCTGTTCATTTTTAGGATAAGCTCTGATGAAAAAACAACGAACGAGACAAACTTAAAGCCTTAGATAAACACATATAGTTTCAACGCCAGACAAGGATAAGAAAAAAATTGATTTTACTTGGAAATTCGAATATTTTCAATCACATACCCCAAATCATTCTGGTCTGGCTGCTCTGATTGTCTTAATTTGCTTGGTTTCCTCTGAAGACTCCATGATGTGCTGCTCCTCTCCGATATTCTGGTAGTGATAAAAAATAAGTAGATATTGAAAATATCTTCAAATGTCCAAAATAAAGTCCGGACCGATTATTTATTATTCAATTTAATGTTAAACGGTTTTGAGGGCTCGGGTAATTCGAAAAATAGATCTCAAAACTTGACCAACGTTTTGACTATATTCTTAGACTTTCTCTAAAATATTAAACATGGAATGAGGATGTATTGTTTTATCTTGGCCAATGAGGCATATTGGTAATATGAAGACTTCAATGTAATTGACGAAAAAATAGCTAGCATCCTGCCATTAGAAGAGCGGCAAAGTCAAGTAGTTTATGGTTGATTCTGGATTCAGTAGGTACCTGTATCCCAGAGAGGGTGGCTGAAATACAGAGACGGATTCAGGATTTCAAGGAGGCCGAAGTTTAAAACAGACCACATGGTTCTTGGTCATTTACTGGATGCTAGTAAAAACATATCTGAGGAATGTTTTATTACATATTTCTGATTTTTTTTATGTGAAAAAGTTAATTTCTATGTATAAACCAAGGCATGAAAACAATCGGTTAAGAAAATACAGGGTCTTAAGTTTATTCCGAGGTTTATTCACCTTTTTTTTAAATAATTATCACGAAAATTTAAACCGGTTTTGTGGTAGGTACCGTAAATATCAAAAATAAAAATCATTTTATCTACTCCCATAGAATAATATATCCATTATCCAACTGATTTTGATCTGTAATAGTATCTATAAACCAACAGCGTGAGTTATAATGACTCACGCCTATAACTCACTCTAATACAAATAGGAAAAATGAAATTGCTTATAACGAAATGGACAAAGGAGTCGGATCGATCAGGAGCTTTATTCCTATATTTCAGACATCAAGGTAACGTTCTCGCTATTCATTTCTACATTCCCTTTGGTCTGAATATCCAAAAATTATGCATTTGGAAAAGATGAATTTTTGACGTTTTCTACGCTATTCGATTCTCGAACACAGTGATTGCTTTTGACAACTGTTCTCAATTTTGAAAATTCGAATTCACTGAAGGAGTCGAAGATGAAGTATAGTATTCAATTCGCGGATTAATAGATTATTATCTGGCGCCTACTTGCATGGGCAAGGAAATACTCAGAAGTCATTTCTGATAACAATGAATAGAACATTTAAAACACATTTTCGAATTAGAATTGAATTACTGACCTGGGGAAATTATTCTGTCTACTTAAGATTATGGGTAGGTATGTAGCTTGTCTTAAATAAATCATGAAAACGAAAAGATAGACACTCCGTTCTTGAGTTTTATGAACTTTTATTTCTTTAAAAACCCAAAGGGATCGCCTATAAAAATTTATTCCATATCTTGAAAGAAAAATATGGATAGAAATTCGTAAATCAACTCCAGGGTTAGTTACTGCGTTAGTTAATTGGATGCACGCCACTGATAGAGAATATGGAAGGTACCTGGTGCTTTGATTTCGGGCCGAAGTTATAGCAATGACCATTCTTTGGCTATAGCTTAAAGCCCACCACAATAGAGGCAAGGGCTCGAAACGTCCCAAACAATCAGTAACTTTAGCGCGAAACTAGAATAATAAACCCAAATAACAGAAATATTATGCGATGCAATGGCGTAGCCAGTTGATCATTGCAATAAAAAGTTTGAGTCCCATATCATAACAGATCACTAAAGAAGTTGATTGCAAGTGTTATAATAGATTGAGGAGATGAAACAAAATAGATGGAAGTCATATTTATGAATGAATGATGAATGAGTAGACAATCATTTTGGCAAAATAAAATAGGACATTGAATTTTTTGAGGATATAAAGGGTCATAGGAATTGAAAAAAAAAAGAATAATAGTATATTGTTCTATGAGCGGTAATGTAAGACATAACACACACAGATGAATTTTGCAGCCCGAGCCGTCAGGCGAGGGGTGTAATTCATCAAGTGTGTTATGACCATTACCGCGAATTGAACACTATACTTTATCTTCGACTTCTTCAGTAAAATTCGAATTAATCTGCATTTTCTAAATTGACAACAGTTGTTAAATGCGATTTCTGTGGTCGCAAATCGAATCGATATCGAATCCCGTAGAAAACGTCGAAAATTCACGTTTTCCAAATGCAATTTTTGGATATTCGGGCCTAAGAAAATGTAGAAATGGATGGCGAGAACGTTACCTTGATGTCTGAAATAGAGTTCCCCATTGACCCGACTTTTTTATTCATTTCGTAAGCTACATTTTTCCTGAATTTGTTGAATGAATTTGTTGAAAATTTGCTCGAAACAAGACCAGATGTCCTTCATTTTTCCTATTTGTATTAGAGTGAGTTATAGGCGTGAGTTATTATTACCTCACACTATTGGTTTATAGAGACTATTACAGATCAAATTCAGTTGAATAATGGATATATTATTCTATGGGAGTAGATAAAAAACAATAATAATTTTGCCAACGTTTGGAGCCTTGACAGAGGAACGAAAATCTTCAACTTCGATTCCTATAATTCCCATACTCCCATATTCGAATACGAGGGGTGATTCATCATAAAAAACATTGTAGGTATCACCAAAACATTCTCATCAACGAAGTCATTCAAAAATTTTTATGTTCGAAGTACTTTTTGTAGTTGACAAAAATGTATTGTCAGTTGTCAGATTTCCAGATGAATAAATGATTATCATTAGATTGATGAAGTGATAATAATGAATCCGATTTGAAAACATACCTCGAATAATCCTGTTCTTCTGTCTGATTCCTAATCTCATATTCTCTCCTAAGTGAACGGCTATCTTTCTTGGCGGGACAGTTAAAACGTTTCATGAATTGAACAATCTTTCTCAAATAATCTAATATGCTTAGAAAAATCAGAAGAAAAAATTTAACAAGACAGGCACCAACAAGAATGGATAAATTGTACATAGACTCCTTGAAAGACATTTTCTATTACGATATAAAAAAGGGAAGATACTTGGAAAACGTTGAACGAAAAATGCACAGATTGTCGGAGAAGGACTATGGTCTAGTTCTAGTGCCGTGAATAACAAAAAGAATTCTGCAATTCGAATTCAGAAAGCATGGTACGGTTGTTCATTCCTTCTACGCATGACAATTGAAGCCTAGGTATAGGCATTGGCGTCCGCAGAAATAAATGCCGGGAGCGGCATCATCAAAACTGAATCATGAAAAAAACCTTGAATATTTCTTATTAAACTTCAAAATGTAATTCAGAAGCCACATATACACAAATAAAAATTCCAAAATCGACACAGACGAAGGACAGTTGAAAGGCTGAAATGAACAATGAATATTGTTTGAAATCTATCGAGTTTTCATATTGTTCGATATTCACAATTAGGTCAAGTTAAAGAGATTTTCTCCTCACTCAAATAAAGATGGAAATAGCCTTTACTTACTTGTGAAAGATGTTTTTTTTGTGCGACCGCTGTATATGATTATGTCATCGCATAAATTCTGATGATACTGTATGATATAATAAGAAAATTCCTTCCAGGATGTAATGATCCGTGTTGATTTCTTTCTCGACTATTATCTCACTTTACAAGAGGAATAAAAAAACTTAAACCGTTAAAGTTCACTCATGCGTATGAGTTAGTATTCGATATATCCTAACTTTGGATGTAAATGCGTAAACATCACTTCCTTCCTGCTTAAATTTGAGGTGATTAATGCCTCACCCCCCTGCAGCTTCCGAAATAGGAGCTACCACCTCCTTGGAGATGTTCATAAATTGTTGATATTTATTGAAGAGGAGAAAGATTGTGAAAGTCAGTTATACCGCACCAACACGCGGTCTTCGTCTTCTGTGGACGTAAAGAGTTAACTGTTGACTCTCGTTTCGATCCTTTTAACCGGTATGTGCGGAAGAAGTTACTGAAAGGAACAAAGTGTGTTTTGAAAATTCGTGAATTTGGATATTATTCAAAATGATGGTGAGAACCCTGAATCGAAAAAAACTTCCATTCATTCAACACTTAACCGCTCCTGTCTTTTTTCGGAAGACTAAAGAGTCTTCACTTTTTTCAATTTTCAATTTTTTCAATTTTGACATCATACTATCATAGATTCATCTGATTTCAATATGATTGCAATTTTTTTGTCATTTATTCACCAACAAACTCCTTTCAATATCTTTTTGTAATGAATGCGAAGAATTCAAAGGTTATATAGGTACCAATACTCTCAATGGAAATGGATAGATCCTGGACTATATTTTTAAAATAACGAATAATTATATGTTCAATCAGAAATATATAAACACAGGAAGTTACAGAGATCAAAGCTGAATATAACCTCTCTGTAACTGTATGTTAAAAAGCAATTGGTGGTTCAATAATATACATAGGTAGATAGGTACACTCTTTAGCTAAAAAACACTTTTATTTTGTTCGATTATATTTGCGATGAGAAAACATCATTTTGTCTTTCGAAATACATCTAATCTTCCAATTTGCTAATAACTATTGTGCATTCTTCTTCATAAACCAAAAATATGATTTAGCGAAAGTTCCATCCCTATTGCCTAATCCAAACCTTCGCGAATTTTGATTTCGCTAGCCAAATCAGATTCAATTCTCTCAATGCACTTGATTGTATGAGAATTTTCTTGAAAAATTCCACAAAACCGAACACAAATTCATGTCTTCAGCGAAAAAAAAATTGAACAGAAAATGTTGACATTTTTTATAGGGGTTGTCGTGGCCCCATGCCCCCTCTAGGATCCGCCCCTGCAATAAGTTCTGTAACGAACAGCTGCAAATTTTGATGGCTTGTTGCAATCTTCTTGCAAATCGCACGTGGCAAATTCATTGGACTTAACCACAAAGTAGAAATAAATCATTACCTTCAAATTTTATTACACTGCTTAGGCAAAGACAAGCTTTAAATGGGGTGAGGAGTTCAAATTTTCGGGGTAAATGAACAATCAGAGCAACTCATTTGAATTTCACAATAATCACAGTTGATGCCATGATGAATATTTATATTTGAATACGTAAATGAAATAGTAAGTGATGTGAGAAGAATTCTATAAATTTGTGAGCCATGAGCCATGGAAAATCTAGTGGAAACTGTATAAACAGTTATACATATAAATAAACAATTTTCTGAATACAGAGAAAAATACTTCAATGTATCTTATGCTATGATTTTTTCGAAAAATTGAATGGATTATGAATTATAGGAACATAGACTGAATATACTAGTATCTTAACTAGGCATATTTTGATAGCTACATACCCATAAGAGATTATTGGAAGGGCAATTATTTAACCTATTTTTGAAATATTTCCGACCGATTTCAAACAAGTTAAATTCACATTTCTCTTTGAGAATCTCTGTCATACGTAAATATTGAATTGATTGATCAAAAACAAGAACAATAGCATTCACTGTAACAATATTTCCTCTGGCTTTCTCTCTAGTCAAAACAATTCCACCTATCCTCCATGATCGTTCAAACAACTCATTGGGTAGAAAATTGATCAATTTTGTAACTTCCTGAATCGTATGTAGGTTCATGAGTTTCTCAATTCAGCTTAAGTAGATTGCTGAACTGAGATAACAATAGAATTTTACAAGTATTGACTCAAGTTCAAGCATGTACGATCACAGATATCCATGAGGTAAAGGTCAAGAAACCCATTACAGGTTAAACTGAAGACTGAAGAAACTCACCGTAATAATAATGCAGTGCAAGTTAAGTTTTTCTTATAATAATTATAGGAAGAAGAGAAAATGACAATACAGTTTGTAATTTCACCTGCTCAATAATTTTTATCATACCATAATGTGAACTATCAGTAATTCATATTCAATTGAATTCTTGACATGGTATTGCTAAAATAAATATAATCGAGGTAGTTTTCAGAATTTCTTCTCGAAGAATATGAATTTAAGAATGAAAAATAAAGAAAAACCTTTGAGAGGCTGATATTTTGGTGTAAATTATTAAATTTGATCGATTTCCAGCGTTTTCCTTTTTCATTATTTTGCTTTCTCAAAGTCAGCTACGTCTTATATACCCTTATCTGATGCTTGCATAGTACATATTAGGAGAAAGATAAACAGAACAAATACCCATTATGAAACTATTTTATCAACAAAATTGCGAAATTCAAAAGAAATAATCAATATTCCTACAAAATCCGAATTCCAAGAAATAATTTTCAAACAAATTTTAATTCTGTCTGTTATAGACGAAAACGACGTTGTTTGAACAGTGCACTTTAAATTTCTAATTTTGATCATCAGCTGGGATTTCTCTAAACAATAACACATCATTTTCACTTTCATTCTTATAAACTGTATAATCAGATTATATTGTGGACTGAGGAACTTGAATCAGATTTGTCCCACAAATCGTGTCGTCGCATCGTGACCTTGAAAGCGAGAAAGTGATATTAAACGAAAGCTTGACCAAGTTTTGGATCATCGAAGGCCACGAAATGAATCTCATGAAGAAATGTCCATTCCATGAACTCTGAGGCATCTATATGATTCACCCCATCAGAGAAGAAAGAAATAAGTCAACCGAGTATTTCGTTCTATTATATTACTTTCGATCATGAACATAGAGTACCTTTGTTTTGGTACCTACTTTGTATAAATAATTTCAACTGGTATCGATAGTTTCAGAAACTTACGATTTTCTCTCTGACAAATATACGAACTGGGATATGAATTCTTCTCAAAATAGTTGTAAATAATCCGAACTTACCTTCCTTCTAGTGAGCCATTCAGTAGATACTCTTCTTTTTTCTTTTCTCTATCTAGAAAAATAAAAATATGCATGCCATATAGAAATGAAAATAAGCCACGAATGATACATGGATTGGTACATCAATATGACCTATACATACACCTGCTAAGTGTGTTAATTGAATTTGATCGTTAATTACGTGTTCAATCATCTCTAACAATAAAAATAGTCGCCAACTTTCTATACGATTTCTCAACCTGTATTTGGCTGCTGAAAATTCAAATCCATACTTACTTACGGTATCCATCTAATGATATAAAATGAGTGTTTCCTTATTTCTTGTTAAATCCAGATATGGATAAACTTCATAAATGAAGTCAACAAGTTTTTATCCTCATGAATGACCAATTTTTGTGCTGCAGCATTCTACTCTTATTAGGAAGAGTTTATTCAACTTCCTCAAATCTTAATTCCACTGAACTATCATGATGACGATATATTTCTTTTTCAGAGTCCACTGTGGTTCATTTTCATCGCACTAGTACATTCAACGTCAAGCTTGCCACAAATGAATTCATTCATATTACCAAATGTAGATTTCTCAACGGCCCAAGAAATCAACGGATTAGAACCAAGTCCTATTCCAGGCCTCGAAAACAGATCAATCGGCAACAATGGCAACGTTCTTGAGGCAACACTCGAAGAGGTTCAGAATATCCTCAAAGACAGCCCAGATTTGCCACGCTTGACAAAGGGCGAAATCCTCGATTTGCTTGAGAATATAACCAAACAAGACATGGAAAAGTTGCGTAGTTTGAACAAGAACAGGACAGGAAAATCAGTACTTCTGGTCATGCCATACTCACCAAAGAAGAATGGGGAAAGTATGGAAGAACTTTACACCAAGAAACCTGTCACCCAACTTATCGATAACGACAACAGCACAACTGCGGAAGCTAAGAAAGTTAACAAATTCAAAAAACCTTCATTCAACTACAAGAAAGATGGCAACAGAATATATGGCAGGAACGTAACAAAAATGAACTATCGAATGACATTTCCTACAACAACTTCAACAGAACCAACATCAGAAATTTTATATGATACAACATCACCAATGACGACAGAATCGACGACCATAGAGGCCACCACATTTCGTAGAAGGGTCAGACCTCCTAGAACAAGGCCTCCAACTACTACAAGACCAACAAGAAGACGTAGAAGACCTAATTTCACACCATCTACCAGTTTGAAGGACCATCAAGAACATAACGTCGGCCAGACAGACAAATTCCTCCCAGAAAACGCCGTTCGGGTAACTAGACCTCCATTTTATAGGTTTACCAGGAAGACAACCACTACGTCTACTACAGAAGTACCAGATTTAAACATAGCTGAAAGTTACCAAGAGAATTTCTACGTCGATCCTCCATCATCTGGGCTGACTAATAGAAATCCGTATAGCCCTTTGATAGCAGCATTCGAACCTCAAGATGAACTCAATCGTGCTGGACCAGTATTCAAACCAATTTCAAATCAGTTATTCACAGATGATGATCCGGTTATGACAACTGTTCCTTCAAAAGCGGCCTCATTCAAGCCTATGCCAGTCAGTTTTTTGTTACCAGAAGGATATGAAGATGTTATAAAGAATTTAGACTTAGATTCCTCTTTGAATCAAGAAAGACTAAAAGAATCAATCAGTTACAACACAGTTTTTCCTAAAACTACTCCTACTACCACAACTGAATCTCCAAGAACGTCAATGCCAGAATTTGGAGAAGTGGCAGATAATTTGAGCCCAGAAATGCAAAATTTGCTGATGACTTTCGGTTTGATACCCCGTCCTGAAGAAAGGAAGGTGAGAAAAGAAGAAACTCCTTACACACCAGGAGGAATTGAAGATAAACCCGAATCTTATGCAGGGTTCAAACCATTACCTGAGAACGGAACACCAAATGAAGAGTTAGATTCATTTCTGGCATCTTTTGGATTAGGACGAAATGCTAGAAAAAGCAAAGAGATAAGACGAAGCGATGTGAATCAAGGTTTGGATCTTTCGGTAGTTCCGGAGTCTATGATGGGTATCGTCAAAAATTTAGGACTAACCAATGAGTCTCCCATTGAAGACAATGCTTCCGACACAAGGATAAATCTTGTTCAAAATGAAAAGGAGGAAGATTCTTCCAGGAAAAGGGCGAATCCTGTCTACATCCCTAAGAACGAAAGAAAAGATGATTTCTATGAAAATGAGAATGTATCATCAGAAGATATTGAGGAAATAAATAGTCTTCCAAATTCGAACATTGTAGAGAACGTGACTTTGTCAGTAAACGAGTCGTCTGAAGTGAATTCTACTCAGATAACTTCAGTTACAGATCAAGAAATTTCTACCACTGAACTTCCTCTTGCCAGCACTACAGAATTGTTGAAAACAGGCGAACTGGACAAGACTACAGTTGAACCAGAAGCAGATAACACTACGAATGAAGTATTCGAACACGATGAGTCCAGAAGGAACGAAATTACTGAGACAACCACCAGGGGAACATCGACTAGTGTTGTGTTTAACCCAACCGATCAGAAAATTATCGAAAAGGAAAAACAACAATTGGATAAACTTGTTGAGCTGATCAAAGCATTGAAAAGAATAAACGGCTCAGCTACCGAAGAAGATTTCAAAAGTTTCGATATAGAAACCATCAGGGAATTCACCAATGTACTGAATGAATCACAAAGAACAACTTTCGGAGAGCAGGTGGATAACGAGATCAATCCACTCAACAACTTTGAAGATATTCCTAAATTCAAACCAAAAAGGCAAGAAGCCACTACTGACCAATCGTTTCTAGCTACAGAACCATCGTTTCTACCTACAGAACCATCTGCTTTCGCATCTGAAGGAACGACAGAATCAAACTTAGAACCAAATTTTTTGGGAGATTCTTTCGGAAAGCTGCCTGAGGACGTTAATGAAACACCGACACCTAAAACATATTCAAGTGGTGTTTATTATATGATAGACTGGAATACCTTTTTGGAAGTCGATAATACAAAAGGAACACACGTTAATTTGAGGTTTCAACCTAAAGTAGGCGATCCTGGTCGTTTTTATTCGATAAACAATAATTGAAAATTGAAATTATTAACTGTAGTTCAGTGGAAAGACTAGGTACAGGAAATGTTACCCAAACGTGAAAGTGCTGTGGAATTATCGATGTAGGAAAATAGTGATTGCACAAGAACGACGAGTGCTTTCGAAAGACTGATGATAATCTTGGATAGATAAAAGTATTGGGTGTAGTTTCTTGTGTTTCATGAAGGATGTTTCATAATTATTTGTAAATATTTTACTTGTTTGAAGAATTTTAATGAAAATGTAACTCTCACGCCAGATATTTGATTATAGAAAATGAATGGTCTGAATTTTATTTATTCTTGATCTAACAAGAGAATATTTTAAACGGCATGTTTGTCGTCAATATTGTTTATTTACCCAATGTTTTATTTTTTATTTATTTGAGATATTAATGGTATTGATCCTGTTAATGTTGAAATAAAATGTATGAACTGAATTTGATTAATCCCTACTTTTTTCACGAAAAGAACCCTTGTCACCAATTTTTCAGTCAGTAAATTGTCATTGAACGAAAAATAATTGATGAACACTCTTTTTGATTGATGAGAATTCATTAGGTTAATCCATTAAATTGGCATAAGTTGATTGGTAAAAATGACCTCATTAGACGAATAATTGCAATGATGAGGAGAAATGTTGGACATTTGATTAGAAATTTATAATTTAGCACTGCTTTGGTAGGAAATGGAAACTGATAATTCTGTCTTGGAATTGGACGAAACTTTCGATCCATCAATTGGGAGAAATCGATATCTGTCAGATATTCATAGGTACTATAAATTCGCACATTCTTGAGGGGGCAGGTATCAAATTAAAAACAAACAAAACATGGATTTTTTAAAAATCTATGGTGACTAGTTGAAATGGGCTGAGAGATTTAGTTAGAACACTCAGTACCCTTCGAATGGATGTTTAAATTAATAATAAGAAAATCGATTATTCGATGAAGTGTAGTTGGAATAGTCTTCTTGTTTGTCGATCTTAACATCAGTGTCTCACACAAGACATTTTCATATTATCACATGCGCATATGTTATTAGAGATATTTTTTCTTCTACTTCTTCCCAGTTCACACAAAGTATCCATCTTCCTTATCAACAGTTGTTTCTTCCAGAAGAAATTGATACGATACTATTTCAAGAAATGTATTAAATACATAAATCGCAAAAATGCATTTCATAAATGGAGCGCTCTTTCTATTAATTGTTATAGCAAGTTCGTCATGTCAAAAACTTTGGCATTCTAACTTTATGGGCCTTTCTGATAAACCCAGAAATGGTATGTATACAAACTGACCAGAGTTTCCGAATAACACACGAATATTTCAGAGTTTATATTGAGAAACGTTTCACTCGATCAAAAATTCTCGCTGAATACCTCTGTAGATTACTGGAGGTCTTTAAACACGAGATTTTCTTCTTTTGCTGTCGGCGTATCTGAGGGAAATATCTTGGTTTTGAATGTTACCAAAACTGAAGACCCAAGGGAGTTTAATATCAACTGGAAATCAAAAGGTAAGATCTTGTATTGGGATTGTGGTGAAGTTGAAATGTTCGATTTTCATGTTTGAAGGAATTAATGATAGCTTCAAAGATGCTTCACTTGTCAATGTACCGTATGGAAACGAGGAACAAGGTGGATATTTCTTTGTTGGGATCTCATCTGAGAGGACATTATGTTGGTTCGATATTAAAAACCTGGTGAGTATTACTGGTGACAGCAAAGATTTTTTTACAGTTGGGGTGACGATCTTAATTTTTTCCTAATAAAAATTATTTGAAAATATAGAACTTATCATTAAGATAACTTTATATCTAACAAATCTCGTCTCGTTTTCCTATTATGTGGTCAAAGATATTGGCTACAAGATTATACAAGAATTTTTATTGATATATCTCCATCGTATATTATCATCATTGTTTAAAGACTCTTTAAACAATGTTTAATGTTGTTTGTCATTATTTATTATTTAAAGTTCTCAGTAACTGTGAAGCTTACAAATGTAGTGGAATGAGTTACGGCACAGTAAATATTCATGAAATTCTTGAGGTTTCCAATGGTTTCATAAACTTCTTATTTTTCAGTTCTTTCGTATGTTCAAGTCTAGAATAAAATCACTGAGACTTTTAATTGCCCACTCAAAGTTTTATGTTTGAATGTTTTTGGTAGATACTTTTCTGTATTACTTTCTTCTTTATTTATTTGGAAAAAAACCATGTGACCCACTATCTATTTATTCTCAGGACCTGACATGGACTTGGGGTTTAGGTTATGAAGCAGATACTATAAAATTCGGCTACAACAATGTACTGAACAGATATCAAATATTCCTGAGTTCCTCGAACACCTTGTACATTTATAATTTTGATGTGGAGAGGAAAAAGTTGTGGTAATATTCATTTAATTTTGTTCAGTCAACATTTTTTGTAGATAAGTTTTCCGAAATATAAGCACAGTTCTTTCAATGATCGTAACTGAATTTCAGGTTGGCTGAAACCTTAGAGTTACCAGGACCCATTGGTATTTTCGATACGATACCTTTTCGCGATGGATTTCATCTGCTTTTGCCACAAAAATCTGTTGGTCAACTATTCATATACAGATATGTCGACGGTCACTTCAAAACTTTCAAGAACTTAACCGCTGAAGGGATTGACCGTGTTGTGGCTTTTGAAATAAATTTCAAATCATTTTTTGCAGTCGATGGGTTGGATTCTGGTATTTGAGAACAGATCCCCAAATAGAAGTATTCATAAAATGAGTTCTCTTTTTTAGGTATTTACCAATTTCATCAACGCGATAAAATCCGTTTGGAGACCATTGCAAACTCACATTTCGAAGGCATCAAATATTGGTTTCCAGTAAAAGTGAACAACCTCAGAAAAAACTTCATTCTCTTCGGCCAAAGAGTCCTTCACCACGGTTCCCTCAAGTCTCTGGTTACAGAAACATTTATTTACAACGGAGAAACGTTCGAAGAGCACGAGGATATACCCTGTAAAATTTTTGGTGAAGAGTTCAATTCTCTGAACTGCTTGGTCAGCTCTCAAGATTCTGTTGGTATACACGGAGCTGCCGCCATTTCTGCAGGAAACAACTTGGGTTTGCTGCTGGCAAAGAGGAGCCCACATAATCTTTTCAGGGTGAATTTCGAGGTGAGGGATGTCAAGAGCCCTGTACAGGAGAAGATGACAGAATTGGAGGGGATAAGGACTCACCTACAGGTGAACACCACCAATTTTTTTTTAATGCTAGAGACTGCTTAATTTTATTCTTTTTTGTTTTTAAAAAGAACTGTTTTTCGGGCGCCATCTTCAGGGGCCTTTAACTAAGCAAGGGGGGCTAAAAAAGTTCATGTGAAAGTCCCACCCTTTTTTTGACAAGCAATGAACCCCTAAATTTTTCCGCAACCATTCATAAACACTCTGTTCATTTTCTGTAGAAACTACTGGATGAAAGGATGAAGAATAAAACCGATCCAATTGTCTCTAAAACACCTTACATAGAACCTAATCAGGGAGATATTGTGGCCACCAGCGCATCACACCAAAACGAGAAGTTACCAGCCTTTCAAAGTGAGAAGGGGGCCCCAATAGTTGGAGTCCAAAATAAGGAAATATTGGCTCAGAGGATTGATCAGTTGCTTGCACGTTTAGAGCAACTGAAAGAAAAATTAGACAAGGTCGAAGCAATGGAGAAGGCTGGAAATTTCAAGAAAATGATTTTCAGCGGAAAAACTAGAGTGGATAGTGTATGGGTAGAAAAAGTAAACACGAAAATCGTCAACGATGAACCTGTGGAAGAAGTATTGAGAGACGTCGTAAGGTTAGAAACTATTATAGGAGCTTTCTTTTATCTACCTCCTCATGTACCCTACTCTCATTTCTATAAATGAATCTTGGCAATTCTGAATACTACTTTGTGAAACTAGAGGAATACTATTTGTTTTTGTAGAAGGAACAGGACTGAAACCGTGAAAGGAACAAAGACCTTCACAGACCTCAATGTGAAGAATCTTTTCTTCAGTTCCTTAAATGGCATCAAGAGTGAAAATTTAATGTTTCATGATTCTGACAATGTTGTGATAAATGGAAATGTGATTTTCGAAAAACCTGTAGCTGTTATGAGGGACATCAAAGCAGATTTGATCAATGGAATGCCTTCTTCGTCTATTCCTAATTTGAACGAACACATTGACGGTAATCTTGCTTCTCCATAAACATTATAATAGAGGAATAATAGCATGTAGAATTATACATTTTCAGGTACACTTTCATTTGAAAAATTGAATGTATACAATATGAAACCGGAAGAGGATGGTGTACCAGAATTAGATTCATCGGACAGTTTGAAGTTGAAGGATTCACATGATGAAACCTCTCTCATTTATTTTCCGAACAATATTACTGTGAAAAAAATTAATGGTGAAGATTTTGAAGAGTTATTGAAACAACTTTGTCTGGTTAATATTCCAAATCACATAGCAGGCACTGTGGTGGTCAAAGGGGTAAGATATAAAGACAAGTTTGAGAACAAGAAGCATAACTTGAAAGTATTTCACCATTTTTAGGATGTAACATTTGATGCACCCTCTTTTGTTGATAAATTGAATGATATTCATTTCCCAGAAGATTACGTCTTGGAGAGCGCTAAAATGCCAGTTTTCATTTCAGGTAATTTCTTATTTTTGAATTTTAATGAGTGCTAATTTTGATAATAAAGTTTTGATTCACAATTTCGTTGATTGATCGATTGTTAATGAAGCAACCAATGTTTGGCAACCTTTTATATCGACCCACAGCTTATGGTATGAAAGGACTTTCAATACTTTTGGGAATACCATTGCCCTAAAATTCAACATTTTCCAAAATGCCAGCACCCCCTTTCTTTGGAAGTGACCATGATTGATGATTATATTGGTACAGAGAGAAATCATTTTCTAGGTAAAAAAACATTCAAGAACTCCCTGATGACAAATATTTTAAACACCAATGGACATTATATAAACGAATTCAAATCTGATGACTTTTTCACACTTTCCACTTCACAAAACGTCTATGGTAATGCCTCCTTTCCTAGTTTGGAGATAACAAAGCAATTTTTGGTGAGAATCTTTGCATTTTATTTGTGAACACTCGATATAAGTTACGATTTTGAATTTCGGGATTTCAGATGTGCCATAGTCGATAGAGCTATTGCATTTTTCGCGGTTTATTTGATATTTAATAGAATGCTATGGAATTTTTCTTTCTAGGAATTTTGCCATTTATTTGATTACCTGTATTTTCCAGCATGATGGTAAAACTATTGGTAAAGAACTAAAAAATCTTTTGCCTAATCCGACTTTGTCTCAGACTTTCAATATTTCGGCCAGTGTCAACTTCGAAGCACTTGAAGTGACAGGGTCTGTTATTGTTGAGAATATGGATGGCTTCAATTATGGAAGAATTTTAGAAGACATAGTATACAAGGTGAGCATTCGCATTTGCCTCGACTATCTCGATGATGAATGTCCTAAAATCACGGGTGTTTCAAATTTTCAATTGAATTGTTATTCAGGATGAGGAAAATCCAGTGATCCAAGCTATAAAAGAATTTTCTGAAGGACTTACGATCAGAAACAACTTGGAAATATCGTCTAATTCCATCAATAGAGTACCATTAGACCAGATAGTGACCCAAGATACCCCCCAATTCCTCAACGTACCCCAACTGAACGGTAACGTCAGTATTGAGAACATGAATATCCAACAATTCATAAATGGAATAAACATCACCAAACTGGAACAGGAATCGGTGAAGACCTTCGGTGAACAATTTATTTCATCATTCCTGATTTTTGAGGAAGATTTGGAAGCGGAAAACTTAGAAGTAAAGGAGAGACTGAACGAAATATCAGTGGAGAACTTCTATCTCACAACTGGCGATAGAATAATAGCTCAAAAATCTCAGTTCAATGAGATCCAAACGGATACTTTAAGCGTTTCTAAGAATGTGGAAGGGACTTTTATAGATTTCGATTTCAGGAACTTCACGAAGAATCGTCTCACATACACAACACCTCAAAATATCACCGAAGATGTCAATCTTGTAAATTCAAGAACTGGAAGAATAGGTTGCCAGGCTGATATAGATTTGTGCCAAGTTGTTCTGAATGAGAAGAAAATGATGGACTCTATGATGTTGAAGGTTTCATCTGGAAGAATCCCTGTGAAAGGTGAAAATCCATTTTTAATGTTTCCGAATATTATGAAATATCAAATTTTAGAGCTTCTTGTGAAGGATGATCTGAAAATCGAGCAAATAAATGGAATGCCACTGAGTCAAGTACAGGAAATGATGAAAAAATCTTCAGTACTCGATGTAAATTGAACCTCAAACATAATATACTTAATTACATTGTTCATGTTATTCATTAAAACATAATGAACCAAACTTGAATTCACAAGTTATCAGAGTAAAGTTTGATCTAGTTGATATTGCTCAAAAAATCCATTATTATTCCTTTTTATAATTTTGAATCTGTTCAATTATATTCTAACAACCATTTTTCAGGGAAATGTTTATTTCACGAATCTGAATGCCTCCAAGCTCAGTGGCGTATCCATACAAGAACTATTACAGGAAAGTGTCTTCAAGAATGACACTGATATTGAAATCAAGGGCTTGAAAGTTTTCGAGAAGGGAATTTTAGTGAAGAAACTCATTGAAACTGATAAATTGAACGATGTACCTATTGAAAACTTGATGACAAAGCAAGGGGATCAAATTATTGAGTCTCCTTTGGAAATTTTTGGAAACGTTACCTTCAAGAGTGATGTCAATATACTGGAGACAATAAATGACGTACCAGTGCAGCAGATTAATGATTTCCTGGAGTATAAAGATGATATTTACTATATAAAAGGTTTTTTTCAAAATTCCCTTCGGAATATTCAAACATATAGAATAATCTATAATCATTTCAGCTGATATATTGTTCAACCGTTTAACATATATTAGGGATTTGGATGTTTTTGGAAACATCAATGAAAAAAATTTCGATGATGTATTGAGCAATATCGCATATTTGGATGAAAATCTTCAATTCTCAGATGAAATTGCCTTCACAGGACCGGTGAGTATATCTCATAGTAGTTCAATGAAAAGAAGGCAAACTGTATATATTATTTTCCATTATTACCATTGGGTTTTTTCACAAACCCTTCAATTTCATTAATTCCCAATAGCTGCCTTGAATAATAATGTGGGTTATCTATCTATCTTTGGTTAGGTTCTTGGCATAGGTGACTAATAAAATCCCATATGAAACTCTTAAATTTTTACTCTAATAAGGAAGCGACGTTTCGGCCAATGATCCTGGCCATTTTCAAGCCTATAAAAAAATTTTTTTGTTACACACACAATTTTTTTTAAATAATTATACAAATCTATCTAGTTTGACCACTGTACAATTATCTCTTCAGGTGGAAGTCAATGGAGACTTGGACATTAAAAACCATTTTAATGGTATAAGTATGTCGGAAAATAATGACAATATTGTCTATCTGAATAAAATCACTGACAATACCATTGAGAGCCCAGTAACATTCACTGGAGAAAACGTTTTTGCTCATAATCTTTTGATAGAAACGAATTTGTTAACCAAATGGATGAGAGGATTGAACCTGGACATTTTTAGAAGAAACGCCATTTTCCTGAACCAAGGCTTTCTCAAGGGTAAGTTGACATATTTCTCAGAGAGCTGTGATATTTTGAACACTTTTTCGATTATTTTCAAGGTACTTATACTTTCCAAAATATGGCACTACACGAGAAACTTATTACCAATTTCATAAATAATGTGGATATGTCTAAACTAATCCCACTTGGAACAGATCAAGAGATCAATAGATTGTTAATTGATAATGTTGTCTTCCTCAATAATGTCACTGTGGAGGATTCAGTAAATGGTTTCAAACTGATAGAAGAATTGAATAAATGTGTATTGGTAGGTATTGCAGATGAAAATATATGATTTTTCCGTTTGAAGTATCTCTAATCATTCAAATGATTCCCTTCGTAGGGGATGCTTTTTAGGGGATGTTCATTTCTTTGGGTCACTCTATATATTGAATATATGCTGATCCTTTTTCAGAGCAACGTAGATCAAGCAATCTCATCAGAATTATACTTCAAAAACAACACTCTCATAAGACATAACTTAGAAGTTGGTGGTTTACTGAATGGAAATCCAATAGACAAGGTAGTGACCACTGATACCAACCAAACCCTCACAGCAACCTACAACTTCTCTTCCAAAACGGTGCTTGAAGCGAACATGTACGCCACTGGTTTCGTGAACTCCATCAACATGTCCGATTGGGAGAATGGTGCCTTAAAACTGGTCTCCAAAGAACCTCAGGTTATTGTAGCACCTTGGTATTTTGGGAAAAATTTGTCGTTCGAAGATTCTCTGGACTGTGAGAATGGTATTTATGGTTTTGATGTTGAGGAAGAACTACAACTGATGCGCGAAGAGAAGGACTACAAGAGTAGAATGGACATTCAGTATGATGTGAGTAGAGTTTGAGTTGAATCGACCAGAAGATGTTGTAGGTCTAAAGAAATTCAAGACTCGATAGATCATTATGTCGAAGTGTATGAACAATTCTTCTTTTCAGAATGATCATAAGAGCATTTGCAGAGACATTCATGCTCTGAATAAGGAATCGAAGAAGCAAACTTACAAATTCGAGAATATGGAAGAAATGCTTCAGTTCGAATATCGCAAAGTCATTGGGAAAGCCCACTTCTTCAATGTAAGACGAATCAATTTGTAAAACAGTAATTTACCTCCTATTTTTAGTTTGGAACACCATCTATGATTTTGAATGGAGTTGATTCATGTTCAGTAGACATATTCAATTTAGAAGATGGAACATTCGTTAAAGATACAACATTCGATATAGGCGAAATAGACCAAATCATTACAGTTCGTGATGATGATTGCCTCTTCTTTGTTGTGAAGACAAAATTTAATAATAAGTGTGATTCAGACGTTGATGGTACTATCATATGGCAGTTTAAAAATGATACCATGCTGGTGAGTATTCGAAATTCTTTGAAGTAAGTTTGTATCGAATTTATTTCGACAGAAAATACAGAACATCGATAAACAGCACATCCTGCAAGAATCCCTTGTTCCTCTTACATTTTACGGACTAAATAAAAATGGTGTCACTGAATTTAGGATAGATATGTCCAAGGCAATACCAGTAGCAGCTTACAGAAAATGGAAGATACGTGAAGGTTAGTTACTCAGATTCTGCTTATTCTTCTTCAATGCCATGCAAATGAACCGTTCATTTCAGAAAATGCAGCTTTTATGCCGAGGGGAATGGGTACAGGGTTGGCTGTGAGGACTGGAAGAAAGATCATCAAGTTGATTAGAGAAGAGCCTCTGATAGACAATGAGGTGGACTTTGAAAGTGCTACAATCAAGGGAGATATGAAGGTTTTCGATAACACTGTAGTACCTGGAAGAAACAATAGTAAAATGACTGTGGTGAATGTGGGACCCAAGGGCTTAAGAAAAACGTTCTTGGCGATTGTTTTTCATGAGGATACTGTAGTTGGGAGGAACTTCGATGTGTTGAAAGTAGGTGTAATAAGGAAGCCTCTTCAAATCCTGTATATCATCAGTGAAGACACAGGATACAAGTTACTCTTCTCTCATTAAGAATTCAACTCCTATAATCATGAATCATTACAGATATATGAAGATTATGCCGAAAATAGAATATTCCAGGAGATATCCACATATAATCCAACATCTTTAGTATCCTTGGAAATGGACAACGGAGAGACTTTGCTACTTATACTGGAGAATGAAGAAAAGTTACAGATTTACCGATATAGAGGTAATAAATTTTCTAGAGTTTGTCTACCAAACGCTGACTATCCCTGTAGTTTCATTATTATACAACAAAAAATAATTATTTCCTTATGAATTACAATATTTTTTTGCAGGTATTGAGGGATTCAGGCGATATCTATCGGCTGAACTTTCTGGAAGTCACATGTTTAAAATGTCTCTCCCTGTAGGCCCTAACGGTGGTCTTATGGATACCTTAGCAGTAGTAAAAAGAGAGAAAATAACAATTTTGAAGCCAGTTATGACTGGAAACCCACCCAGTGAACAAATAGAGTGTTCGTAAATATTTTTATTATATGTTTTGTTAATGTTTACAAGTTTACAACATTGTTGAATAAAAAGTTATATCTAAGTTCGTAGTTAATTTTTAAACTTTGATCTATAAAAATTCAATATTTCCTCGTCAACATCCTTGTCTCCTGTCAGTGGTATAGTTTTCATGAATTCTTTGAACTGCACAGAGTCGGTTTCTTTGAAATGAGCGATACTCTTATCAATTTTTTGGGGAATCTCAGCTGCATTACAGTTTTTGGAGGATTTCCTAGGAACTTGCTGTAATTTTTCTCGTTGTTCTTGTGCTAGATGGAAAAACTGTTATTACAACAGGCCAATTTCATTATTAGTTTTAACTAACACAGGTTACACAAGTTTAAATCAGGTACCAGAAAGATTGACAGCAACTGTAAACGAGGGGTCGAAATTGATTCAATTCAATAAATTGTATAAAAAATTTCCTACTAGCAAATTAGATTCTCCTGAAATTAATATTAAGATACAAATGTTCAAAGTACAAAAACGAATCATTAGAAAGATTTTCACTCTCTTTTCACTTAACTGAAAAGAAATGTTGTAAGGATAGATTTTACTTACTGGGTAATTGTGAATCCCAGTCCGTTAATTTTCCAGAAAATATTTCATGTGGTTCACTTGATTCTAAATCATGCAGAATTTGCCTATTTTGGGAATTTCTCACAAGTCCTCTGCTTCTGTTGGTTGTATTTCTTGACGCACAATTCTGTTCGTTCTCTTTCATAGATCTTCCTTCTCTTCTTTTTACTTTGTGATTTTTCTCAATTTGTTTCTTCTTTGGTACTGGAGGAGATACCATATTGCTCCTGCAGTATTCTGGATACCAATCAGTTTTCAATGGTTCTTCTTCTTCTGGAGATAGACCAAGTTGTTCTTTGGCTAACCCACAATCTTCATCAGCAAGAAGTTGCAAAAAGGTAGGTAGATGTTTGATGTGTTCTGGTGACGATGTGGGGATAATGCGGTCACAAGAGGTTAGAAGAATTTGAGTACCATCAGTCTCTTTTTCTGGGCGATTATAGTCATCAGACGAGTAGTGGTCATGCTGAGCTTCGACCAATCTGTTAGAAGATCGATTCGAATATGACGCTAAATGATCAAAACTCGAACATGAGTTATATCGATCTCCACTATTATATCCAATAGAATCATTGGAAGAAATGTTGTCTTGGTTGAGATCGACAGAGCTACTTCTTCTTCGTTTCATCTCAGCCTGTAAGAGGCCGCACTTTAAATGATTCGTCTTTTTCTCCAAATGCCTCAGTTTCAAAATCGTATTTCTATAATGATCTTGTTGTCTGTACAATTCAGCAATCAGCTGTTCTCTGATCCTGCTGTTACGGTGGTCATCCATTTTGGTCCTGAGGATTATTATGTTTTGTCTGCATTGTTCGATTGTATCTGCCATGGACTTAGCTTCTTCGTACGTTTGTTGTAGTCTGTTATGGTATTCCTCAATTTCTCCAGTATACTTTTCTTTGCAACGACTTGACTTAATATAGTCTACTTTATTGTGAATATTTGTGTCATTTTTGTCTTCAATATCAACACTTAATTCATTCATTCTACTTGGTAAGAATTCGGTTTCTTCTTTCTTCAGATCAAAATGTGGAGTATCTGTAATTATTGAAAGAGGAAATACCGAATTTCTTCCCGCATCCACCAATTTTTTGCCATCATGTTATACAGAAAGAATAATTGGAAATATGAGAGTTCAATCATCGAAACAGAAAGTGATCACAGAATAAATTTCAGCTATTTACTTATTTAAAGAAGCAAAGACATTTTCAGTACTCTTCGGGAAAATAAAATAGAGGTAGCATACTTATTTGCTTCTCTCTTGTAGTAGGCTTCATATGGAAGTTTGAACTTTTAACGATTTGAAGGGGTGTCTTATTTTGACACATTTCTCTCATTATTTCCATGCAGTATTTCATCTCCGATAATGTAAGATCGATAACATTGACTTTGTAGTTCAAAAATCTTTCTACAGTGCTTGTGAAGTGTTCTCTGTTATGATCGTCAAACTGAAAGAGGCTGGAATTATATGAAGAGAAGAAACATAGGTACGAACCAAAAAAGAAGACTTGAGATATAAAAATCTCCATTCGACTTCAAAGAGATGGTCTTGGCAACTTCGATTTATTCACCTTGTTTTCACTTTCGAAATAGGGGTCTTTGAAGTTTAGTTTTTGACCATCCTCGTATTTCGAGAGTTTCGTTTTCAGTTCACAAATTTCATTCTGTAGCATATTGATCTCTTGATGGGAATCGAATTCTTCTTCGTTTATCATTGGTTGTGTTTTTATCATAGATACTCTTTTTGAGAATTTGCATGTACTTATGGTTTCCTTGAAGGTAATAAATATTGTTGTGAATTTTTTATGCGAAGAGATATGGTGGTTCTTGTGTAAAAGCACAGTGTGGAATCCACATAACTAAATCTTCACGAAAACAGAGTATACAAAAAACTCGAAACCACCAGAAAAGAAATAAGGATGAAAGATTATCATAACACATTTTGATAGAGAGTTCTCAATATACCTCAATATTCTTCTTCGTAACTGCCAATGTAGCTAACATCGTTGTCAAAGAATTACCACATAAGGAATCTTTGAGGAGATATGTCAGCATGCTGTTCCGGAAAGGTATGTGCTTTTTTGAGGAGGATAGGGCTGATATTACCTGTTCCAGATAGTGCAGAGAAAGATTTATATTTTTGGCTTCGTTAAGAATGCTACCAGTGATGCTGGACTTACTGATACGTTCAGAACTGAAAGGAGAATGATTGAAAAACATATCGGAATGGTAGTTGAGTCCCTTTTTGGCTATCGCGACGATCAATAAGCAGCAAAATCCTACCAAAAAATCTCACCCAGCAAGATCGACGATATGCAATTTCGATTTAACAGTTTTGTTGTTTCTTTTCAAAAGACTAGTCAGGTATATTGTGAAAATGCAATGGGACCTCGACGAATAATAATTCATTGGGGTTTCTGCAATAGTTCTGAAATATTCGTTTGGAGTCAAATTTAAATACACTCAGCAGTCAGCCACTTTGAAATGACATAAGGACGAATCACCTGTTGGTATCACCCAAAAAGACCAACCTCATAGCCTCTCTCTCAGTAGATACAGCGTGTACACTCAGATTCCTCAAATGAGCTTCACCTTTGCCATCTTCCAGCAAAATGACTCGTCTGTAAAATAAGTGCTGAGTTACGGAATTCTTTCAGGAATTTGTCGATGTCGTACGGAAACTCCTCAAGTCGGGAAGCAATCTGCTTCGGATTCAAAAGATCGTAACCAATTTCGTTGTATATTTCTAGATATGAGAGGTGGATAGTGTACGCATCCGGGTTCTGAAAGAAAACAAATCATACTTTCATTCTGTATCTACTGAGTGGAAATCTAGGGTTTTCTAGACGTAGATCTGAAAAATTATGCATTCTGCACTTGCTGTGATCCAGAGAAATACACCGATCCCAGAGAGTAGAAGATGGGAAGTAATTGACACCATTGTCGTTCCTATTTCCTTGCTATGCAGTGAGATCATCTCACATCACATCTCACAGCATTATTTGGCCTGAGCTTATCGTCAGCGAGATGTGCGCTCTGAGAACGCACTCGCAGCCTGTATCCCTTTTCCAGTATGCCCTCATTCATCTCATGATATTCGGAGATGTACCTACCTTATTCAAATATTCGAAGATATGTTCAATACACCTCGGAATTATGCCTCTGTTTTCATAGATCTTCGGACATCCAGTGATCGAGTATGTTTTACCACTTCCTGTCTGTAGAAAACTAAGGAATTAATAAGCATTCTTCTGGCGGATTCCTTGAAGGTTTAATTTAAATAAAAAATAACATACTTGTCCGTAAGCAAATATTGTTCCATTGAATCCATGTATAACGCTGGAAAAATATTTATTATGCGGAAAGATTTCTGCAGCCTGTCTCAACTCACCTATTCACAACAGGCTCAGCAACTGTTTCGAAAATTTCATTCTGAGGGGAAAGCTGATCGAATACCTTATGATACCTGAAAAAGTGAAGAAGTTATGGCAAGGTGAACTGAAAACTCTTGATGAAAATGTGAAGGATAAAATTGAATGAAAATAGATATACAGATTGTAACAGCCAAATGGAATAAATTCGATAACGAATAAATGAGGGGGTGTTAGGAAAAACGCTCGGACACGTCGATTAGTGATTTTAAATGCGCATATTTTTCAAGAAAATAAAATTATATAGGGTGTTCCATGCGACCGTGGCCAAGTTTTTTCTTATTTCAAATGCAACCCCCTGTATATTATTTATTTTTTGGATTCTTCAGAAAATTCTAGACATAATTCATGTACAATGTCCTATACCTATCTTCAACTTTTTCGGAATTATTAAGTGTTTTCAGATGTTTTACAATTTTACATTAGACTTCTTTCTGTGGAGATATGTCAAAAGTATTATTGTATACGAAACGAAAACCTTAAACTTAGACGACCTAAAAAACCGAATCACGCTTGCGATTAGATCAGTCAAGCCTGAAATGTTGAGTAACGTTAGAAGACAATTCTACACCAGATTAGCATGTTGCCAAGACGTTTGCGGCGAGCATTTTGACAATTTCCTACATTGACATTAATGTTTTTTTGTTTTTTTTTCAATAATTAAGAGATATTCAGCATTACTTATTAGGTTTTAAGTGCAATGTACCGAATTTGTGAAATAAAATAATTTTTATTTGAAACGGTGATTTTTGCAATAAATCTGAAAACACTTAATACTTCCGAAACAGTTAAAGATAGGACATTGTGCATGAATTGTGTCTAGAATTCTCTGAAGAATCCAAAAAATAAATAATATACAGGGGGTTGCATTTGAAATAGGAAAGTTGGTATTAGCCACGGTCACATGGAACATCCTATATAATATTATTTTCTTGAAAAATATGCGCATTTAAAATTACAAATCGACGTGTCCGAGCGTTTTTCCCAACACGCCCTCATTTATTCGTTGTCGAATTTATTCCATTTGGCTGTTACACTCTGTAGAATTCAGTTCGATTATTGATTAACACAGTGACAAACCAAGAAGACGAGAAGAATGTTTTTAATGTTCGGAAAAGTGTGAATATGCCATATGGGTTTTCGATGGATGATTATCGATTTTAGGCATGATTTATGTTCGAAACAAACTATAAAATCCGATCTACATTGTCGAATGAATGAAAATAATCTCCTGACTATAGGTACTTACCTAAACTGGTAGTATGAGAATCTAACGTCATTGGTATTTTGATGGAATATCAAGTCGTCATAATCTTCTCCAGAACTTGAGATGATATAATTCTGAAAGTATCACATTGAAATGTTAGTGATTTATGTGGATCATGGTTTATACTTCTAATTTATTTTTTTTAGATATGGTCTCCTTTTTTATTCTCGCATAAACTTTTATCGGATTTTTAACCATTTTCGTTCGCTTATCTTAAACGTCAGTTTTGACAATTTCTGAACATAGATTAGATTCAAATGGAATTTTCTGGTTTTCGTTTTTTTCATTTTTTAATGTTCATAATGAACTCCAGGAGGAGGATTTTCTGGGAAGGATTTGAGGATCTGACCGAGGGTGATATTTGGCTGCTTTACAATTTTATTCTCGAGGCGAATTGGAATGTTTCAGGAGAGAGGTTGATTATGAGTTGAGAGTTGAGAAAATATACTGCCTGTCTGGTTGAAAGCATTGTTGAAGATGAATATTGGAATATTGATCTTCGGAATTAGGTGCTTGGCAGTTGTTGCGACCTGTATTGAAAATTATCTGATTCAATTCAACCATTGTCCATTCAAGTACAACCTCTGCTTCTACGAAGAGATGGCAACTTGGAATGGCCGACAGAAAATTTTGGATTCAGAGAGGAAATAGTTTTTGTCGGTCTTTTGTCATGGGATGAGAATTTTCGTTTCCTAGGATAACAGCAAATACAATGCCTGAAAATAATCTCGATTTACTTTCCTCCAAAATCGATAGAAACGTGCGCGTTTCAGAGAGGAACTCTAGGCGTGCGCTAAAACTGAATCCGGGTTTTCCACCACTGCTCAAAACTGAAGTGATTGACAAACTTAAAGGGCAGAAATGAACCAAAGATCTCTCCATTACAGAGAGTTATTTTTCCGGTTTTTATTGTCATTTATACAGTAATCTAATTCTAAAGCGTTAACCAATGAACGAAATCCCTCTGTGAAATGAAAAATACCGATAAAAGAATTTAGATTTTATTTTATCCCTCATAAGGGAAATATCAGAAACAGCATTTCATTGTTTAATCCGAACTTTTCAAAATCTAAGATAATATGATATTTTGATCACTAAAGAACTCAATTCAAGTATTAGAGATCTGAATCAATCCTGAAAATCTTAAGTCTCTAGGTTTTTATGTTTGAGATTTTACAGACGGACTATATCAGGCAGAATTTAATTTTGCTAAAGATTCATTATCAGTGCTTTGAATCCTATCGCTTGAGACTATTTCCTACGCGAAAACGAGCAAAACTGAACAAATTAAATCCCTTCCAATTGTGAAATATTAACAATTAAAATGTCTTTTTAATCGTAGTGAGGATTTCTGGATCATTAATATCATTTTCTCGGAAACAAAGATGAAAAAGCTGTGAACACAGGCGGTTTTAGTCAACAAGCACCCACAGTGAGTTCCAGAATTCTAATTTGTACAACATCTTAACATGGTGACCCGTAATGAACGCAACAAAATTTGGTCACAGATTCTAGGAGAACCCCCGTATTTGTGATTTTTTTCCAGGAGGTCCCCATTTTTGCAGTTCCAGCACTGATTTTTTTGTGGATACAAAATAGTAATTTACGTAACAAGTCTGAAAAATAGGGTTTTTTTGGACGAATAGACAAGATTCTAGAACGAGCCGGAGGCGAGTCCTGGAAGTCTGTGAGTCCAAAAAAACTATTTTCGGGCGTGTTGCGTACAATATTTTTTCGGCAACCGTGTAGGATTACAAATCAATGAGACGACACATTTCTTTATTATACATTTTGATCCTTATTTGAATTGAACAGAACTGTCATCCGTTAATTAGTTGCTATTGTGATGATCATAACAATAACATCAACGACGTGATTTTTTCCGGCCTAGTCCGGAAAGTACGTACTTTCCGGACTAGGCCGGGAAATGCTACTTTCTCAGAGAAAAGGCGTTCGGGAAGTGGGTACATTCCGGACAGTTGCCGAAAAACAATATAGTTACAAGACGAAGGTTTGTATACGAATGTTCTACCGTGGTGGAATGATTTATTTAGGTTCACCGGAGCACTTGCAGATAAAACTCAGTAGTGCAACGACCCAACCATGTAGACGGTGAGAAAAAAATACAATTTCAAGTGCGAATAGTTCGGAATCCCTATAGTGAGTGTCTTAGTTCAGAGGAACAGGTGTGGATGGATTCCTCATTTACGGGGAGTCCACAGTTTCTGGTAAGTATCTGAATTGCGAGGCTGGGACTTCAGTTCGAATCATCCCGGTAGACAGTTTCCTGTCTGGAGCTAGACAGTTAGGATTTGTGCGAAATATTTCAATGAACATTAGGCCCTTCGTTCGCATACTAAAACAAGAATTCAGCAAAATTTCCATAGAGAATTTATGGATTTTTCGAATTGATGATTCACCAAAAACGTAAACTCTAAAACGCTCACAATTCAATTGGAACCATGAAGTAGCTATAAATTTCCAAAGACAAAGCAAATATAGGAATTCTTGCTGTGTATGAGCTGACTCAAGGACACAGTTACAAAGCTTACACAGAACACAATAGATTCTCCTAATTCGTGAAAGCTACAAGCTCATAAGCTTGTAGTTTCTGAGGGGTTTTTCCAGGAGACCTAAGAGTTATCAGTATAAACTTAATCTAAATTTTTTTCCTTTTCTTGATTCTTTTTGACGACATCATTGAGGATCGTACGAACAAATTCAAACTCTTGAGTTCATCTATGAACATTAGGAAATTACCAAATTCTTTGATAATTCAACTAAACATCCCAAACAAAGAATTTCATCTTCACTAATTTCTGTTTCGTCAATAATTGTTGGAGATTCACGAAATCATGCTTACCACAAACAGCTCTTGCCTGAACTAACTTTCAACAGTTAAACTCGACATTTATAGTGTGTTATTTCAAAATCGGATAGAATTTTCGAGATATGTATAATATTTTGTTCTGATGGTGTTCAAAAAGGGTCACTCCTCAAGATTTCAGGTTACAAAACATTTGTGGGGAATTAAAGCTCGTGAAGACATCGATCATCAAGATGATATAAATTTCATCGCCTTATGTTTAGTTTCGCTAAAAATTTTATAATTTTTGTTTACTCTTGAGACATCCCGAAGTGTTAAATCCACTCAATATAAAAAATGCGAATTCTTTTCTCAATTTCTGCACTCTCGACCAAACCACTGGAAGTACACTCATCTATCAGTAATTACGATCAGAGCGATGAGAACATTAATGGGAAGAAGTGAAATTTATAGACATTCGCTAATTGACTTTGCAGATAACTGATATGTCACAACAACTCATTGCAAAAACGATATTGTTGTTGGGATATTGAGAGCATTTTAGCCTCCCATAACTAATTTTCAAAGAATCCCAACTACCGTGAATTGAGTATTGCTTTGAAGTCATTAAATGTAGAGGAAAATGATTACCTATCACCTTCCACAACTTCATCAAATCAATTCTGAATGGTCGACAAAGTACAAAGTTCCGGTGTGAAGTTAATGGAAAACATGCAGCACTTCTGCATAAGAAATGCCATTTTCTATGTGAAAATCGCAAACAAAATCGAAATGAACTGAAAAAAAATGGAGCACTGTTAACTAACTGGATGAATGCTCAATTACAGGGGCGAGCTGAAAAGTCTATACCTAATCCGAAATTATCCAAATCAAATTTCCTTTCGGAAAAAAATTGTCTTACTTGTTTATTGGAATATTTTCAATTTCTATTCATTTATTCATCTCCTTTCAGTTTCTTTTGTAGTTTAAGCTAGGTCAGCACTTGAAATTGTGACAAATTTTGTGAAAAATATTTATTGATTTCATCATCTGACAATTCTTCATCATTTATGAATCCAAATTGTAAATTTTATACAGAGTGTAACAGCCAAATGGAATAAATTCGATAACGAATAAATGAGGGCGTGTTGGGAAAAACGCTCGGACACGTCGATTTGTAATTTTAAATGCGCATATTTTCCAAGAAAATAATATTATATAGGGTGTTCCATGTGACCGTGGCCAATACCAATTTTCTTATTTCAAATGCAACCCCCTATATATTATTTATTTTTTGGATTCTTCAGAGAATTCTAGACACAATTCATGCACAATGTCCTATACCTATCTTTAACTGTTTCGGAAGTATTAAGTGTTTTCAGATTTATTGCAAAAATCAACGTTTTAAATAAAAATTATTTTATTTCACAAATTCGGTACATTACACTTAAAACCTGATAAGTTATACTGATTATTTCTTAGTTTTTAAAGAAAAACATTAATGTCAATGTAGGAAACGTCCAAAATGCTCGCCGCGAACGTCTTGGCAACATGCTAATCTGGTGTAGAATTGTCTTCTAACGTTACACAACATTTCAGGGGTTTTTGCTTACTTTCTTCATATCAAGAGGTAAATGGGAAATAAGTATTGAGTGTAATGTATCGAATATGTGGAATAAAATAATTTTCATTTAAAATGTTAATTTTTGTAAAAAATCTAAAAACACTTAATATTTCGGAAAAAGTTGAAGATAGCTATAGGACATTGTACATGAATTATGCCTAGAATTTTCTGAAGAATCCAAAAAATAAAAAATAGATAGGGGGTTGCATTTGAAATAAGAAAGTTGGTATTGGCCACGGTCGCATGATACACCCTATATAATTTTATTTTCTTGAAAAATATGCGCATTCAAAATTACAAATCGACGTGTCCGAGCGTTTTTCCTAACACTCCCTCATTTATTCGTTATCGAATTTATTCCATTTGGCTGTTACACTCTGTATAATATCCTTGCCTATTAATACAGGGTGGGGCAGAAAAACCTATCCGATTTCAAAACGTTATAAAATTAAAACCACTCAGCTTGTCAAAAAATTTTTTTTATTAACATATCGCAAATTTTATGCCATTTTTAAATTTAAGTTTTGAAAAGCACATCACTCAAATGTCGTCCTTGGGAGCGGATACACTTATTTAGGCGCTCGCGGTAGCTTTCCATGACTTTCACCGTCATTTCCACAGGAATTTCTTCAATTGCCCGAGCAATTTCCCTTCGTAAAGCAAGAAGGGTCCTTGGTCGATGCTGGTAAACCTTCGATTTGAGGTAACCCCAAATTCTGCCTGTTTACGGCGCCACAAAGGTGAAAATGGGCTTCGTCCGTGAAGAGCACAACATCGTCGTTTGGCAGTTCTCGGAGATCGCGACACAGGTTCGTACGGGTTTCAAAATCCCTTTCACTTAATTTCTGTGCAACAACCATTTTGTAGGGATGCATTTTGAGGTCCCGGTGCAAAATTCGCCGAATACTGCGGTTGGAAATCCCCAAAGCGAGCGAATGTTTTCGCGCCGAACGACGCGGGGAACGTTCAATCGCGGCTCTCACATTGGCCACGTTTTCAGGTCCTGTTGCTGTCCTGGGACGTCCAGGCGACTTCTTTTTCAATGCTGAACTCGTCTGTCTAAAATTTGACACCCACACTTTAATCGTAGCGTGATGTGGAACAGGATCATGACGCCCGAGTCCGAAATGAATTCGAAAAGCACGTTGTGTAGCAATTATCGAACCGCCGCATTCGATAAACCGCTCAATAACAAAAGCACGATGTTCACCAGACCAAGGCATGTTGACTACTGACAAATGGCATAAAACCAGCTTTCTAACGGTTTTTACCCCACTACTCTACCTGCTCTCTCTTCTGAGAAAAAGGGATTTGAAATCGGATAGGTTCTTCTGCCCCACCCTGTATTTTCACTGAAAATATCAAAGCTTTTCAGAATGTTTAATTTAGAATTCCACATTGGTCAGTATGATTCTGATCAAGTTTCTCATATTTTTTGCATTCGGCAATTATGTATTATCTCTCTTTTCCAATTTTCCTTACGCAAGTTTTTGTTCAGACTGAACTGAATATATTTTTGGGGGAAAATGATGAGGATTTCTATCAGTGATCTAATTTATTTTCATTATTCGAAAGATACAAAGTCCCCTTATCCAATGTTCAGAATGAGATGTTTCCAAAGCATCTGAAACAAAAACAAGATTGTAGTTTATCCATTAGTTCTGAGATGCACAGATGTTTCCATTTCTATTTCGAGCAGTTCCTGTCAACGCTTTATTTTTTTACGTATCTTTAACGACAATTTCCATAGTAAACTGTGCCATTTGGGTATTTTGGTCCGTTTTAATAACCTCTTTATATTCTGGGGGAAGACTTGAGCACTACAACTCCCACAATTTTCTTGACCTAAGGAATTTTTAGGGGGGTTTGCAGAATCATTCATGAAAGATCTGGATTTTTCTTTAACTTTTTTTGGGCAAGTTCCTTCTACGACACATCGATATATCAATCTGAGGAATATAGCAGAAGAACCAGTTTCAAAAAATATGAAAGTTACTGACAAGATGAATATATTTTCGAATGAAAAGGGAATTACTTCATCAAAGGAATCATTTTATGTTTCCAACAAAAAATGATAGCATCAAGTTTTGCACCTCTTTCTGCTTCGCTGAATTCTGTGGAATTATAATCTGTCCTACATCTAATCGTTCACATTATAATGTGGGTAAAGCCTTCTTGAGAACGTGGCACAGGCCATTGAAAACGCACCCCCCTTTTACCAGGGAGGTATTCGAAATAATGCATTCTAAAACTTATCCTGACTCAAGACTGTGTTACGAGGATGTATTGATATCTAGTTAGCCTAGACCAGTTCCATGCATAAACAAAATATTGCGATACCATATCAACGAAAAATAACTTAATAGAAGTGTCAGTGTAGAGTTCGACGTCGAAAAAATAAACCAGAGTTACGCAATAAACTAAAAAAAAGATGTCCACCGAAATTGTAAAAATCGAAAAATTGGAGTATCGAGCCATCATCAAGTACCTGTATTCAAAAGGGTTTAGAGGTAAGCAGATTTACGAAGATATGTTTAATACCCTTGGTGATCAATGTCCTTCGTATGCGAGCGTGAAAAATTGGATAGCAAGCTTCAAAAGAGGTAAATTTTTCATTGAAGATGATGACCGATCGGGAAGGCCAGTTTCTGTGTCAGTCCCCGAAAATATCGATGCAGTTCATGACATGATTTTATCAGACCGTCGAAATGGGCTAAAACGGATATCTGAAGCACTGAAGATTTCATACGAACGCGTTCATCATATAATTCACGTCAATTTGGACATGAGAGAAATTTCTGCAAAATGGATTCCCAAATGTTTGAATGTTGACCAAAAGCGTGCAAGGCAAGGGTAGAAGCATCGCGTTCGATCTGTGCTCGATTTGAAAACGATGTAGACTTCTTAAACCGAATTGTTACTATGGATGAGACTTGGGTATACATTTCTACGATCCAGAAACAAAGCAACAATCGATGGAATGGCGATACTCCAAGACCTAAGAAGTTTCGTGTCCAAAAATCTGCTGGAAAAGATCTTGCTTCAGTTTTTTGGGATTGCCATGGAGTAATCATGATTGATTTTCTGGATAAGGGTACAACAATAACTGGAGATTACTATTCGACATTACTGACCACACGACTGGAAAAAATTAAAGAGAAAAGACGCGAAAAGCTATCCAAAGGTGTTTTGTTTTTACAGGACAACGACCCAGTACAAAAATCTCATGTTGCCATGCAAAAAATTCGTGATTTAGGGTTAGAATTACTAGAACACCCCCCTTATTCACAAGATTTGGCTCCGTCCGACTATCATCTCTTTCCTCAACTGAAAAAAAGTTGAAAAGGTCGTAAATTTCCTTTCAACGAGGAGGTAATAAAAGCTGTGGTGGACTGGTTTGCAGAGCAAAAAGAAACATTTTTTTTGAAAGATCTAGAGACGTTGCAGGTTCGCTGTAATAAATGTATTCAATTAGGAGGAAATATGTTGAGCAATAAAATATTTTGACATTGAAATTTTGTTTGGTTCTATTATAGTAGGCTAAGAATTTTTCAATATATCCTCGTAGATACACTTTTTCGCAAAAATGTGAAAAATTTGGGGTGTGCTGGGCTCACATATAATTCATTGAGTAAATACATGAGAGGTTGGGTTTCTTTGGGAAACAGAATACTACCCTTGAAAATTCTACCCTTGCTTGTCTCGATCTGCTTAATTTTATTCTGATCAGTTTTTTGGGTTTTTAGAAAGAACAGTTTTTCGGTCGCCAATTTTAGGGGGCTTTAACTAAGCAGGGGGGGCTCACAAAAAAAAGTTTATATGAAAGTCCCACCATATTTTTTGACAAGGAACCACCTCCTACTTTTTTTTGCTTCTATCGATCAGTTTCGAGTAAATTTTACGTGTATCGATTATTTTATCGGTGACCATCGTTCATGGAATACCAATGGACAGATTCCGACCTTTAACTTAACGCCCTAGACAGAAAGAGCTTGTTTCTGTCCGCATGAAATATCGCCACAAAACCCCATACATCACAGGGGAGACATCCCTTGTCCCACCCTATGCCGGCACTGCGAAGTGCGAAGGGTCTGCGCTGTGCCCATATTCCACAGCCGGCTGTCTAGGGCCCATAACCTCATAAGGCACATGTCATGAATCAGCCGGGGTATGTCGTCAAACTGAAACTGAGAACTGTGGACTGTAACTCAATTCTCAAGCTCTCTGCCAGAAGCGGCGCATGAAATAGTGCAATTTCTTCGCATGTGTTAATTATTTCGAGACAGTTTCGCGGTTTGTAGATTCCGGCTTCGTGCGATATCGAAAAACGAATTTGTACATTTTCAGTGGATGTGCGAGGTGCCTCGATGACTGAGATTATGGGATAGACCATCTGGGATTCATATTCCGATTTTGGATGCGACACTGAAAAGTGTAAGTTTTTCCCCGGAAAGTGCGATTAGAATTAGCATAGACAGGGGTACCGCAATATTATTCTGTCAGTAGGTACAGATCTGAAGATTGTCCATAAAATTTTCCTATGAACTATGCTTAAAATTTCATTCCGTTTTGATGTTGAATATGGTGTTTTTGGTTTTACCCCTTACGTATTTTTTACCCAAAAAGTTGACATTTTCGAAATCGATTTTATTGAGCCAAGAAATATTTGGACAATGCTTATTAACTATATATGTACGAACAAAAAAATGCCATTTCGTAGGTCAAAATCTAAACTATTTCAGATAGCGCCTTGAAATAATTTTTATTGAATTCAGCGTCCTCGAAAACCTGTAGTTCGATACCAAACTTATCCTTCTTTAACCAGATTTTTTCAGTTTTATGTTTTCCATTTTTCATTTTCGAGTTTTGTTCACACGCTCAGAGCATGCAGAGTTTTGGTGTTATTGATCGGCAAAATGGGTATTCTGAAAGATTCGAATGGGATGAAGATCCAAACGATCGAATAACAACTTTAGATTTCCCAGGGATTCCGTGTTGATGATGAATAGGGTATTTTTCACCCAAAAAGTTGACATTTTCGAAATCGATTTCATTAGGCCTAGAGATACTCGGGACAATGCTGATTAACAACATACAAACAAAAAGTTGATCCGACCTCAGGAACGGGAGCTATGACGATTTGAAATTTCGATTTTTGAAAAAATGCCATTTCGCGGGTCAAAATCTAAAATATTCTAGATAGCGCCTTGAAATATTTTTTATTGAATTCAGCGTCCTCGAAAACCTATAGTTCCATACCAAACTTGACCATATTCTCCTTCTTTAAACAGATTTTTTTTAGTTTTATGTTTTCCATTTTTCATTTTCGAGTTTTGTTCACACGCAAAGCATGAGGAATTTTGGTGTATTTATCGTCTAAATCAGTATTCTGAAAGATTCGAATAGGATGAAAACCTTAACGATCGAATATCAGTTTTAGATTTCCTAGGGATTCCGTGTTGATGACGAATAGTGTGTTTATACTCCATTCACAATTATAAAATCACAACTCTGGCCATTGTTTCGTTTTCAGGAATTGGTGCACCTGATGAAAAATCTGTGCGCGTACATAGAATATGGTTAATGACAAAACGACGATGTCAGTTTTTCTGTTTACATCAAAGTAAAAGTATCAAAGATTTTCCCCATTTTGTTAGTTCGTATCGATCGGCGATTTTGGGGAGAAATATCGATAGGAAATCGCCTATTTTTCCGTTCTTCGGCGTCCAGAAGAAGTTTCGTGCAAGTGTCATTTTTTCCTTTCACGAGTTTTGGCGTGAGTACGAACGGCAAATTTGAATTGGACCAAAAATCGATTTATAAGCATAAATAAAGCTAAAGTAAGTACTAATCGACTTGATAACGAAGTTTTTTAGGTATCTGGCCGTTTTGAAAGATTTCAAACGAAATTCCGGTCCCCCAGAAGTTTGGTTAGTTTCGATATCGATTTTGGTGCTCAAAATTTATTTGGAATGTGTAAATGGACAAGAAAGGCTTCCTTATACGATCTTCTAACGGAAGCGACCGGAAAATATGGTTCAGGTAGAATTGAAATGTGTCACTGGAGCTTTCATTCCTTTGCCGAAAGTAGAAAAAGGCTATATTGAACCAGAATACATCGGTTTTTTCCATATTCCAGGAGTTTGTGTCTTATTTTAGAACAGGTGAATGATAAATGTGAAGCATATGTTTGACCTATTCCATTTTATTTGTACAAACCTACTGTGGTAGTAATGTATGAATATTTTTTAATACAATAAATTACTATACAATCAGAATATTTTACTCCTTGTTCATAAGATCAAATAAATAAAATGTCGTCAAGTCTTGAACTTTCAGTTCAAGAGGATAATAAACATTAAATCTTCACAAGCATGCATATGAAAATTATGTGAAAGCAATGCAATTTTTTTCCATGACGAAAAATAATATATTTCAACAGTGATCTCTTGTACTTTTCATGCAAATAACTAGAAAAGGAATCCTTTCTATCAATTCATATAAACGTTAATTATTTTCTTTCATCACATCTTTTCCAATTCATTCACATTCTGAGAAATACGCTAAGAATGTAGAAAGGGCAACATAGTGTTGACTTGGAACATAAAAATATTTTGAAAAACGTCATAACTTCGATACAGAGTGGAATGTGTCAAATTTCCAGTGCCAGAGCTGTGATTTTATAATTGTGAATGGAGTATACAAACAAAAAGTTGATCCGAAAACAGGAAAGGGAGCTATGACGATTTGAAATTTCGATTTTTTGAAAAAATGCCATTTCGCAGGTCAAAATCTAAAGTATTCTAGATAGCGCCTTGAAATATTTTTTATTGAATTCAGCGTCCTCGGTTTTTAGTTTTATGTTTTCCATTTTTCATTTTGCATTTCGGTTCACACACTCGAAGTTGACAATGATCTCTTTATAGTTGATCAATCGATCCCTGATATGTTCAATGAAAAAAAATCATTTTCAGTCTTAACTACTACATATAATGTTGGTAGAAAATTTCTATCATTTCATGCCCCCCCTGAAAAAATTTATACCTCCCCCCTGGAAAACTGTCTGGATCCGCTAGTGGTTTATTTCACATCCAAATTTCAGATTAAAGACATTCTGGAAATATGAATGGATAATAAATTATATTATACAGATCCACACCCATAAATCAAAGTCAATTTAATCTTTCGAAAGAAAAAGCATTATACAATAAATCGAATAGGTCCGAGAAAGCTTCCCTGTGGTACGCCTCAAACAATCTCACGCTTGGCATGTGTAACTCGCTGTCAACTTTTATAGCAATTATCAGTTTTCGGGATGTTTGATAGCTTTTCATCACTTTTGACTGATCTTATTTCACTATCGAAGGCATTCTGGCCTTAGTTAGATCCAAGAATGGTCCCACAAGTATCTCAGCTTGTTTCATGGTAACTAAATCGTCATCAAATGTTCATCTAGATTAGAACGATCAAAATTACATTGAATGTAGGTTCTCTTGAATATCCAACAGTTATGTCTTGAGGAATATCTGATGCTACCCAAGTACCATGTGCATTTCAAGAAAATGAAATAGATTTGGAGATTTCAATATTTTTCTGGAATTGATTGAAAGATCTTATACCAAAACGTGAATATCAATATTGAATTATAATAAGGATTTCACTCTCAAGAACACAATACCCGGATTGAATTAAGGACTAAGAATCCGAGAACGAATAAAAATAGCTATAAAATTAATTTAATCCTTCGCGAAACATGGTTGCCAATAAATCTCTTGGGGAAGTTTATGTTCAAGTTTCCAGCACAGTTCTCTTCTTCCAACCAATCTGTGAATTTGGCAAGTCCATAATGAAAATAAAAAGTAAAAACAATCTGGGTTCAACGAAACCATTCGCATACCAAGTCTTGGCAAAAATGGAAAAATACCCAGTGAGGTCATAACATGTGGACAAACATCATAAATCGGAAAGCAAGTTCAAGGTCGATAAATTAAAACTCAAAACTGATGCTCATTCATCAGCAGAGCTAAACTTATTGTTTATCGATCTGTTTGTGTCCTATCTTCAGTATTTACACATATTTACCAATTGATACAAGTGTTTACTAGATAACATGCATAACATCCCATGAATTATTCATAAAAAATGAATATGGTATAACTCCTATTTACGTTGAGGTACTCTTCAGAGTTGTAATTCGGGAAGTCGAAATTACCATAACAATGATTCATAAATGACTTGGTATGACTATTATTTGTATCTATTGTCACACCTCGTTCACGGTCCCAACGCTATCTACGATACTAAAAATTGGGTGGGATTTCGTTTGAGTATCCTGAAGGTGGGTCATTTTTTGTTGTGATATCAGTATGTTTTGAATTATTCATAATTGTTTGTTGGAGAAATACTGAGGGCGTTTTGGAGTTTCATGGTATCTCGGCGAGTATCTCGGTGCTGGGGACTGATAGCTTTTGGAGATAGCAAAACCAAGGTCGGACAAAATGGGAACAATATAACCTTCTCGCAGGCCCGGATCTAGGGTGGGGCAAGCGGGGCGCTTGCCCTGGGCGCCAGCTTAAGGGGGCGCTAAAAACGTGTCATCTTGACCACTCAAAAAAAGGACAAACATCATACTTTCCCAAAAATATGCAGAATGAAATTATCGATTTAATGGCCACCAAAGCTCGGAATAGCATTATTAATGAGATCAAGGAGGCCAACTATTCCACTATTATGTTCGACTGTACCCCAGATGTATCTCTCACAGAACAAACGAACCAGATTATACGATATTTAAAGAGAACGTAGTCTGGATATGAGATAAAGGCAAAGACTTATAAAGTCTAAAAATAAAGGAAAGTTTAATTGACTTCTTAGAAGTTGACAAGCTGGCATATATATAAAGAAGTCCAATCCAGAATTCTACACTCTCTGAATCTTGTGGGTGTCCATTCGTCTTTATCATGTTCAGAAGCAGTAAATTTATTTGGTGTTGTACAACAACTGTATTGTTTTTTTGTTAGTTCAACCACACGATGGACAATTATGAAAAAGTGGACGAAAACAAATTTTAAAGGATGTAGCCAAACTAGATGGACTAAACATCAAGCTGTTAATGCCTTGCTCAATAATTTACCGGGAGTTCTGAAGGCTGTGGAAGAAATCAAAGAATCATCACTAGTCGCAGAATACAAGTATGAAGCTGGTCATTTGCTTCATGCTGTGATGGATTTTAGATTCATACTGAACCTAACAATTTGGGATAATAGTCTGCGAGAGATCAATATGGTCAACGTGGAAATTCAGAAAGGAAATATAGTTATTTCACGTTCATTATCGTCCATGCAAGGTCTTATAAAATCTTGCAAGGAATGACAAAAAACTTATTGAAAACTGGATCTCGGAAGCTACACTTCTTTCAGAAGAATTGGATGTGGAGCCAATTCTTAGAAATAAACGTGTTTCCAAGAAGAAAAAGCAGGTTGACGAAATGTGCGATGATGGGTCAAGAACGGATATAGTTGGTTTATTCTCCGAGGAAATTAAGGTTGTCAGAAATCAAAAAAAGATTAGAAAGCGCAGAGAGTCTGCATACGAATTTCTCATTCCTCAATGGCCATGCCCTTTTAAATATGCAAAAAGAGGATCTGTAGAAAATGGGACCCTTTTAGCGCAAAAATTAGTGGTACAATGCTTTGTTCAATGGTTTGAATGCTCTTATGCTGAATTCCATAAACCAGAGGGTTTTTCTTTCGCAATTCGATTTTAAAAATGAGAGATACTTTGTATTCCATGCTGATGATGACATTCGGTAGTACCCGATAAAGAAGTTTTCCTCATGGTGACTTATCGTTATGAGAGCGGAAGTGGGAAAATGATTAACGATTACGCACTTGACTTTGAATTTCCGAGACCAAATGGCTATGGACGAAAGTGAATGTTTTCTTTGTTATCGCCCCATTGGCTGATACTCTTCGTGTGAATTCAACGAAATCATGTATTGGTTTTTGTTTCCATTATCAGAATTATGTGTTTTTTATCGTTATTGCACTGAGATAATAGGGGGAATGCACCAGGAGTTGCATTCGATGTTCTTGGAATTTGTATTGAAAAATATTGATACATTCGATAATCAATTGCAGCAAGAAATGCTGTAATGATAAAATGATGGGTGGAAATTTAAATATTTTTTATCTATATTATTGAGTAATTGGATTTGATATTCGATCCATTTACTTTCGATAACTTGACATCTGTTTAGTTAATTGAAATCTGCTTAGGCCCATTCTTGACAGAATCAGTGGAAAAAAAATCTTATAGATTTATTTTGGATGGTCCCATCTTATTTGTAGATATGAAAGGTGTTATAAGTGCTTTATTTTCAAAGAATATCGCTCTTTCTACAAAAACAGCGTTCCTTCATCCACCATCGGAATCGAGGTAGTAGGTATCAGGGAAGTCGCATATGCTGTCATTTAACGTTGATTTTTAGCGATTTAACTGGTTGACGGTTTACGTCCAACTAGATTTTTCAAATCAACTATGTAAACTCCATTCAGTTTTATAAAGTATCCCGGTTATCCAAGATTCAGGCTTATCAAGTTTTTTCACTCAAAACTGACGCAGGTTGGCTTCTCAAAGACGTTGCCAATGCTGATTTCTTATTTTGAAAAGTGGGGAATTCCATAGGTCCGTCTATTCATTTAGAAGTTTTTCTGTCGGGTTATTCGAGTAGTTTCATTCTCTTTTCGAATGAACTATCACAAAGTAACGGACTATTGTGTCCATTATTTTTCAGTAAAATTTCAACAATCGATTCTTGATTTCCGTACAAGAAAATTCCATAACTGAATCTTCCAACCATGTTTATGTTCGTGAAATATTTCCAGTATTAACAGAGAAAAAAGTTTTTTCAACATTCGCCAGGTCTTTGGAATTATTGAATCACATAATATTTTCTCAAATTCATTATTTTCTCTAAGTAAACAAACAATTTGATTTTTTCTTTAACATTCGACAGGTCTTTGGAATTATTGAATTCACATAATATTTTCTCAACATTATTATTTCCCCAAAATAAGTAAACATTTTAATAAATACGTAACAGCCAAATGGAATAAATTCGATAACGAATAAATGAGAGGGTGTTAGGAAAAACGCTCGGACACGTCGATTTGGAATTTTAAATGCACATATTTTTCGAGAAAATAAAATTATATAGGGTGTTCCATGCCACTGTGGCCAATACCAACTTCCTTATTTCAAATGCAACCCCCTGTATATTATTTATTTTTTGGATTCTTCAGAAAATTCTAGACATAATTCATGTACAATGTCCTATACCTTTCTTCAACTTTTTCGGAAATATTAAGTGTTTTCAGATTTTTTACAATTTTTTACAATTTTACATTAGACTTCTTTTTGTGGGGATATGTCAGAAGTATTATATACGAAACGAAACCCTTAAACTTAGACGACCTAAAAAACCGAATCACGCTTGCCATTAGATCAGTCACGCCTGAAATGTTGAGTAACACCAGATTAGCATGTTGCCAAGACTTTCGCAGCGAGCATTTTGAACATTTCCTACATTGACATTTATGTTTTTTTTTGTTTTTTTTTTAATAATTAAGAAATAATCAGTAATACTTATGAGGTTTTAAGTGTAATGTACCGAATTTGTGAAATGAAATAATTTTTATTTAAAACGTTGATTTTTGCAACAAATCTGAAAACACTTAATACTTCCGAAATAGTTAAAGATAGGTATAGGACATTGTGCATGAATTGTGTCTAGAATTCTCTGAAGAATCCAAAGAATAAATAATATACAGGGGGTTGTATTTGAAATAAGAAAGTTGGTATTGGCCACGGTCACATGGAACACCCTATATAATATTATTATCTTGAAAAATATGCGCATTTAAAATTACAAATCGACGTGTCCGAGCGTTTTTTCCAACACGCCCTCATTTATTCGTTATCGAATTTATTCCATTTGGCTGTTACACCCTGTATGTAGAGAGGACCTAATATTTTCAAAATATACACGGTGGAACGTGTCAGAATATTAAGGCCAACCTGGATAATTTATAAAAGTGAATGGAGTATACTTTCTTCTTTATCTGAGTCACTCAGAAATGGAACTATGTCCGTGGACGTGAAAAGAAAACTATAATTGGGATCTGAAAAAAAATCGGCTTTCGAAAATATCAGTTTTTGAAGGAAGGAGCGATCAAAATGCGAATTTTGTTCGAAGGTATAGCACCTTACCTACAACCAGAGTTACAAGGTGGGCATAACCACAAAGTTATCTAAATTCCCATTCTACAACATAGAAAGTCGCTAAAGGTGCTTGTATTCCACCCTACACTTAGGAAATGGAGCTTTCCGCAATGTTGGCATCACAAATCTTTCGCCAATTACTCCCAGATGAAATCAAGGAAAGTGCCAACCGGTGGGGACCAAAACTCATCATCCTCTTCATCCTTTCCAATCAATGTCACATAACTCTCAACACTCCCTCGATCGATTATTCCAGCCCCAGTTGCAGTTTATCTCCATAAAAACTATTTGGATGGGCATCCCAAGCCACACTCGAGATTGCAGCCGGCTCTGAACGTTTGCTTTATCGATCCAAGACTGTGGATGCGGAAGAGGAACTCTCTAACATCTGCACGTTGGCGGTTCCAGACCAGTCTGCAATAATTTCCTATTGAGTCAGGGAAACTCCCCTGCGCCAGCAAAGGGGATCGCTTGGATTCACCCCCGTGTAAACCAATATTACGGGACTGAAACCCGAATATTCCGGCGCTGTTGCCAGACTTATAGAATTGTTATTCACACTCACATCTGTGAAAATTTCGTAGAAATCGAATGTTATTCAAATGGAAATCACCTAGATAACGAAAAGTATCGGTCCCTAGATTGAACCCTGTGGTACACCCTGCTGGATCTGCCTGAATGAAGAGTGGGTCACCAGGTACCCTGCCAATGTATCTGATGTTCTGTTCACTTCAAATTTTTGATGAAGACTCGAGAAAATGATTTCATTTAATTATACAGGGTGCGGCACGGAGGATGGATGGTTTTAAAAAAATAATAAAAGCGTTAATTTTTACTCAAAAACACATTTATTGACGGAATCAGATTCTCAAGGAAATAGCATTTGAGACAGTCAAGTGTGGAAAATCACATCAGGCATGTGGTGGCCGAAATCGGTGATGCAGTGCTGGAGGCGCTCTTGGAAGTTCGCGTAGACTCTCTCCAACATCGCTCTCTCAACTTGGGCAACTTCCACGCGAATAGCCCTTTTCAATTCGTCCAGAGTTCGGGGCTTGGTCTCGTATACTCTAGCCTTGAGGTGTCCCCATAAGAAAAAATTGCGAAGAATGGCTTTTCGAACGCGTTCAACATTTTCAGGCGTTCGAACTGTTCGCACAGGTCCTCTTGGTCTTCTGTTGATCAGTTCACCACGTCTGCGAAGTGATTCAACCCAACGAAGGATGGTGTTTCGAGAGGGAAGGGCTCTATTCCGATGAATGTGGAAATGGCGACGAAACTCACGCTGCACGACCGTGACTGACTCATTATTTCGGACGAAACTATCATAGACGAAAACACGATGCTCCACCGTCCAAGGCTCCATGACGACAACTGGTAAATAAATGCTAGGAACACACGAGTCTAACGGCACCTTCCCCACTTCTCTCGCCCTCAGTGGGGGAAAGTTATGCCCATCTGAAAAACGTCCGCCCTCCGTGCCGCACCTTGTATAGTAGTGGAAATGACTCTTACCAGAAGAAATGGGTTCTATAATCTGAGAAAACAACACCTGCAGTTCCTAATAGGTACTGTTCTAGAAAACTGACGAATTAGCTACAATTATAGAAGAATATGCGATGAAAAAAATCTTGTATAACTAAGTATATGAGAATAAAAAATATTAAATACACGAATAATTTTTCTACATAATAACTATCGTTATGGGCTGGCAACCCTGTGCAGGCTGGACAATGGCAGCCAAATTAATACTGCCACTTGCGTGAAAATGGGCAGGGGGCCATAGCAAATTTAATTAATGCAAAGCTCATTGCGAAAACTTGCAACTGATTGGTATTATCACGAAACTCATCTCTGGTTCTATTCGATACTTCATCCCCAGAACGAGACACACTATATCCATGTTGTTTGAAAGGTTTCACATAATGAACGATAGATTATTTTTGTTTGCGTTGAAATTGAATGGATTCCATACGAATTTCAGGTGATATTTACGTATGATAGCTTTCGTATATTGACCAGACGTGATATTTGAATAAGCTCAAGTAGAGTGATTAAAGTCCACCAGGGCGAATTCAATATTTTTTTTAAATATTAGGAAAATTAATCGGATCTACTCATAGCTTTAGGATTCGTTGCCTCAAGTGACAGATCCCCTTATTCTTTAAACATCTTGGTGCTCCATTATTCATCCTACCCGGAAAGGGATGAACATCACAAATTCATATGTATTAGGGTATTGTACATCATGAACAACTTTTTTTCGCATCCAGATAGATGTACGAGGATGTATTGATATCTAGTTAGTAAAAATCTAAAATCTAGTTGTAAAAATCGAAAAATTGGAGTATCGAGCCATCATCAAGCACCTGTATTCAAAAGGGTTAAGAGGTAAGCAGATTTACGAGGATATGCTTAATACCCTTGGTGATCAATGTCCTTCGTATGCGACCGTGAAAAATTGGACTACAAGCTTCAAAAGAGGTAAATTTCCCATTGAAGATGATGACCGATCGGGAAGGCCAGTTTCTGTGTCAGTCCCCGAAAATATCGATGCAGTTCATGACATGATTAGACCGTCGAATTAAGCTAAAACGGATATCTGGACATGAGAAAAATTTCTGCAAAGTGGATCCCCAAATGTTTGAATGTTGACCAAAAGCGCGCAAGGGTAGAAGCATCGCGTCCGATCTGTGCTCGATTTGAAAACGATGTAGACTTCTTAAACCGAATTGTTACTATGGATGAGACTTGGGTACATTTCTACGATCCAGAAACAAAGCAACAATCGATGGAATGGCGACACTCTGATTCTCCAAGACCTAAGAAGTTTCGTGTCCAAAAATCTGCTGGAAAAGTTCTTGCTTCAGTTTTTTGGAATTGCCATGGAGTAATCATGATTGATTTTTTGGATAAGGGTAGAACAATAACTGGAGATTACTATTCGACATTACTGACCACTCTACGGAAAAAAATCAAAGAGAAAAGTGGTGGAAAGCTATCCAAACGTGTTTTGTTTTTACAGGACAATGCCCCAGTACACAAATCTCATGTTGCCATGCAAAAAATTCATGTTTTAGCGTTAGAATTCATAGAACACCCCACTTATTCACCAGATTTGGCTCCGTTCGACTATCATCTCTTTTCTCAACTGAAAAAAAGGTTAAAAGGTCGTAAATTTTCCTCCAACGAGGAGGTAATAAAAGCTGTGGAGGACTGGTTTGCAGAGCAAGAAGAAACATTTTTTTCGAAAGGTCTAGAGACGTTGCTGGTTCGCTGTAATAAATGTATTCAATTAAGAGGAGAATCTGTTGATCAATAAAATATTTTGACATTGAAATTTTGGTTGGTTCTATAGTAGGCTAAGAATTTTTCAATATATCCTCGTATGTGACAGAATGCGGAACTGAACTTTATTCTAGATCAATAATTATACCTTCTTCAGAACGACCCTGATTTGAATGGAACAATTTTTGAATCTCACATTCATCTTTTCCATTTCCTCGGTTTGTTTTTTATCATGACATACAAGAAGCCAAGGAGTGGCTTCACCAATCACTCCCACAAAGAATCTCAAGAATACCCGACAAAGTACAAATCAATCAAGTCAAGGTAACAAGGATTACATATAATTGGATCATTTAAAGTCTTTGATGTACGGCCCAATTTTACGACCTGACATAAGAATACTTCAAGTCATGTTCAACGTCACCTGTACTCCTCACACTGACTAATAAATGCGTGCAAGAAGGATTAAATATAAAATATCGACCTACTTATCGTCAGAATCCATTGAAATAAATCCATTGTGGTACATGCTTGACCTTCTCGCTACTGCCTTACATTTTAATGGCCCATAAAAACCATCTATATTATTGTCCGTCTTGAAGAGAAGGAAAGTCAGGTGCGTGGCCATTATAGGCCTTAATTTGCATTAATCCATTTAGGGAAGTGAGTAACGACTGATGTAGTGGAGCACTCACAGTGTTCCTTCTGGGTGAAGAAAGGAAGGAAATTCCCACAATGCTGAATCAATTATTCCTCTCGATTTTTATTGTGTCCGGTGAAGGCTAAATTCTATTTATCGAGTTTTACAAATGCAATATCTTTTCGGTAGGGAAGTTTTGTGGACTGAAAAATTAGTTATTCTGTGTTGGGTTAAATTAACAGAGCTCTTCCTAAGGTGCCATAAGGACAACCACACAGTTCCAAAGCCTAACCAAAACCGCTAAGTCTGTAGTGAGCCCGGGTTTTAACAGTGACTTTGAATTGAATATGCACTATATTAAATCTCAATTCAAGGTTCAGTAACGAGAAGACAAAGATCTTTTATGTGGGAAGTATGTTTATTCTTTTTGTCACGTTCACTATATTCAACTAGTCATGTTCTGATTTCAAATCTCAAATATAGAGAAATACTTCTGGGGGATTAGGAATTTCAGATTCACGGTGTTATTATACAGGGTGGCCCACCCCAGACGCGGTTCTCATTTTGAGGCAGTAAATGAAGACATTTTGAAAAATTTTTTTCGTGAAATGTAAAGGGAAATCAGATGCACAATTTAAAATTGTTTTCACATATATAGGGTGTTCGATAACAAAGATATAGACCATACTTACACTTTTTTGAATGTAATACCCTATATATGAATTCAAAAATTGAATGGAAAGCTCAAATAATGATGAGTTTATAGGGATCATTTTATGCCTTAGGAGAACCATATGGCGAAAAATCGAAAAAAAGGAGTAATTTCCATTTGCAATAATAAATGAATAAACCCTTCAAGCCAACGAGACAGACAATATTTTTTCATGTAGACATATTGGCTACCCTTATGCAGAAGAAACAATTTTAACTCTGGAATATACTGAGTGATCAAAATCAATATTTGAACATTAACTACAAATAATGGTCAAAAACTTTCTTATTTCAAATGGCACACCCAGTCTTTCTGTACCTTGTTGAACGTAAAATTTTTATCGAAACTATCTTCATTGGGTTTCCCTATACCTAAACCTAATAGTTTTCCAGTAATTTTCGATTTTTAATTCAACTAGTTAACCTACTATTATGATTAGCGATATTCATAGAAATACTTGGAAATATTTGTGGGGAAATACTTACAATATTATTCGAAATCTGAAAAAACTCATATGAAGATCTCAATAATGGTGTTGCGGTCACGCAAGATTTATTATTCTTTTATAAATGATTATCTACTGTTTTTCTGAATATCAATTCTTTTTTCAATTATTTTCAAATTAATTTCGCCTAGAAGGTATTAAGTGTCATTATCATTCAACCTTTTGCGGTACATGCCCTTAAATTTTTCTTTATTCCGATCGTTTTGAAGTTAAGCCATACGTTCAAAGAATCATGTAACAAACGATTCATTAAAAAAAAATATTTGCTCAGGCGATGAAGCTGTGCTCCTGTCCATTATTTTCCCTATTCTTCACATTTCATTCATAAAGGAATAATAAATCTTGCGTGACCGCAACACCATTATTGAGATCTTCATATGAGTTTGTCAGATTTCAAATAGTATTGTAAGCATTTGCCCACAAATATTTCCAAATATTTCTATGAATATCGCTGATCATAATAGTAGGTTAACAGTTGAATTCAAAATCGAGAATTACTGGAAAACTATTAGGTTTAGGTATAAGGAAACCCAATGAAGATAGTTTAGATATTAATTTTTACGTTCAACAAGGAACAGAAATACTGGGTGTGCCATTTGAAATAAGAAAGTTTTTGACCATTATTTGTAGTTAATGTTTGAATATTAATTATGATCACTCAGTGTATTCTAGAGTTGAATTTTTTTCTTCTGCATAAGGGTAGCCAATATGTTCACACGAAAAAATATTGTCTGTCTCGTTGGCTTGAAGGGTTCATTCATCAATTGCAAATTGAAATTACTCCTTTTTTTCGATTTTTCGCCATTTTCTCTTGAATGATTCTCCTAAAGTATGAAATGGTCCCTATAAACTCATCATTATTTGAGCTTTCCATTCAATTTTTGAATTCATATATAGGGTATTACATTCAAAAAAGTGTAACTATGGCCTATATCTTTGTTATCGAACACCCTGTATATGTGAAAACAATTTAGAATTGTGCCTCTGATTGCCTTTACATTTCACGAAAAAAAATTTCAAAATGTCTTCATTTACTGCCTCAAAATGAGAACTGGGGTGGGCCACCCTGTATATTAAGTATTGATTCTAACATTCAAGATGCTATGAAAGCACCGAGAAGAATTATTGTAGGAGTAATTTATTATTATTATTATTAATTAACCTCCTTGAACCCAGAGGAAAAGACGAGGGCTGAGGATTCTGTGGAGAGGACGAGAAAACTCTGGAACACCTCGTAACAGAATGTGTCGCTATTGTAAGTCGACTGAAAAAAAGCTTTGGATATGATAGCTGAACATACAAGCGAGGATGTAGCTTTCTTGAAGCCATACCAGATGAAAGAGTTCATTAGAAATCTGGAACTTGAGGGTACATGGTCTTACAGAGAGAACAACTGTGACCATTAGACCTCAAAGCTGAAGGATCATTTCTTTCATCAGTAAAATATGTAAAATAAAACTCTTATTCGAAGCAAATCGCATTCTTCGGAAATCTGCTTTAATCAATCATTTTGTGACAGTTCTGAGAAAAATTTCCCTGCTCCAAATTTAACTTTCTTTCACCTCTTTCGTCTTAGGTCATCCTGCCTTTTTACTCTCGATTATTTGGAACTCAACCCGCGTTGAATCGCAATGAGATGCATTATAATAATTTATTCCCGATTCGAAAACAAGGGCAGCGTAATTGTCTTCAATGTTTACATCCGGTTGATCAGATTTCATTTCCGTAATCCAATCTATGATTTTATTGTATGTTCTGCACGTACGATAAGAAGTGTTATAGGTCAATATCAAGGTTGCGTTAGGATGACTTTCATACGCTTTACATCTCATTTGAATGTAAGTACGTATTTTGAAATTCACCCACTTGCCTTAGCTGGAAGGATTTCTAGATAAATGAATCAGATAATAGTTATTTTGAATCTTTGAAGAGGTTTGCTCAGGAATCATACTGTCATACTGAGTGATATAGAAAAATGGTGTTGCCAGATGAAACAATAGAATAATGAACTAAGAGTTGTACTCCTTATATAATTTTTGGGACAATTCTCTGCAATCTACTCATTAGTTGAAGATGAGTGGTCATAGGTAGGTACTCGGAAAATGCAAATTCAACCAGAGATTTAGTTTAAGATTCTTCTCATCATAATAACAATGTTATAGATAGTTATATTAATCATGCCTTTCGGCGGCTAATTCCATAACTCGGTAGATCGATTATGTAAATTTTTTGTAGACGGTTGAAAAGCATATCGGACATCGACTTGAGCTTCTAGCGACAGGAACTCGGAACTGATCATATTGACTTCGGTTCTTCACTATCTGACATTCATATAGGCTCGAAGTTAGATAACAATTTCAGCCTCTAGGTATGAAAATAAATTCCTCGAATATTATCTCTCAAATTTGATTACTGCGAAAGTCGAAGATCAGGTTCGATCGAATTTGGTTTCACTTTTAGTCTTCGCAAACTGAAATATTTCAGCTGTTTTCTATTTTATGTTTTCTCTCGTCCAAAATTAATCACCTTGATTAGCTATAATCTAATATTTATAATCGTAGGCATTCATTTGGTTGCAATGGTTGATTTAAATAACAACTATCCAATATACAACATCTCAAAATCCAGTTACCGAATATCAAAGACGAAGGGGTTTTTTGGATATGTTTGCCATCGTAGGTATTCTTTGACATAATAATTTTTAAAAACAATTAAGCCGACATTTATATACATTATGCGGTGTTCAACTCTCGAAACTAGATCAATTTTCATAATATTGAAAGTATTTCATATCTTACTATCATCTGAAATATTGAATTTAATCTCAATATTGTAATTTTCAGATTCAAACTGACTTCTACATCCGTGAAACTGGTAAGTTCCAAAGGCCAAAAGAAACTACCCATTGAAATTCAGAAGTGTTGTTGCCTTCTATTTTCGTGATAGGACCAATTGTTGATCACATTTTAGTCACATTTGTGCACTTTTATCTAACAATCGCTCAACTAAAATTCGTAAGTGGAATCGAAACAACGCCCAACCACATTAGGCAGGCTGTTGAAATAGATAAGACGGTGAAACTGCAATCTCCTCATCAAATTTTCATGATAAAATATTACAAAATTGCCATTAACATAGAAAAAAATGTCGACATAAAAATGGTCTCAAAATCAGTTGAACCAATTTTTGGAAGTGAATATTGGGAAATAATTGATGCATTTTGCAACAATCAATTAATTCTGTGCTAAAGCGATCAGTTCCCATAAGTTCATATATCTTTCGAATTAATTTGATCTACACTGCATCAGTTATTGTTGAATATCCAATATGAACTCAATTTTATTTCATGTAAGATTCATTCTCATATGTGAAGTCATTCTGGTTCATTTTCGAGTTGTGTTTCATGTGGTATATTTAAGAAGAGGAATTTTTGAAAATCTGTCAAACATGTTGAAATTTTGTCCAATCTCTCGTCCAACTTTGAGCTTGAGAACAAAACAAGCCTGGGCACACTTTTATTCGTGAACTACCAAATTGTCTCTTTTCTTCAGTATTCATTATTGCGACCTCGAAGGTCATAATTAAAACAGACGAGACGGCACCAAAACCACTCCTCTTCTAATAAAAATCATAATTGAAAACCATGGCGCGTATTCGACTTCGGCTCTTTTGAACACTGCTGAATATTAACCTAGATAGCGTCTCTGTGGTTTGTTTTTGTGGGACTCACGTACTGTTGCTTTCGTCTAGCTCGTTATTACCTTCCAAATGGAGTGTGAATTTCAATGAAGATCCTTGTACACTGGGTGTCACTGTTGATTTTGGCCCATAGCATCAATTTTAAAAGCGAACTTTTGGGTCTTACCCCTTATGCATTTTTCACCCAAAAGTTGGGATTTTCGAAATCGATTTTATTATGCTCAAAAATACTTTGGAACATGCTGATTGATAATATACAAGCAAAAAATGGATAAGTTCACAGGAGCGGGAGCTATGATAAGTTGAAATTTCGATTTTGTTGACAAATGCCATTTCGCAGGTAAAAATCTAAACTATAATAGATAGAGCTTTGGATTATTTTGCATTGAATTCAGCGTCCCCGAAAACCTATATTTTGATACCAAACTTGTCCATATAGGTCTTCTATGACTTGAATTTTGTCATGTTTTATTTTTCCATAATTCATTTTCGAGTTTTGTTCAGAAGTTTGATCTGTTTATCTAGCACTCAAATTGCTGAGGTGTTCTTCGAGTTAATGTTCTCAGATCTGAAATGATCTATTCCGGATTCTTGTGGTTGATTGATATTTAATGGTCCAGTGCAGCAATAGAGTCGGAAGTGGCCACGCCAATTTTTCGGAATACTCAGCTCTACTAGTGAGTTATTTGCTTCTCAGCTATTCCAGGTTGGGAGAAACCACTTATTCTAGTTCTGACGACTGGGGATCGAAAATTTGGATTGAAGAGACACAGTCTGCCGTCATTTCTACCCATAATACCGAATATTAGGCTGGATAATCGAATCTCTTCAAATCCGAATCGACGATTAAATTCCCGGTCAGATTTAATTGCTCGAATTAATGGTCGTCTCGCCGCTCAATAAACGTTGATTAGATGGAATTAACCCCAAGGACACAGTTTTCCTTTTCGGTTTTTACTGCCACGACCCAGCAAAAGTGTCAGCCTCGCCCTCAGATTGCCGATTAAATTATACCGAACACTAACTCCAATCGGCACAATAAAATCGATTAGAATGTGTTGAAGGTAAAATGGGACATAAAATAAATTACGTGCTCTTAGTTGAATTCAAATGACCGTCGAATTTCACTGTAACACTTGCACAGGTAGTTGATCACCTGCTGTGGTAGATCTTCAGCGATAAAAAAAAGTTTCTCTAGTGCACTCCCTACGAGGTGAACACTCTGGTGTAAGACAGTAGGTCTGTGGAAATATTGGCGTAATTGTTGAGATCATACCTGGACACTGATTTCTTTATCTTCTTTCAGTAAAAACTTTAGACTATAAAGGGTTTTCCAATTGGAGATGACATTTTGACATTCAAAGAAATATGCCATTTTTTTTAGATGATTGATGTTTATTTTTTTATGGAGAGGAAGGTATGCCGTAAAAAATGAAAAATAACATCAGCCAAATGACCACCACGACCACGACTACAGGGCCATATCCTTTTCATGAAATTTTTCATAACCAAATCACAAAGTGGCTGCTCTATGTCGTCGATAGCCTCACGAATTCTATCTTTGAGGTCTTGAATCGACGCTGGGCTCTAGGCGTAGAACTTCTCTTTCACAAGGCCCCAAAGGAAGAAGTCGCAAGGTGTTAAATCACAAAATCTCGGTGGCCAATTGTGATGTTCGAGTTTTACGAACCGTCTCTGCCAAATTTTCACCATTAAATAACATCTCTTATTGAAAAACCCTTCGTGAGTATGATATGGTAAAATTAGAGGAAGTACGTACAAAATGACATAGAGTTTTATTTCAGAGGCATAACTTGTTAGTAGTGAATCACAGTAATGTCATATTCTACAACTATGATCTTTGGTCCTTTCTCTATAAAATCTAATCAACCTCAATGAAATGAAAGTACCAAGAAATAAGAAATTCTTAGATAAATTGAGATAAACGAAATTCATTTTGTTCGCATGCTATGCACAAAATGACATACCGGCAACAGGCAACTGTAGACGTAGTTTTATACTTATAGTTACAAAACTACTGCCGAAGTTCACAAATGAAACGCCCGGTTCTTCTAGGAACATCAGCACAAGATGTGTAAGCCGAATGCAAGCAATGCATGCATCGTAACCAGTCTTTTCCAGGTCTGATCCTGGAGAAGATCTAAATCTAAATAGATAGAAGGACAGTCGTCTTCATCATCTCGAAAGTTGCTGGGAACATTTTCTTCTTCATTGTCTTCTTTGAATAATGCCCTAGGGACTTGTCTCCTTGTCTTTGGAGGAGGTATGGGCTCTTTTTTTGATTTGATTGCAATCATCTTAGGTGTAGAAGTTGAAACTTAGTACGTTTATCTAGTCCTCGGCTCACGTTTGCCTTGTTCACTTATGAATCGTCCTTTAGGTATTGGAGAAACCTCCTCATAGGATCAGCAAGAGTAGGTTAAGATGCATTGCCTTTATTAGACGCAGATGAATATTTTGTTATGAATATGTTAAGACAAGTCCTTGTTCTTTGTTTTCTGATGGAGCCTGGGATGGATTGTTTTGGTGTTATCCGGTAGATACGGTTAATTCAGCTGAACTACCTATGTCATTTTGTCCGTTCACTGTATATGTCATTTTGTCCATATAGCGTTATGAAACAAGAAATATATCGAATTAATACAAAAAGTATCTTCAACATGAAAAAAGCTTAGTGAATGAGATGACAAATAAGTATAGTTCGAAATGAATGCAATATAAATGAAAAAAATGGTGAAAACTGGCTATTTCTTCTAAAAATTTGGCGCAATGAAAAATAACTCGTGACCTACTGATTTCTTTTATCACTCATAACGACCAAATGAATTAGAGTAGCGCTTGCTAATTTTCAGAGGTTAATAGAAGCCCTTCGGGTCGTGTGATGTGGTAGGCAGTTCCGCATTTGATACCTCCAAACTCTAATTATGATGCCTTTGTTATTTTGTCCATATATGTCATTTTGTACGTATTTCCCCTATATGATATTATTTTTATATGGTAAAAACGAGTTGATCAACTAAGCTGCCGAAGAAAGAAGCGAGACTGAACTGATTTAACCTTATGATATTTCTTCATTTGGATTAAATATGCGCTCCTATGGATATGTAATTGACAGTGACACAGTTCATGGTGCTTCATGATTCGATATTGAAATAGCAACAAGCAATTATTCACAGCAACTGGTCGCTTTCAACTTCTCATCTCTTCACCACCTTCTGGTACATACTTACTTTCGATGGACTTGATAGAAACTTAAACCCAGATTCAGATATATCTGATTTTCGCATAATTGAAACATAAATCTTGTCGCTTTGCATACCTGTGCATTACTTCGTGGTATTAAGCATATTTTTATTGTTGCCGTTAAGCCATGCCTTCAAACCTGAGTTTGACAGAGAAAGTCGACTAAACCGCGATGAATACCTCGATAATCGCAGTTTTTATGGAGATTAATTAGCAGTTTAGGTATCTAATTAGTGGCACAATGTTCATTCTGCCACAAGATTAAACGCGAATTGTGTGGAATCCGATAGAAGATTATAGGTAGTAGAGAATCAGTTTTATGAGTGCCACCCTGTATAATAAATATAGAGATTAATTTTTCACTTGTTTCCTCCTGTCATCCTCATAGTATTATTGATAATGCAGCACTCCCCGTTTACGATAGCGGTATCACTGACATTTGGAGCGTTGCAAAAGATTTGTACTAACGATTTAACATTTATCCGGTAAAATGTTGCACCCACATAGCCCGGCTAACGTGCTGGGTTTCGCAAATCAGTCGGATACTCATTTGTTCTGGAGGAAGAAGTAAAAGTGGAAGAGATGCATAATCTCAAGTTCGAGCGATCTCAAGGTGGACTATCGGGATCTTAGAAGAATACCGTTGACTGCGATAACTGAGAAACTGTGTTATGAATATTTTTGCATAATTTCGTGTGTAATCGAAAGATTGTAGATACTTAGATAGTTGTTTACGTCGTTTTTATTCGGTATTTTGAGACATGTTGTCGGTTTTGAAATTCGCAACAGATTCCCGTATTATTCTGAATAAATTACAAGTTTTTGCTAAACATATGAGTTACAGTAAAAATCCTCTTTGAGTTTGATTGATACATAGTTCTGTATTAGGTAAAACTGATTAAATGAAAAATTGATACAAGATATGAGTGAGGACGCCGCCTCTAATCATTTTGACAAGGGCTAACATACAGAGTGTAACAGCCAAATGCAATAAATTCGATAACGAATAAATGAGGGGGTGTTAGGAAAAACGCTCGGGCACGTCGATTTGTAATTTTGAATGCGCATATTTTTCAAGAAAATAAAATTATATAGGGTCTTCCATGCGACCGTGGCCAATACCAACTTTCTTATTTCAAATGCAACCCCCTGTATATTCTTTATTTTTTGGGTTCTTCAGAAAATTCTAGACATAATTCATGTACAATGTCCTATACCTACCTTCAACTTTTTCGGAAATATTAAGTGTTTTCAGATTTTTTACAAAAATTAACTTTTTAATGAAAATTATTTTATTTCACAAATTCGATACATTACACTCAATACTTATTTCCCATTTACCTCTTGATATGAAGAAAGTAAGCAAAAACCATTACTGAGAAGAAATGTTGAGTAACGTTAGAAGACAATTCTACATCTACACCAGATTAGCATTTTGCCAAGACGTTCGCGGCGAGCATTTTGAACATTTCCTACATTGACATTAATGTTTTTTTTCTTTGTTTTTTTAATAATTGAGAAATAATCAGGTAGGTTTTAAGTGTTATGTACCGAATTTGTGAAATAAAATAATTTTTAAAACGTTGATTTTTGCAATAAATCTGAAAACACTTAATACTTCCGAAATAGTTAAAGATAGGTATAGGACATTGTGCATGAATTGTGTCTAGAATTCTCTGAAGAATCCAAAAAAAGTAGTTATTGAATGATTGATCATTGTTTTGTCTACAATTTCAAATTAAGCTGCATGAAGCCTTCAGAAAAAATCGTCTCATTGGGAAAATAAAACATACATAATAATGTATCTATCGTTTTCCTGGTATGATAGAAAAATAAACAAAAAGTAAATCCAATCCTTGAAGATTTATTACCTTTTTTGTCGGTGTAAAATAATTCCCCGTTTCATTTAAATGCTCATTTATTGCATTCCCTACTAAACTTTATGTTACTCAGCAGAAAATCTGTCGGTTATTTCCAATAACTAGGCGGAAACTATCAATCAGTATTAACATTCCTGGTATGATTCAGCAATCGATTTTGTTCGACAATTTTCAACCGATCTGAAGAGTGCTTCGTTCAATTATTATTGTTTGAGTTTTTGTGATATGCTAAGGAAAGAGAACTAACGATAAGGTAGGACGAAGACCATTATTTTCACAACTCAGAATAATAACAATAGGAGCAATTCCTTCATTTTTCCCGACAATGAAAAAATTTGACGAAAAAAAAAACAATTCTTGTCAGTTTTCCATTAAAAAATTTGGGTAACGTAGTCAATTTTTATTTCAAAATGATCAAAAACCACTGAAAAACCTCAGCTTTCCTCACAACTAAGCAGAATTTTCGAATTTTGTAATCCAATCAACGAACTGCTTTTGTCGACACAGTAGTATATTCCCTTATTTTGTTCATTCATTTCATCCAGCTTTCTAGAGGACATTTATTATTCACGTTGAAACCACATACGAGTATTGTGGATTGTTTCCATATTGCGGTAGAGTTTTCCAGAGCCTATTTTGATCACCTCGTCCTTTCAATGCTCGTGTTCAATGAAAAATGTCCACAATTATCAGTTGCGGTTTCGATTTAATTGGAGGAGAACAAAGTCGATAGTTTTACTAGGATGTGGTCTGGTTGTCTCATGAGTCGAGAAGTCGCTATGCATTCGAACATTACAAGGAAAGTGTATCCAAACGATTAACCATCATGTCGTTCTATTTATTGTTGAAGAAATAGAAAAGTGTCTCGAATTCAAGAAATTCCGAATTCAAGACCTGATATTGATTTATTTATTCTCGTGCGAAGTCTTTCACCGTCTCAGGTTCAGTTAGAATACATTAACAATAATCTGTCTTGGAGGAATCAAGAAGCTCGCCATTATCAACGCAATTTCACAGTCCAGCAAGTCCGCCAAATCACTAGACGTTAATTACGTATGCGGAAGACACTGTAATTACGCTTTGCGAACTGTAAACAAAGTAAACCAAAGCAGATCGAGGTGCACCAGGTGCAAAGTTGTTGAACCCGGCATTTGGCACTAGGCCAGACATTATGCATGCTAGACTGGAAGCCGTCATGGTCTTCGAGGATTTGGTAGGCACCTTCAGAACATCAAGCACTAACGATTGCTGGAATTGGGTAATGACGACGGTATTGCATTTTTATAGTCTTTGTAGATCAATAATAAAAAATGCTCATAACTTGAAATAACGTTCTTGCATGGAAAGATGTTTAAAACTGGCAGTTGGCCAGCGAAATCAGAGAAATCTTTTTTCCACTGGTGTCTTTTTGTAACTCTGTTGTCTACTAGAATTTAGCATGATCCTGATTAAAGATGGCCTTGAAAACACGCGACACCGTTTGGACAATTTTCTGCCAAAATGTTATGAATTCAACACTTGGGTGTCCAATAGCGGCGTCTTGTAAATGAACACCTCCCACATCGATGCTTTTAACTTCTGTCACATTGGTCATGTTTCCACAAAGCGATTTGTTCGAGGTGTCAGCTTTACCTGTAGAAAATTCGAAGAATTGGAGTCTTTTCGACAAGCGCCTATCCACACAATGTCTTTTGGTTCTTTTTGATCACAGAATACAGCGATCACATAGAAATTTCTGACCGTTCACCGGAAAAAATAAAAGCAATAACCTAAGTTCACTGAAACCAATATCCCGTTCGATTATGGACTTCTAACACTTGTGTTTCATGTTGAGAAAGAAATCTTTAATAATTTTCAAGGAAGATCAGCATTATGTCCTTCTCAACTCGACGCCAAAATAAGTTGCTCAGGCTTCTTCCATCACTTGTGCATTTCAAATTGAACTTTTATAGCAATCATATCATGGCAAACAATATGGACCCCCTATGTAGCTTTATCTTCTTCCCAGTGGCGTATATAGAAAATATTTTCGGGGGGGGCCCGAGATGCTTACACCATCAAATGCTTCTCGAGCCTGTTTAATTTATTATAGTAGTTCAGTTTTCTTTATCCATTTCGGGGGGGGCCCGGGCCCCCTGGGCCCCCCCCTATATACGCCACTGCTTCTTCCGTATCTCAATGCCTCCCATTTTGAATGTCCCGAAGAAACAGGAATCATTGTCTTGATTCACGAATACCAACTAAGGTAATCATTTTGAACAATTACTCTATAATTTCTCCGACTACGAGACTCTTTCTCCTGGCGTAGTTTTCACAAATGACCAGAGAAGGCATGCCAAAAGGTGATTTCCAGCATACGACGTTCGATGCTTTATTTTGTTATTCTCTTATTTCTATCCATCATTCCGTACATCTCCTGGACTTCCTGGCATGATTACAGCCTCAAGAGAATAGCGTATATTCGTTTGAATTCAACGACTTCGGACATATAAATAAGAGCAAGAAGTGAGGGATGTGCATTCATGTGAATGGAGTATTCTTAGAATAAACTGTGTACTGTTTATTACATCATCTCAGGGAAGTGAGATATCTGGAACTCATATTACTCTCATGTTGAAAAGTTTGATTTATTGCTTAAGGGGGACACTGCAACTGGAATATAAATATTTTATGAAGGAATGGACGAATAATATTTATACATTCAACACGGTTGGTTTCTGAATTATTGGTATTCATAATTAAGTAAAGCACAAGTCTGATTTCAGTAGTGGCATAAAATGGAACTGAACTTGCTGAACAGCAGTAGGTATACTAAGAAATTTATAAGCTTTGTACAAGTGAGAGCCAATGGTTTTACAGATGAAATCCGATTTTCTGAATCATAGATGAACTAGGTGGGGCACAAGAATAAAAGATCAAAGTGTTCGCAATCTATCTGATATCTATATGGTCTTTATTAAAGTACCTGAGTTTCTTCGATTCGCCTGTCATATTTTTTGTTTCCTGGTAATATTACGTTTGCTTTGTGAGAAGCATTTTTTCTCTTAAATTTTCGGTATATTCTATTCCTCTCTTCCTTTTCTCCATTGTCTTCTTTCAATCCATGAGGTATTTTCTCTTCTCTATTTTCCTCACTGGAATCTTCAATATGTCTCGTAGTTGTTGATTCTGGTTTCTATTTTGTTGTCCAAGGACGGAACCCTGCGGTACACCAGCTTTGATTCCCCTTCTTGACAATGTCGTTGGAAATGTTTTCTATTTCCACCTTTTCAATTCTCTAGGGAATTCCTTTTGTTTCATTTTGAATTCAGACCCTGATGCCTCATTTTGTCAAAGGCTTCCTCTACATCGAGAAAAGGTCTCCTTTTTTCTTGGAGAGTTTCTCCTTTATCTCTTATCCTTTCTTTCTTCCATAAAAGGATTGAATCTGCCTTTTTCCATATCTTTGAAAAGTATCTTGACATAAATATCGCCTTAGCTATTTTTGCGATTTCTTTCAGTATTTCGTCATTCAGATTTTCCAGTGCCTGACTAAATATTCCATCTGTCCTGGGAGCTTTTCTGTTCTTCAATTTCGCAATTATTGGTCTCTAGGTCTTTTGCGGTAAATTCTCGCTGTTTTTTCATGTTCAGCGGGGTCATAGTCAACTAAACTTCTAAGGTCGTCATTGGGATATTCACTAGCTCTCTCATAGGCTTTTGCAGCTTTTCGTTTGATGAATGTAGTAATGGACTCCCATTTTATGTCTTTTCGGATTTGTTCATTGCTAACAATGTTGATCCATATGTTAGCTGCGGTCTGGCGATTGCTTTTATGATCCTCAATTTCGTGTTTCTGTTCATTAGGCTTCTTCTACCTATAATCGGGTATAGTCTTTTCATTGCTGCATTCGTTTTATCCACTGCATACTTAATGTGCTGTTTCCACGTTAGTCTTTTGTCTAATATTACTCCTAGGTATTTAGCTTCATTCTTCCATTCAATTTCGTTATCGTCTCTGGATATCTTCGATTCCATCTTCTCTTTTGAAGGAGTATTGCTCGTCTCTTTTCTCCATTGATTTTGTTTTCCATCTGTTACAACATTGACTGATATCATCTGCCTTTTCTTGAAGTCTTTTGTGAATTATTTTTGTATTTCTGTGCCTAATTGCTATGCCCGTATAGTCTGCGTATAGAGCAAGCAGGAATCTTGAATTTCTTGGTATATCATGTATGTATAAGTTATAGAGTAGCGGTTCTAGTATGGATCCTTGAGGAACTCCTGCTTCTAAATATTTGAGTGTGGAATAAACATCATCCATTTTCAAACAAAAGTTTCTATCCCTCAAATAATTTCTTATCATTCCGCATAACTTGGGTGAATAACCTGCGGTTATCATTTTATATGCTAGTACCTACTTCATGCCATACTCTATCAAAAGCTCTGGTTACATCTAGTAGTAGTAGTCCTGTGGCTTGTTTATTCTGAAATCCTTCTGTGATATACTCGGTCATTCTTAGGAGCATGTTCACTTGGTATCGTCGCCAGGGCTTCTGTTTCTTCATTAAGTCGTCTGGCTAAGACCCTCTCCACAATATAGTTCTAAGGGAACTTTTTGTCTTCGCCTGGTTTATTGAAAACAATCACTTCAGTAGTTTTCCATCTTTCCGGAAAGTGCTCTGTTCTCATCACTGCGTTTGCTTTGTTAGTGAGAGCTGCTGTTCCTTCTTTGACATTTTCTTCATCATGAGATTTGTAATTTTATCTTTTCCAGGAGCCTTTGTTGTTTTTGAATTGTTGATTATCTCTTTGATTTCGACCGGAGATGTTGAGTGAGGTATTTTGGCATCCTCTGGTGCTTCTTTCATTTCTTCTTCATTATCTTCAATTAATTCTTCTAGGTCCTCATCGTCTTCTTCACAATAATTTATTTTTGACTCCCTTTCGAGTCGATATAAGGGAGGTATCAGGATACCTTCTCAAAGCTTATATAACGTTGTCATCACATCGACAATTCAAAGTATCCACTATCGATTTCGCCTCTATTCCACTGGGGTATCATTTAACAGCTTCGAGATCAAGATTAAGGTAGAAATGCACGCCTATAGGTATTCAAGATTATGCTCGTGTTACGGCATACAATTTCGTGATAGTTTCCGACATTAAATGAAATAAGATATTATTCTTTCTCTCGTAATTTCGCGAGCACTTACACATCAATGCCGGTTCGTGATCTCTTATTTCCAGTTGAATATACGGGAAATTGCATTTTGTGTTCGATACTTCAGCAGCTCCGACGAAACTATAGCGGTGATTATGCTCGTTACTTCTTCGCAACTTGCATTAATGAGATTCCTAGATTGCGCTATTGAAATAAAGAGTAACTGTATAGTTTGCAGGCAGATGAAGAACAATTGTGTGGGTGCTAATGGAGATGGAGCTTGTGTGAGATAACCGATTGTTTAGGTTACGGTACTGAAATTTCATTCGAGAAAATTGCGTTTTCAGTTAGAATTGATTTAAAAAAAAACTCATTATATGACTATTCAGTTCACGAAATCAAAAACTCATTCACCTTGTGTATACTGAAACTACTGGCCGGACTGAAAGAGTAAATGAATCTCTGTGCATCTCAAAAAAACTAATTTTGAAAAGAATAGTACGTATAGGTATCCTCTATTCACTTTTATAATATATCCCGGTTGGCCATGAAATTCTGACACAGTCCAGCGTGTATATTTCGAAAATGTCAGGTTATATTTTATTTTCCTGAATGAGCAACGTTGACCCTCATACATAGGAGTCGTAGTATTCACGTATTTATCGAAAAGTTTATTTATTTTGGGAGAATAATGAATTCCAGAAAAGATTATGTGAATTCGATAATTCCAAAGACCTGGCGAATGTTGAAGAAACTTTTTTCTCTGTTAATACTTGAAATACATATTTCACGTATATAAACATGGTTGAAAGATTCAGTTATGCTATTTTCTTGTATGAAAATCAAGAATCGAGTGTTGAAATTTAATATAACCCGACAGAAAAACTTCTAAACTGGCAAACGGACCTATAGAATTCCCCACTTCTCAAAATTTCCTAAAAAATAAGCATACAGAAGACTATAAATACACAAATACACAACTTGAAAAACTACGAAACCTTTGTCACAGAAAGAACTAACTGTCACAAAAGAACCAACTCCATTTACGAAGTTAGAAAAGAGAAAAAAAAATTGGCATTGGCAACGTCTCTGAGAATCATTTGATATTCAACGAGTACCAAGCAGCGTCAGTTCTAAATAAAAAAACTTCATAAGCCCAAATCATGGCCAACCGGGATACATTATAGAAGTGAATTTAGTATACGCATAACTCGTTCGAGCCACAATCGTGAAATTCGATCGCCATCTTGAAGCTACCATCTTGATTTTAATAAGTTTGACGAAAAAATCATTGTCTCCTACCCCTAAAACCACCATTCCCTAATTTTGAACGAAATCTGACTATAATCACACAAACCGTCCGCCATTTTGCATCCTCCATCTTGAATTAAATGGCGCTGACTTAATTATAATCTACGATCAACTACATGATCTCCCACATACTCATTTTCAATGGAATCCATCTCTGATCATAACTCTTCTCTATCTTGAATCTACCATCTTGATTTTAGGAAATTTGACACAGAATGTATAATCTCCAGTCTCCTTGCTTCTAATCATCAAACATGTCCAGCATTTCGAAGCCGCCATCTTGAATTAATGGATTTTGATAAAAACGTCATAATTGTAGACTTCAATAACCCGAGGTACACCAGTCCAATTCTGCAGAGAATCGTACAATAAACGTGAAATTCGTCCGCCTTTTTGAAGCCTCCATTTTGTGTTTCCCACTGAAAAGAATCTCAAAATGCATCTTCATCGAAATCAAGACCACCTGTCAAAGTTCAAGTAAATCAAACAAGTAGAGGTTAAAATATAAATGAGGAAATTGAACACAATTTCATTAAACCACAAGGTTTGCTCATAATTAGTTTTCCGTTCACTTCGTTTTCACGGGTCATCGGGAAAATGGATAGTGTTAGAACGACATATCTTTCATTCGCATTATACGTATCTGAATTTTGCCAGATATCGTATTCGCATTGTTCTTTGTCCTATAAAAAATTTAACCATACCTATTTCCTTTTTTGTACAATTTCAAAATTTAATTTTTTACTCCGAGCAACAGAGAAATTCCTCTAATTTGAGTATAAATATTCAACTTTATATGGACTAAAGGATATAGTCTTTGACTTGAAAATCTTGCAAGCAGGGGTTTTAGTGAATAGAAGTGAATAGAAGACTAGAAGAAAGTGAATAGAAGAATAGAAGTGAATAGAAGACTCACACAATAAAAAAAATCAATTGTCGTTCATAACTTATGTATAGCAGCATTGTTTGATGATGAATTCATGCGAAGAGAGTTCGATTATGAAGAAAGTGAAGTTTATAGACACATTTTAAAGACGTCATCCTAAGTAATCCTTGATTTGTTCCTCTCATTGTATAGAAAGCAAACGTAATTATTTTTACCCTTGAAGATTTCCCGTTCCTATACTCATCTTCAAATGTGCAAACTCTCAAAACTACCGTATTAACGGTACAATGTCAACTTAAGGTCGAACGGCTAATAAATACATATAAATATCTAAACTATTTGAACGTACACTGCGTACTTTCTTATTAACGGAAATTCATCGAGTAAATGGAAAATTGCAAATAGGTACGGAATGAAAAAATATACAGGCGTGACTAACTGCATTCATTAAGGATATAATATGCAAAAATTCCTTCGTGAAAATGAGGTTCAGTCGATTTCCTCGGGAGATAGTAAAAATATACGTATGTGAAGGTAAGATTCAGTTCTCGGAGTCGATGAGGTACAGTGGGTTAGGATAAGAGAATCTTCAGAAGAATAGACACTGTATTATGGCATTATGGGTATTTTAATAAAGCGCTGACATGAAATTATCAATCCACTCGATTTTTGTACTCATCATTCTGAATGATGACTTGGTCGTTTCCTTCAACTTCCCACACAATAGCTTCTATGAAAAATCGGTGTCAATAACACCCATATATGTAAATAATTTCACAATGGCACTAATAATGCATCTGGTGTTCACCTGCCGTATCCCGAAGGCCTTGGGAGGTGCTTTATGAATTTAGAGCACGAGACCTGCATCTAAATCGCAAAAGGTGTGTGCTGGTATTTGCCTAATATGAACCTCAGCAGGTGAACTGATTTGAATTTATCATTGAAAATTATGAACTTAAACAAACACGTTCTTCTGTGGCACGAGTAATGTTTATTCAATGGGGTATTGTGTCTCAAACCACAATGTTCATGCTGATTTTATCTAGATTTCGACATTACACAGGGTTAACAGGGGATAATGCCCTAAAATATATAAACTCCACAATGTTTCGAATGATATAAGTTAAATTTGTCTTGCGTTGAGTTAAAAGATTCTCAGATGAGAGCCCTGAATGAATGCAAAATGGAACAATCACCTTTAATGGATACCAACTTTTGCTTTCAACAAACGGTGTTAAGAATTTGTTGCACTTGTTCCATTAAGGGCAATTTAACGAATTTAGCAATGATCATTCGTATTCTTCCAAGCTTATCTGTTGCCCTAGATGCCAAACTATCTATAAGTATCCATTAGAAGTTGTGTAAGAATCTAACTTCTTGCTTAACAACATCATCATCCGAATACCATTCAAGATGGGTCTTACTTCGATGGAATTTTTTATTGTCATTCGTTCTTATTTCTTGATATTTCATGGTGTGAAATCACAAGGGATATGTAATGCTTTTTATGGAAAATTCACAATAACTATTAAAAATTGTTCTACAATATCCATAATCCAATCCAGTAAAAATCTCGAAACTGTGATAGACTCTTGAAAAAGAATTTGATCAAGCTCGCAAAGCTCCTAACCTGAGATTATTGCTTCTTTTCTTCTTTTTATTGCTTATCTAACCTGAGCTCGTACGAAGAACGAAATGGTACTTTTGCAGTGCCCATTTCCTATTCACAATTATCGATAGCGAAGTTATTTGCTTTGATGTTAGTTGTCGTTACTCAATTTATCGTTGAGAAGCTGAAGTATATCAAGTTAATAGCATTGAGGATGTGAAGTCTTGATTCCACTTAAGGAAAAAGTGAACGCTGAAGATATTTTCACGTCTTGCGTAATGGAACCATGTCAGAAGGTGATTTTTCTTATTTGGAAACTCACCGCGAAGATGGATTTTATTTTTATTTATATTGTTATGAAGACAATGGGTTGGTTTGATGCATCGTGACATTATTTGTATTAATCATATCATTGTATTTATTGTTTCTTTCAAAAAGATTATGTAAAAGGTTGAAGATGAATATACAGGATGTTACCAAATAAATACCAATGTTTCCAGGGGTTGATTTCATGTCGATAATTGAGGGGGGGTCTTTCATGTAAACCGAAGATCGTAGGCCTTTCGAATCGAAGAATTTTAAATTTTTTTTTCTTGAAAGTGCCGAAGGAAATGGACCTTTATTTTGCGCTCTAACTGATTGATTCCATGGGTTAGGTTCTATGTGATCACGTAGTATCCTGATAAAAAAATTATGCATGCATATGTTATCCACTTTCAACGTTTTTCTTCAATACAGATGTTTTCTCTCAGCAGGAATAAAAAAAGATGATATTATCAGATTTTGAATGTATTGGCTCCATACTGATCAGTTGTTCTCGATCAATTCTAGTGATCAATAGTTTTTCTTTCGTTTGATTTTCCACACTCCAACGCTATGCAACGCGAAACACGCAATTTGACCGAAGAGGGATGTGCCCAAGCGGTAGTTTTGCGAGAAGAAGGGTGGACATACCCAAGAATTGCAGAAAGGTTTGGAGTTTCCCATACAAGTGTGTCCAGAATGTTGCAGCGATTCAGGGAGTTAGGTATAAATGTCCGAAGACCAGGACAGGGTATAGACCACGGGTAACAACTGCCATTCAAGAACGTTACTTGAGAGTTTCTTCGTTGAGAAAACGGTTTGCAACCGCTCGCCTGCTTCAAAAACAGCTTGAGCAAACTCATGAGGTGCAAATTAGCACTCAGACAATAAGAAATCGCCTCAGAGAATATGATTTAAGGCCTCGTGTCGAGGCAAGAGGCCCAGCTCTTACCCCAGCCCATCGAAGGGCGCGTTTGGATTTTGCGAGAGAGCATATCCATTGGGAAGAGGCCGATTGGGAAAGAGTTCTCTTCACAGATGAGTCTAGATTCTGCCTCTACCATTGTGATCGACGTTCCCTTGTATACAGACGTCCACATGAAAGATATGCTCAGTGCAATTTCCTGAATACTACTGGTTTCGGGGGAGGATTGATTATGGTATGGGGTGGAATATCTTTGACTGCTTGCACAGACCTAGTGGTCGTTGATAATGGAGCTATGAATGCTGATAAGTATATAAGGAACATTCTTGAAGAGCATGTAGTGCCATTTGCCCCATACATTGGTGAAAATTTCATTTTTATGGACGATAATGCCAGACCCCATCGTGCGCGCATCGTTTAGGAGTACCTTGAAGAGGTTGAAGTCTCTCGAATGGAATGGCCAGCAAGAAGTCCAGATCTCAATCCGATTGAGCAGGTTTGAGACAACCTCAATAGAAGGCTGAGAAGTTCAGAAAATCATCCAGCTATTCTTAATGACTTAGGAATCCAACTCGGAGAAATCTGGGAAGGATTAGATCAGAACATTTTAAGATCACCCATTTTGAGTATGAACCGTCGTTGCCGAGCTGTAATTAACGCAAGGGGTGGAAATACCAAGTATTAAATCACTTATCAGCATTTCAGTATTTTGAAAATTGTTCATTTCTCTTCTTTCACATAAGATTCGGTGAAATCCTGAATTTTTTTTCCATTTAATGTGTCTTGTTTCGTTCAAAACCTTCCCGAGAGAACATAAAAAATAAGTTATAAAGTCAATGTAGAGTTAACTTTAATTAAAATTGAGATTTTCAGAATGTCTTAACTCTTCGAAATAGATCGAATCAAGGTCTATGGTGTGCAGAAAAATCCTCGTATCTTTGGCCGGAGCTACCGGCCGGCAACATCGGTAGCCTTAATTACCACCAGGCACCAATTCTTCTACACCTGTTCACGTCGCACACAGGTAGACCGTAGATAGCTCGTGTAGGCTCAGGAGTAACAAATTCGATCTGCTTGCCTCATTTCTCTTCGCGAGCCGCGATAGCGAAGAACTACATTCCGTGGACGGACCGCGTTCCGAAACATGCGCTCGTTGCGAGAATTTTTCTTGTTTTTTGTTTTGATTGTTTCGTTTCCGCGTGAGGATGCGACATGTTGATCAAATGTGCTGTGAATTTTTGAGTTTGCCAGTTCGGGTGCGGGGTTGATTGTCCAGTGACTGATACGAAAGGAATTTTTTTCGGGAAAAATGTGCAGCAGAGAGATGATCACCGATCTGGTGGATAAGATCCATACGGTACGTCTTTTCGAAATTTTTATCGTTTTTTCACCATGGGATAGACACAAAAAAATATTTTTTCAATTTGGCATAAAATTAAAATGTCATGTTTGTAAAATGAGTCGATCGTGAAAAATGCTCACATGCCCCAAAATATTCTCTTCGCATGCTTTTACACGAAATTTTTCATGAAAATATGAAAACAAATATGAGTTGGAATATGACCTTCAGACAATCTCACATTGCAATCTTCATTTAGCACCTTTAACTACTTTGTTACCAGTATTCTCGAAATGAAAATTTGCATGCAATAGAATCCCCCAAAATAAAAATTCAAGGTGATTCCCATATTCAAATTATTCTTTATTGTCTCATTCAAGAATGAATATGGGAAATAAATGGACAATAGGAAATGATCATCAGTGATACCTACCATTTTCTGCATAAATTTAAAAATATGTCCATTCGATTTCATTATAAAAATAATATTTCGAAAAAGGTACCTATATTGAAACTATAAAAACTAATTTTCTATTACACCGATAGAGGAAAATTTCTAGGAAAATATATTTTGTTTTTCACTTAAACTTATTTCATTATAACAGTTCGTTCAAGTGAAAAACCACAATCGATGAAATCAAACAAACATTTCCATAGTTTGGTAGATAATTGAAAATCATCATCCTGTACTTATCAGCAAGAACGTGAACAAAATTAGAAGAAATTTAAATTGATAATAGCTTCCGTTTTGTTTAAGGCATGATTTGTATACATAGTTCAGTTCGAAATTTAATTCAGCTGTTGGTGATATACTCTCTGTATAAAAAGTACCCGGAAAATGTTTTTTAAATGAACCGCCAAAAAGGAATCGGTAATTTTTTTTTTCTTAAAGTTGGTAGGACCTTCCTTTATTACCAAGCCAAATTTGAGCGCGATCTGTCAACTAGTGTGTTTACAACAGCTGTCAGTATCAGTCGACCTCAAAAGTGCTCTGCGAATTTTACAATGGAAAAAATAGTTGATCAAAGAGTTTGCCTCAAATTTTGTCTTGCAGTCTTGTGCCGATTCATTGAAAATGTTAAAAAAAGCCTTTGGTGATAATTGTATGTCAAAAACACAAGCATACGATTGGTACAAATCATTCAAAGACGGTCGTGAGGTGGTCGAGGATTTGCCCCGTTCTGGACGGCCTTCAACGTCAACAACCGACGATAACATCATCCAAATCAAGAATTTAGTGCTCGAAAATCGTCATTCAAGTGTTAGAGAGTTGGCTCGAGAGTTGAGCATTGATAAAATGACCGTTCATAACATTTTGACTAATGTTTTGTGTATGAAACGCGTCGCAGCAAAACTCGTTCCAAAAGAGCTGAATTTTTTGCAAAAAGAGCATCGAAAGCAGGTCTCAGAAGACATGGTTTTTCGATAAATACCATCGAACAACCGCCGTATTCACCTGACTTAGCTCCGTGCGACTTTTTTCTATTCCCAAGACTCAAATTGCCCCTACGTGGAACGCGTTTTGAGTCCATTGAAGCCATCAAAACAAATTCGCAACGAGAACTGAAGGCCATACCTTTGGCGGCGTATGAGCGGTGCATGGAAAAGTGGGTTCGCCGATATCATAGTTGTATTGTAAGCAATGGGGACTATTTTGAAGGAGACAAAATAAATATTGATGATTAAATTTAAATTTATGTGTTTTTTTTTACAATTCCGGGTACTTTTTATACAGAAGGTAGATGAAATATTTTGAAGCGTTATTAAAAGTGTTGCCTATGAATTGTATAAGCAAATTTCAACACAATATCCAAAATTTTTAAGTAAAAGAACAAAAATTCCTCATGCAATGACATTCATTTATGTTGTGCTTAATGTCCCATATAAAACATTTCAGTGATTTTTGATCATTACCTTTTTGTAGTAACCACCTCTGAATAGATCGGGAGGTATCAATTTCAAAATTGAAGAAACCCCCCTTGATAAGCCAAAAAAATTACTACAATTTTTCGAAATTTGTATTTTCACATTCAAAACTAATTCCACAGGGAACAAAAAACTTGGACCAATTCTTTCTATTTTATATCTAAATTGACTCCTAGAAAATACATAGCATTTTCCTATACGCGTCAACTTTTCATTCATATATAGTTTTGTTATATAGAATCTTATTTCTTTTTGTAAATAACTCAGCATCTATGGGTATCATTATTGTGAGAGAAATAAATTAATGAATAATAGATGCTCTAATTGTTCACCTGATATCATTATCAGAAAGTCTCTTTCGAGCGGAGATTTTCCATATTACACCTATTAATCTTACAGGTACATTGTAACGGCTCTGATGGGAGACACAATAGACCTCAGTGTACAGTTACCCCTTTACACAGTCTACAATAACATTACTTTCGATAAAACTCAAAGTAATAAGCAACACAAACATAAACGGCTTACAACATATTCGATTAAGGTATCAATCATCACTTCTTTAAAAGCATTCACTTCGAATTCTACCAAAAACTCATTCACGTACTTAATGCTTGATCTATTTTGCTCATTGATCCATCAGCATTAGATAATATCTTGCAAACTTGAAACACAGAAACCCAAATACGAAATTGCATAATTTGAGCTGATTACAATATTTTTCATCAATAGATCAGAGGTTTAATGGAGAAATAAATTATTTTTTACTGCGATGTTACTAAACTATTTGTCAATTTATTCGTAATATGCGAAGTTCAATCAATAATTTCAGTGGTTCGTCGTTGAATATTCATTGTGTTTCTTGAAGAAGATCCTCAAGATATTCAAAGATTTGTCACTTAACTTTTAGTTTTTAATTTACTGGTAAACACCCAATTAACATGAATTAAAACAGCTGAAATAGGCCTTAAGCAATTTTGCCGATGAAACGAAATTAAATACCACCTTCACTAATTAGCAATTCTTTAATGGGTTCAAAGACCTTGCTTTTCCATTCGTAGCAAAATTTCAAGTCATTAGGTGTTCATTGAAAATCTTGAACTACAAAGGAGTTTACATTATGATTAGCATCATATCTTACAACCTCAACTGTTAAGTAATTCTTTATTCTTCCACCTGTACGTAATGAAACAGTTTGGGGTTGAAAATAAAAAGTATAAATATTGAAAATTAATTTCAATTTCCCTAAATTCAATATCATTTAACAACAATTGTTTCGCCACAACGTGGTGTATATAAAAAGTGGTCATCTGAGGCGAAAGGTGAAAATATCAATTTTTAAAACTCCCAAGAAGTCATCACATTTTACCTGGAATTCATTAGGCTTTATTAAAAAGAAGAAGAACGTAAATTTTCACTTTCTTCTCTGAGAAGGTACAGAAGAACTCGAGACTTGAGAATATCTGAAATGGTATGGAATCTTTTCGATCACCGTGTACCATTAAATCTGATGGCTATTCCACCGCAACATACGTTCAGTATAATGCGAAATGCACAGGTATCAGTGACTAGAAAATAGAGATGCAAATCCTCTGCATAGTTCAGAACGTCGAAGCATCTTAATGTTAGTGATCACTCTCCAAATCACCTTGATACCATCCATGTTTACCGTTAATAGGTCGATCTCGCTCCTATATTGCTGCATTTATATACTTTAAATGTTAAATGGTCATACCCACTCGTTTTTTGCCACCTTATCACGTTTTCCTTGCTGAATAGGAATTTCTATGGTAATGTCGCGCCGATACGTCACGTGACAGGTGGAATTGTAATATTCATAAAGGTGTATTTTATCGATTCGTATATGTAGGCAAGGAAAACACGGGTTTGAGGCATTGTGTAGGAATGGCCGCATTTTTTAAGTCCTGGGGGAATTATTTATGCTTTCCTGTCGTGCGAAAAGTAGGCCAGAAAATGTAACAGGTCACTATATCAACGATTGATAGAAAATCCTATCATGTGACAAATTCACAAATTAATTAAATATACCATAGACACTGGTACTCATGTTTGGCTGTACAAAGTCATCATGTGGTATCACATGTATGGAACTAAATCGCACCTTTGGCACGTATCGAATTTACTGATGAAACAAAGAATATATATATCTATACAGGGTGTTCCTAAATTGAAGGTACAAACGGAAAGGGGAGATTCCTTAAGTAAGTTTAAGAAAAAAAGTCCCATAAACATGGGGTCGCAAGCGTTTTGTTTTCGAGATACAGAGTGTTGAAGTTTGAATTTTTTTCGAGTTTTTTCTCATAGTATCTACACTCTACAAGATATTCAACTGAAATTTAGTACAGATATTACATTTGAGAGTTCTCACCACGTGACATGGCAATTTCGATAGCTGATCTACAGGGTGATATTTTTTCTGGAACACTGTCACCTGTTTTCTTCTAGAACTTTTTTTTGGTGAGCACCTGTTTATTTGAAAAAATGTAAAAAGAAGCTTTGTTATTATACTGAACTTTTCGGTCTCCTGTAGTTTTGTCGTATTTGCCACCAATTTCGAGAAAAAAAATTTTGAACGATTCTCTCGAAATAATTTGGATTTTTCCGAGGATTTCGAGAGAATCGTTCAAATTTTTTTTCTCGAAATCGGTAGCAGACACGATAAAATAACAAGAGACTGAAAAGTTTAGTATAACGACAAAGCTTCTTTTTACATTTTTTCAAATCAACAGTTGCTCACAGAAAAAAACTTGGAAAAAATTCAAACTTCAACACTCTGTATCTCGAAAACGAAACGTTTGTGACCCCATGTTCATGGGACTTTTTTTTCTCAAACTGACTTGAGGAATCTCCCCTTTTCGTTTGTACGTTCAATTTAGGAACACCCGGTATATATCTATATATCTTATCTATATCAACGAAGGTTTATTCCAGAAGGAAATATCCCAGAGGGAAATTATCTATATCTATATCCATTATTCATAGTTCTTGTGGAGCAACTTGTATACAGATAAGTGGTTAAAAGTTCATGTAATCCAGCTGATATTCCTGTAGGATATCGAATATCTAACACTACAAAGTGAAACATGCATTAATAGACCTTGAGAACATTGAAGGATCCTTTTTCAGAGAATATAGCGTGTTGAATAAACAAACGGTATAAATCGATTTTTGTAATCATTTTAATGGACTGTCGAGGTGCCATGGCGAGGGTATATCTCCATGGTACGATAGAGTAATCAGCCTCAGTACGATCACAATAAATCTTCTGATCGTTCGACAAGATTTGTTTATTCGCTTCATTGATAAAGTATGACGGAAATCGTTAAACAGATCCTATCAGTTACGGCCTGTTGTCACAGATGAAGATATCCACCTAAAGGTTTCAGATAACTGTGATTTGAAGGAAGCAGCAACGACTGCAATATTATAGGATATAGGAGATAGCTGAGCAAGAATGTGATGTTATTCATAACTTCCTTCTATTTGTACATTGTTAGAATTACTCGTTTCATTACATACTTCTTCAATGTCGAGCAATCGGAGCAAACTGCATGTAACGGATTGATTATGAATGTGTTGGCTAGCCTTTACGAGAATTATGAATTTGGGTTAAGTTGCTACTCTGAGAAAGAATGACCACAAATGAGTAGGTTATTCTTTGATCCTAAAAGATGTGGTGTTCCTGCATATTCATAGATCATTATTCCAAATAGTGTTTGAGAGTTGATCTGATCAATGAAAAATTAATAAATGTTGGTTACGAATCATAAATTTAAATGAAAAAAAAAACCTTACATCAGGAAGATTTGTTATTTATATGCTATGCAGACTTCAAAGTTTCAATAATTTTCGAGAATGGAATGGCTTGTGATTTTTAATTATGAGTAACAGCGAAGTATACGAGGATATATTGAAAAATTCTTAGCCTACTATGGAACCAAACAAAATTTCAATGTCAAATTATTTTATTACTCAACATATTCTCCTCTTAATTGAATACATTCATTACAGCGAACCTGCAACGTCTCTAGATCTTTAAAAAAATGTTTCTTCTTGCTCTGCAAACCAGTCCTCCACAGCTTTTATTACCTCCTCGTTGGAAGAAAATTTACGACCTTTTAAACTTTTTTTCAGTTGAGGAAAGAGATGATGGTCGGACGGAGCCAAATCTGGTGAATAAGGGGGGTATTCTAGTAAATCTAACCCTAAATCACGAATTTTTCTCTTTAAGTTTTTCCCGTAGAGTGGTCAGTAATGTCGAATAGTAATCTCCAGTTATTGTTCTACCCTTATCCAAAAAATCAATTATGATTACTCCATGGCAATCCCAAAAAACTGAAGCAAGAACATTTCCAGCAGATTTTTGGAAACGAAACTTCTTAGGTCTTGGAGAACCAGAGTGTCGCCATTCCATAGATTGTTGCTTTGTTTCTGGATCGTAGAAATGTACCCAAGTCTCATCCATAGTAACAATTCGGTTTGAGAATTCTACATCGTTTTCAAATCGAGCACAGATCGAACTCGATGCTTCTACCCTTGCATGCTTTAGGTCAACATTCAAACATTTTGGGATCCATTTTGCAGAAATTTTTCTCATGTCCAAATTGATGTGAACTATATGATGAACGCGTTCGTATGAAATCTTCAGTGCTTCTGATATCCGTTTTAGCCCAATTCGACGGTCTGATAAAATCATATCATGAACTGCATCGATATTTTCGGGGACTGACACATAAACTGGCCTTCCCGATCGGTCATCATCTTCAATGGGAAATTTACTTCTTTTGAAGCTTGCAGTCCAATTTTTCACGGTCGCATACGAAGAACATTGATCACCAAGGGTATTGAGCATATCTTCGTAAATCTGCTTACGTCCTAACCCTTTTAAATACAGGTACTTGATGATGGCTCGATACTCGATTTTCGATTTTTACAATTTCGGTGGACATCTTTTTTTTAAATTTATTGCGTAACTCTGGTTTACTTTTTTGATGTCAAACTCTTCACTGACACTTCTAATAAGTTATTGTTCGTTGATATAGTATCGCAATATTTTGTTTATGCATGGAACTGGTCTAGGCTAACTAGATATCAATACATCCTCGTAAGTCTGTTATTTTCGAATAAAGTATTTTTTCGAGTTTGTTGAGTCATATCTTGGAGTTGTTGACTTCAATCAAAATTTAACATCAGGTACAGCGAATCATTAAATTTCTCCGTCTTCTACACAAATTACTTTCCAAATAATAACAAACAGATTGCGATCTAATGACAGGAGCAAGACGATCATGCAGACTATAATGTACCTCCGACTATATTTTTTACATAATTCTTCGGAGAATCCAACTGATTATTAACAATAACAACATTATGTATGTGATTTTTACTTTTCTTTCTGAGCCGCAAACTCTTCAACGCGTTTCTGCTTCGTTGAAATTGGTGAAAGCGATGTGTTGGTATCCGTTTTTTGAACAGAGTATCTGATTTTTTCGTAATCTGCCAAGTTCGAAATCAACGGTAACACATGAATCTCTGGATTCCTTTATCTGAATCCAGAAATTGTGTTGATTTCAGAATACGTAAAAAAATAAAATGACTTTGCGTGATTATTCATTGAGAAATTAAGTTTATATTTAGTTTTTTTCAAATAATTTGGATGTTCAGATTAAGAGCTTAGTTTCTTCTCATTACCATCTGAAAAGCACTGGTATTATGTAAGCTCAAACGCTTTCCATTGCAGCATCTTCAATTCTTCAATTTTCTACGATTCGATCCAAACCTTAAATGCTCATAAATTAATAATAATAACCTTGTCTGCAACTTTATTATTATACTGATTGAATATTGTATTTCGATCGAACTTGGGTAATTATTCTCATGAATGATATCAATCATACATTCATACCCTATCAAACTACCTACTACAATTAGATTGTAGAGAAATTCTTAACGGTAATAATTCAACCAGTTGTTCAACAAATGATATTCAATTTGAGCACCGATAACTCGATGAACTTGAAAAGTACTTTCTTCGTCCAGTTGTTCCATATTACGGTATTTAAATTGAATTTTTCACACTTCACACTTTTAGATTTGTTTCACATTCAACATAATAACATTGATAAGAAAAAGTGATTGCACTGAGCTGCTTTGACTTCTTTCAAGGATTGTTTATATCCACCGTTGACTCAGGAATTTTTATCCTTTTAACTTAATGTGTAAAATTTTCGCCTTTTCTTCCCTTCAATTTGTGAAAAAGAGAAGCCTTGAATGAAGCCATGACTCCTCAAAATCTATAAAACGTATTTTCTTTATGGCAATTCTGAAAGTTAGAAGCCCGTTTGACTTCATCTCCTTTTAATATTTAAGAAGATGAAATGAAATCTTATCAGATAGAAATTAAGGGAATCATTCAACAATAGAAAAGAATCTCCTAAGTAACAATTATAATCTCATCAGTACGCCCAGTGGATGATCATTACTGTCATCAGTTAATTCAATTATCGGGAAAGCAGATTAATGTTAAAGTTTTAAAGACAAATGCAATACCGTTGTTGAGGATTCTTATATCACTTGCATTCTTCAGGAGTTTCACTTTCACCTCCGGTATAAATTGGTCAACTGAGAATTAACCTTGGAGGCTCCTAGGATTTGATAGATTTCGCACCTAGTATAGGAAGTTCTCATGATTACTTTTACCTGGGTAGGTAAGTGTCGTAATCGGTATCTTCCTCGGTATCCCCTTTGTAAACAACATTGTATATTTCACCTGGTTCTTTTAGGTTTTCTCATTTCTATTTTGCGAAAAATATTGCAACCTCGAATTGATGAATATTGAAAATATTTTTTTGCCCATACAGTCTTCAAACTATTATTATATTTTCCAGGGAATTCGTGTTGATGGCAAATGTGGGGTTTTTATGGGGTCATTGCCCTTATGCATTTTTCACCCAAAAATTTGGGATTTTCGAAATCGATTTCATTGTTTATAGAGATACTTTGGACAATGCTGATTAACATTATACAACCCTCATGTGGATGCGACTAAAGAAACGGGAGCTATGATGATTTGAAATTTCCAACTTTTCGAAAAATACCATTTCGCAGGTGAAAATCTAAACCATAAGGGTAAGCGCTCTGGAAAGTTTTTTATTGAATAGAGCGACCTCAAAAACCTACATTTTGATACCGAAATCGTCCATGTAGCCCTCATAACTAATGAATTATTGCGTTTTAATTTTTTCGATATTTCATTTCCGAGTTTTGTTCTGAAGCTCAGAGCACTCAAAGTATGGGTGATAGGGATCACCAAATTGAGTATTCTTGAAGATTCGAATGGGTTGCAGATATTATCGATTGAATAACACTATTAGATTTTCCAGGGAATTCGTGTTGATGGCAAATATGGGTTTTTTAGGGGGTCATACCCCTTATGCATTTTTCACCCAGAAATTTGGGATTTTCGAAATCGATTTTATTGTTTGAAGAAATACTTTGAACAATGCTGATTAACAATATACAATCCTCATGTGGATGCGACTAACGAAACGGGAGCTATGACGATTTGAAATTTCCAATTTTTCGAAAAATACCATTTCGCAGGTGAAAATCTAAACCATAATAGTTAGGGCTCTGGAAAGTTTCTTATTGAAGAGAACGACCTCAAAAACCTACATTTTGATACCGAAATCGTCCATGTAGCCCTCATAACTAATGAATTATTCCGTTTTAATTTTTTCGATATTTCATTTTCGAGTTTTGTTTTGAAGCTCAGAGCACTCAAAGTATGGTTGATAGAGATCACCAAATTGAGGGTTCTTGAAGATTCGAATAGGTTGAAGACATTATCGATTGAATAACACTATTAGATTTTGCAGGGAATTCGTATTAATGGCAAATATGGTGTTTTTAGGGGGTCATACCGCTTATGCATTTTTCACCCAGAAATTTGGGATTTTCGAAATCGATTTTATTGTTTGAAGAGATACTTTGAACAATGCTGATTAGCAATATACAACCTTCATGTGGATGCGACTAAAGAAACGGGAGATATGACAATTTGAAATTTCCAATTTTTCGAAAAATACCATTTCGCATATGAAAATCTAAACCATAAAAGTAAAGGCTCTGGAATGTTTTTTATTGAATAGAGCGACCTCGAAAACCTATCTTTTGATACCAAAATCGTCCATGTAGTCCTCATAACTAATGAATTATTCCGTTTTAATTTTTTCGATATTTCATTTTCGGATTTTGTTCTGAAGCTCAGAGCACTCAAAGTATGGGTCATAGGGATCACCAAATTGAGTGTTCTTGAAGATTCGTATCGATTGAATAACACTATAAGATTTTCCAGGGAAATCGTGTTGATGGCAAATATGGGGTTTTTAGGGGGTCATATCCCTTATGCATTTTTCACCCAAAAATTTGGGATTTTCGAAATCGATTTTATTGTTTATATATATACTTTGGACAATGCTGATTAACAATATACAACCCTCATGTGGATGCGACCAAAGAAACGGGAGCTATGACGATTTGAAATTTCCAATTTTTCGATGATGAAAATCTATACCATAATAGTTAGGGCTCTGGAATGTTTTTTATTGAATAGAGCGACCACGAAAACCTATTTTGATACCAAAATCGTCCATGTAGTCATCATAACTAATGAAATATTTCGTTTTAATTTTTTCGATATTTCAATTTCGAGCTTTGTTCTGAAGCTCAGAGCCAAGCGCGGATTTACGGTGGGTGGTAGTGGTGGCAATTACCCCCCCTCCTCAAGTGTAGTACTTAGAAAAAGTTACGCAATGTGGTGCAGATAAAATATTTCATACATTGTGTACCTTATTTTCAATCGTTATTACTCCCCTCCATGAAAAAAAGCTATACCCGCCCTTGACTATTCATAACAGCAAACCTCGAAAATATCATCAAGACCGTTTCAAAAAAAATAAATAATAGATCAAAATATTCTCTGAAAACGGTAATTCTACGTTTTACTCATGTCATCTGATTTTTCAGACCACTATCGTCATCCATGTCCAATGATAGTACTAACGGATTCATTATTCAAAATAGCTTAGCCAAGATTTACACTTGTATCTGCCATTATAGCTTATAGCCTTGGGCACAAACACACAAACCTACTAACTCCTTATGTTAGTCATTCGATCAGGAAATGAATAAAGAACCTCATCTGTGGGGTCACAAGTTGATTGCGGTCACCGATAGACCGAATTTTATGCAATGAATTATGCCATCATCAAAATTATCAATAAATTATTATGGTTAATATTATTTGATCCAAGAAGGTCATGGAAAAGTAAATAGAAGGATTTTTGTAGGGATTTTTTTTTTTTTTAATTTTTGTGAGACGAAATACATAATCTTTCACGAAAATTCATTATAACAGTTATAAATTTAACGATTGTTCATGAAGGGAAAACAACTATTCAATGGGAATTATACTTCCCTTTGTATCCTTCCAGTGAAACTCGGTCTCCGCACTGTTCAGATCTCAATTCTTGATAATGTATTCATTCTCAATATGTCAAACCCATTCAACCTGCCATAAAAGTTTTTCTATTTCCTCTACTCACTTTTCCACACTTAAATCGTACGAAAAACCTACATTAACTGATGGAGTACTTACACGCTTTTTCAATTTATTACCAAGCTCCTAAAAAAAGAGAAATTGGTTCAAAGAGTGCTTCACTCCATTCCTTTTAATTAAAGTGACTAATAGTTTGTCGACAATAATTTATGTGCTCAAGTAACCTATTCTCAACGTTCAGTGGGGCAGATTCAAAGCAGAATTTAACTAATAAGGTTGGAGATTCCTGACTCCTGTAGGAAATGAAGGTACTTCACCCATTTATTAGTGGAATGGGAACTGCCAACGAACCATTATAAAACTGTACCTTATATTTCTACGATGAGATGAGTTTGACGGCACACATAATCACTTTTTGTTCATCCTTTCAACAACATATTTTCTGAGATATGTGGAAGATAAAGACACTTATATCACCTCCTATCATCTATTCTGCAATTTCCTTGGTAGCAGCAGCCATTCAATAGACAATATCTCGAAAATATAAGACAATGCCGCCTTCTTAGGTGAAGATAGAATCAGACTGTGCCTCAGTGGAAAACGCTCTGGTGCATATTTTTCTGCCGAGATGCTGGTGTTGATTAAATCGTTAATCGACAAGTCAATGGTGTTTCCTTTGCACCTCCTATCGGAATTTTCTTCCTTTGCTATCAGCTATCAGCCTTGGAGCTATTCGGAATAGGTAGCCGAACCCAGTTGTGATCTTGGTTTATCTTCAAGAATATTCCTTCAGCACATGCTCTTTTTAATTTTTGAGCTCTAATTCTATTTACACGAGTTCCTCACGAGTCTTTGTTTTCGAATTTTGAGCTTACTGATGAAGAAGTCATAACCAGTCATGGTTTTTCGATAAATAGGTATTAATTACTCTTTAATTGATTTTTTCTCGGGGAAACTAACGGAAACTTAAGTAATGACATTTTCGAATGAATTCCGTGAAATAATGACCTTGAAAAATTAAGTTTGCGGTTGGTATTATCATGAATTATGCAAATGTTAGAACGATTAAGATTCCTGATCCAATATGTAAGCTTTTCTGAGAACATTCGCATAGTTATTGCCACTTTTTTAACAACACTATAACCTGTTGTCTTTTCTGTTAGTGAAGTATGAGATTTTGAATCATTGGGGGCTTTGTATGTTCTGGAATTCGAATGATTTTTCATGTAAGTGTTTTCTTAACAATTATCAATACTTAATCAATTGTGAAAAATAATGAATACTCGTGATATTGAGAACATCCTTCTAAAGAAAACGGAAAAGAACAGATTCTGGCACCATTCAAACTTAATTGAAGAGGTTGAATCACACTCGACTTTATACAGAGTGAGTAAAAAGTAACGTACAAAATTCATTTCCTCTGCATTTTCTATTTTGTAGAAAAATGTTCGAACATGTATTATATTAAGCAAATTTCCTTGTAAAATTGAGGAGATTGTCATGCATTCTCTACAAGGGCTGAATGAATCTTTTGTTACTGAGGACGGTTTAGTTCTTTATTAGCCCATTTTGAGCACTCGTTTCATTTGAACGAGGGCTATAACCTTTCGTAACGAGTATGGTTTCAATCGACTGGGTTCGACTCACTGATCACGAGTCCGTGGTCAAATTCATTCTTTTCTTCAGGCCGTAGACACGATAACTCTGGAACGGATGAACATAGAGAAATTTTCTGGATAGGTTCAGATCTCGAATGCCGCGGTTAAGATCAGGACAGATGCCATCAAATTTTCTTCGACAGCTGCTGTTAAATTTTCTTTGATATCTGCTGTCAAATTTTCCTTGACAGCACCTGTCAAATTTATCTTGACAGCTGTTAAATGTTTTTCGTTGGAATTTCGAATGCGAATCTACCTATAACGACATTTTTCTCATCGTATTTCTTATTTTTTCAGGGTATTCCAAAGTGCTCGGCAAGACTACCGGACTGGGATAGTTTCACAGACAACCTGCCTCGATTTCACATACCAGCCATGCCGGCCGTCAAACGCGGCTGGTGCGGCTGTTTTCAAGTAAGTAGATTTCGCAGAATCGAAAAAATTTGTGCTTTTTGACCCTAAGAAATCCGGAAGTTCATTGACAAAGAATAATCACCGAAAACTGAGAATATGCCAAATATGATTTTGTGGTTAACAATCAGTGATTTCACGCACATAAAATGACAATGTTTCAGAGGACACAGTTCTTTTTCTCGAAGGAATTTTCAAGAATCACCTTTTGAAAAATTTTGTGCGAATTGATTGTGATAATAATTAAGTACCTAACTTTTTTTTGCTGCATATAATATAGGATTCAATTCATTGACTGATGTGTGACAAGGACCTTATATGCTCTATCCTCGATTATTAACCATTTTAATGATATCAATTAATATCTCAAATTTTCTACCGCCCACATTGAATACACGCCCTTACAATGATGAATCGAACAATTCACTCGAATCACTTCTATTCGTAGAACCTGCTACAATCAATTCTGAATTATAGTAAGCAGCTGCAATTTGGGTTAGACAAAATCATTTTTCTTCGCTTATCTGTTCAGAGATTCTCCTCGACGGCAGGTGGATCATGAAACACCTGTTTCTTCAATTATACGACATCTCAATGGTTTCGAATTAATTGACAGGGATGATATCGATCACTCGATCAGTTTCTTTGAGGGTCTCCCAACAAAATATTGAATGAAATAGAGTTATGCCATTTATCCAAAAGCTGTTGTTTGCCATTATGCAATATCGAGTCTAGGGGATTCTCAGTCATTTTGATTGTTGTAGTAAAAACTTGGAATCCAGATGCATCAATTAAATTCCAGGGGAGATGCCAAATACTAAAAAGTATAGAGGCATTCGTAAAGTGTTTTGGATATGACATGAACAATTAAGTTGTGGACAGAACAATTATATTTTCTACCTAGACACTTTATGGACAGATTTGAATGCTGTCAATTTTTCACGGCGGGGCCGTTTCAAAAATTCATTTAATTGCTCACTGTCTTCTGAAAGAGGATTTTTCACATATAGGCGCCAGTTTATTCACCTATACGTCCTTGTCATGCAATCATGCAAAGGTTACATCGAAGAGTCGTTAGAGTAATCGACAAACAGCAATTATGGAAATTGATGGTATCAGACGATTCCAACACATCTCTCTAAAATCAGTGGAAGACCTATGTACTTCTGTGGAATAGTTTAAATCGGAGAAAGTTGAAAGGATGTTGATTAATTTTCGAGAAATATTTCAAGGAAAGTGTGATATCCCTGATACAACTTTGTGTGTAGGGATTCGTATGATTTCTTCATGTAAATACAGGGTGTTTCCAAATTGGAGGTACAAACGAAACGAAATAAGTCCCATACATGGGATAGCTAACGTTTCGTTTTCGAGGTACAGAGTGGTGACATTTTTGTTCGAGTTTTTTTCTCATGGTATCTGCATTTCACGAGATATTCAACTGATATTCGGCATAGGTATCACAATTTTGAGTTTACACCATGTGATATATCAATTTTGATTGCAAGAGTGATAGTTTTTCTGGAACATTGTCCCCCGTTTTCCCACTGAACTTTTTTTTTGGTGAGCCATTGTTAATTTGAAAAATTGTAAAAAGAAGCTTTGTTGTTATACTAAACTTTATGGTCTTTTCTAGTTTTGTCGTATCTACTACCGATTTCGAAAAAACAATTTTGAACGATTCTCTCGGAATCCTCAGAAACTATTTAAACCTGAGGATCTGGGGTGCTATGATATCCACCCCTTTCAATAAACCTGTATTCATGATTTTTGTTCAAATACTCGCTAGTACACCTATAGTACACCCTATATCTCGAAAACGAAACGTTTCAGGTCCCATGGTTTATGGGACTTTTTTTCTTGAAATCATGCAAGGAATCCGGCCTCTTTTCTTGTATTTCCAATTTAGGAACACATTGTGAACTAAACTGCTCCACATGATTTAGGGATATTGACTTAAATTGCAAAAAAATATAGTTAAAATAAGATTTTTGTAATGAAAATTCATATTAATATGATTTCAAGTTGCGAATCAATTTAAGCCTGTAGGTCTGTAGCGTATACAGGGTGGTTAAGAAAAATCGAGTAAAATAACGAAATTTTATTCCCAGAGAATTCAAGCACTTAAAGACTATCAATACAATGTATGGCCTCCACGAGCATCAATAACAGCTTGACATCTTCTTTGCATACTACACACGAGGTTGTTGAACATTTCTTGAGGAATTTGGTTCCATAAACGGGGCAGAAGCTCTCTCAGATCATTTAAGGATTCTGAATTTCTGGGGTAGGTTGATTATTATCTAATCTTCTTTGGAGCATATCCCATGCATGTTCTATGCAATTCAAATCTGGTGAGTGCGGAGATATTGGTAAATGTGGAATACCAAACTCCTCGCGCGCATTCTCAACTATGGCTGCACGGTGCGGTCTAGCGTTATCGTCTAGAAATTGAAAAGTTTCAGCGTGAAAATTTGGCACAACATTGTCAATGACATGTTCCCTTGTCCCTATAGTGTAGGGCGGTCATATTTCCAGGACAAATGTGTGCGCCTGTTGAAACATATCCCGGCCCATACCATAACACTACCCCCTCGGAATGGATGGACTTCTTCGACATAGCGACGATTACGGGGTATGCGTGGGATTGTTCGTACCCTTTTTCTTCGAGAATCTGAAAATGGTCCATATCTGGATTCATCAGTGAAAAGGACACTACGCCATTGATCGTTCCAATTGATATGTTGCCTTGCCCATTCCAGTCTTTGACGCTTATGGTCACGAGTTAATGGAACTCCTCTTAATGGACGTCTAGAACCTAGATTCACCTCTCTCAAACGTCGTCTGATGGTTTCGATGGAAACTTGGACCCCATCTGCATTTTGAAGAGTATTCCGTAGCATTCTACACGTAGATGTAGGGTTTCTTCTGGCCGAAACGGTGAGGAAACGATCCTGAGCAGGTGATGTTTCTCGTCGCCCACCAAGCCTTCGTCTTTCCAATACGGAACCTGTTCCCCTGAACCTATTCCAAAGTCGAGATATCATACTTTGGCTGACTTGGAGCCTTTCCGCTACAACAACCTGAGTTAGGCCACCCTGTAGCATTCCGATAGCCCTATTAGCCTCAGCGTTTGAATTTACGTCTTGGCATTTTCAGAAAACTCGTTTCAAATCGAAGCTGTTGATAAACTGACTTTATTTCAAAATAAGAACATTCATGAAGCATATGCAAAGAACCAAACTTCAGAAAAAAGGTGACCAGATTGACGATATGTCTCATACTGATTTTTATTGGATAGATTCAAGTTGTTGTTGAGTTTTAAATGATTTCACAGCGATTTTCTCGAAGATTACATACTTTTAAAAACTATTGATTACGATATCCCAAACTCTTGTGGAGCAGTTTATATCCTTGAGGAAATAGCATTTGTTGATTTGAAAGGCCAGGGATCAGGGATCAAACATCAATAAACATTGGGAAAGAACAAAATAGCGGAGCTTTATATGAAGAAAAAATGGTTGAGTCTTTAATCTTGAAGATACTTCGATTCGTTCGGAAACTACCGGAAAAAACTCATACGCTTCATTGCATTCGTTTAAGAACGAGGAAAGAAAAAACATTAGAATGTAGTAATTAAGTAATGAATACTAAAACGCTATGGTGAAATTACCTAGAATTATGCAAGATGGATGGAATCAATACGGAACACAGAATAATTCACTTCCTCGTACATAGGCACCATTTCAGTGTTCATCTAGTAATTATTCATCATTTTCTGTTTTGTTTCGCTAATTGTTGGCTGTTTCATTCCGCTGCGGAATGATGATCAGAATTAATTGGATATACGTAAATGAAAGCTTTTCTGGACGAAATTTATAGCTGCACACAATGATTTCCGCAGAAGTAATGGAAGGAGAGAAAAACTAGAATTTTTGGGCGTATGCTTCTAATCTTGAAAGATTCTCTGCCGTTTGTATATTTCCTGTTCTGGCGTTGAGATACAATGAAGAAATTAATGATACGGAATCATAATGAAAGAATCCCGCTAATTTTCGAGCGATGGGACTAAGAGAAATCTCCTGGGCTGTTCTGACTTTTCTGAATTCATTTATGGAGTTTGGCGTTAGTTTCATCCTCTTCTTCTTCTTCCAAATTCCATTCTATGCTTCACACAACTAAACCCAACAAATCAATTGTCAGATCCTCCGGGTCTATCCCCAAGCAGCTATTCAGAGAACGTAACTATCATCTCGGAGCTACGCTGGTGCATGCACACGATGGAGATGAGAAAGTTACTCACGTGTCAGCGAGAGTCCGTGGCATTTTGGCGCCCCAGGCCTTGAAGGTATTATGTCCGAGTGGGCTTTGCTCGTAAAACTTGTAAACCTGACCCAAATTTCGCGATACGAGAGGGTTTCACTCTGCCAGTGACTCACTCACTCGATTCGATTTATTGGAATTATGGCAGTGATAATTTCATAATTCGTGGTGCATTGAAAAGTGAAGAGAAAATGAATTTTTTCCTGGCTTAGGACTTTCTTGGAGAGACTCTCGCTGCTACGTCTCTGATGTGGACATAATTAGAATTGATGGGATCATTGGTTAAGCTGAATGAAGACCTTTCAGGAGAAATTGAGAGGCGCCAGCTGAGTGTGAGTTACGAGTTTGGTAAAGCGATGTCTTTAGGGCACGACAATACCGAATATTATTCAGGGTGCTCCTAAATTTAAGAAACACTTTTCGTTTTCAAGGTACCGAGAGAGGAAAGGACCCCGCACTTGTCTTATGGCAAATGGCGTTCCGTCAAATGTTCTAATTTTTTGGTATAATGCAGTACTCGACCTACTGATCAAAAGTGTCCCTGGCACCAACTCAATCCTATGACTAGTTTTTGAGGTACAGGGCGTTGAAGTTGAGAATTACTCACTTTCACTACGCGCGTATCTCGAAACAGAATCGAATGAAGTTCAATTTTCCTCAAAAAACATTCCATTCCATCCCCAGGGAGCAACCATATAGAGGAATATGACCAAAAATCGTTACGAATACAGGGTTATCCATAACTGAATGCATGCCCGATTTCGAAAGTATAAAATATGTCAGTTTCAGAGCGATTACGTTCGCAAAATGAAATATTTCACTAGATATGTTGTTGTTACATCGAAAAAACCTGAAATACCCAGAATTCATACTGGGTGATCCTTTATTATAGAAACTATTCACAATGAAGGTCAAGTGGACACCCTGTATTTTTGGGTTGATTGAAGTGTTTGTTTGATTTTTCCAGAACATATCATCATGGACTTCAAAGACTACAGGGTGATTCAGTCATGAAATAAACTGTGAACCTCACGAAAATACCCAAAAACCACCTTTTTTTTTCATCACCCTCTATTTCAAGATTAACTCCGTTGAGGTGGGAGTTTTCTTTCACCACTGTACTTGATATAAAAACATCAATACGACTGAGAGTTTCTATCCACTTCCTATGACCAAATTTTTCTTTATGTAATATGAAAATTATTTATTTATGTTATTCTATTCTTATTCCAGCATAAAATATATACCTACCTATTCATATTACCTACAAAAAAAATCTGGTCATAGGACGTGGATACAAATTCTCAACCGTATTGATGTTTTTATATCAAGTACAGTGGTGAAAGAAAACTCCCACCTCAACGGAGTTAATCTTGAAATAGAGGGTGATGAAGAAAAAAAGGTGGTTTTTGGGTATTTTCGTGAGATTCACAGTTTATTTCATGACTGAATCACCCTGTATTCTTTGAAGTCCATGATGATATGTTCTGGAAAAATCAAACGAACACCTCAAATCAACCCAAAAAAACAGGGTGTTCACTTAACCTTCATTGTGAATAGTGTCTATAATAATGGATCACCCAGTATGAATTCTGGGTGTTTAAGGTTTTTTCATTGTAACAACAACACATCTAGTGTAATAGTTCATTTTGCGAACGTTTTCGCTATATTTTATACTTTAAAAATCGGGCATGCATTCAATTATGGATAACCCTGTATTCGTAACCATTTTCGGCCATATTCCTTCATATGGTTGTTCCCTGGGGATGGAATGAAATGTTTTTTGAGAAAAACTGAAGTTCATTCGATTCTGTTTCGAGATACGCGCGTAGTGAAAGTGGGTAATTCTCAACTTCAACGCCCTGTATCTCAAAAACTAGTCATAGGATTGAGTTGGCGCCATAGACACTTTCGATCAGTAGGTCGAGTACTTCATTATATCAAAAAATTAGAACATTTGACGGAACGCCATTTGCCATAAGAAAAATGCGGCGTGCAGACAAGTTTTCGAATTACGTAAAAAATTGCACCTCGAGCAGGAATCGAACCTGCGTTTTGAGTTCGCATAACAAGGTATCTGACCTCTAAGCTATTAGCAATATTTCTCGTCATTCCTGTGAAGAGCCTTCGTTGCCTTTTTAAATTTATTATACACTGATCTCTTTCAGGATGACGAACCACCAGAAATTACATACTGCGTGGTGGATACCACAGGAACTTTATCCCTTCAAGCCATTACACCGACTCAACCAATGCCTTCACAGGAGGAGTTGGATTCGAAGTTTGCAGAACTTGTGGTGAGTAGCATTGGATGTCACTTTTATTAAAAAGTGTGATTAACTCTTAATTTTACAATTAATTCTTTCACAATTTTCAAATTTCCTGCTGTCTTTTCAATAACCTACTACGATGACGAATAAGACAGTAAAAATTACGAAAAAATAATGGTGAAATATATTTGATTGTTTACATTCGAGGTTGCATAATTCTTTTTTGAATAATGTCTCTTGAAAGAAGTAATTTTGATCTTCAATCTCAATGTTCCTGAAGCAAAAATAGTTAGATGATATTTCTTACATATTCTGGCTTCCTGGAAAGAAGGCACCAATTTCTTACTCTTACAGAAGTCCCTTGACTGATAACGAATCTAGGTCAACATTTCTCTTTTTCATCTAATTCGTTATGGACCAAATAAAGAAATCATGATGTTCCTACGTGATCGAAAGGAAAACCGCAAAGAAATCTCTGCATTCCGCTTCCTATGTTCTAAATTAATTGCTGCATAAAATACATGACTTGAGGCACAGATTTATATATCGAGATGAATTTCCTGTGATACATGCCTGATTTATAGATCTCTTTGAACGAAGAATTCACATAATCATTCAGGTATGAAATTATGGGCGTCAGTAGATTTGCTTCTCTCAAGCGATTCATCAACGACATTTCCAGATCTAATTGTTCATCTCAGCCTGTGCTGTTGAAGGAAATAAATTAGCTACGCCATTTCCCTCAACGAAGACTCATGAGTTTTGATTTCCTTTTTTTGCATACATTAAATGCACTTGCAGATGCCGTGATATGTGAAAGTAACAGTAAAGTCGCATTTTAATGACATCATCATATTTCAATCGCTTTCTCGATTTGAACTTCACGGTACGTGAGGTGGATTTGTTGAATAAATTAATACGCAAAAATTGAACCACTCGTTTTCAACGATAATGATTCAAAATTAGGGGTAGGTACATAATTTCATAGAGAAAAACGTTAGAACTACTTTTGCCTCATAGTGTTTCACAGATCAAAATTCTTTGAACCGATATATACAGATTTGTACACAATGATCTTCACATATCCCCATAAAAAGAAATCTATTGGGTTAAGATCAGGGGATAGCGCTGGCCATTCGAACAGCCTTACTGTCCAAATTCGCAAAAATGCTTCACTATTTTACTCATTGTCCACATTTTGAAGGTATTTTTGATAAAAGAATTCAAGAAATCCCGTCATTGTGGAGCACATTTTTGCTTTAGGTATTTTAACAAAGAAATCATTTGCTCCTAGCCCAAAATCTCCCTATGATCCTTTTCGAATTGAATCAGACTATGTATCGGTTGTTTTTTCTAGAGTGATTTCCGATAGGGATAACTGTGATTTGTCAAAATATATAGAAGTGTTCTTTTGGCATTTCTGTTCAATAAGCATCGACAAATTATCATGGGAAGACTTATGCCGCAACAACGATTACAAATTGTTTAAACTTATTTTCAAAATCAGTGTTCTATTCGCCAAACTTAGAGAGCACTTCGTGAAATTTATGGTTTACAATATCGTCCATCAGAGCAGCTTATTCGTCGATCTGTCGATAGATTTCGGACAACATTTTCTCTACTCGATACAACAACAATAACTGTACGTCCAGAACAAAATATCACTGCAGTAAGTGTCAAGTGATACTGTTGATAAAGATCCAGATTTGTCTATTCGTCGACGTTCACAACAAGTTGGACACTGTGCATCCACCACATTGTGTAAAAATCTTGGTCTACACAAGATCCAACTGTTTCAAGAACTTAAGCCACTTGACCATAATCATTGATTTATTGAAAGATTTGGCTATAACATTATTTCGAGAAATGGTCAAATTAATTGGCCTCCAAGATCATGCGACATAACTCCAATGGATTATTTTCCTTGGGGTTATATCAAGTCATTGGTTTGTGCTGATAAACCAGAAACAATAGAAGCTTTGGGAGCCAACATAACTCGTGTTATTGCTGAAACAAGGCCTGAATTACTCGAAAAAGTGGTCCAAAATTGATCTGGTCGAATGTGGCTCCTCAGAGCTAGTCGTGGTGGACATATGCCGGAAATTTTTTTCAAAACATAAAAATCATGAAATTATCTTTCGAACAAAAAAAAATTGGCTCCAATCTTAATTTAAATGTGTTTTATTTCAATTTAAAGTTCTATCACTCTGAAAAAAACACCCGATATAATGAAAAATCGTTCGGCCTCTACTGAAGTAACTTTCTCGGCACCAGATTGAAAAATGAAATAGTGTGAAGTAGACTTGTACAATGATATTTTCAAGCTCAATAGATTCCTTTCATAGAAAACTAGCGTTCAAATAATGCGGACACTCCTTCAATTATCCAGCTGATCGTTTAAAACATCTATAAAAGAGACAGTGCCATTAATTGAATCGATAGTTAGATGTAAAGATGCCGATATAGAAATCAGGCATGCAAATTATTCATTCAGCAATCAAGAAAGGAATTTTTTGGCAAAAGTTTACGATACCTAGACCACTTTCCGTTGTAACAAGTTTCCTGGTGGGATTTTCCATTTCTGGATTAAAATCAAATAAAATTGGTAACTTTCAACAACGCTCTAGCTAGTCCCAGAAAATAGGAAAATTCAGGTCTTTGTTGAGGGTTTATCAATAAGATTTCAAAACTTTATAGCATCCATCTTCACAATGGAAGAAATGTCGCTTGCTGTCATTTGTGATCAGATGAATTAGTTCTTTAATACGTACACAGACAGTTCGAGTCAGCTTTGGCATTAGTGATGCAAACCTCCATGGTGATATTCGGAAAGGTTCACGCTTTGTGTTAGGCAGTTTATCTTCCGTCAAGTTCAAGATCGGAGGCGGCATTTAATTTCACGGTACAGCTATCTATCTCATCTCTGGCCAGAGACGATGGGAAAACAAAATTTTAGAAAGGCTCGAGTTGTACGTGTCTAGAAATATGCCGCTTCACTTCTATTATGAGCTCGGCATAATGTATCAATCAACATGGGTTAAATGATAGATGCCCATAAAAAATTCCATTGAATTGAATGACAATTGGCTTGGGGGAATGAATGGTATGTGTCGAAATGTATCAATTGAATCAGGGCCTGCTTTCATCGCAGCTGGAGATTTCGACTATTTATTAATCAATATTAATTCATGCAGGTCTTAACTGATTAAACATATGCCCAATATTTTCAAGACTACCACTACTGACGGGACACATAAACGCTGTTTGATAATGGCCTAAGCCTACCTTAGATGTCACTAGGTTGTGGAGGATTCTCCCCAATGCTTCCCACTCATCATTCCTGTCTTTCATTGAAACTACATCATAATATGCTCCAGGATATTTTATTCAATTGAAACATTTTTCAGGAAGAATTGGATCTTACTGCGCCAAATAAAGCAGCCATGCTAAGTTTACCACCTCAGAAAAAATGGCAGATATATTGCTCAAGGAAAGGAGAAGACACTGTGGATGAAGCACATGCCCCTGAACACTACGTAGAAAGACTGCATACCCTAGCCAAAGTAAGTATTGACTACTAATACCACTAAAAAACCTATTCGATGAGATGTACAAGAAATATAGCTGAATAATTCAATTCCAGCTTCAATATCCCGATCAAAATGCGGATGAAGAAATCCGGGCACGAACCAAACAGATGGATGGACTAAAAACAGCGTTGAGGACTTCAACGCACAGTTTTGTGATAAAATTTATAGAACTAAATGGACTGCCGGCGCTCTTAGAGTGTCTAGAGAAAATGGACTATTTCACTGCCCAAAGTTCAGTTCATACGAGCATAATAGGATGTGTGAAAGCTCTAATGAACAACTCGGTGAGTACTCAAGCAATTTTTTTTTAATCTCTAATGGGGGGCAAAATAGACTTTGAGATCGCAGTGTTATATGACGTCCTTACCAAACTATAAAACTTTAACTATATCCCACTCTTCATTAAAGTCATATTCGTCTTCTTTCAGACTGGAAGAGCTCATGTGTTGGCCCATCCCACTAGCATCAACACCATAGCTCAGTCGCTCAGTACTGAGAACATGAAGACAAAAATAGCAGTTTTGGAAATACTTGGCGCCGTCTGCCTGGTATCAGGAGGCCACAAAAAAGTTCTCGATGCAATGCTACACTACCAAAAATACGCCTACGAAAGAACCAGATTTCAGGGTATAATCAATGACCTCGACAGATCGACAGGCATTTACAGAGATGACGTTAATTTGAAAACTGCTATTATGTCCTTTGTGAACGCTGTCTTGAACTATGGACAAGGTTCGGAGAATTTAGAATTCAGGCTGCATCTTCGGTATGAGTTCCTAATGTTAGGAATTCAGCCGATAATCGATAAACTGAGGAATCACGAAAATGATACCCTCAACAGGCATTTGGATTTCTTCGAAATGGTCAGAAATGAAGATGAGAAAGAACTATCCAGAAAATTCGAACAGGAACATATTGATACGAAAAGTGCCACTACCATGTTCGATTTGCTAAGAAAAAAACTCAGTCATACAGCTGCTTATCCCCACTTCCTATCACTTCTTGAACACTGTTTATTGTTACCGTTAGACTTAGGATCCCATCCGCAACATTGGCTTTTGATGGACAGAATAGTACAACAAATCGTCCTTCAGCAAACAGAAATAGTAGACGGACGTGAACAGCCTAAAGATCCAGATGTACAAGCCATCCAAATCAACGTCAAAGAAATTGTCCATCTTTTAGCCAAAGAAGAAGAACTCGTTGCGGCGAGAAAGAAAGCCGAAGAGTTAGAACGCGAAAATACAGATCTTTCGAATAGACTGGCCAAAAAAGAACAAGAACTGGACCACCGAACTCAGGAAAAGGAAGACATCGAATCTAGTCTTGCCAGAATCAAGGATAGGTTGGAAAAAGAAACAGCTTCACACATTGAAACAAGACAACGTTTCAGCGAAATGGAGTACAGAACTGCCGAATTGGAACGACAGGTTGCTTGCGAACGAGGAGAACGTCATAGACTTGAACAGCTGGTAACAACAGGTTCCATAGCGGACGATGCGAAACTCAAAGGATTGAAAGCGGTTTCAATCGAAAGTTCCTCGAGCTTCAAGTCAGATAAACCTTGTCCCCCACCACCTCCACCGTTAGCTCCTCCACCACCTCCTCCAGGACCACCAGGTCCTCCTCCACCTCCCTGCTCTATGCCAGTGGCGCCACCAGCCGAAACATTCAAGTTGGAAGTGGCCAAGAAAAATGTACCACAACCCTCAAATCCACTGAAGTCTTTCAACTGGTCCAAAATACCAGACACCAAGTTGGGCGGCACCATTTGGAGTGAAATCGATGATACCAAGCTATACAACGCTATGGAGTTGGACTCTATCGACAAATTGTTCTGTGCATATCAGAAGAACGGAGTAGCGGTGAGTCGCATCAATCTTGTTATGACTTTAATTCGTACGAAATGAGAAAGTTTGAAGAATAACGTTTAATCTTTTTCTTTCTCAGAATGAAGGTTCAATTGAAGATCTTCGTAATCTCGGAAAAAACAAAACCAAAGTGCTCTCAGTCATCGACAGCAGAAGAGCTCAAAATTGCACTATATTGCTTTCAAAGCTTAAAATGTCTGACGACGAAATCACAAAGGCTATTTTGAGTATGGACAGCAAGGAGCAGTTACCAATCGACATGGTTGAACAGTTACTCAAATTCACTCCCAGTTCTGAAGAAGCAGCTCTATTGGAAGAACATAGCGACGAGATTGATTCTCTTGCTAGAGCCGATAGATTCCTCTATGAAATATCAAAGTAAGTTTAACAGCAACCGATACTATCTTTCCTGAAAAAAGAGTTCAATGGTCCTCTCGCTTGTCTCTTTGGTACTCTTTCAGAGACTTCCCGCATAGACGTGAACTTCATATAGACGAGGTTTTCCTTTCGTAGTACTTGAATAGTATTTGAGATACCTTATTTTAAGAATTGATCCTTTTTTTTCAGAGTGGCACATTATGAACAACGATTGCGTTGTCTACACTACAAAAAGAGATTCCATATTACAGTCAATGAGATCTGTCCAAGGATAAAGAATGTTATGGAGGCATCAAGAGAGATCTCCAGGTCAAGAAGACTAAAGAGGTTATTGGAAATTGTTTTAGCACTCGGAAATTACATGAATCGGGGAGCTAGAGGAAACGCTTCTGGCTTCAGATTAGCATCGCTCAATAGATTGGCTGATACGAAGTCCAGTGCCAATAAGGGAACAACCCTTCTGCATTATCTTGTTGATATTCTTGAGAAGAAGGTGAGTACTGATTCATCTGGGCTATGCCGTAAAGAAGAAACTCCGTGCTGAATGATAAAGATCTAATGGTTCTGGTAGTCCAGTAAGAGCCTCCACAATGTTATGGTTAACTATTCCCTCTTATTCTTTCACAGTTCAGAGATGTATTGAAGATCGATGAAGACATTCCACATATCCACGAGGCTGCGAAAGTCTCCCTGGGTGAACTCAACAAAGATATGGCCCATCTTAGAGCTGGTTTGAGAGATGTTGCCAAAGAAATTGAATTCCACCTAAGTCAGAGTCCCTTGGCCAATGACAAGTTCGTTCCGGTTATGAGAGAGTTTCAAGCCACAGCCACGTGTAGACTGGCTGAAATTGAAGATCAGTATCAAGATATGAAGGTAGGTAAATCTTCGAAGAACACCAGCTGTCAGAATTTTAATGTCTAAACGCCTAATCTGTGCGATTCCGGGCATGGATCTTTAAGAGATTGTCTCTTATTGGTTGCTTTCCGTCTCACGATATATTGACATCCTTGCTGCATCTTCCTCAGTTCTTTATTGGTATGTTGACTGGCCTTCTCGGTCTTTTGGTATCGACTTGTAGAGTAGCTTGTTCCTGATGCATCAAGATTCAACTTCAGCATTCCGTTTATACTTTTCTTCTGCTGACACGATTTTCTTGATGTAAGCTGAAGCCTGGCAAATGCTTTGATGATCTTTGGTTTGGTTTTTTCTTCATATGGCTTCTTCTGCCTTTCAGTGGCTTGAGTTTGCTCATTGTTGCCTTCGATTGGGTGTCCTGTTCACTCCTTATGTGTCCTTTGAGTCGAATATTGTTCCTTCTTGCCACAATTTGAACAGTGGTACTATTTATATGCTTTTTTCAGACTCGCTTCGAGAGGGCAGTCCGCCTCTTTGGGGAAGACCCCAACAACACTCAACCCGACGAGTTCTTCGGCGTATTCGACTCCTTCATTACTTCCTTCGCCGAGGCGCGACACGACAACGAGAACATGAAGCGTCGACAGGAAGAAGAAGAAAAAAGGGCGAAACAAGAGGCAGAACTCAAGAAACTCACCTTGGAGAGGAAGCACAGCCGCGAGGGTATCTTGTCCAAGATCAGCAAGACCATGAGCATCAAGAACGGCGACAGTAATCAGAAGGGGGAATTCGACGATCTTATTTCCGCTCTAAGGACAGGCGACGTCTTTGGTGAGGATATCGCTAAGTTCAAGCGGTCGAGGAAGAGCCGATTAGGGACTGGTGGCTCCCCGCCGCGGCGAAACTCCGCAACCAGGGAGGATAGTAGAGATAGAGTCGTCGCCAACGGCCGCTGTCAGTAAATAAATAAGTTTCGACATGACTGATTTTTTTAAGCTTATTTCGTGGTACAAAACTTCAAATTCATTTTAAATTCTTCGGACATCTTTTCGGCCTATTGAAATCCCTGCTGTCATCCTGACGAATATTGTTATATTTTGTTTCAATGTATACTTTTGTTTATATGTATATTTTTCTCCTATATCTTTACTATTTTAGTCGTTATTTCGGACCATCATGAATTTTTAGATCACTGTAATAATTTTGTACAATATTTAATTGTTAGTATCGTTTGTATTTTATACGAATCAATAATGATCATATTGAATGTTTGTATGGTTAGAATAGATTTTATGTACGTTTATATTGCAACGCTTTGATATAGAACTGATTGCAACAGTGAAATATATCATTGTTAATTTATTTTAATATGCGTTTTATTTATCAACCGAACAAAAACATCAACAAATCCTAAATCTTCCACACTACGAGGATACATTGCCTACTATAGAACCAAACTAAATTTAAATGTCAAAATATTTTATTACTCAACATATTCTCCTCTTAATTGAATACATTTATTACAGCGAACCTTCAACGTCTCTAGACCTTTCAAAAAGAATGTTTCTTCTTGCTCTGGAAACCTGTCCACAGCTTTCATTTCCTCCTCGTTGAAAGAACATTTACGACCTTTTAAACTTCTTTTCAGTTGAGGAAAGAGATGATAGTAGGACGCAGCCAAATCTGGAGAATAAGGGGGGTTTCCTAGTAATTCTAACCCTAAATCACGAATTTTTTGCATAGCAACATGAGATTTGTGTACTTGGGTGTTGTCCTGTAAAAGCAAAACACCTTTGGATAGCTTTCCGCGTCTTTTCTCTTTAATTTTTTTCCCGTAGAGTGGTCAGTAATGTCGAATAGTAATCTCCAGTTATTGTTCTACCCTTATCCAAAAAATCAATCATGTTTACTCCATGGCAATCTAAAAAAACTGAAGCAAGAACTTTTCCAGTAGATTTTTGGACACGAAACTTCTTAGGTCTTGGAGAACCAGAGTCTCGCCATTCCATCGATTGTTGCTATGTTTCTGGATCGTAGAAATGTACCCAAGTCTCATACGTAGTAACAATTCGGTTTAAGACGTCTACATCGTTTTCAAATCGAGCACAGATCGAACGCGATACTTCTACCCTTGCACGCTTTTGGTCAACATTCAAACATTTGGGGATCCATTTTGCAGAAATTTTTCTCATGTCCAAATTGACAAGAACTATATGATGAACGCGTTCGTATGAAATCTTCAGTGCTTCAGATATTCATTTAAGCCCAATTCGAAGGTCTGATAAAATCATGTCTTGAACTGCATCGATATTTTCGGGGACTGACAGAGAAACTGGCCTTCCCGATCGGTCATCATCTTCAATGGAAAATTTACCTCTTTTGAAGCTTGCAGTCCAATTTTTCACGATCGCATACGAAGGACATTGATCACCAAGGGTATTAAGCATATCCTCGTAAATCTGCTTACCTCTTAACCCTTTTAAATAAAGGTACTTGATGATGGCTCGATACTCTAATTTTTCGATTTTTACAATTTCGGTGGACATCTTTTTTTTTAATTTATTGCGTAAATCTGGTATACTTTTTCGACGTCGGACTCCACTTCTAATAAGGTATTGTTCGTTGATATGGTATCGCAATATTTTGTCTATACATGGAACTGGTCTAGGCTAACTAGATATCAATACATAATACATCCTCGTATAACTGTTTGAATTGATGTCTTTTTTTTAAAAAGTATCATCGTTTTCATGATTCAATGAATTCTTACTTCCTCTCCTCTTGCATGGACAGTGAAGAGCTTATCTTCAAATACTGAATTCACTTCAAAGGTCAAGTGTCAATTTGTTAATTGACTTGACAGTCAACTTAAAATTGATTAGTGGGAAAATTGATAAATATTGGAAGAGAAATCAATTGACCATTAATTTGAGTCTCTGCCACTCTTGTGCTGAACTACAGCTTTTTATACTGGACCATCATTGTATACCCCTCTTCAATATATGAGAGTCTTCCACATCTTTTCCACCTGATACTTCCAAATGAATTTTTCCCCAAATTCTCCAACAGTTATCAACTTCAGAGAGATCTCTATTAATTAATGTAGCCCTATATACATGGTGACAATTTCAAAACTTGCCAGGCCAACTATGTCGCGACAAGGATGTTTCCAGAGAAAATGCCGGAACAGGTCAATTTTTGTTCGGAGGGGGACATATTTTGAGCAGAATTGTAATCCGAAATCTCCTCAACCCTAGGGTCTCTAGGTGTAGGAGCTATCACCCCTAAATTCTCAATAGGGAATGTATGATTTCGAAACAAATTTTTCACCATGAATCCCAAAATATCTGATCATCCATGAATCCTTCCCAAAATTACAAGTTGGGCAACCATACCTACACTCCCACGTTCAATGGAACCCATAACGTAGAATCCTCCACAAAACATACTGAGTTGACGGCAGTGTCTCGCTCGGTTTGTTGTCTAACAACCAAACACAATGGAGTAATAGAGAACGAACCACCATCGATCTAGGAACATATTCAATTGAACGAAATAAAATTTTACTTCAATCCAAGAAGGATTCTCTATGAATGGGAGTGTCAAAGGAAACTCAATGAAGTAGGCAAGGACAACAAGGTGCCTTCAGTTTGGGTCCCTGGTCACTCAGGATTCAAAGGAAACGAAGTAGCCAATACAGTAACCAGAAAGGGAGCACGAAAGCCAATCACTGGCCCAGTCCCTTTCTGTGGTATAGGGAAATGCACCTATAAGAAAGACTTTTTGGAGAAGGAGAAAACCGAAAGGAAAATACTCTAGGGAAATCTTCCACTACGGAGTTTCGGAACCGTGAGAACCAAGAATTATTTTTATCTCAGTAAGAATAAGATAGGCTACCTCAGTGGCTTCCTGACAGAACATTGTCGCATTAGGAAGCATGTGATGAGAATGGGCTTGTCAGAAACTGAAGAAGTGTAGAGTGTAGATTCTGTGAGGAAGAGGACGAAACAACCTTCATAAAATCTTGTTGATAGCGCCTCATGTTATAGATATCGAGTGAATTACCATTTCTCTCTCCACTTATCAACTAAAATGTGTGAATTCACACGTAGAATATAATCATACATTCGTATGGAATACGGGTTCGTGATAATTATATACTCATATCTATATACTCCATAAATGACGTAAAAATCAATGAAATATGTCGTCCTGTGTCTGAAATATACCCAGTAACACTCTTAAAGAAAGTTATGGTCATAAATCAACAAAGTGTCAATCACCTGGAACATGTAATCAATTACGAACTTTATATGAGCGTCACCCCAATAATAAATCGGAAACAAACAGATGGAGGAATGTAGACAATAATTTATTGGACTTTTTGCCGGATAATTGCATTTTCAATGAAAAGTTTTTCGAAGGTGTAAGGGAAACAGGTTTGTTAATGTAAGCTATATATCGTAAAACATGGACAAGTTTGTATGATAGTTCTCAATTTGGTACAGGTTACATAATGGGAGTAATAGGTTTTGTTGGAAAACAAGAGGTTTCACAAGCTGCAAAAAAACGATGAATCGAGTGGCGTTTGGAAATATTGTCATATATGGAATTGAATATTTCGAAATAGTTTCATCTACGCAGTTTTCGATTTTCATACTTTTATCGTTCATGTTATTTCGACATAATAAAATTTTATGACCATGGTTGAAATAGAAAATAGTATTTTATGAGGTGGAGAGTGAGCCTTGAAGCTAACAGAAACGTTAACCGAAAAGAATATGAAGGCGACAATTAAAAATTACAAGGAAGAAGATTGAACATAAATCTTAGTTTGATATTACCCCGACTTTGTATTTGTAGTCTGACAAGGGGGTTACATTGCTTCGGCACAATATCAGCTTTGAGTGGATGACAAAGTAGTTCAACGCTTTGATAGCAGCTCGTTTATCAGAATGGATAACTGTGTCACACCCTGATAGACCATGAATTTACCATCATTCTGATCATACCGAAATTGTCAGAAAGCTCAAATAACTTTGGAAAGCTTCGGTATATCAATTGAGTGATATCATCACAGTCTCTTTAAAATTCGATGTGGAATCCAAAAAAGTTTTAACTATTCGAGCCTTTTATTGGAAAAAAGAAGTTTTACTACACAAGATACAGATTCAGAATAACTAATTTCTTATCTAGTATACCGCCATAATATCTATTATTTCATCTATAGTACCTAGGTACCACCATAAAAAAATCACAATTGACTCAAATAGCGGGAACTTCGACTGAAAAGCCCCTGAGTTCTTTCTGGCGTGACGGATCTGCGTGTGGAGAAACTTTATGGCAGCTGAAGACAGATCCCAAGATCCTACCTCGTGTTTCCAAAGACTCCGGGCCCGGAGTTTCATCAGTTTGTTGTTATCGTTCAAGCAAAGCGGTATTGCGAACTGATTCAGTGGAAGTGCGATTGATGCGCGGTTTATTGTCGTTTGCGCGATATACTGGATGATACAGTGTTGATTATTCGACATTTCATCTGGATGAGGTTAGTTGAGGTAATTTAATTCAGTAGGGTACAAAAACAGTTGTTGAATATCTTGTTTCAAAGCTTATAACTGAAATTTAGTTCTCATTCATTTCTACTCGGAAGTAAATATCTAAATGAATCAGAAAAATTAATTTCCTTTTCTAACTTTATGTCACGACGAATTTCAGCTTTTAAATTTGTATTCTGTTTGAATGTTTATGGTTTTTTAACTTCAAAGTGTCGAATCGGAATCATTTTCGAGAAAAATGCAATAGGCATTTCTCCTTAGGGAATCGTTTGCTATTATAAGCATTCCTACTGATTGTCAGAATTTTATAACCAGGGATTTCGAAAACATATACATATTCCACTATTACATTCATTTTAAATAATATCAGAATCGCTTCCAAAATGTTACTGTAGGGGCAATAATATGATAGATATATGTTGTCAAAAAAATGAACAATTGGAATATATGAAATGAAAGTTTACGTCACATTTTCCAAGTTATCGCTGGAAATACATATTGGTTTTCTTTCGTACCACTAAATGTCAATCAATCAATGGATATTTTGAAAGGATCTCGCATTTTTCTTGGGACTCTTTCTAGGATTTTCTCCCATGAGGAGTTTTAATTGAAACACTTCATATTCATTTTGCATACATTTTCCTTGAGTTTTTTCCGGTGAAAAAACAACCATTTGTTTCAAAACTGGTATATTTGCGTGGAGACTTTCAAAACCAATGATGTATGGCATTACCTATTCTCCTATTCAAAATTCACCTAGGATTGCTACCTTTTGTATTATGCTCTATCAGAAAGAGTCTAATGTTTCAAAAAATAACCACCAAAGACGGCAGAAAATTTTTGTTCTATTTTACAAAACCTTTTTTTTCGCTTGTAATATGGAATCCTTTTCGTGGGGACACCCTGTATTATTTCCCCTACGAATCATTTTGAATGAACGCTCACTACTATAGCTCTCGATTTGAGCTTGAATAAGCCTCATATCTTTTCGAAATTCATGAAATAATATCATAATTTGAGTATTTCCTTCTTCTATAATGATAATGATAAAACTGAAGCTGAAAATCATTATGATTTCATTCTAATCGATAATTTTGCATGGGGAGAATTTCTGGAAGTTATTTAGTCGAGGTTAAACAAATAGAAGTAGGTGTGAATTCAACAGCTTTGACAATATTCATTGTCATCAGTGGCTAAGTGATCATGAGATCATCTCAACTCATTTTAATTATAAGTACTGTTATACAATATGAATATTTCCGAATTAATTTGAGAGGGACCATCTGATAATCTTGCTAACATCCTCATGGTTTATCAATATTTCTCAATAACACTGAGGTTGAAAAAAATTTTCAACACACAAAAATCGACTAAACTAAGCTTTCTTGTTTCGTTTTTATCAGTTCACCCTGTATAATTATATAGTGTCCAGTTTTCAGGAACAATTATATTCCCTAAAAAATAGACCTGAATGATTTTCCGGGAATCACATATGGAATAACTCGATATCTATCTGATTTACATGGAGACTCCGACAGTGCGTTAAGCGACGAACCTCAACATTGAGTTGTTTATTTTCTTCTCAAGGTGGGTTTTCCTGATATTCTGATGATTCCAATGAATTGATTCGACGGATAAATCGTCGCTATTTATAATCAATCATAAAAACATCGATTTAAATGCTGCTAAAATTAGATAGAAGGAGAAGATCAAACAAGGATCTGAGAAGACCGTTAATTCACAATATTAGATAGGTACCAATTAAATTTCTACAGAATCGAGTATGAATCAAGATCCCCCAACACGATAAACGCCGAACTTTCTGCTTGTAGGTCTTCCATTGTTTCCGCAATGCGGAATGAGCATTTGGTACTCAAGGCAAGGCTCATTTTTTCTCAGAGATAGCCTTGGGCTAATCATCGTGAATTTCGATGAAAAATTGCAATCAAGAGTCGTTGACCTACTTTGTGGTGAGTGATTGTAGATTCACCGTTTATCTACCAATTACTAGCTTTGATTTTTAAATGCTTTAATTGCCGGTGGATCTTCTAGTTGTTAGCGTAGCTTCTCGAGGAAACCAACAATCGTGTTTTCTATCGTTGTATGGTGGACATCCCTGTGAGTGAGTCATAATACCGCGAAGGCATCGAACTTCCTACGACTATTTGTATAATTGGAAACCAATTATAATATCGCAGGTAATTCGTGTCATACCCGATCGTGTAAGTCAACGCGAGATATAAAGGGCAACGAAAACAATAATCATTCGATAAATCACCCCAACCTCTTGTTTAATGCATCATAAAACTGGGCGATAAGTGGGCAGTGAGACACGAATTGTAGGTGGTACCCCTTATTCATTCCTCACCGGTACTACCTCGATATGGGTTTATGCGTCAAATCCACGGGGGAATCACCCAGTGGCGTCGCAGTTCTATTATCTGCATAAGTAAACATGTCTTCAAATAACAAAATAAGTGTGAGAATTGTCGAATAGAAGAGTGCCTTCATGATGATCAACTGTTTAAAATACCTAAAAATCACTTCTCTTCTTTCCGCAATGAATCAACTCCTACCTGAAAGCTTTAATCCTAGAGTGAGTGCATCCTGAAAATATTAGATGTCGCGAAGGTCTTCATCGGAGGCTATACATTTTTGTTTTCTTATGTTTTCATCAACACTTGGAAAATAAATGTCCCCACCAAAAAGTTTGTATGGAGAATTTGAATTTTTCGAATCAATTGAGGATTTCGCTAGAGTCTTTGTTTTGTACAATAATTCTTCTCATAAATGAGTTGTCCCTATATACAGTATAAATATGATTCAAGATACTGTAGAAATAAAAAATTTAAAGTTAATCCATTTCCGAAGAAGTAGCACTTGTTTACAAACCTGTTGCAAGATGTGAAACTGAAACTGATTATTATTGGTGTTTTCTTTGAATTCGTGGAGATTATATGAAGAATTTCATTGAATTAATGTATTATAAACAGTGTATTGTCGCGTTTATTAAATATGGGTGTTTGAATTGGCTTTTCCCTTCTAAATTGGATCGAAATTCTACGAGGAATTCAAAGGAAGTTATGGAAATAAATGATTGTTTTGTATGTTCTTCATTTGCATGGAAACTTACTACAGAATAACAACACAGAAAGATTTACACCTGCCATAAACTATGATCTAAACTATGATAAAACTGTGAATAAGTTCTGATGATGATCATTGTACTGGAAAAATATTCATAATCAAGAATCACTTGTATGTAAAGTGGTAAATTCATCAATTCAACATCAGTACTTGGCCAGTGAATACCACATATCAAAATATCAGCTAAATACACGATATATTAACAAAAAATATTGTTCGCAGTTGTTTGAGAAACTTTCGAAAAAATGGCTACTATAAACTTCACAAACATTTTCGGTTTTGTTATTACTAAAATTCTTGTCTCTGAAGCTATTTTTCGATCTGGATATAAATCTGAAATTAATTTGACATAATCGTCTATTCGTCCATGTGAAGGCAACAAACGCATATATTCTTTGCAGCAAGGTTTCTCATCAATAGTTATCTATCCATGCTTTTCTCCAGGCCAATTTATTCAATATGCCAAAGGCATTAGTGATATGTAGAGATGAGGCATCTTTCTTAGGAAATTTATGAAAACGAATAGTCCAGTTTTTACTTTTCCTTGAAGAGCAATTGGAAAAGTTTTTCCAGTAGGTACTAGTACTTTGCTTACATTGTTAAATAATCAATCCACTGGCCTAAAATTCAAATAAATCATGAGGATTAAAACATGAATCCTTTCGCTCAGATACTTCACCTTTTTATTTCCATTTTATAGAAAGATGTAGTCACAGCTCAGTACCTCGAATAACGCGGATCAACTTCATAATACTCTTGATGATAATTATGGAATCAAACTTGCTCAACAGTTAGAACGGCACCAGAAAATAAAACTCAAACAAGACACCTTGTAATCTAAAATATGATAAATTTGTGAATAATATATTAAACGGAATATCACTGATATAAATACCTAAACAATTTTTATTTCAATACTAACTAGGAAACAATGAGAACTTTTAAATATCCCTCAAGAATACCTGGATATAAAACACATCTCAGAAGCCCGTAATAGTATATTTCATTACTAGTTCAGAAAGTGAGCTTTTTCCGTGCGTACGCGTGCAAGCACGGAAAAAGCCTTTCTGGACGTGCAATGAACGATATTTTTCATTACACCTCTCTGAAAACAATAACACGGGAAAAATTTTCAGCAAAAAGCATTTCGATATTGTGAAACAATAATTATTCAAAACATTGACATCTACTGTCACGCAATCGTTGCTCTGTGTCTCAGCATAGGAATCATAGGATGCATCTATGCCTCAGCGCACCGTAAAACTTTTTGCGGTGCGTCCGCACGGAAAAGAGTCATTTTCGATGTTCTAAATCTACATGTTAAGATAGGGTTTTCAGTGCGGTGTAATGAAAAAAAATAAACAACATATTATTCGCTTTCTAGGTTGGAATTTTTGCCGGAAGTTATAAATGTATGTAGCATTTCCATTAATGAAAACATAAAAAAACAAAAATTTATAGCTTCCAATAAAGACCTTCGTGACATCTAATATTTTCAGGATAGACTCATTAGAATTAAAGCTTTCAGGTAGGAGTTGAAAGTGATTTTTAGGTAATTTCAAACAGTTGGTCAGCATGAAGGCACTCTTCTATTGGAGTCTCATCCCCTACAATATTCTGTTGCTTCCAATACTGGAGAAAATGCTGAAACAGGATAAAGTAGAGTTGATTGAGGATCAAATTCACATGAAAAACAGCATCGGACAGCAATAGATCTGTTCGATTTTTGTTGCAGAATCTTGTTGATGTTTGATGATTTTTTCATAACATACAATTTCAATTTACGCCTATAATGGAAGTCTGTGTGTTCTTTCCATAATTGCATTTGTCATCATTTCATGCTATAATAAATCACACATAGTGAATTCGTTTCTCCGTGACTTGACCTCCACACATGACGCCATCATTGTTTTTCGTGATTATACAAATCGTGAAGTTGGCTGGTTTCGAAATCCTCGTTCTTCTCCATTTCGTCATACGAGTACATTTAAATAGGATCACAATAGAAATACGAATGTGATAGAACTTGGGATATATGTTGATGAATCCGAATGATTACGAGGATCAAATCATGTTTTCTAACGAAAGATACCAATGTCCAATAAAAAGTCATATACATGTACAACAAGGAGTAAAAAACGATTCAGAACAAAAGAGTAATCTGATTTCTCATAAATGAACATTTGGTGGTCAAAAATCGGTAGCTTTTAAATGGTCACAAAATTTCTGAACTTCCTTTACTTTTGTGGAGCAGTGTATTTGAAAGAGGCTCAGAAATTGGCGGTCAATTACACCTTCTAGAAACTTATGTTCTTCCATTTTTTTTAGTGTCAATTTATAATATTCAACAAAATCTATATGTTCCTGCAGGACAAACCCTTGCTATCTCTTCGAGACTCATTCCTCTAACCCGAGAAGTACTAAATATTCTAGATGCCATCCCCCTGGAATTGTTCCGCCTCTGGCGAAATGAACTGATTCCAGCTACATGATCCCATTCAACGCGGAGCCCTTTGACGTACTGCTAATAATGAATTTCCGCTTCCGTTTGTTTCCCACGTCATGCACGTCAAGCAAGCAATCGTCTTAACGATATTTTAAAACACAGGTGAACTACACCAGCATTGAAAAAAGTCATCGGTGAGACTGCTCCAGAGCTGCAGAGACAGCCAGTTCTTCATCCTCTGCACTCCTATAATGTCTTTATCGCTCGCTGACTCGCGAAATGACATGATAGATACTAATTTGATGAAACGGTTGGTAACCGCAGTAGACGATAGAAAATTGTTGTCGGGATCAGAAATATAGTGTTATTGTGACCACGTTTTTGCAGAGAGTGTTATTATCTGAAGAAGTATATTATTTTCACGCTCTTCCCAGACGGCTATTTTCGAAACGATCGTGTCTAGGTTCTTGGGTGCCAGTGTAGTTCACCCAATTCCTCTCCTAGAAGATAAATTCAGTAAGCATGAGTATTCCATTTTCATAAGCTACAACTTTTTTTTCATTCGGATTCAATTGAACAATAACAATAAAAGTATGCTATTGAGACCCTTTGGAAAGCTTTCAAGAATATTGGAAATGACAGCCATTCAAAGAAGCACAGTTCAGGCCTGGGTAGCTGGCTCTGGTGTAAACAATAGTAATTTATTATCTGAAGTGATGTTAGCTATAAAATAGGTGGAACTCATTCCGCCGTAGCAAATGATCGAGGTAGTGTATATTTATGGTTATCAAATGTATTGTTGTGGTAATATAATGACTAAGATGTGAAATTCAAAGCTGTCATGAGCTCAATACTATCAATTGAAAATAAATCTTAGATTTTTCGCTAATAAATTCCTAGTGGAACACCCACCTGACAGCTTAGAGAAACAATAATCGTTGTCATACTGTATTATACATCAAAAGCTGAACGCAATAACCTAATTTTGAGGCGATCTAACTAAGACGGTATTTGAACCAGATATTTTTTTACTTCCATATTTGGCGGATTTCTAATGGAGTTTGTGGTGTCATAATTACATTTGAAGCTCCAGTTCCTATCGTTCTTGCGGCAATTGAGAGGAATGAAATCAAAGAGCTTGAAAGTTGAGTGAAGAACTCTATAGGAGGTCTGGCTTGTCTGCCACTTCCTAGAAAGCAATTAGCCACTTCGGACCTTCGGATAATGAGAAACGTCTGGCGAGAGCTCTTTTCAGTCGATGATAAGGTTATTGAAGGTTATAAATTTCGTGAGATTCCCTCCGCCGACATACCAAATTTTCCAATATACAGGGTGATTTTTTTAAGTGTTTCATTAGAAGTTTTCGAGGAAGGAATTGCGATACAAATTCAAAATTTTGTATTTTTGTTTTAGAGTACATGAACTCAATTTGTAAAATATTTTCAAGCGGAATCTACTTCCGGTTCTACCGGAAACGGATGTGAACTTCGTTATTTCAAATGGAACACCCTATATATTTATACATATTTGAATTCTTCGTTTAATTCTGCAATGATTTGATGTATGATATGCGCAACCACATCAAGCGATTGTTGAGTTATTGCCTGATTCTCAAATTTTTTGACAGAAAGATTGTCACAAATTAGTGTTTATATCTTCAAAATCCCTCATTGTAAGAATTTTTTTTTGGAGCAGTGAGACAAATGAAAGTACTCTGATACGGCTTCTTGTATAAATTATGAGGAAATTTTATACAGGGTGCCTGAAACAGGGCTTCAAAGTGAGCCTCAATAAAACTACGAAATCTCATTTTTTTCAAATGGAAACCATATAATTTTATTATTCCGATCGATTGCTCGCCAAAAACAAGTTAGAGTGTGCCAAACATTTCATGTCTTTAAAATGAGTAGTTTCGCCGTTATCGAATAAAATTCGGATTTCACGACTAAAGCCAGGTTTCTTTGTCTGAATATCAGGTTTATCAAGATAATTTTCAAGTAGGCTATGTCAATAGTAGTAATATGTCAGTTTTAAACTAAAATTTCTTTATTTAGTCATCATTCATTATCTGCTCTGTTTATTTGTCACATTCGCAGCAAATACAGAAGAGACTTTTGATATATCATTCTAGTGTACCTTATTATTGTTAGTGCTTGTTTTGCATAGTGCTTGATCAATAAACATAAGTAAGAATGACTATTCCTAACATAGCCTACTTTGAAATAGACGAGCATACCACTCAATTCGACAGAATTTCATGAATAAAGCCAGGGTTGTCCCATCAGTCAAATTCAGTGGAATGCTCGTCTATTTCAAAGTAGGCTATGTTAGGAATAGTCATTCTTACTTATTTTTATTGATCAAGCACTATGCAAAACAATCAATAACAATAATAATGAAGAGAATGATATATCAAAAGTCTCTTCTGTATTTGCTGCGAATGTGACAAATAAACAGAGCAGATAATGAATGATGACTAAATAAAGAAATTTTAGTTTAAAACTGACATATTATTACTATTGACATAGCCTACTTGAAAATTATCTTGATAAACCTGATATTCAGACAAAGAAACCTGGCTTTAGTCGTGAAATCAGAATTTTATTCGATAACGGCGAAACTACTCATTTTAAAGACATGAAATGTTTGGCACACTCTAACTAGTTTTTGGCGAGCAATCGATCGGAATTATAAAATCATATGGTTCCCATTTGAAAAAAATGTGATTTCGTAGTTTTATTGAGGCTCACTTTGAAGCCCTGTTTCAGGCACCCTGTATAAAATTTCCTGATAATTTATACAAGAAGCCGTATCAGCGTACTTTCATTTGTCTCACTGCTCCAAAAAAAAATTCTTATAATGAGGGATTTTGAAGATATTAACACTAATTTGTGACAATCTTTCTGTCAAAAAATTTGAGAATCAGGCAATAACTCAACAATCGCTTGATGTGGTTGCGCATATCATACATCAAATCATTGCAGAATTAAACGAAGAATTCAAATATGTATAAATATATAGGGTGTTCCATTTGAAATAACGAAGTTCACATCCGTTTCCGGTAGAACCGGAAGTAGATTCCGCTTGAAAATATTTTACAAATTGAGTTCATGTACTCAACAAAATTTTGAATTTGTATCGCAATTCCTTCCTCGAAAACTTCTAATGAAACACTTAAAAAAATCACCCTGTATATGACGATATACTTCGAAAATTACATGGAGATCCCAACAGTGGGTCAAGCGACGAACCTCAAAGTTTCACTTATCTTCTAATACACGAACAAATCACAAGATAAAGGTCCTGTAATAAAAATTTCATTGAAGTGAGTATAAATTGAAATTCAATACAAACTGAGGTCTGTATTTTTGTTCTACTTGAACGAAATTACATTCATTACATTCCGATTTCTGTATTTCCGAAATTTGTCGATTTCTGTCAGCTACTTCAATTTCATTTCGTTGAATTCTTGAAAATGAATCTATCTACAGGATGAGAGCTCAGAAGCTCTTGACTATGAGTCAGTGCTTTAGATGACTCATGTTTCATGTGGAAAATCTACATCGTACCAAATTTATATTCAAGTTTCCCACATAACGATTCAGTATACATGATATCACAAAGTAGCTACATTATTAATAGCATTCTCATATAAAAAATTAACCTATTGTGCGTAATGTCCAGGTGACGAAAAAATCTCATTCCAATTACACAATTTTCGTGAAGACACAAGATCCATTACATTCTTTTCACGGAATCGCTCAACTTCTGTTCTCGAATTGTTATCTTCATTGTTTACTCAACTTAACGGTGCGAAATTTGCTGCATTCTTCAATGGAATGACGTTGTCTCACATTCCTTGGATACTGTGAGGAACAACAGTTAACCAATAATCCTATTTTTGGTGAATCGGCATAATTGTGCTTTTTCAGTATCGTAAAGATAAAATCAAAATCCTGGAATAGGATTTTCTTAGCAGTCACCATCATTTTCAAGTATCGAACAAATTTTTTCATTCTTCAAGAATTGCTTCCGAGGACCTATTCGTTGATCAACATGTTTTTGAAAATTAATCAAAACTTCATATGAAAAAAATTTTCAGCTGGAATGAGATACCCTGTGTGTAAACTATACCCTCATGTTTTCGAGTGACATCCATGGAAGAATGACGATGTGAGTTATAGTCGGAAGATCCACATGACTCATGACAAGCTAATCACTGAACAAAGCGACCATTGGTTAAATGGCTCAGCAGGTTTTATTGGAACTCTATTGCAGATAATTCAATCCTGCATAATAAAACTGCTATCAATCATGGCATATTATAATAATCCACAAGAACAGATGTCAATAGATCGCATCCCATAAAAACGTCTTATAAGTATTGTAAACTTGTTTAATTTATATCCACAGATTGTTCCAACTCCATTCCACGTACTGGAATTTTTAGATTCGAGGTTAATAGTTATCCTTGTGAGAAAATCATTGAAGTATATCGACTAGGTTATATTGGACACTGAAAAGTGGAGAAATGATCACATTAGAATGACAGATTAACCTGGATTTGATCAGAATGACAGTATGATGTTTCAATATTTATAGCAACTAGATCTATCTAGAGAAAATTGTCCATAAGGACTCACCTTCGATAAACTGTATTCCAATCTTCTGATACCAAAGGAGCAATATGTTCTCTTTACCTCATATTGCTGGTGAAAGTAACCTCCTCCAGAAAATTCGAATAACTAATTAACCGTCCTGGAAATTACTGAAAACGATTGGCACATCCAAGGTTAAATCAATTAAATCCAAACCATCAAAATCTAGATTGCCATATTGCTTCCAATTATAAGTCAGGCATGCGGAAAAGACTTCCTCTTTTAACAGAATGAATTATAGAAACATCTTTCTGAGAGCAACGCATTATACAGAACGAAGAAAATGATAATAAAATATATTACGTCACGAAGAGTGGTTACATACAGTACACCGCCTGATCCTAAGTGTACACATTTCTAGATATGGAAGAATGAAATTAGTTCTGCTCGGTAGAATCCTTGCTCGACAGTGATGTCCATCAATTACTCGGTCATTATTTGTGCAGAGATTACGGAATCGAAGCCATCAGAATACAAAGATGAAAATTTTATTCTCTGAGTGACTGCTGTAGGAGCGAAAATGTAGAAAAAATTCACTACTGCAAAAAATCCTTTGAAAGATATTGATTCTATCATCAGGCTCTCTCCTCATCACTTCATCGTTTCAAAGATTCTGCTTCGTTTTAGTCTTGAAAACCCTTGAAAAACATCCTTCCTCCCATATCTTCAGAACCTATGATTCGAATGATATGAATTTCCAGCAGAGTTAACTATTATAGACAGAGTAAGGTTTAAAATTGGTCGTATTATTCTACGTCTTATACTTCAATTGGGATGAAAGGATTTCTATTGGCCAATGGATGAAAATAATCATCACAAACATACCCAAAATGGACTGCTCTCATGATCTTGCCTTGATTTTATCAGCTCATATTAAATGCTTTCAAAGTATATCATTTAAACGTTCCGTTCAACTCTAAGAATTCCATCACGTTTCTTTTACTGCTCACACTATGAGAACCGTAATATAGGTAGGCTATGATAGCAACACCGGAACGTCTTGTGTATTTTCTGAATTTGTTGGGTATATTGACCCCCCTATTCTGCTGTGGGATATGGAAATTGTATTCGGCATAAAAAGTTTTTCGCACATCTTTACCGCTTCTTTTGTTGTCTCGACAATACTCAGCCTAGCGAAAAATAATTCTTTGTTTTAGGTTTTCGGTTTCTAGGTCCATATGATTCGATTGGTCCTAGGTATACACACAAAATAAAAAGTTTTCTATGAGTAGAGAAAAAAGGCAAGACAAGTTTTGAAGAATTGGTGATTCAATTAACATTCCTTCCCTTATTTTTTCGATTTAATTTCATTTTCCATTGGACTCATTTCGAATATTCTTCCACAGGACCTCAATTTGAATATGTGGGAATCAAGTTCAAAAGTAAATAACTAATGTAAGTATCGAATATAAAAATACAATCCTTCACTCATTATGCTACTGATATCTATCTTATCTCAATTCTCTATTTGTTGAAGAATCTCTATAAACTCAGATTATGTTTGAATTGATAAATTCAGGCAATGAAGAATTGAAAATTTGGATTTTAACAACTCAAACTTTTGGCGATTTTTTCACTTATGATGCATTCAGTTCCACAAAGAGAGGAATTTAAGGATCCTGAAAAAATGCTGCTATGATCCATCTAAGCAATCAAATCCTTTTCTCTGACACATTTTCGGTATGTTAGTCAAATTTTGGATAGCCGCTCTTATATAATAGTTCAATAGGACGGTCCTTCTATTTCTTCATTCACCCATCATCCAGGATTGATATATTTAAGTGATACATGGCAGTTAGCACACAGTCGTGTTGCATGTCTTTCCATTTCACAGTTTGACTAATGCTCATGCTGGCCCCTTTTTCAACATGACCATTTGATGTAGGTATCTACTCCGTGTTATGTGCAGATCTCTCGAATAAATTCAGGTAACATTGTCTCTGTTGCAAGAGAACACTAGTGAATGTACTATTTGGCTCTCGTCAAAGAGAAGCTTGAATCAATGGCAGAAAATATAGGAAGTATCACCCAGATTTGAATTATTCAAGGAGAAGCTTAAGTCCATAACTTCGAAAATATAGTATAGTCAATAGATATCAATATTTCTTATTAAATTCAGCTTTTACATGTAAAATTCAAACTAATAACTGAAAAATTATCCAGTATCAGTATGATATATCGAATTCAACTGGAAAAATGTCTCCATTTCGATATTATCAATTTCACTAATTATTCCACATGAAGTAGGTCATATGCGCACATCATGTATTCTATGACCAAATACAGAGATTTCGCTACTGTACAACACTTGACCTTCTTGTGAAATTACGAAGCAGATCAAATCAATCATAATTTTTATCATCGCTGGCATTTCATGGCAACTAATTACACCAAAACGACAGTTTGTCGCCTAATCCAACGCTTCGATCTCCGATTCACAGCTTGGAAATGTGATATTTTCATGATTCACAACGCTTATTTTCTAGCCGTAAACATAGAATCTGATCGTAAAAGACGTTTAATTGCTGAATTTAAGTATTCATTTATGCTTTCAACGTTAGTTCCATAAATCTCAATGTCTTCACAGGGAGTTTTCTTGGGACGGGGTTATTTATGGTATTTTCAACTCGTGGTATTGCGAAAGCTTATGTAAGCTATATATTTTTGTTGAATCTTCACCCAATCATTATCACGAAAACCTTTTCAGGAAAGGTATTATAAATATTTGCTTGAAGCCGAATATTAACTGTCCTAATCTTTCATTAAATTTAGTGGAAATTGACAAGGTAAAATTGGGAATCTCATATCATCATTAAAGGGTCATTTCTAGTTGTAAATACTAAAATTTTCTTTTTCTCAGTTTTCCAATCCCTTCAATTTCCGAAAATCTGTATAAGCTAGCAAAGTCACAAATTGTCATTCAGTTTGATTAGGCTTTCTGTGAAAACGTAAAAAACCTCATAACTTGCTCTAAAAAATTGATCTATATCATATTACTTATCATCATTAATGTGATACCGATAAATCACTTTCAGTTACCTCAATTTCACCTAAATCGTTATTTAATCGAACACACTAACATCATTGATAGGTGCTGATCTAGATGTCGGATATTCTACAAAAAAAATGGTGCCGTACTGCTTCTGAGAAAGTCTAGTTTCATCACAGCCTCGTTAGATTAATTATGCTCCAGTCTGATTACACACCACTTGACTTGCAAATATTGTTTTTTGTTGAGAAAGCACCTTTAATTGCACTTCTGAAGCAAGCATGCTCAAGATATACACAATCATGTACGGTACAACCGAACTGATTGGACGTAAGAAATGATGAGGTGGATTTCGAAGATAATTAATGTTGAAAGTAGGTACGAGGGGCTTTCAGAAATCAATTATTCACGATTACTGAATCCAATGAAAAATGTGTGCTCTGATCTTTGCTTTTTCGTTTTTAGGGAAGACAGGACTCTTCTTTCTGTTTCATACAGACGATAATTCGATTTATTTCCCGAGAAATGCTTGGGTTTGCATAAGGTGTGTTTTGCAAAAAGGAACCTTTGTGTAGAAAATAAAATGAGATACCTAGTCATTTCATCCATTTGTTGAAGGAGAACAGAAATATTTCAATATTCGATGAGAACCTTTTGTTGAAATAACTATACTGAACTAACACAGATACCAACAAGGTTTTCGAACAACTGGATGTCATTCTTGCCATCCAGTCTAACAGAACTAATCTTCATGAACATAATTTCAATATAATACAGATAATTAAGAGATAAAAAGTCAATTGGAACTGTAAAATGATTTGCTAAACTTAATAAATCACCATCTAGAATTCAGGGCAACTATAATGAAATCATTTAATCTAAATAGATCTGAAGGATATGCATCAAATGATTGAATTATTCATAAATTGACTATGTGGCTCGAATGGTTAAGATAACGTCAACAAAACTTGACTATATGCTTGTCAAGCTCTTATCAAAAGCTTGACATCAATTAAAACCACTACAGAATGGATGTGGTGCACATTCAACTGTTCTCTGAGTCCAGTGCTACTAATTTTCAGCAAAAATTTATAATTGGTCACTGTTTTTTGTGCGCTCATTCTACCTAAATGAGAGCTATATAATGTCTCTATTCTTTCGAATGTCTTACGTTTGATGAAACGGAAAAAAATTATCTTCTTTATTCACCTTTTTTGATGAAGTTCATCACATAATCCTCAAACTGACCAAAGATTAACACTTTATCAAATGTCAGCATCTTCACATGCGTTGTAGAAATTGTATTTCATTATAAGATCGAATCGCACAAAATTTATTTATAACCATAAACATAGTTTATTACTCAACATTCACTCAAGAACTATCCTTCAAGCATTTGATGCACTTAATTGATCATCACTTTAACCAGCCCAGTTCTCACAGAGACGTATTATGAAAATGAAATTAAACGATTTAGCACTAGATTAAACCGAGGAATATCCTGCGAGATATCAAATCTATATTGTTTATTGTTAGGTCGTTCTCTCGATTTACTTTGCTGTTCTATTTACTTTATTATCAATCTATACTACCGTAAACCTACTTCCATTGTTGATAATATTTTCTACTGCATTGCAGCTAATTGTCCATTAATGAAAGGCTCATTGCAATTACTCCAGGTGATTCATTAACACTTCACCCACTAGTTTCAATCTTGAAAAAATTATCTTAATGAGTTTCAGTTTCTGTTTGTTTTTTATCATGCAGAAGTTTCTTATAAATGCAATAGTTAATTCAGGAATTTTATCCAGATGCAATTGGCAGCCATGTGAACTTTAGAATCTAGATGGATATTCAATAATGGAAGTAAGCTGTACTGACGGGGATTTTGTGTGTTTTGTCTTGATTTATTCCACTTTATCATTTGTAGTTGATGGATTCTACTCCATAGATTTATGTTGTAAAAAAAATATGGTATACGTTGAAGGCTCCACTAATTAATGACTTCGTTGTCATCGGCAATCAAATGAGATGTTTGCTGGCAAACGGAAACCACGTCGATCTGTCTGAAAATTTGCATCTGATTATGCGCTCTATAAAAATAATGGCTTGGAAGGAATCCTCAGGTAAAAATGAGAATTGAAGGTGAAGGATTTATTACAAGGTTACACATCACCGATCAAGATGCATTTCGTCTTAGATTATAATTTTTGATGGCCCAATAAATGCAATCGCTAGATAACAGCGCTAAAAAACTGATTTGAATTCGTTGTGGCCTTTAATTATTTCACCAATTTGATTACTTTTTGATTTCGTCGTAAGATAATTGGAAGGATAATGAAAAGGGGCTTTTACTGTTATTAAATAGTAATTCAACTCAATATTGATTTCCCCGAAATTCAAGATCCTGCAAGGCCTAATTGGAAGAAACCAATTTTTTCATTATGCCCTGATATATAAGAATTTCTTTCTGCCTGTTATTTTGGCATGAAAGCGGAAAGTTTTAGCAAGATTACAAGTTTCAATTCAAACTCCACAAACTTGTCCAACCTTTTACTAAGGACTAAAACGTGTACACTCACTCAGTCACTCACCTAAAATCGGAGAAATTAATTATTTTCCTCTACAAAAATTAACATCAAACTTGAAGCCATGTTGATAGACTGAACGCATAAGATTTATTAAATTAAACATCAAATGCAGTATAAGCTACAGGACGACAAATAGTAAAAAGACTGGCACATGAGCGTATTCACTTCATTCCCGCCATTTTAGCTTGATTAGTGCCTTCGGCGTGAATCAATCTCCCCCTTCGAAGTCAGTTGAACCGGAAGCAACAGTTGTAGAGGGCAAGTGAACTGCGACAGCAGGTGTATTTGATTAAATTTAAAACACTTGTCTACCATTTGGCTAACGGATAACCTTTCTATAAAGTAACTCTTGTAATTTCTCAACAATACCGTCAGGTCATCTCCGTATTCTACGAAATTCAAATGGCAAGAATGACGATTAATTCTATCGAAACGATTCGAATCGGCAACATTTTATAGGTTTCATGACCAATGCTGCGCACTAAAACCCATATGGTTTTGCAGCTAACGGTCCATGGACTTGAGCATCTGACATCCTGTAGCATTCACTTTCTGTCGACAATTTCAATCCTGATGAGGAAATACCTTCTCACTTTCATTGTATCAGTTCGGTATTGCTGTTTTTAATATGCAAAATGGTAAAAGAAGACCTTCAAGGATGCCGACTGAAGGCTGAATGAAAGTAAATCAATATTGCCTGTTATAAAATTCCGTCATAACAAATCGTTCCCGTTCAAATTTGATGATATACTAATCCCTAACCTTTGTCTATTGAAAGATAAACGCCTTGGGCTCTTGCAATTCCAAGGTTTCTCAATGTGACTGTAAATCATGCTGTTTAATAGTTTAATAATCCCATTTTAATTTTATGCAAAGTAGAACAGTTTTCTTTCACAGTGAATTTCCCAATAGGAACGATAAGGAGGTGTTTGAGATGAAAATTTATAAAAGCAATAATCCAAGGGCGGATTTACGGGGGGTAGAGGGGGTAATTACCACCCCATGAGTATCGAAGTCCTTAGAAAAAGTTACGCAATGTGGTGCACATAGAATATTTCATACATTGTGTACCTGATTTTCAATGGTTATTACCCCATGAAAAAAAGCTATATTCCCCCTTGCTCAGAGCACTCAAAGTAGTAATAATATACAAAACTAAAGTGGATACGACTTAAGAAACGGGAGCTATGACGATTTGAAATTTCCAATTTTTCGAAAAATACGATTTCGAAGGTGAAAATCTAAATCATAATACTTAGGGCTCTGGAAAGTTTTTTATTGAATAGAGCGACCTCGAAAACCTACATTTTGATACCAAAATCGTCCATGTAGCCCTCATAACTAATGAATTATTTCGATTTAATTTTTTCGATATTTCATTTTCGAGTTTTGTTCTGAAGCTCAGAGCACTCAAAGTATGGGTGATAGGAATCACCAAATTGTGTATTCTGGGAGATTCGAATGGGTTGAACACATTATCGATTGAATAACACTATTAGATTTTCCAGGGAATTCGTGTTGACGGCAAATATGGGGTTTTTAGGGGGTCATACCTCTTATGCATTTTTCACACAAAATTTTGGGATTTTCGAAATCGATTTTATTGTTTATAGAGATACTTTGGACAATGCTGATGAACAATATACAACCCTCATGTGGATGCGACTAAAGAAACAGAAGCTATGACGATTTGAAATTTCCAATTTTTCGAAAAATACAATTTCGCAGGTAAAAATCTAAACCATGATAGTTGGGGCTCTGTAAAGTTTTTATTGAATAGAGCGACATCGAAAACCCAAATTTTTTGATACCAAAATCGTCCATGTAGCCCTCATAACTAATGAATTATTTCGTTTTAATTTTTTCGATATTTCATTTTCGAGTTTTGTTCTGAAGCTCAGAGCACTCAGAGTATGGGTGATAGGAATCACCAAGTTGAGTATTCTGAAAGATTCGAATGGGTTGAAGACATTATCGATTGAATAACACCATTAGATTTTCCAGCGAATTCGTGTTGATGGCAAATATGGGATTTTTAGGGGGTCATACCCCTTATACATTTTCACCCAAAATCTGGGATTTTCGAAATCGATTTGATTGTTTATAGAGATACTTTGGACAATGCTGATGAACAATATAGAACCCTTATGTCGAGGCGACTAAAGAAACGGGGGCTATTACGATTTGAAATTTCAAATTTTTCGAAAAATACAAGTTCGCAGGTGAAAATCTAAACCATAATAGTTAGGGCTCTGGAAAGTCTTTCATTGAATAGAGCGACCTCTAAAACCTACATTTTGATACCAAAATCGTCCATACAGTCCTCATAACTAATGAATTATTTCGTTTTAAATGTTATTTAAGTGTTATTGCGCTGATTGCTGGAATAAGGCCTGAATTAATCGAAAAAGTGGTCCAAAATTGGTCTGGTCGAATGTGGTTCCTCAGAGCTAGTCGTGGTGAACATAACTCCGGTAATTATTTTCAAAACATAAATGCCATAAAATTATCCTTTAAATAAAAAAAATTTGACTTGTATCTTAATTTAAATGTGTTTTCTTTCAATTTAAAGTTCTATCACTCTAAAAAAACACCCGATATTTTGATTTGTGTGAATCAATTCACCGAGATAATTACCATTTCTCATTCTCCCTTACTATTTTCCCACAGTATGGTCATGCATGACCCCATTTCCCATATAGACACAATTTTTAGTTCAGTCATCTGATAGGGGTGTAGATAACATGCCCATATGTTTTCAGTTCATCGTACTAGATATCCTTAGGCATAAACAGTGGGAACAACAGGAAATTTACCAAGCATCCTATTAATTTTAGCAAGGATAATGTACCTTATGGTGCTTCGGGACCATATGGAATTTCGTGGGTATTTGGGTATATCATGAGCCATGGTTGAGTATGTAACGTGGGAACTTATTCAGTAAAGCATGAGTATCGTGTATATGTATAGGAATGTTGACAATTTGAAAGAATCACATTTTTACAGGATCAACCTTTGGGTGGTTTTCACGCCTGTAGGCATGAAAATGCCTATGCTTTCGAAATACTGATATTCAGTTTCGATAATTGTCGAGCAAAGCATTAAATATATAATGAAAGATAATTAGTCGTAAAGATGAATGACTTTAAACTTCGCGAATCGGTGTTTAATTTGATGTCATACTGGTTTAATGGCAATATATGAATGTGAAGGTAGAGAACTGACGTCTCACTTATAGCAACTTATAGTTCGCAGGCCTTCAATAAAGTCTCGCAGTTAACCAAAGCGCCGTTCAGTTAAATTCCACGAATACTTGAAAGATTTGTTTGAATAACGATAAAACTCCTCCAGGATCCTAATAGCTACCGGAAACTGCAAAATTCCGCAGCTTCTGCTGTTCGCAAGCGTAAATCCATTTGCAGACCGAAATAATTATTCGCTTCCACGTGTAGAGTATTCATCCTGGGACTTAATATTTCTTGTGTTATACCCAGACTTGTTTTGAATACTAAATCTTCTTTATGACAATGGCAGCTCACTCCAAGTCGAAGTGACAAAAGAATTCATTATGAGTCATCAAAAAAGCACCTAAAGTGTTGTGAACCTGCCCACAAGATTGTTAGGTGTGTGTTTGCTTGGTAAAGAACAATTTGATAAGTGCAGCAATAAAAATTCTTGTTGTTTCCTTCCGAGAAGAGAGAAATTGTAACATCGACAACCGCAAAACCTCCTCTTCACGTCGTTTGTCTGGATAGATATTCGTGGTATTTTGGGAGTGTCGTAGGAGAATAATAGAAAGAATTCGAATGAATGAAGGCTGGTTTTGAATTTAGGAGATTGGCATCTTCAATTATTCAATACCTGCTACACTGCGTAAAGAATAATTGAGTGGTCATATGGGTTCGATACAAGGTAGTGACAAATATTTTGGTGCTCGAATCGAGTTGTAGATCTCAATCTGGAACTCATTCTTTTCAACAAATTGAGTATGCTACCGGTGGCAAAATGGAATTAACTTGATACAATCGATGATGAACCTTAGGCAGAAACTTGCTTCATTTATTCGTATAACATGTGGGTGAGTGCCAATTTTTAATTGACAAGAGGCTCATTGAATGGTTTAATATTCGAAATATTGCAAAACTCCACAATTTCGTGAAAGTTTTCGAAGTTTCTGCACACATTGAACAGAAAACAGAGGGTTAAATTCGATGAAAAAGGAAATGAGTGTCCTTAAGAGATCCAACAAATGCTCAAATTGAGTCCCGTCAAATTTCTTTCGGCTTTGCCATATAAGCTTCGAGCTTCTTCATGTAACATTTGGTAAATTGAAAATTAAATTAAAATTAGTAGAAATTGATGGTAAATGATCTAAAATTGAAATAAAGAACGCTTGCCTAATATTCATTATGCAGCAGGTAGATCAGCTAATTCTTTATTGCGTTAAGGTAAGGACTGAACGAGAATAAATTCGCTATCACAAGAACGCCTATATCTCTTGACCCAATTGAGAAAAAATCAAAATTTGATCATAGTTAGCTTTGTTATGAACGTCAGAAACATGTGGAACATTTACCTCATAGATATTCCAATTCTCTGTCGCAAAATGTCAAGCGAAGTGGAAACACGAGAATTTATAGTGAAACTTTTTCAAAATAATAAAAAATGGAGCTTCAAAAGAATCGCAAAAGAGGCTCGCGTTCGTCCGGAAATGGTATCAAGAGTTGTTGAGCGCTTCAACGAAGATCTTACAATTAACCTCAAGGAAAGAACCGGGAGGAAAAAGGGGTTTCATAGCCCAAAAAAAGTGAAGAAAGCCATCAGCCTTTTTCAGAAGAATCCTAACCTTTCAGGACGGAAAGTGGCCCAAATAGTGGGTTGTTCGCAATCAACCGTTCAGAAAATCAAGTCGAGTTGTGGGCTTAGAACATACAAAGTGCAGAAAGTGCCAGACAGGAACGCTGTGAAGAATCAAGAAGCGAAATCAAGAGCAAAGAAATTTTTCAGGAAATCTTTTTCCTGTTGCGTGATGGACGACGAAACCTATGTCTTGGCTGATTTCTCGCAACTTCCTGGTCAGGAATTTTATACTGCAGATTCTCGTAGAAATGTTGACGAACAATTTCGCGTGAAGAAACAAGCAAAGTTTCCTAAAAAATTCCTGGTTTGGCAAGCAGTTTGCACTTGTGGGAAAAGGAGCAAATTTTTCGTTGGCTAAGGATCTGTTGACTCGAAGATATACATCGAGGAATGCTTGAAGAAGCGACTTCTACCATTTTTACGTGAGCACGATGTGTCAACAATCTTTTGGCCAGATTTAGCTTCATGCCACTACAGCAAGGCCACCAAGAAATGGTACGTAGCTAATGAGGTGGTTTTTGTCCCCAAAGAGGCCAATCCACCAAATTGCACAGAACTCAGGCCAATCGAAAGATATTGGGCCCTGGTAAAAAGAGAATTGAAAAAGACTAAGAAATCAACGAAAACATTAGCGGAATTCAAGCAAAAGTGGAAGACAGCATCCCAGAAAATGACTGAGAACACTATAAGAAGCATGATGGGAAAAATTCCTGAAAAAATCCATGAATTTCGAAAAAATAGTTTTGGTTTTTTTATTGTAAAAACAGTTTCCATTAGAATTAGAAGATGATTCGAAAATGAGTTTGATTTTCGAAATCGGTCCTTAAAACCTTGAGAAGAAGAAATTTATTATATTTCCTTGAGGTACTTGTAAATGAATTGTAAATAAACCGAGAAAAGGTAACATATCTAGTTTCAACAGTGGAACCCTCCTTGAATTCGAAGAGTTCTTACACTCTTCATAACCACATCATCCCATCCTATATTCACAGATTAATGACCAGCTTGCAGAAGGTCCAGTAGGAAAACGTCACTTATATTATTAAGATGAATCATTGAAACCTTTGTTATTCAATTTTGAGAAACAAATAAAAAAGGAACAGGATCATATGCTGAATATTGGCAGGATACATCATTCATAAAAATAAAAAAAATCAAAAAGCTGCAATGCCGTTAAGTTATCTTCCATCTCCGTTGTTCTTTTCACGCTTTCTACTCCAAGAACAACGATTTCAGTATTGCACATTTCGCGGCACACACCGTTGATTCCAAGATTTCAACAACGGCCACTTGTTCTGAATCGGAAATATTCAGATTCAGGGAACCAACAGCCATAGAAATGGCGGTTGCAGATCGCCGGAGTGGAACCATAACCGTCCGTTGAGAACGGTAGGTTATGCTCAGCTGATCCTGAGACCCTTGAAACCAACCTCCACCTTTTGTTGGTCAACAGGTGCCTTCTAGATCGATTCGCAGGTGGTTTATTTTCGGATGTCCTTGGGATCGAGATGGATGATTAATTTTTCGATACCATCTTTGTGGTCACCTGTTGTAAACGTACAAGTAATCGTTATCTCAACGAAAATCGAAATTTCAAATACACACAACCAAACTTATATGGAATCACCCAGTATTAAGATGAAATAAAAAGTGCACGTGTTTACTCACAAAAACAGTTAGGTTCATAAGCACTTGATAAGATTTGGCTTTGCAGTGTCGATTTTACCATTTCGTTCGAACGTCGCAGTGAATTTATATTTTGTTTTTTTTGCGAAGTTTTAAAAAAAATGCCTTATGTGGGGTTATCGGAAGTCCAGAGAGGAAGAATTATTACTATGGCAGAACAAGGTTTGTCACAAAAACAGATTGCAAGAACGGTGGGGGTTACACAAGGGGTTGTTTCAAAAACCTATGCAAGGTTTCTGGAGTTAGGAACCCTAAAGAATAGGCCGAGAAGAAGTCGTGGAAGAGTAACTACAGAAAGGCAGGATCGCTTTTTAGCCCAAACAGCAAGAAGAAATCCCGCAGTATCTCATTCAGAGCTTCAAAGGCAATTTTTGCAAGCTACAGGTGTTAGTGTTTCTGTCGAAACTATCAGAAAAAGACTTCGCGCTCGGAAATTATTCAAGAGAAGAGCGTTAAGAGTTCCAGAACTATCAAGGCAAAATAAAGTTGACCGTTTTAATTGGTGTTTAGAGCATGAAAATTGGACTATTGAAGATTGGAAAAATGTCTTATTTTCGGATGAGACCAGAATTGGCCTACGATCAGACGACCGGCGTGTTCGCATTTTAAGAGGTAGAGGGAGGCAAGCTAGGCTCCAAGCTGCAAGACCGATCCCTAAATACAAAGGAGGTACTGTAATGTTTTGGGGCGGAATTATGTTTGGTGAGAAAACTCCTTTAATTCCCATTAGACAATCTCTGACAGGGCCTAGGTATGTTGATCTAGTGCTACAACCTGTAGTGAGGCTCTGGCGAAGTGCTTTTGGAGATTATATCCTATTTATGCAGGATAATGCACCTCCACATACCAGCAGAGTTGCAAAAAATTTCTTCGAAACAGAAGGTGTGACTGTTTTAGAGTGGCCTTCTTGTTCACCGGACCTTAATCCTATCGAGCACTTGTGGGATAGGATCAAAAGAAAAATTAGAGCTCGTCAAAATAATCCTGGTAACGCAGAGCAACTTATACAAGCGGCTTTAGAGGAATGGGCCAATGTTACAGAAGAAGAAATTAACAACTTAATAGAAAGCATGCCTCGTCGAATTCAAGCTTGTATCAAGGGGTGGTAATACTGATTATTGATTTGTTAAAATCGTCTTATTTGTTGTTCAATTCTCAGTTACATAAAAATTATTTTTAGAGAAATTTACACTTCTAATTTTCTGTTCTATTATAAAAATAATCTTTTAATAATTTATATTATTTTTGTAATAAACTTGTTTTGGGAAAACTGCTCTTCACTTTTCAGCGACTTTTTTTTAATTAAAATTCGTTTTTTCCAAATAACAGGGTGATTCCATATAAGTTTGGTTGTGGTATGCCTATCACTCCAAGATTGGTATAGCTGGCTGATAAGCGCACACTTCAATAATTGATATTTGTAAGCAGGACGAAAATTCAAAATGATTTTACCCACATCTAACTCTAGGTAGGTCATGGCAGAATAATCAAGAAGTGGCAAATTAAAAGCAGGTAAGTCTCATGGTGTCGCGAATGACGCTAATCGCTATTTTCCCTACCTCCATGCCCAGCCATATCGTTATCCATAAGTGTCTTATGTGTGAGCTGCGCTTGCGTATTGGGTGCAATTTTGGGGATGTCTGAAAGCTCGCATGGTGTACGATGGAACGAAGAACGAAGTCATTCAGTATTGTTTACACTCAGCAGGCGGCACAAGTTGAACTTGTAGTTTGTCTTGAGCTAACGCGCTAACTGCTATCGTGATTGCGATTAAAAAGGAATTTGTGATAAAAAACATTTTTATGAACTTTTGTTTTCTTTATGGATTGTGGATAAGGTCGCGTTGAAAGTTTCCCTTATTTCTGGATGCGAAGAATAAATTCGATTTTGAATTCGCAAGGAGTATACAGTAAAAGAAGGTCAGTATATCATTCATAATAATACACTGCGCAAAAAAATTAACGCACATTCTGAATTTCTCAATTTTAATGAAAGTTAACTCTACATTGACTTTATAACTTATTTTTTATGTTCTCTCGGGAAGGTTTTAAACGAAACAAGACACATAAAATGGAAGAAAAATTCAGGATTTCACCGAATCTTACGTGAAAGAAGAGAAATGAACAATTTTCAAAATACTGAAATGAAGTCATTTAATACTTGGTATTTCCACCCCTTGCGTTAATTACAGCTCGGCAACGACGGTTCATACTCAAAATGAGTGATCTAAAATGTTCTGATCTAATCCTTCCCAGATTTCTCCGAGTTGGAGGAGTCATTAAGAGTAGCTGGATGATTTTCTGAACTTCTCAGCCTTCTATTGAGGTTGTCCCAAACCTGCTCAATCGGATTGAGATCTGGACTTCTTGCTGGCCATTCCATTCGAGAGACTTCAACCTCTTCAAGGTACTCCTGAACGATGCGCGCACGATGGGGTCTGGCATTATTGTCCATAAAAATGAAATTTTTACCAATGTAAGAATGTTCCTTATATACTTATCAGCATTCATAGCTCCATTATCAACGACCACTAGGTCTGTGCGAGCAGTCAAAGATATTCCACCCCATACCATAATCGATCCTCCCCCGAAACCAGTAGTATTCAGGAAATTGCACTGAGCATATCTTTCATGTGGACGTATGTATACAAGGGAACGTCGATTACAATGGTAGAGGCAGAATCTAGACTCATCTGTGAAGAGAACTCTTTCCCAATCGGCCTCTTCCCAATGGATATGCTCTCTCGCAAATCCAAACGCGCCCTCCGATGGGCTGGGGTAAGAGCGGGGGCCTCTTGCCGCGACACGAGGCCTTAAATCATATTCTCTGAGGCGATTTCTTATTGTCTGAGTGCTAATTTGCACCTCATGAGTTTGCTCAAGCTGATTTTGAAGGAGGCGAGCGGTTGCAAACCGTTGTCTCAACGAAGAAACTCTCAAGTAACGTTCTTGAATGGCAGTTGACACCCGTGGTCTACCCTGTCCTGGTCTTCGGACATTCATACCTGTCTCCCTGAATCTGCAACATTCTCACACTTGTATGGGAAACTCCAAACCTTTCTGCAATTCTTGTGTTGTATGTCCACCCTTCTCCTCGCAAAACTACCGCTTGGGCACATTAATCTTGGGTCAAATTGCGTGTTTCTCGTTGCATAGCGATCGAGTGTAGAAAATTGAACGAAAGAAAAACTATTGATCACTAGAATTGATCGAGAACAACTGATTTTAGAATGGAGCCAATACATTCAAAATCTGATAATATCATCTTTTCTAATCCTGCTGGGAGAAAACATCTGTATTGAAGAAAAACGTTGAAAGTGGATAACATATGCATGCATAATTCTGATAAAAATAATTATCATCGAGAACACCTTCAGTTGTAGAAAAAATTTGAGATTTCCATAATGTGCGTTAATTTTTGTGTGCAGTGTAGATTAAGAAACACGTATTCAAGCTCCATATGCAATTTTATCCAAATGGCTCAACCAGAACCATATGAAACTCTTCAAATGGGAATACAAGGTAGATAAACGAGTGCTCAGAAGCTCCAGACTTCACGTCAGTACATTAAGTGACCAATTTGTTTCTTAGTGATTTGGATTGATGTTTTACATTTTTGTTCCAATTTCAAGTTTTTCTCAGAGATAATATTTTCAGGTCGTTATTTTATCATTGAGAAACCTTCTGAACCAAATAGACCATTGACAACCATTTCTGTCTCTCAGTGGAGGTAGTTAAAAAATATGTATCCTCAAGAACTTTCACAATATTTTCACTTCCCTGATGGTTTTTTCCATCGAAACGAAAAGCCATTACTCTAATTATTACCATTGAAAATTCAATCTGAGTAATCCAATCCACAATGTTTGGCGCCTTCATTCGCACTCACTCAATTTTAATGACTCTGAACTCGTTAGGGTAGAATAAGGAAGTCGTATATTCAAAGTTAATACTGGTAGCCAATTGTAATTAGCACTGAAGTATGTTGAGATAGTGTTTAACGATACTATTTTCTACAAAGTAATAGAGTCCATGAGACTATGTTGAAGGAAAACTCTCGAATAAAGAAAGAATGCATTCTCAGAATATCAAGGGAAGGTAGTGGTAATGAAAGAACCAAAAATCAGCGAGCCTAATACCCTTTAAACAGCAAACTTTTCTAGTGATGAAATGAAACACCATACAGACTTTCAGAAGAAATGCCATTAAATGGTACACAGTGTTCTGAATTTGCCCCAAATGCTGACCAATAATTGTTGGGTTCCTATTTCAGCGTTTTTCATTCAGAAAGAAAGCTATTGCAATTGAAGGATTCGAGAAGATGAACCCTAGAAAAACTATAAGAGACGTGGCATAGTGATCCAATCTGTCAGTCAAGCGGCTGTCGAAGTATTGAGCTGAATGCTGAGGAAATCTCAAAGACCAAAACAAGACTAACAATCTGGTGGAATCCAGAACCTTCCAGAAAGTTCCTTCAGAACTTTTGTACCTACTACGAAATCTAAGAAGTATACCTTGATCTGAATAAAAATATGCTTTTCCCATTTCACTGGCTTCTTGACATTGGCACAATAGCATCAGGAAGTATCTAATGAGAAAAAATGACGAATTCAGATTCTATGGAGAAAAAAAAGAAACTTCGGATCATCTGGTTACCGAATATCTGGCCATTGAAGCTAACGCAAGATTTGCTCTATACATGAAGGCAGTAGAGTGAGGATGCATCTCAGACTCTGCAGTTCAGTAGAACTTTGGAAATAGATCTGTCTGAGTATCACTACGAAGAACTGATACAAGTTTCATCGAGCACCTTAAAAACGTCAAAGTTCTGGACTGAAGCGATTCTAACAGAATTGCTTGAAGAGGTTCGTGCAGTGGAGCATCTGTCATGCATTTCGTTTCTTCAACAACTGCTTTCTCGTATTATCCAGATGCAGTAGCCACAAGCAAACATGGTAGCAGTCCGGTGTGCCTTGTCCCTCTGGTAATTTCCCATAGCCAAGAGGAAAAAAGTACTGAGTCACAACTCGTCATAACACATGGTTAGGCTGCAATTTGGGCCGCCATAAAGTATATTCATTTATGAAACATTGATATATTTCTCCGTTTCTTCACCAACCCACTGGTCGGGTGGAGGATAAAGCAGAATGAAATTGCTCCTGTAATCTATATTTATCCCCACGTATAATTACGATGTGAGGCATTGCCGACGAAGCAACATAAATAAGACTGCTTCTGTTCTTTTAATTTTTGGAAGCATTAAAATGAAATCAGTAGTATGTAATTACTGATCAGCGATCTCTTTCCGTTTCTTGTGCACGGGTTTAAAACTAGACCTAATGAAAATCTGAATTCGTACGAACATTGTGCATGTCTGAGGTAGGTACCTACACGGGTGTAATTTACGTCGGGTAGCTGTGCATACGGTGCCTATGTGATAATTAATTTCGTATCTTAGTCTGGCTGCTGGGAGGTTTATTGATTACGGAATATTTCATAGCTCGATGCTTGGACCACCATTTGGATAGAACATTCTGATGAACTACACGGATTTTTAGTGTATAAGGCGCTTTCTTGTTCCAAGTTCGAGTGACTCTTAAGGCGGCTTCACACGGTCAGAAAATTTGCCGACAACCACTGACGAGCTCAAAGGATATTTCCTGATCGTAGGAAGCCGCCGTAAGACGATCCTGGGGATCTGACTGATCTGAGGCTATTTTAAACATGAAAATTTGGATTATGAGATCACCCAATATTCATTGTTTCTTTCACAGTCAGATCTTTTGGCAGCCCTCAAAAATTGTCTTCATTCTTTTCTGCCAAATGCGAACTCACTGAAAAAGTTACAATCGCTCAAAAACTTCTGACTTGACGCCATAGTTTGACTGTGTGAATAATTTAGACAAGGAAATTGAAATGTATTCCAATGAAAATTTCAATGAAGAAAATGTCATCGATATACAGGGTGGCCAAGAGATTGACGTCAAAAAGAAAAAAACAGGTCCCTCGTGTCATGGGCTATTCGAATCATCCCATTGTATGTTATGCGATTTTTCACGGTTTTCGAGTTATGAATTTTTTATGAACTATGAGAATTTTCGACTTGACCACCTTAAAAAAAAATTAAAAAAAAAGTACAAGACTTCTCTGTGAAATTCTTTCGTAACTTAATCTCAATGAATTGTACTTTTATACATGAAATAACCAGATTCGTAACTTCGATATAAATTATGGAAATGTTGGTCTCAAATGAAAAAGTTACGTGAATTGGATTAGGATCTTAATTTTCGAATCAAAATTAAAATTGTAAAAATGCTAATTCACGGTTTCTTAGTAGGCTTAAAAACTGCGCTCAACAGTCAGCTTTTAGAATCATTGATAAAAAATGGTACTTAACACTCTACTTTTGCTAGAATTAGCCTTCAAAGTCATCGAGGTGGAAAAAATCAAAGAACTAGACATTTACTACAAAATTATTTTTTGCCATTTTAAGATTTTTCTGATCATGTTATGATAGAAAATGCTGAAAATTAATGAAAATTAGCTTCAGATGTTGGTCAAGAGAAGTTCTAGATAAAAAAAGAAAAGGTATGGCAATAAATCACACATCATAATGTGAATAAAAAAGAATTGATTTATAAAATCAACGATAACATGAAAACAGCTATGAAAAACCGATCGGGATTATTTAAATTTTCGAGAACAATTTTTGATTAACCACTTCAATGAACCATACCCGAACAGATGGATCGGACGCAGCGGACGAATCATAAGTGGCCTCCACGTTCACCTGCCATCAATCCCATCGATTTTTTTGTTTGGGGTTATTTCAAAGATATTGTTCACGCCCGAGAATGTTCGAGTGAAGACGATCTGCAACTAGAGAGAACAGGGCAGGTTTTATGCGATTAAAAGAAAATTTTCTAAGAAGGTGTAGAATGTGTATTGAGGCTAGAGGTGGCCACCTTGAAAACCTACTGTAAATTTTATAAATAAATTCTTTTTTATTTACATTATGATGTGTGATTTATTGCCATACCTTTTTATTTTTTATCTAGAACTTTTCTTGACCAACATCTAAAGCTAATTTTCATTAATTTTCAGCATTTTCTATCATAACTTGATCAGAAAAATCTTAAAATGGCAAAAAATAAGTAAATGTCCAGTTTTTCGATTTTTTCCACCTCGATGACTTTGAAGGCTAATTCTAGCAAAATTAGAGTGTTAAGTACCATTTTTCAATGATTCTAAAAGCTGACTGTTGAGCGCAGTTTTTAAGGATACTAAGAAACCGTGAATTAGCCTTTTTACAATTTTAATTTTGATTGGAAAATTCAGATAATAATCCAATTCACGTAACTTTTTCACTTGAGATCAACATTTCCATAATTTTTATCAATGTTACGAATCTGGTTATTTAATGTATAAAAGAACAATTCATGGAGATTGAGTTACAAAAAATTTCACAGAGAAGTCTTGTATTTTTTTCAATATCTTTTTTAAGATGGTCAAGTCGAAAATTCTCAAAGTTCATAAAAAAATTCATAACTCAAAAACCGTGAAAAATCGCAAAACATACATGGGGGTGATTCGAATAGCCCATGATACGAGGGACCTGTTTTTTTTTTTTTGACTTCAATTTCTTGGCCACCCTGTATAACATCACTCATAAGTATTAAATGATTTCAAAATTTTGAACCGGTACAGAACGTACTTACGCGGTAAATGATTGAAAGTACTCGCCCTGAGCAACTGTCGTAAAACAACATTGTTATTACAATGGTTTCACCTTTCGCAATTCGATCAATAAAATTTCAATTTTATTGATAGAACAGGTCGATTTAAAATATTTCAACTAGATAAAACCATGTTTACCGTCAGATAGGAACATGTTTCTTCAAATATTGTTCCACATTCTTGTAGAATATTGCCTTCGTTTAGTGCAGTTTGGATATCTGAATGAAATTGAACGGAACTCAAAGATTCGATTCAACTGAATTATCTTACCATATTTCTTCCAAGAAAATGGAACGGAAATTATATTTTATCGCGAGTATGATGTCGTAACAAATAGAGTATAAATCAATCGTATGAGAACATTGACTCTCAGTGAATTGAAAAATTCTGAATCAACTATTTTGTATTCTCCACCAAACCTGATAATACCAGTTGTAAATCAGGATGAGTATGACTTTTATATATTAATACGCTATAGGGTCATTCGAACGTCGTTCAGAAATATGGCAATTTTTAATGTCTTTATTATTAAGGACACATGAAACCTTTTTATTATTGACTATATTTCAATTTTTATCATGGATTGTAAATACCAAAAAATGTCAGGTTTTGCTCCTCTTGTTTGAATACCTCGCGAAAATAAAATTCCAGGGCCCAAGCATTTCTGAGACCTTTTCCTTCATTTTATTATTGAGAAATAGGAAATAATATCAGGAAAAAAATATATTTCATCAGAGGAGAAAGAAACTTGTGAAAGAAGTCTCAACACATCCTTAAATATTGATAAATTACGGTGAATTGAAAGGTTCGTCGCTTAACCCACTGTCGGAGTCTCCAGACTTTACGTCTTAATTATATGCCTAATCAAATATGAAGTGGAAATCTCATGTAGTGAATCAGGTTTTCGATGTCACTACATGTTATTTTAATGATCAATTAAAAAAGTTCATTAGTTTTTCAATAAATTCAATCGAATTTTAAAGTTTAAAACTAATTTTCTACATTTTTCCTATTCCTAGTCTATTCTTTCCTTCAGGATATGGTGAATTATTGAAACTCAAGAAAGTGAAGTGTAAATACAAATTGACCTTAATAACCTCGACAATACTTATTCAAGAAAAACTTCAAAAACATGATTTCTCGAAACGAAAATTTAAATAATGATATTCGCCACTTTCACTATTTTCACTTGTTCGTATTACATGTTTCTTTATTTGAAAACACTACATACATATACATATTTGTCACCAAAAAGTGAAAGCCCATCCATATTTCATTCCGGCCAAAATTCATTCAAATCCAATCGATATTATTCAAGTTAGTCGACACCCTGTCAATCATTAGCGACACCAGATGTAAATTAATAGATTTTTACGAATGTCGAAGAAATCATTTCATAACACAATGAATCAAAAATGTTAATTCTATCAATTCAATGGACTGAATGAACAAAACATTCAATTGGATTCTTCGGAAACTGGTTTCTTCAAAATGAATCGTTGTTAATATTCCCAATTCATTTGCAAGCTTCGCTTTGCATTTTGATATGCATTAATTTATTTGGATTTTATTCTGCATTGTGTGGGTACCTTTTACAGTTAGCTCGAACGCTGCCTTGAATTTACCTATCGAGGAATACAAAAGAGCAGTATGCCTTTTTTACGTAACTATCTGGAGATATTTGAACTGCAGATGGTTGTTGAGTCATCAGTTCCTTATCCAGAAAATTAAGAGGAATTAACTCCCATTTGTATTTCAATATTGAGGCCCACTGATGATATCATTTGCAGGATGGTAAGCCTACAAGTCGATAATAAGAAGCAAGAGTAAAGCATCATATTAAAGATTAAGTTGAGGGAAATCATTGAGGGGCAGTTCCTCTTCAAGTTTTGACTAAGTAGTTTTTCAGATAGCCATAATATTATGATCATTTCTATCTGAGTGGCTGGTCCAGATTTGTATTTCATGGAGAAGGTAGAAGTTATAAATTGTCCTATGAATCTTTGTTTCGATCCTTAAATGCTGAGGGCGAGGGTAAAGCTCAACATAGTGTATATGAATCATTTTGAAAGTTATGGGGAAGTTATAACCCCTGGATTCTCTATCCATATAGAAGACATTTGAAATAGTTCCTTTTTTATACACAACGAATGTGAATGTAAAATAAATCGAAAAATATTTTTTTATCAGTAGCCTGAGTAGATTCTGCTCAAAAATTTCATATTCTGTCAAAAGCCCCATGGCGTTTAGATATCCATACCGTGATTTCTCCGGGAGAAACTGCGAATCATCAGACTGAAGCTGTATCAAAAGCTACCGACTGATCTGCATTATGACATATCGAAGTAGAAACCATTAAGTTTCCGTTATGAACAAGATTCATCATAGATTCCTGATGGCTTAATAATTGCCCTGCATATACGATGGAAGTGAATTTAAGATTGAACCTACCTGTTTGTACAGAAAAGTAAAAGTTGAAGTTTTATTTCGAGATCCTAAGACAGGTAGTCGTGATTGCTTTTATTGAATTGAAAAATTACCAATTACTCTATGTCGAAAATGTTTGAAAGAATCAAAGATTCTTCCTTTCTTTCAACTTCGGGTTAATCAATTCACAGAGCAATGGAAGTAATTTTCTAGATCCCAAATTATGTGGTATTTGAAGATGTTGGGAACAAAGTGAATAAATTGATCGGTTAGAAGCTATTTAGATTGTGTGGCTTATTCGTCCATCAAACCGTGAAATCAATGACATCGTCCTTATAGAAAATACAAAGATGTGAAGTCCAGATTGACTGTGAATAATTCACAAAGAGTCACTTTTATCACTTTGTGAGTTAAGTTATATCACGAAGGTATAAAATTGATCTGATGTCATATAATGGAGTTGGTAATACCAGACAAAGACAGTCCTAAATAATCAGACTCGCTTTGGTGAAATGAAACGATTTGTTCCAGGGAAAGGCTATTTTATGCTAATAGCTATAATCAATGACACTCATAATTACTTTAAACGTACAATTTTGTTTTATTACATCTTTACGACAGTATATAGGCTGTATTTGTGTTACCATTCCTGGCTGGGTATGTATACACTGCCAATCAATCATGGGTTAAGTTTCTCTTGTGGTGAGAGCAAGCTGCTAAATATTAGCATTAGCATGTCGATGCCGATTAGTGTAATAAATCGTATTTGTGATGAATATTATTGATTCGTTAAAATATTCAATATGAGAAATATAACAAATTCAAGGAATATGTTAAGGCTTTCTCATTTCGATGTTCTTCATCACTCCAATATTTGAAATACATTCCTTCCATTCGTCTTTATATTTACACCGTTCAGAAAAAGGGTATCTTTTTGGAAAAAAAATATATAAGGAACTTCTAATCATTGGAATAGATGAACGAGCACTCAATAATCCTTAGCACAAGTCAGTAGCTTTCTCGTTTTTATTCTCTCTCAATCTCAACCCAAAAAAGCTTTTTCAGATTGTTATGAGAAGAGATTCTTTGGTAAGAAGAATAGTCTCTTGTGCAATTTCTTAATTCGTACTCTGTAGATTTTTCAACCTTTCTTCGAAATGTCCACCAATAAAAAATGCTGCCAATCTTGTCTGCTGTCCATCATTCGATTGCGACATCTGAATTCACTTTCGATCCTATTAAGAAAACATGAATTCATTTAATCATCGGCAAGTTGTGTTTCCGATTAAAACGCTCCATTCCACCCATATGGGCTTAAATACCGCACGATCGGAACATGAACAACATGACTTTGTCTATTGGTAATTGCAGAATCGAAATAATCCAGACAATAAACTTTTACTTTTTCCGCTGGGCGACTTTACGTGAGAACATAGATCACGAGTTCGTTGCGATAAACGGATACATCAATGGTTATGACGTCTTTTTTAAAGGATAGGAGGGAACACAGTTCTGGTCGTGATGGAATTTTTCATTTTCTTTATTATCGGGGGACTTTTACTTTCGACTCGACGCTCAATAGGTTTACCTTTTTACCACATCCACGGGTATGAGTGAACTTGATTTCTTTATCTGTCGACTTCAAAACGAAGTCAGCAGGCAAATACTGAAGGTTCAATCAAAGAAAATACACCAATGTTTATTCAGAAAGAAGAAACTGTGGAGCTAGGATATCTCTAATGACATTAAATCTTTTAACTCTCCTGACTTTATAGAGTTTTTTCTCCATGATGCTCCCTAAACCCCAAATATAGATAATGGGACAATGTCAATGTGGAACAAAAACAGAAGGTCATAATTTCTTCCAGATTCTGTGAATCATATTTGAGTTGCTCAAGACCAACTTTCACCAATGATCAACAGATCAACTATCTAATTCGCAGTAATGACGTACTGCCAAATTACTTCTCAGTAGCATTTTCCTTATACTCATCATCATCAGATTCAAAACATACCAAAATTATTGGTGTGAACGAACCAGGACATAGATTTGTTTTTCCAAGAATCACGTTTTCTATATTATTCCTCACGAAATCATGTCAGTTGATCCCGTTCCTTCTGAGAATCTATACTGATAAATAACAATTTGTAACCACAAGAAAACTAAATAATTATTGCCAGCTTAATTATGAAAACATGTTGACGCACACGTAAAGCCGATAGCTGCAATCGGCCATGCCAAGAGTTGTTGAGCTTATTACTTGGCGATTTCCTCCTCAACGTTGTTTCGATCCTTGATTTGACATAAATAGGACGATTTGATCGTTTATTTACGAACATCGAACAGTAGCGACAAAATGACAAGTTTTTGACGTTTATGGTTGTTTATCGCTGTTTTTGTCAGATCTTGTTTGAGATGTCGATGACAATTTGCTCGTGTATTATGAGTCAATTAGGGTAATAAGGGAAATGAGGCTGAATGTCAATAAGGATATTGATCTCGAATCGTTTGCATCATGACAGACATTAAGCGTTTATGCTGATGTTGCTGAATTACAAATAACGGTTTACTTGAACGATAAGCATTTTATGACGGATTTTAATCTAATTCCAGTCGTTCTTAGAAAAATGAGGATGTAGATAATCTCTTTTCGAATTCCCCACGTTATAGAATGAAGAAGAACAACAATGCATGCATCGTAACCAGTCTTTTCCAGGGCTTATCCTGGAGAAGACTGGATTTTTCCTCATGTCAGACTAACATAGATGAATTGAATAGATGAAGATCAACATTAGGGATTATCATATCTACCTATTTCAAATTGACTAGAAGTATTTGGCGACGTACTACAACTAGGAAACCATCAGGGAAATCAAGCAGACATAGAGGATGTTTGTTCATGCACAGACGTTTATTATTAGGGAATGTGGTAAATAAGATAGTCGTGAGTGAGGAATGAAAAACTTTTGTTTCGTTTACGGGCACGTGCCTATTGCTGGCCGCCTACGATGTAGTGGTAATATTCACCTAGAGGCCATCACGGCAACATCTTTGATCCTTATCATGACTCTTTGATTTCCTAGCGTTTCGCCGGGCTTGGACCTAGTTTTGGCTACAGAGTCGGCCCGAGTATATTATTTGATTTCTCCAACAATAAACTTCATCAGTTCAAAAAAAGAATTATTTAGAAAATTGAAAATACATATACATTGATCAGCCACATCAAAAAATAATTGTTACGAATCATAGCTAATAAAACTAGTCAATTGTTATAACAAAGTGTAGAAAGAATTACAGTATGAGTAAAACTACACTGGAAATTCTTTCATCACATCGACTGCAAACCAACACTACATTGAAATTCTCTCGCGAATGACAAATACCTTATTTGAACGGTCGTTGAAGTAGTAATTAAAGCAGGAACAATGATTCATCAATCACTGCAAATTTATAATTATAACTCTATAGCATGACCAAAGTGTCTACTTATTCGTAAAAATTCCCTATCAAGGTTTTCCTTTCTTGGGTGTGAAAATACCTTCGGAAGGATTCGACCTCATTAAAAAATGGTGACAACGACTGAAATCTGACACAAGTAGCATATTCCAGCCTGTTTTCATCTTTCCTATATTTACCTCTCTAATATTGGAAATCATTATTTTCTGAGTGAATTATGAAAACTAGAATGCTTCGTAAAATCATTTTTTCAATGATTCAGAGCAAACCTATCTACCCTCTTTGTATATTATCCACATAATTGGAACGTTCATGGTATTGGAAAATGTATTTTCCTCATTTGAATATCGATTAGTTCAATCAGAATAATTTCAGTTTTTGTGATCTGGGTGAACTAGACGTATAAGAAAAGAATCCGTTTATGGTGTAACCATTACCACATTAGATATCATTGGATAAAGTGTTAAGCTCCAGCTTATTCAAATCGACTTAATTTTCATCTTCTGTTTCATTCGTAGAGCCAAACTTGTTCCATCAATCCTATAGGCGCAACCCATTGGTTATTCTTGATTATAAACATATTACATTTCTATAATTGGTTGTTTACGAACACGTTGCTACTGATAAATATTCAACATTTAATTTTGAGCGTATTCATTGCACATACTCGAGAATTACACAAATGGCGATAATTAGTTCGCTATCAGAAATAGAAAATGTTTATCATTCGCTAAATTTTTCAATGAGAAGTATTCCGTTCGGAATATTGCATAGTAGAGTCTTGAACTGAGCAATAATCCATCAAAATTCAATTACTATTCTGTGAGAGAGACAAGACAATATTTGTGGCAATATTTCCATAAATTTCATGAACGAGGATATATTGAAAAATTCTTAGCCTACTATAGAACGAAACATAATTTCAATGTTAAAATATTTTATTACTCAACATATTCTCCTCCTAATTGAATACATTTATTATAGCGAACCTGCAACGTCTCTAGACCTTTAAAAAAAAATGTTTCTTCTTGCTCTGCAAACCAGTCCTCCACAGCTTTTATTACCTCCTCGTTGGAAGAAAATTTACGACCTTTTAAACTTTTTTTCAGTTGAGGAAAGAGATGATAGTTGGACGGAGCCAAATCTGGTGAATAAGGGGGTTGTTCTAGTAATTCTTACCCTAAATTACGAATTTTTAGCATGGCAAAGTGAGATTTGTGTACTGGGGCGTGGTCCTGTAAAAACAAAACACCTTTGGATAGCTTTCCGCGTCTTTTCTCTTTGATTTTTTCCCGTAGAGTGGTCAGTAATGTCGAATAGTAATCTCCAGTTATTGTTCTACCCTTATCCAAAAAATCAGTATGATTAGTCCATGGCAATCCCAAAAAAACTGAAGCAAGAACTTTTCCAGCAGATTTTTGGACAAGAAACTTCTTAGGTCTTGGAGAACCAGAGTGTCGCCATTCCATCGATTGTTGCTTTGATTCTGGATCGTAGAAATATACCCAAGTCTCATCCATAGTAACAATTCGGTTCAAGAAGTCTACATCGTTTTCAAATCGAACACCGATGCTTCTACCCTTCCATGCTTTTGGTCAACATTCAAACATTTGGGGATCCATTTTGCAGAAATTTTTCTCATGTCCAAATTGACGTGAGCTATATGATGAACGCGTTCGTATGAAATCTTCAGTGCTTCAGATATCCGTTTTAGCCCAATTCGACGGTCTGATGTAATCATGTTATGAACTGCATCGATATTTTCGGGGACTGACACAGAAACTGGCCTTCCCGATCGGTCATCATCATCAATGGAAATTTTCCTCTTTTGAAGCTTGCAGTCCAATTTTTTACGGTCGCATACGAAGGACATTGATCACCGAGGGGATTAAGCATATGTTCCTAAATCTGCTTATCTCTTAACCCTTTTAAATACAGGTACTTGATAATGGCTCGATACTTCAATTTTTCGATTTTTACAATTTCGGTGGACATCTTTTTTTTAATTTATTGTGTAACTCTGGTTTACTTTTTTGACGTCGAACTCTACACTGACACCTCTAATAAGTTATTGTTCGTTGATATGGTATCGCAATATTTTGTTTATGCATGGAACTGGTCTAGGCTAACTAGATATCAATACATCCTCGTATTTAACAAGTGCTTTATTTAGGCTTTTTCGGTTTATGGCTTTTCTAGTTGATGCTTCATGAAGCTTGGTCTTCGGTATTCAATTCCTCTCATTTCTTTTCCATTCTTCTGAAAATATTAACAACAACTAGTAGCAGTAACTTTGTATTCGCAAAATCATGATTTCTCTCAATGCTCATACATCGAGTCAAGACTTTCAAACTATCATTCATCTGGATGATTATGCTTCATTTAATCTTTCAATGCAAATAACATTTCCTCTTCAAATCATCAATTTCGATTAATCTTCATGATGGCTACTCTTCATGAATATTCATGACTGAAATATTTTTTTGTGTAGTTATCATTCGTGCAAAATCATTATGCTAATACGCTGTTGACAAAGTCCACACTTTTTGATGGATTAGGCTACAGATAAATAATTCTGTCAACGCTTTACAACACTGACATTTTCATTAAAGCAGTCGTAAACAGAAATATGTTGTTAAATCAAATTAAGTCATAAATTCACCGGGTGTTTTGCATAACCCGTATATGCAATTTTATCAAACATGCAAATTTCGTCCCTGATACAATTTCGAAATTGATAGGATTACTTTAATTTAATTGCGAGCGTTTTGTGGGGGTTATATTCAATGACGTCCCGCTTTCGGTATATCCCATATAAATCGGAAATTTGATTGTATCAGTACGATTTCCAAATCAATATTTCACAAACCCTCGATTTTTTAAAGATCGTGAAAAAGGGAAATCATCTGATCTAAAGCATCTCTTGACAGAGTGACATAAGAAATTATGAGCTTCACGTCATTTGTAGATTTAATCGTTGTTTTTATTCCTTGAAGAAATTATCTACTGAAGTTTGAAGTTGGTGGGTTGAAAATCATGCCGAATATACAGTTCTTCGAAACAGAAAGGGTAAATGTGAAAAGAATCGTAAAGGCAATTTTAAATTGGATAAATACAGTATGGAGTACGTACTTCAACCTCAACCCAGTGACCTATGAAAGTAACAAGTTGAGTTAAGAGAATAAGTTATCGAAATTATCTCTGCTGGTTCATCTTTGACGGTAAAAGTTCTGATGGGAGTATTACCAGGCCTCTCAATTATTTTACGGAATGCAGTACGTTTCATTCTACAGAAAAATCGTGACTGCATTTCGAATCGATCATCCTCGTATTTTCTTCATACTAATGAAGGTTCAGAAAACTGCACTACAGCTATGTAGTCACTATTTTCGAAAGGGTGACATTTTTTCCGAAAACAGGTGACAATTTTCTAGAAAAAATATCACATTGTAGATTTACAATCAAAATTGGCATGGCACAAGATGTAACAATAAATTGTTTATGTCTATGCTTAACAGTGGAATATCTTGTGAAATGGAGTACCAGGGGAAAAAAACCTTTTTTCCTTCAAATTATGCGATTTTACCTCCAATTTCAATTAAGGGATACCCTGTATAATATAAATAACTTAGTAAACGACGAATTTCAATAATTATTCAATGCACCATGAAAATACCTGTATAATTGCAATAGTGTATGGACTGAACGAGAATAAATTCGCTACCACAAAAACGCCTATATCTCTTGAACCAATTGAGAAAAAATCAAAATTGGATCATAGTTAGCTTTGTTAGGAACGTCAAAAACATGTGGAACATTTACTTCATAGATATTCCAATTCTCTGTCGCAAAATGTCGAGCGAAGTGAAAACACGAGAATTTATAGTGAAACTTTTTCAAAATAATCAAAAATGGAGCTTCAAAAGAATCGCAAAAAAAGCTCGCGTTCGTCCGGAAACGGTATCAAGAGTTGTAAAGCGCTTCAAAGAAGATCTTACAATTAACCGCTAGGAAGGAGCCGGCAGGGAAAAGGGGTTTCATAGCCCAAAAAAGTGAAGAAAGCCATCAGTTTTTTTCAGAAGTATCCTAACGTTTCAGGACGGAAAGTGGCCCAAATAGTGGGTTGTTCGCAGTCAACCGTTCAGAAAATCAAGTCGAGTTGTGGGCTTAGAACATACAAAGTGCAGAAAGTGCCAGACAGAAACGCTGTGAAGAATCAAGAAGCGGAATCAAGAGCAAAGAAATTGAAAAAAGATTTCTTGAAAAATTTTTCCTTTTGCGTCATGGACGACGAAACCTATGTCTTGGCTGATTTCTCGCAACTTCCTGGTCAGGAATTTTATACTGCAGATTCTCATGAAATTGTTGACGAACAATTTCGCGTGAAGAAACAAGCAAAGTTTCCTAAAATATTCCTGGTTTGGCAAGCAATTTGCACTTGTGGGAAAAAAAGCAAATTTTTCGTTGGTCAATGCTCTGTTGACTCGAAAATATACATCGAGGAATGCTTGAAGAAGCGACTTTCACCATTTTTACGTGAGCACGATGTGTCAACAATCTTTTGGCCAGATTTAGCTTCATGCCACTACAGCAAGGCCACCAAGGAATGTTACGGAGCTTATGATGTGGTTTTTGTCCCCAAAGAGGCCAATCCACCAAATTGCCTAGAACTCAGGCCAATCGAAAGATATTGGGCCCTGGTAAAGAGAGAATTGAAGAAGACTAAGAAATTAACGAAAAAATTAGCGAAATTCGAGCAAAAGTGGAAGACAGCATCTCAGAAAGTGACTGAGAACACTATAAGAAGCATGATGGGAAGAATTCCAGAAAAAATCCATGAATTTTGTAAAAAATAGTATTGGTATTTTAATCGTGAAAACAGTTTTCATTAGAATTAGAAGATGATTCGAAAATGAGTTTGATTTTCGAAATCGGTTCAGTGGTTCAAAAGATATAAGCGTTTTTGTGATGGCGAATTTATTCTCGTTCAGTCCTTAATGTAGTATAATTGCATCAGTCTGTGAACATGAAGCGGACACATTCTGTTTGAATAAACTGTATACTGTTATGTTGGATATGTTTAGTCCCACTAATACCTAGTCTTGCATATTTCAAAAGGCACTGTTAATGCTGACCAGAGTAGAGATAACGATTTGCTATCAAATAGTTATAAAACCATCAATGATCAACGATATTTTTCTTCATTCTGAAAGATGCAAGATAAACCGTTAGTTTTATCGCTAACAGCTTAACTTCTATTAGATTTAATGCCATAAGAAGTTATTCTCGAATGAAATATTCCCGGAAGAAGAAATAAAAAAGTTTCAATTTGTATTTTCGTGTGCTATGAAGGAGTTATACAACAAAGCAGTTTGTTTCTTATGAAAACGTTACAAAAATACCGAATAATTTGATTTTGATTAAATATTCCTATCAGTTTTTCTTTTTAATTTTTCTAATGAAACTTGTTGAATCGTTTTGTTACGAGGTCTTCGAGGTTAAAGGTTAAAGTTTGGCCTTGCTATCAACTTCATCACTAAACTCTGTGGTTATTCTTGCTACTAGCTCTATAAAAATAACTGATGCCTTCTGAAATCTGCTTCCTACATGGTATTTTGATTGTATTGTCATTCATCAAGATAAATGAGAAAGTCAAGTGGCTCAGAGTTCTTATATTATCCTAAAGTCAACAACACCTTCTTCTTCTTCTTTCCCGATTACAAAACATCAACTCAGCCTTTTCGCAAAGACCATAAGTGTTTCAAAGTGGATACTCAAACTGTTAATCAATCAAAAGAAGTTACGAAAAACACCGGAGATGGCTAATCAAGAAGAGCTCATTCTGACGAACGAAGGGGCTAAAAAATGAACCATTTCGTGAAAACGCATCAAATCACTACACGAAAGGAAACAGGTCCATTCAGATGAGTACAGCATTCAGCTGTAACCTTGGACCAAAACACGCGAACCCTGATGTTTACCTTTGGCTACTGTTTCACTTCGGTGAGATCTCAAATTAAAAGTTAGTCAGGATATGGTGATTATAGGCAAATTAGAGGTTGAGGCTGAACGGAGTATTGATGCTACCCAAGAAGCATCAAGGTAATATTGCAACTCTTCAGTAACTCTACAGACATGAAACAGGCCGCACAGGGGAGACTCCATGAGATACTGAGGAAAGAATGGTGGAATGAAGGTTTCACTCTCCATTTGGTGTCCTTCTTTGTGATTTCTGAATGAATATGAATCCTTAGTACTAAGAAATTGTTTGTGATTTGGTTCCAGGCTGTAATTTTATTCTAAGGCAATGTTTAATATCAGTAGACTCTTTAGTACAGCGAAATATGGATACAAATATTGAATAAGAAGCTAAATACTGCATTGAAGCAAATGATAAACAATTTCAACATCTCAGTTATCAAGATTTGTCCAATAACTCAACTTGCACTTCATTCATAACTTCAAACAATTTTTTTCCAATAGAAACGAACGCCAAACAGAATATTGTTATCAATTTTCACAAATTTCGAAAGTCTACTTTGAATTCGCCTTTTCTTATTTCCGAAAGTGGACCGACCATATATCTCTTGACTCAATCGAATTGAAGACATGGCCTTTATCATAAAATCGTTAATTTTCCCTGTGGAATCTCAAAAAAAAAATCACAAAACGAAATCAGATAAACCATATCTCTTTATGGCGAATATCCCGACTGGTACGTATGATTTCGGCAATCATAACTTCCTCATGCAGAGGTGGAGCCTGTGACCCACATCTGAACCGATAAAAATGACTCCACTTTATCCCACAATGGCCAACAACATTAATTTCCAGCATAAATTCAGCGATAAAAATGACTGGGGAATTTTTGCAAACTCCAAGCATCGCTCTTCATCGTGTAGGCGGCCGGGTTGAGAGAGAGAGAGGCCAAAATGGCTTTTTTATTGCTCGAATATTATGGCATACTTAACAACGGATCATTTCCCGGTAAAACAAACGTTAACAACGGTAGATAATCCATAAAACGATAATGCTGGGATCATAGTGGGTGTTGTAAGATACGGGCCAATATTTCGTTGTGACTTCTATTTATTTATGAATCCCATGTAATTGATTATCATAATGGAATTTGTGGAGATTCCTTCGATTTTTCAATTGTTTCTGTAGTCGAGCAATCACCTTTTCTGAATGCAAATGTCATCCCCATACTCGCAAAATATCAATGAAAAATATTTCTTATATTCAAGTTTTGTTGTATTTTACACTATTTACGTTTCATTATAAGGTGCTCATCTAAGTTACCGCTGAAAGTGCTTAATTGCCACCGTTTTCTTCGAACAAGAGAATCAACACTTTCAAGAACAAAACTCATAGGCATGATATGAAAGATACTAAGAGAACTTCCTCAAGTTCGTCATCATCATTCTGGATTTTATAAATAAATTCTTCAATCAAACACTAAAAATTCACATCGTAATATCCACTCGACTGAATCTATACTTTTTATCCTTCAAGACAGTTATGAAATAAAAAATATAGCTCAAGAACAAAAGGAAGTATAAGCTGCCTCATTAACAACCTATTCGTTTGTTTATCTCGGTAGAATGGCTCATAAAAAACCAGAAGTATATATTAGGAATTAAACAGCGTACAAACAAACCTTCCCAGCCATAATTTTTACGTTAACATTCCGGTAAATCACCAACGTAAGACCAACCCAAGTTATCTAATTGGTTATGACCGCAGAAAATTATATTAACGAGCGGCAATAGAATTGGAACAACACACCATAATTTAATTGGTGTCACGTTAATCAAGAGGTTGTAATATTGATAAATGAAGTACATTCGTAATTTCCTCGTTTTTTCGACCAGTATTTTGATTGACTGAATTTATCACACATTTATTGCTTTAGCATTGAATATTTATAACTGAACTCTTGATAGATCAGTGTCTTGCAAGTTGCAATGGTCCTCAGTGTTTCGTAAGAAATATCGATTTAAACTTTTTACTTTATCGGTCAGCAAACCATCCTAGCCAAAATCAGAAATGAAGCCAAGAAAGCTTATAATCAGATGATCACTAATATACTTAATAAGTCAATCTGTCAATGCAACAATAATTTCTTTTAAGTATTCGCCTCGATCTGATATTGGGATAGTGTTTCTCTATTTCAGTATCGTAATGAGTTCATTACAGCATTGTTTTCAGTTAATATATATTTCGTTTTGTGGTTGTTAGCACTGGCTTCCGATCCTATCCTATTTTATGGTATTTATTTAGAACTGAAAGAATCCTATTGGAAAAGTGAAAAAATTTGTACTCACTAAGTTTCGGTCTCAGATTACGAAAATGATAACGAGAAGTCGGCAATCCTCTTAGTTTTTGCAAAAAAAATCTCAAGGTTTCCGTTTGGAAGTTGAGGTTATACAGAGTGTAACAGCCGAATGGAATAAATTCGATAACGATTAAATGAGGGCGTGTTGGGAAAAACCCTCGCACACGTCGATTTGTAATTTCAAATGCGCATATTTTCTAAGAAAATAACATTATATAGGGTGTTCCATGTGACCGTGGCCAATACCAACTTTCTTATTTCAAATGCAACCCCCTGTATGTTATTATTTTCTGGATTTTTCAGAGAATTCTAGACACAATTCACGCACAATGTCCTATACCTATTTTTAACTATTTCGGAAGTATTAAGTGTTTTTAGATTCATTGCAAAAATCAACGTTTCAAATAAAAATTATTTCATTTCACAAATTCGGTACATTACACTTAAAACCTAATAAGTAATACTGATTATTTCTCACTTATCAAGAAAAAAACAAAGAAAAACATTAATGTCAATGTAGGAAATGTTCAAAATGCTCGCCGCGAACGTCTTGGCAACATGCTAATCTGGTGTAGAATTGTCTTCTAACGTTACTCAACATTTCAGGCGTGACTGATCTAATCGCAAGCGTGATTCAGTTTTTTAAGTCGTCCAAGTTTAAGGGTTTCGTTTCGTATACAATAATACTTTTGACATATCCCCACAAAAAGAAGTCTAATGTAAAATTGTAAAGAATCTGAAAACACTCAATATTTCCGAAAAAGTTGAAGATAGGTATAGTACATTGTACATGAATTATGTCTAGAATTTTCTGAAGAATCCAAAAAATAAATAATATACAGGGGGTTGCATTTGAAATAAGAAAGTTGGTATTGGCCACGGTCGCATGGAAGACCCTATATAATTTTATTTTCTTGAAAAATATGCGCATTTAAAATTACAAATCGGCGTGTCCGAGCGTTTTTCCTAACACCCCCTCGTTTATTCGTTATCGAATTCATTCCATTTGGCTGTTACACTCTGTATGTAGTTCTATAGCTAGTATTCTTCTATTTTCTCAATCAATACTCGTTGGAAATGTTTTATTTTTCAGTTTCTGAGCCATAATGTAGAACATTTATATGTCCTCATTCATAAATACGTTATTCAAAATACGCTAACAAAACATTATGTGAAATTCAAATAACCGAATTCTCTTCAGACCACTTCACAAGTTTTTCGTATTCTTTTTCATACATGGATTAGGATTTTTGAGGTATTAATTCATTCGCAACATTATTCGCAATTTTTCTTAATTCTGAAGGTGTTTAATCGATTTCATAATTCACGAATTCAATGCGTAATTATTAATGATTTCAAAATTCGAAACGTGAGATTCAAATGTCAATTAACAGTCTGCCAAGATACATAATAAAAGTCACTAGGATGTATAATTTGAATTTTTATTTAATTTCGACAGTTTTTCACAGAACTTGACTGAAATAGAGAAAATATTGTCTAATACTAGTTGCAGAAGGCAATTCCAACACTCATGCGTTCGAAAACTCGCTCCTTCGTCGCTCGTTTTCGAATTTCGCATACGTGTTAGAATAGGAGCCCATTCTGCAACTAGTTTTAGAATATACCTACTATTATGTTTCATTTCCTTTTTTCTTTATTTCATCACACAAAAGTTGTCATATATTCGAATTGAGCTCGCCATTGATCGTTTCTCTTTTGGATCCATTTCCATCACTTTCTCATGCCTACTCGCCCTGACCTATCTGAACTTCATTTCACTGACCCATCAGGTACGTTATCTTATTAACATTTAGCCAGAAAATGCAAATGAGCGATCTCCTCGAGTTCAAACGCGTCGAGCCGTAATATAGGAATACAACTAAAGTAAAAATGCAACTTTTAATACATAATTTATGAAAACTTGTTACAAGATTACCGGCCTGATGAGAAATTCCTTTTTCAAACGAGTTAACTCTACAAACAGTAGTATCCTAGCTTACTAATTGGGAGTACAGACTAATTTAATCTTTGGTATCCGGTAGATAATGCAGAAGAAATCTGTCAATGTAACAGAATCTAAGATTTACACAGTTGGATCATTGTTTTGTTGTTTCTCTGGCAATATATTTTAATTCGTAATACACTCATTATGTATGTTACATTTGGGTGTGAAATGAAAGAATAAAAACTAAACCATAAATTGACAACAACTTTACCTCTCAAAGTGAGTTTATTCATTTAATTCGTTTGATCCAAATACTCAAAAATTTTAATCAACTAGCAGAGTTTGCAATTCGAATTACCTACTCAAATTGAAATAAAACGCTCTCTCAGAAATATTCCCAAGAAATCAGTGCTTTTCTTTCCACTTGCACAAAATGTGAAGACAGAGCTTGAGATGTAATCTTCCCATTTCCAGTCAATCATCCATGTCTTTCAATTATGAGAACTTCAATAAATATGGGAACCCTCCACAAATTCCCAACACGTACACCGGAAACACGTAGGAGTATTCTTGGGTAAAGATAAGTCTCACACTTTGGTATCCATTCATTCATGAACAGATTTTGATGGAATACTAAATTGTTTGAGAATTATTGGAAATGACGAAGAGTTATTGTCTTTTACTAGGAAAAGACAGTGTTTAAAATTGTGATGTTGAAGAGGAACATCTTTTCTTCAAAGAATATTACAGCAGTGGTGTATTATGATCTTGTACGATGAACAATTTGGGGAAAATTCAGTTTTTCACTGCTTTTTATAGAATCACGAATGTTTAGCTCTTCGAAGAAATATAACTTTAACCACGGAAATAATTTCGTAGTAAATTGAGATGTTTAATATTGAGCCTGATAGAGGTAATATATTTTCGCATTCGTTTCATCTTGGATTTCGATCCCTTCCAGATATTATCTTCAGGCTACTTTGTTTCACACTAACAATGTTCCGTGAAATATTTTCATTGCGAGCTCTTGTTTTAAACCAGAAATCATTTAAATTCAATCGTGGAGTTGCTGATCGACAAATCACTTCCTTGACTAGCGGAATTATATCCTCAGGAAATAGGTCTGGTCGTGCATTTTTGCTGTTATGCTCCTTTGTGCTGGGTATCGACGAAGAAAAATGCTTTGAAACGAAATGAAATAAAAAATAAGTGTAATGCAGTAAATTCTAATTCTTGATCAAATCAATTGAAAGACATTTCTTTTCCAATATATCTAGAACGATATTCAAAAGCATATTTTCCTGTTTCAGAAACTTTCCCTAAAATGATGTGGCTTGAAGATACCAAGAATGTAGCACATATTGACGATTCCGACAGTGATGAGAGTGAGTGTAGCACCGAAGAGATACCCATTTGGATCAGAGGTGAACAGAGATGGGTGTCAGGGATCATTCCTGAAACGACTTGCCAGGACGTGGTCCAAGTTCTCATACAGAACGAAAAACAGAAAGTGAGTAAAGAGAATTATGAAAAAAATAATTGCCCAGCCTCAGAGAAATCACTAAGATTCTCTTTTCCCAAAAAATATACTGAACATGATCTCAGACTTATTTTGGCCATCCTCAAGACAAGAATCGGTTCAAAACATTATGAAATCTCATGTTTATACTTGTTCACAATTATTGATGTATTTTTGAATATTATTGACCTGTGAAAGCAATATGTATCTTGCAATTTCATTAATGAATGTCTCTCTCTCTAACTTTCTTCTTGTGCTTTTTGCTGAAGAAGTGGAGTAATTTTATAGGAGTTGGTCTAAAATATGACTTGAAATTTTTCAGGGAAAACACATTGGTGAACCAGAAGATTATCACATCACTGAGAGGTGGAGAGGAGTCGAGCAACCACTAGATCCAAACTCACGAATACTGGACATATGGAACGCCTGGTCGTCTGCTCAGGAAGAAGTGAGTCATTTCTGTCTAATCAACTTTTGTGACTATTCTTTCGAAACGATATCTAACAACATTGTTTTTCAGATCAAAATATCCCTCAGGAGAATAAAGAGTGATAGAACATGCAATAGGAGAATGAGACGAACAGATTCAGCCACATGGTCAGACAGAAATTCCTGGAAAACTCTCCATCCAAAAAGACTAGCAACTCTTCAGAATGAAAAAGAACCCTCAAATACAGAAGAGTTACTGAAATTGGTTTTGGCACAAGGGGAAGTGATAAGGAGGCAACTCAAAAAACTTAGGTAAGCACATGGCAGCCATGGAAAATATCCAACGAGTATCAAAGCTCGTAGAAGCAAGAGCAACTTTCTCCTGGCACTTGAAACTACATGTTATCCTTTCACAGGCATAGTGAACATCAAATTGGTCATCTCGAAGACAAAACTCACAGGGCGCGAGTCAGAAAACATGGCAGTAACTACCTCCTGGAAACATATTTGAAGGGTCTTCCTGATGCTGTGAATCCAGAACAAGAAGAGAACGTCATCACCGACAAAAACAGTGACAGCGGTGTCGTTACCGAAGGTGATAGCGAACAGTCCAACAACGTCAAGAAAACTAAATCAGAGGTGCGAAATTTTACAATAACTTTATTGTCACTTCTCAAAATATTTTTTCTTTTTATGAAATATCAAACTGATTGTTAATTTGGTTTCTGCAGAACACCATGGAGAGATTCTCGCCATCTTCTGAGGAATTCGTCCAAGAAGACATCAAAGACGACGATTCTAGTTCAACGATTAGTGTTTCAGTGTTAAGAGAGCATCGTGAACTGATCAAAAAAATCAACAAAGTGAACAAACAGCTCCTCAAACAAGAAGAATGCATAGTGCGGTTAGAGGTGAATTTAAAAAAATACGAGAAATATAAAAATGTCAGCGAGGACGTTACCGAGTCTCTGACGAACCTCAGGACAGAAATGGCGAAGAGTGCTTGTGAAATGCAACACAACGAAGTAGTCTTGGAAGAAACGAATGAACTGATCAACAGTAGGAGACATTTTCTTGAGAATCTTCACAAAGATATCATGAAAGAAGAACAAGAGCACGAGATGCTTCAGGCTTTGCTCTTCAGTGCAAAACACCAGAGGCATCCGGCACCGAGTCAAAATATCCTTCCCCATCCTTACAATTATAGAAACCACAATACCAAAGAAATGTTAGATACCTTAGTTTAAGAAAAAAATTATTTATACCAAAAATGTTGTACCTAAAACCCCGATGTCATTTATTTTATGTTTTTGAATGAGATGTATAATAAATGTTTATGAAAATGTTTTTCGCAGACGAATTTCTTATCCTCATAATAGACATCAATCCTCCGAAGATCCGACATGAGTGTTCAATTAAAAGCATATCAAGGGAAACTTCACTGCCATCACTTCATAAGTTTCCTTGATATATTCTCTTCAGTTTTATGCCCAAGCATATTTCTGCCTGAAAAACTCTCGAGAATACCAACACTTTACCACAAAATCCACAGTTGTCTTCCTTAAAGGGCCGTTATACTCTGGCCGACGGCTACGGCACCGATTCTTCATTCAGAGAGTGCCTTAATTTTTCCAAGTTCAAGCCCTCAATTATTCACCTAAAAGCTTGATTTTTTTTTTAAATTGAAGTTAAAGGATATATTGAGGGCATTTCAATTTCTTCTCTTCAATAAAATTATTTTTCCGCATGAAAAAATCAGCCACGGCACCGAATCTCCATTCAAAAAGTGCCTTTCATTTTTCCAAGTTCACTCCCTCAATTTCTCACCCAAAAGCTTGATTTTTCCTTTGAGCTGAAGTTACAGGATGTCTTGAGAGCACTCCAATTTCTTCTCTTTGAAAAAATAATTTTTTTGCATGAAAAAATCGAGTTGAATTTGAGAGTCTATGAAAATTGACTTCATAATCATTTTTCGGCGGTTGTTCATCAACTTTTTTTCAGAAAATTCATTGGAGTGCCCTCGACAAATCAATTTTCTATATTTTAAAAAAAATTTCATTTGGATAGTCGCTTTAATAATGCAAAAAATGATGGAAATACTGAAAAGACTTCCAGAAAGTGTGAAATCGCAGAGAACTGTCTAAAATTCCAGGAAAATTCAAAAAACAAATTGAGCTTTCAGGTGAAACATTGAGGGCGTGAACTTGGAAAAATGAAAAGCACTTTTTGTATGGAGAATCGGTGCCGTCGGCCAGAGTGTAACGGTAAATTAAGAAAATAATTTGTTCCCTTTCTTCAAGAAGGCATGGATCATCAGATACCCTTCAAATAGAGTCAAACAAAAAAAATGCATAATCAATAACAATATTTATTTGTACAATTTCATATTCCTACAAAATGTTATGTCTTAGAAAGTTGTAATTCAAATAAAACATCGGACATAACAATTAAGGCAAAACAAAAACAAAGAACAGCACTTATATAAAAAAGATGTGATAGACAACCGTTTTCAGTCCAATGATTGTAAGTCGTTTGGACCTTTCTTCGAATGACATCGAGGAAACTTCGAGATTGTATTCTGTAACAGACAAAATAAATGTTTTAACGAATTAAAAGTCGATGATGAATGACTGTGTCAAACCTTTTCTTTATTTGTTCGTTATTTTCATTTGGTTCGTCAGAATCATCACAGCCTGTTGTATTTTTCTCACTATGTGAATCAGAAAAGTCATAACTGTTCTCATCCACCATACCTTCTTTTATTTTGTTGAGGTCCACACCCAAGCTACAATACAAAAACATCAGTTTCATATACTGTGGATTATCCTATATAAAAAATATGGAAAAATAGCCCCCATAACGAATGCCTGGTGTTGTCTGGGCAGTAAACTCAGACAAAATCACGTAAATTATTTACTCATGAGGATGAACATGTATATACAGAAAATCTGCAAATGATGTTAAGTTTGCTTCAAATGAGTTATTACCCACACACATGACCGACGATAAAAGTATCGATGCTGTTAAATATCTAAACAAAACTAGCTGAAATGCATGCATATTTTCAATAAAAATTAAAAAATGATTCGATTCTTACTCCATTCGACTCGGTTTAGCCAATTTCTGTATGGCACTGGTCCTGAAAGATAGTTCAGAGGTCCTCCTCAATAAATTTTTATCCGAATGTCTTTGTTCTTGTAGCATGGCTAGCGATATACTTGCTCTTCGCTTCGTTGAAAAATGAGCGTGTTGAGATCCCTTCTCGTCTTTAGGGCTGAAATCTCCCTTAGAACTGGAACTTTGTAACATTTTCCTGAAATCCATCAATCGATATTGAAAGACTGAGTTTTCTCAACATCAGGGGGTTCTGTGGCGAATAAAATAAAATTTTTGGCGATAATTTGAGGTCTAAGTTCAAGTGGAGATTCCTCTACTTCCATAATATAATACTGCTCCAAAAGAGTTAGGGATATCGTATTCGATCTTTTTTAAAAGTATCTAATCTTCGAGATATTCGCTGAAAAATCATTTAAAACTCAATAACAACTTGAATCGATCCAATAAAAATCAGTATGAGACATTTCGTCAATCTGGTCGCCTTTTTTCTGAAGTTTGGTTCTTTGCATATATGCTTCATGAATGTATTTTGAAATGAAGTTAGTTTATCAACGGCTTCGATTTGAAACGAGTTTTTTGAAAATGCCAAGACGTAAATTAACAAACGCTGAGGCTAATAGGGCTATTGGACTGCTACAGGGTGGCCTAACTCAGGTTGTTGTAGCGGAAAGACTCCAAGTCAGCCAAAGTGTGATATCTCGACTTTGGAATAGGTTCAGGGAGACAGGTTCCGTGTTGGAAAGACCAAGGCTTGGTGGGCGACGAAAAACAACACCTGCTCAGGATCGTTTCATCACCGTTTCGGCGAGAAGAAACCCTACATCTACGTGTAGAATGCTACGGGATACTCTTCAAAATGCAGATGGGGTCCAAGTTTTCATCGAAACCATCAGACGACATTTGAGAGAGGTGAATCTAGGTTCTAGACGTCCATTAAGAGGAGTTCCATTAACACGTGACCATAAGCGTCAAAGACTGAAATGGGCAAGGCAACATTGGCAATTGGAACGATCAAATGCGTAGTGTCAGTGTCCTTTTCACTGATGAATCCAGATATGGACGATTTTCAGATTCTCGAAGAATAAGGGTAGGGAGAATCCCGTAATCATCGCTATGTCCAAGAAGTCCATCCATTCCGAGGGGGTAGTGTTATGATATGGGCCGGGATATGTTTCAACGGGCGCACAGATCTACACATTTGTCCTGGGAATATGACCGCCTTACACTATAGGAAGCATGTCATTGACAATGTTGTGCCAAATTTTCACGCTGCTATTAGTGAAACTTTTCAATTTCTAGACGATAACGCTAGACCGCACCGTGCAGCCATAGTTGAGAATGCGCGCGAGGAGCTTGGTATTCCACATTTTAATTGATTTGAATTGCATAGAACATGCATGGGATATGCTCCAAAGAAGATAAGATAATCATCATCCTACCCCAGAATCCTCAAATGATCTGAGAGAGCTACTGAACCGTTTGTGGAACCAAATTCCCCAAGAAATGTTCAACAACCTCGTGTGTAGTATGCAAAGAAGATGTCAAGCTGTTATTGATGCCCGTGGGGGCCATACATTGTATTGATAGTCTTAAAATGCTTGAATTATTCTCTGGAAATGAAATTTCGTTATTTTACTCGATTCTTCTTAACCACCCTGTATACGCTGCAGACCTACAGGCTTAAATTAATTTGCAACTTGAAATCACATTGATATGAATTTTCATCACCAAAATCTTATTTTAACTATATTTTTTTTGCAATTTAAGTCAATATCCCTAACTCATGTGGAGCAGTTTATTAAGAAGGTAATTTTGTCTCTTTTAATCTAACCATAACCTGAGCAATTGAGTCACTATTAACAAGTTCAAGGGAAAAGGAACATTCGGATGTTTCGTTTACTTTGTAGCACAATCGAAATTAGCCTATTGTGTAGTCTTAAGGTCGCTCTTTGTTAAGTACCTAAATATTCAAATTTACTCACTTCGTGTATTGGAGCTGCTTCCGGCTCAAATCCCTCTGCTGTTTCAGGGAATTCACGTGATTAATCATCAAATGAACCGCCTCAGATATCCTCTGTTCGTGTTGCACAGCTCCGTACCTCTCAGCAGAAGATGATGCCAAGGCTGATGCGTTCATGACCACGTCTATTTGAGCCAGAAGTGACGCTAGGAGTTCTGTCGTTTCCATATTTACGCATAATTTGGTCAGTTTGTTCACTCGTTGTGTCAGTCTTTCGATTTCTTTAGCTAGGTTGTCTTCCGTTTGGTTTCTGTACCTCCTTTGTCTTTCGCATCTGTCTGTTACTGTGTTCGAGTCGATGGAGAAGGCCAGTGAAAGGGTTGCGAATTTTTGTTCCAATTCGTCTTCTGTTAGTAGTTTCCTTGAATTGAAATAGAAGATTAATTTCGGAAAATATACAGGGTGTTTGGTAATTCGACGTGAACCTTGAAACTAGACGTCATTTGCAGTGAATTGCGTCGAGTGAAGCATGGTCCGAAAATCTATGGTTACGAAGATATCGCGATATTTCAACTTTTTTGAAATTTTCTGCTTCGTTATCGAAAATGATTAATTTTGCGAAAACTACTCGACTCTAAATATTCAATGAATATTTTTTTCAAAGCTAAGGAGATGGTCCTCATTTCTTGCGAAAAAATATTTCCTAAAAATTCAGATAACCCGAGATATACAGGGTCATAAATGGCTGCACCTGTTTTCCTCATAAAATCTTGATAAAACAATTGAGAATTACTTGAAAAAAGTATTATGAACTTGGTGTACAAATGTAAGGAAAAACTTCCCTGTTTCATAAGCTTTCCAAAAAAGGTAATATGTCAATAATTCCTTCATGCTATCTAAAAATATGGCCGGAAAACCAAGCAGACAACAGACTTTTTCGAGTCATTCGGATATCCTATTATCCTTTATTTCACTCGGCGTGATTCGTAAGCCGTAAGCGGTCCATGGTTCGATATCTAAATGACTCAAAAAAGTCTGTTGTCTGCTTGGTTTTCCGGCCATATTTTTTGATTGCGTGAAGGAATTATTGACATATGTACCTTTTTGGAAAGCTGATGAAACTGGGAAGTTTTTCCTTACATTTGTACACCGAGTTCATAAACTTTTTTCGAGTAATTCTCAATTGTTTTAACAAGATTTTATGAGAAAAACAGGTGCAGCCATTTATGACCCTGTATATCTCGGGTTATCTGAATTTTTAGTGAATACTTTTTCGCAGGAAATAAGGACCATCTCCTCGGCTTTGAAAAAAATATTCATTGACTATTTAGAGTCGAGTAGTTTTTACAAAATCAAATATTTTCGATGACGAAGCAGAAAATTTCAAAAAAGTTGAAAAATCGCCATATCTTCGTAACCATAGATTTTTGGACCATGCTTTACTCGACGCAATTCACTGCAAATGACGTCTGGTATATCCCTTTCCAAGGTTCACTTCGAATTACCAAACACCCTGTATACAGAGTGTAACAGCCAAATGGAATAAATTCGATAACGAATAAATGAGGGGGTGTTAGGAAAAACACTCGGACACGTCGATTTGTAATTTTAAATGCGCATATGTTCAAAGAAAATAAAATAATATAGGGTGTTCCATGCGACCGTGGCCAATACCAACTTTCTTATTTCAAATGCAACCCCTTGTATATTATTTATTTTTTGGATTCTTTAGAAAATTCTAGACATAATTCATGTACAATGTCCTATACCTATCTGCAACTTTTTCGGAAATATTAAGTGTTGAGTGACGTTAGAAAACAATTCTACAACAGATTAGCATGTTGCCAAGACGTTCGCGGCGAACATTTTGAACATTTCCTGCATTGACATTATTGTTTTTTTTTTAATAATTAAGAAATAATCAGTATTACTTATTAGGTTTCAAGTGTAATGTACCGAATTTGTTAAATAAAATAATTTTTATTTAAAACGTTGATTTTTGCAATAAATCTGAGAACACTTAATACCTACTTCCGAAATAGTTAAAGATAGGTATTGGACATTATGCATGAATTGTGTCTAGAATTCTCTGAAGAATCCAAAAAATAAATAGTATACAGGGGGTTGCATTTGAAAGAAGAAAGTTGGTATTGGCCACGGTCACATAGAACACCCTATATAATATTATTCTTTCGAAAAATATGCGCATTTAAAATTACAAATCGACGTGTCCGAGTGTTTTTCCCAACACGCCCTCATTTATTCGTTATCGAATTTATTCCATTTGGCTGTTACACTCTGTATGTTCCAATGGACTGCAGGACAAAGAGGAATATTTATTATTGATTTCATTCGGTATGAAGGAAATGAAAAAACAATTAATAAGTAGATGTTGAATTTGATAGGATAGGAAATTATAAAAGGCATAAAACAAACCTGACTTGCTCTTTGGTGAGACCCATTTCTTCTAAAACATGATCAGGCAAACTAGGAAATATTTCCACGGGGTCTATGTCCTCTAATTCTTCACATATTTCTGTACATGAGATCGACCTCTCCTCCCTACAGTGTTCAGGAAACTGTAAAAAATCACATATTAATTTTTTAATTGAAGTGAAATATAAATAATTGAATACTGAAGGGTTTTCCAATAAGAGGTGTTATTTTGAATAGCCCGCTATTTCTGTAGATGTTTCTATTGAAGCTTCAATTTTTTGACATTTGACAAGTAGAAACTACGCCATTAATAAAAATCAAACGATACACGCTTCAAAAACGCATTGAAATTATTAAAATTCGCTATAAAAATGGTGAATTCCATCAAAAAATCATCTCGAGTGATGAGGCCCGTTTCAATCTCGATGGCTTCGTCAACAAGCAAAATTGTCGCATCTGAGGCTCAGAAAACCCAAGAGTTATTGTTGAAAAGCCTCTCTATCCTCAACGTGTGACTGTTTGGTGCGGTTTATGGTTCTTACTTTTTCGGGAATGTCGCTGGAGCAACAGCTACGGTGAATAGATTGCGCTATCGAGGGATGATTAATGATTTGATCTGGACAACGTTTACTTCCAACAAGATGGCGCTACGTGCCACACAAGCAACGAAACCATTGACCTTTTACAGGAAAAGTTTCCGGACTGTGTTATCTCTCGAAGAGGTGAGCAATGTCTGGGCTGTACAGCGGGTGCGTAGGACTTCCCATTTGAGCGTTTGTAAGTACGTCTCTCGTCTTGAATTCATAAAGATCCAAATTTACTACCTTTTGGATTATTCATGTTGCTTTTAAACGATGGCAAATGGCTGGATGGATTATGCGAGTTCCTTTTGCATTTTTGATGGATTTTCATCTCGCCCCGCCTCTAATTCTTCATCCATATACTTCGATGACTTTCGTACCGTTAATAGTGTTTTTTTGGCGTTTGCAGAAGAATTATCTGCGAGGAAAATTTTGCTATCTTCGATCGATAACAAGAATCCTCATTTTAGAATAAGGATTTTCAGAATTGCTCACTTCGAAGAATTTGGACTTTCATTTAACCTCGAGCGCGAATTATTACATTAAATATTTGAATTATGCAAACGCACCATTCTTTTAATTTCCATCATACATGAAAATAGATAGAATCTTATCTAAAATTGATTGGGTAAACAAAACCAGGAATTCTGCCAGACATTGAACTTGAAGAGAAGGATCGAATAATAAACAGGATGAATGTCGGACGCGTCCCAATTTTTAACCGTCCAAATTATTTCTTATTTATAAACCATCAGAGTGTTGACAGATATATTTCTTTCGTGGTAGATCAAAGGCCGAATCGATAAAAGTGAAAATGAATTGGTACCTCCCCGACTCAATGAAGATTTCTCCATTCAATAGTAATGGGCGATCTCATTATGTAAACATTGAAATAACTGAGCTTGACTATCAGAGAGGATCCTTTATTCCTTTTGTCACATCTCTGATAGATTTTTCCTAGTGTCATCTTCACATTTTTCATTTGCCAGTGTTCATTTCGGCTTGAAAGAATAGATAGTGAGCATTTCTTGAAGGCCAGAATAATCCTTTTACCGATTCTTGTCCACCAAATGTTAATTTATGAGGAATCGAAAGATAACTCTCTTCTAACTTAATGATTTTTTGCTCCTCCTGTTATAACTTTTTCAGTTTCAGGCAAGTTCTTGTCGTTTGCGTTTCTAAGGATTTTGAATCAGTTTGTTTCTTAAAATCAACCTTGATTCAAAGCAATCCATTTTCACTCTATTTCTTACCCAAAAAAAAATTAAAAAACAATAATTGCACCTAAGTATACACAGAATATTTTTAGAAACCATTTAATGCGGAGGATATTCACTTCCTCTACAAAAAATAATCCGAAGATAAATAAAATACCGTTCATTTCATCACAGATTATAAAATGATAAATGGTAGAAACCACTATTTCCTGTCTCATAATGTTTCATAAAATCAGTTCATAAAATGACCAAATATCTCAGAATTACACCGAAATAGAATAGTATTATGAAATCCAAACGAAAATAAAGTTTAATCGATCGGATTAAGAATTAAGATCCACATTAACAAAGCATTTTCATTCACCACCACTGGAAGGATACCATTTTAAGGTAATAACACACAGCCATTTTTTTCTCAGACATATATTCACTTGCGCATTGTATGAGAGTATAAGTAGTGCTCAACCGTTTGTACTCGGTTGTACTGGTTTAATATCCTTTTCTTTATTTCATATTTATCATTCATTTTCTAATTATCATTTTCATTAAACAATGAAATGTATTTCCCCTAATGTAAAAATAGAATATTGTACTGTGTCAATGGCCTAGTTGCCGAGACACAATAATTTAAATAAAAAAAAAAAAAAACTCTAAAAACGTTTGTAACATTGAAGACGTTTAGGAGTCTTTCTGAGGTGCCAAGAATTCAAAGGTCGTATTAAAAACACCAAGTATCAAGATCATAAAATGATTATTTCTTAATTATGTCTTATAAATCTCTCAACCATGAATATTTTGATTGAGAAAATTATATTCCGATGAATATACATATAATTTTATAGCTAGTAATTTCCATAGGAAATATTGTTTTTACGAAATTATATCTCTCCTTTGAACTCCTCGATATCTGGTGCGGTATTCTTCATTTTCTCGTGATTTCAGTCTTTTTCACGATAGGTTGTGCGTTATCTTATCTCAACCACAACTATTCTGTAAAATGACAGAAAGAAACTATTGTTCGTATCCACATATCTTTTGGCATCCTGATATTAATGAAGAGTACCAATAATGTAATGAAACCTTCTTTGCTAATACTGATAATGAGAGAAAACAAGTAAATGCTATGTTGACAGGTCTATTGTTGATAATGAATTGATGAAATTATAGCATGAGTGTTAAATTAAATTCGTACATTCTCGTAATTATTCATCAAATATGAAAACATTCCCAAGTTATTCACTCGTATATACGATAAATTAGTATAATATTTCATGCAAATGTTTACCAAGGGATCAGACAGGTCTAGGTATTATCTGGTGAGTTTGGACTCATCATAAAAATTTAATCAATTCCGAAAACTCGTCACTATTCCATACCTACCTCAAAATTGGTTGTATACAAAAGCATTTTCTATATAAACTCTTTCTGATAAGCTCAACTGATCCTCAAGAAAGCAACTAATTAAACCAGAAGTTTGTATATTACCTTATAGCAAAGCCTGTGTTCTCGAAAGAGTTAATCACACAATTTTTGCACGTTAGCACGTTGCTTGATCATGTCATTCTTCATCTAAATGCAAAATGCCATCTCCATTGAATACGTAGTTATGAAATTATCAGAAAAACAAAATTTCGAACGGCTATATATTTAAGGAACCCCTGGCCAAATTAATTTTGAAACTTTGAAATTTAGTCCATAGGTTTATCCGTCATTTTCCATCGGTTGTATTATCGCTTTCTCTATTCGTTGTAAAATCAAAATGGTGCAAATTTTTTCCATCTATATGCAAAACCCAAAACATGTAAACAAATTTAATTATAAAAATTTCATATCACGACCCTATGCTCATTACACAACCACTTGATAAGAATAATGGCTTTTGCTAATCATTCACGTCTACAAGACATATTAATTATTGTCTGAAATAGTGGTATTTTCCCACTGAAGCAACATTCAGACTATTAACTATAACTAGAACTGACATCCAAATCAGTTCCGTACATAAACCTAAAAAGATCTTCAGTTTTATTCGATCTATCAAAACGAATAATCACTTTTTTATTCAAATGCCTACGCTCAATCATTTGGTGTATAAACTTCAAATTGTAATATTTTCGCCAATATATCGAGAAATGCAAGTGCTATAAAGTAAAATTTCCAAATTCAACACCCCGTACCTATCTCGAAAACTAATAGCTTACAGATCCATGATTGTAAGACTTTTTTCTTGATATCATACAAGTACCTAGTAACTTTACTTTAGTTACACCTCCAATGCAGCAATAATCTTTATTTGTGTATTGCAAAGATTATTTCCATGATAATAAATAAGTGCGTTGATAAATTGAAATCCAAGTCAATCTCCCTCTGATCTGATCTCATTTAAGAATCAACATATAAGAAATTTTAACTATTTCTACCATTTCAAGTTCATTTGTTATGGAAATGTGTAACCTAAAGGTAAATAGAGAATATAATGAAAAATTCAGACAAACTAAACAATTACGGATGGAGAATCGAAAAAATTTTCAAAATGACAATTTTCGGGAACCAAGCACCCAAAAAATTCATAATCTGAATACAGCACAGAGTGGCAGAACATGTCATCTGCTTCAAATTTTCGATTATCTGGAATTTGATAAAATAATCTTTTTCGTGGAATGTGAATAATAAACAACAAAGATGCAAGCACAGATGAATCAGGATGTAAGAGCTGCTCATCTTGTTCCAATTCCAGAATGATCACAAAAATGGTAGATAAGGTAATCGAATATGAACAGCGATTAAAAGGTCATCTCAATCGATACAGCACTACTCAAGAAGCAAGGATAAGGTTAAATACTCTCATGCATTACTCGCTAATATGAATCATTTAGAAGCAATGAATGTTCATTCTCCAATTACTGAACTAGAAATCACGGATATCCTTCAGGTATACACTGATCATTTCCAATTTGAGTTCAGTGGACTGAAAAATGTTATTTATCAATTTATTCAGATTCAGCAGGAAGATTTTCTCGGAAGGTACTCTTCCTGCATTGACCAAAAAAAATCACGAACTTCTGAAAAGAAACATCTACAAGGCACAAAAACTAGGACAAGTTTTAACAAGATGTTCCAAAGACAAAATTCATCCACTTTCTCAAACTGGTATTCATAGACTTCCTTGTACCTAACTATGGAAAAGATTGTGACTACTGAAAAAGCATTCATATGCTGATTGAAGAATACGAACGGTGTTGTCTACTGAATCAAAATCATCGAAATTGATAAGCACAAAAACAACATGAACAGCAAAGAGGAGACTTCTAATGTTCATTGTGAATGGCTGCCTGCCATCAGTTATACAGTGAACGTGTGTACAGCCAACGAATTAAATGGCAAATGCAAGTGGGTAGAAGGTTTCAGAGAAGGGGTAAAGAAACAAATGATGGTAGATGAAGATGCTGGAAAAGTGTACCCATTGAAGCTGTTTTCTATTTATTAATTTGTTTTTTGTTGTTCATCGAATTATTTTCATGGTAAGGAAATATTTAAAAATTGCATGTTGCAAGATGACTAGATATATTTAAACGCAATTATGATACCTCAATCAACAGGTGAAAAATCAGTGATTTGTGAAGGTTTTCTGTATCGAGTGGAAATTAACTAGTGTAATCGAGAATAGTTAAACCATGCGATATTGAAAACATCATGATGTATGTCAACGACAACATTAGATCAAATATCCTTTCATTTCGTTTTTAACTCACCATTTTCATAATTGAGCTCAAGAATATTTAGAAGCACTATTCACAAATGAGACGAGAATAATGTCACTGAAGAAAAGGATACCAGTCGCGAAAATTTGTTGATCATTTCCCAATGCATTCAATAGATTGAATTAATTTTCGAATACAAATTATATGGAAAAAAAAGCTTGTTTTCTTCACTTGAAACATCAGTCTAGAATGCCATTAATTTCTCATCAAGATCTGGGATTCAATGGAGAAGGTAAATGTAATATTGAACTCACTCTAACATTCAAAGTACAAATTATATGGGCACACAGTTCATGTTACAAGTAAAATTTGTCTCCATGTAACTCAGTGTAGAAAATACATATTTGAAACAGTTTTACTAAACTAAAGTCATTATGGTTTAGAGAATAGAAATATGGCAGTTATGCAGTATATCATCCTCTAAAGGCATTTAACTCAGAAAATATCCATTTTAGGGCAAGGGTGTGATGCATACACTCACATTATTTTTTAACGTAGATTCAATATCTGCCATAAAAAAATGGGGTTCTAATTTGAAAAAAATTATTTTTCACGATTTTGTCATCCCTAACTTTGAAAGCGATTTTTTCACCACCTGTATCATGAATCGCGATCTCAATTTTTAAAGTGGATACATCAATCTTACATCTTGAAAAATCCCAAAAATGAAAATTTTCCATCCAAAAACCTCGAAGTTATTCTTGTTTCAGTGGAGCTCTATTTTCGATTTTTTTTTCGAATTTTCCCGCTCAGAGAGAATTTTCCAACCAAAACTGAAAAATGTTACATCAAAATAACTTGAAATTTTCTAAGGAATCTATTTCTGCAATAAAAAAATGGTGTTCTAATTTGAAAAACGGAAGTTGACGTCATTTCCGGAAAAAACCGGAGGTGCTCATGCCTTGAAAATATTTTAGATTTCATCAGCATCGTGAAATACTTATAAGTGCTGAATTTCATGGAAATACGTTCAGTAGTTTCCCGTATAAATATGGGTGAGGTTCCTCGTGAAAGACCCTGTATAGCAATGGTCAACAGATTGAGTAGCATTTCCATGAGATATTTCCAAGAACCCAAATTTTAATTGTACATGAATGAGTTAGAGTCTTAAGGGGCCGTTATACTCTGGCCAACGGCTACGGCACCGATTCTCCATTCAAAAAGTGCCTTTCATTTTTCCAAGTTTACGCCCACAATTCTTCACCTGAAAGCTTGATTTTTTCTTTGAAATGAAGTTGAAGGATGTCTTGAGGGCACTCCAATTCCTTCCCTTTGAATAAATTATTTTTTCGCATGAAAAAATCGCGTTGAATTTGAGAGTCTATGAAAATTGACTTCATAATTGTTTTCAAGCGGTTGTTCATCAATTTTTTTTAGAAAATTCATTGGACTGCCCTCGACCAATCAATTTTCTATATTAAAAAAAATAACATTTAGATAGGCGCTTAATTAATGCAAAAAAATGATGGAAATACTGAAAAGACTTCCAGAAAGTTGGAAATCGCAGAGAACTGTCTGAAATTTCAGGAGAATTAAAAGAAAAATCAAGCTTTCTGGTTGAAATTGAGGGGGTGAACTTGGAAAAATGAAAGGCACTTTTCGAATGGAGAATCGGTGCCTTAAGAAATTTGAAATTTGGGGTTTGTGGTTTCGTATATGCCTCAATCGGTTAATAAAAGGCACTGGCGGATCCAGACAGTTTTTCAGGGGGGGACATGAATTTTTTCAGAGGGGAGGCATGAATTTTCTAAGGAGGGAGGGAGCCATGAATTAATAGAAATTCTCTACTAACATTATAAGAGTTGAAGAATTAAAATTCAAATTTTTTTATCGAAAATATAAGGGATCGATGGAACTCATATAAAGGGATTGTTGTCAATTTCGAGGTACAGGGGGGTCCATGGCCCCTAATCCCTATGCTCCCCTCCCCCTGGATCCGCCAGTGATAAGGGGTACCAATCTATTTGCTTCTCTCGTTAAAAAAGCGTATTTAGTTTTCATCTTTTTTGGGTTCCTCTTTGTTATCGTAGGATTTGGAAAAGGCGAATCCCTCGAATATAGAAGGAATATCTACAAACTACGATGTGAAAATTCCGGAGTGGTATATCCAAAGAAAAATGCCAGAATTTTCGATGACTAGAGATGAATGACTTATTTTTGGTACCCCAACAATTAGAAGTGAAAATAGGTATAAAGAAATTGGGATACTCACGTCGAAAATGTCCCCTCTGGAATCAAATTCTTCAGATGATCTCCTCGAAGAAAAATCCCCAGAACAAGCAGCCACACTAGATGCGCCACTAATCAAAGATTCGTTCGAATCAAACATTTTTCTATTTGAATTGGTGTTATTATTGTTCAATTCCGCGGAGCCAATATTCGATTTTAGTTCGTTTAAGTTGCAATGATCCGATTCCTTCATATTATTGTAATTTACGGATTTGAATTGGAAATTTTCCGCGCTGTCAGTCGACCGACGTTTTCGTTCTAATCGTGTTTTGCACTCGGACAAACGCGCGCTCGCAAGACTGAGGAGTAGGAGCGATGCATCGAATCCTTTGGACTATTTGCTCCAACGCTTCTACGGTAGATTCCAGAAGAACATCAGTGTTTGATAAGCAAAAGAAACCGACCGTGAGCAAAAAACTTTGAGTTTTAAAAGCAGGCGCATAAATACCTACGTTTATCCACTAGGGAGATCATTGAGGTAGGACCTCCATGAGGGAAATAAACTCTAAAGTCCGATTTATAATTTCCCACATAATTTTCCACTTATTGTATATTATATAAATGCAATGGGTCTCACTGGTTGTTCCTTGAGCTATACTGGGACAGGGACACGAATTCAAGTCTTAAGTCAGCACTCCTAATAAGGAATCTAACACCCTCCATATCTAAGGGAAGAGGGATTCCTCCCAGTCAACTCGCCGCATTCTTGTCAGCGTGCATTTTAACTTTACTTTATGCCGACGAAAGGCACCGTGAAAATGAAGAAGAAGAATGACTTAATTGGTACGAAGTGTTCTATGTTGGAACTCTCAAGCCAAAAATAAAGGTACATACTTGCATTACTGTTTGCCTAAGTCACTGTTCGTAGATCTACGGTTCTGCTAGAATTCACGTTGGTATTTATAAGGGATCTTTATAAATAATTGTAACACCTTCTTGTAAAAACCAGCATTTCCATACTGTATATTTTCTTATGAAATTCAAATTGTACATTTTTATTTATATTAAACGTGGAATTTCTCAATTCTCAATGCAGTCTAGCAGCTGTCTGCATGTAGGTATGTATCGTGCCTCAAGCTAATGAGAGCTCTTTGGTGTTATTGTTTTCCCTTCTGAGGTGTGAGGTAATGAGATTCGAAAGGAAAAAGCCAAATCGGCATTAATCAATTTTGGAATAAAAGATCAGAACTTTCCTTTAATACCCTGGATTACAGAATAAGTGCCTAAGAACTTTATGAATATCTACGATTAGGGGAATCATTCAACTCAAGTTTATAAACCTGAGAAATCTCCAGGGTGTCGATTTTGGGGAGTTGCATTTCGATCTGTTAATGCTTTCAATATTCACAAGTCCCAAGTCCTTTTACCAAGAATTCCTCAAGTGAATTAAATCATTCCGGCAAAATAGTTCCCGCAAGTGGTTAACTCTAAATTAAATGATTTGATGACTATTTGGTTTTGATTGGTACTATTGTGGAATCATTTCAGTAAGCTTGAAAGATTTCCGAATATTAATTTAATGCATTTCCTTCTGCAGAGAGTTGTAATTGATATACTTTTATGTGGTCGATTTTCCCTAGGTATTCAAGGTGGTAAGTCTCGCAAATGAAACAAGTATAAATAAAAAATAGAAATATTTATTCAATTGTATCAACAAACTCATTCTCAACATAATAGAACATCGAGGTTCAAATAATTCCATTGGTTTTTTCACCAAATAAGACAATTCGATATGGCAACAATAGTCCACCTTAAAAAATTCAGACTGATGCACATGCAACAGTAACAAATCAATTTGCAGACCTACTTCGACATTCACATATTTGGGTTTTGATTGACTTCTCTCATATAACTTTACAAATATCATTCTCAAGTATCAAATATCACAGTTCGAGCTTAAACTAATTCAATTTCATTGAGACTAGGTGATCTATTTTATAATATCTCCGCCTACTGTGAAAGAACAAAAGTTAGTGATTTTGCGTCAGAGGTTCTTCATCTTCTGTACCTTTCCATCCATGGCGTACAGTGATGAAGGAACCAATAACCAACAGGAGGCAACCTAAACCTATAACTCCGTAAGCTGTATAGCTTCCGATATTTGGTAAAATGATGAGTGTCTTCGCAAGATCGGCTAAATTTTCGGTTATGTCTGCGCGTTGGCGGAACCACATTACAGGCATCATCGTTGTTTTGACGTTTTCGAATATGCTGCAAATAGTAATAAAAGTAATTTAGGTTTTATTCAAGAAAGAAAGATTCAGAAGAACATCAGAACCAAAAAATTACCAAATAACAAAATGATTTCTACGTTTTTGAAATTCTGACTATGTAATCAGTTTAAGGGAAACTCACCCAATTCCTTCGATTCGCTCCAAATACAAACTAACTTGTAAACTTGCGTGCACTTTGAGAGGCAATCCAGTATTCGGTTCCAAGGCCAAATAAAAGTTGTGTTTACTAGGATCTGGATGCATACCTTCCACTGCATCTAAGTAAGAACGATCAGCCATATAAAAGTGGGGCATGGACATAAACGCAGGTGCTCCAAACCTAGAAGAAGACAAAGTGAAAATATGACCAAGTAAAAAATGTTCAAAGCATACATTGTTGCGATCCAATCGAGTTACGATGCCACCGAAAACTAGTGGAAAAGCAGTGAAGAAGGCAAGTAAAGCCCAGAAGAATATTACCAAGACAGAAGAAGCGCAAAAGGAAGGAAAGTTACGCTTTCTACATCTACAAGGTGTTGAAACAGGTCCATCCTGATACCGGAATTTACAGCAAGGCCATGCGTATCATGAACAGTTTTGTTAACGTGACTTACTTGCATTGTGACACATTCCTAACTCCAGATGGTAAATGTACCCCAGGACTGAAGCAGTCCATTTCAGGATATTTGGTGCCATTATCGAACAAGCGATCTGTTTGAGCATAAATCTTTCCCTCCACACCAAATGTTGAATAAGTACCGTTTTCTTCAAGGCTCAAAGAACTGAAAAGGAAAAGAGAGGTTATAAATTGAAATTTGGAAGTATTAATGTGCAGTGGAAATTGTACCACAGCTCACTTACGGTCATCCATATTGCCGGAATTCAATGAAAGTCAATGATAGTTACATATGATACAGAAAGTATGGATAAGTCGGAAAACTGATGAAAGGAAAATAATGTTTTGCTTTGAAGCTGTATTATGTAAGTAAAAAAGTACAGCAGCCTTCGCAAATAAATAGGGGTTAAACTCTTGAAAGTGTTACTTCAAGATTGACATTAATATGAAAAAAACATTGCCTGAATCTTCCGACTAAAGCGTGCATCACACCGATTTTACCTGCAAGTGTCTGCTGTAAATATGGAGATTTTCTTGGAATCTTTCAATGGATACCACAATTCACCGGATGTTCCATTGACCATACCGCAATAACCTGGATAAACAGGGGATCTAGGACTCTGATTCCATCTTGTTATGATTCCCAATTTCTGAATATCATCAGCTCCAGTATACATTGTGTAGTTTCCATCATAAGTACTAGAACCATTTCTCTACGATTTTTCGAATGTTAATATAATCGTACATATCCTGTCGCGACGTACATACATTATAAAACCATCCAAATTTATCAAACGGAATATCGATACCCTTCAGGTGTAACTTTTTCAGCAGAGTTAATAGTGTATCATTATAGCCGTCGAAAAGGAATTCCCTGGCGGTCTTAGTCACAGTCAATTTCACGTGTTTTTCTTCAAGGAAAAAGCTAACGCCTCTCCTTATGAGAAGGGTTTTATGCTTGACTATGTTCCCAACAGTCTGAAAAGCAAGACGAATATTGATCCAAGAGAATCTTTCTTTTGCAGCAAGAACCTCAATACGAAAATCAGGTCTCAAATCTTCATTCACAAAATAGACTCCAGTGTCTTACAACTATGCCTTCTTTGAAGTTTTATGTAGACGATTTTTGTTGATATGGAACATTCAAATAGTTTGAGAACGCTCTGTACATAAAATGATTCGGTACATCGACAGTTTCCATGCAAAAATGATGTGAAAATGTTCCAGACAATGTGAATTCACCAAATTTATGATAATTTGAAAGAGGTTTAGGATGTTTCTCAAAAATAAAAGAAATATACCCCAACTACCTTAACACTTATAAAATTGAGTCGAGGGATGAAACTGATGCGAATTCCTCTCACCAACCCTAAAATATATTTGTTGCTCCCTCTCAATGAACACCATGTAAATTATGTCATAAATAAAAATGCTTTGAAATGTTCGGGTTTACTTCTAGAATCGGGAAATTCTTCAGTTACATCGACTTGAATAATTATTTAGCTTCGCGTCATCCAAATAGGTTGATAATTTACTGAACATGAAAAATAACTTCGAATATTTCCATAACACTTCGCTGAAAACAATGAAATATATCGGAGGATGGATAATAGCATCGAAGATGTTTTATAATCAAACTTAGAAAATGAGTAAGTTTTTACTCATCTTTGAACCTGTTTAAAAACATCCGTGATTACTCATTACCATTACTCATTATCAAATATGACTTATCAGTCATGAAGATAAACTACTCCATGACAGGATCAGTAGAAGTCCTTTGTCCTCAGGATAAAGTCATATTTATAAAGAATACAGGCATACAAAAATAACAATCACACAAATGACCGTGTGAAAAAGTCCGCCACAATTATAAGCTGAAAACAAGAACTACAATAAACAGAAGACTATAAAATTCGATACAAACATTTGGAGTAAAACAAATCAATTCTTAATTAACAAAAAAAAAGAGATTACTTACCAAAGCAATAGCATTCAATGTTGTTATATTGTCATCCAAGGAACCCCTAGTTTTCTCAGGCACAAAATGCCACGTTCTGATTGTATTAAAATTAACAGTATTATTATCATTATATTTGACATTGACTCTAGAGTGATGCTCTTTGAATGTATAAGGCCCCAATTCTTGAAATCTTGGTTTTTTGGTCCACGGTTCCCCTTCTTTGAATTCATCTGCATTTGTCCAATTGAATAAGTAAATTTCTAAAAACATAGGGATCGGTGTCTCCTTCCAAAATTTGAACTGCTGTGTGTTTTCATTTTTCAAAGAGAGTTCCTGAGAGCAAAAATAATTGTTAGTCGTCAAATCATTATTTTCTGGTTATTTATTGTATTGATTCCACAAATTGAAGTTAAATATCACTTAAAAAATTTCTTACCGATCGGATTATACTGTTATAAATATTTTGCCATGTTAGAGCCAGAATTATACCAAAAACTACGAATAAGGCTGAAATGAGGAAAAGCGTTCCCTTCTGACATTTTCTGGAGCAGGCCATACTTTTCTGCAAAAAATTAAATCACCAAGCTCAACAAACAACATCAATCAAGATAAGCAGAAAAAAAAACAGATCAGGAACAGCAACTTTACTATTCCCGTTTAATATTTCCATGAAACTGATTCTTTATTAATATGCTGATGAATGATGATCGATAGAATGCAAGAGCTTATCTGAAGCGATATGCTGTTAAAAGTTCAACAAACAAGTCTCTGTTAAATATTACGTGTTGGCCGAACAAGATATGTGATCTATACAGGGGGGACCACGGTTGATGGTACCCAGTACGTAGGTACGATTTTATTGAAAATTTTTACTGGTCTATCGATCTAAAATATTTTCAGCACTGCGGTGTTGAGGCTTAAATAAAAAAGTACTAGGTAACAATTTTCATATTTCTAATGGTACATTATCGAATGGAATGGCCTGTATAACATAAGATGTATTGAAAGAGAATTAAATTTCATTCCAATAAATACAGGGTTGGGATAAAGTTTGGCACCAAATTAATATCTTTAAAACGAAACGGGCGATATTTTTGAAATTTGGCAGCTGAGTGTAATGGACCACAATGCATCTGATGAGCATATTTTCATTAATGAGATACTTCCGGTTTAACCGGAAATGACAAAAAAAAAATTTATTTAAATGGGACAACCTGTATATTTCTGCAGATTCTGAAAGAGCACTTTGTTTCGGATCTGTCCATACCAGGTTCCATGTAAAAATTATCTGTAAAAAGAGGAATTGAGACAACGGATTCTTGATGAATGTGCATTAATACATGGAGAAGTCTTGAGAAAAGTTACTCAAGAATTTGTTAATAGACTGGCATATTGTCAGGAGGTGAATGGCAAGCACTTCGAACATTTAAAATTATTTTTTTTTTATTATTTTCAATAAATTTTTTCTACTAGTAAAAGCCCTGTATTTCTTCTCTTTATAGATTTTCATAAAAAATACGTCATGAAAAGCAGAAAGAGTTATCTACTACGAAGTATTTCGTTTTATTTCTCTCTATTGATACAAATAACAACGATTTATTTATTTGAATGGATTTTTTCTCAAATGTACAAAAAGACTGAATTTCTTCTTTTTACAGAGAATTTTTACATGAAACCTGGTATGGACAGATCCGAAACAAAGTGCTCTTTCAGAATCTGCAGAAATATACGGGGTGTCCCATTTCAATAAAAAAATTTCCGGTTAAACCGGAAGTATCTCATTAATGAAAATATGCTCATCAGATGCATTCTGGTCCATTACACTCAGCTGCCAAATTTCAAAAATATCGCCCGTTTCGTTTTAAAGGTATCAATTTGGTGCCAAACTTTATCCCAACCCGTATATAAAAGATGTATACCTAAATCTAGGAGCATAGAATGCTCCTAGCCTAAATTGTAAGATTTTTTAAATAAATCATGTCATAGAACATGTTATTCATGATGATTTGAGATAGAAAAGTCTTTTTCATATTTTATAAACTACCAGTGGAGCGTGGAGCACCACATAAAAAAAATTTCATAGAAAAAAATTGATATTGCTCTAAAAAATTATCACCCTGTGGATCTTTTACAGACAATTGAAATGTCATAGGATGTAAACCCTTGAGTTTCAGTAGAATATTTTGAGAAAAGCAGAAGCTACGAGGAAAAACCTCAGGAAAAATTCAAACTTCACTGGACGTCAACTTATGGACCATCTTGTATGAATATTTATCGTGAATGACCGAAAGCTTGGCATGATAAAAATAAAGAGATTGACTTGGCATTCCATTCATTGACATTTTATTACCATTACTTCATCAATTTATACAGCTATAGATCATTAATACCAAAATTACATAAAACAATTGTTATTAATGGAAAGCCGACGTTATATAATAATTCAAATTCTACCTCAGCATACCACAAAAACTTTGTTCACAAATAACAGAGATTTTTTATCGGTCGTGGCCTTCACTTCGTAATAGTTTCAAACGTTCCAATTATGCCAATACTTCGAAATGATTAATTTGATGGGTTTCGAAATGGAAATTCGAAACTTTTTTCTGTTCAATTTCTTCATATTCAGCTCCATTATAATATCGATCTATATGAGAGTTATTCATTTCAAATTTTATAATTTGTCGTGGACATACAAAAAATTATTCTGAAATGTTTAGTCAGTTGAATTCACTGGAGGATGTTTTAATGAGTTTACTTTTTATTAGAAAAAAATTATTTGGTTCTCAAAACGACAAATGATTCATTTTATTGGTTTCAAGTTCAAGGATTCAATTATCAAACATCAGCTAGAAATTCTGAAGCGGAAATATTGGACACATTCTATATTATATTACTGAGAGCTGACAAAACGTCTATTCATCAATTTAATTCAGGTCGTAATAATAATACGATTTATTATTATTCGGAAGACAAATTTCGTTTCGAATATTTTATTTCTATTTCAAGTAAGTCATCTCTATTTCGATACAATTTATCAACCTCGTAATGAATCCACCATTGTTTACATTGCTACACATTCAAAGATAAAAAAATAATCAACCATTAATTCACAAACCTTTCAATCAAGTCGAATTGGATGAAGACAAAGCTCATCACTGTTCACATTGGTATTGTTTTGAACCGGCTTTGACGCTTTCTTCTCCCATTTACCTTCTTTCAGACTATTCCGAGAGCAATGAATGTCCCGAGCGCTGATCGAATACTGAATGTTTCAAAATTTACGAAATAATCGCTCTTAATTCGAGTGGTGCTGATAGAAGGAACAATGTGGAACGCATTATCAGGTTATTGCAGAACTTCTGAATTGAGTTTTCGAGTAATGCGGTCATTTCCTATGGGATTATCTTCAGAAAACTTCCGGCAACACTCTCACATTCTCTTCATCGGGTTTATATTTGTAAATTCATTATTCAACAGTATGTACAATCAAAATCATATGAAAAAAGAACGAAGAAACTTCGAGTAGAATATCCACCTCATATTCCGAAAATTATAGAAGTTATCAATAAGAAATGAATTCACATTAAGCGCATTGGTCTATTTCAAGACACCCTGATTAATTGAAGAGTCTGAAAGAATAACTAAATATGCTTTGGTCTCGTACAAACATTGGAATTATACTCAGGAATTATAGAATTCACAAAGAGAGCAATATTGTGGAAATTCACTGGAATAAAAAGCACTGACTTTCCACAAAAATTCGCCACAATTTTAAGTTTATGACGCCATCTGGAGAAATATTTTCAATGTAATCTTAAATAATCCATCTAAGCGTACCTGCATTATATATTATTCAGTTCCTAAGTTAATTATCAAATCGAATAATCTAGAGTTCTAAGAAAGCCTTCGAAACCATTTTCTAGCTAAGTATCAATCGACTTGTTCATTAAATTCACATATGAATAGTGAACTGTTGTAACAATCAAGAAACCTCACCTTTTCCTGCATTTTCTGCACATTTTCATTAGGTTTAGGAGTTTCACCAGCATTTTCAGTAGACGACATCTTTATGTTATTGCAATTCGAATTAATTTTATTATTATCACTGGACATCTTGGCTGTTACGTTAACTCAATACATTCGCACATGAGAAGCCAATTGAGCGGATTCGAAATTACAAAGTTGCTTGGACAACTATCGACATTCGAATGATTAAACATTTGAAGAAGAATAGTTTTGCATTACCAAAACAAATTACTCATTTATTCACGGAAATACCCAAGTCATAATAGCTATTTATCAGCTACAAGCGACACCAGAGGGGTCAAATTAGATTTCTTATGCTTTCAAGTAAGTACTTTGATCTGGACATACACTGGACAAAAAAATTGTCATCGGAATGTTGATGTTTTATTTCTCAACGTCAACACCAATATTTCATGATGATTTCAGATTAACTAAGCAGATCTCATATGATTCAAAAAATGAAACTTCCAGTTGTCTCTTCATGCATTTTTTTAATAATGATTTTATATAATGATACAGACCAATTGTTTTATACAGGTGACCCAAAGTAGGTCTAACAAACTGATAGGGTAGATAGTACTAATGAAAATAGGAACAAATTTCTAGCAATTTTGTCAATTGAGCTTTCCAAAGGATCAGCTCCCACTTCATGAGACACTCAATGAACCCTTCATGAATGAAATTATTTAAGAAAAGAAAGAGTTTATTACCCAAAGATCCATTGCATACAATTGGGAAGCACATCAAAAGGTCATATTGCAAAAATAGGCACAGCTAGCTTGATTCAATAAGAAACAACATAGATGCATCTATGAAACAAGTACTATGAGAGAAAAGAGAAAAAATGCTTGACAAATAGTGAATGTCAATGACTCAACATAAATTAAGAATTCAAAAATTTGACCATAATCAAATCCAATTTGGTTTAGTATTGCTCCGAAAAATTCTTGAAAATGACAAAAGTTAAGGTAAGAGTCCATTATAATAACATTTCTTATCATTGGGCTCATTCTCTTTCAATTGAATATTATAATAGAAAATTATTCATTTTTCAAACTGAAAACAGATTGAAGTATCAACATCGTACACTTGAATAATTTATTTCCTATCAAATCGATCTGAAATCTAGGTATTTAATAGTAAATATTGGAAATTGACTGTAATAGGATGCTTTGATGATTAGATTCACAGTACTCCCTACCTAATTAAGTACCATAATCATGTGGAGTAATTCTCAGAAGCATTCGATCATATTTAATTTCACTGTCATAAATCACAAAACTCGAAAATTTCAATATTATTTATATTAACACTTCAAATACTCACTTTTTCGAAGCAATCAAGAACACATAACTTAATTCAAACAAAATATTTTCACGATTTTAATAAAATATATAAGTACTAAATCATCTGGCAATATCGCATTGAAACTAATTAAAAATTACCCATTAGCACATTAAAAGTTTTAAATTCAGAAATATATAAGTTTCTCTTTGTTGATATCATTAACCTCAAACTTTGACAAAGGGACGGCCAAATGGGACGGCAGTCGGCAACGATACATCGATATTTTCATCTCGATGATTTCTATGTTCTTATCGATATATCGGGCGTTCAAATAAATTTTATTTTATGTCGATTAATCGATTCGATACATTCCTGAAATTGCCAAATTGTTCTTTGTACCACCGAAATAAAAAAAAAGCATACAGGAATAGATGCATCTATGTACAGAACAATCTTTAATCTATGAATGACAAGATCATTACTCCAAAGAGTTCTCTATGAATTCCTTTCTCTATGAATTATTGAAAAATCTGTTTTCTGTGGGGCGAGCAAACTTAAAAAAAAGGAGTCAGTACTTTTTGATCCTGTGAACACCTGTGAATTCGTTCGTATATGTGGTAATGTAGTGTTCAGTCAGTCCATTGTATCGCTTTTCTTTTTAATTTTCACTTCGTGTTCACAAGGATTCCCGCCAAATTTATAAACTGCTGTTATTCTCTACAATAATAAACTCTACGTTTTGGTAGTATAATTCCGATATGGGAGACTCTCAAGGCCCAAGAGGCAGAGCTGCCCTTCTCGAAAAATTGAGGCAGAGGAAAATGCAACAAGTGGGTATTCAGCCACCTGAACCCACACCTCCTGAGCCAGATATCCAACCCAAACCCACAGGAAGAGCTGCACTCCTGAAAAAAATTCAGGAAAGCCGACAAAAAAAAGTCGGTAGTGATCCAGTGGTTTGTGCAACAACAGAAGCATCTGCTTCATATTCACAGGCTCCAAGTGAAGCAAAAGATGTTTCAAAAATTACCAAAGATGTTTCACAGTTGACGATTACCAAAGCAAAAGATCCTGTTACTTATAGAGGTGAGCATGTTATGTATTCTTTTATGGTGTTTACTGTGAAATATTGCAAATAAATAAATCTATTTTGTACCCAATCAGTTATTTTTTCTACAATAACACTTGAGTTATGATTTGATTCGAAGTAAAATGCTATGAACCAATCAAAAAACCTTCCATTAATGAGAAACATGAGCCTGTTTTTATTTTTCTGTCCCAAATGTAAATCATGTCTTGTTATGGCATTTGTAATTTCAATTTGTGACATCACAATGAAATCACTTGAACTGTTGTTTCATTCCAGGTGAATCAGGAAAACCACTGGACCTTACCTCAAATTATATTAAACTTAGTATTGAAAAAGATAGGGGTGTGTTTGAGTATGAAGTTCGATTCAATCCGGATGTCGATTCAAAAAGCATAAGATGTAAAATGGTGAATCAACACATGGCAGAAATGGGAAAAATAAAGATGTTTGATGGTGGATCTGTCCTCTACCTACCAAAACTTCTGACAGATGATATGGTTGACTTCGAATGCTCCCTCCCTACAGGAGAATCTGTTATGATGAGAGTTATATTCAAGAAGAAGAAAATTATGGCTGAATGCCTTCATTTGTATAATGTCCTATTCAAGAAGGTTATGAGAGTTTTGATGTATTCTCAAATGGGTAGAAACTACTATAACATGAAAGAAAAATATTCCATTCCTCAACATAGACTGGAAGTTTATCCAGGATTTGCTGTAGCAGCAGATGAACTGGAGGGGGGCCTTTATTTATGTCTTGATACTCAGCATAGAGTTTTGAGGTGTCAGAATGTCTACGAATTGATGTTGGACCTGCAAAATGCTCCTAATTTCAGAGAAACCTTCACAAACTCGGTTATTGGATCTTGCGTTTTAACAAGGTACAACAATAAAACTTATATTGTTGATGATGTATCTTGGGATACCTGTCCAAGAGACCAATTTCAAACGATGGATGGCTCTGCTATTTCATTCGTCGATTACTATAAGACACAGTATAATATTAATATAGTGAATGATTCACAACCGCTATTGGTTCACCGTAAATCAATTAAGAATTCAGACTCTACTGGAAAAGTAGATAGAATGATATGCCTGGTACCAGAATTGTGTTTTTTGACTGGACTAACAGATAAAATGAGAGCAGACTTCAGAGTGAGTTTCTCAAATTTTATGTTGAATTGTTAGCTAAAATTTTTTTTTTAAGGTGATGAAAGATGTTGCAGAGTACACAAGAATAACTCCTGCGCAAAGAATGAACGCCCTGAGGACTTATCTACGAAACGTAAAAAATTCGCCCGAAGCCCAACAGATTTTAGGCGACTGGGGCTTGAGACTCGATTCTGATACCATCAAGTTAGATGGAAGGATATTAGGTAACGAAACCATTTTATTCGGAGATGGGGAAGAGTTCAGATGCAGAAACAATGCCGATTGGACCAGAGCTGTGTCTGAGAAGAAAATAACGTTACCCATCGATTTGATCAACTGGATCGTCTTCCACACCAGTCGAGACAAAAACAGTGCAGGGAAGTTCGCAGAGACCATGTGCAGGTTAGTTAATTCCTGGTTTTCATTCGTGAGATTCCGAACATTGTTATTTATACTCCATTCACTTTTATAAAGTATACCGGTTTGCCATGACATTCTGACACATTTCATCGTCTATATTTTGAAAATGTAATTTTTTTTCTGTCAATACTGGAAATATTTCACGTATATAAAGATGGTTGGAAGATTCAGTTATGCTATTTTTTGTACAGAAATCAAGAATCGCGTGGTGGAAGAATAAAAGTAGGTAGTCGAATAACCTGACAGAAAAACTTCTAAACGAACAGACGGACCTATGAAATTCCCCACTTTTCAAAATTCTTGAGAAATAAACCTACAGAACACATTTGAATAAGGCCTATGTTTGCAATTACGTTTCTTTATTTCAGGATGGGATCTGCAATGGGATGCATCATCAAGCGGCCACAAATAATATTGCTAAGAGATGATCGGAATGAATCCTACATCGACTGTATAAAACAGCATGTAAGATCCGACACTCAATGCTGCGTTTTCATTTGTCCAACTCTACGTTCAGATAGGTATGGGGTGATCAAGAGGTTATGTACCTCCCAGTTCCCCATTGCCAGTCAGGTGGTACTATCGAAGACTCTAGGCAATGAACAGAGATCGCGCGCAATCATTCAAAAAATAGCACTTCAAATCAATTGTAAATTAGGTGGTACCTTGTGGACACTGAGATTCCCATTCAAAAATTGGATGATTATAGGAATCGACGTGTATCATCCACCGAAGGGTTCAAAAAGTGACTCAATTTGTGCCGTGGTGTCAAGCTTAAACGAAAGCGTTTCAAGATGGTTTTCTATGGCAGTTCCGCAAAAAGGGGAGCTGAGTGAATTCTACAAATTGGTGTTCACCAAATCATTGGAACAGTATCAAAAAGTAAACGGAACTTTTCCTGCAAAAATTGTTATATTCCGTGACGGTGTAGGCGACGGGCAGTTGGAACATTGTTTGAGGCTGGAGGTCCCTCAGTTTGAGGATACTTTGAAGCAGTTTCAGCTAGACGTGAAAATTTGTTTTGTGGTTGTTCAGAAACGCACAAATACCAGAATATTCTTAAATTCTAATCAGGGTTTCGAAAACCCAGAGCCTGGTACGGTAATTGACCACAGTATCACACGAAGATATAACTCGGACTTTTTCCTGGTTCCGCAGAATGTTAGACAGGGTACTGTTAATCCAACACATTACATTGTATTACATGATACGTGCAATTTCAAGCCGGATCACATACAGAGGCTGGCTTTCAAATTGTGTCATTTATATTATAATTGGTCGGGGACCGTTAGGGTTCCTGCTCCATGTCAGTATGCTCACAAGTTGGCACAGCTTTATGGTCAACATATAAATAAACCCGTTGCACCGGAGTTAGCTGACAAATTATACTATCTTTAATTTCACTTTATATATTTCCATTAAGAAGACTTGACGAATGTTTCCAGTTTTCATTTCAGAAAATCATTTTAATTTGGACAATAATTGTTGAAAGATTGACTACGAAAGGTCGGAACATATTTTCATAAATATTTGCGTTTTGGTTCATTAACTAAAGCAATTAAAATGTATGTTTGCCTTGTTTGCAGAGATTTTGAAATGAAGACTGTGATTGTGTTGATTTCAGTCTTGGTTTCTGTGATGATGTGTCACACTTCAACGTACTTGTAAGAAAGCATATTTTATGTTACGATTACATTTTTTGAAGGTGTCATATTTTCAATAATGATACTTAATTTTGTAAAAAGAATGTTCTATTATTTCATAGCATTAAAGAGATATTGATTTTCCAATATGTGATTGGAATGTTTTGCGTTTTGAGAGTTTATTCTTTATTAAATTTCCATGTTTCTATACTGGATTTCAATTTCCAACATTATATCCATTCCCAAAAGAGCAGAGATTTGTTTGTGCTTGCACCAGTTTGAAGCGAAAACACGAATATTTCAAAACGGACGAAATAGTTTTGAAATTTTGTCACGCGACAATATGGCTTGAATTAATTCATGTTGAGCCAAATCAAAGAAATCGAAAGATTAGAACTGTTTGGAAATTCCAATTGCTTCACGATTTTGACCTGAGGAAATCGTGTGAATACCGCTTAATATTCAAAACAAAATTAGACCAAAGATTTTCGGGTGAACATGATGGACTTCTATGATGTATAAATAAAAGTTTATTCATATTAGGATATTCCTTTCTCTATGAGTCTATTGTACAAGATGGGTTCGTAAGTGTTTAAAATGGCGTAATTAATTTGTGGAATTAGGTATTGTGCTGTGTGTATTCAATATCGTGTGTTCACAAAGATTTAACATCTGAAACTATTAGCGCCATTCATAATTAAAACCATGAAGGTAAAGTAACTCAAAAATATAGTTTTTATATAGTACCAATAAATATTTAAAAGGTCTGTACAAGAGCGCAATAACTCCTAACCATATAATGTTATGATAATATATTTATTAGCCGAGAAACCATAACATGAGTTAAATTATCCAGTAATACTCCTTCAAGTGTGATTAAATATATATACAGGGTGTCCCAAGATGTTCCAAACAGACAATTTCACAGCTCTCAGACAAGGTAGAAAGTTCAAACAGTTTTTCAAATGGCATCGAAAACTCTAGCAGAATCCATCGTTAAAATTGTTTCTAATTACCACCCCTGAAAACACTACCCCCAGATATTTCTCAAATGTTAAAACAATTTTTCATCATTTTACGTAAATTCGACAATTGAAAAAATAATTATAATTTCTGGCACATTCACTTTATACATTGGGAAACTAGGTTAATAAAACAGGCAAATTCACTTCAAAACTTTAATTATTAATACAATTTACAACTTCAGTTTTGTTCTACGCCAATGTCTCCTTTTAGCATTATAGCTGAAAAAAGAACATACAATTAGTAAAATGAAAGAACTGGAAAATTAATATAAATATGACATCATGCCAGCATTCAACATTTTGCTGCATTAAAAAGTACACCATAGTTATATGAACACTATGCACTCACTTCATATGTGCATTCTTAAACACAGCTCATATCAATGCCTTGCATAAAAAAAAACCATGTGAAAATATACGATATTAGTGTTACAGAGCTGGTTTTTACATGAAACATAGATTTTTCTCAGAACATTGTTAATGCTTGATTAAAATAATTCATATTCCACAACAGAATTATGCAATTTTGAAAAGGACAAAAATAAAAGAATCCTCAGTTTCAGGCATTGTCACACTTATATCAGATTATAACAGACCTACACTCTACACTTAAATAACGAGGCGTAAGAACATAACCTCGATATAATAGGTGTCTTAAGTTAGATTTAATTATTTTTTAAGCATAAATCGAAAAGGGGTTCAAGTCGGTTAGATGCAAATCCAAAACTCACCGAATAGTGTTTCCCGTTCGCATCCTGACCCATTGGGGTATAGGCCGATTTTGTTTAATCTTTTTGGCCAATTTTCTCTTGATGATGAAGGTCTTATGGGCCGCCTGTAAAAAAATTAATATTACAAGATGTACAAGGAGGACGGAATAAATTAAATGTTGAAATAAAAATTCAAAAACAACAATTGATTGCTTAGATAAAAAAGGAATTCCACTCACCATCTTGCCGTTGTCTTCGTACAAACAAGTACCAAGAAAAAGGAAGAATATCTGAAATAGGTTAGGGTAGAGATGTCAATTGAAAGCTTGACATTATGTGGACCATAGATTGTGAATAAATTGAATGTGTTCCGAAAATTAGTCCTCAAAATTTATCGAAAATACAGGGACGTATTACCGGTCAATTTTTTACGATTTTATTCATTCGTAATGCTTATGATTTTCCCATTCGTTTTCAAAATAATGAGATGGTTGAAAAACCTTGAATATAATGAAAATTCCAATATGAATTTGAATTTTTCAAGACCCTGTGTAAATGTTCTTTCTCTGTAAGCAGTTCAAATGTGCAACAATCTTCCAGCACAATTTTCGATTCAGCCTTGTTTTAATGATATGATCAGTAGGTACAAATCTGAATAATTTCCTAGGGATCACAAACAAAAGTAATATTATTGTTCAAGGATACCATAAATAATGGTAATATGGATGTGCATGATGTAGGTAAGAGTAATAATAAGAGTTCGAAATTAAAAACTGTAATAAATTTTCAAAAATCAGATATTTGCACAAGAAGTAATCAAAAAGAAACAACCATTAAAAACTATTCAAAATTAACAAAGCTAAATTTTTTCCATTAAAAATTAATCTGCATCACAAAATATCACATCATCATTATAAATACTGGGTTTTTCATAATGACTAATTGGTATGTAAGGTGAAATAGGAGATTCCCCTGTCCATTCGTCATCTGAAGCTGTAATTTGTTCTTGAATTCTGATTTCTTCATCCCAGTCTTCTGTAACTGAAAGTTTATGTAATTAATTTACTTCATATGAAATTAATGATATAATTAATATTTATTGGGCGAAAAGAGATTATTTTACCTTCAGATGAACTATATGAATCTCCTGATCTCCATGAATCTAACCGTTCTGGCATTGTTTTCGTTCCATCATCTCTTTCCATTTCAGAAACACTCATTCGCAAAGTATTTTTCATCCTTTGATACAATGGGAGATTCAAATTTTCTGAGTCAAAATAATTCATTTCAACATCAAAACCTTTCAAATTTATATTGATGAAGTCATGATCAATACTTTCAACGTTATTGCTGTACAAATCCAATATTTCCAAACTCTTCATTTTAGAAAAATCACATAGTGTCTCCAAATTATTATAACTCAAGTTCAGGATTTTCAAATCTATCAACCAGGTCAGTTTTTCTGGTAAATATGATATGATATTGTGAGAAAGATTGAGTACTTCTAAATTTACAAAGAACTCCAATCCATCTTTTGGCAACCATGTTAAATTATTATTCATAAGATGAAGCTCTGACAGTCCTTCAAACCAAGTTAATCCTTCTGGAAATATGGATAACAATAAATTATTCATTTTTAAAATGCAAAGGTTCTGTAGATTTGGTTGATATAAAAATTTATCTATTGTTGTTATCAAATTTATATTTAGATCACTTTCTTTTGCATTACTTATATCTAATTCTTCCAAATATCTACAATTTTTGAGGAAGTTACAGTCTTCATCCCTCAAAATGCAGTTCCTCAAGCTCAACTTTGGAACTGAAAAATACATGTTTGACCCAAAGATACAACGCAATGATGTAATTTTATTGAAATCGTAAGAAAGTTCTTTCAATTTAATTGCACGATGATTCATTATCCATTGTGGTATATCCTTCAGTTGATTTGAAGATAGAATTAATACTTTCAAGGTTCTGTAACAATTGGGTTCAACCTCGAAGCTAGGAATCATATTGCATGATATATCAAGAAATTCGAGTTGTTCCAGACCTAGATAAAAACATCTAGGTACCTGTGTTAACTTATTTTTTGATAAGTTAAGTTTCTTCAAACGCAGTTTTCTGAGACCACAGGAGACATCAACGAAATCACAGTTTGACATATCAAGTTCGGTTAGTTCTTGAAAAGCATCGACTCCAGGCGACTTATACAATTTTAATACATTCACCAGTATTTCGCATTTCAATGCAGTTTTTACTGCTTTGTATTTTTTATTTGGAGATGTAATAGAATGCTTATCCATGGTTTCTGGTGCAACTGTAAAAAAATAAGCTGAAATTTAAAATTTTCAATTTAGGAAACATTCGAATATGTTATTTAGGAATTATTAGTAACAATTACATATATAAAATCCAATGGTAGGCACCTACCATTTATTCCAAATAACTTTCTTGACTGAGGAGCTTACGAGCAAATCACATGCAGATTTGATTGGGTGTAATGAGATGTTGTATATGAGTACCGGGCGAATAGTTCAATCGGCATAATCAAACAGAAACAATCTTCAAACGAAAATCAAAATAATAAAATTTTTGAAACAAAATTTAAATACTCCACTTTCGTTGGTTGTCAGTTTTGTGGTTACCACCACAGACCACAAAGCACATATAACCATAGATGCAGTTCATGATTTGAAGTTTCCATCATTATCACAGCCGTCATGAAATAGAGCCAACATGGCAACACTGGAAGCGGAAAAGGGTAAAATCAGAAAAGCTATGAAAATATTTGTTTTTTCTCTGGACTAGTCATTTTCGGGAGTCTGCTGTTGTATTATTCTAGCCCTTTCATCAGGTCAAGTTAAGATTATTCATGCTGAACTGACCTTTCATGGTGTACTTGTACTTCATCTTCAAACTTCTTTTTCTGCAGAAATAAATATTTTATTTTGGTGAAATTAGTGTACGTTTATTGCTTTGAGAGGGGGGCAATAAGTATGTGTAAAGAATTGGCGACAAAGAAGACATCGTATAAAATAATTAATCGGTTTGTTTCATGCTCCAAATCCCAGTATCGTCTCCCAAAGATATGAGACAGTAAAGTTATATTAATCGAAAAAATTAAACGAAAGCAGGAGCAATTTAAAAACACATCTGACTCTGACACTAAATTGACATTTATGCTGAAATAAATCTCGTTTTTACAAAAGTTAAAAAATGAAAATGAACTACGGCGTTGTCACATTTAATTTCACGACATCTTATGAAGACAGCTGTGCGCTTAGATAATGTAATGTAATTTTACGTGTAAGCCGCGGATACATATCACATAAAAAAAAATTATGCGGACGGGCCCCCCCATTGTCACTATCTACAAATTTACTTTACTTTTTTCAAAAATTTTGTTCTGTTCCCGTGCGCGAACCACAGAAATCTTATTTGAGAATTGCTTTAAACTTTGATAAAGCTTCAAAGCGGTTGTAGCTAATAATACCACGAGCTGTGAAAGTTTCATCAATTTTTAAAGTTTCGAAGCGATTGTAGTAAATAATATCACCTGTGAAAGCATTCTTCACTATGTCAGACAGTCGCGAAAATGCAGCTCAGTTATTTTTCCATTTAAAATTGATGAGGCGGTCAAAACCAAAACTTTATAAACAAGGAATGAATAGTAGCACACACCAAATACGAGAATGTCGAAACGAATCTCCTGAAAATAAAGGTTGTACAGAAGCCGCATCAGCTACTCAACAAGATCAAGAGGAGTTCCATGTGCCAGAGAAAAGAAAAAAACCAAACGAGGATGCTCTCCAGTCTCCACTATTCTTCAATGGACTCCATACTCCACGTTCTTGAAGGACAAAGGTAAAAAGAAGATAGATGTAATGGCTGACTTCGATTTATGGATAACCAAATGTATATCATATGTTTCCTACTTTTTTTAAGTTACCAATAATAAATTATATATTTCTTACTCAGAGTTTAGAGCAATATATGTATTTTTTTAAACAACGAAGTTTAATTTAATACCCATAAAAAATTCACAGCGGAAAGTGACTAATACCATCACGAGTGGTTTGAATATTGGATTAAGAAACGTGCTGTAAAACGGTGAATGAGATAGATCACGTATATTGCACCCCTGTACCGGTTGTACCCCCCCTATCGACGCCATTGTGACCTTACTTTGTTCCATGAAAATTAGGCATAATTTATATTGTCCAAACACTGAAGATATAATTTCAGACATAAGGTCAATTACAGAATAATAGGTACCTACTTCAATATGAGATCTAAAAAAAATTGAATTGAAATATTTAACATTAAAAACCAAGTTTAATTTTCCATGAGTTTCGCCAGCAAGAGCTTTCACATGACAAATTGAATCTTCTCCAAATACACTTACCGACTTAAAATTCGATCCATTCAAAATAATGATTTATTTGAAAATGCTATAACTTCCAAATGGGGAGGCTGATTCATTTGAATTTTTCAGCAACTTTTAGATAAAATACTGTAGTTTATTATTCCGACATCTAAAAGTAATTCAGTATTCGCTGTATATACAGGGGACGGGGAGAAGAGAAAAAAATTTTTTCCTCTACTTTTGACACACCCTGTAGGTTAATTCTGCTAGTGGATCTGCACACAATTAACTCTATCAAGAAGACTGATTTGTTTCCAACATTTTGGTTTTTTATTTATCCCGATATCTTGATTTGTTTGTGAAATCTGACGGTTTAAAGAAAATGCAACATTCTTAATTACTTTATTCAGTTTTAGCAGAGTAATACGTAATTTTATAAACAAATCAAACAACATATAAACTAATAATTATTACAAATTAATAACGGGTATTTCCCCCACGAGCGCGGATAACTGCCTCAATGCGTCGTGGCATACCCTCTATTAGATGTCGAATCTCCATCTGGTCAATCTGATCCCATTCTTGGACCAAAGCATCTATCAAAAAAATTAAATTACTTGGAGAAGGAACTCGTCTGCCCACAATGTCCCAGACGTGCTCAATTGGATTGAGGTCTGGGCTACGTGATGGCCAGTTCATCCTTTGAATTTCTGTTTCGTCCAAATATTGAGATACAATCCTCGCAATATGTGGTCCAGCGTTGTCGTGCATAAAAATGAATTCGTATCCTATAAACGGTGCAAATGGAATTACATGTGGATCAAGCATATCACGAATATATCGGTTAGTTGTCATTGTTCCGCCGCCAACAATGACTAAATCAGTACGAGCCCCCATGCTTTTGCCGCCCCAAACCCAGTGGCGGATCTAGCTCTCGAGAAAGGGGGGGGTCACGGTCAGGTGGATTACATACCCGCCAATGGATTTTTTTTATCAAACACAAGATTTGAGGGTTCGTCCAGTCCAGGGGGGGGTCATGACCCCCATGACCCCTCCCTGGATCCGCGCTTGCCCAAACCATTACCGATCCTCCTCCATAACTGAGTCTTGTGGAAAAATTTGCTTGTTCAAACCTTTCGCCTCTTCTTCGATATATTCTTTCACTGCCCATCTAGCGTCATTTAAATTATGACCTTTTCTAAAATGTTGCATTTTCTTTAAACCGTCATATTTCACAAACAAATCAAGATATCGGGATAAATAAAGAACCAAAATGTTGGAAACAAATCAGTCTTCTTGATAAAGTTAATTGTGTGCTGATCCACTAGCAGAATTAACCTACAGGGTGTGTCAAAAGTAGAGGAAAAAATTGTTTTCTCTTCTACCCTGTATGTATAAACAGCGAATACTGAATTACTTTTGGATGTCCGAATAATATCCTTGAAACTACAGTATTTTATCTAAAAGTTGCTGAAAAATTCAAATAAATCAGCCTCCCCTTTTGAATTTTTAAATAAATCATTGTTTTGAATGGATCGAATTTTAAGTCGGTAAGTGTAGATACACATTTAGAATTAAGGTATTTCTATCTATTTTGTCTAGTTCATATAAGTTTTATTCATTTTATGATTTGTCAGTTTCAAAGGAAAGCAGGGTAAGAAATGAAATATTCGAGGTTTGCTCTTCAAACATGTTTTTTTATTCACGCTTTTGGGATTTCTCAACGAAATACTTATAAAATGAATGATTCTGGAGATAAAAACGAAATACATAATCAGTCAAAGCGATGAAATATACTTGTGCAACTCACAATTGCCTACGAATTTCAATAAATAAAGAATTATTAAATTAAAATAATGGTGAAGTATAAACTCGAAACTAGGTAGTAATAATAAAATTATGACAACAATGATAAGCACTAATGAGATGGAAAATAATAAAATATTTTCAAGGGCAGTAATAAAAAATTAATAACAAAATAAATCATGAGGATGATATGATAATCAAGCTTAACATTAACAATATCTGGATAACGCAAACCAATTGAGTGGTCAATAGACAAATATTACAGTAAAATTATGGACGAAACAGAAATAATTACACACTGCTCATATTGAAAATGATTCACAATATGAGAGTGATAACAATACTAAATGAGATAACTAACTGCAAAACGTTCGATATTCAATATTAATATTGATAAATCCAAATTTGAAAAAAATTCAAATACAAAGAAAAATAAAATGAGATTAACGTAGGCATAATAAAAATATGTTTATTAATCAAAGTTTCACAAGTATGCAAAAAAACATGAAAATAATGGAATTTTGATCAAGTCAGATGTCTAAAAATCAAGTACTCTTGATGGAAAATTCAGAATATCGGTTTGATTAAAATAAAATGAAGTAACGAAGTACTTCAAAGTATCACAGGAGAAGAGAAACGATAACACTCAAAATCAAACTTGTAGATTTTTGCCCAACTCCCAATCATCTGAAGTATTGCACAAATACTCGGTCACATTCTTCAAGTTTCCGAACACTCTTTTATATACAGGATCCTCTTCAGCGTTCAGCGATTCCGCCAAACTGTCGATTTTGGCGAAACCATTCGCAATTCTTCGTCTTCTATCTTCTTCTCGGGCACGATCTTCTTCAAGTCGTCTCTGTTTTTCGGCTTCCATCTCTAGAGAATCATCGGAAAATATTTGGCTGTCATCGGATACATTATCAACGTTGGAATTGGCCTCAGGAGTTGGCGTTCTTGGTCTAGATCCGTCCGAAAATATTTGGCTGTCATCAGAATCGTACTGTTTCACTGTTACGGCTTGGAAAACTTCAATTGAAGAGATGTTTGCGATTCCTAATTCGTATTCTTCAGTCACTTCGGTACAAGTTGATTCGAACTTTTCCACTTGAGTTTCGGGAAGACAGGAAACCTCTTCGTTCATTCTTTCAACCTCACCAATAGCTGCATAACAGGGCTGTATACTGGAGGAATTGGTCACGTTTTCACTTGACGATGAACTACAGTCAGCTTTGATGTCTCTTGAACTGGTATAAACGAAAGTGTTTTGACTTGGAATAGAAACTGTGGATCTTGACTTCTTGTACTTCCTCAATGATTTCTGAAACGGTTCTGGACTTTCCGAACGATGATTTTTTTTCCTCAGGGAACTAAGGGTTGGTTTGGCAAATCCTGCATTTGCCATGTCCTTTTTGAATAATTTCCTAGCGGTTGGGGTTTTACTTGGACCTTCTTCAATCGTGGCTTTTGGTGGAGTACAACCTTGACAGCTTGTTCTTGGAGGACGATTGGCCGTTGACAGTTTTTTGTATACTCCCATCTTCGACAATTTCCTAACAATCTTTTTTTCCACTTTGAACTTCGAAATCGAAAACACTATAATTGTGCACAATAGTTCCTTGATCGTCCAAAGAATGTAGACCACGAAATCGACGAGCAACATTTTGAAATAACGTTGATGCACAGACAACTAAATCGGTAAAACTACTGAAGATAGGAAATCTGTTACTGAAGTCAGTGCAAAAGTTATTCCCATAAATACTAAAAATTTTACCTACCTGAACTATAGGTAGTGGGGGGAAACAATTGTTCCTAAGCCCTTCGAAATTTCCAGGAATATTCGACTGACAGTTTTATGAATATCGACTATTTCGTTCAAAATACAATATCGAATAAACCAACATATTTCCAAAATGTATCAAAAGAAAATATGTTAAAGTTAGATAAATAAATTGATAAAGAAATGCACATCACTATCACTTATGGTCTTATTTTTTCGGTAGATTTCCTTTCATTCGAATTATTTCCATTACTCTCGTGACTGAATATACCCTCAAACAATTCATTATTGGTACAAAGGGTGCGATATTTCAATTAAGAAACAATTACTCCAAGCATGTTGGTGTTAAGTAGGTGCCAGAATATGTATCTGTTGTTAACTTGATGTACCTACCTATTGTTTTGTTCTTAATTTCTTTCGAATTAACACCAAATACCGAATTTGCAGGTTGTTAAATTTCAATTAAAAAACGATTTATGCAGGTTCAATGGGTGTTACCACCAGATTATGTAGCAACTTCATAGTATTGATTGCAATAATGTTTGAAATTATTTTTCTCATAGTTCAGATGTTACGAATATACTTGAGAATTATATTTGGATAAATTTAAAGGAATTAATTCTTCGTTGTTTCACTTTTGTTTATTGTTTGTTTGTAGATTTTTCCATACCTTCATGTGTGTTACTATATTAAAATGAGTATCCGTAGTTTTAAAAGAATTTGCCGGAAGTTTCTTTTTTATCTAATTTTAAATAGGCAAATCAAAATGAAATAACATAGGTATGGTCCTAAAGTTTTGGGAAAAATTTCAAATGCGTATAACTCTGACTTAAATAATCTTATATTTTTATCCAATTATTCAACAATTTAACTTAACTATCCTTACTATAAATCCAAATCCAAATAATAGATAAGGGACCATTCATTTCGATTTGCCTAATAATTCCCCTGACACTATGCTTCTCAATCAGACCAGGTGAAATTTTTCCCAAAACTTTAGGACCATACGTTATTGACAACCTGAAACTTTTTTCTTTACCAAATAAAGGTTTGCTGTTATACAATGATTGTATAGATTTTCAAGATTAACATTTGGTTTAGTTTGTGATGAAAAAGATCAAGAAATCAAGTACGGCTGTTTTAATTCTTTTATTTTCAGATTCCTTATTTTGGGAATACATTTTGTAATAGTAGAATTGAGAATTTATCATTGAAATGTTCAAGATAAGCAAAAACCAATATGACAAATAATTTTGAAAAAGGTAGATATATTTCATGAGTTCAGTGGAGAGATTTGAGCATACTAAAGCTTCAAAGCAGGCTTTGACTCAAAATATGCAAACTACTTCCTGGAAATCAGGTAAAACCTTTGGGTATTCATATATCATAACATGAATTCTCAATGGTAGAACAAAGTTTGTCAATAAAGAGACTCCACTCTAATCCTTGGTTGTAAACTCTTTGTAACAGCCGAATAACACTGTCAGGTCCAAGAAGGTCCATCGTATCAGTTGCTGGACCCTTTGGGATGACTAAGAAAAGTCCATACTCTCTTTCTATTGATGGTGTATTCCTAGATGGCCACACCGCAGTGAAAAATTCAAAGAATTCAGTATCAATGAACTAATTTTTCATGATCCACAGAAAAATAAAATTTCTGCATTCTTGCAAAACAATAAAAATCATTCTTGAATCTCAATTCTTCATCGATCATAGTCGACAGGCAGAAAGTCAGTGTATTTGTGATCCTACGATAGGAAATGGGACCGCAAAAACAACGAGAAATGACAGCAGTAATCTTTTACGAAAAAAAAAAACAAATACCGCTATATCGATAGGGGTATCAGAAAGTCACAAGACCCAAATTAAATTCAGGAATCTCGTAGTTTACTCTTTTGAAAAAACCTGCTGGCTGTAGTCTTCAGCACTTCAGGAGTGATTTAGGTAACCAAAATATCAACAAAATTATCAACTGCTAGGAACACCTGTTTATTATTCACGTGCGTTTGTCTCACAGATATTTCCAGAAAGGGCTGAACCTGATGTCAGCGGTGTTTTTTTATCGATTTTCCGCTTGTTGTACATCACAGATTTGATATTCCATCCCTGCAGGAAAATTTACATAAAAATATTTCCGTTATCAGTAAAATGGGATAGCACGCCTTCTGTTAGATAGTAACAACAACGTAAGTTGGGAATAGTAACATATCGACATAGAATCTATGAAAAATGGCAGTTTCGCAACATGAAATCATGTTTTTCGGATGAGGCGGGTAGCGATTTTAGTTTTTCAGCTCCCTATGAACTTTCTCACTTCCCAGTTCTAATATTTTTTTTTTCGATTCAGTGCAATACTTCATTCCGAAAATATCAAACTTGATTAAAGAAATCAAAACTTTTTTATTTACTTGATTCAGTTTTTTGTTCTGAATCTTGTTTTATCTATTTGAAATGAGCATCAATAGAAATCTGAGAATATACCACAACAATAATTTCTGTACGTTTGGCCACGATGTTTTTACGGTTTTCGACTGGCAAAATTTTAAAAATATATCGAGTGGTTACTTCTAACAAAAATATATGCCAGGTATAGCAGATATTTTGCATGCCGGGCGGATTATCCTGTAATTGCAGGAAGGTTCACAAGAGTAGGTACCTGCATTTCTTATGAATAGTTCACCACCCCATTACGCTGTAGTACTTATCATGGTTCCCCAACAGGGGTCTTTGAACAGTATAATAAAATGTAAATTTCGAAAAATCGTAAACTTACTGACGTTTCCTGTATTTGTACCCAATTCCGATGGCTTTAGACGGAAATTTCAGAGATCTTCTGAATGCCTTGTACAGACAAATATACGTACCTGAAGTTGACAACTAACGGATTCTGAATTCCAAGAATTTTTACCAAAATTCGTTATTATCGATATGGATAGTGAAGTACAATCGATTTTATTGTTTATAGAGATACTCTGGACAATGCTGATGAACAATACACAAAACTCATGTGGATGCGACTAAAGAAACGGGAGCTATGACGATTAGAAATTTACAATTTTTCAAAAAATAAAATTTCGCAGGTGAAAATCTGAACCATAATAGTAACGGCTCTGGAAAATATTTTATTGAATAGAGTGACCTCGAAAACCTACATTATGATACCGAAATCGTCCATGTAGCCGTCATAACTAATGAATTATTCAATTTTTTCGAAATTTCATTTTCGAGTTCTGTTCTGAAGCCCAGAGCACTCAGAGTATGGGTGATAGGGATCACCAAATTGAGTATTCTGAAAGATTCGAATGGGTTGAAGACATTATCGATTGGATAACACCATTAGATTTTCCAGGGAATTCACGTTGATGGCAAATGTGGGGTGTTTAGGAGGTCATAGCCCTTATGCATTTTTCACACAAAAATTTGGGATTTTCGAAATCGCTACTAGTGTTTATAGATATACTTTGGACAATGCTGATTAACAATATACAACCCTCATGTGGATGCGACCAAAGAAACGGGAGCTATGACGATTTGAAATTTCCAATTTTTCGAAAAATACCATTTCGCAGGTGAAAATCTAAACCACAATAGTTAGAGCTCTGAAAAGTCTCTTATTGAATAGAGCGACCTCGAAAACCTACATTTTGATACCAAAATCGTCCATGTAGCGCTCATAACTAAAGAATTATTCCATTTTAATTTTTTCGATATTTCATTTTCGAGTTTTGTTCTGAAGCTCAGAGCACTCAGAGTATGGGTCATAGGGATCACCAAATTGAGTATTCTGAAAGATTCGAATGGGTTGAAGACATCATCGATTGAATAACACCATTAGATTGTCCAGGAAATTCGCGTTGATGGCGAATATGAGGTTTTTAGGGGGTCATACCCCTACCTATGCATTTTTCACACAAAAATTTGGGATTTTCGAAATCGATTTTAGTGTTTATAGATATACTTTGGACAATGCTGATTAACAATATACAACCCTCATGTGGATGAGACCAAAGAAATGGGAGTTATGACGATTTGAAATTTCCAATTTTTGGAAAAATACCATTTCACAGGTGAAAATCTAAACCATGAAAGTTAGGGCTCTGGGAAGTTTTTTATTGAATAAAGCGACCTCGAAAACCTACATTTTGATACCAAAATCGTCCATGTAGCCGTCATAAGTAATGAATTATTTCGTTTTAATTTTTTCGAAATTTCATTTTAGAGTTTTGTTCTGAAGTTTAGAGCACTCAAAGTATGGGTGAAAGGTTGAAGAGTTAGGATATTTGAGGAAAACCAGGCATATTTTCTTGATTTTTATATCACAATTCAGTAATTTTGAAGATCAGTCCACATATTTAAATAGGTTCAAATAAGAACATGAGATTAATAATTTATTCTGACCAATCGAAAATATTCAAGAAGAAATAATGGAGATGAATATGGAAAGAATAATTAAAAAGAAGGAATGACACCTATCCTATATTTGACTTTATTAAAATGATAGCTTTTATATTCCATTGCTTACTGGATGTAATCTATCTGCAATACACTTATATCCGTTCAGCCTGTTTTATGTGTTGCCTGAACTCTCGATAGAGGCGTAGGAAACATTCACATTCTCAGATTCATGGAGTTGTGCACAACCATTGTTTATGGAGCCATTAGCAGCACTAAAATGGTAAAACTATTGCACAAAGAAAACAATAAATATGTCTATATACAAATGAACAAGCTTATTCATGATGGCTGAATGCATGGGCACCCTAATGGGGTTTTTAGTATTTTTGAAAGCCTAATGGGGTTTTTAGTATTTTTGAAAGGTAATGTGCAAAATGAAACAGAGATAGAGAAAATACCTATATTATAATTTTGAACCTCTTAAAAAAGAATTATTGGGAAATTCTCTTCGTATAAAGGGACCGAATCCATAATAGGTATAGGTTTAGGACAATCGATCATTTCCCTCAATAAAATTGACATTGCACTGCAAAAATTGAAGTTCTATCTCTGAGGAATGCACGACCGATGGCACCATGATGACAATTCGATCAGTCCCAATGGAAAATCAAATCGGAATTTCCAATATTACAGTTCCGATAGACAAAAGACCGAGTCCTCTACAAAAAGGCATTCCAATTATGCGAATAGATTAGGGGAATTCCAATTTAATTAAAAATGTGATTAATTATGGGGCAGAATGAGCAATTTGGAGTGAATCGTTTTCTGTAGTAATACTCTGACGTAGGCCATAACTATTTTGTAAGACTGAAAGCTAATAGGTACTTGAAATATCGCGCCAGAAACGTTGATTGCCAATAAAACGGCGAATAAAATTCAGTAATTAAGGTCTGGCGGACCACTTGAATGTGATGCTATCGAAGGGGAGTATTCAATTTCGAGAGGTTTTCCTGAAAAACTAGTCGGCTTTATGGATCCTTTGTTTCGTGGTAGGTGGGCGCAGCAAAAAGCGAATTGCTGAGTATTTGGTGTAGTTATTCATATTTAGTCCAGCCAGTGAATGCCTGAAAAACCAATGGGGTAGGAAGGCAATTTTTGTTGTACAAATGATTTGCCTCCTGCCATTTTCTCGAAAATATTAATTTTTCCTTTAAATCTAAGAATAATTCTGTTGGAGTCATTTCTGAGAACTTCTACAAAGTCTTATGATAATAAAATACACTGCGCAAAAAAATTAACGCACATTCTGAAAATCTCAATTTTAATGAAAGTTAACCCTACATTGACTTCATAACTTATTTTTTATGTTCTCTCGGGAAGGTTTTGAACGAAACAAGACACATTAAATGGAAGAAAAATTTAGGATTTCACCGAATCTTATGTGAAAGAAGAGAAATGAACAATTTTCAAAATACTGAAATGCTGATAAGTGATTTAATACTTGGTATTTCCACCCCTTGCGTTAATTACAGCTCGGCAACGACGGTTCATACTCAAAATGAGTGATCTTAAAATGTTCTGATCAAATCCTTCCCAGATTTCTCCGAGTTGGATTCCTAAGTTATTAAGAGTGGCTGGATGATTTTCTGAACTTCTCAGCCTTCTATTGAGGTTGTCCCAAACCTGCTCAATCGGATTGAGATCTGGACTTCTTGCTGGCCATTCCATTCGAGAGACTTCAACCACTTCAAGGTACTCCTGAACGATGCGCGCACGATGGGGTCTGGCATTATCGTCCATAAAAATGAAATTTTCACCAATGTATGGGGCAAATGACACCACATGCTCTTCAAGAATGTTTCTTATATACTTATCAGCATTCATAGCTCCATTATCAATGACCACTAGGTCTGTGCGAGCAGTCAAAGTTATTCCACCCCATATCATAATCGATCCTCCCCCGGAACCAGTGGTATTCAGGAAATTGCACTGAGCATATCTTTCATGTGGACGTCTGTATACAAGGGAACGTCGATCACAATGGTAGAGGCAGAATCTAGACTCATCTGTGAAGAGAACTCTTTCCCAATCGGCCTCTTCCCAATGGATATGCTCTCTCGCAAAATCCAAACGCGCCCTTCGATGGGCTGGGGTAAGAGCTGGGCCTCTTGCCGCGACACGAGGCCTTAAATCGTATTCCTAGAGGCGATTTCTTATTGTCTGAGTGCTAATTTGCACCTCATGAGTTTGCTCAAGATGATTTTGAAGGAGGCGAGCGGTTGCAAACCGTTGACTCAACGAAGAAACTCTCAAGTAACGTTCTTGAATGGCAGTTGTTACCCGTGGTCTACCCTGTCCTGGTCTTCGGACATTCATACCTGTCTCCCTGAATCGCTGCAACATTCTGGACACACTTGTATGGGAAACTCCAAACCTTTCTGCAATTCTTGTGTATGTCCACCCTTCTTCTCGCAAAACTACTGCTTGGGCACATTCCTCTTGGGTCAAATTGCGTGTTTCGCGTTGCATAGCGATCGAGTGTAGAAAATCAAACAAAAGAAAAACTATTGATCACTAGAATTGATCGAGAACAACTGATTTCAGAATGGAGCCAATACATTCAAAATCTGATAATATCATCTTTTTTTATTCCTGCTGGGAGAAGACATCTGTATTGAAGAAAAACATTGAAAGTGGATAACATATGCATCAAGGGCGGTCATAAGGGGGGGGCCATGGGGGCCATGGCCCCCCCCAAAGGTGGCGATGCACTTAGAATAAATTCTGTAATACTAGATACTATTGTGACACCTTATGTAATTGTACAAAATGGCCCCCCCAGAATCAAGATATATGACCGCCCTTGATATGCATGCATAATTCTGATAAAAATAATTATCATTGAGAACACCTTCGGTTGTAGAATAAATTTGAGATTTCCATAATGTGTGTTAATTTTTTTGCGCAGTGTACATTCAAATTCATCAAGTCATTCGAATCTGTGAAAATCCAAATTCCTCAACCATCTTCTAGAGGAATCCATTCACGTTAGACATAATGAAAGAAAGGAATTTCCACGAAAGAACAAAATGTCTGCATAATATTTCGTTAGAAAAAAATCCAACCGATAACCAACATTCCCTGTAAAAAAGGTTCTCAAGGGAAAAATGAAGCGTTTCCGACCCAGCATTTTCACAAATGGGAAATGTTGAGTTGGAACAATGGCAAGTCTCCGAAGGAAGGATGAATAATATATGTTCCATCTGTGAGGATGCACGGAAAATAAATTTATTCTTTGCGAATTCATTTTCACATTTCGGAAGAGAAAACGTATTTTTCTTCTTTCGAATTCTTTCGCAGGTAATTCGAATAAAGGAATGATTTACGAATAGGATAACATTTATTCGAAGAAAATATCAAAACAGTCCGTTCATTCGATATATGTACATCTATACAGGCTGTTTTTTTTTGGCACAAACAAGCCATTCGTAGTTCGTATAGGCTTGTTTGGTGATCAGGATTCAGTATGGCTTCACTACGTCGCAATGTAAGTATTGAGAAAGACAGAAAAAAAATCCACTAGGACTAGACATACCCCCAAAAGAAAAACCATTAAATGGTACACAGATGGCTCAGCAAACTCAACAGGAAAAAGCGCAGGAAATATGCTCAATATCGTTGAGCTTTTGCTCGAGCCTCTGCCAGAAGATTTTCTTGCAATTGGAATTTGCCAGGAGTTGAACCTGGGGATAAATTATCAGAGATGTGACTTAGCGATGCATTCTGACAAGCTATCAAAGCCTTGAGATCTCATGTCATCAGTTCAAATAAGGCATGGAAGTGCTGAAGAAAACAACTCAAACTAGGCAAAATAACAGACGCAGACGTGCATCAAAGGAAACGAGGAGGTCAAGAAAGGCGTTCTTTTGCGGCCCAGAACTTCTTTTTGGTACAAGAAAGAGTTTTAGAAGGAGGAAACCGAAAGATGAACACTATCTTCGAGGGCTTAAGTAAGTACAACGAGATCTAAATATGCTGCCACCGCAGAAGAGAACTATCACCTCAGGAAGCACCTAATGGGAATGTGTCTAGAGGAAACTGACGAGTGTAGATTCTTTGCAGAGGAGGAAGAAACTTGTACAAATGCAACAAATGGTATTTATCTGCTGAAGTAACATTTGAATATCTACCAAGGGCTTGACATAGTGATTCATTCTGATAGTCAATCTGCTAGTCATTGGACTCAAAGCAGGTATGGAAGTGCTGAAGAAAACTTAGGGGACAAGCGGACAAGTTTCTTTAGTTTGGGTTCCTGATCACTCAGGAATCAAAGGAAACGAAGAGGACAACGTACTAGCCAGAAAGGAAGCACAAATGGCACTTGATGGTCTAGAAACTTTCTATGGTATAGCGGATAGCCAAATGCACCTGTAAGAAAGAGTTTTTGAAGAAGGAAGAAGCTGAAAGAGAAGCAAGCATTGGATACGCCAATGTTAACTATAAACATTAGGCAGACATCCAGTAATCCGACCAAATGAAAGTATCTGAAAGATGCAAACTCCACACCGATCAACTGAGCTCGAGAATGCAATAAACCCTCAATTTGGCAAATCGGTATTTACCAGGCAGGTTGATAATAAACAAACCTGACAGGCAATAATTTCTCAGACCTTCTTCGGTCGCATTCTTTCCAGCGTCATCTTAATTATATCCGCTGATATTAACATTATCAATAAATCATATCCCTAGGAAACTTTTAATATTGAAATTGGGCCTATAAATCTTGGCGGGCGATTTATAAAGGGGGTTCGAATTTCGTTGACCGAGAGTTGAATAATAACCGTAAAATTACTCGAAATTGCTTGCTGCCAGCCACTCGGATTCTGGTAAATCACGCCTTTGAATCGGAATTCGGACTGTTGATCAGAAAATTAAACATAGTGAGGGAAATGGACTACCAGAAATCTGATTTTCGAAGTACACCACTGGTGTCGTCACCACAGGAGAACAATGACAGACTAGTTTCTGGATTGTTAGCTGTCATCAGTACCACATAGCCCTTCCTGCGGTAGCAAAAAACCTAAACGGACGAAACGGTCCTAGCAGGAACACACGAGTACAGTTTTAATGTACAGTGTGTCACACCTAGCGGGTAAATGTCTACACTTCATCCCAGAGGTTGGTTCAAAAACTAGATCTCACGTATACTCCATTCACAATTATAAAATCACAATTCTGGCCTTGGAAATTTGACACATTTCACTCTGTATCGAAGTTATGACGTTTTTCAAAATATTTTTATGTTCCAAGTCAACACTATGTTGCCCTTTCTACATTCTTAGCGTATTTCTCAGAATGTGAATGAATTGGAAAAGATGTGATGGAAGAAAATAATTAACGTTTATATGAATTGATAGAAAGGATTCCTTTTCCAGTTATTTGCATGAAAAGTACAAGAGATCACTGTTGAAAAATATTATTTTTCGCCATGAAAGAAAAATTGCTTTCACATAATTTTCATATGCAGGCTTGTGAAGATTTAATGTTTATTATCCTCTTGAACTGAAAATTCAAGACTTGACGACATTTCATTTATTTGATCTTATGAACAAGGAGTAAAATATTCTGATTGTATAGTAATTTATTAAATTGAAAAATATTCATACACTACTACCACAGTAGGTTTGTACAAATAAAATGGAATAGGTCAAACATTTGCTTCACATTTATCATTCACCTGTTCTAAAATAATATGGAATATGGAAAGAACCGATGTATTCTGGTTCAATATAGCCTATTTCTACTTTCGGCAAAGAAATGAAAGCTCCAGTGACACATTTCAATTCATCGGAATCTGAATTCACCTACTGTGGAATGCATTATAGTCATATTTCTTCTTTGTTTAAGCTTTTTCGACGTGTTTTTTTCTGAAACGTGAAAACGATCAACAATAATCATTTAGAGACCGATGATGGCCATCCAGAACCAGTTTACTTACGAAAATCGTGCAATTTCATTCTGCAAGTTCTTTCCTCATAATTCCTCGAAAATCCTAACTGAACCATATTTTCTGGTCGCTTTCGTTAGAGAAGATCGTATAAGGAAGCCATTTTAGTTTTTACACATTCCAAATAAATTTTGAGCACCAAAAACGATACCGAAACTAACCAAACTTCTGGGGGACCGGAATTTCGTTTGAAATCTTTCTAAACGGCCAGATACCTAAAAAAACTTCGTTATCAAGTTTAAAAAGGTCGATTAGTACTTATTTTCGCTTTATTTATGCTTATAAATCGATTTTTGGTCTAATTCAAATTTGCCGTTCATACTAACGCCAAAAGTCGTGAAAGGAAAAAATGACACTTGCACGAAACTTCTTCTGGACGACGAAAAACGGAAAAATAGGCGATTTCCTATCGATATTTCGCCCCAAAATCGCCGATCGAATCGAACAAACAAAATGTGGAAAATCTTTGATACTTTTACTTTGATGTAAACAGAAAATTTGGCATCGTCGTTTTGTCATTAACAATATTCTCTGTACGCGCACAGATTTTTCATCAGGTGCACCAATTCCTGAAAACGAAACCATGACCTCCTATGTGATTGAATAAAAGTGAATGGAGTATACATTCATTTTCCCCACTGTGTTTTATCAAGTTCTTTTACTTAAAACTGACGCAGGTTGGTACTCGTGAAATGTCAAATAATTCTCAGAGACGTTGCCAATGCTGATTTCTACTTTCTTTTTTCTAACTTTGTAAATGGAGTTAGTTCTTTTGAGGTTTAACTGTGACAAAGGTTTCGTAGTTCTACTAAATTTTCATACTGGAGTATTTAAAGTTGTGCAAAAAGGTCTTCTGTAGGCTTATTTCTTGAGAATTTTGAATTTTGTTCGTTTAGAAGTTTTTCTGTCACGATATTCGAGTACTTTCATTCTTTTTTCGAATGAACTATCACAAAGTAACGGACTATTCTGTCCATTATTTTTCTGTAAAGTTTCAACACTCCATTCTTGATTTCCGTACAAGAAAATAGCATAACTGAATCTTCCAACCATGTTTATATACGTGCAATATTTTCAGTATTAAAAGAGAAAAAAGTTTCTTCAACATTCGCCAGGTCTCTGGAATTATTGAATTCACATAATACTTTCTCAAATTCATTATTTTCCCAAAGTAAATAAACATTTTGATAAATACGTAATTACTACGACCTCTATGTAGAGAGGACAACGTTGCTTATTTATCTGACAGGAAAATGAATATAACCTAACATTTTCAAAATATACGCGGTGAAATGTGTCAGAATGTCAGGGCCAACCTTGATATATTATAGAAGTGTATGGAGTATAAGTTCCACACCAATCCATCCTTTACATCGGGTTCAATTCTCTCCAAGCACAAAGGGCTATGAAATCCGAAAAATGGTCCATAGTACGAACCTGCTTCCCCATCCTCCCGGTTAATTACATACGGAAGATCCGGAGTCTCGCCAGGGATCGAAAATATACAGAGTTGCACACCCGGAATACAAATGATTAAAAATAAACAGTGCTATGTGAGTCGGCAGAGCGCGATATCGAATGTCCCAGGGATTTCGATTGGAAGGGAGAGATGTCTTTATGTTGACGATTATGGGGCAAGTTTGCCAGAGTACGGGATGTGCCCAGACCAGGGAATTATTTCAAGATGAGTCTCACCAAAGGTGGCATAATAGGAATTTGAGTTCGTCGATATCCATGACACTAATAACCATATCGATAATTATTTTTTCAATAAAGCTGAGTGCTTTCTGTCCAATATTTTCATATAGAAGGTACATCATAATTCTTCCTTGCTATACATTTTCATATAGAAGGTAGCGTTCATAATTTTAGACGTATTACTTGTATAATCGTTTCGTGCTTGTTATCTTAGTTGAGGTAACAAGAAAATACAGTTTGTTGTTTGTTGAGAGTGCGTTCACATTTCACCACTTCCTCATCCTCTTCGTAGTTGTTATCAAGTATTGATAACAACGTATCGCAATAATCATCAAGATTACCATAGGGTGCTTATATACAGGGTTTTTCATGAGGAATCTCACCCATATTTATACGGGAAACTACTGAACGTATTTTCATGAAATTCAGCACTTATAAGTATTTCACGATGCTGATGAAATCTAAAATATTTTCAAGGCATGAGCACCTCCGGTTTTTCCGGAAATGACGTCAACTTCCGTTTTTCAAATTAGAACACCATTTTTTATTGCAGAAATAGATTCCTTAGAAAATTTCAAGTTATTTTGATGTAACATTTTTCAGTTTTGGTTGGAAATTTCTCAATTTTTGGATATTCAGACCAGAGGAAATGTATAAATGAATGTTACCTTGATGTCTGAAATAGAGTTCCCGATCTATCCTACTTTTTTATTCATTTCGTGAGCAATTTCATTTTTCCTATTTGCTTCTCATACGAAATATTTATTAGAGTGAGTTATAGGCTTGAGTTATTATAAATCATGCAATTGGTTTATAGATACTGTTACAGCTTCGATGACTAAACACTATTCTAGGCATCTTAGTTACAGCTCAAAATCAGTTGAATCATGGAAATATTATTCTATGGGAGTAGATGAATAAACATTTTGATAAATACGTAATTACTACGATCTCTATGTAGAAACTACAACGTTGTGAGTGAATCTGACGGGAAAATGACTATAACCTAACATTTTCAAAATATACACGGTGAAATCTGTCTGAATGTCATGGCAAACCGGTATACTTTATAAAAGTGAATGGAGTATAGTTAAGTATACCCCATTACATCGGTTGTGAAGTCTCAATCATCGAGATTTACGAGGATCACCAGCATCCTACCAACTAAAAGCAGTCCAAGAAAACCATTATCCTGGTAAAACAATCAGGGTACAAAAATAAAACTAGAACAACCTTGGTAAACTAACCTAGGTACGAAACAATAATAATAAAACACAGCTATCACCTCATGGTGAATAATTTCATAGCTTTTTCAGAGTTTATCTGTAGGACTATAGAATGAACTTTATACAAATCTATTCCTCACTTCAATCCATCCTCTCCATTTGTGAGAGCCGAAGATGCCAAGATTCACTGGTCGATTTAGTGATTCTTCTCTTACAATAATTGAAACCACATACGCTGAAAACCAGAATCCATAAAGGAACCTTTTCATCTCTCAAAATAACACAATACTCAAAGTGTATGGATAGGATCCTCACTCGACCTGATTATCGCGTTGGCTGAACCCAAATAGACATTTTAGACAACGAGCTGTTTGCAGTTTCAGCGATGACATCCCAGTTTCACGTTTCTGCACAAACGGAACTCATTTCCTCTCGTCTCCAGGGCGTCGAGCCCTTTCAAATTCAAATTCGCTGCGAAAAAAACGCGAGGAAACTCTAACTCCGTCCTTCCGTTTTCATACCTAAAAACACATCGGAAAAGTTCGCCGGGAGATAAAACCTCGCGTTTACGGCACGTCTTCGGGAAGTGAACTCGAGCCAGATGTCGCTTCATTTGTTTTTCAATCAGAACGAGCAAACACAGACCGAAGTTTGCCAATAATTTCCAAATAACCCCGGGCAGGATTCCGCCTAACCCTACCCGAAATCCTGGGATCCTACGCTGTATCTTCGGCTGCGAATAACTCTTTATTGGAAAGCGTTTAGACTGACGTGCACGTGTGAAGTTAGCTGTTTCCTTCCGCAGATATCACGTATTCGACGATGTTTCAAAACTTTCGGCCGTTTTGGAAGTTGCCGTTATCGGCGCCACCTTGCGAGGGGTCGGGGGGTGAGAAAAGAAACGGGGGATGGAATTGCTGCCCTCGATCCGATGCAGAAACATGGTTGGGACGTGGGCAAAAAATAAAATGGGAAAAGTTTGTCGCGCGACGTTGTTACTCGGACTCTTTCGAAGGAGCTTTTGTGGAATCACTGAAATTCTCTCCGAGATCGCGAAAGAAGAAAAATATGGGTGCATTTCGTTTATTCCTAATGCAACTAGAGAGACTCAGACCCGAAGACATGTCTTCGGGTCTGGACTATTTTTTAAATGTTTGCACAAAAAACTCCATCACTACTGATAATATAATATCGGCAACAACTGAAATTGCCGAACTTTATTCGTCGGACAGCTGGTTGATAGTATTCAGCACATCCTTCTTAAATGGACCTCAAAAAATCAAATGTTTATTTGTAACATGAGCAAAGTTATATCCGATAAATACATATACACACAACCAAACTTATATGGAATCACCCTGTTATTTGGAAAAAACGAATTTTAATTAAAAAAAAGTCGCTTAAAAGTGAAGAGCAGTTTTCCCAAAACAAGTTTATTACAAAAATAATATAAATTATTAAAAGATTATTTTTATAATAGAACAGAAAATTAAAAGTGTAAATTTCTCTAAAAATAATTTTTATGTAACTGAGAATTGAACAACAAATAAAACGATTTTAACAAATCAATAATCAGTATTACCATCCCTGGCATTGATACAAGCTTGAATTCGACGAGGCATGCTTTCTATTAAGTTGTTAATTTCTTCTTCTGTAACATTTGCCCATTCCTCTAAAGCCGCTTGTATAAGTTGCTCTGCGTTACCAGGATTATTTTGACGAGCTCTAATTTTTCTTTTGATCCTATCCCACAAGTGCTCGATAGGATTAAGGTCCGGTGAACAAGAAGGCCACTCTAAAACAGTCACACCTTCTGTTTCGAAATTTTTTTTTGCAACTCTGCTGGTATGTGGAGGTGCATTATCCTGCATGAATAGGAAATAATCTCCAGAAGCACCTCGCCAGAGCCTCACTACAGGTTGTAGCACTAGATCAACATACCTAGGCCCTGTCAGAGATTGTCTAATGGCAATTAAAGGAGTTTTCTCACCAAACATAATTCCGCCCCAAAACATTACAGTACCTCCTTTGTATTTAGGGATCGGTCTTGCAGCTTGGAGCCTAGCTTGCCTCCCTCTACCTCTTATAATGCGAACACGCCGGTCGTCTGATCGTAGGCCAATTCTGGTCTCATCCGAAAATAAGACATTTTTCCAATCTTCAATAGTCCAATTTTCATGCTCTAAACACCAATTAAAACGGTCAACTTTATTTTGCCTTGATAGTTCTGGAACTCTTAACGCTCTTCTCTTGAATAATTCCCGAGCGCGAAGTCTTTTTCTGATAGTTTCGACAGAAACACTAACACCTGTAGCTTGCAAAAATTGCCTTTGAAGCTCTGAATGAGATACTGCGGGATTTCTTCTTGCTGTTTGGGCTAAAAAGCGATCCTGCCTTTCTGTAGTTACTCTTCCACGACTTCTTCTCGGCCTATTCTTTAGGGTTCCTAACTCCAGAAACCTTGCATAGGTTTTTGGAACAACTCCTTGTGTAACCCCCACCGTTCTTGCAATCTGTCTTTGTGACATACCTTGTTCTGCCATAGTAATAATTCTTCCTCTCTGGACTTCCGATAACCCCACATAAGGCATTTTTTTTAAACTTCGCAAAAAAACAAAATATAAATTCACTGCGACGTTCGAACGAAATGGTAAAATCGACACTGCAAAGCCAAATCTTATCAAGTGCTTATGAACCTAACTGTTTTTGTGAGTAAACACATACACTTTTTATTTGCTTCTAACGAAAAAGAGATCAAAATAATATTTCATCTTAATACTGGGTGATTCCATATAAGTTTGGTTGTGTGTAGTCTATTCATAACCAAATTAGAGCCGTGAATTCTTTAATTTTTGAATGAAAGCGACGTATTTTCAAGGTGGAGAGAGAATAAGAAAAAAAAGACATTATTTATAAATTTTTTATCCCAAAAAATCTTCGTTTTCCATTTGCCAGACAAGGAAATCGCCACATTTTTTTGTCGGGCAATTGCATGTTCATACTTCATATGGTTGTATCAACCGATTCTGAAAAATTCGGGAGGTTATTAATACATACTTTGAAAAAATGCGATTACCAGTCATGTTTATGTTGGTAGACAATCATTTTTTCACATTTCTCCAAGATTGTTCTTATGATTGCATTTTACAAAAAAGAGTATGTTTGATTCAAGAAAAATGAAAATATGGTCGACTTACGAGAGGTTTTGAAAAAACAGCGCGACTACAAAAATGTTCACAGAGAAAAAATGTGGTAGACTCTACCTAATAAAGCTATACAGAAAGTAAGAAAACTTTATTAATAATTTGCAATTTGTCCCATCGGCACCCAGAAGACTAACAGGGCAGTCAGCACATCGCGCATATCTGCTAGGAAACGGAGTGTTCCATTGTGCATTCCGTTTCCTATACGGTGAGAGCGACCTGTCGCGCTGACTGTATAGGCAACGGAAAAATGCGTCCGGGAAAATCCGTCAAATTTCAATTGAGGAAAAACTCTTTTCCGTAACTGGAGGGAAACCAAATTGATAACATCTCTCTACGAATGCGACTCATCTTCCTGAGTAAGACCTTCGAAGTGCACCTGGATTTCCGTCATAGTAAAATCCACGATCGTTACCTCAGAACGACTGTCGTTATTTTTTCGAATCGAAGTCAGTCTCCGCCAGTTACGGAGGAATTCGAAGCGACGAAATTGGCCGCATTAGAAAACGAATGGTCAATTACATAAAGTTACATTATGTCACTTGATTCGGTCTTGGCGGAATTCTATATCGTTGGCCGCTGTAATTTTCAACGTCATTGGTTTTATGCCCGTCCCAGGACGGTAACGTTCGGGGTTCTTGCACCGGAATCGATCCGGAATCATTTTCCGGTTTTATGGTTTCCGACGTTTCGATTCAACGGAAAGGGGATAATCAATCAGTTCTGTGATTGCAACACGAAGCATGTCAAGGCAGTTATTCCTGCAGAATTCGATATTTCCAGGTCAAGTATAAGCTGGAATACTTGGATGACGTTACGCACTTCCATAGGTCTCGGTGAAGTGGCAGATTTTTGGTTCATCTGTTTTTCCATATCTTTTTGTACTGCTCTAGGAATCCGAGTAACTTCGGACCTATAAAAATTCTTCCTGCCACGTTTTAACTTCTAAGAGCTTCTCAAGTATAGATTGAGAAGCTCTACTTGAGCTTCACAAGTAGAGTTATCCGGAGGCATATCACATATTCTCAGAAGAATGAAGGTTATATCTTCTCCTGACGTGGTAATACATCTATACTCCATTCACAATTATAAAATCACAACTTTGGCCTTGGAAATTTGATACATTCCACTCTGTATCGAAGTTATGACGTTTTTCAAAATATTTTTATGTTCCAAGTCGACACTATGTTGCCCTTTCTACATTCTTAGCGTATTTCTCAGAATGTGAATGAATTGGAAAAGATTTGATGGACGAAAATAATTAACGTTCATATGAATTGATAGAAAGGACTCCTTTTTTAGTTATTTGCATGAAAAGGACAAGAGATCATTGTTGAAATATATTATTTTTCGTTATGGAAGAAAATTTCATTGCTTTCACATAATTTTCATATGCATGCTTGTGAAGATTTAATGTTTATTATCCTCTTGAACTGAAAGTTCAAGACTTGACGAAATCCATTGTTGATTCTAATCAAGAATTCATTTAAAAAAATCAACCCAAAGATATAAGATGAATTGATGTGTACCTACCTAATTACAAGAATCAAGAATAATGGAACATTATATCCCTCTATTGGAATCCAAATAGTTGAAGGGAGAAAAATCAACCCAAAGATATAAGATGAATTGATAGGTAATTACAAGAATCAAGAATAATGGAACATTATATCCCTCTACTGGAATCCGAATATGTGATATGATTGTGAGGGTGCCTAACATTTCTATTTCTAATATTTCTTAATTTCAAATAAATAACAGTTTTATTCATTCATCACAAAGAAAATATACATAATAACTAAATTAACGAATTTGTTTACAGAGAAACTAATAATTTCGATGCATTAGTAACTGAGTTTTGGTTATAAATTAATAAGCCTGAAAGCTTTATAGATATACATTTCATTTATTTGATCTTATGAACAAGGAGTAAAATATTCTGACTGTATAGTAATTTATTAGTTTAAAAAATATTCATACATTACTACCACAGTAGGTTTGTACAAATAAAAAGGAATAGGTCAAACATATGCTTCACATTTATCATTCACCTGTTCTAAAATAAGACACAAACTCCTGGAATATGGAAAAAACCGATGTATTCTGGTTCAATATAGCCTATTTCTACTTTCGGCAAAGGATTGATAGGAATGAAAGCTCCAGTGACACATTTCAATTCATCGGAATCTGAATCCGTTGAATGCAATATAGTCATATTTCTTCTTTTTTTTTTAGCTTTTTCGACGTGTTTTTTTCTGAAACGTGAAAACAATCAATAATAATCATTACGAGACCAATGATGGCCATCCAGAACCCGTTTACTTACGAAAATCGTGCAATTTCATTCAGCAAGTTCTTTCCTCATAATTCCTCGAAAATCCTACCTGAACCATATTTTCCGGTCGCTTTCGTCAGAAGATCGTATAAGGAAGCCTTTTCTGTCCATTTACATATCCCAAATAAATTTCGAGCACCAAAAACGATACCGAAACTAATCAAATTTCTGGGGGACCGAAATTTCGTTTGAAATCTTTCTAAACTGCCAGATACCTAAAAAAAACTTCGTTATCAAGTGTAAAAAGGTCGATTAGTACTTACTTTCGCTTTATTTATGCTTATTAATCGATTTTTGGTCCAATTCAAATTTGCCGTTCGTACTCACGCCAAAAGTCGTGAAAGGAAAAAATGACACTTGCACGAAATCGACGGGAAACTTCTTCTGGACGACGAAGAACGGAAAAACAGGCGATTTCCTATCGATATTTCGCCCCAAAAACGCCGATCGATTCGAACTAACAAAATGTGGAATATCTTTGATACTTTTACTTTGATGTAAACAAAGCAACTGGCAACGTCGTTTTGTCATTAACGATATTTTCTGTACGCGCACAGACTTTTCATCAGGTGCACCAACTCCTGAAAACGAAACCATGACCTCCTATGTGATTAAATAAAAGTGAATGGAGTATGCTATAGCGATACAGTTTCACTGCGAAGCTAGTAATTTCAAGGCAGGAAGAAGCCATTAGAGCTCTTTGAAAGGTTTCAAGAAGTTCTAATAGAACCGTATATGCAGAGGGCTACTTAAGAAAAAGAAGATAGCCTCGGTTCCATCTATGCATATGATATGTTTATGAACACAATTGAAATGCCTGGTATTCTTTTTCCATCCTAATCAACACAAAATCGGTATTATGTTTTCACCAAGCACCGCAAAATTTAATGAAATCGATTTGTCGTGATTTACCGACGGAATTCAATATTTACTGACCCTGCAATCTATTCCGGCCATTTAACGTAATATATTGCGATTAAAAAAAGTAATTGGATAATTCTGTCTTTTTGTAATTTCGCAAATATCATTCGAAATTGCGGCGTGTATAAATAATGAACTTGTTTTATGTTCAGCATTCGATTCCAGTATTCATGATATTCAGTTAATGAAATGGTATTTATTCGAACTAATGGCAGCAGCTGCATATAACTATGAGCAGATTTAAATCTACTCGTATATTAAATTTGAGGTGAATGTGCCAGGTTCAAACCAAGAGTTATGTCGCTTTTACACGGAGCCAGTACACTATAGCAGGCTGGTGCCTGTTGACTGGCTCCTCAAGCCCGTGCACTAGCTCTACATTGTATTGCTGGGCTGAAATGTCACTGGTGGTGTTCATAGTATGAACACCACCTTGAATTATGAACTTCATACGATAGCCAGTTACTGACGCCAGTCTACAGGCTACGAGCAACTGGCCTTCAACTGGCATTCTGTAAAACCGGCATCAATAGAGTGTCACCAACAGGATAACCACTGGAGTGGCACTTCTCTCGTCAAAATTAGACTGAAAGGACAATGATATCAGCAGGCTTTATAGTTATAGTAGGTTACAGTTTACTGCGACCTTAAGGTCTATTGTGCCCCCTGACAGAGCTGTTATCATCGCGCCTCCTACAGCTCGTCCTCCAGTTCCAGGGATTTTATGAAATCCAGAATCTGGGACGGCTTCATGGAGGATAACTTCCCACTTCTACAAGTTTATGGCCAAAGCACTCTTTCCTTTGGCTTGCAATGGCATAGCATTCCGTAACCAGGTGAATAGGAGTTTCTTCCTCCTCCCCACAGAATCTGCACTCATCAGTGTCTGATAAACAGATGCTTTTTTAGGCGACAATGTCCTGTGAGAAAGCCAGTGAGTAGGTGAAGTTGGTTTTTACTGAGATCCCGATATTTTTTGGATCTAGCAGTTTCAAAGTTCCGGAGGAACTTTTTGGAGTGATCCATCCCTGGGAGATTCCGCCAGAGTTTTTTTCTTTCGGTTTTCTCCTTCAGCATAAACTCTATCTTATAGGTGCATTTTCCTATACGACAGAAGGGTTATGGGCCAGTGAGTGGCGTTTGCGCGCTTTTTTTGGCCAGTGTATTGGCCTCTTCGTTTCCTACGATTACTGAATGACCGGGAACCCAGATTAAAGAGACCTTATTCTTCTTGCCTACCTCATTGAGTTTGTTTCGGCACTCCCAAATCAGCTTTGAGTCAATGACGTACACGGAAAGAAATCTATCCTCAAATCAAGAATCCTAATATTCTTGAAATATTAGAGTTGTTTCAAGTATATATAGAATCAAAACAAGTAAAAAGGTAAATTTTGTATACTTGGAATGAATTTATTTTACTCAAAAAACATATACTTGATTGAAGAATGAAATTCTCTATCCAAGTAAATTATTTATTCAATCCAAACTATTCACTTTAATCAATTCGAGAGTACTTCTATATTTCAGGTAACTACATATATGATATCTTGATTCTTGACTTCGAAAATATAATATTCTCAGTTCGAGAATTGGAATATCCTCATTCCATATGTTATATTCAAGAAATTGTTTTTCTCAAAATAATAATTTCGATTGACATAAAATTATGTATTGAATAATTAATTAATCAATCAATAATGATTCGAGAATATTTCGGCAAATGGAATAAAATCGAGAATAAAATATTGCTACTTGCTAGGATAACGTTTAGATTTTAGATTATATGTATATCTACGATAAGTTAGAAATCTGAAAAAAGTTACCAATCTATATACATTGTATGGATGATATGAAGTTTAAATTATGAAAAAATAATTTGAGAGAAAATTTCAATCACTTTTTACAAATCGATTTATAATGAAATTGTGTGATAAAACATCATAGAAAAAAAAGATCACCAAATCTATTACATTCTGTAAAACATTTCTCTTAGTGATTCCATAATTTTGAAAGAGAGAGAAAGAAGTTGTAGAACAATTCATCCGTCATCGTATTTGTAAATTTAAGTGAAATGACATGCATTCTCTAGATCCAAGTGTAATTTTCAGAATATACTAAGATGCCAATTCTTCTTCCGGTAATTAGGCAACATGCATGAATAAGAGGAACAATGAAAACCCTCTGATCCGTTTTGCGGGCAGTTTTGTCGTAATCCAAGTATATAAATTTCTCCATCCACTAGATCCAAGTGAATTATTCGACAATATACCATCTTTAGGTTAACAATGCTAAACCTCTTTACTTCTGTATTTATGAAAATAAAGTATTGGTTTTGAACCCCAGAAAGGGCCTAGTATTGATGAGGGCTCTATAGCACCCTTACTTGTTGATTTTGATTATAAATAGGCATTAAACTTGAGACTGTGAATTATCTCAAAAACTATGAACTCAAGAAGAATATGTTTCGAGTGAGAATTGTTAGCTATCATATTTTGTTTTAACCTTAACCTGTTCAAGGTTATTTCAAAGCCAACTTCATTTTTAATGATTTGTTATTTAAGAGAGTATATCTAATTTTCACATATTTTTCAACACCATCACGCTTCATCAAGTGTTAATCCCTATAATCGAAATGAATATGACGTTTTCATATCCACGCATTAACTTTTAGAATTCACACTCAAATTTAGAATCCAACGTACACAATTTTTTCGATATTCAGTACAGTTCTAGTACCATTTCAAATAATATCTGATATTTACTGTTACTAATATCATTGGAAAGAAGCCTGCTTATTGGCCATCGATTAAAATTTCTACGTACTATGAAATATTTCGTTTTGAGTAATCTTTCGTAAGGGTAAATATCAAAGTATCCTAAAAATTTTTCTTGAACGATGTAAACAGAAATCATCAAATCTGGAACATTCAGAAATTACAAAATTTTTAAAGGAAAAAAAATGTAGAACAAATCTTTATAACTGAAAATTCAAGTGAATCCATTATTAATCTTGATCAAACTTTCATTCACTTGGTCCAAGTATAATATTCAGCGATATACTAATACGCCAATTCTCCGGTAGTTAGGTTTTATCGTAATCCAAGTATATAAATTTCTCCATCCACTAGATCCAAGTAAATTATTCAACAATATACTAAAAAGCGCCCTCTATTCAGTACGCAAAAGGGGATATCACTCTCGATCTTGATTCGACTTGTTCTTGTTCATACCGCGTCTTATTTCGTTCAAGTTCAGTGTGTTGAAGAAAGTTTAACCATTTTTTAGTGAAATGTGGAAAAATTATGAGAGGATGGAGATGCTCGGGCAGTGTTATCAAGCTATTTCAAGGTAAGCTATGTTAGATGTATTGATTTAAATCTATAATATTGAGATTTAGAAAAAAAAAACTTAATTTCTAGTTTGAATCGTATACGTTTTGAATCACAAATCTGTTTTCTCTTTCAATAAATTTAATACTTGAAATACTCTAAGTGCGCATCTATCACATTTCTAAGAACATTCATTTTCAAAAATCCTATTACATTGGGATCTCATACCTATCTTAGGAATGAAAATTGAATTCAAGGAAAATTAAAGAGATGAATTCTGAAGTAGATAAGTGAAATAAGTATTTGTTATTTTTATCAAATGAATTTGATCTTTCTACTTTTAAAAATAATTTTTCGATTTACACAATACTGTACCAGCGATAATCAACCAGTTATACCATATTTTCTTATGTAACTTTCGAATTTTGAATTATTAGATTGAAATGGTCTCGTACAGTACTGTTGTATCTTTTTCTTGGGGGAATAGCCCTTCATATCACTCATTATAGAATGCGGATAATAATTCAGAGGATACAGAATTTATAAGCATTTTTCTTGCAGAGGTTTGGAGAAAATTATTCCAACAGCAGAGGCAGAAAGCAATACAAAGGAAGGGAACAGTGCAGCCCTATTTGTTGGTTTTGGGACAGTCTCTATTAGAACCGAAAAGCTTCTTTATTATTGTTGATAACCTCTACCATCAGTTTTTCCCTGCACGTAAGACATTCGACATTATTTTCAAATTGTTTTACGTTTTGAATATCAATTATCCCTTTCAGTGCAAGTACCTGTTTTTAGTTTTTATACAGGGGTGTGTACCTATGTAATTTTTTTATTTGTAGTTCTTCTGATATTTCTGCTGTTGTTTGTACATACAGAGTGTAACAGCCAAATGGAATAAATTCGATAACGAATAAATGAGGGCGTGTTGGGAAAAACGCTCAGACACGTCGATTTGTAATTTTAAATGCGCACATTTTTCGAGAAAGTAATATTATATAGGGTGTTCCATGTGACCGTGGCCAATACCAACTTTCTTATTTCAAATGCAACCCCCTGTATATTATTTATTTTTTGGATTCTTCAGAGAATTCTAGACACAATTCATGCACAATGTCCTAACCTATCTTTAACTATTTCGGAAGTATTAAGTGTTTTCAGATTCATTGCAAAAATCAACGTTATTTCACAAATTCGGTACAATATTACACTTAAAACCTAATAAGTAAACTGATTATTTCTTAATTATTAAAAAAAAAACAGAAAAAACATTAATGTCAATGTAGCAAATGTTCAAAATGCTCGCCGCGAACGTCTTGGCAACATTCTAATCTGGTGTAGAATCGTTACTCAACATTTCAGGCGTTTTTGCTTACTTTCTTCATATCAAGAGGTAAATGGGAAATAAGTATTGAGTGTAATGTATCGAATTTGCGCAATAAAATAATTTTCATTCAAAATGTTAATTCTTGTAAAAAATCTGAAAACACTTAATATTTCCGAAAAAGTTGAAGATAGGTATAGGACATTGTCATGAATTATGTCTAGAATTTTCTGAAGAATCCAAAAAATAAATAATATACAGGGGGTTGCATTTGAAATAAGAAAGTTGGTATTGGCCACGGTCGCATGGAACATCCTATATAATTTTATTTTCTTGAAAAATATGCGCATTTGAAATTACAAATCGACGCGTTTTTCCTAACACCCACTCATTTATTCGTTATCGATTTATTCCATTTGGCTGTTACAGTCTGTATATGTATAATATGTAATAATATTTTTAGGATTATGATTTTTCATATAGAATAGAATTTTTATTTTTGGTACTTATTTTTTCACCTCAGTTATTATTGTGTTTATTTGTACCTAGTCCAGTTGATTATATATTTAATTTAGCATTTTCTCTATTTGTTTTCAGTGATCACTTTTATACTTCTGTTTGTTTATGATTATTTGAGAAGAATAATAAATTTGTTTTTAATTCTCATAAGCCTCGTTTTATGAATATAATCCTCATCCAGAAATCACAGCAATCTTAAACGAATATCTTTTTACAAATAATTTCACTATTTGTCAAAACAAGCATAAAATAAATTTTCAGTTGATATAATATACTTTTTTCAACATGCATTCACATATAATAATATAATAATTAATAGTTGAATTAAGTATGAAGTTCATTTCTACTGAGTATAGTAAAAACTGAAATGAAGAAATCTCATTGGTTCAGAGTGAGAATATAAATGGTTTCGACCAAACAGGTATTTACTTCTTGTAAGTAGACCGAAAACTAAATCTGAAGGTAATATTTACTCAAAACCATTATGGAAAGAAATTTGATTTGAAAATATTATATACTCAATTCAACAATTTTCTGATGTTGGATTGAGTAAAATTATTGAGTTCATTCAAGTATTTGGTATCTTTGCTTCGAACGAAGAAACCACTGCGATTAAGATGTACAATAATTCCATTTGAGATTATGTTTCCCTTAGACGAAATATTTCAAATAATCATTTCAAAATTTTCATTTTACTCACAAGGAATATTTGAATGTTCTTGAATCAATAATACGTGATTTATTAAATTTAAGTATATGATATACTTAATCGAAAGAATTATTTTATTTGAATTCGGAGAATAAGGTATACTTGAATCAACTAAATCTTATTCTTGCTCATATATGAATCTATCATTTACTTCAACCAAATATTATCCACTTGGTTAGAGAATAGATTTCTTTCCGTGTAGGAGCTCAGTGCTTTAATAGCAGCTTGACTATCTTTATGAATAGCTATATCGCACTTCTGATAGTTTCTTTCTAGATTTATGTATAGACATCTTGCGATTGCAAGTATTTCCGTTTGAAGGACGCTTGTACAGGAGCCTAACGATAGTGCACACTTGGTACTTGTCCCGTATATCCCAGCGCCAGCTCCTGTAGCGGTTTTAGAACCATCTGTATATCATTTCATTGTATTTTCTTTGAGATTGTAGTTGGTGTATTTCCTTTCCCAATCCTCTCTTTTACTTAGCATTCTACTGAAGTTCTTCTCAGTGCTTACTTTCTTGATCAATACATCACTAGGAAGGTTTGCAGATGAGGTGTAGTCATTCAGAGAGGACCAAACTCTCTGAAACCTGACTCTCTCATTGCCTGCTCCTTCTTTAGATACTCTGAGCATGGCCTCATGGGCTACCCTATCAATCACTAGATGTAGAGGTGTGAGGTCTGTGATGATCTCAAGCGCCCTGGTTGGGCACGTTCTCATAACTCCAGCAGGCTTTAGTTGGTTTCGAATGACGAGAGAGAGGACATGAAAGAAAGAAGAGATAAAAAATATGGGAGAAAATGAAGAGAAAGAAGAAGAATGCATCAAACCTTTCCACATCACAGAACCATATAGCAACACAATAAATCTCGCAGGCTGTAGAGTTTTACTGACTCTTGATCTAGAAAGGGATTGAACTGAAGAATGAATGTATTTAATCAGTCTGTCATGTTTACTTTCTCTTTCCATCGAGTCCAACATTGAAATTTCGAGCTGAGCCTGCTTTTTGAATGGAATAATGAAGCCAGATCTGCGCATATTCCATTTCAATGGTAATCATCAATCTGCACCAATTCTGTAACCGATTTTTCTTTGGCTCCGTATATTAAAGCCCTAGGACGAGTGGGCTGAAGCGGTTATAACAGAATCCATAGTAATCTTCGATAGACGATGAAGAGCCATTGCCTCAATTGGCTCGCAATCATCGGAATTTCCATTTTAAGCTTCTTCAAAGTTGATTAAACAAATAACGCGAGATAGCTCCGAGGTAAGTTCTTATTGATTGGGCACCGCTATCCACAATTTTATTTCGTAGGCGTGATTAACAGCATCGGTTACCGATTTACATCTTAACACGAGCTTCTGAATATGGAGTCTCTTGATGCATCATGAATATTGCTCATCAGATATTTTTTAAATAATTATGGTACTTTGTGGGTTGTGATTTACGCCTTCCACGTTGTCGAAGACAAATCACATCGAGTTTTAGTTTGAATTTTTGCCACTTTCGGTTTTATATGAAGTAGCCTATCAACTTCGTTTCTTAGATGGAAAGATGGCATGCACATTTTTGTGTTTCCCATCGAATTTTATTATTTTATTAAAGCTACGTTGTTCGTTTTTCACTATGATTTTGATGAAAAGATTCTACAGGGTATTCGATCCGTTTTCCCGGCCTTTATAGCCCCCCATTCCTCAGCTAAACGTCCTGTTGGCGAGAGAATTCAATAAATCAGTTTAACTCTTAACCCTCCGTGATGAACAAATGGATATGGGTCCGAGAGCTGTTTGCCAGAGCGACGGATATTTATTGGGGTATGCTGCGAGTAAATTTCAATTATTTACCCAACTATACGAAGTGACAGTACGGCGCGTCAAATAAAAGAGATCCCTCGCCAAGATCCGTCTTGATAACTAGGGGTTGTTTGACGATTCCTCCTTACCTTTTGAGCTCTAGACCTGATCCTGTCAACGTTATTAGCTCTGGCGGTGACTCCACTGTTCCTACGTCATGCTTTGTTGACACTTTCTGCGGCGGAATTCCAATTGGGTTTTTGCGACAACGAAGACGAGAATTCGTGAGATGTTTTATGTAGGGACGTTGAACTAGTTCGGAAACAGTGAAAGAGGATACTGAGGGATGCACAACACACAGTTGTTCTCGATGTGGGAAACAAAGAGGGGATAAAAGTATACATGGTGTTCCTAAATAGAAGAGTTCCTTCATGCTGGCCAACTGTTTAAAAACAGCTAAAAATCACTTCCCTTTTTTTCGCAATGATTCAACTTTTACCTGAAAGCTTTAATCCTAATGAGTGTATCCTGAAAATATTAGATGTCACGAAGGTCTTCATCAAAAGCTATAAATTTTTGTTTTCTAATGTTTTCATCAATGCTTCTTTGATATAAATCTATGAATAAGACGCCCCCACCAAAAAGTTTCTATGGAGAATTTGAATTTTACGACCCTTAGGAGAATTTCGCTGAAGATTTTGCGTTAGCTTTGCCTCGAATATTGTGTGAATTTTCAAAAATGAGATGTTTCTATAAAATGTGTAAAAATGATTCTAGATATTGTAGAAATAAAAAAATAAAATTTCATCCATTTCCGAAGAAAAAAACCAATATCATGAAATGTCTACAATGGATTGAATTATGCGGAAATGAGAATTTGGATGTAAATAAAATTACATCTAATACCTTTATCTGCAGCCGACATTTTGTTGGTAAATTTACGAAGAACTCCAGTCCAATTCCCTATCCATCAACTGCTGCTACTGCTGCTGGGAGTAGTGAAATTGTGGAGCACCTCGAAATGAGTGGCGAAGAAGAACACAGTGATGTGCCAAGTAACATGGATTGTGGTCCATCAAGTTCACGGGCAACTACTGAAAATGGCACTCAAACAAACTTTACTCGACAGAATAACTTTTCATTCGATAATTTGTCCAACAAAAAGGACCATTTCAAATATTAAGAGGCCGTTATACTCTGGCCGACGGCACCGATTCTCCATTCAGAAAGTGCCTTTCATTTTTCCAAGTTCACGCCCTCAATTTTTCACCTTATGCTTGATTTTTGTTCAATTGAAGTTGAAGGCACTCCAATTTCTTCTCTTTGATAAAATTATTTTTTCGCATGAAAAAATCGGGTTGAATTTGAGAGTCTATGAAAATTGACTTCATAATCGTTTTTCGGCGGTTGTTCATCAATTTTTTTTTGGAAATTCATTGGAATGCCCTCGACAAATCAATTTTTCATATTTAAAAAAATCCATTTGGAGAGCTGCTTAATTAATGCAAAAAATGATGGAAATACTGAAAAAACTTCCAGAAAGTGCGAAATCGCAGAGAACTGTCTGAAATTCCAGGAGAATTAAAAAAAAATTATCAAGCTTTCAGGTGGAAAATTGAAGGCGTGAACTTGGAAAAATGAAAGGCTCTTTTTGAATGGAGAATCGGTGCCGTCGTCCAGAGTATAACGGCCCCTTAATTCACCGAAAAAAGTTGAATAAACATGGTACTGCAATTATTATGTTATGATATTTAAAATTATGAAATGTTGCATAACTGTTATGTATCATTAGTTCATGAGATACTTATTAGGGGTAGAATAAAAATCTATTATGGAGTGAACAAAATATATTCATTGAAATGTCAAAAACACCATGAACATAAAAAGAACATCATTCTGGGTGGAAGGCACCGGGACTGGGAGGTTCCGACGAAAATAAAAGCACACTATCATCAGCTGATTGGTTGATCCTGAAAAGAATCAACTGGAGTTGAAATTTTTTAGCACCAAGTTGAAATAACATAAAATTTCAGTATAAAAAAATCCCATCCATATTATCAGAATTTTGTGTATAAGAGGCACCGTAACAGATAATATTTTCATTTTGTCCAGCCTTGAGAAAGGTTAAGGAAATGATCGATAGCTCGGATGTATAATGTATAAAATTGAAATACTGATCCTTTAAATCTGAATATTTCCACAATCTTTCACTTTATGAATAATCACGTTCAATAAATCTATTTCCTAGTTTCCCACAAATAATGAATATACAGGGTGTCCCGTAAAGACCACGTCAAACGAAAACGGAAAGAATATCAGAATGTGCTCTACCAGATGTGAAAAAATCGTTCATATGAAAGCCTCACAGTTTTCGAGATATTTGATGTTTTATGAAAATGTTGAATTTTTACACTTCAAATGCTTTCTCTCTTGCGGAAGCAACAATTAAATACTTTTCGAATCATTTTTTTCCGTAAATATTGTTGAATGATCACTTCAATTCATGCAATGAAAAATAGCACAAAATATCATACAGGGATTCTGAACAAAAAAATTAAAATACATGTTCTGAAGGGAGTGTTTTTTTGTACTGAATTCTATCTGACGTGGTATAAAAAAGACACTAGACCTTTTCTGCATATTACGTTGAAAAGTTGCCCATTTTATGAGGATTCCGAAAAGGTAAAATACAGGTGATAACCTTCTTCACGAAAAAAGATATTTGAATGTTTATCGAAAATGGAGCATTTCTGTGAAAAACTGATTTTGTCACCTTTTCCACAAATCCTTTCATTTGGCAGATTCTGCTGTGATATATTGAATAATTCTCTTGAAAAATGTCAGTTAGTCCTTGAATTACTTATAAAGTGAAATTATTCATTAATTGCAATGATATAATGTAATAACGCACAGGACCTTCAACATCAACAAATCTATTGTGAAGGAACTTCATAAAAATATCAATAATGAAAATTCAGGATTCCTATTAGAGAAAATGCTCAAAATGACCACCCCCTTCGCTAATACATGCCCTGCATCTATTGAAAAATTACCTTTTCAAACCATACAAACTTCTCCCCGCTATTTTGGCTACTGAAGTACGAATGCGGTCCCTTAGTGGTGCTTCATCTCTTATGGGATTCGAATAAATTTCATTTTTCAAAAAACCCCAGTAAAAAAAATCAAGAGGATTTAAGTCTGGTGAACGGGGAGGCCACAAAATTTCACCGCCCCTTCCGATCCACCGTTGAGGATATGTTTGGTTTAAATATTCCCTAACATGACGACTTTAGTAGTGTGCTGGGCACCCGTCGTGTTGAAACCATAGATTACGTCGCATATTTCCAGTGGTATATCTTCTAAGAGTAAGGGTACACTGTTCCTCAGAAAATTCAAATAGTTGGTGCCGTTTAATGATTGCAGCAATTCTGTCGGACCGAATATTTTTCCATCGTATATTCCAGTCCATAAATTCATCGTAAATCGATATTGGGATCTATCTTGCCTTATATTGTGCCGATTCTCGATGTTCCAACTATGAAGATTATGCAGATTGATATACCCGCTTTGAGTACAGGAAGACTCATCAGTCCAAAGGATATTATTGAAAAAATTTGTTGATTGATTACTTTCAGCAGGAAGTGCAAAATGAAAGTATTTATGGAAAAGGTGAAAGAATCAGTTTTTCACAGAAATGCTCCATTTTCGATAAACATTCGAATATCTTCTGCTCTGAAGAAGGTAGTCACCTGTATTTTACCTTTTCAGAATCCTCACAAAATCGGCAACTTTTCAACGTAATATACAGAAAAGGTCTAGTGTCTTTTTTTATACCACGTCAGATAGAATTCAGTACAAAAAAATACTTTCTTCAGAACACGTATTTTAATTTTTTCAGAATCCCTGTATAATATTTTGTGCTATTTTTCATTGCATAAATTGAAGTAATCATTCAACAATATTTACGGAAAAAAACTGATTTGAAAAGTATTCAATTGTAGCTTCCGCAAGAGAGAAAGCATTTTAAGTGTAAAAATTCAACATTTTCATAAAACATCAAATATCTTAAATGTGAGACTTTCATATAATAGTATATTCTGTAACAAGGGCCGAATGAAAATCCGATACGAGTGAATCATTCCGAGGGCGAGCCGGAGGCGAGCCTGAGGAATCACGAGTATCGGATTTTCATTCTAACCGAGTAACAGACTATACTTTCTCCACGAATGTTGAAATAAAAGAAAAAAGAATACTAAGATGAATTATGACGTTTCGAAAACCGCAATAAATATGACAATCAGAGCGGCAGACACATTGATTTATTCTCTATGTTTTCAAAAGTGTTACGGAATGAATATTCTCACACACTGTGCGAGAATGAAATTCAGTCGAAATGCTTAAAAAACAAGGATTATACTCAAGCTCGAGTTGGTTATGGGTGGTAATCTATAAAGGGCGAAAACCAAGGACCAAACTGAACAACAACCGCGGTCATAACTGGTTATTTACTTGAAATCGATAAAAGTTGTAGAATGAATATTACATATCAAGTGATGACATTCTATGGTCAAATTCGATGTTGGAAGAGCTGTATTCTGTGGCAGTCGTGGAGAAACGATTTTTCCACATCAGATAGAGCACATTCTGATCTACATTCCGTTTTCGTTTGACGTGGTCTTTACGGGACACCCTGTATACGGTAACATTGTGATCTTGTCGATGTCAATCTTCAAAAAGATCGCCGGGAAGTATACAAAGTCTTAGGTAAAGTAGGGAACTGGTATGAACTTTAGATCGATTATTTTATACCATACGAGATACAATCGTAGATAGAGATACCGCTTTATTTCTAACCTACTCCCGTAAATTCCTCTTTTGATTACGGCCAGTACGAATAAATCGCAATCACCTCGTGCAATTTGCTCTTGTACGTAATGAATGATTTAACACTTACAGATCTCGGGCAGTTCAATGGCTTCGAAACGACCGCAGATATATATAACAATCTATACAATTCTGGAACGACCGTTCCCGCATGTGAAAATCGCCGTCGCAAATGCGATTCTGCGGTTACGAAATTTCAATGCATGTATAAACCTAAATGACACGCTGAGACCAATACTCAATTTGTTCGTTTTCGCCCAGCAATTTTATGGCGCCCACGAAACGTCCAAACGGGCGGGATGATTTAAGCTCTTCGCTCTCGATGAAGCGAACACAAAACTGAATTTGACAGGGATAATTCAGGCTGTTGGGTCGTTTCTGAAAGTTTATCTCGTGAAGGTATAACTGTCAGTTCACTGTTCGAAATTTCTCTGATATCACTTATTCTGATCTGACTAGAATCTTTCTCAATCTCATCACTCTCATCGTGTCTCGTGTCTCATCGGTGCCCTGTCAGCAGTCCCACAATACAGCGAAGCTCTATACGCGTTAGCTGGTCAAGCTTCCTTTTGTAAGATGGCAAGGACCCTATAAATCTTTTCGCTTGTCTTCATCCTGGAAATCGTCTCCAGAGGAATGTGATGTTTTGCATCTCCCATTGCTGTTACGCTGCCCTATAGTGGTCCTTTTCAAGGCCACAGAAGGCTTCAGGTCCAACAGGTTGAACCTTCTATGAACTTTTGGCAAGTTCACCAGCCTTCTCATCATCCTTAATGTCACAGAGCATTGGCTCCTATAAAAGAGTCACTTTATTGCCTCTGGCCTGTTGGTTCAAGCCAGTTTAAGGTACTGAGCACTGAGGCATTCCCAGGTCCATTGAGGACTGGCAGTTGCAATATGTATATGCACGCCCTTTGAGGTTTCTCTTCAAACACCCTTGATGTACGCAAAGACATTCATTATTTCCGCTTGTGAAACGGAGGCTTCTTGCCCTATTGGCTCGGAGAGCCTCATCTTACGACTGTATACTCCTATGCCTACTACCTTGGTAGAGTTCGATCCATCAGTGTACTATGTGGAAGACTTTTCGAACTATTTAATTAACGTAGTCCACCATACTAAAGATGCATGGTGACAATAGAGCGATAGCCTTATTGGACAAGCGTACCATATTTGGTTATAGCCCTAAAATTTTCACAAGAGTCTTTCGCATGCCCATATAACCGCTGTGGTCTTGGGAAGAATTTTGAAGATGTGTTGTCGTCAATTGAGTTAACTATCTAGCGTGGAAAAATTCAGAATCTGACGCTCAAAGATTCAGATAGCGTTTATACTTTCATTATTGAAGAGTTCACTCGTTGAAGCTTCATTATATTGGATACAGAAAATCCGTAATTTTCTTTCATCTGGCATATTTTTTTTTGCTTTAGAAGAGGTGAATCTTACATCAGACACCCAGTCTTTCTGGGTAGTGTCGGATTCTTACCGACTAAACACCTCTCCTGCGGTTGGTTCATCTTATCTGTTATTTTCTCTTTCGCATTCTTTTATGCTGAGTGTTTGTGTACATCCTTCAATTGGATATCTCTTACTAAGTGTGGAGTTCTATATCTTCATTTTCGCAATTGGTCTCTAGGTCTTTTGCGGTGAATTCTAGCTGTTTTTTCATCTTCAGCGGGGTCATAGTCAACCAACCTTCTAAGGTCGTCATTTGGATGTTCACTAGCTCTTTCATAGGCTTTTGCAGCTTTTCGTTTGATGAATGTAGTAATGGACTCCCATTTTATGTCTTTTTGTATTTGTTCATACCTAACAAACCAGGGGGCGTCTAATGCCCATCTCAGAAATTTGTTTTCTGTACTTTGTGTCCTCTTTATATGGGTTCTCGCTGCATATCCCCATGCTGTTGATCCATATGTTAGCTGCGGTCTGACGACTGCTTTCATGATCCTCAATTTCGTGTTTCTGTTCATTTGGCTTCTTTTGCCTTTAATCGGGTATAATCTTTTCATTGCTACATTCGTTTTATCCACTGCATGTGCTGTTTCCACGTTAGTCCTTTGTCTAATATTACTCCTAGGTATTTAGCTTCATTCTTCCATTCAATTTCATTATTGTCTATGGATATCTTCGATTCCATCTTCAGTCTCCTCTTTTGAAGGAGTATTGCTTGACTCTTTTCTCCATTGATTTTGATTTTCCATCTGTTACACCATTGACTGATATCATCTGCAGCTTCTTGAAGTCTTTTGTGAATTATTTGTGTATTTCTGTGCCTAATTGCTATGCCCGTATCACAGAATACCTAACTAAGTTAAGTATTCTGTGCCCGTATCGTCCGCGTATAGAGCAAGCAGGCATCTTGGATTTCTTGGTATATCATGTATGTATATGTTATAGAGTAGCGGTCCTAGTATGGACCCTTGGGGAACTCCTGCTTCTTAATATCTGAGTGTGGAATAAACATCACCTATTTTCACACAAAAGTTCCTATCCCTCAAATAATTTCTTATTATGCTGCATAACTTGGGAGAATAACCTGCGGTTATCATTTTATATGCTAATCCTTCATGCCATACTCTATAAAAAGCTCTGGTTACATCCAGTAGTAGTAGTCCTGTGGCTTGTTCATTCTGAAATCCTTCTGTGATACACTCAGTCATTCTTAGGAGCTGTTGTTTAGTTGAATGATGTTTTCGGAACCCGAATTGTACACTCGGTATCGTCGCCAGGGCTTCTGTTTCTTCATTGAGTCATTTGGCTAAGACTCTCTCCATATCTAGCATAAGTTAACAGTCTCTTATTCTTATACCAACCTACTTCCGAGGAATCAACCAATGATAGATTGGTTGCTTTTGAATCCATCCCATATTGATCCAATATAAAAAGAGTAAACTTATTTGTGAAGTCAACTGAAGCTGATACTCCTCTGCAACTTCACTTTACGAAGAAGTACAATCATTGGGTAAGAAATATGTTTTATGACCGCATTACTACCATTAAAATGAACATATATTCCTTGTATTAATTACAACATGGTACCTGAGAAGACAGTTCGAGATAATCAATTTATCGTTTCGGGGTTCTGAAGGGAATTGCTGGCATTCCTCAAAATCTTTGCGGTGTTATTAATTGTTCTTCGTGCACTTTATCGAAATTATGTGATTATTCGGACACCACCGCTTCATTCCTTTCAAGAAAAACGGTTATTGCGACAATGGATATGAATAATATTTTGAGCGTGATTAAGCTTGGAAAATGGTTGGATGTGAAATAATTTAATGAGAACCCCAAAGGTGGTCACCCAAATTTTGTGCATTTATTTTTTCATTGAACGAAACCAATAAACACATATGAATGTGCAATAATAGAACTGTGGCGACTCACTGATAACAGCGGGTGTAGCAATCATCAGACGCTACGCGGTGCTCCATTCGCTCATGATAGCCATTCCCATGAGTGGAGCTGAGACGAAACGTTAACCAGTTAACGAAATAAAATCTTTAGCAACAAGGAAAAAAAAGAACATTAATTGTGAGCTAACGAATTCCAGCTATGCTACGAAAAAGGGGACCGGCGTATTTTTTTTTTTTTATAGAATCTGGGTCAAATGAAGCTACGAGGCTTGTTTGAATATAATCACCTCAATTAACGAACATAATATTGGAATAATAATTGATTTCTGAACATCTCTAATATTCTGGAATGTAGAATCAAATGAACACTATTCCCACATAAATTAGCAATAACTCATAGCTGTCGTGGGAATAACCAGTAGTTTACAATTTCCATAATGATTCTCCTAATCATATCTCAAAGGTAGGCACAAGACTACACAAAACATGGTGTTTATATCAGCTGTAAACGATTGATGCTGGCCGAGTGCAAAATGTTCATTATTGTAACGAGATATGGAAATAGCTCAGGACGCGTTCCACTGATTTTCGACGTTTATATGACGCTTCTATGATAATTGCCTCTATAAAATTTTATATACTATAGTCAATTCCTGTTGTGGGCGTAGGAGTTGTTTAATATGTTCTATAAATTAGGAATATTTATTCAACTAGTACGTGAGTATTTTCTATTATGGCTGAGAAACCCGACTGAGTATATACGAGCCAATTATGTAGGGAAAACTTTTAGCAGGTTTTGCTTGGGGACATAAATTTGGGAACGTGTACTGTATAGAATACAGGCGGGGCACTATCGTAAATAATTCAACTAGTATAGTCGACAATATTGCAAAAATTTATTGGAATTGTTACTGTTTTTTTTGTTTCGGGATCATGGAAATTAAAATCGAATAGTTTTCTCAGAAATGCATCTGCAAAGACAGTTATATTTCGTCTATAATTGCTCTTTTTCAAAAAGCTTCAAACGCCTGAAGATATTATGAAACTTATATTGAAATTCATCATATTTAATTCTGATCCCTCATGAGTTTACTCAAAGAACTCGTTATTCCTCTGAAGCGGTGGATTTCTCCGATTTACATACGAACGTTGATTGCACCAAACCTATCCCTAGGAGCCCGAGGGGCCCAGTCTGGACTGTCTAATAATTACCTGCGCAAAGCGTCAGAAACTGAGTTATGAAGACCTCGCTATAAACACACCAGTATTAAATGGAATATATTATTACGTTTAAAATTCATAAAGAGAAACGGCCCCAGCTCTTTGCAATTTAATTACATTTTATTCGAGGAATCCGGGCATCTTTATGGGTGAAGATATTGCGTGTCGCTGAAATATCGAAAAATACCGGCTTATAAATAATCGGTGGACTTGGCGTGTACTGTTCTGAGGAATATGAAGATCACGTCATATCTGAATGATTCCAGGTTTATGTTTCATTACTTCCAAAACGAAATGATCTACACCTTCAATTAATTTTCGATATTTTCAGCATTAAAGAGAGAAATTTAATAGTAGTTTTCATAGCTGTTTTATATCCTTGCAGGAATAATAAATCCGTTTTGTGGTTGTACCGGGTGTTTTTCAAGAGTGTTGGAACTTTAAATTGAAATTGAATACATTGAAGAGAGATTGAAGCCAATTCTTTTTTAATTGAAAAATAATTTCATGACATTTATGTTTCAAAAGTTATTTCTATTTTTCGAGTAATTCAGGCCTTCTTTCAGCAAAAGCATGAGTTATGTTAGTTTCCAAAGCATCTATTTTTTCTGGTTTATCAGCTTAAACCTATGCCTTCACACAACCTCAAGAAAAAAAATCCATTGGAGTTATGTCGCATGATCTTGGAGGCCAATTAATTGAACCATTTCTCGAAATGATGTTATCGCCCAATATTTCTTTCAATAAATCAATTGTTACAGAGCAGCATGAGGTTAAGCACTATCTTGTTGCAACAAAAACCCTTCTGGGTCGATACCATTTAAATTTTGAAACCAATCATCGATCTGTAACGAGCACCATTCACTGTAACATTAGCTCCAGCATCGTTTTTAAAGAAATATATGAACCGATGATGCCTCCAGCACACAGCACACCATAGGACAGTGCATTTTTTAGGATTCGATGGAAGCTGAGGATTGTTTTCACTCCATATACGACAATTTTTCTCATTTACGTAGCCGTTCAACTAGAATTGAGCTTCATCACTAAACACAATTTTTCGATTAACAACTTCAAGCTGTTCTAGGGTCCAATCAGCAAATAAACTTGTTGTTTGGATCAAGTGGCTTTAGTTCTTGAACCAATTGGATCTCGTTTGGGTGTAGACCAAGATCTTTAAGCAAAATTTTCCATGTGGTGGATGCACAGAGTCCCACTTGTTGTGAACGTCGACGAATAGACAAATCTGGATCTTCATCAACACTATCACTTACAGCAGCAATATTTTCTTCTGTACGTACAGTTCTTTGACTTGTTGTTGTTATTATATCTAGTAGAGAAAATGTTGTCCAAAATCTATCGATAGTTCGACGAATAAGCTGCTCTGATGGACGATTATGTGAAACATAAATTAAGTGATCATTAAATGATATTTCTCTAAAATGGTGGTGTTTATTTCCAAATTTTCTATTCGGAAAAACGTACATTTGAATATTTCCCGGTATTTGCCGTTCGAAAAGGAAAAATTGAAAAGATTATGATTATTCATGAATGCATAATCGCTTCAATAAGACGCAATGAAGTTATGCTCGAATTTCGGAAGGACTAAAGCAGACATCTTGTCGAGTCGGTCAAAGGACAGACTGTGGGGTAATCGGCGACTTCGGACCTTTCTTGCGCCTTCCTAATTGGAGGAAACGCCTCCGGGTCAAATTGGACCAGTTTCGTACTAATGAGGGATTACCACATAGTTTAGCGTAAAGACGTTCTACGTCGGTTTACTAATTATTATTCCAGAAGGTCAGGCTCTAAGAATGAAGCTACGCTCTGATGAAAACTTTATCAAATCAGTAATTAATTGAAATAATTAATGGGAGGAAATCTTCTTGGGGGTCGAGGACAAAATCTTACTTGGGGTTTTTGAATTTCACCTCTGATTTCGGAATTGGGGAATGAAAACTGTAATTCAACAAAAGTATCTATGAATAATAATACATGCACCCCAAAAATCATAGTTGAGGACTATCCAAAACACAGATTGAAAAACCACTTCATTTGGACTCTTGTGACCAAAAAGAGATGCAAAGGGTGGGTCATCGGAAGTGGATAAAAACTCTCAGCCGCATTGATGTTTTTATATCAAGTACAATGGTGAAAGAAAACTCCCACCTCCTCGGATTTAATCTTGAAATAGAGGGTGATGAAAAAAAGAGGTGGTTTTTGGGTATTTTCGTGAGGTTCAAAGTTTATTTCATGACTGAATCACCCTGTATTCTTTGAAGTCCGTGATGATATGTTCTAAAAAAATTAAACAAACACCTTGAATCAACCCATAAATACAGGTGTCCATATAACCTTCCTTGAGAATAGTTTCTATAATAATGGATCACCCAGTATAAATTCTGGGTATTTCAGACTTTTTCGATGAAACAACAACATATCTAGTGTAATAGTTCATTTTGCGAACGTTCTCGCTTTGGAACTGACATATTTTATACTTTCAAAATCGGGCATGCATTCAATTATGGATAACCCTGTAACGATTTTTGGTCATATTGCTCTATATGCTTGCTCCTTGGGGATGTAATGAAATGTTTTTCGAGAAAAATTGAAGTTCATCCGATTCTGTTCCGAGATACGGGCGTAGTAAAAGTGGGTAATTCTCAACATCAACGCCCTGTATCTCAAAAACTAGTCCTAGGATTGAGTTGGGGCCATGGACACTTTTGATCAGTATGTCGAGTACTACATTATACCTAAATTTTTGAAAATTTGACGGAACGCCATTTCCCATAGAAAAAGTGCGGGGTCCTTTCATCTCGAGTGGTATTCGACATGACTATTAAAATATGGTAATATGTTCACAATTGACACGAACTGCGCTATTTGACGAATAAGTATTCATCATAGATCAACTAAACGTTGTTTGTTTTCTCTATGGTATTCATTCCCGAAGCTATCTATGAATTTGAGAAACGTCAAAAATTTTATCACTTGAAAACCAACTTGATGGTTTTGCTGATCTGAATGTTTTATCGATGAGAAACGAGTGTTGCTAAGGAAACTTCCTCACTAAAAATGGAATGAGTGAAATAGTCACTCTAAAAAAATCACTCGATACATGGTAGAATCAATGGAATTATAAATTTGTTGATGAAATTCACGCATTGCACGCAAATAATTGATTGGCGCAAAGTTCGGAATGTGAACAGCATCGCATGTCCGCGCAAATCCCTAATTCATTTTTATGTAGCAGAAGCCTGTACGCGTAGGACGAGCGGTATACTATCGTCTATCCTCTTTATTTTTATCGTGTCAAACATGTAATAGCTATATGTTGTCAGATCATCCAACAGGGGTCCTCTTTAACATCTTTTCCGAACCGATATTTACGATTATATCCCTTATGTGCCAGAAATCAATAAAGCTTCTCCAAAAAAATAAGGGCTCATAAATAATTACTGACGATGTTTTAACAATTGCATGTGAAGCGGTAATTATGAGAACTGTGTTGGGAGTTTGGTAATTGCTCGCCACCCTACTGACTTTAAGCGATTAAAAGCTGAAACCTTATATGGAGATGTGCACAGTGTGTTCCGACGAAAATTGAAGTTGGAAGGACTAGATGTAACATCTGAAACAGATGCCGATGATTTCTGATTTAGAAATTTTCACTGAGTGAATTTATAAGCCGACGATCAATCAACTCAGGATAAAATTCAAGTGGAGCAGCTCCACCTACAGGAGTATGAATAAAATCGAAACTTTATGGTGAAAAAACACCCATAAGTGTTGTCCGTCGCTTGCCACAACTTCTCCCCATCTTTCTGGCAATTGACAATAAATCCCCCAGCACATTAATGATCCGCCTTGAAAGGATACAACTTCCCGGGTGAAATTGAGTCGCTCTATTCTGCCTGGACCTCTCCAAACCCTTTCTCGTCGACTATCACTTTGATAGTGATCAGTTCAGGATAATCCTAATATGAGTATTCTGTCCAACTGGCCACCTAGGAATGTAATTTTGACGAAAGCCTCCTGCAACAAATTTCTCATAAATCTCCATCCTAGCCCTCCCCGAAATCCACCTAAATAAAAACGACCGGAACCACCCGCTACCCCCAGCTTGCCACGAATTTCGCAGAGTCACGTGACGAGAGCGCCGTTCCCGCGGATTATGACATATCTCACGTGTCGGGAACGGACAGCGTCATTGCCTTAACAAAATAATTAGTTGGTCCCGATTCCGAAATCACGTCGTTCCAGCGGTTTGCTTATGCCCGGCTAACAAAGTGCACGTCACAAATCCGCGTTGATCCCGTCGTAAATTCAGTTTTATCGCGACACCCAGTGTTGTTCCGTCAACCATTATCCTTAAATTATCTCGGTACACGCCACTGCGGTGAATCAAGTGGATACGTCACTGGACATTCGTTGGCTTTCAGGGAAATGGAAAAGTCGTTCTGATTTGGTTTGCACCCACAGAATAGCAATACTTACACGAGGCATAGTCGGGTTAAACTAGACATTTCAATTTACAATAATTCGATAAGAGCTACAAGTCTTCGGTTCACTATGTTTCAGAGACAAGCAATCAGTGACGTAAAGTATTAGAAATTATACAGTCAGTTGTAAATCACGACAACACCTTGCTACCTTGCTATACATTTTCATATAGAAGGTACATTTTATAATTCCTCCTTGCTCTACATTTTCATATAAAGGGTGAGTCTTTGACTTGTACATATATTTTAACTGAAGATTCCTCTCATCAAACGAAACACTTTTTTCCTATACCATTTTTCGAAATTCGGTTTGGTTTCGAAGGGTGTCGAAAATCCACGAAAAAAGCACTTTTCTGTTTATATCTTCGGAACCGTTATTTCGAATGAACTGTATTTTGGTTGAGTTTTTACTCTATTCATGGTGCATATTCCTCAATCGGAACCTATTCAATATCTCTACTAGTATAAAAGTTACAGGGTAGTCAACTCATCCATACACGCTAAAACACCTTGAAAACACTTAAAAAAAACGGTTCATATTTTCGAAAGAATCAATTATTTAAGATTTTAATAAACTAAAAGTATTCTTATTTTTTTTCAATTAAACGCGTTGTTTTCGAGTTATTTCCAATTTTACCCGGAAAAATTCGACGAAAAAATCATTAATTTCAAGAAAAATCTGAATGTGTCTCTGAATTAAATATCATCGAATATTATTTCTTCCCTAGTCTTCAAACGAGTTTACAATGTTGTCACAATATTTATCAACTCTGTCGAGATATTTCAATAACAAAATCGCACAAATGTGGGAGATAAAATTGAACACCAAGGAGAATTTAACACGCACAGTTTCTATTGAAAATTCATAGTTACCGGTCCATATTTGAGTTAAATGCCGATGAAACACAAAATTCGGATATGAATGATGAATCTCGATAGAAACTACTTATTAAATTGAAATAAATGAAAAAAAAATGATACCTTATATTCTGTGTTGATGTCTCTATCTAAACAATATCCTCTTGGGAATTTTATAAACTCGACACGGTTAAGATTATATTAACTCAATTCACATAATAATCACATTAGAACAATAATTCACTGAATGTATTCAGAACCTCGCATAATGTTTACAGTTTGTTCAGAGACTCTGGTTTGTCATTGTGTAAAGTTGGCCTCCAGATAACCAATCTTTCGGTTTTCGCTCCACGCATGCGTGGTAAAATTTGTCGGCAAAGTCGATTTATGATGGAAACGGCAGAAATCATAGATATTTATACCACGGTACACAAGTGTATCGTGATTTATACTATGTTTCTTAACAAATCCTTAACCTCAATGAAAACATCAGCTGACAACATCTTCTTGAAATTTCTGTGCAAACATTCACAGAATCGATACAAAATAGACTAGGTTAGGTTGTTTAATAATAAATTCTGATGATCTGAATGGAAAGTCTTTCTTGTTTGGGAATTTCGAGGAAAATATGAACAAGTTATTAGTGTTTACCTCGGTGTTTACAAACTAATCTGCAGAAAAATTGAAGAAGGAACTTATTTTGGTATGAGAAATGTGGCTTTTTAGTTGCAGATATAATCCGATGAAACTAACTGTTTTTGTTGAAATTGTCTTGTTTGCAACATTTTTATTCCAATAAGGTTAGTACTTGAGTATTCCCTAAATGTATAAACTCAATTTCTATCGAGAAATATGAACTTTGCATCAATTCCAGAGAATTATATCAGACGTACCACGTACCTAATTAGCCCATTTTTTTATGGCTATATCTTTTTAACAGAGCCGAATTCGGAAAAATGGAAAATGAAAAAAAGGTTTCTTTTGACCTCAAGAATCTTCAGTTAAAATATATGTACAAGTCAGAGACTCACCCTTACATCGGTGGGGAAGTCATCGAGATTAACGAAGATTACCAGCATCCACCAACCAGAAGCAGTGCAAAAAAGCCATTATCCTGTTAAAACAATCAGGGTGCAAAAACAAAACTAGAACAACCTTGGTGAACTAATCAAGGTACAAAACAGATTCCGATGTGCTAAATTAACTATCAATACCGATACCATGCGCACGCCACTGTTGATGTCGAAAACTCCGTTCATTTAAGAAAAGATGCACGATTATAAATTGTACCTACGTTCCAAATCTCATTGAGTCATCTTAACCAGTTACGGAAATATCAACCTGGCAAGTTGATTTCGGATATGACTTTTGATATTTATGTTGAAGAATGCGATGTTTCTCATTTATTAACGAACACCCTGTATTTGTATAATCAACGTGCGTTGATATTAATATCATAGAAAATAGGGATACGTCGGGGAAAAGTATTGGAATAATTCTTGTAGATGTAGACAATTGCCTGAATTATAATTTTTGTCTGAGCATTTCTCATAACAAAACTTATTGTTAACTAAAAGAGCAGAAAAACTGGTGGATTTCCTGAGTACAAAAATTAGCACTTCTCGCTCAGCTGCTCGCAAAAGTCAGAACTCATTCTAGATTCTAGCACAAAACAAATCTTCCAAAGTCATGTAATAAAATAGACACCTGCCCCTTCGCCATTTTGCAAATCACAACTGAAAATCGTCCTTTTAATGATGGGGGTGATATGGGTGGGTGCCCCATGTAAAATATAACAAGTGTTCATTTGAATTCATTCATGGGCTTAGGTGCTGTGACATTTTACTGCGCCGTCGGATTGTATGTGGAGGTCTACCCATAGATTACAAGATAACTATTCCAAAAATTTTCGTTTGACTCGCTGACCACGAATCCGTGCTCAAATTGAATTGAGTCCACCCAGCCTCAAACACGAATAGAAAAACGTAGTAACTATTGAGTTTCATGGTAGGTTCAGACTGCAGTTCAGTTCGTAAGTGAGCGAATTTCGACAAATATGTCGGCTAGAAATTTTGTTTCGCTGATAATTTCAGAACTATGGATTTGAGCGAGCTGAAATTGAGCATTTGAATGAAGAATGACGCATGGAAGCTTCATGGGTTTTTTTTAGATTGCTCCATATAAAATTCATGCGAAATATTGAAAAACTTCCAATATTTCTGCAACAATCATCATTAAGGTTTCTTTTCAAAAATGGTCTAATTTTCTGTAATGTCATCTGTCAAAAATTCCTCAATTTGTTTGCTTGAACTCATAAATACGAAACTACCTTGAAGTTGCATGACAGAAAGCTCGAGAAATCCTGACTTTGACACATTTTTTCATGTTGTACTCCGTTTATAGAGGAATTGAAGAAGATATTGCTTAGTTCAGGAGATTGCATCCCCGTTGAGAAAACTCAAAAGTCTTTTATAATAAAATGCAATCTGTTTTCGAGCCATGAAAGTTCCCCAATAAGTATATCAAGAGATTAGAAGCCATCTTCCACAAGTATGACTTTTCACTCCACCGCATATAACCGCCACATTAATATACTCCGTCTTGAAGCTGTTCCACTCATGCTGAATAATCGGCTCAGCCGTTTTCATCCTTTGATGTTATTCATTTATCTCCACACAACGTTTTTCTCCTCTTCCTACCAATTAGGCGGCTAAATGTTGTGGAGACATTTTCCTTAAGTGGATTAGGCTTCGAGGATTCCTGAGGACTGGGGGCCTTAAAGGGCAGGACGAACCGACATGTGCTGCATAATTTCCCTGGAGAAATCAAACACGCACATCCCTTCATATCGCGGTATATTTGAGGTCGTATTTTATGCCAAACTCGGTTCGCCACTCCGTCTCAGGCCGGGTTTCACCAACGATTTTAATCTCGTTTAAGGCACTAAACGATAATTTTCTGTGGTTTTCCAGTCAAAAATCAATCGGTAATCTCAGTTATCTCGTTAAACCAGATTAAAATGTTTGGTGAAACCGGGCCTCAGTTGGCGGAGTGTGGAAAAATCAGTGTTGGGTCTGATGTATATTTTTTCGGGAATTTTACTTTTAGATTTGTCGCGTAGAATAACAATATACGAACAAAAAGTGAATCCGACCACAGGAACGGGAGTTATGACGATTTGAAATTTCGACTTTTTGAAAAAATGCCATTTCGCAGGTCAAATTCTAAACTATTCTAGAAAGCGCCTTGAAATCTTTTTTATTGAATTCAGCGTCCTCGAAAACCTATATTTCGATACTAAACTTGACCATTTTGTCCTTTTCTAACAAGATTTTTTTTAGTTTTATGTTTTCCATTTTTCATTTTCGAGTTTTGTTCACACGCTTAGAGCATGCAGAGTTATGGTGTTATGGATCAGCAAAATTGGTATTCTGATAGATTCGAATGGATTAAAGACCAGATCGAATAACACCTATAGATTTCCCGGGGATTCCGAGTTGATGACGAATAGGGTGTTTTTGGGGGTCTTACCCCTTACGTATTTTTCACCCAATAAGTTGACATTTTCGAAATCGATTTTATTAGATCTAGTGATACTTGGGACAATGCTGATGAACTATATACAAACAAAAAGTGGATTCGACCACGGGAGCGGGAGTTATGACAATTTGAAATTTCGATTTTTTGAAAAATGGCAATTTCGCAGGTCAAAATCTGAACTATTCTAGATAGCGCCTCGAAATATTTTTTATTGAATTCAGCGTCCTCGAAAACCTATATTTCGATATTAAATGTGACCATATTGTCCTTTTTTAATCCGACTTTTTTTAATTTTATGTTTTACATTTTTCGTTTTCGAGTTTTCATAATTTCAGATATCATGGATATCGTTTCAGATTTTCATGAAATTACAGCTCACCTGGTTTTTTCCTAATATACGAAGAGAAACAAAAAAGCGAGTAATACACATTCTAGAGAAATGATTAAGCTTTAATTAAAAAGAAAATTGTTGGTCTACGCCGCATACGAACTGAGATATCATAGAAATAAAAAGCCCAATTTTTGAAGGGAGCTCGCGAGCTCGGACGTGTACCAGGTCCCTTAAGACAGTTTGCTCACCATATGTCTAAGATTGGTTCATGACGTTTTGGTGTGTTGAAATCGACCAGCCCTTACTACTGGAACCACCTATTGACAAGAAGCCCACTGATAGTTTCGAGTAGGTACCATTGATATCGATTGAAGCGAATATCTCAAACCGTTTCACCAAAAAAACGTCAATATTGACGTATTCAAATTTTCTATCGAAAACGGTATTCTGAGCTTGAAAAAGTGATATACACACAACCAAACTTATATGGAATCACCCAGTACATATTAAGATGAAATATTATTTTGATATCTTTTTCGTTGGAAGCAAATAAAAAGTGCATGTGTTTACTCACAAAAACAGTTAGGTTTATAAGCACTTGATAAGATTTGGCTTTGCAGTGTCGATTTTACCATTTCGTTCGAACGTCGCAGTGAATTTATATTTTGTTTTTTTGCGAAGTTTTAAAAAAAATTATGTGGGGTTATCGGAAGTCCAGAGAGGAAGAAATATTACTATGGCAGAACAAGGTATGTCACAAAGACAGATTGCAAGAACGGTGGGGGTTACACAAGGGGTTGTTTCAAAAACCTATGCAAGGTTTCTGAAGTTAAGAACCCTAATAGAATAGGCCGAGAAGAAGTCGTGGAAGAGTAACTACAGAAAGGCAGGATCGCTTTTTAGCCCAAACAGCAAGAAGAAATCCCGCAGTATCTCATTCAGAGCTTCAAAGGCAATTTTTGCAAGCTACAGGTGTTAGTGTTTCTGTCGAAACTATCAGAAAAAGACTTCGCGCTCGGGAATTATTCAAGAGAAGAGCGTTAAGAGTTCCAGAACTATCAAGGCAAAATAAAGTTGACCGTTTTAATTGGTGTTTAGAGCATGAAAATTGGACTATTGAAGATTGGAAAAATGTCTTATTTTCGGATGAGACCAGAATTGGCCTACGATCAGACGACCGGCGTGTTCGCATTTTAAGAGGTAGAGGGAGGCAAGCTACGCTCCAAGCTGCAAGACCGATCCCTAAATACAAAGGAGGTACTATAATGTTTTGGGGCGGAATTATGTTTGGTGAGAAAACTCCTTTAAATCCCATTAGACAATCTCTGACAGGGCCTAGGTATGTTGATCTAGTGCTACAACCTGTAGTGAGGCTCTGGCGAGGTGCTTTTGGAGATTATTTCCTATTAATGCAGGATAATGCACCTCCACATACCAGCAGAGTTGCAAAAAAATTTTTCGAAACAGAAGGTGTGACTGTTTTAGAGTGGCCTTCTTGTTCACCGGACCTTAATCCTATCGAGCACTTGTGAAATAGGATCAAAAGAAAAATTAGAGCTCGTCAAAATAATCCTGGTAACGCAGAGCAACTTATACAAGCGGCTTCAGAGGAATGGGCAAATGTTACAGAAGAAGAAATTATCAACTTAATAGAAAGCATGCCTCGTCGAATTCAAGCTTGTATCAATGCCAGGGGTGGTAATACTGATTATTGATTTGTTAAAATCGTTTCATTTGTTGTTCAATTCTCAGTTACATAAAAATTATTCTTAGAGAAATTTACACTTTTAATTTTCTGTTCTATTATAAAAATAATCTTTTAATAATTTATATTAATTTTGTGAAAAACTTGTTTTGGGAAAACTGCTCTTCACTTTTCAGCGACTTTTTTTTAATTAAAATTCGTTTTTTCCAAATAACAGGGTGATTCCATATAAGTTTGGTTGTGTGTATTTTCGACGTGATCAAGAGCACCAATGTGAAGAACATGGGCGCCCGCAGAAATTTTTCTCAGGGGGGGCCAAAATTTTTCTCAGGGGGGGCAGAATGAAAATTATCGAAATATTGAGGGTGTTAAGCTGAAAAACGATAAGGCCATACAAATCTCAGGGGGGGCCATGGCCCCCCCTGCGGGCGCCCATGGTGAAGAATATATCTTTAATTCATCTCTCAAACTACTGAAAGTCGTATGATATACAAAGTGCTTTGGATTTAAGTAATCTAAATCTCAGTTCGGCCACCCTGTATAGTGTACACTCTGATAAATCTAATAACGATTAATTCCCCTTTCCCATCTACAGATGGGAAAAGATGGCAAGTATCACCCGCAATTTCATGCCCCCCGATTTAGAGGAAGGATCCCCGCGAAATTTCATATTCCGTAATTCAATTCAGTATATATTTAATATAAATTGGATTCCGTGAGATAATTAGTGAGGAAATAGATTTTCCGACCAAGTTTAATTACAATAAGACAAAAACCTACGCTGAACTCGCAGACAGGTCGTTTATTTTAATTAATCAAAATTTTCGTTTTTATAGGGGTTGACGGGGAGGTTCATGAGGCTGGACAGACGAGATGGGAAGCAGGAAAATTGGGGAGGCGTTGATCCAGTACAGTTCTGGAATTTATTTAATGAAGCTGAACCTATGTGGAACGGGTGTAAGTGAATTTGAAACTGGAAACATGTTTCGTTTGGGATTCGGGAGATTTCTGAGAATATTCAGGCAGTTAAGCTCTTTACCTCCACAAGACTGTTCTGAATTACATCACGAGCGATGTGATGTAATTTAATCTGCGCCAGTATAATGTACCGACGAAATATTCTAGGGAACTCGTTTCTGAATATTCAAAATATTTACTTGACTTTTATGGTGTAATTATATTTGGTTATACCCTTTTCCCTTTAACTGTACAGTGCGCGTCAAAATTATGGAAAACATTCATTTTCTCAGAAGAAAAATACAGGGTGAGTCTTTGACTTGTACATATATTTTAACTGAAGATTCTTGAGGTCAAAAGAAACCTTTTTCTCATTTTCCATTTTTCCGAATTCGGCTCTGTTAAAAAGATATAGCCATTTGAAAAAAAAAATTGGGCTCAGTACGTTCCTGAAAAGATCTTCTGGAATTGATGCAAAGTTCATATTCCTCGATAGAAATTGAGTTGATACATTTAGGAAATACTCAAATACTAACCTTATTCGAATAAGAATGTTTAAAAAACACGATATTTCCAAAAACAGTTATTTTAGAAGGATTATTTCTGCAATTGAAAAGTCATATGTCTTCTATCGAATTAAGTTCCTTCTTCGATTTTCCTGAAGATAAGTTTGTAAACACTAATAACTTGCTCATATTTTCCTCTTTCTCCCAAAACTATCTCAAAAAGAATTGTTTTTACACTAATCGAACATAACTCCATAAAATTAGGTCGAATGATTAGAGGTCACAGGTCAATGACCTAACCTAACCCAAGGAACCATATTCTATGAACTCTAGAGCATAGACCGTTTGAGCAGACGATGCCAGATTGTGTTGATTTTCTCCACAAGGAAGCAATAGGTCCTCTATCACGGATGAACTAACGCAAAGCCACTAGTTTTGTTTACTTTTGGCTGATGGCGTCTTCGTGCCTCTTTGGAAATGTTCTGATTCTCGCCGATAGAGCGCTACGATGTTAATGCGCAACCGTTGTTCCGTGAACCGAACAGTGGAACACGGCTGTGGTTGTTGAAGTAAGCATGCGTGAAGCCGCTTGATGGAGATTTGTCGATTTGTTATTGACGTTATTGTTCATTCACAGTGGATGTGGATAATGCGAAAACGGAAAAGTTGATGTGAAAAGATTATCAGTGAAAGTGAAATATGTAATATGATAATAACCGTTAAGTGAGTTTATAAAATTCCAAGAGGATATTGTTTAGATAGAAAAAACATCGCCACAGATTATCAGGTAGCTATCATAGTATTTTTCATTAATTTCAATTTAATACGTGATTTGTATGGAATATTAATTCATCAGTAATATCCGAATTTTTTAGTCTTGACGAAGTTGATAAACATTCTGACAACATTGTTACCTTGTATAGAGTTTTTTGATTTGAGCCATTCTGTGATATTGAAACGCCAGGGTTGCATCTAGATTTTTCCTATGATTTTTGATTTTTTCGTCAAATTTTATCGGGTAAAATTTGGAATAACTCGAAAACAACGCGTTTTATTGAAAAAACTTAGGAGTACTTTTATTTTCTAAACCGATTGGTTCTTTCGAAAATATGAACCGTTTATCTTTTTCAAGTGATTCTATAGTATTTTTTTGTAGATTCATAAGTTGGCTACGCTGTAACTTCTATACCGGGAGGAATATTGAATTAGTTTTGATTTGGAAATATGCATTATAAAGGGAGTGAATACTTCACGAAAATTCAGTTCATTTGAAATAACGGTTCCGAAGATATAAACAGAAAACTGCCACCATATAGAGGCATATGAACGTAAATCGTTACGAATACAGGGTTATCCATAATTGAATGAATGCCCGATTTTGAAATTATGAAATATGTCAGTTCGAGAGCGAGAACGTTCGCAAAATGAACTATTCCACTAGATATGTTGTTGTTACATCGTAAAAACCCTCGTAAAAACCTGAAATAACCAGAATTCATACTGGATGATCCATTATTATAGAAACTATTCACAATGAAGGTTCAGTGGACACCCTGTATTTTCGGGTTGATTTTAGGTGTTTGTTTGATTTTTTCAGAACATATCATCATGGACTTCAAAGAATACAGGGTGATTCAGTCATGAAATAAACTGTGAACCTCACGAAAATACCCAACATCCACAATTTTTTTTCATCACCCTCTATTTCGAGTTTAACTCCGTTGAGGTGGGAATTTCCTTTCACTACTGTGGTACTTGATATACAATTATAAATACGGCTGAAAGTTTTCATCCACTTGCTATGACCAGATTTTTTTTTTATGCAAATTATTGATTTGCAATTCTGATTGAAATCAAATGAAAAACCAATGTTGAAATCGAATCGAAAACTACATTAAAAGAAAACAGGTCATAGGAAATGGATAAAAACTCTCAGCCGTATTGATGTTTGTATATCAAGTACAGTGGTGAAAGAAAACTCCCACCTCAACTGAGTTAATTTTGAAATAGACAGTGATGAAAAAAAAGGTGGTTTTTGGGTATTTTCGTGAGGTTCACAGTTTATTTCATTACTGAATCACCATGTATTCTTTGAGGTTGATGATGATATGTTCTTAAAAAATCAGACAAATACCTTAAATCAACCCAAAAATACAGGGTGTCCAATTAACCTTCATTGTGAATAGTTTCTATAATAATGGATCACCCAGTATGAATTCTGGGTATTTCAGGTTTTTTCGATGTAACAACAACATATCTAGTGCAATAGTTCATTTTGCGAACGTTCTCGCTTTGGAACTGACATATTTTAATTTCAAAATCGGCCATGCATTCAATTATGGATAACCCTGTATTCGTAACGATTTTCGGTCATATGCCTCTATATGGTTGTTCCCTGGGGATGGAGTGAAATGTTTCTTGAGAAAAACTCAAGTTCATTCGATTTTGTTTCGAGATACGCGCGTAGTAAAAGTGGGTAATTCTCAACTTCAACGCCCTATATCTCAAAAACTATCTTATAATCTCGATTTGTTTGAACTGCTTGACGATGCTTCTATAAATGCAACTTTTTCTCCATTTGACCGACCTTTTAACTTTTATGGTTTAAAAGTTACCAATACAACCCCATTAAAAAAGTGGCCACTCTGTATACCGTAAAATTTGATGCTTCACCTACCAAATTTGGTCCAAATACCTCTTGAAATTTTGGGGTATTACCCCAACGTCCCTTATCTTTGAAATGAAGCATAAGTTGAGCAAAAAATTCTTTCATGAAATAGTTTTTTTTATCGACGGTTAAAGTTCTGTTAGTAGATAATGCTAATGCCTCTATATTCGCCAGATGCAGGAGTTGAAATTCAGCTGCTTCTCAAGCTTTTCCTTCTGAAAAAATGGCGTAGATCGGGTAAATGAGCTAATCAAAGAACGCTATTCTTCTCTTTTTGTGCTCGACATGAATTGGCATTTTCTCGACTACTCGTGATGGCCGTTGTTTCAGCTCTTTGGACAGATAAAGCCAGTAATGCTCTGAGTGCTTCGGCACATTTTGTTCGATGATTTTGCGTTTTGACAAAATTGTTTCTAGTAATGCGGAGCTCTAGATCTGGACTTGTGTTTCGAGTTGTATCCCGATTGCAATCATCATTACAGCAATTCTCCGAGAACAAGCTGTCGTAAATATATATTCGACAGTAGTCACTTATCATTATTCTCCTTTTGGAATTACTTCTCAGTCCCAGTGGGATTTAGCCGATGGGAATATTCCCATATCAGGCTTCATAATGAATAATCCAGTACTTGATATTTGATTAACAGAAGATCGGTTCTTATGGATTCTTTATGACAACATTGACATACAGAGGATGTCCTGAAAAACACCGCCAAGTCGAAAGCTTATAATAAAGGGTTTTCCATTAAGAGGTGTTGTTTTGACATTCAAAGAAAAATGCAATTTTTTTTGATAAATGATGCGTTTCAGGGACCCAATCAGCAAAGACACGACGTTGTTGATGATTGGCCGGCTTGAGTTCTTGTGAAACTTTATAAGCCTTGAGACCCAAATCTTTATGCATGCGAAATACGGTGTAATGACGTTTGTGGAATGCCTAATTCCAACGAACGACGAGAAATGGACAAACCTGGGTTTTCTTCAACATTTTCTGCTACAGCAGCAACATTCTCGGCTGCTCTTGAGCAGGCTATTCAAAATAACATCTCTTATTGAAAAACCCTTCATGTCAGGTATTGAAAATTATTTTCTAATTCACAGGCGGTTTGAAAGAAAGATGTTCAACAAACGGGTGCTCTTTCAAATGGGATGTTATTCGTGATTCGGAAATAGAGATGTTGTATCTTGTTTTCACTTGTTTGTAACTGAAAAAATCGTTATGCTGATATGGCTAAGCTCAGATGGAACGCCAAAATTTTCATTTCACTCGATCTGAACATCGTACAGGCGAGTATTTCGAAACGAAGCTGCTTTTATGTCGAGAAATAAAACTGACTTGTCGGGTTAATTGGTATAAATTTGGCGGATTTAGAGGCGGTGTAAGTGGATCGAATAAAACACCAGCGATCAGATAACGAGGTGCCTTACAGTTTCCCGAATTCTCCTACTCTTCTCTCTTCGCGTTTTTATTATCCTTTTGTGGGTATTCATTTATATTGGCTATGCTGATTTCAAGGTTCGCGTGTTTGGTATTCCACATCATAAACTTGGTCCTGGGCATGTGACTGTCACGGGTTTACTGATGAGGCAGGTCTGAATTTCGTTAAGGGTCCCGTGAAAATTTAATTATCAGTCCTCTGGTGTTTTATTCGTTGACTCACGTTTCGGAGAAGATGAATTGCAGAGGAGAGATCCTCATTTCGTGCACGAATATATAGTCCGTCCATGAAGTATCTGGGAAAAATGAAGAACAATCGGAATTTATCGGTACCTTTATGTTTTCTTCACTTGAACCATGAATAACCGAAAAAAATTATTTCTTCCTCTCATAAAACCTTCAGTCAACTCTGAATACTCAACGTAGCTGAAAAGGGTTATTGAAAATATTTGTCTTTGTTCTATTTCAATTTGAAGTTGTGTACTCAGTACCGAAGATCATTTTGATTAAAGAATATCTTCATTAGTGAGGCACTTAAAAAATTATTGTTTTTGATTTTTTTCTAAATAGAAAATGACATAAAAAGAATTCATTGTCCTCGAAAATTCTTTGTGTGAGGCTGAGTTATATTTTTCTCTGGTTTTCAAGTTAAAATAGTTGTTGAATTTGGTCTACAGTCTGTATTGATTTGGAATATATACTCCATTCACTTTTATTTAATCACATAGGAAGTCAGGGTTTCGTTTTCAGGAGTTGGTGCACCTGATGAAAAATCTGTGCGCGTACGTTGCCAGTTTCTTGTTTACATCAAAGTAAAAGTATCAAAGATATTCCACATTTTGTTAATTCGAATCGATCGGCGATTTTGGGGCGAAATATCGATAGGAAATCGCCTATTTTTCCGTTGAACGTCCAGAAGAAGTTTCCCGTCGATATGAGAAATTTCTTGCGAGTGTCATTTTTTCCTTTCACGACTTTTGGCGTGAGTACGAACGGCAAATTTGAATTGGACCAAAAATCGATTTATAAGCATAAATAAAGCGAAAGTAAGTACTAATCGACCTTTTTACACTTGATAACGAAGTTTTTTTTAGGTCTCTGGCCGTTTAGAAAGATTTCAAACGAAATTCCGGTCTCCCAGAAGTATGGTTAGTTTCGGTATCGTTTTTGGTGCTCAAAATTTATTTGGAATGTGTAAATGGACAAAAAAGGCTTCTTTGTACGATCTTTTAAAGAAAGCGACCGGAAAATATGGTTCAGGTAGGATTTTCGAGGAATTATGAGGAAAGAACTTGCAGAATGAAATTGCACGATTTTCGTGAGTAAACGGGTTCTGGATGGCAATCATCGGTCTCTAAATGATTATTGTTGATAGTTTTCATGTTTCAGAAAAAAAAACACGACGAAAAAGCTAAAAAAAAGAAGAAATATAACTATATTGCATTCAACGGTAGGTGAATTCAGATTCCGATGAATTGAAATGTGTCACTGGAGCTTTCATTCCTATCAATCCTTTGCCGAGAGTAGAAATAGGCTATATTGAACCAGAATACATCGGTTTCTTCCATATTCCAGGAGTTTGTGTCTTATTTCAGAACAGGTGAATGATAAATGTGAAGCATATGTTTGACCTATTCCATTTTATTTGTACAAACCTACTGTGGTTGTTATGTATGAATAATTTTTCAACTAGTAAATTACTATACAGTCAGAATATTTTACTCCTTGTTCATAAGATCAAATAAATGAAAAGTATATCTATAAATAATAATAATAATAATAATATTTATTTTATCCTTTCAGACATTCAAGAAATGTATAGGACACGTCCAATATATAACTCATTAAAACTAGAGAGAAAAATGTGTGAACAAAAAAGAAAGCTATAATTAGAATTCGTACTTTCAGCTTTCAGGAATTGAAATTCTTGCTTGTTAATTTATAACCAAAACTCAGTTATTATTGCATTGAAATTATTAGTTTCTCTGTAAACAAATTCGTTAATTTAGTTATTATGTTTATTTTCTTTGTGATGAATGAATGAAATTGTTATTTATTTGAAATAAAGAAATATTAGAAATAGAAATGTTATGCACCCTCACAATCATATCATATACAATATCATGATGAAAACAAAGCACATCGATAAATCTTTACAATCATAAATCCAAAAATTCCTTTATATCTATAATATTGTTCACAATTTTCTGTTGTGTTCTCCAAAATGAAATATATATTCTGAGAAATACGCTAAGAATGTAGAAAGGGCAACATATTGTTGACTTGGAACATAAAAATATTTTGAAAAACGTCATAACCTCGATAGAGAGTGGAATGTGTCAAATTTCCAAGGCCAGAGTTGTGATTTTATAATTGTGAATGGAGTATACATATTATGAACGAGTTGAATCGAAATCCAAATGGATATAATGTTGAGAAATAGTTTTCTTTATCAAGAATAAAAATTATATATCGATCAAATATTCATCGAGAAGATGATGAATGGACGACAAACTTATTTCAATCACCAGTACGAAACTATTCGAGTTGGTCTCACTCACGTTGATTACAATCCATTACTGTGAATTCTGGACAAGTTCAGTTATTCGAAATCATACAAAATGAACTATTATAATTCGATTTGAATGGTGTATCTCTTCCTATCTATTTTCATCGCCAAATTATGCGTATATCAATTTACTCCATTGATAGTATCGTGTTCTGTTTCGGCAGCTATATGATACAGTTAGATTTCGTTCTGTTGATTATTAAATAGGTACATTGCACGTTGATGAATGTTTCCATTTTAGAGTTGATTGGATTGGTCTGTATTCGAGAAATGTGAGTGGATGAACTAATGGGATCCATAACATTTCGATATCGTCCAAAGGATTCATGTTCGAATAAAAATTCATACGGATTTCGAGTAATAAAGTGAATTTTAGCACTTGTGATTAAGAAAATAAGCTCGTGCCTCATTATAATAGGAATTTATTTTGTAATAGATGCTGGAAATACAGTGTGTTTTACCATTTCGGAATCTCAATGAGATAGGCATGATTTTTCACCATTTGGCACTCAGATGACCTTATTTTTTTACATGACGTAGGGCTAAACTTGAATGAAATAAAGATATCATGAGTCTTGAGCTAGATCTCTGTTTGAAAAAAAAACTATGCAGGCGCCCCAAAAATCATTGCCTATACTCGATAGCGCATCTATCCAGGATTACTATCCAAAAAACTGATTCGAAAATTTTTTGCATTTGGAGGCTAGCCACCGAAAAGAATGCCAAAGGGTGTAATTTTCGAATACCTCGAAAACAGAGGCATTTTACAAGACAAATCCAACCATTTTTGCCCATCGTGAAAACAGTTCTGATACCGAATGCTCACGACAGAATCGATAATCAAATAAATAAAAAATACACGATTCTTGTTCACGCAGCACAGCCCATCGCCAACGGGCATATGAATGGGCTGTAGGTATTCGTCCGTGTATCTTTGTTAATTAACTGTTAATGGGACAGTATGGGCATGTAATAACAAGTAAAATTTCGACGGGTTCTCTTCGTAACATACGTATGAGCGCACGCACATGTAGACGGTGTGGCACCTACAAATACAGAGAGACTGCGACTTATAATTAAGCGTTGGTCTCTTGTAAGCTTTTCAATTAAACGGGATAAATGTGGAGGCTTGGTCGGAAGCAGCAGCTTGTTGGAAAATGAGCACACATAGCTGGCGTAATTACTTGGGCGCCAGTTTTAGGAAAGGTGAGATAAGGGATGATTTATTAAGGGAGGAAGATCCAAAACAGAGTTTCTGAATAGATTGGACTTGGTTTAGAACTATTGTCTGTTTATTTCTATTTTGGGAGGATGAACACGATAACTAAGGTTCTTGAGGCAGTAACTGATGTCACCTTCTATATCTTATCAGGTGCACAACTAAGTTCTCGCTGTTATTTGATGATAATTTAAGTATTGTTCATTGTGAGCTACAACTTATTTCATTTTTCTGCTAGAAGACCCCAGTGTTTCCAACTAGATTTGAGCGTTTCCAGATAGGTTTCGATGGGTTTAGCAACGTGCCGAGCATTGTCATACTGAAGAATCACTTTATCGTGCCTCTGCTCGTATTGTGGCCGTTTTTCACGCAGTGCTAGGCTCAATCGCATCTATCGAAGTCGTTACTGTTTCCCAGTAATGGTTTGACTGGGTTCCACCAGCTCATAATAAATAACAACGACCTGGTCCCACTAAATACACAGCATTACTTTGGCAGCGAGAATATCAGTCGAGGCGACGACGTAGAAGCATGACAGGGCAGTCGCTTTGCCTTTTTTCTTGGGTTGCTGTAATGAAGCGTCTTTCAAATTGCGCGGTTTTTTAAGGATAAATAAAATATAGATAGCGCACTGGATTCGTCTGGGTATTTTGACATTCGAGAAATGTGATGTATGACATTTATAAAAATGGCTTCGTACACGATACAACACCGCGTTCAAATTGTTGAATTATTTTATGAAAATCAGCGTTCTGTGAAAAGTGTTTTTAAAAAATTACCTGGATTGTATGTTTCACATAATCGTCCATCTGAAAGCATTATTGGTCAAATTATCGAAAAATTTCAAGAGACCGGTTCGGTGGAAGACCAAAAAAGTGAAAAATACAGTTTTAGCGGTCGTTCAAACGAAAATATTCATTTGGTTCGTAAAAGTGTTGCTGAAGACCGTGAAATGTCCATTAGACGACGTTCACAACAAGGCGGACTTAGTGGATCCACAACATGGCGTATTTTACACAAGGATTTAGGTCTGAAGGCATATAAGGTTCAAATAACACAAGAACTGAAGCCATAAGATCATTTAAAACATCTTTTATTTGTCTATTTCATCAATGAACTACAAGCTGATTTTTCTCAAAAAATAATGTTTTCCGATGAGGCATATTTTGAACGTTAATAAACAAAATTGTCGTATCTTGGGTGAGGAAAATCCACGTATTAGTCATGAGATACCTACGCATCCTGAACGAGTCACTGTTTTGTGTGCATTATGATCAGATGGTGTAATTGGACCTTACTTCTTTGAGAATGCTGCTGGTGAAGCTATAACTGTCAATGGGGATCGATACCGTCGGATGATAATCGAAAATTTGTGGCCTGAATTAATGAATATCGATCTAGAGGACATTTGGTTTCAGCAGAATGGCGCTACACCTCACTTTGAAAATGACACAATTGATTTATTGAGACAAAATTTCCTTGACAAATAATCTCCTGGAACGGTGATGTCAATTGGCCACCAAGATCATGTGATTTGACACCGTTGGACAATTTTTTGGGGTTATGTGAAAAGCCAGGTCTATAAGAATTATCCACAATCGTTTCCTGAACTAAACGATGAAATTATTCGTGTTATTAGTGCGACAGAGCCTCAATTATGTCCAAATGTCATTGAAAATTTCCACATAAAAGTGGACGTCTGTAGCCATTCTGGCAGATATAATTTTTCGTACTTAATGTCATAACTGATATGTACTTCAATTATATTATATAAAATTTTTGAAAATGAATGCAAATTATGTGTTTCATTTATTTTGAAAATAAAACGTTATACAGTTTTCACTGTGATTGATCTTACTCTTGCGGCCCTAAATGACTTATCTAATGTTATCATCTCTTCATTCTGTAGATTGAATTAGGCTTTCTCAACGGCATCATAATCGAAATTGAATACAAAATATTGTTTATGTTCGACTGCTTCATGAACACTTGATCATAAATTCGTTTAGCGTTCATAATTGACTACTTTATTGGACACCATTTTATTGGACACCACTTTATTGAACTCAACAGTCACTGTCTTCTCTCGATTTTGCAATTTTCTTCGTTTCACAGTTTCACACCACTTGTTGTAGGCCGCATACAAAGTTTCATAAGCACTTTTAGTTGGTAGTTGGCACTTGCGGCTAAATTTTTTTCGCTTTCCTCTCCCGAACTCTCCATTTTTGGGATTATTATGACGTTTGTCACAGAATTAACGAAGTAAACAACTTTGTTCAGTGAGGTTGCTAAGGTCGCTGATGGTTACTAAGGTAAAAAAAGCAAAAGTACACTCAATGTTTTCTTGAATGAAGCGACGAATATATTAATTGCCATTTCAGAAAATAAAATTTCCGCATTGCAGTCAAAAATAAAGCATTGTATGCAACTCGTACATAATTAGGCTTAGGGACTTGCCCAAATTAATGGCCTCGCTCGCTTTGCTCGCTCTGCCATAAACTTTTGGACTCGTCCCTGAAGACCCGATTTATGTACTTGTTACATAAATAGCTATTACATCAACATTTTCCATTCCTCATCTTTAAATAATTCATCTAATCGCTTCCAGTCCACTTAACTGTTTGGCGCGTTGGTAAGTCTTTTTCGAGCCTTCGGGCTCGAATGAGGAGCTGTTAGGATGAGTTTGAATTATTGCGTGATATTTAGGAGATTTCCGAGTTTGATAGGTACTCTTCAGCATGACTTGACATTGCGTTCCTTCCCAAATTTCTCACTGTAATAGTCAATCGAAGGAATTAATAAAGCGATTATCATTCTGTGGCGAATTACAAAGGTCCATTATCGGCGTAATGAACTGAAATGTCTCGATCGATCGGCCATCTCAATCCGCATCCCTGTCCGATGAAGACCTTCAATAATATCGATGTGGCGTACCGGGGGTTCACGAGGAATGGCATCCACTACGTTGTGGGTCCTCTAGATGCCCGCTCCGGCTCACTGGATGATCGAAGAGGTGCATCAGGAAACGGTCAGGGTCAGGGGTCAGGCCCGATCAGGCAAGATGACGTCGCCGCGGGTCGCGTCCAGGCCCACTCCGAGTTAATAAATTAATCCCCCAGAATTAATTTATGTTCTTCTAATAATGAACGCCCGAGAAACAAATACCGGAGAACGGAGAAATGGAAATGAATAAATTATCCGTGCGCTGAATTTCAGAACAATCCAGCGGCGTGCGGTGGAATTCGAGAAAGGATTTGTAAAAAGTTTTTCAATTGGGGAAGGTTTATGTTGGCAGTCTGTGGTCGCCATGATGTTTTTGGTGGCGTCTGTCTATCATGCAGAAAATCATTCAGAAACTAAGACCGAATCAATATGACATTGATTGAAAGATTGAGAAGCATATCCTAATATTTGTACCATTTCTGAATTTCCTACCCTTTAAGAAAATGAAATGCACCGCTGCCAGACTACTTCATGGCTTATAACTTATTTAATATTATTTTATAATTCTATGAATGATGAATTGTGGTACGACTTCAAGCAATACTTAGGCAATTCGCATCTTTATAAATAGGAGATTTGAATCATATAAAAGATCCACCATGATGTACTCTTGTTCTTCCGTGACCTTCAAAGACATGCGATTCTGTGGAAGAAAAACTAACCTCCGAGAACGAAAACAAATGGATAGCCCTTCTTACTTCACTTTCGAACACGGCTACTTTCATTTTTACTTTTCAATAGGTAATTATTTGAAATGGAGTTCATCTTCTAGGATAGGCCATTTTAGATTCTCTTTAAAGACGCTCCCTTTGTTTACTGGTATACAGGGTCTTTCACGAGGAACCTCACCCATATTTATACGGGAAACTACTGAACGTATTTTCATGAAATTCAGCACTTATAAGTATTTCACGATGCTGATGAAATCTAAAATATTTTCAAGGCATGAGCACCTCCGGTTTTTCCGGAAATGACGTCAACTTCCGTTTTTCAAATTAGAACACCATTTTTTTATTGCAGAAATAGATTCCTTAGAAAATTTCAAGTTATTTTGATGTAACATTTTTCAGTTTTGGTTGGAAAAGTCTCTCTGAGCGGGAAAATTCGAAAAAAAAATCGAAAATAGAGCTCCGCTGAAACAAGAATAACTTTCAGGTTTTTGGATGGAAAATTTTCATTTTTGGGATTTTCCAAGATGTAAGATTGATGTATCCACTTCAAAAATCGAAATCGCGATTCATGATATAGGGGGTGAAACAATCGCTTTCAAAGTTAGGGATGACAAAATCGTGAAAAATCAATTTTTTCAAATTAGAACCCCATTTTTTATGGCAGATATTGAATCTACGTTAAAAAATAATGTGAGTGTATGCATCACACCCTTGCCCTAAAGTGGATATTAACTCAGAAAATATCCATTTTAGGACAAGGGTGTGATTTGAAAAATGTTACATAAAAATAACTTGAAAGGAGTCTATTCCTGTAATAAAAAAATGGTGTTCTAATTTGAAAAACGGAAGTTGACGTCATTTCCGGAAAAACCGGAGGTGCTCATGCCATGAAAATATTTTAGATTTCATCAGCATCGTGAAATACTTATAAGTGCTGAATTTCATGAAAATACGTTCAGTAGTTTCCCGTATAAATATGGGTGAGGTTCCTCGTGAAAGACCCTGTATAACGTCCACCATTTTTAATATAACACTGTTTTCTATTCACAGGATTTAATCTCATGTAAGCTTATCTATTTTATTATTGCATTTCTATTGAATATTGTGGAACTTCGTTCTACTGCTATTAACCCCCATGGAATATTCTTATACCGTTGGTAAGAACTACTGCACATTTAACTATTCAATTGACATTATGGTATAGGCATTGTTGCTTTTAGGATAATATTTCACGTACAATGATAACTTGGTTTGGAGAAGTTATGGCACACACGAAATCGAAATCGGCAAAATATTAAAATTTCGTCATATCTTGAAAACAAATGTAGATATCGTGGAACGGCTTTGAGTTATGGAGTTTTCACAAAATCGAGCCTAGGACTCCTTTCAACATTTTCACCTATCTAGTCTAGTAGTACCAGAAACAGCCAAAATCAAGCAATTTGGGTCACCCTGTACGAAGCCATTTTCATAAATGTCATACATCACACTTTCCAAATGTCAAAATACCCAGACGAATTCAGTGCGCCATCTATATTTTATCTATTTATTCTTAAGAAAAACGCGCAATTCGAAATAACCTTCACCATCCTACACCTCTGACATCCTGGAAATTCATACATCATCCGGAGAGTGAATTTAAATGTATTCAAACACACACAAAAGCTCCAGTGCAACACCCAGAGTCTGACCGTAAACAGGACTCGAATTAATTAATTCACTGTCAAAACAAAAGGAAAGCAATGTGAACGAAAATGATTTGCAAAATGTTCCTTGGCGTTATTTATTGTTTCAAACTAATTATTGTCGAACAGCAGGGGTGGATTCACGTTTTTAGATCCTATAAATCCTCCGAATTCGTGAAATTATACAATTCAGAAGAATCTTTTTTATATTTTGAGGGTTCAGTGCCAGGAGCAGAACCCTATTTAATTCGAAAATTGACAAGTTGTTTTATTTATGCACTATTCGAATTCAAATTTTTAATTTGAATTTTAGAGTCCATCCCTGTTCAGCTGATTAAAAATTACGACCGGAGGTGGATATGTAATTGTATTTGAAGTCGATTAACTTCATCTGCATATTACAATTTCCTTAATTGATTTAATTGTGACGGCATCTCTGGACTTTGGGAGGTATATCGTTCTCAGAACAGAGGCGTCTGTGTTACTTTTTAATTGGACGTATTATTACACTGCTGTCGTCACGACATTACGGTCAACGAAGTCTGCAAAGTGAGTCCATTTGCCGACAGGACATGAGTGTGAAGCGGTATCGAACGAAACTCCAACTGCGTTGAAAAAATCGTTATATACAGGGAGTTAGGTAACCATGCAGCAAAAATTCAAGAGGTTATTCCTTCGGCTATCTTGTCTTGATTTCATCCATTAAAAATTGATTCCCTTAGCTTCCAGTAAGTCAAGACCTCTTAAATTTCCTGCAATGGTGCGAAAATCTGCCATAGCTGCCGAACCAGACATCTCAGAGATTTCGTTGGAAAGTAGACCTCTTATACCTTCATTTCTGCATCTCAGGAAACTATTTTCTGATCTACAGGCTGTTCCCGATAAATGTTATTCAACAAATGGATGATTTTTCAAATGGATCACCCCATAGTTATATTTTCACATATTTTCAATGACATTCATCACCCCTTTCATGACGCAAATATTAGAGACATTTTTCCAACGGTACAGACCTTATTCAAAGAAAACTGCAAAGAGGTGAGGGAAAAGCAGTTCAGTAAAAGTCTTCTGACGATTTCCAGTAGCGATAGTAACATAAATTTGAGCTAAAAGTTTTTTAATTGAAGGATTTGCCTTGACATGGTTCCTAAACGATCAACCTGTCATATACAGGGTGTCCGTTATTAAGGTCCAAATATGGAGAACTTAAAATTATTATTTCTCGATTTTTTCAAATAGAACACCCCGTATTTTTTCCACAATGATGTAGACAATTGAATACCTTACATTTTCTCAAAAGTAACCTTAGGAATATTTCAACTCCCGTATCCAGCAGACACGAAAAATGATATCGCAACTGCAAATTTCATTTAAATAATAACATTATTAAAACTAACGGACATTCGAAAGAGGTCAAACAATGAAATAAAACTAAATGAATAATTATTGACAAACTTCAAAACCTTTCCAGAATCATACTTCATGAGCATAATCATAAAAATTATATTTCTTTTCCGTACAAGCAATACATAATGATCATGTATTCAACCAATTATATGAGTTTTTATCGGCTTTCAAAGAAAAATATGTACTAATCACTTTCATTCGAATGTGATTAATATATATGAATCAGTATGACTTTTTGGAAAAAATGGGATGAATGTTTCCTATCGGGAATCGGGATATTGGGCAGCATAAGTTCGACTTCCTAAAAAACAGGTTCTGTGGCACTGCCCTAACATGAAATTCATATCAACCATCCCATTTTTTCCAAGAATTCATACTGATTCACTGTATTCGATAGTATTCTTGAGCTCTAAGTAGCAATAACTTATTAAGCTTTTTTTTGGAGCGCCGATAAAACTGATCATTGGTTGAATACCTGATCCTTATGTATTGCTTGTAAGAAAAAGAAATATCATTTTTATGATGATGCTCAGGAACTATGATTCTGGGAAAGTTTTGAAGTTTGTCAATAATTATTCATTCAGTTTTATTTCATTATTTGATCTCTTTTGAATGTCCGTTAGTTTTTATTATGTTATTATTTTAATAAAATTTCCAGTTGCGATATCATTTTTTGTGTTTGCTGGATGCGGGAGTTGAAATAACCCTAAGGTTAGTTTTGACAAAATGTGGGGTATTCAATTGTCTACAAATAAAAAATACAGGGTGTTGTATTTGAAAAAATCGAGAAATAATAATTTCAAGTTCTTCATATTTGGACCTTAATAACGGACACCCTGTGTATGACAAGTTGATCGTTTGGGAACCATGTCAAGGCAAATCCTCCAATTAAAAATCTTCCAGATCAAATTCATGTTACTATCGCTTCTGGAAATCGTCAGAAGACGTTTACTGAACCGCTTTTTCCTCAGCTTTTTGCAGTTTTCTTCGAATAAGATCTGAACCGTTGAAAAAATGTCCCTAATATTTTGCGTCATGAAAGAGGTAATGAAGGTCATTGAAAATATGTGAAAATATATGGGGTGATCCATTAAAAAAATCACCCATCTGTTGAATAACATTTATCGGGGACACCCTGTATATCAGAAAATAATTTCCTGAGATGCAGAAATGAAGGTACAAGAGGTCTACTTTCCAACGAAATGTTTGAGATGTCTGGTTCGGCAGCTATGGAAGATTTTCGCACTATTGCAGGACCCTGTATAGATTAACATGTGGCGTGGTTCGAAAATTTTTTATCTACCCATATTCTCGGGAACAACCCAAATTTATTGAAATAATGCATCGTAAAAATCCACTTCAGCATCTTGTCACGTACGACAAATTTTGGCGAAATTCGATTCTGTCATCATGGCCAAAATTGAGTTTGTTCAGGTCGCATTGAAGCCGATAATTATTCAAGAAGGTAGCTAAACGTTTTACGATCTGGCAACTCTCATGAGGTGCAATCACAATTAGTATTCCCCTATAATTTCGGTAACAAGTCACCATTCGAATATCGGACTATGCGGCCGCACAGTCCGCTACAGCTTTATTGTAATACCGAGGCCGAATTTTATGTCTTGGGAGCATTCTAAAATTACTGTAATTTTTAAATAAGCCAATTACGGACGAGACGTCCAGACCGGTATTCCTGGAAACTTATGGGGGATTTATTCCGATGGGTCGTCAGTATCTTTGACGTAAAATTGTTTCCATCTACATACTTCGTCTCATTTATGTGAAGAGTTTTTCAATATAAGGTGTAATTTTTAATATCCCGCTATTTCGGTAGATGTCACTTTTGCAGCTGTAATTTTTTCACCTTTGACAAGTAGAAACTATGTCATGTTGAAATAATCAAGAATATTGTGAATTTGGGAAAACTAGGTGACCTCCTGTACAGAAAATGAATAATGATTGCTACTCGATACCTGCGGATGCCCCTGAGGGGCCTTGGAATCCCGTGGTGACTAAATGTCCCTACAACATCTTAAAAACGCGTTACAAAATGATAACCTATGGCCGGCAATCGTGAAAGTGCCTAGTGCCCATAGTGGGCAGAGATACAAAAAAATAGCTTCTCAGAACGGTAACACCAACTGCGTGAAATATTCATTGTCAGAGATGATGCTGTTTTTAATCTTTGCCTCTGAGGAGAAATGGGCCCGTGGAAATATTTTTATTGCAATCGAATATAACTTATTGTTTCGTGTCGACTAAGATGGAATGCGAAAATATTTCTTCAATCCAGTTTTTTTCTATTCGTTTTTTTTATGTCATATTTTTTTTGCCCATTCCTTTATAAGTTTAACAGTTTCAGGTGAAAATTGATCTTCAGTTTTTGTAGTACAAACTCAGTTAAGCCAGAATTCGGCTCTGTTAAAAAGATATAGCCATTTGAGAAAAAAATTGGGCTAATAACGTCTCTGATATAATTCTCTGGAATTGATGCAAAGTTTAGGTATATTTCTCGATTGAAATTGAGTTGATACATTTAGGAAATACTCAAGTACTATAACCTTACTCGAAAAAGAATGTTTCTCAACAGCAACAGTAAGTTTCATCCGAATATATCTGCAACTAAAAAGCCATATTTCTTCCACCAAATTGAGTTCCCTCTTCGATTTTCATGAAGATTAGTTTGTGAGCACTTATAACTTGTTTATATTCTCCTCTTTCCCCAAAAACTATCTCAAAAAGAATTGTTTTTACACTAATCGAACATAACTCCATTAAATTAGGTCAGAGGATTCGAGGTCAATGACCTAACCTAAGCCTTCTTTCCATATTCTTTGAACGCTATCATAGAACGTTTGAGAAGACGATGCCAGATTGTGTTCATTTTTTCTTTACTAGGAAGCAGTAAGTCCTCTTTCATTAACGGATGAACTAACGCAAACGCACTATTTTTGTTTACTTTTGGCTGTTGGCGTCTTGTCGTGCCACATTGGAAATGTTCTGATTGTCGCCGATAGAGCGCTACGATCTTTAATTCAGTCGGTGCGCAAGACAAACCGTTGTTCCATAGACCGAACAGTTGGTCTGTGGTTGTTGAACGAAGCATGAGTATAGCGGCTTGATGGAGATTTGTCGATTTGTTATTTGTTTATTCACAGTGAAGAATGCCGAACAGTTGATGTGAAAAGATTTTCAGTGAAAGCGATTTAATGTGATAATAACCGTGTAGTCTCTAGTTTATAAAATTCCAAGAGGATATTGTTTAGATAGAAACATCGCCACCGATCGTGTAGTGTTAAGTATTCATTTTGCATTAATTTCAATTCAATACGTGGTTTGTATGGGATATTTTCATCATAAATATCCGAATTTTGTATTCCATTGACATTTTAGTCTTGACGAAGTTAATGAAGATTCTGACAACATTGTTACCTCGTATAGAGTTTATTAATTTGAGCCATTCTGTGATATTGAAAAGCCAGGGTTGCATATAGATTTTTCTTATGATTTTTTATTTTTTCGTCAAATTTTACCGGGTAAAATTGAGAATAACTCGAAAACGACGCGTTTTATTGAAAAAAATTAAGAATACTTTTATTTTCTAAATCCTTTGGTTCTTTTGAAAATATGAACCTTTCATCTTTATCAAGTGTTTTTATACCGGGAGGCGGGCGGAATATTGAATAAGTTTTGATTTGCAAATATGCATCATATAGGGAGTGAATACTTCACCAAAATTCAGTTCATTTGAAAACGTTTCCGAAGATATAAAGAGAAAAGTGTTTTTTTTATGGATTTTCGACTCCCTGTATCTTCCAAATGAAAGTGTTTCTTTTGACCTCAAGAATCTACAGTTGAAATACAGGGTGGGGCAGAAGAACCTATCCGATTTCAAATCCCTTTTTCTCAGAAGAGAGAGCAGGTAGAGTAGTGGGGTAAAAACCGTTAGAAAGCTGGTTTTATGCCATTTGTCAGTAGTCAACATGCCTTGGTCTGGTGAACATCGTGCTTTTGTTATTGAGCGGTTTATCGAATGCGGCGGTTCGATAATTGCTACACAACGTGCTTTTCGAATTCATTTCGGACTCGGGCGTCATGATCCTGTTCCACATCACGCTACGATTAAAGTGTGGGTGTCAAATTTTAGACAGACGAGTTCAGCATTGAAAAAGAAGTCGCCTGGACGTCCCAGGACAGCAACAGGACCTACTTTTTTGAAGAAAATGGGCAAACCGTAACGGTCAACAGCGAGCGCTATTGTTTCATGCTGGAAAATTTTCTAAGACCCAAAATGGAAGAAAATGGCGTGGAAAATGTGTGGTTTCAACAGGATGGTGCAACCGCCCACACATCGCGACGATCAATGGACATTCTCAGGGAACTGTTTCCCGGTCGCCTCATTTCTCTGAGAGGTGATGTTGGCTGGCCGCCGCGCTCACCGGATCTCACTCCATGTGACTTCTTCCTTTGGGGTTACCTCAAATCGAAGGTTTACCAGCATCGACCAAGGACCCTTCTTGCTTTACGAAGGGAAATTGCTCGGGCAATTGAAGAAATTCCTGTGGAAATGACGGTGAAAGTCATGGAAAGCTACCGCGAGCGCCTAAATAAGTGTATCCGCTCCCAAGGACGACATTTGAGTGATGTGCTTTTCAAAACTTAAATTTAAAAATGGCATAAAATTTGCGATATGTTAATAAAAAAAATTTTTTGACAAGCTGAGTGGTTTTAATTTTATAACGTTTTGAAATCGGATAGGTTTTTCTGCCCCACCCTGTATATGTAAAAGTCAAAGACGCACCCTGTATATGATTTAGTGGAATTACTCCTATCCAAATTCGTTCAATAAAATTGTCTCCAGAAACCAGAAAAAATTGCGTGCCCTGTGAACATCAAAATTTCAGGTGCAACTCCTCAATTCCAGAACTAGAGATAAGATCAATGATGACAACTTCCCGAAAGACCTGTTGAATTCAATCACAATCAATGGGTTTGCGTTTGAATTTCAGATCGCTAACAGACAACTCAACAAATTGATGTCATCCAGAAGAACTCGTTTTCGCAAAGGAGATGTATTGAATTAACATTAAGTTTATCGGTACATAGCATCGACCGACTGCAAGATAGGATTGATGAAGTTATTTTCTTGTCGTTCTGTGGAAAATTGGAATATCTTCGTCGTGATATTTTTTTATCCAGTACGATTTATGAGTTCTTGAATAAGTATGAATTGTAAAAATTTGAAGGATATTGTCCACGAGTATTATTTCAAAGCGTGTGGCGAACACACTTTGTATAATAGTAAGAGAACACAAGAGGCTGGCTGCTAAACCAGGATAGTTTAATCACTTGTTTCATTGAAACAATGTTCACATGACAGCTGTATTATGTTAAGGATACGAACAACTAGTTCATTATCAATCTATACATACTAATCAACCGTACACTGCACCAGTAATTACATACAAGGTGATCTGTGGAGTGGATCAACCTATTTGTAAATGCACGGTTTGGAATTTAATCGGTTAGGACATACGCTTGGTCCTGTCCACATTACCTTCCTTGATATTGGCGGATTGTAATTATGCATAATTCAACAGTATGTGTAATTGAAAGGTACAAGCTGCCAAGACAATAGCAAAACTGCCAATAATTTCATGCTCTCATCATTATAACAGGGACAATATGTTTTTTAAACTTATTTATACTCGGTGATAGATGGATTCTTCATTCGTGCAAGGATATTTACAAACAGCGTGTGCATGTCAAACTAAAGAACACTTTAATAATCTATCAATGTATCAATCACGTCAATAATACAATAAAATTAAAACAATAGTAGAAAAAGGTACAAATAGGGTAAGCCAAATTGGACACATTTGAATGTGAAGTCCTATATACAGGGCGAGTCTGTGACTTGTACATATATTTTAACTGCAGATTCGTCTTACCATACAAAACACTTTTTTCGAATACCACTTTTCGAAATTCTGTTTCGTTTGAAGGATAGAGGAAAGTCACCAAATATGAAATAGTATCCAAATAATATGTAATACCTTCATTTCTCAAAGAATATAAGTAATAAACGGAACATTCGACCATCTTCTGTTTCATTCGGTCTACCAACTATCGCACTCACACCATCGAGTCAGTTGCGCAAACGCTTAACCCTTAACGTGTGGCAGGCGTGTTTTGTTTTGTTGTCGTGAAGAAAATTTCAAAAGGTAAGTAGTAAATGAGTATTACCAGCTGTTATGTTTGTATACATAAGTGTTATACTATTCAGTATATCGGTATTATGTTTATTTCACCATTTTGTGATCTTTTGTCATTAAAATATTGTGACTTGAAAAAATATTCTGAAGAGTTTGAACTAGTATAAAAATCCAAATATGGACAGTTGTCGGTGTCTAATTATGGAATATCCTTGATGTGTGGGTGGGCTCTGGGCACATTATGATTGTGCTGGTCCAGAGTTTGATACTTGGATCTGTGACTTTTGCAAGTAATTATGTAACTTCTTTCATTTATCACGATATGTTATATTCATTTAATTGATCTCAAAGATATTAATGTCCATTTTTGTTATTGTTATGTTGATTTAAGCTTATATTCCATATATGGGTTCCTATTCCATATTTGGTTACTCATTTGTGATTTTGTTTTTTGTGTTAGGTTTTAATTATATAATATATTTGATTAGAGGCTGTTAATTACTACATATGAATGTATGACTGATTAGTATAAACATTAAACTGATTTAATTAATATGAAGTTTTTTCTTTATATCCCAAAAACAAAATGGTATTCCATATTTGGTGACTTTCCTCTACAGGGTGTCGGAAATCATTGAAAAAAACACTTTTCTCTTCATATCTTCGGCACCAGTATTCCTCAATCGAAATTCATTCAATAATCTGGTATGAAAGTTACAGCGTAGACGACTCATAAATCCACGCAAAAATACCATAAAACCACTTGAAAAAGATAAACGGTTCATATTTTCGAAAGAATCAATCATTTTAGAAAATAAAAGTGTTTATATGATTTTAATACAACGCGTCGTTTCTAAGTTATTCCAATTTCTTTACGATAAAATTTGAGAAAAAGCATGAATTTCGAGAATAATGTGGATGCTTCACTGGATTGAAATGATTGAATATCATCAAATATTATTACTTTTCTGGTCTCTAAACAAGTTAACGATTTTGTCAGATTGTTTATCAACTTTGTCGAGACTTCAATCTGAATTATGGAAAAACGTATGTATGAATGATGAATTTCGATACAAATCAGGTATTAAGCTGAAATCAATGAGAGATAAAATGATACTTAGCACTGAATAATCTCTGTCGTAAACAATTTTTACTTGGAATTTTATAAACTCGACACTACACGGTTAATATTACATTCATTCACTGACAGTCTTCACATAATCATTACGAGATCAAAGGAAAGACCCAAAATAAACACTTTCTCCTTTCATAACAACATAGCTCTAGAAAAGATTTCCTGCATTTTTGTTTGGAGATCGCGACGGTTGTCGCTATACGCATGCGTCGTTCACAGACGTTATATTACGTACAAAGATTATCTCTTTAATATTTGATTACGTAGGCTGGGTCGATTCATGGATCTTACGGTGTGTCTTGTGTAGTTTCAGGAATATTTGTGAAGCTGCAACGTACACATAAAGATTTCTGTGAAATATTCACAGAAGGGATATAAAATGGGTTAGGTAAGGTTGATTAAAAGACATTCTTTATTAAATATTTTTGGGATATCGAGGAAAATATGGCCAAGTTATTAGTGTTCATGAACTAATCTTCAGAAAAATCGAAGAGGGAACTCATTTTGAGTATTTCCTAAATGTATCAACTCAATTTCAATCGAAAAATGTGAACTGTGAGGTATTTGCAGAGAATTGTATCAGGCACGTATTTGGCCCAATTCAATTTTTTCTCAAATGACTATATCTTTTCAACAGAGGCGAATTAGGAAAAGTGGAAAATGAAAAAAGGTTTTTTTTTGGCCTCGAGAATCTACTGTCAAGATATAGGTACAAGTCAAAGACTCACCCTATAAACTAGATAAACAAAAACTAATGTCGGTGTATCATCGTTTTAGTGTTGAAGGGTGTTTTCTTGTGAATCAACTTTTTTGAAACGTGGCGGCCTCAAGTTTTCCTGTTGAAAATGGAGATTAAAAAAATTATCATTTGAATGTTTGCATGGCCCCCATGGCCCCTCCTTCAAATTTGTTAATGGGTGGAACTCTAGAAGGAAGTTGAAGTAGAAAGCTCCTGAATCCACGTCAGTACTTTTTTCTATTCCAATACTTGTCGAAAATAATCATCCTACATAAAGGTCTTAAAAGAATGGACAGCTGGCAGCTGCTAAGATCAAAAAGTGATGTACATAAGAACATAGCGTGTTGATACGAATTTTTAACGTCTTTCATGATATACTTGAGTAAACCACATCATGCAACGTTTTGAATGTACCACTAGACAACCCACAATTTGGGCATCATAACGTAGAAATTTTTTCGAAACCACTCGACTTGAGACAGGACGTTTTTCCATTGTTACCAGGCATCGATATTGTTCGGAAATATTCCAGAACCGGCGTAACGCCCTAGGCTTATTCAGCTCCAAAGTGCACTTTCAGAATTTGAGTGGATTGAAGGGATAATAGTGGAGTTTTAATGAAATTCTGGTACGCAATCACGATATACGGTACTTATATTGAAGTTTCAAACACGAAGGGTTCTTGAATGCGCCTGCGAATATAATTGCAATTTTCTGATATATGTATTAAGTTTCTCGGCGACAGAAAATCAACGAGAAGGGAATGGAAAGCTCCTTTAATCAGTATGCGAAGATGAAAATTTGAGATTGGTCCAAATGTCATCCGTTTTGAAGTGTTTATTAATAAAGATGTTTCAATATGAGCGCAAGATTTGAATTGCGTGCCATGTTTGACAGTCATAATGTCACATGATTCAGGCCCGGATCTAGGGTGGGGCAAGCGGGGCGCTTGCCCTGGGCGCCAGCTTAAGTGGGCGCTAAAAACAACCAGAGGTTAAATTTTTTTTATTTTTGATTTTCTCGGAAAAAAATATTATTTTTAAATATGACCCGACTCTGAAGTGCCATCTTGACCACTCAAAAAAAGGACAAACATCCTATCTTCCCAAAAATATGCAAAATGAAATTATCGATTTAATGGCCACCAAAGTTCGGAATAGCATTATTAATGAGATCAAGGAGGCCAACTATTTCACTATTTTGTTCGACTGTACCCCAGATGTATCTCTCACAGAACAAATGAACCAGGTTATACCATATTTAAAGAGAACGTAGTCTGGATATGAGATTAAGGCAAAGACTTATAATACTAAAAATAAAGGAAAGTTTTTTTGACTTCTTAGAAGTTGACAAGCTGGCATATATGTATATAAAGAAGTCCAATCCAGAATTCTACACTCTCTGAATCTTGTGGGTGTCCATTCGTCTTTATCATGTTCAGAAGCAATAAATTTATTTGGTGTTGTACAAAAACTGTATTGTTTTTTTGTTAGTTCAACCACATGATGGACAATCATGAAAAAGTGGACGAAAACAAAATATTTTAAAGGAAGTAGCCAAACTAGATGGACTAAACATCAAGCTGTTAATGCCTTGCTCAATAATTTACCGGGAGTTGTGAAGGCTGTGGAAGAATCCTCACTAGTCGCAGAATACAAGTATGAAGCTGGTCATTTGCTTGATGCTGTGATGGATTTTAGATTCATACTGAACCTTACAATTTGGGATAATATTCTGCGAGAGATCAATACGGTCAACGTGGAAATTCAGAAAGGAGATATAGTTATTTCACGTTCATTTTCGTTCATGCAAGGTCTTATGAAGATCTTGCAAGGAATGACAGAAAAACTTATTGAGAACTGGATCTCGGAAGCTACACTTCATTCAGAAGAATTGGATGTGGAGCCAATTCTTAGAAATAAACGTGTTTCCAAGAAGAAAAAGCAGGTTGACGAAATGTGCGATGATGAGTCAAGAACGGATCTAGTTGGTTTATTCTCCGAGGAAATTAAGGTTGTTCTCGACAGATTATTGTCAGAAATTAAAAAAAAAATAGAAAGCGCAGAGAGTCTGCATACGAATTTCTCATTCCTCAATGGCCATGCCCTTTTAAACATGCAAAAAGAGGATTTGCAGAAAATGGGATCCTTTTAGCGCAAAAATATTGAAGAGATTTGAATGCAGTTGATTTTTGTTAGGAACTAGCGGTTTTCAAAATGTTGGTTCCTGAAATAAGTGAAAGATCGACTTCATTAGACCTGCTACAAATTCTTCACAGGCAAGATCTGAAAGATGCTTTCCCTATAATGTCAGTATAGCTGACATTATATAGAAGAATATAGTGCACATTGCCTACCACGTCTGCAAAATGTGAAAGCAGTTTCAACAAATTGAAAATAATAAAAAAATATTTGCGTTCCTTAATGAGTCAGAAAAGTCTGTATGGCCTCTCGATCTTAGCTATAGAATACAAAAATGCTTCCGAAACAGATTTCGAGGAGCTGATAGATGCGTTCGCGGAAAGAAAATCACGCCGCGTGATGCTATGTGATGAAAAAAGTCCAATTTCTTTCCTTGAGGTAGTTTCCTTATTATTAGTTTTTATTTTCATTATTCATTTGTATTATTTTTTTTTGTTTTTTCTATGAATTCATATATGTACATATTAAACAAATGGGGGGGGCAATCATGAATTTTTGCCCCGGTCAGAAAAAATCGTAGATCCGGGCCTGACATGATTATGACGTGACAGATCGAAACTTGACAGATGGGAAGTTAGTAAATATGGATTTAATTGGACCGTTTTTTTTCGGAAACGAAGGATGTAATGCCTCTGCAAGGATTAGTTAACTATTTCAACATAAGAAGCGGAAACCATGTAGGGTAGATCTCATCATATTTTCCCGGGATAACTGCGGCGAACACAATCTGGAGAAATCCTGAGGTGCCTTGATCCTCCTCAAATATCCAGAGAAGATGAGTGGAGCGAAGGATCGATACGTAGCAATTAGAAACCGATTGCTGGGTTCAACCGAGTGGACATTTTTATATTGAGGTCCTCTCGTGGAAAGAAATGCCTCAGCAGATTTTCGGATTATTTCCCCTCCTTCTCTGGGATTTAATGAAATCCAATTAAGGATCTCCTCAAGTGCGGCCTTCTTTTGTAAGTAGCAGGATATTGACTTCTCCCGAAATTCACACATGCACAAAGTGTGCGTGTGTGTGGGTTCCGACCATAGACTGTACACCCTCAGGGATTGTATGCCGTACACGTAGATGCCTCACCCTTGTCTCCCAGACGACAGGGACGGAATAGTTGATTTGCCGAAATTGGGGATATTACACTGAATTTGCACGACAGGAAACGTGTAACAAATTTTTGTGTCTTGAATCATTTCAGATTCTTGCTGGAATGTACCTGTTGGAAGAAATACTGAAAATGGACATTTTCGAAATCGATTTTATAAGGCCTAGCTATACTTGGGACAATGCTGATAAATATAGAAATAAAAATTTGACCTGACCACAGGAACGGTAGCTATGACGATTTGAAATTTCGATTTTTTGAAAATATGCCATTTCGCAGGTCAAAATCTAAACTATTTTAGATAGCGCCTTGAAATATTCTTTATTTAATTCAGCGTCCTCGAAAACCTATATTTCGATACCAAACTTGATCATATTGTCCTTTCTTAACCAGATGTTTTTCAGTTTTATGTTTTCCATTTTTCATGTTCGAGTTTTATTACTTTTATTCACACGCTTAGAGCATGCAGAGTTTTGGTGTTATGGATCAGCAAAATGGGTATTCTGATAGATTCGAATGGGATGAAGACCTTAACGATCGAATAACACAATAACATTTCCCAGGGATTCCGTGTTGATGACGAATATGGTGTTTTTGGGGGGTCTTACCCCTTACGTATTTTTCACCCAAAAAGTTGACATTGTCGAAATCAATTTCATTGCGCGTAGATATACTTGGGACAATGCTGATTAACAGTATACAAACAAAAAGTGAATCTATCCACAGGAACGGGAGCTATGACGATTTGAAATTCAGATTTTTATGAAAAATGCCATTTCGCAGGTCAAAATCTAAACTAATCCAAATAGCGCCTTGAAATATTTTTTATTGGATTCAGCGTCCTCGACAACCTATACCTCGGTACCAAACTTGGCCATATTGTCCTTTTTCAACCAGATTTTTTTAGTTTTCTTTTTTTCATTGCCCTCCCTTTGCACCTCGAAATTGACTAAAATCTTGTAGTTTAATCGATTTCTAATATTTTCAATGAAAAATTTCCATTTTAAGATTTTAACTACTATAATGTTGGTCAGAAATTTTATCAATTCATTCCTCCCCTCTGAAAAAATTAATGCTTCTCCTTCTCTGAAAAACTGTCTAAATCCACTAGTGATAAGACAATAAGTAATATGCGATTTGTAATCAGAAATTTTCATCCTGAATGCGCCCCTGTTACGTTTTATAATATCCATCCACTTTTCTACCCCTTCTGCCGCATCAGATCACCAGCATCGGCAACAAATATCGGATCAGTTCTGGGTCCTGAGAAAAGCTCTGGTAGTGTACCGGTGTTCAGGGTGCCATTGTTGTGTACGACGCCTAGGATTAGACGTGGTGATAAATAAAAGTTTATCTCTGCCGCGAATTTATGGTGAAGATTATGAATTGCGGTAGCGTATGTTGCCGCAGACGATCAAATTCGTTTTGGGGCCTTTGAAGGTCATAAATGTGGATGGGTGTACTGTGTACTCGCCCAGTTTGGAAAGTTCAATGCTGAATCGAGCTCTGATGACTTTGGGGGGATGAAGTTTTACCTCCCAGAGCAATCTGATACTTTTCAATCATTTTCTTGAGAAACTAACCTTCTCGTCGTAATTTTTCTCAATTTTAGAACCTGAGGATTAATAGGCTATCTTCATAGAAAGCCTCAGCTCACATGTTTATTTGCATTATTCAAAAAAAATTAAAAAGTAAGTTAGTTGCAAATAAACTGTATTATCATTGTTATTATTATACTTCTGACACATTTATTGGAAACATTCATAGGACAAAGAGGTGTTTACCCAGAAAATACATTATTTTGTTGCATTCACATATTTTGAGTTTATCTTTATAGGAAGATTCAACCTCGTTCGTGTGTGTGGAACCTAATTAACTCACTTTGATTCTCTTTTCCTAATTTGAGCCCTCATCAAATTTAGATAGGCTAATTTCTTCTTGTTGCAACCTTATTGAAAATATTGAATATTAATCGATTTCTTCTTCAACAAAAGTACATAATGCTTTCGTACGAAACGAAGTTTTCAGCCGAATTCGATAGATTGCCAATTTTATATTTCATTCCGTCAATGTACGAGAAGAATTCAATTTGTATTTCATTTGTGGGCAGCAGACAGAAAATTTGTCTCGTATTGAATTTATATAATCTTATGAAAGTCTAACCGGCCGGGAAATCTTCGATTTCTTCGAATTCACAGCGGAATTCATATGAACATAGCGGAGAACCAGAGAAAGCAAACTTGGAGAGCTTCCACTTATTTTTATAAGTTCCAAGTCCCACTTGAACATTCAATGATGATAAAATGATGGAGCTTCTTGATAATCATGAAAAATGACAATTAACATTATAATTTTCATCAGGATAGTTTATGTTAGGTTAGTTAAGGTTAGGTTGGGTGCAACTGGAAAATCTGAAAAATTCATTTTGTGACGTGTTTACTTGAGTAAGCCTGGTCACTTGGCAAAATTAGGCTCGCGGCTAAACTCAGTGAAGATGGGAGTTAGGTATAAAAAAAATTGAAATTTATGAATGGGCGCCTGGTAGAGAATTTGCCTGTCCTATAATCCACAAAATTGCATATTCCCCTACCAGAATAGCAATAAGACAAATTATACTCAATGTCAAACTATTTATTTAAAATTAAACTAATTAAACAATATTAATGAAAAAGTAAAATTAGATTTGCAGTGGTTGATATATTCAGCGCAACAAAACTCCACAAAATTGCTGAACTTGATTGAATCTCACTAAATTAAGTTATGAATTTGAAAGGGAATTCAAGTACCGTGGTTGTTATAACTGGCCATATAGTATCCACCTCAGTTCACAAATATTTACACTTACACCTTATAAACAGTATTGAATAATCGCAACCCAGTATCAATTGAAACTGGTACAAAGGTAAAATTGCAAATTGGGCAATCTGCCACTACAATAAACTCAATTATGAGTCTGATAAAAGTTAGACATGAGTGAAAGGAGCCAGCGGTGATTGAGAGGTCTCCCATGCTATCATTTATTCACTTTCAACAATAATATATTATAACCTAAAGCCAGTGAGTAGATTAGTAGAGACGTCGGTAGTACTTGGAACGTGGATGCTAAGCACTAGTATGCCAGGCACTTGGATGTCAGATACTTGATTGGCAGGTACTTGGATACTCGACACCTGGGTGGGCGGTACCTGGATGCCCGATACTTGGATACCTGGATACCCGATACTTGGACCCTCTTAGGATGTTGTTCGAGAGGAAAAACGATCTACCTTCCAAATCCTATACTTCCAGCAATTTTCCAACAACAATAATCGTATACAACTCCTCTATAGAGATTCTAGGTCTCATGGAAGAATATAATAATCCGTTCTAACGAACGTACCCTTAGATTGAAACCAATATTCTCTATATTATCCAGGGAATTAGCCAAATTGAAATTATAATCGCCTACAATGAGGATGATTCCAGATAAAACTTCCAGAAAAAATAATCTTCATTCAATTCAGCTTAAATCTTCCACAATTTTTCGAAAATTCTCCAAAAAGAGGTTCCCTCCTTTTCACAGAGCAGCCAATTGTCAAACAATTCCTTCCCAGTTCTATGACCGCATACAATACCCAGTCATCTCCACCACAAGCCATGAACCAGAATCAACTGGCAACGCCGCAAAAGGTGTAAACTGTCCCACAACAACAATTCAATTCAGGGTGCAGAATAATCACGTTACAATTTACAGTCTATACAATAAGGGCAAAATTTCCATGAAAAATCGGCTCGTGTTCCACTGAAACACTCGAATGCACAGCGTGGATCGCGAATCCATCTTCTTGATGTTCGAAAAGAAACGAAAGTAATGAAAAAAAAGGGAAGGAAGTTCAGGAATCTTCCAAATAAATTCAGATTCATAACTTCCAGACCTTTGCATTTGAAAGTCAATACTGTTAAATTCATTATGCCGTGGAAGTCCAGCAGAACTCGATTTTAATAATACAGGATCAGTCATGGAAGCATCGGGGGAATGCTTTCCGACGTTACGATCTTCGTTCAGAATGACAATTAGAAATTTTAATCGCACGGAATCTTTCTTTGAAGCGGAATCCTTTATTTTTTAATTGCAGATGGGATGAAATATGGAAATTAAAAAGTTGGAGCATGGTTGACAAATCGGCTTGAATCAGATGATCATAGCGAGGGATAACCTCATTCATGAAAGGAAATTAATAATTGTATAGAAAATGTCTGCATGAAATTCATTTTCTGTAAGATTAAAAATTATATTACTCATTCAATGAAATTTTTTATGCATGCATAGACAAGAATAAAATTGAAGTTATCGGATCTAAGGAAGCAAATCTTAACAGACTGAAGCAAGATACGTAGAATTTTCTGACACTTCAACACGAATAATTCAGTTATGTTCAGTTGAGTTCTTCAAGGGAAGACCTGGAATCATTAAAATTCGAAGAAATGACCGAGGAAGTCGGCAAACAGCCTCATCCTGTGAAGCGACATGAGATCACCCGTATTTCTTTCGATAATATCAGTAATTGGCTTCAATTTCCAATACTCAAGATAGCATTCGGCATGAGGAGGAAATGCCATAAAAACACCGGGAATTTTAAATTCTCTACGCACAATTAATGATTTTAACGATATATGTATAACGAATATACATTCTCTAATTGCACATTTAACAGCGCTCTTTGTAAATGACAGTTATCCGTCGATGTTGAGTCAAATAATCACCCTGTAGGTATTTTGATGTTTTGCAGTACTAGTTCATTACATGAGTTCATCTCATCTAAGACCAAAATGGTGAAAGAACTCCACAATTTTTGTCGCAAAAGTGAGTTCTAAGAATTTTCATGAACGATAAAAAATACTTCAATCTAGTTCTCATTCGAATCACTTTGTAGCGAGCTCTCACAACCAGGTCGACCTGAATCTTGCTGCGAAATCGAAAGTTCAATTCGAGTAAATCCTGGAGTGAACCGTTTTTCAGTCCTCTCAATTTCTCTGGTCCATTCATCCTTCCAATTAATTTACACCCTCCAGAATGGTAGAAACTCCCGAATGAAGAGCAATATACGTATCGCGCGCCATTTGACCGAATGAAAGGACCTGAAAAGGTTATCTTCCAGGCGAGGCAGGACCCGTCCCTCAGAAGAAGCGGGTTGCATTCAGCAAGGCATAAAGGGTGTGCTAAATCCGAAACTGGAGCACGGCACTAATGATTATAATAAGAAGGCCTGATGTAGACGACGAAATGCAATCCTGTCTTGCCTCCGGCTATCTGGAATCGCGATTTTCTGATAAGATTCAAGCCGGGATCCAGGACTAGTACTTCAGGAATACGTATAAAGCTCGCAAGAAATTGCCGTTTACAAAAGGCGAAACCGACGATAAGATCTCTTTTCACTTGGCCAATTCAGGGGAAGGAACCTACTCGTTTCAGCTTATGAATATTTGAAAGGAGGTTTCACCTCGAATTCCTGGATTTTGGATAGATTAGTGAACGGTGCAAAAATCAGGGAAACCAATCCACGAATATCATCAGCTCAAAATCTATCGTTTTTGAGCAGTAAATTTTGAGCTTGATTGCCACCTGACTTCTTCATATCAATGCAGATCAATAATAAATTGCTAGGTCAACGTTTTTCAACCCCTCAAGAAACGCCTGATACTTTTGAATCACATGTCAATGGTGCCTCAATCAGGAATTGGTTTGAACGCATACAAAACTTCCTGAACCGACCTTTGATCTTTCCAGCTCACGTGTTCATTGGCCCATTCCAATCGAAGTCGCATATGATTTCGAGCTGATGGAATCTTCCTCGAAAGTAGTCGATAAGATAGATAAACGTCACGAAGTCTTCGACGAACGGTTTCAGTCGAAACCAAAACATCAGAAGCGCTCAGAAGCTGATGTGCCAGTAACAGTGTCAGTGTCAGTGTCAGTGTCAGTGTCAGTGTCAGTGTCAGTGTCAGTGTCAGTGTCAGTGTCAGTGTCAGTGTCAGTGTCAGTGTCAGTGTCAGTGTCAGTGTCAGTGTCAGTGTCAGTGTCAGTGTCAGTGTCAGTGTCAGTGTCAGTGTCAGTGTCAGTGTCAGTGTCAGTGTCAGTGTCAGTGTCAGTGTCAGTGTCAGTGTCAGTGTCAGTGTCAGTGTCAGTGTCAGTGTCAGTGTCAGTGTCAGTGTCAGTGTCAGTGTCAGTGTCAGTGTCAGTGTCAGTGTCAGTGTCAGTGTCAGTGTCAGTGTCAGTGTCAGTGTCAGTGTCAGTATCAGTGTCAGTGTCAGTGTGAGTTGTTCCAGCTCACGTGTTTACATGGAGATATAAGAGAGTTAACATTTGATTCCTTATGAATGAATATTTGGTGAACAAATCGGCAACTTGGTGAACAAATGGGTCACATAATTCCAGAATTTTGTGGAGCAGTATATTTCATACTGAACGTCTGCCAAACACCCCTTTTGCAATTCTCAAATGATTCACTGAACAGACCTGTCTTGGGAAAACTCCAATCAGAAATAGTGAAAATGGACTGCTGCTCTGCTGAAAGCACTAACCAATCAATTCTAATCGGCAACTTCGTTTGCGAAAACCTCGAACCTGGACCATGAAAATTCATGTGCATATCTGGAAAAACAAATGCCATTCCCAGAACTCAACGATGGTCCAAAGTTTCCCCAACTTCGCCATCTATTATACGAATCCAGGATGCCGGATTTCCACAGGGAACTTGCCAGGGAATCGATTCATCAAAAATGTATTGAAGAATCCCAGTGGCGTTGACGATTCGTTTTCCGATTTCAGACATTCAAAATTAAATTTTCATTTTCCTTTTCGCAAGAGGTATGGGAAAATTCATTGGTCGATTTGTACAGTTTTCAACTTATTGCAGGCGGATTATTTTCATTCGCATGCAACTTTGCAAGTGGAATATTGCTGTTTTGTCATCTCCGCCTAGGAGAGTAAGGCAATACCTACCTATTTTCGAAGTATTTCATCGATAATTCGAAATCTCTCAATTTCGGAATGAATGAGGCCTTAGAGCCCAAATTCCTAGGATAAGATAGGGTCAGTAGGCTCATCAAATGTACAAAATTTCATTTGTTCAGCTGATATACCTACTTCAAACTTCATTAATACTTAGAATTCGATATCGCCACTGACTCACTCACTAGAACCTCAATGGTACTTCCGGAAATCACAGAAATCCCTTCTTGAGGAATGATCTTGTGGTTGTCAAGCTCCTTCCCTTTAATAGTGGCAACATTTATCTTGCCTTTTCCACCCTTTACTGTGGCTCAAATCAAAATCATGTCAACAAGGCCATGCCACATATTCAAGAAAACGATAAGAACCTACTTGTCATATCGAATCGAATTTGACTTCAAGGGATGATAACTTAGCGATCCTGAACATTTCTAATTTTTGCAGCTTTCGATATACGTTGGGGTGGGAGACGAATTTTCTGATGCTTTCTACGCCTCTGGCAGGATGCGTCAAGAGGTGGAGGTAAGGATTTATTCGATTAGTGGCAGGACGGGGGTGACGATAGCTGCAACTGAATAGAGCAGTGATTGGGAATGAACAAGCATAAAGAGTCGGTGATTGAATAGTGGTAAAAAATCATCTCGATCGGCAGTCGCGTTTGGCGTAAGGGAATTGGGATTATTTTCTTCTTGATTTCGACAGGGATCGAACGTGGGCGCTGCGGGCCGAGAAAATTTCTCTATTGTTCATTTTCCACGAATCTGTCAGTGGGAGGGTGAACATGCTGGAAAATAGAAGATTTTCGGTTTGTTGGAATGTCTGAGATATAAAATTGGTCCATCAAGACAGTACTTTTATTGCTGTAGATCAAACTCTGATCAGAAGAAATATTCAATGAATCTTATACAGGGTGTCACGGTTAAAAAGTCATCGTAGTTTCAGTCACCGCTTCGAAGAATTGAATTAGCTAGAACAATTTGTAAACGTTGTTGTGGCGTGAGTCTTTCCATGATTTTGTCAATGCAATGATTGTCAATGCTTACTGAAGAGAAATTTCAATGCAACATGGCTCCTACCTTCTGTCAAATCACTGTTATCTCTTTCGAAAATTCTATCACCCAAAAAAAACATCCGATACTACCCTTCCACAAACCAAATCAATAGTTATTTGTCTGTCGTAAATATGAAAAGCTCCACACCTTTCAGCGTTTTATAAATAACAGAATGACAATTTATACATGAGAAATCCAAGAAACAATAAGATAAATTTCAGCTCTGGCTGTTCAGGTGGCAGCATCTGCATATCCACAGTGTATCTTTGTGAATATCAAAGATGCTATCTGCTGGGCATTCTCCGGAATCATTTATGACTCAGTACCGCCCCGACTTCCAAAATCTGCGCAATTATTAACGACCATCTCCTCTCGAACAAGCCGGCCATTCTTCATGCAGAAAGACTTGGTGTCTCTCCAAATTAAGCCCAAACACTCTGGCCCATTGAACTGTCTCGTTGGCGAACGACGCGTTACATACATACGTCCCCACAATTCCTACATGCATATTTGCCTCGCCCGGTATGGCGTCTTTGTCGCCAAAATACCAAACTCGGGCTGAATTTTTAATTATTGTTTTTGCGGGGTCGCGTTCACGTTATGACCGTACATAAAGCATTCCTAATTGGTGCTGCTCGTAAATAACGACGACTACGACTACGTACTACGTAGCCTTCTGCTTCGATTTTTTCAACTTGCCAATTAAATTTTCTCGTCGGTTTACGCTTCATCTGGTTTATGTCGAAGGCAGGCGAATGCACCGCCATGTCGCCAGATCATGAAAAATGGGCAGAGTTCACATTCAGTTAGCAGTTGAAGAAATAAGGCAATTTCGTAACCTAAAGTGTCAGTGTCATTAGTGTCAGTGTCGTTAGTGTCAGTGTCATTAGTGTCAGTGTCAGGGTCACTGTGAGTGTGAGTGTCAGTGTCAGTTTTCACTTTTGTTGCTCCGGAGGGAATGGCCATAGTTTTATTCGCTTTGATTCTGATTTTCCATTTCTTGAAGTAGTTCATAATCCTGTTCCTATTTGAGTAGTAAAATGCGGTGTCGTCAGCGAATTGTGCCAGTTTGCACTTCTTCATTTCTGTAGTGTCTGCCATGAATTTGTTGAACCAGAGTGGCCCAAGGACGGAATCTTACGGTACGCCAACGTTAATTTCTCTGGCTTATGATGTCGTATATTCTATTTTAACCTGAAATTCTATCTTCCGAGTATGATTCTGTAACAGTTTCAATTTTCCAGGGACTTCCTTTTGTTTCATGTTAGTATCCCCTTTGCTGAATGGATCAATGAAATTGACGAAGTATTGATTCTTAGAGAACTACATCTAACTAATATTCTGAACTATTTTAACGAAGATCTATAAAATTCATTTGTTGATGTTTCTATCGACGAATATTTTTTGTATTCTTCCTCATATCTTTTTATGATTTATATGAGAAATGGGTTTTCTCCTAGTGGTTTTTATTTTGAACTTTTGTTCCCCATATTTAATTTTCTGGGCTGGAAATAGCCTTTTTGTTGAGAGTAGTGCTTTTTAAAGGCCTACTTTTTCTCGTTGAAGTTACCTCTGAATAATTATCATGTAGACATCGAAATATCCAATATTCTTTCAGGTAGACGTCTTTACTTTTGGTATTGTTGTATCTCAATTCTCAAGTTCTCTCTCATAACCACATTCCATATAATATAAATTCACTTATTCTGTTCTATACTTCCATGCCCGTTGACGCAAATAATAGGATAGTGGTGTACAATACGTAGCCATAAACAATAATAATTCAAACCCTACATCTCTGAGGAATCCTTATCGAGAGGACCATTACAATTCCACTTTCCCGAGGACTACTTATTAAAAATTTTTACCTCAGAACACGACGCTCTGATAGGATCGACCAGAAACGAGATATTTGCAATTAATTCAGTTTATCTGCAAAACAATAAATCCTTAAATTTTAGTAGATAGTGTGAGAAATATATCAACGCTTTATTACAATAATTATTACTTTCTGATATATTACCGGTCGTAAATAACCGCGACGGTCAATTATCGTTGTGCATTGGTAAAAATACGTGACTGAATTTCTAGATTTCAGTATAGGTAACGCTGAATAGATGGAGTATGACTGCAGATAATGCATGTATGATGAATGAGTATTTGGAGATCTGCCGTTTTGATAGCTTTGAGTGGAAATGAGTTGAAAATAGAATCTATATGGCAATAATGATTAAGTGCTGATACCACAGCTTCCATAAGTTTTGAAGTTTCTGATGACTCAAATGGTATATTGTTTACCGGGTAGGAAAAGCCTTACATTCCTGGACGATTGTGAAAATTGCTAAGTCGAGTCTTAGCAACGCAGAGTCCAGGAATGTGGCTTTTCCTACGAGGTAGGCATACTATTTTTCCGCAAATCGTTTGAAATTCGACAGATTTTACTCGATTTTGCAAAAAATTGCGAATTATTCCATTCATAAATAAATGGAAGTTTTAAATTCGGAATGGAATTGGTTGCGTTACTACGGACACGTATTAATGCTGAATTGTCAAACTTGACGAATATTAATCTAATTGCTCGTCCTTTCGAAGACAAAACAGTGTAAAATGATAAGTGATGATGAATTTTCCATTTCTGGAACTCCTTCAGAGCTGGTTGAGGAAGTGAATACTGCTTCATTAGAATTATTGCCAATTATTACAGTAAGGAAATGAATATTTCCTAACAGTTGGGAAATCTTGACTTTTTCTATGACAAATATGGTTAGGAATGTCCAAATTTCCCAGCGATTTGCATATAGTTATTTATGATATGAGTGTTAAAAGTGACGTTTTATTTTGTCAGTGAAGAAGTTTGTGAAATGAGAGGAGCGAATTGAACCATTTCAAGAACATAAAATCACTTTCAACACAAATACCTTACAATATTTTTTGTACAGCTGCCCTATTTTGATAATGAAATGGGCGAATTTGCAATGACAATAAACTTCAAAATGCATTTTAATATTAAAATAATCAAAAGGTTGTTGTGAATGGCAAACGTTGCTAACGTTATAATTACTAACAAATGAGAAAAGACGCTGGCATTTGAATTTCGTTCCTGTCCAATTTTCGTCTTGGGTTTTTAACTGCTGAATATGTTTGTCGAGAGTCCAAGTATTAATGAAAGTGACGATTTGTTTGTTCCTGTGGATATTGAAGAGTCTGCAAGAAAAACAAATCTGGAACTCCTACCTAAAAAATCTGTTCAGCAGTATGATATTGCATATAACAATTTCCTGGCCTGGTGTAAATTGAAAAATGTAGAAGGGAACTTCAGTGAACCTGTTTTCCTGGCATACTTAAAAGAAAAATCAAAAATATGGAGTTCATCAACTTTGTGGCGCAAATTTCCAATGATAAAGTCAAGCGCCCTTGTTAAGAATAATGTGGAAGTGAAGAATATCGTCCAAAAAAATCGAAACTTCTCGCTCGTGAACAAGTTGAAAAGTTTCCAAATGAGGCACCAGATGAGAAATACTTGATGGTCAAGGTTGCAACTGTTTTCGGATTATTTGGAGCCTGTCGGCGTGAAGAATTGTGTAATTTATCAGTGGAAGACATCGAAATAACAAATAAAAATCATTGGTTATACAACTTCCAAACACAAAAACGAAAGTCAGTCGTTCTTTCAGTATTATTGGGAAGTATGTTGACTATTTTCCTAAGTACTTTGCACTGCGCCCTTCTGTCATCAAACATCGTCGTTTTTTCCTGAAATACATGAATAATAAATGCACTGCCAATCCAGTTGGTATCAAAACATTTGGGAAAATTCCATCTATTGTTGCCGAATTCTTCAAACTGCCAGAACCAAAGCAATATACAGGACACTGTTTTCGAAGATCCTCCGCTTCATTGCTAGCAGAATCAGGAGCAAATATTACGGATATAAAAAACATGATGGATGGAAGTCTACGACGGTAGCCGAGGGCTATGTTGATCATTCCATTGCATATAGAAATGTCATTGCTGAAAAAATTCTCCCAACCTCAACAGATTTTGGATCATCATCATCCAATATTGTACTTCCAGTTTCTACAAGTACTGATGGTGCTGAGGATTCTAATAATGTGTTGCGAAGCTCCCTAACGTCACAGGGCATTAATGTTAGTAATTGTTCTAGTTTTACGATTAATATTGATGTTCATAAGTAATGATTGTTGAATATTGATAATAAAAATTTGCAATTGCTGAATTTTTCTCATCCGATTTCATCATAAGAAAATGGAGTGCTGAAAATATTTTTAACACCAATGTTAAAAATATTTTTAAAACGCTTTCACGTAAACAATCAATTTTAACATTGTTTGCTGTCATTAAAAGTGTCACTTTTGATGGCAGTTGTACAAAAAAATTTTTTTACTGCGATTTTCACCCTAGGCAGTAAGCTTTTCTGGATACTGGAGTTCGTTGGATCTCTGGAGCCTCACCAAACTATAAAACTGTATGCTAAAACTTGCTGCTTGGAAGTGTGAGAAGACTATGGAGATAGTCGCAAACAATTGCCACGAATGCCAATTAGAAAAAATTCAGTAGTACCTATGTGAAAAAAGTCTGGCTGGATGTCCCGATCAGACACCCTGTGTACAAATCTCCAAAGCGAAATAAGTCGAGACAGACTCTCAGTCTCCATCAGCTACAACTCTCAGAATACCAAGCACCGTCAAGTACCGCATGCGGTACCCGAGTCATGGCCAGCCGCCGTACTTAGAAGCGAAGATCACGGAGATGTTCCTAGACGAGTTTTCTAAATACGTCCTAAGAGAGATCATTTATAGCTTAATTGGCCGCGGATTCGTTTTTCCTACGATGGAAAAGGGCAGTTGGGGTCCGCTCTCTCATGAAATATACAAGTCAGGTGTGTCATTTTTTTGCAACGTTTGGTGCCTCAACCGCACAAACACATACTCCGGAGATAATGTATCGGTTGCTGGCGTCCGTTAGCGAAACCCCCCGTCGGCAAATAAAGATGTCAAACGCAGCCACCGAGTTCACCTCGTTACTTTCCCGGACAAATCTACGTTCCACTTTTATGCAGGTATCGGAATTGCCGATCTTTTATTGCCGATATTGGCAGTTAATCATTCCTCGAATGCCATTTCTGCTAGGTCGAGATTCTTGTTTCTCACCACTGACTAGGACGTTAACCATGAGTTTTGACAGGTCGGTTCTTAGCCAGGATCAAAGTACACGTTTAGGATCTGTTCGCCGGTTGTTACTGGAAAAATTTTTAGTCATAACTTTTATTCTGACACGCCGTATGAGACTACTCATAACGAATCAGAAACGTAATAATGCAATGAACATTTTCTGCCTCTTTCTCTGACCATTTGCTTGCCCCATCGCCATTCGAATGAAGACTGGAATTACCTAAACATTATATTGATAACCCTTGCAATCTGAGAAAAAAATTAGGAGTAATTTGAGATTTGTCCTATCGTTTCATCCCCACCGCTTCAGGTTTGACTCTTATGAGGCACATGGCAGGCAACCATGCAATATGATGAATGAATCTCCTTCTCAATATTTGCTTATTAGCTTGAGGAAGTGGAAACATTTTTGTTTTTGGTGCTTCTCGAGACTTGTCCTGGTTTTTGTGTTGGTTTAAAGATTGTTTGTATGTTTTATCTCTTCAGAAGCTTGCCACTATCGGTCACTAACGATGGAAATAACGTTAATTATGTCTTTTTCTTGCACATCATTTTCGATGATCTGTTTTCATTTGTTGTTCGCTTCGCTTTCAACACTTCGGGTAGATATTCAGTCTTTCGTATAAGTTTTGACCACTCCCAGTTATTGATGTGGACTTTGTGGATATATGTCTGTGTGGCTAGATTTTTATGGACCTTGTGTCCTAGTGTGACGCCCAGGAATGTGCACCATCTCTCTTTACTTCCATGGTGATACATACATATTATTGAGGTTGTTCAGGAACACATTCAGTGTTCCTCACCTTGAATCCAAATCTCTAAGGTATCAACCTGATATCGTAGCCACTTGGACGGTTTCTCTATAAGGATTTTTCACTTACATTCTTTGCGAGTTTCTCCATGAAGAAACTGGTGATCTTATCATAATATTCTCATTTCGTAACCAGTATCTCAATGCCTTTTCATCTGCTACAAGTATCTACATTAAGACCTTTGTGGCTTATTGCTCATCGGTGGTTTGGCATTTCTAATCATTCTGAAAGCCTCGGCCTTTCGTCCTTCAGCCAGAGCATAAAGCTAGTTACAAATCGAAATTTGTGAAGAAACAGAATTATCTGCTTTGCGCACAATGAAGCTCCTATTCGTCAAACGGTCATAACCACGCTCCCTTTTAACGCCCTAAAAGATTGCCAGGATCGCACTCGGAACGGACTGTAGATGATACTGGATGAAAATGATACAATAATTTGAGTCAGTAATTCCCACATTAGAACTTTTTTCCTCAGAAATTCTAGTGCAAAATTTCTGATATGATTTGCAACTGTCATGAACATTTTATATCCGACGTATCCTATTTTTTAATTTTGTTTTGTTTTTATATTATTATCTACTAAATAATATCTTTTTCGGATGCTCGAGATTGCGGCAAGGTAATTGCAGGAAACACCAGAGTTTTAGAGATTTGGGTCGGAATCTTGCAGGATTCCGACAAAGTAATTCCGGGAAACACCAGATTCTGGTCCTTTTCCCTAATGGGTTAAAGCCATCTTGATTTGCATAAATATCGAAGTTTTCAATTGACAAGACTCGTAAAAGATCTCTTTTCAAATTTATAATGGTCATTCACTTGTTATATCCGAAATATATTTAGTTTCGGTCCAAAATTTCATATTATTTTGTACGAAACTCTTTGTCGGCTGCACAAGGTTCCGACAAGGTAATTCCGGGAAACACCAGATTTGGGTCCTTTTCCTCAATGGGTTCAAGCCTTCTTGATTTGCATAAATATCGAAGTTTTCAATTGACAAGACTAGTTAAAATACCTAGAGCTACTGTGAAGGTCTAGCTGTTCAGAGTGTTTATAGATTTTGTTGTGAAAAGTGAATTGTGTTGGAAAATCTTTTGACAAAGTGTATATAGTGTGTATAGAACAATGTCGAATTCGGAAACGGATACTGCATCTGAGGGTGATATGTGGGGACCATCACGAAAAAGGTCCAAAAGGTCGCATTTCTCTGCTGAAGAGAAAGAGATAATTTTGAACTTTTTCGAAAAGAATTGGAAAAACATCCTGATTTATCGCAAAGAGACTTAGTAGGAATTGTTTCAAAATCCCCAGGGGAGATTGATTCAGCTGTATTCAGAATTCTCAGAGAATATGAAGAGAATAAGACATTGTTGCCACCAAGAGGAGAGCCCAGTCGTTAAAAATGATCGATTTGGTTGACGATTTCGATATGAACCTTATCAGATGAATTGTCCACGTTTTTTTTTTCCGGAATGAAATCCCAACGATTTCTAAGGTTTTAGAAATCGTGAATGATGACAACAGTTTGCCAAATTTCAAAAGAACAACGTTCTATAAATTATTGAAGAATATGAAATTCAAGTTCAGTTAAAACTGAACGATTGTGTGAAATATCTTCGATTCGACTCTGGACGGAAAGAAACTTTACGAAGGTCCTCCTACCGCTGCGCCAAACATGTTATTATTTCTCTTTCTCACATTTGAACAGAATATAGTCAAAGCTCTCCGCAGCAGTGGGTATAAATACCACAGATGTAGCTATAATTTTTCAGCATCTTCCTCCAATTGAATTCTTTGAAATAAGAAACACTAATTCAGTAAGATCTTCACAGCCTCTGCTATTCAATCCTTTGTCAATCGTCTGTCTTCAACAACAATATATCAATCAATTCATTGTGAATGAGGTTGAATACGACGTGAAAAAACTTTGAGTCAATGCGAAAAGGTTTAATTCATGAACTATGCATACGAAAGATCGCAAACACATCCTATGGGACAAGATTTTTGCAAGTCATTATTTCAAACATTTACAGAACTGCCCTGGACAGTTTATAAATCGTGAATTTATCTCGCACACACACTCATTCGGATTCAACAACGCCATATTCATAATTTGGGTATCAGGTTTTTGACGCCCGTGTCGATTTGAAATTTCAATTTACATTTTAATATTTACATTGTTTTGTGAGCCGGTCCCTGCTATAAATTCTGTGCTTTCGGCCCCCAGAGGTTGAAAACAGCAATGGTTCATGAATCATGACATACAGGGCGATGAGATGAAGATCGTTCTGGTATATTGAGTTTTTTAATATTAACAACAACTCGAAAGATTTTGATTTCTACTTTCTGCGTTGGTTGTAGAATTTTCAATTAGATTAGGATAATTGGAGTAGGCTTCGATTTTTTCATTCCATAGAGGAAAGTCACCAGATATGAAATAGTATCCTAATATGGAATACCTTCATTTCTCCAAGACTATAAGTAATAAACGCTACCCTCGACCATCTTCTGTTTCATTCGGTCTACTAACTATCGCACTCACACCATTGAGTCAGTTGCGCGAACACTTAACGTGTGGCAGGCGTGTTTTGTTTTGTTGTCGTGAAGAAAATTTTAAAGGTAAGTAATAAATGAGTATTCCCAGCTGTTATGTTTGTATACATAAGTGCTATACTATTTAGTATATTGGTATTATGTTTATTTCACCATTTTGTGGTCTTTTGTCATCAAAATATTGTGACTTGATAAAATATTTAGAAGAGTTTGAACTACTATAAAAATCCAAATATGGACAGTCGTCGGTGTCTAATTATGGAATATGCTTGATGTGTGGGCTCTGGGCACATTATGATTGTGCTGGTCCAGAGTTTGATACTTGGAACTGTGACTTTTGCAAGTTATTATGAAACTTCTTTCATTTATCACAATATGTTACATTCATTTAATTGATCTCAAAGATATTAATGTCCTCTTTTGTTATTGTTATGTTGATTTATGCTTATATTCCATATATGGGTACCTATTCCATATTTGGTTACCCATTTGTGATTTTGTTTTGTGTGCTAGATTTTAATGTGATGACTAATATATTTGATTAAAGGCTGTTAATTACTACATGACATAAATTATAATTTAATCAATATGAAGTTTTTTTTTATATCCCAAAAACAAAATGGTATTCCATATTTGGTGACTTTCCTCTATTATTTGCGAGCACGTTTAACTAGTCCATGACATTGAAAGCAAAACGAATTAGGTGCTTACATTGAAGTGATCCTTTTTTCCCATGATTCGTTTTTGCAAAGACATTGACTGTTTTGGTCCGACACTCTCATGACTCTTAATCTACCTCTTCTTTAGAAAGACGAGTGTTGACCATATGGATCGCTAAATCCAATTGTTTTAATCTCAATGAAGGTGGCCACAGCCGTTGTTACTATCGGAATGTTTTCGACATTGACACTCACCTACGCCCATTGTTTCGTGTTCTGTTATTTTGTTAACAAATGACGTGGTCAAGTTCACGCCTTTTTCGTTGCCTTTTTTGGCTGATTCCGGAAGATGTTCGAAACTCTGGTGGACAAGGATGAATGTGAGGATATCGTGAGAAATCTCCATTACATTTTTGCTAGGTTGAAAGAATCACTTACGTTATATGGTGATGAAGACAAAGACGATGCTAGGTACACTCTTAGGATATTGGAGAAGGGATATTCATAGACTCAGTATAATCCAGAATATTAAACCAAATTGATGAAAGGAAGATTTTATCCTTCAATTGAGATTATTAGATGATAAAAGCAAAAGAATCAAATTGCATATTGAGTGCATTCCTCCCTATGGAAGGGCTATTGACGAAGTGTTCATTATACTCCTGTAGGATGAGAATTATTTTCATACAAGTCAATGAATACTCAACTATGCGATATTGCAAAGTTAAACCCCAAATTAGACTCAATTCATACCGACTACTTCATGACGAAAAGCACCCTTTACATCGCTCCTCGAAGCGAATTCCCCATTTGCCAGGAAGAAAATAAGTCCTGGAAAACCATTGAGAGCTATTTCCGATCTCCCCACGTCTCTGGGACATTAACATCGCGACTCGAAGTGGTTTGAAGCATTTTCATTATACTATTTATTAAATGAGGTATGAAATGAGATTCCGAGTAAAAATTACTTTGTAGTGCGGCGTGGATTTAAGAGGGGAACGTTGCAAGACGTGGATGCAATTGCATTAAACTAATTCAATAAGTCCTCGGATCTCTTGAACACTTTACTGCGTTCCGATGGATCCGATATTCTAAAGGTACGCAAACATCCAACGATTCGGGACTTTGAGAAGTAGCGTCATGGAAAGCATTCGAGCTTTCACCATTTAAGATTTACTGGAGTTAAGGTTCTTCTTTATTCGAGATGATATTCATTGGACTCACCAATTTGATGTAAACCAACTGTTTCGTACCTAGGTTAGTTTACCAAGGTTGTTCTAATTTTATTTTTGTACCCTGATTGTTTTATCAGTACTTACTAACAACAACGAAGAGGTTGAGAAAGTGGTGAAATGTGAACGCACCCTCAACAAACAATAAACTGTATTTTTTCTTGTTACCTCAACTTATGTAGCAAGCACAAAACGATTATACAAGTATTATGTATACAATTATGAACTCGACCTTCTATATGAAAATCTATAGCAAGGAAGAATTATGATGTACCTTCTATATGAAAATGTATAGCAAGGGAGCAAAGTATTGTTATGAATTACAAAAAATAACTTATTACATATTGACAACTGGTAATTGACCGACGATTATAAACTCTACTTTACTGATCGAGGATTATGAACTCAACCTTTTATATGAGAATGTATAGCAAGGAGGAATTATGAAATGTACATTCTATATGGAAATGTATAGCAAGGTAGCAAGGTGTTATGATTACTAATACTAAAACTTTACTAATTGCTTGTCTCTTTTACATAGGGTTAAAGATTTTATGATGCTTGTTATATGGAAACTCTTCAAGTAAATATATTATATTTCAAAATGATTGAAAGTAACACTTTGAAATTAATCAATTGAATAATGACAACATTCATTTGTCAATAGATGACTATGATTTTGATTTACAGTCTTCAGGAGTTGCCAACAAAAGACAAGCACGAAAATAAGGGAGTTTCATTTCCTCTGAATAAAAGTGGGAAAGATCAACAATTGAATGGGTGTTAAAATCGAAAAACACCTTGATAAGCCAACAAAGTGCTCTCATTTGCCATAATTGACTATAGTGGGTAAAACAACCCATTTATTGAATCTGCAGACCAATGAGAGAAACCTTGGACGATTTGTTATTTGATCCTGACATGTGTTTCCCAAATGCAACTTGAACTGCAATAAACGTCACCAAATATTTAATTTTATGAGCTCATACTGAATGAAGGATCACAGGACATGGTTATTACTCAAAAAAAAAAGATGAATCTCCCAAACATGACCAAAATTCTTGATTTGAGAACCTTTGCAATAGCGGACTATAACTCAGTCGAAAAAGGGTAATTTTAAACAAAGAACGAGAAGGTTCATAGGACTTTGTTATGATCACTAAAAAACTGGATGAATCTCCTTAACTTGGCCCAAATTCTTGGGTTGAGAACCTTTTCAATAGCTGACCCTAAATCGGTCGACAAGAGTATTTTTAAACGAATTGCAACTATAGGCATATGGAACAATATTGCAGTTCGAGGGTTTGATCCCATTTGGTTAAAGCAATTTATCTATACAACATTTTCGGAGGCCTTTTTCTGGTGGACAAGGATATGGCATTTATGTTATCCAGATGTTGCGAAGTGAGACGCAACACCAACCTTACCGATATACAGGTGTCCAAGTCGCACACCCCATTGAGGGATCGAAAGTGAAAAATATCCTAAGCCCAAAAATCCATGTTTGAAATTTTTTGATAACGTAGTTGATTAGTAATTGATTAATGAAAGTAACCAATCAGGAGCGCCCTACAGAAGAATAAGTAGGCAGTGGGGACGCGAGAGTGTGTCCCCAGTCTCGGTTTACTGCGTGAAAAGCCGGCAGCACCTCTTGCGTCTCACTCTCGCGGCCCCACTGCCTACTTATTATTCTGTAGGGCGCTCCTGATTGGTCACTTTAATCAATTATTCACTAATTAAGTACGTTATCCAAAAATTTCTAACATGGATATTTGGGCTTAGAATATTTTTCACTTTCGATCCCCTCAATGGGGTGCGCGACTTCTGGGACAACCTGTATATGAATCAGACTAAAACACCGACTCTGACATAACTGTGAAATTTCGAATTTAGAAGCAAGAGAATCTCGAAGCGTGGAAAGTCCTTTAGCATTTTCCTCTTACATCGAAGGGTAGTTAGTCTGAGCTTATTCTACAATACGCGTTCAGTATTGCTGTTAGTAGAGCGAATATGAGGTAATATTCTGAAGTAATTATACACGAAGACGCTGTTAATGCATCAGAGAGACTTTCCTCAGAATAACTCCATAGATTCTCAGGAATTTGTGCATTTTCCCAGAGAAAATACCTTCAAGAAGTGGTTTGTTGATCAGTGCAGAAAAGCGTATCTTCTTTTCTTCAGGATATTAGGTTCAGTTCTTCCATGAGCATTTTTATGCTTAAACCCAGAGAGAGAAGACCAGGATTTAGCGGAAATCAATTGGAAGATGACAGAATTAGTCTGAATTGAACACGTTTCAACATGACAAAGCTGATTTCATACCAAACTTCATCACTCAGCCAACGAATAACCGGACAGAAGTCAAGACCTCTTGGATAGTACTGACAGATAAGTGACATTTCAATACGGTCGTATGAATAGAAACCTGTTGATCTTGAAAGCTACCACTCGGGCTTTTTTGCACCAATATTTACCAAGCGGAATGCTCCGCCTCATAAATCACTCACGTCACGGTGATTGATTATCGGAAAACTAATTTCAGTTTTATTGGTTAAATTACGTGTTAGGGCGTTCAATAGCCATGCATTTCACATACTTGAGGAAGGTAGAGTCTGTTTTTACGGTGATGATGCCCCAGAGGAGCTTTCTCGAAGTTTCGTGAATCTGCTGATATCAGCTACAGACGAAGGGTCAAGGTTGGTACTGCTGTGGGTTTTAAAATGAACATAAAAGCTGGAAAAGCGATTTATGATTCCAAACTTGTTGAGCTCGAGCTGGTCTCGTGCATAAAATTGAAAATATTTTCCAAAGTAGTGTCATCTTTTGCATTTCTCATTTCTGTAACGCTGTCCTATTAGTGGTCCTTTTCAAGGCCACAGAAGGGTCCATGACCAAAGGATTTAACCTTCTCTTTAGCTTTCTCATCACTCCCAATTTGTGAAGTGAAGAGATTTTATTGAGGCGCTGATGACCACATGATAATTCTACTCTGATTTTTTTGTTAATGCAAATTCAGGAGGTTTGATTGATATTTTTATTAGGAGCAAAAAATGATTTCATGATGTATGCCAAATAATGCAGACAGGAATACTGAAACGTAATTGTTTCGGTGGCCGTTGGCCTTTAGGTTTAGGCCAACTGAAATTATATTTTTCAGTTATAAAATATAACTAGAATGGTTCATTGAAACTTTACGGACGCAGTTTCACAGCAGATTGATTCAGAGCTACAATATAACTTTGATGTACACCGTTTCATGAAAATTCAAACTGCCCCATTACTCTCGAACGAAATGAGACCCTATAAAAACAGAATAACGATCACATGATTTTAATGTTCACCTCCAATTTGAATTGTCTGTCGGGGACGGAAAAAATCGCTGCAAATTGTTTTCGAAATTAACTCTTCACTACAAACCGGATGAGGTGGATGGTAGGAGAGTGGAATTGATGTTGTAAATTCGGTTTAATTGGAATGTCCATGGAAATGTAATTTTATAATTCCGCAAATGAATATTCAAATTTTCAACATGGGAACGATGTTTTTGTGTTGTTCCATATTTCAATCGTTCAGTTCATGAGATTACTAGCTGGCCCGGCGAATTTTGTTTCGCCTAAATGATACTAACGGTGGATTCCACAAATCTTAATAACCAGTGATCAACGGCTTGGTTCTCTGATTTTTGAACTGTCAAATCGAGTTGATTCTAGATCAAGCTCCGATCACCAGTCAACCGGTGTGAAACCCACCGTTGCTATTTTTTCAAGCAGGAGATAAATTAGGCCTAGTGGCCTTATTCAAAAGAACTTAAAGCATTTCCCTCATGAACATATTTTTCATCGAAGTTTTCAGAGTTTTAGTGTTGCTTATAATAACCAGGCCGTAGAAGAATCCATGAATGAAGTTTCACAACAAACACTCCATCCGATCTCGAGTTATAAATGGTGTAACCAACAACTTTGTTTTATATATAAAGATTAGAGGTTATGGTGATGGATTTCTTCAGCGAATGCATTCAATAATTTCATTCTGTCCATTCAACTCTCCGATCACTGAAATTTTTCATTAAATGACCAAAATTGACCAATTACAGACATAACTTCCATTTTCACAACGATAAAAGTTATTAAAATTTCGAATTCGCCTGAAAAAGCACTAAAGTCTTCGATCTACCGAATGGCGGGCTCTCTATCTCCCAAGAGCGAAATAAATTTCAATCGCGCATGCCATTATATCCGTTTTTCTTCTTCAGATTAGATTGACTTCGACCGCTCTTTAATTGATCCTTAGATAAACAAAAAGGCACAGGTTCCCGAGACGTTCGACCGATAAGATGCCACTCTGTCGACGAGACCAGCTCATGTCTGCCATGTTTCTTTTCAGTTTCCACTTCGGACCACACATTCAACTGTCGAATCTGGACGTAACTATCTCGTTCTGTTTTCGCCGCTCCTATACGTTTTTTCCAGATATATTAATTTCTTCGGATCAACTGAAACGAATTCGTACTAATTTCGTTTCTTGCGACTTCCGCTGAAAAAGCTGCCGAAACTGATCGAGGGGTTATTATCGCGTTCGACGGTTCGACGACCTCAATTAATTGATTTCGAGAAATTGAGGTTTTTTGCCTCATCTTTGTAGTCAACTCTGACATATTGAAATGAGAACTATGCTTCGTAAGTCTCTGACTTGTACATTTTATTTTTAATTTTGCGACTGATCTCCTGTTGGGATATTCAATTGAAGACCTATCGCAAATGTTTCATCTCGTCTGGCAGATATTCAGGCTCACGCATTTGTAAATGAAGTAAAGGTAGCTTGGGATAGTTTACCTCAAGAAGAAATAGACGATCTCATTGCATGCCAAGGCGTGTTGAAGAGTGAAACAGATATGGATAATGTAGTTGGAAACACTGGCTTCTTCTAGTCCAGTTGAACAGTGGAAGAATCGAAACCTCAGTGCGATTCGATATCGAATTAGCGGCTGGTCTAGTTTTATGGCAGTTTGTAGTGGGGATGCCAGAGCGCAACGATCTAGGAAGAGCAGTAGAGATCCAGGCATCCCCACTACGATCGAACCTGCCATTAAACTAGACCCGCCACTTTTTCGATATCGAATCGCACTGAGGTTTCGATTCTGCCACTGTTCAACTGGACTAGAAGACTGCTCGAATTTTGTACTGAAACCCCAGGGTTTCCAACTACATTATCCATATCTGTATAGATAAGCGCGGTGGACAAGCACATGAACAATAAATTTATTGAATGAAATTGCAAGGTTTTTTCTCCAAATTTAAATCATTTACTCCTTGCTATACTATCTATGTTCTACCAAAAAAAAATTGAAATTCAAACAGTTCCTTCTGGGTTTTGCAGTTTCTTTGTCAATTAATATACAGGGTGGCCATTTGAAAACGAAACAGACGAGATTACAGGCGAAATAAATTTTTTCGATAGAAATGCTCGGACAGGTCGATATCTATTTCGAGGGGGACAACTTAAGATGTAGGTTACGGACGCATAGCGCTTCAACCCTTGTTACTACAACCCTCACCCCCAATTTTTGAATAGCAAAGATGGGGTGAGTGATACCTCATTTGAAACTTTTGAAAGGTATTTTTATACTGATTTCAGCACAGTAATTGTTTTTTCATTTTATGCATTTGTTCTCGAAATATTCTTAACTAAGTATTTGAAAATGAAGTGGTGTTTTCATGGCACTTGTAGTGTTTTTTTGTGAAAAATCGACATTTTGAGCTTCAAAACAACCATGACTGTGGCTTCCTTCCTCCAATCCACTGACATAGAAATCTTCAATCAAGATGTCGATTTTTCACAAAAAAACACTACAAGTGCCATGAAAACACCACTTCATTTTCAAATACTTAGTTAAGAATATTTCGAGAACTAATGCATAAAATGAAAAAACAATTACTGTGCTGAAATAAGTATAAAAATACCTTTCAAATGAGGTATCACTCACCCCATCTTCCCTATTCAGAAATTGGGGGTGAGGGTTGTAGTAGCAAGGGTTGAAGCGCTATGCGTCCGTAACCCACATCTTAAGTTGTCCCCCTCGAAACAGAAATCGACCTGTCCGAGCATTTCTATCGAAAAAATTTATTTCGTCTGTAATCTCGTCTGTTTCGTTTTCAAATGGCCACCCTGTATGTCTACCGCGCTATTTGAAATACCCTTTATAACTGTAATGGCACACTATTTTTGTGGATTGTTCCACAATTGCTTCTGGATCACTGTGGAGCTATGCTCAAATTAAACCTAACCTCAGTCTGTCTAGATAAAGATCAATCAATAGTCTGGCAAAGGACAACCAAATAAAAAACCCTCGGCTCCTTTCCGGTAAAATAACGCCCGATACATCTACCCCGTTTCCTTTAATCTATCCCGGCCAGAATAAAATTGAAAACGGAAATTGCGGACCTAGTGGACTGCGGTCCACTTTTTTTCGAATTAAAATGGAATGTGCAGCGGAACGTGTCAAAATCCCTGAGCGATTCAGCCATGCGTGCAGAATGTGCACATACGCGCCGCCCTTCCGCCCACCCCGCGATCATCCGCGCCCGTACACATTCGATGTATTTCATATTAAATCTGCGGTGACCGCTCTCGTCTAGATTTCCGTTTATTTAATGGGAAAATGAATTTCGGGCCAATATCAATTATGTAAATTTCAATAGAGCTCCGGGTTCATTTTGATCACAACCGCGGAACGATTGGGAGAAATAAGGGCGAGCCCCCTGAGGGGTAGCCTCCATTTGTGTTATCGGTAGGTCCGTTTTCAACCTCCGAAAACTGGGTAAGATGAAATCTTTTCGTGAGATCCTGGAGACTTCTGGGTCCTAAGGCTTATAAAGCTCAGTTTACATGCACAAGAACTCAAGCCGGTCGATCATCAACAACGTCGTGTCTTTGCTGATTAGGTCCTTGAAATGCATGGAAATGATCCGGAATTCCAATCTCTCCAAGAGGTGATCACAATTGGCTACCAAGATTGTGATTCAACATCTTGCGTCTTCTTCCTTTGGGGCCATGTGAAAGAGAAAGTCTACGCCAAGAGCCAAGCGTCGATTCAGGACCTCAAAGATGGAATTCGTGAGGCTATCGAGGACATAGGGCAGCACCTTTGCGATTTCATGACAAGAATATAGCCCCGTAGTCTCAGGGCCGGTTTTATAAAAGAATTTCAATCCTCGGTTGAGCCCAAATCCGCCGTCGAATGTCGATTTCCGTATTATAAACATCCAACCTCGGGTTCAACCCTGGATTGATTCAACCGGTGAATATAGCTCCGTTTGAGATTTGAACCGAGGATTGAAACGTTTGACGTTTCTAGACGGCCGACAACTAACCTCACTTTATGTTAAAAACAAAACAAAACATTTTGATGTGGCACATTGAAGTTGCTTGGAATGAAAATATTATATGATATTAAATTTATAGAATGCCTGATATTAATTACAGTCTTCTGTAGGTTTGCTATGTATTAATAATTCATCTTTGGTGTTTGGAAAAATATTCCTAAATTGAAACTGAATTTTTGTGCCTTATCTTCGAGGGATAGAACTGCCAGGTTCCTATGTGAATATACTATCGAAAATGACTCTAGTTATGATAATAATGAAATAACTGCAAGGCATTCCGAAGATAGTAACGATTGTGAATAAGAAAGATACCAATCGAATGATTTCACATTTCCTTTCGACCACTTGGAAGATGGCACGAAGAAGAGATTTTGGTCGAATAAAAAAACTCTTTTATCGGGTGGATGAAATTACTCTGAATAAGCTGAATCTTTTCAGAGTTGTTAACATTTTCGAAGATTTTTGTGGTATACATAAATCAACATCAGAAAAAAGTCAGAAAGTTGTGAAATGTCTAGAACTTTGGACATTATCAAAAAGTATTCTAGCGTCCATTTTATCATTCTATCAAAATGCCAAGCACTCAACAGGAATAGCAACTAACAAGGGAAATGTTGTATTGACTGACCAAATTTCTGTGTATAAGAACCGTGTTGCTGGAGCTCGCTCACCGTTCTAGAAGGATTTCTTGATTATTATTACATAGTACAGGTGCATGCTTATTTTAATGGGTTGTGTAAATGCTGAATGCTTCAGATGTGAAAAGGATTACTTTTCTTCAAATTTCCAAGTTGCTAAGCTTATAAATTTGGTAATTCTCATCATAGAAAATTTTTAATATACTTTAAAGAAATGATTGATGACACCGATCCTATCTCGCAGATCAATGGATGATCAATTCTTCAATGAAGCTCACATATGAACTATGAATTGAATTTAAAGACTCTCGAGCGTGTGAAAGAACATTTCCCATTCTTTTATTCGGGATCTGATTACATTTGAAAACAACGATTATTTTTGTGACTTGCGGAGTACTGCATAATATTGCTAGACTGATTCTATTCATGACTCTCAACCTGAATAGTTAATGATAAATGCTATCTTTAAATTTGATGTGTATTTCATGTACTCAATCAAACAAGATCAAGAATGATTTGTTCCTATCCTAAATATAACTACATCCTTGTACGACTAAATGTTAATGCAATTTCATTGGATGTTTTGTATTGTCCTAGCTTTTATTTGGTTACTTGGCATAAGAGTTTGAGATAAGACTTTTCAGAATATCAAAATAGTACAAACTTAGATCATTCGAGTCAAATAAGTTGACAAAAGTGATAAAGACTACAGCGTTTTTGCCAATAGCTTCGAGTGGAAAAAATTCCTACGAAGTCCGACCTCATTTCATGAATTTCAAATTTTTTAATACTTTGTTTTGATGTAGGAAATCAGATTTCTCTAAATTCTCTGCCGTGACCGTCACAAAACACGGGAATATTCGAATGAGCTTCTTGTTTTGTCTTTATTAGACTACGATTATTGAATTTATCCAAACATGGTATAAAAAAACGTGCCAAAATACTTCGAGAAATAAGATTCTGGTTAGCCAACCCAAAAAAAGCAATCTCAATCCGAGGTTGTTGAATCGAGGCCGCAAAGACTTTTATAATACCGAACTTTTTTCAACCGATGGTTGACTTCCAATCCTCGTTTGAGTAACCTCGGATTGAACGTGCCCTTTATAAAACCGGCCCTTAGTCGTGCTGGTCATTTGGCTGATGGTATTTTCCAATATTAACGGCATACCTTCCTCTTTATAATGAAATAAACGTTTTCCTTTAAATATCAAAATACCACCTCCTATTGGAAAATTCTTTATAAATTTCTGACGATGAATTGTGAGTGAAAACTTCGATTCTTTTCATACTTTCACCTCCCCGACTGAACATCTATGATCTGGCAGTTGCAACATAACACGGGAAATTCGCGGAAACTCAATCGAACCAATGAATGCCAATCTCAATCGAGCTCAACCAAGAGAAAAGAACAAAATTGCCAATTCCGCATCCGCATGTCGTCTTACTAGACTGCACGGCAACCTCAATTTTATCGACCAAATCTAGTTTTATTTTTCGGCGCTACGCTTATATTGTTACGGAATCTATTCTACGGATAAATCGATTACTAGCGCGCAGAACAAGCTACGTGGATACAAAGGGAAAAGAAAGAGAGACAAATTGAAGATGACAGTAAGCTTTTTATCTGGCTGTCGAATTTTTTCCCGAGTCGAGGGCCGATTGAAAAATAATTTTCAATAAAAACGTCAGGGAAGAATGGCGGATTCTAAATATATTTCCTCTCCTAATGTTCCATAAACTTTATCTATAGAGGTTCGGGAGATCGGAGTTTGTTAGAGAGCGATCGGAAAACAGGATATTCGAAAAGTAATTATCAACCTCGGAAAGCTTTCGAATTGACGAAAAATTGACAGCGTAATTTTTCGGGGAAATTGGTTTTTTAATGAGAATATTGTTGTTGTCAATCTTGGGGTCGGAAAAATGAGTGAATAGATAATGGAAATACGACGACAGAAAAATTGGCTTGATTCAATTATGATAAGAGGGGGGGTCAACAGCTACCAGCCTGTTTTTGAAGTGAGTTCGAAAGGTTTGAAGGGTTTTGCGAGTTTAAAAAGAAACTTCAAGGTACTTTTTGTACGAAACAAGGCTTACAATGTCAATATCATTGTGAAATGTGCGTCGATATGACGAAGAAGGCTGTCGAAAGCCATCGTGTTTTGATGGAAGTTTTTGGGGACGATGCTCCTGCTGAACGAATGAGTCAGATGTTTTATGTCTGGTTTAAAAGTGGCAATTTTGATTTGGAAAACGAAAAACGACTCGGAGCTCCACCAAAGTTTGTGGATGGAGAATAAGAGGTGAGACTGGATGAAGATCAAAAATAGAATTCACGAGCCACAATGAAACTCAGAAGTTTCCAAAACAATACGCAACCACACAGTCTCGAATAAAAAGCACCTACTTCAAGCCCGAAGGATGGTAATGGAATAAATGCTGATATAAGCAACGAAGCAACCTCAAGGCCAAGAGATTTGACGGGCTTAGAATAGAATAGAACAGAATAGAATATTAGTTTTATTTCCCAAATCATACACTAATACAAAGAAGAGGAAACAAGTCAAATTTACAATAAATGAAACCCAATAAGAAATTATTATCAAAAGAAAAGGATATTCAGTATACCAACCTATCACAGTAACCTCTGAATTCAGAAACTGTGTATGGTTCACATTCAACAATAAGAAAAAAAATAGACTTTTTGAAAACCTTTAACTCATTCAAACGTCTGACAAATCTAGGTGAGCAGCTGAACAGCTATAGGCTCATATGAAAAGTACCTTCTTCGGTAGCAGAGTATCTGTGAATGGGAAAAAAGTAATCATGCATTCTACGTGTAGCGTTGGTATTCTTGAGGTGCTGAAAATATTGTTTATTATTGTGGAAAAATATCGAAATTCTATATACAGGGTGAGTCTTTGACTTGTACATATATTTTAACTGTAGATTCGTGAGGCCGAAGAAACCTTTTTTTCATTTTCCATTTTCTCGAATTCGGTTCTGTAAAAAAGATATAGCCATTTGAAAAAAAATTGTGATTATTCCGTTCCTGATACAATTCTCTGGAATTGATTTAAAGTTCATATTTCTCGATTCAAATTGAGTTTATACATTCAGGGAATACTCAAGTAATAACCTTATTGGAATAAAAATGTTGCAAACACGATAATTTCAACAAAAACAGTTAGTTTCATCCGGCATCCGGTTTCATGGGGCTTTTCAACTGACAAGCCACATTTCTCCCACCAATTTAAGTTCCTTCTTCGATTTTTCTGCAGATTTGTTTGTAAACACTAATAACTTGTTCATATTTTCCTCGAAATTCCCAAACAATCTCATGAAGAAAGGATTTTCATTCCAATCATCAGAATTTATTATTAAACAACCTAACCTAGTCTATTTTGTATCCATTCTGTGGATATTTCCACAGAAATTTTAAGAAGATGTTATCAGCTTGCTGATATTTTCATTGAGGTTGAGGATTTTTTACGTAACATGGTATAAATATCTATGAATTCTGCCATTTCCGTCAGAAATCGACTTCGCGGCGAAATTTCACGACACATGCGTGACAACATTGTAAACTCGTTAAAAGACTAGATAAGGAATAATATTCGATGATATTTAATCCAGAGAAGGATTCAGATTATTCTTGAAATCACTGATTTTTTCGTCAAAATTTTCCGGGTAAAATTGGAAATAACTTGAAAACGACGCGTTTTATTGAAAAAACATAAGAATACTTTTAGTTTCATAAATGGTTTTTTCGAAAACATGAGTCTTTGACTTGTACATATATTCTGAAGATTCTTGTTGTCAAAAGAAAATTTTCCATTTTCCCGAATTCGGCTCTGTTGAAAAGATGAAGCCATTTGAAAAAAAAAATTGGGCTGACTACGCCTCTGAAATGATCGTCTGGAATTGATGCAAAGATCATATTTCTCGATAGAAATTGAGTTTATACATTTAGGGAATACTCAAGTACAAACCTTATTGGAATAAAAATGTTGCAAACACGATTATTTCAACAAAAACAGTTAGTTATATCTGCAACTGAAAAGCCACATTTCTCACACCAAAATGAGTTCCTTCTTCGATATTTCTGCAAATTAGTTTGCAAACACTAATAACTTGTTCATATTTTCCCCGAAATTCCCAAACAATATCATGAAAAAAGACTTTTCATTCAGATCATCAGAATTTATTATTAAACAACCTAACCTAAGATATGTATTTTGCATACATTCTGTGAATGTTTGCACAGAAATTTCAAGAAGATGTTGTCAGCTTGCTGATATTTTCATTGAGGTTAAGGATTTGTTATGAAACATAGTATAAATCACGATACACTTGTGTACCGTGGTATAAATATCTATGAATTCTGCCGTTTCCATCATAAATCGAGTTTGCCGCCAAATTTTACAACGCATGCGTATAGCGAAAACCGAAAGATGTGGAGGCCAACTATAAACAATATCAAACCAGAGTCTCTGAACAAACTGTAAACATTATGTGAAGTTTTGAATACATTCAGTGAATTATTGTTCTAATGTGATTATTATGTGGAGTGAATTAATATAATCTTAACCGTGTCGAGTTTATAAAATTCCAAGAGGATATTGTTTAGATAGGAACATCGACACAGATTACAAGGTATCATTTTATTTTTCATTAATTTCAATTTAATAAGTAGTTTGTATCGAGATTCATCATTCATATCCGAATTTTGTATTATTTATCGACAATTAAGTTCAATATGGACCGGTAACTATGAATTTTCAATAGAAACTGTCCGTGTTAAATCCTCCTTGGTGTTCAGTTTTATCTCCCACATTTGTGTGATTTTATTATTAAAATATCTCGACAAAGTTGATAAATATTTTGACAACATTGTAAACTCGTTTAAAGACTAGAGAAGGAATAATATTCGATGATATTTAATTCAGAGACGCATTCAGATTATTCTTGAAATTAATGATTTTTTCGTCAAATTTCTCCGGGTAAAATTGAAAATAACTCGAAAACGACGCGTTTTATTGAAAAAAAATTGGAATACTTTTAGTTTCTTAAATGATTGATTCTCTCGACTATTTCCCTCGTCTTAATTTCCACCAATCAGAAACGCGCATTTTTGAATCACAAATGGTTTCTAGATGGAAAAACTGTTTGGCAGCAGCTGTCAGCAGTTTTTTCGGGTTTACCCGCGGCAAAACTTGACAGTTGTTGTCAACAAAAATTAATAATACATACAAATATGCATCCAGAATAATCTGTTACTCTTGAAATAGTCTTGTCAAATACCATTCGGGCATCTAATTTTTCCTGTGAAAAAAATCGAAAAAACACAATGCAAAGTAATATTTTTTCAACAAAAAGCATTCGTGCTGGTGCAAAAATCCTCGTCTTCGACTCGGATTTTTGTTGCCACCTGCACTCATGCTTCTTGTTAAAATATTACTTAGCAACGTGTTTTTTCGATTTTTTTCGGAAAAATTGGATGCACTTATGATATTACTTATGAAAATATGAACCGTTTATCTTTTTAAAGTGGTTTCATGGTGTTTTAGCGTGTATTGATGAGTCGACTACCCTGTAACTTCTATACTAGTAGAGATATTGAATAGGTTTTGATTGAGGAATATGCACCATGAATAGAGTAAAAACTCAACCAAAATTCAGTTCATCCCAAATAACGGTTCCGAAGATATAAACAGAAAAGTGTTTTTTTCATGGATTTTCGACACCCTGTATCCACGAAACCAAACCGAATTCTGAAAAATGGTATAGGAAAAAAGTTTTTCGTTCGATGATAGGAATCTCCAGTATATACAGACTGATTCCTCAAAGCGTCTCTGAATACGTCCAACAATTGAATCCACGCTCCATTAGATCTTATTGGCCAATTTGAAACGAACAGAGGTTAATTCAACGTAAGAAGCCATAAAATTTCATCTCTCCAGAAGTGCATTCGCAACTGTTAATATGAGCTTGATTCTCATTCAGAAATTGAGAAGGAATAGAGTAGAGTCGAAGTGAAAACAAACATAACAAAAAAACTGAGAGTGCAAACGGATTCATGTTCGAAATCGGTTATGCCCGTAATAAACCAGCACACCTTCGTTTTCAACACGAGGACGAACCGTTGGAAAACCACGTAGAAAATAAATCGGAAGGATGACACCGCGTCACAATGAAATAGCCGTAGCTACAGGCGATATTTGTCGAGGAAAGGTATTTTCTAACCGAGTTTAATTTAGTGCCCGACCACGGTTAATATATGAAGTGCTGAAGGTGACTTTTAACATGTTACAACTGAATAACCGCTCGCCTGTCACCGGTTAACAAATGCCTTCAGATTTTACCTTGTTCCTTAAATACCCATCCCGTTTTTTACGGACTGTTTTGCCTACGTTGGTGAACAATAATGGTCATTTGTTTCGTGGGAAAGGCTGCCGCGGACATCGGAGTCCTCCTGGAGGAGAACGAGTAATTTCGTTGTTGTTCTAACTTGTTGCACGTCGGTTTTGAAATTTGTGAGATGGAATTTGTTCGCAAGTTTCCATTGTGCGTTCGTGAATACGATAGCAGGTGCTGAGGCTTTCGAGTTAGCGAGATATTCGCAAAGGAGAAGCTTCTAGGACAAGAGCTGTTTCGTGCGAAAGAAGAATTCGTTCAGAATTGAAATTTCTTCTTCAAAATTCCCGATGGAAGATTCACCATCAAAAATAAATGTTATTTTTTTTGTTATGGAAGAGGTGAATCTTACATCAGGCACCCAGTCTTTCTGGGTAGTGTCGGATTCTTACCGACTAAACACCTCTCCTGCGGTAGGTTCCGTGCATAAGCTTATAAACCTTCCATCTTCCTATCTGTTATTTTCTCTTTCGCATTCCTTACGCTGAGTGTTTGTCTTCATCCTTCAATTGAAAATCTCTCTCTAAGTTCGGAGTTCTATATCTTCATTTTCGCAATTGGTCTCTAAGTGTTTTGCGGTAAATTCTCGCTATTTTTTCTTCAGCAGGGTCATAGTCAACTTACCTTCTAAGGTCGTCATTTGGATGTTCACTAGCTCTTTCACAGACTTTTGCAGATTTTCATTCGATGAATGTTGTAATGAACACCCATTTTATGTCTTTTCGGATTTGTTCATTCCTAACAAACCAGGAGGCGTCTAATGCCCATCTCAGAAATATGTTTTCTGTACTTTGTATCCTCCTTATATGGGTTCTCGCTGCATAGCCCCATGCTGTTGATCCATATGTTAGCTGCGGTCTGGAGACTGCTTTTATGATCCTCAATTTCGTGTTTCTGTTCATTTGGCACCTTCTGCCTATAATCGGGTATAGTCGTTTCAGTACTACATTCGTTTTATCCACTGCATACTTAATGTGCTGTTTCCACGTTAGTCCTTTGTCTAATATTACTCCTAGGTATTTAGCCCTTGCTCCAGAGCACTCAAAGTATGGGTGATAGGGATTACCAAATTGAGTATTCTGGAAGATTCGAATGGGTTGAAGACATTATCGATTGAATAACACCATTAGATTTTCCAGGGAATTCGTGTTGATGGCAAATATTGGGTTTATAGGGGGTCATATCCCTTATGCATTTTTCACCCAAAAATTTGGGATTTTCGAAATCGATTTTATTGTTTATAGAGATACTTTGGACAATGCTGATTAACAATATACAACCCTCATGAGGATGCGACGGAAGAAACGGAAGCTATGACGATTTGAAATTTCCAATTTTTCGAAAAATACCATTTCGCAGGTGAAAATCTAAACCATAATTGTAAGGGCTCTGGAAAGTCTTTTATTGAATAGAGCGACCTCGAAAACCTACATTTTGATACCAAAATCGTCCATGTAGCTCTCATAACCAATGAATTATTACGTTTTAACTTCTTCGAAATTTCATTTAGAGTTTTGTTCTGAAGCTCAGAGCACTCAAAGTATAGGTAATGTGGATCACCAAATTGAGTATTCTAAAAGATTCGAATGGGTTGGAGACATTATCGATTGAATAACACCATTAGAGTTCGCAGGGAATTCGTATTGATGGCAAATATGGGATTTTTAGGGGGTTATACCCCTTATGCATTTTTCACTCAAAAATTTGGGATTTTCGAAATCTTTTTTATTGTTTATAGATAAAATTTGGACAATGCTGATTAACCAAATACAACTCTCATGTGGATGCGACCAAAGAAACGGGAGCTATGACGATTTTAAATTTTCAAATTTTCGAAAAATACCATTTCGCAGGTGAAAAATCTAAACCATAATAGTTAGGGCTCTGGCAAGTCTTTTATTAAATAGAGCGACCTCGAAAACCTACATTCTGATACCAATATCGTCCATGTAACCCTTATAACTAATCAATTACATATTCCGTTTTAATTTTTTCGATATTTCATTTTTTCGAGTTTTGTTCTGAAACTCAGAGCTCTCAAAGTATGGGTGATGTGGATCACCAAATTGGGTATTTTGAAAGACTCGAACGGGTTGAAGACATTATCGATTGAATAACACAATTAGATTTTCCAAGGAATTCGTGTTGATGCAAAAGTTTTGGTCTGAGTCATATTTTTAGTAATTGTTTGTTCCATATACATTGTCTCAAATATTTACAAATTTTTTGAAATTTTCTGTGCATGTATACCTTCATGAATTTACAGCTGTACATATTCTTATTTGCGTGTCATGTAATCATTTTGATGACAATAAATGAATGTTGAAATATGGGGTTTTTAGGGGGTATACCCCTTATGCATTTTATTGAATAGAGCCTCGAAAACCAACATTTTGATACCAATATCGTCCATGTAGCCCTCATAACTAATGAATTATTTCGTTTTAACTTTTTCGATATTTTATTTTCGCGTTTTGGTCTGAAGACTCTGAAGCTCAGAGGCAATTGGGTATATTCTTTTCATTGCTACATTCGTTTTATCCACTGCATACTTAATGTACTGTTTCCACGTTTGTCCTTTGTCTAATATTAGTCTTTTGTTGATTACTTTTGTATTTTTGTGCCTAAATGACCACTTGGAGGACAAAATTCGCTGCGTCATTGCTGATACAAGGCCTCAAATGTCAGACAAAGTCATCGAAAATTGGACCTCCAGATAAGACTACATTCGAGACAGCAGGGGCGGTCTTAAGACAGAAATCATATTTGAATTATGACGCCAGAGGATTATATTTCGAATTAAGTAAATTTCATGTCAATTAAAAAAACTCTTTATTTTATTCCATTTCAAAGTTCTATACCCTTAAAAAACCCTTGATTTCAGAATGTAATGTGTCAGTACAGATAATTGGATAGCTTAAAATGTACTCCCAATTGAGATTTTGCTGTTGCAGATCAGTTTTATTGAACTCAAAAAGACTAAATTCGGCCTCATCCCAATCAACCTGGAGAACTCCGAAATATCGAGGAAAAGCAACGTATTTTCTCCCCCCATTCAGCCCATATTTTCCCTTCATTCGGATCACGCTGAATTACCCTCGCTGCCAAAGAAATTGTTGCAGCAAACAAAAGGCTCGAAAGCTGGCAATAATACATCGGCCTCCGTTGCTCCATTCCCTACCGCGAGCCATTAGTTCGTTTCAATCCACGGCCATTTTTATCGGTCAAATTGACCTCACGTACAGACCCGGCCCGAGCGAGCTCAGGTAACAGGGAATATGCTCATCCGGAATACCAACTACCGTAACTCTTCACCGTGATACACTCCAGCATCTGCCAAGAATAACACATTGTTTGTATTAGGTACTTATTGCGGACACGGTCCCGAAGACACTTTGTACACATATTGTGTCGCATGTGCAGGCCAGAATGACATTAGCTTCGTGGATACGCCACTAGAATGCTCGTGCGGGAGCTCGAAAGAATGGTGATCTTCAACGACGCCTCAGAAATATGACCGCTACTCCTTCTGCATGGAGTGGTGCAGTTTCATAGAGTGCAAAGGAATAACTTTGAGAGTTGAAGGCAGTCTTGTCTTTTATGACAACAATGTGGGAAAGAAAAAGACAAGAAGAAAGCTTTTCGAGAATGAGGAAAGTTTTCCAGATGTAACATTGGTCTGAGAAAGTTCTGGACTCACGGAATCAAATACATTTCTAGTTTTATAACGCTATATGGACAAAATGACATATACAGTGAACGGACAAAATGACATAGGTATTTCAGCTAAATTAACCGTATCTACCAGACAACACCAAGACAATCCATCTCAGGCTCCTTCAGCAAACAAAGAATCAGGACTTGTCTTAACATATTCATAACAAAATCTTCATCTGCGGCTAATAAAGTCAATCCATCATAACCTACTCTTGCTGATCCTATGAGGAGGTTCCTCCAATCACTAGGACGATTCATGAGTGAACAAGGCAAACGTGAGCCGAGGACTCGATAAACGTACTTGGTTTCAACTTCTACACCTAATAAGATTGCAATCAAATCAAAAAAGAGCCCATACCTCCTCCAAAAACAAGGAGACAATTCCCTAGGGCATTATTCAAAGAAGACAATGAAGATGAAAATGTTCCTAGCAACCTTCGAAATCATGAAGACGACTGTCCAGTGTCCATCTATCTATTGTTATGAGACCTTTTTTCCCGATTTAGATCATTTCCAGGATTAGCCCTGAAGAAAACTGGTTACGTTGCATGCATTGCTTGCATTGGGCTCACGCATCTTGTGCTGATGTTCCTAGAAGAACCAAGCGTTTCGTTGGTGAACTCTGTAAGTAGTTTTGTAACTATAAGTAGAAAACTACAGTTGCCTATTGCCGGTATGTCATTTTGTCCATAGCATGCGGATAAAATAAATTTTCGGTTATCCCAATTCATCTAAGAATATTTCATCTTTTGCTACTTTCATTTCATGAAGGTTGATTAGATTTAATAAAGAAAGGACCGAAGATCATAGGAGTAGAATATGACATTACTGTTATTCACTACTAACAACAAGTTATGCCTCTGAAATAAAACCCTATGTCATTTTGTACGTACTTCCCCTAATCCTATTTTTTTTTTAATAGTGACTTAGACGATGGAGTTTCCGATTTGATGTAGGCTTCAAGGGAAATTCATGTAATCGACATTATCCGTTGAATACCTCATCATTCAGATCCTTAGTATTCCCTGCAGTTATTTTCATACCGCAGCGGTCTGAAAGTTTTGCCTTCGTGACTGAAATTTCCTCAAAACGCATCGTACCTCCTTTAACCATCCATCCATCAACATTTGCCGCCGAATAAGAGAAAATTTGTATTCCATATGCGCGCACCTACGTCGATTCATGAATGATACGTCCCTGCCAATTTTCCGCGAAGAAAGTTGACATAAGGGGAAACTACTATATAGAGAAAAAATATATTAATATTCTGGACGACGGTTCAATTTCGTCCCGAAAAAAGTCTCGTTTTCTCCGTATCTTCCGATGTCACCCCTCTGAAAGATATTGCAGGAAATATATTATGTTCCATTCTCATCCACATCATCATGGATTTAGATTCAGAGACACATCGAATAAGGACATATAATATTAAAGAATTCATTTCAATCTGGCTCTTGTCTATAATTTTTTTAAAGGATACATAATATATACTCCATTCACTTTTATTTAATCACATAGGAGGTCATGATTTCGTTTTCAGGAGTTGGTGCACCTGATGAAAAGTCTGTGCGCGTACAGAAAATATCGTTTTTGACAAAACGACGTTGCCATCAAAGAAAAAGTATCAAAGATATTCCACATTTTGTTAGTTCGAATCGATCGGCGATTTTGGGGCGAAATATCGATAGGAAATCGCCTATTTTTCCGTTCTTCGTCGTCCAGAAGAAGTTTCCCGTCGATATGAGAAATTTCGTGCAAGTGTCATTTTTTCCTTTCACGACTTTTGGCGTGAGTACGAACGGCTAATTTAAATTGGACCAAAAATCGATTTATAAGCATAAATAAAGCGAAAGTAAGTAGGTACTAATCGACCCTTTTTACACTTGATAACGAAGTTTTTTTTAGGTATCTGGCCGTTTAGAAAGATTTCAAACGAATTCCGGTCCGCCAGAAGTTTGGTTACTTTCGGTATCGTTTTTGGTGCTCAAAATTTATTTGGAATGTGTGAGTGGACAAAAAAGCTTCCTTATACGATCTTCTAACGAAAGCGACCGGAAAATATGGTTCAGGTAGGATTTTCGAGGAATTATGAGGAAAGAACTTGCAGAATGAAATTGCACGATTTTCGTAAGTACACGGGTTCTGGATGGCCATCATCGGTCTCTAAATGATTATTGTTGATCGTTTTCAAGTTTCAGAAAAAAAAAATACGTCGAAAAAGCTAAAAAAGAAGAAATATGACTATATTGCATTCAACGGTAGGTGAATTCAGATTCCGATGAATTGAAATGTGTCACCGGAGCTTTCATTGCCATCAATTCTTTGCCGAAAGTAGAAATAGGCTATATTGAACCAGAAAACATCGGTTTTTCCATATTCCAGGAGTTTGTGTCTTATTTTAGAACAGGTGAATGATAAATGTGAAGCATATGTTTGACCTATTCCATTTTATTTGTACAAACCTACCGTGGTAGTAATGTATGAATATTTTTTAAACTAATAAATTACTATACAGTCAGAATATTTTACTCCTTTTTCATAAGATCAAATAAATGAAATGTATATCTATTATAAATCTTTGAGGAATTGACATTCTTGCTTATTAATTTATAACCAAAACTCAGTTCCAAGAAAAAGTTCCTCTTGCATCAGAACTCCCTTCAACTATTTGGAATCCAATAGAGGGATATAATGTTCCATTATTCTTGATTCTTGTAATTACCCATCAATTCATCTTATATCTTTGGGTTGATTTTTTTTAATGAATTCTTGATTAGAATCAACAATTGATGTCGTCAAGTCTTGAACTTTCAGTTCAAGAGGACAATAGACATTAAATCTTCACAAGCATGCATATGGAAATTATGTGAAAGCAATGCAATTTTCTTCCATGGCGAAAAATAATATATTTCAACAGTGATCTCTTGTACTTTTCATGCAAATAACTAGAAAAGGAATCCTTTCTATCTATTCATATAAACGTTAATTATTTTCGTCCATCACATCTTTTCCAATTCATTCACATTCTGAGAAATACGCTAAGAATGTAGAAAGGGCAACATAGTGTTGACTTGGAACATAAAAATATTTTGAAAAACGTCATAACTTCGATACAGAGTGGAATGTGTCAAATTTCCAAGGCCAGAGTTGTGATTTTATAATTATGAATGTAGTATAGATGTCATTATTAGCTTTTAATATTAAGGCAAAAAATAATCATTATTTTTCCGTAAAAATTGGGTAGAGTGTTCACTATTTTCAATGTAATAGCTCAAACTTGGTATTCCTCCTTAACGGAGAAGAAGATCCAGAACTCAACCAAGAACATTGCCAAGTCGTTAACCTTTTTTTTTGTTATAGACGAGGTGAATCTTACATCAGACACCCAGTTCTTTTTTGGGTAGTGTCATTCTTGCCGACTAAACACCTCTCCTGCGGTGGGTTCCAGGCATGAGCCTATAAACCTTGCATCTTGCATCTTCTTACTGTTATTTTCTCTTTCGCATTCTTTATGCTGAGTGTTTGTGTTCATCCTTCAATTGGATATCTCTCACTAAGTGTTGAGTTCTATATCATCTTTTTCGCAATTGGTCCCTGGGTCTTTTGCGGTAAATTCTCGATGTTTTTTCATCTTCAGCGGGGTGAAAGTCAACTAACATTCTAAGGTCGTTATTTGGATGCTCACTAGCTCTTTCATAGGCTTTTGCAGCTTTTCGTTTGATGAATGTAGTAATGGACTCCCATTTTATGTCTTTTTGTATTTGTTCATTCCTAAAAAACCAGGGGGCGTCTAATGCCCATCTCAGAAATTTGTTTTCTGTACTTTGTATCCTCTTTATATGGGTTCTCGCTGCATAGCCCCATGCTGTTGATCCATATGTTAGCTGTGGTCTGGCGACTGATTTCATGATTCTCAATTTCGTGTTTCTGTTCTTTTGGCTTCTTCCGCCTATAATCGGGGATAGTCTTTTTATTGCTACATACGTTTTATCCACTGCATACTTTATGTGGTGTTTCCACGTTAGTCCTTGTCTAATATTACTCCTGGGTATTTAGCTTCATTCTGCCATTCTATTTCTTTATCGTCTATGGATATATTCGATTCCATCTTCAGTCTTCTCTTTTGAAGGAGTATTGATTGACTCTTTTCTCCATTGATTTTGATTTTACATCTGTTTCACCATTGACTGATATCGTCTGCAGCTTTGTGAAGTTGTTTGTGAATTATTTTTGAATTTCTGTGCCTAATTGCTATGCTCGTATCGTCTGCGTATGTCGTCAACCATATTTCTGAAGAACTGTTACAAAAACTGGCATTGTCTGCATAAAGTTCATGGATTCTCCAATCAGATTTGGGGAGCTAGTGTTATCGTATCTTTATTTGAATATTCAATTTGATTTTACACTCTATTTAGATCTTGCATGATATAATTGATATTATTCATTGCTTGTTTCTCTCTTTTCACGACATATAAAAGATTTCATTGGTCGTAGCAGCACTAAATCACCATTATTATTATTATCCGCGTTAGCTAGATAAGTTTCCTTGTGTACAACGGCAAGGACTCAACAGATATTTTCTTTTGTTTCAGTCCTGGAGGTCTTCTCCAGATGAGTGTCATGTTTTTCACCTCCTCGAGCTGTAACGCTGCTTTGTAGTGGTAATTTCCAAGGCTACAGAAGGGATTAGGTCCAACGGGTACAACCTTTGATGCACTTTCATCGGCGTTTTCATTACTGCCGATGTCACTGAGTCACTGTCCCAGCACCTTTAAGAGAGTTTCTTTGTTGCCATTGACCAGTTGTTTTGAGGTATTGCGGCATTCCCAGGTAAGCATTGAGTACTGGCTGTTAGATTCCAGACCTCTTTATGCTGATTGACGGTCTGTAATAGCCAAGTCACAGCATCATTTGAAAAATTCTCGGAACTCTAGTAGACCAGTGGCAACTGCGTAGCTAATCAAGGGTTTTTTTTTCGGAAACTGTAAAATTACACAAACTAATCTCTGCAGTACATATCGAACGAAATAGGTAGGTATCAATCACCGGAAGATCATCGAATGTATACCCCACACACACGCCGAATATTGAAAACCGATTTTGAATTATAAGTACCCGCATACTAATGTGAGAATCGTGTTTCCATAAATCATCTTTCGGGCCATTAAAATTTTATCGTGCTAGTTATTGAATACAACCGATGTAAAGCACCTTAAATACGACCTGTTGGAGTAATACATCAACGTATATGACTGAAGGCAAACATTTTCTAATTTATTTCCCGCATAATGAGTTCTAATATGGTATAATATGCGTGGGGTCCCGCTGAGAGGACGTTCTTGTTCGGCATTAACTCTCGCAGCATCCCTAATCTTCGCCTTCAGCCTGAATTTGAGTCTGCTATTTCGAGCTATTTATCAGCAGTTTACGACTTTTCGCGAGTGCGGTTTGAATTATGGATACGCTTTTAGTCAATTTGTCAGAATTGCGATGCAACTTAAACCATAAAAATCAAATCTTGTTCATGAAAATCGAAGAATCGCACAAGATTTGAAGTGTTGGCGATGTATTAATCGAACAAGTCCTGTGTCCGCGAAAATGTGGGAAATCTCTCGGATTCAGATGAAACATAAAAAATAAGATGACAAGTTCCCATCATCTTTTTTTCCTAACGGCCCTCTCTACGGAGATACGGCCGAACCATTCGATATAATTTAAGGAAAATTTGATATGATGAACAGTAGTAAGGACCTCTAAGGTCGCCGTTCAGAGCGAGTAGGAAAACTAGTCCGATAGAGGCGCCACCGAGAATTTTATGGAATATCTCCATAGAACTCACAGTATCACTATAAGTTCTATGAATATGTCTATCCTTATGAATGAAATGTAGAATGGCGCTCTCTATCCGAAAATCGCTTGACTATGAAATTGGTGAATATGTGGGTTAGGCAGGAATTTTTGCCCGCCATATACAGGGTGAGTCTTTGACTTGTACATATATTTTAACTGTAGATTCCTCTCATCAAACGAAACACTTTTTTCATACACCATTTTTCAAAATTCGGTTTGGTTACGAAGATACAGGGTGTCGAAAATCATGAAAAAAACACTTTTCTGTTTATATCTTCGGAACCGTTATTCCGAATGTAGGTACTGAATTTTGGTTGAGTTTTTACTCTATCCATGGTGCATAATCCTCAATCAAAACCTATTCAGTATCTCTACTAATATAAAAGTTACAGGTTACAGGGTAGTCGACTCATCAATACACGCTAAAACACCATAAAACCACTTTTAAAAGATAAAAGGTTCATATTTTCGAAAGAATCTATCATTTGGAAAACTAAAAGTATTCTTATCTTTTTACAATAAAACGCGTCGTTTTCGAGTTATTTCCAATTTTACCCGGAGAATTTTGACGAAAAAATCATTAATTTCAAGAATAATCTGAATGCGTCTCTGAATTAAATATAATCGAATATTATTCCTTCTCTGGTCTAAACGAGTTCACAATGTTGTCACAATATTTATCAACTTTGTCGAGATATTTTAATAATAGGGAATAAAATTGAACACCATGGAGGATTTAACACGCACAGTTTCTATTGAAAATTCATAGTTACCGGTCCATATTGAAGTTAAATGTCGATGATATACAAAATTCGGATATGAATTATGAATCTCGATGCAAACTACTTATTAAATTGAAATTAATGAAAACTGAAATGATACCTTATAATCTGTGTCGATGTTTTGATCTAAACAATATCCTCCTGGAATTTTATGAACTCGACACGGTTAAGATTATAATAATTCACTTCACATAATGAATCACATCAGAACAATAATTCACTGAATGTATTCAGAACTTCATATAATGTTTACAGTTTGTTCAGAGACTCTGGTTTGTTATTGTTTATAGTTGGCCTCCAGATACCTAACCACGCTCGACGCATGCGTGGTAAAATTGGCGGCAAACTCGATATATGATGGAAACGGCAGAATTCATAGATATTTATACCACGGTACACAAATGTATCGTGATTTATTCTATGGTTCGTAACAAATCCTTAACCTCAATGAAAATATCAGAAAGCTGAAAACATCTTCTTGAAATTTCTGTGCAAACATTCACAGAATGGATACAAAATAGATTAGGTTAGGTTGTTTAATAATAAATTCTGATGATCCGAATTAAAAGTCTTTTTTCATCATATTGTTAGGGAATTTCGTGGAAAATATGAACAAGTAATCTGCAGAAAAATCGAAGAAGGAACTTATTTTGGTGTGAGAAATGTGGGTTTTCAGTTGCAGATATAATCCGATGAAACTAACTGTTTTTGTTGAAATTATTGTGTTTGCAACATTTTTATTTCAATAAGGTTAGTACTTGAGTACTCCCTAAATGTATAAACTCAATTTCTATCGAGAAATATTGCATCAATTCCAGAAGATCATTTCAGAGGCGTAGTCAGCCCAATTTTTTTTTCAAATGGCTATATCTTTTTAACATAGCCGAATTCGGAAAAATGAAAAATGAAAAAAAGGTTTCTTTTGACCTCAAGAATCTTCAGTTAAAATATATGTACAAGTCAACGACTCACCCTGTATTTGAATTTGGCCATTCTCTGCCAATTCCGTATTTCAAGTTGTTTTTCTGAATGAAATTATCTGTTGATTCACTCTTAATCGGAAGTTGATCTATTTTCATGGGTCTTTCGTTTGAAATAAAACAGAAGCATGAGTTGGCTCATTTTATTCTATTCTTGAAAGGAAAAAATGAACTTTCGACATGAAATCGATTCGAATTATTTCATTAAAAACTCCAATGCTTTCTGAGTTTACCCACAAAATTTCAGTTCTCAAAGTGAAACCATTTTCAAATGCAACTTGAAATAAAAAGACACTACATTGAACGCCCACCTTAAATACTGCTCTTATATTTAAATTAGATCTTTTAGTTCACCAGGGGCGGACTAGGTTGTACCTTTTTAATTCTTACATTTTCAACACCCTGTATGATAAGTAGAAAAAGACAAATATGGCTAGCTTGAACATTAAGCTGAAAAAGAGGTTCTCTTGTTAATTATCGATAAAATGTACCATTTCTGAAAAACAAAATTGCAAAGATTCTTAACTTGCAGTTTTGGCACAGAATGGCACGTTAACAAAATTATTTTTCCGAAATATACTCTCACTAAAGCTTCCAACGATTGAATATAAATACGCTAGTTATAAATGATCTATCAAAAACTTCATAAGAGTACATTTCTGAAACATAATTTTTGTTAACAAATCGACTTGATTTGTTTCAGAATGATCCAATTCTATTCTGGCTCGATGTGGTCGCGTATTATCTTGTTGGAATAGTAGGTTGGTAAAACAATGTAATAGAATCAGAGCATTCACACTACTTGGGTAATAGATCGCTTCACGTCCGAGTCAGTGCCGGAGTTGCATCGATATTGCTCTATTACGTCCATTTTTTTCGAAGAGGATTGAAATCTGCAAATAAAATGATTAAATTTTCTAATTTGTATGTGTGATCGATTCTGATCCTCTCTTGTACGTAATGATGAATGCGAATTAATTGGCCTTTATATCTGACTTCGTGAGTTCCTCGAATTGCAACTTTGTATCCTTTTGGTGCCTTTCGTACTAAATTTCACGAAAACAACCAACAAATAACTCCGTTCCGACTGTCTCACAAGAAATTCGCCAATTGTAAGTTATAATTGAAAGGACGTAGACAGAACGTGAAACAAACCCATCAGTTATCCAGTTGCCACTCGAGAAGTTTTTATTGCTGACGCGTTTCGACGAAACTTCTCGATTGTTCTCATCTGAAATATAAACGCCGCAATTTGTACCGCCAACAATGAAAAAAAAACTGTAATTAGATTGTCCCTGTGTTTCCGCAAATGACTCCGCTAGTTAGCAGTTGACCAGAAGTTTTGGAAAGTTAAGCCCGTGGAACTTTCGCGGGAAATTGGAGTACGTGAAACCGTACACGGCGAGAACAACTTGGCTTTTTGGGGGATGCGGACTAACTGCATCAAACGAGGGTGTAGAGTTTCTATTTTTCGTACGTGGCAACCTGCATCAGTGTTCGAGCTGAGCTCCATCAATGGGGATTACTTCAAAACTTCATTTTAGCCCGTCCCGCTTTTGATGTCACACCAGATAGAATTCGCCCAAATTTAATTAATAACTTGACACAAGCAAACATTTATTTATACATAAGAAGTTGAGAAAGTGAAAGAACAATTATTCAAATTCAACTTTAACATAAGACTCCTTGATATTCTCCACTAAAGAAGATCTATCACCACTCATTATATTCATGAACTTGTTGTCGTGTTCTTGATCAGGATTCAAGTATAGTTTTTAGTTTTATAAAATCTTGATTGCTATGACCAGTAATTTCCAGCAATTGTTCTTCTTCGGCACTCTGTGCCAATTCGCTAACAGCAGTTGATCTATTCGAGTGATTTGTTATATTCTTGTCCTCTATTCAAGCCAATTGCCTCAGAAGCAGTTTCAGTCCTTCCAATTATGGTAGTTTTTCAAGGTACATTTGTGTACTATTTGTCAGTTTCATTACTTCAGTGTCGATTTGGTTTCAAGAACAGTCTTAGTGAGTTAATATTGCCGCCCCGTTTTGATATCAGTTTATGAAAAAGACGTACAGGGCAGCTTTGTCTTTCACCGTTGGAAAACAAAAATTTACTACTTTTACAGCTTTTAGGACCTCCTTGGAACGTTTTACTGAACAACTGATTGTATTCATATTATCGATTGAATAACAATATTAGATTTTCCAGGGAATTCGTGTTGATGGCAAATATGGGGTTTTTAGGGGGTCATACCCCTTAAGCATTTTTCACCCAGAAATTTTGGATTTTCGAAATCGATTTTATTGTTTATAGATATACTTTGGACCATGCTGATTAACAATATACAACCCTCATGTGGATGCGACCAAAGAAACGGGAGCGGTGACGATTTGAAATTTCCAATTTTTCAAAAAATACCATTTCACAGGTAAAGATCTAAACCATAATAATTAGGGCTCTGGAAAGTCTTTTATTGAATAGAGCGACCTCGATACCTACATTTTGATAACCAAATCGTCCATGTAGCCCTCATAACTAAAGAATTATTCCATTTTAATTTTTTCGATATTTCATTTTCGAGTTTTGTTCTGAAGCTCAGAGCACTCAGAGTATGTGTGATAGGGATCACCAAATTGAGTATTCTGAAAGATTCAAATGGGTTGAAGACATTATCCATTGAATAACACCATTAGATTTTCCAGGGAATTCGTGTTGATGGCAAATATTGGGTTTTTAGGGGGTCATACCCCTTATGCATTTTTCACCCAAAAATTTGGGATTTTTCGAAATCGATTTAATTGTTTATAGATAAACTTTGGACAATGCTGATTAACAATATACAACCCTCATGTGGATGCTACTGAAGAAACGGGAGCTATGACGATTTGAAATATCCAATTTTTTTTTAAATACCATTTCGCAGCTGAAAATCTGAACCATAATAGTCAGGGCCCTGGAAACTCTTTTATTGAATAGAGCGAACTCGAAAACTTACATTTTGATACCAAAATCGTCAATGTAGCCCTCATAAATAATGAATTATATCTTTTCAATTTTTTCGATATTTCATTTTCGAGTTTCGCTCTGAAGCTCAGAGCACTCAGAGTATGTGTGATAGGGATCACCAAATTGAGTATTCTGAAAGATTCGAATGGGTTGAAGATATTATTCATTGAATAACACCATTAGATTCTCCAGGGAATTCGTGTTGATGGCAAATAGTGGGTTTTTAGGGGGTCATACCCCTTATGCATTTTTCACCCAAAAATTTGGGATTTTCGAAATCGATTTTATTGTTTATAGATAAACTTTGGACAATACTGATTAACAATATACAACCCTCATGTGGATGCGACTAAAGAAACGGGAGCTATGACGATTTGAAATTTCCAATTTTTCGAAAAATACCATTTCGCAGATGAAAATCTAAACCATAATAGTTAGGGCTATGGAAAGCCTTTTATTGAATAGAGCGACCTCGAAAACCTACATTTTGATACCAAAATCGTCCATGTGGCCCTCATAACGAATGAATTATTTCGTTTTAATCATTTCGATATTTCATTTTCGAGTTCAGTTCTGAACCTCAGAGGACTCAAAGTTTGGGTGATAGGGATCACCACATGGAGTATTCTGGAAGATTCGAATGAGTTGAAGACATTATCGATTGGATAACATTGTCAGATTTTCCAGGGAATTCGTGTTGATGGCAAATATGGGGTTTTATGCATTTTTCACCCAAAAATTTGGGATTTTCGAAATCGATTTCATTGTTTATAGAGATACTTTGGACAATGCTGATCAACAATATAAAACCCTCATGTGGATACCCTCATATGCTCCTTTAGGTCTGGGTGAACGACATGAAAACGAAAAAATGACAGCTTCCGAATATAAGTCGCTGTTGTAAAAATGAGATCAACATTATGCGATGGAGGACCTTTTCAACATTTGATAACCTTGTCTGGTCTGAAATAGCGTATATTTTCGTTAACAGAAAGCCAATTTTCATCTTTGAGAAACTCGAGATAATTTGACATGCAATTTCATCTAGCTTTGGCGAGTCGAGAGTTAATATCAGACGCGGAAAGTATACGGAAACTGCCGCTGAAAACGGTCATTCCCCAGCTGAAAGTTTCATCAGCCGCGGTTCCTCAGTAGATATAACTTCTTTGTTAATTGTTCCTTTGTAGTGCCATTCCACTCCAGTTACCGCGTTTTCTTCATTAAACTATGTTCATTCCGCCACAGTGAAACAATTCGAAACTCTCGGCGCAGCGCACCCAACAGAACTTATTACTTTAATACTTCACCATCGGGTAGGTAAAAAAACAATTTCAATTCCTCTGCGGAGGGGCGGCCTTTATTCAACTTTCCGTTTCAGTTATTGCGAATTATCAAGATAAACGCGAAAAGGCAGCAGGGAATGCTGAAGACTGGAGAAGGATCAAAGGAGGAAGGATCGGGGAAGGTTTAAAATATTTCCTCCTTTGTGTGAATGACCCGGACGTCAATGCCCAGATTTATAATTACAACGAAATGAGACTTGGCTGGTCTGGAAGGAAAAGGAAAAGGAGTTTCTTGGAAAACTGATCGGTTTTCTGGTCCTGGAAGAAAAATGTTGCTGCTCAAGGTTAACTGCTTTTTTGGTCCAAAGACTTTCAATAAGGGATACTTGAGATCCATTACAATCGACAAATCACCAAAGAGTTTGAATAATTCCGAAGAATGCGAAGTTGTTGACGATGGTTGTTTGAAAGCAGCTAATAAATTTCCTTGAAATGAAAGGACCCCGCACTTTTTCTATGGGAAATGGCGTTCCGTCAAATTTTCTAAAATTTTGGTATAATGTAGTACTCGACCTACTGATCAAAAGTGTCCATGGCCCCAACTCAATCCTATGACTAGTTTTTGAGATACAGGGCGTTGAAGTTGAGCATTACCCACTTTTACTACGCCCGTATCTCGGAACAGAATCGAATGAAATTCAATTTTTCTCAAGAATCATTTCATTACATCCCCAAGGAACAAGCATATAGAGGAATATGACCGAAAATCGTTACGAATACAGGGTTATCCATAATTGAATGCATGCCCGATATGGAAAGTATAAAATGTCAGTTCCAGAGCGAGAACGTTCGCAAAATGAACTATTACACTAGATATGTTGTTGTTACATCGAAAAAGTCCCAGAATTTATAATGGGTGATCCATTATTATAGAAACTATTCTCAAGGAAGGTTAAATGGACACCCTGTATTTATGGGTTGATTCAAGGTGTTCGTTTAATTTTTTTAGAACATATCATCATGGTCTTCAAAGAATACAGGGTGATTCAGTCATGAAATGAACTTTGAACCTCATGAAAATACCCAAAAACCACCTCCTTTTTTCATCACCCTCTATTTCAAGATTGAATCCGATGAGGTTTCTTTCACCATTGTACTTGATATAAAAACATCAATACGGCTGAGAGTTTTTATCCACTTCCTATGACCAGATATTTTCTTATGTAATATGGAAATTATTTATTTATGTTATTCTATTCTTATTCCAGCTAAAAATCTGGTCATAGGAAGTGGATAAAAACTTTCAGCCGTATTGATGTTTTTATATCAAGTACAATGGTGAAAAAAAACTCCCACCTCATCGGATTTAATCTTGAAATAGAGGGTGATGAAAAAAGGAGGTGGTTTTTGGGTATTTTCATGTGGTTCAAAGTTCATTTCATGACTGAATCACCCTGTATTCTTTGGAGTCCATGATGATATGTTCCGAAAAAATTAAACGAACACCTTGAATCAACCCATAAATACAGGGTGTCCATTTAACCTTCCTTGAAAATAGTTTATATTATAATGGATCACCCAGTATAAATTCTGGGTATTTCAGACTTTTTCGATGTAACAACAACATATCTAGTGTAATAGTTCATTTTGCGAACGTTCTCGCTCTGAAACTGACATATCTTATACTTTCAAAATCAGGCATGCATTCAATTATGGATAACCCTGTATTCGTAACGATTTTCGGTCAATATTCCTCTATATGCTTGTTCCTTGGGGATGTAATGAAATGTTTCTTGAGAAAAATTGAAGTTCATTCGATTCTGTTCCGAGATACGGGCGTAGTAAAAGTGGGTAATTCTCAACTTCAACGGCCTGTATCTAAAAAACTAGTCATAGGATTGAGTTGGGGCCATTGACACTTTTGATCAGTATGTCGAGTACTACATTATACCAAAATTTTAGAAAATTTGACGGAACGCCATTTCCCATAGAAAAAGTGCGTCGTCCTTTCTTTGAAATGATCAAAATTTGTCTTGGGATACTTTTTTTCAAAGAAGCAAAGGAAAAAAAGAGGAACTCTGACTCCATGATATTTTGCGGGGTTCTTTATTAATTCAATTCTGATGAAAAATCAACAGCAGAGTAAATTAACCAAAATTCTTTCCATCTTCCAATCTTCATGCTAATTTCATTCTGATCAAAACGAAATCGTAACTGACAATTTATCTACCCCCCTGAGATCTGGAACTCAGCTCAGATATAGTAAGAATTTAATTAAAGCCGAAACACCTCCAACTCGACTGGATAAACATGCGGAAACGGGGGGAAATAGATGGGGAATTGTACAATTTCGTGGAGAGCTGAAGATACTGTCGAAAGTAATTGTTCGGTGAAATAATCCGCGGCTGGATGTTGAAACTTGCAGCCTCAGGAAGCCGACTGGAAGTCGGCTGTACGCATTCTGAGAAAAAAAAATGTTTGATTCAAAAGTGAATGTTTTCTCTATTTGATGAATATTTTCTCAACTCACCAATCTGGTGAATTAAATCCAATGGAAATCTGTGTTCCAAATGAATGCCTATTGTACACTGCGGAAAAAAATTAACGCACATTCTGAAAATCTCAATTTTAATGAAAGTTAACTCTACATTGACTTTATAACTTATTTTTCATGTTCTCTCGGGAAGGTTTTGAACGAAACAAGACACATTAAATGGAAGAAAAATTCAGGATTTCACCGAATCTTATGTGAAAGAAGAGAAATGAACAATTTTCAGAATACTGAAATGCTGATAAGCGATTTAATACTTGGTATTTCCACCCCTTGCGTTAATTACAGCTCGGCAACGACGGTTCATACTCGAAATGAGTGATCTTAAAATGTTCTGATCTAATCCTTCCCAGATTTCTCCGAGTTGGATTCCTTAGTCATTAAGAGTAGCTGGATGATTTTCTGAACTTCTCAGCCTTCTATTGAGGTTGTCCCAAACCTGCTCAATCGGATTGAGATCTGGACTTCTTGCTGGCCATCCATTCGAGAGACTTCAACCTCTTCAAGGTACTCCTGAACGATGCGCGCACGATGAGGTCTGGCATTATCGTCCATGAAAATGAAATTTTCACCAATGTATGGGGCAAATGGCACTACATGCTCTTCAAGAATGTTCCTTATATACTTATCAGCATTCATAGCTCCATTATCAACGACCACTAGGTCTGTGCGAGCATTCAAAGATATTCCACCCCATACTATAATTGATCCTCCCCCGAAACCAGTAGTATTTAGGAAATTGCACTGAGCATATCTTTCATGTGGACGTCTGTATACAAGGGAACGTCTATCACAATGGTAGAGGCAGAATCTAGACTCATCTGTGAAGAGAACTCTTTCCCAATCGGCCTCTTCCCAATGGATATGCTCTCTCGCAAAATCCAAACGCGCCCTTCGATGGGCTGGGGTAAAAGCTGGGCCTCTTGCCGCGACACGAGGCCTTGAATCATATTCTCTGAGGCGATTTCTTATTGTCTGAGTGCTAATTTGCACCTCATGAGTTTGCTCAAGCTGATTTTGAGGGAGGCGAGCTTCAACGAAAAAACTCTTAAGTGACGTTCTCGAACGGCAGTTGTTACCCGTGGTCTACCCTGTCCTGGTCTTCGGACATTCATACCTGTCTCACTGAATCGCTGCAACATTCTGGACACACTTGTATGGGAAACTCCAAACCTTTCTGCAATTCTTGTGTATGTCCACACTTCTTCTCGCAAAACTACCGCTTGGGCACATTCCTCTTGGGTCAAATTGCGTGTTTCGCGTTGCATAGCGATCGAGTGTAGAAAATCAAACGAAAGAAAAACTATTGATCACTAGAATTGATCGAGAACAACTGATTTTAGAATGGAGCCAATTCAATATCTGATAATATCATCTTTTTTATTCCTGCTGGGAGAAAACATCTGTATTGAAGAAAAACGTTGAACAACTAGAATCGTGAGTGTTAATGCTTGGTAAGTGAGCAGGACGAAGAATCGGCCATCTGAAGAAGAGGACAGAATAAAAACCGTCATTATCCAGTAATGGAAACCATCAAATTCCGCCTGCTCCGATGTTATCGATAATTTTTGTGGAAACCAAACGAATATAATCTCGCTTTATGGCCTGGATAATCCACACTTCAGACCTCAATCCCCGGAGAATTTCCCGATTCCCGAAGATTCTCATTCCCTCCTCCAGATATTAAATTCTTCGAGTTTTTCAATTAACGAACATCGTCCGCGTGACAAGTTTGACAGATGCCGAGCACGCAGACTTCGTCGTCGACAGCGTGTACATGGGACGGGGGGCAGTCCGGATCAACAATTAAACCGTGGAAAATTAAGGCCCGTAACATGACAGAGATCTCGGAGACGTGCACCTTTCATCCACTTGTCAGGGTTCGAATTTGTCTTCCACCCACTTGATTTTCCAGTTGTACCTCCGCGTCAGGCCTTGGTCTCATTATTCATGCGGCCGGCACTGAGACCGAGACGTGAGTGATATGCGTGCGACTCCGCCCGCAGTTTGCGTTTCTTGTTACGGATATAACAGCAGATGAAGCTCCGGGTAGTACTACAGAGTCCCTCCCCTGTCCACTATCTTCTCATTCTGTCTTTTTGAGTCAATCACAACCTTCTTCATTCCAAGAAAATGGGACGCCTAGATCTTAGCAAGATAACCCTGGTGCTCTTCCTCTATAAAAATTGCTGTAACTCATATAGATCTCTTACATACAGTATTCATTGAGGTAAACGATCGTTAGGTGGGTGTACACAGGACTGGACACAAACATATCACTCACCTCGAATTAAAATGACTAACAAAGCTGCTGAATGAAAATGCACTTACCCTAATGTGACGATGATGAATCAGGAATCCAGGCGGCCCTCACACAGAAGTCGGGTTTTTCAGGATAGGAATCTAAAGGATAAACCTTATTTCTAAGCCTAGTTGAGAAAAATTAGGCGGCAATCCACTCGAAAATTGTTCAATATCACACTTGTTAGCTTTTGCAATAATAAACAGAAAAATGTTGGGAATTCAGAGTATTCAGACGCGATTTACTGTTTTAAATCAGAAGATTATTCGGATTTTTAGAAGAGAAGTTTTCAATCTTTATATATCCACACGGCAGAAAAGAAGTGATAATTACCTCACATTCCGATAACCAGCGAGGTTCAAACCAGCCAGTGGCGGGAACAACAATGCCGAATAAGGTTCACGGTGTAACAAACATTTTGCATCACAGCATTGGGCCAACTTTATTATCAGATCTATGCAATTTTCTCCAAAATTACCTCCTTGATCCAGTAAAACCCGTTACCTTGCGTGTATTGTTTTATATTTTATTTGTTTCTCATTTGTAAAAAGGTGAGATAAATTCCAAAAAAATCTCAATAATTTGTCGCAAATGTCGTAAGCCATGGAAGCGAGGCCATGAACATGTCTGTTTATTTTTCTTTACATTTGTTTTGGCGAAAGCGAAAATGAATGTACCAAAAAGTGGCAAAACAAAAATAGTGTGATTGGGGTAACTGAAGATGTTTTGTTATTGGTCTACTTGAATCAACTATCAGCTAGATTCAGCCCTAATACTTTATGGGCAAAATGGTCTATGCTGAAAAGCTGCTTGGAAATGAAAAAAATGCCCCTGTTCGCAGGTTTGTTTTCCTTAAAAAAGGACCCCGCACACTTACTTAGGAAAAGCGGGTCCAGTGAATTTTCCCCATTTTTACATATTATATTTATATCAACCTTGAGAACAATATGTCAGATTTTCACGAAGGTCTTACATCCGGTTTGTTCTATAGGCCGTTCCAAAATTGCAGCTACGGAAAAATGGATCTTTAAATTTTGATGATAATTCATCTAATTTTCAGAATTTCATCATGATGCCTTGGGTTCTGAATAACAAGATATCACAGATATCCAAACACCGCCCATCACGTTAGGTTTCGTTATACAGGCTGTTCCATGAAGCTGTATAAGTAACTCAATGTAACTTTGTTAGTGACTTTAGGACCACCCTGAGTTTTTCAAAATATGATACCATGATGTATGTCCACCTCTGTAGGAAGTTTCATTAATGTACAAAGAATAGTTGCAAAATTATTCAGGTTTAAATTCGGATTTCATAGAATTTTTCTTCAAAACTTTCTGTAGTCGAGACTGCGGTCAAGGAATATAGGTTTTCATTCAGTATAATTATTATGATAGGTATTGACGGTCAGTCCAAAGGTGTTTTTATTCAGGAATGTACAGGATGGACAAAATTCGGTGTCACTAATCTCCTCATTTCGCTATCTCAAAATCTGTTTAATGTTTATATAGAAAAACAGTATTATCATTGCAGGTTGTTGTATCTTTGAGCACTCTAAGGAGTCATATTTTTGTGAATATTATACCATAAAAGTATTTCGACCTTTCTGAAAAATTTCACTCGTGTATAAATAATTAAAAGATTGTTGCCAAATCATTCAGGTTTTAGTTCAATATACACCATTACTTGAAATAATAATTATCAACAATTCACATAAAAATGTATCAGCTCAAAATATGAAATACTAATAATTCCAATCTCAAAATAGGGTTATTAACACGACTGATTAAACAATTGAAAGATTTAACAGTTGGAAGACTGAAGATTTTAGCTTTATATTTGTTACACCACTATATAATCTAGGACAGTTACTAGAAAAAGTCATGAAATATTCACTCCTGCATTCAAGATAGAATTCAAGAGTTGAGTAGAGGGGTACTTAATATTTCGCATATGCCGTATCCAAGAAACCAGAGTACGCTTGTTATGTGAGAACATGTCCCCAGGGTTCTGGCTCCAGTAATGGTGTATATTGAACTAAAACCTGAATGATTTGGCAACAATCTTTTAATTATTCATACACGAGTGAAATTTCTCACAAAGGTCGACATCCTTTTATGGTATAATATTTAAAAAAATATGCATCCTAAGACTGCTCAAAGATGCAACAACCTGGAACGATAATACTGTTTTTCTATGTAAACAGATTTTGAGATAGCGAAATAAGGATATTAGTGACAACGAATTATGTCCATCCTGTATATTCCTGAATAAAAACACCTTTGGACCGACCGTCAATACCTATCATAATAATTATACTGAATGAAAACCTATATTCCTTGACAGCAATCTCAACTATACTGATGATTTTCAAAGAAAAATTGTATGAAATCCGAATTTAAACCTGAATAATTTTGCAACTGTTCTTTGTACATTAATGAAACTTCCTACAGAGGTGGACATACATCATGGTATCATATTTTGAAAAACTCAGGGTGGTCCCAAAGTAACTAACAAAGTTACATTCAGTTACTTATATAGCTTCATGGAACAGCCTGTATAACGAAACTTTACGTGGTGGGCGGTGTTTGGATATCTGTGATATCTTGTTATTCAGAACCCAAGGCATCATGATGAAATTCTGAAAATTAGAAGAATTATCATCAAAATTTGAAGATACGTTTTTCCGTAGCTGCAATTTTGGAACGCCCTATAGAACAAACCGGATGTAAGACCTTCGTGAAAATCTGATATATTGTTCTCGAGGTTGATATAAATATAATATGTAAAAATGGGGAAAATTCACTGGACCCGCTTTTCCTAAGTAAGTGTGCGGGGTCCTTTATTGAAAAATATGACGTTTAGTTGTCATTTGCAGATTTCAAAAGGTAATAGCGTTTCTGAAAAGAAAAAATGAGCGTTATACGCCAAAAAAGGCCAAGGTATTAAGTAAAGAAGAGGCTGAACAATTTCTTTTACATGCTCCTGATGACCAGTGGTTGCTGGCGAAAATTGTAACAATATTTGGGATTTTTGGATGTTGTCGATGTGACGAAATTCTCTCCTTAAACATGAATGATGTAGAAGATATGGGAAAATACGTTATTGTGACATTGCGGCAAACAAAAAATTCAACAACAACAAGATTCACAATAACCGATGATGGCTGCAGCTTCAAGCCCTGCATGTTATACAGAAATTATGTAAATCTTCGGCCTCCTGGAACAGAAAGCCTAAGATTTTTTTTGACATACCGACATGGGAAGTGCATTTCCCTTAATGCTGGCCAGCACACTATTGGTGGTGTCCCAAAGCAAATAGCGAAATATTTAGGTTTAAAAGACCCAGAGTTATCCACCGGCCACTCTTTTCGCAGAACTGGAGCCACTATGGTTGCGGATTCGGGTGGAGATATTTTAGCACTAAAGCGTGCAGGAGGGTGGAAGAGACCCGAAATAGCGATGAGTTATGTCGATGATTCGGTCAACAAAAAAATCGAAATGTCTAGCAAATTATTTGGTAGTAAGGAGAGTACAAATGTTCTGCAGTCCTCGAGTTTAGCAGTTTCTGAGTCAACAGATGGTTCATCATCATCAGTATCAACTCTTTCATCATCGAAAATCTGTGTTACTGGAAATAACAATTGTACCATGATTTTCAACATATATGACGATAAAACTAAATGTAAATAATACTACTAACTTGTAAAAGTTTTGCAAGTTAACTGTCAGTTTTACAAGTTAGTGACTTGATAAAATAAAATTTCTTGATTAATATTGTGTTTTTGTAAACTGACGTTTACAAATAAGAAACGAATAAATATAATATTTCCAAAGCATATTTTGATGGCTATTTTATTTGTTTTCATTTCTCAATCAGAAGGTCTGATTCAAATAAGCGTGCAGGCATGATAAGCTATCATCCCTTGGTATTTGGTTGCTTAAATTCAGTATTGGTAGGGACATTTCTGCCTTTGTTGTGAACTCTGAAGTATTCTGATTTTCTCGATAGAGATTGAATCAAAATTCCTGGATGTGGCCCAACCAGGTTATATAAATCAACTTGTTGAGGCAAAAAACGGTTCAATTATCTACGAAGTCCACGATATGGAGGGCTGATAAGCGGTCTTAGTCTATCGACCTAGGGTATGCGACAAAAGCGTATATTCATATTGCACTGAAATCTATACGCTGCACGGGAATTTTACCAGTACACGAACTGAAATTTCTGATCGATTCTCAATATAATATACGTGGAACCCAATCGAATAACCACGCTGGATGAATGGCGCAAATGGATCAAAGCCGCGCTCAACAGGCCTATATAAATCGCCATAATTTTGGCCCAGCCACACCTTTTCAATAAAATAAATTCTCAGCTTCCCAGGCTTAATCAATTTATTAATAAACGTTCGTTCGTTCTCGTTTTGGCCAATCTGGTTTTTTATTTTCGTGTTTCAATAAACAGTTCTGGATCTAATTGAATGAATAGGGCCCCAGTGGTGGGCCCATGAATATTTTACTGTGGGCTAATTGCAATCTCCAATTAGCGGATCATTGCAGATCTGACTCAGAGCCGAATTCATTCATTTGATATTGGAGGAATAATGCAGAGCAGGACTGTGTGTATTCGAGTTGAACTGATTTGTTTGGATGGGTTTTTTAAGTTATTCCAAAACAATACCTGTCTGAAAATGATGTGTAGGTATATGTGAATTTTTTCTTAATCATTTACGACGAAGAAACACTGCTGGTTGGATGGCAGTAATGGAAATTACAATCCTTGAAGTATGGGTTATAAGGATTTGGTGCAGATTGATTTTTCTCCTGGACAACTTTTGCCCAATTATTACCATGTACAAAAAAATGTTCCTTTGAGATCCTATTAAATATCCAGTTAAGGATAGGTACATTGGGATTTTCATTCCTTGTGTTCTATAGATATAGGAGGGAGAACCCTTAAATATTTCAAAATAGAATCATATCAGTCCTGCCCTGGTTTCAGGTGGCTGCTTGGAACGCTCTTGCAATGAATTTATCCAATATGTCGCAAAATAACTACTTTGACGGTCGGTTATGGATACCAGTTATGACCATCTGACATTTTGCATTAATTATTGATGGCATTCTGACAAATAGTCGAAACATGTGCGAGCAATGTTTGAACCATAGTTATTGCCTAGTTTCATTTCTGAATATTTATGAAGATGACTTAAAATACACACAATACTGCCTCCAAGAGATGTTGAATGAATCCACAGACTGAAAGGGAGATGTGGAGAATACTGAATGATTATTTTCTAGAAGAATGAAGGAGTAGGTTGAAAGGGCCGAAATGCGAAACTATTCATCTCGAGTCCCAGAAAATAATCGTTTATCTTTGTTTAGGAATGGTTTATCTGTATTTGGGTTCTCAGATCAATTATAATTACTATTAACGAACTCTAATACCTACAGTGACCATATAGTGCTTAATTTATTGTGGAACTAGAATGTAGAAGCTGAATTGGCGAATTGATTGCTGTTTCTAGATTAATAGTTGAGGACTATTGCAGGGGTGTCTCAAAGGATGAAGCACTGACCTTATACGCTAGGAGGACATTCTATTTTATTGTTATTTGAGCTTTCAGACAAATATTCTCTATGCGGTATGATCAGCAAAATTTCCATAGCTACTGGCTCTTCAACGTGAGGAGGATGAAATTTTTTTATCGAAGCCTTATTGTATGCTTTTCACTATGATTTTGACGAAAGAAATCCCGATGTTTGTCTCGAATTTAGAACAACCCTATATAAGAAGGTACATATTTCATCATAAGTAAATGGAACACGGGATATACGTTATCTAAACCTGAAATTTCCCCTTTCTAGGATTCCATTTACTGAAGTAATGAATTATAATTTGACATACACTGCGCAAAAAAAGATTTATCTGACTTGGATTCCTAAGTCATTTAGAGTAGCTGGATAATTTTCTGAACTTCTCAGCCTTCTCTTGAGGTTGTCCCAAACCTGCTCAATCGGATTGAGATCTGGACTTCTTGCTGGCCATTCCATTCCAGAGACTTCAACCTCTTCAAGGTACTCCTGAACGATGCGCGCACGATGGGATCCGGCATTATCCAATTTTCACCAATGTATGGGGCAAATGGCACTACATGCTCTTCAAGAATGTTCCTCATATACTAATCAGCATTCATAGCTCCGTAATCAACTACCACTAGGTCTGTGCGAGCAGTCAGAGATATTCCACCCCATACCATAATCGATCCTCCCCCGAAACCAATAGTATTCAGGAAATTGTACTGAGCATATCTTTCATGTGGACGTCTGTATACAAGGGAACGTCGATCACAATGGTAGAGGCAGAATCTAGACTCATCTGTGAAGAGAACTCTTTCCCAATCGGCCTCTTCCCAATGGATATGCTCTCTCGCAAAATCCAAACGCGCCCTTCGATATAGGCTGGGTTGAGAGCTGGGCATCTTGCCGCGACACGAGGCCTTAAATCATATTCTCTGAGGCGATTTCTTATTGTCTGAGTGCAAATTTGCACCTCATGAGTTAGCTCAAGCTGATTTTGAACGAGGCGAGCGGTTGCAAACCGTTGTCTCAACGAAGAAACTCTCAATTAACGTTCTTGAATGACAGTTGTTACCCGTGGTCTACCCTGTCCTGGTCTCCGGATATTCATACCTGTCTCCCTGAATCGCTGCAACATTCTAGACACACTTGTATGGGAAACTCCAAAATTTCTGCAATTCTTGTGTATGTCAACTCTTCTTCTCGCAAAACTACCGCTTGGGCACATTCCTCTTGGATCAAATTGCGTGTTTCGCGTTGCATAGAGATAGAGTGTAGAAAATCAAACGAAAGAAAAACTATTGATCACTAGAATTGATCGAGAACAACTGATTTTAGAATGGAGCCAATACATTCAAAATCTGATAATATCATCTTTTCTTATTCCGGCTGGGAGAAAACATCTGTATTGAAGAAAAACGTTGAAAGTGGATAACATATGCATGCATAATTCTGATAAAAATAATTATCATTGAGAACGCCTTCAGTTGTAGAGTAAATTTGAGATTTCCATAATGTGCGTTAATTTTTTTGCGCAGTGTAGATGTTGGATAGGACCAGAGGGACGGAAGCTGTGACGGCTTGAAATTTCTAATTTTTCAAAAATGCCATTGGACAGGTGAAAATCTAAACGGTGATAATTAGGGCTTTGAATTTTTTTTTGGATTCAGCGACACCTCGAAAATATACATTTTGATACCAAAATCACCCATGTAGCCATCATAAGTAAAGAATTATGGCGTTTCATTTTTTTCGATTTTTCATTTTCGAGTTCTGTTGTCGAGCTCATACTCTTCGTGGAGTGGGTGTTATCGATCCGAACAATGCCTAATATTGAAGATTCTAATGGCTCGAATAACTACTCGATTGAATAACACCGTTAGATTCTCACAGATATACTTTTTTATTGACGAATATGGTGTTTTTGGGGGGTCTTACCCCTTAGTTGCCCATATTTTGCACAGAGAAGTTTCGAATTTTTCAAAAAATGCTATGTGACAGGTGATAATCCAAACTATGATAGTTAGGGCTTTGAATTATTTTTAATTGGATTCAGAGACCTCGAAAACATACATTTTGATACCAATATCACCCATGTAGCCATCATAAGTGAAGAATTATGTGGCCTGTTCCATACCTCAGCGATAAAAAAGTTTTGGATCGATTACATAAAGAAATTATGTTAGATTAAATAATGATATTGGATTAGGAAACTCCTTGCTTGTTTGGTTTTGTTCATGAAACATCATTCTGTAAACACCTATTTTTAAATTGACCGGCAACTGGTTTCAATAGCAATCAGATATCTACCAAAACACTTCTTTGGCCTTTTTCTTTCACACTAAAATTAATGATATTTTTCTGGTCCACGTCACCTATCGCGACAGGAAGCTGCTGTCACGCTCCTTTAAAATAACAAGTGAGCAAAGTTCATGAACAGACCGAGCGGTTCGGTTGACAATAACAAATGGGCATCTTTCCGAGTGAAAATGATGTATGCGTGTGGTCCAAGTGCCAACGACGACGGTGGGCGTCCCATCGACCCGATCTGAAACGTCGCGACGCGTGTCTGTCCTCCCTTCCGACCCCGCGAATTCCTCAGTTGAAATTCCTCCGTCATAGACGATTAGTTGCTAAAGTTAGCATGATGTGAAAAACAACGAGGAGATTTCATAGGAGCATCCTTCATATTTATGCGTGTGGAGTCTGTTTACTGGAATCTTGATATAACTCAGCCTTAGCTCCGGTGTTGCTGATGATTTCCGTTGATCTGGATTAAAATGAAAATAAAACACTTCGTGTACAAAAGTTGGGATATTAAAGTTTCCCAAAGATGGCCGCACTGGACTTGAAAATCGAATTTTCATTCGATGACATGCCAGCAAAGCCTGTAAGTTGCTTCATGCTAGTACATAGTTGAGTTTTTCTCAAGATAAAACACAGATCAATCAAATAATGATGTATTCATTTATTGAGTACAAGTACACATTCTTTATAAACGAAAAATGTAACAATTATTCAATATCTCTTCAGCAACACGATCACTCCAGTATCTTAATTTAATGCAAATAATAATAGTAAGGGTCCCATTACGTTTCCTTGTGGAACACCATATTTATGATCTTTGAGTATTGCCTTATGCTGAACAGAATGCTAAATACTTTCTCCACAATGTCACTTTGTGTTAGTGGATATAAGGAAAATATACAGGCTGAGTCTTTGACTTGTACATATATTTTAACTGTAGATTCATTTTTCCGAATTCGGCTCTGTTAAAAAGATATAGCCATTAAAAAAAAATTGGGCTCACAACGTCTCTGATATGATTCTCTGGAATTGATGCAATGTTCATATTTCTCGATAGAAATTGAGTTGATACATTTAGGAAATAATCAAGTACTAACCTTATTCGAATAATTCGATAATTTCAAAAAAACAGGTAGTTTCTTCGGATTATATCTGCAACTAAAAGCTACATTTATCCCACCAAAATAAGTTCCTTCTTCGATTTTTCTGCAGATTAGTTTGTAAACACTAATAACTTGTTCATATTTTCCTCGAAATTCCCAAACAATCTCATGAAGAAAGACATTTCTTTCAGATCATCAGAATTTATTATTAAACAATCTAACCTAATCTAATTTACGTATCGATTCTGTGAATGTTTGCACAGAAATTTCCAGAAGATGTTGTCAGCTTGCTGATATTTTCATTGAGGTTAAGGATTTTTCACGAAAAAGTATGAATATCTATGAATTCTGCCGTTTCCATCATAAATCGACTTTTCCGCGAAATTTATCACTACGCATGCGTAGAGCGAAAACCGGCGGATTGGTTATCTGGAGGCCAACTATAAACAATAACAAACCAGAGTCTCTGAACAAACTGTAAATGTAAACATTATGTGAAGTTCTGAATACATTCAGTGAATTATTGTTCGAATGTGATTATTATGTGATGTGAATTAATATAATTTTAACCGTGTCGAGTTTATAGAATTCCAAGAGGATCTTGTTTAGATAGAAACATCGTCACAGATTATCAGGTATCGTATTATTTTTCATTAATTTCAATTTAATAAGTAGGTTGTATCGAGACTCATCATTCATATCCGAATTTTGTATTTCATCGGCATTTTACTTCAATATGGTAACTATGAATTTTCAATAGAAACTGTGCGTATTAAATCCTCCTTGGTGTTCAATTTTATCTCCCACATTTGTGGGATTTTATTATTAAAATATCTCTACATCAACGTTTTCCATCGTTTGAATTTAAGTCTCGACAAAGTTGATAAATATTGTGACAACATTGTAAACTCGTTTAAAGACCAGAGAAGGAATAATATTCGATGATATTTAATTCACAGACGCATTCAGATTATTATTGAAATTGATAATTTTTTGTCAAATTTTTCCGGGTAAAATTTGAAATAACTCGAAAACGACGCGTTTTATTGAAAAAAAATAGGAATGCTTTTAGTTTCTTAAATGATTGATTCTTTCGAAAATATGAATCGTTAATCTTTTTAAAGTGGTTTTATGGTGTTTTATCGTGTATTGTGAAGTCGACTACCCTGTAACTTTCATACTAGTAGAGATATTGAATAGGTTTCGATTGAGGAATATGCACCACGAATAGAGTAAAAACTCAACCAAAATTCAGTTAATTTGAAATAACGGTTCCGAAGATATAAACAGAAAAGTGTTTTTTTCATGGATTTTCGACACCCTGTATCTTCGAAACCAAACCGGATTTTGAAAAATGGTATAGGAGAAAAGTGTTTCGTTTGATGAGAGGAATCTACAGTTAAAATATATGTACAAGTCAAAGACTCACCCTGTATACCTTTTATACATTCACTTATGCTTTTGACCACCATCATGTAATGAAAGTAGGTACTGCTGTACCTTCTAATGATGTTGAAAAAGATCTGGAAATGAAACAATTAGGTGCAAACTATATAATGCTTTGCCGTCAATAATATGAAATAGCTAACCAAGAAAGGAGAGAGGGATACGTCTATAAAATATAGGGGCTATTTGGGTGGCAGTCAAGAATTACAAATGCGTACTCTTTTTTCTTTTTTAACTCGAGCTTTCGGACAGTTTTAGCCCCTATATCCGAATAGACCAGATCAGTCGACTAAATACCTATATACATCTATAGGTTCAGCAGGGTATATTAATGGTACTCTAGCATGAAGAGTGTTCAGACAACAAATCTGTAATGTCGCTATCGACAAGAGTGGTTCAATTCTATTCATCTTCTATAGAACATGCTCAGATATCTTAAGATTGAGATGATGAATGTAACAGCAATGATTAAAAGGATATTGTTGAGCCTACTCCCCAAATTCTGATTTATCCAACCGAACGGATGGAACAGCTTGTATGTTCCCGTTGTAGTAAATAGCTTTCCACAAGCTTGTCACGCCATAAATTCGGGTTGAATTAAAACAAAAGGATTAATTATGGCATCCAGCCATCTCCTACCGAATTAACAGATTCTCAGATGTTCCTCATACACAGATAGCGAGGAGAAGTAGCTGGTATTAATAGTTGTACGGCATGGGACCGTAGCGAGGTATCTCAGAAATCAGATGCCGACTTAGCGCCTCATGTTCAATCCTATTAGAGGGACCTCGATCTTTTCATCCTGAAGAGAAGAATGGGATTTGTAGGAATCGAATACGGAGAGGGATTTTGAGACTCGTCGCAAGGGGTATCACACAGAACGTTTGTTTATTGATGTGTCGTATAGGGAGGAACTGGGGTAAGCTGGGAGACAAGCTGAAAAGGCAAGGATTGCAGGTGAAGGTATAAAAGAGGAGAATTGGAGAATAATCATGCGGACATCTGAAAATAGGAATACAGTGTCGCCAAAATCGACCCATTTTGAGAAATCTGACGAATTTTCTGAAGGGAGTTGAATTTAACGAATCACCTTCTTGTGAAGAACACTCCATTCTTGCTGGATAGATGAATCCTATATGGCTTGCCTAGGTGTAACTTCCTGACGCAGGGAAGATCCAAGCAGTTTCATACCAAAGCTGTATCCGGATTAGCTGGATGAGATTCTTTGTGCGGGACAGCAAGAACTCTACAGATCCTTTCGGTTGTTCTAGTCCTGCAGATACCAGGTAGGAGCTTGCTGTAGAAGCTCTCATAACGTCTCAGTTTCTGGGGTCGACTGTAACAGTTCTGAATTTCCTAAAAAGAATTCCACGCTAGGCCTCATGCCCTGATGCACAACTTTGCTACGCTGTCAACTATCGATTCGAGGAGATGAGTTGAGTGAAGCTTCTTCATCATCATTTTATAATTACGTGAATGTTAGAGATTACCTAGTACGGAATTTATTTCTGTAGCTTCGACAGTCGCTCATGACTATAATTAACTGGTTTCCGAGAACAAATTCATGAACGATTAACCCTAAAATACCCTTCTCCTCCGGCTGCATGGGCAGCAAACTTGGTTCCATATGGCTCGAGTACAATGCGTCGGGACATTGCCGCTAATTGAAACAATAGTCCTTCCAGTTATAACGTCAGTTACCGCCCTTAGTTGAACCGTAATCATATATACATTACGAGGAGAAAGTGTCATTCTCAGGCGGTCCAGATGTTCCTCCAACTTAGGTACGAGGAAATTAGCGGTAATCACAATCCAATTGTAGCTTTGATGAACACGGTGCGAGGGGAAAGATGGCGGCAGATCTATGGTCGTGTGAATGAGACTGGCTTAACTATCAGCAAATTGGATTCTACAGAGCCATGAAGATGTCACCTTCACGCGAGAAGACAAACGATGTCCTTTGGATAATTTTTTGGTTCTTCTGGAAAGCGATGAGGATCTCATTCAAATTCATACTATATGCAGTGGTTCCAGAGCTGATATAGCCCTCTGTATATCATCTCGTTACTTTGGAATCGTATAAGTGAGGATACAAATTTATGGATCTTATTACAGTGAGGAGGAAAGCTGAACAATATTAACCACATAACGTAAATCAATTACTCCAACTTGATGGCTTCATTTGTTAGTCAATTGGGGGAAAGAATCATGAACTGAATTACGTCAATCTGAGTACGTAATTGTTGATTAATGATCTCCGCTCTCGTGTCACATTTATTAATTATCCCCTGTGACATTTCTATGCGATGATTAAGTGACGTACACTCCACGCGAATAGATAAACACACTCTCTTCCCAATATTATCTGTTCGTTTGGAACGTATTTTCGAACGAATCGAACTGAGCTGCGTTTTCTGAGGTTATTCAACTTTTTATCAGGATATTCAGTTAAATACAGGGTGTAACTGAATAAGTGTAAAACATTTAAGGAGGTGATTCCTCATCGAAAAAAAGATAGGATCTTTCATATAAAGAAACTTCATTGGAGCATCCCTTGTTAAGATACAGCCCCTTAAAGGGGGTACATAAAATTTGTATAACAATTTTTTTCACAAGCACTGAAAAAGTTACAATATTGAAATTAACCTGACGTTTTGTACTACCAAAAAGACACTTAGCCAGTAATTTATTTGGTTTACCCCATGGTTTATTACCCTTTAATCGTTTAATGCAGGTACTAACTACAAAATAACAAAAATTCCAGTTCGCATTTATGACAATGTATCTCTGTAGTTGTTCGTAAAATAATGTTTTGCTGCTTACTGGTTTATTTTGGGCAAAAAACCCAAGAGACATTTTTTGTTTAGAATGAAACAGGCTATCGGAAATACATTTTTAAATGGTAAACAAATAATAAGACAAAAAGTTACATTGGAAATAAATTTTAGGGGTTGCGTTTTTCACCCCTTACAACCATGGGGTAAACCAAATAAATTACTGGTTAAGTGTCTTTTTGGTAGTACAAAACGTCAGGTTAATTTCAATATTGTAACTTTTTCAGTGCTTGGGAAAAAAATTGTTATACAAATTTTATGTACCCCCTTTAAGGGGCTGTATCTTAACAAGGGATGCTCCAATGAAGTTTCTTTATATGAAAGATCCTATCTTTTTTTCGATGAGGAATCACCTCCTTAAATGTTTTACACTTATTCAGTTACACCCTGTATGTACTCCATTCACTTTTATTTAATCACATAGGAGGTCATGGTTTCGTTTTCAGGAGAAAATATCGTTGATGACAAAATGACGTTGCCAGTTCCTTTGTTTACATCAAAGTAAAAATATCAAAGATATTCCACATTTTGTTAGTTCGAATCGATCGGCGATTTTGGGGCGAAATATCGATAGGAAATCGCCTATTTTTCCGTTCTTCGTCGTCCAGAAGAAGTTTCCCGTCGATATGAGAAATTTTGTGCAAGTGTCTTTTTTTCCTTTCACGACTTTTGGCGTGAGTACGAACGGCAAATTTGAATTGGACCAAAAATCGATTTATAAGCATAAATAGTAAGTACTAATCGATCTTTTTACACTTGATAACGAAGTTTTTTTAGGTATCTGGCCGTTTAGAAAGATTTCAAACGAAATTCCGGCCCCCCAGAAGTTTCGTTGGTTTCGGTATCGTTTTTGGTGCTCAAAATTTATTTGGAATGTGTAAATGGACAAAACAGGCTTCCTTATACGATTTTCTAACGAAAGCGACCGGAAAATATGGTTCAGGTAGGATATTCGAGGAATTATGAGGAAAGAACTTGCAGAATGAAATTGCACGTTTTTCGTAAGTACCTAAACGGGTTCTGGATGGCGATCATCGGTCTCTAAATGATTATTGTTGACGGTTTTCACGTTTCAGAAAAAAACACGTCGAGAAAGCTGAAAAAAGAAGAAATATGACTATATTGCATTCAACGGTAGGTGAATTCAGATTCCGATGAATTAAAATGTGTCACTGGAGCATTCATTCCTATCAACCCTTTGCCGAAAGTAGAGATAGGCTATATTGAACCAGAATACATAATTTTTTTCCATATTCCAGGAGTTTGTGTCTTACCTACTACAACTTTTCCAAGATAGGTTATTGTCAACAGTGACACCAAGCATTGAGATAGATGACTTCAATGGTGTTCCTATTCCTAGTAAGCTTATATTGAGTACAGCGAGATCGGCATGTCCAGATAAAAGACTTGCTTGTGTTGGGATAGAATAGAATTCTAAGTTATTGTTGTTCATATTCATGTTATCAACTATTCTTGTCCGTTCGTTTATGATTTGGCTAGCTGGTATCGGAGCCCAGTAAACCAATCAGTGCACCGAACATGAAGTTGTCTACAGCAAAATGTTGACGTGAAGCAGAAAAAGTGTTGGTGCCGGAATCGTTCCCTGTGGAACACCAGCATTAATGGGTAGAGTATCAGATGAAACTCCATCGACCAATATATGGAGAGACCTATTTGTGAGAAAGTTAGCTATCAGGGGGAAGGTTTAAGATGAAAACTTGGCGAGAAGTTCCTGGTGCCAGACTCGATCGGTCTTGGAGAGACATCCAGTGTTCCAGACGAAAACTTTCTGATAACACAGTTTCTCGAGAATCAGTTCCAGAGGAGCTCGACGTAGAAACAACGTTTATCAAGTTTTGACAATTGAGAATCCGATAGGTTTGTCTTATCGATAACGTCTATGCCAAATAATTGGTTGCATGCAAGTTGGACAAGTCTATGACATTGGTGCTAGAACATAACAATGTTTTTCATCGAAGAAATCCACATTTCAATAGTTGGTGGCCTTTTCTCGATTTCATCTCTAGAATTTCTTCTTTCATCAGTGGAAATGTAAACAAAGGTTTGTTCTTACAATGTCCTAGAAGTGTTAAAGTATACAGAGCAAATGAAAGTAAATCTACATCTAGAGAAGGTGAAATCTTTGGGAAACATTCACAGAAATTGGAAACCTCTGCAATGGACGCTTCAGGTGTATTTGAATGGTCGGTAATTTCTGAAAAGAAGAAACTTGCCCCAATAACGTCATTAATTGCAATTTTTCCGCAAACCAAATTCTCGGATGCCTTGTTCGTTGAGCAACAAGTTCGACTTCCATATCGAGAGACAGCAGCTAACGAGATCGAGAGCTTACTGCCGCACTCCAGAAGCTAACAACCCACTGCTCTGAATTAGAGCCCTAATTACCAAGTAGCCGTATTTTCATCGGTCTATGCACGTAAAATATTTGGTTGCTGAGTACAGCCCACACGGTCATTGTATTTAACTACCAGTTAAATTATTGTATTACTTATAACGCTCACGTTTACGGCCCACATTTTTATGTATAATCGATCGTATCGAAGCCCGTCCGAATGGTTAATAAACAACCAGATATGGGTTCAGATGGTGTCCGGACTGGTACAAAAGACAATTTTATGTTAAATATTCGTTTGGATGGAACACGGTCACATTCGATCCGATAAGTTATTGCTATTGTTTTTGTGACTGAAAATTCGTCTTTGTAGTGGGCGTGAGGCCTGAACAGAACGATTTCAAATGGTATCTGAACATCAGAAAAGACGTGGACATAAAATGGGGATTTTATGGTTTTACACTTGTATTTCTTTTGGGAATATTCAATTGGACATCACTAACAAAAGAGCTGTAGCAATATGAATAAACTTTATCGATTTTACAGCGTGTTCTACTTCCAAAGCTTCACATTAGTTACTCGAAAATAATAGAAAATTGATATACATAATTCCTTTTCTTTTTGTGGACGAGATATTATGTTCTTTCAATTCTTTTTGGAGGTTCAAGGTTCAACTTTTCACGATCTAAACCAACCAATATACAGGTAAGTTTTTGACTTCTACATATAGTAAACTCTATATTCTTGATGTCAAAAGAACACAGTTTTTATTTTCCTTTTTTTGGATTTCGTCGAGAGTTATTTGGACAAGAGACTAAAATATCGAAAATATTCAGTGATAAATTAAAAATCACAGGGAGAAGTAATTGGTTCAATTTTTTTTATTTTATATTTAAATTCACTCCTTGAAATTCAAGTCGAAGGTTCAATTCTATGCGGATGATACAGCGTTGATCCTAAAAGGTGACAGTTGGCCTGCGGTGAAAGATAACTTGCGTAGAGCTTAGGAAAAATTAGAAATATGGCTTCACAAATATATAAATATCTTCGGAAAACCACTTCGATACCTCAATATGAAATAGTACTGTGGCTCTCAAGCGAGCGGTATTCGGTCCATTCAAAGGCTCGTATAAAAAGAAAATGAGGTGTTCGGCTGCATACCTGACGCAAAGTCATTGGCAGCCGAAAATGTATGGCTCCAGAATATTTAATCATTCCGATGCTGAAAAAGACAATCTAATTAACACAATTAAAGTGTAAGAAGTTAATACATATACCTAACTGGCATTCCCCATCTCATTCCACCAAGGGTATTCACCCTGAACGTGTCCTGAGTTTATAATTTTGAAGAGGAGCTAGCTTATGATGTCTTGGCGATACCCTGCTCCTCAGTCCTCAGATGACATTCTCCGAGACATATACTCCATTCACTTTTATTTAATCATATAGGAGGTCATGGTTTCATTTTCAGGAGTTGGTGCACCTGATAAAAAGTCTGTGCGCGTACAGAAAATATCGTTAAAAACGACGTTGCCAGTTCCTTTGTTAACATCAAAGTAAAAGTATCAAAGATATTCCACATTTTGTTAGTTCGAATCGATCGGCGATTTTGGGGCGAAATATCGATAGGAAATCGCCTATTTTCCCGTCGATATGAGAAATTTTGTGCAAGTGTCATTTTTTCCTTTGACGACTTTTGGCGTGGGTACGAACGGCAAATTTGAATTGGACCAAAAATCGATTTATAAGCATAAATAAAGCGAAAGTGAGTACTAATCGACCTTTTTACACTTGATAACGAAGTTCTTTTTAGGTATCTGGCCGTTTAGATAGATTTCAAACGAAATTCCGGTCCCCCAGAAGTTTGGTTAGTTTCGGTATCGTTTTTGGTGCTCAAAATTTATTTGGAATGTGAAATGGACAGAAAAGGCTTCCTTATACGATTTTCTAACGAAAGCGACCGGAAAATATGGTTCAGGTAGGATTTTCGAGGAATTATGAGGAAAGAACTTGCAGAATGAGATTGCACGATTTTCGTAAGTACCAAAACGGGTTCTGGATGGCCATCATCGGTCTCTAAATGATTATTGTTGATCGTTTTCACGTTTCAGAAAAGAAACACGTCGAAAAAGGTGACAAAAAATGACTATATTGCATTCAACGGCAGTTGAATTCAGATTCCGATGAATTGAAATGTGTCAATGGAGCTCTCATTCCTATCAATCCTTTGCCGAAAGTAGAAATAGGCTATATTGAACCAGAATACATCGGTTTTTTTTATATTCCAGGAGTTTGTGTCTTATTTTAGAACAGGTGAATGATACCTAAATGTGAAGCATATGTTTGACCTATTAAATTTCATTTGTATAAACCTACTGTGGTAGTAATGTATGAATATTTTTTAAACTAATAAATTACTATACAATCAGAATATTTTACTCCTTGCTCATAAGATCAAATAAATGAAATGTATATCTATAAAGCTTTCAGGACATTCTTGCTTAGTAATTTATAGGTAACCAAAAATAATAAAAATTCAATTTCTATTGAATTGAAATTATTAGTTTCTCTTTAAACAAATTCGTTAAATTAGTTATAATGTTTATTCTGTTTGTGATGAATGAATAAAACCGTTATTTATTTGAAAAAAAAAAATATTAGAAATAGAAATGTTGCACTCTCACAATCATATCACATACAATATCATAATGAAAACAAAGCACATCGAAAAATCCTTGCAATCATAAATCCAAAAACTCCTTTACAGGTAGAATATTATTCACAATTTTCTGTTGTGTTCTCCAAAATGAAATATACATTCTGAGAAATACGCTAAGAATGTAGAAATGGCAACATAGTGTTGACTTGGAACATAAAATATTTTGAAAAACGTCATAACTTCGAAACAGAGTGGAATGTGTCAAATTTCCAAGGCCAGAGTTGTGATTTTATAATTGTGAATGGAGAATATGTATAAGTAGGATTCATTGTTTCAAGAATTTCCGAATTAGGTGTTCAAATTCAGTTTAATATTTTGATTTGCAGTGGGTTTCACAAAGCGCAATCACCAGTGATCCGAGATCAATGGATTCTCTGATTGTTGAACTGTCAAATCGCGTTGATTCTAGATCAACCTCCGATCACCTGTGATTACGCTTTGTGAAACCCACCGTTAGCGTCATCAATTCTGATTTCCTGTTGAAATTCTGATATGGTGATTGGAATGAATATATTTGTAGTGATTGGACGAAGAGTGATGAGCCAGAGACGGAGCCTTGAGGAACACCAATTTTTTATTCGTCAAGTTACAAAGGAAACATGGTGACATTCAACTCAAACTGCCATTCCATTCGTTTTGAGATGAGTATTGTACAGTTTACAATCACGATTCTCTTCGTAATCTCCTCTACTCTTTCAAACTAGAACTGCCACTCCTGTCTTATTCCAGTCAATTTCTTCCAGCCACCAGTGCTCCCGATGCCGAATCGGAAGACAAGTGGCGATAAAAGGACGAACAGGAGCTAACTAATTTGAATAGTCTCCGTCGCATAGACAATGGAACAGATACTAAATAAGAAGTCTCTTCATAAAGGCCGTCGAAGTCTACCATTACCGGTTATAATGGGGGGCCTAAAGTCGTATTAGCCGCGGGGGAATAACCGAATACCGCCGCCTGTATTGTCTAAGATCCCGCAGCTCTCTATCTCTTGTGCAATCCTGGTTGAATACAGCGGTCTCTTCATTAGTGGTTTTCATCCCCCGCTGCCCGTCCGTCCCTCCATTGTGCCCAACGTAAAAGCTTATGTCACTAGCAAATATCTATGAACAAACAGGGAGATGGAGACGGACAAGATAGGAGCGAACTATTGTCGGCTGGTTTCCGGAATAAATTCGAGAGGTCCTGCTCTCAGATCGTTCGGGATTCGGCCAGGATGTAACCCTGCGCCTGAAGGGACCATTGATAAGTGATCGGGTTCAGGATACAAGATCTATCGCATTTTTTGTCGGGTGGAGATTTTTTTCGAGATATCCATGATAGTATCTGTGCTGCACAGAAGGGTTCAGGTGAAACGGGTTCAACCTTTGAAGCACTTTTCGCAAGTGTGTCAGTTTTCTCATTACCCTTATTACCACAGGCACCCATAAGAGAGTCAATTTGTTGCCTCTGACAAGTTGCTTTATGGTATTGCGGCATTCCCATTTGAGCACTCAGCACTGGCAAATAGATTCCGGAGTGCTGATTGACGGTTGCAATATTTATGCACGTCCCTTTGAGGTACCTTTTCAAACACTCTTGCCAGACAGTATTTTCGCCTGTAAAACGAAAAAGTTCTTGCCCTATTGGCACGGAAAGTCTCAGTTTGAACCAAATACTCCTATGTCTGTTTCCTCACCAGAATTTGATCCCTCAGTGTACCATATGGATGACTTTTTCTCTAGTCCTCAGCGCATGTCACGTATGGCCGTGGTAAAGGGTGTTTCGAAATCGAAAGTAGTTGGTATTACGTCCGAGGATTTTGCCAAGTTGACCGAGTCTCGGACCGAGTCTATGTAGATGTAGTATACAGGGTGAGTCTTTCACTTGTACATATATTTTAACTGTAGATTCCTCTTATCAAACGAAACACTTTCGTCGAAAATCCTTGAAAAAAACACTTTTTTGTTTATATCTTCGGAACCGTTATTTCAAATGAACTGAATTTTGGTTCACTGGTTACTCTATTCATGGTGCATATTCCTCAATCGAAACCTATTCAATATCTCTCCTAGTATAAAAGTTACAGGGTAGTCGACTCATCAATACACGCTAAAACACCATAAAACCACTTTAAAAAGATAAACGGTTCATATTTTCGAAAGAATCAATCATTTAAGAAACTGTAAGTATTCCTATTTTTTTTCAATAAAACGCGTTGTTTTCGAGTTATTTCAAAGTTTTCCCGGAAAAATTTGACGACAAATCATTAATTTCAAGAATAATCTGAATGCGTCTCTGAATTAAATATCGAATATTATTCTCTGGTCTCTAAACGAGTTTACAATGTTGTCACAATATTTATCAACTTTGTCGAGACTTGAATTCAAATGATGGAAAACGTATGTAGAGATATTTTAATAATAAAATCCCACAAATGTGGGAGACAAAATCGAATACCAAGGAGCATTTAAAACCCACAGTTTCAATTAAAAATTCATTGTTAGCGGTCCATATTGAAGTTAAATGTCGATGAAATACAAAATTCGAATATGAATGATGAATCTCGATACAAACTACTTATTAAATTCAAATTAATGAAAAATAATATGATACCTGATAATCTGTAACGATGTTTCTATCTAAACAATATCCTCTTAGAATTTCATAAACTCGGCACGTTTCATTTGATATTAATTCAGTTCACATAATAATCACATTATAACAATAATTCACTGAATGTATTCAGAACTTCACATAATGTTTACACTGTTTACAGTTTGTTATTGTTTATCGTTGGCAGCGCCTCCAAGGGTAATTGAGATAACCAATCCGTCGGTTTATACGCATGCGTGGTGAAATTTCGCGGCAAAGTCGATTTATGATGGAAACGGCAGAATTCATAGATATTTATACTATGTTTCGTAAAAAATCCTCAACCTCAATGAAAATATCAGCAAGCTGACAACATATTCTTGAAATTTCTTTGCAAACATTCACAGAATGTATACAAAATAGATTAGGTTAGATTGTTTAATAATAAATTCTGGTGATCTGAATGAAGAGTCTTTCTTCATGAGATTGTTTGGGAATTTCGAGGAAAATATGAACAAGTTATTAGTGTTTACAAACTAATCTGCAGAAAATCGAAGAAGGAACTTGATTTGATGAGAGAAATGTGGCTTTTTAGTTGAAAAGCCACATGAAACCGGGTGCCGGATGAAACTAACTGTTTTTGTTGAAATTATCGTGTCTGCAACATTTTTATTCCAATTAGGTTAGTACTTGAGTATTCCCTAGATGTATAAACCCAATTCAATCGAGAAATATGAACTTTGAATCAATTCCACAGTATAATTTCAGGGACGTTATTAGCCCAATTTTTTCTCAAATGACTATACCTTTTTATAGAGCCGAATTCGAAAAAATAGAAAATGAAAAAAGGTTTCTTTTGGCCTCACGAATCTACAGTTGAAATATATGTACAAGTCAAAGTCTCATCCTATATGTATAGCGCGGGGACGAAAACAAAAGTAGATCCATCAGTTTGGTAGTCTCCGTTCTACGTGAAAGAAGTGAAGGAGCTAAAGCCTGCTGAGTTAAAGAATACTCAGAAGATCCTGAACGATCCTGTCGAAATTCCGAATCCAGCCCTGCGTTTACCTGGTCTGAATGCAATAATGTAACGCCACGCAATCTCCTCTGAGGGTTCCGCCCATAATCGTATTGTTTCTTCGGTAGTTTTCAAATTTGTCACGACTGAATCCTGTATATTGCCTCATTTCGAAGTCGATGCGAACATAATTCCGTTCGACGCATTAACCTGTGGCGAAATCCTGCGATCTCGAGAAAAAACTCTTCTCTATCCTGTTGAATTATAGAATAACTTCCACTGCATGTATTGAGCTGTCAGCCTTCGTCAAATAAATTACCTAATATAACCCATTCCAGGCAGACCGACTGCCACAAAACCAGAAAAACGCACCGTCAAAGAAATAAGAAATATATCGCAATGTTTAATTTCATTGCCAGTGACGTTCCTATAAATTATAACTTACTTGTTGTGAAGAAGTCGAAACTATAAGAAGTTGTCTGGTTCAAAGTACCATCTTATTGTGTCCATTAAGACAGGGCGTTTGTTTTTCAATTCAAGGAGACCGCATTCCTTTCGCATTAAATTCTTGTCTGGGTTATAAATTTCGTAGTCCGGACTGCTCTTGACCGTACCTACTGTGTTTCTGTTACTGGCCTTGCCTCAGGAATTGGAAAACACGTTGATCAATTCTAGGAGTTTTCCAATATAGGAAATTTATAACTATATTAGGTGATGGATCGTCTGGCTGAAAGAAAGAGGAAAACTCCTTCAGGCTGCTCATTAGTGAATCTCCTTTTATGTCTCTCAATTCTCATTGGTCTTAGTCAAATCACCAATGTTGGAAGACAAGACTATCAGTTTCACATATATTTTAATTCGCAGTCGACAAAAAGAAATTCTGTGGAGAATTGCTTCTTTTGTGGCGCGAAAAGGAATGCGAAATATCTATATCTAGCGCAGTGGTTAGCGTTAGAGTGTTGGATCAGGATCTGTAGATCCCGGGTTCAATCCCGGCTAGTAAAAAAAAATTCCTAGCAAGATGGTAGCGCACACTTTCTACTGTTGGGTCTAAAAGAATCCATAGGAACGTAGAAACGTAGTGATTTCTGGATGGCGACTGGGTGGTATCACATGCACGAAACGATTTAAGGTCATAATGTATCAAAAACCTTCATATAGGTTAGCTCTGTGATGAAACTTCTCAACCAAATCTTACTGGTGGGGCAATGTACGAGGATATATTAAAAAGTTCCTAGCCTACTATAGAATCAAACAAAATTTCAATGTCAAAATGTTTTATTACTCAACATATTCTCCTCTGAATTGAATACATTTATTACAGCGAACCTGCAACGTCTCTAGACCTTTCAGAAAAAATTTTTGTTCTTGCTCTGCAAACCAGTCCTCACAGCTTTTATAACCTCCTCATTGCAAGAAAATCTACGACCTTTTAAACTTTTTTTCAGTTAAGGAAAGAGATGATAGTCGGACGGAGCCACATCTGGTGAATAAAAGGGGTGTTCTGGTAATTCTAACCCTATAATCACGAATTTTTTGCATGGAAACATGAGATTTGTGTACTGGGGCGTTGTCCTGTAAAAACAAAACACCTTTGTTTACCTTTCCGCGTCTTTTCTCTTAAATTTTTTCCCGTAGAGTGGTCAGTAATGCCGAATAGTAATCTCCAGTTATTGTTCTACCCTTATCCAAAAAATCAATCATGATTACTCCATGGCAATCCCAAAAAAACTGAAGCAAGAACTTTTCCAGCAGATTTTTGGACACGAAACTTCCTAGGTCATGGAGAACCAGAGTGTCGCCATTCCATCGATTGTTGCTTTGTTTCTGGATCGTAAAAATGTACCCAAGTCTCATCCAAGTAACAATTTGGTTTAAGAAGTCTACATCGTTTTCAAATCGAGCACAGATCGAACGCGATGCTTCTAACCTTGCACGCTTTTGGTCAACATTCAAACATTTGGGGATCTATTTTGCAGAAATTTTTCTCATGTCCAAATTGAGGTGAACTAGATGATGAACGCGTTCGTATGAAATCTTCAGTGCTTCAGATATCCGTTTTAGCCCAATTCGACGGTCTGATAAAATCATGTCATGAACTTCATCGATATTTTCGGGGACTGACACAGAAACTGGCCTTCCCGATAGGTCATCATCTTCAATGGAAAATTTACCTCTTTTGAAGCTTGCAGTCCAATTTTTCACGGTCGCATATGAAGGACATTGATCACCAAAGGTATTAAGCATATCTTCGTAAATCTGCTTACCTCTTAACCCTTTTAAATACTTGATGATGGCTCGATACTCCAATTTTTAGAGTTTTATACAATTTCGATGAACATCTTTTTTTTAATCTATTGCGTAACTCTGATTTACTTTTTTGACGACGAACTTTATACTGACACTTCTAATAAGTTGTTGTTCGTTGATATGGTATCGCTTTATTTTGTTTATGCATGGAACTGGTCTAGGCTAACTAGATATCAATACATCCTCGTACCTCGTACATCAAAAGTCGGAAACCAATCTGAACTACTAATAATATTTGGGCTGATAATACACCTAAATGAATTGCATCAATATTGTCCTCTTTTTGTTTTATTCTATGATTATAAAACCGTTAATTATACAAGTTAACATTCGAATCCCTACATATGAATCGTGAATATTCCAATCGAATAAAATTCCCAGTCACAACGGTACTCGGCAAATTCATATCCATACGAATATAGCAATTAATTAAGCCTAAAAAAAGGTAATGCTCCGTAATAAAATTCCACGTTTTGCTCGCGGAGTGATTATAAATAAAGCCCATCTATCGACCGAAAGCAAATTAGATTCAAACCGAAAATGTACACAGTCTAATTGAAGGTAATGCAATTTTCATCAGGGTGAATAAATTGGATTTTCTGCGGTTATGTTAGAACTACCTCCCAACGCAAATCCAAAACACATCCGTTTATGTCTGCTTTCAGTAATGCTCCGAATGTCTGCCTTTAATTTCAGTTTGTTCTACGCGGCTTAAACTCGTTCAAAATAGAATTTGTCCTGATTACAACACAATTCTGATGCACGGGAAAACGACAAGTCGATTTTCCGAAAATCGGAAGCTGAGCTTGAAAAAGTTCTTTCGTCATAAAAAAAAATATTCTTCGTTTAATGCTGTGTCGATTTTTCGCGGTAGTCGAAAGCAAAACTAATTTTTTGGAAGTTTAAAATGGTTCTGTGTTCATCATATCAGCAGTTTGTACAGAATATCGTCATTGAAGTTGAAATCTGGAATCAAAGAATTTCAAGATATTGAAAACATCGGTTTAAAGATCTTCATACATCAATGCAACATGAGGATAACTTCAACAGATATGCTCAAAGTATTTTTCTGAGTAGACACGACATCGAAAACTTCGAAACTCTCGTTATTACTGGAATGAAATTTCTACGTCGAATTCAAACAACAGAATTAATTTTTTTCTCTCCGAGAGCAAACAATTTTCCCGAAGAACTCGAAATTGTCTTCCAGTCATCTCTGTGTTACATCAAAGATCAGGCGAGAACCAATTATGCTTCAATTCTACACGATTTCAGTCTCAGCTTGCGTTGGAAGAATTCATTACATCCGACCATTATTCCGAAATGAGCTCCCATGAAAGTTAGAGAAAAAGTTTTTTATTCTCCCTTTTCAATTTCCCGACACGGAGTTGAGTTTTAATGTTGCATTTCGCGAGCCCACGAGTATTAAATTGGAAAAATTTCGAACTAAGGCGCCACCTACACTTCCAAAACGAAATTCAGTTAACAACGCAAACAACGCGAAAGTTTCAAATTAAGTAGAACTCATTGGCGTTCTTGGAATCAGTGCGAGTAAGAAAAGTTCAGAGGGTATAAGCCTGGATATATTGAGGTTCATCTAATGGCTTTTTTACTCAGGAAAACTTGTCGATGTGATTCGTGAAAGCTTGTGGGGTAGAAATGTTCTGTGAAAGTTTGATTTGTGGGTGGAAAATGGATGGAGCTCACATCGTACATTCTGTCTTATCTTCTGAAACTTCAAGATCCAATATAGGAGTTCCAATGAAGATGAAGTGACTCAATAACACGAATTCAGCATAATCAAATCAATAATTATTCCTAGTACCTACCTACTACTTACGCAGGTATTATAAGGAACAGCAATGAGGAAATTTACAAAAAAAATGCACAATAGATGCCCCAATGGTATATAACCAACGAACAGATCAGGAAAGAACTTAAGATAGAAACACTAGAAGAAATTATAGACAAACAGACACAGAAACTGAGAGAAGGGATAAAAGGACAGAAGAATGAACAACTGTGAGACATACTGAAGATTCCAGTGAGAAAAACAAACAAGAGAACATACCTCATGAATTGAGAGCAGGCAATGAAAAGAAGAAGTTGGGAAAACCGAAAATTGAAGAGAATAAGTGCTTCTCGCAAAGCAAATGTAGAAAGACCATAAAAAAAGATGAGAGGCGAATAATGAACCAGAGATCTTAGAAGACAAAAGCGGAAAAACTTTTCCAATTGAGGAATTATAACGTTGAATTTACTGTCGATTTTTAGTATACGAGGATATATTGAAAAATTCTTAGCCTACTATAGAACCAAACAAAATTTCAATGTCAAAATATTTTTTTACTCAACATATTCTCCTCTGAATTGACTACATTTATTACAGCGAATCTGCAACGGCTCTAGATCTTTAAAAAAAAATGTTTCTTCTTGCTCTACAAACCAGTACTCCACAGCTGTTATTACCTCCTCGTTGGAAGAAAATTCACGACCTTTTGAACTTTTTTTCAGTTGAGGAAAGAGATGACAGTCGGACAGAGCCAAATCTGGTGAATAAGGGGGGTGTTCTAGTAATTCTAACCCTAAATCACGAATTTGTTGCATGGCAACATGAGATTTGTTTACTGGGGCGTTTTCCTGTAAAAACAAAATACCTTTGGATAGCTTTCCGCGTCTTTTTTCTATGAATTTTTTCCGTAGAGTGATCAGTTATGTCGAATAGTAATCTCCAGTTATTGTTCTACCCTTATCCAAAAAATCAATCATGATGGCAATCCCAAAAAACTGATGCAAGAACTTTTTCAGCAGATTTTTGGACACGAAACTTCTTAGGTCTTGGAGAACCAGAGTGTCGGTCGCCATTCCATCGATTGTTGCTTAGTTTCTGGATCGTAGAAATGTACCCAAGTCTCATCAATGGTAACAATTCGGTTTAAGAAGTCTGCATCGTTTTCAAATGGAGCACAGATCGGACCCGTTTCATCTACCCCTGCACGCTTTTGGTCAACATTCAAACATTTGGGGATCCATTTTGCAGAAATTTTTCTCATGTCCAAATTGACGTGAACTATATGCTCGCGTTCGTATGAAATCTTCAGTGCTTCAGATATCCGTTTTAGCCCAAGTCGACGCTCTGATAAAATCATGTCATGAACTGCATCGATATTTTCGGGGACTGACACAGAAACTGGCCTTCCCGATTGGTCATCATCTTCAATGGAAAATTTACCTCTTCTGAAGCTTGCAGTCCAATTTTTCACGGTCGCATACGAGGGACATTGATCACCAAGGGTATTAAGCATATCTTCTTAAATCTGCTAACCTCTTAACCCTTTTAAATACATGTACTTGATGATGGCTCGGCACTCCAATTTTTCGATTTTTACAATTTCAGTGGACATCGTTCTTTTTTAAATTTATTGCGTAACTCTGGTTTACTTTTTTGACGTCGAACTCAACACTGTCACTTCTAATAAGTTATTGTTCGTTGATATGGTATCGCAATATTTTGTTTATCTATGGAACAGGTCTAGGCTAACTAGATATCAATACATCCTCGTATATCAGAATAAACCCTTTTTACTTGAGTCAAAAATATCTGAGCAAGCATAAAAATCAATATCTCCGAAAGACGTAGTTCACTGCAAAAACAGCAACATTCTTTCCATCTACTTCTTCTACATCCAGAAGTGGACATCACACGGCGAAGTGATGCCATAAATTGTCGAATCCCAGTCCATATCGGAGAGTCCATCAACTTTCAGATTGTTATAGACGACTTTTTAATTAGCGATGATCGAATAATATGATTGCATACCAGTCGCCTCACGACATAGCTGGATGTGGCGAACTCTCTGATGAATGTTGCCAGTTGTTGAAGATAACATCACTACATTCTGCAGACATTTCAGGAATGAACTATCATCTATGTATAAGAATTCACTGAGTTATTCGCATCTAGAGTATTTTATGATTAATTAATATTGAACGATCTATATTGATAATTATTTCGACCAAGAAAACATAGAAAAACGTTATTGCAGTAAACCTATAAGTAGCAATTTTTATAAAAAACTGGATGGAGTCGCTATAGGTTACCCTCTAAGACCTTCCATTTCCGATTTATTCATGGAAACATTCAGAAAGAACGCCATTAAATCAGCCCCAAAGAAACCATCCAAATGGCACGATATATGAAATATACCTTCTTGATTTGGAGTCACTGAACATCTGAATGTCTTTCTTGAACATCATGTTCAGAGTGCCTGGTTGCCTGCGATCTGCAATGATGGAACTTAACCTGAATTCAAAGTGGAGGGGATGATCCGACCAGGGATGCTGGAGAAGGGGCTACGGCTGTGAATGCAGCTATACTGCGATAGATAGCACACCAATTCGGAGCAGTCAATCGTCGGGTTACAACCTACGACTGAGATATCTCTGAATATACCTAGCGTAGTTATAGGCGAAACATAACATGAAATTCCTATCTAGAAAGCTTGGAATATTCTAATTTTGAACTTGAAATGGTGTAGATCAGAACAGAACTGCCGGTGCTCCGATCGGAATGCATAATTCAAGCTTCAATACATAAAACCGAATTAAAATATCAAGTTCGAAGTGCCAAAGCCACGTTTACACAACGTGCCCAAACATCCCACCCCGTATCGACCGGTTTAAGCCCCCTTTGCCGATATCCAACTGTGCTTTGAAGCGGAAACGATCTCCCAGGTATTTATTTAGGTTTCCTAATGTATTTCCCGAAATCTGGGTGATACTGAAGGATACGAAAAGTTTTATCGGCTCGTTTGCCCGAGAGTCAATTTCATCCCGATGTGAGGTGAATAATATCGGGACCCGGACTTTTCCCATCATCCTCTACAAATACTCTGTCATTGGGGATTTTTAAATTTCCACCAGCTCGAGCACGCGGCATTCATCACCCGATCGCTTCGCAGAGTTTCATCGCTTAGAAGAATTCCGGAGGAAAACAAGATCGAGTGCTTCCCTTAAATTTATCGGGAAACATAATTTGGATGCCTGTTTTAATACGTTATTTCCGCATCGGGGCAAGAATGCCTTCCGCCCTCTTGTGTCTGGTTGATGGACTAGCTTCCGAATTGGTGGAACGTATTTTCGGGCTACTTTGATCAGAAATTGCTTACATACACACATCGTCAAAATTCTTGCAGAATAATAAGAAATTATTTGAGGAACAGGAACTTTTGTGTGAAAATAGATAATGTTCATTGCACACTCAGATATTTAGAAGCAGGGGTTCCTCAAGGATCCATATTAGGACCGCTACTATATAACATATACATACACGATATACCAAGATATGCAAGATGCCTGCCTGCTTGCTCTATACGCAGACGATACGGGCATAGCAATTAGGCACAGAAATGCAAAAATAATTCACAAAAGACTTCAAGAAGCTGCGAATGATATCAGTCGATGGTGCAACAGATGGAAAATCAAAATCAATGGAGAAAGGATTAAACAATACTCTTTCAATAGAGAAGACTGAAGATGGACTCGAAGATATCCATAGACGATAATGAAATAGAATTACAGTTACAGAATGAAGCTAAATACCTAGGAGTAATATTAGACAAAGGACTAACGTGGAAAGAGCACATTAAGTATGCAGTGGATAAAACGAATGTAGCAATGAGAGGACTATACCCGATTAGAGGCAGAAGAAGCCAAATGAACAGAAACACTAAATGGAGGATCATAAAAGCAGTCGCCAGACCACAGCTAACTTTAGGATCAACAGCATGGGGCTATGCATCAAGAACCCATATAAAGAAGATACAAAGTACAGAAAACCAATTTCTGAGATGGGCATTAGACGCCCCCTGGTTTGTTAGGAATGAACAAATCCGAAAAGACATAAAATGGGAGTCCATTACTACATTCATCGAATGAAAAGCTGCAAAAGCCTATGAAAGAGCTAGTGAACATCCAAATGAGGACCTTAGGAGGTGAGTTGACTATGACCCCGCTGAAGATGAAAAAACAGCGAGAATTTACCGCAAAAGACCTAGAGACCAATTGCGAAAATGAAGATATAGAACTCCACACTTAGAGAGAGATATCCAATTGATGGATGAACATGATTACAAACATTAAGCATAAAGAATGCGAAAGAGAAAATAACATATGAGAAGATGGAAGGTAGGCTTATGCCCGGAACCAACCGCAGGAGAGGTTTTTAGTCGGTGAGAATCCGATACTACCCAAAAAGACTGGGTGTCTGATGGAAGATTCACCTCTTCTACCTCTTCTATAACAAAAAAAAAGTCTTGGCTCCCCCCTATCAACTAACGTAGTTAATCAATGAAAGTGACCAATCAGGAGCGCCCTACAGAAGAATATGTAGGCAGTGGGGACGCGAGAGTGAGACGCCAGAGCTGCTGTCGGCTTTTCACGCAGTAAACCGAGACTGACGTCTCATTCTCGCGTCCTCACTGCCTACTTACTCTTCTGTAGGGCGCTCCTGATTGGTCACTTTCATTAATTAATTACTAATTAACTACGTTATCGAAAAATTTCAAACATGGATTTTTGGGCTTAGAATATTTTTCACTTTCGATCCCCTCAATGGGGTACGCGATTTCTGGGACACCCTGTATATGATGGTGAATCAACCCACATTAGGTGGCGCATAAACGGTTGAATATACTGACCCTGAGAGTCTGTACGATGCGTCAACAGAATTTTCTGCGATTCAACCATAGAAAACGTCTATAACAATAATTATTTGACGATAAAAAAATATAATACTAATCAATTCCACCCAAGTGCATTCAAATCTCTCGAGGACCTTTTCGATTTGGTTTAGTGATTGAATATAGCTTCAAAGAGAGATGATCCCAATTATCCGATCGAGTAATCCTCTCGGGAAGGAGACAATTAGGTACTCGATAGGAGCAGGATTTCTTCCCCAGCGCGACTCAGCAGGAATAAATTTTAGAAAATGAGACTTTTCAGGGTGGAGGCCCTAGGTGGTTTTAATCTCGCAATTTGCCCTCCTGCGGACAATTTAAAATTCCGAAAGAGTTTCAGACGTGGCTCAGATGATGAATTGCACGTCAGACTTTAATAAAGGACATCAGACGTTCGAATCGGCAAAGTTGACTCGAAGAATATCCCACGAAAATTCCTGAAGTTGAAGCGGGAAAATTACAGGAAAGTCTTTTGATGAATCTGAAAATAACTCGGCTTTTTCTGTCGCCGTCGAGGTCGTCGATTCCTGCACTTTATTCTGCTGGAGATGAAGGGCCATCCTTTTATATGTCTTTTTTCGATAATGAATCACATCCCTGAAAGAAACGTTTCAGGGGGTCCTGCAAAAAAGATTTGCTGAAAGGTGATTTTGCTCAGCTATGGAAATTTCTATAGCTGTATAAATTGGCATAATATGTTTCCTTTCTGAAAGGATTAGAGACTTTGAGGTAAGAGATAAGTTTGTATAGTAAAGTGCTTTTGAAGATATTATTTTTTGACATTCGACAAGTAAAAACTACGCCTACGCCACTAATAAAAATGGGACGATATACGCTTCAACAATGCATTGAAATCATTAAAATTAAATATAAAAATGGATCCACTATTGACGGCTCTTTATAATGAAATAAACATCCGATTATTCATCTGAAAAAATAGCATTTTTCTCTGAATATCAAAATAACACCTCTTATTGGAAAACTCTTTATTTTCATTAAGTCAGAAATGGGTCTCATCATTGAACAAATTCTTCAGCAGATCTTCATTCAGCTGTTTCAGAACCCAGGCACTGCAATATTGCTTCATAGACTGCTGATCTAGTACCTAACACTATTCAGATTCGTTTATAAAATGTCGATATTCATTTCCAATTCTAATGAATCTTTCTTAATGGTCTTCGTCCTTTAAAAAAAGGGAGTCAGAAACGATTTATTTTTTTCTGATTGATGAATGGATGTATGAGTGTATAAAGATAGAGATAATGAAAAGGATATTGCCCATCATTTTTGGTTATTTTGTAACATTTCAACCATCAAAACGAACCAATATTTTTGTGTTTTTTCATTTCAGTATTGAAGTCTATGATTTAGTTTTTTTGTAAATAATATTACAACAATGTTATGTGTTTTTTTCGCGAAATTTATTTCCTTGAATTTTTCTATTCGAAATGATAAATATCCATTTTTATCAGAGACAATTTATTAAGGTTTGTTTTAGCCTTCGATTAGTGAAAATTAATTCTTTCTTACAATTGTGGTTTCTAACATGGAATTGAATTTCTTTTAAATGACACGCCCCGAAGGTATCTCCTTCCAGATGACTGGTGAAGGAAAGATAGAGTATTATACATCCAGTGTGAGATCTATAATTCAGGGTGGGATTTCTTGTTATATTCCCTGCGCTCCAACATTTGTTCTATTAAGCTGAATAATCCTCTTCTTCTTCGTACGTTAGGACAAAGTCCTGTGTTTCTATTAAGCTTAATAATCCAATAAATAAAAATTAATGCACTGCACTGCCATCTGGCGGTATACGTTTCTTACTTTGAAGACTCTTAAAAAACAAACGAAGGATTCATTTATTCTATTCTGGGGTAGTACAACCATTATAATGCATCCGATCTAAAAATCCAGGCTGAATGCCATCTTTCACTTTTTGAGATTCTTTCTGAAAGACTTAATTGTATGGAACTTTATTTGTTGTAGTAGAAGAATGTTCATAATTGAAAAAAAAATATTTGAACGGCAGAGTGCTATTCTTCATACTGTTTCAGAAAATTGAATTGAAATTATACAGTTTCCAACTTAACAACTTACTCAGCACGTTCCACATAAAACTACGCGAAATCTTCGATTGATATAGTTCAATAACGACTATTTTTTCGTCCTCGACCCGTTTTCAACGCAACCGCCGTTTCCAAAGCGGCGTGTAGCTTTTTCCGCTGCCCCCGAAAAACTTGAATCATCGGAATTTATTATAAATCCAAGTTCAAAAACCGGAGCCCGACTTTCCGTTGTCGTTCCCATTTTATTCGGCCATCTACGGACGTTTTTCTGGACGATTGTCAGGTCGAAGTGATGAATTGCAGTTATTGTGTGCTTTTAATATTCAACTGTATCATTAGCGATGAAAATAAGGAGGACGACTTTGGAATTAAATTACTCACAGGTGGTACGCTTCTTGCCGATTGGTTTTTGCGTGAAATTTGTTTGGCGAGTCCTTTCGCGATTGGTTGTCGTTTTGTTGCCAGTTTTTGGGCAGCACTTCCTTTCCAGGAACCGTTCATTCCGAAGTAGATGATCTGGTTGAAACGACTCAACAACGTTCTGGTTTCGGCTTGAGTTACATCTCAGGCGATAAAAGGTTTCGTTTTCGAAAACGGGTTACTCGAACAATTTTTGAAACGAAAACTTCGAAACTAAACGCCATACACCTTTCGAAAGCTCAGTCCTTATTAGTACAGTCGGGTTCTTTGGCGTAGTATTGATCCATCTTTGACTTCATAGGAATTGAAGAAGTGCTGGTTTGTGCAGCTTTGAAAGAACAATCTATAAGTATAAGATCAGTTTAGTTGAAGCTCTGAAGGGCTCTTCTATATCCAATCGACTCCAGCATATAAAAATGATAATAATAGGTTTTCGATAGTCTGAAATCTGATTTCAAGTTTGTCAAATCAGTTTTCGTTGGCGTACAATATTCTGAAAGGTGCGTCTTGGCTGGGGCACTATCGTGCCCTCAAATACATAGATACAATTCGATAGCTCACACTCCTCCATCGTTTCCACCAAATCGCCGGGATAACAGGCAGGGAGAAGCTCATTTCGCGAGACAGGTGACTGATGTCTCGTAAAAGGAGGGCGTTTTATATGCTAAACCCTCTCTACATGGCAAATGCGTTCCGATTCCCATTCTTATTGCTTCTAACTCGAAATTGATCCGGCTGCCGGAGGACGAATCGAACCGGAGAGTCCCGCGCTTCAAACAGGACGAATCTGTTTACGACAAAGTTCAATCCTGCGAATCTTCCTTTGAATTGCATGTCCCATTTCTGGAGAACGAACATTTCGGAGCTTTGTCATGTGCACAACGCCTCTTTAAATCGCATCGGATCTATCCGATCCAACCTTTCAATTAGAAATGGAATTGGAATAACCTTCATGGTTGAAAGGGGTTTGGAATGGAGTGTGTGTATCAGAGGGATGATGCAACCCTTACGATAATGGCTTGTTGCGGAGTTCCGTACACTAAATGGCAGAGACGGATGAATATCACAATATCAATATTCGCAGAACGTATTTTTCACGTCTGTGGTAAATGGAAGCTTCACGAAAATGGCATTGAAGAAAAATGGCCCTGAATAAGAAAATGTGGACTAATCATCAAAGCCCGATTTCCATCTACGAGTATTATAATACTGAATATGAATGGAAGAGGTTATGAAATTATATTCATTTCAAGACAAAGTTTTTCAACAGAATGCTTCAACTCCACTTTTTGATAACGCCATTTTCGTCATTTTATAATCCCAAACATAACACCTTTTAGTTCGAGTATGTATTAAGACTCTCAAACTGAATGAGTTCAAAAAAAGACTTCTTTGGCTTATCATACAGAGTGTAACAGCCAAATGGAATAAATTCGATAACGAATAAATGAGGGGGTGTTAGGAAAAACGCTCGGACACGTCGATTTGTAATTCCAAATGCGCATATTTTTCAAGAAAATAAAATTATATAGGGTATTCCATGCGACCGTGGCCAATACCAACTTTCTTATTTCAAATGCAACCCCCTGTACATTATTAATTTTTTGGATTCTTCAGAAAATTCTAGACATAATTCATGTACAATGTCATAAACCTATTTTTAACTTTTTCGGAAATATTAAGTGTTTTCAGATTTTTTACAAAAATTAACATTTTAAATGAAAATTATTTTATTTCACAAATTCGATACATTACACTCAATATTTATTTCCCATTTACATCTTGATATGAAGAAAGTAAGCAAAAACCATTACTGAGAAGAAATTGAAAAACGTAACGTTAGAAGACAATTCCACACCAGATTAGCATGTTGCCAAGACGTTCGCGGCGAGCATTTTGAACATTTCCTACATTGACATAAATTATTTTTTTGGTTTTTTTAATAATTGAGCAATAATCAGTATTACTTTTTAGGTTTTAAGTGTAATGTAACGAATTTGTGAAATAAAATGATTTTTATGAAATAAAACGAGTAGTACTTCAGTGTGTTCTATATATGTATAGAATACACTGAAGTACTGGTCGTTTCATTTTATATTCATGCTTAGTGTGCCCAACCATCCTTTTAATTTAAAATAATTTTTATTTAAAACGTTGATATTTGCAATAAATCTGAAAACACGTCTTAATACTTCCGAAATAGTTAAAGATAGGTATAGGACATTGTGTATGAATTGTGTCTAGAATTCTCTGAAGAATCCAATAAATAAATAATATAGAGGGGGTTGCATTTGAAATGAGAACGTTGGTATTGGCCACGGTCACATGGAAACACCCTATATAATATTATTTTCTTGAAAAATATACGCCCTCATTTATTCGTTATTGAATTCATTCCATTTGGCTGTTACACTCTGTGTTGATGACGAATAGGGTGTTTTTGGAAGGTCTTACCCCTTACGTATTTTTCACCAAAGAAGTTAACATTTTCGAAATCGATTTCATTGGGCCTGGAGATACTTGAGACAATGCTGATTAACAATATACAAACAAAAAGTGGATCCGAACACAGGAACGGGAGCTATGACGATTTGAAATCTCGATTTTTTAAAAAAATGCCATTTCGCAGGTCAAAATCTAAACTATTTTAGATAGCACCTTGAAATATGTTTTATTGAATTCAGCGTCCCCGAAAACCCATATTTCGATACCATTTATGACCATATCGTCCTTTTTCAACCAGATTTTTTTAGTTTTATGTTTTCCATTTTTCATTTTTGAGTTTTGTTCACACGCTTAGAGCATGCAGAGTTTTGGTGTTATGGATCAGCAATCAGATTTCTTACCCCTTTCGCAGTTTTCGCCCATAAAGTTGACGTTTTCGAAATCGATTTTATTGAGCCTAGAGATACTTGGGACAATGCTGTTTAACAATGATTTCATGTTGGGGAAGGTTGGTCAGCGTATAGCCTTCTAGAAAGGCGACCAAATTGATCTATTGCTCTTGTACCCTACTTAATCAGTTATATTAGGTTTTCTCAACGCAAATTATTCCAGTTATTAGAATTTTCAATGGGTCTACGTCAACATGATTCGAACAAAATATTTGTGGAACTACAGCTGGATCCAACCCAAAAAATCTTATTTCTTCACTGTTTCGGTGGACGTTCAAGGCAACCACACAGCCGACAGCTTATTTGTACAGTTTATTCAGTTGAATTCAGGGGAACGCTGAAAAAATTGTTTTTCACCCTGAAAATTGCACGGCTGTAATGAAAAAACGACGCTGAAAGAGTAAATTTGGACGTGCGAGTCGAGCTCGAAACGGAAATTCAACGCGAACTCGGAATGATGGATTAGGAACAACTAATTAAATTCAATTCCGGATACGCTAAAAAATACACATGCGAGAAAAACGTACAGAATCCTGGTCTCTATTTATCCTGATGCAGATGTATCTACGTTATTTGTAATTCGACGATTGACTGCTCCGAACTGCTTATGCTGCAGGATCGGACACCTTCGACGTGGCCTGTCGATTCATCCTCTCCACTTCGGACAGGTCTCACTCGTGTAATGCAGATGACAGGCAATCATGCATTGAGAACACTTTTTCTGATAGCCTCCATATTTAAACGTTGGAAATCACTTTTGTTTCACCTAAGTTGATGAATTAATATTTTAAAGGATTTCAGTGAATGTGAAGATTTATCTAGTATTTTATACACTCAAATCCTCCTCATATAAATAGTGATCAAAAGACATTTTTCACATGAAAGAAAAACCACTAAATCTACCCTAAGATCTACACCCTGAAGAATGCGAATATGCTACAAGTTCACGTTGATCGACTATCACAAATGGCAACATAAATTTATCAGAAGCCCCCCACGGGTGTTACACTATCAGAATACTTTCTTCGCTACCATTCCCTCCAATGCTGGATAAATTGACGTAATTCCGTAGAGGGGGCGATATAGCTGAAGGAAAGCTATCAAATTGTTCTCCATTTCTTTCGCCCAATTTCACCGGCCACTTTCTCAGCACAATAACTGCATATTGGATATTAGGCCCCAATTGAATTGGCGGAAGTTGAAACCAGGCAATCCAATTAATCACAAATTGATGCTGAATTATTTGTAACTCGATCAGTTTATGTTGATTGGATGTTTGGGACATCCTCTTGTAAATCCTCTTCGAATGATTCCAGAATAAAAATGAAGTGTACCTATCACCTGGATACTCAGCATTGAATACGCTATCAGAGTGAATGAGTTTTCTCCATATCCAAAATCAATTTTTTTTATGAAAGCGTCATCATTTCTTCAGTGGAAACAATAACGGAGAAGTCGATTGCCACGTCCAAAAATCTGCGGGAAAAGTTCTTGCTTCAGTTTTTTGGGATTGCCATGGAGTAATCATGATTGATTTTTTGGATAAGTAGAACAATAAGTAGAACAATAACTGGAGATTACTATTCGACATTACTGACCACTCAACGGAAAAAAAATTAAGAGAAAAGACGCGGAAAGCTATCCAAAGGTGTTTTGTTTTTACAGGACAACGCCCCAGTACACAAAGTTGCCATGTAAAAAATTCCTGATTTAGGGTTCGAATTACTAGAACACCCTTATTCGCCAGATTTGGCTCCGTCCAACTATCATATCTTTCCTCAACTGAAAAAAGTTTAAAAGGTCGTAAATTTTCTTCCAACGAGGAGGTAATCAAAGCTGTGGAGGACTGGTTTGCAGAGCAAGAATCAGTGGCGGTGCTATCACTATTTTTGGGTGGTGCAAGATCAGGAAGTGGCGCCCCTACAACTATAAAACCGAATTTTTACTGTCATAAATTTCAAATCATTGAAATTGAAAAGTTCTTCTGACCAATTTGTGCGAGTTATGGATAATAGGCTCTACCTTCCGTAGTGGGAGTAGGTATAATAATATATGATAGAAATTACAGTTGGGAAATAATAACAATAAAGCTTTTATTCATTTCAAACAACTCAAATATGCACTTTTCGAGCTTTAGCGCTCGCGAATTTTTTTTATCAATTCACAATAATTTAGATTTTGTGCTATATCATTTTTTAAATTCCACTAAACCCAAGAAGTTTCCATTATTAGGGGTGTATAAACTTTCACATCCAGAGGTCCCTCTAAACGTCACATTATTTCCTGCCAAGAACAACACTATAGACATCAATCGTTCGAGGATAGCAACCCATCTTGATTTCTCATCTTCAATTTGTTTTTGTAATTCCTCTGAAGTTCTTCAATCTAATTGACGCTTCTATCCACTGTTCATACATCGTCGGTGATCTGGGGATGTTTCGTGAGTTTTCAGACACGTTGATAAGTGCCTCCAGCCGTTAAATCCTTCTTTTCTTAAATTTGAGTTTGGGTTTGTGTTAAGTAAACGACAGCAAAAACAATATGCTTTATCTGCAGCTTTAGAGTACACAAGCCATCTTCTTTTGAAAATCTCCCCATTTGGCATTACTTTTTCAAAATGTGAATTTGAATAATGTCGACCATCACTATTCTTTGGGTAGCTTTCGTTACTCATTTCATCACTTATAGGACCTCGGATAATGAGTTCATCTTTTGTTGCAGAGTCAATAATAAGCGGCCATTCTGAAATATCTAAATTTTTTGTTTGTTCAAAAGCTGATGATGATTCATCTGATACAATTTCTTCTGCAATATTTTGAGGACCAGACGAGGTTCCAGGTATAGCAAAATCTTCTTGACTGAACTGCTCTACATCTTCAAGAACAGAACTCTTTTTAAGAGGGTCTCCTTCTTTTGCTTCTGGATATTGAAGTTCTGGTGGTGATGAGTTAGATATCTTTTCGACCCTCAAAAATTTTGATAATAATTTCGCAGATTTTTCAGCTTCGCCTTGATTTTTCAGTTTTCTTTTTAAGTTTTGTGCACCAGATAATTTTTTTTAAGGAAGTGACATGTTTTTTATCTGAAAAAGATACATTCAACCTTTCCATCATCAAACAATTACATAAATCTACTTTCTATACAAACAAGAAATATCTTTGTTCTTTAATTTAAAGTCTAAGATTCATGTAGGTAATCCATTTTTGAAAAAGCTATACTCAAATTTTTCTCATTCAATGATTAATGATGATTTCAAGTGTTGAAAGGGAAGAATCTTGGGTGAAATTCTATTACGTTGAAAATCTCGGATATCTTCAATGTCTACGAAATGAAGATGAAGATGTATAAAAAGGGTATATTATTTTTCATCAGGAAACTGAGAAAGTGATATAAAATATAGGCTTCCATTCGAAAAAACAAAATTAGGTTAGCCCAGCAAAATTTAAACACCCTGTATAATCGACATTATTTTCATTTCGTAGAGTTAAGAATGTTAAGATAAGGAAGTCATTATAGAAAAATAGTGATGATAACATTATTGAAACACTAGTTTTGTTGTATTTTATCGAAAGAATATTAAATAATGCGAGATGCGCTTACAGCATAAATCAGCCACTCAATTGAAAGCTTACCTTAAATACACAATTTGAAATCCTGAAATCCTTAGGGACTGATAATTTAGAACACCTAGTGAAAACTTTGTAACTTTAACACTGAACACAATGTGAACGCAACGTTGTTTCGAATGTTTGTTTCTCTAGAATTAATGGGAATCAGAGAAATAGAAATGAAAAGACTGTGGCATTTCCCCCTTCTTTTAAAAGAAAATCCTGGGCAAGCATATCAGAAAATTCGCTCAAAGGGCAGCTCATCGAACTATCAAAGAAGCCGCCTGAATCAGACATCAAAGGCGCCGCCTAGTTATTAGTAAACCACTCATATGGTGACGTTTAAAGTGAATGCCGACAAGTGCAATAAACTTATGAAAATAGGGGATCGCAGAGAATGACACGATATGCCGACTGGAGACCCAAGTTGTTTTTTTTTAAACATAATTACCTATATAAAAACATTTCTCTGTTTTTACGGTCTTATTGTATCGTCCGGCGAGTCTGATAGTCCAGTAAAGGAAGGCCTGAAATCGCTTTTCTCTGAAAGAGCTGTTGATTGTTATGAAGGAAATGCAGGTGCCAGAATTTTCAGGAACATTGAGAGGAACATATGAAAGACAAGCAAGTCTTCGAAACTCAACAGCCCCGGATTCCGCTCGTAACGACGCCCCGTTTTCTGCCCCATATTTATAATATATCGTTTTGGGGCCCCTCTACTGATGGCGCCCGGTGCGACGATTTTGGCGCCCCCCTCGAGACGGCGCCCGGTGCGGTCGCACCGCTCGCACCGCCCTAGAACCGCCCCTGGCAAGAATGAACATTTTTTTTGAAAGGTCTAGAGACGTTGCAGGTGTGCTGTAATAAATGTATTCAATTAAGAGGAGAATATGTTGAGTAATGAAATATTTTGACATTGAAATTTTGTTTGGTTCTATAGTAGGCTAAGAATTTTTCAATATATCCTCGTAGGTCTCTGAAAATCATCAGAACATTCAACTTAGATTAGATTAGAGGATGAATAGCTTTCCTATGTTACTCAGTAAACTTAGGCTCTTCATAGGCCTGAAAAGTGAATATAAACATTTCTCTTGGATTTTTTCTGTTTTGAAATTGGCAGGGCAGTAACCAGTTGCAATAGGACGAATTAGGCTGATCCAAAGACCATTTTTTGAAAAGTCAAATTACTGTTCGCTTCTTCATAGGGAATTGCCAATAAATAATGCTTTATACCATCAGAATCAACTGTGCGAACGCAATCGTGCCCGTCAAAACGAATCTCAATCAAAGAACGAAAATAAAATTCGTCCTCCCTTTGAAAAATAAGGGACGATTTTAAAACTCGAACCGAATGAAAAGTCGTTAGGGCAAATGTTCGGACATTACATTCAGGTGACCGATCGGTCCGGAACGGCATGAAAGAGAAGGGAGGAAGGTCGGACTACGATAATGGAATGAATACGTTATCCATGGAACTGAAATAACTCCCATAACTTCCTGCCATTTGTCATTTCGAGTGGGACAAACAAAGGGAAGGCAGTGATCATAACTCGATCGGACGAAATTGCATCTTCCAGAGCAGTAATTGTGCATTGGAGTGTATGCTTTAGATGTATTCCGGCAACATAAACGTTTTATACGGGTTGGAGGTGCATAAATAAAAATGGCATACCTATCTTTTGCATTTTGAATTAAAATTCTGAGTGTTTGTCTTCTGAAGAACCACTTTAAAGACAATGTTAACGAAATATTCTGAAAAATGAGCTATGAGGAATTCTCAGTGATACAAAGCTTGAAGAACCTTTCATCCAGGAATCCTTCATAATTGCTGAGACACCCTGGCTTCAAAAGCTCAAACTAGCATTAGAATTGGGCAAACCAAAAATCAGGAATTTGGTCCATTTTCTGGCAGGAATCAGCAGATTAGCGGCTTTTAAGCATGAAGATTTACATTGCAGACAGTGACAAATATTCACAAGGAAGCGGAATAGCCTTGTTCATCTTCTCAGGAAAATAATTAGGCTGCAGCTCTTTGGTATTCTTACCTTTGAATTAAACAAGTTTCAGCAACTATCTAGCTAAATCTGCTCAAGGAACTTTCTACTTTGTTTACACGAGGATATGTTTCTATTACTGAGTTTTTATGTGATGAATTCGTTAGAAAACCTAGGCGAAGGTAATGAATCCAACTCAGGTAGATGTTGGTTCTGTGGTAGAAACCAATCACAGCAATATAAGAGCTCGAGAATGTGCCAGTGCTACAAAGATAGAACATCAGGTCTAGCTCTGTAGCAACACAGATATTCGATACCTCTGAAACACAAGACAAAATTCTGGATGGTAGTAATAAGATTATGATATGAGAAGGCCATCGTTTAATGATAATGCCAGCTGGTGAAGTCAGCCACAAAGACCTTGCAGAGATGATGTACAGCCTCTCTATTATTCCATGGATGGTGATGTACTGGGTATTGATGAACTTCCCCGGGAAAGATGCTTTGGACTCAGTATTAGTGTTATAGGTAGACCAGATAGATAGTGAGTGAGAGCGTGTCTTCAGTATTGTCTTAACATGTCCTTGGTCATCCTCAGAGTATCTTAAGAAGGAGCAGGCAATGAGAGAGTCAGGTTTCAGAGAGCTTGGTCCTTTCTGAATGAGTACACCTCATCTGCAAACCTTCCTAGTGATGTAATAATCAGAAAGTGAGCACTGAAAAGAACTTCAGTACAATGCTAAGTAAAAGAGAGGATTGGGAAAAGGAATACACCAACTACAATCTCAAAGAAAATACAATGAAATGGTATACAGATGGTTCTAAAACCGCTACAGGAGCTGGCGCTGGGATTTACGGGACAAGTACCAAGTGTGCACTATCGTTAGGCTCCGGTAAAAGCGTCCTTCAAACGGAAATAATTGCAATCGAAAGATGTCTGGATATGAATCTAGAAAGAAACTATCAGAAGTGCGATGTAGCTATTCATACAGATAGTCAAGCTGCTCTTAAAGCACTGAGCTCCTACGTCATTGACTCAAAGCTGAGTTGAGAGTGCCGAAACAAACTCAATGAGGTAGGCAAGAAGAATAAGGTCTTTTTAATCTGGGTTCCCGGTCATTCGGGAATCGTAAGAAACGACGAGGTCAATACACTGGCCAGAAAGAGCGCACAAACGCCACTCACTGGCCCAGAACCCTTCTGTGGTATAGGAAAATGCACCTTTAAGAAGGAGTTTATGCTGAAGGAGAAAACCGAAAGAGAAAAATTCCGGCAGAATCTCCCAGGGATGGATCACTCCAAAAAGTTCCTCCGGAACTTTGAAACAGCTAGATCCAAAAAATATCTGGATCTCAGTAAAAACCAACTTCACTTACTCACTGGCTTTCCCACAGGACATTGTAGCTTAAAGAAGCATCTGTTGAGAATGAGTTTGACACTGATGAGTGTAGATTCTGTGGGGAGGAGGAAGAAACTCCTATTCACCTGGTTACGGAATGCTATGCCATTGCAAGCCAAAGGAAAGAGTGCTTTGGACAAGAAACTTGTAGAAGTAGGGAGTTATCCTCCGTGCCAGATAGTGGATTTCATCAAGTCTCTGGAACTGGAGGGCGAGCTGTAGGAGGCGCGATGATAACAGCTCTGTCAGGGGGCACAATAGACCTCAAGGTCGCAGTGGACTGTAACCCCTTTTTACTATAACTATACTATAACTATACTATAACTATAACATGTCATAGTTCATTCTTTCAGCCTTTGACACTAAACTACTTTTGTGTGCATTGCTAGGGTAATAAATTTCCAAAACATCAAAATGAAGAGGTAAATGCCTCAGCATCAAAATTACGGATACAGGAATCAAATGACGCAAACAGCGTACTTGAAAATGCATCCGATCAGAATTGCTCACCAACCACAAACATATCGCCGTCATCCTGTTGATTATGGCATCCGAATGTGCCGAATATTCAAGATTACAATCTAGGACAAATCGATTCCCGACTGTTTCCCTCTCCCTCCCTCCTTCAAATCCTCCGAGTGATATCCATTTCGCCACATCTGAATATTTTCCGAACGTTACAATAATTTCGAACTCAATATCCTCCTCCGTCCCAAACTTCGGCAACTTGGGAAGAAAACGCGAATGAGGTTGCCGGAAAATATTCGATTTTATTTCCATATTATGCATGTCGAGCAAACAATTAAGTTTGGATTGGTGCTGGTTGCAAAGTATTGAAGTTTCAAATGGCGGAATGAAACTCAGATCTGTATGGTCTTTTCAGGAGAAAATACGGGTAAGTGAACTCATTATTGCTGGAACGATATGGATATGTGGAGATCCAATTGCTGTGGAAATCTTCTGAACTATTCAACAGAAACCACTGTTCGGTTACCAAAAAGGGTTTTATATTGCAACATCCTTTTGGTGTGTTCGAAGGAAGTCCTTCAGCTCACAGTTTCCCAGAAAATACCCTTTTCCAGAAGAAGTCGAGCCACAGAATACGACCTTTTTACCGTTTCGATGTTTTCGACACAATGTCCCATTCAGGACGCATATTTTCACGAATGGAAATGGAAATACGCATGACATTGACCCAAATATATCCGGAGTTGAGGAGTGAAAAGCTTTTACTGGCTCGCAGATTCGAAAGGTACTCAGAAGTAATGGAATTCTTATGAAGGATATAATTATTGTTTCGACTCTAGATGTTCTGCATCTTATTGTGGTCGGTATTTTATTCTTTCGATAATCGGTACGAGCGGAAATGAATTCAACTGTGGTAAAGCACCTTTAGAGTCAAATCAGAGCTAAATGCATAGCTACGACTCAGCTTCTCCATTCCTCTTTCCATTGACTCTCTCCTCGAGAAAACTTTCAACCATCAGTCGTAGGGTCCTGCAGTTTAGTTTCTTTGGCTACTGTCTGCTCGATAATCTATTTGTAGATCTCTGTATTTGGCTCTGCAGGAAGTATTCTTGCTTCAAATTTCCCTGAGCAATCGTTACCTCTCATCTAAACAAGATTGTCAACTACCCCCATTGAATGTTTGTTTCGTCTTCATATAATAGGTTCATCAGTTTATAAATATAACTCACCATTGAGTTTAAATATACCTAGAGAAACAACGCCCTTGAACGAATTGAAGCTAAAATTTTTGGCCGTAAAATGGCGGCATATAGTAGCTACTGAAGGAACTATAATCTGCCGGACAGTCTGGTCCATTTTGTTAGCTATCAATTTACAGAAATCTGAAGATATTTAATTCCCTCTAGTACCTTGAATCATAGGCAGAGTTAGATTCGTACAAATTATATTTCTTCGTTACAAACGGTACGAAAAGGAGATCATGTGGATCATTAGAACTACAACAATAAATAAATCACGCATTCGTGCTCAGCCCACTTAGGAAATAATGCTTTATAGTTCAGCTACTCACCGCCAGATGCGAGGGTAAAAAATTTCGATTTTCTGAAACACCACGGCGCCACTATCAACAGGAGAATGAACTTCAACTATATAGATATGTATAGTTATAGTGAAAAGGGGTTACAGTTCACTGCGACCTTAAGGTCTATTGTGCCCCCTAACAGAGCTGTTATCATCGCGCCTCCTACAGCTCGCCCTCCAGTTCCAGAGATTTGATGAAATCCAGTATCTGGGACGGCTTCAAGGAGGATAACTCCCCACTTCTACAAGTTTCTTGTCCAAAGCATTCTTTCCTTTGGCTTGCAATGGCATAGCATTCCGTAACCAGGTGAATAGGAGTTTCTTCCTCCTCCCCACAGAATCTACACTCATAAGTGTCCGATAAACTCATTCTCGACTGATGCTTCTTTAGGCCGCAATGTTCTGTGAGAAAGCCAGTGAGTAAGTGAAGTTGTTTTTTACTGAGATCCAGATATTTTTTGGATCTAGCAGTTTCAAAGTTCCGGAGGAACTTTTTGGAGTGATCCATCCCTGGGAGATTCCGCCAGAGTTTTTCTCTTTCGGTTTTCTCCTTCAGCATAAACTCCTTCTTATAGGTGCATTTTCTTATACCACAGAAGGGTTCTGGGCCAGTGAGTGGCGTTTGTGAGCTCTTTCTGGCCAGTGTATTGGCCTCTTCGTTTCCTACGATTCCCGAATGACCGGGAACCAGATTAAAAAGACCTTATTCTTTTTGCCTACCTCAGTTTGTTTCGGCACTCCCGAATCAGCTTTGAGTCAATTCAGTCAATGACGTAGGAGCTCAGTGCTTTAATAGCAGCTTGACGAACTACAACTGAAAGTGGCTTCAACTCGTTCGATGACGTTATTCCTCTAGGTATATTTGAACTCAATGGTCTCACTAAGTCTACTACGAGACTACGACTACAAAAATTTTCATTCCTTTTAAGAAATAACAGAAGTAGATATGAAGAAAAACTTCAATGATCCGATTATTGAGTTTTGTTGTTCTTGAAGAGTTTTTCCCTCAATTCTCCCTGTATAATTCTCATAGAATAGAAATACTGTTTTATGTTTTTGACATATCAAAAAATTTTTCTGTGAAAAAAAAAAACAAAACCTGAACGAATTCGATCGAAGATATTCCACCCGAAGCATTGGGACCGGAAAAAATGCATAAAATGTTTGCGGCAATTTCCACAGGAGAAGAATATTTCTGGATATTTCTTTTTATCCCAGTCCTCACTATAAAGGGACATCGAAGTAATTGATTTATACCTCGACAATAAAATAAATTTCATTCTCTGCAGTTTTTGTTACTCCGAGCTGTATCTGGACTGTCGATTTCCTGGCCTTTATATCCTCAGCTCCTGCAAGAGAAAAAGAATAACTGGATCGTATTTTTCGGCAATAATTCATAATAATGGAGAAATTATACCGAAAAAAAATGTTCGGATAGTAGCTTCTTATAGGGCGATTCATCCAAAGACAGTGGCTGAAAATACCTAGATTAGAACCACTACAAATATAAATCATAAAATAAAGAACATGTTCCTACGTGGATTATGGATTCTATAAAGGATTTTCATGTGATATATTTCAACTGTGAGATATACAACTTAATCCCTTGGCTTGCTACGGCATCGCCTACAGTTGATTCGGCCTTCGTTCAATTCGAATCGTCCTATAAGATCAAATAGAGCGTGAATACGTTCATCAATGGTCGCAACGAAATGCGAGCTTGATATTGGTTGATGTCTTCAGAAGAAGCTTAGATAGCAAGCGTAAACTGCTTGGCTTCAGCCTTTTTCTGAACTTTGGGCTAGATACGAGTTCTGTTTAGTTGTGACTGGATGGTTGCGTAAAATTCTGGAGATTTCTGAGTTTTCTTGTGGATCGAGGAATTCCTTATGAAGACCAGTGATATGGAAGCGAGTATTCCTGATAGATTATTTCCTGAAACTGTATCGTTGAAAATCTGCTGCTGAACTTACTGTACACACTCTTGGAACTAAAATCTATTTCCTCAATTTTTGGGAGTATTAATGAAACTAAACCTCTCATAACCTAACAATAGGTGGGTAGAGCTTGAGTTGAGACTCTGTCATCGTCAGATCCGAATATTGCTTCGAACGCCAAAGTTCACTTCCTCAAATGCCTCTAGCAGGTTTTCCAAGATCGTCTTATAAATTCCTGAAGAATGTTATGGTCCTTCGAGCGATTGTTTTCCGGGTGAACCTTCCCGGAATCCCGACCTGCAGTTCTGGATTAAGTTCCCGTATAAATCAAAGGGCGGACTCTGATGGATCGTGCCAAATGGCCGCCATGATTAGAGTAATAACGGAAACGGACATTTTCTTCGGGATCCGATGCGCGACGAAACGACGGTTAAATCTTGTGAAAAATGCCATCTATAATTCATAAAGAATAAAGGAGAGATAGGAAAAGGATCAACGCGGCCGAGAAAGCTTAGGATCTCTTGGCGTGAAGTTTACTTCGGTGAAGATTAGCAATGGCTAGCTTACAATCTGTTTGGATTAAGTTGTCCTGCGGACAAATTTCTCGGGAATATCTGAGACGTCTCGGGGAATATTTATGAGGCCGAAAACTTTCTATTTTCAGGTCTTTTTCCCTAGTTTGATCTATTTCCGGATGGAATTGACGCCTCAGAGCTGGAATGTTGAACAATCGGAATAGAAGTTTGGAAGGAACACGAAATTGGGGATTAGAAGGATTTACCCTTAGCGTGTCCTCAACTGGCTAGAGTAGTTTTGCTGGGCGCCATCTGCTCCTTTGATGCATTCTCTTCAGAAGTATGGGAAAAGCTGAATCCATAATGAGAGAAATGTGATGAAATTGTTTTTTTTTTGTTATAGAGGGGGTGAATCGTATCGGAATCATATCGGTTCCGAGCATAAGCCTAAAAACCTTTCATCTTTTTATCTGTATATTTTTTCTTTCGCATTTTTTATGATAACTGTTTGTGTTCATCCTTCAATTCGATATATCTCTCTATAATGTGGAGTTATATTTCTTCATATTCGCAACTGTTCTCTGGGTCTTTTGCTGTAAGTTCGCGCTGTTTTTGCATCTTCAGCGGGGCCATAATCAACCAACCTTCTGAGGTCTTCATTTGGATGCGAACTAGCTCTTTCATATGCTTTTCCACACTTTGTTAGTTCGAATCGATCGGCGATTTTTGGGCGGAATATCGATAGGAAATCGCCTATTTTTCCGTTCTTCGTCGTCCAAGTGTCATTTTTTCCTTTCACGAGTTTTGGCGTGAGTACGAACGGCAAATTTTTTTTTTTTTTTTTTTATTTAAATTATTGTGTCTCGGCAACTAGACCATTGACACAGTACAATATTCTATTTTTACATTACAGATGAACAAAAAATTTTAACAAAATATGGATATTAACAGTATTGATCATATATGATTGTACAGTTGGCTTTTTTTCAGGAATTCTATTGCTGCTTCAATTTGTGTTGGTGAGCTGAGGATGTCTTTTAAATTATCTTTGAGGCTCACTCGATGTCTGATGTCATCATAATGTTGACAGCGAGTTAGGAAGTGTTCCACAGTCAATCGATGTTCTGGGCAGTATTCGCATATAGGATGTTCTTCCGATGACATCAAGTAGCTGTGTGTTAGCCTGGTGTGTGCAATTCTTAATCTCCTCATTACTATTTTGTCCTTCCTTTTTAGATAAATTTTTATTGGGGAATCTATTTCGGATTGGATTGCACGAAGTTTATTATTGCTGCTATTCCATTGGGTTTGCCAGTCTCCAAGAGATTTCAACTTTATTGATGCCTTTAAGTCAGAGTACAGCTGTATGTATGTATGAATTGAACCAAAAATCGATTTATAAGCATAAATAAAGCGAAATCAAGTACTAATCGACCTTTCTACACTTGATAACGAAGTTTTTTTTAGGTATCTGGCCGTTTAGAAAGATTTCAAACGAAATTCCGGTCCCCCAGAAGTTTGGTTATCGTTTTTGGTGCTCAAAAATTATTTGGAATGTGTAAATGGACAAAAAGGCTTCCTTATACGATCTTCTAATGAAAGCGACCGGAAAATATGGTTCAGGTAGGATTTTCGAGGAATTATGAGGAAAGAACTTGCAGAATGAAATTGCACGATTTTCGTAAGTAAACGGGTTCTGGATGGCCATCATCGGTCTCTAAATGATTATTGTTGATCGTTTTCACGTTTCAGGAAAAAAAACACGTCGAAAAAGCTAAAACAAAGAAGAAATATGACTACATTGCATTCCACAGTAGGTGAATTCAGATTCCGATGAATTGAAATGTGTCACTGGAGCTTTCATTCCTTTGCCGAAAGTAGAAATAGGCTATATTGAACCAGAATACATAGGTTCTTTCCATATTCCAGGAGTTTGTGTCTCATTTTAGAACAGGTGAATGATAAATGTGAAGCATATGTTTGACCTATTCTATTTTATTTGTACAAACCTACTGTGGTAGTAAAGTATAAATATTTTTAATTTAATAAATTACTATACAATCAGAATATTTTACTGCTTGTTCATAAGATCAAATAAATAAAATGTCGTCAAGTCTTGAACTTTCAGTTCAAGAGGATAATAAACATTAAATCTTCACAAGCATGCATATGAAAATTATGTGAAACCAATGCATTTTTCTTCCATGGCGAAAAATAATATATTTCAACAGTGATCTCTTGTACTTTTCATGCAAATAACTAGAAAAGGAATCCTTTCTATCAATTCATATAACGTTAATTATTTTCGTCCATCACATCTTTTCCAGTTCATTCACATTCTGAGAAATACGCTAAGAATGTAGAAAGGGCAACATAGTGTTGACTTGGAACATAAAAATATTTTGAAAAACGTCATAACTTCGATACAGAGTGGAATGTGACAAATTTCCAAGGCCAGAGTTGTGATTTTATAATTGTGAATGGAGTATATATGTTTTGGTATACACACATCGTCAAAGTCTGCCTTTCCCCTTATTAAGTCTCAACTTGTTGAATATAACATGACAATTTTTGTGTGGAATCTTTAGAATCTAATCCCTCAAATGAAAACAATAAACCAGGAAGAAATGTTTCTTGTTCGGGTGAATACAGGTGCATTCTTAGTTAATCAGTTTTCATACTCTGGAATAAAATTGTTTAATCACTTACCAGATAGACTCAAGACATTAGAATATTTCAGGTTTAAGAAGCAAGTAAAATATTACTATTGGAGAAATGCTTCTACAGTATCCAGGAGTTTTTAGAATCTACTCTTACTTGATTATAATTATATGTTTTTTTTTCTTTTCAATTTTCCATGTAAATTTGATTTTTTGTTCAATTTCTGATTTTTTTATTACTGCCAATAATTGTGACATGTCCTTACAAATGTATATTTGTCCTAAAGGATTTAATAAATTCTTATTCTTATCCTTATCGGCCACGTGTTTAGGAAAACTCACTCACTGATACCAGTAGCAGACGAAGTGCTCTTCACGGAATACTCAGGCAATAAAATACGCACAGAAATGTCAGTTTGTCATTATGGAATCAGTTTCTAAAACCCAATGCCAAACTTTTTCCAATTAACGTCTGGAGAACAGGCAGCAGAACATTATTCCTGCGTACCTCCTCAGATCACAACCCTTCGAGTAGCTTTGCGCTGAGATATCGAAATTAATATGCCTAATTATTGTTCAACGAGGATAAAGGGACTCGCCGAGTAAACGAGTCTTTCGTGGGACATGAAAGGGCGGCACCGGGTCTAGAATTACACACGCACAAAGATCCTGTCTGATTATTTGTCAGTTTCAGATGCTGCCATCAATTACGGCCGGTTGTTTAAAAGTAAATTTTATTCAAGTACCCTTTGTCATCTGATCTTTCGCAAACAATGCCTGAGTCCCATCGTCTCTAATGTCTTAAGTTGTTTGCCGACGAAGAACGAGTCCTAATTGTATCGCGAGTCTTGTCTTTCCCCAGGAATTATTTGTGTTCTTGACGTTATTATAATCCAATTAGGTTTATCGAAAGCATTTCGAGTAAACATTCCTAATGAAATTCAAAATAATGTCGGTGAACTTGATGGGAGCACTGAGGATGGTGACAACTTAAATGAATGGAGAGATGACAATGAAACCACGAATTTCAGTCGTGAAGAAAAGTGAGGAAGGGCTCTGTGGTTCAGCACGACTCTTCGAATTGCAAGGACCCGCTTTGGCTTGAAAGTATTTCGATATTTCATGGAAATCAGTGTTATTTTGGGTATATTTATTGTTTCCCATGAATTTAATACGAACAAAGTCTGCTAGTCCTATTTTTTTTATCCATAGACATATTTCTCTTTTTCCTCTCGATTGAAATTAACCACACTTCAGTTGGACTGGAACTCTACCTAACAATTGATATACATTTTTCAGATCGATATTCTGAATGACCAACAAGTAATAAATACGAGGATGTATTGATATCTAGTTAGCCTAGGCCAGTTCCATGCATAAACAAAATATAACGATACCATATCAACGAACAATAACTTATTAGAAGTGTCATCAGTGTAGAGTTCGACGTCAAAAAAGTAAACCAGAGTTGCGCAATAAATTAAAAAAAAAAATTTAAAAGGGTTAAGCCGATTTACGAAGATATGCTACCCTTGGTGATCAATGTCCTTCGTATGCGACCGTGAAAAATTGGACTGCAAGCTTCAAAAGAGGTAGATTTTCCATTGAAGATGATAACCCATCGGGAAGGCCAGTTTCTGTGTCAGTCCCCGAAAATATCGATGACATGATTTTATCAGACCGTCGAATTGGGCTAAAACGGATATCTGAAGCACTGAAGATTTCATACGAACGCGTTCATCATATAGTCCACGTCAATTTGGACATGAGAAAAATTTCTGCAAAATGGATCCCCAAATGTTTGAATGTTGACCAAAAGCGTGCAAGGGTAGAAGCATCGCGTTCGATCTGTGCTCGATTTGAAAACGATGTAGACTTCTTAAACCGAATTGCTACTATGGATGAGACTTGGGTACAACTCTACGATCCAGAAACAAAGCAACAATTGATGGAATGGCGACACACTGGTTCTCCAACTCCAAGACCTAAGAAGTTTCGTATCCAGAAATCTGCTGAAAAAGTTCTTGCTTCAGTTTTTTGGGATTACCATAGAGTAATCATGATTGATTTTTTGGATGAGGGTAGAACAATAACTGGAGATTACTATTCGACATTATTGACCATTCCACGGGAAAAAAATTAAAGAGAGAAGACGCGGAAAGCTATCCAAAGCTGTTTTGTTTGTAAAGGACATCGCCCCAGTACACAAATCTCATGTTGCCATGCAAAAAATTCGTGATTTGGGGTTAGAATCACTAGAACACCCCCCTTATTAACCAGATTTGGCTCCGACCGACTATTATCTCTTTCCCCAACTGAAAAAAAGTTAAAAAGGTCGTAAATTTTCTTCCAACGAGGAGGTAATAAAAGCTGTGGAGGACTGGTTTGCAGAGCAAGAAGAAACATTTTTTTTTGAAAGGTCTAGAGACGTTGCAGGTTCGCTGTAATAAATTTATTCAATTAAGAGGGGAATATGTTGAGTAATAAAATATTTTGACATTGAAATTAGGTTTGGTTCTAAAGTAGGCTAAGCATTGTTCAATATATCCTCGTATCTTCAATTCAATAAATAATTCAAACAATTTAGAAATCTGAAGAATAAAACTGATGATGCTCCCTTACGATTATCGACTTTTTTCTGTTACTCATTGACTACGACACCGAATAATGTAATTGGTTCATTGATTCTCTTTCCCAATAAAGCGTAATTTAGATCTCTCTCAGTTATTGAAACAAACATTTCGTTTCGAGTCCATCAGGAATGAATAATTCGTTTCCACTGAAGCGTAATGAGCTTACTGAAATATGGATTCTTTGCGGTTGAATTACCTCGAGTTATAATGAAATTTCGGTGTGGATTCCCCATTAATTCACAATTTCGATAATTGTTGTTGATTCGAGCGTTCTTCAGAAAAATATTAGTTATTAACGGGGATAAATATAGAATGTAATTATCTCTATTGGTTCATTTTGTCGGTGAAACTACATTATTCGTGAATTATTGAATATCACTGTGGTCCGTGAATATACAAAGGACCTCGATTCGAATTTACATTAATTCATTTACACTTTAATCAATGGATATAAAAATTATACACACTGCCCGAAGATAGTTATTTTGTTATCGATAATGGAGATCCCAAAACAGACACACATCGTCAAAAGTCTTGAATATTTTCCTCTATTTGAACTGAAATTGAAATATTGGATAGAAAATTATCGTTTGTTACCCTTTGCTTCATGCAGGATGAGACAAAATAGGAAAAATGAGAATCCTAATTCAATAGTCCGCATTACCACCTCTTCTTTCAATAAACAGTAAGCATTCCACGAATCAAGTCATAATAGTACAATTCTAAAACTAGTAGCAGAATGGGCTCCTATTCCAACACTTATGCGAAATTCAAAAACGAGCGACGAAGGAGCGAGTTATGCGAAATATGCGAATTATGTTTGAAGAAATCGATTTAACACCTCCAGAATTGAGAAAAAATGCGAATGATGTTGTGAATAAACTAATACCTCAAAAATTTATGTATGAAAAAGAATACGAAAAACTTGTGAAGTGGTCTGAAGAGAATTCGGAGGTAAAACACCTGGGGAAAATTAAGATCTTAGAAGTCACAGCCGAAATCGAATCCAAAAACATCATTTTGACGGCTGTCTACAGGTCTCCAAGTACATGCCCGAAGGAGTTCAATGTAGATTTACATCAATATGTGAAATCGATAAAAAAAAATGATATGCATATAATAACCGGAGATGTAAATTTGGACTTGCTGTCAGAATCAGATTTCGTCGAAGAATACAAGAATATTTTGAGCTGTTTCGGTTATGTATCGTACATAAATAAATGTACTCGACCACGGAGTCAAACATGTCTTGACCATTTTTTTGTGAAAGAGAGTGTGGCCGAGGAGATTCAATCATATGTATTTCAGTATAGCATCACGGATCACTATCCTATATCATTGAGTGTGAATTTAGAGCGTAAACCATCGAAATCGAACTTTACTGGTGGATATAAAGTATATGTTGATCATGTGGCACTCAGGGAATGTTTGAGGGGTGAGAGATGGGAAAGTTTTTACAGTTCTAAAAGTATAGACGAAATGACTCAAGAGTTTGTTGAAAAAATCAGATCATATATTGAAGGAAATTCGAAAAGAATAAAGTTAAAAAAACAAAATTCAAAGAGGAAGAAATGGATAACTCCCGCACTTCTGACGTCTGTAAATAAAAAACAACTTTTATATAGGGAAGTGCAAAAGCATCCGAATAATTCAATTTTGAAGTCAAAATATCTCGCCTACAAAAATAAATTGGCTAAATTGATAAAAATAGCTAAAAAAACATATACCAAAAAACTTATAAGAGATAATATTAACCAGTCTAGGGCTCTATGGGAGAGTGTGAATATCATCTGTAATAAGTCCAAACCTGAAACAAAAATCGAAAAAATTATATCAGCGGATGATACGGTTTTGGAGTCAAAAAAACATATTTGTGATAGCTTCAATGAATATTATAGTACTTTAGGTCAAAAATACGCGGAAAAAATCAAAATCCCGGACAACTATAGAGAAAAGGAAAAAAGGCTCAGGAACTCCATGTATCTCAATTCTACAAGCTCCAAGGAAGTTCATGATGTCATAATGCAGCTGAAGGAAAAAAAAGCTCCCGGGCACGACAATGTTCGAGCTGAAATATTGAAAAGTATTTCTGATGAGGTGAAGACCCCTCTTGCTCACCTGATAAACCGTTGTTTCGATGAAGGATATTTCCCTAGAATTTTGAAAATCGGAATCGTGAGACCCCTATTCAAAAATGGCAGTAGGTTGGAAATGGAAAATTATAGACCCATATCGTTGATCTCAAACATCGCAAAAATTGTGGAGAAACTAGTCAAAATTAGGATAACGAACTTTTGTAGAAAATACGACATTATATCAAAGTATCAATACGGCTTCAGAGAGGAGAAATCAACTGATGACGCAATACATCAGCTGTCATCTTACATATATAATGCGCTAGATAAGAGCAAGCCATCTCTGTGTGTCTTCGTAGATCTCTCTAAGGCTTTCGATACTGTTTCCCATGAAAAATTACTGCATAAATTGGACAATTATGGTTTTAGGGGGAAAATCTATGATCTGTTGAGAAGTTACTTAACAGATCGAGAGCAGAGAGTGAGTATCGATGAAGAGTTGAGTGAACCTATGCCTGTGACCTGTGGAGTGCCACAGGGTACTGTGCTTGGACCTCTCTTATTCACGATATATATTAATGGATTACTGAATGTTGGGATCAGGGGTAAAATCCTCAGTTTTGCGGACGACACTGCGCTTTTTTGCGAATCGGATACATGGGAAAATTTGAAATTGGAAGCTGAGAAGGACTTCAGAATTATGGCAGGATGGTTTCGATATAACATGTTGACATTAAACTTGAGAAAGACAAAATACTTGCCCTTTTCTTCTTATTCAAGTGGATTACCACACATGGGACCTTTGGATGTATATACAGATTCGCATATTCCGGAAGCAAACTCAATCAGGTATCTGGGTGTCACAATTGATAGACATCTGAAGTGGGACCTACAAGTGAAGAATATGGTGAATAAATTAAGAGGTATTTTATACAAGCTGAAATTTTTGAAAGATTACCTGGATTTAAAACATCTTAAACTGCTGTATTTCGCGTTGGTGCAGTCGCAGCTGACGTACGGAATTGTGGGTTGGGGCGGCGTGAATGATACTCACCTCGAGAGTTTAAATGTCATCCAGAGGTGGATTATGAGAGTTATCTATGGTAGACCAGTCACATTCTCCAGTGATAGATTGCATGAGGAGTCTGGGCTGCTTGATGTGAGACAGCTTTTCTGTGCTGATATGCTTGTCAATGTTAAGAGGTCCAGAATAACTTCCACTCCCGTTGCGCACTGCCACAGCACGAGAAATAAGATGAACGCCTTGAGTGTACCTCGTTGTGACAAGGCCATAGGACAGCGTCACTGTAATTTTCTTGCACCGAAGCTGTTCAGTCGACTTTCTCCCGAAATAAAAAATATAAATAGCATAAAACTGTTCAAAAAAAGAGTGAAACACTGGATCCTCTCTTACGGAAGAGGAAAGCTGCATGATTTTGTCAATCAGAGATGAAGATAGGGGAGAGGAAAATGGATCACATGATTGGAGAGGATATTGTATTAAAGTGGATGAATATGTATGGGGGGAAAACATTAGGAAGAATTTGAGTTTATATTGTTGATATATATGTATAATTATTGTGTGCATGTTATTGGTGTTTATTATTGGATATTGTGTTTTGTTCACCTATGTGTTCAATACAGGGTGAGTTAGGGTGGAAGAAATAAGATCACGTACAAGCAATAGTTCCTCGGAACTAGAGTCTCTGTGATATCATTCATTTGTTCACATTCTGTATTCTTACTGTATTTTTTTGTAAACAATTTGGTGAATAAATATTATTATTATTATTATTATTTGAATTTCAGGTAATGTTTTGATAGCGTATTTTGAATAACGTATTTACGAAGTAAGACATAATGGTGAACTTATTCAATGTGACGATTGAGAAAATAGAAGAAAACTAGCAATAGAACTACCTATAACCTCACCTTCCATCTGCAAAAACTAAGAGGATTGACTACTTCTCGTTATCATTTTCGTCATCTGGGACCCAAATTTAGTGAATACAAATTTTTTCACTTTTCCAACACGATTCTTTCAGTTCTAAATACACTGCGCAAAGAAATTAATTAAAATTTTGACTTTATTTTTCATGTTCTCTCGGGAAGGTTTTGAACGAAACAAGTCACCGAATCTTATGTGAAAGAAGAGAAATGAACAATTTTCAAAATACCGAAATGCTGATAAGTGATTTAATACTTGGTATTTCCACCCCTTGCGTTAATTACAGCTCGGCAACGACGGTTCATACTCAAAATGAGTGATCTTAAAGTGTTCTGATCTAATCCTTCCCAGATTTCTCCGAGTTGGATTCCTAAGTCATTAAGAGTAGCTGGATGATTTTCTGAACTTCTCAGCCTTCTATTGAGGTTGTCCAAAACCTGCTCAATCGGATTGAGATCTGGACTTCTTGCTGGCCATTCCATTCGAGAGAATTCAACCTCTTCAAGGTACTCCTGAACGATGGGCGCACGATGGGGTCTGGCATTATCGTCCATAAAAATGAAATTTTCACCAATGTATGGGGCAAATGTCACTACATGCTCTTCAAGAATGTTCCTTATATACTTATCAGCATTCATAGCTCCATTATCAACGACCACTAGGTATGTGCGAGCATTCAAAGATAGTCCACCCGATACCATTATCGATCCTCCCCCGAAACCAGTAGTATTCAGGAAATTGCACTTAGCATATCTTTCATGTGGACGTATGTATACAAGGGAACGTCGATCACAATGATAGAGGCAGAATCTAGACTCATCTGTGAAGAGAACTCTTTCCCAATAGGCCTCTTCCAATGGATATGCTCTCTCGCAAAATCCAAACGCGCCCTTCGATGGGCTGGGGTGAGAGCTGGGCCTCTTGCCGCGACACGTGGCCTTAAATCATATTCTCTGAGGCGATTTCTTATTCTCTGAGTGCTAATTTGCGCCTCATGAGTTTGCTCAAGCTGATTTTGAAGGAGGCGAGCGGTTGCAAACCGTTGTCTCAACGAAGAAACTCTCAAGTAACGTTCTTGAATGGCAGTTGTTACCCGTGGTCTACCCTGTCCTGGTCTTCGGACATTCATACCTGTCTCCCTGAATCGCTGCAACATTCTGGACACACTTGTATGGGAAACTCCAAACCTTTCTGCAATTCTTGTGTATGTCCACCCTTCTTCTCGCAAAACTACTGCTTGGGCACATTCCTCTTGGGTCAAATTGCGAGTTTCGCGTTGCATAGCGATCGAGTGTAGAAAATCAAACGAAAGAAAAACTATTGATCACTAGAATTGATCGAAAACAACCGATTTTAGAATGGAGCCAATACATTCAAAATCTGATAATATCATCTTTTTTTATTCCTGCTGGGAGAAAACATCTGTATTGAAGAAAAACGTTGAAAGTGGATAACATATGCATGCATAATTCTGATAAAAATAATTATCATTGAGAACACCTTCAGTTGTAGAATAAATTTGAGATTTCCATATTGTGCGTTAATTTTTTTACGCAGTGTAATTGCCATGAAATTGGATAGGATCGGAAGCCACTATTGACATCCACTAAACGAAAAATATAACTGAAAACAATGCAGTAATGAGTTCATTACATCACTGATTTTAGTACACTGTGAATTGAGGTGAACTCATTACGATACTGAAATAGAGAAATAAATTTTCAGGAATTTCAGGCATATCGTTTCATTCTTCCTGAAGGGCTGAACACAATTCCTGAAAATTTGGAGGAGGGTTTTTATCTAAGTAATCCCAAACGTGCTCAATTGGATTCATGTCCGGTGTGTTTGCTGGCCTGTTCATTCTCTGGATGTTGTTTTCTTGATGATATTATCCCCAGAAAAAAGCGGAAGGCCTTCCAACGAATCGCGATACGGGGACGATCCGAATGTTTATTCAGAAACGGAAAATGCGAAATCGTGTCCATTTTCACATACCATTATTCCATGACCGGAGATGCGAGTCGCAGCGTCAGCGGGGCGGAATTAAAGCTCGAAGGTGGGCAAAAAGAGACGGAGGCAATAAAAAACTAACGGCGATACCGGGGGAAATCCAATAAAGGGTTCAAGCAGGATGTTTCACGTTTTTGCCCGGAGTTTAACCGAAAATTTACGGCCACGGACGTGTGCAACTAACTTACGTTCCCGCTCGGATAACAGCTTTTTTCTGACAAACAAAACGAATGTCGGACGAAATGGAATTCTGATAAAAGAGAACCTCCGAATGGAGGCTGAAGAGCTACGAGCGAAATATGAAAACTGCCGGAGAGTTATCCGACACACGGTTCGAACCACTCTGATTTTGGAGGGTCGCAGATTCAACTGGCACTGGTGTATTTCCAATCAGAAGTTGGTTACTAGGCCAATTGTAGAGGTTTCTTCAACTCTACAGAGGTAGAGGAAATACGTACAAAACGACATATGTGGTGAAATGACATGGGCATCATAATTAGAGTTTGGAGATATCAAATGCGGAACTGCCTACCACATCACACGACCCGAGAGGCTTCTCCTCTGAAAATTAGCAAGCGCTACTCTAGTTCATTCGGTCGTTATGAGTGATAAAAGAAATCAGTAGGTCACGAGTTTTTTTTTCATTGCGCCAAATTTTTGGAAGAAATGGCCAGTTTTCACCATTTTTTTCATTTATATTGCATTCATTTCGAACTAAACTTATTTGTCATCGTATTCACGAAGCTTTTTCATGTTAAATACTTTTTGTATTAATTCGATATATTTTAAGTTTTATAACGCTATATGGACAAAATGACATATACATTATAGGGTGGAGCGATTTTCTCAATTTTATAATCTGATGATGCCTGGTATCGGAATGAATGTCTTTTAGGGTAAGTATAGACCAAAAAAAATCTCACTCTTATCGGACTTAATCTTCAGGTTCCTAGAAGGGGGGGAAATTTCTCATTATCAGTAAATATTTTAACTTCGAATTTTAAATCTATAACATATTTTTATTAAAGTCTTTTAATCCCTTGTGTTATAATTTATCTTATTCTTTTCTGAAAACTCATAAAAAGACCCGAGGGCGTCGCCAGGGGGGCAGCTCCCCCCCCCCTAGAGCTCAAAAATCCCTTAAAAACTTATGAAATAATAGCATAATATACGAAAATCAGTTCTTTTTTTCTATTCTGATTGTATCTTGTCCCCCTAGCTCAATTGCCCCCCCCCTGGCTGGCGACGCCCTTGAAAAGACCTGTGGCACTTACTGACTTATTTTAAAATTCCTATCAAACATTTAAATTTAATAATTTAGCTTTTTCCACTCTCTTACTAGTATAATAATTACTTATCTGGAAAACTACTACATTACTAAGTTTATATATTACTCAATATACATTAATTACGTTAAGTTTGTTATACCTATAGGCTCTAAGTAAGATTGAGAAATTGGTCATAAAATTATGGGGCACTTGTCAATGTCCAATTTTCAATTTTTTCTAGATAGAGTAATCCGATAGCTCAGCAATCTAAAACACGTTCCTTTAGGCCTTTAGCCAAGCAACGAGCTTGAGAAATTGGTCATAAAAGTATGAGGCACTTGTCAATGTCCAATTTTTTCTAGATAGAGTAATCCGAATGCTCAGCAATCCAAAACACGTTCCTTAAGGCCTCTAGCCAAGCAACGAGCTTGAGAAATTGGTCATAACATTATGAGGCACTTGTCAATGTCCAATTTTCAATTTTTTCTAGATAGAAGAGTAATCCGAAAGCTCAGCAATCCAAAACACGTTCCTTTAGGCCTTTAGCCAAGCAACGAGCTCGAGAAATTGGTCATAAAATTATGAGGGACTTGTAAATGTCCAATTTTCATTTCTTTCTAGATAGAGTAATCCGAAAGATCAGCAATCTAAAACACGTTCCTTTTGTCCTTTAGCTAAGCAACGAGCTCGAGAAATGGGTTATAAAAGTATGAGGCACTTGTCAATGTCCAATTTTTTCTAGATAGAGTAATCCGAATGCTCAGCAATCCAAAACACGTTCCTTTAGGCCTTTAGCCAAGCAACGAGCTCGAGAAATTGGTCATAAAATTATGAGGGACTTGTCAATGTCCAATTTTCATTTCTTTCTAGATAGAGTAATCCGAAAGATCAGCAATCTAAAACACGTTCCTTTAGGCCTTTAGCCAAGCAACGAGCTTGAGAAATTGGTCACTTAGTCACTTGTCAATGTCCAATTTTCAATTTTTTCTAGATAGAGTAATCCGAAAGCTCAGCAATCTAAAACACGTTCCTTTAGGCCTTTAGCCAAGCAACGAGCTCGAGAAACTGGTCATAAAATTATGAGGCACTTGTCAATGTCCAATTTTCAATTTTTTCTAGATAGAGTAATCCGAAAGCTCAGCAATCTACAACACGTTCCTTAGGCCTTTAGCCAAGCAACGAGCTTGAGAAATTGGTCATTAAATTATGAGGCACTTGACAATGTCCAATTTTCGATTTTTTCTAGATAGAGTAATCCGAAAGCTCAGCAATCTAAAACACGTTCCTTTAGGCCTTTAGCCTAGCAGCGAGCTTGAGAAATTGGTCATGAAATTATGAGGCACTTGTCAATGTCCAATTTTCATTTTTTTCTACATAAATTGGGAGAGCGGGAATGGGTGGAACCCGATTTGCAGCAACCTCCCCGTGGTGGGTTCTGGGTTGGTCTTTAGCGAAGAAAACCAAGCGAAGAGCTGTAACTTGTAAAATAAACCAAATTATTTGGTTATTTATACATTTTTATTTTACGTAAATTTTCGGGGTCATCTAGGAACCTGAAGACGTCACATTTAGGAACCCAGATTTTGCCATTTCATTAACCACATAAAAAGACACCAATCGAGCACCCAGGTCAAAAGAAAAATTGAAGATAATTTTTTCTTGTATAAAATCGCTCCGCCCTAATATACAATAGTGAACGGACAAAATGACATAGGTATTTCAGCTGAATTAACCGTATCTACCGGATAACACCAAGACAATCCATCCCAGGGTCCATCAACAAACAAAGAACCAGGACTTCTCTTAACATATTCATAACAAAATATTCATCTGCGGCTAATAAAGGCAATGTATCTTAACCTACTCTTGCTGATCCTATGGGGAGGTTTCTCCAATCCCTAAAGGACGATTCATAAGTGGACAAGTCAAACGTGAGCCGAGGACTAGATAAACGTACTAAGTTTCAACTTCTACACCTAATATGATCGCATTGCAATCAAATCAGAAAAGAGCTCATACCTCCTCCAAAGACAAGGATACAAGTCCCTAGGGCATTATTCAAAGAAGACAATGAAGAAGAAAATGTTCCTAGCAACTATCGAGATGATGAAGACGACTGTCCTTCTATCTATTTAGATTTAAATCTTCTCCAGGATTAGCCCTGGAGAAGACAGGTTACGATGCATGCATTGCTTGCATTCGGCTCACGCATCTTGTGCTGATGTTCCTAGAAGAACCAAGCGTTTCATTTGTGAACTTTGTCAGTAGTTTTGTAACTATAAGTAGAAAACTACAGTTGCCTGTTGCCGGTATGTCATTTTGTCCATAGCATGCGAACAAAATAAATTTCGTTTATCTCAATTTATCTAAGAATATTTTTTGGAACTTTTAGTTCATGGAGGTTGATTAGATTTTGTGAAGAAAGGACCAAAGATCATAGGTGTAGAATATGTCATTACTGTAATTCACTACTAACAAGTTATGCCTCTGAAATAAAACCCTATGTCATTTTGTACGTACTTCCCCTACTATTATAAAATGTTAACGAAGCCTGCACCATCATTTTCTGCGAGGTTATTAATCTGAAAAACCGAAATTCTGCAAAGTTCTGAAATTCATACTTGTATTCAACCCTCAAAAAACACGTCCACGACTTGAATCAATAAAAGCTTGGCTTCTTTGCTGCATGCTTTCAACCAAGTTATTGGGGATATCCTGCTCAATTCGTTGCCAAAGTTGTGGCGAAAGATATCGGAGCTGTTTACAACATCTATAGATTCTGTAGAACACCTAAGAACAGAAGATGAAAGACACACCTCTGACCTGCACCGACAGAGGGCTTTCGAGATTACTTCTAGAAGCGAAGACAGGATAACATGACAGGAAAGAACCCAACTAAATACAGACCAACTGTATCCTTAAACTAAGGGATTTCTGAGGCTATTCAAGATCGAATAATAAGAAATCGCTACCACGAGAAACGCTATTTGAAACTGAATAGCGTGGAGGACAGATGCAGGAAATGCGGCACTGTCTGGTGAACATATCATCACTGATTGCTGAAGCCTTGTCTACAAAGTATACTTGGGACAACCCAACCAAGTTGGATAAGAGAATAATAAGACGAATGCGGACTCAGCATCCTTGAAGCCCTACCAGATACTGGAGTTCATTGGAGCTCTGGAGCTAAAGGACGAGCTGTAGATATCGCAGATGGGGGCACAATAGACCTTGAGGTCGCAGCGGAATCTGACCCCCCTTACCAAACTATTTTTGACAATCAGGACTCGTTGTTCTACCGTGTAATACTCCATGTTTACTAACTCCCATCTTCATTTTTCGATCTGTCATAATCATGTGAAATTATGACTGTCAAACTTAAAATCTTGCACCCTTTATGAAGAAAACCTTTAACATGAAATTTATAGATTGTTGAGGATTGATGTTTGTTTTGTATTTTGATTATTTCTCTCTGAATAAATATTATTATTATTCTTCTTCATCGGTCTCCCGTTCTCAGCTTGAGCTGGTATTACTTCGATGAACAAGTGAAAAAACATTTCAGTTACTCCCACTAGTTCAGGAATTTCCGCACGATGTGATAGGTTTGCAAAACCACAGCCTGCTGTGCATATCCCGCGACCCTCTGGGATTATTCGATCCTTTGAAGATTTCTCTTGAATGATTCCCTTCGGTCAGCTGAAGTTCCGGATGCCTCGTGGTGAACTCGTTATAGAGGGAGTATCTCCATCCAGGAAGTGTTTTGTCCTCGCAATTATTCACGTAATAAAAAGCTTGCATTACTTCAATATTCATTTCGCGGCTCCACTTGATACGTGCGTTGCGAGCTCCCCTGCGGGCAGTCCTCCTCACGGTGGTCGAGCCAGCAGGTGGAAAGGCATTTCGATCTTCTGCCATGATATCGGTTTCCACTTCTCGTTGCTGTTATTATTATTATTTGAGAAGAAAGTTATTTTTGAAAAGTTGGAGCCATTGAATCGAATTGTAAGCGTTGTCCGCTTTTAAAAATGAAAAAGGACACTTGAATCGACGCCTTCGCGTCGTGATGGCTGTTTCCATGAATAATTTACCTAATTTTTCCGGAATGACTGGAACGAGGGTAAAGTTGATACCTTCAAAAACAGATGCAAATATTCACCAACCCTTCCACCGCAACGCCGCTCGAAAAAAACACCAGAAACCGAAAATTAAGGGAGGATGTAACACCCTGTTAGCACACTCCGTAGGGGGTGCCGAGTGAGAGTCGAGCCAGCATCTGAATATTCAGTATGAATGAACATCTGCGTTGACAACCCCCAATTAGTCATTCCGTTTCACCGTTCTCGCATTATTTTGAATGCATTAAAATTTCTGCCTCCGAAGATTATGCGTGGCTTTGCCGGGATTCTGGCTCTCAGACGATGCTGAGTGATTTCGGACGCATTCAGCTAAGTTGGTGAGAGGAGTTTATAGAGCGGCAACTTCGTCGTGCCCGCAACGTCTTTGTTTTGTTTAATCTCATTGTTTTGGCAGGTAGAACGAATAACTTAGGAGAAGAGTAGTCAGTTCCGGTTTGTTATAGTTGCGACGTAAGTTGTGTATCCTCTTGAAACGGTGTGACTGCGTTTTTTGGAACAAGAGGGAACTCAGTAAAAAAATTGTTTTTGCAACCCCCTTTCTATGTCTATCTTTGCGTCTTATCGATTGTCTCCAAATGAACAGGCACACGTAGATTACACTTTCATATACAGTAGCTGCGAAATCATTTCGAAATAACTTATTTTTATCGGCTGCCTATTTTTCATGTATTCCGGTTGGCCAAGATTTAGATTTATCAAGTTTTTTAACAACTGACACAGGACTCGTATGTCAAAAAATTCTCAGTGACGTTGCCAATGCTTTTTTCTATTTATCCCTTTTTAACTTCGTATGTGGAGTTAGTTCTTTTGAGGTTTAAGTGTGACGCAGGTTTCGTAGTACTATACTACATTTTGATACTGGAGTATTTCAAGTTGTGCAAAATGATATTTAAATGTCTTATGTAGGCCGATTTCTCGAGAATTTTGAAGAGTGGGGAATTCCATGGGTCCGTCTATTCGTTTAGAAGTTTTTCTGGCGAGTTATTCGTGTACTTTTATTCTTTTTTCGAATGAACTATCACAAAGTAACAGACTATTCTGTCCATTATTTTTCAATTCAATTTCCACACTCGATTCTTGATTTGGGTAAAAGAAAAAAGCATAACTGAATCTTCCAACCATGTTTATATACCCAAAACATTTCCAGTATTAACAGAGAAAAAAGTTTATTCAACATTCGCCAGGTCTTTGGAATTATTGAAATCACATTATATTTTCTTAGATACATTATACAGGGTCTTTCACGAGGAACCTCACCCATATTTATATGAGAAACTACTGAACGTATTTTCATGAAATTCAGCACTTATGAGTATTTCACGATGCTGATGAAATCTGAAATATTTTCAAGGCATGAGCACCTCCGGTTTTTCCGGAAATGACGTCAACCTCCGTTTTTCAAATTAGAACACCATTTTTTTATTGCAGAAATAGATTCCTTAGAAAATTTCAAGTTATTTTGATGTAAAATTTTTCAGTTTTGGTTGGAAAATTCTCTCTGAGCGGGAAAATTCGAAAAAAAAATCGAAAATAGAGCTCCGCTGAAACAAGATTAACTTCGAGGTTTTCGGATGGAAAATTTTCATTTTTGGGATTTTTCAAGATGTAAGATTGATGTATCCACTTTGAAAATCGAAATCGCGATTCATGATACAGGGGGTGAAAAAATCGCTTTCAAAGTTAGGGATGACAAAATCGTGAAAAATCTATTTTTTTCAAATTAGAACCCCATTTTTTTATGGCAGATATTGAATCTACGTTAAAAAATAATGTGAGTGTATGCATCACACCCTTGCCCTAGAGTGGATATTAACTCAGAAAATATCCATTTCAGGGCAAGGGTGTGATGCATACACTCACATTCTTCTTTAACGTAGATTCAATATCTGCCATAAAACAATGGATTAACCACGGATTATTCATCTGTGGGTCAAACCTGAACCATTTTCGGCTCAAAACCACAACATTAAAAAGATTTAAACAGAAAGATAACACTCTCGTTCTTTTTTTTTTTTTTTTTTTTTTTTTTGTTCTAGAAGAGGTGAATCTTACATCAGACACCCAGTCTTTCTGGGTAGTGTCGGATTCTTACCGACTAAACACCTCTCCTGCGGTTGGTTCCGGGCATAAGCCTATAAACCTTCCATCATCTTATCTGTTCTTTTCTCTTTCGCATTCTTTTATGCTGAGTGTTTGTGTACATCCTTCAATTGGATATCTCTTACTAAGTGTGGAGTTCTATATCTTCATTTTCGCAATTGGTCTCTAGGTCTTTTGCGGTAAATTCCAGCTGTTTTTTCATCTTCAGCGGGGTCATAGTCAACTAACCTTCTAAGGTCGTCATTTGGATGTTCACTAGCTCTTTCATAGGCTTTTTCAGCTTTTCGTTTGATGAATGTAGTAATGGACTCCCATTTTATGTCTTTTTGTATCTGTTCATTCCTAACAAACCAGGGGGCGTCTAATGCCCATCTCAGAAATTTGTTTTCTGTACTTTGTATCCTCTTTATATGGGTTCTCGCTGCATATCCCCATGCTGTTGATCCATATGTTAGCTGCGGTCTGGCGACTGCTTTTATGATCCTCAATTTCGTGTTTCTGTTCATTTGGCTTCTTCTGCCTATAATCGGATATAGTCTTTTCATTGCTACATTCGTTTTATCCACTGCATACTTAATGTGTTGTTTCCACGTAAGTCCCTTGTCTAATATTACTCCTAGATATTTAGCTTCATTCTGCCATTCTATTTCATTATCGTCTATGGATATTTTCGATTCCATCTTCAGTTTCCTCTTTTGAAGGAGTATTGCTTGACTCTTTTCTCCATTGATTTTGATTTTCCATCTGTTACACCATTGACTGATATCGTCTGCAGCTTCTTGAAGTCTTTTGTGAATTATTTTTGTATTTCTGTGCCTAATTGCTATGCCCGTATCGTCCGCGTATAGAGCAAGCAGGCATCTTGGATTTCTTGGTATATCATGTATGTATATGTTATAGAGTAGCGGTCCTAGTATGGATCCTTGGGGAACTCCTGCTTCCAAATATCTGAATGTGGAATGAACATCACCTATTTTCACACAAAAGTTCCTATCTCTCAAATAATTTCTTATTATTCTGCATAACTTGGGTGAATAACCTGCGGTTTTCATTTTATATGCTAGTCCTTCATGCCATACTCTATCAAAAGCTCTGGTTACATCTAGTAGTAGTAGTCCTGTGGCTTGTTTATTCTGAAATCCTTCTGTGATATACTCGGTTATTCTTAGGAGCTGTTGTTCAGTTGAATGTTGTTTTCGGAACCCAAATTGTTCACTCGGTATCGTCTGCAGGGCCTCTGTTTCTTCATTAAGTCGTCTGGCTAAGACTCTCTCCACAATTTTTCCTAGGGCTGGGAGCAGGCTTATCGGTCTATAGTTCTGTGGGAACTTTTTGTCTTTACCTGGTTTATTGAAAACAATCACTTCGGCAGATTTCCATCTTTTTGGAAAGTGCTCTGTTCTCATCACGCCATTTGCTATGCTAGTGAGAGCTGCCGTTCCTTTCTTTGACATTTTCTTCAGCATGAGATTTGTAATTTTATCTTTTCCAGGAGCCTTTCTTGTTTTCAAATTATTGATTATCTCTTTGATTTCTGCCGGAGATGTTGGGTGAGGGATTTTGTCATCCGGTGGTGATTCTTTCATTTCTTCTTCATTATCTTCTATTAATTCTTCTAGGTCCTCATCGTCTTCTTCACAATAGTTTATTCTTGACTCCCTTTCTATAGTATCGGCAAGAGCGTTAGCTTTATCGCTTTTTGAATATGCCATTCCATGCATTCCATGCAGTGGTGGAATTTGAGTTTTTTCATTGCGTAAATTTTTTTGCATTTTCCATGCAGAGTGGTCTTCTGTGTTGAGTTCACTGATTTTCTTATTCCATCTATTCGTTCTGAGCTCCCTTAGTGCATTTTTAAGTATTTGACTATGTCTGTTCAGTCTGATTTTATCATTATCTGTTTTATACATCCTGTAGTTCTTTCTTAGTCTTCGATTGACTTTAATCAGTTCTTTCACCTCTTTTGGAGTATCGCCATAGGGATGTTTGGGAGTAGGTTTAGTTTTTCTAACCGTGCTCTCTTCATAGGATTTCATAATCGCACTCTCCAAAGCTATGACTGATTGATCTAGTTCATCAGGAGTGTTAATTTGTGGAATACTCGTGATATTTTCTTGGAGTTTATTCTTATATTCGTCCCAATCGGTATGTTCTCGTGTTCGAGTCACTTCATTTCTAGGTCCATGTCCTAAAATGAACTCTATCGGGTTGTGATCAGATGTTCCATCCTCTATCGTTTCAAGAGCAAAATCTTGCTTTATATTCTTCATTATAACTATGTCTAGCACATCAGGGGTTCCATTGCCACTAGGTAAAAATGTCGGTATTTCTGGTCCCACGATTATAGCATCTTCCTTTTCGGCATATTCTTTCAATTTCTTGCCATTTGCATTCTCTATTTTAGAATTCCATTGTTGAGATTTACAGTTGAGATCTCCAAGTATTATTCTTGGAAAATGACCCCCTAATAAAATCTTCATCTCTTCCTCTGGCAGATTTATTTGCGGCGGTTTATACACAGAGAATACCTTAATACTTTCTCTTCTTATCTTTATTGTGATCGATAGTGCCTCTATAGATACGTCATTGTCCACAGGATTTACAACCGCATTCAGGTAGTGGTTCACGTCTCTTTTAACGAGAATAGCAACCCCTCCACCGTTTCTTTCATTTCTGTCTCTTCTGTATATTTCGTAGTTTTCGAAGGATATTTTATCTTTAGGAGTTAATTTAGTTTCCTGAAGCGCCATAATATCAGGATGTCTTTCTTCTAACAATTGTTCAATATCTGATTTACGGGCTCTGATTCCGTTAATATTCCAGGAAACTATCTTCAGATTTTCTAGCTGTGATAGCATGTTCATAAATTATTTATTTCCAAATAAGTTTTGAAATTTCTTCTCGAATTCTTTTTCAAATTTCTGCATTATTCTGCTGAATATTTTCTCAGTGAGTTTGTCAAGTTCATCTTTAGGGTCTTCCCTTCTGGTTTCAATTGGTTTTGTGGACGATTTCTTTGTTTTTTGTACCTGTGGTTTTTCAACAGTAACAACAGTCTCTATTTTTTCAGCGATTTTTTTGGGGGGGACTTCTTTTTTTGTCGGTGTTTTCTTCTTCGTAAGATTTTTATATGCGCTGCAGCCTTTATAACTGGCCGGATGTCCACTCTGGTTACATAAAACGCATGCCGCGTTCCTTTCGCCTTCTTTTTGCGTCAATGCACACTCTTTTGTGCAATGCGCTCCTAAGCATTTCACGCATCTCCACGGAAATGTACATTTATTTTGGGCATGTCCATATCTCTGGCAGCGATGGCACTGTCCTGGACCTTCTGGCTTCTTTTTTGGTTCGATTTCGATACAAAGGCTGTAGATCTTTTTGATTTGAAATATTTCCTTGTGCTGCGTTTTTACAAGGTAAAGAGGAATTGCTTTTTTGGTTTTATTTGACGTCATTCTCGTCACTTCGGCATCTTTAATACCTTGAAGTCCTAAGTCGTTTTTAATCACGTCAATATCCGCGTCAAGTGGCAAGTACCTTATAACGGCGTATACTCTCTTTTCTTCTTCCGTTTGGTAAGTAAAATATTCCTTACCTTGTTGATCTAGGAATTTTGTTAGTTTCCTGAAATCTTCTGCGGACGAGGCAATAATTTTAATGCCGTCTCTGACAACCGTTGCCCGGTTATAATTTATTCTTTTGCTGTACAGCGCTTTGGATATTTCCGTCCAGTCTGAAGTCCCCATCATTGTTACTGGGGGGATTTTATCTTTTACAGGTGACTGAGGCGTCACCGTTGAATTTTTCAAGTTGTCCTCAATTGAGGACGAACTGTCTTTCCTGGCACGCTTGGCCCGAGGAGCTCCTGGGGGTTGGAGGGCTTTTTTGTTATCCTCATTATTTGTGGCCATCTTTTTGGGAAGGACAACTGGGACAATCTTGGAATCGGTTTGGGCCGATGTCCCAGGTTCAGAAGTCAAAACCTGGGAATAACTTTTTATTTGATGATTTGGGGATTTATTTTTCGAGAGTTCTTCTCTCAGGAGTTTCAACTCGCTGGTCAAATTTGCCATGCAGGTTGTAAGAGCGGCTAAGTTTGCTTTGAGCTCGTCATTCTCCTTTCGGAGCCTGACGAGTTCCTTAAGTTCATCACTTTCATCATCAGAGGTCGTGTATCTGTCCTCCGTATCCATGAAGGATCCATCGTTATCCGAATTTTCATCCATGATCAAACGCGGATAATAGAATAATTAATAGTCACTTACCCTTTTTTCAACTCCACTAAAGAGTCCGTGAATCACACACGCACGGAACCAACGATCCTTTCGGACCTGGACTCAACGCGCGAGAAAACAAAAACCTTTTACAAGCACTAACTTGGATGATGCGCATCAACGTTGCGTACGGCGCACTGAACTGGTTTACACACAAACTCAACTCTCGGTACGTGTACACTAGTCGACGTCTCGGTCAGTACTATGACTCTCGTTCCAAAAGACCACAGAACATTTATTCCAAAAATAATCCCACAGAGGAGGTCAATTTTTTGTCTGCTTCAAACTTTCAGAACAGTGGTACCTCAACGTCGAAATTAGCCATAAAGAACCACCAACAAAGACCAATACTCGAAAATAATCGATGGAACCTATCGAACAGCCGACTGGCGACATCGAGATCGAATCAGAAAGGTCCAGCTTCTTTAATATTAACGACAGATCTAATAGCCCTTACGTCGTGCTTAATCACAAGAGGATAAAATACGTGTTACATCCAAAAAGGGATACGACCATTTGTCAGCATTGACACTACCGGAGAAATTACGCCACTATCTACTTTTCCGGCCGAAATGAAAAATATAGACTTCTGAATTACATGACAGGGGTCGAAGTGGTCGACTGCTTGTGACAGCTTAGGTAGAAAATTTCGCTTGGTAAGGAATGCTACGACAGTTCGAAGAATAGTATAAGAGGAAAGATTATTTGTTTATTGAAGGATGTTATGTTTGGATCTTCAGTTTTTTTAGTCGTTTATAATTTCATCAGAGTCAATGAAAACACATGAATGGGCAAGTGATTCTAGGTTGGAAATATAAGCGGTGTCGAAGGAATGGGCATTTCCAGTTATTTTCAGAAAAAATATATTTTGACATATTGGATTCCCACGTATTCGTGATTTTTGTTGAAATTTTTTCTTCATCAATATTGAGAACTCAAAAATAATCAACCGAATTCAAACGATCAGAAGAAGCGGAAAATCGTTTGAGGTCAGTGGCTAGAGACATTTTTGATTGGTTGTACTCGTCATGACGTGCTGCTGATATAAAATTGACAGCATTGCCAAATCACAAAAAAAATAGCCTGAAAAAGCACTTGATTCCACTTTCCTAATAATGTTGATTTTGAATGTTTTTCTTTCATCATGACATTTTCATTTGTCCTCCATAAAGCTTCATAATATCATTCAATTCACGACCTCCTAATTGAAGATAAAGAGGGTTCAAGTAAGCAGATAGGTGAGAAATTCAATTAAAAATAATTATCCCTAGGCTACACAGGTAAGAATTTGTATATATAGGCCGGTCTCCTAATTTAGGAAGCATTAATAATTATTTTCATTTTGAGAAGTGCAGATTTCAGGTAAGAATAATTCTGGATTTGGCAACTGTGTGAAGTCGTCAGTCGTTGACGTAACCTAGGAGTATAGAATATAGAATACTCCTAGACTTAACTGTAAGAAACGCCATTTTATAGTACGCACAGAAGACGTCGAAATGTCGAATGATGACGAATAAGAAGGTTATGTTTCTATTTATAATTTGTAGGCGTGGTTGCCACATCAGTATTTGTATTTTCAGAGAATGAGTATTATCTCAACTTCAATGAAAATTAAGTTGTTATAATATGACGATGTTTCAAAAACATTATAGTGATCACATCAAATAAAATACGGTTACTGAATATATTTATGAATAAATTCAGAAATTTTACGAGAACTTGACAACAGCATGTCTCTCAGTTACTCTGGGCTTTGTCTCCTCCATCATAAACTTCAACCAATCATATTACAAATTTAGCCACTAACGTCACAGCAGAGAGACGTTTGAATTCACACGTGTTGAAATCACATTTTCAGTATCGAATAATTAATCAGTTCTTCAAATTCAGGGTGAATAAATGGTAAAAAATGTGTTATAGACTGCCCTTCATTACGTCATGTGAAGAAAAGTGCATATTTTGAGGTACTGGAAATCCCCATTCTTGACACCATTTTGAATATTCTTGCAGGGTGAATTCATAGTCTAGAATTACACATTCCATGATAATTCTACGACTAACTTTAACTTTAACCATATCAATAGGAACTGATAAATATCGATATGTCTTGAAAGCTTTTCCGTTCTTTATTCAATTCTTTCACACACTTCTCATTACTCCAGTTGCGTATAAGGAATAAGTCGACAAATTTCCTTTCCTAGGAGATCATCCACGCCCTTCCTAACTATCTTCCCCTCCGTAATATTCACCTCGACAACATTCTGATCCCCAAACCACACACTTACTCCGCAAAATTCCACAAACTCCATAGCTGTCACCTCCAGGTCTTAAAAACTCTCACCCTTACTCGGAGCTCATCCGCTAGGCGAGAAAAATTTTCCCAATTCCTGAGTTAATTGTGGAGGGGTCGCTAGGCAGACTTGAAGGGTTCCATTAATTTTATCAACGCTGTTATTCAACATAAATTACGGAACGAATTAATATTCTGGCGTCCTATCTCTTCCCGATTGTCGAGGGTGAGGTCGGATAATGTGCTCTTGTTGGTATTTCGAGTGAAATAATCGTTGTGAGGCACAGGCAGAATGAAGAAGGAATGACGTTGTGTTGGTTTGCACTTTCCAGATGATCGCAAGACATCGGGTTTTTGTAATTGCCTTTTGAACTTATAGAGCAGGAGTCAAAATTTTCATCATCGTTCGTAACATGCTTCCTTGTTTCCTGAATCAACTTATAGGACATTCCAATTTCTGGTTTCATCCTTATTGGCCTTATCTGAGCAACACAAATCGACATCAGAAGGAATCCGATTGAACCCTGGCCCTCTTAAAATAATACACATCAGTTATACAGGGTAATTCCGGAGGAGACCGTCAGATTTAAGGAGAAGTTTACAATAGTCAAGGCATTCGCTCGGCTGCGCTGCGCTTCGCCTCGCAACTGAAAATATTGCTCGTAAAAAAATGCACTTTTAATCCTTATAATATAATATAGAATTTTTCAGAATTTTCGATGGTTCGAGAGTATGATAAGATTTTATAAAGAAAGGACCAAAGATCATAGGTGTAGAATAAGACATCATTGTGATTCTCTAATAAAAAGTTATGCCTCTGAAATAAAACCCCATGTCATTTTGTACGTACTTCCCCTAATTGGAAAGTGCTTCCAGTTGGCTCAAACAAGAAAAATTTCTACCTATTACGCGAGAGTAACGAAAATTGACTGAAACTATTATAAATCAATCATTCATTCATGCAATTTTCTTTCGAAGGCTGTAGATATTTATTCAGAGCCATCCTTGAAGGAAATTGAATACATTACAAGTACTCAGAATACAACCAACTCTAATTAACCGCAATCAGGCATGTTTACTTTGAATAAATGAATAACATCAAGTACCGATGACCCCTGGGGGTAGGAATTTAACGAATGAGGTCGAAAATAACAGACTCCTTTCCTTATTTAAACAAGGATAATCAAACGGTCCCGAACAAAGCTATGATTAAAATATGCTTCCCAGTCCGTATAGTTTTAGATTTATCGCCCGTAATTATGTTTAAATGGGTCGATTTTATAACACAAAATGTCGAATACGGAATGAAATAATGAGGGTTGAGATTATTAATTTTATATTGGTGTTCGTTAAAGTTGATGCGTCGCCATTTAGTTTGAGGAATTTTCATTACTTTTACTGTCGTCGATTTCAGCCCGAATATTTATAGACAATTAAGTAACAATTATTTGGGAAATGTTTATTGTCCTGTTATAAACGGTTTGAATACTTCCTTCATTAGCATGTAAGTTGGAAGCATTTCACATGTACATGATAGAATGGATGGGAGGTGAATTTCGAAGGAGATTCTTGTGTTCGAGGAGAAATTTACTGGGTGCTTCGGAATTGAATGAATATCACGAAAACAGGTGTATTGGACATAATGGATTTTAATGGCAATTTTGATTTTTCCGAGCATTTCGGGAGAAATGTTCCAATTTTTCTCTCGAAATCGGTAGCATTAGATACGACAAAACTACAAGAGACCATAAAGAAGGTTTTTCTGACAATTTTTCAAACTGACAGTGGCTCACCAATGAAACTTCTTGGGGAATACAGCAGACAGTGTTCCAGAAAAAATGTCACTCTGTAGATTTGCAACCGAAATTTACATGGTGTAAACTCTGAATTGTAATATCTATGCCAAATTTCAGTTTAATATCTTGTGAAGTATACAGATAAAGGCTTAGCCAATAATATTATTTCGACATTCGAAGAAAAATGCCACTGTTTCAGATAAATGATGAGACCTCTATTTCAGTATGAAGAGGAAGTTATACTGTAAATAATGGAAAATAGCATCAGCCAAATGACCACCACGACAACGACTATAGAACCATATCCTTTTCATGAAATTTTCCATAACCAAATCGCAAAGAGGCTGCCCTATGTCCTCGATAGCCTCAAGAATTCCATCTTTGAGGCCTTGAATCGACGCAGACCTTCTCTTTCACATGGCCCCAAAGCAAGAGATCAATTTTGCTTGTTGACGAAGCCACAGAGTGGAAAATGGGTCTCATCAATCAACACGATTTTTCAATGGAATTCATGCATTTTAAGGACCCAATCAGCAAAGACACGACGTTGTTGATGATCGGCTGGCTTGAGTTCTTGTGTGAACTGAACATTATGAGCCTTAAGACCCAAATCTTCATGCAAAATAAGGTGTAATGACGTTTGTGAAAGCCTAATTCCAGAGAACGACGAGGAACGGACGAACCTGGGTTTTCTTCAACACTTTCGGCTACAACAGCAAGATTCGCGGCTGTCCTTGAGCGACGTACACGATTTTTGTTCTTCACATAAGTAACCTGTCCCAAAAGCTCAAATTTTTCCACCAATTTCTGTATTGTGGTTCCAAAAGGTGCTTCACGAAGACCATTTTTATTGTGTCGTTTCTTTTTGTCAAATGTCAAATAATTACAGCTTCAAAAGTGACATATTCTGGCTGTTTCACCTATAAGAAACTTCACCCTCATTTCTTCTCATTATTGGGTTAATACAATAAACGATTTTGTTTGAGAACGATATATCGTATCAAAATTGTTACAGCAAATTAGAGGGATATTTTTCATGTGAGTGTATCATTCTTATCCTTCTAATTAGTGCCTTTTGTATCGTTGAATTGATGTTAGTCCGAAAGAAGCGACATGCTAATTACGCTAGTTGAAGGTTCCGCTTTCCAAGCTCTCAACGAGGCTCGTTCCTCAGCACCCGCCTCCTCCTATCTTGGTTATTCCTGCAAAAACAACCTCTATCTTTCATAGAAAAGAATAAAACAGACGGAGAGTCTTCAGATGTCAGCGTAAATCAAGAAAACGGCTCTGCTTCAAAGTGGAAAGCAAACAAATCTCAATAAAATTCGTCTAATTGCCACTTGTATATTTCCTCAAGTTTGGCACGTTATCTCTGGGCCGAGCGGAGTCTTCAATATGGCTGCTGACCTATTTCACCATTTGCTTTCGACTTGGTCATGACCCGAGCTGGCGTTGTTTGCTCTGGAATTCTACAGATGAGAGTGAAGTAACAGTAAAAAAAATGGGGGGAATTTCCAGCATTTTTTATAGTCTGGCTTTGTTTCAATGTGGATTAGCCAATCAATCTGCTCGAAGAAGATTTAGAAATTCAAAGTCCATTGACTTTTTTATGTGAACATTTTTTCAAAGTAGTCATCATTATGTTGGTGCACATAAATTCTTGCCTGGCGTGACAATGAGTGACTGAAAGCGACAACAAAAATATTAACTAGGATGTTTAGGTCGACAGGAACATTCGTGATATCTTAGAGAGCTCGCAACAAGAATTTCTCATTTTGATCAATTCCCAAATGAGTTTGTTTGTGAGTTTTGACGAGAGAAGTTACTGTCTCAAAATTTCTCTGAAGATTATTTTCAACACAGTTTCAAGTGGACATTATTCATCCTTGGAGGAATTGTTAGCGAGCTGTAACAAAGTTTTGTGTGCACATGCCCCTATATCCATCTAGATTCAAAAAGTTTCGGATACCCTCCTCGTCAATCCATTGTATATGAACCCACTAAAAGCATCATAAAACATCCCTCTGATATTCAACTTTTCAATATATCCGCCGTATATACTTCGGAATAGACATCGATAAATCAAGAAGAACGCCGAAATCGTCCAACTTCATCTACCAAGACTTCGAATTCATCAAGACTGGAGCGATATCAAAGAAGGTGGAGTTTTATGTGGCAGTAAATTCGCCAGAACTGCTGTTCTGAACACAGTTTGTTTACACGAACGGCAGGGTGGTGGGCTACGAAATGTAATGTAAGTTATGGCCGTTTTGCACTTAAGGCTATAACGCTCTGACCGGCAATGTACAACTCTCGAAAATATGACACACTTGGAAGCGATTTATCGCCAAGAGTCCGTGAACACCAGCGATACAGGGAAGATCCTGAGGCTGGATCTCACGAACCATCGTAGTTCATACGTGAGTTATGGTCGAACTTGGTGTTATGTTGATCCGAGAAATATGACTGTAGTCCTCAGTTTTGTCTCTAGGTCCGGAATAATAGTCGACGTTCATCTTCTGCAGCAAAATGTTAATGTTTACTGCCTGTAAGTCGATAGAATCTTATGCTGGGAAATAAACTGCACAATAACAAAATTAGATGGACTATTTCAATCTATCCATTTTTAGTGAGGAAGTTTCCATAGCAACTCTCGTTTCACATCGATAAAACATGCAAGCCGGCAAAACTAACAAGTTGGGTTTCCAGGGATAAACTTTTGAAGTTTCTCAAATTCATAGATAGCTCATGACAAGTGTAATTCGTGAAATTGACGAAAAGCAACAAATTTGAATATCACAAGTAAGAAAAATCAACGGCAAAATTTGAAAACAGTGTAGGGGAAATACGTACAAAATGACATGGGTATCTATATGGACAAAATGACATAGGTATCATAATTAGAGTTTGGAGGTATCAAATGCGGAACCGCCTACCACATCACACGACCCGAGAGGCTTCTATTAACCTCTGAAAATTAGCAAGCGCTACTCTAGTTCATTCGGTCGTTATGAGTGATAAAATAAATCAGTAGGTCACGAGTTTTTTTCATTGCGCCAAATTTTTAGAAGAAAAGGCCAGTTTTCACCATTTTTCTCATTTAAATTGCATTCATTTCGGAATTTACTTATTTGTCATCGTATTCAAGAAGCTTTTTTTATGTTAAACATACTTTTTGAATTAATTCGATATATTTCTAGTTTTATAACGCTATATGGACAAAATGACATAAACAGTGGTCGGACAAAATGACATAGGTATTTCAGCAGAATTAATCGTATCTACCGGATAACACCAAGACAATCCATCCCAGGCTCCATCAGCAAACAAAGAACCAGGACTTGTCTTAACATATTCATAACAAAATATTCATCTGCGGCTAATAAAGGCAATGCACCTTAAACTACTCTTGCTGATCCTATGGGGAGGTTTCTCCAATTCCTGAAGGACGATTCATAAGTGGACAAAGTGGCAAACGTGAGCCTAGATAAACGTACTTAGTTTGAACTTCTACACCTAATATGATTGCAATCAAATCGAAAAAAGAGCCCATAACAAAGACGAGGAGACAAGTCCCCAGGGCATAACTCAAAGAAGACAATGAAGAAGAAAATGTTCCTAGCAAATTTCGAAATGATGGAGACGACTGTCGTTCTATCTATTTAGATTCTGATCTTCTCCAGGATTAGCCTTGGAGAAGACTGGTTACGATGCATGCATTGCTTGCATTCGGCTCACGCATCAAGATGCTGAAGTTCCTAGAAAACCAAGCCTTTCATTTGTGAACTCAGGGCCCCCGTAAGGGCTACTGGCGCCTGTGTGCAAAAAGAATTTTGGCGCCCCTTAAAGCATTTTGGATTTTTTTATTTATTAGGTGGGAAGGTAGCTAGGTGCTTGAAATATATTGAAAAACTGAACTTTAGAAGGCAAAAACTAGATATTTCTTTGTAAACCAAAAAATAAAACAAACAAAACACAACAGAACAAACAGAATAAAATCATAACGAAATAAATAACTCAAAATAAATTCTTGTTCACAACCACTTTGAAGTATTTTCTTGACTAGTAGGGTACAGACACTCTGTTGTTAAATACTATAAAATAACCCAAAACTAAAAATCACATCTTTTTCAGGAACAAAAAACAGAAATATTCGCTAATGTGTTGGAATTTAAAAAAAAATTGGTTTTATGAAATTACTCTCTACACCGTACACGATTTTTTTTTGGGTTTCGGAGGTTATGAGTACGCATTGAGAAACATTTTTTCCTAAACAAAATGATGTTCAATTTTCACCAGTGGCGTCCGTACAGACTTCTGTCCGAATAAATTCGGTGCAAAAATTGGTACGCCAATAATTTTTCTCGAATTTTAAATTATTTAGGTGATCACCATATAATTCACAATAAGAATGGTTTCTTGAGTTTTTTACCAGCGAAGAATACTTTCTGAAAAAAAAATAAAATGCAATTTCATCTAAGAGAGTTAAGAAATTCTTTGATTATACCTACTTCTAAAATCGTCTGGACACAGATTAAGGCAGCTTAGTCGCCTTCATATTTGATGTTTGCAAAATTGATTTCGACTGCTGATTTTACAGAATATCTAAGATGGTAAATTTCACAAACATTTTTTTTTATTTTCAACACCCTTATCTTAGGAACAATGCGTCAGAGAGCCATAGTCCATAGGAACTTTATATCATAAAATCATCTGGAGATTAAGACCCCGAATTCACGGGAACTTATTATGGAAATGAGTACGCATTCAAACACATGATGAGATTGCATTTTATTTTTTTTCTCAGAAAGTATTCGTCGCAGGCAAAAAACTCAAGAAAACATTCTTATTGTGAATAATATGGTGATTACGAAAATAATTTAAAATTCGAGAAAAATCATTGGCGTACCAATTTTTCCACCGAATATATTCGGACAGAAGTCTGTACGGACGCCACTGGTGAAAATTTTTTATAGGAAAAAATGTGTCTTGATGCGTACTCATGACCTACCAAAACGCAAAAAAAATCGTGTACGGTGTAGAAAATAATTTCATGAAACCAATTTTTTTTTAAATTTCAACACCCCGTATCTCAGAAACAGTGCGTCAGGGACCTATGGTCCATAGGAACTTTATGTCATAAAATCATCTGAGGATTAAGTTCCCAAATTTATGGTCCCTCATTCTGAAACACCCTGAATATATTCATATAAAAGTATCACTTTCTACTTATACTTAGGTATTTTAAAAAATATGCAGGTACTTCTTTGAAAAATACCGAGTTCACTTCCCCATAAAATCAAAAATGAAAGCTAGGTACAGTAGAAGAATAAAAAAGTGCTATTATAGTAGCGATATTTCCCTAGACTTGGCCGTTTGTTGCAAATTCATCAATTACATCGCTAAAATTGATACCTACCATCAAGAATTTCTTGTTCAATTGTTAATATTGCTAGTCCAGACAATCTTTCTTGAAGCATTGTCGATCTTAAATAATTTTTAATGATTTTCAACTTTGAGAAAGATCGCTCGCCAGAAGCTACAGATACAGGCAATATCAGAAGAATTCTTGGTGAAATGCTTAGGTTTGGAAGGGTCGAGATTAAATTGTTTTCAAAAATATATTGTAAAATACTTAATGGGTCAGTATCATCAGGTAATGAGAACAACTACATGTGCGTTGAAGAACGTTTACAGAGACGCATCAAATACAAGCATTTTCATTTTAGCATTAATTTTTGTTTATTTTTTTTTTGCGATTTTTGACCCAGGACTTTGGCGCCCCTAAAAGGATGGCGCCCGTGTGCATTGCACACTTCGCACACATGGTAGCGGGGGCCCTGTGTGAACTTTGTCAGTAGTTTTGTAACTATAACTAGAAAACTAAAGTTGCTTGTTGCCGGTATGTCATTTTGTCCATAGCATGCGAACAAAATGAATTTCGTTTATCTCAATTTATCTAAGAATATTTTATTTCTTGTTACTTTTACACAAGTTGATTAGTTTTCATAAAGAAAGGACCAAAGATCAGAATATGGCATTACTGTAATTCACTACTCACAAGGTATGCGTCTGAAATAAAACCCTATGTCATTTTGTACGTACTTCCCCTACTTTATAATCCGAGAATCTTCAGTTCAAGTTATGATGAGCAGAAATTGCAGTCAACTGGTCCTATGTCAAAATTCACTCCAATCTTAAAATTCCAATTTCAACCTATTCCGACTGATAATCGAATCGAATCTGATTGCTGTAATCACCAACAAGAAACGAGAACAAACTGGCAATTAGAAGAGGAACACCCAACATCTGCAAGTTCGTTATTTGTCTATAGTTTCGGAATAAACGAGCTCCACTGAAGAAAACAATGAGAACTGTATTCGAGAGGGATGAAAATTCAATTGGAAGTGCTCAACAGATAAGTATTGGTTAACATCGGTGGAATCCCGAAAAGTAATTAAACTAAATAATTGCTCATTGTTGAGTTTGGACCGGAGTTCGCTTGTTTTCCGAAAAGTTTAATCAACGGCGGTGAAGGTCGGGTCTATCTATAATTCTGCCATAGGTCGGAGTTGAAATGATGATCTCGTCTTTCAATTTGGATTGATGCCAGGGCACTTCGATGTGGCCCAGACTGGGGGAAGAAGAGCTCCAAGGTAATCATCTCCCAACAATCTTATATCAGGAATGAACTTTGCTTTCCAGGTGAGCTAAGAGTAAAAAAATGTGATGGATCATTGCAATCTCTTATTCAATCATAATGAAATTTTCAGTGTAGAACAATATGATTGTCTAATTCCAACAATTTAAAAAAATACCGAGTGGGAATTATGATGAGTTCAGATGAAATTTGCAGGTTTAAAAAACACCCTGTACATTCTGTTTTCAAAAACTCGCTACCTGCTTCAGATTATATCATAAGTTTGCATTATTGAAGGGTTTAAATTTTTTTTGGCACACGTCCAGTTTCCCAGAAAAATTTTAAATGATGAACAATATCGTTATTTCGCAGTGAGAATGAACTGGATAGTAAAGCTGTATCGTCCAATGATACAAAGCTCTTCCTGAGTCCTGAAGTAACTTGATTTGAATTGAGATTTCAGTTTCATGGAAAATTTTCAATTTGATAAAAACTACTTTTTTAATCCTAGGAGCAAATTTTTGTACGGTAAGGGAATTGATGGCTTTTGCACCTGAAAATAGTACAAAGATGACAAAATTTTTTGATGGTTGGAGAAAAATAAGTTTTTTTTATGGGATTTCAAAGATATCACCAAGAAAAGACAGGAAATTGTTATTACAAGCTTCCAAAGATATTTCGAATGCAACCATACTAAGAATTCACATTGCCAGAAATATCCTGAATGCAACCAGAATAAGAAATCCACTTCGTGAGCCCCTAATGATTCTGGGAAATCTGTAGGTATGGTTTTGAACAGGTGGACTGTTTTATTGTTAAAATATGAGAACGAGAATGGAGACTTATGCTAGGTATACCATTCAAAATTTGGAAAAAATCACTATAGTCGCTGATTGACTGATCACTCAAATTGAAGATTACTGCCATTGGAACTAGTTTCAGTGATACGAGGATATATTGAGAAATTCTCAGCCTACCATAGAACCAACCAAAATTACAATATCAAAATATTTTATTACTCAAAATATTCTCCTCTTAATTGAATACATTTATTACAGCGAACCTGCAACGTCTCTAGACCTTTCAAAAACAATGTTTTTTCTTGCTTTGCAAACCAGTCCTCCACAGCTTTTATAACCTCCTCGTTGGAAGAAAATTTACGACCTTTCAAACTTTTTTTCAGTTGAGGAAAAAGATGATAGTCGGACGGAGCCAATTCTGATGAATAAGGGTGTTCTAGTAATTCTAACCCTAAATCACGAAACGAATTTTTTGCATGGCAACATGAGATTTGTGTACTGGGGTGTGTCTTGTAAAAACAAAACATCTTTGGATAGCTTTCCGCGTCTTTCCTCTTCAATTTTTTTCCCGCATAGTGGTCAGTAATGTCGAATAGTTATCTCCAGTTATTGTTCTACCCTTATCCAAAAAATCAATCTTGATTACTCCATGGCAATCCCAAAAAACTGAAGCAATAACTTTTCCAGCAGATTTTTGGACACGAAACTTCTTAGGTCTTGGAGAACCAGAGTGTCGCCATTCCATCGATTGTTGCTTTGTTTCTGGATCGTAGAAATGTACCCAAGTCTCATCCATAGTATCAATTTGGTTTAAGAAGTCTACATCGTTTTCAAATCGAACACAGATTGAACGCGATGCTTCTACCCTTGGACGCTTTTGGTCAACATTCAAACATTTGGGGATCCATTTTGCAGAAATTTTTCTCATGTCCAAATTGACGTGAACTATGTATGATGAACGCAGAACGCGTTCGTATGAAACCTTCAGTGCTTCAGATATCCGTTTTAGCCCAATTCGACGGTCTGATAAAATCATGTCATGAACTGCATCGATATTTTCGTGGACTGACACAGAAACTGGCCTTCCCGATCTGTCATCATCTTCAATGGAAAATTTACCTCTTTTGAAGCTTGCAGTCCAATTTTTCACGGTCGCATACGAAGGACATTGATCACCAAGGGTATTAAGCATATCTCCGTAAATCTGCTTACTTCTTAACCCTTTTAAATACAGGTACTCGATGATGGCTCGATACTCCAATTTTTCGATTATCACAATTTCGGTGAACATCTTTTTTTTTATTTATTGCGTAACTGTGGTTTACTCTACACTGACACTTCTAATAAGTTATTGTTCGTTGATATGGTATCGCAATATTTTGTTTATGAGTGGAACTGGCCTAGGCTAACTAGATATCAATGCATTCCTCGTATAGGTGTGTATGGAAAACAGCATTTTCTGGACATAACAAACGTACTCAACATGCAACATGGTGAATGCGCCGGGTTATTCCCTATGCTCCTTCACAGAAGTCGTCTCAAATGCGATTCCCCAAATTCCTGCTTGTCTTTCAGTGTCCCTGATTATCATAATCGAATTCGCCCCCAGCAATCAGATTACACTGAATTACACAAGATTCTCAGCTAACTAGTTGCCGGCTTCATGAATTGTTACCGGTCGCTCTGCCAGCTTACTGATGTTCCCTTCTTTCGTCCACAGAACGTCGCTATCTTCCAACGCTCCTCCCAGATCTCCCCGACGTCTCCGGAAGACGATCCTGTAGATTGTGGAATATCCAGGATCACGTGTAAGGGGTCCCCTGGAGAATTATTGCGATAATTCCATTTGTTTAACGAGGGGGCTTTGATGCGTCAAAGGGAAAACTATTTCTCTTCGGTAAATGTGCTTAGTTTTTCAATAAGGGAGACGCTTTGATGTTGGAGGAACTGGATGATGGAAATTCGCAAATTGATAAAACGAATCGTGGAAGACGGGATTCTTCAGTGTTTATGATGTCGATCAGTCAAGTGATAGAGGAGTGGAATGAAAGTCTGAGATGTTGAGAATTGGGGGCTTTAACTTCGTTCAGGAAGGCAGACAAAATTTCGTTTTATAAAGCCGTATTGACTGCCTATTGATACTGGATACAGGGTAATATTTGCACTTTTTATAACTTCCCTTGTGGATCTTAGTATCTGGAGAGTCTTGCCTCACGTACTTGACTGATATATCCTTTACTATATTCTGTTTGTTACCGTACAAATGTGATAAAACATATATGATTTTTTATATTGTATTATTGTATTTATATTATATTATATTTTCATATTATTATATTTATTTACATTATACGAAAGATAATTTTCTCGGCGCCTGCTATTCTTTTTCCTTATAAGAGAGAATAGCAAACCTACCAGGATAGCTGCTAGTCGGAGACAGAGTTCTTTGCTATCTAAGCTGTTAGCAATAACTGAGAAATCAGAAATAGAGTAATTGAGCCTGCAGAAGTTGTTTTCAATATTCCTCATCCATGTTTCATCATTCAAATTGAAAATATCACAAGGAGAGTGAACAGATGGCGCTTTTCATCCGAAGACGACTCATTTCGCTTCCGAGAAGCCCTCAAAGTGCACAATCTAAACTGGAATAGAATATTCGAAGCCGTTGCATCGGAAAAACGAACAACTCGAAATTCCTCCATGTCCTCCATTCCCCGAGTTATCCGACATCAGATTTCTTTACCATATCGCATATCACTCACGCGGTAATGCACAGGATAACTGAAATACTGACGCTTAATCGCATTTGTCGGGCTTAGAACTTTCGTCGGCTGTCGTCTCAATTATTGTGAGCCCGTTGCGATATATCTATAATGATAAATGTCAAGGGCTGCTGACGACAAATGAGATTATTTCCTCGAACGTTTGAAATGCGCGGCTTTCAAATTGTATTTGTAGTGTATGAGCTAACTCCGCTTGCTACAATCGGGTCGAGATATCATCTCGTAGAGCGGCTATCATCGGACATAGTTTGTTCGGAATTTGAGTGAGCTATGATATTGAGGAAAGGCAGTGGCGTACTCAGACTACCATCGGATTCCATACAAATCAATTTGCATGTCTTCTTTACAGATTCTGGACGAATTGAACCAAACTATGAAACCATTCATTCATGCCTTGCCAAAAATGGCATAAGAACTGATTGAAAATTTATGTACCAGAACTTATGAGATCCAAATTGGTTAGTGAAACCGCAATCTCGTATCGAAAAATATTCGATATTCATCAGTATTTAATGAAGATTACAGATACACATTGCTTTAGTTTCTAATAGCATTCCCAAATGTGGTGTTCACACAAGGGCAGATATAGCTGTTTTTCATGGGAGGGGTAATCACGATCATGGGGGAGGGTAATAACGATTGAAAACCATTAAATCAGGTACACAATGTATGAAATATTTTATTATTTTTTTTTTACGTCCGTGTGAGGGGAAAACCCTTTATGGGCACCGAGAGGGTCCGCACTCTCGGTAGTGTGAGAATCCAAGATCTTGTTTGGTTACTCACTTATTATTATTCAATATAACAAGAGTTGAGGAATAATTCCTATAAACTCACACAGTTGAGAAATTACATACAAAAAATGACAAAAAAAGATGAAGAAAAAATATCAGCTATTGGGAAGACATCCAGGCGTCGTAGTGGTTCTTGAAGCTATTTACGGTTTTCACACATAATACCTACCTGTTTCTAAGGTGTTTTCAACCCTTAACTCATATCTGTTTCAATTAGCGATTCCTATGAGGAATTCTGTCTGTATCTACGAGTTTTTATAAGAATCTATAGTTCTCAAGTGTGGGTTTCACACATAATACGTAGGGGAAGAAGGTACATACAAAATGACATAGGGTTTTTATTTCAGAGGCATAACTTGTTAGTAGTGAATCACAGTAATGTCATATTCGACACCTCTGATCTTTGGTCCTTTTTTTATAAAATCTAATCAACCTTTATGAAATAAAAGTACCAAGAAATAAAATATTCTTAGATTAATTGAAATGAACGAAATTCATTTTGTCCGAATGCTATGGACAAAATGACATACCGGCAATAGGCAACTGTATTTTTCTACTGATAGTTACAAAACTACGGACAAAGTTCACCAATGAAACGTTTGGTTCTTCTAGGAACATCAGCATTAGATGCGTGAGCCCAATGCAAGCAATGCATGCACCGTAACCAGTCTTCTTCAGGGCTAATCCTGGAGAAGATCTAAATCGGGAAAAAAGGTCTCATAACAATAGATAGATGGACACTGGACAGTCGTCTTCATGATCTCGAAAGTAGCTAGGAAAATTTCTTCTTCATTGTATTCTTTGAATAATGCCCTAGGGACTTGTCTCCTTGTTTTTGGAGGAGGTATGGGCTCTTTTTTGATTTGATTGCAATCTTATTAGGTGTAGAAGTTGAAACTAAGTACGTTTGTCGAGTCCTCTGCTCACGTTTGCCTTGTTCTCTTATAAATCGTCCTTTAGGGATTGGAGAAACCTCCTCATAGGATCAGCAAGAGAAGGTTAAGATGCATTGCCTTTATTAGCCGCAGATGAAGATTGTGTTATGAATATGTTTAGACAAGTCCTGATTCTTTGTTTGCTGATGGAGCCTGAGATGGATTGTTTTGGTTTTGTCCGGTAGATACGGTTAATTCAGCTGAAATACCTATGTCATTTTGTCTGTTCACTGTTACTGTCATTTTGTCCATACAGCGTTATAAAATTAGGAATGTATCGAATTAATACAAAAAGTATATTCAACATACAAAAAGCTCCGTGAATACAATGACAAATAAGTAAAGTTTGAATTGAATGCAATTTGAATGAAAAATATGGTGAAAACTGGCCATTTCTTCTGAAAATTTGGCGCAATGAAAAAAAACTCGTGACCTATTGATTTCTGTTATCACTCATAACGACCGAATGAACCAGAGTAGCTCTTGATAATTTTCAGAGGTTAATTGAAGCCACTCGGGTCGTGTAATGTGGTAGGCAGTTCCGCATTTCATACCTCCGAACTCAAGTTATGATGCCTATGTCATTTTGTCCATACATGCCATTTTGTACGTATTTCCCCTACCTGTTTCAAATGTGTTTTCACACATAACTTATATCCGTTCCTATGAGTTTGTATGATTCAAATGTGGTTTTCACACATAATACCTACCTGTTTCTAATGTGTTTTTAATCCTTAACTCATATCCGTTTTAATAAGCGATTTCTATGTGGAATTCTGTCTGTTTTCATGTGTTTTTATAAGAATCTATAGTTCTCAAGTGTGGGTTTCACATATAATACTCACCTGTTTCAAATGTGTTTCCACACATAACTCATTTCCGTTTCTATGAGTTTTTATTAGAATCTTATTTTCAAATGTGGTTTTCACACATAATTTATATCTGCTATTATATATACAGGGTGAGTCTTTGACTTGTACATATATTTTAACTGTAGATTCTTGAGGCCTAAAGAAACCTTTTTTTCATTTTCCATTTTTCCGAATTCGGCTCGGTTAAAGAGATATAGCCATTTGAAAAAAAAAATTGGGCTAATTACGTCTCTGATATTATTCTCTACAAACACCTCAAAGTTCATATTTTTCAATTGAAATTGATGTGATTATTAGATATTCTGGGTGATACATTTAGAAAATACTCAAGCACTAACCTTATTTGAATAAGAATGTTACAAACACGATATTTCCTAACAAGAACGCTAAGTTTTGTTCCATCATTTCTGCAATTGAAATGCCATATTTCTCACACCAAAATAAGTTCCTTCTTCGATTATCCTGAAGATTAGTTTGTAAACACTAATAATTTGTTCATATTTGCCTCGATACCCTGAAACTATCTTAAGTATCTTATAAAAATTAGTTTCTCACTAACCTATCCTAACTCCATTAATCAAAGTCATATGATTCGAGGTCAATGACCTAACCTAATCCATTCCTCTGTGATAGTGATCACAGAATTCTAGAGAAGACGATGCCAGATTGTGTTGATTTTCTCAGTAAAAAATGGTATAGGCGAACTCAAGAAAGCAGAACGTCCCCTATCGTTAACGGAAGAACTAGTTTTGTTTACTTTTCGCTAAAGGCTTCTACGCATTGCTCTTTGGAAATGCCAAACGAGTAGTTCTGATTCTCGCCGATCTAAATTTCAGTCGGGGTGCGCTGCCGGCTACGATGTAGCCGCCACGCAAGACAAGCCGTTGTTGTTGTTCTGTGTCTCATCCTTAGACAATGGTCTGAGGTCTCATCACACTATCACAGGCCAGCCAGTCTGTGATAAAATGAACGACGCTTAAACGCGATAACCTTTCTACATGGATTCAATTCATTTATTTATTTACTCGCAGAGAATAAAGCAAACAGGTGTGAGGTGATGCTTGTGATTTGTGATGTGAAAACCGTGTAGGGTCGATTAAAAATTCCAAGAGGATATTGTTAAGAAGATAGATATTTTCTTGAAGGACTGGTATCAATAAATTTTTAATAGAAACTTGCTTATAAACTGTGTAATTTCATGCTTCTCGGAATTCAGTTGATAAACATTGACAACATTGTTAATTTGTTAAGAGACCAGAGAAGAAACAATATTCGATGATATTTGATCCAGGGAAGCATTCAGATTTTTTATGAAATTCATGGTTTTTTCCGCAAATTTCTTCGTATACATTTAGGAATAACTCGAAAACGACGCGTTTTATTGAAAAAATATAGGAATACTTTTATTCTCTAAAATGGTTGATTCTTTCGAAAATATGAACCGTTTATCCTTTTCAAGTGATTTGATAGTGTTTTTGCATGAATTTATGAGTCGACCACCCTGTAACTTTCGAACTAGGAGAGATATTGAATAAGTTTCGATTGAGGAATATGCACCATGAATAGAGTAAAGAATCAACCAAAATTCAGTTCATTTGAAGTAACGGTTCCGAAGATATGAACAGAAAAGTGTTTTTTTCGTGGATTTTCGACACCCTGTATCTCCCAAACCAAACCGAATTTTGAAAAATGGCATGGGAAAAAAGTGTTTCGTTTGATGAGAGGAATCTACAGTTAAAATATATGTACAAGTCAAAGACTCACCCTGTATATATTATATATTTATAACAGTCACTTATAAGGATCTATTGTTCTCAAATTTGGTTCTCGCCGACAACATCTATCTGTTTCTGATGACAATTCCCAAAATGAGTACTATAGTTAGCATGTGTACAACGAAGAAAATGTATGACATTGAACTGTGAATAGTGTGAATAGTATTGATTATAATTATGGTAACCGACAATTGTTTATTGAAGTATAATTTTGCTTGATTTCAAGAAGTGAATGAGGGGTAGTTTCTACTTGGGAATTCAACTTCCTGATATTGAATATTTTGTCTAGCGTTGACTTCAAAAGAATAAATCATTCGTATGATGAAATGAAAGATTAAATAATGCTTATTCAATTTTCCAAACTATTTTGACAATTCGCTATGACCTGGTAAGCTTTTAGAGTGAAACGCAAAAGATTTCAGTCATTTCATAATATTTTTTCACAAGTTTCATTTTTAATATTTTAATCTATGTTTTCTTCAATTTTCAAGTGGATTCAACCAATGAATTTCACAAATTCAAATTGAGGCATAAGAACTGTAGTGAAATATGAATGCCTTTGTCGTAAATACTGGCACAAAGACTCCATTTGACTAACTTTGGATTCTCATTTTACAAGATCATCTCCCATTTCCTCAGTCTGCTCCAGTCCAGACTCCGTTCCGCCTATGTTCAAACGAAGCTCCAGCCGCTTAGTTCGTTTTTGTTCCACTCTATTTAGAACATGTTCCACATGTTAATTCCGATAATTTGTTGTCTTATACGTGGAACATGTCAACCGCATTATATTTAGCCATAGGTTAGCTCCGAACAGATCTATCTCTTGAGCGGTGAATAGTCGCTTTTATATTTATATTCGATATTGATACCCGAGGCTGTTTAGAAATAACGACTACTAGTTTTATGCGAGCTGCCTTTCAATTACTGCAATTATGTATGTTATATTTCAGCGTTCGCATTTAACGATTCTGCGATTTTTTTAATTAAATTTCAATTCCTAATAATATATGTTTGCAGATGAGTCCCAAGCAAACGTGTTATTTCACATAACTCTCAGTATGGTTTTAATTTATTTAATGATGCAAATGCTCCTGAGCTATGAGCTTGCATGTAGTATACATGTAAACGCCAATTAATGAAAATTTATAATTTTATCTCCTACCACGTCGTTAATGTCCTGGATATTCCTACGCAGTTCTAATTTAGCGTGACAGGAAGAATAAATTCAGTTTTTGCTTTATTTGAGGAGAGCTCAACACCCTTTTGACTGTTAACTAGACTCGGACAGAGTTCATGGAAAACTGCGGTTCAGTACATGAGAGCATAGCAATATGAAAACACACACACACATTCAGAAATTTTTGCTTATCCAGGTACTTTCTATTATGATTATCAGTGAACCTACTCCCTGAAGTATGATTAAAAAAGAAAGCATTAGAAAGAACTTCAATACGAAGCTGAGTAAAAAGGAAGAATGAGAAAAAAATACAGTGGAACAACAAGGACATTCTCAGTCTCAAATTCCCAAGACCATCAATTTTATTCCCTTCTTTACGACCTTTCACGGAGCAAACACGATTATTTACATTTGAAAACTGCACATAGCTTTCGTCGAACGCAGCTACGTAATGAATGATATATTGTTATTTATTTTGACATTTATAGCTAAGCAAATTATCCTTGATTGCAGCTAAGTGCAACGTTTATCGTTGATTCTTATCCATCGGTACTTGCAACGAAGGTAATCATATTAATATTGCTGGAAGCATTGAGTAACGTTCAGAAAACCTGGAAATCCCATTCACATAGCCGTTTCGCCGTCATTTTTGCTGCTAATGGTTTCATTCGGTATGATAATGAGTGCTCCCAGCTCCAGGCTTATTTATGAATGAGTTGCGGTCGAAGAATTCAGGATTCACGCCAAGAAAGGAGCGTTTCGTTCCAATACTCAATTCTCGATAAAAATACAATGATATTTTCAAGGGAAACTCATATTCGGTAGATAATTGATATATTATCTTCTTCACACACTACACCTTCAATTCAATCGTTATCTAGGGAAGTCCGTACAAAATGACATAGGGTTTTAATTCAGAGGCATCACTTTTTTTTTATTATGCTTCGATTTCGCAGATCATTAGCACAACGGGACAGTTACGTCTCATTTATATTTACAGTTTATATATCGAAACTCATATCAAACTAAATATAAAATTCAAATTGTGTTGATTAAATTGATGAGTTGCATCACTTGTTAGTAGTGAATTACAGTATTGTCATATTCTACACCTATGATCTTTGGTCCTTTCTTTATAACATCTAATCAACCTTTATGAAATGCAAGTACCAGAACTAAAATATTCTTTTCCGTCGATCATAGAATAAAAGCCCATTTTAACGCACTCGAAATCATCCATTAATGACCTATTTTAATGCTTGATTTCTTATTAATGCATGATTGTCATAGCAACCGAACATAAAATATTCAGTCAAAGCACTATCGAGATTGGATGGAGATCAACTTCTGTCACAGAAGGGTATATTGAAAACTCCATTCAAAATAACATACTTAGAGACTGCAGAAGAAATTTCAGGTGATTAAAGTTGCAAAATAAATAATACTTCAACCTCCACTTTCTCCACACGTTCCTTATCGGATATTATAGGTAGGTAATGAATGATATAAATGTAAACTAAATGTGAACTATTCAGAATGTCACATCATGTCCAATATTCCCTCTATGAATTTTTCGAAATGTTCCATAAAGAGCATAAATATTAATATATCGAAATGAACATAGAAATTTACTATATGTCAAATTTGTCAATTATGCAAAATAAAAATTTATTTGAAGCCTGAATTCATATTCAATTCGTGATGAGGTCGACGGAAAAATCTTGTAATCAACTCGTTTATTAATCTAGCGATTAATGGTCTCAAACATTAACGCGCTCGCTCCGCTCACGCGTTAAAATATTTCAACCATTAATCGCTGTCATTAATAAACTAGTTGATTAAATAACTATTAATGACTTGGGATAAACGAAATTCATTTTGTCCCAATGCTATGAACAAAATGACATACCGGCGAAAGGCAACCGTAGTTTTCTACTTATAGTCACAAAACTTCACCAATGAATCGCTTGGTTCTTCTAGGAACAGCACACAAGATGCGTGAGCTCAATGCAACCAATGCATGCAACGAAACCGTCTTTTCCAGGGCTAATCATGGAGAAGACTGGTTTTTTCCCGATCTAAAACGGTAAAAAAAGGCATAATAGACAGATGGACAGTCGTCTTCATCATCTCGAAAATTGCTGGGAACATTATCTTCTTCATTGTCTTCTTTGAATAATGCCCTAGGGATCATATTATTGAAACTAAGTACGTTTATCGAGTCTTTGGCTCACGTTTGCCTTGTCCACTTATGAATCGCCCTTTAGGGATTGGAGGAACCTCCTCATAGGATCAGCATAAATAGGTTAAGATGCATTGCCTTTATTAGCCGCAGATGAATATTTTGTTATGAATATGTAGTCCTGGCTCTTTGTTAGCTGATGGAGCCCGGGATGAATGGTCTCGATGTTGTCCGGTAGATACGGTTAATTCAGCTGAAATACCTATGTCTTTTTGTCCGTAAAGCGTTATAAAACTAGAAATATATCGAATTAATACAAAAAGTATATCTATATATATAAAACAAAATTGTTGGTTACACCATTTATAACTCGAGATCGTATGGACTGTTTGTTATGAAACTTCATTTATGGATTCGTCTACGGCCTGGTTATCATAAAATACATTAAAACTCTGAAAAATTCGATGAAAAATTTGTTTATGTAGGAAATGCTTTTCCTCCTTTTGAATAAGGCTACTAGGTGTCGCTACGGTAAATGGCTCTAGATAGACACTGTAGCGTAATCGTGAAGGTACTATATTTGATATTATCGCCACTAGATGACGATGGTAATTACGATTTGTGATATCCACCGTAAGCAGGTATCATTTAGGCGAAACAAAGTTCGCCGAGCAAGCTAGTTCAACATAAAAAGCTTCGTGAATACAATGACAAATAAGTAGAGTTTGGAATGAATGCAATATAAAAGAAAAAATGGTGAAAACTAGCCATTTCTTCTAAAAATTTGGCGCAATGAAAAAAAAAGTGACTCATTGATTTCTGTTATCACTCATAACGACCTAATGAACTAGAGTAGGGCTTGCAAGTTTTCAGAGGTTGATAGAAGACTAGAACCCACTCAGGTCGTGTGATATGGTAGGTAGTTCCGCATTTGATACCTCCAAGCTCAAGCTATGATGTCATTTTGTACATATTTCCCCAACATCACCTTCAATCTTTTGATAGAAGATAGAAATAAATAGCGAAAATGTACGTGAAATAATATAAAAACCCAAACCATCATCAAAAATGATGCATTATCTATAGTTTCGGACTTCTGGACATTATTCTCAAGGTGTCCTACGTTACCGCTATTGTAGAATCATAAAATTGTCCATTGAAAGCTCCAATACCATTCCCCAGTAATAATGGTTTCACTAGGTTCCAACAGCTCATAATAAATGACACGCTAAATACACAGTATAATCTTTGCAGCTTGAATATTCGTTCGAGGCGACGAATTAGAAGCATAACCGGGCAGACCCCGATCGACAGTATTTTCAAAAAAACGTTTTTTTCAAAAGAAAGAAGACGGGCTTCGAGATTGTTCTCCGTAGAACGTGGGAAACAAAGACAATCATCATAACGACTTTCCAATCAATAACTGATTGCGGGAATTCATCAATTATACAGTAACGAATCTGATTAAAACTGCAGATGTAATTAATTTCCGGACTCATCGAAGCCTACAACAATTTCGATCAATTTCCGATGTTGAATATCAGAATTCGTTACGTTTTACCGAATATGATGAATCGGCCGATTATGGGGGTTACTTTCGATTTCGTCCACATAATAATTCCCTTTCGTACACCCCGTTTCGTATTACCGAAGTCGGGGATATTGGCTCATCAATTATCCATCAACTGTTCTAGAATGAAAATTGATATGAAAAAGTTTGATAAATTGGCAATTTTCGGAGTTTCATAGAAAGCGAATTTCACCCACCATTTGGCCTGTCCAGGATTCCGAATTTATGTCTTTTTGTCAGACGCGATCCCTTGGCAATTAACAACTATGGAAAGTGGGACAGTTTTTCGGGAAAGAAATGATGGAACGTTCAGATGAGAATACATTAATCAGGTATTTTTCATCTGCGAACGTCAGGGATGTTATATTTCACCGACAAAGAGACAACGGCTGGAAATGATGAATATGCCCATTTTCATGACGACTGGCGGATGCGAAAATAGGAGTTTTCGCGAAAAGGAGTTCTCCGGCCATATTACGGTATATTCAAGCTCTTTCACGATGCGATTAGTCGAAATACAGCGTGGTCCTGTTTGTACTAGCAAGACTTTAACCCTCACCGGTTGATGAAAAAAAAATTTCCGTTATAATATCCCAGTCTCGTCAGATTTAAAAAAAAAAACTCGATATGCAGCATCACATTGTTTGAGTATGGTTACGGCTTTATTTTCGCCCATCATCAGAGCATTACAGGGTGAGTCTTTGACTTGTACATATATTTTTACTGAAGATTCTTGAGGTTAAAAGAAACCATTTTTTCATTTTTCATTTTTCCGAATTCGGCTCTTGTAAAAAGATATAGCCATTTGAAAAAAAATGGGCTGACTACGCCTCTGAAATGATCTTCTGGAATAGATGCAAAGTTCATATTTCTCGATAGAAATTGAGTTTAAACATTTAGAAAATACTCAAGTACTAACCTTTGAATAAGAATGTTGCAAACACGATAATTTCAACAAAAACAATTAGTTTCATCGGACTATATCTGCAACTGAAAAGCCACATTTCTCACACCAAAATAAGTTCCTTCTTCCATTTTTCTGCAGATTAGTTTGTAAACACTGATAATTTGTTCATATTTTCTTCGAAATTCCCAAACAATATCATGAAGAAAGACTTTTCATTCAGATCATCAGAATTTATAATTAAACAACCCAATCTAATCTATTTTGTATCGATTCTGTGAATGTTTGCACAGAAATTTCAAGGAGATGTTGTCAGCTTGCTGATATTTTCATTGAGGTCAAGTATTTGTTACGAGACATAGTATAAATCACGATACACTTGTGTACCGTGGTATAAATATCTATGAATTCTGCCGTTTCCATCATAAATCGACTTTGCCGCCAAATTTTACCACGCATGCGTAGAGCGAAAACCGAAAGATTGGTTATCTGGAGGCCAACTATAAGCAATAACAAACCAGAGTCTCTGAACAAACTGTAAACATTATGTGAAGTTCTGAATAAATTCAGTGAATTATTGTTCTAATGTGATTATTATGTGAAGTGAATTGATATAATCTCAACCGTGTCGACTTTATAAAATTCCAAGAGGATATTGTTTAAATAGAAACATCGACACAGATTATAAGGTATCATTTTATTCTTCATTAATTTCAATTTAATAATTAATGAGTAGTTTGTATCGAGATTCATCCTTCATATCCGAATCTTGTATTTCATCGACATTTAACCTCAATATGGACCGGTAACTATGAATTTACAATAGAAACTGTGCGTGTTTAATCCTCCTTGGTGTTCAATTTTATCTCCCACATTTGTGGGATTTTATTATTAAAATATCTTGACAAAGTTGATAAATATTGTGAGAACATTGTAAACTCGTTTAAAGGCCAGAGAAGGAATAATATTCGATGATATTTAATTCAGAGACGCATTCAGATTATTCTTGAAATTGATGATTTTTTCGTCAAATTTCTCCTGGTTAAATCGGAAATAACTCGAAAACGACGCGTTTTATTGAAAAAAAAAAAAGAATACCTTTAGTTTCCTAACTGATTGATTCTATCGAAAATATTAACCGTTTATCTTTTTGAAGTGGTTTTATGGTGTTTTAGTGTGTATTGATGAGTCGACTTCCCTGTAACTAGTACTAGTCGAGATATTGAATAGGTTTTGATTGAGGAATATGCACCATGAATAGAGTAAAAACTCAACCGAAATTCAGTTCATTCGAAATAACGGTTCCGAAGATATAAACAGAAAAGTGTTTTTTCATAGATTTTCGACACCCTGTATCTTCGAGACCAAACCGAATTTTGAAAAATGGTATGGGAAAAAAGTGTTTCGTTTGATGAGAGGAATCTACAGTTAAAATATATGTACAACTCAAAGACTCACCCTGTAAAGTACATCTTCTACAACAAGAAAAATGGTAGTTTGGACACTAATACTACCAGTGGGTATTGTAATTTTCTTTTTCTCCGCAGGAACTATATGTGCTGCTATGTGCGCATAGCAAATCAGCCAAAATTACTCCTACCATAAATCTTTCTGCAAAACCTCGTGAATGAAATCTTCTCGCAGGAAGAATCTGCATGCCACCAGATGCTAAAATAGACCGTCCAACTGCAGGATTACTTCTATTTCCACGACGTTATTTATTAGACCAGTTTATTCACGTTCAGCGTCTTCGAAAACGACTGTAGGTACATGATTGAAACTTATTTTATTGGCAACAGTTTCGACTCAATGAAGTGACTGATAAATTGGAACAAAACGACTATCGGCTGAATCCACATATCCTTTACATTCATTTGGAACTGGACGGGAATGAAAGACATTCCGGTTTCATCGCTGGATCTGTGAAAGAACATCGCGCACATGCTTCAAGTTAATCAGATTTCGATGTGCAGGCCACGATTGAGGATATTTCCATCGGGACATGTTGATGTTAGATCCGCTGGCCAAAGCAAAAAGATGAATAGGAACTGCGACACTTGAGGGCAGCTGTTCTGGACATTCCCCAAGTTAGTTTCTTCTTTCATCGGGTATATATCAGTACCAACAAAGACAAATTTAAGTCACCTACATCTACAACATGATGGAAACAATTAATGTCTTTAGAGAATATTTCAAGGGGGAATGACCAAACAAGGGATCTAGTGCACTATTATTGTTGAATTCACGATCTTGAGAAAATACATGGACACATATACTCCATTCACTTTCATTTAATCACATAGGAGGTTATGGTTTCGTTTTCAGGAGTTGGTGCACCTGATGAAAAGTCTATGCGCGTACAGAAAATATCGTTAAGACAAAACGACGTTGCCAGTTTCTTTTTTACATCAAAGTACCTAAATGGATCAAAGATATTCCACATTTTGTTAGTTCGAATCGATCGGCGATTTTGGGGCGAAATATCGATAGGAAATCACCTATTTTCTTCGTCGCCCGGAAGAAGTTTCCTGTCGATATGAGAAATTTCGTGCAAGTGTCATTTTTTCCTTTCACGACTTTTGGCGTGAGTACGAACGGCAAAGTTGAATTGGACCAAAAATCGATTTATAAGCATAAATAAAGCGGAAGTATAAGTACTAATCGACCTTTTGACACTTGATAACGAAATTTTTTAGGTATCTGGCGGTTTAGAAAGATTTCAAACAAAATTCCGGTCCCCCAGAAGTTTGGTTAGTTTCGGTATCGTTTGTGGTGCTCAAAATTCATTTGGAATGTGTAAATGGACAAAAAAAGGCTTCCTTATACCATCTTCTAACGAAAGCGACCGGAAAATATGGTTCAGGTAGGATTTTCGAGGAATTATGAAGAAGGAACTTGCAGAATGAAATTGCACAGTACCTAAACGGGTTCTGGATGGCCATCATCGGCCTCTAAATGATTATTGTTGATCGATTTCACGTTTCAGAAAAAAACACGTCGAAAAAGCTAAAAAAAAAAAAGAAATATGACGATGAATTGAAATGTGTCACTGGAGCTTTCATTCCTATCAATCCTTTGCCGAAAGTAGAAATAGGCTATATTGAACCAGAATACATCGGTTTTCTCCATATTCCAGGAGTAAGTGTCTTATTTTAGAACAGGTGAATGATAAATGTGAAGCCTATGTTTGACCTATTCCATTTTATCTGTACAATTCTACTGTGGTAGTGATATATGAATATTTTTTAAACTAATAAATTACTATACAGTCAGAATATTTTACTCCTTGTTCATAAGATCAAATAAATGAATTGTATATGAAGCTTTCAGGAATTGACATTCTTGCTTATTAATTTATAACCAAAGCTCAGTTACTATTGCATTGAAATTATTAGTTTCACTGTAAACAAATTCGTTAATTTAGTTATTATGTATATTTTCTTTGTGATGAATGAATAAAACTGTTATTTATTTGAAATGAAGAAATATTAGAAATAGAAATGTAATGCACCGTCACAATCATATCACATACAATATCATGATGAAAACAAAGCACATCGATAAATCTTTACAATCATAAATTCAAAAACTCCTTTACATGTAGATTATTGTTCCCAATTTTCTGTTGTGTTCTCCAAAATGAAATATACATTCTGAGAAATACTCTAAGAATGTAGAAAGGGCAACATAGTGTTGACTCGGAACATAAAAATATCTTGAAAAACGTCATAACTCCGATACAGAGTGGAATGTGTCAAATTTCCAAGGCCAGAGTTGTGATTTCATAATTGTGAATGGAGTATAAATAGACATTGTCAATGTCAATTATAACGCTTTTTAAAGAATATTTGATGTGTTGCAGGTTACAGGCTGATAGAATATCACAAAAGTCGAAACTACAGCACACATCTCATGAAAATTCCCCCTCCACGGAATCTTAACGACCCAATTCACTTTCACTGGTAAATACCAATATAAATCTTGAATTTCCTTCGGCAGACGCTATCTCCCTCCCAAATGAAGCGGGAGACAAACCAGACCATCTAATAATGGTTCGAATAAATGGTGATAAATTCAAAGGGCTCAAGGCTGGGCGTGTGGCTTTTGCCCGTAGCCAAGAGACAATGATTTGCAGTCACGCATTATTCCCTAAGTAGTTTCGGCTTCCGAAATGCGTAAATAGCAGCTTGGCTTGGAGCACAGACTCTGGGAGATTGTAACATCTCCCCAATTTTCCTCGTATCTGCATGATAGAGGTTCTCTATTTGTGCATTAATTGCGGTTTTACAGTTCCATGTAGCAGCGTCTTGGTATCGCTAGCGAACACGAGCTCACACTGCCAGCTGAAATGATTTATGTACAGGCTGGCCGAATATGGATATTTTGATACGGGGGTTATTCGAAATTGCGAAAAGACATTATTCTAATTTCAGTCGATTGGATCAGGAGGAAATTGACTGTGACAGACGGACATGGGCAAACATAAAGAAATGAGAGTGATCATGTATACTCCATTCACTTTTATTTAATCACATAGGAGGTCATGGTTTCGTTTCAGGAGTTGGTGCACCTGATGAAAAGTCTATGCGCGTACATAAAATATTGTTAATGACAAAACGACGATGCCAGTTTTTCTGTTTACATGAAAGTAGAAGTACCGTAGAGCGGTGTGAATTTGCACCACTTTTTATAGTATTCTGGATGTAACTTTTTCGTAAATTGAGTTGTGTTTGAATTATGTTTAATTTCAACAATCTAGCTATCAACTGCTGCTATTAGAAACGCAAGAAAGGGTGCGCAACCAATTTGTTTTTCATTTTAAAAATTTGGCAAACTCACCCGCACATCGGTGCGAATTTGCCACTTGCATCAAAATGCGTTTGTTGGCAATTTAATGAAGTGCAGGTGGTATTTTTGCCACGAAAAATGTTTTACTTCAACTTTTTTGAAGGCTAGTTAGCTACTAGTCGCGAATGAAACAACAAATTATAGGAAAATAAAATCTATTATTCTTCATAAAATATTATATTTTGGCAACTCCTTTGAGTCAATAGATGCTTATGTCTTTCAATGAAGTTAAGACACTAATCATTTCCTGGAAGGTTTTCTGTGAATTGGGGTAGTCTCCGACCTTCTCTGTCTAAGAAACGTTTCACACACATCCTTAAGTCTAAACTGGTCTGCGGGCATCCATATTCTGCTGTGACCAGTAGGCCATCAACAAGAGCCCTTTCTTCGGCTTCAGTGAGTGCCGTAATGCCTCCAGGTTTGCCCATATGCCTTTTGTTGATTTTATTCCAAAGAGTTCTTATGGGAATGTTGTATACTTCAGAAGCTGCCTGAATTGATAAGTTTCTATTACGAATTGCACTGATTGCTCTGGTAAGTGTCTCTTCCGTTTAATTACGTTATTTCCTCGCACCCATTTCCTTTTTATATAGACGACCCATAATTATGCCTAAAAATAAAACCGATGATACAAATTTTGATATTTGGCAAAGTCCCCCGCCCAAGTGCAACAATAGAAAAATTCCCTGAAATTTCGAGACCCTCCCAACCATATGCTTTCAGTTTTCTTTTTTACGCGACTGTAAATACGTGTGAAGTAAGCTGCTAAATGTATTTTGATGTATCCTTTGTCATATTTTCTACACAACCCTTAGTATTTCGCATTTATAAACACGTTCAAAACTTACCCGCTCACATCACACAGCATAGCACACCATTCAATCCAAGCCAAACGACTGCGACATGTTGAAACATGTGAGGATATAGTGTCTCTTAAGTTCTGACTCGTGCTGTCGTTGAGAAGTTGCCGACTTTACCGAAATAAAATGAAACAAAAAACATTTGGTAGTTTGGCAAAGTCACCTTCGTTGGCAAAGCCACACCGCTCTACCGTATCAAAGATTTTCCACATTTTGTTAGTTCGAATCGATCGGCGATTTTGGGGCGAAATATCGATAGGAAATGACCTATTTTCCCGTTCGTCGTCGTCCAGAAGAAGTTTCGTGCAAGTGTCATTTTTTCCTTTCACGAGTTTTGGTGTGAGTACGAACGGCAAATTTGAATTGGAACAAAAATCGATTTATAAGCATAAATAAAGCGAAAGTAAGTACTAATCGACCCTTTTACACTTGATAACGAAGTTTTTTCAGGTATCTGGCCGTTTTGAAAGATTTCAAACTAAATTCCGTTCCCCCAGAAGTTTGGTTAGTTTCGGTATCGTTTTTGGTGCTCAAAATTTATTTGGAATGTGTAAATGGACAAAAAAGGCTTCCTCATACGATCTTCTAACGAAAGCGACCGGAAAGTATGGTTCAGGTAGGATTTTCGAGGAATTATGTGGAAAGAACTTGCAGAATGAAATTGCACGATTTTCGTAAGTAAACGGGTTCTGGATGGCCATCATTGGTCTCTAAATGATTATTGTTGATCGTTTTCACGTTTCAGAAAAAAAACACGTCGAAAAAGCTAAAGGAAAAAAGAAATATGACTATATTGCATTCCACAGTAGGTGAATTCAGATTCCGATGAATTGAAATGTGTCACTGGAGCTTTCATTCCTTTGCCGAAAGTAGAAATAGGCTATATTGCACCAGAATACATCGGTTTTTTCCATATTCCAGGAGTTTGTGTCTTATTTTAGAACAGGTGAATGATAAATGTGAAGCATATGTTTGACCTATTCCATTTTATTTGTACAAACCTACTGTGGTAGTAATGTATGAATATTTTTTAATCTAATAAATTACTATACAATCAGAATATTTTACTCCTTGTTCATAAGATCAAATAAATAAAATGTCGTCAAGTCTTGAACTTTCAGTTCAAGAGGATAATAAACATTAAATCTTCACAAGCATGCATATGAAAATTAGGTGAAAGCAATGCAATTTTTTTCCATTATTCGAAAAATAATATATTTCAACAGTGATCTCTTGTACTTTTCATGCAAATAACTAGAAAAGGAATCCTTTCTATGAATTTATATAAACGTTAATTATTTTCGTCCATCACATCTTTTCCAATTCATTCACATTCTGAGAAATACGCTAAGAATGTAGAAAGGGCAACATAGTTTTGACTTGGAACATAAAAATATTTTGAAAAACGTCATAACCTCGATACAGAGTGGAATGTGTCAAATTTCCAAGGCCAGAGTTGTGATTTTATAATTGTGAATGGAGTATAAGTGTTGCAATTTTCTATCGATTTGACGCTTGAATCTGGTTTTGGCTACGCTACATTCCAGGCCTTCAATCTAATTGGTTTACTTACTAAACTTACCAACAAACCACTGAAACATTAATTCTCTGTCCTCAATAATGGGGTAGATATGAAACATGATCTCACCTATTATCCTCCTAACATCTCATTCACGAAATATGATACCGAATAACGCTTAGACATTCGTGTAAACTTCGATCTACCATCTTCGAAAGGCATGCTCTCCAGATTTTGAAACAGGTGCCCCACACAACCACGATAGATTAAGGAAAAAAGTATATTTCATGAAGATGATGCCATATGCGACCATGTCTTCTTTCAGCTGATTAGATCTTCAAATTAGAAGTCAATGTTAGATGGCAGGTTCACAGCTCCGTGACATCCGATACTTTTCACCTCCCTCTAATCCTGATGAATTTATTGTGGTGTGGAAGATCAAGTGGTTATTTGAAACTTGAGGAAGAGGATGATAGTGAGATCGTTCACACGTTGTGGCAGTATTCGTTTACTTTAATTGGAGGTGATTTATGAATTGAAGATATAGTCATACTCGAAATTTGAAAAAAGTCATATTAACTGCTCCACATTGACTTAAATTGCAAAAAAATATACTTAAAATAAGATTTTTGTGATGAAAATTCATATTAATATGATTTCAGGTTGCAAATTAATTTTAGCCTGTAGGTCTGCAGCGTATACAGGTTGGTTAAGAAAAATCGAGTAAAATAACGAAATTTTATTCCCAGAGAATTCAAGCATTTTGAGACTATCAATACAATGTATAGCCTCCATGGGCATCAATAACAGCTTGACATCTTCTTTGTATACTACACACGAGGTTGTTGAACATTTCTTGAGGAATTTGGTTCCATAAACGGGGCAGAAGCTCTCTCAGATCATTTAAGGATTCTGGGGTAGGTTGATGATTATCTAATCTTCTTTGCAGCATATCCCATGCATGTTCTATGCAATTCAAATCTGGTGAGTGCGGAAGTATTGGTAAATGTGGAATACCAAGCTCCTCGCGTGCATTCTCACGATGCACGGTGCGGTCTAGCGTTATCGTCTAGAAATTGGAAAGTTTCACCAATAGCAGCGTCAAAATTTGGCAAAATATTGTCAATGTCATGTTAGGCGGTCATATTCCCAGGACAAATGTGTAGATCTGTGCGCCCGTTGAAACTTATCCCGGCCCATACCATAACACTACCCTCTCGGAATGGATGGACTTCTTGGACATAGCGACGATTACGGTGTATGCGTGGGATTGTCCATACCCTTATTCTTGGAGAATCTGAAAATCGTCCATATCTGGATTCATCAGTGAAAAGGACACTACGCCATTGATCGTTCCAATTGATATGTTGCCTTGCCCATTCCAGTCTTGGACGCTTATGGTCACGTGTTAATGGAACTCCTCTTAATGGAAGTCTAGAACCTAGGTTCACCTCTCTCAAACGTCGTCTGATGGTTTCGATGGAAACTTGGACCCCATCTGCATTTTGAAGAGTATTCCGTAGCATTCTACACGTAGATGTAGGGTTTCTTCTCGCCGAAACGGTGATGAAACGATCCTGAGCAGGTGTTGTTTTTCGTCGCCCACTAAGCCTTGGTCTTTTCAACACGGAACCTGTCTCCCTGATCCTATTCCAAAGTCAACATATCACACTTTGGCTGACCTGGTGCCTTTCCGTTAAAACAACCTGAGTTATGCCACCCTGTAGCATTCCGATAGCCCTATTAGCCTCAGCGTTTGTTAATTTACGTCTTGGCATTTTCAGAAAACTCGTTTCAAATCGAAGCCGTTGATGAACTGACTTCATTTCAAAATAAGAACATTCATGAAGCATATGCAAAGAACCAAACTTCAGAAAAAAGGCGACCAGATTGACGAAATGTCCCATACTGATTTTTATTGGATTGATTCAAGTTGTTATTGAGTTTTAAATGATTTCACAGCAATTTTCTCAAAGATTTCATACTTTTAAAAACGATTGAATACGATATCCCTAACTCTTGTGGAGCAGTAGGTATACTTAAGCAACCGACTAGAGCAGGTCTAGTGCTTTTATCTAATTTATCCCGAAAAGAATAGAGCACCGTGCTCAGCTTATTGATAAATTTTTCTATATGTGTGATTCGAATGATGCTGAACCATCCAGAACGCAGCCTGAATTTTTTGATTTCGTGTGACAGGGTAGAACCTGGTCGCCATCTACAACTTCACTAGCTATATCAATCCTAGATTACGTGGTTGTAAAGATTATATAAAGATCATGTTAGAGCAAGATTTTAGGGCATCATCATTAAAATGGTTTTTCTGTTTCTTCTTGTGCAATTTGAATTTGAGTTTGGCCTTCTGAACAAAAATATAGGTTCCTATATTACGAAGCGTCATGCTTTATTTGTGAATATCCCCACTGAAACTGGAAACGACAGAAACGAATTAAAATGAGTTAAAATCTATCGAACTCCTTCGTTTGGTACATTGTTTCCTGTGCGCCTGATACACGCTTACAATATGACACCCCATCTCGAATTCTCTTCATTCTAATTACACGTCAGCGACAACGCCTTCACGTAAACCGTATATTGCGCCCTGGTTTTCCAGTGGTTCTTCGACATGCGACCTCCCTCGCGGATTTACAGTCTGCCGATTCCCAATCTCGTACCTGACAGATATCCCTGTGCGTTATCACGACAAAATCATCGGAAATCATTTAGATTATCCCAAATCCCTCCGCTGCCCATTGAACCGCATGCGCCGACTTGTTCCCGTGGCAGGAGGCATCCGCCTGCCTTGGTCCAATGGACCATAATATTGGGATGTTCGTCATAACTGATCATTTGCGATCCGGTTGCTGAGTGACAGATGCCTTGATGCAACCGAAAAGGTCGTGATATGTCAAACGATTTCATGCTAGAAGAAAGGTGGATGATTCGTTTTATGCGATTACGACGTGATGAGATGAAGGGATGAGAGGAATTTTGAGAGATCCTCAATTAAACGGAATTCAGGTTCTTATAAATTATCTATATATCTATATATAGAACATATAAAACAAAGATGTTGGTTACACCATTTATAACTCGAGATCGGATGGACTGTTTGTTATAAAACTTCATTTATGAATTCGTCTACGGCCTGGTTATTATAAAATACATTAAAACTCTGAAAAATTCTATAAAAAATTTGCTTATGTAGGAAATGCTTTTGCTACTTTTGAATAAGGCCACTATGTGTCGCTACGGTTGATGACGTAGTCTACAGTGTCTAGATAAGACACAGATTTGGTTTTTGCCGTCTTCTGCTGAGAGTAACGACATAATTGGCGAGGAAGCCATTGCCTCCATGAAATCAATGTGCCAAGCACCTCCATGTGCATCGATGTACAGCCGCCATCGATCGGAATTAATTCAACGACTTCAATTTCCGCTCTGCCACGACAAAAATACCTTCTTCGATGATGGTCGACATCGTCGCATGACTGCGTTACCGAGGCTAATTCCTCCCGAAGCGACGTCATATCAACCGCCGATGCAACAGATTGACGGTTATGATTGGCTTGCTCGACGATCCGTCAAAATGTGTGCCTGCCAACTGCAAACGTCGCTTTCGAAACGATCGACTTACAAGCCGCCATCCATCTTTGGGACTTTTAGCCGGGTTATACAGACTGCCACACGAGGCACGAACGCGTCTAAGATTATTAATGGCCTGCTTTGTGATGTACGTCGATTAATTTGAAAGATTCGGGGAATTTGGAAACTTTGGAGCCCAGGAGACAACTGCCGTCTTAATCGTTGAAAAATTCGGTGTAAGATTCTATTAATCACACAAGAGCTTTCTTGGTGAGAAGAATGGACTGCTGTACCAGTTTTTAGCACCACGAGAATTGAAGGTTCTCTGATTTTGATTCTCTCATTATCTGTTGTTTGTACTTTTCTTGAATTGTCTGAGAATGGCCTCATACGCTACTCTGTTTGTTATTATCTGTGTATAAAAACAAAGGCGACACCGAAGATTGCACCAATTACCGCATTCTACCCGCAATATCCAAGGTCGAGAAGATCCTGAAGAACCGTATGATAAAATATAGAGAGAAAAGAGTCTGCTATCCCACTGTTAGCATAGTTATAGAACGAATAGAAGTACCTCCACACCATGGTTGAAACTCTCATAAAACTCGTCCAAGAACTAGATGAGGAGAAGCACATAAGGACGATTAATTTTGACAGTTTATGCATTAAGACACTCTTGAAGAAAATATGCCAATATGGATTCCGAGGTAATTTTTGGAACCTCATTAAATCATATCTAATGGACAGAAAACAAAAGGTGAGTTGGTTTTTCAACTCGTGTGGAGTCCCTCAAGGTTCAATCCTGGGCCCCACTTCTTTTTATTATGTATATCAATGACTCAAATATAAATGATCGCATACATGGATGTCTGTATTGTGATGATACTTCTTTGTTGATGAGTGAAAGGAAGTACAAGTGCAGAGATGGAAGAGAAGACTAATTACGTCTTATAAGCTGAAACGTGGTTCTCTGCTGTCGAATAGTGAAAGAACGCAAACGCTGAATTTCGATAGAACCACAAAGGAACTTGTAATATATTTGGGTGTGTACATTGACTCAAGATCAGGCTGGAACAAACTGAAAAGATTGTGAAAAAAAGCTCCAAGTCGCTTTATCTGCTAAGACTAAGAAGGCTGAAGGCAACTACTACTGATCAGGTTTCAAAAACAGCATATTTCGCCACAGTACATATCTTACTGTCTTATGTTTGAAATATATTCACCTACATAAATATAGCTTTCAAAGAGGAGAAAGTGTACATTCTAAGAAATCTCGTTTCATGAATCAGCTTACCATGTCGCTGCATAAGAAGAAATACACTCAACAATTTGTGGACTACTGGTGAGTAAACTTTTATAATAAACTTTCTGAGAAAGTAAAACAACTGGGTCTAAGAGAATACAAGAGAAAAATCAAAATCATGCTAATTGATGATAATGATCTGAGCACTATGCTCAGATTGCCAGGAACAATAGTTATAGGAAACATAAAAATGGTGAACCATATGATCATCTCCCAAAAAGCTAGCTAATTGAAGAAAGCTTTTACTTCGGCTTTTACTGAGTTGAGGAATTCATGATCTCCAAGTGGAATATTTTAGGTATAGTTCGTACGTTTGTTATTATATTTTCTGTTATTTACTAATATATGTTATGAATTGAATTTCTCATAGAGTTGTCCTCTCCAAGGCCACATAAGGGTTCAGGTCCAGCAGTTTTAACCTTTGTTGCCTTCTCATTACCCTCAATTCCGGTATGATACTAGATGGAAATTTGTGAAATCTATGGTGATCTCGTATTGCGCTAGTAGAACAAGTATCGAATGTCAATCACCATCAATAAGTGCAGCATAGGTCTTAGAAACAACCACAAAAGTAACTCCGGATATTTCGATCTTATTGGAGCATATCGGACTATTTCATTCTCATATTTTTACCCAATATCAATAAGATAATAAATAACCGTCTTCCAAGCGCAAAACCTTGACTCGTTCGCCGCTGGACTTTCAGATGACAAAAATGATAAAGATGCAAAAACTGGAACGGCCGTACAAGAGTAATTAGAGAACTGCATCGAACATTAATTTCTGTCTCATTTGCATATCACCTAACGACTATGTTATAATTAAAGTGTTATAAATTACCGCACTTTTATTCGGTCTATCGATCCAGCAACGATCTGGTTCTTAATTATCAACGCCAGTTCAGCTCGAATGTGGAATATTCATATGTTGAAATCTATGAGGAATGGTAATGGCTGCGCAACGCCCGAAACCCCACGGAAGCAGTTCCCGGCGAGCAGTAGCTCAAGAATTCGCTCCAGGACTCCCTTGTATGCTTCGAAATGGTGGGTAGCTAATTAGTTCTATTCAGAAAGGTAATGCAGGACAATAATTCTTGTCTGGGAGCATACCGGATTACAAATCTCGCGTATATGGTTGAACGGTCGATTTTATTGGCTGTTCAGGTTGTATTCGGTGCAGGGTAATCGAGGGAATGCTTGGCGCTACTCTGCTCTTCATTGAGATCATGCTTTAAGCGTTAATGACCTATCCACGAACTGGATCGTTACACAAAAAGATAGAAAATGCTTCATAAACGTTTCAGCAACAAGATGAAACCACAAGAAGGGTAGGACGATTGAACAATAGAGAGAAGGGATAAAAATGTACTGGAGTTGCCTGAAGCCAGAGGAAGCTACGAGGATATATTGAAAAATTCTTAGCCTACTATAGAACCAAACAAAACTTCAATGTCAAAATATTTTATTACTCAACATATTCTCCTCTTAATTGAATACATTTATTACAGCGAACCTGCAACGTCCCTAGACCTTCAAAAAAAATGTTTCTTCTCGCTCTGCAAACCAGTCCTCCACAGCTTTTATTACCTTCTCGTTGGAAGGAAATTTACGACCTTTTAAACTTTTTTTCAGTTTAGGAAAGAGATGATAGTCGGACGGAACCAAATATGGTGAATAAGGGGGGTGTTCTAGTAATTCTAACCCTAAATCACGAATTTTTTGCATGGCAACATGAGATTTGTGTACTGGGGCGTTGTCTTGTGAAAACAAAACAACTTTGGATAGCTTTCCGCGTCTTTTCTCTCAGTAATGTCGAATAGTAATCTCCAGTTATTGTTCTACCCTTATGCAAAAAATCAATCATGATTACTCCATGGCAATCCCAAAAAACTGAAGCAAGAACTTTTCCAGCAGATTTTTGGACACGAAACTTCTTAGGTCTTGGAGAACCAGAGTGTCGCCATTCCATCGATTGTTGCTTTGTTTCTGGATCGAAGAAATGTACCCATTTCTCATCCATAGTAACAATTCGATTTGAGAAGTCTACATCGTTTTCAAATCGAGCACAGATCGAACGCGATGCTTCTACCCTCGCACGATTTTGGTCAACATTCAAAAATTTGGGGATCCATTTTGCAGAAAATTTTTCTCATGTCTAAATTGACGTGAACTATATGATGAATGCGTTCATATAGAATCTTCAGTGCTTCAGATATCCGTTTTAGCCCAATTCGACTGTCTGATAAAATCATGTCATGAACTGCATCGATATTTTCGGGGACTGACACAAAAACTGGCTTTCCCGATCGGTCATCATCTTCAATGGAAAACTTACCTCTTTTGAAGCTTGCAGTTCAATTTTTCACGGTCGCATACGAAGCACATTGATCACCAAGGGTATTAAGCATATCTTCGTTAATCTGCTTACCTCTAAACCCTTTTAAATACAGGTATTTGATGATGGCTCAATACTTCAATTTTTCGATTTTTACAATTTCGGTGGACATCTTTTTTTTAAATTTATTGCGTAACTCTGGTTTACTTTTTGACGTCGAACACTGACACTTCTAATAAGTTATTGTTCGTTGATATGGTATCGCAATATTTTGTTTATGCATGAAACTGGTCTAGGCTAACTAGATATCAATACATCCTCGTATACAGCCAACCATACGTGCAGGCAGATCATTGATAAATAGTAGAAATAGAAGTGGGCCTAAGGCGGATCCTTGAGCAACACACGTTGGTGAATTATTGTCTAGTCTTTCACATCTTACATCTTATATTCTTCCCGTACTGCTTCCATATCATTCTTTTGGTCAACATATTGCAGCAGGTAGATTCCCAGACTTCATCTAATTCTGGTAGTTTCTTTGTCTTCGTTGTTTCCTCTTCTTTTTCCCCTTTCGTTTTTTATTCGTTTTCTGCTTTCTGTTCCTTTTTCGCTTCTTTATCCTTGGATTTCTGGCTTGAAGATTCTGCTCTTGTTGTCTCACAAAAGATAGATAATTCCTAACAGAAGCTTTACCCTCAAGCTGTTGCAAAAGTTGTATTTGGAGTTCCTAGCAAAGTTGAAGGTCATTATTATTCTTCCTTGATATATATTTGATTGAAGTTCTGAAAAATAAATTAGACGTGTTTTCTGAATCAGTTTTCTTTATGCTGTGCACAACGAACAGAATTCATACTGGAAATTCCCAAGAGGACATGCAAACATGAAGGAGAGCCATCAGAGGCTATCCTCCTCCCGAAAGCTAATTAGAAGTGTTTCTCTGGCGATATCTTGTCCCCCATTGTTAGTAGCTCTGAAGATAATTCCGCTGGAGGGTCCCCCATGTATTATTTGGCAACAACTTTATCTCCAACCTGTTCACCCTTGCTCCTTTGACGGCAACGCTAACGAAAGCGCGAGCACAAGAAATACGACCGAACGTGATTCATCTTATCCGCCATAAATTATCGGACCAATTAAATGAAATTTCGTATTTTCGCAAAGCTCCCATCTTCCTACGTATATATATTTAAGAGTTATCTGAAGAAACTGAAATCATAAATTCTTCACTCCTTTCAGCTTGTCTCTCCTACGGTTTATCTCGGCGAGATTAAAGTGGCGATACCACTCCAAGAATTATGCATCTATGGTGGCCTCCCGTTCCCATCATCCTCTTTCAACCTCCGATTTATTACCTTTTACGTCGACCCAAATCGGATTTGTATTGTTCGGATCTTCGGGGTTCCCGCCAAATTGGCCGCTTCTAAATATATCATAATACTATTAGAGGTGAATTACGGCGGGTTTATATCACTTAATGTGGGATTATTGTTCGCGGATTGATGCAGAGGGCGCTGTTGCCAGGTGACGGAGTATCCGCCGATTATGCCCCACCCCTGGAGAAATCGTCGCTTTCTCCTGATTATCGGCCTCGAAGAACTGTGAATGCTGCTGATTAACCTTTCACTCACAAGGTGGATAAACCAGCACTTAAGAGCTCCTGACTTTACGTCACCACTTGAGGAGGCCCTTCTTTTGTTTTTTCTCAGTCTCTTTTTGAAAGGCTTACTTTACTGCCATCTCCAACTCACTTTCTCAACTTGGACCATCCTAGTGTAATAATTCTTGAAAGTAGCTCTGCTAAAAAGTCATCCGTATGGTTTACCGATGGATCAAGATCAGAGAGAGGCACTGCCATTGGGACATACGGACCAAAACTGATGATCTCTGAAGCCTTGGGAAGGGAACCCTCTATTTCGCAGAACCAGATACTGGCTGTTTACGTATGCGGTGTGTCTTGAAATGAACAAAAACAGCCAGGTCACGCTGAGTTCTCTGGAATTACACTGCCAGGGATCTCTGCTGACCTGGGAGTTCCGTAACACCATAAAGCAACTGGCCAGAGGCAATTGAGTGACTCTTCTATGGGTGCCAGGGCGTTGTGTTGTTGAAGGAAATGAAAAAGACGATGAGCTTGCATCAAAGTTAACACCTGCTGAACCTGAGCCTTCCTTTGGGCTTGGAAAAGACCAATTTAAGGCAACAATGGGAATTGGACGACAGAAAAACCTCCTGGACTTTCTCAGTCCGAAAAATTCGTGACGATTCTACCAACCTATACCAGTAAGCTCCCAAAGCTATTACGAGCTGAGCTTCGAGTGATGGTAGGTCTGCTTACGGGGCACTGTTGGTACAAATATCATTTGTACCAGTATGGGAAAGTCAGCAGATGAGATTTGAAGGTTCTGTGGATCAGAAGCAGAACACATGGTGTGCAAGTGTCCAGAGCTGTCCTGAGAACCATTCATATGGGAAAATTGGTCCTGTACACCCACGAGATAACGTCCAAAGATCCTGAGGATGTCGGTCATCAACACCATGGACGACCTCCTTGGGTTTCAATGAGTGAGTAGGGTAGAGAACAAAAGATCTATGTGGTCGCAGTTCCTATTGCTGTAACGCTGCTTTACCACAGACCACAAAGGAGCTTCTGGTCAAACAAGTTCAACATGTGATGCACTTCATCAGTCTTATCATTGTCTCTCGCCAGTTACTTTATGGTTTTGCAGCATTTCCTGGTGAACATTAGGCACTGACTGTTACATTCCAGTATTCCAGAGCTCCTGGTGGAATCCTTGATACTTCCCCAAGCTGGTGAGATATCCATGCTTGAGTCCAATATTTAGAGACTTCGCTAAGATATCGCTTTAAACTTTTCAAAGAGATACGAGAAGGCGTCATAGTTTCCTACAGAGAAGTTGCAGAGCTATCATTGGGATCTCTGGGCAGAATATTGAAGCTTTCTGGGTAGCTTGAAATAAGTTTGCTTTGCTGTCTGAAGTGACTACCAGGTTCTTGCTAGCAGAAGTTCCACAGGGATCTAATCTTGGTCCTCTAATTTACCCGACCTATCCAATACGTTTCAGAAGTCAGGTTTCAGAGAGTTTGGTCCTCTCTGAATGACTACACCTCATCTGCAAACCTTCCTAGTGATGTAATGATCAAGAAAGTAAGCACTGAGAAGAATTTCAGTACAATGCTAAGTAAAAGAGAGGTTTGGGAAAGGAAATACACCAACTACAATCTTAAAGAAATTACAATAAAATTGTATACAGATGGTTCTAAAACCGCTACAGGAGCTGGCGCTGGCATTTACGGGACAAATACCAAGTGTGCACTATCGTCCTTCAAGCGGAAATACTTGCAATCGGAAGATGTCTAGATATAAATCTAGAAAGAAACTATCAGAAGTGCGATATAGCTATTCATACAGATAGTCAAGCTGCTATTAAAGCACTGAGCTCCTACGTCATTGACTCAAAGCTGATTTGGGAGTGCCGAAACAAACTCAATGAGGTAGGCAAGAAGAATAAGGTCTTTTTAATCTGGGTTCCCGGTCATTCGGGAATCGTAGGAAACGAAGAGGCCAATACACTGGCCAGAAAGGGCGCACAAACGCCTCTCACTGGCCCAGAACCCTTCAGTGGTATAGGAAAGTGCACCTATAAGAAGGAGTTTATGCTGAAGGAGAAAACCGAAAGAGAAAAACTCTGTCGGAATCTCCCAGGGATGGATCACTCCAAAAAGTTCCTCCGGAACTTTGAAACTGCTAGATCCAAAAAATATCTGGATCTCAGTAAAAACCAACTTCACCTACTCACTGGCTTTCTCACAGGACATTGTCGCCTAAAGAAGCATCTGTTGAGAATGGGTTTATCAGACACTGATGAGTGTAGATTCTGTGGGGGGGAGGAAGAAACTCCTATTCACCTGGTTACGGAATGCTATGCCATTGCAAGCCAAAGGAAAGAGTGCTTTGGACAAGAAACTTGTAGAAGTGTTGAGTTATCCTCCCTGAAGCCGTCCCAGATACTGGATTTCATCAAATCTCTGGAACTGGAGGGCGAGCTGTAGGAGGTGCGATGAAAACAGCTCTGTCAGGGGGCACAATAGACCTTAAGGTCGCAGTGGACTGTAACCCCTTTTTACTATAACTATATAACTATACCCGACCTATGCCATAGGTTTCCGATTTTTTTTTACTACAGAGCTATGCGCAGAAGCCAGCAATATTTTACAAACTGATGTAGTTTCGATATATGTACCTACTTCGCCAACCTTTACATAAATTTGGAGCTGTTGTTTGCATTATTAGATTCTGCTTCATTCTGATCTTTCGAATACGAATGTTTTGGGCCTATCGATAGCTCGTTTAGAGCAGAAATTATTCATGTTTTCCACTATTAGTTCTGGTCTTTGAATAACTGATATTTTTGTTCTGGAAATGATGAATGTGGTGGTTTCGTCAATCATAAAGTCATCGGTAAGTATTTACTCTGGAACACCAAACTAGGTCATCAAACCAGTAGTATAAAATTAAGGCTATCAATCTCAACTTGTCAAATCAAACATTTCGGGAGCGATAAATCATAACAACCAATTCGATTTAATATCCCCAGGAATATTTTTCAATATCCGACTACTCAATCCGTAACATAAATAACAGGGCCCTGAGCATGGACTAGGAGCGGTAAACCAAACTCTTCGGCAAATATTGACGGATGTATCAAGTTTCTTAGATAAGTGATTTACTTAGGATCGGGCAAGATTCGTTAAGGGATTTGGGCGTACTCAGCTTTCAGTAGTTTCTAACCGAATGTAAATATGCATACCTGTTCGACGAGCTCGGCCATCAGTTCGGCCTGAATCTTTAATGTGACAGATCTTGGTATCCCATCGGGACGCCTGTCGAAGTTATTTGCCCGCTCTCAGTTATCGGACATTATTCGGGTGTCAAAATACGATTGAGAGGTACGTGATAAGAATGACTGCGGCCTCTTCAATGATAACTCGATTCTAACGGGTATTCCTTCGGGATCTGATCGGAAAGTCGCTTTTCTTCGACGGTCGATGCATATTCCAACGGATTTCGATCATTAGATAAATTGAGAAGATGAACTCTACCTTTAAAGAATTTGTCATGGGCCATAAAAAGATGGGAATCAATATGGAAAGATTTGTTTGACTGGTTCATTAGAGGTATTTTAAGAACATGAATCGTGCTGAAATATTGGTCAAGTCTTTAATGTATATCTTCTTCAGGTATCCGTATTTTTCGAATTTTGGGACCCATGTGATTTTTTTACCATGGCCGCCCAGATCACCCAATATTTCGCCCATAGAGCGTGTTTGGGACATGGTATAGAAGGCTTGGAAATTCACTCCAGCACCCACGGACTTTGACGGCTCTGAGACATGGTATCTTGGGATAGTATCCCTCAAGAAGAAATAAACCATCTTATTGCATCAATGCCAAGAGTTGGCGTGTGGACAAACACATTATTTACGAATTGATTGAACAAAATTGTAACCCTTCTTTTTTTCTCCAAATTTCAATCATTTACTCTTAATTAATTGATTCTAAATTAAAATTCAAACAGCTCCTTCTTGGTGTTGGAGTTTCTTTGTCAGTTTGTATATTTCCAGTGTAGATTTGGTTTCAAGAACAGTCATGATGAGGTAATATTGTCGCCCCGACGTCTCGATTTGATATCAGTTTATGAAAAAGACCTACTACAGGCCAGCATTTCCTTTCACTATTGAAACCAACCATTTCCTATACTCCATTCACTTTTATTTAATCACATAGGAGGTCATGGTTTAGTTTTCAGGAGTTGGTGCACCTGATGGAAAGTCTGTGCGCGTACAGAAAATATCGTTAATGACAAAACGACGTTGCTAGTTTCTATGTTTACATCGTAGTAAAAGTATCAAAGACAGTCCACATTTTGTTAGTTCGAATCGATCGGCGATTTTGGGGCGAAATATCTATAGGAAATCGCCTATTTTTCCTTTCTTCGTCGTCCAGAAGAAGTTTCCTGTCGATATGAGAAATTTCGTGCGAGTGTCATTTTTTCCTTTCACGACTTTTGGCGTGAGTACGAACGGCAAAGTTGAATTGGACCAAAAATCGATTTATAAGCATATAAATAAAGCAAAAGTAAGTACTAATCGACCTTTTTACACTTGATAACGAAGTTTTTTTAGGCATCTGGCCGTTTAGAAAGATTTCAAACGAAATTCTGGTCCCCCAGAAGTTTGGTTAGTTTCGGTATCGTTTTTGGTGCTCAAAATTTATTTGGAATGCGTAATTGGACGAAAAAGGCTTCCTTTTACAATCTTCTAACGAAAGCGACCGGAAAATATGGTTCAGGTAGGATTTTCGAGAAATTATGAGGAAAGAACTTGCAGAATGAAATAGCACGATTCTCGTGAGTAAACGGGTTCTGGATGGCCATCATCAGTCTCTAAATGATTATTGTTGATTGTTTTCATGTTTCAGAAAAAAACATGTCGAAAAAGCTAAGAAAAAGAAGAAATTTGACTACATTACATTCAACGGTAGGCGAATTCAAATTCCGATGAATTGAAATGTGTCACTGGAGCTTTCATTCCTATCAATCCTTTGCCGAAAGTAGAAATAGGCTATATTGAACCAGAATACATCGGTTTTTTCCATATTCCAGGAGTTTGTGTCCTATTTTAGAACAGGTGAATGATAAATGTGAAGCATATGTTTGACCTATTCCATTTTATTTGTACAAACCTACTGTGGTAGTAATGTATGAATATTTTTGGAACTAATAAATTACTATACAGTCAGAATATTTTACTCCTTGTTCATAAGATCAAATAAATGAAATGTATATCTATAAAGCTTTCAGGAATTGACAATCTTGCTTATTAATTTATAACCAAAACTCAAATACTATTGCATTAAAATTATTAATTTCTCTGTAAACAAATTCGTTAATTCAGTTATCATGTTCATTTTCTTTGTGGTGAATGATTAAAACTGTTATTTATTTGAAATAAAGAAATATTAGAAATAGAAATGTTATGCACCCTCACAATCGTATCACATACAATATCATGATGAAAACAAAGTACATCGATAAATCTTTACAATCATAAATCCAAAAACTCCTTTATATGTAGAATATTGTTCACAATTTTTTGTTGTGTTCTCCAAAATGAAATATACATTCTGAGAAATACGCTAAGAATGTAGAAAGGGCAACATAGTGTTGACTTGGAACATAAAAATATTTTGAAAAACGTCATAACTTCGATACAGCGTGGAATGTGTAAAATTTTTAAGGCCAGAGTTGTGATTTTATAATTGTGAAGTTTTCAGAACCGCCTTGACATGCTCTACTGAACAACGGATTGTGTTCAATGCTATTTGTTTGAGAGTATACTTGGGGAAGTTAAAGAGAATAATTGGAAAAAAAATTATCTGTTTTTTCCACAGCAAATTTTTCAATGGTAGATCCATCTTTTTCAGTATCACATAAGAGCTTGATAAAAATGGAAACTCTAGCTTGTTCTCCGAAAAAAAGACCATTGCCCTCAAAGAACCACTCTGTATCCGATATCGAGAATCGACATTTTCATGTATTCATATTATGGTTATCCTTTATCATTGTTCGTTCATTATTTATTGAAAAGCCCCAAAGTTTCGGATCGTGATATGTGCAGAAATATTTTCTGTGGAATTGACGTTGAATTTCAGCAAATTACCTTCGTATCTTCCATAGTTTCAGCAAGGCAAACAGCAGGGATGGCCATTATCTTTTCCACAAAGCCTCCTAACAAACATAATTAAAAAGTGAAAAAAATTTGACAGAACTCAGTTCCCTCGGAACGCTCCATTAACCACAAAGAACAAAAAGCAATCCTGCGATAACAGCGACGGTGAGCAACAATTTCCATCTAGCACAGGAAAAAAGAGAAGAGTTCCAGTACAATTGCGAATAACTCCTGCCTAATTATATTTTCTACCGTCTAGTCAATACCTTAATTAATTTTTTTGTCAGAATGGAAGACCGAAGCGAATCCACGTGTTTCATCTTAATTAGTTTCGGCTATGCCGGATTAAAATTTTCAGTAGCAAATTGAATGAAACTGAAAAAAGGAACTAATGAATGTCGGACGTACCCGGGAGAGAGCATCAATTATATGCCGTGTGTGTGTAATCAGGGCAGGATTTGCTACTTCCAGAGTTCGGGAGTATAACAAAATATCCTAATTGCTTCTCTATGCGAGTCTACCCTACCTGGTTAAACGCTTCGAGCGCTGTTGCGCAAACGAATTTTCGATGTTGAAAATAGACAGTGGCAGTATGCAATACGAGAGAATTGTATTTCGGGAGTTGAATTATCCAAGAGTCAATTAGCTTTAGTGGAAGGCAGGAATAGGCTCGATGTGACCTTTACTTTTGATTCGGATGCATTTTCGATCGATCTGAATCACTTCGATGGAAAGAAATCCTCTGGTGCAGAAATGGAATGTTTTGCTGAGGCAAGTCAGGCAAGTACGAGGAAAATGCTCGACAAGGTACAAAGGCTGGCCTTTGTGTGCATCATGGGAGCTATGAGAACTCTTGAGATCATCACAGACCTCACACCTCTACATCTAGTGATTGATAGGGTAGCCCATGAGGCCATCCTCAGAGTATCTAAAGAAGGAGCAGGCAATGAGAGAGTCAGGTTTAAGAGAGCTTGGTCCTCTCTGAATAACTACACCTCATCTGCAAACCTTCCTAGAGATGTAATGATCAAGAAAGTAAGCACTGAGAAAAACTTCAGTACAATGCTAAGCAAAAGAGAGGATTGAGAAAGGGAATACAATAAAATGGTATACAGATGGTTCTAAAACCGCTACAGGAGCGGGCGCTGGGATTTACGGGACAAGTACTAAGTGTGCACTATCGTTAGGCTCCTGTACAAGCGACCTTCAAACAGAAATACTTGCCATCGGAAGATGTCTAGATATAAATCTAGAAAGAAACTATCAGTGCGATATAACTATCCATACAGATAGTCAAGCTGCTATTAAAGCACTGAGCTCCTACGTTATTGATTCGAAGCTGATTTGTGAGTGCCGAAACAAACTCAATGAGGGGCAAGAAGAATAAGGAGGTCTTTTTAATCTGGGTTCCCGGTCATTCGGAAATCGTAGGAAACGAAGAGTCCAATACACTGGCCAGAAAGAGCGCACAAACGCCACTCACTGGCCCAGAACCCTTCTGTGGTATAGGAAAATGCACCTTTAAGAAGTTTATGCTGAAGGAAAAAACCGAAAGAGAAAAACTCTGGCGAAATCTCCCAGGGATGGATCACTCCAAAAAATTCCTCCGGAACTTTGAAACTGCTAGATCCAAAAAATATCTGGATCTCACTGGCTTTCTCACAGGACATTGTCGCCTAAAGTAGCATCTGTTGAGAATGGGTTGATCGGACACTGATGAGTGTTTTTCTGTGTGGAGGAGGAAGAAACTCCTATTCACCTGTTTACGGAATGCTATGCCATTGCAAGCCAAAGGAAAGAGTGCTTTGGACAAGAAACTTGTAAAAGTGGGGAGTTATCCTCCTTGAAGCCGTCCCAGATACTGGATTTCATCAAATCTCTGGAACTAGAGGGCGAGCTGTAGGAGGCGCGATGATAACAGCTCTGTTAGGGGGCACAATAGACCTTAAGGTCGCAGTGGACTGTAACCCCTTTTCTCCATAACTATAACTATATAATGGATCATTCCAAAATTTTCCACGGGATTTGGGAACTGAAAGAACCAATAATGAGCTACGCCTCGTCACTAGCTTCCTCGCAAGACTTTGTCGCCTTAGAAAGCATTGATGAGAATGGATTTATGCTGAGAAGATAACTTCCAACATGTTGGTCAGAATTCAGCTGGTTAACAATGCAAATATCCTCGCCTGGTATGCCAAAACATGTCAGAACAACCCAAGGAATACTCTCGACCAGATGCGAGTACCTACCAGCCTGTGTGCATCACTAGAGCCATGAGAACGTGCCAATCTAGTGCACTCGAGATCATCACTGAACTTTTCTCTTCCATAGCTGGATCATCGGAACTTCAAAACATGGACTGCTGCTTCAGGTAGCACCCACAGCAAATTGGTCTATTGAAAACTGAAGGTTGCAATTTCTCAGGGGAGGAGAAAGGAGCTCCTGTTCATATGGTTGCAGAGCTCTTCATTGCTCGCAAGCACAATAATTGATTTGAGCAAGAGAGCTGTAGGACGATGTGACTTCCTTGAAGCCATCCCAGATATTGTTCTGAAGGACGAGCTTTAAATGGTGTAAGGACCAAAGCAGTTCTCACGGTGGGCGGACAAAAAATTGAAATTATTGACAATCAATGACTCAAGTCAGGAAATGGGGCATCAGATCGAAGGTCCCATTCGAAAAACATAAAAGTTTCTGATTGTTATTTTACTTTTGCAAATCTTCGTGGTAGGCCGAAAAAAATTTACGATGAGCTAAGTGCGCCCCTGGATGTAACAGACGAAAGCAAAATGATTGATTGCGCATTGTGTCGAAGTGGCTCTTTTTGCAATAACTGATATTAAATAATATCCTTCCGAGGACCATACTAAATCGGTTATTTTACTGATTCCATGGTATATTTCGTTTCGTGTACAAAAGGAGGTTGCATTTGCTCGTCTTATAAGTGGATAGCGGATTATTTCAATGAAAAATAGACCGTGAACTTATTCAGCTTCAGTTTTTAATGCAGTATTTTGAGTCTGAGAAATGGTTCAAGGCACTCGACCTGAATACATTTGCTTGTTTAATTTTGCATTGTTGATACCGGAGAATTATTCCATGTCAGTTCATTCCAGTTCTTCTTCGGAATCCTCTGGACTGGATAAGGTGAACACTCGTGTGCAAATCATGAGAACAAAGTGGATAATTGTCCCCCCCACATCGGAACTCATCAGTAAAAATCACCACAATAAATTCGCAACATCTCGATTGCCCGATCATTCGGAAAGATATTTCGAGAATGTTGATCAACCGATCAAGGAATCTTATTGCATCCTCGGTGCGGCTGGTGGAAACGAAATAACCTTATTTCAAGTTCGTTTATCTCCGACACAGATCCAATTACATTTATATTAGGCAAACGGGACGCAGTGACAAGTCGAAGATCAACGTCAAAGATTATGATAATATCTTCATTAGACTTATAATAAATATTCACGTTGCAAGGGAACCAGCGACTCTTACAAGATGCCAATTTAATTTATGCAGCGGAAGAATACGGAGATATGAAAATTGATTCTATTAGGTTGGCTGCTTTCAGTCAGTAGATTGGAGATATCAAATTTGTATCAATGGGTTTTTGTTCTTGTGAAAGTTGTAACCTTTGAGGTTTAGAGGGGATCCATTTTCAGGAGTTTACGATGTAATGAGCTTGATGATGCCCAAATTCAGTGATTTATAGTTTTCATTGAACTTGATTTATTGGCATCACTCCAGGAATGAAACTACTCATAAACTGGACATATTCCAACTCTGTATAGTTGAGCGTAATATATTTACGTGAACTCAAAATGATAAGTGAATTAGCAATTTTGCTAGGCGAATTTACAATGTGAATGGAAAACTTTTAATGACGCTTCACTTGAATGCCAGTGAATTCACAATAAGGTTGTGAAATTACAATGTCTCTGTATTCATCAGCCAACTCATGTCTCCAGACCTTGCGCTCAGTGTCGAATCGAAATTTTTTTTCCTGTTAATACTATAAATATACTGCTCCACAAGAGTTAGGGATATCGTATTCAATCGTTTTTTAAAGAATGAATTCTTCGAGAAAATCGCTGTGAAATCATTTAAAACTCAATAACAACTTGAATCGATCCAATAAAAATCAGTATGAGAGATTTCGTCAATCTGGTCGCCTTTTTTCTGAAGTTTGGTTCTCTTCATATGCTTCATGAATGTTCTTGATTTGAAATGAAGTCAGTTTATCAACGGCTTCGATTTGAAACGAGTTTTCTGAAAATGCCTAGACGTAAATTAACGAACGCTCAGGCTAATAGGGCTATCGGAATGCTACAGGGTGGCCTAACTCAGGTTGTTGTAGGGGAAAGGCTCCAAGTCAGCCAAAGTGTGATATCTCGATTTTGGAATAGGTTGAGGGAGACAGGTTCCGTGTTGGAAAGACCAAGGCTTGGTGGGCGACGAAAAACAACACCTGCTCAGGATCGTTTCATCACCGTTTCGGCGAGAAGAAACCCTACATCTACGTGTAGATTGCAAATGGGGTCCAAGTTTCCATCGAAACCATCAGACGACGTTTGAGAGAGGTGAATCTAGGTTTTAGACGCCCATTAAGAGGAGTTCCATCAACACGTGACCATAAGCGTCAAAGACTGGAATGGGCAAGGCAACATATCAATTGTAACGATCAATGGCGTATTGTCCTTTTCACTGATGAATCCAGATATGGACGATTTTCAGATTCTCGAAGAATAAGGGTGAGTACAATCCCGCACATACCCCGTAATCTCCGTATGTCCAAGAAGTCCATCCATTCCGGATATGTATCAACGGGCGCACAGATCTACACATTTGTCCTGGGAATATGACCGCCTTACACTATAGGGAGCATGTCATTGACAATGTTGTGCCAAATTTTCACGCTGTTATTGGTGAAACTTTTCAATTTATAGACGATAACGCTAGACCGCGCACCGTGCGGCCATAGTTGAGAATGCGCGCGAGGAGCTTGGTATTCCACATTTACCAATACCTCCCCACTTACCAGATTTGAATTGCATAGAACATGCATGGGATATGCTCCAAAGAAGATTAGGTAAGCATCAACCTACTCCAGAATCCTTAAATGATCTAAGAGAGCTTCTGTCCCGTTTATGGAACCAAATTCCTCAAGAAATGTTCAACAACCTCGTGTGTAGTATACAAAAATATGTCAAGCTGTTATTGATGCCCATGGAGGCCATACATTGTATTGATAGTCTTGAAATATTAATATGAATTTTCATCAGAAAAATCTTTCTTTAACTATATTTTTTTGCAATTCAAGTCAATATCTCTAACTCATATGGTGTAGTTTATTTCACGTACTTATACAGGGTCTTTCACGAGGAACCTCACCCATATTTATACGGGAAACTACTGAACGTATTTTCATGAAATTCAGCACTTATAAGTATTTCACGATGCTGATGAAATCTACAATATTTTCAAGGCATGAGCACCTCCGGTTTTTCCGGAAATGACGTCAACTTCCGTTTTTCAAATTAGAACACCATTTTTTTATTGCAGAAATAGATTCCTTAGAAAATTTCAAGTTATTTTGATGTAACATTTTTCAGTTCTGGTTGGAAAATTCTCTCTGAGCGGGAAAATTCGAAAAAAAAATCGAAAATAGAGCTCCGCTGAAACAAGAATAACTTCGAGGTTTTTGGATGGAAAATTTTCATTTTTGGGATTTTTCAAGACGTAAGATTGATGTAGGTATCCACTTTAAAAATCGAAATCGCGATTCATGATACAGGGGGTGAAAAAATCGCTTTCAAAGTTAGGGATGACAAAATCGTGAAAAAATTTTTTATGGCAGATATTGAATCTACGTTAAAAAATAATGTGAGTGTATGCATCACACCCTTGCTCTAAAATGGATATTTTCTGAGTTAATATCCACTTTAGGGCAAGGGTGTGATGCATACACTCACATTATTTTTTAACGTAGATTCAATATCTGCCATAAAAAAATGGGGTTCTAATTTGAAAAAAATTGATTTTTCACGATTTTGTCATCCCTAACTTTGAAAGCGATTTTTTCACCCCCTGTATCATGAATCGCGATTTCGATTTTTAAAATGGATACATCAATCTTACATCTTGAAAAATCATAAAAATGAAAATTTTCCATCCGAAAACCTCGAAGTTATTCTTGTTTCAGCGGAGCTCTATTTTCGATTTTTTTTTTTCGAATTTTCCCGCTCAGAGAGAATTTTCCAACCAAAACTGAAAAATGTTACATCAAAATAACTTGAAATTTTCTAAGGAATCTATTTCTGCAATAAAAAAATGGTGTTCTAATTTGAAAAACGGAAGTTGACGTCATTTCCGGAAAAACCGGAGGTGCTCATGCCTTGAAAATATTTTAGATTTCATCAGCATCGTGAAATACTTATGGTTGAAATATTCAGTTATGCTACAGGGTGGGGCAGAAAAACCTATCCGATTTCAAAACGTTATAAAATTAAAACCACTCAGCTTGTCAGAAAATTTTTTTTATTAACATATCGCAAATTTTATGTCATTTTTAAATTTAAGTTTTGAAAAGCACATCACTCAAATGTCGTCCTTGGGAGCGGATACACTTATTTAGGCGCTCGCGGTAGCTTTCCATGACTTTCACCGTCATTTCCACAGGAATTTCTTCAATTGCCCGAGCAATTTCCTCTACTCTACCTGCTCTCTCTTCTGAGAAAAAGGGATTTGAAATCGGATAGGTTCTTCTGCCCCACCCTGTATTTTCTTGTACGGAAATCAAGAATCGAGTGTTGAAATTTTACTGGACAGAATAGCCCGTTATTACTTTGTGATCCAACAATTCCTGTGTAGCCTGATGCCACCTAGGGAATTCTGTAGAGCGTCTTCCTTTGTCGAATCCTGAATAGAATTAACTTTTCTCCATTTTTAAAACGAACCTTCTATCAACAAATGGGTCGTTTCAAAAGTCCTATTTCTTGCGTCAGGCGAAATCCGACCGGAAGAGTGCCAGTAATGAAAATATTATCATAAGTAGATAATAAGCAGGATGAATTCCGGGTAAATTACTCGTACATCTAAACCAGCAACTTTCTGAGTACATTTATGCTGATTTCAATTCATCCTCGTTGAATGGATTAGGTAGATATAACATCTACAGGTGTGGTTGAAGTCCTCAAGTTGTTCAATTTATACCCAATATATTTCGTTTCTGATTTTCCATTTCAATCGAATAAGACACATAAATTAGGCAATTATCATGGAGTCAAAGTCAAAAATGAAATCTCCGATACGCTACGTTTTCTGATCTCAGGAGAATTCAGTGTTTCCAAAAAAAAACTTCATTCCATATTCATAAGAACTTTATTAAAATACGACTATTCAATTTTCATCTATTCTCTCAGAAATGTTACATTCTCCTTTCTTGTCGCAATTCAAAATGGAGACCTGCAACTGCTCCAGACATTTATTGGCTGAATTTATTACTTGTACAAAAATTATCGCCCATAAAATGAATTCTAACGAGAGCGACGTTAGCTCTGGACGTACCAGCATTAATTGAATTCCAATATTCAGTCAGACCCCAACCACCAACCTGAATGCTAATTAGTTAATTATTTTCACAGGCATTCCTCTCAATTACCTCACGAACCCGTTTCTTCCACCCGAGTCTACTCGAATCCTTCATTAGGAGGTTGGCGAAATGGGAAAATCTTGCACATTTTTTCGTCGGTTGGGCACCTGACGATGGGCTCATTCATCAACATCAGCTAGATATATTCCTGCCGGTCGGGGCGTTAATGTTTGGCCCCCTTCAACCTCCGTTCGGCCAACGGTCGCTGGAAAAAAGGAACGCGTTTGCAGACGTTCCTGGGGGCCGACACCTGTTCTATTTCGCTTGATGAACGATCTATTTGTCATTTGGATGTCATATTGTGGCGGTTTTATTTCTAGGCATGTGGAGTTCTCGATAATGCTCTATGGGCCAGAAACGGTCAAGCGATTATTTGATGGTTAAAATTTGAAATAGAAATAATTGCAACAGAGGGGGCAAATGCCAAGAGGCCTGGGTTCACAGGGAGACTGAGTCCACGAAAATTGACAGAATACTTTAAGTATATTTTGATTGTCGAAATTCCTAAACGTTTGTGGTATCATATTTATGGCAATTCTCCTCTTTTCGTTTATACCTCCAATTTGGGAACACCCTGTATAAACTGCACAACAAAAGTATAAGATATGGGATCAATTTGTGTTTTCTCTTCAGAGAAGCCCAATTTTTTTTAATAATGTATACAGGGTGAGTCTTTGACTTATACATACCTATATTTTAACTGTAGAGTATTGGGGCCAAAAAAAACTTTCTTTTATTTTCCATTTTTCCGAATTCGGCTCTGTTGAGAACATATAGCAATTCGAAAAAATATATTGGGCCAATTACGTCCCTGCTACTATTCTCTGTGAAAACCTCAAAGTTCATATTTCTCGATTAAAATTGAGTTGATACATTCAGGAAATACTCAATACTTCGAATAACGTGATAATGTGATTATTATGTGACTTTCAGTGAATTAATATAATACTAACCGTGTAGTGTCGAGATTATAAAATTCCAAGAGGATATTGTTTAGATAGAAACATGGCCACAGATTATTAGGTATCATTTTATTTTTCATCAATTTTAATTTTATACGACATTCATCATTCATATATGTGAATTTTGTATTTCATTGACATTTTACTTCAATATGGACCGCCGGACCGGTAACAATAAATTTTTGATAGAAACTGCGCCTTTTAAATGCTCCTTGGTGTTCAATTTTATCTCCAACATTTGTGGGATTTTATTATTACATCAAACGTTTTCCATCCTTTGACAAAGTTGATAAATATTCTGACAACATTGTTAACTTGTTTAGAGACCAGAGAAGGAATAATATTCGATGATATTTAATCCAGGGAAGCATCCAGATTATTACTGAAATTAATGATTTTTTCGTCAAATTTTTCCGGGTAAAATTGTAAATAACTCGAAAACGACGCTTTTTATTGATAAAACATAGAAATACTTTCAGTTTCTGAAATGGTTGATTCTTTCGAAAATATGAATCGTTTTCTTTTTCGGGTGGATTTATGGTATTTTTGTGTGTATTTATGAGTCGGCTACGCTGTAAGTTCTATACTAGGAGAGATATTGAATAAGTTTCGATTGAGGAATATGCACCATGAATAGAGCCGCCAATCAACCAGAATTCAGTTCATTTGAAATAACGGCTCCGAAGATATGAACAGGAAAGTGCTTTTTTCGTGGATTTTCGAAACCCTGTATCCTCCAAACGAAACCGATTTTTGAACAATGGTATAGAAAAAAAAGTGTTTCGTTTGATGACAGGAAGTTAAAATATATGAACAAGTCAAAGACTCACCCTGTATTCTAATAGTACTTTAGGGTCTATTGTGCCTCCTAACATAGCTATTCTCACCTTCCAGTTCCAGAGATCTAATAAAATCCAAGATCTGGAAAAGTTCAAAAAGGCTAGTTCCTCACTCGGGCAGGTTTCTTGCCCAACGGATTCTTTCGTTTGGGTTGCAATGGCATAGGAATTTATTCCTTCTCCCCACAAAATCTAAACTCTTCAGTATCCGATAAATCCATTCTCATCAAATTAATGCTTCCTATGTCGACAATGTCCTGTGAGAAAGCAGGTGAGGTGGTGCAGCTGCTTCTTTCTGAGATCCAGAAACCTTTGGAGTGGACCTACATTCCTGGGGATTCGGTTTTCTTCTTCTCCAGAAACTTTTCCACAGAGAGGTCCTGGGTCGGTGATTGGCGTCTAGGGTATCAAAAGCCTTTGATAAATCCTTCGAAATAGTCTCTGATGCCCATTTTCTACCCAAGGACTCCACAATCTCATTCATAACCTCCATTAACATTGTTGTAGTTGATTTGCTGCTCCTGAATCCTTGTTGTGTGGCGAGAATTCCATTATCTTCAAAGAGTGCTAGGAGTGTAGATTTGATCATCTCTTCTGAAATTTTCGATATGGCTGGTAGTATAGATGTCAGTCGATTGTTCGACGGATCATTTTCATCACCCTTCTTGTGGATCAGCCATACCTCAGCTATTTCAAGTCGAATAAGAATTTTAAAAAACCAGCCATATTCTTCACTCGGAATTCTTCTCATAGAGGTCTTACAAATGGCTCTAATGTTTATCATTTTATCATCTATCTATGGCTTCTAAGGCGTAATAACTAGTATTATAAGTTAAACATGGTCTTTAACAAGGTTTCAATGATATGTTAGACAATTTAAATTCAACACTGCATCCAGAATTATGTCTGAATTTACGACTTTTTCGACGAATCTTATCGGAATCAGGAATACCTCGTTTTATGCGAAAAACTTAGGAAGTTAAGAAATGGTGGCAAAAATGCATTGTACACTGCGCAAAAAAATTAACGCACATTCTGAAAATCTCAATTTTAATGAACGTTATCTCTACATTGACTTTTTAACTTATTTTTCATGTTCTCTCGGGAAGGTTTTGAACGAAACAAGACACATCAAATGGAAGAAAAAATCAGGATTTCACCGAATCTTATGTGAAAGAAGAGGGATGAACAATTTTCAAAATACTGAAATGATGATAAGTGATTTAATACTTGGTATTTCCACCCCTTGCGTTAAATACAGCTCGGCAACGACGGTTCATACTCAAAATGAGTGATCTCAAAATGTTCTGATCTAATCCTTCCCAGATTTCTCCGAGTTGGATTCCTAAGTCATTAAGAGTAGCTGGATGATTTTCTGAACTTCTCAGCCTTCTATCGAGGTTGTCCCAACCTCCTCAAGGTACTCCTGAACGATGCGCGCACGATGGGGTCTGGCATTATCGTCCATAAAAATGAAATTTTCACCAATGTATGGGGCAAATGGCTTGACATGCTCTTCAAGAATGTTCCTTATATACTTATCAGCATTCATAGCTCCATTATCAACGACCACTAGGTCTGTGCGAGCAGTCAAAGATATTTTAACCCATACCATAATCGATCCTCCCCCGAAACCAGTAGTATTCAGGAAATTGCACTGAGCATATCTTTCATGTGGAGGTCTGTATACAAGGGAACGTCGATCACAATGGTAGAGGCAGAATCTAGACTCATCTTTGAAGAGAACTCTTTCCCAATCGGCCTCTTCCCAATGGATGTGCTCTAACGCTAAATCCAAACGCGTCCTTCGATGGGCTGGGGTAAGAGCTGGGCCTCTTGCCGCGACACGAGGCCTTAAATCATATTCTCTGAGGCGATTTCTTATTGTCTGAGTGCTAATTTGCATCTAATGAATTTGCTCAAGCTGAATTTGAAGCGGTTACAAACCGTTGTCTCAACGAAGAAACTCTCAAGTAACGTTCTTGAATGGCAGTTGTTACCCGTGGTCTACCATGTCCTGGTCTTCGGACATTCATACCTGTCTCCCTGAATCGCTGCAACATTCTGGACACACTTGTATGAGAAACTCCAAACCTTTCTGCAATTCTTGTGTATGTCCACCCTTCTTCTCGCAAAACTAGGTACCGCTTGGGCACATTCCTCTTGGGTCAAATTGCGTGTTTCGCGTTGCATAGAGATCGAGTGTAGAAAATCAAACGAAAGAAAAACTATTGATCACTAGAATTGATCGAGAACAACTGATTTTAGAATGGAGCCAATACTTTCGAAATCTGATAATATCATCTTTTTTCATTCCTGCTGGGAGAAAACATCTGTATTGAAGAAAAACGTTGAAATTGACATATGCATGCATAATTCTGATAAAAATAATTATCATTGAAAACACCTTCAGTTGTAGAATAAATTTTGAGATTTCCATAATGTGCGTTAATTTTTTTGCGCAGTGTATATTGAAGAAAAATCAATTTCGCTTCCCTTTCAAATCTCAGTGTCAACAGGGGAGGTGACATCGAAAATGGCTTCCAATAGATCGTACTGGTGAAAAAACATTCTAATCTCTTGAAACTCCTGGTATCGAGCTTCGCTTATGTTCAAACAATACCCCCACCAAAACTCCAAACATTTCGTCCATTTCGTACTCGAAAATACCCATTGTTCCCCATCGTAACCAAATACTGTACCCGCATATGCACACTCAACACCGAAGACCACCATTGGTCCCGGCTCACATCCGGCTCGGAAGCGTCCAACCGCGTGCATCTTCTTCCATTGTTTTTGGCCCGCTCCAAGTCCGTAATTAACCGGAAGTAGTAGGGCGGATACCAGTAGTTAGCCATGTGTGTCTCGCATATCAAACAACCATCATCATCCGTCTCATTATCATGGGATCCCCCCGGTGATGGGAGGAGCCAGTCCTAACCCTTTTTTACTCGATACCCCTGCATGCAGCGGCGGTCTCTCCGTCTAAGTTGTGTGTAATTTTCCGAAGTGCATACTCATTTCGGGGGGTGGAAGAGAGCGCTTTAAGGGTTTTCCGTTTGTTCCGATGACGGCGGGTCGTTTTTATTCAGCGTCTCTGCGACTTGCTCGGCTTAATGCAAATATCCACTCGCCATTATGCCTTTGTTCTCTTGTTTCGTCTACGGAGGCATAAGGTCGACGGGACAAATGAGAATTGAAGGGTGAAGGGTTTTTGACGGGAGAGAGAAGAGCCAGTCAAATGATCGTAAAAAGTATCCCTAAACAAGGCGCTGTTCATCAGGAGAAGAAGTGAGGCTGATGTGGGAGAATTACGAGAAGATGAAAATATTCTCTCACTCTACTCTACCTTCTATATGAAAGTGTATAGCAAGGCAGTATACTCCATTCACTTTCATTTAATCACATAGGAGGTCGTGGTTTCGTTTTCAGGAGTTGGTGCACATGATGAAAAATCTGTGCGCGTACAGAAAATATCGTTAATGACAAAACGACGTTGCCAGTTTCTTTGTTTACATCAAAGTAAAAGTATCAAAGATATACCACATTTTGTTAGTTCGAATCGATCGGCGATTTTGGGGCGAAATATCTATAGGAAATCGCCTATTTTTCCGTTCTTCGTCGTCCAGAAGAAGTTTCCCGTCGATACTACTAATCGACCTTTTTACACTCGATAACGAAGTTTTTTTAGGTATCTGGCCGTTTAGAAAGATTTCAAACGAAATTCCGGTCCCCCTGAAGTTTAGTTAGTTTCGGTATCGTTTTTGGTGCTCAAAATTTATTTGGAATGTGTAAATGGACAAAAAAGGCTTCCTTATACGATCTTCTAACGAAAGCGACCAGAAAACATGGTTCTGGTAGGATTTTCGAGGAATTATGAGGAAAGAACTTGCAGAATGGAATTGCACGATTTTCGTAAGTAAACGGGTTCTGGATGGCCATCATCGGTCTCTAAATGATTATTGTTGATCGTTTTCACGTTTCAGACAGAAACACGTCGAAAAAGCTAAAAAACAGAAGAAATATGACTATATTGCATTCAACGGTAGGTGAATTCAGATTACGATGAATTGAAATGTGTCACTGGAGCTTTCATTCCTTTGCCGAAAGTAGAAATAGGCCATATTGAACCAGAATACATCTGTTTTTTCCATATTCCAGGAGTTTGTGTCTTATTTTAGAACACGTAAATGATAAATGTGAAGCATATATGTTTGACATATTCCATTTTATTTGTACAAACCTACTGTGGTAGTAATGTATGAATATTTTTTAAACTAATAAATTACTATACAGTCAGAATATTTTACTCCTTGTTCATAAGATCAAATAAATGAAATGTCGTCAAGTCTTGAACTTTCATTTCAAGAGGATAATAAACATTAAATCTTCACAAGCATGCATATGAAAATAATGTGAAAGCAATGCAATTTTTTTCCATGGCAAAAAATAATATATTTCAACAGTGATCTCTTGTACTTTTCATGCAAATAACTAGAAATACGGTAAGAATGTAGAAAGGGCAACATAGTGTTGACTTGGAACATAAAAATATTTTGAAAAACGTCATAACTTCGATACAGAGTGGAATGTGTCAAATTTCCAAGGCCAGAGTTGTGATTTTATAATTGTGAATGGAGTATAAATATTTCTGTGTGAACGTAGTAGTTAGTACCAAGCGTAACATTATTTCACTTTTGAGAAAAATATAACCTGAGCTAATTCAGAAGAGAGAAAGAAGATTTATAGCAAATCTGCCCATAAAGTACATAGAGCTTTATTTCAAGGAATGTACAGTGAATATAGAATTATCGTTTTTTCATCATGTTTACTCAATTTCATCCATATATTCCCATCATAGCAAGCATAAATCCATGCATCACCGCCGTGTCACATTATCCCTGATGCGTATTTCATACACACTTGCTAAAAGCCCGCATAAGGCCGTTTCTGCATGTTTGTACATAGCGATATTAAATGCCGTCCGGAAGTTGTACTCGCATTAAAAAATGTTTTATATTTATTTATGCCGTCGTTAAACAGTATGCAAGGCACGATATATGGTGATTAAACTTCATGGCGGATCGAAGTATAACGATATTTTTACGCGACTGGCGCGTACAGACAGACGGACGTACATTTCAAACCGTTTGACAAGCAATTATAGGGCGAATTTGCTACTGGTTGATTTGCGTTTATGGAGATCTGATTGTTTGTCAGATTCGACAGGAAAAAGGGATACATTCGAATATTATAATTTTGTCATATTCTGCTGATTAGCGTTAGATGAGGAGACGTACATCTTTTAAGGAATTTTCATATTCCATTGAAAGGAATAATGGGAATGGGAGAAAAGTAACGTCCTTCAGATTAAGGGCTCATGTTCTCTCTGAGCTATAGTTTAGCAATCTTAACATCCTGGAACGTGAATTAGTTCTTAGACAGAAGAGTGGATTCTTCCTAGGCCTTGAACACAGCGAACTGTCAACCACATAATATTATACTAACTGACAAAGAATCTGCAACATCCAGAAGGAGCTGTTTAAATTTAAATTTTTTTCGGTAAAACATAGATAGTAGATATAGCAAGGAGTAAATGATTGAAATTTAGAGAAAAACGTCTTGGCATTGATGCAATAAGGTGGTCTATTTCTTCTTGACGAATACTTTCCAAAACTATATGTACTTCATGTCTCAGAGCCGCCAAAGTCCATAAGGGCTGTGATAAATTTTCAAGCCTTCTACACATGATGTTCCAAACATGCTCTATGGGCGAATGGGGGATCTGGGCGGCAATGGCAAAAGATCCACTTGGGTCGCTTCAACATTAAACAAACTCTGGCAACATGAGGTCGAGCATTATCTTGCTGGAATATTGGATTCTCAAGCTGGTTAAGGTAAGGGAGAACATATGGCTCCACTTTTTCTTGAAGGTAACGCAGTGCTGTCATGTTACCTCAAATAAAGACTAAAAGTGACCTACTTGCTTGTGCAATAGCACCTCATTCCATAACGCCTACTGTCTGGTCTACATGACGCTCAACAACAAACTAAGCTTCACGTCTTTCTCCTCGACGTCGCCTAACCCTTCTTCGGCCATCATGCACCCAAAGAGAATCGAGATTCATCAGAAAAGACGACCTTATGCCATTCTACATTCCAATGTTTTCGTTCTCCGAACGACAACATGATGACGATGCTCAACCATCAGAGGTGACACAAGATTGGGTCGATAATGCTGCAGTCCAAAGGACCTTATCCTGCGGTAAACCGTTCGGACAGTTACAGGATGGCCTTGTTCTCCTAACCACTCATCAACCAAAGATCGAGTGGTCGCAAATCGGTCTCTAATGGCCATGAGTCTTATACGTCGATCTTGAACTTCATTCGTGCCCCTTCGACGTCCGGTGCCTACTCTTCTTCGATTTTGGACATTATCGAACTTTGGATCTCCCCGAACAGCTGGTCTGTTGTAAAATTCGGAAAATTTGCGAAAAACGACCACAATATTTAAGTAACGAAAAGTTTGCATGAAGAAACCTTCACGATTTTTTGAACAGCTCCTTCTGGGTGTTGCAGTTTCTTTGTCAGTTAGTACATGAGCTAAAAGCTTGACATAATAAATATTCTATTTGGCATATGTCGATCTGGTATTCCATGAGGCGGTGGCGTTCGAAATAAACCGCCATTTGCATCTTGGAACGCGAAAGCATCGACCTAGCTCGAAAATCCCCGAAATACTCGATGTTATTCAAGTCAGTCCCCGTCGAACTCATCCAATCGACGAAACACTTCGAAACTTTGCACTATTAAGCCCAACTCATCTGAAATTCAAAAAGCCACGGCGTTTTATTCAGCGTATACCGGCGAATTCAGCGTTTCGCTCAAGGAAAAACGAAAAAAAATCGGGATACTGAGAATCCTTCTTTTTCGTGAAACTCCAGCCTCTGGAGCACACTTGAGACCATATCCATGACAAAGGAGTCCCCAAAAAATGGGAAATAATTATGTTGCAGCTGCAGTCTCCATCCGGATCGGATGAATGACGAAGATTTGCGACGTTCCCCGGCCTTATTCAGACGAAGCGGGGATGAAGACGAGCATCAGAAAAGGTGAAAGACCTTCGTTTACCCTCTCGACTACTGAGGAATTCAGCCTAGGCTTCGCTTTACAGGATGCTGATTTTCGGAATGACGACGTTGCTTATTGTGGTTTTGGCATCATGCTCAAAGGATGCTTCATTTAAGATGCCAATTAGGTAGATCCTTGAATGACATTATAGGGAAAGCATCTTGCAGATCTTGCCTGTGAAGAATTTGTAGCAGGTCTAATGAAGTCGATCTTTCACTTATTTCAGGAACCAACATTTTGAAAACCGCTAGTTCCTAACAAAAATCAACTGCATTCAAGTCTCTTCAATATTTTTGCGCTAAAAGGGTCCCATTTTCTGCTAATCCTCTTTTTGCATGTTTAAAAGGGCATGGCCATTGAGGAATGAGAAATTCGTATGCAGACTCTCTGCGCTTTCTAGCCTTTTTTTGATTTCTGACAATAATCTGTCGAAAACAATCTTAATTTCCTCGGAGAATAAACCAACTAGATCCGTTCTTGACTCATCATCGCACATTTCGTCAACCTGCTTTTTCTTCTTGGAAACAGGTTTATTTCTAAGAATTGGCTCCACATCCAATTCTTCTGAAAGAAGTGTAGCTTCCGAGATCCAGTTTTCAATATGTTTTTCTGTCATTCCTTGCAAGATCTTCATAAGACCTTGCATGAATGATAATGAACATGAAATAACTATATCTCCTTTCTGAATTTCCACGCTGACCATATTGATCTCTTGCAGAATATTATCCCAAGTTGTTAGGTTCAGTATGAATCTAAAATCCATCACAGCATGAAGCAAATGACCAGCTTCATACTTGTATTCTGACTAGTGAGGATTCTTTGATTTCTTCCACAGCCTTCACAACTCCCAGTAAATTATTGAGCAAGGCATTAACAGCCTGATGTTTAGTCCATCTTGTTTGACTACTTCCTATAAAAATTGTTTTCGTCCACTTTTTCATAATTGTCCATCGTGTGGTTGAACTATTAAAAAAACAATACAGTTTTTGTACAACACCAAATAAATTTACTGCTTCTGAACATGATAAAGACGAATGGACACCCACAAGATTCAGAGAGTGTATAATTCTGGATTGGACTCCTTTATATATATGCCAGCTTGCCAACTTCTAAGAAGTCAATAAAACTTTCCTTTATTTTTAGTATTATAAGTCTTTGCCTTTATCTCATATCCCGACTACGTTCTCTTTAAATATCGTATAACCTGGTTCATTTGCTCTTTGAGAAATACATCTGGGGTACAGTCGAAAATAATAGTGAAATAGTTGGCCTCCTTGATCTCATTATAATATTGCTATTCCGAACTTTGGTGGCCACTTCAGAGTCCTGTCATATTTAATAATAATATTTTTTTCCGCGAGAATCAAAAATAAAAAAAATTTAACCTCTTGTTGTTTTTAGCGCCCTCTTAAGCTGGCGCCCAGGGCAAGCGCCCTGCTTGCCCCACCCTAGATCCGGGCCTGACGTACATAGAAAAGAGGTTTATTTTCAGATTCTCCATCAGTACGCCTAAGACATCGCAATCACAAGATATATCATAATCGTGAAGCCATTATTACCCACCTTGCACATTCGCCGACTACGTCCCAGACAATTAGGACAACCGATGAACCATGACACCGATTAGATTCGACAACGTCGCGAATACGCATCCTCCTACGTCCCTACGCATATCGAGTGTCTCTACGCAATGGAACACGTCGGATTGGTCAGCGACTTTGATGACCACCTCGCAGATGTGGGTTTTCTTTGAAATAGGGGCTTCGTTCTTATTTGGATGTGATCGGTTTCCTATTTCATCCGACCAAACAGGAAATTCGACAAGGTGTCCGGTCAGATTATGGAGGAGGCGATAAGCGGATTAGAAAGTGTGAAAATTGGGTTTGGGGATTTTTATAATATGGATTGCGACGTGGGTTAACGGCTTCATTCCGAGAAGAATTTTTGGGACTTCATATGGAATATTAAATTTTATGTGTGGGATGTCGAACGGTTTTCGAGGATTAAAATTTTTTACGCATAGAGAAAATCTGGATTAATAACTTAGTCGAACTCACAACGAAGTAAGAACATCTGAAACTTTGAAAAAAGAAATAGGCAAATTAATGAGTAAGATATACATTTCTTGAGGAATTTGGTTCCATAAACGGGGCAGAGGCTCTCTCAGATCATTTAAGGATTCTGGAGTAGGTTGATGACTATCTAATCTTCTTTGGAGCATATCCCATGCATGTTCTATGCAATTCAAATCTGGTGAGTGCGGAGGTATTGGTAAATGTGGAATACCAAGCTCCTCGCGCGCCTTCTCAACTATGGCTGCACGGTGAGGTCTAGCGTTATCGTCTAGAAATTGAAAAGTTTCACCAATAGCAGCAATTGGCACAACATGGTTAACGACATGCTCCCTATAGTGTAAGGCGGTCATATTCCCAGGACAAATGTGTAGATCTGTGCGCCCGTTGAAAAATATCCCGGCCCATACCATAACACCACCCCCACGGAATGGATGGAATTCTTGGACATAGCGACGATTACGGGGTATGCGTGGGATTTTCCATACCCTTATTCTTCGAAAATCTGAAAATCGTCCATATCTGGATTCATCAGTGAAAAGGACACTACGCCATTGATCGTTCCAATTGATATGTTGCCTTGCCCATTCCAGTCTTTGACGCTTATGGTCACGTGTTAATGGAACTCCTCTTAATGGACGTCTAGAACCTAGATTCACCTCTCTCAAACGTCGTCTGATGGTTTCGATGGAAACTTGGACCCCATCTGCATTTTGAAGAGTATTCCGTAGCACTCTACACGTAGATGTAGGGTTTCTTCTCGCCGAAACGGTGATGAAACGATCCTGAGCAGGTGTTGTTTTTCGTCGCCCACCAAGCCTTGCTCTTTCCAACACGGAACCTGTCTCCCTGAACCTATTCCAAAGTCGAGATATCACACTTTGGCTGACTTGGAGCCTTTCCGCTACAACAACCTGAGTTAGGCCACCCTGTAGCATTCCGATAGCCCTATTAGCCTCAGCGTTTGTTAATTTACGTCTTGGCATTCTCAGAAAACTCATTTGAAATCGAAGCCGTTGATAAATTGATTTCATTTCAGAATAAGAACATTCATGAAGCATATGCAAAGAACCAAACTTCAGAAAAAAGGCGACCAGATTGACGAAATGTCTCACACTGATTTTTATTGGATCGATTCAAGTTGTTATTGGGTTTTAAATGATTTTACAGCAATTTTCTTGAAGATTACATACTTTTAAAAACGATTGAATACGATATCCCTAACTCTTGTGGAGCAGTTAGTAGGTATATTTTCTATTTTTATTTAGGCAGATCATAATTGTAGATCAAAGCCAATAAATTTTTTCCATATGGCTCATTTTCCTCTTATGTTATAATTGCGAATCTTCTCGTTATCTTGTTATTCCAAGAAACTGTAATGTTGCTACTTACTTTTAAAAACGATTGAATATGATATCCCTAACTCTTGTGGAGGAGCAGTTTATTTCATAAACTAATATAAAAAAAATAAATGGATAATCAAACAAATCGTATTCGTTTCAACTCGCAACACAAGCCTATTTTATTGCCAACGCCTTATCCATCGGGACCCCTCAGCCCTAGTTTATAAGAAGAATACCCTTCATCACAGAAAATAAAGAATCGGAACCACGCAATACACCACCAACAAAAAATCCACCCCAATATTCCCACACCCGAAATTTGACCAACATGTAATAATAAACTCGTATTGCATGCACGTCTACCAAAAAACGAAGAAAAAAAACACAAAAGATTCGCGAAAAGCTTGAAAGGTGGTCGAAGGGGCTCGTTCAACCCCCGCAAAGCGACCGACAGGAGTGAGGGATCATCAATTTAATAGCGGGCCCTTTGTGCGAATTCGTTCTGAATTTCGCCGACTGTATAGTTATGTAAGAAATCGACAAAGGACTCAAGTTTAAAAGGGTTCGAAAGTTCTTACGCGGCAAATCTTTGACGAATAACCGTCCTTATTCAGGTTTCGGCGGGATTGATACGTGCACCAGCAATATGATATAACCTGGTTAAAAGGACCCTGAGGATGTATTGACCTTTGGTACGCCTCGAGTTTTTATTAGTTCAATTTTCAGACCGTATTTTATTCGGCGGTTAAATTCGGCAGATGACAAAGGCGTTCATGGGAGCCGAAGAACCAATTTGTTCATACTCTTTTCATGCGTTTGAGTTTTACTGGTTGTTTTGAAGCTCCTATCATTATTACTGACAAAGAAGCAAGTGTTGGGACTTGACGGGTTTTGGTGGTCATTTTTATGTCCTTTTACTGTTGCTTTAATTCCCGATGGGTTCCACACTTTTAGCTTTATATCCACAAGGAGTTCAGAAAAACAGCTTCTTCAATAATGCGTAAACGTTATCGTTTTTATCAAAGACAAAGACAGTAGCACCCACAAATTGCTGAGGATACCTTCACCAGGAAATGAAGGAATAAATGACACGAAATCGAAATGGTACGAAACAGAATTAAACTGCAATAATTCTTTATTGCTACTCGCAAATGTGTTACTGGAGGAATGAAAACAAGGTGTCATCGGGAAATCGCATAGGAAAAGTGAAATTTGGATTTATTTTTGAATATTATTAGCAAAATACGTTGAAAATGGTTCGCATGTGTCTTGTTTGTAGTAAATTGAACTATTTGAATCCTGATGTGAGTTTACACACTTACACAGGCATGTTTCACTCTTATCATTTTTAAGTAACAATGGCGTAGACTCAATCGATTCTGAATTCAGCTGACTCTGTTCACCTAACTCACAATCTGTTTCAATGTTCGGAACATTGTATGAATTCGTCAAATACAGTTAATTCACTTGTAATTTCATTTCCATTCCTCAATACCGTTAACACTACGCCACTGGACCTCTCAAAGTTAGATTCCGCACTGTTGACACGGCCTTATCTAACGATATTGCTATCCCAGTAGTATAGCTATAAGAGTTCTGGCTCACTTTGAATATTGAAATATTAAAATAGGAATTTGAACCATTGTTTGTTGGGAATAATTAATATTCAAATTGAGCCATTGTTCGTTGGGAGTTAACTCTGGCATGTTGTCACATTAAGATTCCAAACTTTCTGGCTCAATTTGAATATTAATTATTCCCAACAAACAATGGTTCAAATTCCAATTTTAATATTTTAATATTCAAAGTGAGCCAGAACTCTTATAGCTATACTACTTATCCCTTATGCTTATACATAATTTGTTTTGATGTAGCAAATCAGATTTTTCTAAATTCAAAACACGGGAATATTCGAATTAGCTTCTTGTTTTATCTTTATTAGACCACGATTATTGAATTTATCCAAACATGGTATAGAAAAAACGTGCCAAAATACTTCGAGAAATAAGATTCAGGTTATCCAACCCAAAAAAAGCGATCTCAATCCGAGGTTGTTCAACCGAGGCCGCAAAGACGTTTATAATACCGAACTTTTTTCAACCGAGGGTTGACTTCCAATCCTAGTTTGAGTAACCTCGGATTGAACGTGCCCTTTATAAAACTGGCTCTTAGACTTCGTCTCTTATCGAGAGGACTTCAATTGTATTCAAGATTTTTCCAATAAATTCCATTTTCTTTCGTTGTGATTCCGCCTACTATGTTCCATTTGGACTTAAGAATCCCCGATAATCGTCAAAGATGATGTATATCTACCCAGCTTCGTGATGAATTAGGATAGAGGCACGCATCTAGTGCTCCTGGCAATTGCCAAGATTCGTTAGAAGAAAGCGAAGAGAGAATAATTGCACAATGTCCAATATCTTCCGTTATATCCTTTCACCTCCCCTAATAGAGCAATTTTCGTGCCGTGGGAACGCGTAATTTGGAAAAGTGCCACTTTAGATTTATCGGACCGCTATAGATTGTGTTATTTCTAAAGATCAGATATAAAAGTGCCACTACGCGTAGCACGCGACTGAACGTGTTAAGAAGGTTAGGCCGGTTTTACTCTACAACCGTAAGGAAATCCTTTGTTCGCTCTTTGTTGTTTGCTGACATTATGCACATATTCTCGTGATTAATATTATTTATTGACACGCAGCGCGCTTGCATGATTCCGAACCCTCTGTTCTCACCTGTGTTTTCGGAAAACTATCAAGGCACAAAATGTCTGTATCAGGGAATACTCTGCAGATTGGTATTGAGAAGGGTTTCCCAATGAGAAATGAGATCGATAGGTTTTAAAAGAAATTATTGAAATAATCATGAGTCTTTAGGAAACACGGAAGCAGGTGTGTTAGGGAGAGCAGAAAAATGCAAGAGATCCAATTTAGTAATACGATGAATCGTAATCAGAATAATTCAGTAGCAAGCAAGAACAAAAAATTCATTTAATACGAAGAGGGTGCATGAAATTGCACATTCATCATCTTCAATGCGAATAATTAGTTGTTCTGATGAATGAAAACGGGTAATCTGAGCTTGTAAATGCAAAATATACCTATTTATGCTAATTGGCAGTTTCAGCCCTTGCTAAACACCTCTGGGTAAGGAAATTATACCCTTCTATGTGGGCGTTTCGTATTTTGAAAATTAGCCATCTCTCTTTTAATGCGGTAGCAAGTCATGCACCACCATATCATTCTTGAATGGACGGAAATCAGGAACGGAATTGGATGATTCTCCTGGATTCAACAACTTTCAGGAAGAAGTTGTTGTTGGAAAGATAAGTTGATCTCAAAGGAGAATACAGTGAGTATTTGAGTCTATGAGGAGGTGTAGCATATTCTTATAGATCTCGCAGTATTGAAGTTTCATGGTGAATGCATGGAGTTCTTTGAGGTGCTCTGCAAGTGGTTTCAACTCTGTTTTTTAGCTATTCTCGTCTTGATCTTCTCACACATCCATTCGGCGATGGTTTCGTTCACTCCTCGTCTTTTGAGTGTCTTTTTGACCGTGTTGTATTGTCAGAGACCCCAGATTTGTCTAGGAAGGCATTAAGGCAACTTAGGCAACCATTGAGGTTTCATCAGAGTACTCTGGATGACTTCAGTTAGCTGATTCAGAGTAGTCTCTGTTGATGATTGATATGGTCGAATGTGTTGATTGAAACAAACGTACGTTTTTTATACAGGGTGTTCGGTAGAGGAACCGACAGAAATTTTCTGTGTATTGGTGGGATCATTTTATTCAAATAAACTTTTGTCCTAAATGTTATAGTTTTTTCGATTTTAGTTCGATTTTTTGAAAATTTCTACAAAAACCTCTACGACTATTTTGTTAGCAGCTGTATGTGCGTCGAACTTTTTGTATTCTATTCTGTAATGTATTTTGCCTTACAGGATAAATCATTCCTTCAGTCATAGAGTACCGAAAAATTTTGTTATAAGAAATTCACAAAAATAAATTCAAACAATAAAACTCAAAACTTTTCGAATGAAAACGAAGCCATCTGCCGCTTTTGTTTTTTTTTCTAAAAAAGTTTTGAGTTTTACTGTTTGAAATTATTTTTGGGAATTTGAAGTCTCATAACTGAATTTTTCGGTACTCTATGACTGAAGGAATGATTTATCCTGTAAGGCAATACATTACAGAATAGAATACAAAAAGTTCGACGCACATAAAGCTGCAAACAAAATAGTCGTAGAGGTTTCCGTAGAAATTTTGAAAAACTCGAACTAAAACCGAAAAAAAATTCTATCTCAAAAACTATAACACTAAGGACAAAACTTTATTTGAATAAAATGTTACAATTAATCCTACCAATACACAGAAAATTTAAGTCGGTTCCTCTACCGAACACCCTGTATACAGAATTTTCAATAGTTATACAAATAATTCGCGAGAGTTGGGTCCAACCCTGGCCAAAGCGAATACCATAACGCCATAGCTTAGGCTTTTATTATGCAAAATAATTCATACTGAATAACAGTTATCCGACCTCTTATTACTTATTGAAATGAACTCTATCCGGGCAGCATAATTAGGTGTATAATACGAATTAAGTACAATGAGCAATGTTGTATTATTTGCTAATGCGAGATATTTTAAAACGGCAAGGAAGTGAACTGTCTGGCATCATTTTTATGGGGATTCTTCAGTGAAATATTGTTGTTGATCAGCACCTGCAAATTCGATCCTGCCAAACGAGTCTGGGTGGAGATTTGACTTCTAAACTTAAATCCCTTATTCGAAGACCCTTTGATTAATATAGTTAAAGCAAAAAATTCCTTGCATCAGCAGATGCTCCAAGAAGTCAACAGAAATCCGTTGCATCGAAAGCTACCTCCACTTTTCTACGATTATCATCTTTTCAGAGGATACCCCGACTTGCACGAACCACAATATTTCAATTTCACGACTGATTACCCTTAATCAAATTTTTCAACACGATTCAGTTCATCCACATGTCCTTCCATTTTCTTTGAACCACCTGCACCCAGTCGATTGTTTTTAAGTTGTGGAGGTACCAAAGATATAAAAGGAGTTAGAAACAGATAGATCTCCGATAGTCGGCGTTCTCTGTGATCTGGTATCTTTCAATGGGCAAGAAAATAATGGGTCTAATCGATTTTTTATATTTAATGATCTCTGTAGATGATTGAAAGAAATTGAGTAGAAATTATCGAAGAGACGCTTAGGTATAACGTGTGAAAAAGAATAAAGAAGGTAATTGACGACAATTGAGGTCATGTGGATGGGAACAATTAACAATTATTACAGTATGGGAATCAGTTCAATTAGCTTGCTGGAAGTGTAGGTATAAATGAATCTTTTCATCTTCATATGTATTGGGATAATAACCTGGGTATCAGCTCCTTTTTTGTACTTATTATCATTAACTTACATGAATTTGTGATAGAAAACTGTAACTTATTTGTTATTACTGTCTCTTGGCAAGAGTGCATGATGAATAACGATGTGAAGTTCTTTTCGACAGATTTAGGTAATTTCACCTGAATGAAAGGCACAAATTCGTAATTTTGCCCCTAATTCCCACAAATTGAATGATGTTGATGAATAATTAACAACCATTGAATGAAACCCAAATTATACTGATTGTATGAATTTCCCATTAATTAATGCATGAATTTCAGAGAGAATCATTAATATTCTGTGTTTATATTAGTCCGATAACATTGAGTCTACAATGGTTAAATTAGTTCTATTTTTATGATCTTTACATGAGTTATAATTGGATCTTTTGTTTGGGTTTATCACTTTTCATAACCTAAATCTACAAATAATAAATATAGAGAATGTATCCAAGTGTGAAAGGCCAACAATTAGTGCAACCAATCAATTCTGTGGAGTCCTATAATGTTACACTGTTCACGAAAAATGACTGTGTATCCCTCTGCTCCATACATTTTCATTAATTCACATACGTATGATGTAACATATAATTTTCAACTCTTTCTGAGTGTTAATGAATTTAATTGACGAATATGCTAAAATGAAGATATTGAACTATCTAATTAGGAACAAACTGTAATTTGTCCACTACAAAGAACATTCACATTCAACTCCCTACAACGTAGATAAGATCTCTCAAATTTGAAGCGGAGTTTCTCGAACCCAAGAAGGGAAATCATTTCACATAATTGAATAACAAATTTTTACCCTGCTTCTCTTATAGATAAGTAATTGGAATATAGAATAAATACATCATATCGCTGAGGTAATGATGATTTATATGAAATTGTTTGACATACTAATGAAAAAGTGCCCCAGGTATAATGGAATTCATTTAAAAAAGACCACACGCAGATAGACACCTCAGTCAACCGACTTTTGCTAAACAGACTTACAGCTGGTCAATTAGTAGGAGCCGTTTCCATTAACTTGAGAAATAATAAGTCGGTGAAGTAGGAATTCAGCTATATCTCCATCAGCTCGGTTGATTATGTTGATTAGATGATAAACACGTTTAATTGAATACCACTCCGTTGGCCTACCTCTAGTTCACATGGGATTGGTGTTGGTGTACAAATTATTATTCAATTCTTGAAGGATTAGACTCTTTCCCCCAATAAAGAAAGCCATCCATTGTTCCTAATCAATTAATTCATTAAATCGAGTCCTGTATATCTTGAGCTATTAGCATCGGCAATGTAAAGGGTTTTGAAATGATAATATGCCAATTCTCCTTCTGATGGAGAACAGGCAAGACAAAATAATAGTGAGGCCACCCATTCCTGAGAAAAACGGAGATTTTCCTTCAATCTTAAATAAGTTAGCGGCAAGAGTTAAAAAAAAGCGTTCTACCTTCTATTTACAGTAAATTACGTTATCTATCATAATACGACTTGAGCTAACTACCCAATTAGCTATTCAAGGAAAAACCCTTCCAGGCGCGGTAAAAAAGGAACAAATATACGAACAGCACTTTATACTTCAGCTATAAAATCTTCTCAGACAATGAATTGTAACGAGAGCAAGAACTTTTAGTGCAGTGAATGAACTGGAAAATTTGACTTCGTCGGATGTAGGGGGAAATATTTTGTTGCTGATTCAGAGTCACTATAGGTCCTTATGAGGTATAGTAGTATTTGGGTCTTGAAAATTGTACATCTTTGGATATTGCAGGTCCTTCAAAGCATTAGCTTTCCCATAAAAATCAGTTATTAAAAAATCGCGTAAGTTTTTCTCTAAAATAACAAAGGAAAACAAAATATGGAAAAAAAGAAACCAAAATATTTGTTGGCGCGTATATTTGAATTCCTGTTTCCTTCGATTCCAAAATAAAACGCACAACGCGTGAATTGATAAAGGTAACACATGTGTTTTTTGTTTTGTTTTCCTGATAACATCACTCGCGAATTGAACCAGATGGAATTTAATTCATTCGTTTTCAATTCTTCAATAAAAATAGTTGGCTCCTTTTTGAAAACATGGACTCTTAAATTATTGTGAAATTATATTGTGACGTGTGGTTTCACATCGCATTTCTTGAAATATTGAAGAAGGCTTGGATACAAGCTAATTCATTCTAAGCCTTCCAAGAGAAAGATTGTAAGAGTAAGTACTGAAGAATTCACATCACTTAGAACCATACCGGATTTAACATTGGTGAGAGTATGATTGTTAATTACTGTTTTGCTTTATTTTTCCTTTTATTTGCTCGATGGGCAAATTTTGTAAACACCATTAATTACTGACCAGTTTGTTGTCTATTTTGAACACGCAGTATTTTTTTGGGGTAAACTAAGTGTTTGCCCTTCTACACATGGCTACATTTTCTATATTGATATACAGGGTGTTCCTAAATTGAACGTAAAAACGAAAAGGGAAGATTCCTTAAGTAAGTTTAAGAAAAAAAGTCCAATAAACATGGGGTCGCAAACGTTTCGTTTTCGAGATACAGAGTGTTGAAGTTTGCATTTTTTTCAAGTTTTTTTCTCATAGTATCCACACTTCACAAGATATTCAACTCAAATTTGGCATAGATATAACATTTGAGAGTTCTCATCACGCGACATGGCGATTTTGATAGCAGATCTACTGGGTGATATTTTTCTGAAACATTGTCACCTGTTTTCCTCCAGAACTTTTTTTTGTGAGCAACTGTTACTTTGAAAAAAAGTAAACAGAAGCTTTGTTGTTATACTAAATTTTTTGGGCTCTTGTAGTTTTGTCGTATCTGCTACCGATTTCGAGAAAAAAAATTTGAACGATTCTCTCGAAATCCTCAGAAGAATCAAAATTGTTATAAAGATCTAGTTAGTGATACAAAAAAGAGAATCAAGAAAACATTGTATTCCCCCACAGAATATTATCTTCAAACAATATTCGTGATTTAAATATTCCGAATAAAATGTGAAAATGATGCTGAAAAATCAACGCGTGTGATGGCTCTATTTGAATTTATGCGCATTAATTGAACTGGAAATATCTGAGAGGAAAATGGATATCATAAAAACTGCTGATGCTTGAAAAGTTTGTTCCAGAGTTGTTTCTTTCAATGGAACCCTTTCACCCATAGTAGTTCGTGACCACTTATTTAACCAAATACAAAAAACGAATTCCGATCTTTGAGGCAAATTCACTCCAAGAGTACCGGATAATTGTAAACATATAGAACCATACCGGATTTAACTTCGGCGAGTGTATATTGGATGCTCATTTCTCACCCTTAACAGTCTGCTTGCAAGAGAATCTCGTTTAAATTCGTTTCAATATCGAATGAACCAGAGCTCAGCCAGAACAGGAAGAATAGAAATAAACAAAAAGATAAAAACAAACATGAATGAATAGAACTGAAAAAATAGAGAAACTATCAACAAACAGAGAGAAACAACAGCAAACAATTTTTGAGAACTTTCTCGCTGGCATAAAATGTCTGCCTAATTTTATTCTCGTCAGGTTTTTGGGGGCTGTAAATAAGCAGGGGGCTCGCTCAGAAAAGAAATATTTTTGACAAGGAATAACCAACTCAATTTTTTCGCAACTATTCATATACCTACACCCTGTGAAGAAAATCGACTACATTTTGACGTTCTTATAATTCTATTCTCTCCTATTCGCCAGATGTATTTCCTCAATCTCCTGATTTTCCATCCATATCTGCTCCATCAGCTTGATGGTTCCTTCAGCTGATGCTGCATGAATCGCTGAGTTAATCGACCCAATATTTTATAGGGCTGCCGTACGGCAAGTGCTTCTAAGAGCATGAATTCAATATGTATCTATATTCCACGTAATCTATAATAATGAGTACTTAATACAGAATGCCATCAGCGTGTACTGTGAATGTAATAGACACGCCAGGCACTCGAAGTAAACTCCAAATATTTTATGGGGATTGTTGAATGCAAGCAGATGTTGAAAACATTTCTGCTGAAGTGAAATTTTGAAATTGGAATGAGGATAAATCGTCCTATAACAAAATTTGTGGGTTGGTAGCTCTAGCTTCGTTTATATTAGTAATTCCCAAGCAAGTATCCATTATATACCAGACTCTTAGTTATAAACAATCAAAATATCAGATTCAGGGCTACAAAAATTCTGTGACGACGAATGTGCTTCATCAATAGTGATATCGAGGAAAATACCACAACTTCAGAATTCATTTCTGCGCTGAGAGTTTGTTTCCAGGAACAATGCATTTCATGTGAAAAGCGAAAACTCAAACCAGGTAACGCCAGTCATCCATAAAACGAGAATCACGCTATCTCCGAACTAGGCAGCTCAGGCCTTCGCAATAACGACAATTGACAGAAAAACTGTTTCCGAGCCTTCGGAATCGCTTAAGGATTCCTCTTAAATACCGAGCCACTTCGTCATTTACTTTTAATACAGCAAGAACGAAGAATCCATTTAAAACGTTAATTCAACTCTTGCAACGTTTCGACCACGAGAGCAAAAAGTCGACATTTTTAAAATGAATCGTGCACTTAATAAGGCAGACATGGCAGAGAGGCATTTCACTCTGGCGAGGCAGCGGCAAAAAAGGCAATCTGGAAACAATAAGAGCTAAACAGAAGGACGTGCTAAACATTCATATGTGATTTGGTCTCGCTTCGTCACCTAATTATAAACACCAACTGTGTAAGGTTTGCAATTCAACGCTTCTGTTTCATTATGACGGCGCATAGTTTCCTTCTGGACGAGGTGACAGTTACTTATGAGTTATACCGGCCATAACTCGTCCGACGACTTGATGGCACCTCTTGTTTTTAGAGCCCAATGGTCAGCATGGAACCGGGAATGTCAGGGATTTGATGGTTATTTCCAAACCAACTTCAGAATAGACCAGTAAAGGTGTCTAAACTAAAAGTGTTTTAACCACTTGTTTTCCATCCATTTCACTGATCTGAATGATCACAATCTGGGCATAAAATGTCGGAATTAAAATCCTTCAGTTAAGGAATAGGGAAAGCTGTAGAAGTCATTTCAAACAAGAAAAAATACTTACACTTACCTGTCTGTACATACTCACCTGTACTTTATACGTACACAACAACAAAGACAACATAATACTAAATGGGGAATACCATGGCTACAGAACTAGAAATGCAGGAAAATTCTCAACACCATATCACAGGTTGTCAGCAGCTCAACTCAGTATCAACCATGAAGCCATTCAAATTTATAATAAGATACCTGAGGCTTTCAAAAAAATGAGTAAACAAAAGTTGAAGAAGGAGATGAAAAAAATCCTACATGAAAAGTGCTACTACACAATGGAAGAATTTTGGTCTGGTCATTTTGAATAGTGTGTCCATATGTGAGGGTTGTGTTATACTAGGTACCTCAATGTTAGTTTATTAATCTTACGTGATATTTGCGATTTAAATATACTTTTATTCACTGATAAATTTGTACGTCCATATATATATAATGTTTGTGATGTACCTTAAATGTTTTGTAACCTGCTTGTTGACAGTGCTAATGCCTTTTAATATTGATTGATGACTCCCCATGTAATATTTTGATGGGTCAAAATTATTCACATATGTTTTTTATAAACAATTTGTATTTTGTGAATAAAGATTATAAAGGGGACCTGGTACACGTCCGAGGTCGCGAGCTCCCTGAAAAATTGGGCTTTTTATTTCCATGATATCTCAGTTCGTATGCGGCGAAGACCAACAATTTTTTTTTAAATTAAAGCTTAATCATTTCTCCAGAATGTGTATTACTCGCTTTTCTGTTTTTCTTCGTATATAAGGAAAAAAACCTGGTGAGCTGTAATTTCATGAAAATCTGGACAAACGATTTTATTTCCATGATATATCTGTCAATTCTCGGGAAAAATGTATGAAATTTTCAGTTCACATGCGAAATAATATTTTCCAGAATGTGTATCGATCAACTTCCTATGTTTATTGTCCCCCTCATTTTCTAAATGAATTATAAAGTAGGAGCTTTATTGGTCATATTTTCAACCAGGTTTTTTTCCTAATATACGCAAAAAACACGGAAAAGCGAATAATGCACATTCTGCAAAATATTATTCCGAATGTATACTGAAAATTTCATACATTTATCCCGAAAATTGACGGAGATATTATCATGGAAATAGAAACGTTTGTCCAGATTTTCATGAAATTACAGCTCACCAGGTTTTTTTCCTAATATACGAAAAAAAACAGAAAAGCGAGTAATACAAATTCTAAAGAAATGATTAAGCTTTAATTAAAAAAAAAATCATATCATGGAAATAAAAAGCCCAATTTTTGAAGGGAGCTCGCGAGCTCGGACGTGTACCAGGTCCCCTTAAGGTCTTGACCTAGTGTCCTCCTCTCTTAAAAATTATTTACAATATTCGACTTATTGTAATACTGATTCATTTCTGTGAAAACGCTAGTTATGGAGGTTTTGAAAATAGGTCTTTCTTATATCTGCGAAAAGATTCCTTTACAGAAATGATACTTCATCATCGTCATGTGAAAGATCTTCCCCAACCATACAATATAATGAATAGGCGAATAACGAAATGAATATCCTTTAATCCAGTATAGTTGCACCATCTATCATACATTTTTATTCAGTTTATCGTTCTTACTATATTCCCATAATAGCTAAATGTATACCTGATCCCTAAATCACATGGTAAGTACTATTACACTGTCATTCGAGTAACACTGATTATGATAAGTAGCAACATTACGGTTTCTTGGAATAACAAGATTACGAGAAGATTCGCAATTATAACATGAGAGGAAAATGGGCCATATAGAAAAAATTCATTGGCTTTGATCTACAATTATGATCTCCCTAAATAAAAATAGAAAATATACCTACTAACTGCTCCACAAGAGTTAGGGATATCGTATTCAATCATTTTCAAAAGTATGTAATCTTCGAGAAAATCGCTGTAAAATCATTTAAAACTCAACAACAACTTGAATCGATCCAATAAAAATCAGTATGAGACATTTCGTCAATCTGGTCGCATTTTTTCTGAAGTTTGGTTCTTTGCATATGCTTCATGAATGTTCTTATTTTGAAATGAAGTCAGTTTATCAACGGCTTCGATTTGAAACAAGTTTTCTGAAAATGCCAAGACGTAAATTAACAAACGCTGATGCTAATAGGGTATATCGGAATGCTACAGGGTGGCCTAACTCAGTTTGTTGTAGCGGAAAGGTTCCAAGTCAGCCAAAGTGTGATATCTCGACTTTGGAATAGGTTCAGGAAGACAGGATCCGTGTTGAGAAGACCAAGGCTTGGTGGGCGACGAAACACATCACCTGCTCAGGATCGTTTCATCACCGTTTAAGACGAGAAGAAACCCTACATCTACGTGTAGAATGCTACGGAATACTCTTCAAAATGCAGATGGGGTCCAAGTTTTCATCGAAACCATCAGACAACTTTCGAGAGAGGTGAATCTAGGTCCTAGACGTCCATTAAGAGAAGTTCCATTAACACGTGACCATAAGCGTCAAAGACTGGAATGGGCAAGGCAACATATCAATTGGAACGATCAATGGCGTAGTGTCCTTTTCACTGATGAATCCAGATATGGACGATTTTCAGATTTTTGAAGAATGAGGGTATGGACAATCCCACGCATACCCCGTAATCGTCGCTATGTCCAAGAAGTCTATCCATTCCGAGGAGGTAGTGTTATGGTATGGGCCGGGATATGTTTCAACGGGCGCACAGATCTATACATTTGTCCTGGGAATATGACCGCCTTACACTATAGGGAGCATGTCATTGCCAATGTTGTGCCAAATTTTCACGCTGCTATTGGTGAAAATTTTCAATGTCTAGACGATAACGCTAGACCGCACCGTGCAGCCATAGTTGAGAATGCGCGCGAGGAGCTTGGTTTTCCACATTTACCAATACCCAAGGGCGGTCATAAGGAGGGGGCCATGGGGGCCATGCCCCCCCCAAAGGTGGCAATGCACTTAGAATAAATTCTGGAATACTAGATACTATTGTGACACCTTATGTAATTGTACAAAATGGCCCCCCCCAGAATCAAGATATATGACCGCCCTTGCCAATACCTCCGCACTCACCAGATTTGAATTGCATAGAACATGCATGGGATAAGCTCCACAGAAGACTAGATAATCATCAACCTACCCCAGAATCCTTAAATGATCTGGGAGAGCTTCTGCCCCGTTTATGGAACCAAATTCCTCAAGAAATGTTCAACAACCTCGTGTGTAGCATGCAAAGAAGATATCGAGTTATTATTGATGCCCGTGGAGGCCATACATTGTATTGATAGTCTTAAAATACTTGAATTCTCTGGGAATAAAATTTCGTTATTTTACTCGATTTTTCTTAACCATCCTGTATACGCTGCAGACCTACAGGCTAAAATAAATTTGCAACTTGAAATCATATTAATATGAATTTTCATCACAAAAATCTTATTTTGACTATATTTTTTTGCAATTCAAGTCAATCTCCCTTACTCATGTGGAGCAGTTTTTTTGGCAATTCGAATCAAAATCAATGGGTGAACGCAATTTTTTATGCCAAAAAGGCGAAAAGAAGAAAAAAATATTCGAGTTCTACGAACCGCCTCTGCCAAATTTCCACCATTTTTATAGTGAATTTTAATAATATCAATGCGTTGTTGAAGCTTGCATCGTTCCATTTTTATTCATGGCGTAGTTTCTATTTGTCAGATGTCAAAAAATGACAGCTTCAAAAGTGACTTATACCGAAATAGCGGGCTATTCAAAATAACACCTCTTATTGGAAAACCCTTTTTTATTTGTATTCAAAAGTAGGAGAAACGAATGATATATCATGAATAAAACGAATGCCATAAAATCCATATCTTTTTGTTCCGCAGGATTCTCCTGTATAACCATTGTTACTTCCATCTGAAGGATCTCCGCCAACTCTTATCGCATAAACTTTAATATACGGCACTATCCGAATATAAACAATTTTTACTGCGGCCAAAATTCATGATTCCCAAATTATCCACATAAATTCCGGCGAAAAAGTCTACTGCTCCTCCACAGTCGGCATTAGCCGGGCCCCCAATTTATGCCTTTCTCTGTACATAAATCCGAAGTACCCACTTTTACCAAAACCACGGGCACGAAGACACGTTCAGGGGGCCGTAAACTGGCGCAGACGATTTTTTCGGATGACACGTTCGGTTTTGTTGAAAATTTAATTTTACGATCGCGGCATCGCCGCAGATGACGTTCTGGCATCGGCTTCGCCAGCATCTAAGTGTTTCTGTTTTTACGACCCACTCACGTCCTTAATTTCGGGTGGACTGTAAGTTGGCATATTCGTTTCCGGAAAGTCACTTCCCCCTGATTACATTTGTAATTTAAATCGGCGCCCCCGAGTGGAGTCCTTGGAACGAAATCTCCGATGGATGAATTTAGGCCTCGGGAGTCGCAGGACAACGCAGCCATTCGTGTGCAGCTTCTGGTTGAGGTCCTGTAAAAAAATGAAATACACTGCGCAAAAAAATTAACGCACATTATGGAAATCTCAAATTTATTCTACAACTGAAGGTGTTCTCATTGATAATTATTTTTATCAGAATGTTATCCACTTTCAACGTTTTTCTTCAATACAGATGTTTTCTCCCAGCAGGAATAAAAAACAATGATATTATCAGATTTTGAATGTATTGGCTCCATTCTAAAATCAGTTGTTCTCGATCAATTCTAGTGATCAACAGTTTTTCTTTCGTTTGATTTTCTACACTCGATCGATATGCAACGCGAAACACGCAATTTGACCCAAGAGGAATGTGCCCAAGCGGTAGTTTTGCGAGAAGAAGGGTGGACATACACAAGAATTGCAGAAAGGTTTGGAGTTTCCCATACAAGTGTGTCCAGAATGAACTGCCATTCAAGAACGTTACTTGAGATTTTCTTCGTTGAGACAACGGTTTGCAACCGCTCGCCTCCTTCGAAATCAGCTTGAGCAAACTCATTAGGTGCAAATTAGCACTCAGACAATAAGAAATCGCCTCAGAGAATATGATTTAAGGCCTCGTGTCGCGGCAAGAGGCCCAGCACTTACCCCAGCCCTTCGAAGGGCGCGTTTGGATTTTGCGACAGAGCATTTATCCATTGGGAAGAGGCCGATTGGGAAAGAGTTCTCTTCACAGATGAGTCTAGATTCTGCCTCTACCATTGTGATCGTCGTTCCCTTGTATACAGACGTCCACATGAAAGATATGCTCAGTGCAATTTCCTGAATACTACTGGTTTCGGGGAGGATCGATTATGGTATGGGGTGGAATATCTTTGACTGCTCGCACACACCTAGTGGTCGTTGATAATGGAGCTATGAATGCTGATAAGTATATAAGGAACATTCTTGAAGAGCATGTAGTGGCATTTGCACCATACATTGGTGAAAATTTCATTTTTATGGACGATAATGCCAGACCCCATCGTGCGCGCATCGTTCAGGAGTACCTTGAAGAGGTTGAAGTCTCTCGAATGGAATGGCCAGCAAGAAGTCCAGATCTCAATCCGATTGAGCAGGTTTGGGACAACCTCAATAGAAGGCTGAGAAGTTCAGAAAATCATCCAGCTTCTCTTAGTGACTTAGGAATCCAACTCGGAGAAATCTGGGAAGGATTAGATCAGAACATTTTAAGATCACTCATTTTGAGTATGAACCGTCGTTACCGAGCTGTAATTAACGCAAGGGGTGGAAATACCAAGTATTAAATCACTTATCAGCATTTCAGTATTTTGAAAATAATTCATTTCTCTTCTTTCACATAAGATTCGGTGAAATCCTGAATTTTTCTTCCATTTAATGTGTCTTGTTTCGTTCAAAACCTTCCCGAGAGAACATAAAAAATAAGTTATAAAGTCAATGTAGAGTTAACTTTCATTAAAATTGAGATTTTCAGAATGTGCGTTAATTTTTTTCGCGCAGTGTAGATTGTGTCACTAGGATGTGAAGTGGGCATACACAACACTGCAGCCTAAAAGGCTTAATTGTCCTTGATGATATATGACATGGCTGTACGTAATTAGATCTTAAAGCTTCTTCACAATATGGGATTCCAGGGATATTCCTATCAAACATGAAGAATCATTTGAATCATCCTGCAACTTCGATTGAACATTAAAAAAAAACTATACTCCATCACCGGTTGACCATGATTTAGGTTCATCAAGTTCTTTCACTTAAAACTGACGCAGGTTGGCACTCGTGAAGGTCAAATAATTCTGAGAGATGTTGCTAATGCTAATTTCTATTTACTCTTTTTTAACTTTGTAAATGGAGTTAGTTCTTTTGAGTTTCAACTGTGACACAGGATTCGTAGTACTACATACTGGAGTATTTCAAGTTGTGCAAAAAGGTTTTTAAATGATTTCTGTAGGCTTATTTCTTGAGAATTTTGAAAAGTGGGGAATTCCATAGGTTCGTTTGTTCGTTTAGAAGTTTTTCTGTCGGGTTATTCGAGTACCTACTTCTATTCTTTTTTCGAATGAACTTACACAAAGTAACGGACTATTCTGTCCATTATTTTTCAGTAAGATTTCAACACTCGATACTTGATTTCCGTGAAAGAAAAAAGCATAACTGAATCTTCCAACCATGTTTATATACGTGAAATATACTGCTCCACAAGAGTTAGGGATATCGTATTCAATCGTTTTTGAAAGTATGTAATCTTCGAGAAAATCGCTTTAAAATCATTTAAAACTCTTGAAAAAATTTGTGCATGAGTAAAATTAACCAATATTCGGTCCCTATTCTCAAAATTATCCGATTTGGGTGCGTCTAAATTGGACAAGAGACCGACGTACCTCCTGAATAATTTTTTCCATTTCCCTGCACGATATACGGCGTGGCCGGCGTAAATGTAAATATTATTGAAACACCAAAAACATAATAGTCCACCTCTTGCAATTAAACATGAAAAACAACCGGGAACGAACGACTACACCGAAAGTAAATTGATATTGGAGACACTAAAAAAGCAATTCATAAATATCGTAAAATGAAGTGTAGGCATTTATACATCTAATAAATAATCAAATAAAAGCTACATGGAACGTTTTATGCCCGCGGAGCTGGCACCTACAAATTCCCGAAAAGTCATATTCATATATTCCGGCTTTATACGACATAGGCCTTGTCGTAAAGTGTGCGGTAAAATATGTGACGGCTGAACTCAATGCGCTACTTACCAAGTTTTCATTTGCCCCACACTGGGTAATATTGGATTACCAGTTGCGTATGACGTTTGTCCCTTTATTATGAAAAAATAAGAGTATATTTAATGAGCGATTGAGCAGGCTCACGCTGTGAATATCGCTAATGGAATGGCTCCAACCAAAGGCTACAGAAATTGTATTCTCTGCCTTCTTACAAGGAATCTGTTTTATACTGGATAGAGTAACTATACGCCTGATGAAAATTCATATCGAAAAGATGAAAATTGTTAACTCCGTAGCAATTGGGTCGATTTAGTCCATTTACGAACTTAGCCGAGGCATTTGGCTCTAGATTTCTTCTTCCGAAAGTTACGGCCGTTTGGCTGGACTGTCATTATGCAATTGGACCTCGAATTCTTCAACCTAATTGTTTTCGGCTCAAAATTCGGCCATTAGACAAAATGATAACCGATAGTTAGTGTCATACATGAAATTATTGTGAGACTGATATTAACTTATGTGGCTATAGTCTGGTATAGGCCAAGGCAAGTCAGAACAGAACAAGAAGAACCCTAGATAGACTGAAAAACTAAGCCTGTTTTTTTATCTCTGGAGCTATGAGGAAGTGTCCAAGTACTACGTATTTTTCTACCTATAGTTTTCATCCACAAAGTTTACATTTTCGAAAGCCTAGAGATACTTGGGACAATGCTCATTAACAATATACTAACAAAAAGTGCTATGACGATTTGAAATTTCGATTTGCCATTTTGCAGGTCAAAATCTAAACTATTCCAGATGGCGCCTTGAAAATCTATCGATACCAAACATGACCATATTGTCCTTCTTTGATAATTTTTTTGTTTTATGTTTTGCATTTGTCATTTTCGAGTTTTGTTCACACGCTTAGATCATGCAGATTTTTGGTGTTATAGATCGGCAAAATGGTTCTTCTGAAAGATTCGAATGGGATGAAGACCTCAACGATCGAATAACAACTTTAGATTTCCCAGGGATTCCGTGTTGATGACGAATATGGTGTTTTTGGGGGATCTTACTCCTTACGTATTTTTCACTCAAAAAGTTGACATAGAATTAGGCCTTGAGACAATGCTCATTGATAATATACAAACAAAAAGTGGATCCGACCACAGGAACGGGAGCTATGACGATTTGAAATTTCGATTTTTTTGAAAAATGTCAATTCGAAGGTCAAAATCTGAACTATTCTAGATAGCGCCTTGAAATATTTTTTATTGAATTCAGCGTCCTCGAAAATCTATACTTCGATACCAAACTTGACCATATTGTTCTTCTTCAACCATTTTTTTTTCAAGTTTTAAGTTGTTCATTTTCGAGTTTTTTTTTCACACGCTCAGAGCATGCAGAGTTTCGGTACTAAATGGGTATTCTGATAGATTCGGATGGGATGAAGACGTTAACGATCGAATAACACCTTCAGATTTCCCAGGGATTCCGTGTTGATGACGAATATGGTGTTTTTGGGGGGTCCTACCCTTAACGTATTTTTCACCCAAAAAGTTGGGATTTTCGATATCGATTTTATTATTCCTATAGATACTTGGGAAAATGCTGATTTACAATATACAAACAAAAAGTGGATCCGACCACAGGAACGGGAGCTATGACGATTCGAAATTTCGATTTTTTTAAAAACGCCATTTAGCAGGTCAAATAATAATAATATATTCATATAACTGCCATTAAAAATGGATATACACGTCAACATAATAGAAATCAACTCAAAATTAAACTATTCTAGATAGCGCCTTGAAATATTTCTCATTGAATTCAGCGTCCTCGAAAACCTATACTTCGTTACCAAACTTGGCCATATTGTCCCTTTTTAAACCAGATTTATCTCTAGTTTTAAATTCTCCATTTTGAATGACCTGCCTTTGGAACTCAAAATTGGCAATCCCTTTATAGTAGGTCAATCGATCCCTAATATTTTCAATAAAAGAATTTCATTTTAAGTTTTCAACTCCTATAATGTTGGTACAAAATTTCTATCAATTCATGGCCTCCCCTGAAAAACTGTCGGGATCAGCTAGTGCAATACTAGCCAACTCAAAAAATGTTTTGGACAAACTTCGAGTAGTGAGGAATTAACCTCCTTGAAGCCATCCCAGATAGTGGAAATCATTAGATCTTTGGAGCAAGAGAACGAGCTGTAGACTATACGTAATGGCGAGAAAAGCTCTGATTGCGAGCATTTTTCCAGTTTTTCCTAATATTATCCGTTGAAATTGACCCAAAAACTTGTGAATTGGATCATTCTGGATGTGACTCTGGAACAAAAAAGGTTTCTTTCGACCTTTGGAATCACTCTGTGTGTGGACCTCCAGACCTCCTACGCAACAAACCGTAGGTATGCGTAGCCATAGCAACAAGAGAAAATGTAGCAAATTTCGTTTTGAAGCATGTATCAAGGGAACACTGCCATTTATGCGTTCCAATCAAACCGAAATCGCCAGAACTCCAAACAAGGTCGCAAAGTTTGAAAACCTCGTATAACTTATTTCGGAACTGTTATTTTTCACATTTCAATTACGTATATTTCATTCGAACTGTATGTAAATTCGGATTGCCGCAGATACGGTCGCAATTTCGCAACAATACAAGCCATTCTTCATGTTTAATATTTGCCCGCAGGGGAATCAGGCAGTTATTGCAGTAACTCTATGAAAATTTAAGGCCTTCCTGCATAGAACAATTTCCCATTGCAACTGTTACACTGCAGTCGTACGAAACGAATCTCTTATTTATGTGGACCGAATGGCATTGTTATTGTTGTCGAGGCAGGGTGATAATGAGGACGAGTTACCTCGTGCAAACATTGCTAAGGTGATTGATTCGTTGGAAATTCATGGATGGTCCCATTATCGGCCAACACTGCCAAATTGGAATGTTTGAAGTGTTTTTCGGATGGAATTCAACTCTCATTTGAGGAGAGCAGACAATGTTTCATAGGAGAAAAGCCAAAGTTTGATCAATTTTCCTGGAGAAATGAGAAAATGATGGAAATTATAAATACCAAGATATTTTACATCGACCTTTCCTCTTCCGATCCTCATATTTACATGACTGCCAGGATATCTGTGAAAAAAGTTTTGTAGAGTTCAAATTTCCCCTTTTTTCCGGATTTTTTCGAAACTTTTGAGAATCTTTTAAAAAACACTTCTACATCGCCTAGAGAATCAAAATTTCACCCACGTATGAATCAATTATTCCTCTTTTCGAACTCATAAAAATTTCCTTACTTAAGACTCTTCTGTACGCACTTTTCGACAGATTCTCTCGGGTATAGTATAGAACTATGAGTTATAACTAAAAAATACAAAGTTGTATCATAAAATGAAATGGTATCTAAATATGGAACAATAATGAGGACTTCTTTGTGTGAAAATTAAAAAAATATTAAAATAGAATCATAATTATCTGTTCAGCTCCCATCCATCACCGTTCTTCAAATTGCCCCATTCAATTTCATTGAATAACAAAATTCCATAGCTGTACTTCGAAGAGCAAAGCTTTGGACTCAAAAACTGTACAATTCGTGGGATGATTCTTATGATTCATTGCAGCCAATCCAGGATATCCGTGGAACTTCTACTTGGATTAAGACATTCATCCACGAATCAAAAACACCTTCCTCATAATATATCTACATTACTAGATGAAATAGCTATCATTCGTTACGGTTCAGATTATATCTTGATGATGTTTCCTACCAACACTTCATCATGTTTTAGATGAGTACCTTTTTCATTTTCACTCCATTAAATAGTAAGAAATGGGGCCACTCATAAATATGAATTATTATGATTCCGTTGGTTCTCCGGAGTGAACAGCAAAAAATATAACCATTCAATTAGTCAGGAGGATAACATCAATTCCAACTGATGTGAATTACAGAAAGAACATAACATAATTAATTACAAGCACCTTTGTCCCGATTATAAGTTTGATTCTCAAGGAAAAGAAGAAATGGTAATTTCGAATTTTTGGAATAAACCATGTCCAGATAGAAAATAATAAATATACTCCATTCACTTTTATTTAATCACATAGGAGGTCATGGTTTCGTTTTCAGGAGTTGGTGCACTTGATGAAAAGTCTGTGCGCGTACAGAGAATATCGTTAATGACAAAACGACGTTGCCAGTTTCTTTGTTCACATCAAAGTAAAAGTATCAAAGATATACCACATTTTGTTAGTTCGAATCGATCGGCGATTTTGGGGCGAAATATCAATAGGAAATCGCCTATTTTTCCGTTCTTCGTCGTCCAGAAGAAGTTTCCCGTCGATATGAGAAATTTAGTGCAAGTGTCATTTTTTCCTTTCACGACTTTTGGCTTGAGTACGAATGGCGAATTTGAATTGGACCAAAAATCGATTTATAAGCATAAATAAAGCGAGAGTAAGTACTAATCGACCTTTTTACACTTGATAACGAAGTTTTTTAAGGTATCTGGCCGTTTAGAAAGATTTCAAACGAAATTCCGGTCCCCCAGAAGTTTGGTTAGTTTCGGTATAGTTTTTGGTGCTCAAAATTTATTTGGAATGTGTAAATGGACGAAAAAGGCTTCCTTATACGATCTTCTAACGAAAGCGACCGGAAAATACGGTTCAGGTAGGATTTTCGAGGAATTATGAGGAAAGAACTTGCAGAATGAAATTGCACGATTTTCGTGAGTAAACAGGTTCTGCATGGCCATCATCGGTCTCTGAATGATTATTGTTGATCGTTTTCACGTGTCAGAAAAAAAAAACAAGTCGAAAAAGCTAAAAAAAAAAGAAATATGACTATATTGCATTCAACGGTAGGTGAATTGAAATGTGTCACTGGAGCTTTCATTCCTTTGCCGAAAGTAGAAATAGGCTATATTGAACCAGAATACATCGGTTTTTTCCATATTCCAGGAGTTTGTGTCTTATTTTAGAACAGGTGAATGATAAATGTGAATCATATGTTTGACCTATTCCATTTTATTTGTACAAACCTATTGTGGTAGTAATGTATGAATATTTTTTAAACTGATAAATTACTATACAGTCAGAAAATTCCAGTCCTTGTTCATAAAATCGAATAAATGAAATGTCGTCAAGTCTTGAACTTTCAGTTCAAGAGGATAATAAACATAATTTTTTTCCATGGCGAAAAATAATATATCTCGACTGTGATCTCTTGTACTTTTCATGCAAATAACTAGGAAAGAAATCCTTTCTATCAATTCATATAAACGGTAATTATTTTCGTCCATCACATCTTTTCCAATCCATTCACATTCTGAGAAATACGCTAAGAATGTAGAAAGGGCAACATAGTGTTGAATTGGAACATAAAAATATTTTGAAAAACGTCATAACTTCGATACAGAGTGGAATTTGTCAAATTTCCAAGGCCAGAGTTGTGATTTTATAATTGTGAATGGAGTATACACAACTCCTGATTCAGAACCCATACAGCATGGCATACTCATAATCTTGAAGACATACAACCGGATCGAAAGCAATCCATGCCCAAAATTCAAATCTGGAAGTTCCACAAGAAATTCAAAAAATTTTCTTTGTAAATTACCTGAGTAACTGTTGTGAATAGAGCCTAATAGAGGCGAGCCCAGCCTAATCAAACCGTTAAGTCATGATGGAACGATCAACGCAGGGCAGTAAGTTATTTATTTTATTATACCGTGACAAATGTAGGTTTTTATTGCGTTTTAATTTGAGAACGACGTTTCTGTGTAATTCGAAAGTTACGCTTACTGGTTTTCAATTTACCTCCTCTTCTGAGAACATGCCGCTTTGAACAATGGGAAGTTCGACTGCCTTGATGGTGACTTAATTAAAAATAAGAGTAAATAAGTGTCACGTGAACGGAAGAGGGTAATATTTAATTTCAACCGAACTGAAGATGGCAGGATGGATTTGTCGGGTTTATTATTTATGGTGCTATTCTTTCCACAGCAAATCATTCACTATGGGCATTTCCCAGGAAATTGTTTCGTTAAGTGAGAGGCGATTATTCGAGGTACCCACTTGTTTGCATCGTAGGAAACCAGGGAAGGGCTAGAGATTTATAGGTCTTTGTAAGATGAAAAGATGATGATCGCATCATTTAAGGCTAGGAGTTTATGGTCCAACTCCTATTGAGCCCATTCATTACTGAATCTATTCTTCTTCTTGGTCTTGAATGATGATCGTATTCTATGATGGACTGAACGAAGTTTGGAAAATAATCGATCTGGAGTCGAAAAATCTCGAAAAATAGGTTATTTTTGGACTGCCGTATTTCCCAGAAAAATTGATTTATACAGATGCTGATTTTTTTGCATATAGATTGATCCTTTGTGAATCGAAAAAACCAAATTTCATTTATCAGTGTCGAACAGTTTAGATTTTCTGATTTTTTTCCGCGAAGGTACAAATTTTCATCATAATCTACATGTCCACCATCAGCTGCAATAACAGCTCTACTTGGCATGCTGGTAACTATTGATTGTGCAGGAATGTTGTATGCAAATTTTCATCTTTCATAAAAATCCAAATTCAACTCAATGAGAGACTGATGAAATACATAACTTCATCTATACCCACAAAAAAATCTTTGGGTGTTCATCTGCCAGACATCAGACTTTGCGGTTAAAGCTATCGGATATCAAGCCACAGCCAGCAAACCTGTTCACGCACCTATTAGTGCGTATCGGTGAGCAAACAGAATACTGGACATTATTAACCTTAAGTGCAGAGGCGTCATGTGGAACATTACTACCCGTTTGAAATTACTGAACAAACAGAATTCAGTCTCAGCCACTCGGAATTAGACTGATCGATAGGACTCGCTTAATAGAACTGTAAATATTGAAACCCGCACTGCTAAGGAAACTGATGGAATAGAAATTCAATTCGTTCAGGATTTATTCATTTATTATTACCAACAAGAAATAAATAGAGAGTTCTTCATCTCCCCCAATCTCAAGAAGATATTCCTATGAATTTGTTATAACGAATTTTGAATACCTTTGAAAATGCTTCAGTTCACATATTGATTTTTTCTATCCATTATCCATGTCGGAACCCAATACTGCTAAAAATGTAGAAATCTCTCACCTCAGCAAGGATAATCTTCGTGGCATCTAGAACACCCTATCGATTATATTTTTCCGCTTACTCATTCAATCCTGCATCCCAATCTAGAAGCTGTACATAATGCCGGGCATATTGGTCAGTTGCATTAATTACAAAGGGTGATCACCGTGCGAAACAGAACATATGCCGCTGATGATCGACGTCCTGTTCTGATATAGCAAACACAAGATCTTAGCCCCAAGGATTTACAGCCAACGTGATCTGCGACACGTAACTATTAAAATGGATGCTGCGGCATGTATCTATATGTAGTCAATACTCAGCCAAAATTCAATTACGTATGTGTAACTGGAGCAGATGTACTTAACAAGATTCCGGGTGGTGTGGACTCCTATCGTACATCTACTGCATTCATGTTATATCTTGTATCTGAGTGGTAGGGAATAATGGGCATACCTTGGGATGCAATTTGAACCTACCCCAATCGAAAGTTTTTAGATACAAGGATTCCGTTGCCCCAGGTAGAACACCTGATCGAAATGATAAACTCCTCCACATGAGTAAGGGATATTGGCTTAAATTGCAAAAAAAAATATAGTCAAAATAAGTTTTTTGTGATGAAAATTCATATTAGTAAAAGAACGAAATTTTATTCCCAGAGAATTCAAGCATTTTAAGACTATCAATACAATGTATGCCTCCACGGGCATCAATAACAGCTTGACATCTTCTTTGCATACTACACACGAGGTTGTTGAACATTTCTTGAGGAATTTGGTTCCATAAACGGGGCAGAAGCTCTCTCAGATCACTTAAGGATTCTGGGGTAGGTTGATGATTATCTAATCTTCTTTGGAGCATATCCCATGCATGTTCTATGCAATTCAAATCTGGTGAGTGCGGAGGTATTGGTAAATGTGGAAAACCAAACTCCTCGCGCGCATTCTCAACTATGGCTGCACGGTGCGGTCTATCGTTATCGTCTAGAAATTGAAAAGTTTCACCAATACCTGCGTGAAAATTTGGCACAACATTGTCATTGACATGCTCCCTATAGTGTGTGGCGGTCATATTCCTAGGACAAATGTGTAGATCTGTGCGCCCGAAGAAACATATCCCGGCCCATACCATAACACTACCTCGGAATGGATGGACTTCTTGGACATAGCGACGATTAAGGGGTATGCGTGGGATTGTCCATACCCTTTTTATCCAAGAATCTGAAAATCGTCCATATCTGGATTCATCAGTGAAAAGGACACTGAGCCATTGATCGTTCCAATTGATATGTTGCCTTGCCCATTCCAGACTTTGACGCTTATGGTCATGTGTTAATGGAACTCCTCTTAATGGACGTCTAGAACCTAGATTCACCTCTCTCAAACGTCGTCTGATGGTTTCGATGGAAACTTGGGCCCCATCTGCATTTTGAAGAGTATTCCGTAGCATTCTACACGTAGATGTAGGGTTTCTTCTCGCCGAAACGGTGATGAAACTATCCTGAGCAGGTATTGTTTTTCGTCGCCCACAAAGCCTTGGTCTTTCCAACACGGAACCTGTCTCCCTCAACCTATTCCAAAGTCGAGATATCACACTTTGGCTGACTTAGAGCCTTTCCGCTACAACAACCTGAGTTAGGCCACCCTGTAGCATTCCGATAGCCCTATTAGCCTCAGCGTTTGTTAATTTACGTCTTGGCATTTTCAGAAAACTCGTTTCAAATCGGAGCCGCTGATAAACTGACTTCATTTCAAAATTAGAACATTCATGAAGCATATGCAAAGAACCAAGCTTCAGAAAAAAGGCGACCAGATTGACGAAATGTCTCATACTGATTTTTATTGAATCGATTCAAGTTGATATTGAGTTTTAAATGATTTTACAGCGATTTTCTCGAAGATTACATTCTTTTAAAAACGATTGAATACGATATCCCTAACTCTTGTGGAGCAGTTTATTTAAGGTTTTCTAGCTCACCAATCCATGGCTTTTCAATCAAGCTGTTCTACAGTTTGGACGGAATCTTCACCTTGTTGTCATCAAGTCAAAAATACTCTCAATTACACGTCAAATTGAAATTGTACGCCTACTCGGATTAATATCTGTTTCTTTAAAAGGCAAGCAGGTTTCCGATTTTCAAAAAGCAATGATGTCGGTTCGAGTTTAATGGAAAGGCACAGGGTAATCTATCGATAATACAGGTACCTGTCGCTTCTCCCTTATGAAGGCATGGTATATGCCTTCCACTAACTGCCGTTTGTCACGCAATATGGCTTCACGCAAGACACACATCACTTCCTTCTGATTAAAAAAATACCAAGAATTAATAAATCACGATAGATAATGAGTCTAGAGGATGGATAAGAAGAGTGAATGAAATTGGCATTTCTCAGTTGAACGAGGCCAATGACCAGATGATGTCATTGGCTGGGCAGAGCCTTTAATTGATATATGGCTTAGTTATCGTAGTTGTAACATCATTTTCGATTCCATTTCCAGTACGTTAGTTGAATTTAAATTCTGGATTCCATGAGTCAATTCAATTTCAGAATACATAACCTGAAAATTGGAAAGTTTCTTTTTAATTTCAAGATTAGATCAGAGTAAAACCTGATTGAAACAATTCCTATAGCTATTCTGTAGAGTGTAGAGCGTCTCCTAAGGTCGATTTAATTCTGAAGAAAATCAGCCTTTCTGAAGTCCTAAAAAAACACTCAATAAACTGATTGGTCGATGACTACTATAGGATCAGAGAAATACTGTCACTTGTAAAAATCTTATTACGAGGATGTATTGATATCTACTATCTAGTTAGCCTAGACCAGTTCCATGCATAAATAAAATATTGCAATACCATATCAACGAACAATAACTTATTAGAAGTGTCAATGTAGAGTTCGACGTCAAAAAAGTAAACCAGAGTTACTCAATAAATAAAAAAAAAATGTCCACCGAAATTGTAAAAATCGAAAAATTGGAGTATCGAGCCATCATCAAGTACCTGTATTTAAAAGGGTTAAGAGGTGAGCAGATTTACGAAGATATGCTTAATACCCTTGGTGATCAATGACCTTCGTATGCGACCGTGAAAAATTGGAGTGCAAGCTTCAAAAGAGGTAGATTTTCCATTGAAGATGATGACCGATCGGGAAGGCCAGTTTATGTGTCAGTCCCTGAAAATATCGATGCAGTTCAGACATGATTTTATCAGACCGTCGAATTGGGCTAAAACGGATATCTGAAGCACTGACGATTTCATACGAACGCGTTCATCATATAGTTCACGTCAATTCGGACATGAGAGAAATTTCTGCAAAATGGATTCCCAAATGTTTAAATGTTGACCAAAAGCGTGCAAGGGTAGAAGCATCGCGTTCGATCTGTGCTCGATTTGAAAACGATGAAGACTTCTTAAACCGAATTGTTACTACGGATGAGACTTGAGTACCTACATCTCTACGATCCAGAAACAAAGCAACAATCGATGGAATGGCGACACTCTGGTTCTCCAAGACCTAAGAAGTTTCGTGTCCAAAAATCTGCTGGAAAAGTTGTTGCTTCAATTTTTTGGGATTCCCATGGAGTAATCATGATTGATTTTTTGGATAAGGGTAGAACAATAACAGGAGATTACTATTCGACATCTCTGACCACTCTACGGGAAAAAATTAGACAGAAAAGACGCGGAAAGCTATCCAAAGTTGTTTTGTTTTTACAGAACAACGCCCCAGTATACAAATCTCATGTTGCCATGCAAAAAATTCGTGATTTACTGTTAGAATTACTAGAACACTCCTCTTATTCACCAGATTTGGCTCCGTCCGACTATCATCTCTTTCCTCAACTGAAAAAAAATTTAAAAGGTAGTAAATTTTCTTCCAACGAGGGGGTAATAAAAGCTGTGGAGGACTGGTTTGTAGAGCAAGAAGAAACATTTTTTTTTCAAAGGTCTAGAGACGTTGCAGGTTCGCTGTAATAAATGTATCCAATTAAGAGTAGAATATGTTCAGTAATAAAATATTTTGACATTGAAATTTTGTTTGGTTCTATAGTAGGCTAAGAATTCTTCAATATATCCTCGTACTTTAGCTTCACTAAATTTGTTCAAGTTACTCTTAATATCTTCGATTTTTCATTTCAATTCCAACCGAATTGGAATCATGATTTGAAACCAAGCTCGAATTCAATAAACAACTAGAACTAATGCAAAAAACGGCAATTCCGGTGGAATTGTGGATACAGTTTTGAATAATAGGTAGTTCTATTAGGAACCCAATAACGGATATTCAAAGTTGATTCACTATTCATGATATTCAATGGGTCAACAGTAAAATAAAATACTAATCACGAATTCAGGATCTATTTGAGCTAGTTTATGAGCAGAATATTCATGTTTGATTTAGGATCAATATGCAACATGGGATGATGAATGCATCGCGAATTTATATTGGTGAAAATATCTGTTTGGGCGGTGTGTTTTCGATTTGTTTAACCAGCAATTTGGTTTTGAGATAGATCCCCTGTTCGAATTTTTCGAATTCACTCTTTTTCAATCACAAATTGATGACGTTCAGGTTTTTTTTATCCATACCACAAAATTGTATCAGAGACTTACTCGCAAAAATATTTTTTTTAAATATTGAAAACCGTAAATCCTCTTCCTATATGGAAAGAGAAAAGCATTCGGAAAATCATTCCATTCAGATCAGACTCTCTATGACGAAGCAAAATAAAAGAGGTAAATTTTTTCTTTCAGATTTTCGGTTGATTGGTCATCGTAGCCTATATTTCTTTATCGATGTTCGTATAATGGAACGCAAATCTCTTTCATGCTTCGTTAGCCTAGTGAAGCTTATCACAAAGAATCTTCATTCATCCGTGTACTGGACGTGCGTAATTCGAAAAACCGCTATGGCCAAAGAGATTGAAGGAAACTGGGCTATACGCTTCGAAACAAATGTTTTTGCAGCAACTAAATTCTTGGCAGGTTCTTGAAAGGTTAAAATGCGGCACTTAGGCGTCCCACAAAACAGAATTCTCAATATTCTTGTTGCTACTTCCTTAAGTTCTTTCTAATATAAAAAAACGAAATAGAAATTATTTTGCGAGCTCTCAGAGGTATCACCAGTGTAACCGAAACTTGGAATTTGTATTACGAGCTCTCAAAGATATCTCGGATGCAAACAGAAAACAAAATTCGCACTGTAAAATCCCAGAGATATCCTGAATGAAATCAGAGTAATGAAGTACTGAACGAGAATAAATTCGCTATCACAAAAACGCTGATATCTTGTGAACCACTGGACCGATTTCGAAAATCAAACTCATTTTCGAATCATCTTCCAATTCTAATGAAAACGGTTTTTACAATACAAAAACAAAAACTATTTTTCACAAAATTCATGGATTTTTTCTGGATTTCTTCCCATCATACTTCTTTTAGTGTTCTCAGTCACTTTCTGGGATGCTGTCTTTCACTTTTGCTTGAATTCCGCTGATGTTTTCGTTGATTTCTTAGTTGTCTTCAATTCTCTGTTTACCACGGCCCAATATCTTTCGATTGGCCTGAGTTCTGGGCAATTTGGTGGATTGGCCTCTTTGGGGACAAAAATCACCCCATTAGCTTCGTACCATTCGTTGGTGGCCTGGCTGTAGTGGCATGAAGCTAAATCTGGCCAAAAGATTGTTGACACATCGTGCTCACGTAAATATGGTAAAAGTCGCTTCTTCAAGCATTCCTCGATATATCTTCGAGTCAACAGAGCCTTGGCCAACGAAAAATTTGCTCCCTTTCCCACAAGTGCAAATTACTTGCCAAACCAGAAATTTTTTAGGAAACTTTGCTTGTTTCTTCACGCGAAATAGTTCGTCAACATTTCCACGAGAATCTGCAGTATAAAATTCCTGACCATGAAGTTGCGAGAAATCAGTCAAGATATAGGTTTCGTCGTCCATCACGCAACAGAAAATATTTTTCAAGAAATCTTTTTTTGATTTCTTTGCTCTTGATTTCGCTTCTTTATTCTTCACAGCGTTCCTGTATGGCACTTTCTGCACTTTGTATGTTCTAAGCCCACAACTTACATGATTTTCTGAACGGTTGACTGCGAACAACCCACTATTTGGGCCACTTTCCGTCCTGAAAGATTAGGATTCTGAAAAAGGCTGATGGCTTTCTTCACTTTTTTTGGGCTATGAAACCCCTTTTTCCTCCCGGTTCCTTCCTTGCGGTTAATTGTAAGATCTTCGTTGAAGCGCTTAACAACTCTTGATAACGTTTCCGGACGAACGCGAGCCTCTTTTGCGATTCTTTTGAAGCTCCATTTTTGATTATTTTGAAAAAGTTTCACTATAAATTCTCGTGTTTTCACTTCGCTTGACATTTTGCGACAAGGAATTGGAATATCAATAAATGTTCCACATGTTTCTGACGTTCATAACAAAGCTAACTATGATCTAATTTTGATTTTTTTCTCAATTGGTTCAAGGGATATAGGCGTTTTTGTGATAGCGAACACATTGCCAGATTTTGAAAACTTCTCGAATGCAACCAGAATGAGAACGAATAAGCATCATCCATTTTCGGAAAAGTCCCTGTCCAATAGATTAACTTATCTCGTATTTTCCCTGTATCCCTGGAGTTGGTAATCATCTTATGCTTCAGTATCAGGAAAGTCAGCTTTACCGAAGATAGTTGAAATCTTAGCACTGAAGAAATGAATGAGTTTATCCGTCATTGAACCTCAATTCCTATCTTATTCCTCTTGTTTCATATAATTTCCGAAAGATTAGTCAAGTTAACTGATTTGTAAGATTCCCTGTGGAGTCTTATACTGGAAATAAATATATTTTACCTCGCATACGCGCTCCCAGGGAATTCAGCTCTGCAAAACTTCTGTTCCATTGGTAAATTCAAACAGAACTCCCTGGAAGATCCAGAAAAAACTAGTTTATATCTTCGGGACATGGAAACTTACTCAGTGCGCCGGCAAAATTAAGTTTACCGGTTAAATTGATTAAGTTGTTACGAGTGAACGAGGTTAACTAATCACCCAAGTTAGCAAAGAACTCGACGTATAGACGAAACATTTATTAAACCGTGGCGTGAGTTCCATTTTATACATTTCCAGGAGTAGGTAGTTAGGAGCTCGCAAAGTGTATCCTCAACTTCGAACAGATAAGAAATGGGAACCACGCTAGAAGTTACTGTTAGTGAACAGATCGTTTCTATAGGAAGAATATCATTGTCCATTTGTGTTGTAGATTGAATTAATCGAAAGTTTACCTGAACTGTCGTGGAAATTACCGCTTCGAAGCTCTTGAGAATGGACTATATTTATATAAATTGGAGATTAACGTCTGTGAAATATACAGGGTGAGTCTTTGACTTGTACATATATTTTAACTGAAGATTCTTGAGGTCAAAAGAAACTTTTTTTTCATTTTCCATTATTCCGAATTCGGCTCTGTTAAAAAGATATAGCCATTTGAAAAAAAATCGGGCAGACTACGCCTCTGAAATGATCTTCTGGAATGGATGCAAAGTTCATATTTCTCGATAGAAATTGAGTTTATACATTTAGGGAATACTCAAGTACTAACCTTATTGGAATAAAAATGTTGCAAACACGATAATTTCAACAGAAACAGTTAGTTTCATCGGATTATATCTGCAACTAAAAAGACACATTTATCCCACCAAAATAAGTTCGTTCTTCGATTTTCCTGCAGATTAGTTTGTAAACACTAATAACTTGTCCATATTTTCCTCGAAATTCCCAAACAATATCATGAAGAAAGACTTTTCATTCAGATTCATTATTAAACAACCTAACCTAATCTAATTTGTATCGATTCTGTGAATGTTTGCACAGAAATTTCAAGAAGATGTTGTCAGCTTGCTGATATTTTCATTCAGGTTAAGGATTTTTTACGAAACATAGTATAAATCACGATACACTTGTGTACCGTGGTATAAATATCTATGAATTCTGCCGTTTCATAAATCGACTTTGCCGCCAAATTTTACCACGCATGCGAACCAACCGAATTATTGGTTACGTGGAGGCCAACTATGAACAATAACAAACCAGAGTCTCTGAACAAACTGTAAACATTATGTGAAGTTCTGAATACATTCAGTGAATTATTGTTCTAATGTGATTATTATGTGAAGTGAATTAATATAATCTTAACCGTGTCGAGTTTATAAAATTCCAAGCGGATATTGTTTAGATAGAAACATCGACACAGATTATAAGGTATCATTTTATTTTTCATTAATTTCAATTTAATAAGTAGTTTGTATCGAGATTCATCATTCATATCCGAATTTTGTATTTAATCGACATTTAACTTAAATATGGACCGGTAACTATGAATTTTCAATAGAAACTGTGCGTATTAAATCCTCCATGGTGTTCAATTTTATCTTCCACAGTTGCGGGATTTTATTAATAAAATATCTCGACAAAGTTGATAAATATTGTGACAACATTGTAAAATCGTTTGAAGACCAGAGAAGGAATAATATTCGACGATATTTAATTCAGAGACGCATTCAGATTATTCTTGAAATTAATGATTTTTTCGTCAAATTTTTCCGGGTAAAATTGGAAATAACTCGACTACGACGTGTTTTATTGAAAAAAAATAGGAATACTTTTAGTTTGTTAAATGATTGATTCTTTCGAAAATATGAACCGTTTATCTTTTCAAAGTGGTTTTATGGTGTTTTAGCGTATATTGATGAGTCGACTACCCTGTAACTTTTATACTAGTAGAGATATTGAATAGGTTTCGATTGAGGAATATGCACCATGAATAGAGTAAAAGCTCAACCAAAATTCAGTTCATTCGAAATAACGTTTGAAGATATAAACAGAAAAGTGTTTTTTTCATGGATTTTCGACACCCTGTATCTTCGAAACCAAACCGAATTTTGAAAAATGGTATAAAAAAAAAGTGTTTCGTTTGATGAGAGGAATCTACAGTTAAAATATATGTACAAGTCAAAGACTCACCCTGTATAAGAGAAAATCATTAATCGATATTCAGACGGATTTTCGAATTTCGGAAAAAGTTGTTGGACTATATTTAGTTTAAATAATGGAATGAATTTCATTCTATTCTTGTAAATCTTTTGTACATATTCGTCTCATTTTTTCATTGAGATTCAGTCTCTGCATACATTTTCATTCTTCCTTGATTTTCATATCTGTCTGGTCTATCTATGTTGGTTTTCTTTAGAAGGCCTTCACAAATTGTTTTGTGTTGATAAGTTGTAGTTTATAAATAAACCGAACCTAACCTTTCCTGACCTCATCGGAACAAACCTAACCTAACCTACCCTAACCTAACTAAGCAAAAATCGTTTCACTATTCTCGAGCTAATTTACATCCACCAATATAAGTCATAAAATAGTCTTGAAATCTCCAATTAAGCCGACATTCGTCTTGCCCTTCGCATCTTCAACAAGAAATAATGACCACATTAACCGAAATGCAATTGAAAATTTGCAATATCCTCGCAATTGAGACCAATTAGAGCTACTGGGATAGCGCGATAATAAAGCCAAATGCGCCGTTCTAACCTAACGATAAACTTCTTCGAGTGATTCATGGAGGATCTTCTAGCAGCATTGACCACAAAAGAAAACGGTATCACTGAACGCGGCGGAAATCACGATAAGGCCTCGTTTCATTCAATATGCAGCCGCAACAATAGCTGTGTTAACTTTATTAGTTATCGTTGTTTATTATTGTTCAGTTTAGAGTACAGTTATCGGTCCACATCGTAAACGGATAAGCTGTTCGGAAACATAGAAACGATCATTAAGTACACGTTGTGGTTGAGCAGTGCACGATGCAAATTTGAAGAAAAGATCTTCCGGTTCTGGTAGTTCGAAGAGCAATTCGATACGGTTACATATTTCAGAGGAAACGACGAATTCATTCGTTTTTCTGTTGATTGTTTTCAACGGGACTTTTATTGGGTGTGAAAAAGAGGAAGGCTTTGTTATCGGAATTCAAACGGCTTCTAGCCACTTGAAAACACAATTGGCCGAGAAACAGAGGTTTTTTTCGCACTTAAATGAAGACGCAAAGTTCGTACGCACAAGCAAACAAGAAAGAATGTAAAACACCAAAATTATGTCTGCACTACAATTTTTTATGTCTTCAAGACCAAGAAAAAAGCCTGCGACAGCATATTTTCATTTTTCTTTCTGCAAAGTGTATTGATAATATGTTCCATTTTCGAAGACATTTGGACTGCCATAGTAATGATTTTCCTTGAAATTATGATTGTTACCTTGAGCATTCAATTAAGGTACTTTTTTAACGATTTTTAAACTAGCATTGCCTTCTGAAGTCCATATTATTTAGTCGTAAGGACACGTCTAAAAACTCATGTGAATTAGTTTGTAGTTATGCAGAAATTTGACTGAACCAAAGTTTTAGTAACTGAAGTGTTGTTCAATTATTTAAGTTTAATTTTTCGAAATATAATCTTCCGAGTGAAAATAAAAATAAGGCTAGTGGACTGTATACGTATATGAAATTAATTGAAACTCAACACAAATAAAAGGACAAATGTAGTCAAAATAACAGAAGAAATATAGTCTTACCTACATATCAGCAAAACAGTCAACAGGATCCTGTCGATGACTCCTATTCCAATATAAAGATTGCTCGAGCTCGACAAACGAATATGGAATGGAGCTGACGTGAAAATCCGTTGCTAAAAATGTCAAATTGTGTACACTTATCCTTGTGGTATTATAAAATAACCACGCCACTGGTAAAAGTCTGATAATTCGCACAAGTGAAAGTTTTAAATGAATGTAATTCGATTGAATCGAAATCACTACAAACAGCAAATCACAGGTCAATCAATGAACTAAATGAATTATATGAAAACGAAACAAATATACGACATATGCTGTACTCCACAGCTGACGAGTTCTTCTTGTACATAAAGGATAATCCATATGGGAATTCCCCAGTATGGAGAAATTGATTTAATAATTCGAATTTTGAAAATTCAGAATAATTAATTTGAACCGTTCACATGGCGTGAACACCTCGACTATCAAATAAGAAACAATTACCAGACTACAAAAATATTTAGTTTAACATTTAGTTTAGATACCTACCTGATCAGTTAAAAGTATTTTACTTCAATAAATATGTCGTGGATTCTATAATGTATTGCAGGCGGGGACAAATGGAAAGTACGAACCATATTGTGAAAATTAAAATAGGTAGATATCAGATTTATATTGAAGTATACAGGGTGTCCGGGGAATAACTGTACATACTCATACCAGAGATAGAGTTGGACTAGCTGATTACGAATTGACTATAAAAAATTAATTTCTGTATTTCCCTAGAAAGCTACAGGGTGATATTCCAGCTTCATGGAAATACTTAGACCATTATAAAATCCAAACTTATTGACGGATATTATTGAAACTTGGAAGGATATTGGCACATGTTAAGGTCGAGTCTGAAAGATATCAATTATTTCATTATTCCAGGGCCGGACTCATTAATCCTCATTTAAAGATGTTCAGGGTAAAAAAAACACTTTGTATTTCGAATTACAAATAATTGATTCGCTTTTTAGAAAGAAGCTTAATTATGCTTCAATTTGTGGTATCGCTCAAAGTTGTCACATCAACAATTATTTTTTTATGAATTTCTTAATTTGGATAAAGTTCGAAAATTTTAATTTATTTTCCTGAACAGGACTTAGTCATTTTGTGGAGGTCGAAAATAAATAATAAACTTTCTCAAAAAAGTCACTGAAGGTGAGGAAGACTATAATAATTTGTTGATATACTGGGTGGCCACCCCAGACACGGATCTCATTGCGATGGAGTTAATGAAGGTAAATTTCGAAAAAAAAAATTGGTGATGTGTAAAGGTTAACATAAGCATATTTCAAAATTATTCGTATGTATACCGGGTGTTCGACAACAAAGATATAACTAGACCAAAGTGATAATTCTTCCAATGTAAAAAACCTTTGTTGTCGAACACCCGGTATACATACGAATAATTTTGAAAAATGCTTATGTTAACCTCTACACATCACCAATTTTTTTTTTCGAAATTTACCTTCATTAACTCCATCGCAATGAGATCCGTGTCTGGGGTGGCCACCCAGTATATCAACAAATTATTATAGTCTTCCTCACCTTCAGTGACTTTTTTAAGAAAGTTTATTATTTATTTTCGACCTCCACAAAATGACTAAGGTCCTGTTCAGGAAAATAAATTAAAATTTTCGAACCTTATCCAAATTAAGAAATTCATAAAAAAATAATTGTTGATGTGACAACTTTGAGCGATACCACAAATTGAAGCATAACTCAGCTTCTTTCTAAAAAGCGAATCAATTATTTGTAATTCGAAATACAAAGTGTTTTTTTTACCCTGAACACTTTAAATGAAGATTAATGAGTCCGGCCCTGGAATAATGGAATAATTGATATCTTTCAGACTCGACCTTAGCATGTGCCAATAACCTCCCAAGTTTCAATAATATCCATCAATAAGTTTGGATTTTATGATGGTCTTAGTATTTCCATGAAGCTGGAATATCACCCTGTAGCTTTCTAGGGAAATTCAGAAATTAATTTTTTATAGTCAATTCGTAATCAGCTGGTCCAACTCTATCTCTGGTATGAGTATGTACAGTTATTCCCCGGACACCCTGTATACTATAAACTGCTCGGGTTATAAAAAAAAACATTGCGTAGTGCCCTATACATCACTCAATCAAAACGTCCTCGATTAAGTATATGACTTGTTTCTCATTTTAAGTTTAATGTTTTTGCAATCGGGTTTTTAGTTTTTTTGATAATCTGTTTATTCTGATTATTTTTAAGTCGATATTATAGGAATGAAGCGTTTTTGGGGATATTGCTATGTAGTTCCCTTTTGCAAATTCGTTTCTCTATCGATTATTGTTGAGTCCTGTTACTCCTGTTATTAAAAATGTACAAAACTTTTTTCTTAAAAAAACACTGAGATTTAGAGTGAGTGGAAAATGAAGCACGAAATCTAGATCTTCGGTATATACTGTTTGGTTAAAAACTGCTCAAACATTTATTCTAAATATCGCAGCCTTTCAGATATAAATAATTCAGGAGTTTGTCATGCTCAACTATTCAACTTCCCTTCTCACCTCGTATAGGGTGCATAAAAAGCTCAATTGAAGATAAAACTGATTAAGCGTCATTCTACAAAATAGCAAATTTCGAAGATTTCATGAATTTATTACTTTCTACCCACTCTTTATATTTCATGAAATCGTGCGAAGAATATTATTTCGCACATATGCCTAAATAGCAACGAAACGCTAAGGATTCCATTCCATCTTCTTGGACCTCAACACCTTTCCATCTGACTGTTGACTAATTGTTACACCGCTTTTATAGCGGGAATTTGGGAATATTTCGCTGTCTTGTACTTGGCCCATTATTTTTCACTTTCACTTGTGGACATACCTGCAATATGTTCCCTGATTATTTGCTGGAGATTTGGTGGCTGAAAAAAACGTTGATTTTGCCATCGGTATGATGCTCAAAATTCCATTTCATTTTGCAGAGTGTTCCACGAAAAAAATCTTGAATAGCAGGGTAAAGATTCCATAGGCTGCAATAGTGCCTCTCCATTTAAGATTCAAAAACCATCTAGTAATCTTCAACTCAATTGAAAACTTTTTTTTCAACTTTCTGTGATGATGGGACGAAAGGATCTCCTGATTAAATGAAACTGCGCCTGCTGCCAACAAACCTCTACCTAAATTCTGAATCTCATGCTAGAAATGATCACAATGAATAAAACATCATATCCATTACCTCCGAAATATATTCATTTCGCCATCCATTCGTCGTAGGGCCGCATAAAACATAAGGCGGAGATAAATCAACAACGGAATAAATTCAGTCTGGCAAAAGACTTCTCACCTATCAAAAAGGATGACTTTCGGAAAAATATACGGACCCACGAATTCAATAAAGAAAATTAGATTGTCTCCGACACGAAAACTGCATCCAATCCATGCATTTGCGGCCGAGACATCTTCTTTAACAAAAACGAAGGAGATCCGACTCTACAGGGGGAGTGAATGATATGCAAATTGTGATTTTTCGAAAGGGAGGAAAATTAAATTTTGAGGTCTTGTGTTTTCCTTGATTGTTTTCCTGTTGTCGCTTAGAAAAACATTGAGGTGCGCTCTTCCTAAGATGCCAGTCAGTCACACACACTCGTGTTCGTTTTGATTACCTATTCAAGATTCCTTGGAATGTTTTGAAAGCAACACCACTGAAACAAATTGTTATCCACACCATTAATCCAACATCAGAAGAGATTCCCTTTCGTTGATTATAGAAAACTATATCTCGAGCTGAATTTCTGAAAACTCAGATATTGTAGTGTTCAGATTATCACTCAAAAATTTTGAATTTGAGAGACTCGTCTTGAGTGAAGGATGCTAATTCATATTGCTTATACAGGGTGAGTCTTTGACTTGTACTTATATTTTAACTGTAGATTCCTCTCATCAAACGAAACACTTTTTTCCTATACCATTTTTCGAAATTCGGTTTGGTTTCGAAGATAAAGGGTGTCGAAAATCCATGAAAAAAAAATTTTTCTGTTTATATCTTCGGAACCGTTATTTCGAATGAACTGAATTTTGGTTGAGTTTTTACTCTATTCATGGTGCATATTCCTCAATCAAAACCTATTCAATATCTCTGCTAGTATAAAAGTTACAGGGTAGTACCCTCATCAATACAAGCTAAAACACCATAAAACCACTTCAAAAGGATGAACGGTTCATATTTTCGAAAGAATAAATCATTTAAGAAACTAAAAGTATTCCTATTTTTTTTCAAGAAAACGCGTCGTTTTCGAGTTATTTCCAATTATACCCGGAGAAATTTGACGAAAAAATCATTAATTTCAAGAATAATCTGAATGCGTCTCTGAATTAAATATCATCGAATATTATTCCTTCTCTGGTCTTTAAACGAGTTTACAATGTTGTCACAATATTTATCAACTTTGTCGTGATATTTTAATAATACAATCCCACAAATATGGGAGATAAAATTGAACACCAAGGAGGATTTAACACGCACAGTTTCTATTGAGAATTCATAGTTACCGGTCCATATTGAAGTTAAATGCCGATGAAATACAGAATTCGGATATGAATGATGAATCTCGATACAAACTTCTTATTAAATTGAAATTTATGGGAAATAAAATGATACCTTATAATCTGTGTCGATGTTTCTATCTAAACAATATCCTCTTGGAATTTTATAAACTTGACACGGTTAAGATTATATTAATTCACTTCACATAATAATCACATTAGAACAATAATTCACTGAATGTATTCAGAACTTCACATAATGTTTACAGTTTGTTCGGAGACTCTGGTTTGTAATTGTTTATAGTTGGCCTCCAGATAACCAATCTTTCGGTTTTCGCTCTACGCGTGCGTGGTAAAATTTGGCGGCAAAGTGGATTTATGATGGAAACGGCAGAATTCATAGATATTTATACCACGGTACACAAGTGTATCATGATTTATACGATGTTCCGTAACAAATCCTTAACCTCAATAAAAATATCAGCAAGCTGACAACATCTTCTTGAAATTTCTGTGCAAACATTCGTTCACAGAATCGATACAAAATAGATTAGGTTAGGTTGTTTAATAATAAATTCTGATGATCGGAATGAAAAGTCTTTCTTTATGATATTGTTTGGGAATTTCGAGGAAAATATGAACAAGTTATTAATGTTTACAAACTAGTCTGCAGAAAAATCGAAGAAGTAACTTATTTTGGTGTGAGAAATGTGGCTTTTTAGTTGCAGATATAATCCGATGAAACTAACTGTTTTTGTTGAAATTATCGTGTTTGCAACATTTTTATTCCAATAAGGTTAGTACTTGAGTATTCCCTAAATGTATAAACTCAATTTCTATCGAGAAATATGAACTGTGCATCAATTCCAGAAGATCATTTCAGAGGCCCAATTTATTTTTCAAATGACTATATCTTTTTAACAGAGCCGAATTCAGAAAAATAGAAAATGAAGAAAAGGTTTCTTTTGACCTCAAGAATCTTCAGTTAAAATATATGTACAAGTCAAATACTCACCCTGTATAGTAGGTTATAGCTTAGTTCTTGTTGTTCAATCTTTTTCAGAATTTCTTTACAACCATGTGCCTTTCGAGTCAGGATTAAATATTGCCAAGTCTATCTATCTATCCAATCAACGCTTGTCTGAGAGATATCCCTTCTTGAGGGAACAGCAATATAACGAGTTTCTGATTGATAACTTCGAAATCTCGGAGCAGAATGCTCATCCGTCTGTAAACCCCTTGAAGAATAACTCTCGTTACCCAAATAATAGGAGGAATATTCAAATGAACAAATCCTGGAAGGCTGTGCTGCCAGGCCCGGGTTTCAGTCTATTAATCAGGGATTTTCGTCAAGTTTTAAAGAGACCCGAAGCCGCCACTTGCTCAATTTACAGTTCAAACAAAGCCGCATACTCGATTGTTTAGTCAGAAGACGAAACTAGGTTGGATTCTTGTAAATAATGCAGCTTTAATCAAGCCCCTCTAACGACTATAACACTAACGCTAAATCTCTCCGGAGAGAATTATAAAATAATGGGGTGTTAATAATTGAAATCGTTTTGGAAAAGACACAGCACGGTGGAGCGCCATGGGCGCTTTATAGGGCACGCCGAAAAAAAGGGCAAGGGCGTGTCTGCCAGACAAGCTAGAATAATTTGAGGATAATTTCCAGATAACTCTTCAGACTCGGTCAAGATTTTCTCACAGGGGCAAATTTGGTCGAAAAATACGAGAAATGGTCCTGACAAGTTTGTTGTCCATTTTGATGACGCAGTAACTTTTCGAAGTAAACTAATTGTTTTCCCTTGTACTCTTGTATGTATTTTTTTATTGATAAGGACTGAACGAGAATAAATTCGCTATCACAAAAACGCTATATCTTTTGAACCACTGGACCGATTTCGAAAATCAAACTCATTTTCGAATCATCTTCTAATTCTAATGAAAACCTGTTTTTACAATAAAAAAACCAAAACTTTTTTTACAAAATTCATGGATTTTATCTGGAATTCTTCCCATCATGCTTCTTATAGTGTTCTCAGTCACTTTCTGGGATGCTGTCTTCCACTTTTGCTCAAATTCCGCTAATGTCTTCGTTGTATTCTTAGTCTTCTTCAATTCTCTTTTTACCAGGGCCCAATATCTTTCGAATGGCCTGAGAACTGGGCAATTTGGTGGATTGGCCTCTTTGGGGACAAAAACCACCTCATTAGCTTCGTACCATTGCTTGGTGGCCTTGCTGTAGTGGCATGAAGCTTAATCTGACCAAAAGATTGTTGACACATCGTGCTCACGTAAAAATGGTAAAAGTCGCTTCTTCAAGCATTCCTCGATGTATATCTTCGAGTCAACAGAGCCTTGGCCAACGAAAAATTTGCTCCTTTTCCCACAAGTGCAAATTTCTTGCCAAACCAGGAATTGTTTGGGAAACTTTGCTTGTTTCTTCACGCGAAATTGTTCATCAACATTTCCACGAGAATCTACAGTATAAAAATTCTGACCAGGAAGTTGCTAGAAATCAGCTAGACATAGGTTTCGTCGTCCATCACGCAACAGGAAAAATTTTCCAAGAAATCTTTTTTTAATTTCTTTGCTCTTGATTCGTCACAGCGTTCCTGTCTGGCACTTTCTGCACTTTGTACGTTCTAAGCCCACAACTCGAATTGATTTTCTGACAGGTTGACTGCGAACAACCCACTATTTGGGCCACTTTCCGTCCTGAAAGGTTGATTTCTTCTGAAAAAGGCTGATGTCTTTCTTCACTTTTTTTGGGCTATGAAACCCCTTTTCCCTCCCGGTTCCTTCCTTGCGGTTAATTGTAAGATCTTCGTTGAAGCGCTTAACAACTCTTGATACCGTTTCCGGACGAACGCGAGCCTCTTTTGCGATTCTTTTGAAGCTCCATTTTTGATTATTTTGAAAAAGTTTCATTATGAATTCTCATGTTTCACTTCGCTTGACATTTTGCGACAGAGAATTGGAATATCTATGAAGTAAATGTTCCACATGTTTCTCACATTCATAACAAAGCTAACCATGATCAAATTTTGATTTTTTCTCAATTGGTTCAAGAGATATAGGCGTTTTTGTGATAGCGAATTTATTCTCGTTCAGCCCTTATATGTGGTGTAGATTTTTTAACTTTAGTTTAATTCACCCTTCTTCAAGATTCTCGATGTGTCATTTGGTCTCATCGAAGTGAACTCTTGAGTTGTACTAGGTAATTGATTATTGAGTAGATTTGTGTTACGCCACTGCCACCGCAGCCTCAAAAGGAGGTGAAACGCTTTGAATTAAGGGACGATTCGGGGTCTCTAGCGGAAACTTAAGCCTAGTTTAAACATTCTTCCCGAGACTTTGTTCTGGGATGTGCGTGATTCAGCTTTGAAACAGTGAATTTTATAAATTCTCGGGAATCTTATCTGAAACTTAAGGAATTCCTATTGCGCCTCCCAGATATCCGCAGAGGCACACTGAGAAAGTTGAAATTGGCAATTTCCCCTGAATAATGGCGTAATATGTTTCGAAGTGGCCCATCATTCGATCGAAATTCGAATGAAAGGAGCTTCCAAAAAGATCTGTAGCTCAATATAGGGTGTTTCCAGAGGTGGGTCTTCACCAAATGAAGTAAGCAACAACAACAAGGTCACTATAATGAGGGCTCCTGTTCACATAGGAATCAGAGAAAATGACACACTGGCCAGAATGGAAGCACAAGCGTCAACTACTGGCCCAGATCCTTTCCATGGTATTGGCAAATGCACCTTCAAGAGAGTTTTTGGAGAGGGAAGAAACTGAAAGAGAAGCACTCTGGAAGAATCGTCCAGGAATGAATCGTTCCACAAAGCTACTTTGGGAATTCGGAACTGTTGGAATCAAGAATTAAACTGCTCCACAAGAGTCAGGAATACCGTATTCGATCGTTTTTAAAAGTATGTAATCTTCGAGAATATCGCTTTAAAATCATTAACAACTCAATAACAACTTGAATCGATCCAATAAAAATAGTATGAGACATTTCGTCAATCTGGTCGCCTTTTTTCTGGAGTTTGGTTCTTTGCATATGCTTCATGAATGTTCTTATTTTGAAATGAAGTCAGTTTATCAACGGCTTCGATTTGAAACGAGTTTTCTGAAAATGCCAAGACGTAAATTAACAAACGCTGAGGCTAATAGGGCTATCGGAATGCTACAGGGTGGCCTAACTCAGGTTGTTGAAGCGGAGAGGCTCCAAGTCAGTGCGATATCTCAACTTTGGAATAGGTTCAGGAAGACAGGTTTCGTGTTGGAAAGACCAAGGCTAGGTGGGCGACGAAAAACAACATCTGCTCAGGATCGTTTCATCACCGTCTCGGCGAGAAGAAACCCTACATCTACGTGTAGAATGGTACGCAATACTCTTCAAAATGCAGATGGGGTCCAAGTTGTCATCGAAACCATCAGACGACGTTCGAGAGAGGTGAATCTAGGTTCTAGACGTCCATTACGAGGAGTTCCATTAACACGTGACCATAAGCGTCGTGACTGGAATGGGCAAGGCAACATATCAATTGCAACGATCAATGGCGCAGTGTACTTTCCACTGATGAATCCAGATATGAAAAATTTTCAGATTCTCGAAGAATAATGGTATGGACAATCCCACGCATACCCCGTAATAGTCGCTATGTCCAAGAATTCCATCCATTCCGATGGGGTTGTGTTATGGTATGGGCCGGGATATGTTTCAACGGGCGCACAGATCTACACATTTGTTCTAGGAATATGACCGCCTTACACTATAGGGAGCATGTTATTGACAATATTGTGCCAAATTTCACGCTGCTGTTGGTGGATTTTTTCAATTTCTAGACGATAACGCTATACCGCACCGTGCAGCCATAGTTGAGAATGCGCGCGAGGAGCTTGGTATTCCACATTCACCAATACCTCCGCACTCACCAGACTTGAATTGCATACAACATTCATGGGATATGCTCCAAAGAAGATTAGATAATCATGAACCTACCTCAGAATCCTTAAATGATCTGAGAGAGCTTCTGCCCCGTTTATAGAAACCAAATTCCTCATGAAATGACCTCGTGTGTAGTATGCAAAGAAGATGTCAAGCTGTTATTGATGCCCGCGGAGGCCATACATTGTATATTGATAGTCTTAAAATGCTTGAAATATCTGGGAATAAATTTTCGTTATTTTACTCGATTTTTCTTAACCACCCTGTATACGCTGCAGATCTACAGGCTAAAATTAATTTGCAACTTGAAATCATATCGATATGAATTTTCATCACAAAAATCTTATTTTAACTATATTTTTTCGCGATTTAAGTCAATATCCCTAACTCATGTGGAGCAGTTTATTTGGGTCTCAATAAGAATAAGATACACCTCCTCATTGGCTTCCTCACAGGACGTTGCCTTGAGGGTACCAGAATTAAAATTCGACACAGACGGATAAAATCTTTGTCAACATCTTGTGAAGCAGTAGAATGAAGAATTTCATAATTTTCGACGGTAGCCGAGTATTAAAGTCTTTAGTTTCACACCCGAAAGAAGCCGAAAACCATTCACCGTTACCACACGAATAACCAACATTACACAAAATTAATTAGGTACCTAATTAATTGTCGATTCCTATCTATCGACCAGATAGCACAACGGCCCGGATTTTTTTTTAATTGCCACTCTTCACACCAGGATGGAGCAATAGGAATCGCTTCTACATTATCGCTGACCAACTTCCGGTAGCAAGGCATGCATATACGCACCAATGCACAGCTCCGTACTCCGGGCTGGTTTCACCGGAACAAGTCCGGTTCCGGGCAACGGAGGCGGCTTGAATAATCAATCCACGCTCGAATGAACAACGCAGTGTCCACAACTGTAATGAGGCGTATTATTAAACACAAATCGACTTAATGGACGTCTGTTATGATTACAACCCGGCACTCTGAACCGATAGGTTTAGAGTGGATGCTGTGTGGTATATGTGTTCTGCGAAACTGTATATGTTGGGCTTTCTTCAAAACAGAGTAGTTCAAAGAAACGAGCCAAAGGCTTTAGAAAGGACCACTATGAGGCAGAGCTCCAGCAATAGAAGATGCAAGCACTGAGCATGCAAAAAGACTGAAAAAGAGAATTCAACCCCTGGATCTTCAGAAGAAATACCATTTATTCGCGAGCAGATGAACCTAAGAAAAGGCTATCAAAGATGTGACATCTCCATCTATTCTGACACTCAACCTAACATCAAAGCACTGACCTCTCATGTCATCATTCTCTTTCTCATTGACAGTTAGGCTCAAAACGAACACGACTAGTCTAATTGACTAGAACCCATGTCATCATCATCACTGCCTTCTCCTTATTCTACTCTTCCTTCTTGGCTTCAGGGAGAGCTGCAGCTAAGGCAGTAGAACCTGTCAGTGCAACACCAAACTTGCTGGGATCCTTCAGATATTCCTCAAGGGTCTGACATTTCCTGAACTCTACATCTGTGACAGCCGCAATATCAAGAGATTCTCGAAACCATCTGCAATTCTGTGTGGTACCGAAGCTGCTGTTGGATAGCAGTCAGCCAAGGAAACAGCAGTCCAGTTTTGAATTCCAACCGGAAATTTCCCAATGAGATCTAATGGTTTGCTGTTCAAAGTTCCAGGAGAGAAAATTGTACCTGAATCTTGAACTTGCTATACAATCAAACCTTATGAGAATGGCGAGATATTCAACATGCTGAGAAGTGAAGCTTCAGAAGCACCAACTTTGTTACCTGGCTTCAAGACATGCAGATCATTGATGAACCCAATGGAACCGTTTGAAATTTTTGTAGGAATTGACAGGACTTGGAAGAAAGAGGTTTTTTTACCTAAACCAGTATTAACTAGATAAGAATAGCAAGTTCATTTTAATCAGAGGAAAAGACGACAAGAGTGACCTGTATTCTTGCGATAACAGGAACATTGAAGACTTTCATTGGCCCAAAACCTTTTCGCGGCATGCACCTATAGAAATAAGAGTTTCAGAAGAAGTAAGAAACCGAAAGAGAAACACGAAAGGGAATTTTTCACATCCAAACATCTTCATATCATTTCAACATCTATCTCAGGACACGACATTCAGTCATCATAAATTCAATACTGCGATAAGAACGAGCATAATCAAACTGTCAGTACACACCAAACGTAACGAGGAACAGGAAAAGTCTAGATTGTGAAAGCCGTGATGTATGCAAATATGACACTTCCATTTCCAAACAATGGTGAAGAATGACTTCCCAGGGAAAATATCTAAGTACAGTCACGTTGTCGGACATTTTGTCAGGGAAAGTGGCCCAATCAGGCAAAATAATAGGGCTGTCACACACACGTAGGATTTAGAGTGAAAAATGCCACACATTTGTCTCGGAAATTAAACATGCAAATGCGTGAGACCTTTTGAAATGCACAAGCGGCTACTTCATAATATTTCATTCTATTATGTATGCGCCCTGTAATATTATCAGGGTAAGAGAAAAATGGCTAGATTTTTCGGATAAATGGGCTATATTTCAAAGTCTAGATACGTAACGCTGATCGATTTCTCTTCTACAATCAATTGTAGTCTCGAATAGCAAGAATGAGGTAGTACGACTCTCCAATTCTTCATTTGGCTCACAAGTTTATTATTAAACTATTTATAGTTGGGAACACCTACTGTCTTGGATCAATATCTTCTGGCTATTGGATGCCAATTAAATAATGAAACTTATACTAGTTTTTTCCATTAATTATATTTTTCTTGATTTTTGATGAAAATTACACTGCGCAAAAAAATTAACGCACATTCTGAAAATCTCAATTTTGATGAAAGTTAACTCTACATTGACTTTATAATATATTTTTCATGTTCTCTTGGGAAGGTTTTGAACGGAACAAGACACATTAAATGGAAAAAAAATTCAGGATTTCACCGAATCTTATGTGGAAGAAGGGAAATGAACAATTTTCAAAATACTGAAATGCTGATAAGTGATTTAATACTTGGTATTTTCACCCCTTGCGTTAATTACAGGTCGGCAACGACGGTTCATACTCAAAATGAGTGATCTTAAAATGTTCTGATCTAATCCTTTCCAGATTTCTCTGAGTTGGATCCCTACGTCATTAAGAGTAGCTGGATGATTTTCTGAACTTCTCAGCCTTCTATAGAGGTTGTCCCAAACCTGCTCAATCGGATTGAGATCTGGACTTCTTGCTGGCCATTCCATTCGAGAGACTTCAACCTCTTCAAGGTACTCCTGAACGATGCGCGCACGATGGGGTCTGGCATTATCGTCCATAAAAATGAAATTTTCACCAATGTATGGGGCAAATGGCACTACATGCTCTTCAAGAATGTTCCTTATATACTTATCAGCATTCATAGCTCCATTATCAACGACCACTAGGTCTGTGCGAGCAGTCAAAGATATTCCACCCCATACCATAATCGATCCTCCCCCGAAACCAGTAGTATTCAGGAAATTGCACTGAGCATATCTTTCATGTTGACGCCTGTATACAAGGGAACGTCGATCACAATGGAAGAGGCAGAATCTAGACTCATCTGTGAAGAGAACTCTTTCCCAATCGGCCTCCTCCCAATGGATATGCTCTCTCGCAAAATCCAAACGCGTCCTTCGATGGGCTGGGGTGAGAGCTAGGCCTCTTGCCGCGACACTAGTCCTTAAATCATATTCTCTGAGGCGATTTCTTATTGTCTGAGTGCTAATTTGCACCTCATGAGTTTGCTCAAACTGATTTTGAAGGAGGCGAGCGGTTGCAAACCGTTGTCTCAACGAAGAAACTCTCAAGTAACGTTCTTGAATGGCAGTTGTTACCCGTGGTCTACCCTGTCCTGGTCTTCGGACATTCATACCTGTCTCCCTGAATCGCTGCAACATTCTGGACACACTTGTATGGGAAACTCCAAACCTTTCTGCAATTCTTATGTATGTCCACCCTTCTTCTCGCAAAACTATCGCTTAGGCTTATTCCTCTTGGGTCAAATTGCGCGATTCGCGTTGCATAGCGATCGAGTGTAGAAAATCAAACGAAAGAAAAACTATTGATCACTAGAATTGATCGAGAACAACTGATTTCAGAATGGAGCCAATACATTCAAAATCTGATAATATCATCTTTTTTTATTCCTACTGGGAGAAAACATCTGTATTGAAGAAAAACGTTGAAAGTGGATAACATATGCATGCATTATTCTGATAAAAATAATTATCATTGAGAACACCTTCAGTTGTAGAATAAATTTGAGATTTTCATAATGTGCGTTAATTTTTTTGCGCAGTGTATATGTAATTATCATCTCCAAAAAGCTATTTAATCATGTTTTGGAATAATGTTTCTATTTCGTAACTTTCATTTTTTCATAAGAATTGTTTCGTCATACTAGAACTTTTTCAGTTGAGTTTTGTTGGAATACTGATTTTACAATGTTTGAACATATCTTAAAGTATCAACGTATACGAAAAATAGAGAGATTTGAGGGAACGAAGACTTTCACTGTCCCGTCTTTCTCTTCATTCGTTCTAGAAATGAGGAAAGGCTTCAGGTTCTCCATAATAAGAAAATTCCCACATCCGACTAAGTTTTTGAGCAACTGAACGACATCGCAAAAAAATTTCTGTACGTCTGATGACTGCAATCAACAAACTCATAACAAAAGATTAACATTCTCATTTCATTAAAGTAATAACTTCGTCCTCAGACAGCTCTGTTCTATGGTTATCCGAACATTATTAACAATAGAAACGGAAACCATAAAACTATGGGTATATGAGGTAAATACATAGTTCGTTTTTAATGCCACACTGTATCATGCTATTTAAAATTTTATTTAATGGTGCTGTGACTTGAATAAACATCTTAGATGAAGTCGGTTAACGATCTGTAGCAAAACGATATTGTTGGTTTACTGTTAGCTTTCGTCATTACCTTCTGTACGGAGGAAGAGGTCGTTTGTGCGAAAAAAAAAGCTGTGAGAAGTGGACGAAAAGAAAATGTTTTATGGTTTCTTATTAGCGAATATTGTCGTTCAGTACTGCATGACGGTATCTTTTAACTGCGGACAACAGAGGTGGCACTTTCCCAGGAAGTCCAAGGCAACAGGAAACAAAGAAACGAGGAATCATGCAGTATGGAGTTTCGGAAATTGAGATCGTTACACAATCTGATTTTTTGCACCCTGTATCGTCGGAGTGAAATGGATAATGTCTCTTTTGTCGTAGGGTACAGCTACAGGGTGTTCCTTAATGAGTGTATCAACGGTGAACCGTAGATTATTCATGAAGAACTAAATTTTTTTTCTCTTTCATTTTTTCCGAGATTCAGGGGGTGTCAAGATTTCATATTGTTTCAGTTTTTTGCTAATATCTCAGGAACCGTTTGACCGAAAGGATCTCATGAACAAATACACAAAATTAACGCACATCATGGAAATACCAAATTTATTCTACAACTGCAGGTGTTCTCAATGATAATTATTTTTATCAGAATTATGCATGCATATGTTATCCACTTTCAACGTTTTTCTTCAATACAGATGTTTTCTCCCAGCAGGAATAAAAAAAGATGATATTATCAGATTTTGAATGTATTGGCTCCATTCTAAAATCAGTTGTTCTCGATCAATTCTAGTAATCAATAGTTTTTCTTTCGTTTGATTTTCTACACTCGATCGCTATGCAACGCGAAACACGCAATTTGACCCAAGAGGAATGTGCCCAAGCGGTAGTTTCGCGAGAAGAAGGGTGGACATACACCAGAATTGCAGAAAGGTTTGGAGTTTCCCATACGAGTGTGTCCAGAATGTTGCAGCGATTCAGGGAGACAGGTATGAATGTCCGAAGACCAGGACAGGGTAGACCACGGGTAACAACTGCCATTCAAGAACGTTACTTGAGAGTTTCTTCGTTGACACAACGGTTTGCAACCGCTCGCCTTTTTCAAAATCAGCTTGAGCCAACTCATGAGGTGCAAATTAGCACTCAGACAATAAGAAATCGCCTCAGAGAATATGATTTAAGACCTCGTGTCGCGGCAAGAGGCCCAGCTCTTACCCCAGCCCATCGAAGGTCGCGTTTGGATTTTGCGAGAGAGCATATCCATTGGGAAGAGGCCGATTGGGAAAGAGTTCTCTTCACATATGAGTCTAGATTCTACCTCTACCATTGTGATCGACGTTCCCTTGTATACAGACGTCCACATGAAAGATATGCATAGTGCAATTTCCTGAATACTACTGGTTTCGGGGGAGGATCGATTATGGTATGGGGTGGAATATCTTTGACTGCTCGCACAGACCTAGTGGTCGTTGATAATGGAGCTATGAATGCTGATAAGTATATAAGGAACATTCTTGAAGAGCATGTAGTGCCATTTGCCCCATACATTAGTGAAAATTTCATTTTTATGGACGATAATGCCAGACCCCATCGTGCGCGCATCGTTCAGGAGTACCTTGAAGAGGTTGAAGTCTCTCGAATGAAAAGGCCAGCAAGAAGTCCAGATCTAAATCCGATTTAGCAGGTTTGGGACAAACTCAATAGAAGGCTGAGAAGTTCAGAAAATCATCCAGCTACTCCTAATGACTTAGGAATCCAACTCGGAGAAATCTGGGAAGGATTAGATCAGAACATTTTAAGATCACTCATTTTGAGTATGAACCGTCGTTGCCGAGCTGTAATTAACGCAAGAGGTGGAAATACCAAGTATTAAATCACTTATCAGCATTTCAGTATTTTGAAAATTGTTCATTTCTCTTCTTTTACATAAAATTCGGTGAAATCCTGAATTTTACTTCCATTTAATGTGTCTTGTTTCGTTCAAAACCTTCCCGAGAGAACATAAAAAATAAGTTATAAAGTCAATGTAGAGTTAACTTTCATTAAAATTGAGATTTTCAGAATGTGCGTTAATTTTTTCGCGCAGTGTAATATCAACATAAGATGCATTTACAACTATACCTATTTAATCTATTTATGGACTTGCCGGTAAAAATATATCATCTCTAGAAGGAACTATTTTTATCCTCATTAAATTTTCAAAACCAACTAGTTTTTGGATTAATTGGTCTATGTGGTATTCATAGTTCTGGTTGCCATGCTTCAGCGAATATCGATATTTACGCTATTTCAATTGGCATCACTGATGCTAGCGTGCCTTCTGAAGAGGGTGACTTAATGTGGATTTAATGCTTTTTTAATACATCTAACTGTCTTGCTATAAATAAATAATGATTTTTGGTTGAATCCTAATAATAGAACGAACTATTTACATAAATTCGTTTGCCTGAGATAATCGATACGAATAATAATTGTGGATAATTCCCTCAGAAAATTTCAATAAACTATGAGGTGCACCCCTTCGAAATTGTATCAGTTTGATTGCGGATGTTCAGTTTTTTACTATACGTTCTTTTTATGGTTTCAAATTTTAAACATTCTTGGTCACTGCTAGCCTAGATCTGAAATTCAAATGCGGAATACCATGAATTTCCAGAGCTTCATCGGCAATTCTCGCACCAACAATTCTGTACGACCAAATGTCTCCGCAAACAGTTACTGCACCACCACTGAACAGATGAACTTCATAAACCGATCTGCGATTTCTCAACAAGAACTTGCCTGAAACTTGAGGCATCAAACGAGGAGCAAAAAACCACACAGATATACGAGGATGTATTGATATCTAGTTAGCCTAGACCAGTTCCATGCATAAACAAAATATTGCGATACCATATCAACGAACAATTACTCATTAGAAGTGTCAGTGTAGAGTTCGACGTCAAAAAAGTATACCAGAGTTACGCAATAAATTAAAAAAAAAAAAGATGTCCACCGAAATTGTAAAAATCGAAAAATTGGAGTATCGAGCCATGATCAAGTACCTGTATTTAAAAAGGTTAAGAGGTAAGCAGATTTACGAAGATTTGCTTAATACCCTTGGTGATCAATGTCCTTCGTATGCGACTGTGAAAAATTGGACTGCAGCTTCAAAAGAGGTAAATTTTCCATTGAAGATGATGACCGATCGAGAAGGCCAGTTTCTGTGTCTGTCCCCGAAAATATCGATGCAGTTCATGACATGATTTTATCAGACCGTCGGATTGGGCTAAAACGGATATCTGAAGCACTGAAGATTTCATACGAACGCGTTCATCATATAGTTCACGTCAATTTGGACATGAGAAAAATTTCTGCAAAATGGATCCTGGATGCTGAACAAAAGCGTAGAAGCATCTCATTCGATCTGTGCTCGATTTGAAAACGATGTAGACTTCTTGAACCGAATTGTTACTATGAATGAGACTTGGGTACATCTCTACGATCCAGAAACAAAGCAACAATCGAAGGAATGGCGACACTCTGGTTCTCCAAGACCTAAGAAGTTTCGTGTCCAAAAATCAGCTGGAAAAGTTCTTGCTTCAGTTTTTTGGGATTGCCATGGAGTGATCATGATTATTGATTTTTTGGATAAGGGTAGAACAATAACTGGAGATTACTATTGGACATTACTGACCACTCTACGGGAAAAAATTAAAGAGAAAAGACGCGGAAAGCTATCCAAAGGTGTTTTGTTTTCACAGGACAACGCCCCAGTACACAAATCTCATATTGCCATGCAAAAACATCGTGATTTAGGAATAGAATTACTAGAACACCCCCCTTATTCACCAGATTTGGTTCCATCCGACTATCATCTCTTTCCTCAACTGAAAAAAAGTTCAAAAGGTCGTAAATTTTCTTCCAACCAGGAGGTAATAAAAATTGTGGACTGTGGAGGACTGGTTTGCAGAGCAAGAAGAAACATTTTTTTTGAAAGGTCTAGAGACGTTGCAGGTTCGCTGTAATGAATGTATTCAATTAAGAGGAGAATATTTTGAGTAATAAATATTTTGACGTTGAAATTTTGTTTGGTTCTATAGTAGGCTAAGAATTTTTCAATATATCCTCGTAAGAGAGTAAACATTTAAGTTCTTATAAATGGACTTTTGTGGGGCGGTATATTTGAAAGGAATTTGCACAGGCTTCTGATATTGTTAGTGTTTCGGAAAATTTGACAAGTACAGTAAAAAGCTTAGCAGAGGAACAGGAACTAAGCAAATCTTCGGTTGTAGATCATGACCCTGTAGCTTAAATTATTCAGGAATCATTAACAACTATCCTATGATCGAATTCTATCGCTGATCCAGGAGACATTCATAGCTCCCAGCACATTGTCACAAGCATACAAATGACATCCTCATTGTGTATTCGAGTACAATATCGAATTTGTAAGCAACTACAAAACGTGCGAATACTCATCTACCGCTATACAAAATGAACTTCGTGCCAGTGAATATTGATGCGCTTCTTTCATTTCTTGAATAGGCTTTGCATGTTTACCATACGACTTCATCACTGCATCATGCCAAAATTATAATATAAATCGCAAAAATGCATTTAGATATTCCGGAGATGAATATCTGTTTTCTTATGGGCGTTTCAACGTCATCGTCTTCATATTATACTATTATACATATTCAAATCCTGTATACATCCTTTGCTTTCAATGCATTCAGAGCTGTTATTATGTAGAATACGTTGCAGTGTCCCCAACCGCGTTTATTGAATTCGCAATATTGGCATCCTTGTATACCTGCAGGCTCCTCAGTGAATTATGTTTGGATTGTGTTCAGCGGTTGAAATAGCCTGATTGCCGATTTAAATTATTGTGAATACTTTGATGGTAATTATACCTTCACCAGCAGATCCGTAATTGAATCAGCTGCTGGTGGGCGAAAACTTATCGGTCCTCATAGTGCATTCACTTTGAGCAGAGCGAATATTGATTCATCTGATTCTTCAAGAGACTTCATGAATCTTTACAACAGATACAAAAGATTACCAGTAGCCTGGTTTGCTAAGGCAAGTCAGGCAAGTACGAAGAAAATGCTCGACAAAGTACAAAGGCTGTGTGTGCATCACGGGAACTATGAGAACGGGCCCAACCAGGGTACTCGAGATCATCATAGACCTCACACCTCTACATCTAGTGATTGATAGGGTAGCCCATGAGGCCATCCTCAGAGTATCTAGAGAAGGAGCAGGCAATGAGAGAGTCAGGTTCCAGAGAGCTTGGTCCTCTCTAAATGACTACACCTCATCTGCAAACCTTCCTCGTGATGTAATGATCAAGAAAGTAAGCACTGAGAAAAACTTCAGTACATTGCTAAGCAAAAGAGAGGATTGGGAAAGGGAATACACCAACTATAATCTCAAAAAAAATACAATAAAATGGTATACAGATGGTTCCAAAACCACTACAGGAGCTGGCGCTGGGATTTACGGGTCAAGTACCAAGTGTGCACTATCGTTAGGCTCCTGTACAAGCGTCCTTCAAACGGAAATACTCCCATATCGGAAGATGTCTAAATATAAATCTAGAAAGAAACTATCAGAAGTGCGCTATAGCTATTCATACAGATAGTCAAGCTGCTATTAAAGCACTGAGCTCCTACGTCATTGACTCAAAGCTGATTTGGGAGTGCCGAAACAAACTCAATGAGGTAGGCAAGAAGAATAAGGTCTTTTTAATCTGGGTTCCCGGTCATTCGGGAATCGTAGGAAACGAAGAGGCCAATACACTGGCCAGAAAGGGCGCACAAACGCCACTCACTGGCCCAGAACCCTTCTGTGGTATAGGAAAATGCACCTATAAGAAGGAGTTTATGCTGAAGGAGAGAACCGGAAGAGAAAAACTCCCAGGGATGGATCACTCCAAAAAGTTCCTCCGAAACTTTGAAACTGCTAGATCCAAAAAATATCTGGATCTCAGTAAAAACTAACTTCACTTACTCAGTGGCTTTCTCACAGGACATTGTCGCCTAAAGAAGCATCTGTTGAGAATGGGTTTATCGGACACTGATGAGTGTAGATTCTGTGGGGAGGAGGAAGAAACTCCTATTCACCTGGTTACGGAATGCTTTGCCATTGCAAGCCAAAGGAAAGAGTGCTCTGGACAAGAAACTTGTAGAAGTGGGGAGTTATCTTCCTTGAAGCCATCCCAGATAATGGATTTCATCAAATCTCTGGAACTGGAGGGCGAGCTGTAGGAGGCGCGATGATAACAGCTCTGATAGGGGGCACAATAGACCTTAAGGTCGCAGTGAACTGTAACCTCCTTTCACTATAACTATAACTACAACAGATAGGAAAACCACCTACTAAAAACTAGGACTTTTGTCGACTGGTCAGATCAGAGACCTTCAAGATTCAATAAATTCATAACTGCCCAAGCTCCAAACCTTCAGTATGAGAGATAAACCCAGTTTTCTCATTGGAGAGCGATTTTCCACATTTGCGAAATGTGACAGAAGGGTGTGTTAGAGATTCTTCTCAATTTGAAGCAGATCCATAAAACTGGCTTGGCACATAAAAAACCGCAATTACAGGAGAAGAACGACATCGGCACATGCCCAGAATTCGTTACTCTGCGCCCATCAAAGGCCTGAGTGAGAATTCAAATAGTCGAGAAAGTGCAATAAATCCTTACGTCCCACATCCATTGTTGTGCTGTTTCGACCTCCGTAGACGACAACGCAGCGTGCTATGACTGGTGCTCAGCCCGGCACAGCGTCGACCTGATTGCGATTTATTGCTTTCCGTCTTCCGAATTAATGGGTTTTAGCCTTGTTCCGATTCCTGCCATCTTTTTTCCTCCCGGCCCGGGCGACTTATTGAACAGTCCATTGTTATTTTGCAAAAGCCGAAATAGAATTAGCCTGTCTGGGTTGCGGAAAAGGAGCTGCCGAATGTTTTCGCCGATGGTAATGAATTGTTCGCGGTGCTGAGATCTCTTCCGCTGCCGAATGAACAAAATACTTTCATTTCGGAACATTATTGAGTTATTTGCTCCATAAATCAACATGCGGGATTCGATAACTCTTCCAAACGCTTCTGATCCCTTCCAGATATTTCTTCGGCTTTCATTTCGACTGCTCATGCCTTCATCTGTATTCCTGGTCCCTTTTCAATTTCTTCTTCCTGAATAGGCAATAATTGGTCAACTTGTGTCATTCAATTCTATAGCTTCGGAGTTTTGTATGAACTGGATCTTGATGCAGGATCATAAAGATTGCCGAAGGACACTTAAGGAAGAAGACAAGAACAACAAAAAATTGTTGAAATATTTCAACTCCAACCTGAGTCTAGAGGAATTTCAGTTAATATCATTTGGCTAAGGTGTGTAGTCGTCTAACTGGTAGCTTTGGATGACTGGTCTTACAGTATGGAACTCTTCCAGCCTGAGGTATCTGTGTCTGAATGGGGACGTCATGACTCATGAACGTAATAGTATCGCCCAAATCAAGGACCTGACAGTCCTGACCCCACACTATTAATTGGGAACAACTACTCAGCGATACAGTTCAGGTCACTCTGAATTGCAGAGGAAAACGCATAAGAATGAATGTTGAGGTCAACTGGATGAAATGGAGATCTGCTGCATGAACTGAAAAAGTCCTGCACCAAGTAGCGGACCCTGTGGAACACCACTCGTATAAGACTCGTTCCGAGACAATGAACCACTGGCTCTGACCCAAAAGTCACGATCACTCAAGAATTATTTGATCTAACGGAACAGCTTTCCTCTGAAACCAAAATGATCTATACTGCTCCACAAGAGTTAGGGATATCGTATTAAATCGTTTTTGAAAGTATGTAATCTTTGAGAAAATCGCTGTAAAATCATTTAAAACTCAATAACAACTTGAATCGATCCAATAAAAATCAATTTGGGACATTTCGTCAATCTGATCCCTTTTTTTCTGAGGTTTGGTTCTTTGCATATGCTTCATGAATGTTCTTATTTTGAAATGAAGTCAGTTTATAAACGGCTTCGATTTGAAACGAGTTTTCTGAAAATACCAAGACGTAAATTAACAAACGCTGAGGCTAATAGGGCAATCGGAATGCTACAGGGTGGCCTAACTCAGGTTGTTGTAGCGGAAAGGCTCCAAGTCAGCCAAAGTGTGATATCTCGACTTTGGAATAGGTTCAAAGAGGCAGGTTCCGTGTTGGAAAGACCAAGGGTTGGTGGGCGACGAAAAACAACACCTGCTCAGGATCGTTTCATCACCGTTTCGGCGAGAAGAAACCTTACATCTACGTGTAGAATGCTACGGAATACTCTTCAAAATGAAGATGAGGTCCAAGTTTCCATCGAAACCATCAGACGACGTTTGAGAGGGGTGAATCTAGGTTCTAGACGTCCATTAAGAGGAGTTCCATTAACACGTGACCATAAGCGTCAAAGACTGGAATGGGCAAGGCAACATATCAATTGGAACGATCAATGGCGTAGTGTCCTTTTCACTGATGAATCCAGATATGAACGATTTTTAGATTCTCGAAGAATATGGGTATGGACAATCCCACGCATACCCCGTAATCGTCGCTATGTCCAAGAAGTCTGAGATGCATTCTGAAAGGGGAGTTTTATGGTGTGGGCCGGGATATGTTTCAACGTGCGCACAGATCTATACATTTGTCCTAGGTATATGACCGCCTTACACTATAGGGAGCATGTCATTGACAATGTTGTGCCAAATTTTCACTCTGCTATTGGTGAAACTTTACAATTTCTAGACGATAACGCTAGACCGCACCGTGCAGCCGTAATTGAGAATGCGCGCGAGGAGCTTGGTATTCCACATTTATCAATACCTCCGCACTCACCAGATTTGAATTGCATAGAACATGCATCGGATATGCTCCAAAGAAGATTAGATAATCATCAACCTACCCCAGAAAACTTAAATGATCTGAAAGAGCCTCTGCCCCGTTTATGGAACCAAATTCCTCAAGAGATGTTCAACAACCTCTTGTGTGGTATGCAAAGAAGATGTCAAGCTGTTATTGATGCCTGTGGAGACCATACATTGTACCTATTGATAGTCTTAAAATGCTTGAATTCTCTGGGAATAAAATTTTGTTATTTTACTGGATTTTTCTTAACCACCCTGTATACGCTGCAGACCTACAGGCTAAAATTAATTTGCAACTTGAAATCATATTAATATGAATTTTCATCGCAAAAATCTCATTTTAACTTTTTTTTGCAATATAAGTCAATATCCCTAACTGATGTGGAGCAGTTTATTATCTACCTATACATTAGGATGTTGATTCTCCAGGATGAATGTAGTTGAATCATCGAGTGTTTTGAGTTAAACACGATCCATATAATAAATCAAGTCGTATTGGCCAAGTCAAATTTATATTCCACTAGAGACGTAGCAGACTCCGTTTCTTGTTTGCCTGAATAGTTCTGGATCTAGTGGTGGCTTTTTTGAGCAGTTCGAATTATCTATTCTATTGCTGTATCAGCGCTCGGTGTCCTCAGTCTCCGTGATTTATTCATGTGTTTACTGCTCTCGAAGTTTTATGTCGTCTACTAAAGTCCGAAAGTTCTACCTAGATTTGCATTAAATCTTCCATATCTCTCCCAGTATAAATCATTGGGAATGATGAGAGTAAACGCTTTTACGGCCATCTAAGTATCTGAACAGAGAGTTCCAATGGGAATGGATGAATATAAGAATATAAAAGGGAATAAAAGAAATTCGATTCTGAATTCCATTGGTAGAAAATATAACAGTGTATGAAATAAATAATATATCATTCTATACCTACATAATATGTAGATCTGGATGAATAAAATTCATGATCGGAATTTTTTTACTCATTTCTTGAACGCAGCACCAAAACTCCAATTTTCTTCTCTTTATGTTCGAGTTTCCAAAATTCACACAGAAATTCATCAAATTCGATATTAGAAAAATTATACGAATTACAGAAGACGCCATAAATAATACAGAGAGGCCCAATTTCTCCCCGTTCAATTTCACTTGATGTCGGAGTTTTCTCACTTCAGACGAAATGGATTTTGGAGTGTTCCTCCCCTAAAGGCCCAGCATTCCTTCGACTTTGCATTTGAAGGCGATGCAAATGAGAGGAAAATAAAAGCAAGCCGAACATTTTCATTTCTTGTCGGGGTCATGAATAATTTTTGCATTCATGCTTACCGGGAACTCTCTCAGATTTTCTTTTTCAACGTATAATTTTCGGGGTCGCAAAGGAAATGTTTGCGGTTATGACGACTGGTTTATTCGATTGAGATTTGAATTTCTTCCCTGGACGTTTTTTAGTAAACTTGTGGAAATGAATGATTATTTGATGGTTTTGGTTTACTCGATATTTCATTAATTTCTCGAGACTGAAACTCATTAAATAATGCAATGTGAAAGTGACGGTAACATGGCTGTCTGTTTTTTGACAGATGTCAAAAATTTATCCCTTGGATTCTTGAATGTGAATCGACCTAGAAGGTGGATCTACAGGGTGGGGCAGAAGAACCTATTCGATTTCAAATCCCTTTTTCTCAGAAGAGAGAGCAGGTAGAGTAGTGGGGTAAAAACCGTTAGAAAGCTGGTTTTATGCCATTTGTCAGTAGTCAACATGCCTTGGTCTGGTGAACATCGTGCTTTTGTTATTGAGCGGTTTATCGAATGCGGCGGTTCGATAATTGCTACACAACGTGCTTTTCGAATTCATTTCGGACTCGGGCGTCATGATCCTGTTCCACATCACGCTACGATTAAAGTGTGGGTGTCAAATTTTAGACAGACGAGTTCAGCATTGAAAAAGAAGTCGCCTGGACGTCCCAGGACAGCAACAGGACCTGAAAACGTGGCCAATGTGAGAGCCGCGATTGAACGTTCCCCTTGTCGTTCGGCGCGAAAACATTCGCTCGCTTTGGGGATTTCCAACCGCAGTATTCGGCGAATTTTGCACCGGGACCTCAAAATGCATCCCTACAAAATGGTTGTTGCACAGAAATTAAGTGAAAGGGGCAATTGAAGAAATTCCTGTGGAAATGACGGTGAAAGTCATGGAAAGCTACCGCGAGCGCCTAAATAAGTGTATCCGCTCCCAAGGACGACATTTGAGTGATGTGCTTTTCAAAACTTAAATTTAAAAATGGCATAAAATTTGCGATATGTTAATAAAAAAAATTTTTTGACAAGCTGAGTGGTTTTAATTTTATAACGTTTTGAAATCGGATAGGTTTTTCTGCCCCACCCTGTATTTCCAAAGGGCGCTCAGAGACTCCTAACATCACGTATGTGTGAAATAGGTTATGTTTTATTGAGAGAAGCGTTTAATATTCTTAGGAAGAACATACTTCTTATAAAATTGAGTTTCCTTCTGCACACACTATTGAGAAATGAATTGTTCTTAAAAAGATCCCACCAGTTTGTTATTTCGTGAAATGAAACGAAAGCCCATCCATTCTCCCGATCGTATTTTACCTGTTGGTTCCACACGTTCTCTCGGGAACTTTTCCCATTTCCTAACATATGTAATCGTACGAGCGAAAAGAAATCGTTTTCTCGCAAAATAAGAGCGCAATAAAAATTTAAATGAGCCCATCCTTGCATTGTTTCAGGCGAGAACGTTCCGAGGGAGGAAGGGTGGGAGGGGTGCAAAATACGGCGCTTAAACTTCAGAAGAACGACATTGTTAAACATTATTTGTGTTTGGAAAGAGCGTGTAGTTACGCAGTTTAATGTTCGAACAATGCTGTATAGCTTCGCATAAAATGCCTGTGAATAGCGAAAAAACTTCGGATTTTTATGCCCCAATAAGTCCTGATGAGTTACTGTGAGAGTACCTACAGCTCTCTTTGAGCACGTTAACCTACAGGGTGTCCCAGAAGTACCGCACTTCCTTCAGGGGATCGAAAGTGAAAAATATTCTAAGCCCAAATATCCATGTTTGAAATTTTTCGATAACGTAGATAATTAGTTATTAATTAATGAAAGTGACCAATGAGGAGCGCCCAACGTAGTAAACAGAGACTAGCGTCTCGCTCTCCCGTCCCCACTGCCTACTTATTTTTCTGTCGAGCGCTCCTGATTGGTCACTTTCATTAATTAATAACTACTTAACTACGTTATCAAAACATTTCAAACATGGATATTTAGGCTTAGAATATTTTTCACTTTCGATCCCCTGAAGGAAGTGCGGTACTTCTGAGACACCCTGTATAAGCAGTCGTTGGGAATTTCAATTCATTATACAGGGTGTGGCGTAATGAATGGATTGATTATATGTCATTTGTAAAAAATAACATCATCCTTTGCGATTATTTTTGGCAGCAAGACACCAATTGAAGGAATTTTTCGATCTGTTTTTTAGATAGTTACCCTTCTTCGGCCATCATATGCATGCAGGAAAATCGAGATTCATCAGAACGACCTGATCTGATTTCAGAATGTTGTCGTTCTCTGCGCCACTGTAATCGTTGCCGGCGATGCTCAACCGTCAGAGGTAACACAAGATGGGGTCGATAATGCTGCAGTCCAAAAGACCTTATCCGGCGGTAAACCGTTCGAACAGTTACAGGATGGCCTTGTTCTCCTAACCACTCATCAGCCAAAGATCGAGTTGTCGCAAATCGGTTTCTAATGACCATAAGTCTTAGACGTCGATCTTGAACTTCATTGGTGCCCTTTCGACGTCCAGTGCCTTCCCTTCTTCGATTTTGGGCAATATCAAACCACGCTTGACAACATCTCATAACAGTAGTTGGATTTCTGTTCGTACGGTTAGCGATTTCTCGAAATGACAACCCTGCTTACCGTAGACCAATAATTCGACCTCTTTCAAATTCACTTAGCTGGCGGTAGATTCCGCGTGCACGTGCTCTAGGCATTTTAACAACAGCTGAACTTCGACTATGGTTTTCCTCGAACAGCTGGTTTGTTGTAAAATTTGAAAAATTCGCAAAAAACGACTAAAATATTTGAGTGAATTTATTCCTTGCTCTATATAGACTGAACGAAAATGAATTCGCTATCACAAAAACGCCTATATCTCTTGAACCAATTGAGAAAAAATCTAAATTTGATAATAGTCAGCTTTGTTATGAACGTCAGAAACATGTGGAACATTTACTTAGATATTTCAATTCTCTGTCGCAAAATGTCAAGCGAAGTGAAAACACGGGAATTTAAAGTGAAACTTTTTCAAAATAATCAAAAATGGAGCTTCAAAAGAATCGCAAAAGAGGCTCGCGTTCGTCCGGAAACGGTATCAAGAGTTGTTAAGCGCTTCAACGAAGATCTTACAATTAACCGCAAGGAAGAAACCGGGAGGAAAAAGGGGTTTCATAGCCCAAAAAAAGTGAAGAAAGCCATCAGCCTTTTTCAGAAGAATTATAATCTTTCAGGACGGAAAGTGGACCAAATAGTGGGTTGTTCGAAGTCAATCGTTCAGAAAATCAAGTCGAGTTGTGGGCTTAGAACCTACAAAGTGCAGAAAGTGCCACGCAGGAACGCTATGAAGAATCAAGAAGCGAAATCAAGAGCAAAGAAATTAAAAAAAGATTTCTTGAAAAATTTTTCCTGTTGCGTGATGGACGACGAAACCTATGCCTTGGCTGATTTCTCGCAACTTCTTGGTCAGGAATTTTATACTGCAGATTCTCGTGGAATGTTGACGAACAATTACGCGTGAAGAAACATGCAAAGTTTCCTAAAAAATTCCTGGTTTGGCAAGCAATTTGCACTTGTGGGAAAAGGAGCAAATTTCTCGTTGGCCAAGGCTCTGTTGACTCGAAGATATACATTGAGGAATGCTTGAAGAAGCGACTTTTACCATTTTTACGTGAGCACGATGTGTCAACAATCTTTTGGCCAGATTTAGCTTCATGCCACTACAGCAAGGCCACCAAAGAATTGTACGAAGCTATTGAGGTGGTTTTTGTCCCCAAAGAGGCCAATCCACCAAATTGCCCAGAACTCAGGCCAATCGAAAGATATTGGGCCCTGGTAAAAAGACAATTGAAGAAGACTGAGAAATCAACGAAAACATTAGCGGAATTCGAGCAAAAGTGGAAGACAGCATCCCAGAAAGTGAATGAGAACACTATAAGAAGCATGATGGGAAGAATTCCAGAAAAAATCCATGAATTTTGTAAAAAATAGTTTTGGTTTTTTTATTGTAAAAACAGTTTTCATTAGAATTAGAAGATGATTCGAAAATGAGTTTGATTTTCGAAATCGGTGAACTGATGATAAAGCTCGTGGAAACTTCCCTCTTAATCTTGATAGTCTTCAAAGTAAACGAATCTGAAGCCATGAACACTTCCCGAACAAAATGACGTTTAATCTGAAGAAGACACGACTCCACCCCAGACTTGCATCGCGAATGTGAATACCCTTCACTCTTCCCAGCCATGCATATTGTACGTATATTCAGAGTGCATTTGAGGTTCTATCACCATATACCGGCAAACTCAGGAGACGTCGAACCAGAGAGGCATCTTCCACCCTCCAAAATACCAATTTATATGCGAAAGACACGACAATATTCGGCGGCAACAAGAGGAAACGCAGGTGCATGCCGGAGCAGAAATAATAAAATGTAAATATTTGACTTGTTCGACAGCCCATTTCATATTTACATATTTCATAAAGATGCAACGTGAAACCCATTCATTCAATTATCAATTCACCATTTTAATGGGCTCTTCAGGAAGACAGCCGGCAGACGGGGCTCCTTCAAGGGTTCGGGGGTAAATGGTAAATGGAAAATCTCGCGAGATCATTAATCACGCCTTATTAAAATGTTAATCAGGGGACGGGAATTGATGAGTTCGTTTTCTACCTGCGATCCTTCGAAGGTACCATTCTTTCGATATAGACGTGAGCCATATGGTTCCGATCCGATCGACTGGACGACTGACCTTATTAATCACGATGGGTGCTCTCTTGAGCTTCGCGATAATCATCGGAAGCAGCCAGTGTGCGTACTTTCAATTTCGTTGAGGATTATATTGGATCATCTGCGAAAGGTGGAACCATTTCTCGACTCGAAGGTTAGTTGGTTCATAATCGAAGACCCGAACAATGGATTTGTTATTGTTTCAGTAGAAGATGACGTTGTTCTTTCAATTTTCTTCAATTTGTAAACAGTTCATATGCACCTCTGGTGTTTTAATTAAAAACGGTTTTGCTTGCTTCAGGAAATAATTTTAATCGAGGGGTAACAGTAAACAGATAATACGTTGAGATGAACTCCTGTATCTGAGATGGCTTCCAGAAAGTTACAACCTTGCTTCCATAGCTCACTTGTTCAAAGCAGTTAATGCGTTGGCTTCTGCCATAGAAATACTAACGATGGATATTTTCTGAGTTAATATCCACTTTAGGGCAAGGGTGTGATGCATACACTCACATTATTTTTTAACGTAGATTCAATATCTGCCATAAAAAATGGGGTCCTAATTTGAAAAAATTGATTTTTCATGATTTTGTCATCCCTAAATTTGAAAGCGATTTTTTCACCCCCTGTATCATGAATCGCGATTTCGATTTTCAAAGTGGATACATCAATCTTACATCTTGTAAAATCCCAAAAATGAAAATTCTCCATCCAAAAACCTCGAAGTTATTCTTGTTTCAGCGGAGCTCTATTTTCGATTTTTTTTTCGAATTTTCCTGCTCAGAGAGAATTTTCCAACCAAAACTGAAAAATGTTACATCAAAATAACTTGAAATTTTCTAAGGAATCTATTTCTGCAATAAAAAAATGGTGTTCTAATTTGAAAAACGGAAGTTGACGTAATTTCCGGAAAAACCGGAGGTGCTCATGCCTTGAAAATATTTTAGATTTCATCAGCATCGTGAAATACTCATAAGTGCTGAATTTCATGAAAATACGTTCAGTAGTTTCCCGTATAAATATGGGTGAGGTTCCTCGTGAAAGACCCTGTATAGTAGGTTTTCCTCAAATAACGAGTCAATCCCACAAGAAAGCAGTGAAGCCACAATCCATTTCGAAAAAAGCGAAGGCATCAAACGTAATAAAGCTTAAATCCCATCATAAATTTATGCCATGCCCACCATTGTGTTACATTTTAGTGCCCAGCCATGTGCTGTTGCAGAATTTTGGAGATCATTTCATGTGTAATAACCTTAAAGTAAATCAGAGTAGCGGAATTGATATGAAATTTGGTCGTAAAGCTCAGGGCTGGACTCTGCCTTCCGACGGCATTCAAGAAAATTGGAAAGATAGGTAAAACTGTTTCTGAATCACATTATAAAGCGAGTTTACCCCATTTTACAAGAATTTCTAGATGAGCGCAGTTTTTACATCGGTAATTTTACATAATCCATTATAAATTCACAGCATTTAAAATTCTGGAGTTGTATGGGTCTCGTAGCAAGAGTTCTGAGGATCTCTATCCGTGTCTGAGGTAGGATACAGCGAAATATCTAATGCACTTACACTCTGTTATAGTTAGATCTCTGTCATATATTTGTATTAATCGGTGGAAACTTGAGTATTTTGGATATTCCATTTCATCCATGGTTAATGTCATTGATATGTCAGTTCTGTAATTGAACCATGATGAACAATTCCTTACTGACGTAACTCTGCCTTTCATTGATGAGGGGTTCCCATATGCGTCTATAATTAATCAATGCCTTTGATAACCTGAGACCTGTAGGCGTTGTAGATCGTAACACATTCCCAATTCGTTTTATCTGAATTTTGGATGGATATCCTCGACGACTTCTTCATTAGCTTCAACATCAAAGCTTTAAGTTAATTTCAAGGCCTAAGTTCCCCATTAATAATATCTACAAAATTCCTGTTTTTCGTTCCGAGCTTGTACCGTCGACATCCATTTTTCAACAGACTACACGCTTACCCTTGTATTCAACGCTTCACATTCTGGAGCGAACATCAAATATTCATCCTCTTGTCGACTCATATCCTACGAACGCAGTATCGGATTACTATTAAAATATCTCTTTTGTGAATGGAGCATTTAGACTATCCTATTTCTCAACAGAAAGCGTTCCGAAAGATCAAAGATAAACACCCAATTTTGTCGGGCCGTTTTATTAAACGTCTTATTATTTTGGTGGAGTTTGAACGATACTGTTATTTGAATTTTATTCAGAAATGGAGCTATTTTGTACCGTTTCTCTTGGACTTAGTTGCAATTTGATCATGGGTTTCGGTTCGTAGACTGACAAGTTTGAGAAGATGTGAATTTTATTTCGATGAAACACGAGGAAATGATGGTCTGGAATTTTTGTGGGTAGTGAGAATTTCCCACCCGATTCTAGGATTCTTGCTGATTCCATAAAATTCAAATCAAGAAAAGTATTTTCACTTGGGTCCAGAGTAAAGTCATGTACATATACATGTAAGATTATTCTAGAAGAAAATGATAATGCAGTATTTACCTTTAGAATAACTTTTCACACGTCACTATGTTCTGCACAGGTGCAATGCTGTAGTACCCATGGTTTCGCCACTCTGTAAAACCTTGTTTTGTTCACTCTGTTAATTTGTACTCTAATTCATTCGTTTGGAATGTTCACGTAGATGTTGTAAGTACTCCAACTAAACTGCTCCACATGAGTTAGGGATATTGATTTTTGTGATGAAAATTCATATTAATATGATTTCAAGTTGCAAATTAATTTTAGCCTGTAGGTCTGCAGCATATATGTACATGGTGGTTAAGAAAAATCGAGTAAAATAACGAAATTTTATTCCCAGAGAATTCAAGCATTTTAAGACTATCAATACAATGTATGGCCTCCACGGGCATCAATAACAGCTTGAAATCTTCTTTGCATACTACACACGAGGTTGTTGAATATTTCCTGAGGAATTTGGTTCCATAAACGGGGCAGAAGCTATCTCAGATCATTTAAGGATTCTGGGGTAGGTTGATGATTATCTAATCTTCTTTGGAGCATATCCCATGCATGTTCTATGCAATTCTAATCTGGTGAGTGCGGAGGTATTGGTAAATGTGGAATACCAAGCTCCTCGCGCGCATTCTCAACTGTGGCTGCACGGTGCGGTCTAGCGTTATCGTCTAGAAATTGAAAAGTTTCACCAATAGCAGCGTGAAAATTTGGCACAACATTGTCAATGACATGCTCCCTATAGTGTAACAAGACTTCTTGGACATAGCGACGATTACGAGGTGTGCGTGGGATTGTCTATACCCTTATTCTTCGAGAATCTGAAAATCGTCCATATCTAGAATCATCAGTGAAAAGGGCACTACGCCATTGATTGTTCCAATTGATATGTTGCCTTGCTCATTTCAGTCTTTGACGCTTATGGTCTCGTGTTAATGGAACTCCTCTTAATAGATGTCTAAAACCTAGATTCACCTCTCTCAAACGTCGTCTGATGGTTTCGATGGAAACTTGGACCCCATCTGCATTTCGAAGAGTATTTCGTAGCATTCTACAGGTAGATGTATGGTTTCTTCTCGCCGAAACGGTGATGAAACGATCCTGAGCAGGTGTTGTTTTTCGTCGCCCACCAAGCCTTGGTCTCCCTGAACCTATTCCAAAGTCGAGATATCACACTTTGGCTGCCTTGGAGCCTTTCCGCTACAACAACCTGAGTTAGCCCACCCTGTAGCATTCCGATAGCCCTATTAGCCTCAGCGTTTGTTAATTTACGTCTTGGCATTTTCAGAAAACTCGTTTCGAATCGAAGCCGTTGATAAACTGACTTCATTTCAAAATAAGAACATTCATGAAGCATATGCAAAGAACCAAACTTCAGAAAAAGGCGACCAGATTGACGAAATGTCTCATACTGATTTTTATTGGATCGATTCAAGTTGTCATTGAGTTTAAAATGATTTTACAGCGATTTTCTCGAAGATTACATACTTTTAAGAATGATTGAATACGATATCCCTAACTCTTGTGGAGCAGTATAATTGTCATAGTCAAGAAGAATTAAAAATATGATCGCAACCACTGATGGAAATATCCACAAATGCCTGAACTGCCTACCATCCTTCGGGAAACAAGCAGCAAACCACAGTTCCGTTGGATTCTTGATTGCGAATCTACCTACAAGGTGGATCCACTTACAGGGTGGATGAACGAGCGCTCAAGAGCTCCTGACTTCATGTCAGAGCTTTAGGTGTTTCGAATCGAAAAGGATCGATGATTTTCGTGATGACGAATGAGGAAACATTCTCAAACTTCCGGTTCGGGTATGCCATAAGCATGACCCCCAATTTCCGCGAACGATCCTATCGCTCCTCATCGTCTATCGCAATTATTCGTGCAGAAATTCTCGGAAGAACTTCAGAAGTCCGATATTTCACACGTACCGACGAAGCCACGTAACGTATTCGTCTTTTTTCTGCGTTGCGGTCGATCTTCAGACGTCTGAGATATGGTTTTCTCAAAGTTGGCGTTATTAATATTCGTGGATTGCTTCATTGCCCAAACCGACGGTTGAAAAGGGTTAGAAAGAGATCCATTGCATCTAGACCGCAACCCGTTGCGTTTGTAGTATCTGAATTTCGAGAAACCTCGTTTAGGACATTAATAACACGGTTCGGATCTGTCGAGGCGGCTGTGGTAACAATTTGTTTAGGTATCTTGTGGTCGACCGGTGTTGGATTTGTCTCAGCATCCTTTTCATTTTTGTTTTGACGTGAATTGTCTGCGGTATCTAACGATTGTTGTGGTTAGATCGTAAATAACGATAGGAATGATTCTTCGGTTGGGAACTTGACAGGAAATTTTACTTCGTGCAGGATTATTCCTGGTATATGCTGCGACTCACATCAAAACTTACGAATTATTACCTGTTACCTTCTACAGAGTAAATTGAGAAATCCCAAACGCAAAATTCCACATACAGAGTGTAACAGCCAAATGGAATAAATTCGAAAACGAATAAATGAGGGGGTGTTAGGAAAAACGCTCGGACAGGTCGATTTGTAATTTTAAACACGCATATTTTTCAAGAAAATAAAATTATATAGGGTGTTCCATGCGACCGTGGCCAATACCAACTTTCTTATTTCAAATGCAACCCTCTGTATATTATTTATTTTTTGGATTCTTCAGAAAATTCTAGACATAATTCATGTACGATGTCCTATACCTATCTTCAACTTTTTCGGAAATATCAAGTGTTTTCTGATTTTTTACAAAAATTAACATTTTAAATGAAAATTATTTTATTTCACAATTTCGATACATTACACTCAATACTTATTTCCCATTTACCTCTTGATATGAAGAAAGTAAGCAAAAACCATTACTGAGAAGAAATAAAAAAAAACGAAAACAGATTTGTTTATTCTCATAGCCTTAGTAAGACGTTGTTTGTTCGCGGTGAGCATTTTGAACATTTCCTATATTGACATTAATGTTTTTTTTTGTTTTTTTCTTAATAATTACGCAATAATCAGTATTACTTATTAGTTTTTAAGTGTAATGTACCGAACTTGTGAAATAAAATAATTTTTATTTAAAACGTTGATTTTTGACATAAATCTTAAAACACTTAATACTTCCGAAATAGTTAAAGATAGGTATAGAGATATTGTGTCTAGAATTCTCTGAAGAATCCAAAAAATAAATAATATACAGGTTGCATTTGAAATAAGAAAGTTGGTATTGGCCACGGTCACATGGAACACCCTTTATAATATTATTTTCTTGAAAAATATGCGCATTCAAAATTACAAATCGACGTGTCCGAGCGTTTCTCCCAACACGCCCTCATTTATTCATTATCGAATTTATTCCATTTGGCTGTTACACTCTGTATAGAGTAAACACCAGTCATATTATGCCATCATTAGTCTATAAAAAGAGGAGACGCACATTTCAATAATAAATAGTGAAGCCAATTTTCAAAACCATAGATCAACTGGGTAACTGTACTACAACGGAATCAGAATGTAGGATTTCATTTGTTCAATTGTTGAATATCTCTGTTATTTCTGAATTTCGTGTGTTGAACGCTTTATATTGTGCCCAAGATAAGCGTGACAATTTTGCTTTGCATTGTATGATTTCCATGTGTAAGCTTTCGAGTCTTGAATGTGAAACCTTTAGTTATAGTTGAAAAGAAGTGCAATATGAGATTTAACATTTTTACCATTTCGTGGAATAAGATGAATGTACCAGGTTAGGCTAAAGTGTTTCTTTGCAGCTTTTCATAAATTATGATGCTTAAAGATGCACTTAGCACTCGCCTATTTCATTGGCACTAGAAGTAACACCTTTTTTCTCAAATGCAAATTGAGGGCGGAACCAAGAATTAACGTTAAGGGCATAATTGGGGTAAGAGTTAGTTGTGAGTTGAGAACAGAGTTCCTACTGGAGTCGATAGAGAGTTAGCCGGAGGTAGTTATTGCTATTAGAGACGGAATCAGATGTTCAAGACGTTTCGCTATTTCAATTTTTTGTAACTAATGACGTTTTGTTTTGAACAGTGTCGTCATCAGAATATCATGTAGAAAAAGTTAAATATGGATTTATTCCTTAATATTCTCAGCAAACTACGTTGAAAATGATTCGTATGTATGTTTGTGGTAAATTAGACTATGTATTTGAATTCTGATTTGAGTTCACACAGGTATGTTCTACTTTTATCATTTCTAAGTAACATTGGCGTAGATTTTCGATTTTTTTAATTTCACTTCTCAGATTCCCGTCTGATATTGAGAGGCGTAAAAATGAATTTAGCTGACTCTGTTCACCTGACTCAGAATCTGTTTCAATTTTTGGAACATTGTATGGATTCGTCAAAAAGCTTTAATTCCCCTGGTTGTGTAACAGAATAACGATACTAGTTTGCATCATTTGGTGCGAGATTTTGAGATTTTTTCACAGCGTCAGTCGTATTCTGATAAGTGTGGTAGAAGAGTTATGTTTATTGGGAATATCTTATTCCTTTAAAAACATTATAATAACGACATTTAACATAAACCATATAACACTACGAACCTATCATCCTCGACCACCCTTGGTGGTAAATGACCAGCTGGAATCGATGTTAATTCATTTTTATGTGACATTATTTCCAACTACCACTTAGGCATACAAAGCATAAACATTATCCTAATAACAGGTACGCAAAGAATAGACAACGTGGGCTAGAAGGACATTGTGCTGGCTCATTATCAAGTCCATTCTTACGTGGTCCTCCATAATTTATAACTTCATGAAGGAATATATTATATGTATTCTGTGTTTAGGGCGTACAACTACGACTATGCGTTGTCCACGTCCTAGTACCGATACAAATGACCCTTATGCATCCATTTATCAAGTAACCCTAGAGTCGACCATATTCTAACGAAACACAATGAAGTTGGTCATCCACCCGCATACGGTAACGATGTCTCTCGTTTATTCAGATAACCAAATCTCTCTATGGCCGTGAATTCGTGTCCTTTTGAAAGATTGAGCACCGATTCAGTCTGTGTTACTCGACCACTGAGTTTAATTAATAACACTCGAGTGAGGATGGCAGATTTGTTTCCTCTCTTGACTGTGAAATGGGCCTCCCGACTACTGGTGAGACTTGATTATTTGAAATTAACAATGGAAAATGCGATGAGGGGACGCAGATCAATTTCCTCTCATTATCGGTCGTGATGGATCTAGAAAAAAGTTTTCGTATATCTGTGGAGAATGCCATTTCTTTATTTTCGAACTGTAGATCTGTCATACTGTGCGGAATCACAGCCGTCTGTATAACGGTCATTGAATGACTGCGCTAACTACAGCTCGTCCTCCAACTCCAGAGCAATGGGCTCCAGTGTCTGAAAGGGCTTCAAGGAGGTTAAGACTTCATATAATTTTATTATCCAGGGTGAGCTGGCTTGCAGTGATGAGATCTGCATCTTTAGAGAGGACCAGGCTCTTTGATTCTCTGATTACGTGTACCTTCCCTAGATATTCTTAGGAGAGCCTCATGGGCTTCCCTATTGATAACTAGATGTAGAGGAGTGAGATCTTTGTTGACCTCAACTGCTCTTGTCGGCACGTTTTCATGACTCTATGATCCAAACACAGGCAAGTCTTGTGCTCGTAAAGAGTAGCGCGTAAAGGGAAATATGGCATCGGGGTATCGAGTTTGAATCATAGAGTGTTCGTACATTAGATCTTACTCTATAGAACTTTGAAGTAGATCATATAGTCATATAATAATGTCAATTCATAGGGTGCAAATTCAATTTGCTCATATCCATATAATGAGATCTTGAAGATGTCTTCTAATGAATGTTCAGTTTTTTGTCGATGTACTATGCTTAGTGGAGCTTGTAAGGTATCGACACTGATCAATGTAAGGATAGAAGTTGCAAAATGCAAGCATTCTGTTCTCTACAGTCGTTCAGTCGTACGATCTATGAGTCATTATTCCCCGAATAGAAAACATAACTCAATATCACACAGATCCTTTTCAAAGTTCGGCTTTTTTATATCAAACCTCCTCTGCGCCCAGCTCAATCATTATCCAATTGATAGTTTGGTTTTAATTGAACTGCGTTGAGCTATTTATACACATACTCCGGAAGATTTGTGACCTCCCGCGCCATAAATCAGACCGGTGAAATATTTGGAGCTGTTAAGTTGTCAAAAGTACCGCCCGTTATCGAATTGGGAACTATAAAAATTCTAATTGTTTTAATTTGGACGGTCCAATCCGATGGGGGATAGAGAGGTTGCGAGAGTTTTTTTTTATAATTGTTGGCTGCAATGTTTAACACGTCCAAAAGGGTTCCCACGATTCTTTTTACGAATTACAGAGCTATTCGATCTTCTAGTGATGTATGAAAAAAATTTTTGAGTCTTGATAGGAATTTTCTGATTTCGAGCAAAAGCGAGAAATTCTTGACTGATTTATTTTACTCTTACGCATTGTATTCTCGAATTTGTTGCATTTTCAATTCAACATTCCTTCTTTCGTAACCTATTAAAAATATATGTATCCTTTCTTGTGTGCTTGAGTTATTATCTGATTTTATTCTCTTTGCTTTTTCTTTACTATAATCTTCTACAATCTAGTATCATTTTAATGGGCTCATTCTGAGGGAGTTCCATTGAATGACAACCAGGATTTCATTATGTAGGTAAATATAAAATAACGTTCTCCTCCACTCTTATAACCAGAAACTGACCTGTAGTGTTTCGAAACCGAAAATTGAATCCGTTCTTCCCTCTTATTAAATTTACAACGCTGGGGAGCGTGAATCGGCCGAAACAGTTTATGTATATATTGTGTTTTACACACAAGAGAATGGACGCCCACGAATCTATTTATGTTTATTTTAACAAGGGGTTGGTTCTTTTTGTATGTAAATCACCTCGAGTTTATGAATAAGAGGAGGTCGTAACCATAAATATATTTCGTGAGCACTCTCGCGGTCCATCACTGTTTCTTTTAGCGCGTTATCTTGTTAGGTGCAGTTATGGGCTACCAGTGGCGTTCCATCATCGCATTAATACCTACCTCACATTTTTTTCTCACATGAAATTTAAACGGTATTATCTAGATTTACGAAGTTCAAGATCGAGAGGCAGTCTCGAAAATTCTGACTGATAACTGCATGGTATTGCCATTTGGCAGGCGACACAAAAATGAACACGTCGCTTTCTGATGACGTCATGTGAAGTTCGCGTGAAGTGGGCAATTTTAAAGATTTGAATTTGAGCGCGAACAATTATAACATGCATAATTTGTGGATGTAATGCCTTAATTTCAATATTCGTGAGATCGGTTTTATGCCATTGATACCTAGGTATTTAATTAAATTAAAATACCTATATACAGGGTGTTTCACCATAAACTGGACAAACATATATAGCCGTGTAGTTGACACCGAGAAAGTCATTTTTGCCTCATGACATATACCCCGTTTTCGACGCATAATCGAGATACAGGGTGCTTAATGTTAACTTTGAGCAATATTCTGATAACTGTTGTCAGTTACGCGTGATATTTGAAATAACGGTTCCTGGTCACATCTTAGTATTTTTGAGGGCTCAATAGAATTGTGGTGTAGAATTTTGCAAAAAAAAATTCAAAATGGCGGAAAACCTGCAAAGTCGGAATTTTTTTTTCTCGGTTGCCAATTTGGAAAGCATAATCTCAACGTACTCAATTTTCTAAGATTTTCCGTGAAAAAATTTTTTCAAATTTCGAACTCAACTTTTTTTTTTACATGTCTTCAGTGAAAAAAAAATTTCACCCAAAATTTTTGAAATTTTCCATGGTTGAACTATCTTTGATTCTGAATACTTGGGTGGAAACAGAATGAAAAAATATCAATCGGTTTTCTTTTTGTAGCCTTCCGAAGATTACGCTAGATTTACTTTCCTAATTTTTATTTGAGAAACTGGAGGCCGTACGGAAGTCAAAATTGTGCTGCTGGGCTGCCAGAATGACCCAGATTGAAATATGAAATTATAACCAAAAAAAAATTTTTTCGAAAAAAAAAAAATTATTGAAAAAAAAAATTAATTTTTTTTTATTTTTCCAAAACACTCTGGTGAGGTTCGAACTCTACACTCTCGATTAACTAGTGTTGCTTTGGTAACGGAGATTTAGAGGAATAGAATTAATCCAATTCATACTCGTAGAGTTCGATTCCTACCAAAATTTTTTGAAAAAAGTTTTTTTGGTTTATAATTTCATATTTTTATCCAGATCATTCTGGCAGCCCATCAGCACAATTTTGACCTCCGTACGGCCTCCGGTTTCTCAAATGAAAATTAAGAAAGTACACCGAGCGTAATCTTCGGAAGGCTACAAATAGAAAACCAATTGATATTTTTTCATTCTGTTTTCACCCAAGTATTCAGAATTGAAGATAGTTCAACCATGAAAAATTCCAAAAATTTTGGCCGAAATTTTTTTTTCACTGAAGACATGTAAAAAAAAAGTTGAGTTCGAATTTTGAAATTTTTTTTTACGGAAAATCTTAGGAAATCGAATACGTTGAGATTGTGCTTTCCAAATTAGCAACCGAGAAAAAAAAATTCCAACTTTGCAGGTTTTCCGCCATATTGAATTTTTTTTCGTAAAATTCTACACCACAATTCAATTGAGCCCTCAAAAATACTAAAATGTGACTAGAAACCGTTATTTCAAATATCACGCGTAACTCACAACAGTTATCAGAATATTGCTCAAAGTTGACATTAAACACCCTGTATCTCGCTTATGCGTCGAAAACGGGGTATATGTCATTAGGCAAAAATGACTTTCTCGGTGTCATCTACACGGCTATATATGTTTGTCCAGTTTATGGTGAAACACCCTGTATAATTAACACTAAAAACCCTTATCATGAATATGTGGTGAAAAAAAATCTGATAATATGTGCTGTAGCATTCAGTGCCACTTTTGTGTTATATGCTTTCATAACTACGAATGTAGTTTAGTTGCAACAATTATTGCATACAAGCAGTGTTGTGCAAGCACATACCTACATTATATTTGCATAACATTTCAGTAACAATACTAAAAAATTAGTCATTCCCATCCCATCTGAAGAAGTCGAGCACTTAGCTGAAAATATTTCTGCCTCTAATTCGAATAATAAAATAAAGGTGATTTAAACTTAATTAATTCATTATTAGAAATATTAAACAAAGTCAATGATTACAACGAATCTCAGTTTAAATTCATGCAGCATCATTTGAATGCCATAAAATCTGCAAGTGCTTTGACTTCATTCTGAAATTTTGAGCAAACATCAGAAGAATATGAACCTTCCAACAAAAAAGTTCAAAAGCAGGACAATTTATTTTCTACTAAGAAAAGGAGGAAAAGGAATATCAATTCAGTTGGGAAAAACCCACTCTAGAAGAAATTGATACCTATTATAAAAGAGACAATATCAGGATCTCTTGTGGCATCAACAAACAGCCATAATGATCTTTCTTATTTGTAGCAAATAGTTGAAATTTTCATTGACTGACCTTAATCAATTAATAGACAATTTTTTTATTCAATTATGATCTGTTGTAATATACAGAGTGTTTCACCATAAACTGGACAAACAGACGACACAGAGGAAGTCATTTTTGCCTTATGACATATACCCTGTTTTCGACGCATAAGTGAGGTACAGGGTGTTTAATGTCAACTTTGAGCAATATTCTGATAACTGTGGTCAGGTATGCGTGACATTTGAAATAACGGTTACTGGTCAAATCTTAGTATTTTTTAGGGCTCAATTCAATTGTGGTGTAGAATTCTGAAAAAAAATTTAAAATGGCGGAGAGCCTGCAAAGTTGGAATTTTTTTCTCGGTTGCCAATTTGGAAAGCACCATTTCAACGTACTAGATTTTCTGAGATTTTCCGTGAAAAAATTTTTTCAAAATTCGAACTCAACTTTTTTTTACATGTCTTCAGTGAAAAAACAATTTCGTCCGAAATTGTTGTGTGGTTGTGGTGTTCATGGTTGAACTATCTTTCATTCTGAATACTGAGGTGAAAACAGAATGAAATAATATCGATTGGTTTTCTTTTTGTAGCCTTCCAAAGATATTACACTCGGAGAACTTTCATAATTTTTATTTGAAAAACCCGTACGAAGACCAAATTTAGGCTAATTAGCTGCCAGAGTGACCCGGACGTAAATATATGAATTAATAAACCACAAAAATTTTTTTCAAAAAACTTTGGTGCGAATCGAAATCTCCACTTTCGATTTACTAGCGTCGCTTTGGTAACGGAAACTTATAAGATTAAAATAAACCCAATTCATACTCGAGAGTTCGAATCCTACCAAAGTTTTTTGAAAAAAATTTTTTTGGTTTGTAAGTTCATATTTCTGTCCGGGTCATTCATTAGCACAATTTTGGCCTTCGTACGGCTTCCCGTTTTTTTGAATAAAAATTATGAAAGTTCTCCGAGCGTAATTTTTGGAAGGCTACACAAAGAAAACCAATGGATATTATTTCATTTTGTTTTCACCTCAGTATTCAGAATGGAAGATAGTTCAACCATAAAACATTTCAACAATTTCGGCCGATTTTTTTTTTCACTAAAGACATGTAAAAAAAAAGTTGAGTTCGAATTTTGAAAAAATTTTTTCACCGAAAATCTTAGAAAATCTAGTACGTTGAAATAGTGCTTTCCAAATTGGCAACTGAGAAAAAAAAATTCCAACTTTGCAGGCTCTCCGCCATTTTGAATTTTTTTTTTCAGAATTCTACACCACAATTGAATTGAGTCCTGAAAAATACTAAGATGTGACCAGTAACCGTTATTCTAAATGTCACGCATAACTCACCACAGTTATCAGAATATTGCTCAAAGTTGACATTAAACACCCTGTATCTCGCTTATGCGTCGTAAACGGGGTATGTGTCATAAGGCAAAAATGACTTCCTCTGTGTCATCTACACGGCTATATATGTTTGTCCAGTTTATGGTGAAACACCCTGTATAGTTAAGAATTAGATAAAAATTACTTATGTTCGGTTCTATTTATTCATTGTTTTTCAGTTTTATAAATCCAACATCGGCTATGAGTGTATTAGTGTACCCAATAAAAATCTTCTGTTCTTAGGTATAAAAATACCTATTTCCATCATGCACTTTCTAATAATACAGTAAAGTTGATTTAAATTCTGAGGGTGTACATAATTGACATGGGCGTAGCTAGCCTTTTTTCCTGGGGGGGGGCCTGACGGGGCACAGTGGAAAACGAGCAAGGAAAAACAAATGTGTTTTTCAGTAAGGGGGGGGGGCACCGTGGATTCTGGGGGGGGCCGTGCCCCCCCAGGCCCCTCCCTATCTACGCCCATGATAATTGAATGTGTTGAACAAGATGATTGACTTATTCCTATTGAGAAATATATTCAATTCATGCCACATTATATACCTTAATATATGGAGAAATAAATCAATTTCTTCGTAGCATTTGCATGGTCGATCAAATCAATTTATTAAAACTTATTTACATCATATTTTCAAGTATAAAGCTTTTCTATCTATATTGAGAATCCACATCATGTGATACAATAATTAAGACATCTATTAATTTATACCGTAAATAACATACTACCATCAGAGACAACCCTACGATTAAGAATTATAATTCTGAGCCATCCAGAGAATGAGAGAAATAATCTCGTTTAAAATATCTCAATGCATAATCTCAGGTTAACTCTGGTGTTCAGGAATTTAAAATTTCCCGCTAAGTCGGCTCGGTTCGGTAGGCGTTCCGAAAACGTACGAACTATGGTAACGAGCATGCCCGAAGCGAGGTACGTCCTGCATTTAACTCGTTACTCGCGACCTTCACGTGACGTCATCAGAAAGCGACGTGTTCATTTTTGTGTCGCCTCCATTTGGCACTTGGCAGTATTCACTGCAGAAACATAGTCATTCGATATTGCGTCTTGTTGCCATAAGTCAACATATTATTTGTTTACATTTGTGTGGCTAGGAGGTAGATTTACACTATTTTCATTTTTCTTAGCTGTATCAGATGAGATTGTTCCCTGGATCCAATGAGGTGTATTAATTTGAACCATTTATCACTGAATTGGACATAATAAAGGTGTTTCAAATTGCGCCGTTTTTCTTTAGAATAAATAAAACACATAATTTGCATTCATTTTCAAAAACTTTCAGTGAAGTAATTGAAGTATCAGTTATGAAATTTATGTACGAAAAATAATATCTGCCAAATGGCATCCTCTTGCAGCTCTACAGACGTCCACTCTTTTGTTAAAATTTTCAATGACATTTTGACATAATTGAGGCTCATCTCACTAATGACACGAATAATTTCATCCTTCAGTTCAGGAATCGATTGTTGATTATTCTTATACAGGGTCTTTCACGAGGAACCTCACCCATATTTATACGGGAAACTACTGAACGTATTTTCATGAAATTCAGCACTCATAAGTATTTCACGATGCTGATGAAATCTAAAATATTTTCAAGGCATGAGCACCTCCGTTTTTTCCGGAAATGACGTCAACTTCCGTTTTTCAAATTAGAACACCATTTTTTTATTGCAGAAATAGATTCCTTAGAAAATTTCAAGTTATTTTGATGTAACATTTTTCAGTTTTGGTTGGAAAATTCTCTCTGAGCGGGAAAATTCGAAAAAAAAATCGAAAATAGAGCTCCGCTGAAACAATAATAACTTCGAGGTTTTTGAATGGAAAATTTTCATTTTTGGGATTTTTCAAGATGTAAGATTGATGTATCCACTTTGAAAATCGAAATCGCGATTCATGATACAGGGGGTGAAAAAATCGCTTTCATAGTTAGGGAAAATCGTGAAAAATCAATTTTTTCAAATTAGAACCCCATTTTTTTATGGCAGATATTGAATCTACGTTAAAAAATAATGTGAGTGTATGCATCACACCCTTGCCCTAAAATGGATATTTTCTGAGTTAATATCCACTTTAGGGCAAGGGTGTAATGCATACACTCCAATTATTTTTTAACGTAGATTCAATATCTGCCATAAAAAAATGGGGTTCTAATTTGAAAAAATTGATTTTTCACGATTTTGACATCCCATTTTGAAAGCGATTTCTTCACCCCCTGTATCATGAATCGCGATTTCGATTTTCAAAGTGGATACATCAATCTTACATCTTGAAAAATCCCAAACATGAAAATTTTCCATCCAAAAACCTCGAAGTTATTCTTGTTTCAGCGGAGCTCTATTTTCGATTTTTTTTTCGAATTTTCCCGCTCAGAGAGAATTTTCCAACCAAAACTGAACAATGTTACATCAAAATAACTTGAAATTTTCTAAGGAATCTATTTCTGCAACAAAAAAATGGTGTTCTTCTAATTTGAAAAACGGAAGTTGACGTCATTTCCGGAAAAAACGGAGGTGCTCATGCCTTGAAAATATTTTAGATTTCATCAGCATCGTGAAATACTTATGAGTGCTGAATTTCATGAAAATACGTTCAGTAGTTTCCCGTATAAATATGGGTGAGGTTCCTCGTGAAAGACCCTGTATACCTGGCTTTTTACATTTCCCCAAAGAAAATTGTCCAACGTTGTCAAATCACATGATCTTGGTGGTCAATTGACATCACCGTTTCTGGAGATTATTCGTCCAGGAAATTGTTTTCTCGATAAATCAATTGTGCCATTTGCAAAGTGTGGTGTAGCGCCATCCTGCTGAAAGCAAAAGTCCTCTAGATCAATATTCATTAATTCATGCCAGAAAAATTTGATAATCATCCGACGGTATCGATCATCATTGACAGTCACAGCTTCACCATCAATATTTTCAAAAGAGTAAGGTTCATTTACACCACCTGACCATAATTCACACCGAACAGTGACTTGTTTAGGATGCGTAGGTTTCTCATGAATAATTCGTAGATTTTCCTCACCCCAGATAAGACAATTTTGATTATTGACACAGCCACCAAGTTCAAAATGTAACCCATTGGAAGACATGATTTTTTGAGAAAAATCAGCTGGTTGTTCATTGATGAAATTGACAGATGAACGACGTTTTAAATGATCTAATGGCTTTAGTTCCTGTGTTATTTGAACCTTATATGCCTTCAGAACTGAATCATTGTGTGAAATACGCCAAATTGTTGTGAACGTCGTCTAATGGACATTTCAGGATCTTCAGCAACACTTTCACGAACCAAATCAATATTTTCTTGTGAACGACCGCTGCGACTGTATTTTTCACTTTTTTGGTCTTCCACCGAACCGGTCTCTTGAAATTTTTCAGTGATTCGATCAATAGTGCTTTCAGAGGGACAATTATGTGAATTTTAAAATTCACGTGATTCTCTAAAAACACTTTTCACAGAACGCTGATTTTCATAAAAAATTTCAACAATTGGAACGCGTTGTTGCATCGTGTACGAAGCCATTTTTATAAATGTCATAATCACACTTCTTAAATGTCGAAATAACCAGACGATTTCAGTGCGTCATCTATAAGTATTTTATTTATTCTCAAAAAAATCGCGCAACTTGAAATATCCTTCAACTTTGTATATTTGTATATTTACACATTTCGGTACGTAGCCATTTGGCAACATTAGAAATTCAAGTGGATGGATTGACTGCGATTGCTGATTGCTCGTAAAGTCAAATCGCTTAATTCTATGTATCAACCCCTTTCATCACCATCAATCTTTTCAAGGGTTGAATTCAATTTCAGAGGGAATTATTAATTGCATTTCTACAATAAAATCTGAAATTCCTTCACGGAAAGTCACTCTTCAATTTCAAACCTCCAAAAACATTAATTCTATCGCGAATCATCACAATCGTAAACAAAAATGGAAGATGAGATCCGGGCCACATCCCTTTCTGGTCTGCTTCTGCATCTTACTTCCATTTCGATAAATTTCACGTGGCGGAGATTCCTATTATCGAGCCAGATGTTGTAGAAAGCATTCCCTAATAAATCAAATAAATATACGTTTAGTAGCTGGCTGTTATTGCCAAAAAGCAAAGCCCAATAATTCTTCGTTATATCTTCGATGGTGATAAAATTCGCAAAGCGAATGGAATCAGGATCCTCCGCAGTGTGGGTTGAATTTTATCTCTCAATATAATATGTATTTGTTCTATTCTATATTACAATTAAACGGTAACTCTGTGGTCCGGCCCGGGAATCTGTCGAAAAAGTGGGTCCAGAAGAAACTTAAAATCGCAGCGAAGCTGCGATACAGGAGAGGAATTTTTAAACGGTCGGAAAGATCGATTCGTACGTGGGCGAAATTTCGATCCTATAGGCGAGGTAGAAGTATTTTTAAAAAATTCGCGAAAATCGCAAAAAAATCCGGCAAAGAGGGCAATTTTATAATCGATAAAACTTTTTTCACGGATATCCTGGCCGTGATGTAAATATACGGATCGAAAGAAGAAAAGTCAATGCAAAATAGCTTGGTATTGATATTTTCCATATTTTTCCCATTTTCTCAGGAAAATTGATCAAAGTTTGACATTTCTCCCATAAAATCACCCGAGTTCTACCGATGAGGATAACTCCTTAAAAGGTAGATCTGCTGGCCCATACTAGCGTTTTCACTCTATACCAAGGAATTTTTTCATTTTTATACAGATTCAATATTACCTACCTTTCGGCAAATATCTTCTAACCGAGGCCGAATTTCAAAGGTTGCTATTTCGAAATATCAACGAATAAAACAGCTGTTATGTTCATGAAGACAATAAGCTTTAAACCAAACCGATAACAACTCAAGCGCCGGTATTGAGATGTACCCACCGTCAATGGCTGAATTGGAAGTGAAAAAACGATTCATCACTTCATCGATGGTATCTGAACGAATTTATGTCGGTGTTAACTCCTCAACAACAAACCGATAGAGTCAATTTAGAGGAGAGTATAATTCCTTGTATCAATATGAGCATGAAGAAAAAATGGCAGCAGATATAATAAACATTCATCGAAAAGACCGCCAATTATTCTGTAAGTTATTGGATTGGCTACACGGTTCTTCCATTCACAATAAATAAGCATATAAAGAAATAAATAATGCAGTAATAAGATGTTAACGCTGTGAAAAATAATAAGTGAGATTACGAACTCGTTGGTCAGTTGGCAGCAATTGATGGTGCATGCAGCAAAATCTTCGTGTATGGGATTCACGGAATTCGTGCTAGAAAAACGAGAATTGAGAGATTACCAGAAGGATGAGAAGGAGGAGACTGTTTATTCGAATCCTTTTCCTGAATTATGAACACATAGATACTTCTTAATAACAATTAATTCTCATGAAACTTATACGAAGTATTTCACAAAACATGAAGCCAACACAACTCGTGTTCTTGCTGAAATAAGGCCTGAAATACTCAAAAAAGTGGTCCAAAATTATTGGTCTGGTCAAATGCGGTTCCTTAGAGTTAGTCGTGGTGGAAATACGCCGGAAATTAATCATAAAATATACGAGGATGTATTGATATCTAGTTAGCATAGACCAGTTCCATGCATAAACAAAATGGTGTGATACCATATCAACGAACAATAACTTATAAGAAGTGTCAGTGTTTTCGACGTCAAGAAAGTAAACCAGAGTTACGCAATAAATTAAAAAAAAGATGTCCACCGAAATTGTAAAAATCGAAGAATTGGAGTATCGAGCCATCATCGAGTACCTGTATTTAAAAAGGTTAAGAGGAAAGCAGATTTACAAAGATATGCTTAATACCCTTGGTGATCAATGTCCTTCGTATGCGGCCGTGAAAAATTGGACTGCAAGCTTCAAAAGCGGTAAATTTTCCATTGAAGATGATGACCGATCGGAAAGGCCAGTATATGTGTCAGTCCCCGAAAATATCGATGCAATTCATGACATGATTTTATCAGACCGTCGAATTAGGCTAAAACGGATATCTGAAGCACTGAAAATTTCATACGAACGCGTTCATCATATAGTTCACCTCAATTTGGACATAAGAAAAATTTCTGCAAAATGGATCCCAAAATGTTTGAATGTTGACCAAAAGCGTGCAAGGGTAGAAGTATCGCGTTCTATCTGTGCTCGATTCGAAAACGATGTAAACTTCTTAAACCGAATTGTAACTATGGATGAGACTTGGGTACATTTCTACGATCCAGAAACAAAGCAACAATCGATGGAATGGCGACACTCTGGTTCTCCAAGACTAAAGAAGTTTCGTGTCCAAAAATCTGCTGGAAAAGTTCTTGCTTCAGTTTTTTGGGATTACCATGGAGTAATCATGATTGATTTTTTGAATAAGGGCAGAACAATAACTGTAGATTACTATCCGACATTACTGACCACTCTACGGAAAAAAAATAAAGAGAAAAGACAAGGAAAGCTATCCGGGGGTGTTTTGTTTTTACAGGACAACGTCCCAGTACACAAATCTCATGTTGCAATGCAAAAAATTCGTGATTTAGGGTGAATTACTAGAACACTCCCCTTATTCACCAGATTTGGCTCCGTCCGACTATCATCTCTTTCCTCAACTGAAAAAAGTTTAAAAGGTCGTGAATTTCCTTCCAACGAGAAAGTAATAAAAGCTGTGGAGGACTGGTTTGTAGAGCAAGATAAAACATTTTTTTTAAGGGTCTAGAGACTTTGCAGGTTCGCTCTTATTAATGTATTCAATTGAGAGGAGAATATGTTGAGAAATGAAATATTTTGACACCAAAATTTTGTTTGGTTTTATATTAGGCTAAGAGTTTTTCAATATATCCTCGTAAATTAAATTGTGACATTAAAAAAGAACAGATATCTAAACCACACACAAGAAGTATTTTCTTAATACTCCTTCGTGGTGAGTTATCGTTTATTATACTGTTTAATGTGTAATTCTGGTTATATTGTATTGTATTGTTGTTGCTAATTAACTTTATTATTATTATAAATTTCATGAAATTATCTTTCCAATAATGAAAAAAACTGTCTTCAATCATTTGAATGTGTTTCATTTCAATTTGAAGTTCTATCACTCAAAAAAAAAACACTCTATATGTCTGTCTTCGTTGCTACCACATATTCTCCTTCTTCACTATTTTCTCCTATTGTTAGTACTCTTCGAAATGACTTGGGTTACTTGATTCTACCATTCTTAGGATATGGATCCCTGTGATATTGAACTTGAATTCTGCCTATTATAAGGTTTAATATGAACCTGGTCAGATTTTCTTGTCTTTCGTCGCACATCTTGCATATTCTCGAAGGTTGGATTGCAATGAACCTTCATGTCGTAATTCTGTTGGGATTTTCCTGAGCAGTCGTGTCTATGTAGAGATCGTCAGCGAAAAATTGTTTTTGTATCTTTCCGTGAAGTTTTCGGAATTCAAAGACCGAACAGCGATACCAACAATCCACTCATCGACAAGAACCGGCTTTAACTCAGCATCCAAACTACCAATAACTGGCAACGCTGATGCTTCATTTTCACTCAGGACACGAAACAAACCCTTGAAATTAATAGAAAATACGATCACCGTTCCGGTTTGTATTTCAGATCTGGTTCTTAATGTTCGAATCTGACCGCTAACGAGCGTCTTAAACATGTCCGAAATGGCGCACGGAAAGATCATATTGGTATAAATTCCCGCAAAACGAACGGGGGAATCGAGTGGGCGTTGGATTTTCAATAGGATACGATCTGAATGTCAACTGGTCTTCTTATGATTGGAAACTGGCGGTAAGGACGCAAATGATGGGCCATAAACGACAGAACGTACACGCGAAGGAGTTAATGATACGGCCGACACGAGTAACTCAGTATAAAGTTGCTTTAATATGTCTCGGATTTGCTTGATTGTATGAATGGTGGTGCTGCAGTTGTTTTTCAATCTGATCAATTGCATGGAATTGCATACGACAAGTTTTTCAATGAACTCTGTATACCACTCGCATGCAGAGTTTTCGATAGAACAGATTCCCTTTATACTTTTCGCAACATTTTCGAGGAGGAAAATGCTTGCATCAGTGGAGCTATGAGAACGTGTACGACTAGAGCACTTGAGGTCATCACAGATCTCACTCCCATCTAGAGGTCAACAGAGGTAGCCCATGAATATCTAGGGAAGGTGCAGGTAATGAGAGAATTAAAAGTCAGAGAGAATAGTCCTCTCCGAACAAGTAGGTACATCTAAAAGCAATACAGAAAATTTGAAAGTAAGGACCATTAAATATTGATGGTTCTAGAACAACGATGGGAGTCAGCACTGGAGTATGCGTAGACCTAAACCTAAAAAAAAAACTATCAAGGGTGTTAGGGTAAGGTTGCTCAAGTCGTACCCCTCAAGGAAATAATGCTGCAATATTTAAAGCCATCCAGATAAAACAAAAACTTTCACATTAATGTGAAACCCCCATTTGGGTACCTTTCAATCGCCATTCATGTAAATTCATGAAACTCCTGTTAACAAAAGAGGACTTATGTGAAGAAATTATAAGCTCTATTATAAATAGCTCAGGAAAAAATGAAATATAACAATAAAATTTGAAGGAAAATGCGAAGCAATCAATCTCATCTGTGGAACCAACTTAAAATGTATTTCTTTGGTAAAATTTCACAAAATCAATCAGTCAGAGTACCCTCAAAACTAAACTAAACGTAAAACATAAAATATTAATGTTCTGAAAATACAACATTTTTCAATTTATAAATTATTGTGATTGGACGCAGATATCACATACATACAGGGTGAGTCTTTGACTTGTACATATATCTTAACTGTAGATTCCTCTCATCAAACGAAACACTTTCTTCCTATAATATTTTTCAAAATTCGGTTTCGTTTGATAGGGTGTCAAAAATCCATGAAAAAAACACTTTATTGTTCATATCTTCGTAACCATTATTTCAAATGAACTGAATTTTGGTTCATTGGTTACTCTATTCATAGTGCATATTCTTCCTCAATTGAAACTCATTCAATATCTCTCCTAGTATAAAAGTTACAGGGTAGTCGACTCATCAATACACGCAGAAACACCATAAAACCACTTTAAAAACATAAACGGTTCATATGTTTTCGAAAGAAACAATCATTCAAGAAACTAATAGTATTCCTATGTTTTTTCAATAAAACTCGTCGTTTTCGAGTTATTTCCAATTTTACCCGGAAAAATTGGACGAAAAAATCATCAATTTCAAGAATAATCTGAATGCGTCTCTGAATTAAATATCATCGAATATTATTCCTTCTCTGGTCTTTAAACGAGTTTACAATGTTGTCAGAATATTTATCAACTTTGTCGAGACTTAAATTCAAATGATGGAAAACGTTGATGAAGAGATATTTTAATAATAAAATCCCACAAATGTGGGAGATAAAATTGAACATCAAGGAGCATTCAGTACGTACAGTTTCTATTAAAAATTCATTGTTACCGGTCCATATTGAAGTTAAATGTCGATGAAATACAAAATTCGGATATGTATGATGAATTTCGATACAAACCACGTATTAAATTGAAACTAATGAAAAATAATATGATACTCGATAATCTGTGGCGATGTTTCTATCTAAAAAATATCCTCTTAGAATTTTATAAATTCGGCACTACACGGTTAATATTATATTTATTCACTTCACATAATGATCACATTATTACAATAATTCACTGCATGTTATTCACTACCTACTTCACATAATGTTTACAGTTTGTTTATAGTTGGCAGCGCCTCCAACGGTTTTCGCTATACGCATGCGTCGTGAAATTTCGCGGCGAAGTGGAAATGGCAGAATTCATAGATATTTATATTATGTTACGTAAAAAATCCTTAACCTCAATGAAAATATCAGCAAGCTGACAACATCTTAAAATTTCTGTGCAAATATTCATAGAATGGATACAATTGATACAAAATAGAATAGGTTAGGTTGTTCAATAATAAATTCTGATTATCTGAATGAAAAGTCTTTCTTCATGAGATTGTTTGGGAATTTCGAGGAAAATATGAAAAAGTTATTAGTGTTTACAAACTGATCTGCAGAAAAATCGAAGAAGGAACTTGTTTTGGTGGGAGAAATGTGGCTTCTTAGTTGCAAATATAATCCGATGAAACTAACTGTTTTTGTTGAAATTATCGTGTTTGCAACATTTTTATTCCAATAAGTACTTGCATGAGTATTCCCTAAATCTATGAACTCAATTTTCCAGAGAATTGTATCAGGAATGTAATGAGCCAATTTTTTTTAAAATGGCTATATCTTTTTAACAGACTCACCCTGTATATATTTCTTCATTCTGCTTTCTACGCCAGCAGGACTGGCGGATCCAGACAGTTTTTCAGGAAGTTGCCATGAGTTGATAGAAATTTTCTACCAACATGAGGTATAGGAGTTGAAGACTTAAAATGAAATTTGATTGAAACACTATAAAGGGATTATTGTCAATTTCGAGTTTCAACGGGGAAGCCATGGCCCCCATGCCCCCCTACCCTTGTATCGTCCAGTGACCATCACATAAGTCATGTATCTAACTTTTATATTCCAGGCACTGGATCTTCTTCCCGATCTTCTTCACATAATTGGCATTTCCACGATTCGTCATCTTCAATTCTTTTCATCTTCTCTGATGTTCCGCTTGTCTTTCTCCTATTTTTTGTTGTATTCAATTCAGGCTTTTTTCTTTTATTTGTGTTTTGCTTGGTTTCAATCTCATTTTTGTATGGACTGGAAGCTAATTCAAAACTTGGTTTAATCCCCTCGTTGATTTTCTAAATCACGCTGATAAAATATTGAAATAAGAAAAAATTATTGTGACAGAGGGATAAACAGACATATGAGCATACAAACAATCGTTTTGGTGTTCTTCTTATTCACTCAAATTCTCCCCTATCGACTTTCATAAACCTCTCGAGAAAAAGCCCGGAAAACTGAAAAATCCAGCAGAACTCATAATCTCTCAATAAATACAAGAACACGCCTGGTATAAGCTAGATTTTATGTGTCAACATCCGGTACATAGCTCGACGGTAAACAAAGATTCCGAGGTGTTTATTGTCATGGCCCTTTAAAACTCGTCCGATATAAAAAACCACCGTTGTGGAAAATACACGAAGTTAGTTAGCGGAATGAGCATGAAGTTTCACTAAGCCGGAAAAGTTCTCAAGGGATTTTTCCGGATATGGACGAGGATAAACAAAGTCGGAATTTATTTCAATTACCAACTCGACCCCGTTTGTTCCGAAGAGACGTCGTATTTCGGAAAGGCTTGGAAGGGCAACCATTTGGATATTCTTAGCTTTAGTGCTAGAGGAAAAGTGAGAGTTTATGGATTACATTAAGGTATTTTTACAGGATAGCGTGAACATAGAGAAAATTTTCCGGAAGACATGACAATATATTCATTGTTGAGAAAGATATTCTCCAAACTTGTTTTTATACTCCATAATAGGAACGCAAGTTATCTCATTCCTTTTCGTTGACTGATTTGGTTTGTTTGGTCCTATCGCTGTCATCAAGCATTTGAATTCATAACTTTAACACTCACCCCAAAATAGACTGTTCCTTTCATAAACATTGCATTATCCAAGTGTTCCACAGGCGAGCTAAGATTCAAAATGAACTATCGTTATATCTGGTTCGAATTAGTTCCCATATCCAATTACGAGATAATTTCTAATAAACTCGTAAAGAATTACTGTGAATGTAATAATCTGAGCTCGATCGAAGCTCTATCCTATCCTATCCCGGTCACGCATTATCTTTTTGCAAGATATTCAATATGTAGTATATTCCAAACCACCACATATGTAGGTACCTACGAACATTTATACCAGTCGGGGAGACTTTTGTGAGTTGTGATAAATTTATGACCCCACCTTCACAATCGTTTAGCTGGCGATAAAAAGTACCACAATGGACAATGAATAATGTGTCTTTTTCTAACATGAGTATTGTTATTGTCACTCGTATAGAATGATTGAATAATGGGGATCTTGTATGGGGATATCATCGACCAGGGACCATCCTTTGCTCGAGGCTTTATGGTTGAAGGTCACAGTGAAGAGGAGAGTGAGTTGAGTGAGCTATTTAAAGGTCACAACTTTCGTTTAAATCTCTTTGTTTTGAAGTGCCTCTTTTAATATGTATCAGGTGTTTTAAATTGGAATAAAACACTTTTGAATCAAAATTGAAGCCTTTTTTCATTTGGAGGATAATTTTATGACATTTATGTTTTGAAAATACACTGCGCGAAAAAATTAACACACATTCTGAAAATCTCAAAGTTAACTCTACATTGACTTTATAGCCTATTTTTTATGTTTTCTCGGGAAGGTTTTGAACGAAACAAGACACATTAAATGTAAGAAAAATTCAGGATGTCACCGAATCTTATGTGAAAGAAGAGAAATGAACAATTTTCAAAATACTGAAATGCTGATAAGTTATTTAATACTTGATATTTCCACCCCTTGCGTTAATTACAGCTCGGCAACGACGGTTCATACTCAAAATGTTCTGATCTAATCCTTCCCAGATTTCTCCGAGTTGGATTCCTAAGTCATTGAGAGTAGCTGGATGATTTTCTGAACTTCTCAGCCTTCTATGATTCTATTGATATTATACTGCTCTATAAAAGTAAAGTGTAACCTACAACAATCGTCAAATCCAGGCCACCTTCCATTAACACCGACTCAGAACAGTCAAAACCCCATTAATACATTAAGAACGATGCAAATAAACCAGAAAAAAATTTACGGTGATTCCGACTGAAGAATGCAGACAGAATTAAGCCGTAAGTCTCTCTCGGACGAACCAATATCAATAAAAATTCTTATCGGACTTATATATAATAGATGACCAGAACACCAGAGTTGATTTTTTTATTACCAATCAAGCTAAAAGAGTGCCGCAGACCTCAGGCTTCTGGCATCGCCAGAAAGACCGTCGAATTTGAATAATATTAAAACCAGAAAATCGACTAATTAGTATCGGAATGATCCGGTCGCATAAATTCTTGATTGCTGATTGGTTTTCGAATTGAAAAACGTCTTATGATTATTCATAAGTGGAATAATCTAGCGTAGGACGCTTCTTCAAACAAAATACGAGTCTTTGATTCATTTGGCTTGGTCGTTTTCCTTTGATGAAAATTTTCCCAAGCAACGAGCTTGAGAAATTCTTCATAAAATTATATAAAATATTCGTCAAACTTTTTTTTTTTACAAAAAATACAATTATCGAAATTTCGAGTTGAGCTGAGAAAGAAAATGCTCCATATACTTCTCAATAATAGTTTTACGAATAGTGAAGGGCATTTACTTGGGTATCCGTTGGAAAGCTATATATCCAAAAAATTCCATGTCTCAAGATCTTTTCAGATTGTGAGATTGTTGCTGGCACGTGAATCGGAGGTGTTTAAAGTCTGTGAAGAAATGATTGCGAAGAATTTCCAACACATAAATCATCAAGTTTTTCTTCGTATTGCATGTTCGAAAATGAGAAGCTCCAACGCATGACCCTCGATTTTCCGTAGCTAGGGCAATGAAAATAGTTCATTTCCAGTTGTTTAACCATAAAAACTTAATTCCGAATATGATTAATTACCCACCGCCTCATGTTTTTCAGTTGGAGTATTCACGATATCATAATTATATTCGAGTTAACGAACTGTATAAAACTGAGCGGAGATATAAATATCAAGGAGAGGTATAAAATACCTCTTCCTTCACACGTATACGCCTGGCATTAGTTACATGGCGTGATCACAGGAATATTAGATATTTTACACAAGAAAATAATTTGTCAAAACGATTAAAACTAGAAAGAATGCGGTAGTTCATAAGAAATAATTGGAAGGAATAAGTTATAATACTACAGCGGTGAATTGCATCAATTAAAATCCACCTCACGTAATATACGATTCTGTTAACGACTGGAAAACAAATACGCAAACGTAGTTGTGTGCTTATAGGAAGTTGAATGCTCTCATATATTCAATTCATCCACATTAATCTTCATTAATGAATGACATTATAATCATGCGATTTTTTCGAACGACCTATACTGTATATGATTTAAATTGGAATAGCAATCAATGTCAACGATTGCTTGACACGTTTTTTATTTATACGAGGATGTATTGAGAAATTCTCAGCCTACTATAGAACCAAACAAACTTTCAATGTCAAAATATTTTATTACTCAACATGTTCTCCTCTTAATTGAATAAATTTATTACAGCAAACCTGCAACGTCTCTAGGCCTTTCAAAAAAAAATGTTTCTTCTTGCTCTGCAAAACAGTCCTCCACAGCTTCTATTACCTCCTCGTTGGAAGAAAATTTACGACCTCTTGAACTTTTTTTCAGTTGAGGAAAGAGATGATAGTCGGACGGAGCCAAATCTGGTGAATAAAGGGGGTGTTCTGGTAATTCTAACCCTAAATCACGAATTTTTTGCATGGAAACATGAGATTTGTGTACTAGGGCGTTGTCCTGTAAAAACGAAATACCTTTGGATAGCTTTCCGAGTCTTTCCTCTTTGATTTTTTCTCGTAGAGTGGTCAGTAATGACGAATAGTAATCTCGAGTTATTTTTAAGAAGTCTACATCGTTTTCAAATCGTGCACAGATCCAACGCGATGCGCAGGGGTAGAAACCCCTGCGCTCTTTTGGTCAACATTCAAACATTTGGGGATCCATTTTGCAGAAATTTTTCTCATGTCCAAATTGACGTGAAGTATATGATGAACGCGTTCGTATGAAATCTTCAGTGCTTTAGATATCCATTTTAGCCCAATTCGACTGTCTGATAAAATCATGTCATGAACTGCATCGATATTTTCGGGGACTGACACAGACACTGGCCTTTCTGATCGGTCATCATCTTCAATGGAAAATTTACCTCTTTTGAAGCTTGCAGTCCAATTTTTCACGGTCGCATACGAAGGACATTGATCACCAAGGGTATTAAGCATATCTTCGTGAATCTGCTTACCTCTTAACCCTTTTGAATACAGGTACTGGATGATGGCTCGATACTCCAATTTTTCGATTTTTACAATTTCGATGATATCTTTTTTCTTTATTTATTGCGTAACTCTGGTTTACTTTTTTGACGTCGAACTCTACACTGACACTTCTAATAAGTTATTGTTCGTTGATATGGTATCGCAATATTTTGTTTATGCATTGAACTGAACTGTTCTAGGCTGACTAGATATCGATACATCCTCGTAGGTATAAGAATTTTGCTCAAACCATGTCAGACACAGACATATCAACTAATTACTAAACGTTTGAAGGCGACTTTATACAGCAACTAAAATAAAATAAGAACTGAAATGAAATAAAATAAGAATGTTCACTTGATGCATTTCAATGACAGCGTTTATACAGGAAATAAGCTTAAATAAGGAATAAGAATAAGAGATGGTCAACTTTTATCTTTTTCGCTTATTTTATTTGGAAAATGATAGTGCGCATGCGGCATGGCATGATCCAAATCTGAGATAAATAAGTCTGAAATAGCTGAGGAAAGGCTGATACCTGCTCGATCAAAATGCCATCATCCATTTTACTAATCATATTTTCTATAGTGATTCTAATGAGAAATTAAATTTTGAAAAATATAAATTAAATGACAACTAAAATAGCGAGGTTGAGGTTATGTACTGTACTTACATAGAACTAAATTTTCTAAACTTGCACAAAACACAGAAGTTCTTGTCAAAAAATTTGCGATTTGATTGGTTCATTCTTATTTCTTATTTTATTCTAGTGATCTCTATAAACCTATGTTGTCTGCTCAAGATAGATTATTTTGGTGGTTATTTCAGCTCTGGAGAAATTCAACTCTGAATTCCCCAGCGAAAACATTCGCCACAACCAAAAAAAATAATATCGCTTGAAAACAAATATGTTCGCTATAACGTTCGACAAATTCATTTCGTGACATGGCGACATCATCCACGAAAAATTTCCATATCGAAACATATTGCGGCTAGAATTGACTCCATTTCCAATTTTGCGGTAAACATTCCCATGCGCTTGGATCAAATAAGGATGCCAGGTATTCCTGTGTAGCATTATGACATGATGGTATTGCATCATTCAATTCAAATAACTCTAATAGATTCAATTTCCTACGTAGAATAAAGACGTTTGGCGTCGTCTGTACAGGATACGTCTTTTGTTGGTATGGAGATGAAAGTACGGATACTCTTTGAATAAAACATTTGAACTCTTTTAAATAATTATTACACACATAGTATGACAGAGCGTAGGCGCTGTCGCGTAATTTTTAAACAATAGAATGTAGGAACAATGGCACCTACGGAGAAGGACAAGACACCTGACATATGCTAGTAGTAATGAACTCTACACCATTGAGCTCTGTTATGTCTCACAACAGTTCTTACAAGCGTATCCTCCACTATTTTATTTGTCATTCACTATTGTGACAGCAGAGAGTAGCGCTTATGCCGCTGCCAACATTACTTTACTCCTTTCAGTTCCTTGCATAACAAGTCTTCTGTCTGACCTTCACTGTACTTCGCTTACCGCTAATTTTCTCTTCCTGTTGAATCGAAAAACTCAACACTTAATCATTGTGGCTTAATAATTCAGTTGAGTATTTGTAGAATTGGCAATGAAAGCTCCGGAGAAATTTAAGATGAAAAAATGTTGGGTATGTTAACCCTCATGTGACGATCAATTCTGGTTTTTAGCCTTCAGAATAAGAAACGTAAATCGCCAGATGGCAGTGCAGCGCTTACATTGTTATTTATTTGATTATTCAGCTTAATAGAACAAATGTTGGGGCGCAGGGAATATAACAAGAAATCCTACCCAGAACTAGATCTTCCACTGGCTGTATAATATTCTCTCTTTCCTTCACCAGTCATCTGGGAGGAGATACCTGTGGGGCGTGTCATTCAAAAGAGATTCAATTCCATGTAAGAATCCAAAATTGTTTGAAACAATTAATTTTCACTAATCGAGGGCTAAAACAAACCTCAATAAATTGACGTTGATAAAAATGGATATTTATCATTTCGAATAGAAAAATTCAAGGAAATAAATTTAGCGAAAACAACACATTGTTGTAATATCATGTACAAAAAAAAGGTAAATTCTGAAAGAAAAATGAGATAGACGTTTGATTAACTACATGATGACTTCAGTACTGAAATGAAAAAACACAAAAATATTTGTTCGTTTTGATGGACATGTTACAAAATAACCAAAAATGATGGGGAGTGTCCTTTTCCGCAAATCGCTAGGAAGTTTTGACATTCCTAACAAAATTTGTCATAGAAAAAGTCAAGATCTCCCAACTGTTAGGAAATATTCATTTATCTGCTCCCATAGAATAATATATCCATTATTCAACTGAATTTGATCCGTAATAGTCTCTATAAACCAATAGTGTGAGGTAATAATAACTCACGCCTATAACTCACACTAATACAGATAGGAAAAATGCAGCTTACGAAATGAATAAAAAAGTCGGGTTAATGGGGAACTCTATTTCAGACATCAAGGTAACGTTTTCGCCATCCATTTCTACATTTTCTTAGGTCTGAATATCCAAAAATTGCATTTGGAAAAAGTGAATTTTTGACGTTTTCTACGGGACTCGATATCGATTCGATTTTTGACCACAGAAATCGCTTTTGACAACTGTTGTCAATTTTGAAAATGCGAATTAATTCGAATTTTACTGAAGAAGTCGAAGATAAAGTATAGTGTTCAATTCGCGTTAATGGTCGTAACACACTTGATGAATTACACCCCTCGCCTGACGGCTCGGGCTGCAAAATTCATCTGCGTGTGTTATGACTTACATTACCGCTCATAGAACAATATACTATTCCTCACTGTAAGGAAATGATATTTCCTTACAGTTGTCAGTGTTCTACATAAGCATATTCGTACTTTTCTGTAGATTTCTTTGGCAATAATTCTGATGAAGCAGTATTTACTGCCTCAAACACATTCTGGACGAGTCCCAGAAATGGAAAATTATCATTTTACACTGTTTTGTCTTCGAAAAGACCAGCAATTGAATTAATATTAATCCAGTTTGACAATTCAGCATTAATACATGTCCATAGTAACGCAACCAATTCCATTCCGAATTTCAAAGCTTCATTTTTTTATGAATCGAATAATTCGCGATTTTCTTCAAAATTCATTAAAATCTGTGGAATTTCAAACGATTTGCGGAAAAATAGTATGTTTACCTCGTAGGAAAAGCCACATTCCTGGACTCTGTGTTGCTAATATTCACGATCGTCCAGGAATGTAAGGCTTTTCCTACCCGGTAAACAATGTTCTATTTCATTCATTCAATAATTAAAAAATATTTTTTTTATTATTTTTATCTTTATACACTCATACATCCCTTCACCAATCAGAAAAAAATAAATCGTTTTTGACTCCCTTTTTTCAGGGACGTAGACCCTTAACCTCTTGACCTATTTGGACGTATCTGGTGTCATTTCAAGCATTATTTCAGGTTGCAGTAGCTTTTTGGTTCGAGGCTTCCTTCTTGGCCAAAATTGCGAAAGACCAAAGAGAGAGTTCGAAGATTTCGAGGTTTTTCGACCTCCAAACGTAAAGCCCAAAATCCATTGAAACCATTTCCAGCAGATCACAATGTTTACGAACCATAACCATAATCAGCCAAGTTATGTTATAACTTCTAAGGAGCCAAGCATTTCTTGTCAGAATAATTAACTTTACCCCATGTGAACAACTATTTTTGTAAAATACAGGGTTATCTTATGTAAGAGTGCTTTTATATCAACATAGACAGAATTTTACATCCCATATAAAACGCTAGCAAATCGGCTAAAAACTCTGTGAATTTTCTAACAAACATCACCGTGGTAAGCAAACCATGTCGCAAGGTAATCAAATATTGATACTTCGATACCAGTCCGATAGGAAGACGCTACAAAGAACGGCTTCTTGTCGAGGTGCGTCAACCTTATCGGCAAACACCGTTCCCATCGACTTCTTGCGAAAGCTCGAAAAGAAGATTACCCACCTGCATAATGAGGAAGCAGCATCGCTATCGGTAATGGTTCTTTTATCGGAGACGAGGTAAATAAATGAATTCTAAAATCAACATGCTCACTGAAACAGCGTCGCGAACGCGCCTTATTGGAATGTTTTAGGTTTGATGGCAACATCAGCCTTGTTATATTCGAAACGTATTTCGAAAACCAACTGTTCCAGGATGGGGACGAAAGGAGGAATATGAAGGAAAATGGTGGGAGAACACAGCATTTTCCTGCTCTCAAGACAAGCCGAAGATCCCGCTCTATCACGTTCGAAATCATATTAATTTAGGAAGAGAATGAAAAAAGAAAAATGAATGATATTATCATCAAAATGTATACAGAGTGTAACAGCCAAATGGAATAAATTCGATAACGAATAAATGAGGGCGTGTTGGGGAAAAAAGCTCGGACACGTCGATTTGTAATTTTAAATGCGCATATTTTTCAAGAGAATAATATTATATAGGGTGTTCCATGTGATGTGGCAAATACAAACTTTCTTATTTCAAATGCAACCCCCTGTATATTATTTATTTTTTGGTGTAACAGATGGAGAATCAAAATCAATAGAGAAAAGAGTCAAGCAATACTCCTTCAAAAGAGAAGAATGAAGATGGAATCGAAGATATCCATAGAAAATAATGAAATCGAATGGAAGAATGAATCTAAATACCTAGGAGTAATATTAGACAAAGGACTAACGTGGAAACAGCACAGTGAGTATGCAGTAGATAAAACGAATGTAGCAATGAAAAGATTATACCCGATTATAGGCAGAAGAAGCCAAATGAACAGAAACACGAAATTGAGGATCATAAAAGCAGTCGCCAGACCGCAACTAACATATGGATCAACAGCATGGGGATATGCAGCGAGAACCCATATAAAGAGGATACAAAGTACAGAAAACAAATTTCTGAGATGGGCATTAGACGCCCCCTGGTTTGTTAGGAATGAACAAATCCGAAAAGACATAAAATGGGAGTCCATTACTACATTCATCAAACGAAAAGCTGCAGAAGCCTATGATAGAGCTAGTGAACATCCAAATGACGACCTTAGAAGGTTAGTTGACTATGACCCCGCTGAAGATGAAAAACGGCGAGAATTTACCGCAAAAGACCTAGAGACCAATTGCGAAAATGAAGATATAAAACTCCACACTTAGTGAGAGATATTCAATTGAAGGATGAACACAAACACTCAGCATAAAGGAATGCGAAAGAGAAAATAACAGATAAGTGATGGAAGGAGAGGTGTTTAGTCGGTAAGAATCCGGCACTACCCAGAAAGACTCGGTGTCTGATGTAAGATTCACCTCTTCTAGAACAAAAACCAAAGCAGACTCAGTAGACACCTTAACAAGCTTTGTGCTATCGCAAGCTCTGCATGGGAGATGACAAGACGACCTCCAGGGAAAGGCTCAGGACTGAGACTCTGAACTCAAGTAAACTAGTTGTGGAGGACCTTGAAAACCTATCACCTTCTGGGATAATCTCTGTCACGAAAATGATGAGAGGTACTGCATCATATTGTGCCCAAAACATCTTAATGGTCGATGTGGATTACTCGTACAATTTCCAAGACGATAACTCGGTGTATCTAAACTCCGGTATCTGACCACCTCTCTGGATACAACCGCCCGACCATATTTTCCGAAATACGCCCACCTGACATATTGAAATTGATAATATTTAATGGTGGAAGTCGAACACAAAGATAGCGTCGGAATGATGAATAGAATAGGTTGGTGATTACAATGTACATGTGAATGGGGTGTGAGGTCATTAGTTTGCGTCATTGTCAGTGAAGGGGCACACATGGCGACATTTATATAATGTGGCCGTATGTCTGAGTGTGGTGTCGGAGATCTCGCCAGCGACTTTCCTCATAAATATCGACCGCACCTAGGGCATTGTTTGGTATGCTTTAATTTTGCCAGGAGAATTGCATTTACATCTGTTGGTTGAAGTTTCTTTATTAAGTCGAAGACGAGGCGTATTCATCCAGGGATATATATCATTACGTCTGGGTTGTTATTTGCTTCGTGTCGGCACTCGGTCCCTTGGCGTGAGGGGGGGAAGATGCTGAGAAATATTCAGGAGTTACGTTCCACGAAATTCTAAGATTGTATTAGAAACCTGAGGGGAATCTCACTTCGAAGAACATACTTTTGTATGCAGACTTACAGACTATTTGGAAATATTAATAAAGTGTTTGGTAGTTAAAGCACAGAAGTGAAGTAGTTCTGAGATCGTTTTATTTTTGTTATAGAAGAGGTGAATCTTACATCAGACACCCAGTCTTTCTGGTTAGTGTCCGATTCTTACCGACTAAACACCTCTCCTGCGGTTGGTTCCGGGCATAAGCCTATAAACCTTCCATCTTCTTATCTGTTATTTCCTCTTTCGCATTCTTTATGCTGAGTGTTTGTGTTCGTCCTTCAATTGGATATCTCTCTCTAAGTGTGGAGTTCTATATCTTCATTTTCGCAATTGGTCTCTAGGTCTTTTTCGGTAAATTCTCGCTGTTTTTTCATCTTCAGCGGAGTCATAGTCAACTAACCTTCTGAAGTTGTCATTCGGATGTTCACTAGCTCTCTCTTAGGCTTTTGCAGCTTTTCGTTTGATGAATGTAGTAATGGACTCCCATTTCATGTCTTTTCGGATTTGTTCATTCCTAACAAACCAGAGGGCTTCTAATGCCCATCTCAGAAATTTGTTTCCTGTACTTTGTATCCTCTTTATATGGGTTCTTGCTGCATTGCCCCATGCTGTTGATCCATATGTTAGCTGCGGTCTGGCGACTGCTTTTATGATCCTCAATTTCGTGTTTCTGTTCATTTGGCTTCTTCTGCCTTTAATTATCTTCAATTAATTCTTCTAGGTCCTCATCGTCTTCTTCACAATAATTTTTTCTTGACCTTCCTATAGTATCGGCAAGAGCGTGATTGATCGCTTTTTGAATATGCCATTCCATGCAGTGGTGGAATTTGAGTTTTTTTTTTGCATTTTCCATGCAGAGTGGTCTTCTGTGTTGAGTTCACTGATTTTCTCATTCCATCTATTCGTTCTGAGCTCCCTTAGTGCATTTTCAAGTATTTGACTATGTCTGTTTAGTCTGATTTTATCATTATCTGTTTTATACATCCTGTAGTTCTTTCTTAGTCTTCGGTTGACTTTTATCAGTTCTTTCACCTCTTTTGGAGTATCGCCATATGGATGTTTGGGAGAAGGTTTAGTTTTTATAGCCGTGCACTCTTCATAGGATTTCAAATTCGCACTTTCCAAAGCTATGACTGTTGGTATCGTCGCCAGGGCTTCTGAGACTGTACCCATGTGGACTTGTGTCTACCTGTATGTATTCATCGAGACTGTGACTCCTCCTTGCTGTGATTTTTGGTAATAAGTGTTATTTCTCACTGTTTGAATAATATCTTCAGTTGTTGTCTGCTTGAAACACCTATTTCGAAGCCATTACTTGTGAAGTATCCTTTTAGGTCTTTAGAGATGCAGGGTTTGATTGATCAACATAATCTGCTTAATTTCAAAAAAATCTCATTGTTTTTACTTCATTATCTGATCGAAGGAATGTGTGAATGAATATCTTTTCCTCATTGAATGTTCTTGACCACAGAATGAGCAGATGAAACTGCTACTTCATAATGGGAGCAATTTATGTCAAAGCTGTCCTGACAGTATATTAGAGTTTCAAGCATTTTATCACCAATAGTGTATCATGAATGAAAAAGTGAGGAAATCCAGCGTTCATCCAAATTTATACGAACCTCTAATAAAGAACAGGCTCATTTATGGAGATCATGTCAGATCCTGGGAAGTTGACCCGGGGATTACATTGAGTTATCGACATCCTGAAATTTTTATAAGCTGATATATGGCATAATCGCCAGACGACCGAAATAATAGACGTATCGGACAGGGGATTAAAACATATTAAACACATTAAGAGCCATTCGGAACGGAACAAGTGCCATAAATTAAATTTCATACATAATACATTTAAAACAAACAGCCTGATACTGAGTACACTATACATATTATGCATGAGAGGACCAGAAAAAACGAAACGAATTCAACAATTCAGCGCACTTATCGCAGTGGGACCACTCGGATTATTCACACTCAAGCTGAATTTTTTGTGGGCATTTTTGGGTAACAGTTGGACTTGTTCCTACCTAGATAACAGTCAGGTCTAATCTTTCCATTGGCTGAGAGAATGCTGAATGTTTCAACCAATCTAGTGACATATTAACTTGGTAACGTTCACGTAACTGTGATGCTAGTTTGGACGAGTCTTAAGCCCTTATGTAATTCTTAAGCACCAATTGAGCAGTCTCATTGACTTCCAGATATGACTGTGACTACTCGTGCTGTAGGCCATTTACTCATTGGTTGATTTCCGATTCTTCCCAGAATATGTTCCTCAATTTATGCCTTAAGAGATGTAAATCGGATTGGTTTGGGACTTATTGGCTTCAGAAGCCTCTTTGCTCCGATCTTGGTAGATATATTGTATGTGGTCCATCGTCATCTTAGATTACTTTGTCCTCATCTCAAGACTTCATAGGCCAGACCTCAGGTCCTCTATATTGGAAAGCTATCATCGAAAACCTGTGACCTTGTCAGACCATCACTGTAGACTGTATATGTGTTAAGGTTTCCCCATCTTCATAGAGGAACCTAAATAAGGTTGTATCTGCCAGTATGATATTCTTCAGGTACTATTCACAGTGCTCTCTCAGGAGCCCAAGCATGGATTTCGTAGTCAGCTTTTTATGGCTCTGTAAGTAGGTGATTGTTCCTCGATGAACTCTTTGGCCTGTTTCTTTCCCCAAGCCTTCTTCCAACATTCATGAGAAGGTTTTTTCCTCCAAGTTCTGTTTAAGTTTTTCTCAGCGCTTCTTATTGTCATTGTAACATGGTACCTAAACTACAGACTTATGTTTTGACTGCCCAACATGTTACTAAGCCATCCCAGACAAGTTTGAAGTTAACTTGCATTGATCTCATGGCTGCGATAGCCGCTTGGCGTTTGGATTAGAAAGGAACTGTCTTTCTTTCAACCCTTGCCACAGTAGCTCTTCTGCAGAGTGGTGTATTGTTCCAAGTTTTGCCGGAATTTCCACACGAGTTTATGGAACTCTTGTCTTTGACTTGAGCATATATTTTTCGGCTCCTGAACCTTACTTAGTTTTTTGTCTGTCTAGCTGTGAAACCTAATAGACTACCGATATCCGTACAGCTCAAAACAAATAATGATCATTGGAAGATCAGAGCTCAATGAAAAATAATGTTGTTTCCTGTAATGAAGAATTCTAAGCAAATCCTTCCAAATATCCTTACTCGAATATTAATTTCTAATTTTTTGTTTGGTAGCAGAAGAAGACTCCAAAAAGAGTATAAATAAACCAAGTGGGCGGTAATACCTACGAACACCAAAGAATCAGCGGGCCGTAATTATGATTTATACTGTTTACGGTGGCACAGATCGTAAATAATGGGGTAATTCTAATTTATTGTCAGTTGTGTATGCAAATCGTATAATAGGATCACTGTTTATTGGTCGCATATTGGTGGCAGTTGCATATAATCGGTTCAAATTTTTTGACTTATCGCGGTTCATTTTTCTCGGATTATAGATATCATCCAGACTCAGTCACTTTCTTATCGCTCATTATTACTCTCTAAAACGGGCGTTATGACGTTGAGGATGTTTTATGTGCGTTGTTAGTTGGTTCGTTACTTATCTGATTACATCATACATGTACCTATACAGCGATGGCGGAATAGGGTCTTGAATATTTCATTATGCAAAGATCTACCCGATAATTATATCATGGATATGGTCTGTAGTTCGTGAAGTTCTTCAGGGTTCAGTGCGTGGATCTTGCACTATATTTTTCGATGGAATTCCGGATCCTTTTGATGCATTTCAAAATTCAATGAAAGAACCAGATCTACACTGCGCAAAAAAATTAACGCACATTCTGAAAATCTCAATTTTAATGAGAGTTAACTCTACATTGACTTTATAACTTATTTTTTATGTTCTCTCGGGAAGGTTTTGAACGAAACAAAACACATTAAATGGAAGAAAAATTCAGGATTTCACCGAATCTTACGTGAAAGAAGAGAAATGAACAATTTTCAAAATACTGAAGTGCTGATAAGTGATTTAATACTTGGTATTTCCACCCCTTGCGTTAATTACAGCTCGGCAACGACGGTTCATACTCGAAATGAGTGATCTTATGTTCTGATCTAATCCTTCCCAGATTTCTCCAAGTTTGATTCCTAAGTGATTAAGAGTAGCTGGATGATTTTCTGAACTTCTCAGCCTTCTATTGAGGTTGTCCCAAACCTGCTCAATCGGATTGAGATCTGGACTTATTGCTGGCCATTCCATTCGAGAGACTTCAACCTCTTCAAGGTACTCCTGAACGATGCGCGCACGATGGGGTCTGGCATTATCGTCCATAACAATGAAATTTTCACCAATGTATGGGGCAAATGGCATTACATGCTCTTCAAGAATGAGAGATTTCCATAATGTGCGTTAATTTCTTTGCGCAGTGTATATGGAAATTAAGGTATAAGCTATAATTCCAAAGAACGATGAGAAATGGACAAACCTTGGTTTTCTTCAACACTACAGCTACAGCAGCAATATTCTCGGCTGTTCTTGAGCGACGTGCACAGGTTTTTTTTTCGAGAAACATCAACGTTTATGTGCTGCCAACTTACCGAAAGAGCTGAAGACGAGACAAATGAGGGTGGAGAAGATCCGGAAAGTGATCCGGTACCATTTTTAAAGCGGGCCCGTCCAAATTAATCATCTACGTGACCGCTGGATATAAAAGTCAAGTAGTCTCAAGAAGTATGATTAATTCCACCTCTTCGTTGAGTAATTAATAAACCTCCACCACGTTACGTTAAATATTAAGTCGGGATACTTGCATGCCCAGACATAATATGTCCCAAGCTCGGATCCCTTACCCTCCTGGTGGATCTTATAAGAACGCAACGCCGCTCTCTCTTGTCTGAATAAATTATTTAGTATCCCATTTAGCTGAAAACAAAGAATGAAGTTTATTAGATTACCTGTACTTCCCCGGAGCTCGTTTAATGGCCTTTGTGTCGTAAAAATCACGAAATTATTACGGATTTATGAATTTACTTAGGAGTTTTAATAGAAAACGCAGGACGATGAGGCAAAAGTACGATTCGCCTGAACACGATATTAAAGGAATTGAAGACGACATTTACAGAAAGTTGTCTTGGTGAAGCAATGTGAAACTAGTTTTATTTCCAGATATGCATTCATTAAATTGCTGAAGTAAATATTGTGATGATCTTTGACTTGATAGATATAGATGAAGGAAATGCATTTTAGGGGTGTCGAGGAAAGGAAGAAATTAACCTAGCCTGGGTGAACAATATTCTATCGATCAATAAAAAATATAATATGGAACCAAACAAAATTTCAACGTCAAAATATTTTATTACTCAACATATTCTCCTCTTAATGGATAACATTTATTATAGCGAACCTGCAACGTCTCTAGACCTTTCAAAAATAATGTTTCTTCTTACTTGGCAAACTAGTCATCTACAGCTTTTATTATCTCCTCGTTGGAAGAAAATGTACAACCTTTTAACTTTTTTTCAGTTGAGGAAAGAGATGATAGTCGGACGGAGCCAAATCTGGTGAATAAGGGGGGTGTTCTAGTAATTCTAACCCTAAATCACGAATTTTTTGCATGGCAACATGAGATTTGTGTACTGGGGCTCTGTCCTGTAAAAACACAACACCTTTGGATAGCTTTCCGCGTGTTTTCTCTTCAACTTTTTGCCGTAGAGTGGTCAGTGATGTCGAATAGTAATCTACAGTTATTGTTCTACCCTTTTTCAAAAAATCAATCATGATTACTCCATGACAATCCCAAAAAACCGAAGCAAGAACTTTTCCAGCAGATTTTTGGACACGAAACTTCTTAGGTCTTGGAGAACCAGAGTGTCGCCATTCCTTCGATTGTTGCTTTGTTTCTGGATCGTAGAAATGTACCCAAGTCTTAGCCATAGTATCAATTCGGTTTAAGAAGTCTACATCGTTTTCAAATCGAGCACAGATCGAACGCGATGCTTCTACCCCTGCACGCTTTTGGTCAACATTCAAACATTTGGGGATCCATTTTGCAGACATTTTTCTCATGCCCAAATTGACGTGAACTGTATGATGAACGCATTCGTATAAAATCTTCAGTGCTTCAGATATCCGTTTTAGCCCAATTCGACTGTCTGATAAAATCATGTCTGAACTGCATCGATATTTTCGGGGACTGACCCAGAAATTGGCCTTCCCGATCGGTCATCATCTTCAATGGAAAATTTACCTCTTTTGAAGCTTGCAGTCCAATTTTTCACGGTCGCATACGAAGGACATTGATCACCAAGGGGTATTAAGCATATCTTCGTAAATCTGCTCACCTCTTAACCCTTTTAAATACAGGTACTTGATGGTGGCTCGATACTCCACCTTTTCGATTTTTACAATATCGGTGGACATATCTTTTTTTATTTATTGCGTAACTCTGGTTTACTTTTTTGACGTCGAAGTCTACACTGACACTTCTAATAAGATATTGTTCGTTGATATGGTATCGCAATATTTTGTTCATGCATGAAACTGGTCTAGGCTAACAAGATATCAATACATCCTCGTATATCATGAATATAAAACCAGCATTAAACCGTGAATTTTCAGATCCGCAGAAATGTCTTCACATTTATAACGTCAACGACCACCTTTTAGGCCCTCATTCGTGGGACCAAGGATAATTATGTTATTTACCTAATGATTTCACAGCCTAATTAGTCTAGTCTCTCTCCGACAGTCGCAATCAGGCCTGCAAAAATCCCGAAGACGTCACGAAACGAGTTCGAAAGAAATATGTCGTCTTCGTTCCTACGAACTAAGTGATCCATCTTCATTAACGGGGTAAGTTGGAGAGTCACGTGTATGATGCATGCCATTAGCGTTAGAGTGGGTCTATTTATTATTAAGAGACTACCCACCTCGTTCACAAACTTTCCCTTCGAGAGTTTCAAGCCTATCCAAAATTCATTTTTATTTCCGGCCATATTCTCTCAGAAACTAAGTTTCAAAGTCTTCAACTCGGGCTCAACCTGCTTGAATTCGAATCTTTACGAGGTTGTTCGTCCGTGACTTAGGATAAACTCAATGTTACATGATTATGGGCTTAACTCGATTTTCTCGCGAACTTATTTTCCAGAATGGTCGAGAGTACTCTACAGATCGCAGGAAGTGGGTTAAATGTGCAATTTCCGATGTTTCGAGGAGAGGTTTGGAAGTTTTCAGTATTCTTCTTCGGTTTTGTTCCACCAAACATTACCGAAAATTAAGCAGGTGAATGTTTCATGAAATAAGAGTGAAATGTCCACTTTGTGTCGGCATTAAGTTGAGTTAGAAACTCATCAAACATCGCCATTCCTAACAGACTATAGAGGATTTTGAAATATTGTTGTCAGTACCCAAAAGGGTAGGATTCTAAGGGCTGATTGCACCGTAGACAAAACTGTAGATTAAATCCAAAACCTCGATTAGTGTCTATGATTATCAATAGACACTAATCGAGGTTTTGGATTTAATCTACAGTTTTGTCTACGGTGCAATCGGCCCTAATTGTCCTCAGCATTAAGCCTATGAAAATCCCAACTCTTTCGCTGCCCTGATACAGTGCCTCATTCACATGAAGCCAGCAGACAGTCCAGCTAGCTGATGCCAGTTGGCTGTCCCGAGTATGAGGCTGACACCAGTAACCGTTCAGCCAGTAGACTGGTGCCAGTTGCACCTACTTACATACGGCCAGTTGGACTAGGCTCAATTACTAGAACGTTTGATGTTGTTCCCATTCTTCCAGTAGGCCACACCGGCTCAAGTTTTCTATGGTAGACAATAGTATATTAGTTCTATGAGCGGTAATGTAAGTCATAACACACGCAGATGAATTTTGCAGCCCGAGCCGTCAGGCGAGGGGTGTAATTCATCAAGTGTATTATGACCATTACCGCGAATTGAACACTATACTTTATCTTCGACTTCTTCAGTAAAATTAGAATTAATCTGCATTTTCAAAATTGACAACAGCTGTCAAAAGCGATTTCTGTGGTCGAAAATCGAATCGATATCGAATCCTGTAGAAAACGTCAAAAATTCACGTTTTCCAAATGCTATTTTTGGATATTCAGACCTAGGAAAATGTAGAAATGGATGGCGAGAACGATACCTTGATGTCTGAAATAGAGTTCCCCATTGACCCGACTTTTTTATTCATTTCGTAAGCTACATTTTTCCTATTTTCGAATTAGAGTGAGTTATAGGCGTGAGTTATTATTACCTCACACTATTGGTTCATAGAGACTATTACAGATCAAATTCAGTTGAATAATGGATATATTATTCTATGGGAGTAGATAAACTGAAATATTCTCATCAAGTGCAATAGACCGATAGTTTCCACAGGAATTGAATGTCATTGGATGTTTATACGATGCCAGTTTTTCGCATTCAAGCAACTGGCTTGAAGCAACTGACAGTTTAACTGGCACAGTGTTAATGCGGCATAACTGACCATTCAAAATTAGTATCTGGGGGTTATTGGGTTCGACAATGATGATTCTTCTGTCAAAATTCAAAACTTCAAGATAGCGACTACAATATGGCGGACGAGTTTTGTAATAATGGTCCGAGTCTATTCAAAATTGGTATCTGGTGGCTTTCTTGGTAGGAAATTACGATTCTTTCAAATTGAGGAATTCAAGATGGCGGCTTCCAAATGGCGGATGAGTGTACATACTTATTGTAAACTAGCGACCCGCCCTGGCTTCGCACGGATGCAATGCATTCCTTTTAAATAACGATCGTGCCGGCGCCGCACCGCTATGTCCCTGCATTTTAAATCTGTAATATCTTCGGAAATATTCATTTAAATTAGATGCTGTAAATGGCCATATTGTTCTATATTGAATGGACAATGTATTTAAGGTACTTAATTGGATAAGGATCAATGCTGTATTGCTTAAAATAAATAAGAAATTTTTTCCCGTAAAATGTAAATTGTAAAGGATAAAAATGGTTATTGTGGGTTATTCTTAAGAGATAGACATATACCATCGCGGACTTTTTTGTTGACCTTTTTTAGGAGAAAAATACCGAGTACATTATTTTGATTTATCTCGTGGGGTTCAGTCAGCGTTTGCAATGTGAGCGCAAAAAAATGTGTTTATTTACGACATCACATTAAAAACCTGTTTCTCTACAAACCTTCCTTTTGAATCACTTTATCTATTAAAAAAACCGTTTCAAAATCCGTTGCGTAGTTTTGAAGATTTAAGCATACATAGGGGCAGACAGCGAAAGCGACTTGTTTTATACTATGTAATGATGAAGCTTGTCTTCAAAAATGTTTTTTTATAAAAGCTTATTTACAGAGAATTTCAACAAGTTCAATGCGTTGTTGATGAGTGTATCGTTCCATTTTCATTAATGGCGTAGTTTCTTGACAAATGTCAAAAAATGATAGATTCAGAAGTGACATCCACCGAAATAGCGGACTATTCAAAATAACACCTCTTATTGGCAAACCCTTTAGATAGAATAGATTTTTTGCTTAACTTATTGTCCTTTCTTTGATTCTGTATGATATTTATTCGATTCGTTTCTAACTTATTGTTTCTTACAGTAAACTTGGAAATAAAGCATATGTAATGTTATCCAATGCTCAGCATGATACTTTGGCACCGCAGTTCGATCAGTTTTAGTGGGGCCACGTCCAAGTTTCCGATTCTTCTTCCTCCGCGCCATCATTCTCGGGTATCCACGGGCCAATCGAACGGCAAACAGCCAATAAAAAAATAAACCGGGCATATTATACTTTCAAAACTGTAATCTGCGGATTCGGACCCTCGCAGCTCTAGCACCGATCGAGATTGAAGGGTAGAGCGGCCCGATTCGAAATTGAAATCTCCCCGCCTTTGCGTTGCCGGCAAAAGTGGAATAATGATTGATTTGTTTTCGCGATTGGCAGCCGGGGAGGTAAAGATCGCTCGTCTCTTATTTCCCAGAGGGTCGTGTGCCAGAGCAGTTCTTTCAATATTTAAATATGCGCCGGCAAAGGCAGCAAAAAAGATTCCGAGTTCGGCCAGTGTATCTGGCGCGGGAATGGGACCATTCTTATGCAAAGACGGGGACAAAACGTCCGCGTGGAGCCTTAAGGAGGTTGTTTGAATACAACTTCTGTTTCCTTTGATTCCCAGGCGCGTTGCTCTCGTCAGCTTGCTGCAATATTGGATTTCGGAAGTTTCATCTTCGTAGACGTAATGACGGCACCCGGGCTGGAATATCGCGTGATGAAGAATTCGGATGTGCCAAAAGTAGACGTGACAGCAGATCTCCGTCGTTAATAAAGGCTGTTTCAATGGGAGCGCAAGATTCCAGTGTTCGATAAAACATGGTTTTCTGTAGCAAAGTATTGAAACATTTATTGATTTAGGAAAAACAGTATGAGTCTTTGACTTCCTCTCATGAAACGAAACACTTTTTTCGTATACCACTTCTCAAAATTCGGTTTCGTTTGAAAGATACAGGGTGTCGAAAATCCATGAAAAAAACACTTTTCTGTTTAGATCTTTGGAACCGTTATTTCAAATGAAGTGAATTTTGGTTGATTGTTTACTCTATTCATTGTGCATATTCCTCAAGCAAAACTTATTCGAAATTTCTGCTGGTATAAAAGTTACAGCGTAGACCACTCATAAATCCAAGGAAAAATACCATAAAACCACTCGAAAAAGATGGACAGTTCATATTTTCGAAAGAACCAATCATTTTAGAAAATAAAAGTATTCATATGTTTTTTCAATAAAACGCGTCGTTTTAGAGTTATTCCCAATTTTATCCGATAAAATCTGACGAAAAAATCAAAAAATCATAAGAATAATTAGCATGCTTCCCTGGATTTATTATATCACAGAATGGCTGAACTTTATAAACTCTCTGATAATTTATACAAATTAACAATGTTGTCAGAATGTTTATGAACTTTTTCAAGAATAAAATGTCAATGGAATACAAAATCCGTATAGTAATGATGAATGTCCCATACAAACCACTATTGAATTGAAATTGATGCAAAATGAATACTTGAAACTACATGATCTGTGGCGATGTTTCAATCTAGACAATATCCTCTTGGAATTTTATAAACTCGACACTGCACGGTTATTATCACATAACCGTGGCATGACTATACGCCATTAGCGAAAAGTAAACAAAACTAGTGCCCTTGCGGTAGTAACGTTAGTTCATCCGTTAACGATAGGGGACGTAATGGTTCCTTGTTTGAAGAGAAAATCAACACAATCTGGCATCGTCTTCTCAAAAGCTATGTGTATATGTATCGATTATCATAGAAGACGAGTAAGGTTAGGTCATTGACCTCGAACCCTATGACCTGGGTTAATGAAGTTATGTTAGTTTAGTGAAGAGTAATCTTTTATGAAATAATTTTGAGATATCGAGGAAAATATGAACAGGTTATTATTGACTTATCTTCAGGAAAATCGAAGAAAAAACTTATTGTTGTGGAAGAAATATGGCTTTTCAATTGCAAAAATAATCGGACAAAAATAAGTGTTTTTATTCCGAATTTATTCCAATGAGGTTAGTGCTTGAGTATTTCCTAAATGTACCAACTCAATTTCAATCGAGAAATATGAACTTTTCATCAATTCCAGAGTATCTTATCAGGCACGTATTTGGCCTAAATTTTTTTTCAAATGGCTATATCTTTTTAACAGAGCCGAATTCGGAAAAATGGTAAATGAAAAAAAGGTTTCTTTTGGCCTCAAGAATCTTCAGTTAAGATATATGTACAAGTCAAAGACTCACTCTGTATACATTTGGGAATTATATGAAGCGAAATATCTTGTAAATGGCCGCCACGGATTTGCTGGCATATGCGTACCCTTTTGACGAAATTTTCAATAACGTTTTTGAATGCATGTGGTGGTATTTCTTTGATACAACGTCTAATTTCAGCTTTCAATGCATTGATGGTTGTAGGCTTTTTGGCATAACCAGAAGACTGGAGGACAATTCTGGTCACCAAATGACACGACCAGGAGCAAAGGCAGAATTTGTTGAATCAGTTCGATTTTGCAGGAATGCAGCTGTAAATCTTCAGAGAGTTCTTGTTGAAATATCCAATTCTTGAGCCCGATGGCGAATTGACGTTTCTGGCCTTTATTTCACACCGAAATTTTTCAAATGGACTCAAACCCCATTTTGTGCCTTTTTACACGAAAAATGCTGAGCCAACTCCTCTTCATTAGCTTGTGTGCATTTTTTAACCTTATCTAGCTTTTACTGCGTTCACGTCCATAAAAACTACTCCATATCCTGCACAGTGGTGCAGATAAGATGGCCCAGTGGGTCAACTCCATTTAGACTTTATTTACATTATTTTATAATATCCGCGCATATCTTTCCGAGGGATTCTGTTCTTCGCGCTAGGCAGACGCGACCCCTGCTGCTTTGTAAATAACCATTTGGAACCGGCATCAGTATTTGTTCAGTCATTTCGGCTGTTCCACCTTCACTAATGAGATTATTTCGATTCAGACATCCAAAACCATCTCTAGATTTCGATTATTCCTGAGATATCGCCACTATAAACGGTACATTCTTCCATAAATTCACCGTGAATTAATTCTGTTTCGAAAAAGACAATCCCCGTGTTCTTTTTTTGTAATTATAATGTAATAGTCTGGATTGTGCAATAATTCAGGTTGTATCAGGATAACAAAAAACGAATAGTATATTAAATGTCGATAAATTACCAAGTCGAAATTAATTTACATGCATAATGAAATATAATACCTTCTCTCATTTAAATTGCTGATGATTTATTGGTCGAATAGATGGGGAACTATCACTTTTGATGTTAATAATGGGCTAATATTCAGTTGTGGAGGTTACCTTTGTAGCGGTTCTCAGAATATCGTTTTATCTAAAATTAATTAGGATTAGTTGATTTTCAAGCATGAGAATTATATGAGGACGTGAGAGTTGGATTTTTGCATCGTGGTATTGAAGCTATGAATGCTATCGAAGACATCATCTTTATTCGATCGTACAATTTTAAAATAAATGTATTCAAGATGAGAGTATAGTCCCCTCAAGGCTATAATTATGTTTTTGCATTGTTTACACCTGTTCCGCTTTTCGTGAAAAGAATTAACATTCTCATTAAACTTTCTACTAATTCCTGATGTATTAGGATTCGAAACTTTGTATAAACGGATGAGGGGACAAGCAAGATTAGCAGAACACGTTTTTTGAGGTCAGCTTCTGACCAGCTGAAAATGGACATCGAATCCTCTCAGGAAACATCGCTGATGCAGTTTTAGTTTGTAGTGCTCATATTCGTTGAGTTTTGTGGTAACCATTCACTCAAAATCGAAACTGAGCTAAGGGTTTTCAAGAGTTGAACTTGACAAATTAAAAATGTGTGAGACGGTCAATAAAATAATGAGTTTATGAAAGAACTAGTATGGGCCAGCAGATCTACCTTTTAAGTAGTTATCCTCATCGGTAGAACTCGGGTGATTTTATAGGCGAAAAGTCAAATTTTGATCAATTTTCCTGAAGAAATGGGGAAATTATGAAAAAAAATGAATACCTAGCTATTTTTCATTGACTTTTCCTTTCTCGATCTGTATATTTACTTCACGGCCAGGATATCTGGGAAATTTTTTTTATCGAGTTTGAAATTGCCCTTTTTGCCGGATTCATTTTCGATTTTCGCGAATTTTTTATAAATACTTCTACAACGTCCAGAGAATCGAGTATTCCTCTTTTCGACCGTATAAAAATTTCCTCACCCTCACGGATTTTCAGATTTTTCTGGACCCACTTTTGGACAGATTCTCTCGAGACGGTCCACCCCACCGAGTTACCATTTTGGTATAGTAAAGAACTAGTAGAGCCCTAGATCTACCTATTAAGTAGTTATCCTTATCGGTAGATCTATACAAACCGGGTCATTTTATAGGAGAAATGTCAGAATTTGACCAATTTTCCTGGAGAGATTGAAAATTATGGAAAATTTGAATACCAAGCTATTTTGCATTGACTTTTCCTCTTTCGATCCGTTCATTCACCGAGTTTAAAATTGCCCTTTTTGCCGGAATTTTTCGCTATTTTCGCGAATTTTCAAAAAATAGTTTCACATCGCCTAGAGAATCGAAATTTTACCCACGTATGAATCGATCATTCCTCTTTTTTACAGTATAAAAACCTCCTCGCTGCATCGCAGCTTCACATCTGTATAAAAAAAATCAATTTTTCTGGGAAATGCGGCAGTCCAAAAATGACCTATTTTTCGCGATTTTTCGACTCAAGGTCGATTATTTCCCAAACTACGCTTCACAGGAGAATTCTAATTGCAGAATCGTAATCTACGTGTCCGAATTAGTAAATATATCGATATGTTACGGGCAATGTAATTATTCGGGTCAGTATTCATAATGCTTGGTTATTATGAATATTGACCATTGAAATTGGGCAATTTGATAAATTTGAATTACTTTACAATAATTTCTCACATTGCCCGGTCATTATAAATACCGCTATTATTTCTTTGGGCACTTCGATTATTGACAGCAATGAGACATCCACGTGACTGTGGTGTGCTTTTGGATATTTTTGCAATTCTTGGTACGCCCAGTATTTTGCAAAGTGATAATGGAAGAGAATCTGCTAACAGTATTATTAGCTAACCATGTAGCATGTGGAGTTGAAGATGGTGCATGGGAAGCCCAGACACTCTCAAAAGCAGGATTCCGTCAGGACGTGGAAAATATGCTTTGTTCGTAGCAATGTGCAAGATTGTCATCCAAGACAGGGGGCCAAGGCTATAGTCAATGTGGCTGTAATGCCGACCATACACGAAGCCTCTTTTTCGAGCGTTTCACGACCTCATCTGGACGCGGGACTTTTCAAGCTTCCAACCGGTCCTTTGAGCGACGTAGCGTCCATTCAAGCTTCCGCGTTCAAGAACGTAGAGTCTCGAAACGCTTCGGACGCTTAGGGAAAGTCCCGTCGACCATCCACGGAGACTCTTTACAAGCTTCTTGCGAAGCTGGTAGCTCAAACGTCCCGTAAAAACTCATCGTGAGTGGCCTACTTAAAGGTGGATGTAAATCCGACAAGTGCAGGTGTCCTAAAGAAAAAAAGGTATGTAACTCGAAATGTCACCAAAGTGGAAGCTGCTCTAATAAAAAGACCCTCTATGTATTGCTACATATTGACATTTTGTGTAAATATTTTGTAATCACGTACATATATTATACATTATTTTTATTTGGACTCAAGTTTTGTTTGTACCTACTTATTTCATCGCCACCTGTTTGTTTGTCAGCATGTGAAGTTTTATTTTTTCTTTGTTACTTTGTCAGTTAGGAATGTAAAAATTTGTTATTTTTCATAAGAAATATGAATAAAAATGATTTTTAAATTGCCCACTTGGTTTGAAGCATTATCCATAATGACCGGCAATGTAATATTTGCAACATAATTCATCATTTTGTCATATCCTTTTGGGCACTTTTCAAATTGCCCGGGCATTATTAACAATGCCCAATTATTTACATTGCCCGTAACAGATATATTCCTGGACCCACTTTTCGACAGATTCCCTCGGGCTGTGTTACCATTTTAGTATAGTATAGAACAATTGCGAATTATTTATCTAGAATTAGCTTTGAATAAATATCTATTATTTGAGATGGAATCAATGAAGCACCAGAGCCTGCTCAAAATGGAAAAAGCGTAGCGAGGCAAACATCCTAGATCAAGCAAATTAATATTTTCCCCATGATCCTCGGCGAGAAATGCAACTTTATTATTCCCTAAGCATCCTACCGCTCGCCCCATTCTTACTCGCCCAGAGATGATGCATCGGATAACCCGAAATAGAACTTTATGTACCTCGTTGTTCTCCGCGAGCAAAAGGCGAAAGGCGTGCTTCATTTGGTTACTTTGTTGTCGAAAACACGCACTTAAATTTGTAATTCAGCGGTGGTAGCAGAAGAACCGAATTTCAGGTAGGTAGCGACTGGGAGATGATTTCAAGGTAGCGGAAATGAGGTACGTGAATTTAAAATTTATATGGAGCAGGAGAATGTTTCCTCGTATACAAACACAGGGAAAGGCTGAATTTTATTCCGGTTGTGCCAATATTTACATTTTATACAAAGAGTAGATTCACGCGTGGATCAGATAAATGCATTTACGTTTCTTTGAAGACTGCCTGTTTACAGGATGTGACTCGTTTTATTGCTTTGGAGCATTAGATCGAAAAGTCTTTCGAAATGTAGAAAGGTTTTAGATGATAACAAGAAGCCTACCAAACTGAAGTCAGCAAAATGAATTCTCATTCTTATGATTTTTACAACCAACTTCTCAATTCAAGCAGGTTCTTCCGGCCATAAGGTAACTATTGTCTCCTACAAAATTGGAGGAACCTTTCAGAATAGAATCTGATTAACCGAATGACAGCAGACATTACTGTTAGCTTGCAATCAAGGTCACTTTTGAATATTTGACTTTATCAGCAAAGTTTAGACGTGCCAGTTGCGTTGACTTTGGGATATGCTGATCATTATATAATATAGACCAATGGCGGATACGAATTTTTTTCCCGGAGTTTTTCCAAGCGCGCAATTTTTGTCCTCGGAGTTTTTCCACCGTGAAATTTTTGTCCTTGGAGTTTTTCCAACCGCGCATGGCTATGTTCAGGGTGCTAGCTTTCAGTGGAAAAACTTAATTCTGCAATTTGGCCTATTTCGCCCAACAAGATGTTTCTTTGTTTCGAGATACAGGGTGTACTAGGGAGCAGTTGGACGAAAATTATAGAAACAGGTGGATTGGATTTAAATACATTGCGCAAAAAAATTAACGCACATTATAGAAATCTCAAATTTATTCTACAACTGAAGGTGTTTTCAATGATAATTATTTTCATCAGAATTATGCATGCATATGTTATCCACTTTCAACGTTTTTCTTCAATACAGATGTTTTCTCCCAGCAGGAATAAAGAATGATGATATTATCAGATTTTGAATGTATTGGATCCATTTTAAAATCAGTTGTTCTTGATCAATTCTAGTGATCAATAGTTTTTCTTTCGTTTGATTTTCTACACTCGATCGCTATGCAACGCGAAACACGCAATTTGACCCAAGACGAATGTGCCCAAGCAGTAGTTTTGCGAGAAGAAGGGTGGACATACACAAGAATTGCAGAAATGTTTGGAGTTTCCCATACGAGTATGTCCAGAATGTTGCAGCGATTCAGGGAGACAGGTATGAATGTCCGAAGACCAGGACAGGGTAGACCACGGGTAACAACTGCCATTCAAGAACGTTACTTGAGAGTTTCTTCGTTGAGACAACGGTTTGCAACCGCTCGCCTCCTTCAAAATCAGCTTGAGCAAACTCGTGAGGTGCAAATTAGCACTCAGACAATAAGAAATCGCCTCAGAGAATATGATTTAAGGCCTCGTGTGGCGGCAAGATGCCCAGCTCCTGCCCCAGCCCATCGAAGGGCGCGTTTGGATTTTGCGAGAGAGCATATCCATTGGGAAGAGGCCGATTGGGAAAGAGTTCTCTTCACAGATGAGTCTAGATTCTGCCTCTACCATTGTGATCGACGTTCCCTTGTATACAGACGTCCACATGAAAGATATGCTCAGTGCAATTTCCTGAATACTACTGGTTTCGGGGGAGGATCGATTATGGTATGGGGTGGAATTCTTTGACTGCTCGCACAGACCTAGTGGTCGTTGATAATGGAGTTAGGAATGCTGATAAGTATATAAGGAACATTCTTGAAGAGCATGTAGTGCCATTTGCCCCATACATTGGTGAAAATTTCATTTTTATGGACGATAATGCCAGACCCCATCGTGCGCGCATCGTTCAGGAGTACCTCGAAGAAGTTGAAGTCTCTCGAATGGAATGGCCAGCAAGAAGTCCAGATCTCAATCCGATTGAGCAGGTTTGGGACAACCTCAATAGAAGGCTGAGAAGTTCAGAAAATCATCCAGCTACTCTTAATGACTTAGGAATCCAACTCGTAGAAATCTGGGAAGGATTAGATCAGAACATTTTAAGATCACTCATTTTGAGTATGAACCGTCGTTGCCGAGCTGTAATTAACGCAAGGGGTGGAAATACCGAGTATTAAATCACTTATCAGCATTTCAGTATTTTGAAAATTGTTCATTTCTCTTCTTTCACATAAGATTCGGTGAAATCCTGAATTTTTCTTCGTTTTTAATGTGTCTTGTTTCGTTCAAAACCTTCCCGAGAGAACATAAAAAATAAGTTATAAAGTCAATGTAGAGTTAACTTTCATTAAAATTGAGATTTTTAGAATGTGCGTTAATTTTTTTGCGCAGTGTAGTTCAGATTTCTTTTTATACTCACTGGATTTTTAAGACAATTTTGATTTTTTAAAATTGTCTTTGGAGAACTGATTGTCTAATTTAAAAGTTTCATTCCCATCTGAACCGATGAGTGCGTGTTAAAATACGATTTTTGTACGCATCAACAACCTATAAAATGGAATCATTCGCAAAGCTCCTATGAAATGTTAATCGACGTTGAATGGACAAATCAAGACTATTGAAAAGGCAACTTACAACGCATTAGGCAAGTCTGAATGTAACCGAATTAACGGAGGAAATTAGAAATGCAAGAATAAAGGACGAAACTGAACTCGAGGAAAATATAAAGTAGCATCATTTCGTAAGGCGGGAAGTAATGAAGTTGACAAAAGAGGGGGACATCCTGGGGGACGAAGGGTGGCTGTAGGTCGAGTAGACGGCACTCCGGGCGAGAAATATATAGTAAAGATACAAGTTAATTGAGATTCCCAGGCCCCCGGCAACACAATTACGCGTTCTTTTGAGTCATTTCGGGAAAGTCGCCCCCTCCACCCTATGATGGATGTTCGAGCGGGGGCTGCTCATCCCTCCGGCAAATTTATGACCAGAATCAAAAAAGGGTGTTCGACGAGGTAACAGCGCCCGGTTTAAATTGGTGACGGAGTCGTTTCGGATTTCGGACAAAAAAGGAGAATGATACCCCTGTTAATTCGAGCCCCTGCCCTAGTTTCCATTCCTTGTAATTAAATCCCTGTTGAATCGGGTTATAGAGTTTTTTCCGTCGTTTCCGAGTCATATTTCTAGCAGTCTCATTCTTTTCTTCTCCTGAAAAGTCTAGATAATTAGTGTTTTTTTCTGTTGCTGCATTAATTCATGCCCTACGTTGAAAAAATCACAATTTTTTTGGGGATGAAGACGGCATAAGAGAAATGAAAGAAATGGAAATTTATATGAGTAATAACAAGCTTCAGCACCCTTGTTCAAATCCTTAGCTACTTAGCTAGCGTGGTCATCCCTCAAATTTTAAAAACACGGTCATTGTTATAGGGAAAATACGCGTGATTTTTTGACTATTTTCTTTTTGTCCTCACTGATTTTGACAGCTCACGCACGATTCGTGTTTTGTGTCACTGTCAAACATCTTCCGTTGGGTCTACAATTTAACCATGAACAACGCTGGCAAATCATTGAATCTTAATATCAAAATGTGTGCTCTGTTATAAGAAATAGCTCTCAAAGAATCAACCGTTAGTACGAGGATATATTAAAAAATTCTTAGCCTACTATAGAACCAAACAAAATTTCAATGTCAAAATATTTTATTACTCAACATATGCTCCTCTTAATTGAATACATTTATTAAAGCGAACCTGCAAAGTCTCTAGAACTTTCAAAAAAAATGTTTCTTGCCCTGCAATCCAGTCCTCCACAGCTTTTATTACCTCCTCGTTAGGAGAAAATTTACGACCTAAACTTTTTTGCAGTTGAGGAAAGGGATGATAGTCCGACGGAGCCAAATCTGGTGAATAAGGGGGGTGTTCTAGTAATTCTAACCCTAAATCACGAATTTTTGCATGGCAACATGAGATTTGTGTACTGGGGCATTGTACTGTAAAAACAAAACACCTTCGGATTGCTTTCCGCGTATTTTCTCTTCAATTTTTTTCCGTAGAGTGATCAGTAATGTCGAATAGTAGTCTCCAGTTATTGTTCAACCCTTATCCAAAAAATCAATCATGATTACTCCATGGCAATCCCAAAAAACTGAAGCAAGAACTTTTCCAACAGATTTTTGGACACGAAACTTCTTAGGTCTTGGAGAACCAGAGTGTCGCCATTCCATCGATTGTTGCTTGGTTTCTGGATCGTAGAAATGTACCCAAGTCTCATCCATAGTAACAATTCGGTTTAAGAAGTCGACATCGTTTTCAAATCGAGCACAGATCGAACGCGATGTTACTACTCTTGCACTATTTCGGTCAACATTCAAACATATGGGGATCCATTTTGCAGAAATTTTTCTCATGTCCAAATTGACGTGAACTATATGATGAACGCGTTCGTATGAAATCTTCAGTGCTTCAGATATCCGTTTTAGCCCAATTCGACGGTCTGATAAAATCATGTCATGAACTGCATCGATATTTTCGGGGACTGACACAGAAACTGGCCTTCCCGATCGGTCATCATCTTCAATGGAAAATTTACCTCTTTTGAAGCTTGCAGTCCAATTTTTCACGGTAGCATACGAAGGACATTGATCACCAAGGGTATTAAGCATATCTTCGTAAATCTGCTCTTAACCTCTTAACCCTTTTAAATACAGGTACTTGATGATGGCTCGATACTCAAATTTTTCAATTCTTACAATTTCGGTGGACATCTTTTTTTTCAATTTATTGCTTAATTCTGGTTTACTTTTTTGACGTCGAACTCAACAGTCAACACTGACACTTCAAATAAGTTATTGTTCGTTGATATGGTATCGCAAAATTTTATTCATGCATGGAACTGTTCTAGGCTAACTAGATATATCAATACATCCTCGTACATACATTTTCAGGACGAAAAAACATCGTGCTCGTGCAATTTCATCAAGGACAACAACGAAAATTAACATAATTCGGTCGAAATCGACCTTCCAACGATGCATATTCATGTTGAGTTATATACTTTTCGGATGTAAAATGTTGGGAGCCCTAGTATAACTTTATATTTGCCTACTAATGAATCATAAAGTTCTCCTCAATAAAACGGATTTACGACGCGAATTTCACGGTAGTTTTCGGTGAACTATGGAGGTTCATCCGAAATAAGTTCAAACGCAATAAAATCCGCATCGTAACTTTGATACATCATATTCTTGTCCCATGATTGCCGCAATATGAGAGCATGATTAGGCAGTATCGTTGATTGAAGTAAAGAAAGTCCTTCCATTTATTTTCACATAATTTCCCACCGGTTACGAAATAGAAACATACGAAATTATATTTTTCTTTTTCCAGTTCTTTGTTACCACACCAGAGTCTAGATAGAAATTTTTAAAATTAAAACTGTCAAGAATTCATTTTAAATTCAATGAATACTTCGACAGTAGACCATTATAAGTACATCTCATTACCCAGTGAAGATCATCATAAAATGTCTCATATATCTATGGCACAAGATAAGAACGTGGTTTCTTTTTCTCAAACCAGTTATCCAAACTATCTGGATAAAGTAGAGTCATATAATCATTTATTTGTGTGGCATTCGTCAAAACATGCCTTAAGTGTTGGTTGAAACATGAGATTTATCTACACTGCGCAAAAAAATTAACGCACATTATGAAAATCTCAATTTTAATGAAAGTTAACTCTACATTGACTTTATAACTTATTTTTTATGTTCCCTCGGGAAGGTTTTGAACGAAACAAGACACATTAAATGGAAGAAAAATTCAGGATTTCACCGAATCTTATGTGAAAGAAGAGAAATGAACAATTTTCAAAATATTGAAATGCTGATAAGTGATTTAATACTTGGTTTTTCTACCCCTTGCGTTAATTACAGCTCGGCAACGACGGTTCATACTCAAAATGAGTGATCTTAAAATGTTCTGATCTAATCCTTCCCAGATTTCTCCGAGTTGGATTCCTAAGTCATTAAGAGTAGCTGGATGATTTTCTGAACTTCTCAGCCTTCTATTGAGGTTGTCCCAAACCTGCTCAATTGGATTGAAATCTGGAATTCTCGCTGGCCATTCCATTCGAGAGACATCAACCTCTTCAAGGTACTCCTGAACGATGCCCACACGATGGGGTCTGGCATTATCGTCCATAAAAATGAAATTTTCACCAATGTATGCGGCAAATGGAACTATGTTCCTTATATACTTATCAGCATTCATAGCTCCATTATTAACGACCACTAGGTCTGTGCGAGCAGTCAAAGATATTCTACCCCATACCATAATCGATCCTTCCCCGAAACCAGTAGTATTCAGGAAATTGCACTGAGCATATCTTTCATGTGGACGTCTGTATACAAGGGAACGTCGATCACAATGGTAGATGCAGAATCTAGACTCATCTGTGAAAAGAACTCTTTCCCAATCGGCCTCTTCCCAATGGATGTGCTCTCTCGCAAAATCCAAACGCGCCCTTCGATGGGCTGGGGTAAGAGCTGGGCCTCTTGCCGCGACACGAGGCCTTAAATCATATTCTCTGAGGAGATTTCTTATTGTCTGAGTGCTAATTTGCACCTCATGAGTTTGCTCAAGCTGATTTTGAAGGAGGCGAGCGGTTGCAAACCGTTGTCTCAACGAAGAAACTCTCAAGTAACGTTCTTGAATGGCAGTTGTTACCCGTGGTCTACCCTGTCCTGGTCTTCGGACATTCATACCTGTCTCCCCGAATCGCAGCAACATTCTGGACACAGTTGTATGGGAAACCTTTCTGCAATTCTTGTGTATGTCCACCCTTCTTCTCGCAAAACTACCGCTTGGGCAATTCCTCTTGGGTCAAATTGCGTGTTTCGCGTTGCATAGCGATCGAGTGTAGAAAATCAAACGAAAAAAAAACTATTGAGTATTGATCACTAGAATTGATCGAGAACAACTGATTTTAGAATGGAGCCAATACATTCAAAATCTGATAATATCATCTTTTTTTATTCCTACTGGGAGAAAACATCTGTATTGAAGAAAAACGTTGAAAGTGGATAACATATGCATGCATAATCCTGATAAAAATAATTATCATTGAGAACATCTTCAGTCGTAGAATAAATTTGAGATTTCCATAATGTGCGTTAATTTTTTTGCGCAGTGTATTTGTATGCACTTTGACTTATGTATTTGGTAAATAGGAACATATTTGAACTGACACCAAGATGAATTGAAACTAAGAGCATTTTAAGCTTGTGATAATATTTTTTTTGTACTACGGCTAAGAGGCCTTGAATACATGATAAATAGACCAATTGCCACATTAGAGCCGTCTCTAAGACGGCTGTAAATTACAAATTATTCGCGATGAATTGATGAAAATCGTATTTTTGAGATATGTATTCTGGGGAAAGATACATAGCTTTGTAATTGAAGACATAGTCGAACAAAAATTAGTGTTAATGATTCAATATCGTTTTTCTATGTTTGCTTCAATGAGGTTAGTATTGAGGTATTTCCGGAATGTATTCAGTCAGTTTCAATGAAAAAATAACAAATTTTCAAAAATGCAGAATTCGGCAAAAGAAACAGAAAAAAACGTTAACCTCGAGAATGAACAGTTGAAAAATATTAGAAGTCAAAGACCCATACACACAAAAAAGACTGTGCTAACAGCAATAGTAGATATTTCATTGACATCGTTTCAGTTGGCCCAATAAAACTTCTTGTTATATCAATAAATTATTTTATTTTTGAAGTAATTAAATTCAGATAATTCATTGAATAATACGGCTGTCATTCAATTATAGTCAGAATAATATTGAAATAAGGAAGAACTGCATATTCGTTAAATAAGACTTCTATTTGAATGAATCGATCAGAATAATATTGAAATAAAAAAGAACTATATTTGCTTTGAATACAACCTTTATTTGAATGAATTGATTCATTTCATTCAATAGCTAAAAAAAGTAACGGAACAATAACTAGATTTATTGCAATGAAGCCTATGATTGATTCAAAAATAGTAAATAAAGCTACGAAGACGACTGCATCAAGACAAGACGCGACAGGATTTTGATTTAGTATTCAGTTGCGTGTTGCGTGTGTGTGTTACTGCGAAAAAAGAGTTTGAAAATGGAAGAGCTATTAAATAAGTGGGGAATGGAATCTCTAGTTCCACATTTTCAGGGTAAGTACTTTCATATTCATATAAAAATGTCTCAAAGCCTTCCGTTTTATTGTGAATGTGTGCCATAAACGAAAGACAATCTAATAATGGTACTTATTTTACCGATAGTTGCTGTGATGTTAGTTATTTCACTATTTCAACCCCTTGGTGCACCATCGCTTTCGAAGGAGGGACATCCAATTTCAAGATTAAATTGAACCAAATCTTAGTGGTTGCTTTTGATATACCTGGACCTGTTTCATAAAACTAGTTATAAGTTAACAGGCAGATATTCTGCGAGTTGTAAGTTTTTTGTCCAATATCCGCTCCATAAAAATAACTAACTAAGAACTAAGGTAACAATACCGATTGAATTTATTCGTAAAATTGTAATCAAACTAAAAGTGGAAACAGTATTTGGTGAAATTCACTTGTTTTCAATGTGCATTACAAGTACTTTTACTTGTAAAATTGTAACTTGTTTTTTCATGAAACTGGGTATTGATCATACACATATGTCCCACAGTTATCCACTACTTACAGAGTTTGATGTTAGTAAAAATTTTATCAAGTCTCTAACATTCATTCTATTTTCAAACAAGGTTTTGCTTATGTAGTTTTTTGAGGTTTAGAAAATCGAAAAGAAAAATATCCAATAAGATCCCTATTTAATATTGTCGCTTATTATCACAGTACCATAACTATGTTCAAATTAGAGGAAATAAGTTATTGTTTTGTTATGAATATTAGTATGTTACTGTTTACTTATTGTTATTGTGTTCTTGAGACAACATTTATGATTTTGTCTCGGATTTTGTTGATAAAATAATAAACAAATGTAAAACATTCAAAACAGTTTTATTTGATACATCTTATCATTCAATCAATAAATTGAAGAGTTAAATTAACAATGATAAACTTTCAATTCAGATATAGTAAAATATTTCTAACAACTGCATCATATTGATTCAATTGATGTAGTTTCTTTCTTCAATATGAAGTTTATTTAAATCAAAATCAAGCATTCATTCTTTTTATAGTAAACTACCTTTCAAGAAATTACATCTTGTTTCTGTTTCAATATATCCTACATTTAAAACAATCCAAATGTATAGTAGTTATTCAATAATATATTTATTTTCCTGAAATATTATAGTTAATTGATAAGAAAAAAAGTTGGGTTTGTTTTAATTGTATTCTTTCATTGAAACTAACTAACGCTTTTCTTGTCCCAATTATAGCATTTCATTGAATACTTTTACTGCTTAGATCAAATCAATGAGACCTATAATTGAATCAAAAATAGGCAGCATTGGCATAGGAAGAACAAGATAAGCATTGAATTGAATATAGTAATCATTCAGGAATAGGGAATACAGTATATCATTGATTCAATGGTTATGCCATTGTTTCTACTAACAGTGTTTTTTGTGTGTAGGGCCTCAATAAGTTAAACAGAGTGTGAGTAAAATCCTCTCTCCGTACCTGAAAACGTCCCGAAAATCAAAAATTTCCGGACCCGACAGCGGCAGACAGAAACTAATTAGTTTATTGTCTTGTCGCAGCCACCCTAGACCCGATGCACTCATTAGCGCCGCCGCCCCATCCCGCCCATTTGGCGAAACTTGTCGACGCATACAAACACACCACTCACTCATTTTCCGGACTCATTTCCGCCCGTCTAGTCTCGTGCAATTTTAAAACGGTGCAGGCTCTGCCGACACACGGGACGTTGTGATTTGTGGCTTTGCGAGGGTAGTTCTGTGTGGTGCAGGAGGATTCAGAGGGAAGCAGCGACAGGTCGCTTGTTTTCACCTGCATTCATTTTACGGTGGGAACCTAAAGGAGGTTTTAGATAATCTGAGATATTTTTTCACTTTCTATATCTGTAAACTGCTTAAGTTGTGGCCGACTCCAGTAATCTGATCCTTTCATCAGTTTTATTCTTGTAGGGATCTACATCGCTTCTCGTTCACTCCGGTAGCTGGCGCGCTTATCTACTCTGTACCCCGTAGAAGCACCGCCTTGGTTTTGGGTAACTCCGTTCACTCTCTCCGTCACTGACGAGTACTACAAACTATCTCCCGAAATATTTGGAATTTTGAAAGTACACTGCGCAAAAAAATTAACGCACATTATGGAAATCTCAAATTTATTCTACAACTGAAGGTGTTCTCAATGATAATTATTTTTATCAGAATTATGCATGCATATGTTATCCACTTTCAACGTTTTTCTTCAATACAGATGTTTTCTCTCAGCAGGAATAAAAAAAGATGATATTATCAGATTTTGAATGTATTGGCTCCATTAATCAGTTGTTCTCGATCAATTCTAGTGATCAATAGTTTTTCTTTCGTTTGATTTTCTACACTCGATCGCTATGCAACGCGAAACACGCAATTTGACCCAAGAGGAATGTGCCCAAGCGGTAGTTTTGCGAGAAGAAGGGTGGACATACACAAGAATTGCAGAAAGATTTGGAGTTTCTCATACAAGTGTGTCCAGAATGTTGCAGCGATTCAGGGAGACAGGTATGAATGTCCGAAGACCAGGACAGGGTAGACCACGGGTTACAACTGCCATTCAAGAACGTTACTTGAGAGTTTCTTCGTTGAGACAACGGTTTGCAACCGCTCGCCTCCTTCAAAATCAGCTTGAGCAAACTCATGAGGTGCAAATTAGCACTCAGACAATAAGAATTCGCCTCAGAAAATATGATTTAAGGCCTCGTGTCGCGGAAGAGGCCCAGCTCTTACCCCAGCCCATCGAAGGCCACGTTTGGATTTTGCGAGAGAGCATATCCATTGGGAAGAGGCCTATTGGGAAAGAGTTCTCTTCACAGATGAGTCTAGATTCTGCCTCTACCATTGTGATCGACGTTCCCTTGTATACAGACGTCCACATGAAAGATATGCTCAGTGCAATTTCCTGAATACTACTGGTTTCGGGGGAGGATCGTTTATGTTATGGGGTGGAATATCTTTGACTGCTCGCACAGACCTAGCGGTCGTTGATAATGGAGCTATGAATGCCGATAAGTATATAAGGAACATTCTTGAAGAGCATGTAGTGCCATTTGCCCCATACATTGGTGAAAATTTCATTTTTATGGACGATAATGCCAGACCGATAATGCTCTCGAATGGAATGGCCAGCAAGAAGTCCAGATCCAATCCGATTGAGCAGGTTTGGGACAACCTCAATAGAAGGCTGAGAAGTTCAGAAAATCATCCAGCTACTCTTAATGACTCAGGAATCCAACTCGGAGAAATCTGGGAAGGATTAGATCAGAACATTTTAAGATCACTCATTTTGAGTATGAACCGTCGTTGCCGAGCTGTAATTAATGCAAGGGGTGGAAATACCAAGTATTTAATTATCAGCATTTCAGTATTTTGAAAATTGTTCATTTCTCTTCTTTCACATAAGATTCGGTGAAATCCTGAATTTTTCTTCCATTAAATGTGTCTTGTTTCGTTCAAAACCTTCCCGAGAGAACATAAAAAATAAGTTATAAAGTCAATGTAGAGTTAACTTTCATTAAAATTAAGATTTTCAGAATGTGCGTTAATTTTTTGCGCAGTGTATTTCCAGTTTTCGAGTAGAAGTACCTGTATCTTCTTTAATCATATCCAGCATATTAACTTGCACTTCTACCGTTCTCACAGTCCTTGGCTTTCTGGACTTCTACTTCGCTTCAATGTTTCCGTTTCTAGAAGACACTGATGAATACTTGATGAATATGATGAAATATTTTTCTATTTCCCGTTTTTTTCACCAGTTATAAAAGTCCATCTCTTGGTAAATACCTTTGAGAGTTTATTGGGTAAGGTCATCTTTTATTCTGTTTTCTTTTAATTATTTTTTTCTTTCGTGTCAAAATTCTTGTTAGCACTTAAATTTTTCGTTGATTTTAGTTAGAATCTGTCAAAATTTGGAGAATTTTCGCATTATTGAGTTTCTACAAAAATAATTATTCAAAATTCTTCTTTATTATAAGTTTTATGCGATATTTCCAAAATTCGCAATTGATTCTCCAAAACCGCCGTCAAAATCTCTCTGAAACAATAATACAGAAAATCAGTTTTAACGATCTGGCATTCGAAAGCACTTAATAATATTTTGACTAATTCAGTGACGTTTATGGCCGCATATATTTTACCTGCCGTGAAATATCAATTTTAAAAATGAATAAGTAATAATTTATTTAGGTAGTGAGGAGTGTGTGCATACGAAAATATGAAGCTGCCAAAGTCGTAAATACACAAACCAATTAAGAAAGCAAACAAGTTCCCTCACATTTTTCAACCGTTGTTAACTCGTAGCAGCCCTATCCGCTTGGATTTTTGACAAATATATTAACTGTTATTTCCATGCGTTATAATTCATGTGCGACAAAAAAGATGCTTGTATGCCATTGATGTTTTAATAAGCCAGAAACATCAATGTACAATTGGTATGAAATATAGGTACTGATCCACAAGAGTTAGGGATATCGTATTCAATCATTTTTAAAAGTATGTAATCTTCGAGAAAATCGCTGTAAAATCATTTGAAACTCAATAAAAACTTGAATCGATCCAATAAAAATCAGTATGAGACATTTCGTCAATCTGGTCGCCTTTTTTCTGAAGTTTGGTTCTTTGCATAATAATATGCTTCATGAATGTTCCTATTTTTAAATTAAGTCAGTTTATCAACGGCTTCGATTTGAAACGAGTTTTCTGAAAATACCAAGACGTAAATTAACAAACGCTGAGGCTAATAGGGCTATCGGAATGATACAGGGTGGCCTAACTCCGGTTGTTGTAGCGGAAAGGCTCCAAGTCAGCCAAAGTGTGATATCTCGACTTTAGAATAGGTTCAGGGAGACAGGTTCCGTGTTGGAAAGACCAAGGCTTGGTGGGCGACGAAAAACAGCACTTGCTCAGGATCGTTTCATTACCGTTTCGGCGAGAAGAAGCCCTACATCTACGTGTAGAATGCTACGGAATACTCTTCAAAATGCAGTTTCCATCGAAACCATCAGACGACGTTTGAGAGAGGTGAATCTAGGTTCTAGACGTCCATTAAGGGGAGTTCCATTAACACGTGACCATAAGCGTCAAAGACTGGAATGGACAAGGCAACATATCAATTGGAACGATCAATAGCGTAGTGTCCTTTTCACTGATGAATCCAGATATGGACGATTTTCAGATTCTCGAAGAATAAGGGTATGGATAATCCCACGCATACCCCGTAATCGTCGCTATGTCCAAGAAGTCCATCCTTTCCGAGGGGGTGGTGTTATGGTATGGGCCGGGATATGTTTCAACGGGCGTACAGATCTAAACATTTGTCCTGGGAATATGACCGCCTCACACGATAGAGAGCATGTCATTGACAATGTTGTGCCAAATTTTCACGCTGCTATTGGTGAAACTTTTCAATTTATAGACGATAACTCTAGACCGCACCGTGCAGCCATAGTTGGGAATGCGCGCCAGGAGCTTGGTATTCCACATTTACCAATACCTCCGCAATCACCAGATTTGAATTGCATAGAACATGCATCGGATATGCTCCAAAGAAGATTAGATTATCATCAACCTACCCCAGAATCCTAAATGATCTGAGAGAGCTTCTGCCCCGTTTGTGCAACCAAATTCCTCAAGAAATGTTCAACAACCTCGTGTGTAGTATGCAAAGAAGATGTCAAGCTGTTATCGATGCCCGTGGAGGCCATACATTGTATCGACAGTCTTAAAATGCTTGAATTCTCTGGGAATAAAATTTCGTTATTTTACTCGATTTTTCTTAACCACCCTGTATACGCTGAAGACCTATAGGCTATAATCAATTTGCAACTTGAAATCATATTAATATGAATTTTCATCACAAAAATCTCATTTTAACTCAATTTTTTTGCAATTTAAGGCAATGTCCCTAACTCATGTGGAGCAGTTTATTTGAATAAGCTATTCCAATTGAAATATGTGTTGATGGCTCAGATACTACACAAACTGTAACCCACTTTTTACGAAGGACAAAGCACCTTTCAACAAATTAACACACAAAAAACCTCCGGAGATTTTTGTTCTACATTTCTGATGAAATATATCGTCCGCTCCTTGTGTCATTAATCTTTTTTCAAACATCTCCTTTCCTAAATCCCTGAAAGTAGGCCTCACATATGGCCATGCAATGAACCATAAGGGCACCCTTGCGACTTCCTGCTTTTCGAAAGTAAATCAATGACGGCATATCGCACATATCCAATAATTTCTCCCATTTCCTCAAACGACAATCTGTTTTGACAGGGACGTCCTGCCCATTTGTGTGCCACTCATTTATGCGGACACTGATCACTGACGGTCCCACATCTGTCTCCTGGAGGACTTTTGGTGTCCTATTTCGTGAAATAACTTGATTTGGAGTAGGAACGGAATATCAGCTGATAAACATTTTTGTATACAGCAACAAAACCATCCTTTATAGTCCAATTTTGAATTGGACGAAAAAAATAAATAATTCTGATAAGTTCTTGAGAATCTCATCATGAAGAACACGATATTCATGGTGCTTATCATTACTGCGAACTTTCCACGGAACTTATCTGCGATTCTCATTATGTGTCGCATTCAAAGAGAATCAAGGAAGTGACATTACGATCCAAGCAAATACTGGTCTTCGCAACTCAGGATATATAAGAATAAGAAATTACCTTTTTCTCGTATAAAATATCTTCACGATAATAGCGTCGTGAGAATGGTGAAGCTGTATGCGCTATAAAATATCTCTTTGTTACGTTTACCTTCGTTTTATGCTCATTCTGAACGCGAAGTAGGTTTATACGGTCGTATTTTATGCAACCTGATTCGACCAATTCAAGATGCAAATCTGTGGCAAATTTTTATTTTCTGCAGGATAACAAGATCAGGGACAGGCATTGGTAGCCATCAGTGTTCTTACGTGATAACGCAGAAAGATTCCACTCATTTTATCGATTTGAAAATGAATAAGATAAGAATAACGTCTCTGTATATATTGATTTGTGGAAATGGTTACGAGACCGGATGAAAATTTACTGCTCCACAAGAGTTAGGGATATCGTATTCAATCGTTTTTAAAAGTATGTAATCTTCTAGAAAATCGCTGTGAAATCATTTCAAACTCAATAACAACTTGAATCGATCCATAAAAATCAATATGAGACATTTCGTCAATATGGTCGCCATTTTTCTGAAGTTTGGTTCTTTGCATATGCTTCATGAATGTTCTTATTTTGAAATGAAGTCAGTTCATCAACGGCTTCGATTTGAAACGAGTTTTTTGAAAATGCCAAGACGAAAATTAACAAAAGCTGAGGCTAATAGCGCTATCGGAATGCAACAGGGTGGCCTAACTCAGGTTGTTGTAGCGGAAAGGCTCCAAGTCAGTCAAAGTGTGATATCTCGACTTTGGAATAGGTTCAGGAAGACAGGTTCCGTGTTGGAAAGACCAAGGCTAGGTGGGCGACGAAAAACAACACCTGCTCAGGATCGTTTCACTACCGTCTCGGCGAGAAGAAACCCTACATCTACGTGTAGAATGCTACGGAATACTCTTCAAAATGCAGATGGGGTCCAAGTTTCCATCGAAATCATCAGACGACATTTGAGAGAGGTGAATGTAGGTTCTAGACGTCCATTAAGAGGAGTTCCATTAACACGTGACCATAAGCGTTAAAGACATTCTGCTGAATTGAATACTGTTTAATGTAATGATGATTCTTTTTCTTCTTCTTTGTTTAGCCCTCGGTTACACCTTGCAATCAGTCAAACTGATTAAGGGCGAAACAATAAACTAATTAGTCCCAAGCAGAATTGCGGTCCACTTATTACGGTTCCACCGCAAGTGATCAAACGTAACAAACAGTTAATAGGTAATCCTTAATTAACGCTACATCTACGTGGACCTAATCCTCGCCTAGTCCTCATCAAAGACTATTTACATGTGCAGAATGCGTTTAGCGGTCCATTCCCAAACTCGGCAGGATGAAAGGATTATGTAAAATGTTTGCTGGACGCCATTTGCAGCGATTAACATGTTTGCTCTATATTTTTTATTCATTTATCAATCGTTGTCGGATAAAGGGTGTTTCTCAGGTTGGCCAGACCGTTTTCGCATACTCAAATTCACATCTCGCAATGTACGTGAAGCATTCGAATTTTTTGAGGTTGAACCAGTTTTTGATCGCCTGGATGGCTACAAAAAGGTCCTCGTTTGATAACTTTTCAGTTATTGTCGTTTGCATCCGTTTTCTCAATCAATTTTGATTCGAACTTTGAAAATTTGTTTTGCAATAATGCCTAGACGTACCTGATATACAGGGTCGTGCAATAGTGCGTTCTTCTTCCATAGCTGCCGAACCAGACATCTCAGAGATTTCGTTGGAAAGTAGACCTCTTGTACCTTCATTTCTGCATCTCAGGAAGTTATTTTCTGATATACAGGATGTCCCCGATAAATTTTATTCTACAAATGGATGATTTTTTTAATGAATGACCCCATAATTTTCACATATTTTCAATGACACTCATTACCTCTTTCATGACGCGAAATCTCATGGACATTTTTCCTACAGTTCAGTTCTTATTCGAAGAAAACTGCAAAAAGGTGAGTGAAAAGCAGTTCAGTAAAAGTCTTCTGACGATTTCCAGAAGCGATAGTAACATGAATTTGAACTGGAAGTTTTTTTAATTGAAGGATTTGCCTTGACATGGTTCCTAAACGATCAACTTGTCATATACAGGGTGTCCGTTATTAAGGTCCAAATATTGAGAACTTAAAATTATTATTTCTCGATTTTTTCAAATAGAACACCCTGTATTTTTTCCACAATGATGTGGAAACTTGATAACCTTACATTTCCTCAGAAGTAACCTCAGGATTATTTCAACTCCCGCATACAGCTGACAAGAAAAATGATATCGCAACTGAAAATTTTATTCAAATAATATAAAAACTAACGGACATTCAAAAGAGGTTAAACAATGAAATAAAACTAAATGAATAATTATTGACAAACTTCCAAACCTTCCCAGAATCATACTTCCTGAGCATCATCATAATAATGATATTTCTTTTCCGTACAAGCAATACAATATATTGATCACGTAATTAAACTATATATCAGTTTTTATCGGCTTTCCAAAAAAAATATTGATCAAGTTATTGCTACTTAGAGCTCAAAGATACTTTCGAATACAGCGAATCAGTATGAATTTTTGAAAAAAATAGGATGGTTGATATGATTTTCATGTTAGGGCAGTGCCACAGAACCTGTTTTTTAAGGAAGTCGAACTTATGCTGCCCAATATCCCGATAGGAAAAAAAAATTCATACTGATTTACTGTATTCGAAAGTATCTTTGAGCTCTAGTAGCAATAACTTGATTAATATTTTTTTTTGGAAAGCCGATAAAAACTGATATAATTGGTTGAATACGTGATCAATATGAATTGCTTGTACGAAAAAGAAATATCATTTTTATGATGATGCTCAGGAAATATGATTCTGGGAAGGTTTTGAAGTTTGTCAATAATTATTCATTTAGTTTTATTTCATTGTTGGTTGTCTTTTGAATGTCCGTTAGTTTTATTATGTTATTATTTGAATAAAATTTTAATTTGCGATATCATTTTTCGTGTCTGCTGGATGCGGGGGTTAAAATAATCCTTAGGTTACTTCTGAGAAAATGTAAGGTATCCAATTGTCTACATTATTGTGAAACAAAATACAGGCTGTTCTATTTGAAAAAATCGAGAAATAATAATTTTGAGTTCTTCATATTTGGACATTAATAACGGACACCCTGTATATGACAGGTTGATCGTTTAGGAACCATGTCAGAGCAAATCCTTCAATTAAAAAAACTTCTAGTTCAAATTCATGTTACTATCGCATCAGGAAATCGTCAGAAGACTTTTACTGAACTGCTTTTCCCTCACCTTTTTGCAGTTTTCTTCGAATGAGATCTGAACTGTTGGAAAAATGTCCCTAAGATTTTGCGTCATGAAAGAGGTAATGAAGGTCATTGAAAATATGTGAAAATATATGGGGTGATCCATTAAAAAAATCATTCATCATGAAGGTACAAGAGGTCTACTTTCCAACGAAATCTCCGAGATGACTGGTTCGGCAGCTATGGAAGAAGAATGCACTATTGCAGGACCCTGTAAATGCTATTTTAAATTTCCTCTTTCTTCGATTTGCATCGCATACTGGAAAAATCGTCATCCACTAATCGCTGGACAGTCACCTGGAAGAATTCTTCGAATTTCAATCACCATCCATTCCGGATGAAATGCCATCAAAGCCCAAGCTCGATAGGCCGGACTGTCGCATGTCAGCCGACAAGAATCTCACGATGCTCCTCTCCGATGGATTTAATTAAACACTTTCAGAATCGAACAACAAATAATGCCAACCTTGGGACCATTCGATGTGGAACCAACAACTTCGATCGATTTCTTCGGACAAAAACAGGAAGCTTATCTGTTTGACTGCGTCCGAAGCGATGACAAAGAACCAAATTAAAAGGCGATTAAGTTAGAATTTAAAGTGAATTCTAATGTAACGCATTTTCCGAATGGCGGTACTGAAACGTGAAAAAAATGTCGAGAATTCGATTGGTATAAGCCCTCCTCACTCTGACGGGTATCGCTAATGCTCATTTGAATTTTAAATGAGCGCGAGATTAAGAGACCGTAAGAATTAATGTCAAAGCTTATGTTATTGGAGTCAGATTCAACGGGCAATTTCTTATATTGAAGTCCCAGGTTTTGTACTGGGTGGGCACATAAATATCGATTCGAATGCCGCAATATTACGTTGAAAATTTAACGCTATCCAATAGCACCATTTGCAAGGATGCTATGCCGAGTCTTGCAATCTGGTTCTATACTATACGAAAAGTGGGTTCAGAAGGATCTTGAAATCGCTACGAAGCTGCTATACAGTGGAACAATTTTTATACTGTCGAAAAGTGGAACAATCGGTTCATACCTGGGTGAAATTTCGAATCCCTAGGCGATGGATAAGTATTTTTAAAAAATTCGCAAAAAAATCTGGCAAAAACGGCAATTTTAAACTAGATAAAACTTTTTCACAGATATCCTGGTCGTGATGTGAATATACGGATCGAAAGATCAAACATGATCGCAGCGACATGGTGGTCGATTCATAAACTTCCTTGTGGGTGTACTCATTCCACTCAGAGGCTTCAGAAAATCTCTCAAAATAATGAATAATAATCGGAGTTCCTGGAGTCTGATTATGAAATGAGTGAGAATTACGAGGATATATTGAAAAATTCTTAGCCTACTATAGAACCAAACAAAATTTCGATGTCAAAATATTTTATTACTCAACATATTCTCCTCTTAATTGAATACATTCATTAGAGCAAACCTGCAACGTCTCTAGACCTTTCAAAAAAAATGTTTCTTCTTGCTCTGTAAACCAGTCCTCCACAGCTTTTATGACCTCCTCGTTGGAAGAAAATTTACTACCTTTCAAACTTTTTTTCAGTTGAGGAAAGAGATGATAGTCGGACGGAGCCAAATCTGGTGAATAAGGGAAGTGTTCTAGTAATTCTAACCCTAAATCACGAATTTTTTGCATGGCAACATGAGATTTGTGTACTGAGGCGTTGTCCTGTAAAAACAAAATACCTTTGGATAGCTTTCCGCGTCTTTTCTCTTCAATTTTTTTCCGTAAAGTGGTCAGTAATGTCGAATAGTAATCTCCAGTTATTGTTCTACACTTATCCAAAGAATAAATCATGATTACTCCATGGCAATCCCGAAAAACTGAAGCAAGAACTTTTCCATCAGATTTTTGTACACGAAACTTCTTAGGTCTTGGAGAACCAGAGTGTCGCCGCCATTCCATCGATTGTTGCTTTGTTTCTGGATCGTAGAAATGTACCTGAGTCTCATCCATAGTAACAATTCGGTTTAAGAAGTGTACATCGTTTTCAAATCGAGAACAGATCGAACGCGATGTTTCTGCCCTTGCACGCTTTTGGTCAAAATTTAAACATTTGCGTATCAATATTGCAGAAATTTTTCTCATTTCCAAATTGACATGAACTATATGATGAACGCGTTCGTATGAAATCTTCAGTGATTCAGATATCCGTTTTAGCCCAATTCGACGGTCTGATAAAATCATATCATGAACTGCATCGATATTTTCGGGGACTGACACAGAAACTGGCCTTCTCGATCGTTCATCATCTTCAATGGAAAATTTACCTCTTTTGAAGCTTGCAGTCCCATTTTTCACGGTCGCATACGGAAGGACATTGATCACCAAGGTTATTGAGCATGCCTTCGTAAATCTGCTTACCTCTTAACTTAACCCTTTTAAATACAGGTACTTGATGATGGCTCGATACTCCAATTTTTCGATATTTTACAATTTCGGTGGACATCTTTTTTTCAAATTTATTGCGTAACTCTGGTTTACTTTTTTGACGTCGTACTCTACACTGACACTTCTAATAAGTTATTGTTCGATGATATGGTATCGCAATATTTTGTTTATGCATGGAACTGGTCTAGGCTAACTAGATATCAATACATCCTCGTATCTGAAGACAAATTTTTGAACTTCGTAAAAAGCTACCCCCAAGCAGGATTCGAACCTGCGATTCGTATTTGCCGGACGAGTGCTCTCACCTCTTAGCTACCAAAATTTATGGTACTTTTTTCAAAAATGTTCCCTCATTTCTTCATGATGTCCGGTCTTCACCAATATTTGTGAGGATTTTTGTAATGTCACTTTCAAGCGAATCATTTTTAGAGCAGAAATATCCAATAAATTCGGTTTGCATTTTTGCATGATTTGGTCAACCGCTTCGGCTATGAATTTGAACAGTGTGAAAGCTCCTCACCTCAGGTAATTGCTTTTATGATTTTCATTTTTGTACGTTCTCAACATACATGGACATTCAGAACACTCGGTTTTTCTTCTGCCGATGACAGAGGACAGAGAAGCTAAATCGGAATTCGAATAAAATAACTCATCTCCCAGAGATTTTAATTGGTATCGCAGATTGACAGTTACGATAGCGCACAACGCAGAAGGCAAGTACAACTGCTTCTCCTTCTTGGTCTTGTCAATGGTTGTTGCTGTAGTTTTATCGATACATCGAACACTGATCCACGCCATATCTGATGATTGATGATGGTTCTTGGGCGGTTGGAATAGCGGATGAAATCGCGGAGTCAAGCGTGAACAATTTGGTTTTTTGCGGATGAGCAGTGGATTCTTGAAGCATTACATTTTCTTCGGTATCCTCCGAAATGGGCATTGGAAATGTATTCGTTATCTTGTAATTTTTTAAATGAGGGCTTTTTTTTCAGAGGAAAGTCACCAAATATGGAATACCATTTTGTTTTTGGGATATTAAAAAAAAAACTTCATAATAATCAGTTCAATTTTTTTACCAATCAGTCATACATTTATATGTAGTAATTAACAGCCTTCAATCAAGAATATTAGTTATCAAATTAAAATCTTACACAAAAAACCAAATCACAAATGAGTAACCAAATATGGAATAGGAACCCATATATGGAATATAAGCTTAAATCAACATAACAATAACAAAAATGGACATTAATATCTTTGAGATCAATTGAATGAATATAACATATTGTGATAAATGAAAGAAGTTACATAATTACTTGCAAAAGTCACAGATCCAAGTATCAAACTCTGGACCAGCACAATCATAATGTGCCCAGAGCCCACACATCAAGCATATTCCATAATTAGACACCGACGACTGTCCATATTTGGATTTTTATACTAGTTCAAACTCTTCTAAATATTTTTTCAAGTCACAATATTTTAATGACAAAAGATCACAAAATGGTGAAATAAACATAATACCGATATACTGAATAGTATAACACTTATGTATACAAACATAACAGCTGGTAGTACTCATTTATTACTTACCTTTAAAATTTTCTTCACGACAACAAAACAAAATACGCCTGCCACACGTTAAGCGTTCGCGCAACGGACTCGATGGTGTGAGTGCAATAGTTAGTAGACCGAATGAAACAGAAGATGGTCGAGTGTTGCGTTTATTACTTAAAGTTTTGAAGAAATGAAGGTATTCCATATTTGGTGACTTTCCTCTACGTTTCAAATGGGCAATGTGCAAACCACATCCAGACGCCCTAAAACTCGTTTTCACGCAGACAAATATCTTGCCAGAAGTCTGAGATGGCAGGAAACGGAATTCTCCAGCATAATAGGTCGAAATCTGTCAGGTCGTAGGCATAACGTACCTTGAACAAATAAAAAGCATCAGCTCTCCAGACATAAAAAGTTTCAGGGCAAAGAGGGGCTATCCATTGCCAGAAGCTAAAGATACATAAGGGACAAGGAATGAAGGGAAAACGCCGGCTCAGCTGAGGGTACATTTCTCTATTTGCTGGGAATATTTCGATACGTGATAGCGAGGACTTTTGAGGGAAAGATTTGAATAAAGTAAATAGAGTGAGTGGATACTCCTAGACTGTAAACTCTGAAGAATATCGGGCGTAGTCTAAAAATAGGAAATGAAAGCAAGGTGGTTTCATGTCCTATTAAGTTTCTGCATTCGGTCGCAGATCCCAGACGGAAGATAAATAGTTCAGGAAATGACATAAGTGTCTTTCTCATACCTCGACATCTGGCCATATTCAGCATGTGTTGAAAAAGACGTAGTGACTATAATTCGTAACGGATGCTTTTAGCGACTTATGAAGCAATATGATCGCGAAATAGGGTTTATAATGTTTCCTGGTACATCCATGTGATAATTGTGACTTTTTATGTATATACAGGGTGTCCCACTAGTGCCGCAGCGGACGATATACGCGTAACGGACTGCGTTTTGCAAAATTTTTTGATGCAGACTTGATATACTACAAGAAACTGTTGAATAAAAATATGTGAAAAGTATACGAAAGCATGCAGGAAGTTTCAGAGAATTGAAAAACACTATTGAATATAGGGTATCCCATTTGAAAAAACAAAGTCACCATCTATTTCTTTTTTGTGGGCCACCCGATATATTCGAAAATATTTTTAGGTCGTGCTCTTCTTGTAGTATATCAAGTCTGCATCAAAAAATTTTGCCAAACTCAGACCGTTACGCGTATATCGTCCGCTGCGGCACTAGTGGGACACCCTGTATATTCTGTATGAACATGATATACCTCTTCATTACAGTTCTTAGTGTTGACATCCTCACATTCGCGTTGATCATAAAGATTGTAAAGGGTGTTACAATAAAAGCGCAAGATTTTAGTGTTCAATAAAACATTGTTTTCTGAAGGAAAGTATTGAAACATTTATTGATTTGGAAAATAAACTGCTCCACATGAGTTAGGGATATTGCCTTAAATTGCAAAAAAAATAAAAATTAGTTAAAATAAGATTTTTGTGATGAAAATTCATATTAATATGATTTCAAATTGCAAATTAATTCTAGCCTGTAGGTCTGCAGCGTATTCAGGGTGGTTAAGAAAAATCGAGTAAAATAACGAAATTTTATTCCCAGAGAATTCAAGCATTTTAAGACTATCAATACAATGTATGGCCTCCACGGGCATCAATAACAGCTTGACATCTTCTTTGCATAGTACAAACGAGTTGGTTCCATAAACGGGGCAGAAGCTCCCAGATCATTTAAGGATTCTGGGGTAGGTTGATGATTATCTAATCTTCGTTGGGGCATATCCCATGCATGTTCTCTGCAATTCAAATCTGGTGAGTGCGGAGGTATCGGTAAATGTGGAATATCAAGCTCCTCGCCCGCATTCTCAACTATGGCTGCACGGTGCGGTCTAGAGTTATCGTCTATAAATTGAAAAGTTTCACCAATAGCAGCGTGAAAATTTGGCACAACATTGTCAATGACATGCTTTCTATAGTGTAAGGCGGTCATATTCCCAAGACAAATGTGTAGATCTGTGCGCCCGTTGAAACATATCCCGGCCCATACCATAACACTTCCCCCTCGGAATGGATGGACTTCATGGACATAGCGACGATTACGGGGTATGCGTGGAATTGTTCATACCCTTATTATTCGGGAATCTGAAAATCGTCCATATCTGGATTCATCAGTGAAAAGGACACTACGCCATTGATCGTTCCAATTGATATGTTGCCTTGCCCATTCCAGTCTTTGACGCTTATGGTCACGTGTTAATGGAACTCCTCTTAATTGACGTCTAGAACCTAGATTCACCTCTCTCAAACGTCGTCTGATGGTTTCGATGGAAACTTGGATCCCATCTGCATTTTGAAGAGTATTCCGTAGCATTCTACACTCCGAAACGGTGATGAAACGATCTTGAGCAGGTGTTGTTTTTCGTCGCCCACCAAGCCTTGGTCTTTGCAACACGGAACCTGTCTCCTTGAACCTATTCCAAAGTCGAGATATCACACTTTGGCTGAATTGCAGCTTTTCCGCTACAACAACCTGAGTTAGGCCACCCTGTAGCATTCCGATAGCCCTATTAGCCTCTGCGTTTGTTAATTTACGTCTAGGCATTCTCAGAAAACTCGTTTCAAATCGAAGCCGTTGATAAACTGACTCCATTTCAAAATAAGAACATTCATGAAGCATATGCAAAGAACCAAACTTCAGAAAAAAGGCGACCAGATTGACGAAATGTCTCATACTGATTTTTATTGGATCGATTCAAGTTGTTATTGTGTTTTATATGATTTTACAGTGATTTTCTCGAAGATTACATACTTTTATAAAAACGATTGAATACGATATCCCTAACACTTGTGGAGCAGTATATTTACTCCCATCCGTCAACTTTCGATCTGTCACGTCAAAATCATGTGACATTCAAATCTTGCGCTCTATTGAACCATTCTTTATTATTATGAAATGGATCTGAGCATCCATAATTTACACAAATTGCCCATCTGCTTCCAATCGACAATTAGGAATCCTATCTGTCAATTCGTTCTTGCTGAAATGGACAAAGAATGAATACAGAAAAATTAACTTTTCAAAGTGAGCTATCCGGATAACCATGTCCAGAGGTTATGAATTGTGATAAAAAATTATTTTAATTTTACACCATTATGCGCAGTTGGATTATACATTTAATTCCTTCGAAATCTCCGGTAATTGCCGGCATTATGGTAACGATGGGTGATTTGAAATTCAACGCAGAAACCTTGGATTATAATATAATAACCGAGGTGTCAAGTACCTCCAATTAGGAGTTGAAGATATTAAACAATATACAGGGTGAGTCTTTGACTTGTACGTTTATTTCAACTGAAGATTCTTGAGGTCAAAAGAAACCTCTTTTTCATTTTCCCATTCTCCATTTTTCCGAATTCGGCTTTGTTAAAAAGATATAGCCATTTAAAAAAAAATTTGGCTAATTACGTCTCTGATATAATTCTCTGGAATTGATGAAAAGTTCAAATTTCTCGATTGAAATTGAGTCGATACATCTAGGGAATACTCAAGTACTAACCTTATTCGAATGAGAATTTTAAAAACACGATATTTTTCAATAAAAGCACTCAATATAGTCCGATTATTTCTGCAATTGAAACGCCATATTTATCCCACCAAAATAAGTTCCTTCTTCGATTCTCATTAAGATTAGTTTGTGAGCACTTATATCTTGTTCATATTTTCCCCTATCTCCCAAAACTATATGATGAAGATTGTTTTTACACTAATCGAACATAACTCCATAAAATTAGGTCATAGTATTCGAGGTCAATATTTTGAAAAAAAATTACTTCAACTTTTTTGAGAGCTAGTTATACACGATGAGATCCTCCTAAGTTGGATCTACCTATACAGGGCGGATGAACGTGCTTTCAAAAGCTCCCATCTTCATGTCAGTACTTTATTCGACAAATTTTTTTCAATCGTTAGGCAAATCATTAAAAAGAGCATAAAACAGTGTGCAATCAAATTTCTGCATATCTACGAAGTAATCCATATGGACGTTGCATGGAACAATGAAAATCGATTTATTTGGATTATAACCGTTGAGAGAATGGATCATTTTATGCATACTTCATTCGGTAATTTATAATTAGTCAACGGACATTCATCAGGAATTATAGCAATGAGCTGTTAGGACAACGGTGTACAGGAATTGATGCCAGTTTATTAACATTCCATGGTGGGACGTATAATTCACGAAGTAATAAGCGTATTATCTAGATTATCGACAATTTCCGACTAAATTGATTAGTATGTCATTCGGCTTGATTCCTCTTACCATTGAACATTCTGTTGAGGCCTTTTCACAGAATTAAGGACAGTGACACTTATTATTTGTCCCTCATCCATCAAATGTCTATGATTTGAATTTTACATTTATCAGGACTTGATATTATAAATTATAGTCGACTAAAATCTTTACCTTGAAAAATCCCCTAAGTAGATAAGCCCTCATGAAAAATTCTGACGAATCATCAGAAAAAAATCGCATTTTTCGACAACAGCTGTGAGAAGGCCAAAAACTTTCGAAGATTCTGAATTGGAGGCATTGCTCGATGAGCTTCCGTGCCAAACGCAAGAAGAGCTTTCTTCAGCATTGGGAAATACCCTCCAAGTCATTTTCAAGCGACTCCATGCCTTGGGAATGATTCAAAAACAGGGAACTTTGGTTCCTTATGAATTGAAACCATGAGACGTTGAACGTTGTTTTTTTGCTGTGTATTTGGTGGGACCAGGCTCATGTTTTTTATTCTGAGCTGTTGAAACCGAGTGAAGAAATTCAAAACAGTACAGATGTACAGGCTTACACAGCTTATCTTCCGTATTTTCTGAAATGTATGAAACTGAGCCTTAATTTTCTATCTTATCTGATGCCGTATTAACCTTTGAATGGGAATTCCGAATATTTATCCATCCTGAAATAAGGTTTTCGGGGCATTGGGACCCTCTTAGCGAACTCCCACTCGCAGGGCAAGAAAGTCGAATTGATATTTATTATCGAGGTCTTGTCCTTTTACCCTTCATAGGAAACGCATTCAATGAGACGAAAATACATCCGGCGGATGTTGCATTAGTTTCGGTCAGCAGAAAGAGGCTTCGACATTACCGGAATCGAATCCGGGGCAATCCGGCAATATCTTCATTCATGAGGACTGCATGGAAAAACCCTAAGGGGTCGGCCATCCTGATCCTTCTTAAATAAATTGGATTTTTTTTGTCGGTATGGAGATCTCATGTGTAGCGATTGTGCTTGTATTTGAATCGGTTTTTTTTTAAATAAATAAAATACATAATTTGCATTCATTTTCAAAAACTTTTTATTGGTAATTGAAGTATCAATTATGACATATAATAATATCTACCAAATGGCCTCCTTACAGCTCTACAGACATAAACTTTTTTGTTAAAATTAACATTCAGGTTCAGACGTAATTGAGTACATTATTTTGATTTATCTCGTGGGGTTTGCAATGTAAGCGCAAAAAATGTGTTTATTTGCGACATCACATTAGAAACCTGAAAATTCATCAGTGTTTCTCTACAATATTATGCATGTATCATACATATAAACCTTCCTCTTGCATCACTTCATCTATTGAAAAAAACCGTTTCAAAATCCGTTGCGTAGTTTTGAAGATTTAAGCACACATAGGGACAGACAGCGAAAGCGACTTTGCTTTATACTTTGTAATGATTCGAAGAAATTTCAATCGGGAACATTATTCTCAGCCTGATGTTGAGGTGTGTATGAGTGGCAGATTTTATATCCAATTTTGATTGGTTGTCATTTTCGCATTTTTAGTGAATTGAAAAATGTTAATTTTTGAATATCTACACTGAAACAAAACGCGGAACAACCTGTATATTCGATATTGAGATTGTGTGCTCATCGTGCGGAACTGATCCCTGCATTTTTCCCATGAAGGATGAATATATTCAATCTAGATGGCCGGTGTCGTTCATGTGTAAACACAATCAGGACTCCTAGACTTTTATATCGTTCGCTCCGTTGTTTGTTATTTATGAATCTTGGGGGTGCTTGCCATATTGAACGACTCGAATCGATAATAGCGGAGATTATATCGATAGGGGAGTTGACTAGACAAAAAGAGATTATTGGATGGAATCTGTATGGAATTAAACTGAGCTCCTGATTTATTACGACAGCATGTTCTGTAGACATTTCGGTGAATAATATCGTGAAGGGCAGTCGCTCAGTTAAGATGTATTGTATACGAACGAGATGTCAGCGAATGAATAGAATTAGGCAGCAACGGTTCGATTTTGTTTCTCCACATCATCTACTAGAATAAGTTATGGGTAAATGCATATACGAGGATATATTGAAAAATTCTTAGCCTACTATAGAGCCAAAGAAAATTTCAATGTCAAAATATTTTATTACTCAACATATTCTCCTCTTAATTGAATACATTTATTACAGCGAACCTGCAACGTCTCTAGACTTTTCAAAAACAATGTTTCTTCTTGCTCTGCAATCCAGTCCTCCACAGCATTTATCACCTCCTCTTCGGAAGAAAATTTACGACCTTGTAAACTTGTTTTCAGTTGAGGAAAGAGATAATAGTCGGACGGAGCCAAATCGGGTGAATAAGGGAGGTGTTCTAGTAATTCTAACCCTAAATCACGAATTTTTTGCATGGCAACATGAGATTTGTGTACTGGGGCGTTGTCCTGTGAAAACAAAACACCTTTGGATAGCTTTCCGCGTCTTTTCTCTTTAATGTTTTCCCATAGAGTGGTCAGTTATGTCAAATAGTAATCTCCAGTTATCGTTCTACCCTTATACAAAAAATCAATCATGATTACTCTATGGCAATCCCAAAAAACTGAAGCAAGAACTTTTCCAGCAGATTTTTGGACACGAAACTTCTTAGGTCTGGGAGAACCAGAGTGTCGCCATTACATCTATTCTTGCTTTGTTTCTGGATCGTGAAAATGTACCCTAGTCTCATCTATAGTAACTATTCGGTTTAAGAAGTCTTCATCGTTTTCAAATCGAGCACAGATCGAACGCGATGCTTCTACCCTTGCACACTTTTTGTCAAAATTCAAACATTTGGGGATCCATTTTGCAGACATTTTTCTCATGTCCAAATTGACGTGAACTATATGATGAATGCGTTCGTATGAAATCTTCAGTGCTTCAGATATCCTTTTTAGCCCAATTCGACGGTTTGATAAAATCATGTCATGAACTGCATCGATATTTTCGGGGACTGACACAGAAACTGGCCTTCTTGATCGGTCATCATCTTCAATGGAAAATTTACCTCTTTTGAAGCTTGCAGTCCAATTTTTCACGGTCGCATACGAAGGACATTGATCACCAAGGGTATTGAGCATAACGTAAATCTGCTTACCTTTTAACCCTTTTAAATACAGGTACTTGATGATGGCTCGATACTCCAATTTTTCGATTTTTACAACCTCGGTGGACATCTTTTTTTTTAATTTATTGCGTAACTCTGGTTCACTTTTTTGACGTCAAACTCTACACTGACACTTCTAATAAGTTATTGTTCGTTGAAATGGTATCGCAAGATTTCGTTTATGCATGAAACTGGTCTAGGCTAACTAGATATCAATACATCCTCGTAACTGCTAGATTATGGGTACCGAAATTGCGTTTATCAAAGCTGACCAATGAGATCTCTCGTCGCCACTTGTAGTTCTCAATATTGTTCTTCATCTCATAAAACTCAGCTTTAATCTTCTCGGGCTGCAGTTTTAAACGTAAACTCAGTGTTGTTTTTGTTTGTCCGTCGATATCAAGAAACTCGAAACGTGTCCGGAAAACCGAGAAGGGGTAGAGGACGCCCTAGATCTACCATTCCTGTGCAATATCGGTAGGAAATGGGCCTATGGAGGTCCTGGTTGATGACCGAGGAGGCCACTCTTTTTACTGAAATTTATTTTTTCAATTTTTTGAGTGAACTGAGTTTGTACTACAAATACTAAAAATGAATTTTCACCTGAAACTGTGAAACTATAAGCTTAGTGTTCAGAGCTGTTGTCCGACAAAGAAATGGGCAAAATAATGAGGTAGGTACTGCCTTAACTTTTGTGGAGCAGTGGTTTTTTCAAATATTCACGTCATTATCCGTCAGCATTATGAATTCCAGAACCATAAATATCGTCACTTTGAACATAAATCAACAACCATTACGAGAAAAAATCCCGGAAGAAACTTTGCAGGGGAAACCATTCTTGTTCAAACCGCAAGATTTTCGTTGAGCATATTTAAAATTCGTCATGGTATCCCTCGGGACGTCGGACCTCCATCTTTTTGTCAGACGCTTTCTTGATATGAAAGCCTCAAACAAACGAGAAAGCGTATCGTTTTTTGTCGAGTGAGGGTCTCGGATCAGTGTCTGAGGTCGCTAGATCTCATGAAAAATGGTTTCCATTTACGTTTTGACGGCTTTTTGCCTGCCCGAATTGCTTTCCATGTGGAATTTTTTACATCATCTAATAAACAGGGCCTATAAATTCATGAAACAAAAGAAGCTTGCAAATTGTGGGGTTCAGCCCGAAGTGATATATCTTATTGTTTATAGCGTATTCCCTGCTGTTCTAATGGGGTTGGGGGCGTGAATCTTTTCGCGTGTTTGGCCTTACCCTTCGTTATTTTTATTTCCCCCAACTCTTATATTATTCCAGATTTTCTTTGTTGGGATTTAGGATTTGGGAGAAACAAGGAAACGTTCGCATTTGGCTTGCGAATTTTCACTATTTCTCCGCTGAGGGAATTGAATAAAGTTTCTCTGCATTGTTTAGGGCGAATGTTTCCCTACATTTCGAGGAATTTTTCCCGAATTAGCGACCATAGAACGTTCTGAAATCCAAGGGTGAAAACTTTTTCAGAATTGTCTCTTCGAGCGATAAGAGTCCTAAATGTCATCAATATTAGATTGATCGATCTGTTGAGTTATCATCCGGAGCATTAGATATCGATGAAAAATAATCATTATGATGTTCATTTTTATTATGAAAATGGAGGCGGGTTTATAATGCGAATAAGATAAGAATAAGAACAGAATATTATACGAGGATATATTGAAAAGTTCTTAGCCTACTATAGAACCAAACAAAATTTCAATGTCAAAATATGGTATTACTCAACAGATTCTCCTCTTAATTGAATACATTTATTACAGCGACCTGCAACGTCTCTAGACCTTTCAAAAAAAATGTTTCTTCTTGCTCTGCAAACCAGTACTCCATAGCTTTCATCACCCCCTCGTTGGAAGAAAATTCACGACCTTTTAAACTTTTTTTCTGTTGAGAAAAGAGATGATAGTCGGCCGGAGCCGAATCTGGTGAATGAGGGGGGTGTTCTAGTAATTTTAACCCTAAATCACGATTTTTGCAAGGCCACATGAGATTTGTGTACTGGGGCGTTGTCCTGTAAAAACAAAAAACCTTTGGATAGCTTTCCGCGTCTTTTCTCTTTGATTTTTTTCTGTAGAATGGTCAGTAATGTCAAATAGTAATCTCCAGTTATTGTTCTACCCTTATCCAAAAAATCAATCATGATTACTCCTTGGCAATCCCAAAAAACTGAAGCAAGAACTTTTCCAGCAGATTTTTGGACACGAAACTTCTTATGTCTTGGAAAACCAGAGTGTCGCCATTCCATCGATTGTTGCTTTTTTCTGGATCGTAGAAATGTACCCAAGTCTCATCCATAGTAACAATTCGGTTTAAGAAGTCTACATCGTTTTCAAATCGAGCACAGATCGAACGCGATGCTTCTACCCTTGCACGCTTTTGGTCAACATTCAAACATATGGCCATATGTTTGAAAAATTTCTGCAAATTTCTGCAAAATGGATCCCCGGGGATCCATTTTGCAGAAATTTTTCTCATGCCCAAATTGACGTGAACTATATGATGAACGCGTTCGTATGAAATCTTCAGTGCTTCAGATATCCGTTTTAGCCCAATTCGACGGTCTGATAAAATCATGACATGAACTGCATCGATATTTTCGGGGACTGACACAGAAACTGGCCTTCCCGATCGGTCATCATCTTCAATGGAAAATTTACCTCTTTTGAAGCTTGCAGTCCAATTTTCCACGGTCGCATACGAAGGACATTGATCACCAAGGGTATTAAGCATATCTTCGTAAATCTGCTTATCTCTTAACCTTTTTAAATACAGGTACTTGGTGATGACCCGACACTCCAATTTTTCGATTTCACAATTTCGCTGGACATCTTTTTTTTTATTTATTGCGTAACTCTGGTTTACTTTTTTGACGTCGAACTCTTACACTGACACTTCTAATAAGTTATTGTTCGTTGATATGGTATCGCAATATTTTGTTTATGCATGGAACTAGTCTAGGCTAACTAGATATCAATACATCCTCGTACGTACCTCTTGACTAAATAAACACATTCACGTATTTATATCAATGGGAGTGCTGAAGGATCTTATTAGCATTACAATGCTTCTCTTTGAATGACCATCACAACTATAACACCCCCATTAATCAGACCAAATCCCTCGCTCTCTAATTGTGACTATTCCTATGCCTGGTGTCTTCCTGGTTTATAACGTGATATATAACAACGAAGTTTATATGGCTCTTTCCGACCATAAAAAGTTCCATCAACCCCCTCAATTCGAAGAGCCCTATCAACGCCTTAATTGTAATTTATTCGACGTGTCAACGTAGTATTCAACGATATTTCGAAGTAAATATAAAGGGGTGAGTCTGTTCACGTTGATGGTCTGGAAATTATTGTCGTATCACTGAATTTCAACATTAAAACGTCAGTCGAGTGACTTAATTGTTTCAGTTGGATTTATTTTGCCTTGGGTTTTAATGTTTCACAGTTGGTGGATAGCAATGTGAAGAATTGTATTGAATAAGAATGTTTCCGTTTAGACGTTCAATTTATTTCGTATTGGTTTTTTCTTGCAGACATAATTTTTCTCAGCTAGTGTGTCCATTTAAGTATCCTTAGGACTTACTTTTCACAGAAAGGGCTTATTATCGAGCAGTGGTGCATAACAGTGGGACTCAACATAACCCAACCAAGGCTACAGTGATTCCCTTCACTCGATAAAGAAACCTTCCAGAAGTAGTCTATTCGAAAATACTTTGGTATGTAACCCTAATATACTGTGATGGATGTATGTCATGATTGTGAGACAAATAATCTCTCATTGTCAGTGGTCAGACAATTACGGAGAAAATTCTCGATACGGTACTGGTTGATTTGTAGCTGAACGTGCTCAAAAGGATCACCTGAGATCAATATAGCTCTCATTCTTTTTCATTTGGTGATCAATAAGGAAAGCCCATGAGGCTATCCTTAGAATCCAGGAAAGATACAAGAGGTACTGAGGGAATTAGAAGTCAAAAAGCCTGGTTTTCTCTAAACGAGTACGGGAAATATGTACAAAATGACATATATATGGACAAAATGACAAAGGCATCATAATTAGAGTTTGGAGGTGTCTATCAAATATGCGGAACTGCCTACCACATCGCACGACCTGAGGGGCTTCTATATTAACCTCTGAAAATTAGCAAGCGCTACTCTAGTTCATTCGGTCGTTATGAGTGATAAAAGAAATCAGTAGGTCACGAGTTTTTTTTCATTGCGCCAAATTTTTAGAAGAAATGGCCAGTTTTCACCAATTTTGTCATTGATATTGCATTCATTTCGAACTCTACTTATTTGTCATTGTATTCACGAAGCTTTTTTTATGTTAAATAAACTTTTTGTATTAATGCGATATATTTCTAGTTTTATAACGCTGTATGGACAAAATGACATATACAGTGAACGGACAAAATGACATAGGTGTTTCAGCTGAATTAAACGTATCTACCGGATAACACCAAGACAATCCAATTGTAAGAAAATATCATTTCCACACAGTAAGGAAATGAATATTTACTAACAGTTCGGAAATCTTGTCTTTTTCTATGAGAAATGTCAGAAATGTCAAAATTTCCATGCGATTTGCGGAAAATGTGTTTTTTTCAATAACTCGAAGTCTTGATAACTCGATTTTATTTCTGGCAGATCATGATTCGAGTTATCGAAGTTCGACTGTATTTCTAGTTTCATAAGGCTTTATGGCCAAATGAAATATACAGTTAACGGACAAAATGACATAGGTATTTCAGCTGAATTAACCGTATCTACCGGACAACACCGAGACCATTCATCCCAGGCTCCATCCTCAAACAAAGAGCCAGGACTCGTCTCAACATATTCATAACAAAATATTCATCTGCGGCTAATAAAGGCAATGCATCTTAACCTACTCTTGCTGATCCTATGAGGAGGTTTCTCCAATCCCTAAAGAACGATTCATAAGTGGACAAGGCAAACTTGAGCCGAGGACTAGATAAACGTACTTATTTTCAACTTCTACACCTGATATGATTGCAATCAAATCAAAAAAAGATCCCATACCTCCTCGAAGGACAAGGAGACAAGCCCCTAGGGCATTATTCAAAGAAGACAATGAAGAAGAAAATTTTCCTAGCAACTTTCGAGATGATGAAGACGACTGTCCTTCTATCTATTCAGATTTAGATCTTCTCCAGGATTAGCCCTGGAGAAGACTGGTTACGATGCATGTATTGCTTGCATTCGGCTCACGCATCTTGTGCTGATGTTCCTAGACGAACCAAGCGTTTCATTTGTGAACTTTGTCAGTAATTTTGTAACTATAATTATAAAACTACAGTATTTTATTTCTTGGTACTTTTATTCCATAAAGGTTGATAAGATTTTATGAAGAAAGGACCAAAGATCAGAGGTGTAGAATATGACATTACTGTGATTCACTACTAACAAGTTATGCCTCTGAAATAAAACCCTATGTCATTTTGTACGTACTTTCCCTACATCTCATCATCGAACCTAACTAGTGATGTTATGATTAAAATGCAACCACCTTACCAAGCTATGAACAATAGTAGCGATGAGTCCATTCCTAGAATATCCAGGGAAGGTACAGATTCTGCCAAGTACTGAATCGAGTCCAAATATTGCAGAGATTCTTGCAGTAAATCCATTGTATTCCTGAACCTGGGTCTGAGCTCGCCCAATTGTCCATCTATCCTTATTACCAACATCGCAAAGCAATGTATGCATTCGGTATTACCCATCTGTACACCGGCAGGCCGTAACTCTCCGCTTCCAAGGACCATGCGAAGGATCTTCCCCGGGCAGTGAAAGCGGTGAAATACACAGAAGCCAGTTAGATTTGACACGGAGATAAAACCTTCACGGTAAACCGAGTGGGCTGGACGTTGACGTCGGTCGGATTCCGTTTCGTACGTACGCGTCCGATCCGGGACTCAAAATTCCTCCGGATTATCTGAATGGGGCTATAATTCAGGCTAGCCGCGCGCCCGAACGTGGACGACGACGAATACGCTGGATGACCACCGGACGGCTACAGGGACGAACTCGAGGCCGGAAGAGGTTGTCCACCGATGGTTCGGTATGAGGATACGTGGTTCTGCGAACGGATGGCTTTGGAGTGTTTCAGAGATCCGAGTCGACAGCTGGGACGAAAATTCTCGACGAGCTCCAGACGATGAATTGAATTAAAACACTGTCACTGGAGATTGAAGGATTTTTTATAGAGGCACCTCTTCTTTCAATAGTCAAATTTTCCCAAGAAATGTCTTTATAATTGCGTTTGAATCACACTTTAAAATATGTCTTCCTTATAGTCCTCAATATCCACCCGAACTATTCCCGTCAATTACACTCAGCCCACTTCCACGGCAGGGAGCAGGGAAATGAGCAGGGTGAGAATGTAATCACCTCACTTCTGCTGCCACTCGCGCTGCCGGTCACTCCCTAAATTAGCGGTTTTTCGTGCGGCAGTCAAAGGACCGGCAGCGCAAGTGGCAGGGAGTGATCACATTCTGCCCAGTTAATGTCGTGCGAACGTTGCGTACGTTGTTAATTGTTGCGAAAAATGTCGACGGAGTGGAACAACGAAAAAATAATATCATTTCTAGAACTCCTTGAGATCGAAAGAGTGATATGGGATTCTTCTGATAAAAACCATGAACCTAAGCACAAAATGCACGTTGTATTGATATCATCCACCATCTTCTACGACGGTAAACTTTCTCTTGAAGTTTATATGTTTTCAAGACACTCACATATTTATAGACCTAAATGAAAGTATAATAAGAGACAGAGCGCTTAGGCTGCAATTTCATCGTCTGCCATTGCCAAAATTTGATCGCGAGAGAAATGTTTGAGCTGAGTGTAAATACTCACTGCCTTTCCATACTGCCGCAGAAGTATTCCGTGAAATATTTCTGGCAGCGCGAGTAGCAGTGGAAGTGGCTGAGTGTAATTGAGGCAATTGATATTGCAATAGAAGTTTCTTCAATATTCAATCCTGAATTTGCCATTGTTTGAGTATGAGCAGTAAGAACCATGTATACACTATCGTTAGACTCCTAGGCTCCTGGGCAAACGCCTTGGAAAGACTTCCATTGGAGTGTTTTTCAGACAGAAATATATGCAATGGAAAGATGCGTAATGCGTAAACATGAACCAAAGAAACTATCCAGGGTGTGACTGATAGTCAAACTGCTATCAAGGCACTGAACTCCTATGTCATCGACTCAAGATACTCTCAGATACCGGAGCTCTGGAGCTGGAGGGCTAACTGAAGACAGCATAGTTGTGAAAACAGCTCAAATGGGGGCACAATAGAACTAGAGGTCGCAGTGGAATGTCACCCCCTAACCAAAATATACTAACTGACAAAAAAACTGCAACACAAAGAAGGAGCTGTTCAAATTTTACATTTTTTTGGTAGAACATAGATAGTATAGCAAGGAGTAAATGACGTGAAGATTTTTTCATGTAAACATTTTTTGTAACTTAAATATTGTGGTCGTTTTTTACAAATTTGTTGAATTTTTCAACGAACCAGCTATTCGAGTAGATCCAAAGTCGATGTTTAGTTGTTGTTGAAATGCCTAGAGCACGTGTACGCGAAATTTATCGCCAGCTAAGTGAATTTGAAAGAGGTGAACAAACACATTAAGGACTGAACGAGAATAAATTCGCTATCACAAAAACGCTTCTATCATTTGAACCACTGGACCGATTTCGAAAATCAAACTCTTTTTCGAATCATCTCTTAATTCTAATGAAAACTGTTTTTACAATAAAAAAACCAAAATCATTTTCCACAAAACTCATCAATTTTTCCAGGAATTCTTCCCATCATGCTTCTTATAGTGTTCTCAGTCACTTTCTGGGATGCTGTCTTCCACTTTCGCTTGAATTACGCTGATGTTTTCGTTGATTTCTTAGTCTTCTTCAATTCTCTTTTTACCAGGGCCCAATATCTTTCGATTGGCCTGAGTTCTGGGCAATTTGGTGGATTGGCCTCTTTGGGGACAAAAACCACCTCATTAGCTTCGTACCATTCCTTGGTGGCCTTGCTGTAGTGGCATGAAGCTAAATGTGGCCAAAAGATTGTTGACACATCGTGATCACGTAAAAATGGTAAAAGTCGCTTCTTCAAGCATTCCTCGATGCATATCTTCGAGTCAACAGAGCCTTGGCCAACAAAAAATTTGCTCCTTTTCCCACAAGTGCAAATTGCTTGCCAAACCAGGAAGATTTTAGGAAATTTTTCTTATTTCTTCACGCGAAATTGTTCGTCGACATTTCCAGGAGAATCTGCAGTATAAAATTCCTGACCAGGAAGTTGCGAGAAATCAGCCAAGACATAGGTTTCTTCGTCCATCACGCAACAGGAAAAATTTTTCAAGAAATCTTTTTTAATTTCTTTGCTCTTGATTCTTCACAGCGTTCATGTCTGGCACTTTCTGCACTTTGTATGTTGTGTAAGTCCACAACTCGACTTGATTTTCTGAACGGTTGACTGCGAACAACCCACTATTTGGACCACTTTCCGTCCTGAAAGGTTAGGATTCTTCTGGAAAAGGCTGATGGCTTTCTTCACTTTTTTTGGGCTATGAAACCCCTTTTTCCTCCCGGTTCCTTTCTTGTGGTTAATTGTAAGATCTTCGTTGAAGCGCTAAACAACTCTTGATACCGTTTCCGGACGAACGCGAGCCTCTTTTGCTATTCTTTTGAAGCTTCATTTTTGATTATTTTGAAAAAGTTTCACTATAAATTCTCGTGTTTTCACTTCGCTTGACATTTTGCGACAGAGAATTGGAATATCCATGAAGTAAATGTTCCACATGTTTCTGACGTTCATAACAAAGCTAACTATGATCAAATTTTGATTTTTTCTCAATTGGTTCAAGAGATATAAGCGTTTTTGTGATAGCGAATTGATTCTCGTTCAGTCATAGTAAAAAAATTGTTATCCTTCGTTATTTTTCTCCAAATTTCAATCATTTACCCCTTGCTATATTAACTCTACATATGCTTAACCAAAAAAAAATTGAAATTTAAATAGCTCCTTCTAGTTTGTTTTCTTGTCAGTTAGTACATTAACTATAACTATAAACTTTGTTTGAGCTCCTTCATTTTATTGGAATATCCTCAAAATATGAATCAGGCCTTGTTTACTTGCAAATTTCCTTGTAACGTGCGTTAGTTCAACCCTGTGCCAAACAGTGAAAGCAAAGTTGCCCTTTTTATTCACTCGGTGGCGTTAATTGTATGTCTACCATCCCTGTGTGTAACGTTGCTTTAACTGTCACTATAAATCTCGAATCGATTCATTGGATGTGGATTATGTATTTTGTTAGCTCGCTCGTTTTGTGAGTTATTTGTGGTTTCCAGAATTTATGCTTTTTTCTTGTTTTCGGAGAACCCCAGGTTTATCCTGCACAATGAATATTCATTTCGGAAGGTCCAGTACCGGTTACTGAAGAAAATAAAGGGTGGAGACCTAGACCTTTTATGACTCCTTCCCACAAATTTGACTTTTGAATATATTTATAACATAACAAGTATAGAAAAACTTAATATAAACTCTTGTAACGATCATACCACAAGACGAATATATCGAAAACGAATATTTGTTAAATCAGATTTGCAGACAAGTAATACATGAAATGATGAAATCTGACGATTTGACCATACCAGGATGTCTGGTATTGAGTTCTGTCAGTACAAAACATTGTACTCCATTTCATCTATCACATTTATGTTGTAGGGTTAGAATTCAGGTGTTGATATTTTCGAATGAATACTGATTCTTTGCACAGGATGAAAGCTGATACGAAAAAACACAAACTCTTTCGCCTTAGTCATTTTCAAACTAATTCAGTGAGCCGTGCCTACATAAAACGAGGGACTGAACGTTCCCATGTTCCCAAATCTTCCACGTTATGACCGTGAAAATCCATACGGCTAAAAATAACATCGGCCGCAATATGGACTTCTACTCGCTAAACGATGGATGCGGAAATGGCCTGCAAAAACATGGCGATGTATTTCCGATGGTTTCGAATTTTCCACGGTTCACTGAACTTAATATCAAAGCCAAATATGCAATATTATTGCTTAACCCCAGGCCTCTGGAGCCCGGACTACGCCGTTTTTTGTGGCCCCATTTTATGTTTTCGCAACCGTATTTCATCATTTTTTGAGTATTTTCGGAGGTTCGAAATGCGTATCGGTGATTGATATAGAATACATGATAAAAGGAGAGTTTTTTGTGATGTATCAATTACACTAGAAGGAATTCAGACGAAATTATAATCCTCCCATCGTTTATATACATTTTTTTAATGAGAGAAGTACAGACTTAGTTAAAAATCAAAGAATATTGCAGGTGCAAGGAAAATACGACAAGAAAAAGATACGAGGATATAATCAAAAATTCTTAGCCTACTATAGAACCAAACAGAATTTCAATGTCAAAATATTTTATTACTCAACATATTCTCTTCTTAATTGAATACATTTATTACAGCGAACCTGCAACGTCTCCAGACCTTTCAAAAAAAATGTTTCTTCTTGCTCTGCAAACCAGTCCTCCACAGCTTTTATTACCTCATCGTTGGAAGAAAATTTACGACCTTTTAAACTTTTTTTCAGTTGAGAAAGAGATGATAGTCGGACGGAGCCAAATCTGGTGAATAAGGGGGATGTTCTAGTAATTCTTATCCTAAATCACGAATTTTTTGCATGGCAACATGAGATTTGTGTACTGGGGCGTTGTTCTGTAAAAACAAAACACCTTTGGATAGCTTTACGCGTCTTTTATCTTTAATTTTTTCCCGAAAAGTGTTCAGTAATGTCGAATAGTAATCTCCAGTCATTGATCTACCCTTATCCAAAAAATCAATCATGATTACTCCATGGCAATCCCAAAAAACGGAAGCAAGAACTTTTCCAGCAGATTTTTGACGAAACTTCTTAGGTCTTGGAGAACCAGAGTGTCGCCATTCCATCGATTGTTGCTTTGTTTCTGGATCGTAGAAATGTACCCAAGTCTCATCCATAGTAACAATTCGGTTTAAGAAGTCTACATCGTTTTCAAATCGAGCACAGATCGAACGCGATGCTTCTACACTTGCACGCTTTTGGTCAACATTCAAACATTTGGGGATCCATTTTGCATAAATTATTCTCATATCCAAATTGAGGTGAACAATATGATGAACGCGTTCGTATGAAATATTCAGTGCTTCAGATATCGTTTTAGCCCAATTCGACAGTCTGATAAAATCATGTCATGAACTGCATCGATATTTTCGGGGACTGACACAGAAACTGGCCTTTCCGATCGGTCATCATCTTCAATGGAAAATTTACCTCTTTTGAAGCTTGCAGTCCAATTTTTCACGGTCGCATACGAAGGACATTGATCACCAAGGGTATTAAGCATATCTTCGTAAATCTGCTCACCTTTTGACCCTTTTAAATACAGGTACTTGATGATGGCTCGATACTCCAATTTTTCGATTTTTACAATTTCGGTGGACATCTTTTTTTCTTAATTTATTGCGTAACTCTGGTTTACTTTTTTGACGTCGAACTCTACACTGACACCTGACACTTCTAATAAGTTATTGTTCGTTGATATGGTATCGCAATATTTTGTTTATGCATGGAACTGGTCTAGGGCTCTAGGCTTATTAGATATCAATACATCCTCGTACTATAAACACTAACGGATCTGGGGAATTTTTCATTGAAATTTTCAACCAAGAGTACAGAGCCAGAGCATGAATACTAAAAGGAATCGCTTCTTATTCTTCTTGTAAAAAAATATTATATCCCATGTTCCCATGTTTGTTCTTTTTATGCCATGACAGCATAACATAAATCTTCAGGTCTTTTCTAGGAATATCTAAATTGGCCAGGACTCCCCCACTCGTAGATAAATTAAGCAATTTCGTGAATGGAATAGATGATACCAATTCACGTAATTTCCACTATTATCAAAGAATTTCCGCTATCCCCTGTCGAAACCAGCTGGCACCAATATAAAAATTAACTTCTTCGTTTTTTCGATGGCTGAATTCATTAAGTCCGCTTGGCATTATAAAGGTGTTCGACACGATTATTTTTTCATCAAATTCCTGGTTCATGATATCGTGTTATTAAATTATATCATACATAATTGCAACGTTCCTTTTTCCAGTCGGTTAAATAGAAACGAGCCCGGCCAAGGCCTGCATTATGAGCTTTTACCTAACGAGCTTAATAGGGGAACATCGTACATAATTTCTGAAATAGCTATATGTATATTTATGGCCTAAACGATTTTAAACTACGGACATTAATGATAGAAATTTTCAAAACGCCCAAATTGCAATTTAATGATTTTATAATAGTGCCAGTGATTTAACCCTTCAGCATCTCATTATCAGTATGTGTGAATTTTGAATTAAATTGAACGACTAACGAAAAAATTCAATGGCGGTTCTATAACGATAATATCAAAACACAAACGGTTTGTATGTTTTGAATTTTTTCCACGACATCAATCTTCATTATTTCGATCTAAATTTCGATCTGTAAGAGGAAACGAGTAATTTGCGTCAAAAATATCCATTTTCGTGGATTCAATGAGTCAATTTTATCAACAATTGGAAAAAGAACCCAACATTATGGAGGGATATGTTTCGTGTTCATCGAGAGGGATTATCTATGTATGAAAATAATATATTCACTTTGTAATATAGGTACAATATACAGTGTGTTTCATGGGAAAAAGGGAATACTTGAACAGCGAATAGAGGTCACCAAGGTGGTTCTCGCTTTACCACATCATTTGGTTCAATCGCTTTTTACAATTTCTTCCTGGGGCCAAAACAGTATATTTTGTTGATATTTGATCACATGTTCCTAATGCAGAGCCCAAATGAGAATTGGACATAAAAAAACATACAGATATTTTGCTCTCAATATTTCTAAACGTAACCAATTATGTATTTCATAGAACTGAGATAATTTCCAATGCTATCGAAAATGTCAATGCGAAAAAAATTTCAAATATTTCGAAAAAAAGGGTATGAGAAAGACATCAAATTTAACAATGAAGTCATCATAGATATCAGATCGATCAACATTTGAATATCAAAAAAACGATAAAATATCATTTTCCAAAAATGCATGTTTCGATACTAATGTCTGAATGAATGGAGTAATAAACAACTAACGTTTCTTGGTTCACTAATTTATTTTAAATTATTACGCTGAGTCTCTAACGATCCTAATTGAACATAATTTGCTGGTTTTACTTTTGTGAAGTGCTTTTACTTCGCTTTCTACTCTACCCCAACTATTATTAAACTATTGCATTCGAAGGAAAGTAGCCCCTTCGCCCCTTGTATCATAATACCCAACTTGAGGGTGTAGATTATTTTCTTTCCAAGTTCTAATTCATTGTGAATTGTGACAAATTGTGCTGAAAATATAACGACTATAACATGAGTCATATCATACTTTTGAATTAGTTTCTGTTTCAAACGGAATATAGGATATCTCATATTGAAAACTCTGCATCAAGGTTCCATGAATGGTCATACTTAACCATGAATTGAATTACCAAACATAGTATACGAATTATACGAGAGTATGAATTTTCTGAAATTATCATAGTCAAATTTATTCATAATCTTGGAAAAATCAAATTATTCGGCAATTGTTCTTAATCTCATCGAATTTAATTGATACGTTATACAGGGTGGCCAAGAGATTGACGTCAAAAAGAAAAAAACAGGTCTCTCGTGTGATGGGCTATTCGAATCACCCCCATGTATGTTATGCGATTTTTCACGGTTTTCGAATCATGAATTTTTTTATGAACTTTGAGAATTTTCGACTTGACCATCTTAAAAAAGATATTCAAAAAAGTACAAGACTTCTCTGTGAAATTCTTTTTGTAACTAAATCTCCATGAATTGTACTTCTATACATAAAATAACCAGATTCGTAACTTTGATACGAATTATGGAAATATTGGTCTCAAGTGAAAAAGTTACGTGAATTGGATTATGATCTGAATTTTCGAACCAAAATCAAAAATGTAAAAAGGCGAATTCACGGTTTCTTAGTATGCTTAAAAACTGCGCTCAACAGTCAGCTTTTAGAATCATTGATAAAAATGGTACTTAACACTCTACTTTTGCTAGAATTAGCCTTCAAATTCATCGAGGTGGAAAAAATCAAAGAACTAGACATTTACTACAAAATTATTTTTTGACATTTTAAGATTTTTCTGTTCAAGTTATGATAGAAAATGCTAAAAATTAATGAAAACCAGCTTCAGATGTTGGTCAAGAAGAAATCTAGATAAAAAAAAGGAATAGGTATGGCAATAAATCACACATGATAATGTAAATAAAAAGAAATTTATTTATAAAATTTACAGTAGGTTTTCAAAGTGGCCACCTCTAGCCTCAATACAAATTCTACACCTTCTTAGAATTTTTTTTTCTTAATCGTATAAAACCTGCCCTGTTCTCTCTTAGGACACGTTCGGCTTCTCTTAACTTCAGTCGCAGCTCGTCTTCACTCGAACATTCTCGGGCGTAAACAATTTCTTTGAAATAACCCCAAACGAAAAAATCCATGGGATTAAGGTCAGGTGAACGTGGGGCCTGGGGGCCACTTGATTGGTCCGCTGCGTCCGATCCATCTGTTCAGATATCGTTCATTCAAGTGATTACTAAGAAGGTGTAGAATGTGTATTGAGGCTAGAGGTGGCCACTTTGAAAACCTACTGTAAATTTTATAACTAAATTTCTTTTCATTTACATTCTTATGTGTGATTTATTGCCATACCTATTCCTTTTTTTATCTAGAACTCTTCTTGACCAACATCTGAAGATAGTTTTCATTAATTTTCAGCATTTTCTATCATAACTTGATCAGAAAAATCTTAAAATGGCAAAAAATAATTCTGTGATAAATGTCTAGTTCTTTGATTTTTTCCACCTCGATGACTTTGAAGGCTAATTCTAGCAAAAGTAGAGTGTTAAGTACCATTTTTTATCAATGATTCTAAAAGCTGACTGTTGAGCGCAGTTTTTAAGCATACTAAGAAACCGTGAATTCGCCTTTTTACATTTTTAATTTTGATTCGAAAATTCAGATCATAATCCAATTCACGTAACTTTTTCCCTTGGGACCAACATTTCCATAATTTTTATCAAAGTTACGAATCTGGTTATTTTATGTATAAAAGTACAATTCATGGAGATCAGGTTACAAAAAGAATTTCACAGAGAAGTCTTATACCTTTTTATTAATATCTCTTTTAAGATGGTTAAGTCGAAAATTCTCAAAGTTCATAAAAAATTTCATAACTCGAAAACCGTGTGAAATCGCATAACATACATGGGGGTGATTCGAATAGCCCATGACACGAAAGACTTGTTTTTTTCTTTTTGACGTCAATCTCTTGGCTACCCTGTATATTATTTAGTGTACCTAATTTTTTTTGGAAAAAATTGTTAAATTGGGTAAATTGATTTTCCCACAAATATTAATGAAAATTGTAAATACGCCTAAATTTACTCACATGCATAAAATCACGTAAAATGAATTAAACATGCATTATTGAATTGCTTTCATGTCACATGGCAACCTTTGAATAAAAACAATCCCGAAAATAACGATGGTGTACGCGTTCAATCCAAATAAGTGCTCTGCTCTCGATTGGATCAGTTGGAAAATAGAGAAAAACATCCCGTAAATTCAATGCTACACTGATTTCGTAAATAATGAAAAATTTTGCAATTAAAAATCCAATCTCGTATTATGGGGATAAATTCATCAATTCACCCTGATGTATTTCATCGTCCCTTTCAGGTACCAAATCAGTTTCTGGAAGAAAATTGTCAATTCTTTGATTAGTTTCATTGAAGGAATTTAGGACCTAGAGCTATTGAAAGATCGTTTTGATTTATTGAGTTTGAGATATCAGCAATATTGTAGAAGGATATAGTTTGGTAAGGGGGTTGGGTACTGTATTCTCTTTCTAGAAAGATCTATAGAATGCTAATTATTGCATGATCCTGGTGATTTCTAGCAAATTCACAAAACTATAAATAATTATCTCAAAATGGATTTAAAACAAAATAAGGAAACTAATAGTACCATTTCTGTATAAAAATATCTTCATCCTCGATATTTTTCACATTACTAAGAATCGAGTTATCCTCGAAAACCTATATTTCGATACCAAACTTGGCCATATAATCCTTTTGTACCATGATTTTTATCGATTTTACGTTTTACGCATTTCATTTTCGAGTTTTGTTTACAAACTCAGAGCACTCAGATTATAGGTGCTACTGACCACCAAAAAGGATATTCTGAGTGATTCGAACCGATTGAAGACCTGTCCGAACGAATATCAAAATTAGAGTTTCCAGGTATTCCGTGGTGATGACAAATATGGTGTCATTTTTCACCCAAAAAGTTGGGATTTTCAAATGCGATTTTATTTGAAGCATTTGTACTTTGGACTATGCTCATTAACAATCTACAAATTTCAAATGGATCCGGCCAGTAGAACGGGAGCAATGGCGATTTGGAATTTCGATTTTTGAAAAAATACCTTTTCGCTGGTCAAAATCTAAGCCGTACTAGATAGGGCCTTGATTTATTTTTCATTGAATTCAGCGTCCTCGAAAACCTATATTTTGATACCAAACTTGACCATATTACCCTTTTGTACATGAATTTTATCGATTTTATGTTTTGCGCATTTCATTTTCGACTTTTGTTCACGAGCTCAGAGCACTCAAATTATAGATACTACTGACCACCAAAATGGATATTCTGAATGATTCGAACAGACTGATGACCTTTCCGAACAAATATCAACATTAGAGTTTCCAGGGATTCCGTGGTGATGACAAATATAGTTTTTTGGGGGTCTTGACCCTTTGTCATTTTTCCCCCAAAAAGTTGGGATTTTCGGATGCGATTTTATTTGACGCATAGATACTTTGCATTATGCTCATCAACAATATACAACTTTCAATTGGATCCGGCCACTAGAACGGGAGCTATGGCGATTTGAAATTTCGATTCTTGGAAAAATACCGATTCCAAGGTCAAAATCTAAACCGTACTAGATAGGGCCTCCATTTATTTTTTATTGAATTCAGCGTCCTCAAAAACCTATATTTCGATACCGAACTCGACCATATTATCCTTTCGTACCATGAATCTAAAGTTAGAATACCTGCATATTTTTCTCGATTTTATATACCTACACGATTTTATGTGATGTTTATCGAGTATATGGAGAAACAACCTGTATATGCTCTGAGTCAGTAGCGGATTAACCGGTACGCTTAGTACGCTGCAGCGTAGGGCCCCGAGGTGCATAGGTGCCCCGGCGATCGAATTGACTTTTTTTTCTAGAATGGAAATTCAGTCTGTAAGTGTGAAAAAAAATAGTCAGTCTGTACTATATTTTATAAGAAGCTCAGAGGCAACTTGTGAATTATGAATTATTACATTCACATGAGACGCAATTGAATAACAAGAGCCTCAGAGTAAAACTGAGATGTTGGAAAAAACACACCATCCGAGATTCAGCATACTGTCCCTAATTATCTTGTCTGCCTGTAATAAATTCAGTCAAGGGTGGCGGCCGACTACCAATATTTACAATTACATCATAATTCAATAAATTTGTCGGCATTTCCTCTAAAATCTAGGAATGTGCTACAGAACGGCCGACCAGATGTTGATTCGGGTTTTAAAGTGAAAAATACTTTTGCAGAAGTTCTTAGGTCTGCATATTTTTTTCTCACATTCATGAACATAATTCGGGCTATGATGAGGCAGACCAGTCAAATTCATTTTCGATATAAGGCATACGACATAATATTGGTTCAATACCGGGAAAAGAAAATACAAAATACGATTCACAGAAATTATTTGATTCAACCTGTACCTACGTGTTTGTACTACGACGAAATGACAAACAAAACAAATAATTTCGTTTCAAAAATATTGATGTATATTTAGATATGTATCAATCTAATTGTTGCAATTTTTTCTTGACTTCGGATCATAGTGAATCGGAGGATTCACTATGTTCAATAATATGTTCATATTTTACCATTCTTGTTGTATCAATTAGTTGATAATTTTTCATACATATATTAGCTCATCGGTTCGGATTTCATACTTCGATAGAGCGAAGTCAACAAACTGTGTTATTCGTTACAGAATATAAAATAAAATTCAACATTTTCTTATCATTATCTACAGTTGCTAGTTGCATCTGTAATATTGACGTGACACCATGTCTGACAGACGTTATATGAGCGACTACCAAAAACGAAAGCACAAGGAAAGTAGAGAGCAGAGTAAAGCTAAGCATCCAAAATTGACAGAATTTTTTGCTCATTTTCCAAACTGATAAAAAATAAATATAGAAAGGTTATGACAGAAAATAGATTACGGTTTTTAGGAATACATACATACATATTTTGTATTTGAGATATTTTGTATTTGAGATATTTTGTATTTGAATTTTTGTGATATTTTTCCCTTTTTTAAGATTTTTATTCATCTTTTATATTTTGTTTCGATATACATACCTTTTATTTTACTTTCGTATTTTATTAATTAACTTCATGTTTTGTTTTTAAAGAAGTGAGTTTTATTTAAAAAATTCTTCTGAAAAAAATAAAAAATATTTCAGAGGGGGCCCCAAAAGTTTTGAAGCGTAGGGCCCCTGAAGTCGTAAATCCGCCACTGCTCTGAGTTCCCAAACACACCGTTCTAGTGAACTGAATCCTCGAAAATTTCGCGAAGTCTTCCAGTCCACTCGAGCGCACAACATTGCACAAATATAATTTTAGCGGTAATGAAATTTCTGGGATGGCTCTCCATGCCTCCCACGGAGGATGGCATGCTCGGCAGCGTCTATGTAGCAGGCCAGATGCGACTGGCTCCTTCAGATAACCGAAATCGGGTTTCGCGTTTGAATAAGAATCCCTTTGTAGTTGAAACATCTTTTGATCCTTCTGATGTATTTGCTCATACACCGAGATGCACCCTCCGCTCAGTAGCGCCCGCCGAGCCCTGTCCGCCATTCTCGCTTTATAATTGCTTTCTTGGCCTCGGGTAACGAGAACGCGTGGATATTTACTGCGGAGGAACTTGCCGCCTACCTCGAAATTGTCCCTGTGCATTAATAGCGAAAACGTAGGCGTCACTGAACCCTGAGCAAAAAACTGCTTGCAAAAACTATAAAACATGCTCAAACTATACAAAAATCAAACTGAAACCATCAAAAATATACAGGGTGAGTCTTTGACTTGTACATATATTTTAACTGAAGATTCTTGAGGTCAAAAGAAACCTTTTTCTCATTTTCCATTTTTCCGAATTCGGCTCTGTTAAAAAGATATAGCCATTTGAAAAAAAAATTGGGCTGACTACGTCTCTGAAATGATCTTCTGGAATTGATGCAAAGTTCATATTTCTCTATAGAAATTGAGTTTATACATTTAGGGAATATTCAAATACTAACCTTATTGGAATAAAAATGTTGCAAACACGATAATTTCAACAAAAACAGTTAGTTTCATCGGATTATATCTGATGCAACTAAGAAGCCTCATTTCTCACACCAAAATAAGTTCCTTCTCCGATTTTTCTGCAGATTAGTTTGTAAACACTAATAACTTGTTCATATTTTCCTCGAAATTCCCAAACAATCTCATGAAGAAAGATTTTTCATTCAGATTTACTATTAAACAACCTAACCTAATCTAATTTGTATCGATTCTGTGAATATTTGCACAGAAATTCCAAGAAGATGTTGTCAGCTTGCTGATATTTTCATTGAGGTTAAGGATTTTTCACGAAACATGGTATAAATCACGATACATTTGTGTACCGTGGTATAAATATCTATGAATTCTGCCGTTTCCATGATAAATCGACATTACCGCCGAATTTTACCACGCATGCGTAGAGCGAAAACCGAAGGATTGGTTATCTGGAGGCCAACTATAAACAATAACAAACCAGAGTCTCTGAAGAAACTGTAAACATTATGTGAAGTTCTGAATACATTCAGTGAATCATTGTTCTAATGTGATTATTATGTGAAGTGAATTAATATAACTTCAACCGTGTCGAGTTCATAAAATTCCAAGAGGATATTGTTTAGATAGAAACATCGCCACAGATTATCAGGTATCGTATTATTTTTCATTAATTTCAATTCAATAAGTAGTTTGTATCGAGATTCATCATTCATATCCGAATTTTGTATTTCATCGACATTTAACTTCAATATGGACCGGTAACTATGAATTTTCAATAGAAACTGTGCGTATTAAATCCTCCTTGGTGTTCAATTTTATCTCCCACATTTGTGGGATTTTATTATTAAAATATCTCGACAAAGTTGATAAATATTGTGACAACATTGTAAACTCGTTTAAAGACCAAAGAAGGAATAATATTCGATGATATTTAATTCAGAGACGCATTCAGATTATTCTTGAAATTGATGATTTTTTCGTCAAATTTCTCCGGATAAAATTGGAAATAACTCGAAAACGACGCGTTTCATTGAAAAAATAAGAATACTTTTAGTTTCTTAAATGATTGATTCTTTCGAAAATATGAACCGTTTATATTTTTAAAGTGGTTTTATGGTGTTTTAGCGTGTATTGATGAGTCGACTATCCTGTACCTTTTATAGTAGTAGAGATATTGAATAGGTTTCGATTGAGGAATATGCACCATGAATAGAGTAAAAACTCAACCAAAATTCAGTTCATTCGAAATAACGGTTGCGAAGATATAAACAGAAAAGTGTTTTTTCATGGATTTTCGACACCCTGTATCTTCCGAACCAAACCGAATTTTGAAAAATGGTATAGGAAAAAAGTGAGAGGAATCTACATTTGAAATATATGTACAAGTCAAAGACTCAGCCTGTATACATAAACTATACATACTTAAATTACACTGCAACTAGACTTCCCTCACACTGGGATCTATAACAAGTATAAGTATCGACAGTGATTCGTAATTCTTGAGGAAATACTTCTTGGGATAATAATACTGTGACATGACTCCCAATCTCAACAAAAGATGAGATTTTGAACAATGCAGATGGGGAGTTTCAATCGAGGTTTCAATGAAAATAACACTTTCCAAGGTTCAGAGTGTTCGAATGTATTTCAAGCAGGTGAAAACAGTTATGGAACTTGCTTACGCTTCATACTCGTTAAGGACTGGATCGAGGACTGAATTATAGTCCCAACTTCCAATAGAAGCCATAAAGACGTCTCTGGGAACGAGTAAAGTAAGAAGTTGAGATATCTCAGGATGCCTGAAAATCAATTAGAAGTTTCTGTGTATCGATGCTCAGTTTTTTACCTTGGGGAGATCAGGAAAGAGTGGACTCTATATGGAACGAAAGAAATGGAATTTGGAGAAGTTTTGAAGTTTCTAAATAGAAAGTAGTCTTTGAATTTCCGCAGAGGAATACTCATTTTCTCGAACTTTCCTTTTTCTATTCGTGATTCACTTAAGTGTTACTCTTTCAATTTCAACATGACAGAATTACTCTCTGTAGTGTGTACCTACCCTTTCACTAGTTCTGCTTATTGTTCAGAAGAGTTTTGGAGTTGGAGCCGATTCACTTTTCAATTTTATATTAGCAGTTGCATATATTTCTGCAGAGAATTTGCTATTTTCTAATTTATACTTTCAAATCCTATATCCATAGAAATGTCTAATGATTTATGCCAATGGTTATCAACATTTGCTCGATGTTTCATGCAGCATTCCAACCCAATGATTTATAGAACAGTCCTGCCCAGATTTCCACATGACTACATCTTCCCGATCCTTCCTACAAGGATATTTTTGTCAAGTCGACGCCCAGTCACATAATTTTGACGCAGTCATTTATAACCCTGCTCCTATAAGAAACAGCAGATATTTTTCAGTAGATGATAAAACGTTTTCAGCACTGTCATTTTTCGTCGAAAATAATATCTCGAGGAGTTGCGTCTAATTTTTAATGGTCGTGAAAGAATGACGACAGGACAAATTGGTCTCCTTTTCTGAGACGACATTGGAGGGGCGTTGGAATGGTTCAGTATCAGAAGGCGACAGAGTTATTTTAATTAGATTTCCGAATGTAGAATTTCAATGAGTTTTCCGTTTATTTCTGGCAGAAAGAATTCATTATGGAAGCATTATAATTGAAATTTCAAATAAGTAGGTACTTTTAGATGAACATCAACAGATAAGATTTTATTAAAAGCTCTAGTTCCACCCGTTTTGTTTGTACACTGGCCGTACTACATAGGGCCTTGATTTATTTTTTTTACAATTCAGCGTCCTCGAAAACGTATATTTCGATACCAAACTGGACCATTTTATCGTTTCGTACCATGAATTTTTTCGATTTTATGTTTTGCGCATTTCATTTTCGAGTTTTGTTACGAGCTCTGAGCACTCAGATTATAGGTGCTACTGACTACCAAAATGGATATTCTGAATGATTCGAACAGATTGAAGACCTTTCCGAACGAATATCAAGATCAGAGTTTCCAGGGATTCCGTGGTGATGACAAATACATTGATTTTGGGGGGTCTTACCCCTTTGTCATTTTCCACCCGAAAAGTTGGGTTTTTCGAATGCGATTTTATTTGGCGCATAGAAACACACAACCAAACTTATATGGAATCACCCTGTTATTTGGAAAAAACGAATTTTAATTAAAAAAAAGTCGCTGAAAAGTGAAGAGCAGTTTTCCCAAAACAAGTTTATTACAAAAATAATATAAATTATTAAAAGATTATTTTTATAATAGAACAGAAAATTAAAAGTGTAAATTTCTCTAAAAATAATTTTTATGTAACTGAGAATTGAACAACAAATAAAATAATTTTAACAAATCAATAATCAGTATTACCACCCCTGGCATTGATACAAGCTTGAATTCGACGAGGCATGCTTTCTATTAAGTTGTTAATTTCTTCTTCTGTAACATTTGCCCATTCCTCTAAAGCCGCTTGTATAAGTTGCTCTGCGTTACCAGGATTATTTTGACGAGCTCTAATTTTTCTTTTGATCCTATCCCACAAGTGCTCGATAGGATTCAGGTCCGGTGAACAAGAAGGCCAGTCACACCTTCTGTTTCGAAAAAAATTTTTGCAACTCTGCTGGTATGTGGAGGTGCATTATCCTGCATAAATAGGAAATAATCTCCAAAAGCACCTCGCCAGAGCCTCACTACAGGTTGTAGCACTAGATCAACATACCTAGGCCCTGTCAGAGATTGTCTAATGGGAATTAAAGGAGTTTTCTCACCAAACATAATTCCGCCCCAAGACATTACAGTACCTCCTTTGTATTTAGGGATCGGTCTTGCAGCTTGGAGCCTAGCTTGCCTCCCTCTACCTCTTAAAATGCGAACACGCCGGTCGTCTGATCGTAGGCCAATTCTGGTCTCATCCGAAAATAAGACATTTTTCCAATCTTCAATAGTCCAATTTTCATGCTCTAAACACCAATTAAAACGGTCAACTTTATTTTGCCTTGATAGTTCTGGAACTCTTAACGCTCTTCTCTTGAATAATTCCCGAGCGCGAAGTCTTTTTCTGATAGTTTCGACAGAAACACTAACACCTGTAGCTTGCAAAAATTGCCTTTGAAGCTCTGAATGAGATACTGCGGGATTTCTTCTTGCTGTTTGGGCTAAAAAGCGATCCTGCCTTTCTGTAGTTACTCTTCCACGACTTCTTCTCGGCCTATTCTTTAGGGTTCCTAACTCCAGAAACCTTGCATAGGTTTTTGAAACAACCCCTTGTGTAGACCCCACCGTTCTTGCAATCTGTCTTTGTGACATACCTTGTTCTGCCATAGTAATAATTCTTCCTCTCTGGACTTCCGATAACCTCACATAAGGCATTTTCTTTAAAACTTCGCAAAAAAACAAAATATAAATTCACTGCGACGTTCGAACGAAATGGTAAAATCGACACTGCAAAGCCAAATCTTATCAAGTGCTTTTGAACCTAACTGTTTTTGTGAGTAAACACATGCACTTTTTATTTGCTTCTAACGAAAAAGATATCAAAATAATATTTCATCTTAATACTGGGTGATTCCATATAAGTTTGGTTGTGTGTACTTCGGACTATGATGATTAACAATATACAAACAGTTGGATCCGGCCACTAGAACGGGAGCTATGGCGATTTTAATTTTCGATTTTTGAAAAAATTCCGTTTCGCCGGTCAAAATCTAAGCCGTGCTAGATAGGCCATTGATTCATTTTTTATTGAATTCAGCGTCCTCGAAAACCTATATTTCGATACCAAACTTGACCATATTGTCCTTCCGTAACATGAATTTTTCGATTTTATGTTTTGCGCATTTCACTTTCGAGTTATAAGTATAAATAAAAAAAATATAAATTGATAGACTATATTATCTGCTGCTGAGGCAATTGGCTTGAATGTACAGGACAAAAAGATTACAAATCATTCGAATAGATCGACTGCTACTAGCGAATTCTCCAAAAGTGGTGTATAAGAACAACAAATTACTGATCATAGCAATCAAAATTTTATGAAATCGTACTCAAATCCCGATCAAAAACATCACAGCGAGATCATAAATATTATGCGTGATAATAGATCTTCTATTATAGTACATAACAAAATCTAATGTTCATTTAATTTTTAAGAATTGTACTTTTGATGAATGCAAAAATATTTCGTTTTGTTGAGTTATAAATTTTTTGGTAGTATAATTATCTTGTCTATTGTAAATGTCTAGGGTTTTTACCACTGATAACGCATTTTTGGAGAATAAATCAGCATTTATACAATGAATAGTATGAGGATGTCAAATGAAACTGTCACCAGTTCACTTCAATTCCTCCTTAAGTTTTTCTCTCCCAAGTTTATTATTGAATTTTTTGCAGCGAGTTAGATGAATTTTTCTAAGAGAGCATAGTAGGTAGGTGGTACATGTACCAGTTGAAATTGCAGAAATATGACCTTCACATTTCCATTCGCCTGTTCTCCGAACCAATATCAGCACCTGGAGAGCCTTATAATGAATACGTCCAGTTGGTCTATCGTCAGAAATCCAAGATAAATATCTATAGCAATTACATGAGGGAACACTTATACTATTTCACTGCCACTATCTAATTGAACCATTTATTTCACATCTGCCATCATTTTGTGTTGTTGAAATTGCGTAGGATGCCATGTGGTCGTTATAGGTTGATTGTCAAATATGGAGAAGTAGGTGAAGAATATAAGTCAATATGACTTAGTAAGTGACGACAACTTGCAGTAGTTGGCAGTTGGAAGTTATGTACACGCTCCATTGGTGGACTGAGTAATATACTGGAAATTATCAATCCTAAACATGCGGATATTCAACAAAATGATCAGTTATGAAAGAGAATTTGAGTAGGACAACCAAGGAAATAATTGAGAAAACTTTCCTGTAAATTTTTCCATTTCGTACATTTGCTGATTGTTTATATGGTCAGAAGCAAAAAAGATAAGTTTAAATGGAAACTCTTCGTGAGCAAGCTTCTGTTCGTTCTTCAAAATTCCCCATATCGATATTGCTGCATTTGGATGTAGAATTATTATCAAATCCACTTCATTTCCTTTCGTCGAAAACCAAATAAATTACCATTATCTAAAATATCTACATAAATCCTGTTACTTAGGACGCCGTTGGCTGCGATCACCAGTGCTACCCGAACGGTTCCGCGTCAGAACATAGCAATATTTTAACTCCATAATAAGCCGAAGATTAAATCTAAATGACTCGAAGGTGACTCCGAAAACCATTCGAAACGCCCGCTAGAGCCCGGCCTTTCCAACATTTGACAACTGACAGAATAATGTCTCAATTCCGACCGATTCAAAACATATTCCGATTTCTTTATCATTCGTCCCAATCGTGGATCGGGCACAGAAAGATGCCACGGTTCTGGTGCCACTCCTTGGCTGTCGTCTAATATTGAAATGGAGCGGTCTTTTAGTCCATCTGATACGTATATATGTTTATGGGCAGACATTGAGATCGCTTCGTGATAACTGGGTGGAAAATTGAATTTAAAGCCTCAATTTCTGTGAGGAAGAGACTTCATTATTTTGGTCCCTGTACATATGTATGGAAAACCCTGAAAAAGGTCGAATTCAAATTTTAAATTGTCATTCTTCTTCATGAAAATGCCAGCACCCTTCGAAAAATAGGGAAAAATGAGTGTGGGCTTGTGATACATCGTTCGATAGGTCGGGTCGTTCTATATTCAGAAATTTTATCATTTTTAGGCTCATTGCAGATATCAAAATAGAAAAAATTATGAATGCTAATGAAGAAAATGATGATTCAACTCATCAGCACTAAACAATTAGCTGAAGCGTTCTTAAGGAACTAACACTGCCACAGAAAGTATTTCAAATAGTTTTCATGGTACCTACTACACTGCGCAAAAAATTAACGCACATTATGAAATCTCAAATTTATTCTACAACTGAAGGTGTTCTCAATGATAATTCTTTTTATCAGAATTATGCATGCATATGCACTTTCAACGTTTTTCTTCAGTACAGATGTTTTCTCCCAGCAGGAATAAAAAAAGATAATATTATCAGATTTTGAATGTATTGGCTCCATTCTAAAATCAGTTGTTCTCGATCAATTCTAGTGATCAATAGTTTTTCTTTCGTTTGATTTTCTACACTCGATCGCTATGCAACGCGAAACACGCAATTTGACCCAAGAGGAATGTGCCCAAGCGGTAGTTTTGCGAGAAGAAGGGTGGACATACACAAGAATTGCAGAAAGGTTTGGAGTTTCCCATACAAGTGTGTCCAGAATGTTGCAGCGATTCAGGGAGACAGGTATGAATGTCCGAAGACCAGGACAGGGTAGACCACGGGTAACAACTGCCATTCAAGAACGTTATTTGAGAGTTTCTTCGTTGAGACAACGGTTTGCAACCGCTCGCCTCCTTCAAAATCAGCTTGAGCAAACTTATGAGGTGCAAATTAGCACTCAGACAATAAGAAATCGCCTCAGAGAATATGATTTAAGGCCTCGTGTCGCGGCCTCACACCAGCCCATCGAAGGGCGCGTTTGGATTTTGCGAGAAAGCATATCCATTTTGGGAAGAGGCCGATTGGGAAAGAGTTCTCTTCACAGATGAGTCTAGATTCTGCCTCTACGATTGTGATCGACGTTCCCTTGTATACAGACGTCCACATGAAAGATATGCTCAGTGCAATTTCCTGAATACTACTGGTTTCGGGGGAGGATCGATTATGGTATCTATGGGGTGGAATATCTTTGACTGCTCGCATAGACCTAGTGGTCATTGATAATGGAGCTATGAATGCTGATAAGTATATAAGGAACATTCTTTGAAGAGCATGTAGTGCCATTTGCCCCATACTTTGGTGGAAATTTTATTTTTATGGACGATAATGCCAGACCCCATCGTGCGGGCATCGTTCAGGAGTAGGTACCTTGAAGAGGTTGAAGTCTCTCGAATGGAATGGCCAGCAAGAAGTCCAGATCCCAATCCGATTGAGCAGGTTTGGGACAACCTCAATAGAAGGCTGAGAAGTTCAGAAAATCATCCAGCTCTTAATGACTTAGGAATCCAACTCGGCGAAATCTGGGAAGAATTAGATCAGAACATTTTAAGATCACTCATTTTGAGTATGAACCGTCGTTGCCGAGCTGTAATTAACGCAAGGGGTGGAAATACCAAGTATTAAATCACTTATCAGCATTTCAGTATTTTGAAAATTGTTCATTTCTCTTCTTTCACATAAGATTCGGTGAAATCCTGAATTTTTCTTCCATTTAATGTGTCTTATTTCGTTCAAAACCTTCCCGAGAGAACATAAAAAATAAGTTATAAAGTCAATGTAGAGTTAACTTTCATTAAAATTGAGATTTTCAGAATGTGCGTTAATTTTTTGCGCAGTGTATTTGGAAAACACTATGTTATGGATTTCTTCTTCTTTCTATCTCATCTTGGCGTTAAATGAGTTTACTATTATTGTCATACGATTTGGAAATACCCCAGGCAATATTATGATGAAATTCGGTAATCGCACAATGATTCTGCACAGTGTTTGAAGATTTTTTTTCTAAATGCTGAGACCAACTCTTCCAATCTTGTCAATTGTAGCTGTAGGTATAAAAGGAATTATGGATTGACTGACAATTTCTTTGTTTCACTTGTCTTTGAACCTGTAATTGTAATGCCGTTATTTTTCAGAAAGAACGCAGATTGAATTTGTTTAGCTTAATTACTACTCCTGAAGTTTGATCAATTTTTCTGCAAAAACGGAATATTTATAAAGAATATGAATACCAAGCTATTTCAAATTAACCTTCCCTCTTCCTATCTGTATATTTACATTACCGCTAGGATATCTGTGGAAAAAGTTTTATCCAGTCTAAAATTGCCCTCTCGCCAGATTTTTTTGCGAATTTTTTCAAAATACTTCTACATCGCCTAGAGAATCGAAATTTCACCTACTTATAAATCGATTCTTCCTCTTTTCGACGGTATAAGAATTTCGCCACTGTATCGCAGCTTCGCTGCGATTTCAAGATTCTTCTGGACCCACTTTTTCGACATATTTATTGGTTCGTTGCAAAAATCATTGTGTGGATCTTCACTTATCGGTTCAATTCAAACTGCCTAACAGTCAAAAGGGACAAAACGATATTAAAAAGAAATATTCCATATAAACCCCCCATTAATACCGAATTAAATTACTCGATCTCCTCATCGTTACAAAACCAACCCCTACGCCATCCAGATGTACTTAAAAGCCAGTAATAAATCCGCCTGACTCACAATTTCGCTATAGTGGTTGTTATCTGACCCCACTGCATCGAAAGAGGTTATAATTCGCACTGGTTTCACATGTGAAAAAGTCCATTAATAGGGCAGTTCATGAGGGAAAGAAGTAACTGTATCAAGAGTTATGGTCCTCCTGAGAGAAGCCGATGGAAAGGTGACGTCATGGAGGTTTTCGGATTGGAATACCTCCTTGGGGATTATCTCTGACCAGATGTAAGACTTTCGGGACTCCACCCCAATCTCCCCAATGCAGTAACGACTCGTGACTCAACCTATCGGTATGATTCTCAGGACAAAAAATCACCCCTAAATTTTGGATGGTTTATTCGAAGAAAAATAGCTTCAACGTTTCTGTTTCAAGATTGGAAATCGATCTGGCATTAACGATGAGCCTTAAGTGGTCATTTCGAGTTATTCTATATCCTCATTGAGATTTGTTGGTTTATTCTCCATAACTAGTGATATATGCTGCTACTTCTACTCATAGTGATTTATTTAATGCTGATTCGATCAAATTCCCCCAGTTCCAAATCCATCATTTGCAACATCCGACATACACAAAAAATTTTCAACCCCATAAAGCATTTGCACCCCAAATTCCTATATATTATCGCAATGTTTTATCTCCTCTGCGCTACCATTCGCACCACCGATAATGAATCCCCTCACACGCGCTACACCTACATCATACCAACTAACGGACGCCAATGATTCACCTCCCCATCCCTGCAGTAGTCCCCTTCAGGTCATATATCTCTCCCCGTCAATCTAGGCTGCGTAACTCAATATAAATTTATACGTGACAAAATTTAACAAGTTCTTGGAGCTTGTTCTGCTTCAACATCCTTAGGTCCACGTCTCTGGATTGTTTATGTTTCCGGAAATTGACAAACGTATTTGTTGGTAGGCTTCCTGAGGGAGATAACCTGGAGTATGTGAAAGATGAGTTGTTCTTGATTAGAGAACAGTCGATGATGTTGATTGTAGAGGATAGAAGACAACAAAATTCAATGTTAAACCTTTGGGGGTATTACATACCTTCCACAACGTTTCGAAGACTGTATACCTGGTTTTAAAACAACAATAATTATAGATCCTTCACTTGAGTGAATAACCTTCTACAAACTCAACAAAAAATAAGAATGAGAACCGAGAGAATATAATTGTTTCCATCACAAAAAACAAAAACAAAAGTAAACAGAATGAACCAAGAGTTTACAAAAAGGAATAAAAAAGAGGAAAAATAAACGAAAATAAACAGTAACCAAGAGAATACTTGACCAATTTGTCGCTATTCGCAAAAGGAAATGGGAGTTAAGCTGTATCTTATTATTGATGTTGAAGGAAATTTGTGGTCATATTCTTCATTCAATACTTACTTGATACTGTTATGATTCAAGGGAGAGCTAGTGCTGTATGAAGTTCATACAACTATTCCTAACGATCATGTATCTATTTATTAAGTCCATCCATCTTCCCACTATTTCATTCACCCATAGGTGTGCATAAAGCCCATAAAGGCTTAAATATTAATAATATACATTCAAGAGCCAAATTGTGACCGAAATGATGTTGTTTCCGCCTTGACACTTCGAGAAATCGATACGTGTGAAGCAGAGAGCTGCTTCATGAAATATGGGTCACATATTTGCATAGAACATAAAATCGTCCTTAGCACGTTGAATGCCCTTGATTTTGAGCGTTATTGTAGTAGCGTTAGCTTGGACAACATAACACCGGTGGTGTGTTTACTCAAGAATGAGCCATTTAGCAGGCTTAGACAGACTCTGGTGAATAATTTGAAAATTAGTTGGTGAATTGATCAAAAGGTTATCACGAGTATTTGATTCTGTTCTTGGGAAGGACTTCGCTAAGTTGATGTCTTCAAGACCGTCTGAAATCAATCGAGACTTAAAGAAAGCATTAATTCTCCCAAACGTCAATTTTTATTGATTAATTTGAAGTGATTTCAATTTGGAGATGTGCACTCACTTAGAGGAAAGCACTGATAAAACATGTCCCCATCAAACTCATGTTTATGCGTTTGTATTTGGACATAAATCCTTCACCCTACATTCTGTATATTAATAGTTATGTTGGGTGATTCTGTTGTATGGTTCTTTGAAGAAAAACAATGATTGATATCCACTGATCATATATTTCATGATATATACATTCAGTCATTTGATTGACTCAGACCATTTATGTAATAGAAAAATAACTTATATAATGTTTAATAGATAATAAGTATAATACAGATAAGTATGTACAAAAAACAATAAAACAAACTTTTCGCAGAAGAAATCTCCGCCAATTAAAACTGTCAGTTCATCCAATCTCAAGGTGAAATTGTAGAGAAATCATTTTAGTTATAAAAGTCAACAGCGAAGATCTCTGATAATAATAATATCCACAAATGAGCACATTCTCATAGGAAGCTAGCTAACAATAACTACTTTTTGCTATATATAATAATGGCCCAAAACATGACGAATAGTTTAAAATTTGTTGAGAGATTTCGACACAAACATTTCATTTTTAATATTTTTGGTTTGGACGTTCTATAAGGTCGAAATTATTTACAATAGCATAAAATGTACAATTTTCGATTATTCATTATTTTCTACATGAAATTAATAAATTAATAGGGATTTCTTGAAATAACACAGTCAAGGATATTTGGTCTCCATGGAAAATTGATCAATACTCGATCGACCACATTTTCTCGGGGAAAACCTATAACTTAATCGAATGAAACTCATCGAGTTTTTCAGGGAAAAAACGGATAAAACTTTATTTTTCCATTTTATCTTTAGAATATTTTCTTCTTACTTAACTTCTTATTGATTTGATTTGGGTAGTCAGTCAAATCACGAAATATTCTGCTCTCTTCGTTGTTTCTCACTTCTGTACCTATTCTTTGTCAGTTCTTGAAATTGCTCGAAGAATGTCTGACGAGAAATTAGACTAGTTTTTATACACTTATTACATTTATCCAGTATCTTCCAACCGAAACTTCACATCACCTCCAATTCAGTCACTTTCAATCACTTAGGAACTTAATCGACCTGTCCAGGTGATGTTTTGACACCGCCACAACTATGACGTCAAACTTGAACTTCGTTTCGCGAATTTTTTTCATCCTCACTGAAAAAACTGGAAGCACACGATCCGTGGAATGCTACGTTGGGGTGGCTGGATCGCTCGATGTCAGTCATTTCAGGTGGCGCCACCATCACTGGATAGAAATCTGAAACAAAAGAATAACGTTGTCAAGTCTATCTCGCAGTAATAAATTTATTTGCGCAAGGTTTCAAGAGAATATATTCGAGATCATGACTCTGAAATATTTTTGAATTTTTATATGCTTCTCCCCGTTCTAACATCTAATATAAATGAGCTTCAGGACCAAGCTCATCTGAGAAAAATGCTGAAATTCCCATGATAAAAGAGGCAATCCTCTGCTCTCACGATTCTGCATTTTTTGTCAGTGTAGTTGTAATAAGGCTAATGGAAGAAACGTATACACTGCCCACCCATTCAGAATAACAAGAAAAATAGCAGGAAGTGGAAAAGGAAGCAAACAAAGCCATAATGTACCACAGGACCGAATGCTTTCTGAACACTGTTTGCGCAGCTGTTCCATTTTTTCAAATATTCCTTGCCTATGAGATTAATGCAAATTTAACGGTAAAGAGAGTGAACATTCTTGTTTATCATACAGCATCAAACATTGATTCTTTCCTCATATATTTGTGAGAAAATCTATGTGATATTTAGTATGATTGGTTTGCAATCAAAAAATCCAAATCAGCTAGAACTTAAGTCTGTTAGTGATTGTAAAAACTTGAAATTTTATATTTCATCAATCTGAATTTCATCGCGATATTCTCGGGTGCAAGAAATGACGAAGCTCTTAGAAATATTGCTTTCGCATATACGAGAAAACTTTCCCTTATTCCAGCGAATTGATAGCGGAATAGAGAAACTGGACAGGATCGTTTTTCAATCAAACGAAACGTATCGAAAAAGAATTGGAAAACTAACGGAATCAATGTCAAACTTTTTAGGCAATTGTGCTGATAAATTGGATGAAATAAGCCCTCGGAAATCAATTCTTTCCTAGTGTTGAACTTCGCCTCACGAATGCGTCAGTCGTTGGAAGCTGTACAAAGATTGATCTCCTAAAAGAAAGGCCCTCCGAAAAGATTTGGGAGCTGAGACGAAACGCAGTCGTTAAAGGTTAACGACACTACATAAAAATCGGAAAGAACACAGTGTACTCAATAACACTCAATTAGTTTATTGCCGTCTATCGATTACAAAAGGTCAGGTGTAGATTGAGGCAAATATTTCGGTCTTGGTAATGGATACACTACACATTATACACAGATCACTGAGTATGTTTGATCGTGTATTCTATGAGGATTCAAATGCTTAATTCTCATGAAAGAATGGGTGGTCAGTCTACGACTGTGTAATAAATATAATTTTGACAGTTACAGTTTTAATTGCTACACATGACTATATCATGAAGTGGACATATTAAACAGTGTGAAGTTTTGACACAAAGACCGATCCGTATCAAAACACAGTATGCGTACATATTTCATGCTATTTCGTCTGATTACAAGAGTTATTTTCAGTATCCGAAGCAAAGAATCAGGAAGGGAATAATAAATCAACCTTCATAACGATAACATGCCATAATGCAGAAAACTAATGGCTTTGTAATAGTATAAAATATTGTCGTTATTATAAATCGGGGCAACTATTTGATCGCGATTAGCATGCGATGGTTCAGCATAGTCGTTTGCATTCAACAAATAACCGGGACATTCCTTTGATCGATATTAGCCCATTCCTTTCTATCCGAACAACTGAGCGCTCCAAAAATACTTTCATATTCTGCGGATGGTCTCTAGATTCGTCAAAAAATACCGACAAATTTATTATTTATTCCGAAAAAAGTTGCATCCCGAGCAAGAATCGAACCCGCGTTTCTTTTTGCTGGACAAGTGTTTTTACCTCTAAGCTACCAGAGGTAGCTTTCAGAATTGATAAATAACAATTTTCCCTGAATATATTTCAGGTTTTCACGAAGGTATAACCAATAATACTAACCTGGACAACCAGAATAATCATCTATCAGTTTTTTGCTCCTGACGGTCGACGATCCTGTGAGCATATTCTCCAGAGCCATTCCCGATCTACTCCTGCACCTCCAGAACAAGAAGAAAAGCACAACGGAGAACAACAAAATGGCCGCACAACTTCCCATCACTAACTCGGCGTTGTACCATTTCGATTTTGCGTTATCACCATGCGCTGCACTCACGAGTACCGACAATAGGGGCGAGTTGAAGTCGACATCTTCGGACATCTCGTCAGCCATCATACTGAGGTCTTCTTGACTTTCTGTAGACACTTTAAGAGCACGACCAGTATCGAGGTCCATCATTTCGGATTTGAGGTTCTCGACGCCAGGTATTCTTGAGACCAGTTCGACTTGGATGTGGTAGATGGTGTCAGGCCATAAGGAGAGGGTGACGCAAGTGGAATCGGTGAATAGGTTGCCTTTAAGACCACCTCCATCGACTTCCCAGGTGACCAAGTAGACTCCACGAGATGCTTTTGGTTCCCAAGCGATCTCACCGATTACCAACACCTTCTGGTGGATCAACGACACTTCTCTGAGAACCCATGGGATGTCAACGTCGTTCAAAGTGCTCTTGCTGGTGGTCGCTTTGATTTCAGTGTTGATAGTCTTCTTCTTCTTTTTATTCTCCCTAACGCTCGCTTCATCGGGACTATAGATGGTGACTAATCCTTGTGGATCCACTACGAGAACTCTAAGCATGGCTCCACCTTGGTCTGAGTTTACAGGCACACGAGTTGTGAGGTCCAGGGTTTGTATGATTTGTCGCCATGGTCCAGAAAGGGCTTTACGCATCACGACGTACACTAGCGGCGTTTTTTGGTCAATTGAAGACGGTCTCGGCCAACGGGCATGTGCTCCAGAGACCTTGATGACTCCTTCCCCTTTGGTATGGATCACCGGTTGGGTCTGTTGGACTCTTAGAGATGCTTCTGCGTGGAAACGACATGCTTCTTGGCACCCGGGGAACTGAAAAGAGAAGAAAATGGTGAATATTTATGTTAAAAAGGTAGATACGTGTATTGGGATATGATCATCATTCTTGAACATGGAAGAGCAAACGTTTTGTATTCTCTTTGGGGATTGGAGGACGGTATATTTGATTCGTCAGAGGTCTTTTGAGACATTTCGTTGTCATGGTAGATATTGAGCTCTTTGCGCAAGAACTTGAAAAGGTTATGAGTGAATGAATTGTCGTTCTATATAGAATGGAGAATCTATTATTAAAATAGGGGTATGTTCGAAGCTCGCCCAGTGTAGTAGCACTAATCGAAAACCCTTCTTCACAGTATGAGCGAGCATCTCTCGCAAGAATCCCTAAAACGATAATAAATAATGGGGGGTATTTCAAGTAGTAATTCAACAATGGGGTAATCATTATTCAGCATGTAATTTACATGCGGTGAAGCGTCGCAAAAATAACCATGTTCAGTAATTCCAGAAACTTAAACCGGTATAATTACGTTGGTACACCTGAACTCAATTAGATGCGCGAGGGTATCCCGCCATAAAAGCACGACGATGGGTTTACACTACGTCAGTTTTAATATTTGAAACGACGAGAGTTATTGCACGAAAAGGAAGGACGGAAATATTGGAATCGGTATGGGAAAGAAGCGGAGCCTCTCTTGCGAGTTTCGTGAAAACTGATACGAACTACCATGAAACTATATGAGATGTGAGATTGAAAACGCGGCATGATACCGAGCTAACACGAAAAATGGGCGTTTTATGGAATATTGGATTCTGCCGGGGGAAATGGATTCTAATTTTGTGGCTGTTGGGAACTGGCAGTGACTGGAGTGATTCGTATTCTCCTTTTGCCTCGGTTCTACCATTTTAATACGAAGAAGTGTTCATAGAATTTTAGTTTTCTTAGCCGATTTTTTTATTATCATTGAATTCTCTCTGAATTATTATTTTGTTCGCATGTTCGCCTTATGAAAGAATAGTTTCGACACAATCGAATATTAAAACGAGTACCTGTGGGATTTGGTGACACATCGGGAAATTCTTCAAAACAATGCCTCCCAAATCACATATTTTTTTTCGTCCAGTGGGGAGTTAAAAGTTATCAGTTTCCCTAAAAATTCAGATATTGAAAAATTCAAATTCAACTCGGAAATATACTGCCCCACAAGAGTTAGGAATATCGTATTCAATAGTTTTTAAAAGTATGTAATCTTCGAGAAAATCGCTGTAAAATCATTTAAAACTCAATAACAACTTGAATCGATCCAATAAAAATCAGTATGAGACATTTCGTCAATCTGGTCGCCTTTTTTCTGAAGTTTGGTACTTTGCATATGCTTTATGAATGTTCTTGTTTTGAAATGAAGTCAGTTTATCAACGACTTCGATTTGAAACGAGTTTTCTGAAAATGCCAAGACGTAAATTAACAAACGCTGAGGCTAATAGGGCAATCGGAATGCTACAGGGTGGCCTAACTCAGGATGTTGTAGCGGAACGGCTCCAAGTCAGCCAAAGTGTGATATCTCGACTTTGGAATAGGTTCAGGGAGACAGGTTCCGTGTTGGAAAGACCAAGGCTTGGTGGGCGACGAAAAACAACACCTGCTCAGGATCGTTTCATCACCGTTTCGGCGAGAAGAAACCCTACATCAAGTAGAATGCTACGGAATACTCTTCAAAATGCAGATGGGGTCCAAGTTTCCATCGAAACCATCAGACGACGTTTGAGAGAGGTGAATCTAGGTTCTAGACGTCGATTAAGAGGAGTTCCATTAACACGTGACCATAAGCGTCAAAGACTGGGTTGGCAAGTCAACATATTAATTGGAACGATCAATTGCGTAGTGTCCTTTTCACTGATGAATCCAGATATGGACGATTTTCAGATTCTCGAAGAATAAGGGTATGGACAATCCCACGCATACCTCGTAATCGTCGCTATGTCCAAGAAGTCCATCCATTCCGAGGGGGTAGTGTTATGGTATGGGCCGGGATATGTTTCAACGGGCGCACAGATCTACACATTTGCCCTGGGAATATAACCGCCTTACACTATAGGGAGCATGTCATTGAAAATGTTGTGCCAAATTTTCACGCTGCTATTGGAGAAACTTTTCAATTTCTAGACGATAACGCGAGACCGCACCGTGCAGCCATAGTTGATAATGCGCGCGAGGAGCTTGGTATTCCACATTTACCAATACCTCCGCATTCACCAGATTTGAATTGCATAGAACATGCATGGGATATGCTTCAAAGAAGATTAGATAATCATCAACCTACCCCAGAAACCTTAAATGATCTGAGAGAGCTTCTGCCCCGTTTATGGAACCAAATTCCTCAAGAAATGTTCAACAACCCCGTGTGTAGTATGCAAAGAAGATTTTAAGCTGTTATTGATGCTCGAGGAGGCCACACATTATATTGATAGTCTTAAAATGCTTGAATTCTCTGGGAATAAAATTTCGTTATTTTACTCGATTTTTATTAACCACCATGTATACGCTGCAGACCTACAGGCTAAAATTAATTTGCAACTTGAAATCATATTAATATGTATGAATTTTCATCACAAAAATTATATTTTTTGCAATTTAAGTCAATATCCCTAACTCATGTGGAGCAGTTTATTTAACAGGGAGGACCTAGCTTGACTGAATGAGGAATAATCCATGTACACATATAAATCATTAGTTGTAGTGAAATCATAATCCTACTATATCAAGCCAATTTCCTGAAAACTCAGATCTTGCATTGTTACAATTTTCACTCGAGACTTTTCGATTTGAGGGAGTGGGCTTGGGTGAATGATGAATTTTAATTGTAGTTTGGAGAATTTTGAATATTGGCTAAAGAAAATTTGGATTATTTCAAGCAGTTCCCCACAAATTTTCAATCCTGTATAATAAACCCAAACCTATCCCACCAATATAAACATGAAATTTGACTCCAAGCCAGATCGTTATTTAAACGACGAATATTCTCGACAAACACTGAAACGTTAGACGCCCGTGGCGTCGTTCCCAGTATTTATAAATTTCCACTCCTCCGTTCCAGGGGTGGAAAATGGACGCCGAAAACCGCAAAACTTCCAAAAACTCGGAAAGTCACTTTGTTTGATTAAATGCACGCCGAGCATTAAGCAAGGGCGGTTGTAACGCCCGCCGACGGCCACGACCGTCTGCGAAACACAACAAACATTTTAGAAGTCGAAAATCGGCCTGCCAACCCCAAAATCTTTACAGAGGTTTACCGGAATTTGCCGAAGGATTTCGGCATTTTACATTTAACGGCCAGAAAGTTTTAGGCATTGTTGGTTTTTTGGGACATAAGGAATTCAGCCTCATCGAATGCGAGACGAGGTTTACGTTAGTTGAAAACTTATTGAGAAACCCTGTATAACAGGGACAAAATTGAAATAACAAAATCCACCTCCCACAACTACTCCTCAACCACAAGCACACCATTGTGCTTCACACAAGGAAAGAATAGATTGAAAATCAATCGATTGGACGACCAGATAGAAATAATCGATTCTCTTGTGCAGACGTAGAAATAAATTAAACTCATTGTGATTCCGATCGGTTTGGTGCGTTACCGCCCGAATATAATGGACGATATTGTGATCCTCAACGGTTTTATAATGGACCAACATCGTTTAAATCCTGACCGAGTGAAGAATCGTCATCGTTGTTATCCCTTTCTATATTCAGGCAATCCGGGAGACTTAGAATGAAGCCGTAACCCCATGGCGACTACTTTGGATACTCGGCATCTGGACGCAGAACTGCTGAAAGAGTTTTCGATACCCTAGTTCAGATATCTCCAGGAATTTAGAAGACAATATCTTCACCAAATCTCAGAAATCAATTCCACGATAAATTTTTTATTTATTTCTCATTTGTAAACGTCAGTTTCCAAAAACACAATATCAATCAAGAAAGTTTATTTTATCAAGTCACTAACTTGTAAAACTGACAGTTAACTTGCAAAATTTTTACAAGTTAGTAGTATTATTTACATTAGAAAATTTTGTTTTATCGTCATATATGTTGAAAATCATGGTACAATTGTTATTTCCAGTAACACAGATTTTTGATGATGAAAGAGTTGATACGATGATGATGAACCATCTGTTGACTCAGAAACTGCTGAACTCGAGGACTGCAGAACATTTGTACTCTCCTTACTACCAAATAATTTGCTAGACATTTCGATTTTTTTGTTGACCGGAATCATCGACATAACTCATCGCAATTTCGGTGCTCTTCCACCCTCCGCAACCATAGTGGCTCCAGTTCTGCGAAAAGAGTGGCCGGTGTATAACTCTGGGTCTTTTAAACCTCAATATTTCGCTATTTGCTTTGGGACACCACCAATTGTGTGCTGGCCAGCATTAAAGGAAATGCACTTTCCATGTCGGTATGTCAAAAAAAATCTTAGGCTTTCTGTTCCAGGAGGCCGAAGATTTACATATTTTCTGTATAACATGCAGGGCTTGAAGCTGCAGCCATCATCGGTTATGGTGAGTCTTCTTGTTGTTAAATTTTTGTTTGCCGCAATGTCACAATAACGTATTTTTCCATATCTTCTACATCATTCATGTTTAAGGAGAGAATTTCGTCACATCGACAACATCCAAAAATCCCAAATATTGTTACAATTTTCGCCAGCAACCACTGGTCATCAGGAGCATGTAAAAGAAATTGTTCAGCCTCTTCTTTACTTAATACCTTGGCCTTTTTTGGCGTATAACGCTCATTTTTTCGTTTCAGGAACGCTATTACCTTTTAAAATCTGCAAATGACAACTAAACGTCATATTTTTCAATAAATTTTTTAAGGAAAACAAACCTGCGAACAGGGGCATTTTCTTTCATTTCCAAGCAGCTTTTCAGCATAGACCATTTTGCCCATAAAGTATTAGGGCTGAATCTAGCTGATAGTTGATTCAAGTAGACCAACAAAACATCTTCAGTTACCCCAATCACACTATTTTTGTTTTGCCACTTTTTGAAGTCGTCGTATTCTCGCTCGTACCTTGAAGCTGATTTTGCAGGTAATAAACTTGAAGCTACACTGCTGGCTGCCTCAATAATATCTTTTGGTACATTCATTTTCGCTTTCGCCAAAACAAATGTAAAGAAAAATAAACAGACATGTTCATGGCAACGCTTCCATAGCTTACGACATTTGCGACAAATTAGAGATTTTTTTGGAATTTATCTAACCTTTTTACAAATGAGAAACAAATAAAATATAAAATAATACACGCAAGGTAACGGGTTTTACTGGCTCAAGGAGGTAACTGACTCGCCTGCGGCTCGTCAGTTATAACCTCCATTCGCCAGTAAAAACCCTCTTATCTTGCTAGTAATGTTATATACTATTGCTTGAGCTCCCTTGAAGATGTAACAGAAAGACGATCAAAGCTTGTATTATCGATAACAGTTTGCTGAACTCGAAGCCTCGAAAATTATTCTTCTATCATTATATCCAGGTCACTCCGAGAAGAGTAATAGATACCATCACTCAATGAATACTAATATGTCGTTTAAATGGAGAACAAGATAGATTTCATCTCCTATGCGATGTTTAGGTGCAAGAATATTGCCTTTCGAATACCTCTCTTGTAGTCATTAACTGGACTAACTCCACTGAATTTCAACTCATCACTCAACGTCTATTTACCTACGTAAACTGAAGAATCGTTCAATTTTGAAGGAATCGATCATCCAACTCGAATGTTTCGTCATTAGAGCGCTTGCTTTCACCACTAATCGGTCTAATCGATATTGATGAAGGATCTGTCTCAAAAATGATTTAGTCAACTCAATGTTGAAGGATGAGTCTGGGTTCACTGAATGAATTACGAGGATGTATTGAAAATTTCTAAGCCTACTATAGAACCAAACAAAATTTCAATGTCAAAATATTTTATCATTCAACATTTCCTCCTCTCAATTGAATAAATTTATCACAGCGAACCTGCAACGTCTCTAGACCTTTAAAAGAATATTTCTTCTTCCTCTGCAAACCAGTCCTCCACAGCTTTTATAACCTCCTCGTTGGAAGAAAATTTACGAACTTTGAAACTTTTTTTCAGTTGAGGAAAGAGATGATTGTCGGACGGAGCCAAATCTGGTGAATAGGAGGGGTGTATTAACCCTAAATCACGAATTTTTTGCATGGCAACAAGAGATTTGTGTACTGGGCCGTTGTCCTGTAAAAACAAAACACCTTTGGATAGCTTTCCGCGTCTTTCCTCTTTAATTTTTTCCCGCAGAGTGGTCAGTAATGTCGAATAGTAATTTCCAGTTATTGTTCTACCCTCATCCAAAAAATCAATAGTGATTACTCCATGGAAATCCCAAAAAACTGAAGCAAGAACTTTTCCAGCAGATTTTTGGACACGAAACTTCTTAGGTCTTGGAGAACCAGAGTGTCGCCATTCCATCGATTGTTGCTTTGTTTCTGGATCGTAGAAATGTACCCAAGTCTAATCCATAGTAACAATTCGGTTTAAGAAGTCGACATCGTTTTCAAATCGAGCACAGATCGAACGCGATGTTACTACTCTTGCACTATTTCGGTCAACATTCAAACATATGGGGATCCATTTTGCAGAAATTTTTCTCATGTCCAAATTGACGTGAACTATATGATGAACGCGTTCGTATGAAATCTTCAGTGCTCCAGATATCCGTTTTATTTTAGCCCAATTCGACGGTCTGATAAAATCATGTCATGAACTGCATCGATATTTTCGGGGACTGACACAGAAACTGGCCTTCCCGATCGATCATCATCTTCAATGAAAAATTTACCTCTTTTGAAGCTTGCAGTCCAATTTTTCACGGTCGCATACGAAGTACATTGATCATTAAGGGTATTAAGCATATCTTCGTAAATCTGCTTACCTCTTAACCCTTTTAAATAGAGGTACTTGATGATGGCTCGATACTCCAGTTTTTCGATTTTTACAATCTCGGTGGACATCTTTTTTTTAAATTTCTTGCGTAACTCTGGTTTACTTTTTTGACGTCGAACTCTACACTGACACTTCTAATAAGTTATTGTTCGTTGATATGGTATCGCAATATTTTGTTTATGCATGGAACTTGTCTAGGCTAACTAGATATCAATACATCCTCGTATATCTATGTTCATACGCTGTACCTACTTCAAATAACTTAAAGTCTGATACAGTGTATCAACTATTTCATTCTACACCGGATGACAAAACTATTTAAATTCCTCTGGACATAAAACTTCATTGATAAATCGATGAAAATAAATTTTAGTTTAGTTTTGTTTTAATGAATAAGTGTGTTTCATTGTTTTTATTGTAAGGACCCTTCGTGCTTACTCTCCATCTTTTTGTTAGCCATATCTTTTCCACGTGGTTGAATCTGAAATTATTCCACCCAATTCAGCGGTTCTAACCGAGTTATTCTCCCGAATGGCTGAAATTCCAGAGCGAGGCTAAATATTTGCAGAAAATCGTTAGAGAATTTTTTCCGTGGCTCCTTTCCTAAACGAATCCATTTCGCGACACGAAAAACCCATAAATATCTTCTCCATTCCGTAGTTTCGCACGTTTCACAAAGAGGAGCATTTTATATCCTCCTCATTTGTTGGCCCTGATTTAAGAGAATAAATAGCCGTGCTATTTACTCGGAGATTCTGTAACGAATAGGGGAAGTACGTACAAAATGACATAGGGTTTTATTTCAGAGGCATAACTTGTTAGTAGTGAATTACAGCAATGTCATATTCTACACCTGTGATCTTCGGTCCTTTCTCCATAAAATCTAATCAACCTTTATGAAATAAAAGTACCAAGAAATAAAATATTCTTAGATAAATTGGGATAAACGAAATTCATTTTGCTCGCATGCTATGGACAAAATGACATACCGGCAATAGGCAACTGTATTTTTCTCCTTATAGTTACAAAACTACTGACAAAGTTCACAAATGAAACGCTTGGTTCTTCTAGGAACATCAGCACAAGATGCGTGAGCCTAATGCAAGCAATGCATGCACCGTAACCAGTCAGTCTTCTTCAGGGCTAATCCTGGAGAAGATCTAAATCAGGAAAAAAGGTCTCATAACAATAGATAGATGGACACTGGACAGTTGTCTCCATGATCTCGAAAGTTGCTAGGAAAATTTTCTTCTTCATTGTCTTCTTTAAATGATGCCCTAGGGACTTGTCTCCTTGTTTTGGAGGAGGCATTGGCTCTTTTTCGATTTGATTGCATGCAATCTTATTAGGTGTAGAAGTTGAAACTAAGTACGTTTGTCGAGTCCTCGGCTCACGTTTGCCTTGTTCACGTATAAATCGTCCTTTAGGGATTGGAGAAACCTCCTCATAGGATCAGCAAGAGTAGGTTAAGATGCATTGCCTTTATTAGCCTCAGATGAAGATTTTGTTATGAATATGTTAAGACAAGTCCTGATTCTTTGTTTGCTGATGGAGCTTGAGATGGATTGTCTTGGTTTTGTCCGGTAGATATGGTTAATTCAGCTAAAATACCTATGTCATTTTGTCCGTTCACTGTATATGTCATTTTGTCCATATAGCGTTATAAAACTAGAAATGTATCGAATTAATACAAAAAGTATATTCAACATACAAAAAGCTCCGTGAATACAATGACAAATAAGTAAAGTTTGAATTGAATGCAATTTGAATGAAAAAAATGGTGAAAACTGGCCATTTCTTCTTAAAATTTGGCGCAATGAAAAAAAACTCGTGACCTATTGATTTCTGTTATCACTCATAACGACCGAATGAACCAGAGTAGCTCTTGCTAATTTTCAGAGGTTAATTGAAGTCACTCGGGTCGTGTAATGTGGTATAGGCAGTTCCGCATTTCATACCTCCGAACTCAAGTTATGATGCCTATGTCATTTTGTCCATATATGTCATTTTGTACGTATTTCCCCTACGTTTATGCATGCAAGGTATTCAGTTCAATTACCGGAGCGATATATATCGAAGAATTCTTGGCAGTTTCATTAGTTTTGTGTACTCCATAAATTACGGCGGCTTACAAAAGAACTAACGCATCCAATTTACCCTCCAACAAAGCTCTTCGGTGGGGAACCTCTCTCTTCATAATATAAATCCTCCGGGGATCTGAACGGGTTCGGGTTAATTCGTATAATTTTATATTGTTGGGATACGGGGAGGTTGCCATCGAGGCTGGCGTTGAAAAGACGAGCCTTTCAACCTGATGAGATATTTGAACAGAAACTAGGACATATTTTTTGCTTGCTCACTAAAAATCCGTCAATTTACATTTTTTTCGGGACACGTTCGTTCCTCATGTTTCAAAGGGTTATTATTCAAATATTCAAACCCATTTCGTCAACAACGAAGGCTGAATTCTGGGAAATTCAAATGAAAAACGCAACCTCTGCCTTTTTCATCAAAGCTCCAAAGTATATCAATATTTCCCAAAGGACTTTTTCTTTCACCCTAAAAACTGTGCAAAGCAAATTTCAGTACAAAATACGCCTTGCAGGTAACTTTTAATGTGAAAAATCTCACTCGACTGCGAAAATAACCAATTAAGCATCATCAGACTCCTACCTTTAATCACTTTAATTTCCAACAGCACTCAAAAGATCGCTCATAAAATTCTGCGAGAGTCTGATTTTGTGTAGGTATTTGAGTATATCTAGTGGACCAATTTTGCCACTCTAGGGAAAAGTTCAATTTAGTAATGCTAGTGTTGATATTTGGTTAGGCTGTACCTTATATAATATGAAAAATATTCAAGAAAGGTTAAGGGAAGTACGTACAAAATGACATAGATTTTTATTTCAGAGGCATAACTTGTTAGTAGTGAATCACAGTAATGCCATATTCTACAACTATGATCTTTGGTCCTTTCTTCACAAAATCTAATCAACCTTTATGAAATAAAAGTATCAAAAAATAAAATATTCTCAGATAAATTGGGAAAAACGAAATTCATTTTGTCCGCATGCTATGGACAAAATGACATACCGGCAATAGGCAACTGTATTTTTCTACTTATAGTTACAAAACTACTGACAAAGTTCACCAATGAAACGCTTGATTCTTTTAGGAACATCAGCAAAAGATGTGTTAGCCCAATGCAACCAATGCATGCATCTTAACCAGTCTTTCCAGTGCTAATCCTGGAGAAAGAGAAGACTGGTTTTTTCCCGATCTGAATCGGGAAAAAAGGTCATAACAATAGACAGTTGGACAACCGTCTTCATCATCTCGAAAAATGCTAGAAACATTTTCTTCTTCATTGTCTTCTTCAAATATTGCCCTAGGGACGTGTCTCCTTTTCTTTGGAGGAGGTATGGGCTCATTTTTTGATTTGATTGCAATCATATTAGGTGTAGAAGTTGAAACTAAGTATACGTTTATCGTGTCTTCGGCTCACGTTTGCCTTGTCCATTAGGTATTGGAGGAACCTCCTCATAGGATTATCAATGCATCTTAATCTATTAAGAAAGATGCATTGCCTTTATTAGCCGCAGATGAATACTTTGTTATGAATATGTTAAGACAATTCCTGGCTCTTTGTTTGGTGATGGAACCTGGGATGAATTGTCTCGGTGTTGTCCGCTAGATACGGTTAATTCAGCTGAAATACCTATGTCATTTTGTCCGTTCACTGTATATGTCATTTGGCCATAAAGCTTTATGAAACTAGAAATATATCGAATTGATACAAAATGTATATTTAACATGAAAAAAGCTTCGTGAATACAATGACAAATAAGTGATGTTCGATATGAATGCAATATAAATGAAAAAAAATGGTGAAAATTGGCCATTTCTTCCAAAAATTTGGCGCAATAAAAAAAACTCGTGACCTATTATTTTCTGTTATCACTCATAACGACCGAATGAACTAGAGTAGAGCTTGCGAGTTTTCAGAGGCTAATTGAACCCACTCAGTTCCGCATTTGATACCTCCAAACTCAAATTGGGATGCCTATGTCATTTTGTCCATATATGTCATTTTGTACGTATTTACCCTATATGTACTGAAGATTTCTCATTGAGTAAATCTTGGTTTTTTTGGCGAAATCTCAATGATCAAATATTTTATTATTCATTGAGAGATGAGGGGACCTTATCGAGACCATTTTCAAAGCATACACTATTTATCTACTATATGCAGCAAGTTTCTATTTAAAATCAGTACTCCAGCTGCATAAACGCCCTATCATTTCTCTAAGAATACTTGTCTAGAAATGTCCAGTAATGGTACTATCTTCATGGCTAATGATTCCCAAATAAATAACGATTATCAATTCATTACAGGTTCCAAAAACCATTCCAGTTTGTAGATAATGAAACTGACAACTATTTTCCATTAAAAACAGTAAAAAACGACAAGAACAGTCATTCCCTAAATTATTCCAAACACATATCTAGACATCGTTAAGACAACAACACACCGGAACTCTCATTACGTTGACATATATACTATCCGAATGCCACAACACTATCACGTGACCCCTGAGTTTCAAATATACCAGAAAACGGATAATCGTTCCACTAATTGCCACACTAACAAACAAAGCAGTGTTCAATTCACCGAAAAATAATTTAACCATAATGAAGGAGAGTAATTAAGGTTCCACTCGACTTCCTGTTGTCTTTAGACTGTCGTAAAAGTTTGAGACATAAAAATACTTACACATATCTCTTTTTCTTCACACATGGCGCCCCACACTTGGAAGTTGGACTGAAGAAGCTCACAGTTCTCCCAACACTATAACAAAAAATAGAACAATTAGATAAACAATTAGAGTACACTTCTCACACAATGTTAGACGTTGAATATGTGATGGAGTCGTTAAAAGAAATATAGAATAAACATTGTGTCTGTCATGGTGATTTGGAGATTTATATGGCGTATAAAGTTGATAAAAGCAGTTGGGAGTTGTAAAACGTTTCATATAAACAGGCTGCTGTTAAGACCGTTTATGACCATTTTAACATTCTTTGTAGAACAGTCCCTTTATACAGTAAGTAATTTAATTTCTTAGAATAATGGATTCCTTCAAAATGAAAGCAGATACACTTTTTGATAATATGATAACTCTTCAGTTTGTCCCACCAAATGCTATTCGAAGAACTAAATTTCGTCAATACAGCGTTGAAGGAAAAAATTTAATTATTACAACGCTCGTTGGAAGCCCAGTCTTTGCTCAAATCGGATGGAATCCCTACACGTACAAGCAATTTTAACGATAGTTGATGCACCTTTTTCAATCAAGCGGATCATGTTCTTCAATAATCTCAAAATCAACAAGGAAATTTCAAATTACTACAAGATATAGATTATGGTGTTTCAGACAAAATTTCATTGAAATTGTAATATAATGCCAAATTACTATAATTTACCTGAACAGGTAATCAGGTAGGGATCTGCCATCTGTAATTTCCGTTATAGAAACCACGGTAATTTTGAAAACATACATGGGGCGGTGGAGTCATAGCCGATGTGAGCCGAAAAAATATAGGAGGGATCACTATAGGGTCATCATATTTGAACGGAAGTTCTGTTCGAAAAATGCTTAAGATTCCTCGATCCGAATTGTTATCAAGTCGTCAAGAGAAGTTTTATAGAAACGCATGTTAACAGCTACTGTTATTACCATTGCAGCATGGATGCTTTTGTTATCGCAGCACTCCCAACTTGATTTGCATAAAATCTAGTAGCCATAACGCGATATGTTAAAGATTATAAAATAACCACTTGCGATGTAATAGATAAGCAGAACATTTCATTACAAGCCGCTCTTTCCCTATGTTCAAAATTGCTGTATATAATAACCGCAATTGGAGTTAGAATTAATGCCAAAGAAGTATGAATAGCTATTGGAGATGGAAGATTCTCATATTAATGATGCCAGCGCCTAGGGATTTGCCAAGATCCGCAGCTACACCATTCAGGACGGTTGAATAGTATACACATACGCCGTAGATATCTTCAGAGAGATCTGAGAAGGAGCGACATTACAATAAGTAATAATCATATGCATAAAATACATTATCTTCAACCAGCTCAAGAGGCAAATTACGCAAAGCGAAGACTGTCTGGCTTTGGCAGATTACTAAAAGGAATTATACCGAAGCAGGGAAGGTAATCAAACGTTATTTCTATGGTACAGATGTGGAGTTTCCTGTATAGTGGGGAAGTTATAGTAATTGAATTTATTGTACACCTGTGTGAGCCAAATGCTCCTTCCGGAGAGGTACACACGGCTGCGCTGACGAGGAAGACGTCAATATATTTTATCTTATTGACATCCCTCTACAGATGGTGGATGGTAGATCTGACCTGTTTATTGGGTGATATTCCAAAGCAGAGATCTTCTAGGAGATATTTCAAAGAGAAAGTATGTTTTGAAAATATCGAGTACAATTAGAGTAACCATACAGGAATCAGCAAGATGAGAAAGGCAGCTTTTCGTTTCTCATTGTTGAGATTCTTCAGCCTCTTCATCATCCCGAGCTTTGTTAGATCCATTGTCACAGAGTTCTTCGAGAGGTTCCAGCAAGGCTATTTCAACATACTCGATAAACATTTGAAGTCGAAGAGTACTTTTAGCACCGTGGACAACTTTGATTCTTTGGAAACTAAGGCCGATGTGGCATGACCCATGGCAGGTACACGAAAACTCTTCAAATCTTTTAGCTTTTCTTAGCCTTCAGATCTTCTTCAGAGGAGTGTTATCATTTGCATGTCCCATTGCTCTAACTCTGCCCTATAGTGGCCTATTCCGCGGCCAAAGAAGGGTTCAGGTCTAACGGGTTCAACCTCTGATGCTCTTTTTACAAGTGCATCATCATTAGCACCAAAACCCTCAATGGCACAGTGCCTTTCACCCCTAAGAGAGTCACTTTGTACTCGTATACTCATCAAAGAGTCTTTGGCATGGATTTCCAGGTGCCTTGGGGATCAAAGGAAAGAACTGGTCAAACAACAAGCATCGACTGCTTCATATGGCCAAGAACAATCATGTGGTTATACAAAAGCAATAGGTTTTGCCAGGCAGAAGAAGAATCCTCAGTCCATATTTTATGTCAGCGCAGAGATGTGTGAGCAGCTACCAGAATGGCTAGAACTTGTCAAAAAGAAGAAGCTGATGAGATAATTCAGAAGTTGAAGGAGGTAACAAAAGTACCTCAAGCGTTACGACGTGTTTGGAACTTTGGCTTTGACATCTACGAGTAATCTGACTAGGATGATAGGACAGCGTGAGATCTTGATTTCTAGCTTTTCTGGCATGTTCCACAGAATATTTAGACTGACAGTCAACAACAAAATAATTGTGAAGTCCCTTTCACCCCTAAGAGAGTCACTTCGTACTCGTATACTTAGCAAAGAGTCTTTGGCATGGATTTCCAGGTGCATTGGGTATCAAAGGAAAGAACTGGTCAAACAAGAATCATCTACTGCTTCATATGGCCAAGAACAATGATGTGGTAATACAAAAGCAATAGGTTTTGCCAGGCAGAAGAAGAATCCTCAGTCCATATTTTATGTCAGTGCAGTGATGTGTGGGCAGCTACCAGAATGGCTAGAGCTTGTCAAAAAGAAGAAGCTGATGAGATAATTCAGAAGTTTAAGGAGGCAACAAAAGTATTTCAAGCGTTACGACGTGTTTGGAACTTTGGCTTTGACATCTACGAGTAATCTAACTAGGATGATAGGACAGCGTGAGATCTTGATTTCTAGCTTTTCTGGCATGTTCCACAGAGTATTTAGACTGACAATCTACAACAAAATAATTGTGAAGTCCCTTTCACCCCTAAGAGGGTTACTTTGTACTCGTATACTTAGCAAGGAGTCTTTGGCATGGATTTCCAGGTGCATTGAGTATCAAAGGAAAGAACTGGTCAAACAACAATCATCCACTGCTTCATATGGCCAAGAACAATGATGTGGTAATACAAAAGCAATAGGTTTTGCCAGACAGAAGAAGAATCCTCAGTCCATATTTTATGTCAGTGCAGAGATGTGTGAGCAGCTACCAGAATGGCTAGAGCTTGTCAAAAAGAAGAAGCTGATGAGATAATTCAGAAGTTGAAGGAGGCAACAAAAGTACTTCAAGCGTTACGACGTGTTTGGATCTTTGGTTTTGACATCTACGAGTAATCTAACTAGGATGATAGGACAGCGTGAGATCTTGATTTCTAGCTTTTCTGGTACAGAATATTCAGACTGACAATCTACAACAAAATTGTGAAGTCTGCAAATCAGCATCACAGTACCACAACTCTGGTTTCGTTGGCTTGCTACGATCGCCCAGTAACCGAAACCCGTACCGGTCTCAAGGCACAATTAAGAGAACGGATCCCGATGGGTCCGCTGCCAAAAAGACCAGCCGAACTTCAGGGCCCGCGGGTGCCACAGATGGGAAAGACGGAATCGGTATCTGCAGAATTATGGATTTATTGCATATATCTCGGGTGGGTGGTAAACGTCATGCCCGCAGACGCGACGTAGAACGCTCACGATCCGCTAGCTGAAGATATCGACATTAGTAATGACCGTTGCACGACGATCACGGTCACTGTAATTTGTTGAACCCGATATGTACCAGCATCGACTCGGCCTTAACCAGGCGGCAGTGAAAAAATGAATCAGTTCAGTGCGGCAGAGAAGCGGGGCTCTGTTTCGCATTGCGGTTTCGACACCTAGCGAACCGCCCGCTGCTGCGGAATGTCTCTTTGTGGCCATCTTCCCGTCCGTTACTGCTGTTGTACCGTCTGGATGTGAAGACAGAACGAATGGCTTACGAGTGCTGATACTCTGACTTTTTTTCGTTCCAAATCACACCTCTACTCTGCACTCATTCGAGGTTCTAGATGAAGGCCTGCTTTGCGTACCTTATAAGAGCATTGAAAGACTATAGTCCGTTCAAATATAAGAAGGAGCTTTGTAAACAAACAGAATCGTCAGGTTTGCGCACAATAAAGCTGCTATATTGGTCAAACGGTGATAACAACGCTCTCTTCGACCGCCCTAAGAGACTGCCAGGATCGTACTCGGACTGTGGATGGTACTGGATAGAAATGATTCAATAATTTGAGTCAGCAATTCCCACATTTAAACTTTTTTCCTCAGGAACTCTAGTGCAAAATTTCTGTTATGATTCGCAACTGTCATAAACATTTTATATCCGACGTAACCTATTTTTTTATTTTGATTTGTTTTTATATTATCATCTACTAAATAATTTCTTTTTCGGATGCTCGAGATTGCGGCAAGGTTATTCAAGGAAACACCAGAGTTTTAGAGATTTGGGTAGGAATCTTGCAAGATTCCGACAAAGTAATTCCGGGAAACACCGGATTTGGGTCCTTTTGCCTAATGGGTGAAAGCCAACTTGATTTGCATGAATATCGAAGTTTTCAATTATTGACAAGACTCGTAAAAGATCTCTGTTCAAATTTATAATGGTCATTTACTTGTAATATATTTAGTTTCGGTCCATAATTTTATATTATTTTGTACGAAACTCTTTTTCGGCTGCTCAAGATTCCGACAAGGTAATTCCGGGAAACACCAGGTTTGGGTCCTTTTCCTTATAATGGATTCAAGCCATCTTGATTTGCATAAATATCGAAGTTTTCAATTGACAAGACTAGTTAAAATACCTAGAGCTACTGTGAAGGTCTAGCTGTTCAAAGTGATTATTGATTTTGTTGTGAAAAGTGTATTGTGTTGGAAAATCTTTTGACAAAGTGTTTATAGTGTTTGTAGAACAATGTCGAATTCGGAAACGGATACTGCATCTGAGGGTGATATGTGGGGACCACCACGAAAAAGGTCCAAAAGGTCGCATTTCTCTGCTGAAGAGAAAGATAATTTTGAACATTTCTCGAAAATAATTGGAAGAACATCCTGATTTATCGAAAAGAGACTTAGTAGGAATTGTTTCAAAATCCTCAGGGGTGAGTGATTCAGCTGTATTCAGAAGTCTCAGAGAATATAAAGAGAATAAAACATTGACGCCACCTAAGAGGAGAGCACAGTCGTTAAAAATAATCGATTCGGTTGACGATTTCGATATGAACCTTATCAGAAGAATTGTCCACGGTTTTTTTTTCCGGAATGAAATCCCAACGATTTCTAAAGTAGGTACTAGAAATCGTGAATGATGACGACAGTTTGCCAAATTTCAAAAGAAGAACGTTCTATAAATTTTTGAAAAAAATGGAATTCAAGTTCAAAAAAACGTGGTCGTGATAGTCTACTGATAGATAGGGATGAAATAATTGTGTGGAGAACAGATTATTCGAAGAAAATCCGCTCATTAAGGGAACAAGGCAGAAAAATTTATTATCTGGATGAGACATGGATAAATAAACTGAACGATGGTGTGAAATCTCCTCGATTCGACTCTGGACGGAAAGTAACTATACGAAGGCCCTCCTACCGCTGCGCCGAACATGTTGTTATTGCTCCTTCTTAGATTTGAACAGAGTATAGATCGTTCTGTTCTTCGGATTAGCACGTTTACTTCCAGCTTTCAACAACTAGACGAATTTACCTTTGTATCTTTTTCTTATTCTTTATGCCTCAAGTCTCCACAACTCTTCTGTTTGGACCAGGAAGTGGTGTTTGTGCTTTCTTTCTAGCTAGAGTTTTTTGACCTCTTCGTTTTCTTTCATTCCTGAGTAACATTAACCCAGATCAATTACTATGGGTTACCATAGTTAATGTTAAAGCACCTGGTGGCCTATGGTTAATCAAAGACCATCTGATTTTCTGATGAATTAATCAAGCATGAAGCCACAATATTGTTTTGTTGGAATAACTGCTGACCCAAAAATTATAAATGAGAAACCGGATGTTTTGGACCAGAATCATCGTCATAGTCTCCTAAAGAATATTGCTCACTGAAAAAACACTACAGGACAGATGAGCTAAGGAGCTCATAGCTCCTTTCCTCGAGATTCAATTATTGTTTTTGCAGCATCACATAAGAAAGTCCAAAAAAGCTGTTGGCTTATTTTGTTCAATGTCAACTCTTCTGAAGTGGTATTTCACTTCTGATCCAATGCATAATTGCTGTGGTTTCCAAAATTACGCATCATCGAGTCTGCTGCGAGCATCGCAAATGAGTTTCCCAGCAAATTCGTTTCTACCAATCAATTTAGCACGTTCCATATTTGTCATCCGCACCATAACGAGGCCTCGACATCAAAGAACTCCGAACAAAAATGGCGCACCAAACCGCCGAAACCGCCTCTTTGAGTTCAGAAACGGGGACAAACACTTTTCGGATTTCAATTTCGCCGGATTCGACGTCGATTCGCAGCGGTGCTTTTGTCGCCGTCAAAATAAATAGAACGATTTTTTTTTTAATTTGAAGGCTTCCGTCCAATTAGTCGCGTATCTTTTGTATCGCTGTCAATTAGATCCGTTCCGAGGAACGGTGTCGTGTTGTGTTGTCACTTTCGATTCTTCTCTCCCCCTTTCCTTTTAACCGTTGGCCAGGATGACGTCCAAGTTATTGCCGCTTTGTGACGGTCTCCTCGCTTCGGTTTTATCGGATTTTTATTTCAACATCAGTAGCACCCTCCGCGTTTTCGACCGAAAAATCCATCACAAAAATGACTCTTATGCTCTAAACGAAAAAATTAAATATCATGAAGCCCTACTGGAATCAACTCTCGAAGTGGAACTGTTCCGATTCACATAAGTCACACTTATGCAATTTTTGCTTCAACCGGCCAGATTGAATTTCAAGAAGGAGAAATTCCTCCTCAGATAGGCCAGTAGATTCAGCTATGCTTGCGCTCTTGAAGACCAAGAGCCTCGATTCATTGTCTCTGATAACTAAATCTGATTGTCCGTCAGCGGTCATACCTAGTGTTACAACTTAAACGCCACTTAACCTCTCTTATCCGGCAAATTGTGGGGAATAACGATAAGAAGCCGTCATATTACCGAGAATTATGTTTTGTGAGAATAAGGAAGTGTGAACGCAACAAAAACGTTGCCGATGTATATTTATATTTACGACGTTGATGAGATCCGTCGGCAAAGACTCATTTCAAGCATGGATTTGAGAATTTGCTTGTTGAATCGATTTGCGCCCCACTCTGGTGGTGCATAAGAATTTCATGGAGATATTTAACAGTTCGCAAATATCCAGTGGTATCTTGATAACGCTTAATGTTTCCTTGTGAAATCTTTATGCGCGAAAATAATGCTTTCACCGGTCGTAAAAATTAAAAGGAGGAAGTTCTCGAGGTCGAGATGCATTGGAAACGTTGCAATTTGAGGACTGCTTACATGAATTTTTTTTTAAAAGTGTAGGAAAGTCGCATAGGGCTTTAGACCTCTTACCACAACGCAAGTAATAGACCCTTTTTAACTCTTTCGGTAAGAAGACTGCCTCTCAGCACTTGCAATAGGGCAAGTTAAAGTCTAGAAGATAACACAGGTACTTCCATTTCTCTAAGCACAGACCAAAGACGTCTCAAGGAAGTCAATCTTACATTTAAGCTCGTCAGCAAGAGTTCCACTCTTTTACAAACAGGAGCAACAAAGATTTGAGTTGGCTATGAAGCTGGTTTACTGGCGACGTGATTGAAGATACTTGCTCTTTACTGACAAGTCCAGATATGGACGATTCTGATGGTCATTGAGTACGGGAGTGGACGAGTCCACTCTTAGGAAGTCTATCCTTTTCGAGTAGGAACAGTTTTGGTTTAGGGTGGAATTTGTTTCGTTGGAAGTACTACTTATGAGTATACTCCATTCCATTTCGGTTGGCCATGACATTCTGACACATTTCACCGTGTATATTTTCCTTTCAGATAACCATTGATGACCATAGACCAAAGCCTCTAACACGTCAATAGCTGTGAAATCTTTTGCCACGACTTTGGTAACAAATTGAGTAGAATTTAGTCGATAACTTGGTGGAAAGCATGCAATATACTTTTTCAGGTATTGTATTTTTGTTATTGTGAAGAGGCATATAATTGATTTAAGTGGTACTCAAAAGGTGTCACTTCTCGAGTGATTCTACACATTCAAATGACTTTTGACATTCTATTTCAACGGAATTAAATTATTCTCATGATGTTTGCGAGAACGTTCAGTTGAGGTAAATCGTAATTGATCAAATAATGCATCATTTTTGATAATGATGGCATCATGCACTGGTTGGTGATCAATACCTGTTCATGTACGGAGGCTGAAATATCATTAAACGAAAATAGTTACAGTTGTGCGTGCAATATTTATTTTCATGATAATGTATCTAGCTATTGGACGTTTATTGACGAATATCGACACATTATTTGTCGACGCTGGGACACACAGGCATCATTTATGCCGATTGCCGCGATAAAAACCGTAGGTCTGTCGGCCGCGCAAGGAAAACAACGCATCAGTACGCTTTGAAATATTGTTGATAACGTCAAAGGGATGATCGATTTGTATATATGCGAAATTTATGCGGTTCCATTTTCTGGCGATGCCCGATATTCCGAAGCCCTTCCGAATCCGAATCAGCCCATGATTTACACAGCTTGTTTCAAACTTTTATATTCATCCCCCTGAATTTTAATGTTCTGCAGAACGCCGATATCTCGGCAATAAAATTTTGTTTTCCGAAGTTTCGGCCGATATGGAGCGGACAGATCGGCTGACGGTGTAGAAAACTTGCGGGAAAGTCGGGCATTTGTCAATTTAATTGACGCCACATCCGCGTTGATGTACGGCAGTCCAAAATGACCTATTTTTCGAGATTTTTCAACTCCGAAGAAAAAAATTTTCGATCAAAAATTTTTTTTGTAGTATATCAACCCGGGTCATTTCAAGGTCGTAGATTACGATGCGCTAATTAGTTTTTCCGAGAAATTCTTGGTTAGGGAAATATTCGACCTTGAGTGGAAAATTGGCGAAAAATTGGTCGGCTTTGGAATGACGTAACTTCTGAAAAAATTGGAATTGAGAGGAGCTGATTTTTTTGGTTATACTTTGGTTCTTTAAGAATGAAATGGTGTATTTTTTATGTACCTGAGACGGAGGGTTTGAATTTTCTGATTTTTTTTCGCGAAGGTACAATTTTTTCGATTTTCCATCAACCATATTTAAAAAACAATTAGTCTCAGAGAAAATCTGTTTGGATTTTCTTAATCTACGGCATCGAATCAATAAATGGTGAAAATTTCGTATCGATAGGCGTGATGGGTTCAGAGTGTTCAGACCGGTGCCGTTTCATTTCTCGAAAACGGTATCCAAATCTCCTGAATGCGAAATGTCAAGTTATAAAGGTCAAACAATTATACCAATATTGGTCAGCTCGACCAATTCTACGTAGCCAAAACTGACTTCGAAGTTCGTCCTTGTAATTCAATAAGGCATGCTAATCTGCGCGAAGAGCACCACCCGCTCTTCTCTAAATTGAAATCCGGGGGGTTCCTTACGTCTCCGGGTGTCAAAACAAATGCAACGTCCCCGAATTAATTTAGAGAACCATGCGGCCAGATCCCAGACAGCACTCTTCCGTATAATGAAATAAATGCATTTCGTAGACCTCATCCCTCTCACTGCTGCTAATCCGGACTTCGGTTGTCGACGCAATCGGTCCGGGCTTAGCAGGACTGGGGGGACCGCGATATAAATTAAATCTACAAAAATCTCATTGCGTGCCGTCTGGTCTAAGGCATGACAAACGCATGTGTCAATGGCATAATGAAGTCTAGGGTTGAGCCCGGAGAGCTTTTCCCCCTTCCGTACAAGCACCTAGATGGACAGGATAATATATTGGTGAGGATATCTTATATCCTTGCGTGATGACGTTCGCCGACTGATACCGCCAAGACTGAGTCACATGCCTCGCGATAACGCGAAGGATAATAAAGTTGGTAACCATGATCAATTTATCCACCTGTCAGACGGACCGACAGCGGTTTTATGATATGTCCTGCTTGAAAAATGTACGCGCATGGATTGGCGCTCAACAGGACTAAACAGCTTTGCCAGTAGAGAAGAGAGAATTAGAAACGTCCTCGGAAACGTCACTTTTCACCATTTGTTCACCGGATACTTACAGTGTTCACTGATTGATCGTCGTGAATGATGGAAAATTCGATATTAAGATTTCGTTAATTTAATCAGAACAAACAACATTTTATGTATTTCTGTCTGAAGTAGAAATGATGAACAAATAAATTGCTCCAACTCCAAAATTGGAGTATCGAGCCATCATCAAGTATTCATCATCAAGTATTTAAAAGGGTTAAGAGATAAGCAGATTTACGAAGATATGCTTAATACCCTTGGTGATCAATGTCCTTCGTTTGCGACCGTGAAAAATTGGACATCAAGCTTCAAAAGAGGTAAATTTTCCATTGAAGATGATGACCGATCGGGAAGGCCAGTTTCTGTGTCAGTCCCCGAAAATATCGATGCAGTTCATGACATGATTTTATCAGACCGTCGAATTGGGCTAAAAAGGGATATCTGAAGCACTGAAGATTTCATACAAACGCGTTCATCATATAGTTCACGTTAATTTGGACATGAGAAAAATTTCTGCAAAATGGATCCCCAAATGTTTGAATGTTGATCAAAAACGTGCAAGGGTAGAAGCATCGCGTTCGATCTGTGCTCGATTTGAAAACGATGTAGACTTCTTAAACCGAATTGTTACTATGGATGAGACTTAGGTACATTTCTACTATCCAGAAACAAAGCAACAATCGATGGAATGGCGACACTCTGGTTCTCCAAGACCTATGAAGTTTCGTGTCCAAAAATCTGCTGAAAAAGTTCTTGCTTCAGTTTTTTGGGATTGTCATGGAGTAATCATGATCGATTTTTTGGATAAGGGTAGAACAATAACTGGAGATCACTATTCGACATAACTGACCAGTCTACGGGAAAAAATTGAAGAGAAAAGACGCAGAAAGCGACTTTTTGTTTTTACAGGACAACGCCCCAATACACAAATCCCATGTTGCCATGCAAAAAATTCGTGATTTAGGGTTAGAATTACTAGAACACCAGATTGACCAGATTTGGCTCCGTCCGACTATCATCTCTTTCCTCAACTGAAAAAAAGTTTAGAAGGTCGTAAATTTTCTTCCAACGAGGAGGTTATAAAAGCGGTGGAGGACTGGTTTGCATAGCAAGAAGAAACATTTTTTTTAAGGTCTAGAGAAGTTGCAGGTTCGTTGTAATAAATGTATTCAATCAAGAGGAGAATATGTTGAGTAATAAAACATTTTGACATTGAAATTTTGTTTGGTTCTATAGTAGGCTAAGAATTTTTCAATATATCCTCGTAGCTCCTAGAACAACTCCCTATTGTTTTTTTGATCTGGATCGCCGTGTATAAAACTCGAATTGAAAGTGAATGAGAAATTTTCACATCTTGTCGAACAGAAGCTACATTCAACAGAAATTTTTCCTTCATTATGGAAGCTGCTCGGAAAGTTTTCAGGCACTGTTAGCTGGAGTAGATCGTTCCAAACTAGGTAATAGGAGGGAAGGCGTGTAGTTGATGGTGGTAAACAAAGAAAGCGTGAATTTATAGTGTTTTATAACAGCCATTCCTGTCATCTGGCCGGCTCTAATTGCTACGGATAGCGAAAATACATCCCAATTAATGACCCAGACTCCTAAATTATAATCCCTTGTTAGTTCAGCTAAATTGGAGCGCGCAGCATTGGTAGGGCGCCTTTCTAATAAATTTATTTCGCGGATAATGTTTACTCCGGCCTTATAAAAACGACGAGCAGGGGGAATCACTTTTCCTCCTTCAGAAATTTCATGCAGAAATTCCCAATCCATTCCAATTTCGATTTCTTGTTGTTGGGGATGAAAAATGTGTCATTGTGGTCGATAAAAGTTTTCTACTCACAGATTTCCCCCTAAATGAATGGAACATTGAACTGACGATGTTCGCACGAAATCGCCCGGTTAATTAACAGCTCTCACCAATTTATGGCAGGAAAACCAATGGTTTTCGACTGCATAAATCAAAGAGCGCAGTTGTGCTCCCGGACACGTCCACTATTTATTTTTATAGTGCAATAGCGACTGCATTTCAGGGCAGTTTGTCATTTTTCGAACATGGTAACTGTACCGAGCGCCATGAAAAATTGCTGTCGATGCCAGGACGCTAAAGGCCCCATACACGCCGACATATACCTTATCCAAAGCTATGAGTTTGCAGAGTCACAGTTTTCGATCTAATGGGGAGATGGAAGGAAAAATTCTCAAAGAAAGATTTATCTGCGTAATATCATCATAGCCAAATTGAATCCGCCCCCCAGCAAGCCAATTTCAAAGTCAATTATCAAAATAAATGCCCTATGATATTGTCGAATGGGAAATAAATTCACTCTTATTTCGTTTCAAGCCCCATTTTCCTAGAAAGCCGACTTCCCCTCCTTATCGTACGTCCCCCAAAGTTTAATAAGGAATATTCTCGCCGTCTAAAACGCAGGGGTTGTTTTCCCCCTCACCTAATATGGAGGAGTGCATCACTGCCTTCCGGCAATATGGTGTACTACAATCTTCTGCATTTTTTATGAGGCCATGCCGACACAGGGTTTATCAATGCTCCAACTTGATACCGCCGATTTTCAGTTACGGTATCCCCTTATCTGACGCATTGATAAAAATAATGGAAAATACACACACGGCCACCCTCCTAGCCAGAGGCGATGCGGTTAGAGCAATTTACAAGGCCCGGCCTTAATGGGAAATCTGTCCCTTTGAATTATGGTCGGATATCCAATAAGTGCGATATTATGTAATAATTTCACAAAAGACCACAATGTGGTGCGCAGGATAAACATGTTACATGACCAAGGATGGTCGCAGAAGACCAAAAGAATCTTGAGAGCTGCAGGTGAAAAATTGATTTCAAATGTTTTCAAAATCTCACAGAAAAAAATATTGAATAAGAACTGAGGCTAATCCTGTCTTCCTCATAAGGACTGAACGAGAATAAATTCGCTATCACAAAAACGCTTTTATCTTTTGAACCACTGGACCGATTTCGAAAATCGAACTCATTTTCGAATCATCTTCTAATTCTAATGAAAACTGTTTTTACAATAAAAAAACCAAAACTATTTTTTACAAAATTCATGGATTTTTTTCTGGAATTCTTCCCATCATGCTTCTTATAGTGTTCTCAGTCACTTTCTGGAATGCTGTCTTCCACTTTTGTTTGAATTCCGCTAATGTTTTCGTCGATTTCTCAGTCTTCTTCAATCCTCTTTTTACCAGGGCCCAATATCTTTCGATTGGCCTGAGTTCTAGGCCATTTGGTGGAATGGCCTCTTTGGGGACAAAACCACCTCATTAGCTTCGTACAATTCTTTGGTGGCCTTGCTGTAGCGGCATGAAGCTAAATCGGGCCAAAAGATTGTTGACACATCGTGCTCAAGTAAAAATGGTAAAAGTCGCTTCTTCAAGCAATGTATATCTTCGAGTCAACAGAGCCTTGGACCACGAGAAATTTGCTCATTTTCCCACAAGTGCAAATTGCTTGCCAAACCAGGAATTTTTTAGGAAACTTTGCTTGTTTCCTCACGCGTCATTGTTCGTCAACATTCCACGAGAATCTGCAGAATAAAATTCCTGACCAGGAAGTTGCGAGAAATCAGCCAAGACATAGGTTTCGTCGTCCATCACGCAACAGGAAAAATTTTTCAAGAAATCTTTTTTCAATTTCTTTGCTCTTGATTTCGCTTCTTGATTCTTCACAGCGTTCCTGTGTGGCACTTTCTGCACTTTGTAGGTTCTAAGCCCACAACTCGACTTGATTTTCTGAACGGTTGACTGCGAACAACCCACTATTTGGTCCACTTTCCGTCCTGAAAGGTTAGAATTCTTCTGAAAAAAGCTGATGGCTTTCGTCACTTTTTTTGGGCTATGAAACCCCTTTTTCGTCCCGGTTTCTTCCTTGCGGTTAATTGTAAGATCTTCGTTGAAGCGCTTCACAACTCCTGATACCGTTTCCGGACGAACGCGAGACTCTTTTGCGATTCTTTAGAAGCTCCATTTTTGATTATTTTGAAAAAGTTTCACAATAAATTCTCGTGTCTTCACTTCGCTTGACATTTTGCAACAGAGAATTGGAATATCTACGAAGTAAATGTTCCACATGTTTCTGACGTTCATAACAAAGCTAACTATGATCAAATTTAGATTTTTTCTCAATTGGTTCAAGAGATATAGGCGTTTTTGTGATAGCGAATTTATTCTCGTTCAGTCCATAATTTAATTCTCATTTACCTTGGATGCATTCTTTCCAATAGCGCTAATCCCGATGTTGCAAACTCCAGTTTGTTTGGCGAATAACTTTTAAAAGTTCGCAACTACTCGACAGGGTTGTTCTTTATTTACAACTCTCCCTCAGCTATTCCAGAAACAAACGGAGTTTATAGCGGATATCTACCGTAGTTGAGGTGTGGTGCAATATGAAACTTTAATTGAGCAAACTCTACTACCTTTTGCCATTACGACGAGCTACTACAATAAAAAGTTTGCCACTTCTTAGTTCTTATAGTGGATTTTGTTGGTGAGAGGAGTTTTCAGAAATTCTTTATGGGTTTCAGAGCGAGTTAACTTCGGAGAGATGTTTCAGTGTTGCTGAAATGTGTTCATTCGGAAATTTCATCGGGTGAAATGTTCATCCAGAGAATAATCTCAGAACACGTCAGAATAACATTACTTCTTCAAAGAATAGTTTCACTGACGAAGCCATTAGTGAACATGTTGAAGTCATTTTATTAAACCCATCAGATCAATGTATTTTGAGTGCATAAAATTAAATGAATACCTATCGATCATCAAAGGTTGTAAGGGAGCTTCTAGAACATCCTGTATATCTCTGAAATTCGTGAATGATCAGATTGAAAAATTGATTTTTGTGACCTTTTTCGAACCAGAGAGCTTGTGGGAACAAAAGAATGTTATTCATTTTCCAACACCAAATATAACCTACCTTTGTTCGCTGAAAAACAAGGAGGTGATGAAGCGAAAATGAATGTAGTATTGGTCGTTCGTTAAACATGGGGACTAGCTATTGTGGGGCAATTCAGCCGGAAGACTCTAATGGATTTTTCACGCTCAGGAGGAGCTCAAGATACCCGAAGCGTGAACAACTCTGATTCATAAAATTCAATGTGTACATATCGATTGTTAAACTTCAACGCTTCTGAATATGCCTGTTCGGTTTGATCACAAACTAGCGGGAATCTGAATTGTTCAGTGGAACTCAAATAAATGTTACTCTTAATCAAACAACGAAACCAAAATTTTCTGAATAAGTTGGGATTTTAAACTACACTGCGCAAAAAAGTTAACGCACATTCTGAAAATCTCAATTTTAATGAAAGTTAACACTACATTGACTTTGTAACTTTTTTTTTATGTTCTCTCGGGAAGGTTTTGAACGAAACAAGACACATTAAATGGAAGAAAAATTCAGGATTTCACCTAATCTTATGTGAAAGAAGAGAAATGAACAATTTTCAAAATACTGAAATGCTGATAAGTGATTTAATACTTGGTATTTCCACCCCTTGCGTTAATTACAGCTCGGCAACGACGGTTCATACCATAGAACTTAGAGTACATGGAATGCCATTAGCCTTGCTGCTCAGCTTAAAAAAGTGGATAAACATCTCAAGTTGGAGGAATACCGAAATTTACATGTTCCCATGGATACGACTTGTCATACAGAATAGAAACACAGAAATACTATGAATTTAATCGTCAAAATCCGATTCACTTGGCATTTCGGCAAACATTTCTGTGTTTCTGTTCGGTGTGACAGGCCGTATCCAAGGGAACATGGAAATTTCGGTATTCCTCCAACTTGAGATGTTTACCCACTTTTTGATCTGGTAATAGCATTCCATGTACTATAAGTTCTATGGTTCATACTCAAAATGAGTGATCTTAAAATGTTCTGATCTAATCCTTCCCAGATTTCTCCGAGTTGGGTTCCTAAGTCATTAAGAGTAGCTGGAAGCTTTTCTGAACTTCTCAGCCTTCTATTGAGGTTGTCCCAAACCTGCTCAATCGGATTGAGATCTGGACTTCTTGCTGGCCATTCCATTCGAGAGACTTCAACCTCTTCAAGGTACTCCTGAACGATGCGCGCACGATGGGGTCTGGCATTGTCGTCCATAAAAATGAAATTTTCAGCAATGTATGAGGCAAATGGCACTACATGCTCTTCAAAAATAATCCTTATATACTTATCAGCATTCATAGCTCCATTATCAACGATCACTAGGTCTGTGCGAGCAGTCAAAGATATTCCACCCCATACCATAATCGATCGTCCCCCGAAACCAGTAGTATTCAGGAAATTGCACTGAGCATATCTTTCATGTGGACGTCTGTATACATGGGAACGTCGATCACAATGGTAGAGGCAGAATCTAGACTCATCTGTGAAGAGAACTCTTTCCCAATCGGCCTCTTCCCAATGGATATGCTCTCTCGCAAAATCCAAACGCGCAGTGTACATTAAAACTCTGAAAAATTCGATGAAAAATTTGTTTATGTAGGAAATGCTTTTCCTCCTTTTGTCTATTCAGAATAATGAAAACAAAATTCAGCAGTTTTTCTTTTATTGGTTTCTTCAGTTCGTACGAAAGGTTTGAGGTGTAGGCGACCAATGGGGTCTCAAAATATGCTTTCTCCGAATTCCCTCTCACCACGAACGTAAAGAAAGCAGTGTCAAATTTAACGACCACCTAAAGTGGTCCCAACCACATTGCACACTCGATCATTATTTTGGTTAAAATTTAGGTGAACGCCGTTCATTCAGGACATTTTTACAACAGTCTTCCTATTTTTTCAAGTCTACCGTATGATTTTGGAACATTTAATTGCGTTTTTATTGCTTCATAAGGTTCCGGTACAATTTTATTGCCCTGTAAATAATATCCAAAACCGTTTATTTCGGGATTTCTGCTCTTGTAGCAGTCCGTGAACCAAAAGCCAATATTTAAGATTTTATGGCTACTTTCAAAGGAATATAACACGTTTGATTTATATCTGTAGGTGTTGACTTTAAGATCGTATCTTGTTCGTTAATAAATCTGTCCTCTTAATTTAATAAACTGAGAAATGTAAAGGCTTGGAATATAAGCAAGAATGTCATTCCAGTTTTCTCCGAAGAACATGCTACCAATTAGGGATATTGAGACAATTGCGACTCTTTGGAAGAGCAAAAAGTCTTCGAGTATGCTAAACTCCCGCGATATTTACGAGAATCGAAAGCGCAAATGATTCACACTTCCATCTCATCCAATTTGGCGGAGTGTTTTCGGGTGAAAAACAGCGTGAATCTAGATGAGGCGTCGGCACAAACAACTCGTAAACTTTGACAGTTTTGTCGAACATCGATGACTGGCAATTAAATTAGAACCCTCTCTCGTTATTTCCGGTATCTTTGTCGAAGATGCGATCGTTTGTGAAAGGGAACAACACTAATTTATGTTTGGCACAGTTTTCTGATCGGATCCTGTCAAAGGGAGATGACGACGGTTCTGATTGGCGACTGGAACGTATATTTTCAAGTATTCTGTACTTTTAGATACTCAAAAATATGAGAAATTAATGAATGCTAATAAATGCGGAGTCTCAAAGATGAATCAAAATAAATTACTCGATAAATTACTATTAACTCCACAAAAATGACCATTAAGCAATAAATATTTTGTTTTGATGCAACAAATGCCTAAACACTTCTCGTACCTTATACGAATCGTTCATATTTTGCCTCGATTGCGTTTTGAAATTAATCATACCCAAAAACGTTTTTGCGCAATTCACAGCTCTGAAAACATTAAATTGCCCAACTTGTTATTTATTTACCTACTTCACTTGAACCGTATTTCTGATAATATTGCTTAATCGTTTTCGCAATTCGATATTTTCCGACCAAATCAAGGAAACCTGCAGTGTTATCATCATTCCAATATTAACTTTCGATAAACGAAGCTTGAAATAAATAAAAACCGTGATAAATTGGCTGTCTCCCATTACCAAACGATTGAAATATTCCCCTGTCGAATGCGACCTGATAGCACTAAAAAATGTATAGAAAAGTATCTCAATTCCCAAAATTAACCCCAGCTGTGAGGACCCAACGAGATGGTGGCCGATAATCCCCACATATATCATGACGTAACAGACAAATTGCCCGTTTTGAAGAACGACCACCAGAAAATATAAACAAAAACAATGTGAACCCCTTGTAAACGTTGCTACAATAGAGGAACACCTATGGATCGATGGATTGTGCCACCCCGTAGCGTACGGCCTTCGAGAAGTGAAATTAACTGCCGGACCAGGCGAGGTTCGCAGGGGGTGGCAGAAACAAGAGATTTCCCCCGAGCTACCCCCATAAAGATGTCACCTACGTCCTGAGGCCAATTACCTATTTGTTTGTAGGGATACACATGTGGGGCAACGGCAATATTGTCAAATTTCGCCAGATTTATGTCCGGGATGAAAGTTTAAAGGATATATTTTCGACGTCGTTTCCTATGAATCCCCCATCGACAAATATCGTAAAATTTGTTGTAAAACGTTGATTTATTGGAATCGGAGGATGTCTCGCTGGACGCTACGCGCGCAAACGGGCATATTTCATTTCCGTAACTCGATTTTTCGGATTTATACGGTGCGCCTTGTCAACGTCGAGTTGTACAAGGGGTTGAACATAAATTCGAGGGTGTATTTTACACCAGTTGCGCTGAACGAATGCCGAATTCATAAATTGGTTCGGTCACACCGCCAGAATTTATGGACGGTTTTATTGTTTATAACACAGCAAAAATTAAATGTTGAAAGTGTTCACAAAAACCGTTTCCAGTAACTATTCATTGAACAAATTTTTTCCATGGTTAATATGCTCTTATATTACACAATACTTGTGAAGCCCCTGCATCTATCTATTTGAGTAGTTTTTTTATGTCTAAGTTTGATCAATTCTCCTGGAAAAATGAGATGATTATAGAGAATATGAATACCAAGATATTTTGCATTTTGATTGACCTTTCCTCTTTCGACCTCTATATTCACATCACGGCCAGAATATCTGTGAAAAAAGTTCAAAATTGCCCTTTTTGAACGTATACAAATTTCCCCACTGTATTGCAGCCTCGCTGCGATTTCGAGAATCTTCTGTATCCACTTTTTCGACAGATTTCCTCGGGTCGATCCAAAGAGTTACCATTTTAGTATAGTATAGAATTTGTGAGCAGGCAAATTTCAATTTCCCGACTTCGTATCAAGATTGCTTGTGGTCAGAATTTTCTTTCAACCCGGAAATATGAGTCCACCGCGATCGTGCCAAAAATATAACATCCTTATCGTCTTTGCCATACATGAAAATAATGTGCTATTATAAACACTCTAATCTGGTGAAGTGATACTCAAGTATCCTTCAATTTTTTTCATAAATGGGGTGAATCAAATATCATCCGACATTGATACCTCCCCATCCTATTTGTATTCCTTTTATTGTTCATTTGTGGCAGCCACGTTGCATGCTTTGATGCCAAATCCTCTTAAATGCTTCGACTTGGGCACAGGGGTATCAGCAACCCCACAGCCTCCGTATACAGGGGGGAAATATGATATCTTTTTACGTTTGGCGTACCGTTACAATAAACCAAATTTATTACCCTTATTTGTAGAGATATTTCGAGATTAAACGAATGGTTGTGTCGACAGGGTGTTGTGTGCCACCCTTAGATATTCCATGAGGAAATATACGGTTAATGTTCCTGTACCACGCAATGCCTGCTCCTGCATTCGATTTTATTCCTAATCTCCGCAAGGTCGGATGGAGTCCAAGAAAATTAAGGCCTATCCCTCCGTAATGGAGTTTCACCCCTGGCTTAACCTTAATGCTCAAGTGAATAACTGAGTCCATTAAATTTCTTTCGTCTGGAATTGCGGGAGAACACTTCCGTTTTGCCGGAATTTCGCCTTTTAGATATGCCATTGTTTGCGGATATTTACGTAGAACAGAACAAAACAAGTACTTTTTTTGGTAAATACAATAAAAAGTAGACATTTCGTTTTGAATTTCTTCTCACAACAAGATGCAAGACTCATATATTCTATTTTAGAAGTTGATATGCCTTTTGATGTCGTTGTGAATTCGATTAGACGTGAAGCTTTCGATCGATAACTCTTTCTTTTCTAATTCATGCGGATGTTTACAGCCCATTGGAGACATGAAGCAGCTGCATTTGGCAGATTATTTCTGCAATCAAACTATTTCCAGGCCGAAAAACCGTTAAATATTATTAGAATCTGCATTTCCAACGAATGCAGATTTCTGTGCAAGCCTCATCGAGAATCAAGCACGAAACCAAAAGTTATTAATGGATTTAATGTTCTGTGCGATGTGGATTGTTCAAAAGTCTAAATTTGCATCGAATCATGGCCATATGCCAAGAGAGGTGGTCCCAGACAATTTTGTTCGGTTAGATAGCCAATCGCAGAGCTTCTTGTAATATGCAAATGGATCCTGGTAGCATGGGTATCAAGTTATATGTGTGTAGGCATCTGCGAAACGCTCGGTATTGGGTATTATATTTAGCTAACTGCTCATGGACTAGTAGTTTATTGCTGGATGTGAACGCTTGCCCAGCGTTGTTGAGAAACTTGGATATCAGGAAATCACAAAATGAGAATCAAATCTTCATTTTTTTTCGTCTCTCTCATTCTCTTCTTTCGTCCAAATTTCTGAAACCTACCTGCTCGGCTGCTTGTTTCATAAGAATCTGATGTCAGATGAACTCGGTGGCATCTGAAGTTATTTGGGTCATAATCAATTGAAAAGAAGTCCTTAAAGGCCTAATGGACCTAAAAATTCACCAGATGCGTAGCGTATGAGGAGGATAAATTTCTAAGGTGATGTCTTGGGTCCCCTCCTAAGAATCCACTGCATGATTTATTTGATTCCGGACAATTTGTCCAAATTTGTCCACCAATTACTAAACACCTGGGTCCCATAATAACACGCTCGATCTGGCTGCATCGCCGTCTTTTGTTCGTGGAAGCTGTCAAATCCGAAACCCCGGCCTCCTTTTATTATCGGACCTTTCCGTTGTATATATTTGTGCCTTACTGCGGATACTTAAGTCGCTTATTTATCCAAACACAATGAATAATGGTAAATCCAGGTGTCGCAGTGACAATGGCGGCTTTCGGAGGTAGACAAATCTCTAGGCTAGAAGGTGCCAAAAATCACAGTTTTTGTTAGGGGATCAGATCCAGGAATGAAAGAATGTTGGAGCGTGAAATGAAATTCCTTTTTCTTTGGGATTCAACTGCCGGATTTAATGCGGATTATTTCTTCCGATCCAGTTCCTCTGCTTTAATCCTCTGCTGCGAGACGTTTCTGTCCTATATTCATTATGTCACTGACTGCATCAGGTTCGCAATTCTTTCCGATACAAAAGAATCGAAATTTATACTTTTTCAGCTTTCTGTCACAAGATAATCCTTGTGAGGTGCAAAATTCACTAAAAGTTCCATTCTTCTTGATTCAGAGATTTGAGATAAATGAGTCAATACATCTATAGCACATTCTATAATTCGTCTACGACATTCTTCTCGGAATCGGTCAAATACGAAGGATCTCATTCAACGAATCAATGAATTCCATCATGTGAAACTTGAGACTGTTCATGATAGCATCTGAAGAGAAGTCATCAATCCGCATATTCCAGCTACTTCAACACTGGGCACAAATTGTGCCAACACATTCCAACGTCAGATGGAAACAGTGAACGTGCGTCAAAATGGAAGAGACACCATCTTAACGAAGTTAACTGTACAAGCAATCACAGCCAATAAAATATGTGGATTCTTCTGGGTAAATTGAATTACGTTCTTCTAATGCTACCCACATTGTTCCAGTCTAAAAAGTGTAATTGAAATGAATTATACCCACATAGTTTTCTGCCTGTACGGCCCGTGGATTTGTCTACCAACAGTCTCGGAGGATTCTTAGTCGACGTGAGTTATTGTAATCCCTTCTGGTATCGACAAAACTATCAATCTTTCACACATGATGGGATCTTGCATTTGTTTATTGAATCAATCTTTCACGATGGTCTCGGAATCTTCCGTTGCTACCAGCACGTCTGGGGATTGTTTCTTGTGCGCTTCAGGCCTTTAATTTTTTCTTCGATAATATTAATTTGATTAACTGTTCGTTTGAAGGTTGTATCAATCATCTTCATGTTTCAGATGTTCGGTAATCCATCATACCCTTCACATCGAATTTACCTCGCAGCACAAGAAATCACAACTGATCAGATAAACCTGCACACATGAGGGCCAAAGGAACCACATTTCTCTCACTTATAGGGGTGTCTGCCTCAACTACATTCTGAATAAGAGATACCAACTGTCCGTTACAAAGTTGGAATGATCCAGTTTCACAAACATCCAAATATACACTGGATCGTTCAGGAGTACCTTGAAGAGGTTGAAGTCTCTCGAATGGAATGGCCAGCAAGAAGTCCAGATCTCAATCCGATTAGCAGGTTTGGGACAACCTCAATAGAAGGCTGAGAAGTTCAGAAAATCATCTAGCTACTCTTAATGACTTAGGAATCCAACTCGGAAAAATCTGGGAAGGATTAGATCAGAACATTTTAAGATCACTCATTTTGAGTATGAACCGTCGTAGCCGAGCTGTAATTAACGCAAGGGGTGGAAATACCAAGTATTAAATCACTTATCAGCATTTCAGTATTTTGAAAATTGTTCATTTCTCTTCTTTCACATAAGATTCGGTGAAATCCTGAATTTTTCTTTCATTTAATGTGTCCTGTTTCGTTCAAAACCTTCCCGAGAGAACATAAAAAATAAGTTATAAAGTCAATGTAGAGTTAACATTCATTAAAATTGAGATTTTCAGAATGTGCGTTAATTTTTTGCGCAGTTTATTTTATAATAACCAGGCCGTAGACAAATCAATAAATGAAGTTTCATAACAAACAGTCCATTCGATCTCGAGTTATAAATGGTGTAACCAACATTTTTGTTTTAAATATATAGACAAATACTTAAGATTGAGACCTCAAATTAGGAATACGACCTTAGAAATGGTTTAAACTGTGAAATGTTAGAAAAGTCTCTCGGCAATTGCTATGAATTAGAAATGATTAATTGGAATATATTGGCCTGACATGGTGTGAGAAAGAAGGAGAAGAAGATTGCCGCTATAGCGCTGAGATAAAATAAAAATAAATTTCGTCGTTATCAAGATAACGTGCCGATCCTGTTCAGAGCGATCGACGTTTCTGTTTGTTCCTCTGTGGGTGCCTAGGCCTAGGTTTGTTTTGTTTCGAATCGGAAGATCAGATATGGCTGTTTATAAAACGGGACATAGAGGAATTTCGTCGGGTAATTACATCAAGTGGCATTGTGAATAACTCCAGTCGTGTCTGCGCGGAGATCGAGATACGTTTGGTGAACTTGAGAGGGCAGACACGACCTCTTTGCTTTATGCTCATCAAGTAGATCTCGATCTATAGCCGGGTCCCGCCATTTTAATACTGTTACTACGAGAGAACCGGCAAGCAGGCGCTCAAAAAGAAATACGAGGCTATTGTATGGGGGAATAGAAATGGTCATGTCAGTGCCATTGGTTTTAATAACCGCGTTCATTTAGCGGATAACCGTTAGTTTTAATGTCGGTTTAGAATCGTTTTTCAATTCTTTACGTGTAGGGAACTTGTTCGACGTAAATTGCATCCTATAAATCCATCCTACGCCTACGACTCGGCACAATTTCTTGCTGATAGCAGAACGAACACTTTTGATGCCTGCTGTGGAGCTTTCAGCTCCGTGAATCTCACCAAGAATTCGATTCAACTTTTCGAAAGGAAACCAAGAAGGAGCTTTGAAATTGACAGTTTGAAATCGTCATAGATTGCATTTTTAATGGTTGGATCCCAGGCAACACAAAGATATCCCATAGACATCTCTGCGACTTCTTTTTAGGAAGTTGTGACGCCTTTTGTGACATCTTTGAGAGGTCGCGGAGAGCTCTATATCTGCTCCAAATGTCCGCCACAAGAGATCTCCCAGAGATCTCTTGGCGATGTCCTACGTGGATATTCTCAAACAAGTCACACTAGGAGTTCGCATACACCTCCCGCGGCGAGGACTTTGAGAACTTCGCATTAGCCTCCTTTAGTGAGATCTATGCGAGCTCGCATTGCGAGATCTATAAGATATTCTCAAATAGGTCACATTGCGAGATGTATAAGATATTCTCATATAGGTCACATTGCGAGATCTTTAAGATATTCTCAAATAGGTCACATTGCGAGAAGTATAAGAAGTTCCTAAATAGGTCGCTAATATACAGATTTTCATCATATAAATAAAACTTACTCCATTTGTTAATTATACAAATTAAGTATGATACACTGAAAGTACCATGATCGACCATTTCCTGTAGAAAGGTGTAAATAGAACAGGTGTACCTTTTTACAGGAAATGATCGATCATGGTACTTTCAGTGTATCATACTAGATTTGTTTGATTAACAAATGGATTAAGTTTTATTTATATAATAAAAATCTGTATATTAGCGTATGACTTTTATTTATATGATAAAAATCTGTATATAAGCTTATATTATTGAGTTGACCTACACAACAAACAGTGTTGAAAGTTATTTATTATTTTCGGCAGCAACAGAAGGTATACTTAAACAATCGAATAACTCCTATAATCTTTATTATTTTATTGATAACGAACAGAAAAATAAAAAAAATATTTCAAATCATCCGGTTTCTTTCTTCTTCTTTCCTCTTCTTTCTTTGGCTACAATGGCGTAGCCAATTTTGTGAAAAAACCTCGAATTCCTTCTCGGTTGTTTTCCATGTCTGCTTCATTACATCTGGAAGAATGAAAATGACATGTATATAGTAATGCACTTTTGTAAGATCAGTTGTTTATACATTCATCAACGCGAATGAAAACTGTAACAAGTTCTTCTGGAGCACAAATTGAATAGAATTTCAACAACAAAAATTTTATATGCAAAGACACCCCAAATACATATTTCAGCAAACAACATAATTATCATCCTCTGCACCTCTGCAGACTTGCAAAGTTCCTTTCATAATATTTATTCAAGCAATTAATATTAAGAATGAATGACTTTTTGAGTGATATCAGAAGATCTGTTGTTAGTTGAAAGTAGATAAATGTAAGTTAATCAATTCCGATATTGCCAGTGGTTGAATTACTCAGAAAGACCTAAATAAGCGGCAGAAATGATAACGGTATATATCCTAACTGGCCAACTGGGTGAGTGGTAGGTTGAAACTCAAGAATTTAATAAAAATAACACTTACCTTCGAGTACAAATATCCTCTTCGAAATTGTAAACAAAAGCGAACCTTGTACAGCACAGGTACACTTAACTAATTATGCACAAAACGTCTCTTAGCTCAACAGTAAATCAGAACAATGAGAGCATCCTACACATACAAGTACAAGATATGGTCTAAAAATAAGGTAAGCGGGAATTGAGGAAACGAATAGACAACGTTATTTTCCGTAATCCAGAATACACCAACCGAAATGGACGATGTCCATGATCCGCGACTATGAACCTTAATACTATTATGAATTGGGTTCAAGTTCCCGATTCAGTTGAGCTCTATATTTCCCTCTTGCCGCGTAAAAAATTGAAGACATATGCAACTATCGTACAGATGGGCGGCACATCAAAACAAGCGAGTAAATAAATCTTATGGAGACGTTTTCGGACTTTTCGGCTGGAGATCCCTTTGTCGGCCTGCGTAGTCATGCTGACACAAATATATCACATGGCGAGGTCTCCGAGATATCGCAGTGGGAACTTCGCTTAGTAACCTCGCAAAGAGATCTCTGGGACCTCGCGGTAGGATCTCGCATGAAAGTCGCATTGTAACCTCTCAGAGATATCGCATGGGAGAGCTCTCAAAGATATCGCATATCGAGGTCTCCAAGATATCGCATGGGTACATCACTGGGAACTTCGCTTAGGAACCTCACATAGAGATCTCTGGAATCTCGCGGTAGGAGCTCGCATAAAAGTCGCATTGTAACCTCTCAGAGAGCTCGCGGAGAAGTCTGTGTTTCCTGGGATATTTCAGGGTGCTTTCGGCAGGACAGACATTTGAAATTCGCATACCTCCTACGTGAGACTCGTGGTCCTGAAAGTAATAACAAGACCGCTGTACTCGTGATTTATTAATTTAAAATGGCGTCCCCCCACGCATAACCATCGGGCCAAATTAGAACGTTTCATCATTGTTTTTCGGCTAATTTATCGGCGGGATTCCGATACGTGGTATTAACCATCCGGAACGACAACCCATCATCAAATCCATGTGATCTACCGGTCGATGCAAGAGACCGCACAAGAAGATCTGGAGTCAGATCGTAAAACAACGAGACCCGATTAAGAACCAATGATAACAATAATGAAAGTCATCAAACGTATTGATTTAAGGCGATCTAATCGGAGGTTATCTGGGGGATACCAGCATATTTCTTGAGGATGTTGACGATACCAGCAGAAACGTAAATAAACGGAACTGTGAACAAATCAACTCATCCCATTCGGACAAACGAAGCTGCGTTGATGGTAGATACAGAAACTGATTGTTATCTGGATGTGTGGATGTGGGCGTGTACCACCACGGAGTTCTTTCACACTCAAGTACCTTCCTTATAGAATGGCGGTTATCGCCACAATAAATAGTTATCCGTTGAAGGATAACTGCGCCAGCGTTTCGAGATAAGTGTCAAGTTGACAATCTACCAATTTGGTCGAAGCATTAACTCCAGAACGATATCTCCAGTGCTCATTGAATGAAGGACAGGTCGATATAAGAACAAAAATTTCCGTGAAATACTACAGAGATGTCCTAGGAGTTTCAAATTGAAGATAATGAAGAAGAAATGAAAGAAGCACCACCGGATGACAAAATCCCTCACCCAACATCTGCGGCAGAGATCAAAGAGATGATCAATAATTTGAAAACAAGAAAGGCTCCTGGAAAAGATGAATTACAAATCTAATGCTGAAGAAAATGTCAAAGAAAGGAACGGCAGCTCTCACTAGCATAGCAAATGGCGTGATGAGAACAGAGCACCATAGAACTATAGACCGAGAAGCCTGCTCCCAGCCTTAGGAAAAATTGTGGAGAGAGTCTTAGCCAGACTACTTAATGAAGAAAACGAAGCCCTGGCGACGATACCGAGTGAACAATTTGGGTTCCGAAAACATCATTCAACTGAACAAAAAAATGACTGAGTATATCACAGAAGGATTTCAGAATAAACAAGCCACAGGACTACTACTACTAGATGTAACCAGAGCTTTTGATAGTGTCTGGCATGAAGGACTAGCATATAAAATGATAACCTCAGGTTATTCACCCAAGATATGCAGAATAATAAGAAATTATTTGAGGGATAGGAACTTTTGTGTGAAAATAGGTGATGTTCATTCCACACTCAGATATTTAGAAGCAGGAGTTCCCTAAGGATCCATACTAGGACCGCTACTCCATAACATATACATACATGATATACCAAGAAATCCAAGATGCCTGATTGCTCTATACGCGGACGATACGGGCATAGCAATTAGGTACAGAAATACAAAAATAATTCACAAAAGACTTCAAGAAGCTGCAGATGATATCAGTCAATGGTGTAACAGATGGAAAATCAAAATCAATGGAGAAAAGAGTAAAGCAATACTCTTTCGAATGAGAAGAATGAAGATGGAATCGAAGATATCCATAGACAATAATGAAATTGAATGGAAGAATGAAGCTAAACACCTAGGAGTAATATTAGACAAAGGACTAACGTGGAAACAGCACATTAAGAATGCAGTGGATAAAACGAATGTAGCAATGAAAAGTCTATACCCGATTATAGGCAGAAGAAGCCAAATAAACAGAAACACGAAAATGAGGATCATAAAAGCAGTCGCCAGACCGCAGCTAACATATGGATCAATTGCATGGGGATATGCAGCGAGAACCCATATAAAGAGGATACAAAGTACAGAAAACAAATGTCTGAGATGGGCATTAGATGCCCCTTGGTTTGTTAGGAATGAACAAATCCGAAAAGACATAAAATGGGAGTCCATTACTACATTCATCAAACGAAAAGCTGCAAAAGCTTATGAAAGAGCTAGTGAACATCCAAATGACGACCTTAGAAGGTTAGTTGACTATGACCCCGCTGAAGAAGAGAAAACAGCGAGAATTTAACGCAAAAGACCTAGAGACCAATTGCGAAAACGAAGATATAAAACTCCACACTTAGTGAGAGATATCCAATTGAAGGATGAACACAAACACTCAGCATAAAAGAATGCGAAAGAGAAAATAACAGATAAGATGAAGGTTTATAGGCTTATGCCCGGAACCAACCGCAGGAGAGGTGTTTAGGAGTTTTAAACCTTGCTTGAGAAGAGGGTTGAGTTATTCACATAGTGCTGTTCATTGTGGAGTACCTCAAGGAACGATTCTGGGTTCTCTTAAGTTCATACCCTAAATAAATTAAGTGTAAACAGTTTCATTTAGAGTGAGACTTCATATAATGAACCGCTGATTCTGGGTGGTCTTTTATGGATCACACCTCGTGAAACTGCGCTTCAAATCGAGCCGTAATGGAAAAAGCTTCATGCGTTCCATGATTCGCGTATGCCGTTTTTTCATCAAGCAGAATCATCCCATTTTTAATCCATCAATCAGGCTTCTAATGAACAACTCGTTCATCACCGGGAGTGTCATCCGCGAAAAACACAGGCTGCGGAAATACTCTCGATCAGTCTGGACCAAATGAACGATTGACAGGTCGACGGATCAGAAATTCTTTCGCGTTGCACAACACAGAAGCGCGGGGTTGAATTATGACGTTAATGTGAAGTGGAAAATATATCTGGCGAAAGTACTATTAGTGTCAATGGCAGAACGGAATGCCTTGTTCGGTTCGAGAGCCCGCAGGAAATTTGTTTCCGGGCGACCCTCGCCGGGAAGAGTTATCGGCGGGGTTTACGCCGGTATCCGGATCGAAACCGCGAATTGATTGTGTTTGATCTCATTTTTCACGAGATACCGGCACCGAAATGCGATTTATTAGACGTTTATATCTTGCCAGAAAGTCACGGGAAGGTATACAGTTCAATTATGCACGGACCTCTGGCTGGGCAGATTTATGGTTGTTGTTCCATACGTTCCCGGGTCCTGATAATGATCTGACCTCGGGTTTTTAGCTATTTTCCGGGACTTCACGGGCTCTCGGCTGGGATAATTCAGTGGCTGTATATCTGCTCGATGTACTTTTTATACGAATCATGAACAGTTCCTTCGAAAGTTTTCCAATAAGAGGTGTTATTTTGAATAGCCCACTATTTCGGTAGATGTCACTTTTGAAGCTGTCATTTTTTTTACATTTGCTTTTCCTACATAAACAAATTTTTCATCGAATTTTCCAAAGTTTTAATGTATTTTATAATAACCAGACCGTAGACGAATCCATAAATGAAATTTCATAACAAACAGTCCATCCGATCTCGAGTTATAAATGGTGTAACCAACAACTTTGTTTTATAGAAAGTCACGGGAAGGTATACAGTTCAATTATGCACGGACCTCTGGCTGGGCAGATTTATGGTTGTTGTTCCATACGTTCCCGGGTCCTGATAATGATCTGACCTCGGGTTTTTCGCTATTTTCCGGGACTTTACGGGCTCTCGGCTGGGATAATTCAGTGGCTGTATATCTGCTCGATGTACTTTTTATACGAATCATGAACAGTTCCTTCGAAAGTTTTCCAATAAGAGGTGTTATTTTGAATAGCCCCCTATTTCGGTAGATGTCACTTTTGAAGCTGTCATTTTTTTTACATTTGCATTTCCTACATAAACAAATTTTCATCGAAATTTTCAGAGTTTTAAAGTATTTTATAATAACCAGGCCGTAGACGAATCCAGAAATGAAGTTTCATAACAAACAGTTCATCCGATCTCGAGTTATAAATGGTGTAACCAACAACTTTGTTTTATAGAAAGTCACGGGAAGGTATACAGTTCAATTATGCACGGACCTCTGGCTGGGCAGATTTATGGTTGTTGTTCCATACGTTCCCGGGTCCTGATAATGATCTGACCTCGGGTTTTTCGCTATTTTCCGGGACTTAACGGGCTCTCGGCTGGGATAATTCAGTGGCTGTATATCTGCTCGATGTACTTTTTATACGAATCATGAACAGTTCCTTCGAAAGTTTTCCAATAAGGGGTTTTATTTTGAATAGCCCCCTATTTCGGTAGATGTCACTTTTGAAGCTGTCATTTTTTTTACATTTGCATTTCCTACATAAACAAATTTTCATCGAATTTTTCAGAGTTTTAAAGTATTTTATAATAACCAGGCCGTAGACGAATCCAGAAATGAAGTTTCATAACAAACAGTTCATCCGATCTCGAGTAATAAATGGTGTAACCAACAACTTTGTTTCATATAAATAGATAAACATCCGATCGCTTATTCAAACAAATTGCGTTCTTCTTTTAATGTCAAAATAACACCTCTTATCGAAAAAACCTTCACCTTCATCTAGTTCTGCAGTTTTCCAACCAACATTCATCCAGGTAGAACAGAATCAAGACGAAAATTCGAAAAATCCATCAGTTCTAATGGAGCAATCGGATTGGCTACGCTTCGTTTAAAACCACAATGTCCCCGAGTCCTTGATATCGTTTTTCAACCATGGTCTCGATATACAAAACCACTCTCGGCTAATAATATCAGACTCCTCCCCTTATGGCGCGCCACCGAACTTATCCAGGTGCATTTGGAATCGAAAGTGCCCACCGTCAAAGCCGTATTACTATCATTAAATTATTTTCATGTTACGAGGCGACTCGGTCCATGTTGGTTCCGCTCAAATTACACCGATTGGTCTTATCCCTCTCGCGAGACCTGTCATTTTCGCAATTAGACAAATAACCGCGATCGCTATCTCTGGGCTTGGACGGCGTTAAAGCTTCACTCGGTAGCCTATACTTTGGTAAACAATTGTTTCCGTTCAATAGGGCACATATCTTTAGAGGATCTGTGGATGGGGAGGATCATCACGTCGATGAAACTACAGTTGGCAACGCTGCATAACGAATTACCAGAAACTCATGCGAAAATGTTTCTGTATTTATTCATCTTTCGCGTTTTTCACTGGACTCATCTAACTCCATCAAATTTGGAGCTCACCTCAAAACATGTTCATTGTTTATCAGTAACCTTTAACAGGGCTTATAGTACCCAAATAAAGGGGTAAGATAGAGAATGTTATGTTGATTTCGTCTCTACACGTTCGAATCTATTATATGATCTATCTATTTATAATAAATAATTTTTTCTCGTCACAAAGAAAGATTCATTTTTCAGAACTTTAATGCTTTATTCTTGTTTTTCGTTCTGTTCTATTTAAAATTCTTCCCATTTGACTTGTACAACATCGATAATAATTATTTATTTATCCTCACTTTACATTCACCAGAGGTAATTACATGCAAAGGTTTACAACTCAGACTGAATTCACAGTCTGAAATTATAAGGAAAAGCAACAAAAACAATATACATATAAAAAATAAAATAAAAGATGATAAAAATAAAGGTATAGAGTAGCATATCACATTCAATTAAATTGGGTTTTCATCTTGATGCAGCAAAAAATTGAGCCAATGTTAAAAAAATCATGAACTATACTCTCTGATAATATACCACGATAAAGTATAACAAGATTTATGTTGAAATGAAACAGAAAATATAGAGAATATATCGATGTTGATTTTGTCCCTACAATGTCTATATCTGTTATATCATCTATCGATTGTTATTTTGTATTGAATATACTTCAATTCAACAGAATTTTTATACTTTCATTCTTTCATGATTTATTCTTGTTTTTATACTTCATTTTTTTTCGGTTTGATTTATATCAAATTTATATCATTTCTCTAATAAAATATCAGTGAATGTATTTTTATGCATATCATAATGATACTGATAATGAGATTCATGTCAAGACTGTCCGAATAATCCTACACGGATCGAACTGAAACGTCGAATAGAATGTGAAGGTGCGGATTTTTTTATTACGCTATTAGATTGATCTACCACCATTGACAATGAGGGCTACCTGGTCTATCGATTGAACCAGTTTCCTTGCAGGTTTCTCATTAACATCTCCTGGTATGTAAATGTCGCAACTTTCCACCTAGTCGCTCAATTTCATCAGCTCCACTTTAATTTCTACTGTTAAACTAGTTTTTCTTGGCTCTATAAGGCAAAGCCATTCGTCTGGCAAATGTCAGGGTTAGCACGAATGTTCCGCAAGTTCCGATTGTTCTGTTGCTACCATCGGGATCGGAGAACATCGATTTCAATAATAAACAACAAAGGCATAAGTCTGGCGTTGTGCAACCGAGATTCGAGGTAATTATCGAGAATCGTATAACAGGAAACATTCCCAACTGTTCCACTATCTTCAGTTCATAATAACACGCCACCAGGTGTTCAATTAGAGCAATTAAACAACTTAAACATAATGATTAACGTTACCTAATACGCAACCGTTCGAATTCGATCCATTTTTTGCCCATAACCGGTAATAATCAATAGATTCTCGGAGGTATAGAGAGGAGACGGTATCGGCGAAGATTGTGTTAAATGAATATATCCTGGAGCTAATCAAATTATGGTGTGCAAGCGCAATTACCAAGTTGTTTCGATGAGACCGGCCACAGGCTTGCCCATTTCCTTATCTTGATCTACACCGACTGTATAAACATAGGGGGCTGCTGCTAGAAGGAGATGGGCAGCAATTATTAATTTTTAACACCCATCTCTGCTTCCACTTCCACGAAAATTCGAAAGAAACACCGAATTTTGGTCATCCTAAAGTCCCCCTCAATAAATTGGGGTTCCATTCGTTCACTTTGGGAATATACTGACATATATCGAGGGCACAGAGTACTCCTACTCTGCAAGTAACACACGCTGCACGGTATGTGTGAATGGAACTTTCCTGATCATTGAATTGACCTTCATTTTGATTCGCGAAAGATTGAGAAACGTTTTTTGAGAACCCCGTGGAATTTGATCCACTGACAAATTATTCCGAATTGATCCAATCCAATGAGTAGACGATAAAACAGACTTTTTTTTGTTAAAGAAGAGGTGAATCTTACATCAGACACCCAGTCTTTCTGGGTAGTGTCGGATTCTTACCGACTAAACACCTCTTCTGCGGTTCGTTCATCTTATCTGTTATTTTCTCTTTCGCATTCTTTTATGCTGAGTGTTTGTGTTCATCCTTCAATTGGATATCTCTCTCTAAGTGTGGAGTTCTATATCTTCATTTTCGCAATTGGTCTCTAGGTCTTTTGCGGTAAATTCCCGCTGTTTTTTCATCTTCAGCGGGGTCATAGTCAAATAACCTTCTAAGGTCGTCATTTGGATGTTCACTAGCTCTTTCATAGGCTTTTGCAGCTTTTCGTTTGATGAATGTAGTAATGGACTCCCATTTTATGTCTTTTCCGAGGTCTTTTCGGATTTGTTCATTCCTAACAAACTAGGGGGCGTCTAATGCCATCTCAGAAATTTGTTTTCTGTACTTTGTGTCCTCTTTATATGGGTTCTCGCTGCATATCCCCATGCTGTTGATCCATATTTTAGCTGCGGTCTGGCGACTGCTTTTATGATCCTCAATTTCGTGTTTCTGTTTATTTGGCTTATTCTGCCTATAATCGGGTATAGTCTTTTCATTGCTTCATTTGTTTTATCCACTGCATACTTAATGTGCTGTTTCCACGTTAGTCCTTTGTCTAATATTACTCCTAGCTATTTAGCTTCATTCTTCCATTCAATTTCATTATTGTCTATGGATATTTTCGATTCCATCTTCAGTCTTGCTTAACTCTTTTCTCCATTGATTTTGATTTTCCATCTGTTACACCATTGACTGATATCATCTGCAGCTTCTTGAAGTCTTTTGTGAATTATTTTTGTGTTTCTGTGCCTAATTGCTATGCCGGTATCATCCGATTATAGAGCAAGCAGGCACCTTGGATTTCTTGGTATATCATGTATGTATGTATATGTTATAGAGTAGCGGTCCTAGTATGGATCCTTGGGGAACTCCTGCTTCTAAATATCTGAGTGTGGAATGAACATCACCTGTTTTCACACAAAAGTTCCTATCCCTCAAATAATTTCTTATTATTCTGCATAACTTGGGTGAATAACCTGCGGTTATCATTTTATATGCTAGTCCTTCATGCCATATTCTATCAAAAGCTCTGGTAAAACAGACTTATAAATGATCCAACCCACTTACCATGAAACAGTCCGGTCCCTGCAAGCACACAGATTCTCCATCTGGGGCGTTATTCGAGAACTGAAACAAAGAAGGTCCAATTAGTTTTCGTTGAATCAGAGGCAAAAAACTTATGTTTTCAGTAAAGCAAAGCGATGGGACTTGTCGAATTTCCACTCTGCTTTTTCGTTTCTTATTGCATGAGAGTGTATGTGCATCGTATAACTTTACGGTGAGGTAAATAAAACACTGTGTGCATGAGTCGAGATTGTAGCTTCCAGCCGTATGGAGAATACGTGTTCACGGTGTTTTGTCTACAACAAATAAGCTCTGGGAGAGAGAGAGCTTTTGAAATGCAAATGAACCAAATTTTTAATCTCGGAGACACACGGTATGCCTGTTCTTTTGGTATTCAGCAGTGTGCTAGAGTTTATTGTTTTTTCCTTCTTCAGAAAAAGTACCTACAGCTTCCCTGCAGAAACATGACAAATTGGAAATATCTGTCACCTCAATCTAGGAAATTATGACGAGCCTCACAATCTGAATGAAACTTGAGATCATTCCATAAATCAAAGTTAAACATTCTGGGATAAAATTCAACGAATGCACTCAAGGGCATCGCATGGTATTGTACATGGAAATCTCAACTTTGTGCATCAGCTCTTTTTCGAGGAAGAAAAAGATTAATCGATTTATTTTCGCGTGTCGTTTCGGAGGACCAACATAAAATAAGTACCGGATATTTATTTCTCCAATTCGAATTCTACAATCGAATTCGCATTCAGCAGAACGTATGCGAGCAAACGGAGAAAGGAGGGCTCTTTAAAAATTCCCACTGTCAGCTCGAAAGAATGGACTCGTATGCTTTCAAGTCGGAAATCCAGAATATTTCTTGTTTCAGAAAACCCGAAAGCTCGTGTACCGATATATAAGGAAGGTAATTTCGCATGTAAAGTGTTTCAAAAACATATCACCACATACCGGCTTCCTACTTTACGGAACTATTTACAAGATTAATGTGATCCTCTTAGGGTTTCGAGGAAATTCCCGAAATTCATTACTGCTGCAGAGACAAATACTTCGACGTTAACCTCCAGGTTGGTGAGTTCATGGAGGTTAACAACCAGATGCTCCACATAGTGAGCTGGGGCTCCTATCCTATGCTTCCAGAAGTTATTCGACATGGTGATTTTTGAAGAGTGCAGTGTGAATCGGAACTGCACTGCGCAAAAAAATCAACGCACATTCTGAAAATCTCAATTTTAATGAAAGTTGACTCTACATTGACTTTATAACTTATTTTTTATGTTCTCTCGGGAAGGTTTTGAACGAAACAAGACACATTAAATGGAAGAAAAATTCAGGGTTTCACCGAATCTTATGTGAATGAAGAGAAATGAACAATTTTCAAAACAGTGAAATGCTGATAAGTGATTTAATACTTGGTATTTCCACCCCTTGCGTTAATTACAGCTCGGCAACGACGGTTCCTACTCAAAATGGGTGATCTTAAAATGTTCTGATCTAATCCTTCCCAGATTTCTCCGAGTTGGATTCCTGAGTCATTAAGAGTAGCTGGATGATTTTCTGAACTTTTCAGCCTTCTATTGAGGTTGTCCCGAACCTGCTAATCGGATTGAGATCTGGACTTCTTGCTCGCCATTCCATTCGAGAGACTTCAACCTCTTCAAGGTACTCCTGAACGATGCGCGCCGATTGGGTCTGGCATTATCGTCTATAAAAATGAAATTTTCACCAATGTATGGGGCAAATGGCACTACATGCTCTTCAAGAATGTTCCTTATATACCTATTAGCATTCATAGCACCATTATCAACGACCACTAGGTCTGTGCGAGCAGTCAAAGATATTCCAACCCATACCATAATCGATCCTCCCCCGAAACCAGTAGTATTCAGGAAATTGCACTGAGCATATCTTTCATGTGGACGTCAATATATACAAGGGAACGTCGATCACAATGGTAGAGGCAGAATCTAGACTCATCTGTGAAGAGAACTCTTTCCCAATCGGCCTCTTCCCAATGGATATGATCTCTCGCAAAATCCAAACGCGCCCTTCGATGGGCTGGGGTAAAAGCTGGGCCTCTTGCCGCCACACGAGGCCTTAAATCATATTCTCTGAGGCGATTTCTTATTGTCTGAGTGCTAATTTGCACCTCATGAGTTTGCTCAATCTGATTTTGAAGGAGGCGAGCGGTTGCAAACCGTTGTCTCAACGAAGAAACTCTAAAGTAACGTTCATGAATGGCAGTTGTTACCCGTGGGCCGTGGTCTACCCTGTCCTGGTCTTCGGACATTCATACCTGTCTCCCTGAATCGCTGCAACATTCTGGACACACTTGTATGGGAAACTCCAAACCTTTCTGCAATTCTTGTGTATGTCCATCCTTCTCGCCAAACTACCGCTTGGGCACATTCCTCTTGGGTCAAATTGCGTGTTTCGCGTTGCATAGCGATCGAGTGTAGAAAATCAAACGAAAGAAAAACTATTGTTCACTAGAATTGATCGAGAACAACTGATTTTAGAATGGAGCCAATACATTCAAAATCTGATAATATCATCTTTTTTTATTCCTGCTGGGAGAAAACATCTGTATTGAAGAAAAACGTTGAAATTGGATAACATATGCATGCATAATTCTGATAAAAATAATTATCATTGAGAACACCTTCAGTTGTAGAATAAATTTGAGATTTCCATAATGTGCGTTAATTTTTTCGCGTAGTGTATACTGTCTAAAATGCGTTGACAAAACTATTAGGCTGAGTAACTTGACCAGAGAGTTATCAAGGACTTTTAGAGGCTTCGTAGATTATTCACTAAATAGGTATTCTTATATCTTTATGGTGAAAATAACGAGATACTCCTTCGACTAATGAACGCTATTCGGTCGCCAGTTACACATCTAAATCGTCCGAAGAAAGTGTTCTTTATGGAGGAATACCCATTTGAAACGATAGCAGTAACATAAACTGTTCGTAATAACAAACTAATAACGATAAAAACCTGTAGGCCTGTTACCTTTTTAGAACTTTTTCGAACTGGCCGCCGGAACAATTATCGTAAAGCTCGTTAGATGGCCGTTCCAATTACGAACAAAGTGAAAATTGGACGGTTGAGTTCCGTAAAAACAATAATGAACAATGTCTACGTAACGAAGCTAATGCGGCGTCATGGAAATGAAAATTGTTTATCCATTATGCTCGCCGAGTGGAATATGTGTATGGTCGCTTTTAGAATAATAAACAAGGCTGCAACAAGGGCGGGTGTACTTTTAGTTCCCAGATATAATATACGCATCGGGGAAAGCTCAATAATGTACCCAAATTGATACCGAAATTCCCAGTAATATGTAAACACGGGTCAGGGGGAGTCAAATGCGCCACCACCCTGGGGTGAAATCTGGACGCATGCACAGATACAAAGGACAAATCGCATCTGTCGCCGGCGCGTTCGTTTGCCCTTTGATGATTTTCTATATTCGCCCGCAATCCACCCCTCTGGCCTTACGTCCACCCGCATTTAGCATGAACATAACACGTTCGACGGATCGTTATTACGGGGTAACGGCACGCTCACGCTAAATTCGTTAAATAATTTGCGTCCCTTTGATCTCTGCCAACCCTTCCGCTCTTTTTATCTTCGCAGGATACAACACTTATGCGCGAATTCCGAGCCATTTCGGGTATTTGATCGGACGTGGAGATCAAAGTAGGCAAACAAGCGATCATGCTGCTTTATGTCGCATAAACCAGCCAAACAATTTACGGCTTCGTAGCGCATCAGCGCATTGGCGATTTTGACGACACTCGGGATTGTTGTTGACATCTTTCATACGCAGACATTGACAATTTTAATTAAGTTACAATCCTTCGGCTGCAATACATTAATACGTATCAGGATACTGAAACATAAAATCATTTTAAAAAAGAGTCCGATTGCCACATTTCCCTGCCAAAGTGTTTCCAACATGTCGGTTGTTTGTTGACTTTCATGCCATAGATGTGGAATCAAAATAAACTGCTCCACATGAGTTAGGGATATTGACTTAAATTGCAAAAAAATATAGTTAAAATAAGATTCATATTAATATGATTTCAAGTTCCAAATTAATTTTAGCCTGTAGGTCTGCAGCGTATACAGGGTGGTTAAGAAATACATATCGGGTAAAATAACGAAATTTTATTCCCAGAGAATTCAAGCGTTTTAAGACTATCAATACAATGTATGGCCTCCACGGGCATCAATAAAAGCTTGACATCTTCTTTGCATACTACACACGAGTTTGGTGAACATTTCTTGAGGAATTTGGTTCCATAAACGGGGCAGAAGCTCTCTCAGATCATTTAAGGATTCTGGGGTAGGTTGATGATTATCTAATCTTCTTTGGAGCATATCCCATGCATGTTCTATGCAATTCAAATCTGATGAGTGCGGAGGTATTGGTAAATGTGGAATACCAAGCTGCTCGCGCGCATTCTCAACTATGGCTGCCCGGTGCGGTCTAGCCTTATCGTCTAGAAATTGAAAAGTTTCACCAATAGCAGCGTGAGAATTTGTCACAACATTGACATGCTCCCTATAGTGTGAGGACTGTAGGGCGGTCATATTCCCAGGACAAATGTGTAGATCTGTACGCCCGTTGAACAATATCCCGGCCCATACCATAACACTACCCTCTCGGAATCGATCTCGGAATGGATGGACTTTTTGGACATAGCGACGATTACGGGGTATGCGTGGCGTTGTCCATACCCTTATTCTTCGAGAATCTGAAAATCGTCCATAGCTGGATTCATCAGTGAAAAGGACACTACGCCATTGATCGTTCCAATTGATATGTTGCCTTGCCCATTCCAGTCTTTGACGCTTGTGGTCACGTGTTAATGGAACTCCTCTTAATGGACGTCTAGAACCTAGATTCACCTCTTTCAAACGTCGTCTGATGGTTTCGATGGAAACTTGGACCCCATTTGCATTTTGAAGAGTATTCCGTAGCAATCTACACGTAGATGTAGGGTTTCTTCTCGCCGAAACGGTAATAAAACGATCCTGAGCAGGTGTTGTTTTTCGTCGCCCACCAAGCCTTGGTCTTTCCAACACGGAACCTGTCTCCCTGAACCTATTCCAAAGTCGAGATATCACACTTTGGCTGACTTGGAGCCTTTCCGCTACAACAAGCTGAGTTAGGCCACCCTGTAGCATTCCGAGAGCCCTATTAGCCTCAGCTTTTGTTAATTTACGTCTTGGCATTTTCAGAAAACTCGTTTTAAATCGAAGCCGTTGATAAACTGACTTCATTTCAAAATAAGAACATTCATGAAGCATATGCAAAGAACCAAACTCCAGAAAAAAGGCGAAATGTCTCATACTGATCTTTATTGGATCGATTCAATTTGTTATTGAGTTTTAAATAATTTTACAGCGATTTTCTCGAAGATTACATACTTTTAAAAACGATTGAATACGATATCCCTAACTCTTGTGGAGCAGTTTATATGGTCTTGTTCGCATATAGTTCCAAAACGCCTGATGGTATTGCTACAGAAAATTTGGTAGCAGTATTGTACAGTGTGCGTTTTTGTAAAAAAGTATGCGAGTAAGAATTTTACGTTATAGAGTCAGCGGAGCTCGCTGATACAACGAAAGGTCTACGTTGGGAAAGCAGAATATTTGATTTTATAAAAGATACCTTTGAATGTTTGAATTAACCAGTAACCAGTTCTTCACATGGCAATAGTTGGTAGTATGTTATCCTAAGCAACTCTTGATGGGGGCTCAGTTCTTAGACTGTTGGCTCTTCATCTATCATCTTATTTTCAACATAGCCCAACTCCCTGGGGAGTACTGATCTTCTATTCTATCGTGTGTCATCGAAAATCGAATAAATCTCCATAGTATGGTCTCAAACAAGAATGTTGTGTTTTATGTTCTGGATACCAAGTCATTCAAGCTGAAGAAGCTGGCAAATATTGGTGAAACATAGCTCCAGGCCTAATTGGAGGCATTGTGGATGAGCCACCTTGGTTTAGAACATTCACCAAGCATTGATTGGAAGCAAATAGATTATTTCATTCACCAAACTGGTATGAGGATTGGTCAAACCAAAAATGAGGACACTTGAAGGTATCTGATAGGTCACTGAAGATTCACATGTACAAAATGATGATGACTGAATGCTGTGCTTATAAGAAAGCGAAACATGTCTCAGAATGCCTAGGAGTGAAAAGAATTAGGTTCAAGGTCTCCAGAAACCTCAGATTCCTCAGAACAAAACGAGTTAAAAAACATGAACCTGGGTAACCAATTGCTTTATTCAAAGGTTGGATCAGCAAGTTTATTTGAAGTTCTATTTTTCGTTACACACATGACAAAAAGTGATGAGCTGATTCCTCTCGCAGAACTTTCGTTATTCAGTGCCACGGCCATATCGAGACTAATTCCGTTATGCCCAAAAGGACTGTTCGGGGATGGAATAAAAAACGTCACGACCAAAAACATAAAAAATCTCCAGGCACGTACACAAATGTGAGCCGTAACAGAATTTGCATGATTGAAATGGGGGACGACGTCGAAATGCATAATAAGGATGTAGCGGAATTGGATGTGCGTTGTTTTGTCCGTTTATCAGCCAGATGAATTAAATGCATAACGCAGAGGGACGTTCTGCCCGCTGATAAAAAGGCTGTCTCGTCCTTTACGAGTCGGATTTCATCAGCCCGCGACATTTCGCGCAAAAACCCATGCTCTGTCGCCCCGTTCAGCGGTCGGATGAAATATGTGTGTACTTAACATTTATAATGCGGGAATGTATGCAGATTTTTCAGATTATCGCGCGCCGGTAGGATCGATATTCCGTAATATTCATCGCCGAGCGCTCGTGTACAACGCAAATTTCGGTATCATGAATTTCTCGCCACCTGAAGCGTTTCTGCTCGAGATGCATTACGATTTCACGGCTTTCTGTAGGGCTGCTCGGAAATTGAGGCTCCGAAACTTGAAGCGGAGCCAGAAGGTCTTCAGAGCGACGTAATATGAGTCACGTTTGATGGTTTTTGAATGGGAATTGCCGAATTTCGACGTGAAATGAGAAGCCGCGATTTGATCGCATTTAAATCATTTCGATTCACGTGAAATACCAACGCTTACGAAATCACTCTTGTAGTGCCTGTATAAGACACAAAACAAAGATCTCGAACATCCTCTCATTCCTAAAAACAGCACATGTGTTTCGATCGAACAAATAAAAACCATCCTCCACAATTACTCCATTTACGAGGATATATTGGAAAATTCTTAGCCTACTATCGAACCAAACAAAATTTCAATGTCAAAATATTTTATTACTCAACATATTCTTCTCTTAATTGAATACATTTATTACAGCAAACCTGCAACGTCTCTAGACCAGTGATACTCAAAGTGTGTTCCGCGGAACCCTAGGGTTCCGCGATACCCCTGTAGGGGTTCCGCAAGAATTTAGAAAAAAAATAAATTGAAGAACAGATACACATGTGGGTGATTAATTTTGAATACGGAGGAAAAGTCCTTTTTATCTCACAATCTTTATTAGTTGACGACAAGTTTCGAGACCTTCAAAATGGTCTCATTTTCATTTGGTTATGTTTTTCAGTTAGATGTCGCTTCATTGTTTGAATTTGAGATCGTTAATTTGAACATATTGTTTTATCTGCCTTGGTGCTCTACATTTGGAAATTTCGACACTTGATTGTATGACGCAAGATTTGCTTTTAATTTTTTGACTTTTGTAGCTTCAATATAAGTGTTTTATACCTCAATTTATTATCATTTGTGTTTTATTTTTAATCTTGAGGCTTTGACTTGAAAATGAGACCATTCTGAAGGTCTCGAAACTAGTCGTCAACCAATAAAGATTGTGGGATAAAAAGGACTTTTTCTCCGTATTCATAGAAAAAAAATCAAAACACCACCTTCTGGTGGAACGTTTTGACTCCGCCCGCTGCTCGTATACTTGTGAGTGCTTTTTGTTTATCAAAAACGTCGACACGAGTATTTTTGAGAATGTTCGAGATCGAGTCTAGAACCCTAGGACCATGATACTAAAACCCACAAAAAAATACCACTTGATGAACGAGTTTTGAATAGGTTGGCGCATGACGTCTCTACGTGACAAATGGCGCTTATTTTCAGAGTCATTTTTTTGGATTCGCTTAATTCTTTCGTGAATATAATTTTCTTCTTCGTAATATTTGCAGTAATATCGTATCCGATCGAAAAGAAGTCAAAATAAAAACAAAAAAATTGTTGTTGATTATAAAATAACACTCGTGACAAATAGATGCATCTCTTGATTACCCATGGGTAATCAAATAAACGAGAATATGTTTCGACTTTCATATCAATTTTCTCAATTTTTTTTTTTGGAATGATTTAATTGTTACAAAATATTATTGTGAGAACTGATACACGAGAGAATTAGTATTCCAACCATAACGTGTGGTAACATGTGGTAAAGTAAGTCATAATTAATAAATGTTACATTGTTCTTTCAATACGCTTATTGATAAAGAATACACACTATTTTTTTATTGTAGGGTTCCGTCAAGTATTTTGCTTGTCAGAAGGGTTCCGTCCCCAAAAAAGTTTGAGAACCGCTGCTCTAGACCTTTCCCAAACAACACACACACGTCTTTTGAACATTTTATAGACTATATGAAATAGATTATTAGATGATCTATAAAACATCAAAATGTATTGGATTTCTAACCTAGGTTCGACGTAAAAATGTCCGCGAGATTTACGTTGAAAAATATTACTTTTTTAGACGTCTATTTTACGTAAAAAGAAGTCTTTCTATAACAAGTGAAATTTCTGTGTTTTTTTAGTTAATCCTAATTTAGTATCACGTTCGACATGTAATAGACGTTTGAGAATTTATGTTTTTGTGATGACTCGCTAATGTCTATATATCATTAGATTTTTGTCGTTTTTTTTCGATCAACAATCTGATAATATATAGATGATCCGAAAAACATCCACACTCATAACCTCTAAAATATATAACATCATAGATCTTTTTTGGAGCATTGTCGTCATGATCGAAATTGGACGTCTATTAGACGGAATATTATTAATGAAAATATTTGGTGATATTGTACACGTATATTAGATGACATAAGATGAACGTTTGTTCAATGTCCCTAAAAAGTCTTTGTATTGTATAGTTTTCGACATCTAATTATTGTCAATTCCAAAAAAATATTGATATAAGAATTTGAAAAACGTCATATTAATGACCTGTTACTGATTTATTTCATCAGATTTTTCGAAGGTTTATATTTATATGGTCTGAAAATTCAAAGAAAATTGACATTTGATTGTTTCAAGATCATGGAGATTTGGTGAGAGACTTCAAAAGTATGCAGATATAGATTTAAATTTTATAACTTCGGAATATTTTTAAATAGGTATTATCGCATTTCCATCAGATCAGATTGTGAGTATGAAGAATACATACATATATGATAATCTATAAGCACACCAAAGAAACATGAAACAAAAAACATTAAACATTTTCATTCATAAAAACACTTCGAGTCTTATTAATTTATCAATGAAAACTGTTTCTTGTTTCTCGTTTCATGTTTCTGTGGTGGGCGGCCCGGCTAATTATCAGATATAATATATTTTATCTACACAGTTGAAATCTCTCATAGCAGTTAAGAAAGCAAAAACAAGTTCTGATATGAGAAAATAAATAGGTATATCTATTCATTATAATAAAAAAATATATAAACATAATTCAAATGTATCAAAAATATAAATTGTGTCAATAACCAATGTAGTCGAGACAATTTCTTTAAATAAAAATATATATAACAATGTCCTAGGCACTGGCACTGAGGATTTGCTCTTCGTTGTCTCATATTCGTATAGTTGGTTTGCAGGGCGTAACCAGTCTTGAATTGCCTTTTTATGGTGGTGTCGTTGAGATCTGCCGGGGTTTCACTCTCGAACAGCCTCTGGAACCAACACACAAATCAAAATAAGTGATTATTTTTTTATTTTATTGCAATTAAGTACAACTTTTAGAAACAATCACAACAAATGTCTAAGATGATCTGAAAAACATATAAACATTTCCTCGAAGATTTCGAACTCTGGAAACTCAATTATTCTTCAAATCCTGATTGAATCCATTTTGTGCTCGACTTTTTGACTAGAGTTTAATGGTAATATTTTTCAGCAAGTTTTTCAAGTCGAGTAGTTGAGTATTATTTATTACTCAACCAATATCTCAAAGAGGTCTATCAATAGACTTCTTAGATAATATTCTTACCAAGTTATTTATTCAGAAAAATATTACTACTATGATAGAGACTGTAAAAATTTCAGCCCGACGAAATCTCCAACGCAAATCAGGAAATTCTATATTTTGAAATTTTAGATGATCTTGAAATATTTATCCTGAAATATTTGAAAAGATTTCAAAACCGATCATCGTGTAAACTATAAACATATTTTCAAAAAGAGCGGATTTCAGGTATAATGTACCTGGGATAATATCTAAATAAACACAGTATTCAAAATAGTGATAACAGACATAACAGTTCAATAGAACGGTTATTCAAAAGATGTCATTCAATAGACTCCTTTAGATGATCATTTTATGAAAGGTTTCAAATTTCTAATCACAATAAAACTACCTAATTTACAATATTAATCATTAATTAATCAACATATTCTTCAGTAAAACACATGTTGTAGGTATAATATACAATGAGTAGTACCTTATCAAAAGTTATTCACTATAGTGAACGGTTATCTGAAAGATATCATTCAATCGACTTTTCTAGATCATCGGATCATGAAAGATAACAAATCTCCAAAAATATAATAATTAGCATATCTCAGTGCCACCACATTATTAGGAGGAACACATTTAAGGTACTACACCGGGAATAGTTGTAGGTTCCTATATAATTCAACATTACATTCACTTTTGAACAGTTATCTAAAAAACATCATTCAATAGATCTTACTAGATGATCCATCTATGGAAGATATTTTTATTCAAAATCTACCATAATACCAATTTTGCTTGTATCCAAAAATGCAGGTTAGATTTTGAAAAATATAAATAAATCTCATGTTAATAACAGTGAGCCCAGACCTGAACCAGCTACATTTCAAGAGCTAAATGATAAAGAAATTATACTTATTAGAACTAGGTACCATAAGCAATATTTGCACTCACCTTCTTCAATTGTGACAGCACTAATCACTAAATATTATATTCACTTAGCTGAGGATAAAGCAAAAACAACCACTATTCGACTTGACCTTTTGACGAAGCAGTGTTCTAACGAAATGATCAAGTTCAAATGTGTATCTATAACCCTATCCGCTATCCCTATATGAACTTTAACATTTGGTGGTTCGGAGGTTCGTTGCCACGTGATCGAGCCCGATATAGGTGTTCGCATCTCGCTCTCTTTTCTCATAGTGATCGCATAGATCACCTATTTTATATCTTTTATTTTAACGGATTTAAACACATTTGAATAGGTGCTATTCAAGTTATCGATTTCGTTGTTTTTTTTAATTTAACTTAGATAAATTGTCTGGAGTACCGAAATATTAGAATTTATATTTATATTTTATTTCCAGAGCACATTATGCGTCATCTGACAAGATTGTCAGATTCAGAGTATTATATCTTGATAACTATCAATGCGATATGGATCTATATTTTATCGAATTAAGCAGAAAAACTGGCCTTTCTAAGAATACTTTGTTTCCAATGCATTTACATACCTGAATAAATTATTATTTTCAATATGATATTATTACAATTGTAGCGAAGCATATCTGAAAAACGTCAAAAAATTTCTCATTTCACTATTGCATCGAATGGATATTCCATAAACATTTTAAAAACGTATGGTCGAAAAGCAATATTTCCATCGACATCTTAAAAACATTCATAATCTTTGGTTGAGAGACTTTATATAAATAATACTTCTTAAAGATGTTAATTAATTCACAATTGTTTGACCTTTGAAGTTAGATATTTTATATATGTATTCTAGATGACTAAATAATGTCGAATAATGATGTCTAAAATCGATGTGGCATGGCATATCTATTACACGTCAAAAAGTTATTCTTTTTTCGATAGTATCAATTAGATATCTTATAAACATTTCAAAAACGTGTGATCGAATTGAAATACAATTATAGACATATTTAAGACATACAAAACCGTACGTTTAAAGACAATATATACAGAATATATCTAAAAAATATCAATCGATCTACTGTTTTATGACCATATGAGTTAGATGTTTTATCGATGTATTTTAGATGACAAAAAAGAAACAAATGTTGATGTCTAGTATACGAAAAACAAAAGATGTCCATTAAACGTTAAATAAAATACCCCCTCCACGATTTTGAAAATTTGATATTCAATATACGGCTTTTAAACGTGTCGTCAAAAAGCTATACATTTTTGGATATCTGCAGGACATAAAAATTTTTACAGGTCTTAGATAATGCATCTAAAGGATGTCTTCTAGACATCATGTATAGAAAACATCTCATTTAGATAATCTAATTTCAATCAGAATTTAGAGCAAGATGGCTTTAGATCACTTTTAATATCAATAAGATGTCATTTAGATGTGAGTGTGTTGTTTGGGTTCAAAAAAATGTTTCTTTTTGCTCTGCAAACCAGTCCTCCACAGCTTTTATTACTTCCTCGTTGGAAGAAAATTCACGACCTTTCAAACTTTTTTCAGTTGAGGAAAGAGATGATAGTCGGACGGAGCCAAATCTGGTGAATAAGGGGGGTGTTCTGGTAATTCTTACCCTAAATCACGACATTTTTGCATGGCAACATGAGATTTGTGTACTGGAGCGTTGTCCTGTAAGAACTAAACACTTTTGAATAGCTTTCCGCGTCTTTTCTCTTTAATTTTTTCCCGTAGAGTGGTCAGTAATGTCGAATAGTATCTCCAGTTATTGTTCTACCCTTCTCCAAAAAATCAATCATGATTACTCCATGGCAATCCCAAAAAAACTGAAGCAAGAACTTTTCCAGCAGATTTTGGACACGAAACTTCTTAGGTCTTGAAGAACCAGAGTGTCGCTATTCCATCGAGTTGCTTTGTTTCTGGATCGTAGAAATGTACCCAAGTCTCATCCATAGTAACAATTCGGTTTAAGAAGTCTACATCGTTTTCAAATCGAGCACAGATCGAACGCGATGCTTCTACTCTTGCACGCTTTTGGTCAACATTCAAACATTTGGGGATCCATTTTGCAGAAATTTTTCTCATGTCCAAATTGACGTGAACTATATGATGAACGCGTTCGTATGGAATCTTCAGTGCTTCAGATATCCGTTTTAGCCCAATTCGACGGTCTGATAAAATCATGTCATGAACTGCATCGATATTTTCGGGGACTGACACAGAAACTGGCCTTCCCGATCGGTCATCATCTTCAATGGAAAATTTACCTCTTTTGAAGCTTGCAGTCCAATTTTTCACGATCACATACGAAGGACATTGACCACCAAGGGTATTAAGCATATCTTCATAAATCTGCTTACCTCTTAACCCTTTTAAATACAGGTACTTGATGATGACTCGATACTCCAATTTTTCGATTTCTTCAATTTCGGTGGACATCTTTTCTTTTATTTATTGCGTAACTCTGGTCTACTTTTGTGACGTCGAACTCTACACTGACACTTCTAATAAGTTATTGTTCGTTGATATGGTATCGCAATATTTTTTTTATGCATGGAACTGGAACTGGAACTAGGCTAACGAGATATCAATACATTCTCGTATAAGACCCAAAACAAAGATCTCGAACATCCTCTCAGTCCTAAGAGCAGCACGATTGTTTGGATCGGACAATAAAAAACCATTCTTCGCAATTACTCCATTTATGCTTCCATCAATTCGTACGGTGGTGTTACTGACTCTCAGCCATGATGCAGACTGGTATCGAAAGCTTCAGCATCATTTAGCAACTGTCATACGAAGAAAAGAAGATCTCGAGACATGAACCGAACGGACTGTAAGATTGATTAATTCAAATCCCAGTTCATTAAGTCAACTGAACGTAATCAATGAATTCAAGGTGATGAACGATAAAAGAATCGCTGTGAACGTTCTTTGTTGTGTTTACGTAGGTGCTGACACTGTCGCCACGCTGATGATTGGAGTGTTACGATATTTTCATTTCGGAAATTAAGTTATATTGATTCGATGTGCTTCTCAGTCTAATAACTCCGGGTATTTCTCTTTGTTGGTTTAACCACGGTGGATTCTTGCCTCATCATTTCCTTAATTGATAGACGCGATCCATTATTGTATCTCTATTCGAGAAGGAGCGTTTGATTCTGTCGGATCATCAAGCTGGAAGACATCACAGATGGTTCTCAATAAACGTAAAACAAGCCGGTTCCACAAGAACTGCTACCAAATCTTGAGTGTCTGCAAAAATGGAATCTTACAGTCAATGCTCCAGAAACTGGGTAAGGAGCATAGAATGCAAGAAATTTGTTTTTCTTACTTCGAATGCTTTCGCTCTGTCTTCGCAACAAAGTGCTTTTTCAAAAATAATCAAACGACAGAATACCCTTTAAATATCTATTTCAAGGAATAGCCTATTTCAACTATTAAGGGGCCGTTATACTCTGGCCGACTAAGGCACCGATTCTCTATTCAAAAAGTGCCTTTCATTTTTCCAAGTTCACGCCCTCAATTTTTCACCTAAAAGCTTGATTTTTTCTTTAAATTGAAGTTAAAGTATGTCTTGAGGGCACTTCAATTTGATCTCTTTGAAAAAATATTTTTTCGCAAGAAAAAATGGGGTTGAATTTGAGAGTCTATGAAAATTGACTTCATAATCGTTTTCAAGCGGTTGTTCATCAATTTTTTTTCAAATCCATTGGAGTGCCCTCGACAAATCAATTTTCGATATTTAAAAAAATTCCATCTGGATAGGCGCTTGAATAATGCAAAAAATGATGGAAATACTGAAAGACTTCCAGAAAGATGTGAAATCGCAGAGACCTGTCTGAAATTCCGGGAGAATTAAAAAAAATTGAGCTCTCAGGTGGAAAATTGAGGTCGTGAACTTGGGAAAATGAAAGGCACTTTTCGAATGGACAATCGGTGCCGCCGGCCAGAGTATAACGGCCCTTTAAGCTCTACAGTAGGATTCAGATTGTAACTTTGGGATAAATGCCAATAAGGCACTAAATACGGGGTTTTCATCTACATTATGCATCCAAATATTCATTGAAAGATGAATCCTTGAGTGGGTGAGAGATCAGGATAATTCGTTTCATATTTCTGGTGAAATTAACGAAATCGTCCAAATGGTGCTCCGCTTTGACTGGGCATGACTGATGATAATTGCTATTACGCCAAGAACGGCGAGGTGTTCTAATTGAACGCGTTATGTGGGCTTTCCCGACGGCTTTCCCTATCAGAAATATGGTTTTCCCCGCCATTAAACCCAGCTAATGCACCTCTCCCCCTTCTGATCTAGGGAAGGCGAAGACGCAAAATTATACGTGTAGAATTTCCTCAATAAAACCGTTCCGCTATTTCCACGACCGTTCGGCTCGCTGTTTATAGCCGGATAACTGCATGTTCTCACCCTTTGTCGTGCAATTAACACAGCCCTAGTTGCATAAAACTCTGGTCCATATAGTCCCAACGATCTTCTTCGGACAATTTCATGCTTTGTCGCTGGATGAACTTAATTCCAGAGCCTATGGCTGCTATTCTCCGTGAAATTTCGGTCTCAATGTGCGAATCTTATCGTTAGTAACAGCCGTTGGGTTTGCTTCGTTTATGTTGTCTCATGTTCGGAATACAGTTGATGTTGTATATAATGTTATGGTTATGGAGGGAGCGGGCAGGATAGGAGCTGGACAGCTGCTGATTGAATAGAATTGGCTAATTTTGCTGTTGGAGCGCAGGGTAATTCGAAAATCGAATGTAATGTTTCGAAATGCTTCTCAGCTGAAGGCAAAAGGACTGAAAATAAATAGGAATAACTTGAATGAATTGGAAGTGATTGTTTCTTGTTTGGAAAATGGAATTCATTGTGTGAAAAAACGCTGAAGCGAGAGAGTGAATGGCAAATTTCTCATTAAAACAGTGCTGTCCCGTTTTATGTTCTATCCGCCACGCAACCTGTTTCGTTCACCGAGAATCCGCAGGCAGACGGCAGCATCCAGAAGATTCCTAATAGAAAATGATAGGAATTACATGAGCTTCCTCTAAATTTATCGACTGCCACTTAAGAGATGGTATTGTACTAGGGAACATCGAAGAAGAATGTGAGGGTATAAATCTAAAGCAGAACTCTACGTAATTGAATAATTTATTTTCCCATTTATCTGAAATTTATGTGTGCCGTTTCCGATTTTATGGTGGAGTATATTCCACATAGCTAATTGACCTTCGTACGTCTGTACGAAGCACTCGGTTACAAGCAGAGAACGACCATTGTGAGATGATTCAGTGCTTTTATCGCAACCTTTCGTGCATTTATCTGCATCTCAAGCAGCTGTCAATTCGCAATTAAATCCCGACGTTTATTTGTCCTCATCAATATGCACAGCCGTTGTCGTTTCGATAAGTCTCCACCGAAGTATCATTGAAGAATATAAAATCTCCTGGACACCATATACCTATACTCTGTTCAAGTCTAAGAAGGAGCAATAATAACATGTTTGGCGCAGCGGTAGGAGGGCCTTCGTAATGTTTCTTTCCGTCCAGAGTCGAATCGAGGAGATTTCACACAATCGTTCAGTTTTAACTGAATTTGAATTCCATTTTTTTCAATAATTTATAGAACGTTGTTCTTTCGAAATTTGGCAAACAGTCGTCATCATTCACGATTTCTAGAACTTTAGAAATCCTTGCGATTTCATTCCGGAAAAAAAAAGTGGGCAATTCTTCTGATAAGGTTCATATCGAAATCGTCAACCAAATCGATTATTTTTAACGACTGTGGCGTCAATGTTTTATTCTTTATATATTCTCTGAGAATTCTAAATACAGCTGAATCACACACCCCTGAGGATTTTGAAACAATTCCTACTCAGTCTATTTTCGATAAATCAGGATGTTCTTCCAATTCTTTTCGAGAAGTGTTCAAAATTATCTCTTTCTCTTCAGCAGAGAAATGCGACCTTTTGGACCTTTTTCGTGGTGGTCTCCACATATCACCCTCAGATGCAGTATCCGTTTCCGAATTCGACATTGTTCTATAAACACTATATACACTTTGTCGAAAGATTTTCCAACACAATACACTTTTCACAACAAAATCTATAAACACTTTGAACAGCTAGACCTTCACAGTAGCTCAAGGTATTTTAACTAGTCTTCTCAATTGAAAACTTCGATATTTATGTAAATCAAGATGGCTTTAATCCATTAAGGGAAAGGACCCAAATCTGGTGTTTCCCGGAATTACCCTGTCGGAATCTTGTGCAGCCAACAAAGAGTATCGTACAAAATAATATAAAATTTCGGACTGAAACTAAATATATTTCGGATATTACAAGTAAATGACCATTATAAATTTGAACAGAGATCTTTTACGAGTCTTATCAATTGAAAACTTCGATATTTATGCAAATGGCTCTTTCACCCATAAGGGAAAAGGACCCAAATCTGGTTTTTCCCGGAATTACTTTTTCGGAATCTTGCAAGATTCCGACCCAAATCTCTAAAACTCTGGTGCTTCCTGGAATTACCTTGCCGCAATCTCGTGCATCCGAAAAATAAATCATTTAGTAGATAATAATGTGAAAACAAAACAAAATAAAAAGTAAGGACGTCGGATATAAAATGTTTATTACAGTTGCAAATCATAACAGGAATTTCGCACTAGAGTTTCTGAGGAAAAAAATTATTATGTGGGAATTGCTGACTCAAATTATTGAATCATTTCTATCCAGTACCATCCACAGTTCCGAGTACGATCCTGGCAGTCTCTTAGGGCGGTCGGAGAGAGCGTTGTTATGAAAGTTTGACCAATAGGAGCTTTATTGTGCGCAAACCAGACGATTCTGTTTGTTTACAAAGCTCCTTCTCATATTTGAACGGACTATAGAATATACATTCTATGTCTGATATTTTGGTATTATACATTATTTTTTCAATAAACGAATGCGATAAGAACGCCGTGAAGTTCAATTCAATGTGAACAGCGAGTCTGCGGATGCCTTGGTTTCACGAGCCTCACAAAGCAGCCGAAGGAAATTCAAGTTCAACCGAGTACGAGACGAACCATTTACTACGGCAATATTTGCCTAATCGAACTTAATGACCACGTTTATCGAACATATTATGAGCATAACCACTCCGACATTATTAGCGAATTATTTCAACAACACGAAGCGAACGGATTCTGCGCCATGAGAGCACTTTGGAGGACAAACAAGATGACCTTCGATGCAGGGTAATAGGCGAAGACTGTCTTTCACAAGCGTGTACCCATGCCGAATGCAAATGAACGGTGTTTGTCTTATGCTGATGAGCTGTTTATTTGTCGATATTCAGGTGTATTCGGCCAAGCATCAGATTTTATAGGCAATCACAGAGGAAACTATTTCTGAGATCATAATGAGGAATTACGAAATTTGCATTTGGAAACTTCATGAGCCTCTATGTTGAAAAATCTACTAGAATATCCTCCAATATTATTCTTTTTTCGAAACCAATCAAAGTAGACGTGGAGCTACCTCGCAAACAAGTCTCGCGGAGCTCATCTGCCTTCCAGCACTGGTCTGGTCCACGCCAATACCCCAAGTGGAAGGAAGACAATGTGCGCTGCCGATTGTAGCTCATTCAATTCGGATCGAGCAGACTTGCCCGCAATTCATCCACTGCACCATAAACTCTTCGGTGGCGGCGTACTTTGTTGTCGAATATACGTAAACTTTGGCCACAACTGAGGCAGAGAGGTGCCCATCCAGATTAAATTGTGTGACATCGGATCGGATCATTAACATTTAATGGAAATTATCTTCGTGCTCCGGCCATAATTTGAGAGTGCACAAAAGGAACACATGTTAGCCTTGTTCTGCGCAAATAGCTACAATGTTTGAATGCCCCATTCTTCGCATTTAAATGGGTGATCCGTGCTTAATAATCAGTCGTATTTATTGCGAAAGGCAAGACGGAATCGGTTCTGTATCTGGAAAATCCGACATTGTGCTCTAATTAAGCCGATCTGCTTTGTATTTTGGTCTGGCAACCACGGCAGGTCGGTTCGGAAATTATGCTCTGTTCTTGGAAATGCTTCTGCAGACCCTACAACAGCGGCAATACCTTTATTTTACCAAATATTTCAAGTACCTTCTTCACAATACCATTCCGCCAGATCAATGAATGATATTTGAGCAACATATAGCTGAAATAATCTTGCCTTATTTCCAAGTTTTTAGGAGAGACTGATGAACTCGTCAAGTGCTCGGAATCTATCTAAATGTCCAACCTATCAGAAACTTAAGGGGACCTGGTACACGTCCGAGCTCGCGAGCTCCCTTCAAATATTTGTTTTTTATTTCCATGATATCTCAGTTCGTATGCGGCGTAGACCAACAATTTTTTTTAATTAAAGCTTAATCATTTCTCTTGACTGTGTATTACTCGCTTTTATGTTTTTCTTCGTATATTAGGAAAAAAACTTGGTGAGCTGTAATTTCATGAAAATCTGGACAAACGATTTTATTTCCATGATATCTCTGTCAATTTTCGGGATAAATGTATGAAATTTTCAGTTTACATGCGAAATATTATTTTCGAGAATGTGTATTGATCAGTTTCTTTGTTTATTGCCCCCTCAATTTTTAAATGAATTTTAAAGTAGGAACTTTATTGGTCATATTTTCAACCACAGTTTTTCCTAATATATGCAGAAAAACGGAAAAGCGAATGATACACATTCTGAAAAATATTATTCAGCATGTATACCTACTGAAAATTTGATACATCTATTCCGAAAATTAACGGAGATATCAAGGAAATAAAATTGTTTGTCCAGATTTTCATGAAATTACAGCTCACCAGGTCTTTTTCCTAATATACGAAGAAAAACAGAAAAGCGAGAAATACACATTCTAGAGAAATGATTAAGCTTTGATTTAAAAAAAAATGATTGGTCTACGCCGCATACGAGCTGAGATATCATGGAAATAAAAAACAAATTTTTGAAGGGAGCTCGCGAGCTCGGACGTGTACCAGGTCCCCTTAAGAACTCAAGGGTTATTGTTGAAAACCCTTTATTGTGACTTCGGATATTCCGAGGGATATTCTCATCATCTCCAAATTTCGGTTGATCAAAATTGGGATTGGATTAGGCATAAATCACCTACAAAGGACCACACACCACCCTTTCGAATTAAAATCCACCCCAAATATACCCTATTTGCACAACATACGGAATACCAACAAAAGGGTTGAAACTGTTTTCTCACCACTTCTGATTGAGTTCCAATTCTGTCATGAAACTAATTGGTAATTTTTGCACCCTCTCGGCAGAAAAAACCCCACCGACAGTTTTCCAATATCGTCTAGTTACCGAGTATAATCACGTAGGCAACATTATTTATGAAACCCACGAGCTTTGTTCGATCCGGCAATAATTCCCCAAAAGGTACGGAACAATGAATCATCCTGCAGTCTTCCGTAGAACCAAACAGAATTACGTTCCGTACGGTCAGTTACCCCAGTACAAAGGGCTGGAAGGGAAAGTATTCTCTTTGGGGTGGCTGGCCTAGTAGGCGATCGAACACGCGTACACAAACAGAGGAAAAATTCATCGGTTACTTCGTTAAACTACGGATGATTGATGACGGCAGTGATGGCTACCGACTATTAGTTAATGGATCGAAATGTTGCAGTCGAGGGAAACGACGAACTATGTTGGCTTACGAAAACGACATTACGCTTTCATAGACGGGACACCAGCTGCAATTTTATAGCCGAAATGTTAAATACTTCTTCGATTTAAATTTGGAATGATCATAATGTGAAATATTTAATGAGAGAAGGGAGGATAAAAGATCTACTTGGTCTTCTCGTCATCAGGATGGCGATTTGCTTCACTGAGTGTTCGCTGTAGACAGATCCAAAGCTCATCCTGCCTGGCCAGAGCCATTTTGTGGCTTCCTGGCCAGTCATAAAGCGATGGCAGTTAAGGAATGGGAACATAGGATAACGCTTGCATTCTGGCCAACGATCAATGGTCAAAGACAGGCCAAGTCATTTCTCTCCTACTCTCAGTGAACTGGAACTGAGGAAACTGACAGGCGCACTCACCGTATCATCTGAAGATCATGGGGAAGACACTTGTCGATTCTGACAGAAGCCACTGAGACAGCCAAGCACTTGCTATGCGATTGAGAAGCTGTTCATCGAAAAAGGCTACAATTCCTTGGCTCATGGTTTTTCAAAGCAGGAACAAGTGATGGATATGGTCCCCAGAAAGGTGATAAAGTTCATTGAGACCGAGTTGAGACTCTATTGCCTGACTGGTGAACAGCCCAGGAATGCACTAAAGGTCTTTAGGTCAAAGTGCATGCGAGGTCAGATGATCTTCTACCATCTAATCTTCTCCTGCTTAAAGAATGCCAGCTTAAAAGTTTCTTTGGTGAACTATCAAATGCCAACCTCGAAGAATAAGTGGGGCTCTTAGAATACTATCTTCGTCAGTGCCAACCAAACGATCGAGTCAAACAGCCATGGCCTAGCATAGTTTGAGGATCTTTCTGCTAGAAAATCTCTTTCAAATAAGCTTTCTCAATTTTGTCTTCGTTCAGCTGATCATGAAGTTGTCTGAAGCTCAGAATAACCTGAGTGGTTCAGAGCAGAAACCCCGATGCCGATTCGAACTCTCGGGCACGATAAAGTTGCAATATCTTCATTTCAAAAAGCCACGTCTTTTTGCTCCGAGCAAACCCCAGCCAGTAGTTTCTCCAGTTTATTCAGAGCTCCAGACGCCTAACTTTCCCCATAAAGGACGATGACCACAGTAACATCAGTATGCAACCCGAGTTTCGGGGTATGTATTACTATGTATGTGATAAAATCAAGTGAAATGGTATCCAAGGCAACTGCTCGGTCAACCTAAACTTTGGTTATCGAGTTATGTGCCCCACGTCTCAGGCGATGACGTCGGAATCAGATAGAGGGCCGAACTTTCTCTCAGACACTTTCATTATTGGTAACTCACGTTCCTTAAATCCTGGAACGTTTGGACGTCGGGGTTTGTTTATCGGATCGGGTTCGAGAGGGGTAGTTTATGGATCGTCCCTTATCTATCCCGATCGTTCCCCGCACATGGTGCCCCCGTTCCTTGGTAAACTGGCGAATATTAAATTGGCGTTCGCCCAGTAACTTATCGAATATCGGAGCGATATGTCGTTACCGCAGGATGTCGCTCCACTGGCGATTTCCGGATTCTCTGATGACGTATATCGGATGACTGTTCTAGTTCACAACTTTTCGAACAGCTCGAATTCCGGTTGGCAATCTGTGAAAGTTTACACTCCGCAAAAATCTTATCTGCAAAGCGATTGAACTGAAATGTTATCGATAAAGTTTTGGACCTTCTAGTGAAGACGTCAAAGAGAATTCCAACTGAAAAGATCTCCATATTATATGCAGATGAACAACGCTCTTCGGGAATATCTTGTGGTTGCAGCCTTCCGTGTTATTAAATCATCAGTAGCAACAGTTAAATTTATACCTGGTGCTGCGGATGATTAATTATCAGCCAACATACGCTGACATTATCTAATCCTAGTCAAGTTGCACGTAAGAAACGCTGCCTGTTATTTCAATTAAGAAAAACGAAAAACGGTCAAACAGGAAACGGCGGGAATGATAACTGATTACCTCGGGTAATGAGATTCCTCATAAAGAAGCCATGTAGGGTACTGAGGCTGTATTGTTTCGCACACTGTCCACGTACGTCAGCGTCAGTCTATTCCGATTACTCTTCCATGTTGCAGATAACTATCTTCCAGCGCAATCGGTCGACAATATTTCATCGAGAGATGCTGGATTCTTTACACTGCTTATCGTACAGTTAACTCTAACGATCTCCTTTCTTCAGTCATTTACGCGAGCTCATCCTCTTTGTTGGCGCGCATCTCGTCTAGCCGAGCCTCTCCTAATGCGTTTTGTATGTCGTGTATATTCTCATCGGAGAACACGGGGTCTTGTAGCTGCCTCCTTATGTGACGTGCGTGCTTTCTGCATGTTTCCGATTATGTAGAAGGTCGCTTCGTCGAGTAAACGCTCTTCGTTTTGTTTTTCCAGGAAGACGGCCGCATTCCACCGATTTTGTTTTCTGTCGTTTCAGGAGCGAAACCGCGTTTGTTTGATTACTTTGATCGATACTGGTACTCGTTATGTCGAGACGTCTTGGGTGTTATTGAGTACTGGGTTTGACGAACTAACGCATTTGGTCAAAGCTTATAATCCGGATTTCCAAGCTTTTCGATGTGATGTTCCAAAGATATTCGTTTGAGGATCTTCCGAAAGACAGTCTGACATATTGGACAGTGTTTGTTGGTACAGAAGTTCAAATATCTGCAGAACTAACTATCCAACCTGTCTGTGGTCCTTCCAGTTGGATTTTTGTCAATATTCGAAAGATCCAGCAAGAAAAAACCTTAGCTGATTGTTCAACTGATTGAGGCCTAAATAATTGGCGCCATAGGTCCAAAAGTAATGGAAGAGGCATTTATGCCAATAATGTGGACTCGGTGAAATTGAAAGTTGAAGAGTCTCACCCCTACGAACGAATCTAACGAAATCTTATTTGATGAACGTCGAAAAACAGCTGCATAACGCTCCGGAGGAAACAATGCAGCGTTGGGAGTCTCTTGGAAGCGCACATTACACAAACTTACAGGCAGAGGTTGGCTAGCGAATGTCCACCGGCCATAACTCAACAGACCCGAGACCAAAGAGCTGTCATTACCTCCAATGCATACGAACGCCTTTCATACGAATGTGTGGGTGCAGACAACGATGTTTTATATGACCGAAGCTGGTATTCCGTTTTGCGCCCTCTTGCTGTTTTGACCGTGGAATAAATTAATTGCACGTTTGTATAACTGGGCGTCATAACACTATCCCTATCTGGGATCACATCCTCTACATCATCTTGATGCTTCTACTTTATGAGGGATTGCCAAGGCTCGGGCAGATTTATTTCCTCGTCTTGTGCTGTATGAGTTTGTGGATGTAATAGGTCCTTAGCTACACTTAGCTTGGGACTGTCATTGTTACACATCGACAGCTCTCCTGTAGAGAGCGAAGTGGACTATAAAATAAATTATTTCTCGAAGATATCTGAACAGAAATTGAAACTGCTTAACGACAAAGATTCCAGAGAATAGGGTAATAAAGAAACTGATTATTAAAACAAAACAAAAGCAGAAAAAGTGGCCGGGAATCAAGAACTCTACCCAAAATCACGAATTCTACAAACCGAACGGCAGACAACGGTTCTTCCCTGTTACTGAAGATGATTTCGTGGTCTCAAGGCGTTCCATTAATTGCAAGAGATAAATTCAATCGAGAAAGTCGTTTTGCTCACGAGCTGAGATTAAAGTCATTCTACGCACCTGCGACCAACTGGAGATTTATATCACCTCGCTGAATGCTATCTTGTGGCTGTTTTGGTGCAAAATGGGAGCAGGCAGCCTCATTCGCGCCTTAAGTTGGTATTAAGGAGCAATTTACCAATTTTAGCGACTCCGTTCATAGGTTTCCTAAAGGACTGTTCGTGTTCCGCAGGTGTTGGGTATTTTCTTGACGATACACAAGAGATTCGGTCACATAATGAATGGATTTGTTCGTGCGAGTTCTAGATATTCAGAAAAAAATCTTGTAGACAGCTTTTTCATGAATGGACCATAGTGATGCTGTATAATATTTTCCATAATTTTCTTTTATCCGCCTGATGTAGACGACTATACTTGGGTCATTCGAAATGTGGTAAATTGCATAATTGCCCATTTTGACTTTCCGAAACGCCATTAGAAAATACCGCAACGTTAATTACTAATTCCTTCCATCCTAAATCCCCGATGATTGAATTCTTATCTGGTATAACTGCTCGGAAAAGAATAATTTGTGTTCTTCATTAGCATCCCAATGATATGAAACGACATCCTATTTGATTCATTCTCTTCATTAACCTCGAATTAGTTTTATCGAATGGCATGTTTGGGAATTCATTATTAAAACACGACCCAGTTCCTACAATACCGGGCGTCCCAAGACAAAACCTAGATGAGCGTTGAAACAGGTAGTTGCCCTGTTTCCAGCGATGGTATCTTGGGTTTCGTACGTTCGAAACAACCACCAGGTGTATGTCGTATCAATATACGGCACGTAATGAGCATTATTTATTGTTAAAATCTGACAGGTTATTTTGTTGGCGGTATTAATTAGATTTATGATGTATGCGTTGTGTTCTCTGTGTATGTGTCTGTGTGTTGGTTTAAATGATTGGACTGGGTGTGGTTCCCTGGCCTGTCCGTCTGTAGGATGGATGATTCAGGAAGTCAAGGATATGGACGAAGCAAGAACTGGTCTGGTTCAGAAACTGGGCTATCGGCGGAATTGTAAGGAAGACATCCATGCGACTCAGTATCTCGTTCGATTGGAATTCCTCACGTAATCAGTTTGTTTCGTGAAGTTTTCAGTTATGGACAATAGGTTGTGGGCCCAGATGTCCAGTGGAAGTAAAAAGATAATGATGGGACTGATTAACTAGCAAATTGTGCTTTTGGATGGTATATCCAGAGACAAAGCTGGTGATTTCTGTCGATGATGCTCGGATTGGATGCAGGCAATGTCGCGAATCCGAACAAACGATTGGATCGGGCGGAATGCCTGGTAAACCGTTTCTCCGCGCGAAATCGATCGGAAGATGCTGAAGAAGCAAAAATCACGCACAGACCCGATAATTGGTGGATATGTTGCCGCAGTCATTCCGATAATCCGGGTATGTGCACGCGGATATCCTCCGTAAAAGTGGCCGGGTATCGGATTGAGATGGATGATCGCGAAACTCAATATCCTCAAATGGCTGCCGCTCGGGACCGGAGACTGAATAACGATGTGCGTCCGCTAAAGGTTACAATTTGGGAATGCAGTGTCAAGCACCGCCATTATCCCGCACTGCCGATTTACATTGAATGGTTTAACGTCTTCAGCGGTACATGAGGCTGAATTCGTAGTCCGCATAAATCTTGCCGTAACAATACGCCGCTAAATAAATTGTATTTTATTGGGTCCTCCTTCATGAATATGAATTCCGGTATCCGAAAGGATTGAAACTTTATACCGTGGATGCGGACCATAGAGCGAGCTTCTTCTTCCTCGGCTTTGTCCACCTTCTGTCCAAAGCACACCCGGATTTCGTTATTTGCAGGCGCCCAAACCGTTGTAGCGCGGAGGCTTCGAATTCTTCGGATCTCTATTTTGCATAAGTATTTTTCAGGGGTCAATGTGTATTCTGAAGCACTCCAACATAAAATGCAAGCCGAGACATTCTGGCCTCTCTCTGCACTCCTTGCAGAGGTTAAGGGCTCGGTTTAGGGTTTATTTCTGTCTCAACATCCTATAATGGGCATTTCCAGTCATTTTCAGAAAAAATATATTTTGACATATTGGATTCTCACGTATTTCGTGATTTTCTTTCAAATTTTTCTTCATCAATTTATACCCTTAAAAAATATTGAAAACTCGAAAATAATTTACCGAATTCAAACGATCAGAAGAAGCGGGAAATCGTATGACGTCGGTCACGTCGGTGGCTAGAGAGATTCTTGATTGGTTGTACTCGTCATGACGTGCTGCTGATATAAAAAGGACAGCATTGCCAAATCACAAAAAAAATTGCCTGAAAAAGCTCTTGTTTTCACTTTCCTAATAATATCATAATATAATGTTGATTTTGGATGTTTTTCTTTTATCATTTTCATTTGTACTCCATAAAACTTCATAATATCATTCAATTCACGACCTCATAATTAAAGATAAAGAGGGTTCTAATAATGTAATAGCTGGGAAATTCAAATAAAAATAATTATCCCTATTCTACACAGGTAAGAACTGGTATATATAGGCCGGTCTTCTAATTCAGGAAGCATTAATAATCATTTTCATTTTGGGGAAAAATTAGTGGTAAGAATAATTACTGATTTGGCAACTGTGTACCTAGGAGTATAGAATATAGAGTATAGAATACTCCTAGACTTAACTGTGAGAAACGCCATTCTAAAGTACGCAGAGAAGACGTCGAAATGTCGAATAATGACAAATGAGAAGGTTATTTTTTTCATTAATAATTTGTAGGCGTGGTTGTCACATCAGTATTTGTATTTTCAGAGAATGAGTATTTTATCAACTTTAATGAAAATTGAGTTGTTTTACGACGATGTTTCAAAAACATTATAGTGATCACATCAAATATAATACGATTCTCGATACGATTACTGAATATATTCATGAATAAATTCAGAGATTTTACAAAGACAGCGGTGTGTCTCTCAGTTACTCTGGGCTTTGTCGCCTCCATCACATTGAGCCACTGACGTCAATGCAGAGGGACGTTTGAATTCACACGTGTTGAAATCACATTTTCTAAATCGAATAATTAATCAATTCATCAAAATTCAGAGTGAATAAATGGTTACGAATGCGTTATAAACTGCCCTTCATTATGTCTTGAGATGAAAATTGCATATTTTGAGGTACTGGAAATCCCCATTAGTATAATTCATTCAACATTCATTTGCATTTTTTTCATTTTGTCGTGACGATTCTTCTGTAATGGCTGACAATAAGTATTGAAGTTGAGGTGCGGTTCAGTACTTTCCTAGGTGCCGAAAAAAAGTTTCAACGATCGCCTTCATCGAACACTGTCGTACCAATGATGTGCAGTGGACGTAAAAATTGAAAATACATAAAAACTCGTTCAGATTTTATGGAGGCGAGAATAAACGGTGTATTATTGTGGTCGCTTGAAGCTTGCGGTTTCGGAATCCGACAAAAATCGTTCACAGACAGCAATTTCAATAATATCACGCCACAGTGGCAATACCGCAAATTACGAATAATGAGTAAAGTTACGTTGGTCTTTGTAACGCAGACCAGTTACCTCTGCAGTCTATAATTGGGAAGCAAAATGGTACTTACTCCAGTTACAGGTACAAGAGCATAGCTCTTAAATCATTGTGAAATATCCCAATGACCCAGAAGTTTAGATACATTGTGGCCTAGATAAATCAATGAATGCAATCAATAAAAATCAATAATAATCGAAACAAGCAACTGAAAGAGTATTAAAGGCATAGTTTCCGGTATCGCATCAGACAAATGAAACAAATGGTAGCATTTTGGAACACGAGCTCATCTTCCAGCGTATTATAATCATTGAAACCCAAGTCTGTATTTACCCCAGTTATTATACGTAAAACTCATCATGGAATAATGCGGTTTAACCTCCCTCTTGTAACGTCTCGGAGACATAATAACCTGCTCGGAATTCATCTCTATAAATTAAAATTTATCCAGCATATAATAAACTCGGAAGATTCGAGCAGGCGAGGATTGCGAAACTCAGAGCTTAGTTAGACAGAGACGGAGAGAACAATCAGGTAGAAACTACAGAAACTTGCAACTTGATTCCTGAAATACTCGGGCAGGTCGATGTTATCAGATTCGCATATTTAGGTTCGTTCTCAAGGACCTTCGATTTTATCAATTATGTCCTATTAATGTGTTTTCGACAGGTCTCCGATTATCTAAGGCTGACATTTCACCATTGAAGATCTTTTTGTGAGATGCTAGATTAAATTGGAATAGGGGCAAGGTTTTGAGTTTCAGTTCCTACAAAACGGTTGAGATTAATGATTCTTAGGCAACGGTTTGCGACAGATCTCGCCTTTCGATAAATGAATCGATGAAAATGTGGATACCTGCTCCAGCATTTCGAACAACCTTCCTCTAATTGTCGAAACTTTTTTCTCTTTGACACTAAAAAACTGCAGAAATGAATTCAAGTGGAAGAAGAGTTATGCGTACCTTCTGGACGTGAAACAAGCTGTTTCGATGGGAAAAACTAAAATGAATATTTAAGAGGACCTGGGAAATTACCCAATCCATCAATCCCCAGCCGACTGAGTGAATTCATCGAAGAATTATCGTTTATTACTGGCTTTTAATTTTATCTCGAAGAGTATGACATAAACGAGATTTACGTTACTTATCTCATCGAGACGCTTTACCGAGTTTGGGTTTCACGTTTTCATTATGGTCCCAGAATTGGCCGTTATCTTCTCTCTGGAGGGTCTTGTGAGGTTAGATTACACTTCAAAGGATTTCTTGTTCTAAAACTATCATATTTTAAGAGCGGGTTCTCGCATAAATCATAACTAATTATCTCATCCATCCCTATTCATTCCAGGAGGTAGGCATTCTCTTCGCTCATTAGCGTAGACATGGAGTATTTCAGGAGGGACAATTTCAAAAAGTTGCGTTAAAAAAAATTACTTACCTACCCATTAGTTTCATGATGAAGAAACTCCCCAACACCGATAGCAATCGTTCATTTTTCTGGGTATTTTATTATCGATTAGAAAGGTTCACATGTCAGGTATTCTACGAACCCTTATCGATCGTAATTGAGGTATTTCTCTGCTAAATTTCACAGCTGAGAGGTCCCAAACGACAGGATGTCTTCGAAAAATAAACAAAAATGGTTCGGCGGGCTGAAATTCCCTACTCAACCTGCTATTAACCGAATGCGTCCGACCCTCGGCCAATTTGGCTAATTTCTAGTTATTTCAGGGATCTAATTACTACACCGAGTATTTATTTGCTCACAGATGAGTCGCCTTTGATGAAAGCGAGATTCGCTCAACGTTCGGCCACTAACCCTATTATAAGACGACCATGGTGTTGGCTGAAGCAGATGACGCTACAATTTCTGGCCCGCTATTTACAGAGCCATCCACAAGCTTGAATTTGCAAAGGATAAGAGTATTTGATATAATTTCGAAGCACATAAGAAGAAAAGATTATATGCAGTTTTTTCTCTAACGATTCAAGATTGGTATAAGGTAGATATGCATTCAAATTTTTGATTTTTACAAATCAGCATGCTATGAATTCTTTTATCAGTTAGTGGCGACCTTTTGAATTCCTTAATGGGAGTTTTGCTTTTAGACTTTCGGTGGACTCTTCTAATCATTATCTTGAATCATTTGAGACTAGTATCTGCGAAACTTCTAGTCAGAATTGACACTTCCAAAAAGCTGTACATGGCAGATGGCTTTGGCAGTTGGTAGTTCGGTCATAGAGGTGTCAGTTTCATTTCAGCGTATGCAGACCAAATGAAATCTCATTCATTTTTATTCTGTAGAGCTGAATGAAAGCTCTTACCCTGTGTAACTCGAGAGAACATAGTTTCTATGAAGTCATTAATCCGATGGAAAACTGTTGAACAAGATTCGTCGGTATGTATGCGAGAAATTAATAGATTCAAGAGTAGAGGTACAATCCAACTGGCTGCATGTAGCCGTAACGAATTCAAAAGGAATACTTAATAATTATGATTAAATTGCTACGTCGTGGCGTAAACGTAGAAACGTACGTTTTCCAACTTCGCTTTCGCAAGGAGTATTTAAATTTTAACACGTCCCACATTTGCATGAGTGTCCTGAAGAGGAAATATCACAAAGCGTTCATGAAGGATATATAAGTAAGCTCTCAAGCTGGAGTACTTTATTAACGAACCTGCTAAACCGCCACAAATTCAGAGTTTACACGAGTCCTAGTGTACTCGTATACAGGATGTGCCACGTAGGACGTCGAGATTAAATTATGGGGCATTAATAGGATGTTTAATGTTTTTTTCGTGTATGCATGTTGATGAGAAATTATAAGATGATGTCCTGTCTCGGTTTCGTTCATAGAAGACTCATGAATAGATATTCGAAATTAATTCTAAGTGAGCGCATCGCGCCTGTTATGCTCGCAATCAAAATATTTTTCATATCGGAGATGCTTAATGAACACATAAATACGCCCAAACAAATATACTTGGAATTCGTGTCCTGCTCCTTATGACACCAATCGAGAAGAATCTTTTGGTAGGTTTTTTTGTCAAAATATACTGCTCCACAAGAATTAGGGATATCGTATTCAATCGATTTTGAAAGTATGTAATCTTCGAGAAACTCGCTGTAAAATCATTTGAAACTCAATAACAACTCGAATCGATCCAATAAAAATCAGTTTGAGACATTTCGTCAATCTGGTCGCCTTTTTTCTGAAGTTTGGTTTTTTGCATATGCTTCATGAATGTTCTCATTTTGAAATGAAGTCAGTTTATCAACAATTTCGATTTGAAACGAGTTTCCTGAAAATATCAAGACGTAAATTAACAAACGCTGAGGCTAATAGGGCTATCGGAAAGCTACAGGGTGGACTAACTCAGGTCGTTGTTGCGGAAAGGCTCCAAGTCAGCCAAAGTGTGATATCTCGACTTTGGAATAGGTTCAGGGAGACAGGTTCCGTGTTGGAAACACCCGCTCAGGATCGTTTCATCACCGTTTCAGCGAGAAGAAACCCTACATCTACGTGTAGAATGCTACGGAATACTGTTCAAAATGCAGATTGGGTCCAAGTTTCCATCGAAACCATCAGACGACGCGAATCTAGGTTCTAGACGTCCATTAAGAGGAGTTCCATTAACACGTTGCCATAACCATATTTTTTTCTTAAAAACAAAAAACTGACAAAAATAAAATTGAGCAGTCATTTTATCCGAGCCATTAAGTACTCAAAAATATTTGGTTGGTGTTCCTTTATGATTGCAAGGGGTAGAAAAAGCCTCTCCTAACCTTGTTACGTGAGAAGCTTTTTTCTGTAATCATTTTTCACAATGAAAAAATTAATTTTAGATGGCTTGGTCCATTCTTAAGAAATAAGGTCTTATGTAATTTCTTGCTAGATTTTGCGGTTTTTGAGAAAACAAAACACACACTTACAAGTTACGCTGTAATTTGAAATTCTTTCTGAGGGCGTGCACTAAAATATGATTTTAGCGTATAATATTCTATTATTCCCCCTATTCTTGTATAAGCGAAAAACTTTTTGTCCCTTCTTATTTCTCTTCTAATAAAAAACGTTGCATCCCATGAAGTTTTCCGACTTTCTGTCGGGAAAATTCCGAATTCTCCCTTCGTATGTTTTTCGCCCTGTGTTTAGCAATAAAGAAGCCGTCGAGAATGAGGGCGTGGATCAAGCCCACCCTAAAGATTTCAACAAGGGGAGAATTCACAATGAATGCGAAATTAATTTAGTTTCAAGGAACGTCGTTGAGCTCGGCTCCACAGACCCGAATTTTCTTACCAAAGCGGCAGCACGCTGGGGATTTTGCTTGTTAGAATAACTAAACTCTGAAATAACCGACAGTCCGGTGAAGATGGCTAGAAGTTTCACGATGATTGCTTTTTGTCGGAAAATTATAAGTCAGATGCTTCAAAGGGTCGAAATTTAAACGATGAGACTCGCCGATAAATAATTCGTGGTCAAATCTAATTCCACCAGTTCGTCCAGCCGACCACTATAGTTTGGACAGTATCAGATAATTATAAGAAAAGATTTATTTTCAATCTGAATCCGTCACTTCCAACAATCCCAGAGCATCATTTCTTAGACGTATAAGGCAATATTTCACAAGAACATAACTCAACCGTTTTCTCTGTCCCTCCTTTACAACTGTATTAAATTTGTAATTTTAAATCAGCTGCATAAACGTCCCAGTTGTTGTGTGTGTATTTCAGTTGGAGGTTTGTAAATCACCGCCAACGTTGATATACTGCAGATTTATTTTTGTTGCAGATTCCATGTACGTAAGTTGTTTATCAGATTGAGACATCTGAACCAGTGGCGGTTCTAGCGGGTAGGCCGGGTAGGCCCGGGCCTACCCAAAAATTTCATATTTATTCTAGTGGACCTCCTCGGCTTTGAACGGGGTGGTGTAACTGACGTAATTCCTGAACCGGGCCTACCCAAAAAAAAAACTGGGCCTACCCAAAAAGAAAATCCTGGAGCCGCCCCTGATCTGAACTACGATGCTTATAATCGCATTCGTTAGAACAGGAAACGAGATGTATGAACATCTCATATGTGCAAAAAAGATCCACAGAGTGTAACAGCCAAATGGAATAAATTCGATAACGAATAAATTAGGGGGTGTTAGAAAAAACGCTCGGACACGTCGATTTGTAATTTTAAATGCGCATATTTTTCAAGAAAATAAAATTATATAGGGTGTTCCATGCGACCGTGGCCAATACCAACTTTCTTATTTCAAATGCAACCCCCTGTATATTATTTATTTTTTGGATTCTTCAGAAAATTCTAGGCATAATTCATGTACAATGTCCTATGCCTATCTTCAACTTTTTCGGAAATATTGTTTTCAGATTTTTTACAAAAATTAACATTTTAAATGAAAATTATTTTATTTCACAAATTCGATACATTAAACTCAATACTTATTTCCCATTTACCTCTTGATATGAAGAAAGTAAGCAAGAACGCCTGAAATGTTGAGTAACGTTATAGAAGACAATTCTACACCAGATTAGCATGTTGCCAAGACGTTCGCGGCGAGCATTTTGAACATTTCCTACATTGACATTAATTTTTTTTTTGTTTTTTTTTAATAATTAAGACATAATCAGTATTACTTATTAGGTTTTAAGTGTAATGTACCGAATTTGTGAAATAAAATAATTTTTATTTGAAACGTTGATTTTTGCAATAAATCTAAAAACACTTAATACTTCCGAAATAGTTAAAGATAGATATAGGGCATTGTGCATGAATTGTGTCTAGAATTCTCTGAAGAATCCAAAAGATAAATAATATACAGGAGTTGCATTTAAAATAAGAAAGTTGGTATTGGCCACGGTCACATGGAACACCCTATATAATATTATTTTCTTGAAAAATATGCGCATTTGAAATTACAAATCGACGTGTCCGAGCGTTTTTCCCAACACGCCCTCATTTATTCGTTATCGAATTTATTCCATTTGGCTGTTACACTTTGTATAACTAAATATCTACATTCGATAAGAAAACTTTCCATATTCAAATCACCAGCGATGTAGAAAAATCAATTCTTCGTATTGTGAACCTAATTCAAATCGAAACCGTTGTCAAAATGAATTTTGTTCAAATACTCTCGAGATTTCGGAGCCATTACTCCTGTAATCATCGTTGAAATATCCCATCGAACTTAATGGTCGCAAAAAGTCCAGCATCTCTATTAGGATGATTTTAACATAACGAAACGAACTTGAGTCGCATTGTTCAAATTTTCGGGAGAGGACAAAAATTGTACGACCACCCAAACGATAACGCGAGCCAACTGTATGTGTGGTCCGTTTCATTTGGTTGGTATAAAGATCTAAATATAATTAAATCTTTTTTCGACGCCAATCAACAGATGGTCTTCCCAGAATCGAAGTGTTTCATACCGTTCTCGATGAGCTTAACCAGAAAGCAAACATTGAAGGACAATTACCCGGCTCTCTCTGATGAGATTTGAGAATTCTTTTGCGAATTTAACGAGCTACGTTCTCGGGATTGAATTACAAAAATCGCTTTCCCGAAATTCGAATAACCGAAGAACGAGTTGCCCAGAATTGGGTGTAATTACATAACGATAATCATTTTTTCAACCACTACCAGATCCAGGCATCCAGGTTTTTATTCATTTCAGGTATTGCTCTCAAACGTCTCGGATATATTTCCCAATAATGTCTCGAACTCCTCTCATGATATCCCTTAAATACGTCCAATTATATCCCCAACAAACTATTATGCAAAAATATGTAAATTTAATGACGGCGTATCCAAAATAGTAATTTCTTGATGCTAAGACGACCTAATATTGGGGAAATTTGACTCTAATTGCTCTATAAGATTAGTAATTTGTGCGATCATTCAACCACTAGCCACAATTTGTACAAATTACGTTAAACAACCGGCTCTTATAGTTCGAATTACAGACTTCCGTTAACACTTCGAAATTCGTAACTAAGTAGCTCGGCACAATGTTCCTCCCAATTTTCGATCGATACAAACCCGATTTAATGAGGGAGCAGCAGCTGAGGAAGAACAGAAAAAGGATAAACTTTTCAGGATCACTTTCTACTAAATTGTCGGAAAAATAGAAGAATTAAAAATATGTTCCATTTATTGAACATTTGTGTTTATAGATTTTTTAAATAGTTATTGCAAGTATTTCCCAGAAAAAAATTGAACTGTGACAGATCTTTTTGAAATATTTTTTCTATACTGAATTATATTTATTGCTTCGTCTATTGGTTGAGTGAATATTTGTTTTGGCTCTTCAGATTGATGTTTTTGCAGTTCTTTAATTGTTCATATTCCTAATGCATGGTTTGAGTTAAATTCAATGAAAATTAAATAAACAACTTGAACTAAATGGAAAAGGTACAAAGGTACTCAAAGCCCATTCTGAAAGCCACAAAGATGAAACGAACCTCATTTGTCTGAAAGTTTTATAGCCCCAAATTGGAAAAATTAACGGAAAAGGTTTTTGTGCAATTAAGTGAATTATTCAACAGTCTGATATGAAAAAGGATTCCTTGAAGGTGATTTACCCACTTTATTTAATGGTCTTTATAATGACGAAACTCTTATAATTCTACCTTATAATTGGCCTCAGGCGTTCTTCTCCTTTGTTAGATAACCTCAGTCCTTCAGCGTCCTTTGTTAATTGGTAAATTTCCGAAAATCTTCGAATCCAAGAATTATGGATTAATTCCGAAGGGAATAAACACTTGGAAGACGAACGATAACGCGGTCAATAAAGATTACATTGAATGGCATCCTCTAGTAGCTTATTGTAAATTTTACCTGCCGTATCTGGTCGGGTCCAAAACACAGTCTGTCCAAATTATCGTCGGCCGATTTGGCCTGCAGCTAAACGATTAGAACTCAACTATTAAGTTAATTTTGTGGCGAGATGTAACAATAAAAAACTGAACCCAATTTTGTGAGCCCGACAAAAACTAGATGGACAAAAGTCGATTTAGAATAGGATTTCGTAGTCGCTCTTGTTTTTTGGCCGTCAAAACAAAGCTACCTGGACTTTTGAGCGCAGTTATTGCATGAAATAGGACGAAATGATCTGCAAACTTTTTGCTCTTCGTCAAAGGCAGCTGCTCCTGCTCTTCATTCTCTGCAAAGTTAGCAAAGTCAATCGGAAGAAAATCAAACAATATTGAATTCTCCAAAGCTTTTTCATGTATTTGTCTTGATATTAATATACGGTCAAAAGTGGAAATTTTTCCATGTTTGGTTCCTTTTATCTCAAAAACTAAGAGACGTGTAGAGCCGAGTGTAGAGCCACAAATATGTTGGAAATTTTTCTCCGCTAGGAAGCACTGTTCTTGACATTTAAAAAAAAAGTCCACTGCCACGAGTTCAGATTGCAAAAATTCCTGTCCACACCCCTTTCGCTGAATAAGTTAGGTTCATTCGAAAAAAACCGAGAAAAAAACACAAAGGTTTCTACAGGGCGTGCCCTAGACGATATCAATTTTGAATTGTAAATTTCCTCTGAAGTACCCGAACAATATAAAGTGCTCTGTCAAGTGCTTCAGTCAATGGGTATAAGGCGTGTCAACAGATTTAGAATGAGTGTAATGATACTTGAGTGTAGGCAGATGTTGAATTATCCGAGTACTCATATCTTGAAAGCATAAATATGATACCAAAGAACTGTTATGATTTTTGGAGCACTTATGTTGGTATTTGTATTTTACCGGCGACATATTTGGTTAATGGGATTGAATTTGAAAGTATTTCAGGACTGAAATCGAAAAAAATAAAACGAAATCTGAATAGACAGTGAGAAATAGAAAATTTGAATGTTACGATGTTGAGTCAAGAAGAGGGGTTTTTCAAGACATTCATGATACTTGGCGTACAAATACTATTATTATACAGGGTATTTGGAGGGTGAGTAGCCATAGGTTCCACCTAATAAAATAACATTTTGCCCAAAGTTCAAGGTGTTATAATTTTTTTGCCATTTTTCTAGGAATTACCCATTCTTCTCATTAAAATCTTGAATTGTTTTTAATTTAATGCTCGAGGTGCCTATAAAATGATTTATTTTTTTAGTCTAGTCTTGTCTTATTCAGATTGAATCATAATTTCATACAAACGTCTTCAAAAAACCTGACAGCGTCGTATCAAACAGAATGAAAAAAAAATAGTGTTGTGTCCACTTTACAAAGTGAAATAAAAAAAATTCACATAGTTGTGGGGTTTTAAAATGGTTTTAAAAACTTCTCTAGTTAATACTCTTTGCAATGGTATGTAACATGTACCATTAATAATCAGATAACTCAACAAAAAACCGTTTTGTCTTCAAGGATGCCTTAAAAGGGTGACGACAAAACTATTCCATTGAGCTGGTAAAATCTTTTATCTCATTCTAACACAGCTAAAAATAGCGTGCTCTCTCTATCATCGGTTGACAATACTCCTCGAGCATTAAATTTAAAAAAATTCAAGATTTTAATGAGAAAAATGGGAAATTTGTAGAAAAATGGCAAAAAAATTATAACACCTTGAACTTTGGGCAAAATGTTATTTTATTAGGTGCAACAAGTAGCCAAGAGCATCACATATCCACCATTTACCTATGGCTACTCACCCTCCAAACACCCTGTATATTCATTCTAAAAATGAGGGGAGAGTACCTAATTAAAAATATTTTTGTGTCAGAACTTTCCTTCAACAATTCGAAATGTGCTCTATATACTCAAGATACAGAAAACCTCGCAGAAAACTGATTCGGTGCTTTTAATATTGACAATCAAAAAAATCGATGATAGTGTTCACACAGAATCTTAGTCGAGTCAGGTTTTAACACCGTCTAAGTCTGTTCAGCCGAAAAATGGGGAATGAAAATGTCAAACGTGAATGAGACCCCATTGTGCGAAAGTTTTCCTTCATCCCCAGAATACTCGATATTAATAAGATGTCTGCCGACTCCAGCTCATATTTATTCAGGTCGCACTCACTCATTTCGAGGTATTTCCCCGGAGACTGGTAGGGGAAAGGGGAGTAAGTTGACGAAGTAGATAAGATGACGAAGTCGCTAAAACAAAGCAGTGGCAACGCTCAAAGCAATGGCGATCATGTCAAAACATCTGTTTTGGTGCGTTTAACCAACCTAATTGGTTTGCCGCCAAAAGTAGATCATCAGTTTGGCTACAAACATCGAAGGGTGTAACACGTGTCCTGCGTTATAATTTTAGTGATCGCGAAAATAACCTCTACAAGTGGCTGGATAAGTGTTATCATTCTATCTATCGTTATAAGCTATTCATGCATGTTCAAACTGTGATTTAGGAAACGAATTAACAAAACAGTTCATTTACTTTTGTTGTTACCAACGTTTTTGTTTGAAATAGCTTAGGAGGGTAAGTTGGCGAAAAACAAAGTAGATAAGATGACGAATTCGTTAACTTACCCGCGATCATTTACTTTGATATTTTATGATTTTTGTGGGGTTTTTAGCTTATAAAAATGGGCAGAAAATATGTTCGCACAACAAATCGACAATCTTGGACAAAAGAGGATATGACTAAAGCATTTAGCGATTATGTCAGAGATAGCCATAAAAGTGTGAATTCGACAGCTAAGAGTTATAACATACCAGAACCAACACTACTAAGATATTTACAGAAATATTCCGATGAGGGTTCTTACAATACAGCACTTCAACTTCTGTAGTAAACATGCCATCAACTTCAACTTGTAATTTAGTGAAGCCACCACGAACCCCAACCAAGAAAATCCAAACGACAATTGGATTACCTCCTCTACCCCAAGCAATCAAAACAAATAGACATTGTAGAAAAAAACAAAGAAGAAAGACAAAAGGAAAAACTAGACAAAGAACAAAAAAAAATTGAAGTCACTCGAAAAGCTACAGAAACTAAAAACCACAAAAAAAATACAGATTGAAAAAAATATGAGAAAAAAATAAACGAAGCAAAACACAAAACGACTATTATTCGATTCTTCTTCAGAGAGTTCAATAGAAATACCTTATCATGACAGTGAAAACGATATAGATCCAGAGAATGAGGAAGACCATAAAATGTGTTTGATTTGCAATGAAGAAGGCAAAAATAACGAGTTATGGTTTCGATGTGACACTTGCTCTGAATGTGCTCATTCTGAATGCACAGATCTAAACTGAAGAGAAGCTAAGGTCAAACTATGGGTGTGCGACTTTTGTTATAATTAGAATTAAGAATAAAAAACTATTTTTGCTAACTTACAACTGTCTAGTACTTAATAAAAATACTTTTTCATTTATCTCTTTTGCGTTTTTCAAGTTTGTTTTTTTAATTTTAATATATATTGTTTTGTTTTAGTTAGTTATTTTTCTTTCGTCAACTTACCCCATACAGTTCGTCAACTTATCAACGCTTGTGGGTAAGATGACGAACATTGCCTCTTTTAAAAAAAGATTATTTGCCAAAAAATGTGTTCAGCTGGAGCTATGATATTTTGTGAGTCTATTACTGTGTTAAGTAGAGTTCAAAATATCAATAAATAAAAATTATCAATATGCAAAAGAAAGCGTAATTTGGATATTAGCCTTAAGTTCGCCAACTTACCCCCCTTTCCCCTACTGATTAAAAAAAATGACATCCGAGCCGTTCGTTCATCATCAGAGATTCCACAGTTGACCCGAAATTTCATTTCCGTCCTCTGAATAATGAAATAGCAAAACGTGTCGAGGAGAGGAGGGAGCGAGACCAGGGGAGTTGTATAAAGTCATCTTCAATATATATTTAAATTTAAATACCCCATGGAATTTCCATTTTCCCCTACAGGTCTACCCTAGGGTAAGTCTGCTGCATTTTCATGCACGAAATTCTGGGATCAATCAAGCATTCTGTGGAGGAAACAGGGGAATTGTCCAGTTGATTTCGGTATCATTCAGATCGCGAAGGGGGAATATTGTCGGCCGGGAATGCACCATTGTGACTTGTTCTATTGTGACAGGATCGGGAAATAATAAAATTGATGTCCAAGTAGAACACGATATTTTTACATGAACACTATTTTTTCTTCTTGAATATTTTACGTTCAGAAACCAAAGAGAACGTCAATAATTCCAAATTGGGGCAAATAAATGAAGAGCAAACACAAATGCGTCGAATTTCAACAAACCAATATTGACCAGAACCTAACTATCTATTTAATACAGCAACATTCATTCCTCTACTTCCCAATCAGAATTACCAAAACAAACACCAACCTTCCAGTTGGGTTTGTTTGAACAAGTCAGTCTGAAACGTCAGACAAATATTGCCCGGTTCGATTTTTAAAAGTCGAATGAACACATTTGAAAAAACAACAAACACAAGTCACTTATGAGATCCGAAACTCCTTGCTTGAAATAGAAGTTCGTATAGAGGTGGTAAGTAGTGCATTTCTCTTTTTTAAGTCTCGAATTGTATATTTGGTGATTCATCCGAGGATTTGAGCTATGATAATCCCAGAGAATTGTACCAATTCGAAACGTCCACTGAGCGAAGTAATAAATAAAATTGTGTGCCTAAGAACACTCTGTAAAAAGTTCCATCCGCAAATAAAAAAGGTCATCGATAACGTCCGATCTCCAAATGAGAAGACAAAAGAATAATACTCCGGTAATCAAGAGCACCTGTCTCCTCTCAGATCTCCGGAATGATTCAGCAGCAATGATGGAAACAGTCACGAAAAGCAGGGAGATAATCTGATCCGAGGAATACTGGATTATAATCGGTTACGATGGTTTGCCGAGATGATCTTACTTCACGAAGAAGAATCTGATTTAGAATCGACGGAGACAAAAAGGAAGATATTTTCCCATGGCTCTAATTGGAACACGAATCAGATGAGATGGAATGGAAACGGATTATCTAGCGATCTTTTTCACCGAGAAATAGGCCTTTGTCGGGCATCGATTTGGGATTTGGCCGAGGATTTGGCTCTGATCAGTACGAACTATGGCCAACAAGGGTTGTTTAGGAAGGTCATGTGCGAAATTATTCAGGGATACATCGAATTCCCGCAAGAAAAAAATAGGAATTAACCTCGGGATCAACTATACAATAATGTGTTAAATGTCCTATGAGTCTTACCAAGACAAAATGCCAAAATGGAAATCTAGAGAGCCAAAAGACCAATTGTCGTTAAAAATTTGATAGAACACAGCCTTGTCCTCATAAGAAGCTTATGGAAAGCTGGAAATCAAGTGATAAGGTGCACCCAGATCTTATCCACATAGCTAATCGATAATGAGCACTATTTGAAAATTTTCTGATGAGTGATTCGATAAGAAAACTACTATCTCGATATGAAAGAAGACTGCTTCATGAATTGAAATTATTATAACTTCGAAAGAAGCTGCACCTCACGTTTGAAGTCTACAAAACTTTCGTCTAATGACTAGCCCTAATGAGATTCGACCTCATTACTGAGTTTCGATATATCGGAATTCGAAGCATCTTCTGATATCTACTGAATGACGTCTACTTGATCTCATAGAGGCTCTTTTCCAATATACCCCAGAAGATTCAATTAGAACTTTTTCATATCATAGAAGTTGCAACTCAACTTCAGCAGATGAATAAAATTGAAGAGATTCACCCGGAAGTTCTGAAACTTCAACTAACGACGTAATTGAAAATTTTTCGACTACTTCGTTATCAACCGATTCATTTCAGGTTTTTGCCCGGGATTATCGACTCATTTCCCAACCCCTGCACTCTGAGAAAAGTAGAAGAAAAGTGGAGGAAACCTGGCATTTGAATCATGATGCAGGAGCAAGGTATATGGGTGAACTTTAGGACATGATCTTTATAGACCAAACAAAGCCAGCACGGAAAGTAAAAAATGCCATTGTTCAACTTAAGCGTGTTTCAAAACAGAACAATTGAATGTCACTATATTCGCAAGGTGACTTGCCCGGTTTAGCCCTGAGGTGATGACAACAATTGAACCACCGATAGAGCAAGGACCGCATACACAAATATGGTCTTCAAGCAACTCTACCCCAACCCTGCGATTTGAACTTGAACCTTGCAGCGTCCGTTTATATTGGCTGAGTCCCCGAAGTCTTGGTGGAATTGGTGAAGTACTTACCCTTTCCAAGCAGGTCGCCCTGCATTGAGCGACCCTCAAAGGGCTCCCCACATCCTGTTCCCCACCAATGAAAATACCCCTGCAGGAAGCAAGAGTTGCGAAGCTAACGAAAAGTCTCCACATCATTGCCATTCTTCTGTTTCTATTCTAAACGGGAATAAAATTACTAATCGAGAATCCTTCAGTAGAGCCGCACACACAGACAGCTGTCGCACAACACAAAATCAAAAACACACAAAAAAACAGGTAGAATGGGAAAACTAAAAATACATGGAAAGGGATATTTGCACTACGTTGCCGATATGCCGCATCGAAAGACTGAATTGGTATCGATAGTTAAAGCGCGATCTTTGGCTTGGCTCTCTGTTCTGCCGCAAGAGGAACACAACCAATCTCGATGCGTTCCAAACTGAACTAACTTTATTCTGTGCGCTCCGGTGTAGCCGGAGCGATCCACATGCTCCGAGTGAGGTGTTCGGGTGGGATCGGGGAGCTTCGGACGATCACGTCTTTTGGTCCCCACAAGGGTGAAAAGGGGTAGAAACTCTCCTATGGATTGCATATAACAATGCCTCTCAGCCTTCCTTTTTTTAGTGGCTATGTCGGTATTTGCTAAGGTCTGATGGACAATGACGATACACCAGTATTAGGAAGGGCACTCTCGCGAAAACGTAATTTTTTCGAACTCCGAGAGGGTTGAGATCCGTGTGATATGTCGAGTAGTTTGCCCTAGTTTTGGAGAGAGGAATTACAACTTAGTTTGGATGCCGAAACTGAAGCCCCCCAAATAATCTGCTTATACATAGATACAATATCGAAGATTATAAAATTGAATCCAATCAGAATTGGACAAGTGAGGTTATTTTGCAGAAATCAAACTATCCGCCATCTTGAATTTATTAATTCTCACCGAAAAAATCGTAATTTTTTTCGTAATCCATTATCTCGGACTAAAAAAACTGATATATAACATTTTTCAATATAATGGACCTATTACTAACGTCCGCCATCTTGATTTAATGAATCTGTTCAGAAAATTGCAAAGTCCGTTAACGAAAACACCACAAACATTCGTCCGCCATTTTGTAACAACCATTCTGCAGCCGTCGTGATTATCATGATCAAACTCCTAATCTCCGACCTCAAAAACCCCTACAAACCCATTTACAGAAGAATCAGGCCACAAACTCAAAATATCGTCCGCCATCTTGAAGCTGCCATCTTGATTTCAGGAGTTCTGAGAAAGAAACCATTTCTTCATGGCCCGAAACCCCCACTCCTAAATTTTCAACATATTCGCGCATTGATCTCAATACCAAATTACCCAGTCGATACTTCGGAGTCGCCATCTTGAACTTATTGGTTTTGATAGCATAGTCATGATTTTCGATCAAACTTTCAATATCCAGCCTCAAAAACTTCTACACACTAATTTTCAATAGAATCAGTCCATCATACAGAAATTCTTCGGCCATCTTGAAGTGTCCATCTTGATTTTATGAATTTCGACAAAGAAATCATAATTTCCTAGCCTGAAAACCCCCCCTCACCATTATTTTATCCAAAATAAAAAATGCCCTCACACAAGTTTTGAGGAGTAGGTATCGGTTATTAAACACGAAACTCGTTAGCCATCTTGGATTCGCCATTTTGATTTATCTTCAAAATAAATTTCAAAATTCATTGTCAAAGGATCTATGAGCCCATATCTCAAGACAACTAGACTCCAGGTTTGACCTTAATATACATAGATTCCTCTACATACATTGCAAATTAATTAACAATAATGCAAATGAATAAAAGATAAAGAAAAAAGTACTTGTCTAACGTCAACGTAAAATATAATTGTATTCCTTATGGGAGCTGTTTTGATTGATGCGAAACATTTCAAACTAAGTTATAACCGTTTAAAAAAAATTTGAATTAAAGTTTCAAATAAATGTTTCCCTTATGGAAGAACTCAGAATAAAGGAATTTGGCAGTTAACTGGTTTTTAGCGGTTTTAAACCACTGAAATGAAAGAATCTTATCTCTAAAATAAATAAAATCAGAGAAATACAAAATACACTTAATTTTGGTCAACGAATATTAGCATCTGTATAGTCAGATTTGAAAATTTTAAATTTTGATCACTACATATTATTATAATAAATAGACTGTAATCGTGTCAATGGCCCAATAGACCAGGGCCGAAACCTTCAAAAATTGTAAAAAGTGAAAAAAAATTACAGTAGGATGAAACCGATTAGAAAAGGAGGGGAATATGATCAAAATGAAAGTAAAAATAAATTACGGTCGATCCGAGTTCGGGAAGTGGGAGGGGTGAGTTTTTAAGGGTGAAAAATGGTTTTCCTTGATTTCCGGCAAAACCACAAGTCCTATGGAAAAAAGTTAAAAGGCAAAGTTGTAGGTAATAAAAAGATCTACAACTTTTGTGTTCGCAATTTTTTCACATTACCTCAAAATTTAGGTGAAAAATTCAAAAAACCAAGTTTTTGGTTTTTTATTTATATCTTTTTCAAAAAAAAATTTGTTTCTACGAAATTTTGTGAAAACTTACCTTATTATGTCCCAAATACACTGTAATTTATTAGATTCAAAATATTTATGTTTTCGCCTTATTTTAACTTAATATCAAAAAAGCCCCCTAATTTTCAATCGAAAATTCTGACGTCAAAATATCAGCTTTTTTCAAAAAGTTCAGGGGCTTTTTCTTCATTGAAATATCTTCTTTCTGATGGTGTAAAAAAAAATATACAGTACTATAGGAAATGTTCTCAGAAAATGCAAAAAATTGAAAAAACTCAAATTCGAATTTTTTTTTAATCATTATGTACAATTTTGAGGTATTTATTAAAATTTACTCTTTAATTACTCAAAAAACGTAAGATTTCCTGTTTCATTTATAAACGAAAAAATTGCAAATTGAAATATACTTCTATAATTAACAAAAAAATAAGTTAATAAAGTTAATATTTAATAAGACATCTACAATATTTTGAAAAAGTTGTAGAATCTTGTTTAAATAATATTTTTAGATGACTATTTATTGCTGTTTTAAGATAATTCATATACCTGAGTGACCTTTGGTTAATTTTTAACCCATTGTAAGTTATTTCATAGATACCTAAGTGGGGACTGAGTTACACTAATGGTGGGTTTCATAAATCGTTGATTGAACAAATCACAGAATTATTCGACGAAATTGTCAAATCAACCAATAGGATTTCTAATTTTCGAAATTTTTAGCATACAATTGCTTGATTGAGTGAGTTGTGAGAAATTTACTTTATTCAAAAAATTGTTTGGAATCTACATAGCAAGGTAAATACTATCTGTATTTTAATCAGCGTGGCATTATGCCCAAATTTACAGAAAAGGATTTAATTCCGGAAGTATTGCTCAAAACTATTTGCTGCAGCTGTGAAACTGGATGTAACAGTTTGAAATGTGGCTGCCGAAAACATGGTTTAAAATGCACAAATTTATGCACTGATTGTCATGGTTCTGAAAATTGCTCCAATATAGAAGAAAAAATCTATGAGGAAGTAAATGATTCAGATGAAATTGTGGAAGAAGAAACAATGCAGACTGGAAATAACATTGGAGACGAAAATGATGGTCTTGAAGATTTCGACGATCAACTAGAGTTGGAAAGGTTTTTCGAATCTGACGATGAAGAAATGCCTTCGAAGAGACAAAAACTAATGAATAACTGATTAGAATTTCAGATAAGGTATTCATGAATAACAAGATTAACGTTTTTGAAAAAAATAAAAATAAAATGGGTAATCAGAATTAAGTATCTAAATTCAATAGTACGATTCACCTGTATATTTATATTGTATAAGATTTTCTATGACATGAATGTAATTCGAATTAAATAAATGAACTCTTTATCCTAAAAAAAATGCAGCAATCACATTTTTTTGATGAAATTGTACATAGTGATTAAAAAAAATTCGAATTTGAGTTTTTTCAATTTTTTGCATTTTCTGAGAACACTCCTTATAGTAATGTATATTTTTTTCACACCATCAGAAAGTAGATATTTCAACGAACAAAAAGCCCCCAAACTTTTTGAAAAAAGCTGATATTTTGACGTCAGAATTTTTGATTGAAAATTAGGGTGCTTTTTTGATATTAAATTAAAATAAGACGAAAACATGAATATTTTAAATCAAATAAATTACAGTGTATTTGGGATATAATAAGGTAAGTTTTCACCAAATTTCGTAGAAAAAATTTTTTTTTTTAAAAAGATATAAATAAAAAACCTAAAACTTGGTTTTTTGAAATTTTCATATAAATTTAGAGGTTGTGTGAAAAAATTGCAAATACAAAAGTTGTAGATCTTTTCATTACCTACAACTTTGCCATTTTAACTTTTTTCCATAGGACTTGTAGTTTTGCCGGAAATCAAGGAAAACCATTTTTCACCCTTAAAAACTCACCCCCTTCCACTTCCCGGACTCGGATCGACCGTAATTTATTTTTCCTTTCATTTTGATCATATTCCCCTCCTTTTTTAATGGGTTTCATCCTACTGTAATTTTTTTTTTGTTTCAAAAATTATCGACCCTGGTCTACAACAAGTCGAGACACTTTAATTTAATAAAAAAAAATATACATATTTGCACCTTTGTAAATTTATGCTAAGAGAGTCTGAGGATTTTGAGATCACATTAACGATTTTATGAGAAATAGTTATAATTGAATTATTTGATTTTACAAACAATTTTTCAAAAGAAACAACGACGATGCAATTCTCATGCGAAATAATGTAGGGGTTGATTTTTTCAACTTCTTCTGATCATAAGAATTCTCAGAATCCGCCATTTGATTAGCATCAGTTATCTGTCGAATAACGTTTCTCCAAATAATGAAGATATTGTAGAAGTATTTTCCCATATTACAGCACAGAATTATATGAAACAAGTTCTTTTCAGAAATTCAATCAAATAATGAGAAGGTGTTATAAAATTAAAGAATTAACTTGTAAAGAGTTCATTAAAAACAGAATAACAGCAATGCCATGAAAAATTTAGTAGTTCCTTAAAAAAAAAATCCAACTTGACATCAAATAAAACCGTTTGAATTCATGTGAGCCTCAAGCAATGGTATGATCCTATACCTAATTTTAAAAGGGTCAGATTAATAATGAAGATGAACCTCGAACGAATCTGCTTCTCACATATCAAAATATTACGAATGAAATAATTTATGGCCAACTCATCATGACACAGTACCAAGATTAATTAAACTGGACGATATTGTCATAAGGTCGAATACCAGTTCAACAGCATTATTGCTGTTAAAATTATTATCGTCAATTAAAACAACACCAATTATTCAATTTAACAGCCGCTATAGCAATTAACAATTAGTCTTATCGTTCACAATCTTGTATCCTTTTGGTGTAACGCATAATTCAGTATTATTAGTGATAGGGACTTTCATCTTCCTACATTCATGAGTGTTGACATTTTCATAACTGATACGACTTCATTCAGTTAAATATTTTCATTTAAACCACCCTAGTTAGATTATTATGACTTGAGAGATATTTTGAATTTTTCGTGACATTTCTATTTAATGTATTGATTCCGGAAAAGGATTTGTACCATTAAAAATGGCTGACTCACCCTCCTCACCCTCTAACGAATTAAAAACAGCTTACCTGAAGAATAAATTATAGTAATTTATGCCCTTTGTGAATCACAGATACTCATTACTCACTTGGAAAAGAGAAACTATTGATTCAGGGTTGACTGAGTCAAAACTCAAATGTGACCTTTGAATTTATCTATTGAATATGGGAATATGGCCCCCCTCAAATCCTTGGGGAGAATTCATCCCTTAGTATTTCGTAATTTTGAATTCTAGAATAAAGAAAAATTCAATAAAAGCTTAAACTCGGTCATCTACGAATTTTCAGGCTTCAAAGTAGGTCCAAACTATGTATGTCTTATGATGTACCAGTAAAAGGCCTTAATTAGTAGAGAATTTTCGTTTTCTCATTCTCGAATCATAGAATGAGAACTAGTGAACATCGTTCATATTATTTCTGCTGTTTGTTCCAGCATACATCGAGTGAAAGCCCAGTGTGGGGCATCCATTATATCCGTTGTTATTTTCAGTAGCCGTGACCTTGAACGGCATGATAAACACGGTAATAAAGAACGAAAGAACAACCTAGTGAATCCGATGCTGTGAAACCAGAGTTTGATTCTTTTCCGTTACCACGTCGACTTAATTCGACCTGGACCGTCCTACCTTTAATTTAAAAATAAATAATTCAGAGACTGTCGCGCTAGTAGTAGGTACATCCGTGCGTATCGCCCCAAGGCCCGAAATGGAATCACTTTTTATAGCGTCTCTATCTTATCAAAATGCAAAGTGGACAAGACGTTACTGCTTATAAGCTCAGCTACTACCACGGAGCAGGAGACCTGGATGGGGTTCTGAGTAGACAGAGGCGGATCGGCTAGATTTGCCTCGACCCAAGACGGTACGAATGGAATTTAACATTGTCAATACAGATAAAACATAGTTATCAATACTGTAGAACTTCAAGAAACATAAGTTATATTCGCATGGCTGATTATCAGTATCTCCTCCGAACGTTTGGTCGTTCGGCTCGAAGGACCGATGTTCCTCGATAACAATTTCTGAGGCCGCCCCTGCACGCACCGTGGGGGCGTAAATGCAACCACTCCGTCTCGAAAATATCACACATAAAATCGATGTTTTCAATAATCCAAGCGAGGTTTAATGGTTTCTTACAAACAATGGTGACAATTTCGTTTTGTGTGGTTTCGTCTGGATCTTGAGGAATCGTTGGCCTGAACGTCGTGGGACGGGTGTTTTGTAAAACAAACACGTGTTCTGAAACGAGAATGATTCATTTTGAGAAACACAAAATGAAACGGACTACCCGGGAATCTCGTCACGCATTTTAACCACGTGTTTTCAAGTTTTGATGCGAATTCTGACTGGCAGCGCCATCAGATATGCATAGAAATATGTATGGTTTCGTGACTTATTTTTTTTAGGAAATTTGTTGTGTCGCAATGCACAAATTACTTGAACTACTCGAAGAGCATGCCTCGGATCTGTATGCAGAGTTCTCTAAATGATATTTGAGAATCTGACAACGTCTACACCAAATCTGATATCTTACCATTCCTACCCTAACTTTAGAATCGATCAAAGATTTTTTTGTAATGTATTGAGTATTGACTCTAAATAATGCTGGATATATGAATGAGTAGCGATTGCATATGAGGCATGTTCGGGTTACCAAAAAAAATATGAAAAAATAAGTTCACAAACTCAACTTGGGGATAATGAAGAAATTATGTATTTTGGTGTACTGAGTCACAATTAAGAAATAATAACTTAGAGGTGTTCACATCCATATCAAAACGCACTTCTGAACGTATGAATTTCCAAAACTTCACTTGGTCTTTCGAATGGAGTGAAACCTTGCTGATTTCGCAGCAGTCGAACCATTTTTCTCAGTAGCACTAAATCCAGATTCAGAATTACATTAAAGGTACATTGCTTATTTACTTCTTCTGAAAAATGGCTGTAGCTTATATATCTCCCCCTCTCTCTCTACAAACACATAGGCTATATTTCTCACACGCACATAACGAACCATTATCGTTACTTCGATGCCAATGTTTCAAGATAATGGCATCAACTTCTGTATTAAAAATGAACCGTGGGCAGCCAGTATATCCACCATATCGTCCTTTCTTTTCTTCTGTCTCTCAACATACAACATATTTATTTATAACTGGATAAAGTCCGTCGGCACTCATATAAAATTGAAGGGGATTATGTACGGGAGAAGACTTTCAAACAGGTTTCCTCTCATCATCGTAGATGAAAGTAAATCCTGGTGCCTACGTGAAACTTTTTTCAAGAAACTTTGATGTTTTGATTATAATGTCATTTTATTGCCTGAGGTTTCCTATTTTTGTTCTATTTCTATACTATACTGAAATGGTAACTCTGTCGAAAAATTGGGTCCAGAAGAATCTTGAAGAAGCTGCGATACAGTGAGGAAATTTTTTTACGGACGTAAAGAAGAATAATCAGTTCATACGTTGGTGATATTTTCAATTCTCTAGGAGATTCGAAAATATACGGAAAAAAGGACAATTTCCAACTCGATATTTTCAGATATCTACCGAGAAGTATAACAAAAATAGGTATATTTAGGGTCTCTACTACTAATTATAACTAGTGAGCCAGGTAGATTAGTATTTTGGCATGTTTTCAACTCGTAAATAAAAACGAATCAGATACGTGTTCATTAAGAAAAGAGTGCCTAAAATGACAATTATTAACTGTCAAAACTACAAGAAGAGCTCGTAGAAGACCCTGAGAAGGACTGGGATATCCATTCACAGCAGGATATATACAGGATGCTCGTATGGACCGCCGAGATCGAAGCTTATACTGGAAAGAAGATCAAAGGAAGAATACCCTCTTGTCAATCAGATTTTGGCGTGATTCTCCCGTACATCACATGGACCAAGCGGCCCAGCCCCATAAAATTGAGTGTCGTTGTTGGAGTGACCGTTCGGGGGCCTACTAGAATTATTCATATAGATAAGAACGTTGAGTGACAAATTATTAGTGAATATGTGGCCACAGGTAGTATCGAGATTCCTTATCCTCGCTGGATCGACTATTGACGTTTTCACATAATTATACCCCATTAATCTGCATATCTTTGCCATTAGCCTGTTCGGACTGTTATCGCAATCAAGATGATCTCTAGAGGCGGTCCTCACCTCATTTTTTCGTTTTTCGTGGGTTGGGTCCAGCGTATTCTCTCATTTCGCAATATGACACTGCACGGTACTTACGAGAGCAGTTGATCTGGTTTCGGTGTGGATTATGTTCGATGAACTGAGGTAGGGGGAATCTTGAGTACCAGGGAACGCCTTTTGATACAACTGAGCTTTTTTCCTCATTCATAAAATTTATATCAAATACATTTATTCCAGTATCGATTGATGATTAATGATTTTTATCTCCTCCAAAGTATTGGTTATCCGGCCCGAAGGACCAAATGTTCAAAATCATGGTTGGAGAAGGGGAAATAAAAACACTGAACATTGTTTAGAATCACATGAATGATTCATACGCATGAAGGTGCAATAGTAATAAAAATGCACTATATATTAACGTGAACTAAATCAAAAATTAAATACACTGCTCCACAAGAGTTAGGGATGTCGTATTCAATCGTTTTAAGTATGTAATCTTCGAGAAAATGACTGTAAAATCATTTAAAACTCAATAACAACTTGAATCGATCTGGTCGCCTTTTTTCTGAAGTTTGGTTCTTTGCATATGCTTCATGAATGTTCTTATTTTGAAATGAAGTCAGTTTATCAACGGCTTCGATTTGAAAGGAGTTTTCTGAAAATGCTAAGACGTAAATTAACAAACGCTGAGGCTAATAGGGCTATCGGAATGCTACAGGGTGGCCTAACTCAGGTTGTTGTAGCGGAAAGGCTCCAAGTCAGCCAAAGTGTGATATCTCGACTTTGGAATAGGTTCAGGGAGACAGGTTCCGTGTTGGAAAGACCAATAAGGCTTGGTGGGCGACGAAAAACAACACCTGCTCAGGATCGTTTCATCACCGTTTCGGCGAGAAGAAACCCTACGTGTAGAATGCTACGGAATACTCTTCAAAATGCAAATGGGGTCCAAGTTTCCATCGAAACCATCAGACGACGTTTGAGAGAGGTGAATCTAAATTCTAGACGTCCATTAAGAGGAGTTCCATTAACACGTGACCATAAGCGTCAAAGACTGGAATGGGCAAGGCAACATATCAATTGGAACGATCAATGGCGTAGTGTCCTTTTCACTGATGAATCAAGATATGGACGATTTTCAGATTTTCGAAGAATAAGGGTATGAACAATCCCACGCATACCCCGTAATCGTCGCTATGTCCAACAAGTCCATCCATTCCGAGGGGGTAGTTATTGTATGGGCCGGGATATGTTTCAACGGGCGCACAGATCTTCACATTTGTCCTGGGAATATGACCGCCTTACACTATAGGGAGCATGTCATTGACAATGTTGTGCCAAAATTTCACGCTGCTATTGGTGAAACTTTTCAATATCTAGACGATAACGCTAGACCGCACCGTGCAGCCATAGTTGAGAATGCGCGCGAGGAGCTTGGTATTCCACATTTACCAATACCTCCGCACTCACCAGATTTGAATTGCATAGAACATGCATGGGATATGCTCCAAAGAAGATTAGATAATCATCAACCTACCCCAGAATCCTTAAATGATCTGAGAGAGCTTCTGCCCCGTTTATGGAACCAAATTCTTCAAGAAATGTTCAACAACCTCGTGTGTAGTATGCAAAGAAGATGTCAAGCTGTTATTGATGCCCGTGGAGGCTATACATTGTATGTGTAGTCTCAAAATGCTTGAATTCTTCGGGAATAAAATTTCGTTATTTTACTCGATTTTTCTTAACCACCCTGTATACGCTGCAGACCTACAGGCTAAAATTAATTTGCAACTTGAAATCATATTAATATGAATTTCCATCACGAAAATCTTATTTTAACTATATTTTTTTGCAATTTAAGTCAGAATCCCTAACTCATGTGGAGCAGTTTATTTGAATTTGAGGTCCTATTTATAAACTAGATAAACAAAAACCAATATCGGTGTCTTATCGTTTTAGTGTTAGAGGGTGGTTTTTGTGAATGTGCATTTTAGAAAAGTGGCCAATGGAATAAATGTTGCTTTGAAACATCCAGCAACTACTATTTCAAATGGAATTCCACAATTCAATCTTGAACTGATTTAACTGATTGTAATTCAGTTAGTCCTGCTATTCATTTTCTCGAATTCTTGGTCGAACTAGGAGCTACTGAAGTAACATCAAAACAAGCTAGACTGAATATCAAACAGTCCAATTTTCATGTGTGGTTTATAAGGCCGAGTTTATTGATGCGATGATATTCGGAACTATAAATCTGAGATAAGCATCTCGGACATGGTCTCCTGATGGACAAAACAAGGTGTTTCTCGGAATGCCTTGGGTGTGATTTGAATTTAACGTTTAAATGTATAAACGATAAAAGGCCATTAATATGCAGAGTCGTTCTTCAATACAAATAAATGTTCACTACATGGTCTCGACCATAAACGTGAAAATATCGAAGTTATCTTCTCTGCCATCGGGTTTTCGTCTCATAAAATGGTCAAAGATCCCCTCGTAGTAGGAATAATAAAAACTATAATGCTAGTGATACGATTGAATACACAAAACCAAACTTTTAAGGAAGTATTCCACATGGTATGATTTATTTAAAAATCGATTCTTTCCTTTGAGATTCAGAAAGATTCAGACAGTGTTGGACACCAAATTCAGTGAGACTTTTAATTTTTCATAATTGGTTATGTACAGCTAAGTCCCTTTCTTTTGGGCATTCATGCCCCACTTTTTTCGAGTTGTGATAGACAGGATGCGATCTGGGCTGAATAAAACTCAATTTGCCTGAAAGTATTCCGAGTCAAACCATTATTCAGCAACAAAGCAAAGACGACTGACATTTCCTATGAGATTGCAAATAAAACCATTCCACAATTTCATCAAGCAGGCAACTACACGAATCTAGATATTCTTCCATTACGCCCGAAGATGTTATTATGGGACACCCATCATTACCGCCGGCTGACAAGATAGAAAAACCACTCATTAAATGCGCAATGTAATTTCTTGATGCATTTCGAAACGGAGGGAATTGCAAGTGACTGTTTCGTCTCTCCATGGCATAAACTTTAATTCAATTCAAACTAGTTTTAATTGTGCTGCCACAATTATATTATGCGGAACAATTAACGGGCAAACCGCCACCGTAATGATTTCTGCGCATAGGCGTAGCTTGGAGTCAGTCCGACGGGAGTTTTCACATTGGGGATTACAGAAGATTATTATTTTGATGAATAAAAATAACAAAGCGAACATTTGTGAAAATTGCCAGTTGTAAAAGCAATGTTCTCTATCGAAGCTGGCGATTTCGTTTGTTTTCATTAAGTCAGAAATAGGTCTCATCATTGAACAAAATCCTTCATCGGATCTTCATTGAGTTGTTTCACAGCCAAGGCACTGAAATCTTGCTTCATAGATCTCTGATTTTAGTAACACAATTTGGGTGCACTTTGAACACCTTTTGTTGATGTAATTTCATAAAACGATATTTTGAAATAAACTGCTCCACATGAGTTAGGGATATTGACTTAAATTGCAAAAAAATATAGTTAAAATAAGATTTTGGTGATGAAAATTCATATTAATATGATTTCAAGTTGCAAATTAAATTCAGCCTGTAGGTCTGCAGCGTATACAGGATGGTTAAGAAAAGTCGAGTAAAATAACGAAATTTTATTCCCAGAGAATTCAAGCATTTTAAGACCATCAATACAATGTATGGCCTCCACGGGCATCAACAACAGCTTGACATCTTCTTTGCATACTACACACGAGGTTCTTTGAACATTTCTTGAGAATTTGGTTCCATAAACGGGGCAGAAGCTCTCTCAGATCATTAAAGGATTCTGGGGTAGGTTGATGATTATCTAATCCTCTTTGGAGCATATCCCATGCATTGGTAAATGTGGAATACCAAGCTCCTCGCGCGCATTCTCAACTATGGCCGCACGGTGCGGTCTAGCGTTATCGTCTAGAAATTGAAAAGTTTCACCAATAGCAGCGTGAAAATTTGGCACAACATTGTCAATGACATGCTCCCTATAGTGTGGGCGGTCATATTCCTAGGATAAATGTGTAGATCTGTGCGCCCGTTGAAACATATCCCGGCCCATACCATAACACTACCTCCTCGGAATGGATGGACTTCTTGGACATAGCGACGATTACGGGGTATGCGTGGGATTGTCCATACCCTTATTCTTCGAGAATCTGAAAATCGTCCATATCTGGATTCATCAGTGAAAAGGACACTACGCCATTGATCGTTCCAATTGATATGTTGCCTTGCACATTCCAGTCTTTGACGCTTATGGTCACGTGTTAATGGAACTCCTCTTAATGGACGTCTAGAACCTAGATACACCTCTCTCTAAAGTCGTCTGAAGGTTTCGATGGAAACTTGGACCTCATCTGCATTTTGAAGAGTATTCCTTAGCATTCTACACGTAGATGTAGGGTTTCTTCTCGCCGAAACGGTGATGAAGCGATCCTGAGCAGGTGTTGTTTTTCGTCGCCCACCAAGCCTTGGTCTTTCCAACACGGAACCTGTCTCCCTGAACCTATTCCAAAGGCGAGATATCACACTTTGGCTGACTTGGAGCCTTTCCGCTACAACAACCTGAGTTAGGCCACCCTGTATCATTCCGATAGCCCTATTAGCCTCAGCGTTTGTTGATTTACGTCTTGGCATTTTCAGAAAACTCGTTTCAAATCGAATCAGTTGATAAACTGACTTCATTTCAAAATAAGAACATTCATGAAGCATATGCAAAGAACCAAACTTCAGAAAAAAGGCGACCAGGTTGACGAAATGTCTCATACTGATTTTTATTGGATCGATTCAAGTTGTTATTGAGTTTTGAATGATTTTACAGTGATTTTCTCGAAGATTTTAAAAACGAATGAATACGATATCCCTAACTCTTATGGAGCATTATAGTTATTTCTCTTGTTCTCTTTCATTATTGAATCTGGCAGTTATATGGCATGTTTTTCTTGATTTGGCACCCTGGGTACCACATTTTAAACTACGTTAGGAAAGATAGGCCAAACATAAAATTCGAGCTAGACATTTGCATGCGCCCCAAAAAACAGTATTTATATTCGATAACGCATCTATCCTGGAAGACTATCCGAAGAACAGATCGAAGAAATTACTTCATTTGTAGTCTTGTCACCACAAAGAGTGGCAAAGGGTGTAAAACAAAATATTGTCAATCATGATGGTCCGTTCTAATCTAAATTTCGAGAAAATTACACTAAAACGTTTCTTCGAACGCAGTAAATAAAATGGATTAGTAATTTTTCGTCAAGCGTAATCCTTGTGAAGAACGACAGATCGTCCTCTCTATCTTTTCAATAGAAATTCCTCTGTTTAATCTCTCGCATTAGTTCAGGGTATTAACGAATTAATTGGAAAAATCCCCTCTGACACGAGGATCAAAGACAAATAAGATAAAAAATCACCCGTTTAAGCCCATCAGGAAACTTCACGGTGACAGGCCCATAAGTTGGGTCTCCATGAACTTTTAAATAACCCGTCTAAATATGACGGAATGAAACTTATCCCCGACGTTTCCGAGGCCTACGTGATGTATTCTGGGATATAGAGTAGCACCCATTCCTGTCTCTTCGACTCGATCGTCAAGAAAGAAAACAACCAGTTTTTACCTGAAAAGCCATCTATGACGAGTTCAAGAAACTTTGGGAGCTGGCATGAAATAAGACAACTTGAAATCTTGGCAATATTCTCTTGAAATCAATGCAACGATGAAAAACTCAACAGAAAACTGCACGGAATAATCTGAAAAAAACATTTTTTCTATTCGAAAAAATTCTATTCGAAAAAATTCATATCGTCACTCATTTTTTTATCTCGTTCTTTATTTCCAAAAATCATTTATGGTCATGCAAAGGAAACTGAAGAATTAATCGAAAACAACCAAATTAGCAAAAAAAATATAGCATCCAATAAAGGTACTATTATGGTTCAAAATGTTCTTTTCAAAATTCAAAGTTAATTTCGATTTATTGAGGCCAAATTAGAAATGAAAGATTCAGATAAATTATTTGAAGTTTGTACATAGAAAATAGATTCAGTGAATAGTTAGGATTAGATTAAGAAAATCAAGGTAGAAGGGTTTTTTTGGGGATGGAAACCAAGGAGATGAGATGGATTGAAAATCAGAGAAAAGCCAGAAAGATATTAGGGGTAAATAAAGAGAAAATGGAATGAAATAATCACCAGAAGTCGATAAATAAAGGATAACCCAAGCAAATTCATTCAGCAAATATCAACTAGGCTGTGTTTCAAAGTGCAACAGTGACACCGAAGTCTGGATACTTTCTATACAAATGTATGATTTATGTGAACAATCACTACCACATACAAATATACGGAAGACACAGCAAGAAGAATCAACTAGAGAAATTCAATTATTATAGATATAATAATATTAATTTATATCTAAATTTTTCATTATGAGTTGGACCCTCAAAAGAGAGAGAGTATACCGGGCATACAAAATTTAAAATTTCTCATTAATTCGTTAGATTCCAAATTTATTTCTATTCCTCATACAAAGTGTAACAGCCAAATGAAATAAATTCGATAACGAATAAATGAGTGCGTGTTGGGAAAAACGCTCGGACACGTCGATTTGTAATTTTAAATGCGCATATTTTTCAAGAAAATAATATTATATAGGGTGTTCCATGTGACCGTGGCCAATACCAACTTTCTTATTTCAAATGCAACCCCCTGTATATTATTTATTTTTTGGATTCTTCAGAGAATTCTAGACACAATTCATGCACTATGCCCTATACCTATCTTTAACTATTTCGGTATTAAATGTTTTCAGATTTATGGCAAAAATCAACGTTTTGAATAAAAATTATTTTATTTCACAAATTCGGTACATTACACTTAAAACCTAATAAGTAATACTGATTATTTCTTAATTATTAAAAAAAAACAAAAAAAACATTAATGTCAATGCTAACTTTCTTCATATCAAGAGGTAAATGGCAAATAAGTATTGAGTGTAATGTATCGAATTTGTGAAATGAAATAATTTTCATTTAAAATGTTAATTTTTGTAGAAAATCTGAAAACACTTAATATTTCCGAAAAAGTTGAAGATAGGTATGGGACATTGTACATGAATTATGTCTAGAATTTTCTGAAGAATCCAAAAAATAAATAATATACAGGTGGTTGCATTTGAAATAAGAAAGTTGGTATTGGCCTCGGTCGCATGGAACACCCTATATAATATTATTTTCTTGAAAAATATGCGCATTTAATATTACAAATCGACGTGTCCGAGCGTTTTTCCTAAAACCCCCTCATTTATTCGTTATCGAATTTATTCCATTTGGCTGTTACACTCTGTATAAAGGCACATATCAGGAATCATAACAGTACCTTCAGTCATTTCACTTTTTGTCTCGGATAGTGAGAACGATATCAACCGAAATCCTGTTATCTACAATCTGATTTACAACACGATATGATTTTCATCATGAAAACCTCACATTAATTCCACCTGAGGAAGCAGAGAACTTTTGTCGCTCTATTACGTTCATAGTGTTCGTACCAAAAAGTTCATAACACGCCCTAAGCCACTCGGACCTGCAATCAAATCCGTTTGAAAGTTTTGTTTATTACTATTTACCAGGTTAATTCCCGGTGGGAGTTGTTACATTTCCAACACATGTTGCATTAAATTTAGAATTGATATTAAAGTGCGGAAATGTTGAACCGGATATTCAGATGTGACTGCAGTTTACAGAGTTCCCAAAACTGTTTTATGTCGAATAATAAATTTGTGAAAAACTGCTGATTGATTTTGAATCAACAAACAGCCTTTTTTTAATAATTATAGGATCATTTACAGATACAAAGATATAGTAAAACTAAAATAAGAAATAATTCAATTATCGAATTGAACGTAAAGTGAAAAGTTTAAAAAAACAAAGCTTATATTGAGAAGTTATCAAACAAATTTTTTCTAAAACCAGATAGAAAATTACGAATATCTTCAGTATGAATAAAGAACATAGTTAATGAACGATTATGATCATTATTGAAGCACAAACATGACACCACAAAAAGTTGAAGACATGAATAAAAAATTGGAGAGAGTTGTTATGAGGATAAGAAGCTTTGTTTGTAATGTCCATTTCTAATTATGAGAAAATTGAACAAACTAGTGTAATCTTCTCGAAAGCATTGCCAGATCCAGGGATTTTGAGAACCTGTGGCCTATTTACTAATGAAACACATGGCTGCGCCAGCATCATCTAATATTTATTTAAATGGGTGCGGATAGACTACATCAAGTTAATAAATCAAAGGTATGTGCCAAGGGTCAGTACGCTAACTTTCCACTACAAACCAACCATCTGCGCAAACATTAACCGGAGTTACCCTTGAAGCAGATCAGTATTAGATGCTGTTTGAACCCTATCCCAAACTGAATAGGAATATTCATGGAAAATTGATTAAGGAGCATAGGTATAATTTGTAATTTCAAAGAAGAAGAGGAAGAAAAATGAGACTACGTAAAATTATATTTTCCTTGATCATTTATTTTTATTTGTCATTGAGTTTCAGAAGATAAAGTACTGTGGAGATGTTGGAGATGTTCTTCCAACATAAAGGGTCAATATCGTTCCAGAAAACCTAAAAAACAGACTTAAAGGTTACTCTTAGAAGTTTAGAATGAATTCCTGTATAATCTGGATAATAAAACGTTTGTTTTGAGTTCCTTGGTATTCATAAATGTACTGTAACTACACACAACCAAACATTTTAATTAAAAAAAAGTCGCTGAAAAGTGAAGAGCAGTTTTCCCAAAACAAGTTTATTACAAAAATAATATAAATTATTAAAAGATTATTTTTATAATAGAACAGAAAATCAAAAGTGTAAATTTCTCTAAAAAAATTTTTTATGTAACTGAGAATTGAACAACAAATAAAACGATTTTAACAAATCAATAATCAGTATTACCACCCCTGGCATTGATACAAGCTTGAATTCGACGAGGCATGCTTTCTATTAAGTTGTTAATTTCTTCTTCTGTAACATTTGCCCATTCCTCTAAAGCCGCTTGTATAAGTTGCTCTGTGTTACCAGGATTATTTTGACGAGCTCTAATTTTTCTTTTGATCCTATCCCACAAGTGCTCGATAGGATTAAGGTCCGGTGAACAAGAAGGCCATCTAAAACAGTCACACCTTCTGTTTCGAAAAATTTTTTTGCAACTCTGCTGGTATGTGGAGATGCATTATCCTGCATAAATAGGAAATAATCTCCAAAAGCACCTCGCCAGAGCCTCACTACAGGTTGTAGCACTAGATCAACATACCTAGGCCCTGTCAGAAATTGTCTAATGGGAATTAAAGGAGTTTTCTCACCAAACATAATTCCGCCCCAAAATATTACAGTACCTCCTTTGTATTTAGGGATCGGTCTTGCAGCTTGGAGCCTAGCTTGCCTCCCTCTACCTTTTAAAATGCGAACACGCCGGTCGTCTGATCGTAGGCCAATTCTGGTCTCATCCGAAAATAAGACATTTTTCCAATCTTCAATAGTCCAATTTTCATGCTCTAAACACCAATTAAAACGGTCAACTTTATTTTGCCTTGATAGTTCTGGAACTCTCAACGCTCTTCTCTTGAATAATTCCTGAGCGCGAAGTCTTTTTCTGATAGTTTCGACAGAAACACTAACACCTGTAGCTTGCAAAAATTGCCTTTGAAGCTCTGAATGAGATACTGCGGGATTTCTTCTTGCTGTTTGGGCTAAAAAGCGATCCTGCCTTTCTGTAGTTACTCTTCCACGACTTCTTCTCGGCCTATTCTTTAGGGTTCCTAACTCCAGAAACCTTGCATAGGTTTTTGAAACAACCCCTTGTGTAACCCCCACCGTTCTTGCAATCTGTCCTTGTGTTATACCTTGTTCTGCCATAGTAATAATTCTTCCTCTCTGGACTTCCGATAACCCCACATAAGGCATTTTTTTTAAAACTTCGCAAAAAAAACAAAATATAAATTCACTGCGACGTTCGAACGAAATGGTAAAATCGACACTGCAAAGCCAAATCTTATCAAGTGCTTATGAACCTAACTGTTTTTGCGAGTAAACATATGCACTTTTTATTTGCTTCTGAAGAAAAAGATATCAAAATAATATTTCATCTTAATACTGGGTGATTCCATATAAGTTTGGTTGTGTGTATATAGGTTCGAATATGGACCCTTGACCAAGGGTCCAAGAAACCAGATTCTCGAGATCAGTTGCGAGGAATTTGGACTTCTCGACTGTGGCAACTCATCCATTCTGATTAACTTAATATATAGATTTATGCAGTTGTGTGTGATTCACGAATAATTGTAATTATTGAAAGATGTGCAATTTCAATCTTAACCTAAGTAATGAGTAAAATCCATCGCAACCATAGAAATGTAAGACGGCATTAGAAAATTAGCACAGTGTGTTTGTCCTAAATTTCTATTAGCATGCAAATACTTCTAACTCACAACTTAAGTAATGGGCGTATAACTATAACAGAAAACTCGATTTTTTTCTGAGTAGCCAAGTTTTGGTATACCCAAGTAAGGAGTGCTGACGACACATAATAGTGGCTAGTGCATGACTGGCTCGGCCCGTACCTTCAATTGACTAGCTTCATATTCATACGAAGCGATCTCTAATAAATATTTCAGCGCATTGCCCTGTCCACAGCCCTGATATACCGTCCCTATAAATCTCTCGCCGGAACAGGAGTGCTGAAGTTATTAGAATGGTGGTGTGAAATATTTCATTGGGTACATTTCAACTTTCCACGGTTTACGTCAGTTGCAGTTATATGTAACTGTTTCGGTTGTTCATATCGATTTGTCTGCTGCGGGAACTGTGTCTCAACAAATTATAGTCGGTATCCAATCGCTGTCTACACCTACATGTATAGGCAGGCACATAGATCAATGGAGCAGATGGATCAGCAAACAAGATTCGACATTTCATTACTGCATACGCTGATAGGCCCAAAGGGTTCAACTCATCCTAATGGAATGGGTTTTGTTGGAGAACTGCAACTCCAAAACATGAAGGATCGTGGAATGAAATGCATACTAGGCTTGAAACGAGATGAATCAACGAATCAAAATGCGTTTATTCCTCAGTGTCAGTATAGTTCTTTCTGAGCTCAGCTCCTTTTTACCTCGTTCCTGAAGTAGTTTTCTTCTACGGTTGGTATTTGCAGTGTGGTTATTTGCCATAAGCTTCTTAGTAACGAAAACATCCAGAAAAGGTATTGCACCATATCTCACTACTACTATGGTGAAATCAATGTTTGGCGGCCTGTTGTTGAGATGGATTAGGAAGACATTCAGGTATTCTCCACTGTGATATCATCTTCATATCACAGCCGTTTGAATGGTTTCTCTGAGGCTGTTTCAATGGCGTTCTTTTTGAAATTGTTCATGAAGAAACTGGCAATTGCAAGACTTAGCGACACCATCCAGTTGTATAACGTTCTAATAGTTCTAATTATATAAGCTGTATTTTATCGATGAACTAAGCCGAATCTCTGATGAAAAGTCATTTCTACTTGGGCCTCAACATTATCAAAGACCCTAAAGTGGATATTAACTCAAAAAATATCCATTTTAGGGCAAGGGTGTGATGCATACACTCACATTATTTTTCAACGTAGATTCAATATCTGCCATAAAAAAATGGGGTTCTAATTTGAAAAAATTGATTTTTCACGATTTTGTGATCCCTAAATTTGAAAGCGATTTTTTCACCCCCTGTATCATGAATCGCGATTTTAAAGTGGATACATCAATCTTACATCTTGAAAAATCCCAAAAATGAAAATTTTCCATCCAAAAACCTCGAAGTTATTCTTGTTTCAGCGGAGCTCTATTTTCGATTTTTTTTCGAATTTTCCCGCTCAGAGAGAATTTTCCAACCAAAACTGAAAAATGTTACATCAAAATAACTTGAAATTTTCTAAGGAATCTATTTCTGCAATAAAAAAATGGTGTTCTAATTTGAAAAACGGAAGTTGACGTCATTTCCGGAAAAACCGAAGGTGCTCATGCCTTGAAAATATTTTAGATTTCATCAGCATCGTGAAATACTTATAAGTGCTGAATTTCTTGAAAATAAGTTCAGTAGTTTCCCGTATAAATATGGGTGAGGTTCCTCGTGAAAGACCCTGTATATCCTAATAAAACAACAAAAACACGTCAGTAATCCATTGTTCACAGTTTAACTTCACTCCTGGTCCTATCACCAAGCGTGATCTGAATAATTCATTCTGATCAATTTTTAAACCTTCAACTTCCGATTCAACACTTCGACCCCGCTATTCCCCGAATAGCACTTTTTCCGTCTCCGCTTTGAGACCGTACTTCCAAACACTGGAGTGCCTCCTATATTTTCCTGAAATCGAACCCGAGTCAACTGAGAACCTTCCCGTTTACGACTTCTCCAGCTACTCTTAACTTCCGATTCAACACTTCACCCTGCTATTCCCCGAATAGCACTTTTTCTGTCTCCTCTTGAGACCCTACTTCAGAGATTCGAATCTCTGGCCATCGGGTGTAGGAATAAAGAGGTTCGATTTTAACAGACATAGAGAACTACTGAAACAAGGCGCCGATTTTTTATAAATGTATCAACACCTCAACTCGAACCACAAAACCAAACAAGAATAAATAAATCCAAAACAAAAAAAAGAGAAAGCACCGAACAAGAGAATAACTATACAATGACACACATAAACATTCAGTCAATATCAACATCCCTAAATGGTCTTGAAATCTTCGCCGACAATAACAAAGTAGATTTCCTTCTACTAACTGAACACTGGCAATCATATGATCAGCTGGCAGCCTACAAACCAAACGGCTACAAGTTAGTATCAAGCTTTTGCAGGGAACGAAATAAGCATGGGGGGTGTGCAATATATGTAAAAGAATATCTGAACCACAGATGTAAAATAAGGACAGATATCAACAAGCTGACGGTTTCCCAGGTGATTGAGTGTGCAGCCATAGAATATGAAGCATACCGCGAAAAGGTAATCATTATTTGCATATACAGGCCACCACCAACAGAGAACATAAATATCTTCTACCAAAAATTAACATTAATATTGGATTCACTTGTCACAGGAGGAAAAAAAACAAAGTACATAATAACAGGGGATTTTAACATTGACATCTTGAATGAACAAGACAAGAACACTGAAACACTAAAGTCCATATTACAAATGCACAATCTGAAACCACTTATCACAGAACCAACAAGAATAACACCAATTTCACAAAAATGTATTGACAACATTTTTTCCAACATTGATGGAGGCTCAACATCAATAATACAACCACACCTTTCGGACCACCTAGCACAAAGATACAGCTTCAAATTACACGATATCACAACTCCAAAATACAAAACAATAAAAACACGAAACTTCAAAGAACAAAACGTTGAGAATTTCAAAGATGAGCTATGTAATGTTGACTGGACTAAACTTTACAAATTTCAAGATGATGACGTGAATGGTATGTGGAACTTCTTCTCTACCTCGTACTACAATTTATTCGAGAAACACTTTCCATTCATCAATAAGAAAATTTATGACAACCAAAAAATACACTACAGGCAAGACCAAAAAATTGAGGAGCTCAAGCAAAGACTGGATATTCTATTCCTTGTATCTCGAAGGAAACCAGAGCTACTAAATCTGTACAAAAAAGTGAAGAAAGACTATGACATGAGCATCAGAGAATATAAGCAAAAATTTTTCTCTGACAAAATACAGCTCTCAGACAACAAAACAAAAACAACATGGCAGATTATAAGGAAACTCACTACAAACCACGAATCACACCCAACAATTCCATCAGGTGATCCCATCAAATTGGCAAATGATTTCAACAAATTCTATATAAACATGACATCCACTATCAGAGCTAATCAACCTCATAAGGAAAGTAACACCAATATAAAAAGAGTCGACAATTCTATGTATATTTTCCAGGTAACACCGCAAGAAATCATACAGGCAGTCAAGTCAATGAGGAATAATTTTTCTAAAGGTTATGACGAAATTCCTTTGCACATAATAAAGAAAACAATACTGACAGTAGCTGAGTTAGTTGCTTACATAACTAACAAGGCATTTGTTCAGGGAGTATTTCCGGATACACTGAAGATAGCCTTGGTTAAACCTATCTACAAAAAGGGAAGTAAAGAAGAACTTGGAAACTACAGGCCAATAAGTATGCTAACATCATGGTCTAAAGTCTTCGAAAAAGTATTGGCAAACCGTCTAATGTCCTTCTTCAACAAAAATAACACACTATCTGTACACCAACATGGATTTGTTAACAAGAGAAGCACAGACACCGCAATATTTGAGGTTATTCAACAAATTCTGGATGCTTTTGAAGAGGGCCATATTCCTGTCGCTTTATTTCTGGATTTGTCAAAGGCCTTTGACTGCGTGGATCATAGGATATTGCTTGACAAGCTTGAAATATATGGCGTTCGGGATAAACAACTGAAACTACTGGAATGTTACTTGAAAGGCAGAACACAGAAGATCCTCATGGAAACAAACAATGGAATAATCACATCTGCAGAACTGGAGATTAAGGAGGGAGTCATACAAGGAAGCATATTGGGCCCTCTACTGTTTACCATCTACATCAATGACCTACCTGAGATTGAGACGAAAGCTGAAACACAAGACATCAAAAATGACCTGACAGCCATAGAGAGAAACACAGGACAACCAGTCACCACTGAAACATATAAAAACAACATCACAATTTACGCAGATGATACAAACATAATCACCACAGCAAAGGATACCCCAACAACCCTAAAGAACATTGAAATCCTCTTCAATCAAGTTGAAAGATGGTGTATACACAATAAACTTAAATTGAATATAAGTAAAACTGAATGTACCATATTCCATACAGAACAAACAGGTCACACAATACCACTAAACATTACACTAAACAACGAAGACATAGTACCCTCTATTGAAGTGAAATTCCTAGGAATTTGGCTTGACAACAATATAAAATGGAAGCAACACATAGAACACCTAAACAAGAGATTGAACTCAATCATATACACCTTCAGAGTCATGAAGCACCACGTCCAAGAAAACATAATGAAAACATTATACTCTTCCAATTTTCAATCACTTGTCACATATGGGATTATTTTTTGGGGAAATAGCTCTCAAAAAGATAGAATATTCATTGCACAAAAACACGCGATAAGGATTCTGTACAACATGAAATACAATGACTCGTGCAGGGGAGTGTTTAAAGAAAAACATATTCTAACTATCACTGGACTCTACGTACTGAAATGCACTCTTTTCCTAAGGAACAATAGAAGATTATTCAAAGAATACGAAAATCATAATAACACAAGAAGAACAATTCCATACAAGTACCCAAAAGTTCAACTGACACTATCGCAAAACAACACAAAATATATGTGCATCAGAACCTACAATTCTCTACCTAGGCGCTTCCACGAAATGAACGAAGTAGAGTTCAAAAAGGAATTAATTAAGTTTTTGGTAGATGCGGAACCATACAATATTTCGGAATTCTTTGAGAAGTGCAAGTCTCGGAAATAAAACCCAAACTTTAAATTATAACTAATACCTACTTTCGAATTGTATTTTAATTTCTTTTGAATTTGACATAGCTCTCCTGCAATATATATTGTAATATTGTTTGCTTTGAGAAATAAAGATTGTTATTATTATTATTATTATAACTCTGAAGTACCTACCTCCTAAAACAGAAACCAAGTCAACTGAGAACCTCCCCGTTCACGAATTTTTGAGCCACTGCCTTTAACTTCCTAATCAACACTTCACCCTGCTATTCCCCGAATAGCACTTTTTCTGTCTCCTCTTGAGACCCTACTTCTTAACTTTGAAGTACCTACCTCCTAAAACAGAAACCAAGTCAACTGAGAACCTCCCCGTTCACGAATTTTTGAGCCACTGCCTTTAACTTCCTTATCAACACTTCACCCCGCTATTCCCCGAAAAGCACTTTTTCCGTCTCCATTTTGAGACCGTATTTCCAAACACTGAAGTACTTCCTGAATATTCCTAAAACCGAACCTGAGTCAACTGAGAACCTTTCCATTTAAGACTTCTCCAGCTACTCCTTCCTATTCAACACTTTACCCCGCTATTCCCCGAATAGCAGTTTTTCCGTCTCCGCTTTGAGACCGTTCTTCCAAACACAGAAGTACTTCCTACATCTTCCTAGAACCGAACTCGGGACAACTGATAACCTTCCCGTTTTAGGCTTCTACAGCTACTCTCAACTTCCGATTCAACACTTTACCCCGCTATTCCCCGAATAGCACTTTTTTCGTCTCCGCATGAGACCAAACTTCTTAACTCTGTAGTACTTTCTAAACCGAACCCGAGTCAAATGAGAACCTTTCCGTTTAAGAATTCTCCAGCCACTGCCTTTAACTGGCTTTTCAAAAGCAGTTTACGATTTTCATTTTCCTACCTCCGAAAAGCCCTGAAGTTTACGCTGACTTCGCATCCTGACCACCCAGATCGGGAGATGATTTTCAGACACCGTTTTAGTGTCATGAGGAAACTTGACCCGAAAATCAACAGCTTCATCGTTATCGTCTCGCCTACATCCTGTGTAATACCGATAAGCAACAAAGTAAGGTTCGAAGCCATGAATAGAAATTTCAGAAATCTTGGAACCGCAATATTTCGATTTATTACACTAGTTTGCTTGTGTTATGGCTGATATTTCGAATTCAAGATTCGCGTTTATTTGTCAATCCCAAAACTTCGGTAGAAATCTAGGCATTTCATGAGAGCAAGAGATGCACCATTGACGAACCAGATTCACAAAGATTCGACTTTCTATAGAAAATCTCACTAATGAAGTAATCCGTCATGAATATCGAACGTATTCAAAGCAACTCCCCGGGCTACCATCTTATTCGGAATTCGGAGGATTCGGCATTTCTTCCTGTCGATTTGCAATTAAATTCAGTTGAAAATCTCCTTCGTACTTGCCATTCCGACGGTTATTAGAGGCGAAGCTCTTATTTATTGCGGCGAAAATGCAATTTAAAATGCGCGTTTCCACGTTGGCGGCCGGAATTTGCATAATTCACACCGAGACAAGACAAATTCCTCGCAGTTTTCATTATAATCTCGTCCCCAAAGAGCGTTTCAGCCTCAGATGGAAACTGGAAAACTTAATGTAGTCCTCCGAAGGAATATACGGTCCTTGTCGTTGTCGACTTCCGTTCCGATGCCGATGGCTGAAAGAGGCACGCGATTGAGCCTTCCGAGTCTCTTGCCATGTTCTGCTATAGATCCTTGATGAGGAAGTCTGTTTCAGGTTCACATGATGACCCAAAATTCTGCGGCTGACGTATAAAGAAAGGTAAAAGCCTCCAAGAGCTGTCTTGACTATATGAAGGTTGTACTCTTTTGAAATCAGAAGGAAATGTGATTCACAATTTACCAGTTCTCTCATTCATTAGAACACTCTCTATTGTCAATAGGTCTTGATCAACTCTTCGTTACACAGCTCAAAATGGGACCAGTTAACTGCTGTTTCTGAAAACCACACTGTTGATGTTCTCTAGGTATTTGACCTGTTCCAGTTTGATGAAATACACTTACTTCCTTCACTAGCGAAGGCTATGCACGTAAAGGACAGTTGCTAGCTCTAGTGAACACTTCGTGTGCTCGAGCTCTTTTGCCACAAGGTATTTTGAGGCTTTTAAATAGCTACCATTGCTTCAATTCTTTCTTAAGTTGTACGTTGATGTGAGATTCAAGTGAGTTCTATAGGGACTGGAGTCCACTCAATCCGTTCCTATGAAACAAATTGATTTTTTTTATTAAAGAGAGGAATACTCTACTTCCGGTAGAAGGCAAACATCATCTTGTGAATACTTAAGGCAGATAGATAAAACTTCTTCATTGGTTCTAGTGTCCTAGGGTCAACTAGGTTCCATTCCTCCTGCTTCAATGGTGATCAGGTCATCCAAAGACAAAACGCAGTCCCAGCTAGAGCAATTAGCAGATGCCCTTGAGGAGGTTTTATCACCTCTTCTATGGGCCATCTTGACTGAAGAACTTCTGTCAAGGCGTACACACATCGCAATACACTCAAGTCAGAAAACAGGCAATAAAGAGAACGATTCACTAGCCTCTTTGTGGTATAGAGATGTATATGGAATGATGTAATGAAGCTTCGAAAATGAGATAGGACAAAGAATTCATCAAAGAATCATCACTAAGAAGCACGGAGTGCTTACTAACCCACAAAATGTGTAGGGGAAGTACGTACAAAATGATATAGGTTTGTATTTCAGAGGCATAACTTGTGAGTAGTAGTAGTGGATTACAGTAATGTCATATTCTACACCTAAGTGTAGTTGTCTACTCGTAGTTACAAAACTACTGACAAAGTTCACCAATTAAACGTTTGGTTCTTCTAGGAACATCAGCACAAGATTTTTGAGCCCAATGCAACCAATGCATGCATCGTAACCAGTCTTTTCCAATGCTTATCCTGGAGAAGACTGGTTTTTTCCCGATCAAAATCGGGAAAAAAAGTCATATCAATAGACAGATGGACAGTCGTCTTCATCATCTCGAAAGTTGCTAGGAACATTTTCTTCTTCATTGTCTTCTTCAAAAGATGCCCTAGGGACTTGTCTCCTTTTCCTTGGAGGAGGTATGGGCTCATTTTTTGATTGCAATAATATCAGGTGTAGAAGTTGAAACTGTGTACGTTTATCGAGTCTTCGGCTTACGTTTGCCTTATCCACTTATGAATCGTCCTTTAGGGATTGGAGGAACCTCCTCATAGGATCCGCAAGAGAAGGTTAAGTTGCAGTGCCTTTATTAGCCTCAGATGAATATTTTGTTATGAAAATGTTAAGACAAGTCCTGGCTCTTTGTTTGCTGATGGAGCCTGGGATGAATGGTCTCGGTGTTGTCCGGTAGAGACGGTAAACTGAGCTGAAATACCTATGTCATTTTATCCGATCACTGTTCACATTTTGTCCATAAAGCGTTATAAAACTAGAAATATATCGAATGAATACAAAAAGTATATTTAACATAAAAAAGCTTAGTGAATTCAATGACAAATATGTAAAGTTTGAATTGAATACAATATAAATAAAAACAGTGGTGAAAACTGGCCATTTCTCCTAAAAATTTGACGCAGTGAAAAAAAAACTCGTGCTCTATTGATTTCTGTAATCACTCATAACGACCGAATGATCTAGAGTAGCGCTTTCGAGTTTTCAGAGGTGAATAGAACCTACTCGGCTCGTGTGATATGGTAGGCAGTTTTGTTCGTATTTCCCCAGTACACCTGTTTCTCAGTTAACCTTAACAAACCGAATTTTGATGCTTCCTTATCAGGAAAAAGAACTGATGCGGAAAATGTATCGATCCCCTATTTCGAGATCATCGAACCGAACTCGTGCTTTACAACAACTTCTTTATCATTACACCGACAACTTACGAAGAGAAAACTGATAACTCTAGCCAGACCCTCATTCCAAATAGCTGGCGGTGAAATGCATAGGTATAGTAAAATGAGAAGGTGGTGAAATAGCCTCTTGCTGATTCCCTCAACACGGCTCGGCTCTGTTTGTTCAAGTGCACCTTGAGGCTCGTTTTATAGCGTACAATGTTGTGTTTTAGCTCACGAACTAATAACATAGTTGTTTGAATTTCTCATTAACGACGTTGATACAATGGAAAGAAAGGTGCATGGGTGCCATAATAACACCATAAATCAGTCATTACAGTAGTGCGATATGGAAAAATAAAATCAATGACTCTATTTTCGAACGGCATTGATTGAAGGGCTCCCGATAAACTACTCAGCAGAAAAATTTCCACAAATCATCGGAGTTGTCTTTGACTCAAGCTGGGATTCTAAATTTCACGCTTCTAGATTTTGCCGATTCGAATTAATGTGGACGTTTAAGACGTTTGATTCCCATAAGTTGAAATCCTGTCGAGTTGTGTCGACGACGACACGAATTGAAAAATAAGCGTCCACATTATCAATCGACACATCTAGTTCACTGGAACATGAATGTTCAATTGCAAATCATTGATACGTCATCTGAATAAATGGATAGTAGGTTGTCGTTGTAATTCCATATACAGGGTCTTTCACGAGGAACCTCACCCATATTTATACGGGAAACTACTGAACGTATTTTCATGAAATTCAGCACTTATAAGTATTTCACGATGCTGATGAAATCTAAAATATTTTCAAGGCATGAGCACCTCCGGTTTTTCCGGAAATGACGTCAACTTCCGTTTTTCAAATTAGAACACCATTTTTTTATTGCAGAAATAGATTCCTTAGAAAATTTCAAGTTATTTCGATGTAACATTTTTCAGTTTTGGTTGGAAAATTCTCTCTGAGCGGGAAAATTCGAAAAAAAAATCGAAAATAGAGCTCCGCTGAAACAAGAATAACTTCGAGGTTTTTGGATGGAAAATTTTCATTTTTGGGATTTTTCAAGATGTAAGATTGATGTATCCACTTTAAAAATCGAAATCGCGATTCATGATACACCGGGTTGAAAAATCGCTTTCAAAGTTAGGGATGACAAAATCGTGAAAAATCAATTTTTTCAAACTAGAACCCCATTTTTTTATGGCAGATATTGAATCTACGTTAAAAAATAATGTGAGTGTATGCATCACACCCTTGCCCTAAAATGGATATTTTCTGAGTTAATATCCACTTTAGGGCAAGGGTGTGATGCATACACTCACATTATTTTTTAACGTAGATTCAATATCTGCCATAAAAAATGGGGTTCTAATTTGAAAAAATTGATTTTTCACGATTTTGTCATCCCTAACTTTGAAAGCGATTTTTTCACCCCCTTTCACCCTACATGTATAGATAAACCAATATAAAATATCAATGAAGGTTAAGAGATAGAAATCTTTTATTCAACATTTTGCATTTTTGTTGAAGATATGCAAAAATTTGAATGAACGAAAGTTATAAGTTTCAGAATGGTTCATTTCTTCATTTAAATATCTTCATCATGCAGGATTGATGATTGAATTATTCCTTTGCTTCTGACAACACATAGCATCATACTTGAAGAAAAAAGTGATACTGACAGATTCTATACTATTTACTTGATTCAGTCTGTTTATTCTGAATTATGAAAAAAGACTTAATTGACCATATTCATCAGCTATCGGTTGCAGCTTTTTGAGCATCTTTGGGTTGGTACCAATGTGTCATCAATGTCAATATTCAATGTCAAACCTCATTAATGTCAATTGTCTTTGATTGTTTACAATTTTTGAAGTTTTGAACGTGCTATTTATTTTGAATTTTGATAGAGCGAAAACAATTTTTGGAAAAAATGGATGCTAAAAAGGTGTAAGTACATCTTGTGTACACCTAAATTTTATAAATAATATGATGAAACCTAAATGTTAATGAATTGGCGGGCTTATTTCAAATCAGTAATGACAGTGATGACATATTATTATAATTGCTGCCAACCCAAGAACGCTCAAAAAGCTGCAACCGATAGCTGATGAATATGGTCAATTCTGAGGAAGACCGGCCTCATTTTTGTCGGGTAGTGTTCCTGATGGAAATAATCGATTCCCAGAATCATTGCATATCAGACGCATATTGCCAGCAATGAAACAGTCATTTCTGCTTTAAATAGACTCAAATATTCACGCTCAACAACTTCGATAATAGTAATGACTGAATTGCAATTGACCGGTCTTGAATAATCGTAAACTTTGCGATACGGCCATTGGATATGGCACATAGTGTGACTAAACGGTATGAGGGGTGGTGAAATGAAGTAATCATGTACTCCATGAGCATTACGAGCTAAGCAAAGGTGATACGATTGGATTCAGATGCCAGTTCAAGAAACATGGTATATTGATACCCATTTTTGTTAATGAGTGGTTGGTTCAATAATAATGACATACATAGGTATACTCCTTTCACTTTAATAAAGTACTCGTAAAATGTCAAATAATCCTCAGAGACGTTGCCAATGCTAATTTCTATTTAGTCTTTATCAACTCTGTAAATGGAGTTAGTTCTTTTGAGGTTTAACTGTGACACAGGTTTCGTAGTTTCGTCATACTGGAATATTTCAAGTTGTGCAAAAAAGGAATTTGAATGTCTTCTGTAGGCTTAGTTCTTGAGAATTTTGAAAAGTGGGGAATTCCATGTTCGTCTGTTCTTTAGAAGTTTTGCTGTCGGGTTATTCGAGTACTTTTATTTTATTTCGGAACAACTATCACAAAGTGACGGACTAGTGTGATGTATCGAATTTGTGAAATAAAATAATTTTCATTTGAAATGTTAATTTTTGTGAAAAATCTGAAAACACTTAATATTTCCGGAAAAGTTGAAGATAGGTATAGGACATTGTACATGAATTATGTCTAGAATTTTTTGAAGAATCCAAAAACTAAATAATATACAAGGGGTTGCATTTTAAATAAGAAAGTTGGTATTGGCCACGGTCGCTTGGAACACCCTATATAATTTCATTTTCTTGAGAAATATGCGCATTTGAAATTACAAATCGACGTGTCCGAGCGTTTTTCCTAACACCCCCTCATTTATTCGTTATCGAATTTATTCCATTTGGCTGTTACACTCTGTATATGGCGTTTCAAGTATTATTGATTTTGAGGAATTCCCTTATTGATAGGTGAGGGTATGTGATAGAATCCATTCATCAAATACAAATTTAAAGTCGTCGTATTGCTACAAAAGAGAAAAAAAAAATTTTCATAGCTTTCCGGCCATTACTAATTGAATGTAGTTAAGAAGTTTTGTAAGACTAACCCACCAACATACCCTCAACAGCTCGTTCGTTGTTGGAAATAGGATCTCCGTTCCAATTCGCTCCAAAACTTATTTTCGCAAGTTCATGAACTTAGGGATTATTGAATGAATTATTTAGAGGCTCAGTGGCAGCACCGGAATCACAGTGGAGCTTTTGATATTACACTGTAATTGCAGCATTAGCGTTTATTCCCTCCGGAACCCAGAGGTTACTTCCTGCATCCAACATCCCTCGGGCGTAAGAGGATGCGTTTGCCCCCAGCAATGCTCATAATATATGTGGGACCGATAACCACTCAACTTAAACGCATCCACAATACGGGGTCCATCCACTCAAATTAATTAATTATGGGCGTAGGAAAACCAAACAGGCATCCAGAGATGAACAACAATGTCATACGCGTCGATGAATTAGCTAACCCAGGAATGACAATTCTGCTAATTAACCATTGTGTTATGAGCAGGATGAATGAGCAGGCAAAAAATATACACGGAAAAATCCCTGTGTAACAAAAATAGGATGCATGTGTGGACGTGGAGTACACAAGCTAACTTTCAACAAGAGAAAACTCATATTCATCGAATTATTTTTTATCAACAAGTGCTATTATAGTGTTACAGAATTTTCAGAAGTTTTGTTGAGATCAAATTTTGTTTTAGGTTTTTACTGTGTTCAATATTTCGTTTAAATTCCTTCTTTTTCTTGCTTAATTTGTTTGACTTGTCTTCAAATCAAACTTTTCATATCAAAATGTCCTGTAAATTGAAATTTAAATAAAACGACCTATTCTTGCTCTTCAGCTGGCCTGATGATAGTTCTAAACGAAAAGAAATCTATCGCCAATACAGGGTGAGTCTTTGACTTGTACATATATTTTAACTGAAGATTCTTGAGGTCAAAAGAAACCTTTTTTTCATATTCCATTTTTCCTAATTCGGCTCTGTTAAAAAGATATAGCCATTTAGAAAAAAATTGTGCTTACTATGGCCCTGAAACGATCTTCTGGAATTAATGCAATGGCCATATTTCTCGATAGAAATTGAGTTGATATATTTAGAAAATACTCAAGTACTAACTTTATTCGAATAAGAATGTTAAAAACACGATATTCCTTAACAAAAACAGTTAGTTTAGAAGGATTATTTCTGCAATTGAAAAGCCATATTTCTTCGATTGAATTAAGTTCCTTCTTCGATTTTCCTGAAGATTAGTTTGTAAACACTAATAATTTGTTCATATTTGCCTCGATACCCTGAAACTATCTTATAAAAATTGGGTTCTCACTAACCTATCCTAACTCCATTAATCAAAGTCATTTAATTCGAGGTCAATGACCTAACCTAATCCATCTTCTCTGTGATATTTCACAGAACTCTAGAGAAGACGATGCCAGATTGCCGATTTTCTCTTCAACAGACAACAATGGTATAGGTAAACTCAAGAAAGCAGTACGTGAGTACGTCCCCTATCGTTAACGGAAGAACTATCGCAGAGGCACTAGTTTTGTTTACTTTTTGCTAAAGGCTTCTAGTCATCGCACTTTGGAAATGCCAAACGAGCGCTACGATCTAAATTTCAGTCGCTTACGCTGCGATGTAGCCGCCACGCAAGACAAGCCGTTATTCTGTGTCTACAGACAGGGTCCCATCACAGGCCAGTCTGTGATACAATGAACGACGCTTAAACGCGATAACCTCTCTACATCGACTTCGATTTATTTATTTATTTACTTGCAGAGAATAAAGCAAACAGGTGATGATTGTGATGTGAAGACCGTGTGGTGTCGATTAAAAATTGCAAGAGGATATTGTTCAGATAGATATTTTCCTGAAGGACCGGTATCAATAAATTTTCAATAGAAACTGTGCAAAAACTGTGTAATTTCATGCTTCTCCGAATTCAATTATTACATCGAATGTTTTTCCATAATAGAGATTTTAGTCTTGACGAAGTTGATAAACATTGACAACATTGTTAATTTGTTAAGAGACCAGAGAAGAAATAATATTCGATGATATTTAAATCAGGGAAGCATTCAGATATTTTATGAAATTCATGATTTTTTCCTCAAATTTCTTCGTATACATTTAGGAATAACTCGAGGCGTTTTATTGAAAAAATATAGGAATACTTTTAGTTTCTAAAATGGTTGATTATTTCTAAAATATGAACCGTTTATCTTTTTAAAGTGGTTTTATGGTGTTTTAGCGTGTATTGATGAGTCGACCCTGTAACTTTTATAATAGGAGACATATGGAATAAGTTTCAATTGTGGAATATGCACCATGAATAGAGTAAACAATCAACCAAAATTCAGTTCATTCGAAATATTGGTTCCGAATATATGGAAAGAATAGTGTTAATTTCATGGATTTTTGACATCCTGTATCTTTCAAACGAAACCGAATTTTGAAAAATGGTATGGGAAGAAAGTGTTTCGTTTGATGAGATGAATCTACAGTCAGAATATATGTATTGTACAAGTCAAAGACTCACCCTGTATATTGTATTTAGAATACACTGAGTTTTTGTCCACTTTCGATGGTTAATAAACTTAGATAATTCAACAATAAAGTCGAAATTCCACCACATTTTTCTTCATAACAGTATAAAATATCAAGATGATCCAACAAGTATTTTCATCTTGATAATTTACTGGAACGAAAAATCTATCTGTTGTATAAAATATGTTGAAGAGAAGTCCATAATCTGCCCTCATTATTCTTAAGCGCCCTATATATTTAGGTTTGATGCGCTGATCATAATAGGAAATGGTAACGACTTCTTGACGAATATAGAGGCAGTGTCAGGTAAGATTTTTAATAAATACACCCTTAGGCGGATTCCCAAGCCACCGAAGGACACCCAATACAGAAGCACAAAATGGGTCATGCTGTACCCTTCCAAATCGCTGAACATGCCAACTCATTATTCAAATCGGCCGTAATTTTTTCATGAATATCTAGAGTCTAATTACACGTCTGAATTGTTCTCGGTGAAAATTTGAATATACCGAAATTAAACGTAATTTTCAAAGAATACATTATCTTCTTCTTACCAGTCCCAAGCAGTTTTCTCTGACGTAAATACAATAATTTGGTAGGAATATATTTACAGGAGGATAGACGGAATTTGAATAAAACTCCCGAAAAGTATGCAAAACGGAATTATCATTATTTCAACGTTTAATTTGGGACATGTACGTTGTTATTAAGGAGACCTCGTACGATCCAAATATTATACTTTATGATATGCCCGAACCGTTTCGTAATTAAATTATTACATCTTTAACATACTGGTAGTTTGGAAATTAGAATCAGTGGCAGGTTTTTCAACTCCAAATTTCAATGATTATACATCTCGACGAAGAGTCACGATTTATAGAATACCGCATGCTCAAGATAAGTAGCTAGTCTTAAGTAAGTGGTTCTGATATTTCAGTTGAACAGTGCTGGAAAATGTCGATAATTTTCTTCATATAGTGTAAATCGGGAACACTTTTATAATGTTGGTTGGCCCTGATATTCTGACACATTTCACCGTTTATATTTTGAAAATGTTAGGTTATAGTTATTTCCCAGTCAGATAACCAAGCAACGTTGTCCTTTCTACATAGAGGTCGTAGAAATTACTTATTTATCAAAATGTTTATTTACTTTGGGAAAATAATGAATTTGAGAAAATATTCTGTGAATTCAATAATTCCAAAGACTTGGCGAATGTTGAAGAAATTTTTTCTCTGTCAATACTGGAAATTTCACGTATATAAACATGGTTGGAAGATTCAGTTTTGCTATTCTCTTGTACGGAAATCAAGAATCGAGTGTTGAAATTTTACTGAAAACTAATAAACAGAATAGTCCGTTACTTTGTGGTAGTTCATTCGAAAAAAAAATAAAAGTATCGAATAACCCGACAGAAAAACTTCTAAACGAACAGACGGACCTATGGAATACCCATTCGTCAAAACTCTCGAAAAATAAGCCATCAGAAGACATTTTAATACCTCTTTGCTCAACTTGAAACCTTAAAAGAACTAACTCCATTTACAAAGTTAAAGAGAGTAAATAGAAATTAGCATAAGCAACGTCTCTGAAAACTATTTGACATTTCACGAGTACCAACCTGCGTCAGTTTTGAGTAAAAAAATTTGATAAACCTTAATCTTGGCCAATCAGGATTACACCTTAATATTTTCTCAAATTCATTATTTTCCCAAAGTAAATAAACATTTTAATAAATACGTAACAACTACGACCTCCATGTAGAAAGGGCAACGTTGCTTTGTTATCTGAAAGGAAGATGACTGTAACCTAACATTTTGAAAATATACACAGTGAAATATGTCATAATGTCATGGCCAACCGGGATATACACTGCGCAAAAAAACTAATCTCAATTTTAATGAAAGTTAACTCTACATTGACTTTATAACTTATTTTTTATGTTCTCTCAGGAAGGTTTTGAACGAAACAAGACACATTAAATGGAAATAAAATACAGGATTTCACCGAATCTTATGTGAAAGAAGAGAAATGAACCATTTTCAAAATACTGAAATGCTGATAAGTGATTTAATACTTGGTATTTCCACCCCTTGCGTTAATTACAGCTCGGCAACGACGGTTCATACTCAAAATGAGTGATCTTAAAATGTTCTGATCTAATCCTTCCCAGATTTCTCCGAGTTGGATTCCTAAGTCATTAAGAGTATCTGGATGATTTTCTGAACTTCTCAGCCTTCTATTGAGGTTGTCCCAAACCTGCTCAATCGGATTGAGATCTGGACTTCTCGCTGGCCATTCCATTCGAGAGACTTCAGCCTCTTCAAGGTACTCCTGAACGATGCGCGAACGATGGGGTCTGGCATTATCGTCCATAAAAATGAAATTTTCACCAATGTATGGGGCAAATGACACTACATGCTCTTCAAGAATGTTCCTTATATACTTATCAGCATTCATAGCTCCATTATCAACGACCACTAGGTCTGTGCGAGCAGTCAAAGATATTCCACCCCTTACCATAATCGATCCTCCCCGAAACCAGTAGTATTCAGGAAATTGCAATGAGCATATCTTTCATGTGGACGTCTGTATAGAAGGGAACGTCGATCACAATGGTAGAGGCAGAATCTAGACTCATCTGTGAAGAGAACTCTTTCCCAATCGGCCTCTTTCCAATGGATATGCTCTCTCGCAAAATCCAAACGCGCCCTTCGATGGGCTGGAGTAAGAGCTGGGCCTCTTGCCGCGACACGAGGCCTTAAATCATATTCTCTGAGGCGATTTCTTATTGTCTGAGTGCTAATTTGCACCTCATGAGTTTGCTCAAGCTGATTTTGAAGGAGGCGAGCGGTTGCAAACCGTTGTCTCAACGAAGAAACTCTCAAGTAACGTTCTTGAATGGCAGTTGTTACCCGTGGTCTACCCTGTCCTGGTCTTCGGACATTCATACCTGTCTCCCTGAATCGCTGCAACATTCTGGACACACTTGTATGGGAAACTCCAAACCTTTCTGCAATTCTTGTGCTTGTCCACCCTTCTTCTCGCAAAACTACCGCTTGGGCACATTCCTCTTGGGTCAAATTGCGTGTTTCGCGTTGCATAGCGATCGAGTGTAGAAAATCAAACGAAAGAAAAACTATTGATCACTAGAATTGATAGAGAACAACTGATTTTAGAATGGAGCCAACACATTCAAAATCTGATAATATCATCTTTTTTATTCCTGCTGGGAGAAAACATCTGTATTGAAGAAAACCATTGAAAGTGGATAACATATGCATGCATAATTCTGATGAAAATAATTATCATTGAGAACACCTTCATTTGTTGAATAAATTTGAGATGTCCTTAATGTGCGTTAATTTTTTTGCGCAGTGTATTATAAAAGTGAATGGAGTATACTTTGTACACGTATTTTCATAAATGATGTGAGTATATGTGGGTAGTCACGCTTATACGAAAATTCGACCACTTGATTTATTAATAATCTACCCACCCCTTTCCATAGCTTCCTAGGATCAAGACGAATGCCATTTACATTTTGAGTAGGTGTTCAATTGCATTTCAGTTTCATATAGCGGTTCCATGGGCACTCCCCGCCCGCATCGGTGATCCATTCCCATTCTACTTTTTCGATTACGGGAAATAGGAATCGTAGGGCCAAATTAGCATCGTCGCTAATGAGTTACCAGCTTATTCCGATCGGAAAATACGTGCTGGTAGTAGACGAAGGATGTAATATCCAGGCTCCAGCCGAATTTAAGTTTATTTGCCGCATACGCTGACAATACGGTCTCAGGAGGGCTCTTGTAGATGATTGCGGTACGAGCCCGTATCAGACGTGAACGACGCCATCGGCGCGTGCGCAGGGCCGTATCAGAAAATAATTTCGAGAAAAATATCAAATTTTAGAATGGACTGCATCATTGAGAATAAGATGTTGGTGTTTCATTAGAATACTTTCAGTTTCTAAAATGATTGATTCTTTCGAAAATATGAACTGTTTATCATTTTCAAGTGGTTTGATGGTATTTTTGCGTGCATTTATGAGTCGGATACGCTGTAAATAGGAGAAATATTAAATAAGTTTCGATTGAGAAATATGCACCATGAATAGAGTAACCAATCAACCAAAATTCAGTTCATTTGAAATAACGGTTCCGAAGATACAGAGTATAACAGCCAAATGGAATAAATTCGATAACAAATAAATGAGGGGGTGTTAGGAAAAACGCTCGGACACACGTCGATTTGTAATTTTAAATGCGCATATTTTTCAAGAGAATAAAATTATATAGGGTGTTCCATGCGACCGTGGCCAATACCAACTTTCTTATTTCAAATGCAACCCCCTGTATATTATCTATTTTTTGGATTCTTCAGAAAATTCTAGACATAATTCATGTACAATGTCCTATACCCATCTTAAACTTTTTCAGAAATACATATTAAGTGTTTTCCGATTTTTTACGAAAATTAACATTTTAAATGAAAATTATTTTATTTCACAAATTCGATACATAACACTCAATACTTATTTCCCATTTACCTCTTGATATGAAGAAAGTGAGCAAAAACGCCTGAAATGTTGAGTAACGTTAGAAGACAATTCTACACCAGATTAGCATGTTGCCAAGACGTTCGCGGCGAGCATTTTGAACATTTCCTACATTGACATTAATTTTTTTTTTTTTAATAATTAAGAAATAATCAGTATTACTTATTAGGTTTTAAGTGTAATCTACCGAATTTGTGAAATAAAATAATTTTTATTTAAAACTTTGATTTTTGCAATAAATCTGAGAACGCTTAATACTTCCGAAATAGTTAAAGATAGCTATAGGACATTGTGCATGAATTGTGTCTAGAATTCTCTGAAGAATCCAAAAAATAAATAATATACAGGGGGTTGCATTTGAACTAAGAAAGTTGGTATTGGCCACGGTCACATGGAACACCCTATATAATATTAATTTCTTGAAAAATATGCGCATTTAAAATTACAAATCGACGTGTCCGAGCGTTTTTCTCAACACGCCCTCATTTATTCGTTATCGAATTTATTCCATTTGGCTGTTACACTCTGTATAAACAGGAAAGTGTTTTCTTCATGGATTTTCGGCACCCTGTATCTTTCAAACGAAACCGAATTTTGAAAAATGGTACAGGAAAAAAGTGTTTCGTTTGATGAGAGGAATCTACAGTTAAAATATATGTACAAGTCGAAGACTCGCCCTGTATATCGTTCAGTGCTAAATGAGCATACGATGCCGAAGAGCTGAATCCGGTTCTGCAGCTTCCATCGGACAATAGCCGTAGTGGAGCAGATTGTTATTTCCAGGAGATCTTGGTGGAGAAACAGAGGCAATTTTTGTATTTACCTTTGGGCTATTGTGCGATATTTCTTTTGATGCGGAGATCCAGATATTTTCGATTAAAAACTCCGGTATCCGCCCTGCGTTCAAGCGGAATTAAAGGATTTATTTTGGCGTGCCTCGAGATTTGCTTAAATATGGGTAAATATGGTCCCGTCGTTGCAAGAATGAAAATTGGACCAGAAACTTCCATTGTATTTATTCATGACAAAGAATGCTGATAAATCCTTTTACGTCTCTTCCTATCCCGAAAGGATTTGCTAAAACCACTGAAACTGGACGATACTCAAGCTAATAATTGAATCTTTTGTTATCTTCTCATCCCATTTCGCTGCTTTCATGTTAATGAGGCGTGACGTTATTGGATTATGCTAGGATTTTAGTTGCATATTGAGAGATTAACGTTTGGACCTTCCGACAAGGGGATGTCGAACAAATTTTCATACAAGATCCCGATGGATATCCGAGGGATGTAGGCATGTACCATCTGAACACATTTCGTTTTAATAGATTATGAAACTTAAAATACAAACAAAACAAATTATGTCAATTAAAACAGAGAGAATATAGAGCATTGATTCCTCTTCAGACAGAAGATTACGAGAAGAGTCTGCGGCTGTGGGGTGAGGAAAGAAAAAATAAAATCTACAAAAAACTTTTTTATGTAAATCTTCACCTTTGAAAATTCGTAGCTGTGTTTGTGGGCAAGCTACAGTAATGAAATTCTGGTGCAATACAGGGTCTTTCACGAGGAACCTCACCCATATTTATACGGGAAACTACTGAACGTATTTTCATGAAATTCAGCACTTATAAGTATTTCACGATGCAGATGAAATCTAAAATATTTTCAAGGCATGAGCACCTCCGGTTTTTCCAGAAATGACGTCAACTTCCGTTTTTCAAATTAGAACACCATTTTTTTATTGCAGAAATAGATTCCTTAGAAAATTTCAAGTTATTTTGATGTAACATTTTTCAGTTTTGGTTGGAAAATTCTCTCTGAGCGGGAAAATTCGAAAAAAAAATCGAAAATAGAGCTCCGCTGAAACAAGAATAACTTCGAGGTTTTTGGATGGACAATTTTCATTTTTGGGATTTTTCAAGATGTGAGATTGATGTATCCACTTTGAAAATTTAAATCGCGATTCATGATACAGGGGGTTAAAAAATCGCTTTCAAAGTTAGGGATGACAAAATCGTGAAAAATCAATTTTTTCAAATTAGAATCCCATTTTTTTATGGCAGATATTGAATCTACGTTAAAAAATAATGTGAGTGTATGCATCACACCCTTGCCCTAAAATGGATATTTTCTGAGTTAATATCCATTTTTTTTTCGAATTTTCCCGCTCAGAGAGAATTTTCCAACCAAAACTGAAAAATGTTACATCAAAATAACTTGAAATTTTCTAAGGAATCTATTTCTGCAATAAAACAATGGTGTTCTAATTTGAAAAACGGAAGTTGACGTCATTTCCGGAAAAACCGGATGTGCTCATGCCTTGAAAATATTTTAGATTTCATCAGCATCGTGAAATACTTATAAGTGCTGAATTTCATGAAAATACGTTCAGTAGTTTCCCGTATAAATATGGGTGAGGTTCCTCGTGAAAGACCCTATATAGAGTATCATTATTAATCTTCAGAAAAAAAATTTGAAAGAGTCTGCGTTAGTAGGATCGGAAGAGAAAAAATAAAATCTACAAAAAAATGTTTCTTTAATACAACTCTTCAACTTCTAAAATGCGTAACTTTGTCTGTGGGCGAGCTACAGTGACGAAATTTGGTTGCAATATAGAGCATTGATTCCTCTCCAGGAAGAAAATACCAGAAGAGTCTGCGGTGGTGTAGACTGTAGAGCATTGAATCTTGAATCTTTTGCCCTTAATCGGTAACACCCTGTTATTCAGCGTTGATCAGTCCTGCCGTTCGTCATCACCACCGATGGGGATTTCCAAAAGTTCAACATCCAGAAAATAAGCGCCCTGACCCCACAATTCCGGCGTTGTTTTCGGATTAGAATGCTGAATGGCCCGGACTTCAAACGAAATGCAACAAAACGAGCAGAATGAAAACACAAAGTAAATAAGACAATATATATCAAAGCCAGGTAAGCCCTGGACTCCATTAGCACTTTGACTCCAGAGCGGAAATCCACAGTAACGCCCACCCCGCCCCCCCAAAAAGCGGCGGCCAAAGTAACCCCAAGGCTCTCATCTGGCTGGTTTTGTTCCTGCTGACGCCGAATGCTAATTATTTTTCGTTTTGGGTAGGAATGGGCGCAGATAGAAGAATAAAGAGGGAACTCATTAGGGCCCTTACCGTACGATTCACTTTTGTGATTAGGCCCTTCCGACACCAATTAGATGTATCCTACGTAAGATACCATAACCGCACAGGCGACAGTGGAGTTGTGATTTGGGTCTTCTGGAGACATGTTCCATTAAAATTTCGGATAATTTCCGAGTCATTCTCGCGAAATCGGAGGTGGAATCTGTCCATCTGTTGAACAATCGATTTGAAATTCCATTTGGACCTTCATCCCTTGGATAAGCAAACATAGTAGGAAACCTGGAGACATCTCAGTTTTCAAAGTGGAATAATAATTAGCCCCAGAGACAAGGGGAACAAAATGCAACGTTTCGTGTTCCTGCGAGATCAAAGTGAGTTTGTTAACGGCCACTGTTCAAGACTTTGTAGTATATGCAAACGAATATGGACCGCGACGGACATTTGCATAGATTTGACCCCCAGACTACAAGGGTTATGTCCCCTTTAAACTGATCACACCTTTGGAGTAAAGTTCGTTCCTCTTAAAACGTGCTGATTTGCATGGAGAACAAACTGAAACTTTCCGGAATTCAAATAGAATAATGGAGTTGGGTTGGCCGAAATCCAACGGTATAGAAATGGGATACTAACCGTAAAATTTCATCCCGAGATCCTCAAGCAGATCACAACCCACAAAGAAGTGTTAACATAAATCAATACGTTAACAGAAAATAAATCGGAGATTTCAGTTATTTAAATATATAAAGTGTGTCTGGGCATGACTTAGCGATAATTTAAAGGCATCAAAATACCCACATTGGGGAGTTTACCCCCCTATTGTAAGAATAGCTTCTATTTTGAATTAATTTTTTTATTTAAGTTGACCCTTTCAAATGATATCGATTTATTTGGACATAAATATCCTACATATGCGAGAAAACTGTTTTTTGAAAGATAATACTACCACCTTTTATTAAAGTAGAGTGATATGAAAACATTTTACTCAAAAATGTCATGAAAAAATTCTTAAAAAAAATTTTACTGAAAAAATTTACTGAATTTTCAGTAAATTCTCAATAAAACAAAACTTAGCACGTTGAAGTATAATTTTTTTTCAATAAACTAACACGCAAGGATATTAGCTAAAAAACGACACCCACATCATTTTTCTTTAAATTAAATAATTTGAGAGTTATTGCTGTTTGAACATGGCCCTTATGAAAATTGATAAAACTACCTACTATAATTTTGATGATTTTTGATGATTGAACTAACAAATTTATCAAAAAAATTGGTCAAAATGGCCGCCTCTGCTTTGTATTGCTTGATTTCAAGCAGAAATAAGCATATTCATAATCATAACAGTAATGAAGCTATGTACAAATGCGTTATTCCATAATTAAATAATCTTGCACTTTTAGAATGAATGTGAACGAACAATATTATTTTGAGCTCCAGGTAGAAGAGCAAGTTATATAATATGATATTTCATTTCACTGTAATTACCCAAGGCAGGACGACCGTTGATGCTCCTATGTTTCCACTAATAATATAATTTAGAGTACACTACATTTAAGATCGTAAAAAGAAGCCGACAAAGAGGAGAAATATTAGCATAACCATGGAGCTATGTAATTGTAATTCCACATAAGTACAGCTTTTGCTTTGGGATATCACAGAGTCCTTTCCGGTTTTTCTGTCGGATGATGCTCATTGCCCCCCCACGAACGACGCCCTGGAGAATAATTTGATGGTATCTTCAATGAATTCGCAAGGTACCTAGTATTCATTACTTCCTACAGAATTGGAAGAATCTTCATTATTCGATTAACCGCATGGTTCCAAAGTACATATTACACAAAAAATTTTGAGTTTTCACCCAGTATCTTATATAGAGAAAAAATATTTATGATGAAATGTTCTGGCTATGGAAATCCACTCGAATTGTTCGGGGATTGGGCTTTATCGAATAAATGTGGTCGTTGAAAACGGTCCAAATTTGCTATCCAGCCGAATCATGTTGACGACAACACAAATGAAAAAAAGCGTCCACATTATCCGAATTATCAAGATTAAATATGTACATATAATAAAGAATTTTAACGGGATTGAGGACACAAATTAAACAACAATTGAGATTTTTGCCGGCGCAAAAAAATTAACGCACATTATGGAAATCTCAAATTTATTCTACAACTGAAGGTGTTCTCAATGATAATTATTTTTATCAAAATTATGCATGCATTTGTTATCCACTTTCAACGTTTTTCTTCAATACAGATGTTTTCTCCCAGCAGGAATAAAAAAAGATGATATTATCAGATTTTGAATGTATTGGCTCCATTCTAAAATCAGTTGTTCTCGATCAATTCTAGTGATCAATAGTTTTTCTTTCGTTTGATTTTCTACACTCGATCGCTATGCAACGCGAAACACGCAATTTGACCCAAGAGGAATGTTCCCAAGCGATAGTTTTGCGAGAAGAAGGGTGGACATACACAAGAATTGTAGAAAGGTTTGGAGTTTCCCATACAAGTGTGTCCAGAATGTTGCAGCGATTCAGGGAGACAGGTATGAATGTCCGAAGACGGGTAACAACTGCCAAGAACGTTACTTGAGAGTTTCTTCGTTGAGACAACGGTTTGCAACCGCTCGCCTCCTTCAAAATCAGCTTGAGCAAATTCATGAGGTGCAAATAAGTACTCAGACAATAAGAAATCGCCTCAGAGAATATGATTTAAGGCCTCGTGTCGCGGCAAGAGGCCCAGCTGTTACCCCAGCCCATCGAAGGGCGCGTTTGGATTTTGCGAGAGAGCATATCCATTGGGAAGAGGCCGATTGGGAAAGAGTTCTCTTCACAGGTGAGTCTAGATTCTGCCTCTACCATTGCGATCGACGTTCCCTTGTATTCAGACGTCCACATGAAAGATATGCTCAGTGCAATTTCCTGAATACTACTGGTTTCGGGGGAGGATCGATTATGGTGTGGGGTGGAATATCTTTGACTGCTCGCACAGACCTAGTGGTCGTTGATAATGGAGCTATGAATGCTGATAAGTATATAAGGAACATTCTTGAAGAGCATGTAGTGCCATTTGCCCCATACATTGGTGAAATTTTCATTTTTATGGACGATAATGCCAGACCTCATTGTGCGCGCATTGTTCAGGAGTACCTTGAAGAGGTTGAAGTCTCTCGAATGGAATGGCCAGCAAGAAGTCCAGATCTCAATCCGATTGAGCAGGTTTGGGACAACCTCAATAGAAGGCTGAGAAGTTCAGAAAATCATCCAGCTACTCTTAATGACTTAGGAATCCAACTCGGAGGAATCTGGGAAGGATCAGATCAGAACATTTCAAGATCACTCATTTTGAGTATGAACCGTCGTTGCCGAGCTGTAATTGACGCAAGGGGTGGAAATACCAAATATTTAATTATCAGCATTTCAGTATTTTGAAAATTGTTCATTTCTCTTCTTTCACATAAGATTCGGTGAAATCCTGAATTTTTCTTCCATTTAATGTGTCTTGTTTCGTTCAGAACCTTCCCGAGAGAACATACAAAATAAGTTATAAAGTCAATGTAGAGTAAAATTTTATTAAAATTGAGATTTTCAGAATGTGCGTTAAGTTTTTTGCGCAGTGTTGTTAAAATTTTGTAGATTATGGCGAAAAAAAGTTAGAGCTCCTCAAAGTGACCCTATAATTAGTTTGTGTATGGTACATCATGAACTTTTGTGTATTCACAATATTCATCAAATAGAAAATAAAGTAAATAAACGATAACATTCCGCATTTTCACTACACATTGTTCGCCGAAATTAAATGAAAATAGATGCTTGCCATAAAAGCTTCTTGTTGAAAAGCAACAATATATGAAAATTTCATGAGATTATAAAACATACCAGGCTAATGTTATGGCCGTTTCATGGATAACGGCGGGGCCATATTGTCCTTCATATGTTAATGTAACTCGCCATTTGGGCCCAATTTACTTGCCCGGCATATACGGTAATATGGTAGAAGTAGTCGTTAGCGAAAGTTACCTATACATCTTTTCTGTGCCTCATAAATTTCGAATTGATTCGAGAGTTTTTAACGCTAATGATCCGCTAAGGGAAACGAATTGTTCATCGAAATGGTTTCAGGTTCGGAAATTTCAGTACAGAACAATTTATGACTGGAACTTTCATATTTGAACCTTTCGTGACAGGAGGAGGTTACTTTTATTCTTCGAATGAAACTTGTACCTTCACCATTTTGTACTCCTATACCTACTCCTACATTTGACAATTTGTCTATACTCTGTTCATATCTAAGAAGGAGCAATCATAACATGTTTGGCGCAGCGGTAGGAGGGCCTTCGTAAAGTTTCTTTCCGTCCAGAGTCGGATCGAGGAGATTTCACACAATCGTTCAGTTTTAACTGAACTCGAATTCCATTTTTTTCAATAATTTATAGAACGTTGTTCTTTTGAAATTTGACAAACTGTCGTCATCATTCACGATTTCTAGAACTTTAGAAATCGTTAGGATTTCATTCCGGAAAAAAAAACCGTGGACAATTCTTCTGATAAGGTTCAATCGAAATCGTCAACCGAATCGATTATTTTTAACGACTGGGCTCTCCTCTTAGGTGGCGTCAATGTTTTATTCTCTTTATATTCTCGGAGAATTCTGAATACAGCTGAATCACTCACCCCTGAGGATTTTGAAACAATTCCTACTAAGTCTCTTTTCGATAAATCAGGATGTTCGTCTAATTCTTTTCGAAAAATGTTCAAAATTATCTCTTTCTCTTCAGCAGATAAATACGACCTTTTGTACCTTGTACCAGATGCAGGATGCAGAATCCGTTTCCTAATTCGACATTGTTCTATAAACACTATATATACACCTTGTCAAAAGATTTTCCAACGCAATATACTTTTCACAACAAAGTCTATAAACACTTTGAACAGCTAGACCTTCACAGTAGCTCTAGGTATTTTAACTGGTCTTGTCAATTGAAAACTTCGATATTTATGCAAATCAAGTTGGCTTTAGTCCATTAAGGGAAAGGACCCAAACCTGGTGTTTCCCGGAATTACCTTGTCGGAATCTTGAGCAGCCGACAAAGAGTTTCGTACAAAATAATATAAAATTATGGACCGAAACTAAATATATTTCGGATATTACAAGTAAATGACCATTATAAATTAGAACAGAGATCTTTTTCGAGTCTTGTCAATTGAAAACTTCGATATTTATGCAAATCAAGATTAGGTAAAAGGACCCAAATCTGGTGTTTCCTGGAATTACCTTGCCGCAATCTCGAGCATCCGAAAAATAAATTATTTAGTAGATAATAATATAAAAACAAAATAAAAAATAGGGTACGTCGGATATAAAATGTTTATGACAGTTGCAAATCATAACAAGAATTTTTGCACTAGAGTTCTAATGTGGGAATTGCTGACTCAAATTATTGAATCATTTCTATCCAGTACCATCCACAGTCCGAATACCATCCTGGCAATCTCTTAGGGCGGTCAAAGGGAGCGTCGTTATGATGGTTTGACCAATAGGAGCTTTATTGTGCGCAAACCAGACGATTCTGTTTGTTTACAAAGCTCCTTATATTTGAACGGACTATAGTTGTAGGTGAACTTTCGCATTTTCGTGTTATTTGAAGAACTGTGGATGATTTCAGTCAGCTGATATAGAGCAGCCTTTAGATATAGCGTATTACTCATTGCTAAAAAAAATCGGTAATATCCACTAGCTGTTCATCAACCAATGATCATCAGACATACTTAGTTCACTTTATTTTCGAATAGCTCTGGTATTTGTAGTTATCGTTCAGCTCGTAACCCAGCATCCCATATAGCGATGATAACTTTTGATGGACCAACGTGCTATTAAATGAAACATTGTAATATTCCACTAATGATAAAACATATACGATGGCGTCAGTTCTACAAATTTTGTGCATTAGGCACGTTTATGCCGCTGTTTTGTACGTACATTAACGAACGGAAAGATAAGCAGACGGTGATAATAAAATCAGAATTTGATATCCCTGATGTATCCATATTCATAAAATATATTGAGTTGTGTCTATAATGGATATAGTGAGAATCTATTAGTGCAAAATAATGAATGTAATCGGTGATCAATTTTTCCATTGGTACTTTAAAGAGCGACACTCAGGATTGATTGTACGAGGGTTAATTGAAACGAAATATCCAATTCCTATTTATATACCACAAATGAACATCTTTGAAAACCTTAAGGGTGTTCGTCCCTGAAAAAAAGGAGTCAGAAACGATTTATTCTTTTCTGATTGATGAAGGGATGTATGACTGTATAAAGATAAAAATAATAAAAAAGTATTGAATGAATGGAAAGAATAATCCCCATCATTTTTGGTTTTTCTGTTACATTTCCACCATCAAAACGAACAAATATGTTTGTGTTTTTTCATTTCAGTATTGAATTCTATCATTTATGTAGTTAATCAAACGACTCATTCATCTCATTTCTCTCTTAGAATTCACCGGTTTTTTTTTGTGAATAACATTACAACAATGTGTTGTTTCAGCGAAATTTATTTCCTTGAATTTTTCTATTCGAAATGTTAAATATCCATTTTTATCAACGACAATTTATTAAGGTTTGTTTTAGCCGTCGGCGTCGATTAGTGAAAATAAATTGTTTCTTACAATTGTGGATTCTAACATGGAACTGAATTTCTTTTAAATGACACGCCCCTCAGGTATCTCCTCCCAGATGACTGGTGAAGGAAAGAGAGACTATTATACAGCCAGTGTGAGGTCTAATTCAGGGTAGGATTTCTTGTTATATTCCCTGCGTCCCAACATTTGTTCTATTAAGCTGAATAATCCAATAAATAAAAATTAATGCATTGCACTGCCATCTGGCGGTATACGTTTCTTATTTTCAAGGCTGAAGACTCTTAAGGGATTGATGAATACTCAAATACAGTAAATTTTTTCATAATTCAATATTCCTTATAAACGTCTAATTCAGAAAACGACCCGGCAAAAAGCAACTTCCCTTTCCTTCCAAAAATAGATGATATAGGTATCATCTCCTGTCCTGGAATTGTCTGACATTAAAAATCCTATTATACGCCTTCATCGAAAAGTTCAAAATTCCAATTCTACTCCGAAGACAGAAACGTCCGTATCGTCTTGGCTCACGCGAAATATACGCAGAATTGGGATTACTTTATTCATCGCACTGCGGGAATTACAGCGTGAATAATTTACTAGTTTCATATAGGAGAAAATAAAACGCAACGTTTTCATTCAGGCACAATCGTTTCCAGTTTCATCAAACCCGGGTATTTCAATATTTGCTCGCACTTTCCGTTTATGAATTTGCCGTTGGGATTTTTTGACTGATATTTGAGTTGGGAGATCTGAAAATTGGGCAGTTGTATGAAATTAGTTTTAATAATTCAGGAGCTCATGGGAGAATGAGTCGCTGAAGATGAGCTGCACTGGATGGATGTGAAATACCAATAAACTTCCCGCGATTATACTGTCCCACTATCCCTAACCAAACACGTCAGATGACCAGGTCAGTTCAGGTTAAATTGTCAGGTCAGATGGTCAGGAAAGATCAGAGATCAGATGGTCAAGTCAAGTCAGATGGTCATTTCACTAGGTATCCGGGAAATACGTACAACATGACATATATGTACAACATGACATGGGCATCTTAACTTGAGTTTGGAGGTATCAAATGCGGAACTGTCTACCAAATCACACGACCCGAGTGCCTTCTATTAACCTCTGAAAACTCGCTACTCTAGTTCATTCGGTCGTTATGAATGATAACAGTAATCAATAGGACACGAGTTTTTTTTCATTGCATCGATTTTTTAGGAGAAATGACCAGTTTTCACAATTTGTTTCATTTATATTGTATTCATTTCAAACTTTACCTATTTGTCATTGTATTCACGAAGATGTTAAATATACTTTCTGTATTAATTCGATATATTTATAGTTTTATAACGCTGTATGGACAAAATGACATATACAGAGAACGGAGAAAATCATATAGGTACGAGGATGTATTGATATCTAGTTAGCCTAGACCAGTTCCATGCATAAACAAGATATTGTTATACCATATCAACGAACAATAACTTATTATAAGTGTCAGTGTAGAGTTCGACGTCAAAAAAGTAAACCAAAGTTACGCAATAAATTTAAAAAAAAAGATGTCCACCGAAATTGTAAAAATCGAAAAATTGGAGTATCGAGCCATCATCAAGTACCTGTATTTGAAAGGGTTAAGAGGTGAGCAGATTTACGAAAATATATGCTTAATACCCTTGGTGATCAATGTCCTTCGTATGCGACCGTGAAAAATTGGACTGCAAGCTTCCAAAGAGGTAAATTTTTCATTGAAGATGATGACCGATCGGGAAGGCCAGTTTCTGTGTCAGTCCCCGAAAATATCGAAGCAGTTCATGACATGATTTTAAAAGACCGTCGAATTGGAAAACGGATATCTGAAGTACTGATGAAGATTTCAAACGAACGCGTTCATCATATAGTTCACGTCAATTCGGACACGAGAAAAATTTTTGCAAAATGGATCCCCAAATGTTTAAATGTTGACCCAAAGCGTGCAAGGGTAGAAGCATCGCGTTCGATCTGTGCTCGATTTGAAAACGATGTAGACTTCTTAAACCGAATTGTTACTATGGATGAGACTTGGTTACATTTCTACGATCCAGAAACAAAGCAACAATCGATGGAATGGCGACACTCTGGTTCTCCAAGACCTAAGAAGTTTCGTGTCCAAAAATCTGCTGGAAAAGTTCTTGTTTCAGTTTTTTTGGGATTGCCATGGAGTAATCATGATTGATTTTTTGGATAAGGCTAGAACAATAACTGGACCACTCTACTTTGTTTTTACAGGACAACGCCCTAGTACACAAATCTCATGTTACCACGCAAAAAATTCGTGATTTAGGTTTAGAATTACTTGAACACCAGATTTGGCTCCGTCCGACTATCATCTCTTTCCTCAACTGAAAAAAAGTTTAAAAGGTCGTGAATTTTCTTCCAACGAGGAGGTAATAAAAGCTGTGGAGAACTGGTTAGCAGAGCAAGAAGAAACATTTTTTTTAAGATCAAGGACGTTGCAGGTTCGCTGTAATAAATGTATTCAATTAAAAGGGCAATATGTTGAGTAATAAAATATTTTGACATTGAAATTTTGTTTGGTTCTATAGTAGGCTAAGAATTTCTCAATATATCCTCGTATTTCAGCTGAATTATCCGTATCTACCGGACAACACCGAGACCATTCATCCCAGGCTGCATCAGCAAACAAAGAGCCAGGACTTGTCTTAATATATTCATAACAAAATATTCATACACGGCTAATAAAGGCAATGCATCTTAACCTACTCTTGCTGATCCTATGAGGAGGTTCCTCCACTCCCTAAAGGACTATTCATAAGTGGACAAGGCAAACGTGAGTAAACGTACTTAGTTTCAACTTCTACACCTAATATGATTATTGCAATCAAATCAAAGAAAAGGAGACAAGTCCCTAGCGGATTATTTGAAGAAGACAATGAAAAAGAAAATGTTCCTAGCAACTTTCGAGATGATGAAGACGACTGTCCATCTGTCTATTGTTATGAACTTTTTTCCCGATTTAGATTGGGAAAAAACCAGTCTTCTCCAGGATTAGCCCTGGAAAAGACTGGTTACGATGCATGCATTGGTTGCATTGGGCTGACGTTTCTAGAAGAACCAAGCGTTTCATTGGTGAACTTTGTCAGTTGTTTCGTAACTATAAGTAGAAAACTACAGTTGTCTGTTGCCGGTATGTCATTTTGTCCAAAGCATACGGACAAAATGAATTTCGTTTATCCCAATTTATCTAAGAATATTCTATTTTTTGATACTTTTATTTCATGAAGGTTGATTAGATTTTATAAAGAAAGGACCAAAGGTCAAAGGTGTAGAATATGACATTACTTTAATTCACCACTAACAAGTTATGCCTCTGAAATAAAACCCTATGTCATTTTGTACGTACTTCCCTTATATATTTTCAGATTTCTTAATCTCTTCTATATTTAGTCGTCTATGTGTACATTCTAGAATGAGCTATCCGATTGATATCTCAAGAAAATATTCAATGTACGATAATATCAACGGATGTAACGAATCCTGTGCGTCTTTTTGTTGACAATTCGCCGACAATCCGCCTTTTTTCAGGGGCAAAACTTCCATTGTCACTCGATCGAACAAACACACGCCTTCTTATCGTACTTGAAGGAAGAATATCAACGGCATGTCGCAGGCTGCTTCGACTTTTTTGCATACCCATCAGCCGTACCCCACGCACAGTTTTGTGACCGTGAAGGAAGGGTTTTTAATTTAAACTCGATCTTTATCTTTGTTAGTCCATTCAAAAAACCCGAGTGTATTTTAAAGACCGCGGGACCCGACAGAAACCGAAGCTGCTAATTACCTCGGTACGTTCTGGCATGCTTTATTTTCAAGAGGGCTTTTTGTTCATCTTTCAACGAGAAGACGGAGGCGCCACCCACTATGACGATGGGGAATAATGAGCTAATTCACAGGAAATTTATTTCGCTCATAAAAAACAGATTCGAAACATCTGGACCGTGGACTCAATTTAGAGCTATAACAAAGTGGAGCTAGAATTAGTCTTTTCGTCAAGTGGATGTTCCTGCCAAACTGAAGATGATTCATGTGATTATTCTCGTATGGAGTGCGACTTGAATATTAGGGGAAGTACGTACAAAATGACATAGGGTTTTATTTCAGAGGCATAACTTGTTAGTAGTGAATCACAGTAATGTCATATTCTACACCTCTGATCTTTGGTCCTTTCTTTATAAAATCTAATCAACCTTTATGAAATAAAAGTACCAAGAAATGAAATATTCTTAGATAAATTGGGATAAACGAAATTCATTTTGTTCGCATGCTATGGACAGAATGACATACCGGCAACAGGCAACTGTTGTTCTCTACTTATAGTTACAAAACTACTGACAAAGTTCACAAATGAAACGCTTGGTTCTTCTAGGAACATCAGCACAAGATGCGTGAGCCCAATGCAAGCAATGCATGCACCGTAACCAGTCTTCTTCAGGGCTAATCCTGGAGAAGATCTAAATCGGGAAAAAAGGTCTCATAACAATAGATAGATGGACACTGGACAGTCGTCTTCATGATCTCGAAAGTTGCTATAGGAACATTTTCTTCTTCATTGTCTTCTTTAAATAATGCCCTAGGGACTTGTCTCCTTGTTTTTGGAGGAGGTATGGGCTCTTTTTTGATTTGATTGCAATCTTATTAGGTGTAGAAGTTGAAACTAAGTACGTTTGTCGAGTCCTCGGCTCACGTTTGCCTCGTTCACTTATAAATCGTCCTTTAGGGATTGGAGAAACCTCCTCATAGGATCAGCAAGAGTAGGTTAAGATGCATTGCCTTTATTAGCCGCAGATGAAGATTTTGTTATGAATATGTTAAGACAAGTCCTGATTCTTTGTTTGCTGATGGAGCCTGAGATGGATTGTCTTGGTTTTGTCCGGTAGATACGGTTAATTCAGCTGAAATACCCATGTCATTTTGTCCGTTCACTGTATATGTCATTTTGTCCATATAGCGTTATAAAACTAGAAATGTATCGAATTAATACAAAAAGTATATTCAACATACAAAAAGCTCCGTGAATACAATGACAAATAAGTAGAGTTAGAATTGAATGCAATTTGAATGAAAAAAAAATGGTGAAAACTGACCATTTCTTCTAAAAATTTGGCGCAATGAAAAAAAAACTCGTGACCTATTGATTTCTGTTATCACTCATAACGACCGAATGAACCAGAGTAGCTCTTGCTAATTTTCAGAGGTTAATTGAAGCCACTCGGTCGTGAAATGTGGTAGGCAGTTCCGCATTTCATACCTCCGAACTCAAGTTATGATGCCTATGTCATTTTGTCCATATATGTCATTTTGTACGTATTTCCCCTACCTATGAGCTTTTATTATTTTGGAAGTCAATTATGTGTTTTTTTTAGATTTCCTATAGCTCCTGAAAAATCATCCTAGAAAATGAGTCAAGAGTTTTTCTTGATAACAAAAGTTCAAAATAGTTATTTATGATATGAGTGTTAAAAGTGACGTTTTATTTTGTGAGTGAAAAAGTTTGTGAAATGAGCGGAGCGAATTGAACAATTTCACGAACAAAATGAACTCACTTTCAACACAAATACCATACAATGTTTTTGGTATAACTGCCCTATTCTGATGATAAAATGGGCGAATTTGCAATGACAATAAACTTCAAAATGCATTTCAATATTCAAATAATCAAAAGGTTGTTGTGAATGGCAAACGTTATGATTACTAACAAAACAAATGAGAAAAGAAGGTATCATTTGAATTTCGTTCCTGTCCAATTTTCGTCTTGGGTCTTTAACTGCTTAATATGTTTGTCGGGAGTCCAAATATTAATAAAAGTGACGATTTGGTTGTTCCTGTGGATATTGAAGAGTCTGCAAGAAGAGCAAATCTGAAACTCCTACCTGAAAAATCTGTTCAGCAGTACGATATTGCATATAACCATTTCCTGGTCTGGTGTAAATTGGAAAATGTAGAAGGGAACTTCAGTGAACCTGTTTTCCTGGCATCCCTAGAAGAAAAGTCGAAAATATGGGGTTCATCAACTTTGTGGAGCAAATTTTCAATGATAAAGTCAAGCGCCCTTGTTAAAAATTGTGTGGATGTTAGTAAATATTTCAAGGTAATAGCATATTAGAAAAGTGAAGGATATCGTCCAAAAAAATCAAAAATTCTCACTCGTGAACAAGTTGAAAAGTTTTTAAATAAGGTATCAGATGAGAAATACTTGATGGTTAAGGTTGCAACTATTTTCGGATTATTTGGAGCCTGTCGGCGTGAAGAATTTTGTAATATATCAGTGGAAGACATCGAAATAACCAATGAATCATTGGATATACAACTTCCAAACACAAAAACGAAAGTCAGTCGTTTTTTCAGTATTATTGGGAAGTATGTTGACTATTTTCATAAGTACTTTGCACTGCGCCCTTTTTTCAAACATCGTCGTTTTCTCCTGAAATACAAGAATAATAAATGCACTGCCAATCTAGTTGGTATCAATACATTTGGGAAAATTCCATCTATTGTTGCAGAGTTCTTCAAACAGCCAGAACCAAAGCAATATACAGGACACTGTTTTCGAAGATCCTGATGCGCTTCATTGCTAGCAGAATCAGGAGCAAATATTACGGATATAAAAAACATGGTGGATGAAAGTCTACGACGGTAGCCGAGGGCTATGTTGATCATTCCATTGCATATAGAAATGTCATTGCTGAAAAAATTCTCCCAACCTCAACAGATTTCAGATCATCCAATATTGTACTTCCGGTTTCTACAAGTACTGATGGTGCTGAGGATTTTAATAATGTGTTGCGAAGCTCCCTAACGTCACAGGGCATTAACGTTAGTAATTGTTCTAGTTTTACGATTAATAGTAGTGTTCATAAGTAATGATTGTTGAATATTGATAATAAAAATTTGCAATTTCTGAATTTTTTTCATGTGATTTCATCATAAGAAAGAGTGTTAAACAAATTTTCAACTCTAATGTTAAAAATATTTTTAACACGCTTCCACGTAAACAATCAATTTCAACATCGTTTGATGTCATCAAAAGTGTCACTTTCAATGGCAGTTGTACAAAAATGCAGTTATCTTCTAAATGTTGATTTACAAAGAAATACAAACTCTCAGAAACTGAAATTTATTGATCTAAACTTTCCCAATTTTATTTATTATTTTTCACTCTTTTTCAGAGAATGGGATGGGATGAGTTCCGTTTCAATATCCTATAGATACAAGCCCCCAAATCACAGAATGGCAGCTCATTCCGTCGAGTGGTTTAACGAAACTGGGAACAAACTCACATTGATCCCCAAAATTCTCCATGCAAAGCCACCTCGAAATTGTGGTCGGATGTACACATTTGCGCGGGGGGATTGTATGAAAACCCGGGAATATAAGCAGTATTTCATTTATATGCATTTTAATTTCCGCGATCCGAATGTAATTCCAGGTTAAATATCCCCAAAATGCAGGATGCATTAGTAACGAGAGAATATTAAAACGTGAAAGCGCCACCGACATCCTTTTCAGGGCGTGCGACCACGAAGACGAAAAGGATGGCAAAATGCTGGTGTATTCCGCTCAGAATTCCTATTTCGGAGATAGCCTACTCGCAAAAGGGACCACCTCACCCAATCTTGTCTTTTTTGTCACTCCCTTGAAGTGGTAGGTTTTTTTTTTATAAAAAAAATTATATTTCGAATCACGAATTTGCTTCAGATTTTCCTCGCTGAAGCACTCTAAAAATTTCAGATGATGAAGGTGATTAGATTGATATTTACGAGCTCGCGAAAGCGACTAGAGACTGCAACGAGTAAGCGGGTTCACTTGGTGTTCCCAAGAAAAAAGAGAGTTTAGACTTCTTGAACATAAAACTTGAGACTGGTTGGGTAATATGCCACTAATTCCTAATTCTGGGTGATAAGACTTTAGCTGAGAAACATATACTCCATTCACTTTTATTTAATCACATAGGAGGTCATGGTTTCGTTTTCAGGAGTTGGTGCACCTGATCAAAAGTCTGTGCGCGTACAGAAAATATCGTTCATGACAAAAGGACGTTGCCAGTTTCTTCGTTTACATCAAAGTAAAAGTATCAAAGATATTCCACATTTTGTTAGTTCGAATCGATCGGCGTTTTTGGGGCGAAATATCTATAGGAAATAGCCTATTTTTCCGTTCTTCGTCGTCCAGAAGAAGTTTACCGTCGATATGAGAAATTTCGTGCAAGTGTCATTTTTTCCTTTCACCACTTTTGGCGTGAGTACGAACGGCAAATTTGAATTGGAATCGATTTATAAGCATAAAAAAGCGAAAGTAAGTACTAATCGACCTTTTTACAATTGTACCGAAGTTTTTTTAGGTATCTGGCCGTTTAGAAAGATTTCAAACGAAATTCCGATCCCCCAGAAGTTTGGTTAGTTTCGGTATCGTTTTTGGTGCTCAAAATTTATTTTGAATGTGTAAATGGACAAAAAAGGCTTCCTTATACGATCTTCTAACGAAAGCGACCGGAAAATATGGTTCAGGTAGGATTTTCGAGGAATTATGAGGAAAGGACTTGCAGAATGAAATTGCACGACTTTCGTGAGTACACGGGTTCTGGATGGCCATCATCGGTCTCTAAATGATTATTTTTGATCGTTCTCACGTTTCAGAAAAAAACACGTCCAAAAGGCTAAAGAAAAGAAGAAATATGACTATATTGCATTCAACGGTAGGTGAATTCAGATTCCGATGAATTGAAATGTGTCACTGAAGCTTTCATTCTTATCAATCCTTTGCCGAAAGAAGAAATAGGCTATATTGAACCAGAATACATCGGTTTTTTCCATATTCCAGGAGTTTGTGTCTTATTTTAGAACAGGTGAATGATAAATGTGGAGCATATGTTTGACCTATTCCATTTTATTTGTACAAACCTACTGTGGTAGTAATGTATGAATATTTTTTTGAACTAATAAATTACTATACAGTCAGGATATTTTACCCCTTGTTCATAAGATCGAATAAATGAAATGTATCTCTATAAAGCTTTCAGGAATTGACATTCTTGCTTATTAATTTATAACCAAAACTCAGTTACTATTGCATTGAAATTATTAGTTTCTCTGTAAACAAATTCGCTAATTCAGTTATTATGTTTATTTTCTTTGTGATGAATGAATAAAACTGTTTATATTTGAAATAAAGAAATATTAGAAATAGAAATGTTATGCAACCTCACAATCATATCACATACAATATCATGATGAAAACAAAACACATCGATAAATCATTACAATCATAAATCCAAAAACTTCTTTATATGTAGAATATTGTTCACAATTCTCTGTTGTGTTCTCCAAAATGAAATATACATTCTGAGAAATACGCTAAGAATGTAGAAAGGGCAACATAGTGTTTACTTGGAACATAATATTTTGAAAAACGTCATAACGATACAGAGTGGAATGTGTCAAATTTCCAAGGCCAGAGTTGTGATTTTATAATTGTTAATGGAGTATACATACATAATGCATCCAGAATAATCTGTTACTCATGAAATACCATTCGGGCATCTAATTTTTCCTGTGAAAAAAATCGAAAAAACACAATGCAAAGTAATATTTTTTTAACAAGAAGCATTCGTGCAGGTGCTAAAATCCTCGTCTTCGAATCGGATTTTTGTTGCCACCAGCACTCATGCTCCTTGTTAAAATATTACTTATCAACGTGTTTTTTCGATTTTTTTCGGAAAAATTGGATGCCCTTATGATATTACTCACGATAATATAAGGTCTGCGGACATTATCATAAGAAATATCATAAGTGCATTTAATTTTTCCGAAAAAAATCGAAATAACACGTTGCTACGTAATATTTTGACAAGAAGCATGAGTGCAGGTGACAACAAAAATCCGAGTCGAAGACGAGGATTTTTGAACCTGCACGAATGCTTTTTGTTAAAAAAATATTACTTTGCACTGTGTTTTTTCGATTTTTTTCACAGGAAAAATTAGATGCATGAATGGTATTTGACAAGACTATTTCATGAGTTACAGATTATTCTGGATTCATCTATGTCATAGATTAAAGAATTATGATCTAAGTATGTATGTATTAATAATTTTCGTTGACAACAACTGTCAAGTTTTGCCGCGGGTAAACCCAAGCTGCTATACAGTTTTTCCATCTAGAAATCATTTGTGATTCAAAATTGCGCGTTTCTGATTGGTGGAAATTAAGACGAGGGAAATAGTCTAACGAAAAATTTCCATTCTTTACGAAAAATTTCGAAATTATTTTCTCAACATTATTTTACAGGAAGCTTGAATTCAGTTGATTTGTGGTCACTTTTTGCTTTTGATCTTTCGGAGGTCATGAAATATTCCTGCAATAAAATGAAAAAAGCTTGGCCAACGTAGAAGTAACAGTGATCAGTAGTCAACGGAACCCAGTGCCGGCTCCAGCTATGTCCATCAGCAGTGCATTTCACTAACTCGAATGGATTCATTAGGAAAAAATTGCAAACACAAACGAAATTACCCTCCTGAACTAGACCGATCAAGAGTCAAGGGCGTCGAAACCCGGCCCTGGCCTCCGAAATCGCGGAGAAAAAGTTCATTTCACATCCAAAACGAAACTCATAAAGACCAACATTACTTAATCCCAAGAGCACAATAGATGTTTTGAACTGATTTCAGATTCTCCGCCGGCTGTCTGGCGAAACTGAACTCGGCGAAGACGAAGTTATCTTTATGAAAAAACTTTTTTGAGCTTTACGCAAGAACCAATTTGTTTCGACCCGGAATTTTAATAGTAAACGAGAAGGGTGGCAAACTAAGAGTTGTATGTTTCGGCAGGGAGATTTTAAAAGTTTCGGCCAAGTCATTCGGAGGCAATTCCGCTACGTAACTTTTATGGCAATATGTTACAACGGACTTTGTAATTTAATTTTGAAACACTAGCTGCAAAATATTGCTAGCAACTTCCGAACTGTTTCCTCGAAAACAGGAAAGTTGAATTCGGCTAATTTATGTAACACGTCTCAGACGAATATATAATTCAGGACGAAAATTTAAGGTTTCACATCGCTTCTCAGTGTAAATTCCAGAATGAGAAATGGCCATGAAGAATAAACTTGTTGGTAGGTATATTCATGTTGGGTATAAAGCAAAATAAAGATAAACGTTAATAAGAAGTAATATTATATACTACCTGACAAAGAAACTTCAACACCCAGAAGGAGCTGTTTAAATTTTAAATTTTTCTTGGTAAAACAACGATAGCATAGCAAAGAGTAAATAATTAAAATTTGGAGAAAAAAACGGAGGGTTACTATTTCTTTTAATAAATCTGTTAATAATGTTCACACGTTTTGGCATTGATGCAATAAGATGGTCTATTTCTTCTTGGAGAATACTATCCCAAGCTATCTGTACTTCATGTCTCAGAGGCGCCAAAATCCGTGGGGGCTGGGGTAAATTTCCAAGCCTTCTAATCATGCCTTCTAAACATGCTTTAAGGGCGAAAGATCGGTGGATCTGGGCGGCCATGGCAAAAGATTCACATGGGTGGCTTCAAAAAAATTTAAACTTACTCTAGCAACATGAGATCGAGCATTATCTTGCTGGAATTTGATTCTCGAGCCGGTTAAGGTAAGGAAGAACATATGGCTCCACTAATTATTGAAGATAACGCAGCGCTGTCATGTGACCTCGAATAAAGACTAAAGGTGACCTACTTGCATGTGCAATAGCACCCCATACCATAACGCCTACTGTCCGGTGTACATGACGCTCATCATCAAACTGAGGTTCACGTCTTTCTCCCCGACTTCGTCTTACCCTTCTTCGACCATCATGTGCACCCAAGGAGAATTGAGATTCATCAGAAAAGACGACCTGATGCCATTCCACATTCCAATGTTGACGTTCTCTGCACCACTGTAATCGTTGCCGGCGATGCTCAACCGTCAGAAGTAACACAAGATAGGGTCGATTATTCTGCATTCCAAAAGACCTTATTCGGCGGTGAACCATTGGGACAGTTACAGAATGTCCTTGTTCTCCTAACCACTCATCAGCCAAAGATCGAGTTGTCGCAAATCGGTCTCTGATGGCCATAAATCTCAGACGTCGATCTTGAACTTCATTTGTGTCCCTTCGACGTCCGGTGCCTACTCTTCTTCGATTTTGGGCATTATCAAACCACGCTTGACAACATCTCATATAAAGGTAGTTGGATTTCTGTTCGTACGGTAAGCTATTTCTCGCAATGACAACCCTGCCTCCCGTAGACCAATAATTCGACCTTTTTCAAATTCACTTAGCTGGCGATAAATTCCGCGTACACGTGTTCTAGGCATTTTAACAACCACTAAACATAGACTTTTGATCTCCTCGAAAGGTTGGTTTGTGGTAATATTTAAAAAAATGCAAAACAATTAAAATGAATGAAATGAAAAAACCTTCATGATTGTTTTCCCAAATTTTAATCATTTACTCCTTGCTAAACTATCTTTGTTTCACCAAAAAAAATTAAAATTTAAACAGCTCCTTTTGTTAGTTAGTATAATAATTAAATTAATTGAGAACGTGTTTTGAATGATCAATTTCACAGTGTGTAGGTCCATACATTTCCATCTTCTCCTCTGAAACCGAATTTGTCTCAGTGGTCATCATTGAATTTCCAGAAAGTCACCCATGTCGGTAAGAGCAAAGGTCCCAAATATCTCTTTATGATGAAATCTACCACAAAAATATATTCCGTTTTCGGTACCTCGCACTGAGTTGAAAACTCACAGGTGTTCAAGGTTCCATTATTATCTAACCGGATATAGTGCTTTTATAGACTATTCGTCTAGCTTTACCTGAGTTGCCTTCTGATTTCATTCATGGTTTGAGGACAATTTCTTGTACTTAATTAATGAAAGACGGTGGTATACGAGTCTGTAGTAAAACTTCGGTCATTCATGGATTTCTATGGAGAATTCACTTTCAGGTCGACAAAAGCATGAAGGGACAGAAGAAAGTTATACCAAAACGAATTATACTAGCCCATTTACCCTAATCTATTGAAGTTTAAATAGTTTCCGCTGCATACCCAAGAAACTGGTATTGTACGGTTTTACTCAGGGTGAAACATGCAGTGTTTTCAGCAAACGGAATCAAACAATATTTCAAGATTACAGGGTAGCTAATAGATTTTGAAGCAGGTTGCCTATACTCTGTTCAAATGTAAGAAGGAGTAATAATAACATGTTTGGCGCAGCGGTAGGAGGCCCTTCGAAAAGTTTCTTTCCGTCCAGAGTCGCATCGAGGAGAATTCACACAATCGTTCAGTTTTAACTGAATTTGAATTCCATTTTTTTCAATAATTTATAGAACGTTGTTCTTTTGAAAATTTGGCGAACTGTCGTCATCATTCACGATTTCTAGAACTTAAGAAATCGTTGGGATTTCATTCCGGAAAAAAAACCGTGGACAATTCTTCTGATAAGGTTCATATCGAAATCGTCAACCGAATCGAATATTTTTAACAACTGGGCTCTCCTCTTAGGTGGCGTCAATGTTTTATTCTCTTCATATTCTCTGAGAATTCTGAATACAGCTGAATCACTCACCCCTGAGGATTTTGAAACAATTCCTACCAAGTTTCTTTTCGATAAATCAGGATGTTCTTCCAATTCTTTTCGAAAAATGTTCAAAATTATTTCTTTCTCTTCAGCATAGAAATGCGACCTTTTGGATTTTTTCGTGGTGGTCCCCACATATCACCCTCAGATGCAGTATCCGTTTCCGAATTCGAAATTGTTCTTAAACACTATATACACTTTGTCAAAAGATTTTCCAACACAATACGCTTTTCACAACATCATCTATAAACACTTTGAACAGCTAGACCTTCACAGTAGCTCTAGGTATTTTAACTGGTCTTGTCAATTGAAAACTTCGATATTTATGCAAATCAAGATGGCTTCAATCCATTAAGGAATATATTTCGGATATTACTAGTAAATGACCATTATAAATTTGAACAGAGATCTTTTTCGAGTCTTGTCAATTGGAAACTTCGATATTTATGCAAATCAAGATGGCTTCCACCCATGAGGGAAAAGGACTCAAATCTGGTGTTTCCCGGAATAACTTTGTCGGAATCTTGCAAGATTCCGACCCAAATCTCTAAAACTCTGGTGTTTCCTGGAATTACCTTGCCGCAATCTCGAGCATCCGAAAAAAAATAATTAGTAGATAATAATATGAAAACAAAACAAAATAAAAAATTGGTTAGGTCGGATATAAACTGTTTATGACAGTTGCAAATCATAACAGAAATTTTGCACTATAGTTTCTGAAGAAAAAAGTTCTAATGTGGGAATTGCTGACTCAAATTATTGAATCATTTCTATCCAGTATACCATCCACAGTCCGAGTACGATCCTAGCAGTCTCTTAGGGCGGTCGAAGAGAGCGCCGTTATCACCGTTTGACCAATAGGAGCTTTATTGTGCGCAAACCAGACGATTCGGTTTGTTTACAAAGCTCCTTCTTATATTTGATACTTATTATTTATAATTTTCTGGTCGTCAAAGCTTCTTCAGCCTACGAAAAGTATTGAGCGTACATAAAAGTTCTTTGTGTTGTTACTGAATATAGAGAGTTCTCTAACCATCCAATGATATGTAATTATGTACCATATACAGGGTGTCACATTTAAAACGAAACAAACTGGTTAGAAAAGCAGAAGTTCTCGTTTCATTTCAAATGTCTCTCCAGAATTCTGGCCAGAACGAAAGATTCCTCCGGGAGCATCAGATCCGGCTAATTCATCCCAAGATGCGCTCGGTGGCATATTTCCAGCTGAAATATTCATCAAGGTGAAATGAATTCGAGCCGAATTAGCGGCCTGAAACCCAAAATGCGGGTTGAGGCAGACGCAACGATGCGGAAGTAGACCGTGAGAATGTACCCGAAGATGGTCTTCTGGAAGACAGCGCTGCCTAATTCATAAACATGCAAATTCAATTCCGGAATATGGCTGTCGATGCTGAAAATAGTCCCCGCATCATTCTTGACATACTCCTCTACAGGAAACACTGAATTATTGATGGCGTCTAAGGTTGCTCTCCGCGAAGCATCGACAAATCGATTGATGCTGCCGAAATCCTCCGATTACACGCAATCAAACATGAATTGATCCAGAATTTTACTGAATTCACAAAAGCGGAATCACTGGGCCCATTGTGCACATTCACTAACTTTGATACGAAGGTTTTTCAGAGAAATCGTTAGTTTCAGTAGCAGAAATTTCAAACTTCACCAACAATAGATTATGAGACTACGAAAACATAGGATTTTTTGTATGAAAATAGATTATGTCCATTCCACACTCAGATATTTAGAAGCAGGAGTTCCTCAAGGATCCCCAGTAGGACCGCTACTCTATAAAATATACATACATGATAAACCAAGATGCCTGATGCTGGCTCTAAACGCAGAAGATACGGGCATAGCAATTAGGCAAAGAAATACAAAAATAATTCACAAAAGACTTCCAGAAGCTGCAGACGATATCAGTCAATGGTGTAATAGATGGAAAATCAAAATCAATGGAGAAAAGAGTCATGCAATACTCCTTCAAATGAGAAGACTGAAGATGGGATCGAACATATCCATAGACAATAATGAAATAGAATGGAAGAATAAAGCTAAATACCTAGGAGTAAAATTAGACAAAGGACTAACGTGGAAACAGCACATTAAGTATGCAGTGGATAAAACGAATGTAGCAATGAAAAGACTATACCAGATTATAGACAGAAGAAGCCACATGAACAGAAACACGAAATTGAGGATCATAAAAGCAGTCTCCAGACCGCAGCTAACATATGGGGGAACAGCATGGGGATATGCAGCGAGAACCCATATGAAGAGGATACAAAGTACAGAAAACAAATTTCTGAGATGGGCATTAGACGCCCCCTGGTTTGTTAGGAATGAACAAATCCGAAAAGATATAAAATGGGTGTTCATTACTACATTCATCAAACCAAAAGCTGCAAAAGCCTATGAAAGAGCTAGTGAACATCCAAATGACGACCTTGAAAGGTAAGTTGACTATGACCCCGCTGAAGATGAAAAAACAGCGAGAATTTACCGCAAAAGACCTAGAGACCAATTGCGAAAATGAAGATATAAAACTCTACACTTAGAGAGATATCCAAATGAAGGATGAAGACAATCACTCAGCATAAAGAATGCGACATAGAAAATAACAGATAAGAAGATGAAAGGTTTATAGGCTTATACCCGGAACCAACCGCAGGAGAGGTGTTTAGTCGGTAAGAATCCGATACTACCCAGAAAGACTGGGTGTCTGATGTAAGATTCATCTCTACTAAAACAAAAAAAACATCAAAGAAATTACGAATACGAAAGCATTGGCAGACTCGATAGAAAGAGTATCTAGAATTAATAATGGCGAATGGCTCACGTCCTCGATTGTACAGGGTGTCCGAACTCGTAAACCCTTCTAGTTAGAGAATAATGTTTGAAGGATCTTTTTTAAAAATGAAGGCTTCAGGAAACAGATCATGTATATCTTGCTTCAGACCTCATAAAGGAATAAAATTTAAGATGAACAAAGCAGAAAATTCTACTGATATATACTGCTCCCCAAGAGTTGAGGAAGTAGCCTTGATGAATTTGTCTCCAGAGACTCATCTGTTAGAAACTCTAATGCAAAATTTCTATTATGATTTGCAACTGTCATAAACATTTTATATCCGACGTATCCTATTTTTTTATTTTGTTTTGTTTTTATATTATTATCTACTAAATAATTTCTTTTTCGGATGCTCGAGATTGCGGCAAGGTAATTCCAGGAAACACCAGAAATTTAGAGATTTGGGTCGGAATCTTGCAGGATTCCGACAAAGTCATTCCGGGAAAAACCAGATTTGTGTCCTTTTCCCTAATGGGTGAAAGCCATCTTGATTTACATAAATATCGAAGTTTTCAATTGACAAGACTCGTAAAAGATCTCTGTTCAAATTTATAATGGTCATTTACTTGTAATATCCGAAATATATTTAGTTTCGGTAAAAAATTTTATATCATTTTGTACGAAACTCTTTGTCGGCTGCTCAAGGTTCCGACAAGGTAATTCCGGGAAACACCAGATTTGGGTCCTTTTCCTTAATGGGTTAAAGCCATCAAATATCGAAGTTTTCAATTGACAAGACCAGTTAAAATACCTAGAGCTACTTGAAGGTCTAGCGGTTCAAAGTGTTTATAGATTTTGTTGTGAAAAGTGTATTGTGTTGGAAAATCTTTTGACAAAGTGTATATAGTGTTTATAGAACAATGTCGAATTCGAAAACGGATACTGCATCTGAGGATGATATGTGGGGACCACCACGAAAAAGTTCCAAATGGTCGCATTTCTCTGCGAAGAGAGAGAAGAGAAGAGAAAGAGATAATTTTGAACATTTTTCGAAAAGAATTGGAAGAACATCCTGATTTATCGAAAAGAGACTTAGTAGGAATTGTTTCAAGATCCTCAGGGGTGAGTGATTCAGCTTTATTCAGAATTCTCAGAGAATATGAAGAGAATAAAACATTGACGCCACCTAAGAGGAGAGCCCAGTCGTTAAAAATAATCGATTCGGTTGATGATTTCGATATGAACCTTATCAGAAGAATTGTCCACGGTTTTTTTTCGGAATGAAATCCCAACGATAACTAAAAGTTCTAGAAATCGTGAATGATGACGATAGCTTGCCAAATTTCAAAAGAACAACGTTCTATAAATTATTGAAAAAATGGAATTCAAGTTCAGTTAAAACTGAACGATTGTGTGAAATCTCCTCGATTCGACTCTGGACGGAAAGAAACTTTACGAAGGGCCTCCTACCGATGCGTCGAACATGTTATTACTGCTCTTTCTTATACATTTGAACAGAGTTATAGATATCGATGGAAGAGCCGAGAAACTCACTTGAAAGATGCAACATGGGTGAAAAAATATATAGAAAACGCGAATAATACTCGAAAAAATATACAACGAATTCAAACTGACGGAAAGTTTTCTCCGTTCTATGGAAAAAAGTTCCCGGTTTCGATACATGGTGCCATGCAGCTAATGGCAACCGGTGTACGATAAAATCTAAGTAATCATCGGTAATTTGCTAAATGATCTCGCACAAAATCGCCAACGCTTTTTCACAGCTCCTCGCACGAATTAAGTCATTGAGATATAATCTCGTCTTGTCGAAGCTCATGACAGATTGATAATTCCGAACTGATGTATATAATGGTCTCAACAATAAAATCTTAGTTTTTTGGCTCGCTGCTACCGCCGCGATAGAACCGTTATCTACTTCATCTGCGCTCCACCAACGTTTATAAACGCATTAGGAGCTTGATTCAACTCTTATGAAATTATAACCATAGCCCATCATTAAGAACCCATGTTGATTGCTTCGTGAAAAAGAATATCGTCGCGTAATTGTTTTGTGTGTTTAGAAGAATGAACATAATCTCGGCTGAGTACGGGACGATTGAAGAAAGTCCGGGAACATTGACGAAGATTGGCACTTTTTTGTGCCTTCTTTGATAGAGCCCGACGAAGAGATCGTTCTCGGTATGAGGAAGCTGACGTTATGGCTGTTTGTACAACGGTGGGAACAACAGGTAATTAATTGTAATTATAACGGATGAAGGACGATTAGCTTCGAGAAAGTAGGTTTCATACAGACTGGATCAACCGGGACGAAATGAAGATACATAATTGTGCTTTGGAAAACCGATGTTTTTCAGAAAATAAGGCACCCAGCACGTCAAAAACATCACCAAGGACCACAAGAGCTTGTTAGGAGACTGGACAGTGGGGTCTTCGAGCTCTGTCGAGTCTCGATGCATTTCCTATGCCATTGAGTGAGGTCAGTCATTCATTCTTTTTACTGGTCCATTAGACAATATTCATCCACTCGTTTAACGCTGACTTGGTATGAGTCCAACTTATATTTCCAAACCTGTATACGAATATCATAAATCATCTGTGTCTTTCGAAACCATTATTCCGATGTTATTTTTTTTTTCTAGAAGAGGTGAAGCTTACATCAGACACCCAGTCTTTCTGGGTAGTGTCGGATTCTTACCGACTAAACACCTCTCCTGCGGTTGGCTCCGGCATAAGCCTATAAACCTTCCATCTTCTTATCTGTTATTCTCTCTTTCGCATTCTTTATGCTGAGTATTTGTGTTCATCCTTCAATTAGATATCTCTCTTTTAGGGTGGAGTTCTATATCTTCATTTTCGCAATAGGTCTCTAGGTCTTTTGCGGTAAATTCTCGCTGTTTTTTCATCTTCAGCGGGGTCATAGTCAACTAACCTTCTAAGGTCGTCATTTGGATGTTCACTAGCTCTTTCATAGGCTTTTGCAGCTTTTCGTTTGATGAATGTAGTAATGGACTCCCATTTTATGTCTTTTTGGATTTGTTCATTCCTAACAAACCAAGGGGCGTCTAATGCCCATCTCAGGAATTTGTTTTCTGTACTTTGTATCCTCTTTATATGGGTTCTCGCTGCATAAACCCATGCTTTTGATCCATATGTTAGCTGCGGTCTGGCGACTGCTTTTATGATCCTCGATTTCGTGTTTTTGTTCATTTGACTTCTTCTGCCTATAATCGGGTATAATCTTTTCATTGCTACATTCGTTTTATCCACTGCATACTTAATGTTCTGTTTCCACGTTAGTCCTTTGTTTAATATTACTCCTAGGTAAGTAGGGCTTATTGGTCTATAGTTTTGAGGGAACTTTCTGTCTTTACCTGGTTTATTGAAAACAGTTACTTCGGCAGTTTTCCATCTTTTTGGAAAGTGCTCTGTTCTCATCACTCCATTTGCTATGTTCGTGAGAGCTGTGAGAGCTTTGTTCAATAGCTGACTATATCCTACTATATTGGCTGAACTTTCTGAATCGAACAATCGAAATATCACGTGTACTGTCTTTCCAACTCCTCCCAATTCCAATTAGACCATCACATCGAATAGATTTAAATAACATTGAACCCACGCGATATGTTGGGCTCAATTGCTACATACGTAATTGAATTCAATACCAGCACAATACATTCAATAATTACCATTTATATCACGTCATCCACGTTTCTGTGGCAGTTTATAAGTCTGTCAAACCGGAGCTGAGGCACGTAAAACTAACAAATCCATTACTCGAGTTGACTTATGCCTATAGAAAGATCGAGAGGGGCCCAAGCAGAATAATGGCCAAAGTAAACATCCTATATGATTTTTGTTTGGGTAGTGGACGTGAGAAACGTTGATTGCGCTCATGAAAATTGAATTCTCAAGACGGGAAAAGAATCTTCTTGGTATTCAACAACAGTTATAGGACAATAAATTGGGGAATAGAAACCATCGAATAGGAAATACGTTCGGAAATTAGAAATTAAGAAATTATCCATCTATCCCCAGCAGCTTTGTCAGCGCAGAAGCACTTCACCCTAGGTTGTTGCATTCATAAATTTTCGTATTTCGAAGGGGACATCCTTAATATTTCAGCTTGAAATACAAATTTAAAAATATATTTGAGGCGTATTTCATATTCGAAAATTAGCGATTACAAGTTTCCTCGTATTATCATTGAAGTAGTGAAGAACAGAATTGAAATTTCCTTTTTAAGTACTTAAATGGTGAATGTGCTTTTCTTTCTGCTTTGGATAGTGAAAATTTCAGGCAATTCATAATATTTGGTATATTTTTGGAATGGTTACCTCAAACTCTACAGAAATATAGGGGAATTACGTACAAAATGACATGGGAACTGCCTACCAAATCACACGACCCGAGTGGGTTCTATTAACCTCTTCTCCAGGATTAGCCCTGGAAAAGACTTGTTACGATGCATGCATTGGTTGCATTGGGCTCACGCATCTTGTGCTGATGTTCTAGAAGAACCAAGCGTTTCATTTGTGAACTTTGTCAGTAGTTTTGTAACTATAAGTAGAAAAATACAGTTGCCTATTGCCGGTATGTCATTTTGTCCATAGCTGCGAGCAAAATGAATTTCGTTTATCCCAATTTATCTAAGAATATTTAATTTTTTGGTTTTTCATTTCATAAAGGTTGATTAGATTCTATGAGGAAAGGAGCAAAGATCATAAGTGTAAAATATGACATTACTGTAATTCACTACTAACAAGTTATGCCTCTGAAATATAACCGTATTTAATCTGTACGTACTTCCCATACATAAAAACCTCTAGTGTCAGAATCCTATTTGAAATAATTAATAAATTTTTCCATAAATAAATATCTATAAAAAACTCAATTTAACAGAAAATAAGACTGATTTCAAAACGCTAATTCAAATACGTTTTAACAAACGAAAAAAATCATATATGTCGTCTGGGTAATATTGTGCATTATTCAAATGATATGACCTGCATATCAATCAGGGAAATCTTCCCAGCTCAACCTCGTTTACAACAATGAAGATTATTCATCATCAAACCGAGACCATATCCCACACCTCACAAACTTTGGCTTCCTAGCGTTTTCTTTCAATTACGACCCCACCTATCCGTTCAGTCTTTGTCACCTTCCTACATCCCCAGAATTCAGTCTAAAACCCAACAATTCGTGCAGATAATTCTTCATTCATACCTCACAAGAAGGTACGTCGCCTAATATATCCAGGAATTCTAAGGTTCGTCACCTCGATACAAGAAGCCGCGTCATATTCCCTCGGCTATTTGTCAAGAAGAATAAAGGTCGGACAGAAAAGCCCCGTATGAAAAAAAGGAAGAGGGATCAGTCCGTAGACTGAATGCATTTGCACGAACTAACATAATATAAAACCGACCTTTGTCAAACCGACTTATCCACGGTATTTAGATGGAATTTGTCGCAAATTTATATCGTCTTTCCGGAGGCCCAGGTGGGGCTCAGATGCAGGAAGGACCATTACTTAAATTTTTTATACACGATGTATTTTGCTGAATCGGAGACAAATGACCATTTTATTTGATTTTAGGAATGTACCTTCAGTACATTGCTTTTTTATACGATGATAAATTAATCTTCATCAAAATTTAAATGATCAATGGACCGTCATCTTCGATATGCACATTTTTTTAAGCAATGCAACATTATTTAATGTAGCGTTTCCGAATTTCTAGGAACTTACAATAAATGAAAAGATTGCTTATAAGCTGAAAGCTCTTGACCCCTAAAATCTACTTTCTGTACAACACATTACGACGTTTGTTTACTGCTTTTATGATGGCTAAGTTGAGCTTGAGGAAAAAATATAATTATATATCTGAGAGGGTCAAGTCTTCTGAGATAACATGTATTTCTTGTTAAGTTCATTTCTTAGATCGGAATTGATGATATATCCAATGTACCTAAAATCCTAAGGGACTTGTGTCTGTTAGACAGCTGAAGAGGATAACTGTGAAACATCCATGTCCACTTACTCTGAAGAAGTTCATCATTGTAACTGAAGAGTGATTTTTTTAAACACATAAAATTCAAATTAATGCATGAAATTTTTAGTTGAATCGATAGTACGGTCCATACAATTTTATGTTTGAAGATTCCCCCGCTTCGAATTCGATCCCTTGAGTAATTGGTATAACTATTTCCTTCCTTTCAAAAATTTGAACATCTCGAATTGCGACTTGATTTATTAACCCTTTCTCAGCGCAATTTCATACAACGAAATTTATCGGATTCTTGTGGATGGTTTTAAATTCGCGTATCAGATGAATAATTAACCAACTTATCAAGTTCTATAAACTTTGCAAGTCTGTTCCGAGTATACGCTAGTGCAATTTGGCTGATGAATTTGCTGACGGTATCGCTATATTAAATCCGGAATCGGATTAATCAGAGAAAATAGCATTTGATCAACTATTACGAGGGGCATCTAGAAATATACAGGATGGAACTGTTTTCATAAAAGGTATAGAGAACTGAAAGAAACATCCAACTAGAATTTTTCTATTTTTTTTATATACATACTCAATGTTTTTTATGAAGGGAAACCCTGTATATGTGTTTATTTTTGGAGTATACCTAAATTTTGGATTTATTGCATTTCTAATCGTTTTTCTTCTTTCATTTATTTTTGAGATATTTTTATTCGAAACATTTTATCTAATATGTCTTTTTTACCAACTTCCAATGATGAAATCTTTATTCTTAATGTACAGTTTGATGAAGCGCTATCTTATAAGGAACGGCTAATAGTATTGCAAAATTTTAGAAAGGGCTGTATTCACTTCGATGTTAAATGCCATTATCATTTATACATATACAATTTAACATATAGACAATCATGTAGGCAAGCCTTTCGTGATTTGGGGATTATGACTCTAGTTGGTGTATACATATATGAAGCATGTATTTATGTTTATAAAAACAAGCGCTCATTTTCTGAGAACAGAGTTGATCACGTGTATTCAACCCGTTTCAAATCGTCACTATTGCCAGTGCAACATAGAACCACTTTTTACCAAAAGAATTTTATTTATATGAGTTGTAGGCTTTTCAATGCTTTAGATACTGATTTACAGAATGCACCGTCTCTATCTGTTTTCAGAACAAAAATGAGATGCTTTCTAATTAGGAAAACTTTATATTCTTTTGAGGAGTTTTTTGAATTGTAATTTTTTTTTTTTTCGTTTTTTCTGACTTTTTCTGTGTTATTGTTCTTGTAGCTTTTTAACTCCAGAAATAAATTCATTATTATTATTATTATTATTATTATTCTTCATCATCGGTCTCCCGGTCTCAGCTCGAGCTGGTATTACTTCTATGAACCAGTGAAAAAACATTTCAGTTCCTCCCACTAGTTCAGGAATTTCCGCACGATGTGACAGGTTTGCAAAGCTACAGCCTGCTGTGCATATCCCGCGATCCTCTGGGATATTTCGATCTTTTGAAGATTTTTCTTAAATGATTTGGACATGACTCCCTCAGCCGAAATCACCAATGGTATAATAGTGACTTTCGACAATTGCCACATATTCTTCAGTTCCATTGCCAAGTTCTCGTACTTCGTTATTTTTTCCGACTCCGTTCTTCCGATGTTATGAGTCAATGGTACTGCCACATCAATTATCACCCCATACTTCTGATCTTTCTCAATGAATACAAGGTCCGGTCTATTGTAGTCCACTGATCTATCTGTTGTTATGGGTCTGTCCCAATAGAGAACCGCTGTGTCCGTTTCCAACACTGCTGCAGGTTGATACTTATAATATGGCGGACAAGTATCCAAAAAACCATGTCTAAGAGCCAACTGCTGGTGAACAATTTTTGCCACTTGGTTGTGTCGGCCCAGATATGCGTTGTCGGCAAGAACTCGACAACCTGCGATTACATGCTCAATAGACTCGCCAACTGCGCCGCACTTCCTGCATTTGTCCTCCACGTTCAGCTTCAAACAGTGCTTCTCATAGTTGCGAGTTCTTATAACTCGGTCTTGGATAGCCGTCAGGAATCCCTCAGTTTCAGGATACAATTGTCCCGCATTCAACCATGACAAAGAAGCTAATTTATCGACATTTTCCCCCTCAAGGTGTTTGGGAAATCTGCCGTGCAGAGCTTGCTCCCGCCATATACTTATATCTTCGCTTCTCGTGGTTATATCGAATGTCAGTTCTCTGTGTTGTAGGTTCAGAGGTGTGTATCCCTTATCCTCTGTTGTCACCAATTTCATCAGGCTATCTTCAGACTCGAGCAGTCGCTGCCTCAAGTTTTTCTCCTGGGTTCTGCAGAGTTTATAGATGTTCAACAGACCTCGTCCGCCATCTCTCCTGGGTAGATAGAGCCTTTTCACCGATGCGTTGGTGTGCAGACATCGGAACTTTGTCATTAGGCGGCGGGTTAGTCGGTCCAACTCATTCAGATCAGCGTCTGACCACTTCAAGACTCCAAAAGTGTAGGTCAGAGCAGGCGTAGCCCATGAGTTCAAGGCATCGATCTGGTTTCTAGCAGACAGCTTGGTGTTGAGCACTTTGGTTACCCTGCTCTTATATTTCGCAGTGAACTCAGCTTTCAAACGGGTGTGGTCAATCCGTTGATTTTGAGGAATGCCCAGATACTTGTAAGTCTCTTCTGGCAACATACTGTGGATGTCCTGAAATTTTTCCTGGGTATTCTCCATTTTACCCTTCCTGATGTTGACTATGGCGCATTTATCGATACCGAAAGACATGTCAATGTCTTTGCTGAAGGAGCGCACTATATCTATCAGCGAGTGGAGTTGTTTTTGGTTCTCGCCGAATAGTTTCAGATCATCCATATACAGTAAATGGGTAAGTTTTCGCGGATTCCTCATTGCTGGTCTGTACCCTATGTTGGTGTTTTTCAAAAGTGTAGATAGAGGATTCAGCGCTATACAAAACCACATCGGCGACAGGGCATCTCCCTGAAATATCCCCCTCGATATTTTCACGGTTCCAGCATTGATGTTGTTTATAAGAATGTTTGTTTTCCATGTGCTCATTAGATGTTGGAGCACGGCTTTTATTTTCGGACAGATCTTATAAATCTCCAGTACTTTCAGAAGCCAATCGTGGGGCACCGTATCGAAGGCCTTCTGATAGTCGATATAACATAGACTTAAATTCCTTCTTCTCGCTTGGGCTTGCTTTAACACTACAGCGTCTATGGTGAGTTGATGTTTGCATCCTGCCGATCCTCGAGAGCAGCCTTTCTGTTCTTCTTCCAGAATGTTGTTGGCTTCACAGTGACGATATATCGCATTATTCACAAGCGTTGTGAATAGCTTGTACACCACTGACAAACACGTTATGGGTCGGTAGTTTTCTGGCTTGCTGCGATCTCCTCTTTTGTGAAGCATATGGGAATTGCCTTGAGTGAGGAAAGTAGGTATCTTGAAGGGATCTTCTAGTGCCTCCGAAAAACATCTAGCTAGACTTGGGAAACATGCTGGAAATTGTTTAACCCAGAAGTTGTGAAGTCGGTCGGGTCCTGGCGCCTTCCAGTTACTAGTGTTTTTGACAATGTTGGAAATTTCTTCGACTGTGAAAAGATCTGTCTTCATCTCAACGATTTCTGAGGCCTGGTGTTCAATGTCCATAAGCCAGCTAGTATTCCTCTGAAGTTGACCACTCTCCGACCATAGAGAACTCCAATATTGCCGAAATTCATCATTGTTGATGTCAGCTTGCTGATCGGAGGAGATTTCGGAGGGCTTTTCAAGACTTCTGAAGAACTTCTTTCTGTCTCTCACATATTCAGCGTTTTGTTGTTTTCGCTTTGTTAACTCATTGTATCTTCGCAGGCGAGCACCTTTCGCTTTAGCTTGTTGTCTCAAGCGATCTTTCAGATCAACTATGAACTCTTTATATCTTGGAGATTCCAGGTCCAGCCCTGCGGATGTGGCTATTTTTCGCACTTTGTTCAATACTTTACGCGATTTATTATCCTTCAGGAACTCATCCAAGACATCAACTTTTCCTCGAAGTTTATCGACGTCCTGCATTAATCTTCTTTTCCAGGCAGGAGTTTGATTTTTCACTTTCTGTTCACTGGTTCTGGGGGTGTATCTTTTGCCCATTTTTTCCGAGAACTGTGATGGCAGCACAGTACAGAGATAAGTGGACTTGTTCCAACGTCCATTGAGTGCTCAGGTGTTCCGCCAATATTTCGTTGAGCCTCTCGATGTTATTTTTGGCCGTAGAGTTGAAGTTTAATTTTGGAAGGATGGGGCGGTTGAGCGGATCAGTAGATTCGTATTGTGCCAGGTTACTATAGAAGGTGTCATACAGTTGGCGATATTGTGGGGAGTCTTGGTGAGCAGTTCGTGTGACAGACAGGTCCCTCGCCGTATCTGCTGGTCTCTCCAGCGGCTCGGTGGGTTCTTCATTCTGAATTCCGACAATCTGTTCTTGATTGATTGTGTAGCCCATTTCTCTCTTGATCTCATCTAGTTCCTGTCTTGTCAGGTAGCCTTTTCGTATGATAACATTTTTACGATCCGCAATGTTCCCTTCCGTTAGCTGAAGTTCCGGATGTCTCTTGGTGAATTCTGTATAGAGGGAGTATCTCCATCCAGGAAGTGGTTTGTCATCGCAATTATTCACGTAGTAAAAGGCTCGCATCACTTCAACATTCATTTCGCGGCTCCACTTGATACGTGTGTTGCGAGCTCCCCTGCGGGCAGTCCTCCTCACGGTGGTCGAGCCAGCAGGTGGAGTGGCATTTTGGTCTTCTGCCATGTTTTGGGATTCCACTTCTTGATGTTCTGGTGGAGCTGTATTTTGTTGTATGACAGGAGCCCGCTTCCTCAGCACCCTGCCACCGACGGATCGCATGCTGTCATGCCCAGCGTCGGCTCCGGACATGCCCTGGCGCTCCCCAGGCAGCGACTCTTTTCCGAGGCTCGATTTATTCTCCATTTTCATGGGTTTGCCACCATTTACCCTTGGTGGCCCAGGTAACTCGGGCCGTGGGGACGTCACCCCCCATGTAGCATGGCATGAACCACACCACACCCGTGTTATTATTATTCTTCCTCATCGGTCTCCCGGTCTCAGCTTAATCTGGTATTACTTCTATGAACCAGCGAAAAAACAATTCAGTTCCTCCCACTAGTTCAGGAATTTCCGCACGATGTGACAGGTTTGCAATGCTACAGCCCGTTGTGCATATCCCGCGATCCTCTGGGATAATTCGATCTTTTTCTTGAATGATTCCCTTCCGTCAGCTGAAGTTCAGGATGCATTCCAGTGAACTCGTTATAGAAGGAGTATCTCCATCCAGGAAGTGGTTTGTCCTCGCAATTGTTCACGTAATAAAAAGCTCGCATTACTTCAATATTCATTTCGCGGCTCCACTTGATACGTGCGTTGCGAGCTCCCCTGCGGGCAGTCCTCCTCACGGTGGTCGAGCCAGCAGGTGGAGTGGCATTTCGATCTTCTGCCATGATATCGGTTTCCACTTCTCGTTGCTGGCGTTTTCCCCATTTTCATGGGTTCGCCACCATTTACCCTTGGTGGCCCAGGTAACTCGGGCCGTGGGGACGTCACCCCCCATGTGGCGTGGCAGAAACCAAACCACACCCGTGCGGTTATTATTATTATTATTCTTCCTCATCGGTCTCCCGGTCTCAGCTTAAGCTGGTATTATTTCTATGAACCAGTGAAAAAACAATTCAGTTCCTCCCACTAGTTCAGGAATTTCCGCACGATGTGACAGGTTTGCAATGCTACAGCCCGTTGTGCATATCCCGCGATCCTCTGGGATAATTCGATCTTTTTCTTGAATGATTCCCTTCCGTCAGCTGAAGTTCCGGATGCATTCCGGTGAACTCGTTATAGAGGGAGTATCTCCATCCAGGAAGTGGTTTGTCCTCGATATTGTTCACGTAATAAAAAGCTCGCATTACTTCAATATTCATGTCGCGGCTCCACTTGAAACGTGCGTTGCGAGCTCCCCTGCGGACAGTCCTCCTCACGGTGGTCGAGCCAGCAGGTGGAGTGGCATTTAGATCTTCTGCCATGATATCGGTTTCCACTTCTCGTTGCTGGCATTTTCCCCATTTTCATGGGTTCGCCACCATTTACCCTTGGTGGCCCAGGTAACTCGGGCCGTGGGGACGTCACCCCCCATGTGGCGTGGCAGAAACCAAACCACACCCGTGCGGTTTTATTATTATTCTTCCTCATCGGTCTCCCGGTCTCAGCTTAAGCTGGAATTATTTCTATGAACCAGTGAAAAAACAATTCAGTTCCTCCCACTAGTTCAGGAATTTCCGCACGATGTGACAGGTTTGCAATCCTACAGCCCGTTGTGCATATCCCGCGATCCTCTGGGATAATTCGATCTTTTTCTTGAATGATTCCCTTCCGTCAGCTGAAGTTCCGGATGCATTCCGGTGAACTCGTTAAAGAGGGAGTATCTCCATCCAGGAAGTGGTTTGTCCTCGCAATTGTTCACGTAATAAAAAGCTCGCATTACTTCAATATTCATTTCGCGGCTCCACTTGATACGTGCGTTGCGAGCTCCCCTGCGGACAGTCCTCCTCACGGTGGTCGAGCCAGCAGGTGCAGTGGCATTTCGATCTTCTGCCATGATATCGGTTTCCACTTCTCGTTGCTGGCATTTTCCCCATTTTCATGGGTTCGCCACCATTTACCCTTGGTGGCCCAGGTAACTCGGGCCGTGGGGACGTCACCCCCCATGTAGCATGGCATAAACCACACCACACCCGTGCGGTTATTATTATTATTATTATTTCAACTGAAAAGACCATGCAATTTTGGAGTTCTGTACCTGGCTCAAGCTACGAATTTGAACGAGTATGAAAAGCTCCTAACTTCGACAATATTCCAGTGGTGAAACGAATTTCTCATACAGTATTTTCAACACTGTAGTACAGATTTGATTATTCAGTAACGAATTCATTGAAAATTTTAGTTTTTGATATCCAACTCAGTTTTTAGTGATAATCTCGGTTTTTTTAATTTCATAGTTATGCTATGACTGATATGCAGGTGATTTCGATGTAATAAAAGATATTCGTTCAATCACACTCAGAAAAGTGCCAATAAAAAAAATTATGTATAAAGAAACCGGATAGAGATTGGACATATGAAATTAGAAAGACGTAAATCGATCGAAAACAAACTGATTTCATCCAATAAAAATAAAATACTGAGAAACGTCTCCCAGAGCAACCAATTAATAAGTTCCACAAGTTATTTCTACCTCCCTGATTTATTGGCCTATTCTGTCATAAATTGAATACCCACCCGAGTAGACGAAGAATGCAACTCCTCTTAATTAAAATATTTATTCAAAGAATCTGATTATCTCATAGTTTCATCGAGATACTGTAGAAAAACATGTAATGTGATACCCCATAAATTTTGTGACCGAAATAGACGTTAGGTGTATCAAACAGAAACTAATTCTTCTGATACCCAAGGTGGTATAAAACAGTGTGTGTCTTGATTTATCGGAATTCTTCTTATTCCATCTGATACATCCGAAGTTTAGTACAAGAATTAATCATTCTCTGTATTTTCTTTATTACGAAATATTGATGCTACTTCAAGTTTATGTTCTTATATATCTATACTCCAACTCCACAAACTTTTATGAAGTATCCCGGTTGGCTAGGATTTAGGTTTATCAAGTTTTTTCACTTAAAACTGACGCAGGTTGGCACTCGTGAAAGTCTGAATAATTCTCAGAGACGTTGCCAATGTGACACAGGTTTCGTAGGTCTACTACAATTTCATACTGGAGTATTTCTTGTGCAAAAAGGTATTTAAATGTCTTTAGTAGGCTCATTTCTTGAGAGTTTTGAAAAGTGGAGAATTCCATAGATCCGTCTGTTCGTTTAGAAGTTTTTCTGTCGGGATATTCGAGTACTTTTATTCTTTTTTCGAATGGACACAAAAGTAACGGACTATTCTGTCCATTATTTTTAATTTAAATTCCAACACTGGATTCTTTATTTCCGTACCTGAAATATACTGCAACACAAGAGTTAGGGATATCGTATTCAATTGTTTTCAAAAGTATGTAATCTTCGAGAAAATCGCTGTAAAATCATTTAAAACTCAACAACAACTCGAATCGATCCAATAAAAATCAGTATGAGACATTTCGTCCATCTGGTCGCCTTTTTTCTGAAGTTTGGTTCTTTGCCTATGCTTCATGAATGTTCTTATTTTGAAATGAAGTCAGTTTATCAACGGCTTCGATTTCAAACGAGTTTTCTGAAAATGCCAAGACTTAATTTTACAACCGCTGAGGCTAATAGGGCTATCGGAATGCTACAGGGTGGCCTAACTCAGGTTGTTGTAGCGGAAAGGCTCCAAGTCAGCCAAAGTGTGATATCTCGACTTTGTTATAGGTTCAGGGAGACAGGTTCCGTGTTGAAAAGACCAAGGCCAAGTGGGCGACGAAAAACAACACCTGCTCAGGATCGTTTCATCACCGTTTCGGCGAGAAGAAACCCTACATCTACGTGTACAATGCTACGGAATACATACTCTTCAAAATGCAGATGGGGTCCAAGTTTCCATCGAAACTATCAGACGACGTTTGAGAGATAGGTGAGTCTAGGTTCTAGACGTCCATTAAGAGGAGTTCCATTAACATTTAACACGTGACCATAAGCGTCAAAGACTGGAATGGGCAAGGTAACATATCTATTGGAACGATCAATGGCGTAGTGTCCTTTTCACTGATGAATCCAGATATGGACGATTTTCAGATTCTCGAAGAATAAGGGTATGGACAATTCCACGCATACCCCGTAGTCGTCGCTATGTCCAGCAAGTCCATCCATTCCGAGGGGGTAGTGTTTGGTATGGGCCGGGATATGTTTCAACGGGCGCACAGATCTACACATTTGTCCTGGGAATATGACCGCCTTACACTATAGGGAGCATGTCATTGACAATATTGTGCCAAATTTTCACGCTGCTATTTGGTGAAACTTTTCAATTTCTAGACGATAACGCAAGACCGCACCGTACAGTCATAGTTGAGAATGCGCGCAAGGAGCTTGGTATTCCACATTTACCAATACCTCCGCACTCACCAGATTTGAATTGCATAGAACATGCATGGGATATGCTCCAAAGAAGATCAGGTAATCATCAACCTTCCCCAGAATCCTTGAATGATCTGAGAGAGCTTCTGCCCCGTTTATGGAACCAAATTCCTCAAGAAATGTTCAACAACCTCGTGTGTAGTATGCAAAGAAGATGTCAAGCTGTTATTGATGCCCGTGGAGGCCAACCATTGTATTGATAGTCTTAAAATGCTTGAATTCTCTGGGAATAAAATTCCGTTATTTTACTCAATTTTTCTTAACCACCCTGTATACGCTGCAGACCTACAGGCTAAAATTAATTTGTAACTTGAAATCATATTGATATGAATTTTCATCACAAAATCTTATTTTAACTATATTTTTTTGCAATTTAAGTCAATATCCCTAACTCATGTGGAGCAGTCTATTTCCAGTATTAACAGAGAAAAAGTTTCTTCAACATTTGCCAGGTCTTTGGAATCATTGAATTCACATTATATTGTCTCAAATTAATTATTTTCCCAAAGTAAATAAACATTTCTATAAATACGTAGTTACTACGACTTTTATGTAGAAACAACAACGTTCCGTATGTATCTGACAGGAAAGTGCCTTTAACCTAACATCTTCAAAATATACATGGTGAAATGTGTCAGAATGTCATAGCAAACCAGGATACTTTATAAAAGTGAATATGGAGTACCTATATCTGTCGTTTCGTGCTTTGGAAATAAACGCGGGGAATCTCAATATCAAAAGGAAATATATTTGGCGATGAAAAATTCTTGCTAAGACGATTTAAAAGGTCGAATAACTCTTCACCCCCAAAAGTATCGAACCATTCTTCCTGCTTAAATCCTCTTTCCGCACAACTTCATCTTTTCAAGTTCCCTTAAAAAAGTACCACGATGTTTTGTGTATTATACTCCTGTCAAAGTTCACATCTTCCGGCCAAATCTACCTGCTACGAACCAAATAAGAGGATTCTCCGAAAAAAAAGTTGCAAACACAAACTTCAGTTGTAGCAAAGTTTGCGCACATTGTGTCGTCCCAAACAAAGTATCAGAACACTTCAATAGGCCTGTTTTCGCTTTGAATATAGAATTGGATCGGTCTTCCTTTCTGGTACCTTCCGAACGTTTGATTGAATGGAAAGAATGAACAGGAAATTTACCCTACATCCCCCAAATAAGGCTGGGAGCTAATTTTATTGTGTTAAAGGAAGGCAATGGGCGTGTAATAGCCGATAGATTTTTTTGACGGTGCCTGAATTTGATATTGTGGTGTTTTATGCTGAGACGGGATATTCATGATTCCCACGTTAACATGACAGGTGAGATGGGGTTCGACAAACCAAATAAAAATTTGGAAAAAAATAAGGAAGAAATGTAGAATACAGGGTCCTGCAATAGTGCGAAAATCTTCCATAGCTGCCGAACCAGACATATACAGGGTGTAACTGAATAAGTGTAAAACATTGAAGGAGGTGATTCCTCATCGAAAAAAAGATAGGATCTTTCATATAAAGAAACTTCATTGGAGCATCCCTTGTTAAGATACAGCCCCTTAAAGGGGGTACATAAAATTTGTATAACAATTTTTTTCACAAGCACTTAAAAAGTTACAATATTGAAATTAACCTGACGTTTTGTACTACCAAAAAGACACTTAGCCATTAATTTATTTGGTTTACCCCATGGTTGTAAGGGGTGAAAAACGCAACCCTTAAAATTTATTTCCAATGTAACTTTTTGTATTATTATTTGTTTACCATTTAAAAATTTATTTCCGATAGCCTGTTTCATTCTAAACAAAAAATGTCTCTTGGGTTTTTTGCCCAAAATAAACCAGTAAGCAGCAAAACATTATTTTACGAACAACTACAGAGATACATCGTCATAAATGCGAACTGGATTTATTGTTATTTTGTACAACCATGGGGTAAACCAAATAAATTACTGGCTAAGTGTCTTTTTGGTAGTACAAAACGTCAGGTTAATTTAATAATATTGTAACTTTTTCAGTGCTTGTGAAAAAAATTGTTATACAAATTTTATGTACCCCCTTTAAGGGGCTGTATCTTAACAAGGGATGCTCCAATGAAGTTTCTTTATATGAAAGATCCTATCTTTTTTTCGATGAGGAATCACCTCCTTAAATGTTTTACACTTATTCAGTTACACCCTGTATACCGATAAATGTTATTCAACAGATGGATGATTTTTTTTAATGGATCTCCCCATATATTTTCATATATTTTCAATGACCTTCATTACCTCTTTCATGACGCAAAATCTTAGGGACATTTTTCCAACAGTTCAGATCTTATTCGAACAAAACTGCAAAAAGGTGAGGGAAAAGCAGTTCAGTAAAAGTCTTTCGACGATTTCCAGAAGCGATAGTTACATGAATTTGATCTGAAAGTTTTTTAATTGAAGGATTTGCCTTGACACGGTTCCTAAACGATCAACCTGTCATATACAGGGTGTCCGTTATTGAGGTCCATATATGAAGAACTTATTATTATTTCTCGATTTTTTCGAATGGAACACCCTGTATTTTTTTCCACAATGATGTAGACAATTGAAAAGCTTACATTTTCTCAGAAGTAACCTTAGGATTATTTTAACTCCCGCATCCAGCAGACACGAAAAATTATATCGCAACTGAAAATTTTATTCGAATAATAACATGATAATGAAAACTAACGGACATTCAAAAGAGGTTAAACAATGAAATAAAGCTAAATTAATAATTATTGACAAACTTCAAAACCTTCCCAGAAGATATACTTACGAATACAGTGAATCAGTATGAATTTTCGAAAAAATGAGATGAATGTTTCCTATCGGGATATTGGGCAGCATAAGTTCGACTTCCTAAAAAAACTGGCTCTGTGGCACTGCCCTAACATGAAAAACATATCAAACATCCCATTTTTTCCAAAAATTCATATTGATTCACTGTATTCGAAAGTATCTTTGAGCTCTAAGTAGCAATAAATCGATTTATATTTTTTTTTTGGAAAGCCGATAAAAACTTATATAATTGGTTGAATACGTGATCAATATGTATTGCTTGTACGGAAAAAAAAATATCATTTTTATGATGATGCTCAAGAAGTATGATTCTAGGAAAGTTTTGAACTTTGTCAATAATAATTCATTTAGTTTTATTTCATTGTTTGACCTCTTTTGAATGTCCGTTAGTTTTTATTATGTTATTATTCGAATAAAATTTTCAGTTGCTGGATGCGTGAGTTAAGATAATCCTAAGGTTACTTCTGAGAAAATGTAGGGTATTCGATTGTCTGCATTATTGTGGAAGAAAATACAGGGTGTTCCATTTGAAAAAATCGAGAAACAATAATTTTGAGTTCTTCATATTTGGAACTTGATAACGGACACCCTGTATATGACAGGTTGATCGTTTAGGAACCGTGTCAAGGCAAATCCTACAATTAAAAAACTTTCAGATCATTTTCATGTTACTATCGCTTCTGGAAATCGTCGAAAGACTTTTACTGAACTGCTTTTCCCTCACCTTTTTGCAGTTTTCTTCGAATAAGATCTGAACCGCTGGAAAAATTCCTCTAATATTTCGCGTCATGAAAGAGGTAATGAAGGTCATTGAAAATATGTGAAACTATATGGGGTGATCCACTAAAAAAAATCATCCATTTGTTGAATAACAATAATCGGGGTCACCCTGTAAATCAGAAAATAATTTCTTGAGATGCAGAAATTAAGGTACAAGAGGTCTACTTTGCAAAGAAATCTCTGAGATGTCTGGTTCGGCAGCTATGAAAGATTTTCGCACTATTGCAGGACCCTGTATAATCCTTATCCAAACAGGAGATTCCACCTCGCTTTTTCGTCCTTTTCATCTCTCCGATCCTTGACGAAACGTCGATTCCTCCAAGTGGAAACGGGCTCCATTCGTCAGCATGTCATACGCACAAAAACGCGAAAACAGCGTCCCAAATGACATCGGGCACAACCCAGTGGAAAATGTTTCTTTATTCGACTAAGAAAAATATCTGAATATTTTGTCGATTTCTCAAGGAATCGGACGTGCCGATAACTCGTTATCTGAGCGAGGATTGCGAGAAAGCAGTTTACTGCCTCGCAGAGAAATTGGGATCTTAAGGGTTGGAACAGTGAGAGACTGCAGGTTTGATTTATGAACAGGCGCACCTTCGAGAGGGTCGTAGGAAAACAGTTCCTGATAAATGGAGCCTCGCACATCGCTGGGAGGTGGAGGAACTCCCACTGCGTAGAACATTTCCTACTGTTTTGTCTGGGAGAGGAATCGTTGGTACGATAAGATACAGTACAGTCTCTATTGTGAAAAAATTGAAGATTATCTGCAATTTCTCATGGAGATTACGTCAGTTCAGAATTTTCATTTTTATTCGTACCACAAAGTTGATACTTCGAATGGACTTTGCCGGTAACGAAGAAGATCCAGACCTCAGTGGTTAAGCCACTCTCTTCGACTCTGTGATCTACAATTTTCAAGAATCAGGGTAAAACCAAAATCGGCACAGCCCATTTGGCCACTCGATCCACGTGTGTTTTTCAATTTCCTATAGCTCTTAAAAAATCACCAATTTTTTTTTGGTGTGGAATCCGAAGCAAATACTCGCCTGCACAACTATTAGTTAATAAACCCACGGGAATTCGTTCTGTGAGAAAAATGACTCGTATTTGTACAACGCATACACGATGCCAGCAGATATATCTCTCAAGCCAATATACACCATGAAAACATCGAAAACCATTCTTTTAGTGTTCACTTCTATATTTCATTGGTATATTAGTCCAATTTTCTTTCCAAAGGTACGAGGATGTATTGATATCTAGTTCGCCTAGACCAGTTCCATGCATAAACAAAATATTGCGATACCATATTAATGAACAATAACTTTTTAGAAGTGTCAGTGTAGAGTTCGATGTCGAAAAAGTAAACCAGAGTTACGCAATAAAATAAAAAAAAAGATGTCCACCGAAATTGTAAAAATCGAAAAATTGGAGTATCGAGCCATCATCAAGATACTGTATTTAAAAGGGTTAAGAGGTAAGCAGATTTATTTAGATATGCTTGATACCCGTGGTGATCAATGTCCTTCGTATGCGAACGTGAAAATTTGGACTGCAAGCTTCAAAAGAGGTAAATTTTCCATTGAAGATGATGACCGATCGGGAAGGCCAGTTTCTGTGTCAGTCTTCGAAAATGTGGCTTTTTTTACGAGGTAAACATACTATTTTTCCGCAACTCGCTAGGAAATTTTGACATTCCCAACAAAATTTGTCGAAGAAAAAGTCAAGATTTCTCAACTGTTAGGAAATATTCATTTCCTTACTGTAAGGAAATGATATTTCCTTACAGTTGTCAGTGTTCTACATAAGCATATTCGTACTTTTCTCTAGATTTCTGTGGCAATAATTCTAATGAAGCAGTATTTACTGCTCTGGACGAGTCTCAGAAAAGGAAAATTCATCATCACTCATCATTTTACACTGTTTTGTCTTCGAAAAGACCAGCAATTAAATTAATATTCGACAAGTTTGACAATTCAGCATTAATACGTGTCCATAGTAACGCAACCAATTCCATTCCGAATTTCAAAGCGCCATTTATTTATGAATGGAATAATTCGCGATTTTCTTCAAAATTCATTAAAATCTGTCGAATTTCAAACGATTTGCGGAAGAATAGTATGTTTACCTCGTAGGAAAAGCCACATTCCTGGACTCTGTGTTGCTAAATCTTCACAATCGTCCAGGAATGTGAGGCTTTTCCTACCCGGGAAACAATGTACTATTTAATGAAATTTTCCATCACCAAATCGCAAAGTGGCTGCTCTGTCCTCGATAGCCTCACGAATCTCGGTGGCCAATTGTGATCACTTCTTCGAGAGATAACACGTTCCGGAAACTTTTTCCGTAAAATATCAATGGTTTCGTTGCTTCTGTGGAACGTAGCGCCTTCTTGTTGACAGTTAACATTGTCCAGATCTATACCACCCAATTCCGGTGATTAAAAATCATTATTCATCTCTCGATAACGCAATGCATTCACCGTAGCTGTTGCTCCAGATCCATTCTCGAAAAAGTAAGGTCCAATGACCCCGCCGGACCATAAACCGCACCAAATAGTCACACGTAGGGGAGTTTAGGGTTTTCCGAGCCCTAGATGCGACAATTTTGCTAGATGACGAAGCCACTGCTGTGGAAATGGGCCTCATCACTCAAGATGATTTTTCGATGGAATTCCGGATCATTTTCATGCATTTCAAGGACCCCATCAGCAAAAACTCGACGTTGTTGATGATCAACCGGCTTGAGTTCTTGTGTTAACTGAACTTTATAATCCTTAAGACCCAAATCTTTATGCAAATTCGGTGTTATGAAGTTTGTGGAATGCCTTATTCCAAAGAACGAAAAAGAATGGACAAACCTGGCTTTTCGTCAACACTTTCGGCTTCAACACGACCCAAAACTGTTCGAGTTTTACGAACCGTTTTTTACGAGCTTTTATTCAGTTTCTCCTGTCCCGGTGTCTGTCTGTAATCAAATCTTGAAAGTTCAATATGACACACTTCTAATCGTTTTACGAACCGTCGTCTCTGCCAAATTTTCACCATTTTTATAGTGAATTTTAATAATTTCAATGCGTTGTTGAAGCGTGTATCGTTCCATTTTCATTAATGGCGTAGTTTCTACTTGTCGAATGTCAAAAAATGACAGCTTCAAAAGTGACATCCACCGAAATAGCGGACTATTCAAAATAACACCTCTTTTTGGAAAACCCTCAGTTATGTCGTACCACTTATCGGCATCTCGAAAACAGTTGAAGATACGAAGTTGATCAAAAGCTAAAAAAGTTGGCTATTAAAGTAAACAATGAAACGATGTTACCAAATCTGAAATATGATGAACCGTTTTTGAAATATACAGGTAAAACCGAAAAGGCCAATTTTCTTTTCCATGCGCTGGCGCTCTCATTTTCAAGAATATGGAAATCTGCTCAGGAAACTTTTCTCTCTGATTGAAATTTGCTCCGAAGTGATGTGCTTCGATTTTCATTAAGACGTTTTGTTCTTCTGGGGCCAAATGCCACCAAATGTCCAAACCTGCTTCTCCTACTGACCAGGATTACTACAGACCAACAACATATGCTTCATTTTATTGCTGGCATTTAAATTGTTCTTTAAGAGATCCGATAGTTCGATGCGTCTGTTAGAGCCTTATCGCAAAGGACGCTTTGAGCCCTTCGACTCTTAGGCTAGCCGCACATTGAGCGCAGCCGAGCCTAGCCTACTCTAGCAGAGGATTTTGTAACACACGCAATTGAATAGAACGCCGCATATTGGACTGCTACGTCCAATATGCGGCGTTCTATTCAATTGCGTGTGTTACAAAATCCTCTGCTAGGCTAGGCTCGGCTGTGCTGTGCTCGGCTGCGCTCAATGTGCGGCTAGGCTTAGAGGAGCTCAAAAAGTGGTTGCCACCATTGACCAGGCAGGATACGGTCTTAAGAGGGGTTTATAGTGCCCAGCTTTCTTAGCGTCCGTCAGAGTCTGCCTTCTTCTCACCCCTCACCTCCCCTAAGAAATCGTCGATTTTCAGTGCGTCCGAAGATATCTCAGACATTCCACGTATTTACCGCCCTTTTCTTCCACATGCGAGATTTCTGTTACGTACAGCCTTTACCTAGGGGAGGGCGGAAGTTGTCGAATGCCCTCGTATATTCACGAATGAAGTGGAATTATTTACGAAACTGCTGACAACACTGTAAATTCATAGGAGGTAGACGTTTTGCCAGATGGAAATAAATAGTTGGGATGGGCCCCCAATAAATTCGTACACCCTTCTTGGTTGTACGAATTTATTGCGAATTTCTGTTTTGGTTGTAAGTTAGATTCGGAAAAAATCATCCACATCTACAGTAAAAAAAAATTTGATTGAGACTCAAAACCTAAACTAATTTTTTTTTATGAATTTAAATTTGTTTTTTGTATGAGATGCTGTATCAGAGGAATTGTATATACATACTCTATTTTTTATGATTGCGTTTAATCGTGCGAAAAAATGATAGTTCTCTAAGTTTTTTCATTTTTTTATTGGAGTAAAATCATAATTTTTCTTTGCAGAATCCAACGCAATCATAAAGAATATGGTTCTAATTTGAAAAATATAAGTTATGGCCAATTTTCGATCATAGTTTTCGACACAAAATTTGAAACACCCTGTGATGATTATTCTGAACTTCACAAGATGCATGGCCTTTCCACATTCTTCTACTCTGATGTTATGAGGACTGTTTACGTTGAGGATATTGAGAATAAGAAAAATGAACATTATACTGACTACGAGTATTTGAGTATTTTACTTTTATTCCGGTTTTTTCTCGATATTTTGAAAACTATGGTTTTAACAGAAATGTACTTATTCAGAATTGAATACTTAACAAAGGAAAAAATTAAAAAAAAATCTTTTCAACAAATCTATTTTTTTCACTTGTTGTATAACCAAGAGCGCTCATGCTCCAAAAATATTTTAGCTCAGTAGAAAATTTCGAACAATATGATCTCAATTCTCAGATTTCTAATATGTCCAGTTCTCCAGGAAGGTCTAATAGGCACTCGAACTGGATTATAGTCATATATTTTTTTGATATATGTAATTCATTTGAAATAGCTTTTTTTGATGTTAGTGACTATAATATCAAGAATTTCGGAAAGTTTTTGAAATTGAATGAGTTTTTTCATGAACTCAGATCATGGATCAGAAAATATCATTTTATAAAATTGAAACGATAAGGTAATTCAAGAAGGAGGAAGGATTGTATGAAATTCTAGAAGATCTCGAGAATTTTCTGATCCCATCATAGCTTGTCATGTAAAAAATTTTTATGTAGGATAAACATCACATAACAAATGTGCGCAAAGATTTTTGCGTTTATCACTAAATTTCCCACTCATCTTCAAAGTAATTGAAACAAATAACACAACACTTCCAATCACAAGAAAAAAAAATCAAGTGAAAATTCACGATCCTCGTCTCTCGTCACAAGATCTAAAAACGTAGGGACTGAACGAATTTGCTTTCGGCTTGCCTGTCCAACAGAAGTAATAAAGAACATGTTTTTACACTTTTACTTTTCACTGATAACAGACGCCTTACAATAAAACAATAAATATTTGCCACTGGGATTTACCGAAAACCCCAAAGTGCAACCTAAAATGTGCAGTATTGCCAGATAGATGGAACGATCAGTAGAAGATGGAAATAGCCAAGTTCGTCGATTAGGTGGCAGCACTTTGCGATCGTTTGATTTTAATTTTACTGAAATCGGTTTTTGAGCGATTGGAGAAAACTTTTTGTGTTAAATTTTTCGTGGGAATTCATAAAAAAAATAGTCTAGGTTGGAAAGTTAGAATTATGCATATTAAGTCACTAAGAAGGGAAAAAAAATTTACTTTTTTTTTCACTCGACGAAAAAAAAAATTATGAACTTTCCAACTTGAAGAACTCTTCAAATTGAATAACAGTGAAAACCCCATATAAATCGGTAGTCTCTATCGTGAGTAATCCCGAATCGCGTTTTGAACTGAACGTCAGAACGGTATAGGCCCCTCTAGATCATATGGATGATAGTTTCGCGGTAGAAAATTTCAATAGTTTTTGAACGTTTTTCTTTCGTGAACTTCACCAAGATGATAATATTTTGTTTTGTCGCTGAAGGGCCGTAAAAAACATTCGCGGAAGCGTTCCTATTCAGATGAAAAATGTTTGTCCTGATTGGAAAACCCGTCATTTTCACATTCCCCACCAACTCTATTCCCTTCGAGATTTGAAAATTCATGTTTCCTGATCATCCGGAAGATATTGTGCATAATGACGAGGGGAATTCCACCCTTAGAACTTAAAGGCGGATTGTTCCAGATCTCTTGAATGCCCCTCCTTTACACGCTGCACGAGTGTACCTCCGCAAACAAAACTATGGCGGCGTACTGGAGTGGTGGACGAAAATTAGCCTACTCTACCTAATGACCCGTGGTCTCAACTGAAAGCGGTTCAATTGACTTAACCTCTCGCCCTAAGAGGCGGTCCCTTTGAACACCGGTGCGGTTGATGAAAAGCACCCGCGTATTTTAATAGTGCATCATTGTCGGCTGTTTAATGCATTCATCGATTATATAAAATACACTTCTTGAATGTGTGCAGACGCATTCAGAACATAATAGAGCTTACTGCAGATCGCATCAACTCTTCTGGTTCCATTTGAATTTGCCGCCTGCTCAGCCAAACGAGCTTTTCGCTTTGTGAAGGCCGCAAGTATTGTCGGTTCTTGTCCTTTGCGCTAATTCGAGAACAAATATTGGGTAATATGTTTCGACAAGCCGAATTCTTCGGACAAGCACGAGTAGGTTGAAGTACTTGAAGCTACTGTGTGCTGAACAATTACATCAGATTTGTGTGGACGGAAATATGGGAAACGGTTGTAGAAATGAAATGCTATAATTGTAGTAAGGCTTCATCAAGAATATCGCCCACAAGTATCCACTCATGTATGTTTTTGATGAAGGGTTTTCCAAAAAGAGGTGATAATTTGAATAGCCCGCTATTTCCGTAGATGTCACTTTTTTTTATATTTGACAAGTAGAAACTACGCCATTAATAAAAATGGAACGATATACGCTTCAACAACGCATTGAAAATATTAAAATTTACTATAAAAATGGTGGATTTTGACAGAGACGCTCCGTAAAACTCGAACATTTTTGGTTCGCCGTGAAGCACCTTGTCTAACCGCAATATAAAATATTTTCAAGGCATGAGCACCTCCGGTTTTTCCGGAAATGACGTCAACTTCCGTTTTTCAAATTAGAACACCATTTTTTTATTGCAGAAATAGATTCCTTAGAAAATTTCAAGTTATTTTGATGTAACATTTTTCAGTTTTGGTTGGAAAATTCTCTCTGAGCGGGAAAATTCGAAAAAGAAATCGAAAATAGAGCTCCGCTGAAACAAGAATAACATCGAGGTTTTCGGATGGAAAATTTTCATTTTTGGGATTTTTCAAGATGTAAGATTGATGTATCCACTTTAAAAATCGAAATCGCGATTCATGATACAGGGGGTGAAAAAATCGCTTTCAAAGTTAGGGATGACAAAATCGTGAAAAATCAATTTTTTCAAATTAGAACCCCATTTTTTATGGCAGATATTGAATCTACGTCAAAAAATAATGTGAGTGTATGCATCACACCTTTGCCCTAAAGTGGATATTAACTCAGAAAATATCCATTTTAGGGCATTTTCACCCCCTGTATCATGAATCGCGATTTCGATTTTTGAAGTGGATACATCAATCTTACATCTTGAAAAATCCCAAAAATGAAAATTTTCCATCCAAAAACCTCGAAGTTATTCTTGTTTCAGCGAAGCTCTATTTTCGATTTTTTTTTCGAATTTTCCCGCTCAGAGAGAATTTTCCAACCAAAACTGAAAAATGTTACATCAAAATAACTTGAAATTTTCTAAGGAATCTATTTCTGCAATAAAAAAATGGTGTTCTAATTTGAAAAACGGAAGTTGACGTCATTTCCGGAAAAACCGTAGGTGCTCATGCCTTGAAAATATTTTAGATTTCATCAGCATCGTGAAATACTTATAAGTGCTGAATTTCATGAAAATACGTTCAGTAGTTTCCCGTATAAATATGGGTGAGGTTCCTCGTGAAAGACCCTGTATATCATCATAAAACCCGTGCACGTCGCTCAAGAACAGCCAAGAATATTGATGCTGTAGCCGAAAGTGTCGAAGAAAACCCAAGTTTGTCCATTTATCGTCGTTCTTAGGAATTAGATATTCCCCAAACGCCATTATACGGTATTTTGCATAAAGATTTGCATTGTCGTATTCAATTTAAAGCCTGAGTTCCTCAAAAACTATGTGGTATGTATTGTGGATGAAGACAAGGCCTTGAAATTCAAACCTATAGTCTGTTAAAATATAAGAAGGAGCTTTGTAAACAAACAGAATCGTCTGCTTTGCGCACAATAAAGATCCTATTCGTCAAACGGTCATAGCCACGCTCCCTTTTAACGGCCTTAAAGATTGCCAGGATCGTACTCGGAACGGACTGTAGATGGTACTGGATAGAAATTATTCAATAATTTGTGTCAGCAATTCTCACATTAGAACTTTTTTCCTCAGAAACTCTAGTGCAAAATTTCTGTTATGATTTGCAACTGTCATAAACATTTTATATCCGACGTACCTTTTTTTTCATTTTATTTTGTTTTTATATTATTATCTACTAAATAATTTCTTTTTCGGATGCTCGAGATTGCGGCCAGGTAATTCCAGGAAACACCAGAGTTTTAGAGATTTGGGTCGGAATCTTGCAGGATTCCGACAAAGTAATTCCGGGAAACACCAGATTCGGGTCCTTTTCCCTAATGAGTGAAAGCCATCTTGATTTGCATAAATATCGTAGTTTTCAATTGGCAAGACTCGTAAAAGATCTCTGTTCAAATTTATAATGGTCATTCACTTGTAATATCCGAAATATATTTAGTTTCGGTCCAAAATTTTATATTATTTTGTACGAAACTCTTTGTCGGCTGCTCAAGGTTCCGACAAGGTAATTTCGAGAAACACCAGATTTGGGTCCTTTTCCTTAATGGGTTAAAGCCATCTTGATTTGCATAAATATCGAAGTTTTCAATTGACAAGACCAGTTAAAACACCTAGAGCTACTGTGAAGGTCTATCTGTTCAAAGTGTTTATAGATTTTGTTGTGAAAAGTGTATTGTGTTGGAAAATCTTTTGACAAAGTGTATATAGTATTTATAGAACAATGTCGAATTCGGAAACGGATACAGCATCTGAGGGTGATATGTGGGGACCACCACGAAAAAGGTCCAAAAGGTCGCATTTCTCTGCTGAAGAGAAAGAGACAATTTTGAACATTTCTCGAAAAGAATTGGAAGAACATCCAGATTTATCGAGAAGAGACAATTTGCCAAATTTCAAAAGAACACCGGTCTTTAAATTATTGAAAAAAATGGAATTCAAGTTCAGTTAAAACTGAACGATTGTGTGAAATCTCGATTCGACTCTGGACAGAAAGAAACTTTACGAAGGCCCTCCTACCGATGCGCCAAACATATTATTATTGCTCTTTCTCACATTTGAACAGAGTATAGAATTGAACATACTGACTCAATTAAGGGAAAATGGTCTGCATAATGTGAAAAACTGGAAACAGAGAGAAGGTGTGAAATTTCTCGATCAAAATCGAAACAAAAAATTACAACAATAGGGCTTTGCACATGGGAAAATTCGAAGAAATTTCCATTTTTATTGCAGTTTTAATAAAAGCCCATAAATGCCGAGCTGAGAACCATCAGAAAAACACCTAACTCATAACCGCGATGGGAATAATGGGCCTATTATGCTGAACCGACAAATGCTGCGTTTTTCAAAGTTTCATATTCATGAATAAGCAGCGATAAATTTCATTTACTCGTTATTTTCCGATTTTTATTATTCAGCAATTCTCGAACAAGGATTTAATTTAATCCTTCCGTATTGCCATGAAAATTTCCTTTCGCTCTCTCGTTCGTCCGCTCATGAATTTTATGTCCGGTTTCATTTGGCGCGGAATTATTTTCATCTCCACAGAAATTGATCTTCAGGGGGTAGGCCATGGCCACGGGGTTGCGTATATTGGATTCGGTTTGTATTCGATTATGTGGATTCGTTGAATTGATGAATGATTTTCTTGTGTTTCTGAATTGGGTATTTCATTTCGTGGGCCACAATAATGACACAGTGTGAGGCGTTTCATTAACGGAAACCCTTGAAAACGAAAACTTTTCATTCTCAGGTCTATTGATAAAAATTATGTTGAATTCATTGCGAATTTTTCAATCTTTGGCCATTATGCAAGGATAATCGCTCAATCAGACTAACCCTTCATAATTGTGCCATGAGTTTTCGTTCTATACAGGGTGATTTTTTTAAGTGTTTCATTAGAAGTTTTCGAGGAAGGAATTGCGATACAAATTCAAAATTTTGCATTTTTGTTTTAGAGTACATGAACTCAATTTGTAAAATATTTTCAAGCGGAATCTACTTCCGGTTCTACCGGAAACGGATGTGAACTTCGTTATTTCAAATGGAACACCCTATATATTTATACATATTTGAATTCTTCGTTTAATTCTGCAATGATTTGCTGTATGATATGCGCAACCACATCAAGCGATTGTTGAGTTATTGCCTGATTCTCAAATTTTTCGACAGAAAGATTGTCACAAATTAGTGTTAATATCTTCAAAATCCCTCATTATAAGAATTTTTTTTTGGAGCAGTGAGACAAATGAAAGTACGCTGATACGGCTTCGTGTATAAATTATGAGGAAATATTATACAGGGTGCCTGAAACAGGGCTTCAAAGTGAGCCTCAATAAAACTACGAAATCTCATTTTTTTCAAATGGGAACCATATGATTTTATAATTCCGATCGATTGCTCGCCAAAAACTAGTTAGAGTGTGCCAAACATTTCATGTCTTTAAAATGAGTAGTTTCGCCGTTATCGAATAAAATTCTGATTTCACGACTAAAGCCAGGTTTCTTTGTCTGAATTGGTTTATCAAGATAATTTTCAAGTAGGCTATGTCAATAGTAATAATATGTCAGTTTTAAACTAAAATTTCTATCTGCTCTGCTCTGTTTATTTGTCACATTCGCAGCAAATACAGAAGAGACTTTTGATGTATCATTCTCTTCATTATTATTGTTATTGCTTGTTTTGCATAGTGCTTGATCAATAAAAATAAGTAAGAATGACTATTCCTAACATAGCCTACTTCGAAATAGACGAGCATTCCACTGAATTTGACTGATGGGACAACCCTGGCTTTATTCATGAAATTGTGGTATGCTCGTCTATTTCAAAGTAGGCTATGTTAGGAATAGTCATTCTTACTTATGTTTATTGATCAAGCACTATGCAAAACAAGCACTAACAATAATAAGGTACACTAGAATGATATATCAAAAGTCTCTTCTGTATTTGCTGCGAATGTGACAAATAAACAGAGCAGATAATGAATGATGACTAAATAAAGAAATTTTAGTTTAAAACTGACATATTATTACTATTGACATAGTCTTCTTGAAAATTATCTTGATAAACCTGATATTCAGACAAAGAAACCTGGCTTTAGTCGTGAAATCCGAATTTTATTCGATAACGGCGAAACTACTCATTTTAAAGACATGAAATGTTTGGAACACTCTAACTTGTTTTTGGCGAGCAATCGATCGGAATTATAAAATTATATGGTTCCCATTTGAAAAAAATGAGATTTCGTAGTTTTATTGAGGCTCACTTTGAAGCCCTGTTTCAGGCACCCTGTATAAAATTTCCTCATAATTTATACAAGAAGCCGTATCAGCGTACTTTCATTTGTCTCACTGCTCCAAAAAAAATTCTTACAATGAGGGATTTTGAAGATATAAACACTAATTTGTGACAATCTTCCTGTCAAAAAATTTGAGAATCAGGCAATAACTCAACAATCGCTTGATGTGGTTGCGCATATCATACATCAAATCATTGCAGAATTAAACGAAGAATTCAAATATGTATAAATATATAGGGTGTTCCATTTGAAATAACGAAGTTCACATCCGTTTCCGGTAGAACCGGGAGTAGATTCCGCTTGACAATATTTTACAAATTGAGTTCATGTACACTAAAACAAAAATACAAAATTTTGAATTTGTATCGCAATTCCTTCCTCGAAAACTTCTAATGAAACACTCAAAAAAATCACCCTGTATATATATATAAAACAAAGTTGTTGGTTACACCATTTATAACTCGAGATCGGATGGACTGTTTGTTATTAAACTTCATTTATGGATTCGTCTGCGGCCTGGTTATTATAAAAATCACTAAAACTCTGAAAACTTCGATGAAAAATATGCTCATGAAGGAAATGCTTCCCCTTCTTTCGATAAGGGCCACTAGGTGTCGCTTAGGTTAATGGCTCTTATCTAGACACTGTAGCGTAGTCGTGAAGGTAATATATTTGATATTATCGCAATTAGATGGCGCTGTTTACAATTACTGTATAATTTGCATGGAACTTATAATAACATGGAAGACTATTACCCGATCAAAAAGCGGGCAAACATCTCAAGTGGTAGAACAATCAATTTTCACCGAAATGTCAAGTAAATCGTATTTTGACGATCTGCATCAATCGTGAGTTGTCCATTTTCATCTCTTCTCTTCATTTCTGACATGTTTTTCAATTTGGGTAGTAAACATTATGTTCAACAATTATTGGGTATCGAGAATTCTTTTCATGTAAATAACAATGTCATCAAAATTTTGTATATCTTGAACTTCAATTTCGCCTAATTTATCTCCTGCTTGAAAAAATAGCAACGGTGGGTTTCACAAAGCATTATCACCGGTTACCCGGGACCGGTGATCGGAGCTTGATCTAGAATCAACTCGATTTGACAGTTCAAAAATCAGAGAACCAAGCCGTTGATCACTGGTTATTACGATTTGTGGAATCCACCGTTAGCATTATTTAGGCGAAACGAAGTACGCCGGGCCAGCTGGTAAATTAATAATGATTTATCAATATTACCAAAAATCTTTCAAAAGTAATAATAACGAGGAAGAATAGAATAAAACTGAACCCGGTGTGACAGTTGGGACACATTCCATTACTGCGTTCTCCTGCTGTCAAAAGAAATCGAACTACCACTTCTGTATACATTTTCAAGTAGAAAACTTTAGGAGGAATCCATTTAGCAGATGTTTTCTAATGGTTGTGTTGACCAGTTACATATTTACTCATCGAACAAAGTTTTAAGACAGTTTATTTGGTTAGGTTCCACTTTTAACCGTTGAGGTGTTTGCTCATAGGATTTAGAATCACTTCAACCAGTATATACAGCAAAGGATCTCGATGCAGCTGTGTTATAAAGGTTTGTGCCTTTGATCTATGTCGGAACAATGGACCATGACCTGATTCAGGAGTTCTTGAGCTGTCTGGAGACGTTTGTAGCGATGGTTGTGATTTGAATAAAAATTTGGAATATTCGGATAAGAATAACCTACAGAAAACACGTAGGTAGGTACTGAAATGTGATTTAAGTGAAACGAGACAATGGGTATGCGATGGTTGTGATTTGGATGACAGAACCATGATATTCTTTAGATTTGGAGATATCAGTAACCTTGACATAGATGAGTACTTTGAGATTTTGGGTGTTGAATAATATAACATGAGCGATAAAGTTAACGAAAGAATCTTCTCCTTTTGTTTTCATAATAGGGATATTTCCTCATGGCAAAACTTATGATGTTTTTTACAGTTTGATGTCATCAATATACAAAAGAAATAAACTTTGGAATTTCAATGGTTTCAGAAAATTTATTGTTTCAAGGTTCTGTAATATCTCTATACCGATAAAATAAATTGTTTCCAAGTTAGCAATATTGTAAAACATTTCATGTTTTTCTGTACTTTCATGGAAAATCCATTTTGGATATTTCCTTCCGGCGAATACCTGAATAGTAAGCAGGTAATTCCAGCTCACAATCCCCTTCTAGCCATAAACGTAACTCACAAGAAAATCTCATTCCATTTCTGACGTGAAATGATCTAGACGAAGTTTCCAGAGCAAACTTGGATCTAGTTTTATATTTCCCGATATAGGTTGGGAACGCTTCAGAGGGGAAGTGTTCGGAAGGGAAAGCCGTTACATGCGAGGAAAACGTTTTGCGCCGGTGAAAAAATGAAACATCAGGTGCTTTCGGAGAGTTACGTCCTCTAGGCTCCCATTCTTATATCGATTCTTGATTTTTAACAGAAACAGTGTATAGGATTCTGGGACAGAGCAAGATATTTCGTGAAATTCATGAAACTCAACACTCAAGCAACGATATTTTCCAGATTTCAATCAATTTCGTCGAGCAGATTAGGAGAAAATTCAGATACGTTTGTTGCATTTTGTCAATATTAGGCATTATGTACCCAATGCAACTACTGCATGGAATCCAACTCCGATTTCTCATTGTCCTTGATCTGTAAAGCCGAGGGTTTTTGCTTTGGACAATCACAACCTGTTGGTTCCTTTTTCGTTTTTCCTCTCAAGACAATGGCTTCGAAAACCAATTGCTCATGGACCAATAGAGAAAACACCACCTTCAGTTCAGCCAAGTGTTAGATAGATAGATAGATACATTATATCTATACCCTCTTCATCTTATTTCCCATTTCCGCTTTTCAATACAGGAATATCTTGCTCCTATAATCCACTACTTTCAAAATAATTACTCTCCCTTAATTGGAAATTGTTACAAGCTTGTCTGTCAGCCACTAGAGCTATGAGGATAGAAGACTTGTTGATGCTACCGCCAATGCAAGTCTGCATACAAGACGAAGCCTAGTTGGTCACATACAGATTGACCACAGGGCAAACTCGCATAAGCAGATTGCACGGAAGGATGTAGAACGAGCTATACAAAAAAAAGGAAACCGACCTCATGAAGAGGATGTCATCGTATTAGATGATTTCCAAGTATAACATCGAAAGAAACTTTGAAACAGTCATCGGAGGTATGGTAGGGAGGATCATCAAGTAATTCAGGATTGAACAGCCCAACAACCGAGAAAAGTGCGAGAGTAAGAATATTTATGGCCAAGTCATAGACTAGAGTCCCACTGAGTTTAGGAAAACACCAGATGCTATTCCAGGCATAAGTTGCAGCTATACATCACTGTGCACAAGACCTAAGAAGGCAAGGGTTTTAAGGAAAAGACCATAGCCATAAAATTGGACAGCTAAGCAACTATATGAAAGCAATCAGCTCCTTGCAAGTTGACTGCAAAGTTGTCTTGGATTCCTTAGAAGCCTTACAAGAATTAGAGAGTATAAATAGTCTTTAGACTGGATACAAGGCAACACAGGATGATTCAAAGCCTAGGAAGCACTTCAGAAACAAGGTGCCAAAAAGTTCAAAGGACCATCGCCACAATAGATCTGCAAAGGTTGCTGTGGAACAAGGTTTCAAAGGACCCTCGCTACAATAGACCTGTAAAGACCTTAGTGCAGTGGCTCCTAGAAACACATAAGCCTCATACTCATGGGCTCATTTGGACTTGAAACCGTTTATTTTTCAGGACGAGCTGTCACTACAAACTTCGAGTTGGTTAAACAGATTCTTGAGGAAATGGAAAATTCCCAATCCGATCTGTCCTCGAATAATCCGTTTTACCAAAAGGGAGGCCGTAATTCCCTTCACCTGATGAACGGACGAAAAGTTGGCCACTTTATTGTCTCGCAGATTAACTCCAGAAATAACATCCATTATCCCTCGGCGGAAAGAGAGTGGATCCGATTGATTCGGCCATATATCCAAGAGGTTGACAATTCCAAAGGGCAGATACGGTCCTGATTACGTCGTGCGCTAGAATCGCGAACGTTTCACCATAAATTAATGGGATCCGATATCCAATGCGGCGTCAATTTGAAACGGGTCCGCTCAGTGGCGTGCCGGTCCATTCGAGAGGTCTTCCGGGGGGTCAACAGTTATTGAGCTCGGGTAAACAGGGAGATGTGTAATTGATGCCCCCAGATTGGAATTTTATCCGGACTCGAGTGGGATTTTGGGAGAATTGAATGGGGAGGAGGATTGGTTCCGTTTGTTATCGGACCTGGTGTATGGTTTGGGGCTCCTGAGTTCAGAGGGGGTGGAATTTATACGTTTGTATCCGTGAGGATGATACTGCTGTTGAGTGTACTGAAGAATTTGTGAATTTGCTTTGTGCAACAGTTTTCCAATTCTTTTGGTTTCTTTAGCTACTTCAAGACAAAATTCCCTGACAATTTCAATTGATTCAAGATAACCATTAGAAAGTTATTCTATATTCACCTGTACTCAGGTGGTTTAGAGGCTAATGCCTCTGAATATGGCAGGAATATGTTCAGTTCCTTGTGACTCACTCTGTATAATCTTATTGAGTAATGAAATGCAAAATGGATCCCCAAATGTTGACCAAAAGCGTGCAAGGGTAAAAGCATCGCGTTCGATCTGTGCTCGATTTGAAAACGATGTAGACTTCTTAAACCGAATTGTTACTATGGATGAGACTTGGGTACATTTCTACGATCCAGAAACAAAGAAACAATCGATGGAATGGCGACACTCTGGTTCTCCAAGACCTAAGAAGTTTCGTGTCCAAAAATCTGCTGGAAAAGTTCTTGCTTCAGTTTTTTGTGATTGCCATGGAGTAAACATGATTGATTTTTTGGATAAGGGTAGAACAATAACTGGAGATCACTATTTGACATTACTGATCACTCTACGGGAAAAATTGAAGAGAAAAGACGCGGAAAGCTATCCAAAGGTGTTTTGTTTTTACAGGACAACGCCCCAGTACACAAATCTCATGTTGCCATGCAAAAAATTCGTGATTTAGGGTTAGAATTACTAGAACACCCCCCTTATTCACTAGATTTGGCTCCGACCGACTATCATCTCTTTCCTCAACTGAAAAAGAGTTTAAAAGGTCTTTAATTTTCTTCCAACGAGCAGATAATAAAAGCTTGCAGAGCAAGAAGAAACATTTTTTTTAAAGATCTAGAGACGTTGCAGGTTCGCTGTAATAATTGTATTCAATTAAGAGGAAAATCTGTTGAGTAATAGAATATTTTGACATTCAAATTTTGTTTGGTTCTATAGTAGGCTAAGAATTTTTCAATTTATCCTCGTATGTCATGAAAACATCTTCTGATAAGAATCCCTTTCTGGTAAAAAAGTTGAGGACGTCAACACGCCACTGGAATCAGCATCGGAATCCACTGCGTTCAATTTTTCAGCACACCCTGGTCTGGAAATGCCTCTTCAATCAGCTTCTCTATCGATGGAGCTGCGACGTGCCATGTAATTACCACTGGAAAGATCCCCAAGCCCCAAGTGATGATGTCCCTGGTCCATGACACTCAGGAAGGGGGAATGGCGAGGAGGTGGTTTATCTCCTATGCTAAATATCTGCAGTTCCTTGAACGTGAGCAGCCATATTGCTAATTGGATTCATATCGGTTGGCAAGCGGAAAATATGGTGTTTAGATGGGTATTGATTCAAGGTTTCAGAACTGAAATCCTCTTCGGAGTTGGGGTATTACACTCCTCGGCACTTCTGTCATTGTTAAGCTTGATGGGTAAAGAATCTTTGACTATTTAATTTTTTGAGATTTGAATCATTCGAATCTACACAGATCTGAGCTGTGATAAACCTGGTTGTTCTGAAGAAAGAAAGAAGTATGGTTTATTATACGAGGATATATTGAAAAATTCTCAGCCTACTATAAAACCAAACAAAATTTCAATGTGAAAATATTTTATTACTCAACATATTCTCCTCTTTTGAATATGTACATTTATTACAGCGAACCTGCAACGTTTCTAGACCTTTCAAAAAAAATGTTTCTTCTTGCTCTGCAATCCAGTCCTCCACAGCTTTTATTACCTCCTCGTTGGAAGAAAATTCACGACCTTTTAAACTTTGTTCAGTTGAGGAAAGAGATGAGATAGTCGGACGGAGCCAAATCTGGTGAATAAGGGGGATGTTTCAGTAATTCTAACCCGAAATCACGAATTTTTTGCATGGCAACATGAGATTTGTGTGCTGGTGCGTTGTCCTGTAAAAACAAAATACATCTGGATAGCTTTCCGCGTCTTTTCTCTTTAATTTTTTCCCGTAGAGTGGTCAGTAATGTCGAATTGTAATCTCCAGTTATTGTTCTACCCTTATCCAAAAAATCAATCATGATTAGTCCATGGCAATCCCGAAAAACTGAAGCAAGAACTTTTCCAGCAGATTTTTGGACACGAAACTTCTTAGGTCTTGGGGAACCAGAGTGTCGCCATTCCATCGATTGTTGCTTTGTTTCTGGATCGTAGAAATGTACCCAAGTCTCATCCATGGTAACAATTCGGTTTAAGAAGTATACATCGTTTTCAAATCGAGCACAGATCGAACGCGATGCTTCTACCCTTGCACGCTTTTAGTCAACATTACCTGTACTATATGTTCGTATGAAATCTTCAACGATCGTCCAGGAATGTAGGGCTTTTCCTACCCGGTAAACAATGTACTATTCCTGCAATTTTTTCGTTGGTTTCATCTGGAACGTGTCCGATGAGAAAAATCCATCAGCTCCATCGCATTCTCCCGATGTATTCGAAGCGATAAAATGCGGAAAACCACGCCGAGCCGTTAGGCTGGAAAAGTGGAACGTTTAGGTAATGCGACTCATAAAACGAGAAGTAATTTCGCCATCGACTATTGCATTTGAAGAGAGCATTTAATACATGACTTGGCAATCGAGAGGAGAATAGAGTGTCGAATTCGGGGTATCGGGAGTAACCGGGAACAGTCGATATTCCGCATTCAGCCAGGACCATTACTCAGCCCTCCTTCCTCCCTCCTTTCATAGTTAACCGCTCCGAAATTATTCAATTTTCCGTTTGAAGGCGTTTTACGCCAGCCTATTATCTTTATGAAATGGGTTTCTACAGGGTCAACATACAGTTTCATTAAACTGCGCCCTTGGCGCAATCCGGTGGGTAGATAGAAGGACGGAACCCGACGAGGGTACATCGTGTTATTGCCCCGCGCAATCATGTCAATGTTGGCTCACTCATCCCCCAGTCTAATTGTCTATCGCCGCGAAAACAAATATTGCACTTGTGTAATTGCTGGCGAAGTCGGTGACGAAATTTAAAAATAACAGGAAACAGGAGTCGATGCTTTTGATGGTTATTTTTCTATTTTTCAGTCGTACGTCACTGGCTTCACCTTTGGGCAGGTTTTAACTGGAAAATTTCTCGATTAACGTTGTATTTTTGCAATTCTCCATTTACTTCCGTATCCTTTGAATTCTGTATTCATTTCTTGTCAAACCGGTAACGTCCGTTCAAATATAAGAAGGAGCTTTGTAAACAAACAGAATCGTCTGCTTTGCGCACAATAAAGCTCCTATTCGTCAAACGGTCATAACCACGCTCCCTTTTAACGCCCTAAAAGATTGCCAGGATCGTACTCGGAACGGACTGTAGATGGTACTGGATAGAAATGATTCAATAATTTGTGTCAGCAATTCTCACATTAGAACTTTTTTCCTCAGAAACTCTATTGCAAAATTTCTGTTATGATTTGCAACTGTCATAAACATTTTATATCCGACGTACCCTATTTTTTTATTTTGTTTTGTTTTTATATTATTATCTACTAAATAATTTCTTTTTCGGATGCTCGAGATTGCGGCAAGGTAATTCCAGGAAATACCAGAGTTTTAGACATTTGTGTCGGAATCTTGCAGGATTCCGACAAAGTAATTCCGGGAAACACCAAATTTGTGTCCTTTTTCCTAATGGATTAAAGCCATCTTGATTTGGATAAATATCGAAGTTTTCCATTGACAAGACTCGTAAAAGATCCCTGTTCAAATTTATAATGGTCATTTACTTGTAATATCCCAAATATATTTAGTTTCGGTCCAAAATTTTATATTATTTTGTACGAAACTCTTTGTCGGCTGCTCAAGGTTCCGACAAGGTAATTCCGGGAAACACCAGATTTGGGTCCTTTTCCTTAATGGGTTAAAGCTATCTTGATTTGCATAAATATCGAAGTTTTCAATTGACAAGACCAGTTAAAATACCTAGAGCTACTGTGAAGGTCTAGGTGTTCAAAGTGTTTATAGATTTTGTTGTGAAAAGTGTATTGTGTTGGAAAATTTTTGACAAAGTGTTTATAGACCAATGTCGAATTCGGAAACGGATACTGCATCTGAGGGTGATATGTGGGGACCACCACGAAAAAGGTCCAAAAGGTAGCATTTCTCTGCTGAAGAGAAAGAGATAATTTTGAACATTTTTCGAAAAGAATTGGAAGAACATCCTGATTTATCGAAAATATACTTAGTAGGAATTGTTTCAAAATCCTCAGGGGTGAGTGATTCAGCTGTATTCAGAATTCTCAGAGAATATGAAGAGAATAAAACATTGACGCCACCTAAGAGTCGTTAAAAATAATGGATTCGGTTGACGATTTCGATATGAACCTTATCAGAAGAATTGTCCACGGTTTTTTTTCGGAATGAAATCCCAAAGATTTCTAAAGTTCTAGAATTGCTCTTTCTTACATTTGAACAGAGTATAGAGTATCTGAGACGTGTCTGTCAGAGATGCACTTGAGAAGCGAGGAGTGAATAATACCATCTTAAAATGGATGTATGAGGTGTTAACGACAAGAATAGCTGAGACATCGATGGGCGAGGAATCCGTCGTCGAAAATCAAAATCAATGGAGAAAAGAGTCGAGCAATACTCCTTCAAAATAGAAGACTGAAGATGGAATCGGAGGTATCCATAGACGATAATGAAATTGAATGGAAGAATGAAGCTAAATACCTAGGAGTAATATTAGACAAAGGACTAACGTGAAAACAGCACATTAAGTATGCAGTGGATAAAACGAATGTAGCAATGAAAAGATTATACCCGATTATAGGCAGAAGAAGCCAAATGAACAGAAACACGAAATTGAGAATCATAAAAGCAGTCGCCAGACCACAGCTAACATATGGATCAACAGCATGGGGCTATGCAGCGAGAACCCATATAAAGAGGATAGTACAGAAAACAAATTTCTGAGATGGGCATTAGACGCCCCCTGGTTTGTTAGGAATGAACAAATCCGAAAAGACATAAAATGGGTGTTCTTTACTACATTCATCAAACGAAAAGCTGCAAAAGCCTATGAAAGAGCCAGTGAACATCCAAATGACGACCTTAGAAGGTTAGTTGACTATGACCCCGCTGAAGATGAAAAAACAGCGAGAATTTACCGCAAAAGACCTAGAGACCAATTGCGAAAACAAAGATATAGAACTAAGAGAGAGATATCCAATTGAAGGATGAACACAAACACTCAGCATAAAGAATGCGAAAGAGAAAATAACACTAAGAAGATGCAAGGTTTGAAGGCTTATGCCCGGAACCAAGCTCAGGAGAGGTGTTTAGTCGGTAAAAATCCGACTCTACCCAGAAATACTGAGTGTCTGGTGTAAGATTCACCTCTTTTATAACAAAAAAAACAAAAAGTTCTTTAGTCTTATCACTATTCGGAACAATCATTTGAGATTTATTTAATTGCACAACAATAATAAACACCAAATCAACGAAAGATGTAATTTAAATTATCATCAATGTGTTCTTATTTGTGATGAAATTAATAATCCTTCTTTTCATTATTGGGATGGATATGACGGATATCTACGATTTATCGAGTGCCTGAATGAATTAATGGGAATAATTCTGTCTTCAATTCGAGAGATGCGCCCACGCTTTCAGAATGCGGATCTTCAATTTGGCAAATCATTTGTTGGTTGAAAATAACTCGATTTCTTTGATTACCAATTTATCTTCGGCTTCGGCGGTCCATTTTAATCCATAATGTAATGAATGCAGAGGCGTAACATGAAAAGGGCGGTATAATTTTCGAAATGATCGAAGGATTTACGCTTCGGGTCTTATGAAGAATTTCATTAGTTAATGTTTCGAAATCAGTCGTTAAATCATTTATGATGAAGGATTACACTTGGAAGTCCAGATTTTCAGAAAAAAATTGAATTTTGATTACTTTCAACTAAACATACACTCTTATCTTGAAGGCCGTTAAAACCATCATCGTTCTTAGTGAAATATTATGTCACACACATCAAAGTGTCACACCAGGTTTCCCTGTCACGGCGTTCGATTCTTTATCAATGCCCCAGATTAAAATAAAAAATTAAAAGGATCAGTGGGGCGAAAATCTATTAATATATCTATCCCAATGACAGTAAACCGAATCCTTCTAACTCTGATATATATTCTAGGTGATAGCCAACTAATCTCTTTTATTCAGTGCTATCGTTACCTCCCTTCGTGTTATGGGAGCTTCGAAAAAAACAATGATAATACCCTTACTAAATACCCGTATAAAGGTTGAGGCCCTGTCAAATGTATATTCTCTGAATGACTTCGGGGTTCAAGACAGAGGCAGGGTTGGACCCGCAGTATTTTTCCTGAATAGGAACTGCATAAGGCCCTCCACACAATACATCAAAATAAATTCGTTTTTCTAAAGGAGTATCTTCTGGAATACCTGAAATTGTCCGTGAGCAGGACAGATATCTGAGTGATATATAATGGAATTGAAAACTTTACAAACCAAGTTTGATAGTTATTCTTAGTCTCTGGTGGTACTTCTATTTATACGAATAAAAAGTTGAATAGAATAATACAGAAGATGGTGAGGCATCTACAGTCAACATGCCAACATTCGAATATTCATATGATCTAGCCGCAGACGGTACAAACATAATATTTGCTCTCATCTCGAGTTGAAATGAAGAAATTACAAAGAAGGAAATAACAGGCAAGAGCAGTTCTTATGGGAATCTCTGAGAACTCATTAGAAAGATGTAAGAGGCGAGATTGCTTGTTAAACCTTGATTATAAACTTGATTGGCGTGGTTGGTGGCTCTCTACTTTTTTCAGTAGGAACTGAAGATGCGTGTGACTTATTTTTATTTCATCTACCGAGAGACAATTCTTTTGAGTTGATGTAGTATAAGAAAGAGACTAAGAATCGTTTAGAGTATCTAATCTGTTGACAGGTTTCTTCTGATGCAACATAACAACTAATTCTTCAAATTTGCAAATCTTCGAGTGGCTATTGAGAACATAGAACTACCGATTGAAAGGAGATAATGAGTACTGTGAATGTGATTAATCTACGACATTATTCTCTAAAGACAAAACGAAATCAACCAATCTGATCTAACCAAACCCAATCAAAGCAAATCTCACGTAGCTTCCTTAACTAACCTGAGCTAACTCAAGTAGGGGAAGTATGTACGAAATAACATAGGGTTTTATTTCAGAGGCATAACTTGTAAGTAGTGAATTACAGTAATGTCATTTTCTACACCTATGATCTTTGGTCCTTTCTTTATAAAATCAAATCAATCTTTATGAAACAAAAGTACCAAAAAATAAAATATTCGTAGATAAATTGGGATAAACGAAGTTCATTTTGTCCGCATACTATGGACAAAATGACATGCCGGCAACAGACAACTGTAGTTTTCTACTTATAGTTACAAAACTACTGACAAAGTTCACCAATGAAACGCTTGGTTCTTCTAGGAACATCAGCACAAGATGCGTGAGCCCAATGCAACCAATGCATGCATCATATCCAGTCTTTTCCAGGGCTAATCCTGGAGAATACTGGTTTTTTTTTTCTGATCTAAATCCGGAAAAAAGGCATAATAATAGACAGATGGACAGTCGTCTTCATTATCTCAAAAGTTGCTAGGAACATTTTCTTCTTCATTGTATTTTTTAAATAATGCCCTAGGGACTTGTCTCTTTTTTTATGAAGGAGGTATGGGCTCATTTTTTATTTTATTGCATTCATATTAGGTGTAGAAGTTGAAACTAAGTACGTTTATCGAGTCTTCGGCTCACGTTTACCTTGTCCACTTATGAATCGTCCTTTAGGGATTGGAAGAACCTCCTCATAGGATCAGCAAGCGTAGGTTAAGATGCATTGCCTTTATTAGCCGCAGATGAATATTTTGTAATGAATATGTTAAGACAAATCCTGGCTCTTTGTTTGCTGATGGAGCCTGGGATGAATGGTCTCGGTGTTGTCCAGCAGATACGGTTTATTCAGCTGAAATACCTATGTCAATTTGTCCGTTCAGTATATGTCATTTTGTCCATAAGAAAATGAAAATTTGGCGCAATGAAAAAAACCTCGTGACCTTTGAACTAGGGTAGCGCTTGCGAGTTTTCAGAAGTTAATAGAACCCACTCGGGTCGTGTGATATGGTAGTCATTTTGTACGTATTTCCCCTACTGTTATAAACCACCTTTGAATAGATTCCTCACGTATCTAGTCCACCCCTGATCTACTCTCTTCCGGCTGGTGGTTCTATGGAAGCAGCAAAAAACGGAGAGGTATAAAAATTGTCATTATTATCGTTTGTCAACTGTCTTTTGTATGGGATGGGATTTCAAATACACCAGCTTATTAGGGTTGGGACTGGAGCACAAAGTGCAGGATGTTTGCAATGGTACTGTTATTGTCCTGAAACAGGACTACTGCTATGCTTTTGTGTGTTTATTGGATCTTCGATGCTTTATTCAACGTGGTTAATACAATTTTAGGTGCAAATCCCAGTAACTATGAATTTTTTGCGGTTGATTTAACACATTATATTTAAACTAATAGTTTTGGATTGAAAAATTACTGAATTATTATCAATAATTTATATTTCCATATTGAATGATCTTAATACTCGGTAGTCAACAATAATTCGACAATTCTCTCAATAAAATTATAAGAAATTATGTTTCTCAACTTGGTAATAATTGAGTTATTCCAAAAAAACTTGAATTTTTGTGAATACGCTTATAAATTCTGAAAAAAATGATGAACTATATAATTATGTTACTCCATTTCTTACTTGATTCGTTTTTTAACGAAGAAAAGTGAAAATAAAAATCAAATCAGTGCGATTCAAAATTTTCCTCATCTGAAAAGATTGCAGGTCTTGCATATGCATTTTACTACCACATGAAAATTTCTAGAGCACCGAGTCGTTGATTTATACATTTTAGTATTTGTGAATTCTCAAGGTCACAAAATCTTTCATTTCATAATAATCTTCTTCAAATTCTTGCCTGTTAAATGGACAAGATTTTTACATTTTTCAAAAGCATTCGTTTGATGAAAGGAATAAACAGAGTGTAACAGCCAAATGGAATAAATTCGATAACGAATAAATGAGGAGGTGTTAGGAAAAACGCTCGGACACGTCGATTTGTAATTTTAAATGCGCATATTTTTCAAGAAAATAAAATTATATAGGGTGTTCCATGCGACCGTGGCCAATACCAACTTTCTTATTTCAAATGCAACCTCTTGTATATTATTTAATTTTCGGATTCTTCAGAAAATTCTAGACATAATTCATGTACAATGTCCTATACCTATCTTCAACTTTTTCGGAAATATTAAGTGTTTTCAGATTTTTTACAAAAATTAACATTTTAAATGAAAATTATTTTATTTCACAAATTCGAAACATTACACTCAATACTTATTTCCCATTTACCTCTTGATATGAAGAAAGTAAGCAAAAACGCCTGAAATGTTGAGTAACGTTAGAAGACAATTCTACACCAGATTAGCATGTTGCCAAGACGTTCGCGGCGAACATTTCCTACATTGACATTAATGTTTTTTTTTTGTTTTTTTTTAATAATTAAGAAATAATCAGTATTACTTATCAGGTTCTGAGTGTAATGTACCGAATTTGTGAAATAAAATAATTTTTATTTAAAACGTTGATTTTTGCAATAAATCTGAAAACACTTAATACTTCCGAAATAGTTAAAGATAGGTATAGGACATTGTGCATGAATTGTGTCTAGAATTCTCTGAAGAATCCAAAAAATAAATAATATACAGGGGGTTGCATTTGAAATAAGAAAGTTGGTATTGGCCACGGTCACATGGAACACCCTATATAATATTATTTTAATTGAAAAATATGCGCATTTAAAATTACAAATCGACGTGTCCGGGCGTTTTTCCCAACATTTATTCGTTATCGAATTTATTCCATTTGGCTGTTACACTCTGTAGACTTGTAGAGTAAAGAAAATGTAGAAGTCAACTATTATCCTGTATGTAACGTGGCCACTCTGTATGGCAATTTGAATCCTCCACTATCCGCAAAATCTCCTAGTTTCAGCAAATAACACTAAATTGTTGATTTATGCTTCGAATAACCGGCAATATATCATTTTAACTGTTGAGGTCTAAATAAAAACCGAAAACGATTTCGTACAAATATAGTGATCTGCTATATACCCACATAGATGACAGAACGTTATGCTAGAACGACAATAATACACATTATACTATGGGAAATTAAGTGTCGTGAGTAACAGAGAACGATAATATCAGGCAGAATGCATGCAAATGAGTCTAATACGAAATGCCGTTGAGATCATTAGGACCATGATTGAACAATCCAGTTGATTGTTCCAGCTTCCACAACGTCATGAAATCATGCGGATTAGGATTGTGGATACGTGTCTGGAGTAACAAAGAGTTTCGATGGAAAAATCCCTTACTATTATCATGGAAGATAATAACTTCTTTAGTTCTATACTCCATTCACAATTATGAAATCACAACTCTGGCCTTGGAAATTTGACACATTCCACTCTGTATCGAAGTTATGACGTTTTTCAAAATATTTTTATGTTCCAAGTCAACACTATGTTGCCCTTTCTACATTCTTAGCGTATTTCTCAGAATGTGAATGAATTGGAAAAGATATGATGGACGAAAATAATTAACGTTTATATGAATTGATAGAAAGGATTCCTTTTCTAGTTATTTGCATGAAAAGTACAAGAGATCACTGTTGAAATATATTATTTTTCGCCATGGAAGAAAATTGCATTGCTTTCACAAAATTTTCATATGCATGCTTGTGAAGATTTAATGTTTATTATCCTCTTGAACTGAAAGTTCAAGACTTGACGAAATCAATTGTTGATTCTAATCAAGAATTCATTTAAAAAAATCAACCCAAAGATATATGATGAATTGATGGGTAATTACAAAAATCAAGAATAATGGAACATTATATCCCTCTATTGGAATCCAAATAATATGTAATATGATTGTGAGGTGAGGGTGCATAACATTTCTATTTCTAATAGTTCTTTATTTCAAATAAATAACAGTTTTATTCATTCATCACAAAGAAAATAAACATAATAACTAAATTAACGAATTTGTTTACAGAGAAACTAATAATTTCAATGCAATATAAATTAATAAGCCTGAAAGCTTTATAGATATACATTTCATTTATTTGATCTTATGAACAAGGAGTAAAATATTCTGACTGTATAGTAATTTATTACTTTAAAAAATATTCATACATTACTACAACAGTAGGTTTGTACAAATAAAATGGAATAGGTCAAACATATGCTTCACATTTATCATTTACCTGTTCTAAAATAAGACACAAACTCCTGGAATATGGAAAAAATCGATGTATTCTGGTTCAACATAGCCTTTTTCTACTTTCGGCAAAGGATTGATAGGAATGAAAGCTCCAGTGACACATTTCAATTCATCGGAATCTGAATTCACCTACCGTTGAATGCAATATAGTCATATTTCTACTTTTTTTTAGCTTTTTCGACGTGTCTTTTTCTGAAACGTGAAAACGATCAACAATAATCGTTTAGAGACCGATGATGGCTATCCAGAACCCGTTCACTTACGAAAATCTTGCAATTTCATTCTGCAAGTTCTTTCCTCATAATTCCTCGAAAATCCTACCTGAACCATATTTTCCGGTCGCTTTCGTTAGAAGATCGTATAAGGACGCCTTTTATGTCCATTTACACATTCCAAAAAAAAATTTGAGCACCAAAAACGATACCGAACCTAATCAAACTTCTAGGGGACCGAAATTTCGTTTGAATTCTTTCTAAACGGCCAGATACCTATAAAAAACTTCGTTATCAAGTGTAAAAAGGTCGATTAGTACTTACTTTCGCTTTATTTATGCTTATAAATCGATTTTTGGTCCAATTCAAATTTTCCTTTCGTACTCTCACGCCAAAAGTCGTGAAAGGAAAAAATGTCACTGGTACGAAATTTCTCATATCGACAAGAAACTTCTTCTGGACGACGAAGAACGGAAAAATAGGCGATTTCCTATCGATATTTCGCCCCAAAATCGCCGATCGATTCGAACTAACAAAATGTGGAATATCTTTGATACTTTTACTTTGATGTAAACAGAGCCACTGGCAACGTCGTTTTGTCATTAACGATATTCTCTGTACGCGCACAGACTTTTCATCAGGTGCATCAACTCCTGAAAACGAAACCATGACCTCCTATGTGATTAAATAAAAGTGAATGGAGTATAGGTTCAAAATATAATTCCAATTTTTCGACATTATCCTCTTGTAATAATTCTAGTAATATTCTTGGAATATAGAGCACAGAGTCGAACAGAGTGGGGTAAACCACTAATGTGAGTATCTTCTCCGTTACTGACGTAGTCCATTCGCAGTATCAACTTTGTGGCATCAAATATGAATGAAAAGAAAATATGGATTCTTAAAAAATCCGATCTCTTGAGTTGATCTTGTTAAATTAACAAATTTTACCCAACACACCCTAAGGGTAGATTATTTATACCTATATTAACCCTATCTTCTAAATCTCCCCTCCCTCGAACTAGTTTAGTGGTCATTTGATTACATCAACGCCCATCTCATTTTCGGTAGTGAGATAGTGTGATGGGAATCACTGATAACGAAAGGGTTAACGAAAAATGTCTTTATAAGAGGAAATAATGGAATCTATGGAATGAGGTAAGGGTTGCAACTTGTTCACCGTGAGGTAATTTTAGGTCGTTCAAACTGAAAATAAAAAGTTCATTTTTCCATGTTATTCATTCGTTCAATAGAATACAAAATGGAATGGGCCATGGTAAATTCATTCTGTTGGATGTGTCAGAGGATTTTCATTCGATTAACAACGTGCTTTCATTTGCTTAATTGAGTTGTGTGTGTTCTAGAAAAATGCGAACTGGACAAAACATTGATGTTGTCCATTGAATTCAGCCGAATTCGTTTTAAATATTCGACAACATATACTCAGCGCAAAAAAATTAACGCACATTATGGAAATCTCAAATTTATTCTACAACTGAAGGTGTTCTCAATGATAATTATTTTTATCAAAATTATGCATGCATATGTTATCCACTTTCAACGTTTTTCTTCAATACAGATGTTTTCTCCCAGCAGGAATAAAAAAAGATGATATTATCAGATTTTGAATGTATTGGCTCCATTCTGAAAATCAGTTGTTCTCGATCAATTCTAGTGATCAATAGTTTTTCTTTCGTTTGATTTTCTACACTCGATAGCTATGCAACGCGAAACACGCAATTTGACCCAAGAGGAATGTGCCCAAGCAGTAGTTTTGCGAGAAGAAGGGTGGACATACACAAGAATTGCAGAAAGGTTTGGAGTTTCCCATACAAGTGTGTCCAGAATGTTGCAGCGATTCAGGGAGACAGGTATGAATGTCCGAAGACCAGGACAGGGTAGACCACGGGTAACAACTGCCATTCAAGAACGTTACTTGAGAGTTTCTTCGTTGAGACAACGGTTTGCAACCGCTCGCCTCCTTCAAAATCAGCTTGAGCAAACTCATGAGGTGCAAATTAGCACTCAGACAATAAGAAATCGCCTCAGAGAATATGATTTAAGGCCTCGTGTCGCGGCAAGAGGCCCAGCTCTTACCCCAGCCCATCGAAAGGCGCGTTTGGATTTTGCGAGAGAGCATATCCATTAGGAAGAGGCCGATTGGGAAAGAGTTCTCTTCACAGATGAGTCTAGATTCTGCCTCTACCGTTGTGATCGACGTTCCCTTGTATACAGACGTCCACATGAAAGATATGCTCAGTGCAATTTCCTGAATACTACTGGTTTCGGGGGAGGATCGATTATGGTATGGGGTGGAATATCTTTGACTGCTCGCACAGACCTAGTGGTTGTTGATATGGAGCTATGAATGCTGATAAGTATATAAGGAACATTCTTGAAGAGCATGTAGTGCCATTTGCCCCATACATTGGTGAAAATTTCATTTTTATGGACGATAATGCCAGACCCCATCGTGCGCGCATCGTTCAGGAGTACCTTGAAGAGGTTGAAGTCTCTCGAATGGAATGGCCAGCAAGAAGTCCAGATCTCAATCCGATTGAGCAGGTTTGGGACAATCTCAATAGAAGGCTGAGAAGTTCAGAAAATCATCCAGCTACTCTTAATGACTTAGGAATCCAACTCGGAGAAATCTGGAAAGGATTAGATCAGAACATTTTAAGATCACTCATTTTGAGTATGAACCGTCGTTGCCGAGCTGTAATTAACGCAAGGGGTGGAAATACCAAGTATTAAATCACTCATCAGCATTTCAGTATTTTGAAAATTTTTCATTTCTCTTCTTCAATATAAGATTCGGTGAAATCCTGAATTTTTCTTCCATTCAATGTGTTTTGTTTCGTTCAAAACCTTCCCGAGAAAACATAAAAAATAAGTTATAAAGTCAATGTAGAGTTAACTTTCATTAGAATCGAGATTTTCAGAATGTGCGTTAATTTTTTTGCGCAGTGTATTTTCGGATAATTGATTATCGATATAACGATATTACTTAATCTTGTGTCATTCCATGACTGCATTTGTTGTTCCTAGAATTATACGTCCAAATGTAGTGGAAACACGCATGTTTTTCTCCTAAAAGCTTGTTTATAGTGCATTTTAATAATTTCAATGCGTTGTTGAAGTGGGTATCGTTCCATGTTTATCAATGACGTTGTTTCTACTTGTCAAAATAACACCCCTTATTGGAAAACCCTTTACAAGGAATCATTGAGTCAGTAACCCAGTCAACCGGGAACACGCGGTCAGTCCGAAAAAAAATCAACCACCACAACTATCGTTGCCTTGGCATTCAGTAATAATTGTCGGACACTGATAAAGCCGAGCTTTCGCTTATGTGCCCTCGTTATAATTGTAAACGCGTTTCGGTTCGATTATTATAGGGGGCGTTCGATGCTCCAGACAGCCAGTCGAACTAATGACAAGATAAACGATTAAAAGACCGTTCGTCTAATTATCTTTCGGAGCGATTTAATTATGCCTTAATCAATAAATTCGTGATCATATTCAAACGTGGGCGGGTGATCTCATTTCTCAGGCTACGTGTAGCCGTAGCCGCGTGAGGTGTCGGTCGAGGATCTTTACAGGGCGTTCGTGAAATTGGCCGGTGAGCAAATATAAGCGGGATGGGATGGGGAGATAGGGAGAGAATGTATATTTGCGTTTGCGAAATTATTAGTTCTAGAAGCGGCGGGAACCAGATGGACGACTCCGATATGTACCTAACGAACGATTCCCAGTGTGAACCAGTTTCGTAGGATTTCCCTGTTGGTATCTTCGGAGTTGGGATTCGATTAAAATTAGTTTTGTAACTGGAGCAGTTGTCGGTTGTAGAGTTTGAATTTGATTTGCCTTTGAAGTTCCTGCGGAATATTTCTTTTCCATTATTGGATGATTGAGGAAGTGCTTTTCAATCCTGAACTTTGTTGGTATCCACAAAATGAGAATATTAACAGTTATTCGTATGTTGATGAAAAGACTATCGAGTATATTCAAGTATCCGATAAGCAATGATAGCCAATTTATTGTTATCGAGATTGGACGTTGATTGGAGAATCATCAGAATCTCAATTAAAGTCATTTCTCTGCTGATTTCGCTTAATCACAGCCATGTATAACAGAGTTTAAATCTTGAAAGATCTGAGCACATTGGTGATCCTAGACCCTTATTAATTTCTTCATAAACGAGCCCTTCTCCTTCTCGAATGTATCATCTTATGGCGGCTTGTCCTATGAGGCAGGTGAGGCGGTGCCTCACCAATAAACGTCGAAAATTCAAAAAATGCCGGTATATCGACAAAATTTGCAATGTTTTCTTATTGTGGCGTCAATGTTTTATTCTCTTTATATTCTCTGAGAATTCTGAATACAGCTGAATCACTCACCCCTGAGGATTTTGAAACAATTCTTACTAAGTCTCTTTTCGATAAATCAGGATGTTCTTCCAATTATTTTCGAGAAATGTTCATCAGCAGAGAAATGCGACCTTTTGGACCTTTTTCGTGGTGGTTCCCACGTATCACCCTCAGATGCAGTATCCGTTTCCGAATTCGACATTGTTCTATAAACACTATATACACTTTGTCAAAAGATTTTCCAACACAATACACTTTTCACAACAAAATCTATAAACACTTTGAACAGCTAGACCTTCGCAGTAGCTCTAGGTATTTTAACTGGTCTTGTCAATTGAAAACTTCGATATTTATGCAAATCAACATGGCTTTAACCCATTAAGGGAAAGGACCCAAATCTGGTGTTTCCCGGAATAACCTTGTCGGAATCTTGAGCATCCGACAAAGAGTTTCATACAAAATAATATAAAATTTTGGACCGAAACTAAATACACTGCGCAAAAAAATTAACACACATTTTGAAAATCCCAATTTTAATGAGAGTTAACTCTACATTGACTTTATAACTTATTTTTTATGTTCTCTCGGAAAGGTTTTGAACGAAACAAGACACATTAAATGAAAGAAAAATTCAGGATTTCACCGAATCTTATGTGAAAGAAGAGAAATGAACAATTTTCAAAATATTGAAATGCTGATAAGTGATTTAATACTTGGTATTTCCACCCCTTGCGTTAATTACAGCTCGGCAACGACGGTTCATACTCGAAATGAGTGATCTTGAAATGTTCTGATCTAATCCTTCCCAGATTTCTTCGAGTTGGATTCCTAAGTCATTAAGAGTAGCTGGATGATTTTCTGAACTTCTCAGCCTTCTATTGAGGGTGTCCCAAACCTGCTCAATCGGATTGAGATCTGGACTTCTTGCTGGCCATTCCATTCGAGAGACTTCAACCTCTTCAAGGTACTCCTGAACAATGCGCACACGATGGGGTCTGGCATTATCGTCCATAAAAATGAAATTTTCACCAATGTATGGGGCAAATGGCACTACATGCTCTTCAAGAATGTTCCTTATATAATTAGGGGTGGATATCACAGTTCCTTATATACTTATCAGCATTCATAGCTCCATTATCAACGACCACTAGGTCTGTGCGAGCAGTCAAAGATATTCCACCCCATACCATAATCGATCCTCCTCCGAAACCAGTAGTATTCAGGAAATTGCACTCAGCATATCTTTCATGTGGACATCTGTATACAAGGGAACGTCGATCACAATGGTAGAGGCAGAATCTAGACTCATCTGTGAAGAGAACTCTTTCCCAATCGGCCTCTTCCCAATGGATATGCTCTCTCGCAAAATCCAATCGCGCCCTTCCATGGGCTGGGGTAAGAGCTGGGCCTCTTGCCGCGACACGAGGCCTTAAATCATATTCTCTGAGGCGATTTCTTATTGTCTGAGTGCTAATTTGCACCTCATGAGTTTGCTCAAGCTGATTTTGAAGGAGGCGAGCGGTTGCAAACCGTTGTCTCAACGAAGAAACTCTCAAGTAACGTTCTTGAATGGCAGTTGTTACCCGTGGTCTACCCTGTCCTGGTCTTCGGACATTCATACCTGTCTTCCTGAATAGCTGCAACATTCTGCACACACTTGTATGGGAAACTACAAACCTTTCTGCAATTCTTGTGTATGTCCACCCTTCTTCTCGCAAAACTACCACTTGGGCACATTCCTCTTGGGTCAAATTGCGTGTTTCGCGTTGCATAGCGATCGAGTGTAGAAAATCAAACGAAAGAAAAACTATTGATCACTACAATTGATCGAGAACAACTGATTTTAGAATGGAGCCAATACATTCAAAATCTAATATCATCTTTTTTTATTCCTGCTGAGAGAAAACATCTGTATTGAAGAAAAACGTTGAAAGTGGATAACATATGCATGCATAATTCTGATAAAAATAATTATCATTGAGATTTCCATAATGTGCGTTAATTTTTTTGCGCAGTGTATATTTCGGATATTACAAGTACATATATGACCATTACTACAGTCCGTTCCGAGTACGATCCTGGCAGTCTCTTAGGGCGTGAAAAGGGAGCGTTGTTATGACCGTTTGACCAATAGGAGCTTTATTGTGCGCAAACCAGACGATTCTGTTTGTTCACAAAGCTCCTTCTTATATTTGAACGGACTATAGTGTGTACTATTTAGATTTCGAACAAACAACGACACTGGGGCACCAATAGTTCCAGTCCAAAAACAAAATCTCAGTAACCTTTGAAGTGTCAATCAGCTCGAGAGCCTGCCCCGTAAATCAAATTATCCATCAAAAAACATGACTAATACGCTTTTTGTCGCAGTAAAGCCATCAGCGTCCAACCCTTCTTAACGAAGCGTCATCGAGCTGCTTGGTTTCTTAGCGAAGGGCTCGATTTGAAACACATGGCGTGTTAAAAGAGGGGATCTCATATATCCCGAAATAAATACTGTACATGTATTTATAAATATAATAAATTCAAGCCAGATGAGCACTGAGAATTGCCGGGAGGGACATAAATCACCGGGTTTTTTAGCTAGTGAAAGTTGCAGTCGTACCCCAGTGGCGTGGCTAATGAAGCGTGAGACTTGGGAGCAGTTGACTTTTTTGATAACCATGCGTGTGTTTTCTTTGGCATATAAGTTTGATACGTTTGAACTATACCTCGATTAAATTACATTAATGCCCCCATATAGTGCACTTTATTTTCGTTAATTTAGCATCATTCCATCAAGTATACTCCATTCACTTTCATAAAGTATCCCGGTTGGCCAAGATTTAGGTTTATCAAGTTCATTTACCTGAAACTGACGCAGGTTGGCACTCGTGAAAATTCGGCAAAACCAAAATATACTGCTCCACAAGAGTTAGGGATCGTATTGAATCGTTTTTAAAAGTATGTTATCTTCGAGAAAATCGCTGTAAAATCATTTAAAACTCAATAACAACTTGAATCGATCCAATAAAAATCAGTATGAGACATTTCGTCAATCTGGTCGCCTTTTTTCTGAAGTTTGGTTTTTTGCATATGCTTCATGAATGTTCTCATTTTGAAATGAAGTCAGTTTATCAACAGCTTCAATTTGAAACGAGTTTTCTGAAAATGCCAAGACGTAAATTAACAAACGCTGAGGCTAATAGGGCTATCGGAATGCTACAGGGTGGCCTAACTCAGGTTGCTGTAGCGGAAAGGATCCAAGTCAGCCAAACAGTGGCGGTTCTAGCGGGTAGGCCGGGTAGGCCCGGGCCTACCCAAAAATTTCATATTTATTCTAGTGGACCTCCTCGGCTTTGAACGGGGTGGTGTAACTGACGTAATTCCTGAACCGGGCCTACCCAAAAAAAAAACTGGGCCTACCCAAAAAGAAAATCCTGGAGCCGCCCCTGCAGCCAAAGTGTGATATCTCGACTTTGGAATAGGTTCAGGGAGGCAGGTTCCGTTTTGGAAAGACCAAGGCTTGGTGGGCGACGAAAAACAACACCTACACCTTTCATCACCGTTTCGGCGAGAAGAAACCCTACATCTACGATGTAGAATGCTACGGAATACTCTTAAAAATACAGATGGGGTCCAAGTTTCCATCGAAACCATCAGACGACGATTGAGAGAGGTGAATCTCCATTAAGAGGAGTTCCATTAACACGTGACCATAAGCGTCAAAGACTGGAATGGACAAGGCAACATATCAATTGGAACGATCAATGGCGTAGTGTCCTTTTCACTGATGAATCCAGATATGGACGATTTTCAGATTCTCGAAGAATAAGGATATGGACAATTCCACGCATACCCCGTAATCGTCGCTATTTCCAAGAACTCCATCCATTCCGAGGGGGTAGTGTTATGGTATGGGCCGGGATATGTTTCAACGGGCGCTCAGATCTACACTACATTTGTCCTGGGAATATGACCGCCTTACACTATAGGGAGCATGTCATTGACAATGTTGTGCCAAATTTTCACGCTGCTATTGGTGAAACTTTTCAATTTCTAGACGATAACGCTGGACCGCACCGTGCAGCCATAGTTGAGAATGCGCGCGAGGAGCTTGGTATTCCACATTTACCAATACATCCGCACTCACCAGATTTGAATGGCATAGAATATGCATGGGATATACTCCAAAGAAGATTAGATAATCAACAACCTACCCCAGAATCGTTAAATGATCTTAGAGAGCTTCTGCCCCTATTATGGAACCAAATTCCTCAAGAAATGTTCAACAACCTCGTGTGTAGTATGCAAAGAAGATGTCAAGCTGTTATTTATGCCCGTGGAGGCCATATATTGTATTGATAGTCTTAAAATGCTTGAATTCTCTGGGAATAAAATTTCGTTATTTTACTCGATTTTTCTTAACCACCCTGTATACGCTGCAGACCTACAGGCTAAAATTAATTTGCAACTTGAAATCATATTAATATTAATTTTCATCACAAAAATCTTATTTTAACTATATTTTTTTGCAATTTAAGTCAATATCCCTAACTCATGTGAAGCAGTTTAATTCTCAGAGACGTTGCCATTACTCCCAACTTCATAAAAGTGAATGGAGTATACCTACCCTGCAATATCTTGGCAAAAGAGTCCAGAGTCAAGTTCCCATAGTCGCCATTGACATTTGAAATTCACTACGAAAAAATGTATGGGCTTTGCAAAGGACCCCGCATTTTCCTTATGGCACTGCTTCTAATACTTATACTAGCACTAACCTTTGTAGAGGTTTTGGCACATACAGAGTGTAACAGCCAAATGGAATAAATTCGATAACGAATAAATGAGGGAGTGTTGGGAAAAACGCTCGGACACGTCGATTTGTATTTTTTTTTAAATGCGCATATTTTTCAAGAAAATAATATTATATAGGAGGTTCCATGTGACCGTGGCCAATACCAACTTTCTTATTTCAAATGCAACCCCCTGTATATTATTTATTTTTTTGATTCTTCAGAGAATTCTAGACACAATTCATGCACAATGTCCTATACCTATCTTTAACTATTTCGGAAGTACTAAGTGTTTCCAGATTTATTGCAAAAATCAACGTTTTAAATAAAAATTATTTTATTTCACAAATTCTGTACCTATATTACACTTAAAACCTAATAAGTAATACTGATTATTTCTTAATTATTAAAAAAAAACAAAAAAAACATTAATGTCAATGTAGGAAATGTTCAAAATGCTCGCCGCGAACGTCTTGGCAACATGCTAATCTGGTGTAGAATTCTAACGTTACTCAACATTTCTTCTCAGTAATGGTTTTTGCTTACTTTCTTCATATCAAGAGGTAAATGGGAAATAAGTATTGAGTGCAATGTATCGAATTTGTGAAATAAAATAATTTTCATTTAAAATGTTAATTTTTGTAAAAAATCTTAAAACAATTAATATTTCCGAAAAAGTTGAAAATAGGTATCGGACATTGTACATGAATTATGTCTAGAATTTTCTGGAGAATCCAAAAAATAAATAATATACAGGGGGTTGCATTTGAAATAAGAAAGTTGGTATTGGCCACGGTCGTATGGAACACCTTATATAATTTTATTTTCTTGAAAAATATGCGCATTTAAAATTACAAATCGAGGTGTCCGAGCGTTTTTCCTAACACCCCCTCATTTATTTGTTATCGAATTTATTCCATTAGGCTGTTACACTCTGTATACATGATACATATAGATGTCCCATTACTGATATGTACTACTTATAATATACATCGGGAACAAATATCTAGACACAATTTCGGCTTTCTCCGTTTTGTAACTGTGTATTCCCACATTCGACCATATCTCAACTTATCAGCTAACCCGTGAAAACGCTGTGCAGACAGGATAATTTCTCATAAATTTCCCTGAGTCTTCCCTCAAGATTTAATGCGTTCAATTCACCTAGTGTTCCACTGATATACGGCCTAGCAGAAAGGTACGTAGATAAGCACGTGCGCAAACCATTTCCTCGTACCGAAAGTGTATGTGACGTGAAGATGGAAACTTATCCGAAATAAACGGGTATGGAACTTAGCTAAGTGACTCGCCCTGCTGAACAAACGAAAAGTTGTATCGTGCGGTTTTGATTACACACATCGCTGATAAACTGCTCCACGTGAGTTAGAGATATTGACAATTGCAAAAAAATATAGTTAAAATAAGATTTTTGTGATGAAAATTCATATTAATATGATTTCCAGTTGCAAATTTAGTTTAGCCTTCCAGGTCTGCAGCGTATACAGGGTGGTTAAGAAAAATCCAGTAAAATAACGAAATTTTATTCCCAGAGAATTCAAGCATTTCAAGACTATCAATACAATGAATGGCGTCCACGGGCATCAATAACAGCTTGACATCTTCTTTGCATACTACACACGAGGTTGTTGAACATTTCTTGAGGAATTTGGTTCCATAAACGGGGCAGAAGCTCTCTCACATCATTTAAGGATTCTGGGGTAGGTTGATGATTATCTGATCTTCTTTGGAGCATATCCCATGCATGTTCCATGCAATTCAAATCTGGTGAGTGCGGAGGTATTGGTGAATGTGGAATACCAAGCTCCTCGCGCGCATTCTCAACTATGGCTGCACGGTGCGGTCTAGCGTTATCGTCTAGAAATTGAAAAGTTTCACCAATAGCAGCGTGAAAATTTGGCACAACATTGTCAATGACATGCTCCCTATAGTGTGAGGCGGTCATATTCCCAGGACAAATGTGTAGATCTGTGCGCCCGTTGAAACATATCCCGGCCCATACCATAATACTACCCCCTCGGAATGGATGGACTTTTCGGACATAGTGACAATTACGGGGTATGCGTGGGATTGTCCATACCCTTATTTTTCGAGAATCTGAAAATCGTCCATATCTGGATTCATCAGTGAAAAGGACACTACGCCATTGATCGTTCCAATTGATATGTTGCCTTGTCCATTCCAGTCTTTGACGCTTTTGGTAACGTGTTAATGGAACTCCTCTTAATGGACGTCTAGAACCTAGATTCACCTCTTTTAAACGTCGTCTGATGGTTTCGATGGAAACTTGGACCCCATCTGCATTTTGAAGAGTATTCCGTAGCATTCTACACGTAGATGTAGGGTTTCTTCTCGCCGAAACTGTGATGAAATGATCCTGAGCAGGTGTTGTTTTTCGTCGCCCACCAAGCCTTGGTCTTTCCAACACGGAACCTGTCTCCCTGAACCTATTTCAAAGTCGAGATATCACACTTTGGCTGACTTGGAGCCTTTCCGCTACAACAACCTGAGTAAGGCCACCCTGTAGCATTCCGATAGCCCAATTAGCCTCAGCGTTTGTTAATTAACATTGGCATTTTCAGAAAGCTCGTTTCAAATCGAACCAAACTTCAGAAAAAGGCGACCAATAAAAAGAAAATCGTAGTAGGTATTCTAATGGAAATTTATGGGGACGATGCTTTAACTGAATGCACGTGTCAGAAGTGGTTTGAAGGTGGAATTAGGGGTGAGGCACGATGAAGAACCATCACAAATACAAGAAGAACTCGCAAAAACACTTGGAGTCATCGAATTAGTCATTTGCCACCATCACGATAATCCAGAACCCTGTGCTCTCCTGTCGGCGAATGCGTTCCGCCGATATAAAAGACTGAACATCGGGAAACATCCAGACCATGAAAATTCATAATCTCCGAAGGCCCAAATTCGGGTTCACCCCAACTCCATTGTCTGAGATATCATCCAAGATTACATAAACTCTGCAGGCTTTTCTTTCCCCCTAATCCTTCCGTTTTACGAGTTTTTAAAATACATGACAGTTTTTATGGCGCCCGCAAGATCTTGAAGATGAAATTATTACGGGGACCGTAAAAGGGAAAAAGCGGAAAAACGGTCTTTTTCCCCCTTTTGTGCAGTAATTATGATTACCGTTCTCTGCATGGAGGTCCCGAGGTGGAAACGTAAAAGTAAGGAATAAAACCAATAAATCTCGCTGGAGAATAACACGGGTCTTCCACATTACTCAACTTTCTATATTAAAAGGAGCGCCGAAAATTTATGACTTCATTCTGTTTGTGGATGGAGACATGGGGAAAATAAGACTTCTGGTTGAATTTGTAGGTGTAGAGGAATCCCTTGAACCCCCCTGGCTTCCGCACTACCTCCGGTTTCACTAGCGCTTCATCTTTTTCGATTAAAGGATAGTAGCATCATAAAAAATGTGTTGATACAAATTCGTTAAAATGTTCTTTCGAAATATGACGCTTGAAAGCTTTTCAAGATGGCTGCTGAACGGTAGAGAACGGGATAATAAAACTTCTTAAACCTAGAGACGCCGAAATGGCAGGGCCAGAAACAAATGAATATGAGTAAAGGACCCCGCACTTTCCTTATGGCAAATGGCGTTCCGCCAAATGTTCTAATTTTTTGGTATAATGTAGTACTCGACCTACTGATCAAAAGTGTCCATGGCCCCAACTCAATCCTATGACTAGTTTTTGAGATACAGGGCGTTGAAGTTGAGAATTACCCACTTTTACTATACGCGCGTATCTCGAAACAGAATCGAATGAACTTCAATTTTTCCCAATAAACATTTTATTCCTCCCCCAGGGAGCAACCATATAGAGGCATATGACCGAAAATCGTTACGAATACAGGGTTATCCATAAATGAATGCATGCCCGATTTTGAAAGTATAAAATATGTCAGTTCCAGAGCGAGAACGTTCGCAAAATGAACTATTTCACTAGATTTGTTGTTGTTACATGGAAAAATCCTGAAATACCCAGAATTCATACCAGTGTAATAATTTTACTAGTACTACTAAAATTACTAGTAATGGTACAGGGTGATTGTTTATATTTTACGCAATAGCTATCTCAGTAAATATTGATCGTACAAAAAAGTTTAAATGGGAAAATTTGTAGTAGGTATTTTTGACGTTCTACAGCTGCCTTTCATTCAGACGAAAAAACCTAAATTATCAGAAAACTGCCGAAAATAACCTGCATAAAGTATATATTTTTTAAATCAGAAGAAAGAGCTCTACCGATTAGGAAATCAAAATACAGGGTGTACCATCCAAAAATAACAGTTATCATAAATTTTTTAGGTTTACGATGCTTTTATGCATTTCTTAGTACTGAATTCTGAATGCCTGTAAAAAATACTACAATTTTGCCTCTTTGAACGTTTTTGTACGATCAATATTAACTGAGATAGCTATTGAGTAAAATATAAACAATCACCCTGTACATATGTATATGTACCTATCATGTATAGGAGTATAGGGCTCTCCTCTCAGGTGGCGTAAATGTTTTATTCTCTGAGAATTCTGAATACAGCTGAATTACTCACTCCTGAGGATTTTGAAACAATTCCTACTTAGTCTCTTTTCGATAAATCAGGAGGTCCTTCCAATTCTTTTCGAAAAATGTTCAAAATTATCTCTTTCTCTTCAGCAGAGAAATGCAACCTTTTGGACCTTTTTCGTGGTGGTCCCCACATATCACCCTCAGATGCAGGATGCAGTATCCGTTTCCGAATTCGACATTGTTCTATAAACACTATATACACTTTGTCCAGGGGCGGATTAGCCATTAGGCAGATGAGGCGACTGCCTAGGGGCCCCGCATCAGCTAGGGGCCCCGCGTACCTCGTGTGCCCCGTTCACGGGAAGAATTGAATTGAAAAGGGGCCCCGAAAATTGCACTGCCTAGGGGCCTCCCACTTGGTTAAACCGCCCCTGACTTTGTCAAAAGATTTTCCAACACAATACACTTTTCACAACAAAATCTATAAACACTTTGAACAGCTAGACCTTCACAGTAGCTCTAGGTAACTAGTCTTGTCAATTGAAAACTTCGATATTTATGCAAATCAAGATGGCTTTAACCCATTAAGGGAAAGGACCCAAACCTGGTGTTTCCCGGAATTACCTTGTCGGAGTCTTGAGCAGCCGACAAAGAGTTTCGTACAAAATAATATAAATTTTGGACAGAAACTAAATATATATATATATATATATATATATTCTTTTGAAAGAGAGTATTACATACTTTTTTCTTGAATCAAACAATATATGGCATAAGGCACGTGTGAGGAAAAGGCGACAAGGAAAAGATTTTTTTTAAAGAAATCTCCAAATCTAAGTGTTAGCAGAGCGAATGTAAACTGGGTACCATACAATTCTGCGTATGATACACGAGAACAGATAAAAACCTCTGAAAAAACTCTGTCTCCCCGTGTATGTGTAGTGATACTGAATTTGTTCAAAAAATTTGCTGATATCCATGTTACAGAGCTTCTTGTACTTGAAAACTAGCCTTTTCATCGAACTGGATGCAAGTATCTTGAAATTATATCTGTAACAAGATCACAGAAGAAACACCGAGACATATTTCGGATATTAGAAGTGAAAGACCATTATAAATTCGAACAGAGATCTTTTACGAGTCTTGTCAATTGAAAACTTCGATATTTATGCAAATCAAGATGGCTTTCACCCATTAGGGAAAAGGACCCAAATCTGGTGTTTCCCGGAATTACTTTGTCGGAATCTTGCAAGATTCCTACCCAAATCTCTAAAACTCTGGTGTTTCCTGGAATTACCTTGCCGCAATCTCGAGCAGCCGAAAAAGAAATTATTTAGTAGATAATAATATAAAAACAAAACAGAATAAAAAATAGGGTACGTCGGATATAAAATGTTTATGACAGTTGCAAATCATAACAGAAATTTTGCACCATAGTTTCTGAGGGAAAAAGTTGTATTGTGGAAATTGCTGACTCAAATTATTGAATCATTTCTATCCAGTACCATCCACAGTTCAGAGTACGATCCTGGCAGTCTCTTAGGGCGTCAAAAGGAAACGTTGGTTGTTATGACCGTTCGACCAATAGGAGCTTTATTGTGCGCAAACCAGACGATTCTGTTTGTTTACAAAGCTCCTTCTTATATTTGGACGGACTATAGAACTGGTACTAGTAATAGTACTAGTATCAATATTAGTTTTAGTAATGGAACATGTATACAGAGTGTAAAAGCCAAATGGAATAAATTCGATAACGAATAAATGAGGGCGTGTTGGGAAAAACGCTCGGACACGTCGATTTGTAATTTTAAATGCGCATATTTTTCAAGAAAATAATATTATATAGGGTTCCATGTGACCGTGGCCAATATCAACTTTCTTATTTCGAATGCAACCCCCTGTATATTATTTATTTTTTGGATTCTTCAGAGAATTCTAGACACAATTCGTGCACAATGTCCTATACCTATCTTTAACTATTTCGGAAGTATTAAGTGTTTTCAGATTTATTGCAAAAATCAACGTTTTAAATAAAAATTATTTTATTTCACAAATTCGGTACATTACATTCAAAACCTACCCATACACCGAAAGGTAATAATGGGATAAAGATTATATAGGGGAAATACGTACAAAATGACATAATATATGGACAAAATGACATAGGCATCATAACTTGAGTTCGGAGGTATGAAATGCGGAACTGCCTACCACATTACACGACCCGAGTGGCTTCAATTAACCTCTGAAAATTAGCAAGAGCTACTCTGGTTCATTCGGTCGTTATGAGTGATAACAGAAATCAATAGGTCACGAGTTTTTTTTTTCATTGCGCCAAATTTTAAGAAGAAATGGCCAGTTTTCACCATGTTTTTCATTCAAATTGCATTCAATTCAAACTTTACTTATTTGTCATTGTATTCACGGAGCTTTTTGTATGTTGAATATACTTTTTGTATTAATTCGATACATTTCTAATTTTATAACGCTATATGGACAAAATGACATATACAGTGAACGGACAAAATGACATAGGTATTTCAGCTGAATTAACCGTATCTACCGGACAAAACCAAGACAATCCATCTCAGGCTCTATCAGAAAACAAAGAATCAGGACTTGTCTTAACATATTCATAACAAAATCTTCATCTGCGGCTAATAAAGGCAATGCATCTTAACCTATTCTTGCTGATCCTATGAGGAGGTTTCTCCAATCCCTAAAGGACGATTTATAAGTGAACAAGGCAAACGTGAGCCGAGGACTCGACAAACGTACTCGTACTTAGTTTCAACTTCTACATCTAATAAGACTGCAATCAAATCAAAAAAGAGCCCATACCTCCTCCAAAAACAAGGAGACAAGTCCCTAGGGGCCCTAGGGCATTATTTAAAGAAGACAATGAAGAAGAAAATGTTCCTAGCAACTTTCGAGATCATGAAGACGACTGTCCAGTGTCCATCTATCTATTGTTATGAGACCTTTTTTCCCGATTTAGATCTTCTCCAGGATTAGCCCTGAAGAAGACTGGTTACGGTGCATGCATTGCTTGCATTGGGCTCACGCATATTGTGCTGATGTTCCTAGAAGAACCAAGCGTTTCATTGGTGAACTTTGTCAGTAGTTTTTTAACTATAAGCATAAAAATGCAGTTGCCTATTGCAGGTATGTCATTTTGTCCATAGCATGCGAACAAAATGAATTTCGTTTATCCCAATTTATCTAAGAATATTTTATTTCTTGGTACTTTTATTTCATACATATATATATACATTTAAAACCTAATAAGTAATACTGATTATTTCTTAATTATTAAAAAAAAAACAAAAAAACATTAATGTCACTGTAGGAAATGTTCAAAATACTCGCCGCGAACGTCTTGGCAACATGCTTATCTGGTGCGTAGAATTGTCTTCTAACGTTACTCAACATTTCAGGCGTTTTTGCTTACTTTCTTTATATCAAGAGGTAAATGGGAAATAAGTATTGAGTGTAATGTATCGAATTTGTGAAATAAAATAATTTTCATTCAAAATGTTAATTTTTGTAAAAAATCTGAAAACACTTAATTTTTCCGAAAAAGTTGAAGATAGGTATAGGACATTGCACATGAATTATGTCTAGAATTTTCTGAAGAATCCAAAAAATAAATAATATATAGGGGGTTGCATTTGAAATAAGAAAGTTGGTATTGGCCACGGTCGCATGGAACACCCTATATAATATAATTTTCTTGAAAAATATGCGCATTTAAAATTACAAATCGACGTGTCCGAGCGTTTTTCCCAACACGCCCTCATTTATTCGTTATCGAATTTATTCCATTTGGCTGTGACACTCTGTATGTAACTAGTGCTTGCATTGGTATAGAACTTTTTAAACGCTAGCTTCCAAAATTTAATTCCTCCTGCATATCTAGGTACTCATTAAGAGTTAACAGCTTGACTTTCTCGAACCGCAATAAATCCAGAGTGAGCTTCGCATGCTGTCATTCCGTTATGTCTATACATCATGCGAGTGATCAAGGAATGACGGAAATATAGTGGTGCAAGGATACCTTCCAACAAAATCTCGGTTAATGAAGCAATCCACAATAATCAATCCGGAAAATATTGCTAATTGGTCCTCTCTGTATCCTGTCACGAAAATAAATCAGATTGTTCGCCGACTCGACTTGTAAATGGAGTCGTAATTAGCGATAGCAATATCAGTATTCATTTGTGTCGTCTTCGATTCCTTTCGCTCCCGTGGAGGGAAGATGGCGGACTTAAGCGACAATTATAAAAGTTTCGCAGAATAATGATCTATAAAAGTTCATGAACCTCATCTCGAGGAACGGCCTGACCTAAAATCCCGCAATTTGCGGTTTGATGTGGGCCCTAATGATGTTCACCTCAAGCTCATTGTGATGTTCTTCATTTTCGCGATGGAATCGGGGCCTTTAATATCAAACATAGCTAGTCCACTTTTTTTACCTTACATTTGAAGTTCTTCAGTATTTTTACGGACTATTGAATTTGGATTCAGTTGTGGAATGAATATAATTAATCAGAAATAAATAATCGATAAATCAAGATTTTTTCTCATTTTCTATCGAATATACTAACTGACAAAGAAACTGCAACACCCAGAAGATGTGAACTTCGTTATTTCAAATGTAACACCCTGTATATTTATACACATTCGAATTCTTCGTTTAATTCTGCAATGCTTTGATGTATGATATGCGCAACCACATCAATCGATTGTTGAGTTATTGCCTGATTCTCAAATCTTTGGACAGAAAGATTGTCACAAATTAGTGTTTATATCTTCAAAATCCCTCATTGTAAGAAATTTTTTCTGCAACAGTGAAACAAAAGAAAGTACGCTGATACGGCTTCTTGTATAAATTATGAGGAAATGTTATACAGGGTGCCTGAAACAGGGCTTCAAAGTGAGCCTCAATAAAACTATGGAATCTCATTTTTTTTCAAATGGTAACCATATAACTATAACTATATAATTCCTATCGATTGTTCGTCAGAAACTAGTTTGAGTGTGCCAAATATTTCATGTCTTTAAAATGAGTAGTTTCGCCGTTATCGAATAAAATTCGAATTTCTCTACTAAAGCAAGGTTTATTTGTCTAAACATCAGGTTTATTAAGATAATTTTCAAGTAGGCTATGTCAATAGTAAGAATATGTTAGTTTACTAAAATTTCTGTATTTAGTCATCATCAATTATCTGGTCTGTTTATTTGTCAAATTCGCCGCAAATAAAGAACAGACTTTTGTTATAATATCATTCTAGTGTACCTTATTTATTATTATTATTGCTTGTTTTGCATAGTGCTTGATCAATAAAAATAAGTAAGAATGACAATTCCTTACATAGCCTACTTTGAAATAGACGAGCATACCACTGAATTTGACAGAATTTCACCTTTAATAAAGCCAGGTTTGTCCCATTAGTCAAATCCAGTGGAATGCTCGTCTATTTCAAAGTAGGCTATGAAAGAAATTGTCATTCTTAGTTATTTTTTTTGATGAAGCACTATGCAAAACAAGCAATAATAATTATAAATAAGGTACACTAGAATGATATATCAAAAGCGGCGAATTTGACAAATAAACAGACCAGATAATTGATGATGACTAAATACAGAAATTTTAGTAAACTAACATATTCTTACTATTGACATAGCCTACTTGAAAATTATCTTAATAAACCTGATATTCAGACAAATAAACCTGGCTTTAGTCGAGAAATTCGAATTCTATTCGATAACGGCGAAACTACTCATTTTAAAGACATGAAATGTTTGGCACACTCTAACTAGTTTTTGACGAACAATCGATCGGAATTATAAAATTATATGGTTCCCATTTGAAAAAAATGAGATTCCATAGTTTTATTGAGGCTCACTTCGAAGCCCTGTTTCAGACACCCTGTATAATATTTCCTCATAATTTATACAAGAAGCCGTATCAGCGTACTTTCTTTTGTTTCACTGTAGCAAAAAAAAATTCTTACAATGAGGGATTTTGAAGATATAAACACTAATTTGTGACAATCTTTCTGTCAAAAAATTTGAGAATCAGGCAATAACTCAACAATCGATTGATGTGGTTGCGCATATCATACATCAAATCATTGCAGAATTAAACGAAGAATTCGAATATGTATAAATATACAGGGTGTTACATTTGAAATAACGAAGTTCACATCCGTTTCCGGTAGAACCAGAAGTAAATTCCGCTTGAAAATACTTTTTACAAATTGAGTTCATGTACTCTAAAACAAAAATACAAAATTTTGAATTTGTATCGCAATTCCTTCCTCGAAAACTTCTAATGAAACACTTAAAAAAATCACCCTGTATACTGCAGTTGAAATAGAGGAAAATATTCATCTCATTTCCAGAACACTATATTGTTTATTTCTCGAGAAACCAAGGGGGGCAAGACTTTTGACGATGTGTGTATTTGTGAAAATCTCCCTCAGCCAAATGAACAATTGTGTATTGTGGGTTGAACAAATCGATATCGATTGCCTTATCGTACATGTACCTAGTTATGCAACACCATTCAAATTCGAATGTGTGTTAGGATGTGGAGTACCGATTGAATTGTTCAACATGATGTCTTCCTCTGTTCGAGTGTTGCATGCATCGATATGGAACTGTATCCCAAACAGAGCATAACATGCATTGCTCTCAATTCTTGGCAATAATTTCGACCCACTCGCCCATACTGTTTTATCACATTTACGGTTTTGAACAACTGTAAACAAAACGTTTTAGTCGATATCTCGAAAGAAATTTGCATTGAATTTCTTTCGATTCGCGTGAAACGTTCGAGAATGGGATAAATGTAAATCTGCAAGTGTCAATGTCTTTATTCAACGATCGGATGTCTATTGTGGAATGGAAATAATGAAAATACGCAAATTGATTCAGGCGGCGAACGGAATAATGGAAGTATAAAGAACGCCAATTTGAATACGCCGAGCTGCAAAAATGGCATCACCATTATGTTTGCTGATATCAAAAGAATTTCCATCAGAATTGTAAACAGGCTTTCACTTGTTATTCAATATTTTGTCTGGTTATAGGTATCTGAGTTAGAGCGACCTTTAAATCTAGAAAACATAGGATCTATCAGACCATCTTGCAAAACACAACTTTCAAGTACCTGTGCTGTAATAAATCAATCGTGAACACAAAAAAGCAGAATAAAATTAAAACAAACGCATCGCAAACGAATAAATCTAGACGTTGAAAACTTGGGGGGTCAAGATCTTTGGTTACAATAGGGAGAATTATCAACCACAAAAAGCGATCACCACACTCAGACAACAGAGACGAGCAATTTCATGGAATTTCTAGCTAGTAGAATAATCGTCTTATTATTCACTTTTTGCCACTAGGCGACGTTGAAGAAGTCTCAACCCGCATAGGGGGCCTTGGACTAGCCGGCGCTTCGGCTATAATTTGTCAAACAGCTTAAGTTATTAGGCGGACCACCCCTGTTTTGTGTAAGCCTATTATTCAAACAAAGCCGTATTCTTTTAGGGGTTTTGTGAAAATTTTCACCTGGATGCTTGATTTTCGGATTTCGACAAAGAATAAATAAGCCCATTGTGAAGTGTTGGCAGAATTATTATCTCAAAGTCAGGACTGACGCCGCTCGTGTTCTTCTAAATCAACTTTGTTCTGGTTGACATGTCAATAACATTCCAATATATTCTTTTCAATTTTCTGCGAGATTATTCCCACCAAGTAAGGACGGAACGAAAATAAATTCGCTATCACAAAAACGCTTATATCTTTTGAACCACTGGACCGATTTCGAAAATCAAACTCATTTTCGAATCATCTTCTAGTTCTTATGAAAACTGTTTTTACAATAAAAAAACCGAAACTATTTTTTACAAAATTCATGGATTTCTTCTGGAATTCTTCCCATCATGCTTCTTATAGTGTTCTCAGTCACTTTCTGGGATGCCCAATATCTTTCGATTGGCCTGAGTTCTGGGCAATTTGGTGGATTGGCCTCTTTGGGGACAAAAACCACCTCATTAGCTTCGTACCATTCCTTGGTGGCCTTGCTGAAGTGGCATGGAGCTAAATCTGGCCAAAAGATTGTTGACACATCGTGCTCACGTAAAAATGTTAAAAGTCGCTTCTTCAAGCATTCCTTGATGTATATCTTCGAGTCAACAGAGCCTTGGCCAACGAAAAATTTGTTCCTTTTCCCACAAGTTCAAATTGCTTGCCAAACCAGGAATTTTTCAGGAAACTTTTCTTGTTTCTTCACGCGAAATTGTTCGTCAACATTTCCTCGAGAATCTGCAGTATAAAATTCCTGACCAGGAAGTTGCGAGAAATCAGCCAAGACATAGGTTTCGATCACGCAACAGGAAAAATTTTTCAAGAAATCTTCTTTTAATTTCTTTGCTCTTGATTTCGCTTCTTGATTCTTCACAGCGTTCCTGTCTGGCACTTTCTGCACTTGGTATGTTCTAAGCCCACAACTCGACTTGATTTTCTGAACGGTTGACTGCGAACAACCCACTATTTGGGCCACTTTCCGTCCTGGAAGGTTAGGATTCTTCTGAAAAAGGCTGATGGCTTTCTTCACTTTTTTCGGGCTATGAAACCCCTTTTTCCTCCCGGTTCCTTCCTTGCGGTTAATTGTAAGAACTTCGTTGAAGCGCTTTAACAACTCTTGATACCGTTTCCGGACGAACGCAAGCCTCTTTTGCGATTCTTTTGAAGCTCCGTTTTTGATTATTTTGAAAAAGTTTCACTATAAATTCTCGTGTTTTCACTTCGCTTGACATTTTGCGACAGAGAATTGGAATATCTATGAAGTAGATGTTCCACATGTTTCTGACGTTCATAACAAAGCTAACTATGATCAAATTTTGATTTTTTCTCAATTGGTTCGAGAGATATAGGCGTTTTTGTGATAGCGAATTTATTCTCGTTCAGTCCTTAATATTCAGAGAAGTCAACGCCATGAGAAATAAATTTCTTGTGGAATCAGTGGAAGAAACTTAATCACGTGACAAATCTCGGTTTGAAATTCATGGAAGTGGGAAGAGAAGGAGCTTCATTTTCATGAAAATATAAAAATAGTAGCTCGCTCCTCATTCTGTCCAATGAGACGATAAAACTAGAAGTAAGCCACCAATTAAATTTCGAGCAGACATTTATTTTGTCAACAAGCCAATAAAATAGGATACCGTCCTGAATAATGCGTCGTAAATCGATGACAAAATGAAAACTATAAAGTCGAAATTATGCCCGGATCGTTTTAATTTATCGTCAACAGTTGTAAGTGTCGTTTTTTCATCAAGGTGCCGTCATATGAAACCGCAACAGACTAAACTAAACGATTGAAGCAACGATAGAGAAACTTGATAATTTTAATATAAAATATACAGGGTGTGTCGCGTTATAAAAGGATTATTAGGTACCTGCGGGTAAAGGACTTTGTGGAGGTACAGAAAAATATGTTTTATGTTTGATGAAAGTCCCACGGTTGTCGAGATATTCGTCATCTTCTAAAACTCACAAAAATACACCCTTTGGCACACTTTTTGATGACAAGTCTCTATTTTCAGCTTTAGTACAAAATAAATTCCTATTACAATAGGTCATCAAGAGCATTATTTCACGAAAAGTGCTTAATTACTTGGGATTAACTAAAAATTTTGATTTTATGACTGTGGGATTTGATAATAAAAGAAAACGAGACAAAATAACAATTTCAAAATATCGTTTTATCAAATTAAATTTCACAAAAGTTGTTCAAAGTGTAATGAGCTCTAATGGATGCTCTACACCTTCTAATGAATGATCGCTTTATTAATTATTGATTAAATTCACCAACATCAACGTGAAACTCTTGTTTTTCAGTCTTTGGTTGAGTATTCCGAAAAAGGTCACCACCAATTTTTAGATGTATGTGATTCAAGCAGTCTTGAATATCGAAATTAACTACTTCTAAAATACACATTCGCGTCTGTTGATGATTTATAAGCCTGAAATAAACGTCACATTAATTCCGGAAAGTGAGGAGATTAACAGTCAGTGAAGCGCAAACAAGACGAATATTATTCGTATAAACTACACCAGACGTTCAAGATTCCTGTAAAATGCCAATTTTGTTTCGGAGAAATTCGAAATTAAATTTAGAACACATTTCGGGTCCACTGAACCGAAATCCAACAAACATGAAAAAATGAGGTGTATCGTGCTTTGAAATATTTCTGGAATTCTCGTACAAATCGTTCATTGGTTCTTTTTAATTAAAAACATTCGGTTGTTTCATTTTAAATCTATGAGCTGTTTTAAGAGGAGATTAAGTTGCATTTTCATCAACAAAACAGCAATGTTTCTTCTTCATCCATTGAGTAGATCAAATGAGAACGTTAAATATACTCCATTCACTTTTATCACATAGCAGGTCATGGTTTCGTTTTCAGGAGTTGGTGCACCAGATGAAAAGTCTGTGCGCGTACAGAAAATATCGTTAATGACAAAACGACGTTGCCAGTTTCTTTGTTTACATCAAAGTAAGAGTATCAAAGATATTCCACATTTTGTAAGTTCGAATCGATCGGCGATTTTGGGGCGAAATATCGATAGGAAATCGCCCATTTTTCCGTTCTTCGTCGTCCAGAAGAAGTTTCCTGTCGATATGAGAAATTAACTAAGTATTAAGTAGGTACTAATCGAACTTTTCACACTTAATAACGAAGTTTTTTTAGGTATCTGGCCGTTTAGAAAGATTTCAAACGAAATTCCGGTCCCCCAGAAGTTTGGTTAGTTTCGGTATCGTTTTTGGTGCACAAATTTATTTGGAATATGTAAATTGACAAAAAAGGCTTCCTTATACGATCTTCTAACGAAAGCAACCGGAAAATATGGTTCAGGTAGGATTTTCGAGGAATTATGAGGAAAGAACTTGCAGAATTAAATTGCACGATTTTCGTAAGTAAACGGGTTTTGGATGGCCATCATCGGTCTCTAAATGAATATTGTTGATCGTTTTCACGTTTCAGAAAAAAAAACACGTCGGAAAAGCTAAAAAAAAAAAGGAGAAATATGACTATATTGTATTCAACGGTAGGTGAATTCAGATTCCGATGAATTGAAATGTGTCACTGGAGCTTTCATTCCTATCAATCCTTTGCCGAAAGTAGAAATAGGCTATATTGAACCAGAATACATCGGTTTTTTCCATATTCCAGGAGTTTGTGTCTTATTTTAGAATAGGTGAATGATGAATGTGAAGCATATGTTTGACCTATTCCATTTTATTTGTACAAACCTACTGTGGTAGTAATGTATGAATATTTTTTAAACTAATAAATTACTATACAGTCAGAATATTTTACTCCTTGTTCATAAGAACAAATATGAAATGTATATCTATAAAGCTTTCAGGAATTGACATTCTTGCTTATTAATTTATAACCAAAACTCAGTTACTATTGCATTGAAATTATTAGATTCTATGTAAACAAATTCGTTAATTAAGTTATTATGTTTATTTTCTTTGTGATGAATAAATAAAACTGTTATTTATTTGAAATAAAGAAATATTAGAAATAGAAATGTTATGCACCCTCACAATCATATCACGTACAATATCATGATGAAAACAAAGCACATCGATAAATCTTTACAATCATAAATCCAAAACTCCTTTATGTATAGAATATTGTTCAAAATTTTCTGTTGTGTTCTCCAAAATGAAATATACATTCTGAGAAATACGCTAAGAATGTAGAAAGGGCAACATAGTGTTGACTTGGAACATAAAAATATTTTGAAAAACGTCATAACTTCGATACAGAGTGAAATGTGTCAAATTTCCAATGCCAGAGTTGTGATTTTATAATTGTGAATGGAGTATAGTTTTTGAAATAAAAGGAAATACAATTTCAAAGCAAACATATCGGCACGTTCTTGTGGTCTACCATTAAAACTGTCATTATCAGATTTGGCATATTCACATCACTGTTGTCATGGCTCAAAATTCGAGTCCTAGTGAATAAGGAAACAGTTGCCTTTCCGAAAAAAATGGATTTATAAAAGAGAAACTTCCCAGTTTTGTTCTATAATCGGCTGTTCTCCCCATCTGAGCCGAACATAGTTTTCTGGCGGACTAATTGAAGGCTGCGAACGATAGGTTGTTTGCCGTAAACATTTTGTTTTTAATTAAAGTCCACGACGAACATTCCACCAACTCCAATAATAATGTTTTCGGGTGTTGTTCCCGAGTTACACATGACGTCGGTTAAATTGTCGGAATTGATCCCCCGGGTGCAGTCTGCGTTAAAAGAAAGAGCGTTAGGATGTGAGGATGTTGTTACTTTTATTGTCTATCTTGGTTTAATCTAAAAAATACGGAAACACCGGCAAGGGAAAAGTCCGCAATAAAAGTGAGGTTGGTAAATATATGCCGAGATAACGGAAAGTATGTTTCATTTCCCAAAAGATAATTTTCTGGGGAAATTGCGTCGGAAATTGGTTTCGTAATGAGGGTTATTCCAAATAAGTTCCGTCAATTTGTTTCAGAATAGGAAACTACGATGTCGAATATACGGTTGAATGCGATAAAACATAATGAAATAATAATAATCAAAAGGTTCACTTCAAAAATACAATAATGTCACTAATCTTCTCCGATCCTAGCGGTTTACTTCTGAATTAGATCTCCACTAATCCACTTTCTCTCATTTTAATGAAATACACCGCGCAAAAAAATTAACGCACAGTCTGAAAATCTCAATTTCAATGAAAGTTAACTCTACATTGACTTTATAACTTATTTTTTATGTTCTCTCGGGAAGGTTTTGAACTAAACAAGACACATTAAATGGAAGAAAAATTCAGGATTTCACCGAATCTTATGTGAAAGAAGAGAAATGAACAATTTTCAAAATACTGAAATGCTGATAAGTGATTTAATACTTGGTATTTCCACCCCTTGCGTTGATTACAGCTCGGCAACGACGGTTCATACTCAAAATGAATGATCTTAAAATGTTCTGATCTAATCCTTCCCAGATTTCTCCGAGTTGGATGCCTAAGTCATTAAGAGTAGCTGGATGATTTTCTGAACTTCTCAGCCTTCTATTGAGGTTGTCCCAAACCTGCTCAATCGGATTGAGATCTGGACTTCTTGCTGGCCATTCCATTCGAGAGACTTCAACCTCTTCAAGGTACTCCTGAACGATGCGCGCACGATGAGGTCTGGCATTATCGTCCATAAAAATGAAATTTTTACCAATGTATGGGGCATGCTCTTCAAGAATGTTCCTTATATACTTATCAGCATTCATAGCTCCATTATCAACGACCACTAGGTCTGTGCGAGCAGTCAAAGATATTCCACCCCATACCATAATCGATCCTCCCCCGAAACCAGTAGTATTCAGGAAATTATGCACTGAGCATATCTTTCATGTGGACGTCTGTATACAAGGGAACGTCGATCACAATGGTAGAGGCAGGATCTAGACTCATCTGTGAAGAGAACTCTTTCCCAATCGGCCTCTTCCCAATGGATATGCTCTCTCGCAAAATCCAAACGCGCCTTTCGATGGGTTAGGGTAAGAGCTGGGCCTCTTGCCGCGACACGAGGCCTTAAATCATATTCTCTGAGGCGATTTCTTATTGTCTGAGTGCTAATTTGCACCTCATGAGTTTGCTCAAGCTGATTTTGAAGGAGGTGAGCGGTTGCAAACCGTTGTCTCAACGAAGAAACTCTCAAGTAACGTTCTTGAATGGCAGTTGTTACCCGTGGTCTACCCTGTCCTGGTCTCGCTGAATCGCTACAACATTCTGGACACACTTGTATGGGAAACTCCAAACCTTTCTGCAATTCTTGTGTATGTCCACCCTTCTTCTCGCAAAACTACCGCTTGGGCACATTCCTCTTGGGTCAAATTGCGTGTTTCGCGTTGCATAACGATCGAGTGTAGAAAATCAAACGAAAGAAAAACTATTGATCACTAGAATTGATCGAGAACAACTGATTTTAGAATGGAGCCAATACATTCAAAATCTGATAATATTATCTTTTTTTATTCCTGCTGGGAGAAAACATCTGTATTGAAGAAAAACGTATAACGTAAACGGATAACATATGCATGCATAATTCTGATAAAAATAATTATCATTGAGAACACCTTCAGTTGTAGAATAAATTGGAGATTTCCATAATGTGCGTTATTTTTTTTGCGCAGTGTAATAGTTTTCTATCAAGGGGACCTGGTACACGTCCGAGCTCGCGAGCTCCCTTCAAAAATTGGGCTTTTTAGTTCTCTAGAATGTGTATTACTCGCTCTTCTGTTTTTCTTCGTATATTAGGAAAAAACCTGATGAGCTGTAATTTCATGAAAATATGGACAAACGATTTTATTTCCATGATATCTCCGTCAATTTTCGGGATAAATGTATGAAATTTTCATTATACATACATGCGAAATAATATTTTGCAGAATGTGTATTATTCGCTTTCTCGTTTTTCTGCGTATATTAGGAAAAAAACCTGGTTGAAAATATGACCAATAAAGTTCCTACTATATAATTCATTTAAAAATTGAGGGGGCAATAAACAAAAAACTGATCAATACACATTCTGGAAGATATTATTTCGCACGTAAACTGAAAATTTCATACATTTATCCCGAGAATTGACAGAGATATCATGGAAATAAAATCGTTTGTCCAGATCTTCATGAAATTACAGCTCACAAGTTTTTTTTCGTAATATACGAAGAAAAACAGAAAAGCGAGTATACACATTCTGGAGAAATGATGAAGCCATTATCCCAATACTCAAAGCGCTCTTTCAAAAATAATCAAAAGATAAAATATCCTTAAGATAGTCCTAATAACCTCGAATTTTTGCCGCATGTTTACCTAACACCCAGTATACAGGCCAGGGCAGAAGAAAAGCGAATAACAAGAACCAACCCGTGTTTGGTACAAGGTTGATAGATAGAGCCATATTACATCAATTGCCAACAAGCGCTTGAGCCTCAACGGTTCCATGGAAAAATAATTTGTACCGTGGAATTTTCATAAATTCAATTTTATTGAACCCTTCCATTAGTTTATTGCTATCGCAACCGACGAATTCAATTGATTATTTTTCATAAACAACTATCATTCCACGTCGACTATTCGCTGTCGGTAACGACCATTAATCTCGAAAGATGAAAAAATTGAAAAATTACCGAGAGAATTCATTAGTGAATGTTTGTCGAACTCCTCCGGGAAAGAAACTGGACCCGATGATTAATGTCGTGTTCGGCAAATACGAAAACACATTAAAATAAACAGGGAATGAGCATGTTCTCGTTGCATTTTATCTTCGGCCCGATCTCGGTTTTGGCCGCGTTTGGTGTAACGCCAGGAATAATTGATTGATCTTTCTGATGCCGGTGATCGTCTGCTTGTGATCAAGATTCAAGTGTAGGTGTTGGCGTTGTTCGGGCTCATACAAGTGAAGAAAAAACCGTGATCTCATGAATAATTTCCTGATAACGGAGCGCCTGTTTTTTTAGGGATTAATCGAGGGAATTTTCCTGTTGGAGATAATGGTTTCGAAGATAAAAAAAATCGACGGTAATGTTAGTCAGTCTACGTGTAGTTGGAGACCCTGACGCTCCGGGTATTCGCAGCTAGAGATTGATGAGTTAAAAGAGGAAATTTGGGGAATTTGCCGGCTCAGAACTAACTCAATAAACCCTCAAAATTTTCAAAAGCCGGTCCTGGAAACGGCACAAATCATGAAAATGGTATACGATGTGTAGAAGTGACCCTTAAACAAGCTCCTTATAATGAATTCTATGAGGAAATTGTTATTTAATAAAGGGTTTTCCAATAAAAGGTGTTATTCTGACACTCAAAGAAAAATACCATTTTTTTAAATAAATGATCGGATGTTTATCTATACTCATATTATAAAGAGGAAAGATTTGTATTTTTGTGTGTTTGATACGACTTGACTCAAAAACTACTGGACCGATTTCAGAAATTCTTTCACTATTAGAAAGCTACATTATCCCTGAGTGACATAGGCTATACTTTCCACCCGAAAAAATTGGGGATACCTGCTATAACTTCAATAATTACAAAAAAATCAGCCATAATCAGCTATTTTCACGTGCGCTGCAAAAACCGTGCGAGAGGATACAATGTATGACAGAAATGTACCTCTTGAATAGTTCTACAAAGAAGTCCGCGATAGCATATACAGAGTGTAACAGCCAAATGGAATAAATTCGATAACGAATAAATGAGGGGGTGGTTAGGAAAAACGCTCGGACACGTCGATTTGTAATTTCAAATGCGCATATTTTTCAAGAAAATAAAATTATATAGGGTGTTCCATGCGACCGTGGCCAATACCAACTTTCTTATTTCAAATGCAACCCCCTGTATATTATTTATTTTTTGGATTCTTCAGAGAATTCTAGAAATAATTCATGTACAATGTCCTATACCTATTTTCAACTTTTTCGGAAATATTAAGTGTTTTCAAATTTTTTACCAAAATTAACATTTTAAATGAAAATTATTTTATTTCACAAATTCGATACATTACACTCAATACTTATTTCCCATTTACCTCTTGATATGAAGAAAGTAAGCAAAAACCATTACTGAGAAGAAATTAAAAAAAACGTTAGAAGACAATAATTCTACACCAGATTAGCATGTTGCCAAGACGATCGCGGCGAGCATTTTGAACATTTCCTACATTGACATTAATGTTTTTTTTGTTCTTTTTTAATAATTAAGAAATAATCAGAATTACTTATTAGGTTTTAAGTGTAATGTACCGAATTTGTGAAATGAAATAATTTTTATTTAAAACGTAGATTTTTGCAATAAATCTGAAAACACTTAATACTTCCGAAATAGTTAAAGATAGGTATAGGACATTGTGCATGAATTGTGTCTAGAATTCTCTGAAGAATCCAAAAAATAAATAATATACAGGGGGTTGCATTTGAAATGAGAAAGTTGGTATTGACCACGGTCACATGGAACACCCTATATAATATTATTTTCTTGAAAAATATGCGCATTTAAAATTACAAATCGACGTGTCCGAGCGTTTTTCCCAACACGCCCTCATTTATTCGTTATCGAATTTATTCCATTTGGCTGTTACACTCTGTATCTATGTCTCAAGATTGACTTGCTATTACCTGTTTATGGTAATCTGATGTTTTCCAAAATTATGCACTATTTGAGAGTGCGTTTTTGGAATAGGGTATTGATCCTCATCCAACTTAATACGTTATTTATCCCCAGTATTTAATTTAGAACGAAATTGCCCTTTACATCATACAATTACAACGAGTACATCAAAAGATATGGCTGGTTGAAGTGATGAAGATGAAACCGCACGACCTGACCTAAATGCGTCTCCGTGCTAGGTAGGCGGGTAGGAGAGGGCACCGAAGTGTGAGAGGGGGACATGCATATCTATAAAAGAGTAGCCGCGTGGATCAACAAATTTCTACCTGGGCGAAGCTGGGACAGGCTGCTTGTTTCATTATAAGAGGAAGGTATGCTGTTAATAATGGAAGATAAAATCAGCCAAAATATTTTCCGAGCCCCAGATGCGACAATTTTGCTTGTTTACGAATCATTTCATGCATTTCAAGGACCCAATCAGCAAAGACACGACGTTGTTGACGATCGGCCGGCTTGAGTTCTTGTGTTAACTGAACTTAAGCCTTAACCTCAAATCTTTATGCAGAATACGGTAACGACGTTTGTGGAATGCCTATAATTCCAAAGAACGACGAGGAATGGACAAACCTGGGTTTTCTTCAACACTTTCGGCTACAGCAGCAATATTCTCGGCTGTTCTTGAGCGTCGTGCTCGGGTTTTATTCTTCACATCACCATCTTGTCCCAACATCTCAAATTTTTCAACAAATTTCTGTATTGCGGTTCGACAAGGTGTTTCACGACGACCCAAACATGTTCGAATTTTACGGACCGTCTCTGCCAAATTTTCACCATTTTTATAGTGAATTTTAATAATTTCATTGCGTTGTTGAAGCGTGTATCGTTCCATTTTCATTAATGGCGTAGTTTCTACTTGTCGAATGTCAAAAAATGACAGCTTCAAAAGTGACATCTACCAAAAAGCGGGCTATTCAAAAAAACCTTTATTGGAAAACCCTTCACTATGCGTAAATAGTGACTGAAATTCATCATTTAATTTGAAACCCTACAATAGTGTTAGGAAAAATCTTTTTTGGCAAATGTCATTCTAAATTAGTAAAGTTTGAATACTCCTCATAAAATATTGAAAAAAAAAACACAGGGTGAAATTTTCGCGAAAGACAAAAACAACAAACATTTTTGGAGCCGGACCTGGATTTTCAGAATAATGAACAAGTACATGAAGGTACATAAAGACAATATTCCCTGAAAATGTTCATTGATTCAAATCCTTTCATCGAGGTATATTCAAGATTAACAATTCCTGTAATGAAAGGAAAATGATGAAAACTCGATCGTCGTAATAAGGCAATTTTAAGACCAAAATTAATAATACGATGAATTCGCCCAAAGCCGACCTAACCAGAAATGACTTCATCAACGTACAAACATGCCAATTTTCCTCGGATTCTCACAACACGAATCTCGTCCTCAAATTGAAATTCATGATGAACTGAAGACACCCCAAACGTTTTCTCGAGTCAGTAGCTCTAATCTAATTTGGGCCGACTAAGGCAACAATAAATTTTTCTGCGAAAGTAATTTTCTGTCCGAAATGCGCGGCATCAGTCGATTTCTAATGCGACGTTCAGACGGTACAAAGGCAAGGGTGCATTGTGACGTGAAATGAGATATGACAAGAATAACGTATTTAATCTCCTTTTGGAAATTTTCGAGCGTATATTCAAAGAAAAGAACAGACGTACCTTCTTGCCTCGAAGGATGATTCTTTGAATGTTTCTTTGTGATTTTTTTGGCGGATTCGTTGAATATAATCCGATGTTGGGTGGAGAGACGTGATGTTCTTATGGAATGCCTAGAGAGATATTTGAGGAAATATTCTGTCATTGGGTTCCAGAAGCAGTTCTAATTCAACATTATTCAAAAGATGAAATTTCCACATCGAGGGTTTCCTTATACGGACTGACATGTTCTTCAAACAGCTTAACACATTTGAAATGGACGAAATTTCATTAGCTGTCGCCTGTCAACGAAAAGGGTGTATCTCAAATTGCAAATGAACGGAAAGATTTTGAAGAAACACAAAAAAGTATTATAAAGTTTTATTGAAAGGGGTGAATATATTTTGACAACGTCTGAAAAAGCGTGAAAAGTGCCCGGTTTAAAAGTGGCAATTTCGATTTGGAAAACGAAGAAGAACCGATAGCGTCAACAAAGTTTATGGATGAAGAATTAGAAGCGTGGCTCGATGAAGATTCATCTCCAAAGCTAGAGAAACAAGCAAAAACACTTGGGGTCACTTTGCAGTTCAAGAAATCAACTGAAAATTTGTTTACAGCTGTCAAAGAAAATAGTATAGGGAAAGTACGTACAAAATGACATAGGGTTTTATTTCAGAGACATAACTTGTTAGTATTGAATTCCATTTATGTCATAATTATTCTCTACCTATGATCTTTGGTCCTTATAAAATCTAATCAATCTTTATGAAATAAAAGTATCAAAAAATAAAATATTCTTAGATAAAATGGGATGAACGAAATTCATTTTATCCGCATGCTATGGACAAAATGACATACCGGCAACAGGCAACTGTCATTTTCTACTTATAGTTACGAAACTGCTGACAGAGTTCACCAATGAAACGCTTGGTTCTGCCAGAATCATCAGCACAAGATGCGTGAGCCCAATGCAACCAATGCATGCATCGTAACCAGTCTTTTTCAGGGCTAATCCTGGAGAAGATTTTTCCCCATCTAAATCGGGAAAAAAGGTCATAACAATAGACAGATGGACAGTCATCTTCATCATCTCGAAGGTTGCTAGGAACATTTTCTTCTTCATTGTCTTCTTTAAATAATGCCCTACGGATTTGTCTCCTCTTCTTTGGAGGAGATATGGGCTCATTTTTTGATTTGATTGCAATCATATTCAGGTGTAGAAATTGAATCTAAGTACGTTTATCGAGTCTTCGGCTCACGTTTGCCTTGTCCACTTATGAATCGTCCTTTAGGGAATGGAGGAACCTCCTCATAGGATCAGAAAGAGAAGGTTAAGATGCATTGTCTTCATTAGCCGCAGATGAATATTTTGTTATGAATATGTTAAGACAAGTCCTGGTTCTTTGTTTGCTGATGAAGCCTGGGATGGATTGTCTTGGTGTTATCCGGTAGATACGGTTAATTCAGCTGAAATACCTATGTCATTTTGCCCGTTCACTGTATGAGTCATTTTGTCAATAAAGCGTTATAAAACTAGAAATATATCGAATTAATACAAAAAGTATATTTAACATAAAAAAAGCTTCGTGAATACAATGACAAATAAGTAAAGTTCGAAATGAGTGCAATTTAAATAAAAAAAATGGTGAAAACTGGCCATTTCTTCTAAAAATTTGGCGCAATGAAAAAAAAATGGTGACCTATTGATTTCTGTTATCACTCATAACGACCAAATGAACTAGAGCTTGCGAGTTTTCAGAGGTTAATAGAACCCACTCGGGTCGTGTGATATGGTAGGCAGTTCCGCATTTGAAACCTCCAAACTCATGATGCCCATGTCATTTTGTACGTATTTCCCCTACCAGCATCGAGAAAACAATAACGCAATTCTGGTTACATTTCCTGTAATAGAGTCTTGTATGGCACAACTGAAAAACGGAGATAATTAGAAGGTTAAGATAGCTAGAAGCTTTTGGAACTTTCGTGAGAAATTAGCAAGGCTTCCCCGATAAGCTCATCAAAACGAGGGAAATTGAGAATTTATAATCATCGAGTGAGTTAATTCCCCCAGATAGTACAGGAACAATGTTGTAATTATCCCGTATATACCTTGAGCACATTATAAATATTTCCATACAAACTTGTCTAACTCCTCAGCCCTTTCACAGCACAGCGAGAGGTCGCGGGGGGCACGCATAATAACGAAGTGCATAACATCAGCAACAGCAAATATCCCTCCAGACTCGAGAACAAACAAAAATTAAACCTACCGAGGAACGTTATCTTGAGTTAATTTATGTACAGGAACGAAAACGAACGGAACGTATTTACCCTAGTACGCCAAAAACACAATAAGGCCGTGTTTACACGTGTCCCCGGCGACGGGTCCTAATAAGTGGGCCTATTTAAATACAGCCGAGCGCCATATTTGATCGGCAAATGGCGGAGGCCTCAGTTCTGACCGTTTTCATTTACTAATTTCTAGACCACACATTTCCAGCGTATCCCGTTAATTGCTTTTCGGTCTGTACGTCTGTAATTTCTTGTGTACCTCGCAGTTAGTTGTTCAATTAGATTCGACGGAATTTCGCCAAGTTTAAATTGTTATTTCAGGTTCGGTCATTGTTCAAAATGGAATAACAAGGTTGAGGCAGACGGGAAAGGGTTGTTCATGGGATTCGACCGCACCGAGGTACACGAAACGTGAAGTTCAGACTGGACATGCCGGTGCGCAATGTTGAAATCTGAAGTAGAATGATATGAGGTATCGCCATTATACAGGGTGTCTCAATAAATATATTAATTCTATACTATAGTAAAATGGTAACTCGGTGGACTGGCCCGAGGGAATCTGTCGAAAAGTGGGTCCAGAAGAATCTCAAAATCGCAGCGAAGCTGCGATACAGTAAAGAAATTTTTATAGGGTCGAAAAGAAGAAAAGAGGCGATGTGAAAGTATTTTAAAAAAAATTCGCGAAAATCGAGAAAAAATCCGTCGAAAAGGGCAATTTTAAACTCGATAAAACTATTTTCACAGATGTCCTGACCGTGATCTAAATCTAGTGATCGAAAGACGAAAAGTCAATGCAAAATAGCTTGGTATTCACATTTTCTATAATTTTTCCATTTCTCCAGGAAAATTGATCAAACCTTGACATTTCGCCCATAAAATCACCTGAGTTCTACGATGAGGATAACTACTTTAAAGGTTGATCTGCTGGCCCATACTAGTAATATATACTAACTGACAAAGAAACTGCAACTCGCAGAAGTTTAAATTTAAAATTTTTGTTGGTAAAACAAAGATAGTAGGTATAGTAAGGAGTTAATGATTGAAATTTGTAGAAAAAAAAACGAAGGGTTACAATTTTTTTTTTAATTTGTTAATAGGGGAGAGTCGCCTAAGGGGGAGGTTTTTTTAAAAATAGTGAAAAAATTGCATGATATGTTCAAAATTGGAAAAATCTCGTACTGATAATATTTTACGCCAGGACAAATGATATAAATGTACAAAAATACTCAAATTTATTTAAATTGGGGTAGTTATCCTATTATGTAAAAAAAGCATCTCCCCAAATTAGGAACCTGTGAGAACCTAAATTGGGGAGGTCGAATTTTCATATACACACACCTTTGCAGAATGAAGTCATCGATTCAATTGGATGCAAAGTGTATTTAAAAAAAAATATGGATGTTGTTTTTAAGGAAATAACTTTAAAATCTGCTAATTGATGCATTTATTAAAAAACAACTTTTTTATAAAAAAAATTAATTCAAAAGACACGAACAGGGTCCCATGTATTTCGTTTTGGCATCTGCAAATAAAAAAACGACATACTTAGTTGCAATAAATTACTAAGTGTTAAAACTACTTCTAGAGTAAAAAGTTCCTAATATAGGGAGCCCCAAATTAGGACTCCCTCAACTCCCCATAATAGGAGATCCAGTCCTCTAAGGTTCATTATATCCTCAAAAAATAAATACTAAGATTTTATTATTTAAAATGAACGTAAAGCATCAATGTTGTATCTGCAAAGCTTCATTCAATTAAAAAAACAAATCCTTAATTACTTACCTTGCCGTAGTTATTATTTAAAATCAATAACACGAATAAACTTTATAGATATTCACGTTCAGATAACGTGGGCTCACGCTTTCATGTTTTTAATAAAACAGATGTTCATTGCTGTAGTGTAGGCAACCAGATATACTCTACAAGATAGAGTGCGTGCGATTAGTCGTACGCACTCATTGTCTAAGATTTTGGATCTCCCCGAATTAGGAAACCTCCCCATATTAGGCGACTCTCCTCTAATGTTTTTGTCCACCGCGGTTATCTATACACTCCCCAACAAGTCTTTGCATTGATGCAATAAGATGGTCTATTTCTTCTTGATGAACAATATCCCAAACTACCTGTACTTCATGTCTCAGAGCCGCCAAAGTCCGTGATGATGTCCAAAACATGCTCTATGGGCGAAAGATCAGAGGATCTGGGTGGCCATGGTAAAAGATTCACATGGGTCAATTGAAAAAAGTTTAAACTAACTCTGGCAACATGGGGTCGAGCATTATCTTGCTAGAATATTGGATTCTCGTGCCGGTTAAGGTAAGGGAGAACATATGGCTTCCACTTTTTTTAAGGTAACGCAGCGCTGTCATGTTACCTCGAATGAAGACTAAAGATGATTCACTTGCATGTGCTAGCACCCCATACCATAACGCCTACTGTCCGGTGTACATGACGCTCAACATCAAACTGAGGTTCACGTCTTTCTCCCCGACGTCATCTAACCCTTCTTCGGCCATCATGTGCACCCAAGGAGAATCGAGATCCATCAGAAAAGACGACCTGATGTCATTCCACATTCCAACGTTGTCGTTCTCTGCACCAGTGTAATAGTTGCCGGCGATGCTCAACCGTCAGAGGTAACTCAAGATGGGGTCGATAATGCTGCAGTCCAAAAGACCTTATCCGGCGGTAAACCGTTCGGATAGTTACAGGATGGCCTTGTTCTCCTAACCACTCATCAGCCAAAGATCGAGTTGTCGCAAATCGGTCTCCAATGACCATAAGTCTAAGACGTCGATCTTGAACTTCATTTGTGCCGTGCCCCTTCGGCGTCCAGTGCCTACTCTTCTTCAATTTTGGACATTATCAAACCACGCTTGACAACATCTCAACAGTAGTTGGATTTCTGTTCGTATATAACTATATACGGTTAGCGATTTCTCGAAATGACAACCTCGCCTCCCGTAGACCAATAATTCGACCTCTTTCACTTAGCTGGCGATAAATTCCGCGTACACGTGCTCTAGGCAATTTAACAACAACTAAACATCGACTTTGGATCTCCTCGAACAGCTGGTTTGTTGCAAAATTTAAAAAATTTGCAAAAAACGACGACAATATTTTAGTAACAAAAAATGTTTACATGAAAAAACCTTCATAATTTTTTTTCCCAAATTTTTATCATTTACTCCTTTCTACACTATCTATGTTTTACCAAAAAAAATTAAAATTTAAACAGCTCCTTCTGGGTGTTGCAGTTTCTTTGTCAGTTAGTATATTTTGGGTACTGTATTCCCTTTACCATTCTTACTTTTGACAAAGCATCGTGTTAAAGTTCTCCTCAATTCTTGAGAACAGATCATAGATGCACACTTAGTCAAAGAAACAGACCTGTACTTCACATTTTACTGAATAGAGTGGAAATTCAAGAGATTATAATTTCGCTATCCTGAAAGTTTTCTAAAAGCGATTTTTGGTGAAATGGTAGATTTCAACGAGTTAAAAATGAAGACACGTCTTCAAAAACACCCTGGGTATTAATTTTGAAAGGCAGTTTTTGCCTCAAATATCCTAGATCCGTCACTGATCAATCATTCAATTCTGTCCTATCTTATCTTGCTCTCTCATCTTCATTATCCTTCGAACAATAACTATCAATGATCCGATTCATATTCAGACATTGCGTGAATAGTCAAGTTAATTTATGTTCTACTCGTCGCATTATTTCAAGCAAACCAACTGATTCCTTGACCTCGTAGTTTGACCGGATGATTTCCAGTGAATAATTAAATTGGTAGTTCCCCAAGCGTTCTATTTATCAATGCTCCATCAGAAATCACCTGTCAACAGTATGTTAGCACCTCAAAATGTTTAGACGTGCGATTTGTGTTATTGTTATAGTTATTTGTAGTCTGCAGGTAGATGGCTTTTGAGATTGAGGATATTGATTTTGATTGCGAGTTTTCAGGAATTATCGGCTTATAATGTCGCGCTCGTTGAGTATTTTTATGACGAACAAGTTTTCTTTAAACTTTCTCCTCTGGATTTGGCGAATAGAAACGCAAAGATATATGATGAAATAGTGGCTGGTATCAAACATGATAAAGAGGTAAGAAGACACTTTTAGGTATACTCCATTCACAATTATAAAATCACAACTCTGGCCTTGGAACTTTGACACATTCCACTCTGTATCGAAGTTATGACGTTTTTCAAAATATTCTTATGTTCCAAGTCAACACTATGTTGCCCTTTCTACATTCTTAGCGTATTTCTCAGAATGTATATTTCATTTTGGAGAACACAACAGAAAATTGTGAACAATATTCTACATAAATAAAGGAGTTTAAAATGAACATAATAACTAAATTAACGGATTTGTTTACAGAGAAACTAATAATTTCAATGCAAAAGTAACTGAGTTTTGGTTATAAATTGATAAGCAAGAATGTCAATTCCCGAGAGCTTTATAGATATATCTACATTTCATTTATTTGATCTTATGAACAAGGAGTAAAATATTCTGACTGTATAGTGATTTATTAGTTTAAAAAATATTCATACATTACTACCACAGTAGGTTTGTACAAATAAAATGGAATAGGTCAAACATATGCTTCACATTTATCATTCACCTGTTCTAAAATAAGATACAAACTCCTGGAATATGGAAAAAAACGATGTATTCTGGTTCAATATAGCCCATTTCTTCTTTCGGCAAAGGATTGATATTTTCCGGTCGCTTTCGTTAGAAGATCGTATAAGAAAGCCTTTTTTGTCCAAATAAATTTTGAGCACCAAAAACGAAACCGAAACTAACCAAACTTCTGGGGGACCGGAATTTCGTTTGAAATCTTTCTAAGCGGCCAGATACCTAAAAAAACTTCGATATCAAGTGTAAAAAGGTCGATTAGTACTTACTTTCGCTTTATTTATGCTTATAAATCGATTTTTGGTCCAATTCATATTTGCCGTTCGTACTCACGCCAAAAGTCGTGAAAGGAAAAAATGACACTTGCACGAAATTTTTCATATCGACGGGAAACTTCTTCTGGACGACGAAGAACGGATAAATGCTCGATTTCCTATCGATATTTCGCCCCAAAATTGCCGATCGATTCGAACTAACAAAATGTGGAATATCTTTGATACTTTTACTTTGATGTAAACAAAGACTGGCAACGTCGTTTTGTCATTAACGATATTTTCTGTACTTTTCATCAGGTGCACCAACTCCTGAAAACGAAACCATGACCTCCTATGTGATTAAATTAAAGTGAATGGAGTATAGGTGTTTTTTGGGATAATTCAGTTGAAGTGATCTATTTATCGATATACAATCATGTTTCTTGGTATTCTAGAAACTCGATCTAGTGGTGTTTCCAGAAGGAACACTTGTAGGAGATGCTCTGGATACTCCGAGTGGAAGACTCGGAATGACTTTTGTTCCAAAGGCTGAGGACAACGTAATTCCCTGTAACTCGTCTGAGATGAGATTCTCGGGCTTTCTCAAGTCATTATCTTATACAGCGCAAAAGTATCGTACCTATTTGGTCGTAAACTTGAAGGAAAAAGATGATGAAGGTGGCGTTATGAAGTTTTATAACACCGACGTTGTGTTTGATAGGGATGGTAAAGTAGTTGCAAGGTAATTTCTCAATAATATCCTGAATTTTATTTTCCTCATTTTGAGGTACTTCAGTGGTGGGATTTGGGACACAGAATTCAACTATAGCAAGTACTGAAATTGACTGAAGTTTTAAAGAAATCATTCTTGAAAACGAATTGTAAAGAACAGCTCTCTTGTGAGATTATAAAGATCATCAATTAATTGTTCCACCTATACAGGGTCTTTCACGAGGAACCTCATCCATATTTATACGGGAAACTACTGAACGTATTTTCATGAAATTCAGCACTTATAAGTATTTCACGATGCTGATGAAATCTAAAATATTTTCAAGGCATGAGCACCTCCGGTTTTTCCGGAAATGACGTCAACTTCCGTTTTTCAAATTAGAACACCATTTTTTTATTGCAGAAATAGATTCCTTAGAAAATTTCAAGTTATTTTGATGTAACATTTTTCAGTTTTGGTTGGGAAATTTTCTCTCTGAGCGGGAAAATTCGAAAAAAAATCGAAAATACAGCTCCGCTGAAACAAGAACAACTTCGAGGTTTTTGGATGGAAAATTTTCATTTTTGAGATTTTTCAAAATGTAAGATTGATGTATCCACTTTGAAAATCGAAATCGCGATTCATGATACAGGGGGTGAAAAAATCGCTTTCAAAGTTAGGGATGACAAAATCGTGAAAAATCAATTTTTTCAAATTAGAACCCCATTTTTTTATGGCAGATATTGAATCTACGTTAAAAAATAATGTGAGTGTATGCATCACACCCTTGCCCTAAAATGGATATTTTCTGAGTTAATATCCATTTTAGGGCAAGGGTGTGGTGCATACACTCACATTATTTTTTAACGTAAATTCAATATCTGCCATAAAAAAATGGGGTTCTAATTTGAAAAAATTGATTTTTCACGATTTTGTCATCCCTAACTTTGAAAGCGATTTTTTCACCCCCTGTATCATGAATCGCGATTTCGATTTTTAAAGTGGATACATCAATCTTACATCTTGAAAAATCCCAAAAATGAAAATTTTCCATCCAAAAACCTCGAAGTTATTCTTGTTTCAGCGGAGCTCTATTTTCGATTTTTTTTTTCGAATTTTCCCGCTCAGAGAGAATTTTCCAACCAAAACTGAAAAATGTTACATCAAAATAACTTGAAATTTTCTAAGGAATCTATTTCTGCAATAAAAAATGGTGTTCTAATTTGAAAAACGGAAGTTGACGTCATTTCCGGAAAAACCGGAGGTGCTCATGCCTTGAAAATATTTTAGATTTCATCAGCATCGTGAAATACTTATAAGTGCTGAATTTCATGAAAATACGTTCAGTAGTTTCCCGTTAAATATGGGTGAGGTTCCTCGTGAAAGACCCTGTATAGATGCAAGTGATTTGCATCTTCCTATGCTCCTTAAAATAGGAGATACGGGATACCAGGTCTTCTCATCATTTCTGGGCTTTCATTCAAATGCATTCAATTTTGTGCAGCCTGTATCATTCATATTATCATTGTTTTTATGAATGAGTTTTCCTTCCATTTTCAGATATCGCAAGAATAACCTCTATTTGGAACCGGACACAAACAGGCCAAAGAAACCAGAACTTGTTACTTTTGACACTGATTTTGGGCGCAAATTCGGAATTTTCACTTGTTTCGACATTATTTTCGAAGCTCCTGCAATTCAATTAGTTAGGAAGGGTGTCGATAATTTTATATTTCCAACGTTGTGGATCCCAGAGTTACCATTTCTGACAAGTAGGTGAAGAGGATCAAGAAAAAACGAAACTAATATTTTATATTTTTAATTTTAGCTAATCAGGTACAGCAGATGTGGGCGCAAGGGAATGATGCTACTCTATTAGCTTCTGGAGCTTCTTTACCAAGATATACAGCTGGAGGGCTAGGCATTTATTTGGGTGAGAAAATTACAAGATTAATAAGCATCATCGAGCTTTCAGCCTCTCAGGAACGATGAATCGAAACCGATGACCAAAAAATAATCTGAACAAGAACACTATGGATTAATCGAAATGGTCATTTTCATTCCAGGAAACAATTTCACATTGGCAAAAGCAGTAATGCCTCGAAAGGACAATTTTTATCTGTACGAAAATGTCCCAGATAAAGCTGAAAATTTAAATCCAGGCTGCTCTGTGAAAGTTAACGACCAAATTGCTAAGGAAATGGATAAGTACACCTTATTTTCTGAAGATTTATCAGGTAACAAAACTTAATAACTGAAAACGATAATGAGACAACATTGTTTCATAGCAAGACAATGACATACCAGTTTCTGGCTTGTTAGCCATCATCAGTGCCATATAGCCTTTTACTATAAGTTCTACCGTTTCAGTTGGTTGCTACCGCAGTAAAAGGCTATATGGCACTGATGACGGCTAACAAGCCAGAAACCGGTATGTCATTTTCTTGCTGTGGTACTTCGGAAGCTAGATCTCTGCTACTCCATTTTTCACATTTTTTTTGTTGGTCCAACTGAAGGACGTGATCTTTATTAATATTATTGTTTTATATTTCAGGATATTCCTTCAAAAAATTGAATTTCAAAGAATCTCGAATAATTAATGACAGGATATGCCAAAATGGGTTATGCTGTGATTTTATGATTGAAGCAGATGTGGCTGATATTGACGATAGGAAGCAATATGAGTATCTTCTAGTGGTCAGGAGTGGACTTAGGACATACGGAAATAACACATATCGAAATGCACTAGAGACCTGCGGGCTTATAGCGTGTCCTGGGCCATCAATCAAACAGTGTGGAAAACGGTAAATAATAACAATTTCTTTAAAATAATGGTAATGTTCATGCATTCACATCTGCGATATTCATTTCAATTCAATCTCATTTGTGTTCACTGTTCATTAACATATATCACTGATTTCACGAATAGATAATAGATGTTATTTGAATCTCACTCTTATCTTACTATCTAACAAACGAAAATAAGGAGCAGAAAGATTCAAAGCCTGTTTTCAAAAATTTTAAAAATCATTCCTATTTTTCAGATTACCGAATTACGAACAAATTTCATGGCCTGTAACTTTCAAGAAAATCAGTATTTCAGCGGTATTCAGCAATCCTGAGAAGAATATGCAGTTTCCCAATTCTTTGTTAGCCGATTTTTCACCAATTTCTCCCACTTGCACAGCATGGACTAGCGAAATAGATGATCAAAGATCGTCTGTGAAAAGGACCTTCTCAACTAAAACTTCTCTTAGTAAACTCCTGACTTTTGCAATATTCGGAAGAAACTATGCTATGGACGAGAACTCATGATTGATTTAAGCATTATTTATTTTCTCCAACAAGAATATATGTAGTTAAATACTTTTTTTAATATTCCTCATTGTATTCTCAATTTCTACTAAACGAACAAATAAACCTCAAAAATGAATACCTTCATTCGAAGTCCCACCTCATATTACAACGAATATTGAAGAACCCCTAAGGGAAAACCGAAATAAAATTAATCAGGCATTGAACAAGACTTCTTTCATTTCATTTCAATAAAATATTCTAGGAAGCTCACAGCATCCTATTCTGTACATCGTTTAAACATAAGGTAATCATTTTGTACCAATCGCCCTAATGTCAAACATTGTCCAATACCCATCCAATAATATTTATACAAATCCAACATCCAATAAACCGAACGTGATCAAATTCGAAGCACGAATTCCTGATGGCATTATACACACTTCAAAACTTTTCGAAGAAGAAACTTGAAAAAACGAAAGGAAAACATCTAACCGTGTCTGAACATATAATGTGTTAGGTGTAGAGTAGTCGCTCATTTCAATATAAATAAGTGTGCTTCATCCTCCTGTACTCTAAGAAGTTGATATATGATGTATCTTATCTCCTAGCGCGTCTTCAATGCAGATCAGCCATGAAACGGAAATAAATCTAAACCAGGAAACTAGATTCTGTTAAATAGAGGTTGGGGTCCCAACTCCCAAATGAACATCATCAATCACTGCGTTGTGTCGCGCTCCCCTTATCTAGAATTGCGCTTTTTCAACAGATAATTCGAAATTTTTCACTTCTACGAGCATGACACTTGAAATCTAACTTTGAATCTTCCCTATAATTAGGGAAAGATTTTCCCTATAATATAAGTACATATTCATGTCTACCTATTTACACAAAAATTCAAAAGTTTCCCATCACCCTATTCTCGTATGAAGGAATTTGTCAATATGCACAATTTTTTGTGAGTTTGTTTCCAATGTTTTATTCTTAATCGTCACATATTTTTTGAAATAGATAGATGTCTACATTTATTTCGGAAATCACCCAATAGTGAGATTACTTCGTTATCAAACGCAGTTTATATTCACAAATATCATATAAGACCCCAAAAATAATAAAAAGATATTGTATCACAAAAATTTTTTCGAAAAACGGTAATTATGGCCACTCAAAGTGAAACACACTGTATATGGCTTCTGTGAATATATGGACAATAAAATAATCTCCAGCTGTGGTAGAAGCTAATCCGGCATATACATTCAAATTTCACCATCCTACTAGAACTAGACGTTCGTTGGTTCGTTCATTTGTTTTCGAATTTGAATTAAAATGAAGAAATCAACCTGGTGCCGCCATCTTACCGTAAACTCATAAAGTTATTGAAGATATTCTACAATGATCTAGTAGAAAATTTGAATATCTCCGTTCCACTAATTGATAGCAATTCCAAAATACAGATAACGGTGATTTACTGATCATTTCGGGGTTTCACAGTGCCATTGAGTTTAAATATACTCAATGACAGTGACAGTACATAATGATAAAATAATTATAGGGCGCTGCAATGTGAATGATTGTTCTGACATCTGACGACGAAAGTCCCAACTTAGTATAGTAAAAAGAAGCGTTAAGCAGGAAACTGTTATGATTCGAATATCGACTATGGATGGATAAAAAGAAAACTGCAAGAAATCGTTCGGCATCTAACGGAAATCTGTTCAACTTGACCGAATAAATATAATAGGAATCTGTACTCCTTCCGTACAAAATTATCCAAAAATTTTATGGATAAGCATAAAAATGAGTATGCTATAAGCAATGATATAATAATATATATTATATGAAGACTACTAAGGTATTATGTCAACAAAATATGATGTGAATATAAACCACTACTCGAGTGGTTCTGATCCTCAACTAAAGGTGTCTCTCATAACCAAAAATTCTCATAATCTTATCACTCTTATCAGCCCTATCTTGATATTGAGTTTGCAATACGAAAGAAAAATATGTGCAATGATGTTTTGAAAATATAGATTTATAGTTTTTTGTCACTTCATTGTCCTACCTGATATCTGCTTTTATTAATGAGATTTAATTTTGCACTACTAACACCTCACGACACCACTAACATCTAATAAACGACACTACCTAACCATATTCATGTTAACTGTTTTACATCTTCATCGATATATCTATATTCTATGATCTAAAGCCTTCTTCATATATTTGTTTTGTTGAATTGAAAGACCAAATTCAACGTAAACTTTCGAGGTTGCGATAATCAGCCTGTACATGGTTGTTTGTTGTTTGTTAATGTCAAACTCGGGATTAACCTAAAAATTAGTCGATTTGATTTTGTTAGTGTATAAGTTTCCTTCCTTGCCAAAATCTTTTTCATTTCCATTATTTATCTTACTAAACTCGGATTCGAATAATTTAAATCAATTTTCTTGATTCATATTCATAAATATGGAAATTCAAGATACTTATTATGATAAAACTGATTATGTGGAAACAGTAAGTAAATATATCAGAGGATTGATTATATTTGTATTAGGGATGTATATAAGATACATGTTCTCTTTTCAAGGCTTCTGGAAACAAGGTATGTCGTCGAACAATCTTGTGTGGATCCCAGAATATAGTCTTACAAGGAAAGGTTATTATTCATTCAGAAGCAATCATAAGAGGAGACCTTGCAAACGTTAAGACAGGAAGATATTGCATCATAAGTAAAGAGGCTGTTATAAGACCACCATATAAAAAATTCAGCAAGGGGTAGGCTTCATTAATAATTAAACGGAATATCTATATTATGCATATTGATATTGATACAAACACTTTTTTAGTGTTGCATTCTTTCCGTTGAATATGGGAGATCATGTCTTCATTGGGGAAAAGTCTGTCGTTTGTGCTGCAGTTATTGGAAATTTTGTATATATAGGCAAAAATTGTGTCATCGTAAGTTGAATAATAACTTTTAACTTGTCCATAATAACTTGATAATTTTAAGGGGAGAAGATGTGAATTAAAAGATGGCTGTGTAATAGAAGATAATACTGTATTGGCTCCTGAAACAGTTGTGCCACCATTCACAAGGTATGGGGGTTCTCCTGGAGTACAAGTTGGTATTCTACCGGAAGTTCAGCCTGATATTATGGTGGATTATACAAGGAGTTATTATCAACATTTTGTTCCTAATCGAATCCCTGTATGAAACTCGATTCTCATGTTATTATTTATTGGAGCAAAAATACATTTATTTATAACAATATCTACTTATTATTTATGTAATATATACTTGAGAAATTCCTTAGTTTTGTAAGAAAATAAATTAATTCAAGAAAATCGTTTCGAGAAAATTTCTTATTTTTACCTTTTTCTGTGTGGTTACTTTCTACAACTTAACAAATCAATAATATACATACAAACGCAGAATACACTTTGAAAAATGCATGTTTTGAAAATTTCCTATTAAGAATGAAATGAATTAATGGGATTTATCTACATAAAACCTTCAGCTTTCTATTTCATTGAAAACATTTCACAAAATGCATAAAGGGAACTCAGGAAATTGCTTCGAATTTCGTAGTTTTGGTAGGTTCTCAATTTGGTGGAATATCCACTAGGTTTTGAGTAAAAAAAGAAATACTTTATTATTCTTTAATCATGATACTAACAGTAATTTGCCTTAACTTCGACAAATGCATTAGTTACATTTAAATTTGTCCCTCGTTAATTAAATTTAACAGTTTTCACTCAGAGAATTGAAAATAGATACATAACTGCACTCGTTTCCACACCACCCTGTAGGTAGAGTGCTCGGCGCTTTTTGTTTTTAAGTGGTATCCCCAATAGGCCTAATCCACTGTATGATCGCGAAAATGAATGTTCCAATTCAGTTCTAGCCGCCGATTCTTTTCAAAACCAAGTAGGTATAAATTCAACATAATATCTGGGATAGTACTATTGATAGGAATTCAGACGAGGAGAATGCCTGAAAATAATGCCAGGAGCACATAAAAACAAACGTGTTTTATCAAATTCTTTATTAAAAATACTATATACAGTCTGAATGCAGACTTGGTCTACAACAAAATAAATATCCTCGAAAGTACTAAAAATGAACAGCTTTGGTTTACAAAATAAATATTAAATGGTAATAAATACTTAAAACTGGAGAAAAAGATAAAGCCACGAAACGTTCAACTTCTTTTCTATATACAAGATTTTCTTACTTTAAAACTTAAGATTTATCTAAAGACTAGATAACAAACCGTTAACCAAAACACATTCACACCAAAAATCAATTCTGAAACAATCTTAAAATTCGTGAAAATTTGGAATTTTGTGGTTTAATTCTATTACATCACAGTTGATTACTTAGTAACGATAAAAAGATCGAACCGATTACACTGATTCTTTTTTATCTTCTTGTGAGATCCGTTGGATGAATTTTTGGTAGTAATGGTAAAATACTGGCACATTGAAACTAATAAGAGAATTGGTCGAATCTAGTCAACTGTACTGGTAGTCAAGTATTAACTGTACCACAATAAAGAAACAACAGAACCTGTTCTGATGAAATCCGACTTATCATATTCTAATGAATGAGATCATATTTCGATGATAAAAGCTAAGTACAAAAATGTATGCTGGCATATAAAAGAGATCATTGAATTTTTACAGTCTTAATTAAAAATATTTCTTTGGACATTTGTGAGAATGCATTGCTTATAAAGCAATAAAGTTAAAACAATCCAAATTTTCGATCGTAGCTATAAAATTAGGCTATATTCATTACCAATAACAGAAAAACGCGAATAAAATTCGTGATTATAAAACATTAAAACAAGATAACACAAACAATGTCCGAATATTTACAAGGACAAAACACGAAGTTTGGTTAAAAGTAAACATTCTCCACTTCTGTCGGCGTATTTGGTCCGTGTTGCGGGCTTTGATATCCTTGTATTTTAGGTTCTGGACTGGATGGTGGAGATCTTGGTACACTTCGTTCTACAGCTTCGTCAACTATTCGCACCAGGTTCTCCAAACTAGCCGGGTTTATTGATGCAATTTTGCAAATATCGTGCACTGCTTGGTTTGTTGATCTTAGCCTTAATCCTCGAATGGCGGATGTCAAACAGGCTGCCGCTATCATCGATGGAGCTGTCCTTATCAGTTTTGAATCTGTAACAAAAAAAATTTTATTAGTTGATGAAAGAATATGGAAACAGGAGAAATCATTCAATCTGCAGCAATGCTCTTTCCGATTTGTTTTAATTGCGTGTGAATAAAAACAACCGAAACATAAAACTATGACATGTTGGATACCTGGATTGAAAATTAATGGAACAAAGATGTGAGGAATAAAAAACCACCAGACAAATATAATGTCTGGCCTTCATCAGACGGCAGATGTTACGCATCCTGGAGATCGAGATTTCACGTAACATCCGCTGGTCCACCGACTCGAGATCACGCGTCCTCTAGTTCCATGGGCGATGACGCTCAACGCAAGGTGTATTTTAGTTGCGGAAGAAAGAGTGAAGGCTACCTGCCTTATGGCTGCCACCTGCCCTTACAGCAATTATTGTTAAGTCGATTCTTCCACGATTACCCTCTGACATGAACTCCGATCGAACGACGAAGAAAGACTCCTTGCGGTTAACAACCCGGCCATTTTACTCCCCTGTTAGAATTAGTAACGCATGGATGCAAACATCGTTACGTTTCTGAGGATCGGTAATAACGTATGGTCGATAGATGTCCCTTCGACAAATCGACGTTTTGTCATAATAATTATTCGTTTGGTATAAAAAAACATGGAATTATGGAGTTCTCCTCTGGTAGAGTTTAGTCATTAGCATGGGCGTTAGGTAGTACATGAGAAAAAGGTGAAATAGTTCTGTTGTATAGTTTCAAGTCGAGAATCGCAAAATATGTGCCAAATTCAGCCTGAATTGATTTCAGATTTCAGCTCATTGGTTCGATGATAGATGCATCTATGTTCGATGCTAAGACCTGACCGGTCTGTGGTTGACCTTTTCACAGATCATAGATGCATAATTTCTATGCATCCATCACGGATCTTTAGACATTTCATTTTGACGTATGACAAAATGTGAAAAATTCGCAGATTATTTGTTCAAAGAACCAACCACGGATGTTTGGAACTCGTTCAAATGAGCGCGTCAAATGAAATTCAAAATTATTCCATGGAAGCGTATTTAGGACACGCGTAGAGGAAAACACCCCTTCTGGTGAGACCAATTACAATTTGACCGTCTTAAAGATACCATCTTGAATTTCGCCCATATGCTGTAGCCGTTATCACCATTTCGTATACAAATTAGACAACGGAAATCAACATCTTGACACTTTTGGAGGGTAGATGGACACGCGCCCAACGTCAAGAAGTAAAAACAAAACGGCTTTCTACCACGGTCCGTTAGGCGAACTTAGGATGACAGATCGGCTTACGGTTCGGCCAAACAAGAACTCAAGGAGGGCACGCATGATTTCAGAGAAGACAGTTGGCGAGACTGTTAGGCTTAAGTGAAATTAGGTATGCCATACAGGTCATTATTGAACGTGAAAAGGTGGAACGCGATCAAGAAAGTAGCAACGAGCGCTTCCTCCCTTAAGGATGTTAACAAGGGCGTAATTATTGCCATTGGGTGGCGGATGCTACAAAAAAGGGAAGAAAAGGACCTTAAGGATGATCGTTGACTAGTTCGTGGGGGCCCAACACAGTCCCACCCTATAGCAATGGTAACGGATAATACAAGTTCATCATCCAGAACACTCAATAACGGATATACCCACAGTTTTGCCGTGTGAAAGAGAATTTTGAAAAAATTGAGATGCATCCTTACAAAAAATTTGGGTTCCCATTATTCGAAATGGGGAAGATTTTGATGAAAATGGATTCGAAATTCGGCAAGGTTTTGTGAACACCCTGTAGAATCTTATCGTCAAAATCAGAGTGAAAAAAGTACAATAACAATTCCTAAAAATTTCATCCTTCTAACGTTGAAGGACAAGTAGATAAGACCATCTTTCTGAGCATCCCGAATAAAGAATATTCGCCTTGAAAAGATCTAATAACTGGGGGAAGCTTGGAAATATCACATGATAAGTCACATAAAAATTGACGGGGATCCAAAAATGTAATGACATTGACATAGATGCATAGAAATATTTTATGACATCCGAAAAAACGAAGTTGACAGCTACTTCCGGTATATCTGGAAAAGACGAAAACTATCGAGCGTAGTTCTCCGTTCAACTTTGGTTGACCCTGTATTGAAGAATATAGCATTATTTATATTGAAATATGTCAATCAATTTCAAATCAATCAAATCCTCCACCGGATGACGTTTTGAACCAGAAATTCCAGCAACATAGAAAATAGGCGTGTACCATAGACCTTACATTATATTTAAGATGCCTAGTCATCGAAATTATATTACTATAGTTTCTATGGCTTGTCCGATATGAAGTATGAAGAGATCTACTTAACCGACGCATCCGCCATTTCGTATGACGATAAAAACCACTCACGTCAAATTCAATAGAAAAACTCATTTTGAAAAGAGCATTTCATATCGATTCAGAGACCCATGCACCTATCGTTGAATTAAAAAAAGGTCGATCATTCTTCATATTACCTTTACCTAGCAAAGTTTCCCATAGATCTCACTTATTCCTACTTAGAATATCCAAACAAAAAAACTATCCTGCATAAAAATCCAGTCCCCAACCCTCATTTCGAAGACCTAGATTCGATCTACAACAATCCGATTCGCATTTTCCCATATTAGCGACGGCAAGCTGTCCCTCGAAAGCCCTGTGGGTACCCGGGGGTCACCGTATCCCAGAGTCCCGGAGTCAACCACCGTCCAGGGTCAAACAATGCGAGGGCTGAGGAAACATAGCGGACCATTGTCACGGGAAAGAAAGAGGGTAATGGACGAGGAGTCGCAACAGGTTTGGATGGGTAAGAAATCGACCTAAAAAAAAAGTGGAGAAATAGTTAAGGCACCACCTGCCTCGGACAACACACGCGGCATATGTTCCCAGTTCTTCAACCTCTCCGCCACCACCCCACACCGGTGGCACAGTTACGGCAGATGAAAGAAGGACGCGCGTTATATCTTCTAATTTAGATCGGTCAATCTTCGGAATATATTACGGGGCCATTATGGAGTTATCGGGAGGAACGATCGGGGGGCTGTTTTTCTAGGAAACGGGGAGCGTGAATACCGAACATTCATGAGCACACGATAGGAAATTATTTTACCCTCACGAGTTTTCGATTCGTTCTGATTTTTCAAAAAAATTCAATCAAATTTAACGAACATATGACCATAATATGCGGGTGGAGTACTCAACTTTAACCACGACTCATGAACAATGATTTCAATATAACCACAAATAAGAGAACAAATTTCTGTCGATATCATCGCGAGTGGTAAGTGATTTATGGATGTCATAATGCTTGAAAAAACAGTCAATTATGACAGACTTTAGCACATAATATGTTTAAATAAAAAGAAAGCTGACAAACGAAAACACCGATAGAGATGGCCATTTGTATTATTTTAATTATAAATTTCTCAATTCAGCAGTGTGCAGATATTCAGTTTGTATAATTATGGTTATTCTAATAGAAACTCTGCCCAGGTCATCCTGCTTCAAAAAAATCGTTATTCGTGGCAACTCTTCATACACAACATTCCCGTCAAAATGAAAGGATTTCTACAGTAAATTCACTCGAAATTAGGTTAAAAACACCATTCCCAAAATTCCTCGAATCCAATCGTAGGTCAAAGACTGCTTATATCCTTTACATCGATCTGAATTATTGTCTGTCCACGGTCGATTCTTGTTGCGATATCAGAGGTCCTTCGCTCCTGGCCAGGTGCATCATATCTGACGTGCCCCTATGACGTCTTTTTATTCGTTTCAACTACTCGGGCGGCTTCTTCAAGTAAAGAAGTTGTTCGACATCGCTTCAATTCGATTTGCGACTATACGATTCGAAAGCTTTGAGATATAGTCAATGAGCATATTGTTTGCATTTTTATATTCACGAATGTTAGATTTGAGATTTAATTCAGGCTTTTTGGTCAACTTTCATGGCAAACTCAATGTTGAAAAACTCTTTTCCGTCGACCATAGAATAAAAGCTCATTTTAACTCGAAATCATCCATTAATGATCTATTTTAATGCATGATTTCTTATTATTGCATGATTGTCATGGCAACCGAACATAAAATATTCAGTCAAAGAACTATCGAGCTTGGTTGGAAATCAACTTCTGTGAAAGAAGGGTATATTGAAAACTCCATTCGAAATAAAATAGAGACTGCAGGAGAAATTTCAGGTGATAAAAGTTGCAAAGTAAATAATACTTCAACCTCCACTTTGTCCACACGTTTCTTATCGGATATCATAGGTTATGATATAAATGTAAACTATTCAGAATGTCACAACATGTCCAATATTCCCTCTATGAATTTTTTGAATTGTTCCATAGGGCATAGATGCATCTATCATAGGGCGCATAAATATTGATATATCGAAATGAACATAGAAATTTACATTATGTCAAATTTGTCTATCATTCAAAATGAAAATTTATTTCAATCCAGAATTTATATTCAATTCGTGATGAGGTCGACGGAAAAATCTTGTAATCAACTCGTTCATTAATCCAGCGATTAATGGTCTAAAACATTAACGATTTCAATAATCGGCTCAGAGTTAGAGCGTGTTTTTTGCAAATATGCTGCATCGAAAAATTAGTATAACGTTTTTCTTGTCAAAAATTCTTCGAAGCTGCGATACAGTAAAGAAATTTTCATGCGGTCGAAAAGAGGAATAATCGATTCATACGTGGGCAATTTCAAACTCGATTAAATTTTTTTCACAGATATCCTGGCCATGATGTAAAAATACGGATCGAAAGAGGAAAGGTCAATGCAAAATAGCTTGGTATTCATATTTCCCATAATTTTCCCATTTCTTCAGGAAAATTGATCAAACATTGTCATTTCGCGTATAAAATAACCCGATTTGCAGAGATCTACCGATAAGGATAACTACCCTATGGGTAGATCTAGGGGCTCTACTAGTTACTTTCTAAACGACCTATACTCTGTTTATTTATATTATTATCCTACGACCAAACGAATTCTCCATCGGCATTCCAGTCGTTCAGGGCCCCCCTAAAGTGACTCACGAGTGACGGGCGTCGAATACCGACGCGTTCGGACGCAAAAATTGATAGCAATTAACCTTTACGAGTCATCGGTGGGTCACGGTCAGCCGCACTTACGGAAATCGGGGTGTTTTATCGTAACTTTCCAGTGCAAAGTTATCCGAGTCAGGTGTGAGTCCGGGAGTGGACGAAAACACCCCAAAAGCGTCCGGATCCAGATGTCCGTTCGAACAGGAGGCAGCTGAACTCGACGCGGCTAGGCGTCACCGACGTCGCTCGCGTTGGAATTATTTAAATTTCACGTTTTCAAGGATAGTAATCTGAACGCTGTATTGGTACAGGTGTTTATGCCGTTGGCGGCTAGATGTATGGTTATTGTGGACTTTTTCGATGTTTTTTCTGTTGCGCTAAGGAATCAGGCATCGCCCGTTGCTTATTTTGTAGAGGCAACTCCAGAAAAATAGTATATTCTAAAGCTAGTTGCAGAATGGGCTCCTATTCCAATACGTATGTGAAATTCGAAAACGAGCGACGAAGGAGCGAGTTTTCGAACGCATGAGTGTTGGAATTGCCTTCTGCAACTAGTATTAGACGATATTTTCTCTATTTCAGTCAAATTTCGTGAAATACTGTCAAAATTAAATGAAAAATTCGGGTTATACATCCTAGTGACTTTTGTATTGTATCTTGGCAGTTGGTGTAACTGTTAATTGACATTTGAATCTCACGTTTCGAATTTTGAAATCATTTATAATTACGCATTGAATTCGTGAATTATGTTTGAAGAAATCGATTAAACACCTCCAGAGTTAAGAAAAATTGCGAATAATGTTGCGAATAAATTAATACCTCAAAAATCCTAATCCATGTATGAAAAAAAATACGAAAAACTTGTGAAGTGGTCTGAGGAGAATTCGGTTATTTGAATTTCAGATAATGTTTTTTTAGCGTATTTTAAATAACGTATTTATGAATTAGGACATATAAAAATGTTCTACATTATGGTGAACTTATTCAATGTAACGCAGTATGGCTCAGAAAATGAAAAATAAAACATTTCCAACGAGTATTGATGGAAAAATTAGAAGAAAACTAGCTATAGGACTACGTATAACCACAGAATACCTAACTAGGTATTCTGTGGAATTAGGTATTCTGTGGTATAACCTCAACTTCCAAACGGAAACTTTGGGATTTTTTTTTGCAAAAACTAAGGGGATTGCCGACTTCTCGTTATCATTTTCGCAATCTGGAACCCAAACTTAGTGAGAACAAATTTTACTACTTTTCCAACACGATTCTTTTAGTTCTAAATAAATACCATGAAATTGGATAGGATCGGAAGCCAGTGCTGACAACCACAAAACGAAAAATACAGGGTGTTCGGTAGAGGAACCGACAAAAATTTTCTGTGTATTGGTAGGATTAATTCGAACATTTTATTCAAATAAACTTTTGTCCTAAGTGTTATAGTTTTTGAGATATAATTTTTTTTCGATTTTTTTACTGAATAAATCATTCCTTCACTCATAGAATACAGAAAAAACCAGAAGCGGCAAAGAGCTTCGTTTCATTTAAAAAAAATGGAAATTTCAAGGGGGAGAATCGATGCTGCCTTCATTCAAGTAAATGAAAAAATAAATCTCCAAGTAACTACAGTAGAGATAAGAAAAAGATGTCGAGCCTGTATAAGGAATGGAGGTGCTCAATTTGAGCAAGATTTGTAATAATAATGATATTGATAAGTATAAAAAAGAGTTTAAAAAATAAATTTAAAAAGAATTTTTTATTTACGACCTCTTTTGAACAGTTGACGCGTTCTGACTATTAAAGAAATAATTTTGTGCCCTAATGGGCATATCATTAGAAAGAGGATAAACCATAGAACTTTTCAAATGAAAACGAAGCCCTCTGCCGCTTTTGGTTTTTTTTTAAATAAAAAAGTTTTGAACTTTACTGTTTGAAATTATTTTTGGGAATTTGAAGTCTTATAACTGAATTTTTCGGTACTCTATGACTAAAGGAATGATTTATCCTGTGAGGCAATACATTACAGAATAGAATACGAAAAGTTTGACGCACATACAGCTGCAACAAAATAGTCGTAGAGGTTTTCGTATGAATTTCGAAAAAATCGAACTAAAACCGAAAAAAATTCTATCTCAAAAACTATAACACTTAGGACAAAAGTTTATTTGAATAAAATGTTACAATTAATCCTACCAATACACAGAAAATGTCAGTACTGTAATGAACTCATTACGATACTGAAATAGAGAAATTTTACGAATGGATTATTACATTTTACACAAATCCCATTTTTTCTCTTCCGACCCAGACAAGTCCACCTTTCCAAACACATCGCGTTGTTTGATTAGGATTATTCTCCCGAAATCCTTTTCAAAATTAAACAAACAATCCTCTTTCTGTGTCCGATCAAAGATCGCAGCATCTGTCACTTCCCATTATTCCGAAATGTCTTCAAGAAACCCGGTGTTTCGAGTCAAATAAATAACAATCGAAATTTCCTCGCAAGGACGGTCTCCGAGTGATAATAGCGAAAACCTGAAAAGGAACAGGAAAAAGCCGGGCAGATGTTGACTAATCGAACTTGCAGCGGACCAATTCAAAGATGGTCCCTCGAACAACAACGGTTGAACTTTGTACGGTACACTTTACACCCTTAACTTCGCCCTTCTTACATCAGGTCGAAATTTAGGTAAGAATTCAATTCACGAGAATTACCCGGTTGGCCATTGTACCCGCGAATGGTATTGTTGTACGAAGGAACCATTGTTAGATTGTTCCCAAGAGGTATACGCAGGTTTTAGGAGAAAAACCCTAACCCAAGATATACGCAATACATATTGACAAGAATTTTTGTTAGAATGATTTTTTATCCATAATACAAACTTAGAGAAAGATAACTACCTTGGATCGCTATAAATTGTTAGAGTTTGTCGATTGAAATCATAAAGTTACGGTGTATACTTCGCCGGTAAGTCTTCCTGGTAGAAAGACCGGTCCAATTAGCCAGTCACCCACAATTCCAACCCAAACGTTCAACGAGAACTGAGACCGATCTTCACAAATCTCATGTGGATTTTCGTCAGCCCACACATGATTATTGTGTAAATTCCTTCATCGGTGAAAAGGACCATCGTAAGAGGTGCCTGAACGCGTTGAATTTGATATCGATATGGGTACAACAAATTATACACTGCGCAAAAAAATTAACGCACATTCTGAAAATCTCAATTTTAATGAAAGTTAACTCTACATTAACTTTATAACTCATTTTTTATGTTCTCTCGAGAAGGTTTTGAACGACACAAGACACATCAGATGGAAGAAAAATTCAGGATATCACCGAATCTTATGTGAAAGAAGAGAAATGAACAATTTTCAAAATACTGAAATGCTGATAAGTGATTTAATACTTGGTATTTCCACCCCTTGCGTTAATTACAGCTCGGCAACGACGGTTCATACTCAAAATGAGTGATCTTAAAATGTTCTGATCTAATCCTTCACAGATTTCTCCGAGTTGGATTCCTAAGTCATTAAGAGTAGCTGGATGATTTTCTGAACTTCTCAGCCTTCTATTGAGGTTGTCCCAAACCTGCTCAATCGGATTGAGATCTGGACTTCTTGCTGGCCATTCCATTCGAGAGACTTCAACCTCTTCAAGGTACTCCTGAACGATGCGCGCACGATGGGGTCTGGCATTATCGTCCATAAAAATGAAATTTTCACCAATGTATGGGGCAAATGGCACTACATGCTCTTCAAGAATGTTCCTTATATACTTATCAGCATTCATAGCTCTTTTATCAACGACCACTAGGTCTGTGCGAGCAATCGAAGATATTCCACCCCATACCATAATCGATCCTCCCCCGAAACCAGTAGTATTCAGGAAATTGCACTGAGCATATTTTTCATGTGGACGTCTGTATACAAGGGAACGTCGATCACAATGGTAGAGGCAGAATCTAGACTCATCTGTGAAGAGAACTCTTTCCCAATCGGCCTCTTCCCAATGGATATGCTCTCTCGCAAAATCCAAACGCGCCCTTCGATGGGCTGGGGTAAAAGCTGGGCCTCTTGCCGCGACACGAGGCCTTAAATCATATTCTCCGATGCGATTTCTTATTGTCTGAGTGCTAATTTGCACCTCATGAGTTTGCTCAAGCTTATTTTGAAGGAGGCGAGCGGTTGCAAACCGTTGTCTCAACGAAGAAACTCTCAAGAAACGTTCTTGAATGGCAGTTGTTACCCGTGGTCTACCCTGTCCTGGTCTTCGGACATTCATACCTGTCTCCCTGAATCGCTGCAACATTCTGGACACAGTTGTATCGGAAACTCCAAACCTTTCTGCAATTCTTGTGTATGTCCACCCTTCTTCTCGCAAAACTACCGCTTGGGCACATTCCTCTTGGGTCAAATTGCGTGTTTCGCGTTGCATAGCGATCGAGTGTAGAAAATCAAACGAAAGAAAAACTATTGATCGAGAACAACTGATTTTAGAATGGAGCCAATACATTCAAAATCTGATAATATCATCTTTTTTTATTCCTGCTGGGAGAAAACAACTGTATTGAAGATAAACGTTGAAAGTGGATAACATATGTATGCATAATTCTGATTAAAATAATTATCATTGAGAACACCTTCAGTTGTAGAATAAATTTGAGATTTCCATGATGTGCGTTAATTTTTTTGCGCAGTGTATTTAGAGGGTTGATGGGGATGGCACAGGGTGCAACAAAAATTCTTTCAAAAATGCATAAAACTTTGGTAAAAGTGATACAAAAATTGACCTGTTTCAGGATTTTGTTGCCAAAAATTCTTCTTCTGGGGAAAAAGGAATTGTTTCATAATTTTGACGCGCACTGTAGAAAGCTGTAAAATCTGAACTTAGCTCTTTCTGCGACCGTTCGTGAAAAAACAATAAACCCCATTCTGACAATATGCCGCGTTATTCGATTCACGTCAGCGTTTCCTCATCGTTCCATTCGTTCCGACATCATTTTTCGAACACAAATAGTTCGTTTGAAAAACCATCGCATTCAAATAACCTTAACCTTCGTCTGGGCATATCAACCCCCCCATATGCATATACTCTTTCTTCCACATAATGCATCCCAGACTCTCCTACCCTGTCTGGCGATCCGCGATGCACGCAAACCCTCCCCTGAGGCGACCACCGTCGTTTTCTTCTTCCGAAACACCTGGTGTCCCGGAGATCCCGAGCTTCTTGAGTTGCGGACGTACACAATGCAGTCTGCGAGGATGGTCGTGGACCATTGTTTCGTCAGACGTTGACTCCGGCCGGGGTACTGATCCTACCTAACGCGTGCCCTTGATTTGCGAGAGAAAGCACCCGGGGATCACCTGGGTAAGCGCCGAGACGAGTCGCGATCCTTGGATCGGAAGTCTTCCTGGATACAGGGGATGGACCGGATAGAGAGGTTCAAGGGCAGATTGGGGTTTAGGTTATTGTTTTGATCGCGAATCTTCGGAAACGTTTATACTTTAGGCGTTTAAGATCGAGGATACATCCCAATATCCATATTTCATACTGAAGATACATTTTTTTATAAATGATTCGGAAAAATTCCGGAGTGTTTCGTCTGAAAATCTGTTTAACCATGGCAGACAATCAATTGAGCAATCATAGATGCATAGATTATACATCTATGGCAATCCAAAGATCTGTCAAATATTTTTTTAGGTTAGAATAGATATTTCTTCTCCAATCTCTGCGAGTTTCCAATACTGAAATTTGTGAGTCAAATTTTCTTCGTCTGTGTTTTTTTTTACTCATAATAAAATTCATCGAATTGCACCGCTGACCTACATCCTGTCAAAAATATTTTGAGGTTAACACTGGTGGAATAATAGCAAAGACTCTTTGATAATAGCGTGATCTAGATCGCCAACAGATTAATGAACGAAGAGAATGCACTGAAAAAGTGCAAAAAAGATATACACGGAATTATCGGTTCTTATCTGAGAAAAAAGTATCTTTACGAAGAGTAATTGAAGGAAGTTCTTCATCGATTTTGTTCTTACAAAAATGTCATCGCATAGTCTCATGGACTCCACTAGTCTTACATCAGCAATTACCCATTTTCGTATTCATTTACCTAAACCCTGCAGGTACTTATACCCAGATGAATAGCCCTCTCTGAATATATTTTAGCTGCAGGTCAAATTCTGCAGTGAATTCTAGAAACAATTTCAAGGAATCTTGGAGATCATAAATCACAGCTTTGACCATAATTTTCTGCATGTCAAGTCAATGCTGCAATAAAAGTCGAAGCGGATTAGCAAGGTTTCAACTCTACCCAGATTAAGAAGAAAACGTTCAAAATATTTCACCAAATATGAAAAGAAATATTTGAAAGAATGTTGTTAACAATAGATACCTATGGGTCATTAAGAAGTAGGTATTGAGGAATTGTTCGGCTACATCTTATGTTGCATCAACGAAAATATCAAAACGACGGAAATACAAGTTACAAACAAAGACGCATAGACGGCATAGGAACCCTGGTGAAACGACTTCTAACCAAAAATCGTGGCCAAAGAGTGGCACTCTTGATTGTAGTATTTGATCTAGTTCCAGAATGATCCGCAATATTTCACGGTCGTAGCGCTATTGCGGTAATGAAAAAATAGCGCGATCCCTTTCGAGAGAAATGAAAAATAGATCAAATACTCAGATTTCCTTTCGACAAGAAGTCTCAAACTAAATCAAATCAGAGCTAACTGCAGAGTTTCTTCTATGGATCTATCCACAAACAAAAAATGTCACCAACATTTGACATCGAAGTATCGAACTCAAATCATAGACCTTAGATAGATGCATCTATGATCTTACATTATAAGTTCTATGACTTAAATGCACTTTTTCAAACGTCTTGTAAAATTTCCAATTTCGAACTGAACTGAAAATACTTTAAAAACGAAATCCGTCATAAAATCAGTATCAACCTTCAAATCTCCAACTGCATCGTACTAATTTACCGGAGGGACCACGTACAGCAGGTGTATAAAGCGCAAATGCGTAATGGCCGCCCCATAACGACATTCGTCGCGTACCACGGTGAAACGCTCATGAGGGATGCATGCCTTCAACGGTGACCAGAGAAAAGTCTTCGAGGGGTCGTACCGGTAAAACAGCTTGAACGTCTGCTGCACAAGAAAGCACCCTATATAGCCGGAGGGTGCAAGCGGAGTCTTGGGTCCCGAATACAATGGGCCGGGCACAATAAAAATACACAATCACAAACGAAGGTAGCAAGAAAATGAGGGACCCCGAGATTTTTTTGACAATGCAGGCCCAAGACTTCAGCCACCCTGAGATTAGCTCCTGCCATGACAGGCTATGAGACGCAATATTATAAGAAAACGCGAGGGGCAGCTGAACGTTTCTGAATAACCCTCATATCTTCGGCGAGTAACTTTCTATTTCGGATAAGAATGGAAGAAAGTTTATTCGGGAGCGCAATACCTGCGATTCTTGTTTATAGAGATCGGCAGGACTATTCAATCCAAAAAAATCGTTAGATCGACGGCATTGTCTCTATGCGATCCCTATTCATATTAACAATGAATATTAGTACCCCAAATAGTGCCTGAAGGTAATACACGTTATAATTTGGGGAAGTGAGTTTATCAAAGATCACAACCGTGAATCTTGCATGACGATCTGTGATCCACGACAGTAGGAATCAATATATTCCATAATATCCATGTTACTGAACACATGTTTTCTTGTATCATGTAAAATATCCAAAAAAAACTAAGATTTGGTAAGAATCTAGAACCGCAAAATCGGAATATACGTAATTTTTAAATAATAATTCCCTATATTTATAATTCTATGCTCAATTCCTACCACAGATGTCGATCCACTTTTCGAAGTGGAATCAAAGACTCTTTGGTTGCATAGAAGGCGTATGGTTATGATCCACATCGGTCATTGGAATCCACAGCCTCTTCATAAGAAGCCATGAAATATAAGTCTGGCAACGACGAATGTTGGCGTCGTGTGAACGTTAATGACGTCGAATTATTTCTGCATTAAGTACATTGTACCAAAGTGAATCTTATTCTCTTGAATATTAATTAGTTTTAAGCTGTACTGGTCTCGCTTGATAGTCCATTTGCTAAGAACGTAAACAAACATGTTCGAGATTGGACACTCAAACGATCTAAAGTTTGCAGAATGAGACAACTGTTGCATTTTCAGATTAGAATATACGGAAAACCCCTTCATTGTGATAATCAACCAACCCTCCACGCATCGCGTCCAAACAGGAAATTCCTTCAGGTGGTGGTTATCAAAATTTTCTCGATTTACAGGTCGTGAAATTTAAATCGGCGCCCGCACCCCTTCGCACGCATTTTTAAGCATTTTCATGGACCGGCCATCTGCGTCCAAGATTGCGTCGGTGAAATAGCACGTGGCACGATTAACGGGGTCCACACACACACCTCAAGTTCTCGCCCCCTTTAATGATTCCGGTTGTTGGAATTCATACATTCGGAGTGGACGCCGTCGAAAATCGACGATGCCGATAACTCGACAATACGGTGTGCGCCAGGTGATCCAATAAAGCACGATGGCTAATAGGTGGGCTAGGTGCATTATGGCCAATAGCGCCATTCATCTGTGCCGAACAGAAGCGTAAAACAAATAAAAAGTTGTTGCGCGCTCGGGTGAACACTGCATTGATAAGTTACTTTGAGGTCGTCCAATTTGCCTACTGCTTTGCCCTTCGCGGAGCAGAAACTTCAAATTGAAATGGAGATACAACAAAATTACCTGATTCTTCAAAATCGTAAGTACGGAATTTGTCAAATGAGGCACGAACGAATAATGGAAGGACTCATAAGTAGCCTGCAATAAATGACCTTGGAATTTTAATATTTACCTGAAAGAACTATTTCTCAAATTCTCAGGTACCCTACTAGAATTTCACGTTTGGCAATAACAACATTTGGTAGAAATTAGAAGGGATAAACAACTTTACAATCTTGGTTGTAATGCAAAGCTTTCTTTTGAACGTCGAGAACCTATTTGAATGCTCGAGGGGGTTTACTAAGAAAAATGGGTCACTCAAAGTACTGACGTGAAGTCAGGAGCTTTTGAGGGTTCGTTTGTCCTCCCTGTAAACAGATTCGTATTTGCCAGTTCAAGAAACGAATAGAAAACAAATCGTGACAGCTGTTATGGAAAAATTCGTCTGTGATCCCAGATCTGTAGTTACAGAAATATTGAGATTTTCGATAGCACTGATTGTAAATTCTGATTGAAAAGTTTCAGCTAATTTTCGAATTGAGATAAGCTCAACCTGTTAAGAGACGTTGATATCAGCTTGATAAGTAAGCGAACTCCTTCGGAAGCTCTCCTATATCAAATATTGCATAAGATCAAACGATTCGATTTCTGGCTTCACGACCATAGAGCAACATCCGGAATTCGCCATCAATTATGATCGAAAACGCCGATTCGAAGACAGGTGCATCGTCTCGTGTTTCTCCATTCTTGCCCAATCTAGAACGCGTGGCACTCGTTCAATCTCAGCAGGATTTCGCGTTGTAAACAAAGAGGCCTAGTTGCGGTCTGAAATTTAAAGGTCCACGACATGTGCCGGAGCGCTCCTGCGGCAGCAGCAACACCTGGACGCCTCGTCATAATGATCATTGCGAAAAGCGGGCATCTGCCGGGCCGGTTTTTTCGGACGCAAATTCCGGCCGTGATCCCGTTCTTTCTGCGAGAGCATCACAAAGGAGTAAGGACACGGGGTGTAACCTTCCACAGCTAGGGCTGCGTAGGTTCGAGGTTTATTGCAGGGCGCGTTGCAGGAATTGAATACGATGCAATGTGTTGTCGCGCTAGACTAGAAGGCACACGTGTTGAATTCTGGGCGTAGCTTTAATGGAATAATTGAATTTGTTGGAATAATTTTGAATAACAATATGTTCACACTTGAATATGTTATTTTTTCAGTCAGTTATATGTGAGATGCAACTAAATTTTCGTTTATAGAAAGATATTCAGTCAACAATTATATTTTCAATAGTTTTGAGTTTCATTTTCCGAAGTTTCACCTGAAAATACGCAAGAATTGAACAAATTTTATTACGTTACGCATTAAAAATTTTTCTTCTTCTCTACCTTTCGATGTGGCATAGTGGCATTAAAAATAGCAATAATACTGTGGTTGAAAACACAGAATACGATATTATTCTATGATTTTCACCTAATGTTCATAGCGTAATTCATAATTAGATAATACTGACTTCATTTCTATGGCGTTGATTTGCATTCTATGCTAGTTCATTGATATTGCATAGTTTCTATGCATTTTTTCTAAATGACAGCGTTCTGCGTCACTAAAACGATTTCTGCGAATTTAAAAGACGCCCAATACATATCAAGTAACAGAAATGGATCTGGTTCTTCCTACGACAGGCTAATGTACCCTGCAATTGATAAAGTCTCCTTGTCTTATCTTTGTAAAGTCTGAGGTGATACAATATGACTCTGTGCGACAAACGACCGCAATAATCGAAGATTCTGTTGGAAATTCTTGAAACGAATAATGACAAATCTCAGAAATCATATTGCGTTGTCGTTAGATGATTCAGCAGGAATGAACAGTTTTGTTTCAGTCATTTACTCATGATAAATGATGTTTATAAGCCTTTAGAATTATTGCTCAAATTATTGGGACGATTGCAAGAGCAAACATTCACTTGAATATTTCCATGAACCAAGAATTTATACCGTATTCTATGCTGAATGATATAATCTTGAAATAGATGCATATTTTATGCATCTATATCTTGAACCTGATGTGATTTGTCCGAAATGATAATAGAAAAACTCTAGAAATCCTCGGTAAATAAAAAATATGAATCTCACCAACATTAACAGTAAAAAAATATCTTTCCATGATTAATCTCTTTAAATCGCACATAAAATTACATAATGAGAAAGAAAGTTTTTGTCAACGGATTCTCTTTGTGACAGGGGAACTGATACGGCCGTTTCTTTAGCAGGAAAAAAAATCGTCTTGGGGTGTCGAATAATTAAACGTTTCAACGCTCAGAACATCATAAAAACTAAGAAAAGAAATGCAAATTCTCGAGTCGAAAAAACAGCGATACCTTCCTAATAAGCAGTTCCAACTACGCTTCCGAAACAAGGGGGTAGCAAACGTCTCAAGAAAAAATTCCTACACAGGCACCCCTGCTGTAATTGCCAAAATATCATACCATCGCCATTTCCTATATCCCCTTATCGGACACTGATAAGTCCTTAATAATAGTTTGCTTATAGTACTTCCTCATGTTGGATTATCGGACAGAATGATCTCCAGCTGTCGCTGGGGCGACCGAATAGTTTCACATCTGTCAAACCAACAACTTGTATTTGTCCACTTCACATACGCAATGTCACACAATACGCGATCATTATTTATAGATCGGTCAGTGCAATTGCCGCAGTTGCGTCGATTAAGAGAGGGTTGACCAACCCCTACGGATTTTGCTATATAATTATTTCACGAAAATTATAGGTGTTACCTACCTGTATAAGAGATGGATACCAATGTGCGAGCATGTCGATGCAGCAGTCCACTTTCGGACCCCCATGGGAACATCTCGATTATTTGGTCGATGTAATCAAATCCTGTGACCGAAGCTACGTTCCACTTCAGCTTCGACAGGACCAACAGCTCCCAAGTCTGGAATGAATATAAAAATTTGGTACCCCCATACAATTTTATGAGTGAATTCAGCCAACAAGTGAAATAAAGAACAATCATTCATCAATCGTTTCTATGCCACCTTTCCTGACAAGTCAATCTCAGAGAAATGGATCGCCCATAGAAAATCCTACGGCAAAAGCTTGCCAAACAAAATTACAATAACCCATTATTATCTCACGCACCCGCTTATGGATATTGCGATTATAAACATCCAAAAAGTACCTCCAGGTCTAGAAATTTCGTGGGAACTTAGAATATCCTACCTTCCATACCCACTTCCTCGCTACCTGCATGAAATGAAAGCTTGATATTCCCCTACGCCAGGTTCTTATTTTGTGTCATCAAAGCGCTCATTCAATTCTGACAGGTCTCAATGCCTAATTTCTATGAACCTCGTCAATCAATGAGTGTGGGGGTACGTTCGATTGGTATGTGTCCTTTCTATGATAGACGTACGCTTCATAGAAATGAGTGGATGCAGGTGGGTACTTTCAATTTCGGATATCGATATATTACCTAATCGCAATTGGGTTCCTAAATATACAAATTGTTTTTATGAGAGTGATCACTGTTGAAGGGTGGAATGGGACACCAGACAAACTAACAGTTCTTGTATTCATTGATACGTAAGATCAAGAATGCGTCAGATTTTTTTCCAAGATCCTGTCTGGCCTGAATGCCATAAGTAGGCCGTATAACCAGACGCTATAATAGAAACGTCTAATGAAGGTTATAATTTTGTTTATGTTATTCGTATTGAGTGGCACAGCCGTGATGTTTTCCCTTCGGGTGTTCACAATTGCACAATGAAAATTTGTACAATTATGGGAAGCGCCGGAACCTTTCCGGTTCTTTTTGGAACCCTCCGAGGTACGGTTACATCGACCCCACTTGCTGTCTTCCCTCAAGAAGGGTCCCGTATCGGAATTCTCAACAATGGAGGTGTAGAGTTTCTCACACGTCTATCTGGAGCAACTTTTTAATAACCTAGGATATTCGTTTCGGGTAGGTGCACACCTTCCGATTTTCGCCCTGTGGGAACCGTTACACGGGACTGATCCTTCTTCCGATCCTATTGTCTATGCCCTGTCGCGCCAAGGTTTACCGTTAAGAATTTGCATTTTTGCCCACTTCCCCGTTCGAATTTACGGGAGATGCAGAGATTCAGGTACGAGAAGGTCCGGTTAGGACCGGCCTGGGAATCTACCCTTCACGGAAGTAGATCTTTTGAATTCGCGGAGAACTTATCTGGGGCGGAAAAAGGAATAGGGGAAATGGCCAAGAGTCTGTTAGCAATCGTGATATCATAAGGAATGACGGTTTCCCTTCTTTCAAAACATAATTCCATTTCTCCGATAAAATTGCCTTACATGCATAGAACTTATAGTACTATAAGTTCTATGCTTACATGTCAGAATCCAAACCATAGAATTTGAAATACTGTCTTTGATCCAAAACCTTTTGTGTTTCTATGACAACTGTCATGAAAGTAATTGTGATGAAGGGGTTCTATGATGCATCTATGTTCTGTGCATTGATAATGTGACAATTAAGTGTCAAGTGCTCTTATTTCAATGAGGAGAGATAAGCTCATAAATCTCTTGAGCCAATTTTCCGAATCAATGACTCGAAAAATTCACTGTAACTCCGTCGTTTCTCTATTCTGCTACTAGTTATTCGGCGGGCATTCAAAGAAAACACGTCTAGTAGGATAAGAAGGAAGGCATGTTTTATTGTCCAGAATGTAATTATTGAAAAGGCTTGCCGACCCTCCTGGCCAAAATTTCGCTTTGTCGCGTATACGATAAGAGGGAGGTAGACAATACAAATTAGAAACACAACTTATACAATGTCGGACGCTGTGGGAAATGAGGAGGAGCAAAGGTGGTCCTGACAATTTCCAATCGACCCTCTTGACACCGCTAAAGACTTATTGCCTGGTGTATCTGTTCGAGTACCCTCTAGACGGCATAGAATAGCTCTAGACCAGAACTAGACAAGAGGGTGCCTCTCCGAGCAAACAATATGAATAATGAAGAAACCGCACATAGTGCATGAAATACGTTGATATTTGCCTCCAAGGCAGCATCCTTGTCTTTTTGGGGTTTATCGCACAATGGCGCATCTCCTCTTGTAGCGAAAACGAGTTTTTAATTAAATTTGCTTTGCAGACCACCGTGTTCCGATTCATAATAGAGGAATTTTCTATGCGGTGGAATTAAATGTAACTACTTTCGAATCGTTGGACAAGAGGGCAAAATGAGCAAGTCACTTCAGATAACGTTGAACAAACAAAACATCGTTCATAATGCAAGGGCTGCTTCAAGTATCTAATGAGAACGTCTCAACGTGGTACCCAAATTCAGTTAAAACTAAAATGGGAAGGTTCAACGAAGAAAAATCATCTCGCATTTCGAAAAAAATGAAACTACACCCAGATGGTGACCCAGTAGGACAGCAACGACTTTAATACTCTTCTTCAAGAGTATAAACACATACTTTCCCGTCCAACCAACCCTTTTTCGAAACAAATTTTTATCTCCCTTCAAATCATTCCCGAATAATCAAATTTTCAGCAGGAACCAAGCTCTATGACTACCACGTTTCTGTGTCAACTCGTGCCCTGCGGAAATCTTCAATCACGAAATAATGGATAAAATCCGTGAAGAAGCGTGCCGGGACAGTTCAAGACATCGAGATCGTAAGATTATTTTTTTCCTGCCGGATATGGGTATCCCTTTTGTCCACAAATATCTCGAAGAAATCATCGTGACCGCGGTTACTTGATTGGGGAGATGGTCTATCGAACACTTCCTTTTTCAATTTTCTTTTTCATGATGGGGCGGACATAATTGGAAAGGAAGCGATTCTGGAGATCGGCCGAGGGAGGAAATGCCCATATCAATTTTAATTACAGTTCACGAGGTCAACTAAGAATCATATTATTGAACATTTTCTGACGTAAGGGAATATTTTGTGTTTGCATTAGATGCATCATTTCAAATAAAGACTGGATATAGCATTTCAATAATTGATGAATACATATAGAAAAGAAGCATGATGATTGCGGCAAATATGAATTCACAGAATGAAAAATTGTATGTAATGAAACTACAGAGATACTACTTATGTCGAAAGAAAATATTGTCGGGAAATGAGTACGCCACAAATTCATCATTCATTATAGTCTAATTCGAAATTTATGAAATTCAGAAAAATTCGGCGTTACATATGGAAAAATAACTTAAATCATTTCCGCTTATGGACCAATCCCCATAATGATCATTTAATGACAGGCTTCAGCAGCATTCATTCATTACTGTTTACATTTTGAATTCAACCACAGAGCGACGAATTCAAGTTGCTGAATGAACTTTCTGAAAAATTTAATATGAATAAATAACAAACTTACCACCATGTGTGCATGGGACACACTGTAGTCTGTATAGGCACACAAAATCTCGATCGGAAAAGTGTTCGTGCTCCTCAATTTTGAGGCTATGAGAAGACAGACCGCTCCAAGAAGCTGGAGTTGTTGCCTTTTAATCGGACATACAGACAGGAATCTGTCCATGCAGTTTACAGCCAGAGGAAAAACTTGATCTTCGCACATTTGTTCTTCACAAACCTGGAAATGTCAAAAATTTTCCACTAAAATTAAATATTTCGAAAGAAACTCTGTGAATGTCCCGCAGAAATAATGGCAATTTATTATGGGTTGAAAATATTTTTCTGTGACCCTTGACATCACTTCAACAATAAATAAAATCATGAAAAATAATTTAAATATTAGTCACTAACCTCGTGCATCCAAGTGGTAACGACTTGCCTCATAAAAGGCTGAATCTCCGTCTGGACTTCGAGAAAATAATTACGTTGAGGGATGAACCTTCTCTCTTGACGGAGCAAATTAAGCAACACACGTGGTTCTTTCAATATAATGGGGTCTTTTTTGGCATGTACCATCACTTCGATATGTTCGGCGCAAGTAAGATCCATTTCGAAACACAAAAATTCAAAATTCACTCGAAATAAAAACGAAGGACACTTGTTGATCGGTGGCTGTCAAACGGATCGGAAGATGGTTAACGCAGCGCTAAATAACACCTCTACGCTTTCACACAACAGATTTGACATAAACGAAGAAGAGGGTTGCCAGCGGTTTTATACGATCGTAGGGATATCTACGCATGCCCACTGTCGTAAAGCTCCTCTTTGACACCTGGCAAGCTGGTTGCTGGAACATTTGTTTTTGTTTACCAGTTTCTGTCTCTGTCTTGAATGTTCTTGTATTTGTATACCTGATTCCAGGAGTAACTTACAGATTTATCAAAATCAGCATTTTTTTGTTAGGTAGGGTTTCAGACTTTCAAATGGGCAGATGCCTTCTTTTTTAATATATTATATTTTAAAACATTAATTACAGTCTCAATATTATACAAGAACAAGATCATTTATGCACAAACTTTTTATTTAGGATTTCTCCATATAAGTTGGTATTATGGTATATTATACCATTGTTTATGGTAATGGCATTCCTTTAACAATGGTAATAATTGAACATTAGTCGGAAGAACGGTGAAATATTACTCAGATGAGAATTGAGAACACGTGTGAAATAGTTATTTTCCTATCAAGGGCGGAAATGTTGTACTTTCCCGCACTAGATTGCCGGAACGACGCGGAGCGGAGTTCGGGCAAGCAATCGAGTGCGGGAAAGTACTTTCCGCTCAAGATAGGAACAATTTTTTTTCTACAACCGTATTATAAAATGAAAAAAAAATTCTACACAACTCGAATAATATTCGTTTTGACACATTAATTAAGGAGTTTGGGATTCTATGCGGAAAATCATAGACCGTGACATAGAAATAAATACACAGATCCATGTATGCCAGTCATAATTTTTGAAGGATGTCAAGTTCTCTTTGAAAGTGCAATAATTTCAAACGGAAATCTGCATTAATAATTAGTTTGACATGGATGAAACTGCATAATTCGAAATATTTAACTAAATATATAAGTAAGTAGATTAGGAGATTTCATGTTGAAGGTATTATTATACCCAAATTCAACACATATTTACTTTCCCGCACTAGTGCGGAAAAGTAACTTTCCCGCACTGGCCGCACTAGTGCGGGAAAGTGACACTTTCCGAATAGAAAACAATGCGGGAAAGTAGTTAGTTAGGCCCGGTTGTAGAAAAAAAATTTTGTCCGTCAGGCAAAAATCGCGATAAATTTCGAAAGAAAAGACTTTGAAATTTTTAGGATAGGTTTGAAGACCAATGATTCGGCCCAATATTTCCAAAACTACATGACTCAGTGGTGTGGAATTTCGTTATAAGCTGAAGTCGTCCTCAAAACCCAGTCAATTTTGACAGAAATTGTAAATTATGTCACAAAAGGATGGCAAACCCACGGATACTCAAACATGTTTGAGTATCCGTGTGGAAAACCATCTTATAACTACCATAAATCAATTCACCATAACACCCCTTAGGTAGGTAGGTATCGCTCTTTTGTGGAACTGCATAACAAAAGAGCAATAAAATAAAATGGTAAAGTGGGATTATTTTATACCTATTAGTTATAAGACGGTTTGTTTCATTGACATTCCGAAAAGATATAACTCACCGTATTTCCAGAATTAGTATTTTGTAGAATTCAATTTGATAAAACCATATTTTGAAATTGTTGTTTTCTTTCATAATTTTATCCCATAGTTATAGAATCAATATTTTTGAGTTTATCTCGAGTAATGCATCAAATTCTAGCACTTTTGTATTTTAGAAAAAAACTCTCGAATCGTTGTAATAGGAATTTATTTTGTATTGAATTATATAGATGAGAATATTCCATTTCCAAATCACAAGGATACATGTTATTTCTTTATTTGGCACTCAGGTGACTATATTTTTTTTCATCACGTTACGTTAAACTTGAAAAAAAAATATTAGGAAAACGTAAAATTTGTGCCAAATCTTCGTTTGAAAAGAAGCTATATGCATGCGCCCCAAAAATCATAGTTTGCATTCGATAGCGCATCTATCCAGAAATATTAGCCAAAAAAAACGGATTAGAAAATTCTTTCATTTGAAGTCTTGCCACCAAAAAGAGTGGCAAAGGGTGTGATTTTTTTTTTAATTTTCGAAAATGTCGAATATCTAGAAAGCCGAGGAAAGAACATATTTTTCTGAACCGCCACAAAGTCCTCTTTCCGCAAGTACCATGACATTCATTCATTACGGCATTCAAGGAAATTTTAATGTTCATAATTATTATTTCATCAAAATGTCGAAACAATGAAAAAAATTATATGTAGTAAAAATAATTCTAAGAAAATATTGAAACTTCTTGCTGCACTTTTGTAACTTCTCAGTATATCATTATATCTATATCTAGAGTATCTATACCTTAGATCTATACTAATATTGTAAAGAGGAAAGATCTGTATTTTTGTTTGTTTGATACGAATGGGCTCAAAAACTACTGGACCGATTTCAGAAATTCTTTCACCCTCAGAATTAAAGCTATACATTATACCTGAGTGGTATAATCAGATGTTTTCCGAAAATATGCACTATTTGGGAGTGTGTTTCTGTGTTTTTATGAATTGGGTATTGACCCTCATCCAACTTCACTTTATTCATCCCCAGTATTTAATTTAGAACGAAATTGCCATCTACATCATACAATTACAACGAGTACATCAAAAGATATGGCAGGTCGAAGTGATGAAGATGAAACCGCACGACAGGACCTAAATGCGTCTCCGTGCTAGGTAGGCGGGTAGGAGCTACGCTAGCAAGCACCAAAGTGTGAGAGGGGGACATGCATATCTATAAAACAGTAGCCGCGTGGATCAACAAATTTCTACGCGGGCGAAGCTGGGACGGGCTGCTTGTTTATTTTTTATTTGAAAACCTGCTCATAATGCACTACATCCAAAATTGAATTTTGCTTGTTATAATGTTTCAGAAATTGTCCAGTTGCACTTTTTCGTATCTGCCTTAGTTATTAGTTACCTATTTCACTTGAAAATATTGCTCGATTAAATTGTAGTAATCATAATTGTTGATTTTTTGATGTTTTTTTTTGCATAACTCAGGATTAAAACATATACAAAAATGGGAATAATTTTATTCAAAATAGAAACCTTTCTGTTGCACACTTATCAGGCCAAGCTTTTCGAGCACAATATACATAATGATTGCAGTGATTGCACCTTCATCAAAAGGTCGCAAAATTTTTGAGTCGCGCCTGTATATCTGAAACTACTTACTGTGTTACACCATCATTGTGACTCATGCCAACGATAGGTTTTTCTAATGCAATATTCTAGTCAGTCAATCGAGCACTGGTTGTTCAGTAGCCATTGAGAGTTACATTTATGAAAATTGCGTTAGTGTTTTTGTGTGTGAGGTTCATACGTGGTGCTGGAAATATATATAATATTGTGACGTGAAAAATGGATTGATTTGAAAAACTGTGAGTACTGAAGTTTCCTACATATAAAACTGAAAATTTTGAAATTTGAATTCAAATATATAAGTCCAAAGGGCTTTTGTCGAATTACAAATGCGGAACTAGTTTGAGGCAATAAATGCAGAAACTTATTAAGAAATATTCTCTTTGTCGATGTTAGCCAAATCGCTAGATATTTTCTTCTGGATCTCCGATTTTTTTTACCATAGGGGCTTTTATGTCACGGTTTCTTACAATCGTAGGGTAGAACTGAACTGAAACTTTCTTTTCGCGATACTAAAATATGCGATGAATTTTCATTATTCAACAGTTCATAAGGAATAAATTCGGAACGTTTCAAGTGGATTAGGCCTACCTACTGCGATACCACTTAAAAAAAAACACACCGAGCACTCTAACCTACGGGGCGGTGTGGAAACGGGTGCATTAAATATCGCGTTCAACTGAATAATGCAGAACTAGTATACGCCATTAAATGCGGAAACAAGTGTGCGCCAAAAAATGCGGAGATAAGTATACGCCAACAAATGAGGAACAAATATGCCCCAATAAATGTGGAAACAGTATGCGCCAATAAATGCGGAAACAGTATGCGCCAATAAATGTGGAAACAGTATGCGCCAATAAATGCGGAAACAGTATGCGCCAATAAATGCGAAGACATATTGAGAAATGATAGTGGATCAGGCCTACTGTGAATACCACTTAAAAAACGCGCCAAGCAGTCCAAGCACGCTACCGACAGGGTGGCGTGGAAACGGGTGCATTAACTATAGTCAATCGTGTTCATATGCTAAGTCTGAAAATATGATCTGCGGAGCGAGCAAGAGTATTTGTGACGTCATCAGATTTGTTGTAGAGCGAAAATAATAAAAGAACGCTCATTGAGCAGAAGCCCCAAATCTACTCTTTGCGCACGGATATCCGTGCTCTTTGCGTCTTTGGTTAGAAATAAATGACATTTGGAAGTGCTCTCGCTCCTGAGCGGGAGCGAATATATCCGATCTTCTTGCTCGCTCTGATAATAAAAGATCACGATGCAGAGTGAAATGAGCGAAGAGAGCATAATAAAAGACCGGCTGAGAGCAAGAAGTGTGCGCCGAGCAGAATATTCAGACTTAGCAATATTCCCTTGGCGGAATTCGTTCAAGTAGCCGAGCACTCTACCTACAGGCTGGTGTGAAAACGAGTGCATTAAGTACCGCATTCATATTAGCTTGACGGAATTCGTTCAGTTAAATAATGCTTAACAAGAACCACCCACAAGTACCTCGTTCGTCTAGATACAGTGCGGCCCAACTGAATGAGGCCAATCATTATCGACAAGTAACGTTTAAAGCAGATTTTTTTCAGCTATCACAAATATAGGATTATTTCAGTTTGTGATTTAATCACCTTCATATTTTGAGAAAAGTTTCAGAGTCGCAATCAACAGCCAGTAATAATAACCTCCTCAGAATCGTCAATCGTGTAATAAACTCGAGTGTTTACAAAAAGTCTATTAATTATATTCACAGATATATATCACAAATATTTCTCAAACAAAAATATCAACTTTAGCACACCAAAAATGATTTAGATACTTAATCATAACATAACAATATTATCCTTAAACTTTATCCTACATAATTATTTACACTTGATGAAGATATTCAATTATATACTTCGAGAATATCCATTCATTCATCATTATTTTCCATGAATATCATGAATAAAAAACAATTATTTCGATAGAATTGTGATCAATTGAATGTACATTATTTACAATATATACAGAAAAAACTTACAGCATGTGGCGGTTAAATAGAATAAAAATCAACAATGATGATGAAATTAAGAACATCAAAACAATATTTTATTTTCATCTTCGACTCATTCGAGGTTATGCTCAACGATTTTGTTATTCCTTATCTTCATTTTCATGCCTGTTAATGATCTGGATAGAGAACCTCCAGAATTATCTTTTACAAGAACCATTTTACCAGAAGATGTTCTAACCAATTTAAAGTTTTCCATTGACCTTAAATTTTCATTATCTGATGATATGGGTGTCGTTTGTACAGGTGATGCTTTAGGTTTAAGGATGGATTGCATGACTTCTGGTAATTTCAGAGTTGTCTTTTTCTTAGGGGTTAACTGAAAAAATAAATGGAGAATATCAGGAGTAATATCAAAGACTCGTAGATCAAATTCAAATTGATTTTTTGCCTCAATTCAGTGAAGTTTCAAATTATAGACCAACCTCTACTGATTCCGTATTTGATTGCTCTTCAGGATCCGAATCTGAAATTTCGATACATTCAATCACAGTTCCAGAACTCTTAGGATCCTCAGTTATGGTGGTTTCTTCTTCTTCTTTAAAAGTTCCATTAAGTTTTTGTCGATAGTTTGTGTAGTCTTCTATTCTTTTATCTTCAGGAAGAAGCTTAAGTAACTCCATGTATTTTTTAAAATAATTCTGTTTTATCATGATCAACTTTTTCTTCGTCTCAATTAAATCTTTTTCTTGTGCTTTCAATTTTTCAATTTCCAAACTTCCCTGAAAGAATTCAAAAGTGGTTAAAAAAAAAACAATTCTGAGCTTTTTTCTACTAATGAATACCTGTAAATGCTCAAAATACTATATAGAAATATGGAAAATGAAAAAAAAATCTGCAGACTCAAAAAATATTACACAAGATTCAATGGGTTAGAAATATACAGAGTTAAAATCCATTTCTTGCTTTGAAGGGAAGCAATGACTTCATTTTTTAGTTTTAGAAAATCGAAAAACACGCGAACTTCAGCTTGAAGGGCTTTCCTTTACAGAGGATGGCAAACCTTGGTGAATTTTGTATAGATCGTAGCGAAATTCTCTTCACGAAAATGGAAATTTTGCAGCAATGTGTTTTTTCACGAGTATCCAAAAATGAAAGTTCTTCTTATATTTGAGGCAGTGTGACAGAGAAGAGAAACACCTCATGTACCTACTAGATACGAATAAAACCTGCGCCAGCGGCGTAGGTACAATGTTAATAAAACAATTTTACGCCCTTCTTCCAGAAAAATCAGAACAATTCGATTTCAAACCAATTAGGTTTGGTGTTTATTTCACCATTTGTCACGTGTTTAACGAAAACTTGGGAAGAATAAGAACCTCAAAATCCACTAATTCGAAAATGAAGCTTTTTCTAGGACATAAACTAATATAAACATTTCGTATTTAGCCAAAAAAAATCATCCATTATAGTGAGTACATAACATTAGTAGACATCGTCAGTAAGATATGAAATAAAAAACTCAATACAATGCTTCTCCAATATAGTCCAGTACCTTGCTCAAAATTAGAATAAATTCTTTTGATGTTAAGAAACCACTGTTGAAATCTTTGTCCCATTTAGAGACTCCCCCGATGTGCCAAATGATTAATGTCCTACATCGATTTCGATTAGTGATCTCATCAGTCAATTCGTTTTGATGAATATAAAGGTATTGAAAAGCATATTCCCCCTAAGAATGACATCCCATTTATGTTAAACTCCCCTCACTTAAATTCTCAGCTCCCAAAAAACTTTCAATGTGTACACAACAACATGCTGAACATGATTCTATCCGGAAAGATTAACATGTCATCCTACATATATTTTTATTTCATTCTGTTATTTCTAATAATTTATTGCAGATGGAATTATGTTTGTCATGTTTGCAGATGAGTCAACATCAAACTGATTTCTTAATGTTAAATTATTACCAATTTTGATATATGGGCCACGTTATCAAGTACTTCTTCAAGAGGGTCATCTTTTGGTAAAAGAAACAATCCCAAAGTTCTCAATCGAGATCTTACCAAAAATTGAGCTCGTTTAGCCAGTCTCTCCAAAACTTCTTCCTGTGTGGTGCCCAGAGTGAGCGCTAATTCAGATGTCAGTTTTCTAGAATCCAGTACTCCAAATATTCCACATAACTGTAAAAAAATGAATCCCATATTTACTTTTGAAAATGAATTCTTCTCCAACATATGGCTATCATTCTACCAATATTTAGTATTTTAAAGAAAAAAGTAATGAAAGCATATGTGCACAATACTAACATGAGTTCCATTCAACAACTTAGGATCCACTGGCGATAAAGTCTTTAATTTATCGATATCTTCACTCAAAGCAATCCGTATATTGAAAGTAGAAGGGACTGACACTAAAAGGTTGTTGAAGCGCCTGTAAGCAAAAATACAATAATACACTTAAGCAATAATAATATGATCTTAAAAGAAAAAATAATTGGGGAATTTATCACAAACTCAATGTAAAAAAGTCAAAAATCAATTTTTCAAATCAAAACCCTCTTTTTTTTAAGTTCAGATAGCATACACCTTGAAAAATAGCAAATAAATATAATACATACTAAACATGAAGTCAAAAGTCTTTAAAACCCCCTCAGTCTTGTTGAAGACATAATTTGTCAGTACAAAAAATTCAGAATTGCATTGTGCAAGATAATACATACCTTTGGATGAACTGGATGGCATACAAAAAGTTTGTAAACCTCAGGACTTTATTACCAAATGGCCAATTGACTTCTATTTCATCAGTCTCTTCATATTTTATAGCTCCTAAGTAACCAAATCGAGGGATATTTGTCATCAAGTAACAATTATAATCTTGCAGCCTCATTCTCTTTTCATTAAGAATTGTGAATTCTGGAAATTTTATGAAGGGTTTAGTTTCCAAATCATCTGAGGTTATGAATTTGCCACTCTCATCCAAGAACTGGGAATTCCAATTCTGTAGCTCCTCGGCATGTTTCAAATAAGATTGGTTCTCCTCACTTGAATTTTTGGAGGCATTGGGCAACGGTGTAAGTACCGCATACTCTGTATCTGCAATGGTTGGTTTTGATCTTGAAGAATTTGCCATATTCATCTTTTTTTTCTGTGAAAGAACTAGACGAGAATATAGCTCTTTGGAAAGAAGCCACATATCTTTCTTCTTATTCGGGAGAACACCGCCCTGAATACTTTCGAAATAATCAGTTGGGACCAATTCTTGTTTCAAGTATCTCAAAGTTTGTAACCCATGGTACTCATGAATCTGATAGGGTCCTATAAATAACCTGTCCGCAAATTCGGGTACAGCATATATGCCGTAATTATTTTTACTGTATCCTTTACTCAATGTTTTGCTCTGTAAGCATATTGTTCTGTTAGCATCTTGGGCCCTCTTCATAATATTCATGAGATCTGTATATTTGATTGAATAATCATTCTTAATGAAGGATAAAAATGTGAAATTCGAATTCAAAAAAACTATTCTCCATCTGAGCGATTCAAATGATGGGAGTCCAACAGAAATGGGGGAAGTGTCAAATTGTAGAGAATCAGACATGACATATGAATCCTGTTTATCATAATCTTTTTGAGTTATCATTAACACGTTTGCTTCATTTTTATGATTTTTATGGTTGAAAAATTTCTCGTAAGGGATGCTACTTGTTTCAGGTACAATTGAAAGTTTGGATTGTGCTTTGTCATTCTTCTTGTAATCAATTAATTTTTTATCTTTTTCTTCTTGGCTAATATTCTTCAAACATATTCCAGTTATTTCAAAATAGTTGTTTTTTGGGGACAGTATCAAATGCACTAAATTTGAGGGTGTATTGTTAGGAAGTTGCTTTGATAGTATCCAATTCATAATTCCATTTTTTCTTTTCGATTCTGTTATCTCAATGTACCCAGGAGGGGGCCCTTTTTCACTAAGATTCAAGAGCATGTTTTTGTTACTATTACTTGGGCACCATATATTGACTTTGTGGCCATAATAATTTCTCAATAAATCATTCCATGGTAATAATCGCATGTAAGCTGCTGCAGATTTCACACCAAGTTTCTTGACGAAATCCTTATTTTCATTTGTTGGTACAATTATTTCACCATCAAAAACTGCATTGCATGGTAAATTTCCCACTTTTTCACTATCACAAATCGAATCTTCATCAGGACACTTTTTAATTTTTTTGCTTCTATCTGAAGGATCCTCACTTGAGTTTTTTCTCTTATATCTGTGTTTTTTCATTATGGAAATCTTTAATCTATCAGAAGCAGATATTTGCAGGGGAGTTGTGATATCAATGAATTCTGTATCTGATTCTAAATAACTTGAGTCTCTCAAACTTGTTTTATCAAAGTAAATTGCGTTTTCAGTATTTTTTACTTTTGATCTGAGTTTATTTCTATAAAATGGAATTTCGTTTCTTGCTAATACTTCAGGGTGAACTCCAGAAACCCTAGCACAGCCACCTAACTGCTTGAATTTTCTTCTACCCAATATTTTCAATTCTTCCATATAATCCGAATCTGAACTGTTATCGTCTGATAAATTTACTTCACTCTTCTCCTTCGATTCCTTCACTGATTTCTTTTTCTCCACAGACAATTTTCTTCTTTTGATACCTTTATATTGTACTATATTGGCACTCTCCATTTCTGAAGATGGATTAGATTTTCTGCCACTAGTGAGAATGCAGGAACAATTGTAACAATTGTGATACAAGCACAGAGGTATTATTCCTTGCATGTCTAGTTTCTGAAGTCTAACAAAACAATTGGAAAATTCCTTCAAACTATTTCGCTTGCTTTCCTTTTTGGAGGAAACAATATCTTTCTCAATATCAAAATCTTCCAAGAAATCAGAATATCTTTTAGGCATTCTTTTTATTCTCTTGGTCTTATTTCTATCACTTGATGGAATGAGAATAGTTTTATCATTAGTGTGGATTATCGTTTGCGTGAACTCTTTCTCAACTTTGGCCAAATTTCTTTTAGCTTGATCTTCCAACCTAGTTACAGTGTCACATGATAAGGTACTTCCTTCAAGTGAAATGTTCATATTTGTAGAACATTTACATTCGAACATACAATCAACTTTTGAGCAATGCATCGGTAATCGAGGAGTACATACTAGGCTTTTACACACACAACCTAACTTGCATGTGGACTTATGGCATTTTATTGATTCATTTTCTTCAGTATCATCCACTGATACACTTAAAACTTTACAGCTTAGTCTCAAAAGTTCTGAATCCAGTTTTCTACGTTTGGGGTTTTTCACAGGACTGATTTCAGTTGTACCATTCGTTCCTCTTTGTACAGCTGTATCTTCCTCTATGTAAACTTCAGCATCTCTGATTATTGAATTCTCACTCTCTTTGTTTTCCACATATGAAATAATATCGTCTAAAACACTCTGTACAGTATTTTTCTCTGGAGAAACATCATATACTGTATTGAATGGAATAGTATTCTTTTTCCTCACCAAAATATATTTTTGATTATTTGCATATGGAACAGTCAGTCGAAAACCTTGTTTTTGTGGTTTGTTGTCTAAAACAGCACTCAAGGCAAGTTCTAAGCGATCTTCTTCTATTTTCGGACCAAACTTGAAAAAGTGGGCTAAATGTGAAGGTATCGGTTTACCCACCTCAGGAATTACATTCAACTTGACTGTTGGCAGTCTTCTTATTTCTGTATGCCACTTGGATGTGGATTCTTCGTTTTGAAGTTTTGGTTTTTTACTTAAAGGACCTGGTTTATATGATATATTATTATTTTTTTGATGGTACAAATCCAGTAGAGACAACTTCTTACTATTTTTGTTGTCATTTGAGGTTTTCACCTTTGCTTTATGGTAAAATGGTTTTGGTGTGTGCTTAATATTCACCACACACTCTTTTGACCTTTTGGTTGGTACAAAGAACTTCTGTCCATTATATAAAACAAAGCTTGTTCTGCTGAATGCTATTTCTTCTTTTTTCCCAATGACTTTAGTACTTTCTAACATTCTCCTTTTTTCTGCTAAGGTTTTAGGTTTTACAGGTTTTGGTTTTTCTGTTTCAGACTCCTCGTTTTTGTCAGAATCATATGTTGTGGTGGTTTCTATCTGGGGTATTACCACAGTATTATATTTTTGTGTATTAATGGATTCCTCTGTTCCCATAAGTTTGGGAATATTGTAGCTTATATTTAGTGTGGCATTTTCTGTGAGAAATTCGTCCAAAGTATTACTAACAAAAGGTGATAATTCTTGTTTTTCAACATTATCACTTTGGTCTATATTAGATTTGGTTTTCCTACAATTTGGTTCTGGTGAATCACACTGAACACTTTTGATATCACTTGAATCCTTTTGACTCTTTTCTTGACTCAACTGGAATTTTTTGTTCTGCCATCCTTTTATTTTGGTTACATCATTGGTTTTAGTCAATTTTATGAGATCAGAACTCGTGTCAATTGGTTTTTCCACGGTTTCACTGACATCTGGAAATTCCACACCTCCTTGAACATCAACAATCATGAAATTTGTATCCTCTGATAGAGAAAACATAGATTTTTCCCTTCCACCCTGTTCTAAATCGATATTATCCTCAGATACTTCTTCTGAAGGAGTGACTTTTGTTGGTGAAGTGTTAATTGCAGGAGAAGAGATGGCATTAAGAACTTTCTTTTTGTCATAAGTTATTTTAGAATTATCAATCTTATATTTTTCTTTGAATAAATCTGTTGTTTTTTTCCTGTTTCTGAGTGAACAAAGTTGAAGCTTCAAATTCTTTCGTACTTCCTCTTCTAGAGCTGGGTTTGCATTTGCTGAATCATTGTCACAATGAAATCCTGTTGTTTCAGTTGAAAATGCACCATTTCTCTTGATTTGTTCTATTTTCCTAGATTCAGATATGTTTATACATTTTATTGCTTTTTGTAAAATCCTTTTTTTCACAAAACCCATCTTTACTCTTCTTATTCTTAGTTCATCAGATCTGTTTGTTTCTGTCAAATTGGAAAGAAGTGATTTTTTTGGAGAAGTATGATTCTTCACTTCCCCAGTTACTTCTTCAACATTTTTCAAGAATTCTTTGATTTCTGGACTGTTCTCTTCGTTTTCTGCTTCATTATCTGATGGGTTAAAGTTTCCTTTAGAATCACCTGCGAAAAGATCACTTCGCAATTTCAACAGAGGTTTGGCATGAGCAATTTCCAAGTCATCTATTTGACAAACTTCTATAACGTTCTCATTGGGTACTTCATTTTCTGATTGTAAACCATCAGACAACTTTTGTACAAGCTTATCGGATATAGACGCATTCGCCAAATAAACAGCATGGTTATTACTCAAATCAAATTCATGATCATAGGTAGAATTTGGTAATGTTTGATTTTTTTGGAAATTTTTAGGGCAACTGCTACTCTCGTATTCATTTTCTGATTCACATGGAAATTCTTCATTGCATCGTAAGGGAGAGAGTCCTATCATCAAGGAATTTTCAGGACTATCTTTTGACTCTTCTTGATTATTTCCTAGAGGCGATAACTCAACTTTTTCATCTCCTATTTTACTTTGACTCTCTGATTCTTCTTCATCAAATTCAATAAGTACTGGCATTTCCAATTCTTTTGTCAATTCAAGAGATTCATTATTCAAATCAATCCTCGAGACCTTCTCTTCATGTCCAACGTCAACAGAGATGTTTTCAGTTGTTGTTTCCATAGATCTAGTCTCTGTAGTCGTTTCTTCAGGGCCCTCTGAAACTGTTTGATGATGATTTTCATCGATTTTGAGATCACCATCAAGGCTGTCATGATTATCATCAAGGCTGTTATTAATACATTCTGAATGAGCATCTTGACCAGGGTTATCGATTTTTTCTGGGCAATCGGAGCCAGTTTCAACGTTCTGGGATTCATTTTCTGGGCAGATGTCTGAAGATGTGTCCTTAGGTTGATCTGAAGACTCTGTGAAATTGAATTGATGAATGCTGTAAAAATTCAAGATTCCTCAATACTTACTGCTTTGTAGGTTTTTATACTGCAACAACTTTTGTAAAAGGTCATCACATGTCCATCCAGTTGTTTCTATCAAGCTCTTAATAGGATCACTTGCTGCATCCATATTTTAATTGGGTTTCCTTTGCAACATTCATTGCTGGAATAAAGATACTAGATAAAAAATGATTTTTCAGAATTTGAAAACATTGTTTATGAAAACAACTAGCATTATAAATATATACAGAGTGTAACAGCCAAATGGAATAAATTCGATATGAGGGGGTGTAAGGAAAAACGCTCGGACACGTCGATTTGTAATTTTAAATGCGCATATTTTTCAAGAGAATAAAATTATATATAGGATGTTCCATGCGACCGTGGCCAATACCAACTTTCTTATTTCAAATGCAACCCCCTGTATATTATTTATTTTTTAGATTCTTCAGAAAATTCTAGACATAATTCATGTCCTAATCCTATCTTTAACTTTTTCGGAAATATTAAGTGTTTTCAGATTTTTTACAAAAATTAACATTTTAAATGAAAATTATTTTATTTCACAAATTCGATACATTACACTCAATACTTATTTACCATTTACCTCTTGATATGAAGAAAGAAAGCAAAAACGCCTGAAATGTTGAGTAACGTTAGAAGACAATTCTACACCAGATTAAGACGTTCGCGGCGAGCATTTTGAACATTTCCTACATTGACATTAATTTTTTGTTTGTTTTTTTTTAATAATTAAGAAATAATCAGTATAACTTATTAGGTTTTAAGTGTAATGTACCGAATTTGTGAAATAAAATGATTTTTATTTGAAACGTTGATTTTTGCAATAAATCTGAAAACACTTAATACTTCCGAAATAGTTAAAGATAGGTATAGGACATTGTGCATGAATTGTGTCTAGAATTCTTTGAAGAATCCAAAAAATAAATAATATACAGGCCGGGGGTTGCATTTGAAATAAGAAAGTTGGTATTGGCCACGGTCACATGGAACACCCTATATAATATTATTTTCTTGAAAAATATGCGCATTTAAAATTACAAATCGACGTGTCCGAGCGTTTTTCCCAACATTCATTTATTCGTTATCGAATTTATTCCATTTGGCTGTTACACTCTGTATGGTTCCGGTTGTAGCATCTGAATGAAATTTGGCATGTAGATATACGTCCAAATAATACATCTAAATGCAAAATTGCATCTCGATTGAATGGGTAGTTTCGAAATTAACCTGAAAACATTATATTGGACGACCATATTTGCGGAATCTAATCTAATCGATTGAGACCATTCTTGGCGCAAAATTCGAGGAATACTGACTTTGTGACGAACTCATATAGCCCTCGTCCAAGTGGGACTAATCAGTTCAAGAATCCCCTGTAAAATTTTTTGTATTAGAAAAAAATTTCAGAAATTAATGACTCTGAAACCATGGAACCGATCCTTTATCCTCATCAACTTCAAAAACATCCTAAAAATTTCAAGACTCTAGGTCTTTTCTTTCGAAAGTTATAGTGTTTGCTGCTGGCAGTGAGTGCAACGTAATCAAATTCAATATCCACGTTAATAGTATCTCACAGCAAATTAATATCACCCAAACATGTATAAATTCCAAAATATTCCACTTGATTACGTTCAATAGCTTAATATACGTTATTAGTATCGAGCACATCGCCCAGATGGCGTTACTTCCTGTACATTACCGAACACTCCCAGTTAGGAAGCGATCAGGTTAGGTTAGGTTACATTTATGCAATAACTAAAATGAAGTTTCGTCAGTTTCTTCAACAGAACCAACAAAAACCGACGTATGAAATATCATCCTTGAAATAAGTTGAAATCGAGTTTATTCACTCAAGCAACGTACTTTCTGAACGGATAATAATCGTTTTTATTCTCATATATCAGCATTTATCTATCTCCATGCGTGATCCTCTAGTTTATACGAGAGAGAATCATTAATAAAATAATAAATACAATTGATTAGTAAAAGTCAGATTACTCAAAAATTCACGTGCAGAAAACAAAATGGCGGACTGAAAGTTATCTTCAGCTACGATTTTAAGGTTAAGGTAGGATTGTGAATCCAACAATTACATCTAATATCCAACAATTCTACTTGGGACAGCACCAAAGGACTGTATAATTCAAACGGTACAAAGATATTCCAAAATTATCAAAGGTATCCTACCTTTACGAAAGTTCAAGTCCATATAAAGCATGCAGGAGAAAAACGGACGCATGGGGATAGAGAATCGGTTACTTTATCAAAAAATGATACATCGAACGATTATAGCTGTGAATACGTCAGTTTTCTTACGGATTAAAAACACTGCTAACGGAAATAGAAAAGTTAACCGAATCGAAGTCCAATTCGATTTCGGTTTTCTTTCTCGTTCACGGTAATGGCGGGCTGAACAAAATAGCGTTGATCAACGAACAGTTACCGCATCGCAGCGCACTCGAGGACGTAGTTTCGCCCGGATCATCGTTTACAGTAAATGGAAACGTCAAACGGGTGTTGTTTTCTTACCGACGCACAGAACAGCATGGCGAATAATGGGAATATTGAAATATAATACCTTCGTTCTGAATTTTCAATCGTTAATTATTACCTTTACCTATCAAAACTTGCAAACCCTATTTTATATGGCGTAACTGCATTATGATATATTAGAGAACAAATTTTTGCTCTCATTTGTAGTATAAAAATATATCGTACAGGTATATTCAATAGCATAAGATAAAATCGATAGCGTCATTGCAAGTCAAACCACGTCATCGCCATTCGCCAGATAATGAATTTTATATTAAATATTTATAGGTAACAAAAACAGAAGGCAATAATCATCATAGTCAATCTCATAAGATGTAATCTCTTTTTCCTACTTGTATGCACAGCTAAGCAAATGTCACGATAAATGCAATAAATGTCAAAAAAAATTAGGACTTCGTTCACATAAAAGAATATAATAAAGCCTCAAACATTCAGTTTAGAAATGATATAAACCTTTCAAATAAATTCGCACATAACATAATGTTTCAATCTTCATTATATCAGAACCTATAAATACACATTACGCATGGTATTTTGAGGATCATTATAATGACGAACAATTTTGTTGAAGCAAATGCCTACATAATTTCATATAATTGTTTGAAAATATATATTAACTGCATGCGTGGGAGGTTTATAGAATATTGAAATGATATTGGCGAAATGAATATTCCAGAGAATCAAACCGTTTCGGTTTTCGTGAAAACTCCCATCAATATTGTGTAGGATATATTGCTGTTCGCTATTCATTCCTTTATTTTACACACTAGGTATACATGTACAATATTTTGTCATCAAAATTCACGTCACAATAAAATTCAATAAAATTATATGTATATGCAAATAATAATCTAGACATAGTTATTAATTAAAATATATTGTCTCTACAAAAATATATAAAAACATTGCGACTACAAATAAGTGCTAACAGGAAACTAGTTCACATGATAAACTGTGTTCATCAGCCAAAGATTTTCCACTTTTTCATTTAATAGCTTCCCGCCAAGGTTCTTGATGCTATCTGACAGTTTATTAATTCATAAAGTTTGAGACGGATGAAATTAGTCAACATCCGGAATTCCTTCTGTCGAACTTATTGATATGCACCAAAAAATCCTGGAAAAATAGAAACTAGAGCGAAAACAAATTCTGCTTTTCTATTTTTTCGCCGGAATCTATGTAATATTTCAGATATTAAAACATTACAGGAATGTTTTAGCATCAACAACGTTGTAAACAAGCGATATATTATCCGATATAGATGCTACACTTTGCCATTCAAGTTTCCTAAATCGTCCAGAAATTCAAGATCAATACGATGCCATTTATAATGAAATAAAAATTGATGCGATTCTCAGTTTTCAGTAAAACGTTTTATGCGCCACCTTATATATTTTTATATTATAAGGAATCATTATATAAATAGGTACTCACTGGGTGAGTGGATTATAAATCAATACCGGGCGCTTCTTAAATGAGATCCATTATCGTTCACCCCATGCTTTTTATTTATTTTGTACATGATAAAGAATGTACAAATGTTAACCAAAAATATATACATGGATTGTAAAATTGAATATCGCCACAAAATATATTGATATACACATTCAAAAATGTAATATACATATAGGGTACAATACAATATAACAATGAGGGTAAGACATGATTATTTCAGCAGTCATAAACGAATAACGGAAAGAGAAATTCATGTGTTTATTTTCAATATTTAACATTGTATAAGTTTTTATAAGATTTAGTGCGAATTTGTCTTCCCTAGCAACACAAGAAATTTGCTGCATCCGAATTGTCAAATGTCATCCTAGGGCGGAATAGATATACTCTTTGGATATATGGTCTATACATTAAGGCGGACTCCCACTACTCGTATATTTGGCAAGTACGCAATTATTTGCGTACTTGGCAAGTAGACGAAGTTTCGAATTTGAATGACAAGATTGACAACTATTGGCCGAGTGAACCACTCCCACTACATGCCAAATATAGGCAAGTGGCAAATATTTGCCAAATACACGAGTAGTGGGGTCCGGCTTTAGATGCATAGAATACCTGGTGGTGGCACTGATTAGATTTTGTTCAAGACTTTCTTGTCGATTGAAAATCTGAGATTTTGTGCTGCGTTTCATTTCTCCCGAAAGGGGTCGCTCTATTTTCCATTGCCGCAGAAGCGCCACGACCGATAAAATATTGCGAATTATTCCGGAAGTAGCCCAAAAACTCAAATCTAGACTCTAGAGTGTCGTTTTGATCTACAAATTTTGGTCACGATTTTTAGAAAGGAGTCGTTACACCAGGTATTCTATGCATCTATGTATATACCATATATTTAATAATTCCTAATACCTATGGATAATGAGCCCATGAAAATTGAAGCTGGGCTTTGGTAAGAATCCAGATCTGCGCTTGTGCGGCAATATTGAGAATGAAAATAATTTTCTTATTCTCTCTTTCTGACACATGGTAATATGTCGTGAAACGTATGTCATTCATAACTTCATGTGAATACTTTCGATCATAACCTCACAATTTCATGTGAGATGTTTCAATAGCTTTATTCCGTTTTTTTGTGAGTCCTGCATATCATTGCTACCTGCTATTCATATTTTACAATTGAACGCAAAATATTTAACTGAGATATTTCCATCCTCGATATCTATTTTCTTGTCGTCTTTCGAATTGTACACAACCTCTTTATTTCTCGCAATTTATGAATTTCCAGTTGACGCAAGCGTGCAACTCAATTCTTACCAAAGATTTGGCTCCACGGTGTGACTGTGAAAAGCAGGTGTATAATCCATATTGATGTTTTTAGATATTTATTGAAATTTCTTATTACATTTTTCTTCATAACCTTACCGAACACGTGAAGCCATATTGCCCCTAATTTCCTTGATATCCTAATCCAAGTCAATTCCCTTTTATCGCTTATCCGAACTTGGACTAGCGGGAGCCATACAAAACCCACTCTAGTAGTCATCTATGCTTAAGATTTAATTTAAAATTTCGTACTTTCAACTCTCAGACTCGTCAAGCTTTCGTGTCGATGACTATCACGAGCTATCTGACTGATGTGAGTCTTTAATCTGCGTCAGCATATCTTGCGGAACTTTACATCACTTTGATGTACCCACCAGGAAAGGATCATCTCGAGTAAATGGCTCGCGCTGTTCGCGTGACTCGACTTCACGTCTGAACTCCTCGAGAGTACCACAAGCACGACCACGAGAATTCTAGACGCCCCTGGTTTTAAGATACTGAGGTTTCTATTCTTTTAAGTAAACCAACGCCTCATAGGTTTACTTCCTGCTTTCCTCAAGGTATTTTAGAGATAGTAGGGTGTGCAAGTGCATCTTCCCCACTAAGATCTCCGTGTTTCTCATCAACTTACATTTCCTCAGCATAACCAGTATCACTTGCTCATGTTCTGTTAGGGAACAATGGATCTTGAGGTATCAGTGGATTAGTAACCAATTTTCACTCTTTATCACTTGCTCGTGCTTCATCTACTCTAGCTACTTCTGCTGCTCTTATTCCAGTTCTTTCAACAGTTCCAGCCTTCTGCCTTTCAACAACACCACTTCTTCCGCTTCTGTAATTGTACCTTCTTCTGCTCCTGAAATTGTATCTTTACCCTCAATTCGACCTCTTTCTCTATCTGGGCTTTCAGTAGCTTCTGTGTCTGAAGTTCTAGATCCCTCTGTTTTTGTTCCTCTAGCTTTTTCTTCTTCAAAGTTCGAGATCAACATGTTGAAACATATGCTGTTCCATTCATGCTATAAACGTAATAGTGACACCCGGCAATATTGTCTCCGAGACCCAGTCATCCAAACAGTAACTGCTATGTTGAATTAGCTCTAGAGTATTCCATTTCATCAGTCTCATCGACTTGGTAGTCTTGATTTGATTAGTATTCCTAAATACATCGTCTGATGAAAATCAAAACACCTGGTTGGAATCGATGGCTGTTTATTTGATGAAAATAAAAAATACTGATGCATTTACGTTTGATCAATGACTTTTCGATTCAAATAAAATTAACCCTCTATTTGATATAACATGGTCAAGACGAAATCGTATCTTTCAAGTTCACTGCCCCATCTTGTTTCCACGCGGATTTCAAACAACTTCCACCATTTTGTGAAGCAGCCATTATAGATCATTTGAAAATAATAAATAATAATAATCTCGGAATAATAAGTTAGATACTCTAACTACACACTATGGAACTAGTTTAAATATGATTACGACGATAGCCAGTCAAATCTCGAGAACTAAAAAACATCTTAAGATTAAATACCAACTCATAACAAAATAGGTATCAACTCCATAGGAGATAATAAAAGATTTTCAATGATGAAGCCTTGGAATAGAACAAGAAAAAAATATATTGGACGTATCAAAATAATCGAAAACGAATAGTTTCATAGGAAAAATAATAACGTTATTCATAGTAATTGATTGTGGGATGAATATGGGGAATGTGATTTCCAACACCTTCCAAAAATTTTCTGTATCTTCTTATCGAAAATTTCAAAGAAACTAGAAAAGAAATTTTTTAAATTCAAGATTAATAATACGTACAGTTCCTTACTCACCTCAAACTCAAACAAATACACTTCCAGCACTTCACAACCATGTAAAATGTGACCACTTAAACCATAGAGTCACTTTTAGGTTATGTTAATATAACCTAAAGCAAAGAGGAACCCCAAGACTCATGAATAGTGGCAGAAGGTGCTTCAAACCATATATCTAATAATCAGATATATGCTCCAAACCCATATGTTACAAGAATACATCTTTTCTTCTTCATGCTTCAGACCCAACTGTATCTATGATCACTCTCAAACCAGAAAGGTATCTCATGAATAGAAGAAGAAGAATTTCTTCTCAATACGATACAATGAGTCCCTTTTTACTAACGTAGGTGAGGGATATACTTGTGTATCAATGTTCACAATAATTTCACTTAGAAGTAGCTTTTTCATTATGTTTTCGTAGTTTTCCATGAGCTACCCATTTGTAGGTTACCTTGATAGGACATATTCATCTACATAAATAAAATCTGAATGAACAATTCAAATAAATAATATCAACATTCAACAATTCAGAGTAGTGATTGAATTTTATTCATATCTCGGAAAATATAACAAAAAATTATCAAATCCAGCATGCGTAACAAAATGGCGACGAATCTTCAGATGATGGTACGGTTATTTCTTCCGCCATATTAAAAAATCAACCTCAGCTATCTCTAGAATATCTCATTGAATTTCCGAAATCACCAAACTTAAATATAAGTAGAATTGGACATCAAATGAAAAACTGACAATAGTTACATTTCTTACCATTTGACAAACTTTCGGCTTTCAGTAAATTGTTCACATTCTTACCAAGGACGAAGAAATTATTCTACTTTATTCGAAATCATGATGGCCAATATCACTCACTAGAAGAAACACTTATCGGAAAATAACGATTTATAATAAGACGAAACTGATATAAAATTAATTTTGTTTACCTCTTTGAGTTTAAAAATTGATTCATCAGCTGCATGCCCGCAAGCAACACATTGATTATAAAATGGATGTGAAATAAGAATATGGCGGTGAAACCATAGAGTTGAGATTTCATTATTCTGTTTGTTTACTGTTGTTTGTTTACTTTACTGTCAAAAAATAGCAATGCTGTTTCTTGAAGGCACGTATAATAATAATTACTGCTTAATTTCTAGTAATTATTAATGAATTTTTAGAATTAACTTGTCCTCAGTGCAATTGTGACTTCATAACTGCTTCAGAATTACTCAAACATTTTACAACACATGCCTTAGAAGAATTCATAATTCCAGATGTTGAAAAGGATGAGCAAAAACATGGGTTGAACAAAAAAACTATACCAGATCTTCGACCTATTATACGACGTGTTAATAACGAATGTTCAGAAGAAAATGTGAATCCTTCGATATTTTGTGAGGTTACTTTTGAAGAAGGTAAACTGAATAATGATGAAACACCCGAATTCGAAAGGGAGTTTTCGAGAAAATACAAATGTTTGTACTGTAAAAAAACCTTTGGGTGGTCAACAGATTTGAAAAGACATATATTTACACATACTGGTGAAAAGCCCTTCAAATGTGATTTATGCAATATAAGTTATACACGAAGGATTCTTTTACACAAGCACATAACTAAATATCATAGAAAATCCAAAATTCCTGATTTGAAACCGATTAATTCAAAATTTACAGTGAAGGTGGATGGGAATTCAATATAGATATTTTTATAGAAATGATTTTATATTTTTTTTATTCATACATATTGCAATTTTACAGAGTATAGTTTTCATTAAATAGGTTAAAAAATGTCGGTAGATGTATAGAGGAAGAAATGCATTTTTGATGAAATTCTTCAGAATCGATATATTTGAGATTGCCAAAAGAGAAATTAATCTCGTGTTTTGTATTTACAAAAACTGCATGAAAAATAGATGTGATCGTGGTAAGATAATCGGTTGATGTTTTGGCTGGTACAGAGTTTGTACTATTCTTGAATTTCCACTTTGTCATTTAAATCTTCCCATTGTACAATAACCAATTTCTCAAATACTTCAAAGTTACTTACTTAATGATGTGATGTAATTTATATAGTGCCTGTATACTAGTCATACTGCCAAAAAAGAATTTATGAATTAATAAGGTGTGAAGTGTGTAAAGCAAAATAAGTGCCTAATGAAGTATTCCTTATATTTGATAAATATATATTTATGCAACTGATAAGTTTTTCTTTCAAATATCAATACCCAAATCGCCACGAAAAGATTAATATTAACTATAAATTATTTCCTCGAAATTTTCATGAAATAGTACATCCCTGAAAAAGAAATACTCATTATTTGCACTATCTAGATCTCCATGTGAATTTTAATGAATCATTTGAGTGAAATAAAAGACGAATGTTTCCACAATTTTTAATCATTTTTGCATATTCAACAATTAAAAAACAATTACTTACTATTGATCTTACATTTTAATGAACAATAGAAGAATACATTTAATCACTTAATTATATTGTAGAAAATTTGTTTTGTTTCCTGATTGAGTATCTCTTCTAGTTACCTTCTCTTGTTTTCAGCACTTCTTCTAGTAAATTTTATTAAGGAAACATGATTTGGATAAGTGAAATAAATTTCTTAGTGCTTGAGCAGTGGCGGCTCGCCCTGTACAGCAACTGACGCACTTATTAACCTAAAATTGTTTGTAGAACAGAATAGAAATAATTATTACAACACCCCTTTATTTTTTTAAATTATTTATTGAAAATATAGTTTTTTCCCCAACAATATCCTTATTCACGACGATGTCCCTAACCAGTAAACGATCCCGTACACGTTATAGAACTGTAGGAATGCCGATCTGGTTCAACACATCTCGACCGCTTCTGAATGCTCTGTACCACTCATTCAATGAAATAATCATTATGTAACATTTTCACCGCTTTCCCACACGAAATTACATTCGCGATGCAAAATTTAAGACAGATTATTTGTGACAAAATGGACCACTGTGAACGAATTGAACCGGTGACGGTGCTAGCAAAAAATATTTGGACAATCCCTTCAAGCAGGCTTTCTTGATGATTAATTTCTTAATTGAATTGTATTTCCACCGAGCTGCCAAAGGGTTTAGTACATGCATAAAACTCAAACTGGAAAATACAGGTTAAAGGAAAATGAAGTTAATACTTATAGTTAGATTTATGACATTTGACAAATAAAATGTTTTCTTGACCAAGGTTAATCTACCCCAGTTTGTCAATTGTATGCGCCTATCAATAGGAACTTGATAGTTTTCAGGAAATGTGTTGAGATCAAAATATTATTATCTAGTTTTCCTTGTTTTAAAAGGATATTGTTTATCCCTGACTTCTACTCTATCATGAGATCTTTCTCTGGAATATGGGGATAGTTCCTGAAACAAAATATGGTTTTATTTGAAGTGATATCATATACCCCTAGCATATTTACTCTTGCTGATCTATGGTGCTTTTCTCTTGAATGTTGTGAAGATTCCATTATTTCCCCATTTGGGTGTTGTAGTATTTTGGCTGAAAAGGAATTTATCAATCTTTTTACATTACAACTGCTGAGACCTCAAATAATATTCATTAAATTTTATTTATTGAAGTTAGAACGGAAATACTTTTGCAGCAGAATTACAATATATTGCATTAAAGGTTATAGTTTGTGGACAGCTATTCCTATTCTGACTGAAGTGAAGAAAAATGCTCGGAAAAATATTATACTGAGACGTACCTCTATCTTCGTCTCGTCTTCTCTTGAGATCGGCTTGCTGTTGGGATTCATCTCCACGGTCCTTTGAATTAAAAAAAATATTATTCTCAATTGTTTCTGCAATAGAATTACAGAAATCTGAGATTCATAGAAACCCTGGTGCGTACAATGATAAGATTGTGTTTTGCATTTTCGTGCCGATCTGAAAATCGTTGTCCGCGTCATATTATTCTTGGTTAACACGTGACTTAAGATGGATAATAAGATAAACTCCACTTGCCGAAATTCACCAACAATCAAAAAAAACTAGTCACAAAATAGAAGCAACATTCTCATGACAACTCAAATAAAAAACGAAAACTATTTCAATTTGGGGAGCCACTAGAAAGACAGTTTCGTTCCAAAAATTATCAGGTATGAATGTCTACACCAGGGTTTGTATGCATCCCACAGTAACCAAAAAAACTTGGAAATCTTTGACATCAAGCAGATCTAGTGGCAAAAAGGGGGGAAAGAAATTGATGGTAGAGATTGAATATTGCCAACAAGAAAATCATAGGATGAAATCAAATCAAGAAAAACCACATCATAATCAGGATGAACAATATATCATTAAAGCCGAAAAATTAATATATCCCAATCTAACTTGAATTTGATATTATTCAGATATTCTCAATCTGGTGGAAAGCTTCATGAGAATAGATCAAATATGTAACAATGACATAATGAAGTAAATTTAAATTAAAAAAAAATCATATCTCCTGAACTAGAAATCTCCTGTTTGAATATCTTCAATGAAATGTCCGTTAATAAATTAAACAATGCCGATTGTCAAATTATCATAATTAATACAAAATATTCGCATGTTGGCATAAAAACTTGCTTTTATTTCGAGAACCTTAAAATTTAGGTATGGGATTATATCATATCGTTTAAAAAGAAATTTAATTCTCTTTCAATACATCTTATGCACTGGTCATTCCACTTTTATCGTTTTAGTATGTTTCGGAAATAAGCCTCGGATGTAGGACGACTTAGACATATTAGGAACGCATTTCATTATGTCGAGGCCACACCGATCGCTATGCTATGGACGCTACGTATGTTTTGTTCGGACATAGCGGACATAGCGTACCAGTGTCGGTGTGGCCGGGTACATTTAAAATACCGATGGCTAATTTTGAGATGCATCGCGAACATAGCGTACGTAGCGCTCGGTGTGGCCGCGACATTATACGTAAATGTTACACGGGATATTGGTAATTCATACCAAAAATTTCAGCTTTCTAGAATCCCAAATGCCGAATTAATGAATGTTCCGTGTGTTCCGTGAATTGAAGCTATGCAAAAGCAATAATTTACAGTTTATTCCATTTGGAATATACAATTTGTAAAATTTGTTAGTACTTATTTTTATATAGGTGGCAACACCGCAGCGATGAAAATATTTTAGATCGAAGGAGCAGTGATTTCTACCCAAAAACCAAATTTTCAATAAAATCGTATGTTCCGTTCTCCGTAAAAGTTCCGGGTACCATCGATCATGGATTATATATTTATATGTATAATATCTTCAATTATCACTATCCATGTAGTTTTATTATTTCGAACATTTAGTTTCGTATTGGCATCAACATTACTATGGTATGTAACATTCATAATCTCTAGTTGCGGACAGGGGCGGATTAACCAAGTGGGAGGCCCCTAGGCAGTGAAATTTTCGGGGCCCCTTTTCAATTCAATTTTTCCCGTAAACGGGGCACACGAGGTACGCGGGGCCCCTAGCTGATGCGGGGCCCCTAGGCAGTCGCCTCATCTGCCTAATGGCTAATCCGCCCCTGGTTGCGGACATTGGTAATATGTATGTACCATGTACACAATACTTCGGGATTAACGAACTTAAGAACGCATACCTAAAAAAAGAAAAAAAAACAACAAAATTATAAACCAAACCAGTTTCCACACTTTTGACGAATTACCTCTTTTTTGGCTGCCTCATCGGTAAGTTGATTGTCAAGCGATTCAACAAATTCAGAAAAGGTTTGAGTGGAAAATGTAAGTGGAAAACATATATTTTTTTATCCGAATAACACATTCTGATCGAGAGTATATGCCAAGTGATTCAAACTTGAATACCCGGCAGTTTGTGGCAGATTTTTTTTTACTATGCGGTGGTCACAAAATGGTGGACCGCGGTCCGTTGTGCGCCCTGTGAGTACATCAGGCTTATGTCTTCTGGACCGCGTCTGTGTTTTGAAACGGGAGCTTCAAGTTCTGTTTCCCCTTTTTCGTGATGGCCCCGAAAAAAGCTAGATCTTCCAACATCAAAAATTATCCATTGCTCTTCGGACAGCACATGGTTACTCACTCTTTTTCGGCCCAGTTTCCGCTCTTTCCTCAATTCCCTCTCCTCTTCAGTCAGTTTATCCCTTTTCTCTTTCACCTTGACCGTCCTTTCTTTCTTCTCGACCTTTTCTCCGACATAATCGAACTGTTGATGCTGGACTTTGGACCGTTCTTCGTGTTTTGAGCTCTGTAGACACACAATCGGTTGTTTGACATTAGATGCCGAAGGGCGTGGCTTGAAGATGGCGGCAGCCTCTACTTCAATCTGCTGCCGCTCTTGCAACTAATAGTGTTACAACAATAAATAGGTTAAAACCTGTGAACTGATTACTCGAACAATTTCACGACGGATCTTTTTTAAAACGAAATGTTGAATATTAATTGATTAATATACATAAAGTTGAACATTTACAAAATTCTCTAAATGCAAAGTGAAATAAATGGACATTATTGATAATTATTTACAATTAGCAAGTTTTTGTCCATACAAAAGGTTAACATTGCATATACATGTTTTCTGTATTCAAATTTACTACACTGAATGAATAACCTAATGTATAAAATTAAAATTATATGTACAGCAGGTAATGATATGAACACTTTTCATTTTTGGATTTGAAATATCTAACCAAATAAATAAATATCGCATGTGTTCAGTTCTTATACTTATTTGTTTTAACGTTCAACAAAAGAAAATGGTACTGATTATACAATGAACATCAAGATTGTGAATTGCTGAATCTATACCCAAGCGAACAAACATATGTTTATAGAATATTGATCTTTCCTCTGGTCTTCAGAGTTTTATCGAACAGAGGCGTGAAGAATATGAAATGAAACGAATTGCAACAGTTCTTTAGGAGTAAGGTTATGTAAGATGGATGTATGAGCTGGTAACATCGAGAATAGCTAAGACGCAAACATCGAAACAAATCTAGGAGGAGTAATGTCTCCTCTTTTTTGGAAGCCCAATAGTCGGTGAGTTAACTCAAAGACCAAACGAGCTTGACTTCAAATGGATAGTCTATGATGGTGACATAGTCAATCCCTATGCTATGAAGGATAACAATGATTGCTAGTTTCGTAATTCTATTATACTCCACTGTACACATATATATGGTTTGTACAGACAGAACGAGCAAACCTTTGCTACTTGGTTTTGAACCTAAACATCTCCACGATTGACTGACTGACATCCCATGTCTAGCCAATTAACTCTATAGTCGGACCAGAAACGAGTTCTATGATGAAAACTCTAATTTCTATGGATATCTAAAAGTTTCCGTAGTGTCTTATTGACATTGAAATTTGAGAATAACAAAAAAGTCTTGCCAAAGATGAGGAAAAAGAATACACAACTAGAAGCCGATAGACGACTGCTTCAATACGAAGATTACGAAGACTACCTGGACAGCTTCATAACGATTCAAGACAGATGTTTCCTACAAAACTTATATGTATGCAGGAAGTTTTCAGAACTGGGGTACAGAAATTGGGGAGAAACCCTATCTAAAGATGCCTTCGTAAGACGGTACGAAGCCGTCATGCGATACGTGCACCCGGAGTTTATTCCTTACGTGTTAGTAAGCGAAAAAACGCCTTGTCCTGATGAAATACACAAGCAACTAGCCAAAAGGGAACGTCCAAACAGATTAGGGATAATGTCAACCATCATATACATCAGGCACGAAACTGAAACTGGACATGAAATTTCTGGGTATATAGATTATAGCGAACGGATAGAAAGTGAAAATTGGAGAGGATTCTTTCAAGGTGAGTTCATGGTGGATCAGAATGGTCCCATACATGCAATTCATCTTTGGCTCGTTCGATAGTATGTTTTTGCAAATTAATAAAAGTATATTCTTTTCCACCATAAGGAATTCTAGGGAAAACAGCATTGCCACACCTGACTTCTGTTTAGTAGACCTCACAAGAACCAAAATGTTTTGCTGAATAAGCAAAATTAGTCTGCGATTGATGGTTGACCAAGCATAGAACAATGCAAAAGTAATGAGGGACCAATAGCAGCTCACAAAGTCGAACTTGTGAACTTTAGTAGGGCGCATGCCATTTCCACGTAAAGCATGCAAATTTTCACGATTAAAAACAGAATTTTCATTTCATTATATCATTCAAAAGTTCGTTATTTCTTTCGTCAATATTATTCCTTTCAATTCAAAACTGAAAACATGTCTTAGGATTGCCGCTACACCATCATTCAGAATGTATGTCGCCCCTGTACATCCTGTGGTTGTCGAATATTTGGAAATACATCAGTCAATTCAACAGTATTGACATTACAAGATACATAGTCAGAATGTGTTAAGACTTCTGCAAAATATCGAATAAAACAGAAATACTGTTTTTCAATTTCAGGAAAAAAACTGATATTTCCAAATACCAAAGACCTGGGATACTATCATTGGAAATTTGGAAGATCATGCAGCAACGATTCAGTCAATTACAAAATATTTTCCGATCCCTATAATGGTTTACGGTTTCAAAATAGATTTGATAGGAAGTTCGTTAACGTCAATCCGCTTTTACATCCTGGTGAGAATACAATGAGGATAAGAGTGAAGTCCAATTTATATAAACATGTTATTCTTTTTGACCATTTAGTCCGTCAGAGAGTATAGTCGGACTACTGCATGTTATAAAAAGTGATACCTAACAATTCCTAATGTATATATTATTTAATGTACACGAAAATTATTTATTTTAAATTATAAAAAATATTCGATGAATAAAATATTTACAAGAATTCTGATGATTAAGAAAAAAATTGAAGAATGTATGAAGTAAAAGTTAAAAAACACAAGACGTACTGTTCTTCCTGTTTTTCTCTAAATCTTACTGAAATAATAATTTTTATAAATTTTGTTGTTTTGTTTCAGAGTGTTTCTTTCTTCATAACATTCATGAGATGCATTTCTCTTTTGATACTGATCTATTACTGAAATGCAATAGGAAAATCATAGAAAATTAAAGGAATATAACAATTACAAATTGCATTTAAAATAAAATATTTGAATTTAATTAAGGGCTTAGTTTGTCAGCAACTTCGATTGAATTTTCACACAGAGATAAAAAGTGATGTGTGAAAGCATAAGAAATGTTGAATGCTTGAATAATGTTTCAGAATTTTGAAATGCTGAAGCAAATGAATACTGCAGCGTTCTTGACCAAAAAAAAATTATTTTGTTCAATTAATTGATTTTTTTTGAGTAGAGGGGGCAAACTCAATATATTTCTTCAATACTCACCAGACTGGCCAGAATAAAAATTCACAATGGAAGATTGGGCTTATGGGAAACAAACACTTGGGAAGTCCAAACACAAAAGTTTCTAGACCGTGAATTATCTGCTCAAGGTAGGAAAAGCAGAAGACTATCATCGATGATTAAGCAGACTTTACATTCAGGCATCATACTCAGAAGAAGAACAATCACCAAATTTTGCCGCCGATTCTCTGATGCAACTCTCACTCTTCGTCAACATTTTCCATTTATTCTAATATCCATCATTCTTACTTGGCTTTCGAATTATCCATTTATCTCAGGTGTGCAGTAAAAGAATAATCTTTGTGTGGAATATAATAATCCAACCACTTATATTCTTCATTCAATATATTCATTTCCATTGTTTTCCAATCTTCATCATTGTAACTTGTCTCTCTCATTATTCAGTGATTTTTAGGAAATCATCACTGCATAATCTTTGTGTTTTACTTGCATCATCTCAACCATTGAATTCTCAGATATATGAAATCAAAAATATCCACTTGGTAAACAGCTTCTCTCACTCCACAGGTTTTGATTTTTTCTCAGTACCGACTCATGATATTCACTTGCATTAATTTCTCCAAATAACATTTTTCTTCCAAATATTTCCCCAAAAATCTGCTCATCAGTTTGAAGAAGATGTCCACAGAAGAATTGAAAATAGGATCAAATTTCAAAATAAAAATATCAAGTAGTATTTTTCATCTCAGTTTGTCAAGTATCTTAATTGAATAATATCGTAATTAATCATCATTAGATGTATCTCGAAGTCGGTATATTTCCATCCGCTCTTCCATAATGCTCCAAAAAAGGGGGAAAAATCAGGAAATTTGAACTGCCACATCAATTACAAAGTTACGTTCATCAATAATAAAGGTGATCGATAAACCATATCGAGGGGAAATAGAGGATTGTATTCAAAAGTTGTTTTGTCAATAACAATGGGGCTTCATCAATTATCTGGATTTGCTATTTACATCTTATTGTGCAGGGGAAATTTGGGGATCGAAGTCCAAAATGCTCCTCAGTTGAAATAAAAGAAATTCTGGAAGCTCTTCCCATAAAATACATTTGTATGTAAACCATGGCAACTAAGAACTCTCTTCTTAAACCAACATAGCTCCAACAAAAATCATCTTCTTCAGATGAATAAAAACAAATCGTTCATTCTCGGAAGTGTCCACACTTTTTTTTTAATTAAAACACTGATTCGATAACAAAACACAGCCCAACCTTCCAGAGGATTCACTTTAAGACATCACTGGAGATAACCCCATGTATGGATGAGTCCCTGAAATCTGCACCGATGCTAAGTGACCTCGATACTAACCTTGGAAGATCCATCCAATTTTCTCCTTTTAGCTTCTGGAAAAAAGTAAGAAAATAATTTCGTATACATAAATATATTTATGGAAATGGATGTTGAGGTATGTGGTAATGAAAATTCAGAAGACGAGTTTTCGAAATCCGGAAAATTCCACTCCGAGCAGGAATCGAACCTGCGCCTTTGATTGCCCGTCAGTTGCTCTATCCTCTAAGCTATCAATGATTTTTTTCTGCAATTCGAGGTTAGAATTTTGCTATTCGATCAAAATTCCAACTAATCGAAAAAGTTTGAACAATCCAGAATTTGTGTTATCCTGCCAACTAGGGTGTTTGTCGACGCAGGGTGGAAGATAAATGGGGTACTAAGATTAATGACAGTGAATTAGTTCCCGCGCAAACAGTGTGTCGAGGACTCGCCCTGTATGAATGACTTACCTCTGTCAGCATCGGTATCCTGAGAATGTCGGCTCATGCTAGCTGATCCATTACTTCCAACGGCTATATCTCTGTCATCCCTGTAGTAATGAGGTGCTCCCCTATCGTCATAATAGCGTTCTACTGATCTCTCATTGGAATATTTCGTTTCTTCTTTGGGACCTGCATCTTGATATCTTTCTCTCTCCTCCTTCAAGATAATTTACAATTATTTCTGTTTTAAATTCTCAAGATGAAAACACTTACTCTGTATTGCCATTCATCTTGCTTCAACAGCTTTTCTTCTTTTCTTTCCCTTCGTTTTTCCCTCTCTCTTTCTTTTTCCCCATCATCTCTCTGTTTGTCTTGATTTCTATGTTTTTCCCTTGTTTCTTCTTTATAAACTTTTTCTATTTTATCTTTTGACCTACAAAATATTGAGTTCGATTCAAAAAGTAAAATAAATTGAGCAATGAAATTTACCCATTCTGCTCAGGGCTCTGAGTTTTCACCACTGTTTTAATTTCGTCCACTTGTTTGCTTGATTTCTTCTCATTCTTTTCCTTATCATCTGGAAAGGAATGAATTGATAAAATTCCACATTAATGAATATGATTAATTTTCCTTACCTTTGGAATCACCATTGTGTTTTGTACTAGAAGTTGATGCTTTTTGATCGTGTTGTAATTTTGAGACCTGCAACAGAAAATTAAATAGAACATATTGAAATGAAAAAATCATGAGGAACAAATTTTATTTGAGAGAAAAATATTTAACAATTACCTTCTCAATTATGATATGGAAATCGCCTTCTTTGACCATATTACCGCTAGCGATTCTCTGTTTCAGCAATGCTAAATAGCTACTGGATAAAGTGAACAAATCTTGTCGGTTATTTTTCTCTTCATCCCTCACTTTCTCAATTCTTTTCTCAACAAATTGACTCAACTTGATTAAAACAGGGAAATAATTGATTATTTTAATCAGTATGATCAGTGCATTCCTGATTTGTATATAATCCTTGGATTCTAAGCAAGTGACCATCGCCTTCGCAAGTTTATAATGCCATTTGTGGCATACATGTCTGTAGTTTTCATAGCCAACATTATCCATGTTGTCTGCATGTTGATTACTGACCCTGAATTTAGTCACAAATCCCGGATAATTAGCGCATTCCTTTTCGAACACGTCTTTAGATTTGTGCCAACGCATGACCGTTTCCAACATTGCATATAAAAATCTACCATACCTCATGGCTTCATTTTCGGTACATGAAGTGACAGAATAGGTTATATCACAGAAAAGCTATAAATAAAATCAAAACTATAGTAAAACATATATAAATACGTAAATACCCTGTATAATGTAACAGATATGTCAAAAGCGGAGTAGAAATCATTGGATAAATCTTCAGTTTCATAAAGGGTAGAATAAATAGAAAGATTTGAATTGAAGGAGATCACATAAAAAATATTAAGTCAATAATAAAAAATACTTACTCGATCGTAGCAAAGGAGGGTAGAAAAATTTGGAGTTTTCAGCATATGAATAACATGTACAAATTTCGCACAATATAATGCATCAATAGCTGTAAACGTACATCTAGGGAAGAGGCACAACTGAAGAAATCGGGTGATTGTTTCATTTTTTGCGGTTTTAGCAGTTTTTGAAACAAACCAGTGGTCTTTTTCTTGTTTCAATCTATACATAACTTTATCTACATGTTCTGATTGTTTTTTCTTCTCATCCTGAAGTTTCTCTATCAATGTTGCATGTCTCTCCTGTTCCTTTTTACCCTTGTTGCTATTCGAATCGAGAACAGAGAGACTCTGTTGTTTCAATTTGTTTACCACTTCAGTGTATGTATCCTCAGGAATGCATAAGTCGTACATTGTTAAAGACCAAAAGGTTGCCAAAAATTGTGTTGAAATATCTTCCCATATTTTTATGGGATGAAGTGGGATAAGGGATTTATGAACAGGTTGCATAACCTCATTTACAGCTTCAAAATATTTCTGATGTTTTACACTTGTGGAAAGTTTCTTATAATTTGCGTCTGCTTTCCTGAGTTGATCATATTTTATCTGAAATAATATTCGTAAACCACTATAAAAATATATGCTGTTTTTGAACTAAATGCGGTGTTTCACATATACCATTCACATAGCCATGTAAAGGAGATTGCTTATTATTTACTTCGTTTTTGAAGCAAAAGCGAAATACATGGTATTAAATATTAAGTACTCACATTAATCTCATGATTGAACATAGGTCTGGCGAGAAAGAAGGCCACTTCATTTGGGATATGATAATTCACCAGCATACTTTGGATGCTAGGTAACTTATTGACATATTCATCTACAGACATTGTAGACCCTAGGAAATTGCCAAACTGCACCAGTGTGTCCTGGCATTGATCAGAAAGCTTCCCAACCAATTTCAAATGACTCTGCTGAGTCTCTTTGTAGACGACACAATATTTTTGTTGAGCCATCAATAAACAAAGCGACACTGCCAAGTTCTGATCCGCCATTGCTTCTTTGAGACGGAGCGATGATTTTTTCGTGTTTCTCACTTGACCAAAATATCCAGCCTATAACATGTGACGGATATTTGTGAGAAAACATAAATAAAATCTCAACATACCTCTGCTCTCAATAGCTCTCCTCCAGCCATGGCACTCAGCTGATCTATGGTAAGATCTTCTGCAGATTCAATACCAGCCATCTTTTGTACAACTTCTTTTAAAATAAGTAAATCCAGACTGAAATACATTTAAGAATAATCAGTAAAAATATAATAGTAATTGTCTCATGATGTATGAGCTGAAAGATCATTATATTCATTACCTTTTTTGAGCTTTGAGTTGATTAGCCACATACTGCAACAATCCCGATAATTCTATGTTATACTTCTTGTAAATGGCCCCACAAAAACTGGACAAACTCTGAAGCCATGTCGAGATAGAAGTGCTGTCATGTTTGACACGTTTCTTGTCGGCATTCGCTAAGCACTCTATTAAGCAATAACCCAACACATCGTAGGATAAACTTGTCAAGTATTTCAAAGAATCCACCACCGGATGGATGAGATTATTGTAAACTTGGATTTGTAAAAGCACATAGTCAAATAAAAAACCAGGTGAGCAATGAGTTAATTTTCCTATTGATCTCCCAACTGGCTTTACATTTTCTTTGCTTACTCTTTTCATTATGTTCTTTATTTGTTTTTCAGAATCACCTCGTTTTCTCAACAGCTCAGGATAGATTATATATGTATCGTTTTTCCATCTGTTGTAAAGGCAATATCTTATTTGATATGGGTACAGTTTCAATAAGGTCCATATCTCTTCAGCTATGCAACAATTGCAGTCTAAATACGATAATGAAGGTAAAATCGTTATATCCAGTAACGTCAAAATGTCATAATAGAGTGCTTTATCTTCTGGAGCTGCACTTTTAGCGTTTTCAATACCATAAGAACCCAGTATAGATTTAGCTAACCTGATCACTTTGCACATGAGAACTGTATCATAACGCAAGGATGGTGCTAGGGTGAAAAGCATCGGAAAAGCATTATGACGAAGATCTTCAAATGTCTGGGCTGCCTTCGGAGCTTTAGCATTTTTATGCGGAGCAATATGCTTTCCTTTGAATTTCAAACCTAGTTTCCAATTTCTAGAATAGGAATAGTTACATTAAATTTGAAAGAGGCATCACTCAAAGATTCCATATAAAAGGGTTTCATTTTGGAAAGGACTGCTATATTCTGACCAGTATAGTCCTCCAACTTTTTGCGGATATCTTGTCAAAACAGCAAGTGAAACTAATTTTTGGAATTGGTAGAACAATAATTATCAAATTACAGAATCATGCATGACCTGTTCGAGCGATGAGAGCCTTCATCATTCAAAATTTCATTTATGGAGTATTATTGCAGGGTTTTTCGAAGACGAGTCTTTTATTTCCGAATCGACGATGTCACTGAATCGAGTAGCGTATTAACAGCCTTAGCTCCACCCCGTCCACGCCTCCTGTGGAGTTAAGGCTATAAATACGCTGATTAATCCAGTGACATAGTCAAGAACTATCAATCCTCTGGTTACAACATCATACCATAACTCTGAAAATGCCTACCGTAGATGTAGGGGAAATTACTAATAGACCACGGCAAAAAAGCCAGGGAAGTAACTCAATTTTCTAAAAATTAGGTACTTTGTAAAAACAGTCAAGAAATAAGGCAATCCAAACCACGTGATAATTCCACCACTGTTAACCTCAAAACGTATCTGACAGGTCGCTGGTTAGCAATAAATATGAGGAATTTCATTGTTTTATGCATTTCATGAGAGAATGAGCGAGCTTTTAAGATTTGTAATATCTAAAAAATAAATCCTGAAGCAGGACTAACGAAGAGAATTTTACTCAACTGTATGACCACAACTTTGAGTATTGGGAGCCCGGAGAGATTGTAGAGGAAGTATTGGGGAATGAAGATTTTTCATAGCACTGCAACCGGTAACTGCTTTATCTTTTTATATGATATGAAATTCAAATATTCATCAGTTTTACATTTAACATGAACTGAATACTGCTTATGTCAGTGTATACGAAGAAATATTCACCTTAGTTTCTCATATTTGATTTTGTCATGTCTCAATGACTGCTGAACAAATTTCCCTTCTTTTCCTGGTAAATCACTTAATGAGTAGATAATACACCAAGTTGCACACACTGAGTGTTCCAAAATATTCAAGAAAATCCTCTTAATTCGAACTACTTGCACATCCAACTTTGGCACACATTTATGGCATTTTTTTATTGAATCTTAATTAATTTAAATAATTTTCACAGGTCTGATATTCCTAAGAGTAAGATCTATTAGAAATATCGAAAAAACGTTTACATAAAACAATTTCTCAAGCAAATGAACGATTTGAATGTCTACATAAAAAGCTAAAATCCCATTGTTTGACCAAACCTGTCAAAAATTTTTGACAGGTCGTTGGATCGCCTAATTTCTCTCCAAACATAACCTATTGCGCAAAAAAAATAGCGCCAAGATCGTAAAATATTGCAGATTTTTCAGGTACTAGACCAAAAACTATCAATAGTGTCGTACATATCTACAATTTTTGGTCACGATTTGGAGTTAGATTTTATATGCACCTATTATCAGGGGAATAGAACTCCTCGAATCAAACATTTCCTGAAGAAATCCTTACAAAACTTAATGATAATGGATGATAATTCACTGGATGTTTGAAGAGGCGAATTTTGAATACCAGTTAAGTATTGAAGTGCTTCATTTCCAATTCTGAACAAAACAATATAGTTTATTTATTCATTGTGAGAGAACGTGAAATTTGATTCTGTTTTCTGATAATGAAAATCACACATGATCTAGGATCTAACCAGTATCTTGACGACTTCTACCTTGTTAAAAATAGACTCACCTTCAAAAACACCCTGAATATTTTTCACCATAAGGATAAGGAAATCTTCCAGTAAAGTGCAAAAATAGCAAGCCTTCAAAATGAAACCTCTTCCTAAAGAACTCCACTTACTCTCTGTAAACTGGTTCAATCACATAATGCAATAAGTTGCACAGTGCCAAAGCTATAGGTTCAAAACCTACAGCATAGTGTTCTGGTAAATGATTTATCAAGATTTTTGCATTTTCCCAATCTCCTATGAGAAGCAGGGCTTCACACAAGCCCAGTTTCTGATTAGATTTGAACTTTTCAATAGGGTTCTCTGGTTCTTCCGGAGTTTCTTCTTTGTCTGTTTTATTAACTGATATTACCTGCAATTTCCTGAAATATTCTTTGGCTTCCCTCATATTTTTTTCGCATTCTTTTTGCATAACCTTATCGTCTGGTGTTAACTGTAAAAGTATGACAATCTTGTTCTAAATACCCAACTGAACAAATAAAATGAATGATGAAAACATGAAGAACAGAACTTTCAAGACAACTTCGAACCAAAATTTTGATCAAGTTCACAAGGACGATGTTATTTTCATATTACAAAGAGATCAGATCGTGAAAACCAAAAACCATGTTTGTTTCACTCACCCAGGGATATATATCATCCAAAGATATGATAGAGTTCTGTAATAATTGAGCTGTAAGCAAATGCAGACTCTTTGGGACGCCATTCTCACTATTCCTGAGAAAATTGTATTTTGATCCTAAAACTTCACTTATGATTTTTGGATCATTCATATAAGATTTTATGAGTGGAATAAATATATGTGCATCATTTGGTTTATTTTCAAAACTCTCCAAGATGATATCTAATACCCTGTTTGGATCCAAATTGAAACAACCTATAACAAGTTATATTAATATCTACAAGTCCTAGTCCTAGTAAAACTTACCAATGAGAGATTGAACAATCCCTAAAATTCTTTCATTGTTAGTTGATTCGCCAAATTCTTGATTCAGCTCTGTTATAAGTTTTGAAAATCCCTCACATTCTTCACGGAAAAGATTGAATTTTTTCTGCTTGTAACTACAAAAAAAATATCTCAACATTTTTATACTTCATAATTAAAATTTGATTTCTGTCAGTTAAATTCAAAACTTCCATAAAACAATACTAATGAAAGTAGTCTATTTCAACATATAATCTCAGCTTCCATAAAATAGCATTTATTTTTAACTTCCATAAAATGCTTGTTAGAAATATGTGAAGCTTGAAAGTTTATAGTAACGAAAATACTCACTAAAGCTTAGTCTTAACTTTGATAAATTTTGAATAGAATGCTCTATTTTTTAAAATACCAACTTCTTGTAGAGTATCGATCTCTAGTCTTTCCTTCAATAACTTGTCAGATACAAACTGAAAAATATTTTTTTCAAACATTTATCCAAATTGAATCTAAATATATTTCACTTACCTTTTCACATTCTCTGATAATGTAACAAAAAATATTTCTCTCTTTGGATTCCTCCGATGTGTTATCAATTTGTGCTGATGAAGCATCAGCTATGTTCAAAACATCTAGTATAATAGAAGGTATGTCATTATGAAGGACCTAAACAACAAAATCATTTCCATATAAAAAACTTGTCTCATGAAAGAAGGTTGCAGTTAGATAAAATTAGCATTTACCACTAATTCCTGTAACACAGAAACAACAGATTCTTTTTTGATAATTCCTTCCAGACCTTTTTCGATAAGTGTATTTATGTAATACGTTATTTCAGTGAGCTTTCCATGTTTGTCAAATAACGGACTTCGCGTATCGTCCTTAACTAACTGGATACAAAGTTTAGTACTGAAAGAAATGTTAATTTTAATATTTCGTGAACCGCATCATTAACTTTGAATTAAAAGAATGATATTGTTTTTGGAAAGTACATAATTCCAATATTTGAGCATTCGAAAATGACAAGCAAGTTATAATTTTATTGCTGTAAATAGTAATTTATTTGTATGAAAAAAAAAATGTCATTGGCCTTACAATTCGTTTTTGCCCCCTTTTTCCCAATTTTTCCAAATTTCTTCGTTTACACCATCCATCTTTCAATAAAACAGCATTCAGCAATTGACAATTGAAAGCACAGAATTCACAGAAATAGAATGACAACTAATCTTCTATGATTCAAACTGAAGCCACAGAACAATGGAGCATAGAAAAAAAACCAGGTTTTCACGAAGCTTCCCACACTGACGTGAAAACGCCTCCATGAAAGCAAAGAGGAGTCTTTGTTTATAGTACGTAAGACCACTATCCGGGTGATTGCATCATTGATTTTTCGACCAAATAATACTCCCCCATCGAAAAACCAATAATCCCATCACATGGATATTTTTTAATCCCATTCGGAATTTCACGAGCGTGGCAGGCACCGTGAAAACCCGGCTTTAGAGTGACGTCTATTATATGTTCTGTGGTCAGAACCAATGTGGTCTTGTATTCAAACAAAATATTTTAAAACTAAAATGGAAATAACTTCATCAAACAAATTCAGCTCCGCATGTAGTTCGTATAGGTCATTCTCAATTCATTCAAAATTTCATCTCGATCGAATCCGTAGTTTTCAAGAAAACAACATTTCGGACGATTGTCAAATTTCTCCCAATGAAGAACTCGACTTCGGCTTTCGAGATGTGAACCTTCCCTTACCAGCAGCCTTAAGTTTCTAGTTTTTTCCGTTCATCAATTCATCATGTTTACGGCCGGACACAACAGAATATGAGCACCGATTCGTAATAATTGCGGCTAACGTTATTGTTTTACACTATTCGCGGCTAAAAATTCGAAAAAATACAGACATAAATAAATAATATACCCTTGTATAAGTAGAAAAAATGCTGAAAAAAACGCACCTGTATTAGCAAGTGGGAAAAGCAATGTAGAAAGAAAAACATTGGAAAAGTCAGCATATTTTTATTTCCACTTTAAAATTATCTACAATTTGAAAACAAATTATAAAAAATATCTGGTTCTCTCAAATTTCTATAATTTTGAGATTTTTTTCCGTTTAATTGGTAAAAATATTCGTTTGAAAATCAAAAATTCTTCTCTCAACAATCACAATACCACTTGAAATCCTTCACTTTCCATCTGGCAACAAAATATAAATATACATAAATAAAATAGTGTTTCAAAATGCATAAACAAAATGATTTAGGATAATTTCCTTACATTTCCAAACTGACATTGAATTATATCGTTTCTGTATCTACAAAAAAGAAATACTTTGATGAGTGAACCCAGAAACTAGTTACAGTCGCAATGATCACAAACTCTTACAGGAAAATCCCATCCACGCAACGGAACAGGTTTCCGTTGCAGGGAGCAATTATCGCATACTCCTTTACCACATTCCCTACAATGATGTAATAACAATTGAGGACCAAACTCACGATTACAATTACTGCAATTTATGCACTGGTCATCGGGTGTCCAGTATAAAGGTCGAGCCATGCTCTTCATCAATCCTTTTGGAACATCAAGAATAGACTTGACAGTCTGCATTGAACTTATAAATGTTTCACCCAGCTGCCTGGCTATAATATCATTGGAGGAGGACGATGATAATCCCTCTTGTGACGATTCTGGAGAGTTTAATTTCGAATAACATTCGTCACAAACTCTGACTGGACTGGCCCAACCTTGTGCTGGCACAGGCGTCCTTTTCAATGAGCACGGATCGCAAAATCCTTCTCCACATAATCGGCAGTGGTGTTTTTGCGAGAGAGAATCAAAAGAAGTTTTACAATTGTAACATTCCTAAAAATAATCGAAAAATATTTGAATGCAGAGACTTCCAACAATAATAAATTGTTGTTGTTAGAGAAAAAGTCACCTTTATTTCTTCATCTGGTTTCCAATAGCTTGGATTAATTTGATTAGCTACCCATTGTGAAACCATTCTGGTAGGTTGCGATCCTATATTAGCAACTGTGTCAGAAATACTTGCAACACTATCCACAAATTTTTGCGCTGCATTTTGAGAACCCAAAAGGGTGCTATCCTGAAAGTAATATTTATCCTACAAAAAAGGGGTATCTTCAGTATTCCAAATTACTTGGAAAATACTGAGGCTTGCAGATATTTATCACTCATCCATTTCATTTTTTAATTCCCTCTTGATAATACAGAACATTAAATTTCATCAAATCATACTACCAAACCTGTGTCACATTGGCAACGTCTCTGAGAATTATTTGTGACTTTCACAAGAGCCAACCTGTGTCAGTTTTAAGTGAAAAAACTCGATAAACCTAAATCTTAGCCAACCAGGATACTTTATAAAAGTTAATGGAGTATATTTCATCAAATTCATTTACACTTAACACAGTATTCTTGAATCACTATCAATTTTGGTCACTACCACCTAACCCAAATGACATGCATTCTCAAAAGAAAGCCCTCTCTAACAGAATAAATATCTCCAAGCTTTCACAGAATCATAAAAAGAAATAGTCACCCCTGGCCAGATATGCACCACCTCTGGGATAACCGCACTTTCCTCAGGATCCTTATTGCCATACCAATGTTGTCTGCTCCTAAAAATCTCACCGCACTTCTTGCAGGTGATCACATAACCAGACCAAACATAATTGAACAAGCTCGACCATGAGCTTTCCGTTTCAGAAGTGTAGCTGGGTGTTACTATGGTTCTCTCCCCTTTCATATAACATTTCTAAAATTCACTCATTGACAATAACTGATTCAATTCAACATCCTCGGTATTTATTCAATTTTGACTGAAAACAAAATTTGGAAGAGGCAAGGCAACAAGATTCGTTCTTAATTTTGTGATCTTTAACAAGAAATTAAAATTTGTTTTGTCAACTGAATTACTTAAACCGTTTATAATGAATTACTGAAATTTTCATCTCAAATATACTCACCTTACAAAGATAAATGCAATTTTGGAACTGATGTTGGAATTCACATTTTTTTGGAGTAGAATGTGGTTCACCGTCATCTTTATGGCCAGTAGATAAAGTACAACTGTTATGACATGATACACATTTATCTTGGCAAGTAAAGAATGCAGGAAGATATTGATCAGGCTGAGATTCAGTTAATTTGTTTTGAAACTTTTGATTCAAACACTAAAAGAAATGAGGTGCATTAGAAAATAATGTTGTACTTCTTCCGTTTAAAAAGCAATAATACACAATAATGGTACCTCTGTGGATACAAAAAATGTGATTTTTTTAGGGTTTCATTTAAGCATGATTTTCCAAAAAGATTTTATACTCAACATCCGGATATGTCCTGGAAAGTTGATGATTCACTGTATTAATAATATTGACCATTTCAAATCAGTATAAGTTTTATCTGCAGAGGTAGAATACAAGCAAAACTCAGTGACCACGTTCAATAGAACACAAAGAATATTTGAGTTTCAAAGGGAAGGAACCTTTTGATACAAAACTCAAAATCTATAGCATGATTGTGTCACTTCTTTGAGAGATAGATGCATCTATTTTGAGAGATGATTAAAAATTCACCATGCCTGAAATGAAAGTTTTCCACAAATTTCTTATAATTCAAGTATCTTGATCATGGATTTCAGTGAAAAATCATCCACGGTGATGCATAATTTCTTACTGTTTATCTTAGAAAGATTCCTTCAAATGAAACAATTTTTACAATTCACTTTGACATAATCTCTCATGGGGACCTTAAATTATAACAAAAAAAAATGGTACCTTAATAGTCAAGTAAATATATTTGGCTTCTCTTGGTGACCTTATTTCTGTACTCTCCAGTTCTTTAAGAACGGCAACACGAAGTCTTTTGTATGATGTAGGTCCATCTTTATTCCTTACTCCTATATATTTGATGGAACTGTATGAATCATATTCAAGCCTCAAATCTTGAAAATTTATCCTTATTATATCTTCTGCAGATTGAGTTACGCTTGCGCTATATTCAAGGGTTTCTGTGAACCTTGTTTCATGAAATATGATAAGACTAGGTCCTAAAGAAACAGACATATCAATATCATTCTTTTCTCTGAACTTCTGAAAAGCACGGCTGAAATACGATTTATAAGCCTTGGAAGCATTTCCTAAGAAAGAATACATATCCCTTTGTAGCCTTTCAGTTCTTGTCCTATAAATAACAATATCAGAAACTGCCAAAACTTTGAGTAGCAGTCTCAATCTTTGTTGTTCTTTTTTTGAAATACCAAGTAACCCTTCGGTGTCCAGAAATAATACATTCAATTCAGGGTTGAATTTAGCCCAAACTCCTATTGTACAGGAAGTCTGAGATGGAGACGTTTGGAAAATATTTTCACCATTGAAGAATGTATGGTTCAATGTATGTGACTTCCCTTCACCTGTATTTCCAAATATCGAGACCACTTTTATTTTTTTTCCTTTCTTGATTTCTAATTCATTCAGAAATCTTTCTTCTGATGAAATGAGAAGTTCTTCATTATCGTTGAGGAAGTGGACACTGTTGCATTCACTTTGAGGAGTATCATTGATATCATGAAGAAGAGATAGAGAATCTAAATCTTCTGAGAAGTTGGGCTTATCACTAGTCATTCTCTCTGGAATGTTCAATTCAGTTGGATCCAATGAATTCAATATGCAAGGAGATTTGTTGTAATTATACTTCAAAGCTTTGTTAGCCAGTGACCTGTCCATTTTACATGAATTGGCTGCAGTGAGATTTAAATGTGTAACTGAAAATGTAATGAAAATTACTCAAGATCAATATGAACAAAGGAAAGTCAATTGAGAAAAATATTCATGCATTTTAGTACAATTATTTATGCTACCTGAGTCAGTGGTCTCATTCCTGAAATTAGGGAATGTATTTTTTTTGTGGAATTATAGGGCATTTTCGTTTCGACTGTGCGAGTGGCACCAAGGAAATCCAACTGCCTGTTATTTTTCAAGTGCAAGTCACACTGTCAAAACAAAAGCAGCAATAGAGTCTTTACTTTGAGGGTGGAATTCATTGATGGTTACTATGAATTCCACCATATTACCTTCCCCAATTGCATGAACACGACTTAATTGAAACCACCGAACTACTGATACTGAAATTAAAAAATTTATTTACTGAGAGTCAACATGATGAAATAATACAAAGAAATCAGGTTGTAAAACTTTTGTTTCTACTTCGAATATCTTTTTTGTAGGTACTTCGACAGGAAACAGAAATGGTATCAAGTACAGTCATGAATACACATTATAATGTTAATTATGTAGAATTTTCAAGATATTCATAAAGATCTATGATTAATAGTTTAAATACCTGTGAAAAAATTTTCACATTATTGAACTTTTAGTTAGATACGGTCACAAATTATAATGATAGAACAATCAGGCAATTGTAAACACTAGAAAAATAACAAGAATTAGTGGAGAGAAAGATAAATAAGAATACCATTCAAATAATGCGTCATGCTAATTTGTAGGTTACTAAATGAAGCTGTTCAATATTTATATTATTAATAGACCTCACTATGGCAGAGTATGAAGATTTAAAAATAATTGATGATACTTATAGTTTCTCATTCATCAATTTCAGTTCACTTTTACGTTTGGCCGATACTTATGTGAAATTTGAATAAATATTTACAAACAAGCCCAGCTGTTTACGAGATAATAAAAACATGTAGGTTGCCAAACAAAGCAATGGATCAAATAAGTACAAAACGTTTGTTGGAAAATTTTATCTTACCACATATTTTATAGGAGAAACACAATGATAAATCGAAAAAAATTAGATGAAAAACACTTTTTTTTTATATAAACACTTCAATTTAACAAGAATGAAAACTTACGCATGACTTGACACTTGTGCTTTGATCTATTCTCTATTCTTTTTCTTCTGGTACATGATTATTAAAACTTGACAATGGGCTACCGGTCCAGTTCAAACTTGTTTAGAAGGTGAACTTTTGTTTCCTGTTCCTCTTATCGTTTCTTTTGAATACGAGTTTAAAGTGTGCATTAGGTATAAAACGAATCTGAACCCTTGTAAAATTTCCGATAACCCCTAATTATCAGCAATGATCATATAGAAAATAGGCGTCAAATCAAATATTACAACTCGTAGTATGATAATACCTCACTGATCTCGTCTTTATTTACGCTTCAGATAACAATCACATCTACATCCATGCACTAATGTGAAAGGTCAAGGAAAATTTCTATACAAGTTTCCCTTTCTCAAGCGCACTTCTAAATGAAGAGTAATTTGAGAATCTGATGTGATACAGGTCGCGTGAACTCTTATTGACATAGTTTAAAAAGGCTTAGAATCTCTCTGTCTGAATTCATCCGGTTTTAAGAAAAGGAGAGAGACCCCTTCAGGAATCAAAAGTAAAACTCTTGAGCTGAATCAGTTTTCAAGTCGTACCATAACCTAGGCCATCTATTAGATTAACTGACCTTATCTGCATTTAATTTGCAAAACAGGTGCCCTTTTGTTATAAAGAACATTATGAAGAAACAATTCAATTTCCTACGGGTTGTGCACTTGCTAGGTAAATAAATATGTTCTGTAGTGTAGTCCAGTGAAAGGGATGTATACAAATCTTCTCATTATGCAAGGACCCATTAATGGAAGAAAATGAAGTACTTAATCAAAAATTCAACAATTTATACATGATCAAATCATATAAATTATACATATTTATAAAAACTATACATATCACATAGTGTAGAATCATAGATGGGAAAATTCGATTCCAACTTTCACATGTACAGCAAGCATTTAAGAGAAATGAATATTGTACTAAAGTAACAATTACCCTTATTCACTTCCCTGAATGCATAAAATTCATCTATAGAATAATCTTCGAGAAATTAATCGAACTGTCAAGAATGCTTCCTTCAATTTATTTTTCATATTTTATTTTATATTTTTACTAAACAAATTGCTCACTGCTGCTGGCAGACAGATCAAGAAGCCTCCAAGCTGCTCTGGGATCAGTTTCCGTGGTATCTCTACATAAAACCCACACATAATTAACCCTCATCACTTTATTAGGATCGCCTTCTACCACAGTTCCATCTTTGTCTTTAACACACATAACTTGCTGAGAAGTAAAGGATATGATTAATACAGGACCTTGTTCCATTATTTTGCCCATCATCAAGTCAACATTGTCTATATCCAGAATTTTTGAATCGATTTTATAGCCTTTCTTCAAGGCTTCCTTAAAAGGTACTGCGAATAGATTATATGGTCCTTCATGACACCAATCTTTCAAAATTTCTAATTCTCCTCTTGTCATCGACTCCAAAATGTTTGGTATTATATCAGTTTCACATTGTTTCAAAAATCTCTTAGTCTCAAAGCTGTTATCTATTTTACATATCTCTGTTAAGGTTTCTGAAAGTTCTGTTTTAGAGAACAAGCCACCAAACATGTCTGAAGCTATGTTTGTTAGAGCTCTTGATGCTCTCACCACGGGATTATCACTCTCTTCATATTTCAGCTTCCAATCTATAAATTTACCTACATAAGGATTATTATTTTTGAAATTTTGCCAAGATTCGTAAATTCTTGAATCTTTGTGTAATTCTACCCCTGTAGCTTCAGTGTTTGGTTCATAATACTTTTGATTTTGTACTGCAGATGTCTCTGTTCTTTTCCTTAACTTGACAGGACTCACATACACTCTACCTGGAAGAAAAGTATATTCAACAGTATTCAGGTTTATTACATTCATATAGGTCTTTCATACCTTGCATTTCTGTTGAGTCTATTTCTTGCTTCACAGCTTTAGTTGCTTCTGAAATACTCTTAAATGTTTCTGTTTTACCAATTTCTTGGGCTTTCTCAGAGATTGAACTGGTCGTTTTGCCAATTTCCTCAGATATTTTACCTGCTTTTTTAGCTAATTCAGTTTTAGTTGCTTCATCCATTATATCTTTCACTTTAGTTTTAATAAAGCTCATACGTCCCTTGAAAATTTCACCACCCTTGCTTGCTTCTTTTTCTACAGTGTCAAACTTTTGACGAGCAGCTTTCAGAGCTTCACTCTGCTCCAATTTCTCAGCTTCTTCTCTGAATTTTTTCAGTGATTCTTTCATTTCCTTATTTTTCGAAAGTTCCTCTCGAAAATTTTCATAAAATTTTCCCAGAAATCCATGTTTTTTCTGGTCTTTAGCATAAGTACGAAGCTACAAAATATCTTTGAGCCCCATACAATTATTTTCAATGTGACTTACCAAAATTTTATGGTTCCGAAGATTAAGAGAAACTAAAGATTTACCGATTCGGTACATATTTAAGTATTCATACAAAAAATGGAAAAAATGTTACTTCAGAATTTGTATTGGTAAACTATATACCAGTTAACCGAATAAAATTTATGTGTTATGGAGATTCAAGTTTTAACGAACGAACTTGAAGTATAATTCATACTGTTCAAATATTATAAATAAAATAATATTTCGATTTTGAACATTACTGGCAGTGAAAAAATTAATAATCCAGCATGAATCCAACCTAAAATATCCACCACAGAAACTTCTTTCTTTATCTGACTTCATTGATCATAGATATGATCTTTTATGTTATTTTCTATGAAGTTTCTGGAACTTCTTATTTTTATCTACTTCGGACAAAATTATTTCAGAAAGAGGAATAGGAGTCTATGTTCAGACACAGAAGACAACCAGAATACTCTTTGGTCTCTTTGACAGAACAAATTCTAAGATATTCTCTCTCTCTGATTCATCTGCATTATTTGGAAATAAATAAACAAATTAGATTTATCCAACAATTTCAAAATGGATTTGTCTGTAGCTCAGGAGAATGCCTCTAAAACATATAACGTAAAAATGTTGTCCCTTTCATATTGTCATTCACTCATCATTGCTCTTCTAGAATTCACAGGGAGTTCAAAAACTTAGGCAGTTGTTGAACAAAACATTGAGAATTGAGATGTCTGATGGAAGAGTATTAATTGGAATTTTCTTGTGTAGTGATGCAGATGCCAACGTTATATTAGGATCATGTTCTGAATATTTGCCACAAGAATATCGATCGAACAAAGCCAAAGAAGAACCTAGAATGTTAGGTTTAGTTATGGTTCCTGGAAAACACATTGTTACAGTATCGAAAGACTTGAATGAGCCTCTTCCTGTTTATAATAAAGGACCATCAAATGAAGTACATGATATTATTTAAACAATAATTTGTAATAAATCACCTGCATGTTGAAATGGATAAATAGAAAAATTTTTCAATAATATTTATTCATCAACAATAATTAATATTTAATAATAATTATATTTACACTAGTTTCCTGATAATTAATTTTATCAAGTTGTTTTATTACTTTCAGTTAATGGTTCATACCCTTCATTCTCTATCTTATTCTTGAATATTAAATAATTCCTTTTTCTATCAAAATGTTTTATCCATTGAGAACTACAAGAGCTCTCATACAACTTTCTTAGTTCAGCACAGGGGGTTTGATCACCTTCACCCACTTTATCCAAACATTGCCAATATTGATCCCTAGCTCCCCAACAACGTTGTCGATCTTCTTTATTTGGAAAAGACATGACTAAAAACAAATAAGTTAAAAAAACTATTGGCTATATGGGACGCTTGCAACAAATAAATTTGAATGTAACTCAGTTGAGCTATAAAATTGTAGACCAACCAAAATTTCGACAAAAATAAAATATTATATTATTGTATTTTTCTGATTGATTATATAATTTATGTATTTCACCCAATTACAGGATTACCTTAACAACAATTTATTTAATTTCTTTTCATTCTAATAATTTGCTAATAATATGAAATTCATATAACCTATCCTAGATCAGTGCACAGAACTTTGTCTTCTACACACAGAACATATAATATTCTACACATCTGTGTTGATATCTCTCATAGATTAAAGAATTATGATCCCTCTCCCGGCGGCATCCCTCGATCAGGAAATTTCCGGACGACCTCTGACGCGCACGAACTTTTGTGCCCGTCAGCAGCGATCATCAGGAAACTCCCTGCCACCGTTGGTTTGAAATAAAATGCAGCGTTGTCACATTTCTTCTTGGGTTACATCACGGCCTTCTCTAGACTGTTGAAGATGGCTATGGTTACATGGATTACATTACAGTGACTTTATAAAGTCACTGTAGATTACATAACCAAAGTCTGTGACATTACTGAAAGATTCTATGGTTTGGTCTTGACACAGATCAATCTTAACCTTAAATTCAAAAAGATAAATTCCCTGTCGTGCGCACTTCAAGATGTCTGCTCTACATTTATTTTAGAGATTTTGGACTTGGACTTATTATCCAACTTAATTTTAGTGGTAATGCTGATAAGTTCTACGTTTATTTTAAAGCTACTAGAATAGGCGAATCTTCAAAAATTATATGATGAATATAACTACGAATCAATCTGATATAAAACTCAAGGATATTAACGATGACTTGAATGATGTAGAAATCATCAAAGAAATAAAAGTAAATGGTTTAGTTAATGGGTCAGCCAGAGACATTGGATCTTTGAAAATAAATATAATAGACCAGAAGAAAAGACCTCAACCTATAATTGATAATGCGGATAAAAAGAGTCAAGTTCAAATAACAATGAATGACAGAGAAAGTCTAATCAAAAACACTGAAAAAACGAAAAAAGACTCTATTGCTCATGATTGTATTGAAGCAGTACCGTCTTGCTATGATTCAAACGAAAATATAATGCAACTAGACAAATCCCAATCAAGTAATTGTATTGATGGTATGGAACTTTCTGTTGGGGAAAGCACATCTTGTCCAGAAGCTCTCTCTGTGGCTAAGAATGAATTGTTTGAAGTAAAGAATATGAATGAGAACTATAAAACTGATTTATCAATAGCTACAGACACTTTACTTACTGAATTTGAGAATTTGAATCTATCAACAGATCAATCTTGTACGAATAAAATTGAATCTGAAGAGTCGCTTGTGAAGTATGTTCAGTATGAAAATGAACTTCAAATGCCTTTGATTATGAAAATTATTCAGAAAGATTTATCTGAGCCATACTCAATTTATACGTATAGATATTTCATACATAACTGGCCAAAACTTTGTTTTCTGGTAAGTTGAATTTTGAATTTTATGACATAATATCGAGTTTATTTGGTGTTCTTCTCATGAAAATGATTATTATGGTAGATTTCCAATGCAATGTAACTGACAATTAAAATTTCTACCACATAAGTAAATACATTATTATTATATTTTACTAGGTATCTTTCAAAAGTATATGTTTTCAGGCGATGGATAATGATAAATGTGTTGGTGCAATTGTTTGTAAACTAGATGTACATCGAAAAGTGATGAAACGTGGTTACATTGCTATGTTGGCAGTTGATAAAGATTATCGGAAAAAAGGTATAGGTTCAACACTTGTAAAAAAGGCAATTCAAGAAATGATCCTAGGAGACGCTGATGAGGTTGTATTAGAGACAGAAGTAACTAATCAACCAGCTCTACAACTTTATGAGGCTCTTGGTTTTGTCAGGGATAAAAGATTATTCAGATACTATTTGAATGGAGTAGATGCTTTAAGATTGAAGTTGTGGCTTAGATGAAAATATAGCTTCCTTTATGTTAGTTGCCTATTACTTCAGTGGGTTACTTTGTGTCTCAGCAGTTTGAATTTGATATAGCAATAAAATTAAGGTTTGTTGATTTTTGTGAACAGCATGGAAAATGTTGCACCAAGAAAAAACAACGCACAATGTCTTTTCAGACCTTTTCTTTCAGTTTATTCTCATTTGAAAGCGATAGAATTGAAGAATGAGTTTTTGTAGGTACTCATTTTTAAATCATTGAAATAGAAATTTTCTTGTTGTAGAGAAGATTCATGGTAATAACTTCATAAGGAATGATCTTATTTGAATCCCTATTTGGAAAAATTTTGATTGTTATCAGTAAATAACTTCATACTGAAGGTTTTAAATTGAGAGTCATTCTTTGGTATTCATCTGAGATTTTGATAATTTTTGTTTCGCCAATCCACCAGATATATATTTAAACCTTGTATATAGGCACATGTCTTTTCTGAGAATTGAATTTGTGTGTATAAAAAAATTTATGACCTAAAAATTTCAGTGTGAAACTCAAATGATAAAGTAACTTTTTTACTCCATATGTATTATATCATCATAGATGTAATAGTATTACCAAAGATAATTCAATCATACAAGGTACAAAACTTGTTTCAGTGTTTGTGTTGCTTCAAATGTCTAAAAATTAAATTTTGGATTCTTAGTGACAGGACACACTCCGTAAATGCTTCCACAATTGTATGTAAATATTGTTATTGGAATTATTTTAAAATGAACAATTTTTTTTTAATACTTCTTAAATGTCTTCCAGGTTCATGTGAATAACTTTCTTACTGTTATTCATATGAAGACAAGCCTTCAAAACCTGGTACTTACCCATTGTTGCTTACTTGAGAGAATTGTTTTATTTAAAAATGATTTGTGTAAATATACTGAATTTCTTGTACTAGAAATGTAAACTTGTATGATATTTGATAAAATATAAGTTGTGCAATGTTTCATTTATTTTTTTTAATCCAATCCTTTTTCAATGAGTTGATTAACTGAGATAGGTAATGGATTTATGTTGGGTCTTTTCCGATTTGGATATAAAAAAGTCAGCAAAAGGTGAATTAATTATTTATTTTTCATCATAGCTTTTGTTTTTCTCTTCAAATTTTTCACTAAGAGTCCCAATTCAGTATTTTTCTTTTTGCTATCGTCCATTTTAATTTTTTTATTGATCACTTCATCATCTTCAACTCTTCTCTTCAATTTTTCCTTTATCAATCTTTCCATTCCTTCAGTCTTTTTGTAATGTGGATTTGAAGGGTCGATATTATACAAATGACTCGAAAACACAGCTGAAAATCTAGGGTCGTTACAATTAATTTCAAATCCATCATTTGTCATTGCTTTAGGTTCATCATTATTCTTCTTTCTGTTTTTCTTTGATTTTTTTTTACTTGTTTCTTCTTTTTCTTGTATTTTCTTCAAACTGAAATGCCTTTTATTGTCAGTTTCCTCACTAGCCAAGAGAAGTTGGAGTTCAGCTTCTTTTTTCTGATCATTTTCTTCATCACTTTCAGTTTTTTGGAATTTTTGTTTCTTATCCTTCTTTTTAGTGAATTCTGGTTTATTGAATTCTTCAGCAAAATAAGGATCATTCATGTCAATATCAGAAGGTATATCGGAATCTTCAAGGTTATCATTATTCTCTTGTTTTCTGAGTTTTTTCTTCTGCTTTCTTTTTTCCTTCCTCTTATCTAAATATTGTTCAAATGGGGTTTTATCCTGCTTCTCAGCAATTTTTTTCTCTACTAACTCTTTGGATTTCTCTTCAAGAGCAATATCCCAAGTAGCTTCTAAGTCAACATCTTCATCTTCCTTGTGTTTTTCTTCATTTTCCATTTCTCTCAGAAGAGCACTATACTTTTCAACACTATTTTTGACTTGAAAATCCTCATCATCACTTTCTTCCCCACTTGAAGCTATGAAATTTCTCAATAAATCATCATCTATCTCATCAAGTTTACCAGTGTTTATTTTTTCAGTGAGATCTATCCTATCTGGATTAGTCTCATCCCAAGTAAGATCAACCTTTGCCTGTTGCAGAGCAGTAGTTGTAAAATATCTGGGTTGGTATTTTGTTGGCACTTCTTTACATGTTTCTTTTGGTTCATCAGTGAATTCCATATCAGTAGGAATAATTCTTAGATCTAGTCTGACAGCACTGGATTCATATTCCATACCATCACAATCTGTGTAAACTTTATTGGCTACACTTTTGTCATTAAAAGTCACAACAGCATAATAATATTTCAGCCGATTGAGCTGATATTGACGGAGTTTCTCCATATGATATCTTGATCCTTCTTCATTTTCGTCATCCTCATCATTCATTTTGGCTTCTGTTAATTCTGGTGGACCTGAAACATCTTCTTCTGCTAATCTCTTTCTTCCAAATTCAGATACAAAAATATCAACGCTTTCTATCACACCACCAGGAGGTAGAAAAGAGTTCAATAGCACCATTATATCTACTGCTCTGATTCGATCCCAATCCATATTACAAACTGCTAAACGATTAGTTACTTCTTCAGTTGTTTCAGCATCAGCATCTAATTCTCCCCATTTATGATCAATTGTTCCTTCTTCCGCATATTCTTCTTCAGATTCTTCATCATCTGAGGAGCTCTCTAACAAAATCTGTTCTCCTCTAGCATAATCAACCTTCAAATTTTTCAATTTTTTTTTCACATCATTTGAAAGACCACTGTCCAAGCTGGGTAGTTTCTTCAAATCTCCAACATCCTCCTTTTGAATATCTTCATCCTCATCAGAAGAACTTTCACCTGACGAACTCAAGTGATAATATCTCCTCAAATCTTTAGTGCTGGTATGTTCAATGGGTCTTCCCCTCTTATCAACTGAATAACTTTCTTTGAATTTTTCATCGTTAAACATAGACTGAAACCTCTTATCAATTTTCACTTTTCGGGATTTCTTCGGAACACTTCGAAATTTAGCTTCGCTTTTGAAGCGATTAATTCTTTCATCTTCCATTATTTTACAAGTATTTTTCTTCACGAAATCTAAAATTCACACTTCAAAAACTAAGGTTATGCGAAAAACTCTTTGGTTATGTTTTCCACAGAAAACCACAGGTAAGACCTTTTGACCATAGATATCTCTAGCACAAATGAGTTTTTTTAGTTTGGGTGAAATTTTCATGGAGATTCATCCACATTTCCATTTTCGAATTTTTTTATGCAGTTTGGAGGCGATATGTTATCTCTGGCAAGTGGCAATATTTTGTAGCAGTTTGTTAGCACATTCATTTTTATAACAAGCCAAGATGTAGCGCCAAAAAGGCAACAAGGGAAGATATTTGATATTTTTGTTCTGTGATGTCTTCTAACATCTTTGATCCAACCTCCAACAATTTAATATTATTTTATTTATCAACAATTCAATGAAATATTGTGAAATAAGAGACTAATGAAGGAATATTCCGAAATTGTTCCTTATTAGGTCTGCTTTGTTTTTTCCAAAATGTCGAGAATACAGGATGGGTTAGCGATAATTCGCGGTTTGCGAATGATTGCAGAATCTGGAGTGGAATTACAACAAACGAGTTTGAAAATAATTTGGGATAATTCTAGCTTGAAAATTTTAGCGAGGGATTTATTGAAATTCGAAAAGGAACTTACGGAAAAAAATATGAAGACTGAAAATTTGGCTAAAACTGTAGGAGAAATGGTTGAAAGGACATCAACAGTTCTTCAAAGCCTTCAAATATACAATTATAAAACATTTGTGGAGCCAATTTTCAAAGGTGATTGAAATAGTATGTTCACCATTTAAGGTCATACAACCGCCCACATGCAATGTGTTAATATCCAGAATTGTACATATATAACTTCATCTGTTGCAGATGATAAAGTGGGTGATACTTCTGTAACAATCAAGCCTGATGATAATACTTCTAAATTTTCAAGTAATTCAAAAATTGCTGAAGATTTTTATGAAATCAAGCTAACATCTGCTGATCGGGAATTATTAAGGAAACTAGACATGGAGCATGAAAAGATGAAAGAAAAACTTCAGGAATTTCAAGACTCTCCTGCAAATGATGTAAATAATAAAAATGTGCATACAGCAAGTGGTATCAAAATTGAACCAATGAAGACCAATAAAATTCCTTCTACAGTAAAGGCTATTCCAAATCCTAAATCTTTATCTGTGAGTATATTTACTTACAAATAAGATTCTCCTGTATGAATTATATAACTTCAGTTAGGTTCAGAATCTAAACAAAGATCAGTGCCATCATCAAGAATTGGAAGGATGGTTTCATTTGGTACCCTCGCTGCAGGTTTGGGTGTAGGGACCGTAGCTGAATATGCAAGAAGAACCTTAGGTTTCGGTTCATCTGAAAACCAAATGGTTTTTATGACTGAAGCAAATCTGAATAGAATTGTTGACACATTGTGTAAAGTGAGAGGTTAATATTGCATCGAATTATTTTTGAATTTTTTCATAACAACGAATTTCAGGAGCGGCTCTAAAACTAGGTCAAATTATGAGTATTCAGGATGATTCAATAATACAACCCGGATTAGCAAAAGCCTTAGAAAGAGTCAGAAAATCTGCTGACTTCATGCCAGATTGGCAAGTTCAGAGTGTTCTCACAAGAGAATTAGGACCAGATTGGCATAAAAAAGTAGATGACTTCCAAAAAATACCCTTCGCTGCTGCTTCAATTGGACAGGTACATTTGGGAAGAATGAAGGATGGTCAGCAAGTTGCAATTAAGATACAATATCCCGGAGTTGCTCAAAGTATCAATAGCGACATTGATAATTTGACAGGAATCATGAATTTATGGAATGTGTTTCCCAAAGGAATGTTTCTGGAGAACTTGATGGCCACTGCAAAACGTGAATTGGCTTGGGAAGTCGATTATAAAAGAGAAGCAGAATGTACTAGAAAATTCAAAGAGCTGCTTTTACCCTATCCGGAGTATTATGTTCCTTCGGTTATTGGTAAGTTAATTTAACCAAATTTTATCTAAGTTGCATCAGTAACTTTCTTTTTCTATGCTTCGCATGGGGTTTGTTTGTGTATGAAGAAAAATCCCCTCAATTAATTTTTGTTGGTCAGACAAAGTCATAAAAAAATAATATCTAGATAAGATCTAGATTTATAAGAGAATTTTGGTGTAAACTAAGAATTGCCAATCAAATATACATCCAAATACCTGAGAAGTTTTTTAATATATTTAATTTACTGTTTTCATTTGAGCTGAAATTTATTTATTGCTCATTCCAGTCAATTCTTTTCATAATTGAAGTATTTCAGATGAATTATCTACTGGACAAGTCATGACCTCGGAATTTCTCAGTGGAATGCCAGTAGATCAATGTTTCGATTTAGACGATGAAGACAAACACTTCATTGGCTATAATATAATAAGATTATGTTTACTGGAAATACTTCAGTTCAGATACATGCAAACAGATCCGAATTGGGCTAATTTCTTATATAATCCTGAACAAAAACAAATAATGCTGTTAGATTTTGGTGCTAGTCGAGAGTATACCAAGGAGTTTATGGATAAATATGTAAGAATTTTGAAAGCAGCTTACGACTCCGATAGAGAAACTATTAGGAACATTTCTGCTGAAATTGGATTCTTTACTGGATATGAAAGCAAGGTGAGCTGAATGCGTACTTTGCTGCTCTATTTTCAGTAATACTGAATGAAAATCTTTCAGGCTATGGTTGAAGCGCATGTGGACGCTGTGATGATTTTGGGTGAAATATTCCAATGTGATGAACCTTATGATTTTGCAAATCAAAACATGACCCAGAGAATACAGTATTTGGTTCCCACAATGATATCTCATAGATTGTGTCCACCACCCGAAGAAATTTATTCATTGCATAGGAAATTATCAGGAGTATTTTTATTGTGTTCTAAACTCAAAGTGCCCATAAGTTGTAGAAAATTATTTTTGGATTTATATAACGAGTATGTGAAAATTAATGATATATAGAACATTTATGCATAAGTATTTTTGGTGAATGAGTTTAATAAAGTGTTGTTGTTTGCGTAATTTTCGTTTTTAACATTGATTATATTATCATTTGCTGAGACTGAGAGCAGACTAATGGTGATTAGAAGGAGAAGTTCGTTATTTCTATATCACTTTGAAACCAGTTTCGCTTTTATGTACATGTACATTTATTGAATAAAGGTCTATTCAAGTTTAAATCGATTTGGACATTAATGATAGACAGATATATTTTGAATCTGTCAAGTAATAAACTCTACTCTTGCAGTATTGCCTTGTCGACCTCATTTCACGGCTTTTTACAGACAGTGAGGTCACAGAATTATAATATTCGTCTCTGGTTTGCAGAACCACAGTTCTGTGGTAGAAGCAGAACAGGTTATATGTCAAATTGGTCTGTCAATTGTCAGTGAGATCTATGAATGGATTATCAACCCTAAAAAAATTGTTCCAAACATTTAAAAAGAATTCACTGAATTCTCAACAAATTCAGTGAAATGACGAGCCTGCTGAAGAATGTCCTGACGAAATTTAACATCATCTCGAAAAATGCAAATTTTTACCAAACACGTTTACCCAACATCTCCCAATTCCATTTCTTTTCGAATTTACCTTCACTAGATTCTCCAACACCTTATGAAATCATTAAAGATAACAAAATAATAGAAGCTGAAGATAAAATTATCAAATCAGGTATCATATCAAAGTATCGGGAATGTCTTATAATAACTTGAATGTTTATAGATATTGTCAAGAAAATTCATTCGAAAGTGATGAATGCAAAGGAACCTTTATTTGCGGTTGTTCATGTAGCAGGTAAACAATTTAAAATCACAGGTGGCGATCTTATAGTTATAGAGGGTTATTGGCCACCTAATACTGGTGATAAGTTGACTTTAGATAAGGTAATAATACTGTAGAGATATTATGGAAAAGTGTTCATAATAATTCAATATTCATAGATATTGCTAGTGGGTGGAAAGGAATTTTCACTTTTTGGAAGACCATTGATACAAAGGGACTTAGTTAAAATAGAGGCAACAGTTATTGAAAAAACTTTATCCCACACAAAAATTCACTTCAGGAAAAAGAGGAGGAAGCAATATAAAAGAATAAACTGTGAGTAAGATGCATAATCTAGCACTGTATTTTATGTTTTGTTGTAGTTTACAGAATACCCCAGACTATGCTTCTTATCAATAATATCAAGTTTGTTGGAGAATTGAATAATCCACCTGATGTCAGTGAAGCAAAGAGCCGAATTAGATGATTAAATATTTTGTTTGATTCCTGTTACGAATTTTGAAATACATTCACCAAAACAAATGTGTGTATTATTTAGGCGAATTAAAGATATCGCGTTATTCAGCATCAATAAATGGTATCACTTTAGAAGGTATATTTATATTAATGTTCATTACAGTTATGCAAGATTATAGTTAGTCTGATTACTCTTCTCTTCCTTGATATTCGTCACCTATAAAAATTTTGGTAATTATGTTTCTAGAAATGCAATAATTATTGAGGAAACTCACAAATCCACTGAGTGAATTCGTGTCTCTTTCTTCGATAGTCATTAAATTTGTCCCGGTATCTTCTACGATAGTGGTTGGAGCTAACAATGTATTACCACTTCGTTCAACACCATTTATTGACACTACATCAGTCATATTAGATATGCTACATGGCCCCGAATATCCAGCATCTAATCCAGTTATACCCAAAAGTTCTTCGAAATCCACATCGTCTGCGGCAGGCATGTCGATGCCTACCTCAGCCCCTGAGAGAGCGCTAAAATTTTCCATAGTATGTGTTGAAACTATGGAAAACTGTGATACTTGACTTTGCTTCCAGAAAGTGTCTCTAGAATCTTTCCAACGTATCAGTTTGATTAATGCTTCCTTAAATTCCGACGAAAATTTGGGATCGCTATCTTTTATGATTTCACTGAATATGGGCATGAGTTCGATGCCTAGAAGAAATAATATTTCAACTTTATAGAATTATTTCGATGAAGCCTTTTTTGTACGAATCTTATCAATTTTAGGTCATTCCGATGACCATTGCGTTATGATTTTGGGCGGAAAATGGTCTGAAACGACTAGGATGGACTCGCCGATGAAAAAATAAGTTCTATTGGTCCATATTCCCGACAACTTTCGTAAAAAAAACCTTGTCCGAAATTTTTGAAATGCCATTTACAATGAATATTGCTATTTTGGAAATGAATAAAAATAATATCCATCTATCATTGAGGGATAAAATTTTATAGCTTAGTAATTTCGTCAGCTCACCAACAGATATAGCAGCCAAATTTCTTGTTTTTGCAACTTCAGCAATGTCTCCAGCTTGACTGAACATCTTAACTGCAGCCATCAATAAAGGTGTAGCGTTTCGAGCAGTTCCTTCTTTCAAGTAAAATTCTCCCAAATATTTGTGAGCCTGAGCAATATACTGCCTTTTATTATGTTCGTGAGCATAGTCATTCAAATTGTGTAATGTAATCAAAGCACTATTCAGACTACCATGCCTAAAAACACCTATAACATTATTCGATCGATGTTTGAAGAGAAACTTACTTAAGATAAGCTATAGCTAAATTTTTCAAAGTTTCGCATTTTAAATCAATGTTTTCGTGTTTTTCCAATGTATTGAGACATTTTTTGAAACTGATTTCAGCATTTTCAGTATCATAAAGCATCATCTGACAATTTCCTTTCAGCATATAAGACTCAATAACACCCTCATGATAGCATCCTTGAAATTAATGCATTTTTTATGAAAGAAAAACCTGAAGACTGACAAATTTCACCTTCTAATGCTCTTCTTCTAGCTTTATCACAAAGTTTCAGGGTTGTCTTTGGATCTTTTTGTAAAATGCTCTTAGCTTGAATCATTCTAATTTTATGAATGAGCGTACATGCCTGCGAAAATATTGAGCTATTTTCAGGAAATAATATATTGATATTCCAGGACATTTCAGCAGAAATGTTCCTTGCTATTTTGAGGTGTTCAAGTGCCATCTGGGGTTCTTTCGCTGGAAATAATACATAAGACATAAATCAGTATCTGAACAATTTTCATATGATATACTTACCATTTTGGAAAAGAAATCTCCCAAACACGTACCTCAATAAAGCTTTTCTTTTTCCTCTGTCTTCATCATAAAATTCACAAGTTGTCAGAACAATAAAGAGCAGTTGATGACCGAGCCACCACCAATTTTCAGATCCAAAGCAAAATTTAGTCGCCATATTTAATATAATATCAATTTCAACATCAGTGCACTCTGAAAATATAGATTCAAATGCATATTTTATATCAGTATGTACACTAACTTGACAAGTGTGCTTTTTCAGCCTGTTGTAAGTTTTCAGCAAGATGTTCAAGTATGTTCTGCTGAAATATTAATCTCGGTCTTTGCCATATAATGCTCTCTTCACCAGCCGCATTCCTATACGCGTCCTGAAATTCTATAAGCTGTCTCAGATATTCTGCGGAATTCGTAAATCCTTCTTTGTCAAGTTTCCTCAATATTGCCTCATGTAACGGTAACCGGTACCTGAAATAGAAGTTTAGTGAAGAAAATCACTGCATTTCTTCATACACACGCTATTATTTCCTCTCTATTCAATACATGTAGAGCATTTCTATCATTGATTAATCTCATCGATTTCATCAGCTTTTGCTCGCGCTGCCATTTGATAGGCGAAAAAACTTGCTCTTTCGGGGGTCTCAATTTCATCATAAATCTATCTATATCTACCCCTAACTAAATAAGTTCGATTTATTACAAAAAAAAACTTCCTAAAAAAACCTGGATAGATATTGAGAAGAATATAAACAAAAAACAAGTAGATTTCTAAGATTAATATCTCGCACACTAGATTCTTCATTTTTCGTAAAAACCCGCCGCCTCGTTATGATCATAGATGACAGATTATAATTATCTATGTTTGACTTTTTGAGAAGAAAAATGGAATTCACATGCCTCGGAAAAAAATTGAATTCATACGATTGGGAGTATATAATAAGATAAGATAAGAATGATAAATCAAAATTACAAAATAAGACATTAATTATTTCGCGTTCACGGTGTAACAAAAATTCTAATTTAACACATGTTATGGAATTCACAACTGAAAATGAATAAAAGACATGAATATATGAGGAAAATATGAGTCATCTCTAATTTTCCGGAGTTGAATGATTTTTGTCGCCTTTCTTCACACTTTTCGCCTGAATAATTTCAAATATTTCCCGCCAAGCTTCATTCTAAATAAAAGATGGCGCTCTTTCTATTGTTAGTTTTAATTTCGCATGGCCGACTAGATTTATACACCTGAGAATTTATAATTTAATCTCCAATAAACAATACATATTCAATATGGATTTTGTCGAAATCATAAATTATAGTTCCAGGAGAGTGACAACGATAGTGCACGCTGTATAGAAGTCCCAAATTTAATTGAATATTCGTTCAGTGTTTGTTGCAAGAGATTCGCGTAGCTTACGGAGCCATATTTATGGAATGAATAAAGAACTGTCAAAACTAATTCATTTTTATCAATGAGATGTGAGTGAATTTGGTATTTTTGTGCATTTTATCAGAGGTATTTTTATTAGGAACAGTGTTTTACTCCGTAGTGAATAGTGAAGTTGCAGCAGTTCGACAAATCATTGTCGCATTTGAAGTTCACTAAATCCCCAGGCATCTTGTTTTCAGTCCTTAACAATGCATATAATACAAAAGATTCTATTAGTTTGTTCATGTTGTATTTTTACTGCTCTCTTTTTGAATAAATTAACTATGTGTGGAATGTAATTTGAAGAGTTTTTCACTGTTTTATGTATACAAACAGTTGTCTACACCAAATTGTTGAATTCAAGGTTAAAGATAATTATCACATCATCCCAGGGCACATTTGATTTGTTTATAGGTAGATGGACAACTTTTGCAAATTCATTTTGTTCGATTTTACCATTCGTATTTTTAAATAAATTGATCATTCGACTGGATTCCCAACATTATTTCTTCAAACTTCACTGGAAATTCAGTAAAATTACTTCAGAATCCTTGAATGATCTCCAGAATAAAAATAATTCATCTGGATAAATTACTGAATTTGTGCTGTTATATGACTGGGGTCTGTTGCTTTTTTTACTTCGTAGTAGGAATCTTTTCTAAAATGTTGATAAATTGCATTATTAAATTTATTTGGATACTGAAAATGCAGTTCTCTAATTCCTGGGACTGGTGAACAGATATCCTGCTTCTAATTTCATGAAAACATTTTCCAAATGAGATTCTCTGACATTTGAATACATTCAGTAAAAATTTATTCTTTCTCCTTGTATTATCTAGTTTTATATTAATTGAAAATGATGATTTTTTTGTTTTCTTAGATGGGATGGCCAAACGACTGAAAATATCTTTGTACAAGCATGGATCCAGTCGGGCCATGGTCTGCTTATGCTTCTTACAATAGACTAGCAGGAGTGCAGGCTAGTTCCACCTCAGGAGAGCTGCATCATCATACCAGCGGTGCTCCTCCAACAACAACTGCCCAACTTCTCACAGCTGGTGGTTTCTTATCTCCTCCTCCTGTTGGATATGAAACTGTATTTAGTCCTCTCTTCCATCACGCCTCTGGTGCAAAACCATCCCATTATGTGACTCCAGTCACACAGCATCGAGCACAGGCTCTTGTGCAGGCTCAAACAACAGCCTCATCTAAACAGAATTCTGATGGAGAATATCATCAGGCACAGGCCTTCTTTGAGCAAGGGGGAGCGGCAGCATGGCAACAAAACAGCCCTTTTGGTATTCTACCACATGAGAGTGTCGTAGCAACAACAACAAGCAAAACCACACCCTATGAGAATTTTAATCCACATTTTGCGGCACAAAGCTTGAATCATCTAAATTCACAACTGGCCGGTGGAAATAACAAGGCTTCAAGCAGAGCTCAGAGTCCTCAAGTTTCTACAGCCACTTCGAAAGCAAATGTGTCCCAATCAAATTCTTCCACTTTCTATCAAGTGCCTGTTACCTATTCAGGTGGTTCTGAAAGTGCTCAGAACAATAAGTCTTTTACAACTAATTCGAATTTGCAACAATCTTGCATAGTATCTTCTACACCAGCTGCTGCAGCATCAAAAGAATATAGGGTTCCACAAGCTCCAACTAGGGCATATTTAAGTTCTCCCAACCCGCCATCAAGACAAATTGAGAAAACGTTCTCGAATAAACAGAATTCAACATCGGTGCAGCCTAAAACGCAGGCACAGAACGAGAGACAAAGGAGTAATGAAGAGCAAAGCCAATCCTCCCCGATAAGCTTCTCAATTATTGATTCTGCTCAAAATCGGGTTAATTATTCTGCCAACAATGCTTCAGCTAAGAGACCACCACAGTTCCCTCAACATGCTAACTACAGGCATTTTCAGCAGCAAAACACCAACTCAGAGCAGGAGTTTCAGAGACCCAAAAGTGGATCAGATTACAATAATTCAAATGGTCCAGATTGCAATGTTGTTGTACCAAGGAGACCTAGTCCTCATCAAGCACATTCCCAAGCTTCCCCCTTAGGTCATGCTCAGAGCCCAGCATATCCAATGTATAATAGTCCCATGAGCTCTATATCGTCTCCACAACAAAATTCAAGTAATCAAGTTGCTCCACCATCACCTCTAGATGTTTCAGTGCCACGTCCAAACTCTCAAAATAACAATGTCGCCTACCCATCTGTTATCACCAGAGCTTTGAACACGGATAAATCCTACCCAGACAGGTTTGAGAGAGCAAACCAACCTCAACAGAGCAATCAGAATCAAAACTGTTGGGACGAAAGGCAGAATCGTAAGTTTCCAAACAATCAATATGGTAACACGTCCAATACTGTCGAGATTTCGGTGAGACCTGAACAACCTCAACAAAGAACAGTTGGTTTGAATATTACAGAAAGGCAGCAAGCTTACTTTGACACTGCAACTGGCCACACAGTTACTTTGCAAGATTTGTCGAGCTGTAGGGGAGATCCTATGAGTTTGGTTAAAAATCTGCAACAGCAGAGTTGTCAGGTACCGCAAACTGAGATCAAACAGGAGATTGTTAAACAACCGGCAAAAAGAAGAAAGAGCAATGAAAAAGCAGCAATTCCAGCCCCTGCTGTTGTTAATGAAGCTCCAGGTAAAATTTCTGTTTGCTATTGTTGATTTGAAATAACAAGGGGCCGTAATATCAGTCGCAGTTTGATCTAACATTTTTTTAATTCGACCCCTAAGGGCTCTCACAGACACAGCGGTTTCCGCCGAGTCGGCGGCCGAGAAAATCGCCGAGTCGGCGGAATTGGCCTATGCTTTTGCTCTATGAAACCACACACCGCCGCCCAAGCCGACTCGTCCCACAGAAGCAAACTCAGCCGTCGACTCGGCGAAAACCGCTGTGTCTGTGAGAGCCCTAAGAGTGGTTAAGTATAATAGATGAAAATTGGGGTCAGAATTAAATTTTTGTGAAGACAGTTCAGTGAATTTTGACTAACTATTATTTCTTGCCTTTTTTTTACCGGTGCAGACACCAAATGATGATCAGAATTTTTTTTATAATGGCAAATGCACGCTCACTTTTCCAGAGCATGATGGTGACTGAACTGTGTAAACTTTATAGTTTATGGCTGAAACTGATTTTTTCTACTCTTGCAATCAAACGATTTTCTTAAAATAGTCAGAAGTCGTTATTATACAGGTGGTTATAAGATTCCTACCCGATATAAAGTTCAGTTTTCGAGATATTGGGAAAATAAAATTTAAAAAACTAATAAGGTTGGCCAATTATTCTATTGATAAGCAACGTCGGACCAATAACATCATTACAGTCACTGCTAATGAAGGGAGAAATCAACTGGTGAAATTAATTTCAGGCCGAATACCTCCACCAGCGCATAGCTCTGGCGGAAATCAGCAACAGCAAAATGGAGCTTACTTCGATTTTGACCGATGGAACCTGGCTCCTCCCACGGCCAAGCTTTTTGGTGCTCAAGCGATCCATCAGCAACATCAAGGTTTGATGGTGCCTCATCCTCACGGTCATCATCCCCCTCCATTGCCCTATTTCGCTCCTTTTCATCTCGCCCCTCCCCCTCAGGAATTTCAAGCTACTGTTGAAATCGCCCCCCCTGGCTCTTATGGGGAGCAATCCCCCCAACCGTCTACGTCGCAATTCATACAACAGGAGGATCAGCCAAAGGTGGTTGTTCCTAACATTGAGGAAGAACTCAATTTTCTTTCAGAAGGTGAGGTTTTGCTAGTTTGATAGTTTTTAGCATTTTAATATTTTTTTCTTTAGGTCCACCTGTCAAACCGCCATCGAATGCTCCATATAAGACGGTGCCACCTGCCACGAAGCCCCTGGATAAGCCTGCAGGCCCAGGAGCAGGTTTCATGAGTAGTTACTTAAAGTTCTTACAGGGAGAGAGGGATTCTTCACCCCCTCCCGCTTCGAGGACGGGGCGTAAACAAACTTGGTCACGCCCAAGCCCTCCGTCCAAGCCAACGGGACAAGATGAAGCCAAACCAGAAAGCAACGGCGTTCCTCCTCCTACCCCTGTTATTATTCCACCACTCCCTCCACCAGTCATCACACGTTTATCAACACAGGGCGATCCGCAGGATGATCCGCGGTATTTCCCCTTGCCTAAAGAGAGAAAAAGGGACAGTTTCGATAGTTCTGATGACGGTTTCAGTTCAGAAGATGACTTTTTCCCAAAAATTAAACCACAACCTCAGGAGAAAAAGACTGTTATTAAAGAAAAGCCTAAAGTGATCAAGGAAATGAAAGAGAAGAAGACAAAATTGAGGGCAGAAGCTAAGGAGTCCAGAAAACTGCAGAAGCAACAAGAAGCCTTGCAGAGGAAGCAGGAAAAGTTGAAGTTAAAGGAGGAAAAACTAAAGGAGAAGAAACTGAAAGCCATGCAAAAAAGTGAGTTTTTCACATTCAACTTCATTGTACTATTTTTGAATAAAAATTTCATTTTTACAGATGGTAGGAAGAAAATCATATGATTAATTTTAAATTGAACATTTTTTGATGAAAATGAAGTGTGATACAAACAATAACTGTATTCTATATCATTTAGGGGCTGTTGTTAAGTTGCAATTCTAATTATGATTGATAAAAAAATTATTTTCAATATTTCTTTTTTATGAACTATGAAGCGAGGAAGTTAAGAACTTATCTAGAAAAACCTGTGATTTTCAGAATGTATATAGATATTATTTGAAGTTATTTTGGATATTAGATGATAATTGAAACAAATTGATTATTATTTGGTGATTTTTTGATGTAAACCAAAAAATTTCTGATTAAAAATTTAGATGAACCGATTTATAAATACGTTTTAATATTCCCCTTCGAAGAGTTTTGGCTCTCTTCAAATCATTACAAGGCTACAACATGAAGTATTATACAACTATGGATAACGAAAGTCAGACAATAGCATTGTATGAGCTCAAACCTTTTTTGTGGAATTCCTTAATACGAATCACCTTATCAGCTGGATCTACTTTTTTTTTGAGTAAATCGACTGGCTGCTGCCCTCAAGTTCTAAACTTGTACATAAATGTCATTCATCTAACAGATTCAATAAAGGACTGATGTCCTTTATTGAATCTATTGATCTATTGAATCTTTATTGAATTATTCAGGTTGATACCTGAAATTTTCTTCAGGAATGAATGTGGTCTATTTTTACAAGCTTTCTTTCAACTTGTCATGCTCTTTTGCTGAAGGATAGGATATGCTACCACATAGGCCATAGGGAATATAATTCCGCTTTGAGTTTTTGTGATTGTTCCATTTCCTAGATTTATACAGGGTAGCCAATTTAAAATGAAGTAATGCCGTTTTCAGGTACTTTTCAGTCTTTGCAACAGTAGAGGAAGACTCTGGGATGGTTTTGAACTACATATAAACTGTAGTGCTTTGCTATTATATTTTTAGGATAGTTTAGGTGACAATTCGATTTTTCTTTCAGAACTCAACGCCAGTACTAACGTTCCTCGTAGAGAATCCACTAAACGAGCAGCAAAAGAAAGAAAAAAGAGTGAAAGTGCCAGTAAAGAAGACGAAATGGAAGAACCACCTGAATTCCAAGATTCGGACTCAGATCCAGCTTGGACACCAAAAGTCAAAGATGAGGGAGAGGATGACATTTTAGCAAAATCTAAAAAGAAGGGTGAGTTTTCCACATTTTTCTCTTTTATATTGAATTCTACAGGGTCCTGCAATAGTGTGTTCTTCTTCCGTAGCTGCTGAACCAGACATCTCAGAGATTTCATTGGAAAGTAGACCTCTTGTACCTTCATTTCTGCATCTCAGGAAATTATTTTCTGTCCCCGATAAATATTATTCAACAAATGGATGATTTTTTTAATCGATCACCCCATTTATTTTCACATATTTTCAATGACCTTCATTACCTCTTTCATGACGCAAAATCGAAGAAATAAATAATAAAATTTTCATTCGCGATATCATTTTTCGTGTCTGCTGGATGCGGGGGTTAAAATAATCCTAAGGTTACTACTGAGAAAATGTAAGGTATCCAATTGTCTACATTATTGTGGAAAAAAATACAGGGTGTTCTATTTGAAAAAATCGAGAAATAATAATCTTAAGTTAACGGACACCCTGTATATGACAGGTTGATGGTTTAGGAACCATGTCAAGGCGAATCCTTCAATTAAAAAACTTTTAGTTCAAATTCATGTTACTATCGCTTCTGGAAATCGTCAGAAGACTTTTACTGAACTGCTTTTCATTCACCTTTTTGCATTTTTCTTCAAATAAGATCTGAACTGTTGGAAAAATGTCCCTAAGATTTTGCGTCATGAAAGAGGTAATGAAGGTCATTGAAAATATATGGGGTGATCCATTAAAAAAATCATCCATTTGTTGAATAACATTTATCGGGGACACCCTGTATATCAGAAAATAATTTCCTGAGATGCAGAAATGAAGGTACAAGAGGTCTACTTTCCAACGAAATCTCTGAGATGTCTGGTTCGGCAGCTATGGAAGAAGAACACACTATTGCCATATTGTGTAACCATAAATACCAATATAAGGGAATTCTTTTGAGTGTCCAGTTATTTGATACACAGGGAATGTTGTGCATTAATAAAATAAATGATAGTTTATGCTGGAACACTCATCAATATTATTCAAATCAGGTTATTCTGCCGTTTCAGGACCTATCAAAAAGGGAAAAACGAAAAATCTTATAACTGCTGCTGCTGAAGGAGCTGGGATAAAAGAATATGATGGTTACTCCAGTGACAGCATTTCACCAAATTCCAAGAAAATCAAACAAGGTAAAATACAAAGCAAAAGCCCCTGACCACAAGTGCCTTTCTCGAATTTTTTCATCATAATTTTTTGTTATGTTATGATTTTTTGAGTGTTGATTATGTTTTTATAGGTTCTAAGAATAAACAGACTGGCCCTCCCACTTTAGAAGATAATATAGCAGCATCTCTTCCAAATAGGAGTAATACATTGAATGATGACAATCCGTTTAAGGTAAGGAATTATCATAGCTTTCAAAACGTTGTTAGAAATCCCCCTGCAGAAAGTTATCATATAAAATAGTCTTTGAACTTCATTTATTTTGACAGAGGAATTCCAGGTTGGTACCAAATTTCCTGTCTTTTTTCATGTATACTTTCTCACCAGGCTACAACAAAGAATATGAAAAATAAAAATCTTGTTTCCAGTTGTAAAATATATTCTCAGTTAGTTTTTGTCCTATAAAACTACTCAAATTGTTTAAAATATTGAATAAGATATTCAAACAAATCTTCCAATAATTTCGAGTCATAAGTAACATTTGGCTTAATTCTTTTCGTGCACCCAAACAGTCTAATAGACTAAGGGATAAACAGACTCAGGTAAAAAAAAATTGTTGGTGTTAAGTAGATACAAAAGCGATATTACATGGATCCCCTCTGATTTTAGTAATCTTTTCAGCCTGGTGAATTTGTTGTTATTAAAGCCGATCTGAAACAGGAATGGCCCGCTATTTGGAGAGTAGACGGAAAAACTTTACTACAGAAATACGAACCTTTCGAGCAAGATGGATCTACTCTGTATAGGAATATATCTACAGTAAGTTGATATATTCGTTTTCTTCATTTGGTATTAACGAATGATTATTTTTCAGTATACCTCTTGGTCCCCTGAAAGTAAAAAGCAATATATGTCAGTGCCAGTTAAGTTTAAGTCCCAAAGTCAACTTGAAATTATTGTTGAATTCCTCAAAAACGAAATTACGATTATTGATCACGAGTATCAGGAAAAGTGTATGAAGTCCAGCGAGGTGTATCAGGACAATTTCGAAGTTTATATACAGACGTTAATCTCGCAAGCCTTGGATAACAATTTTTTGACGGAAATATTCCAAGAACAAGGTGAGTTTTTATTCGACATTCAACTAGAAGTATTTTAATACAGTCTAAAGAGGATTTTACTAAATGTGTGCATATTGGAAATTGATGGAGTTTTTGAACTTCACTGGCCCAGACCAGAAACGTCATATAAAAACTTGGACCAAGCTAGGAATTTCATTAACCGATATTCCCCCTATAATCAAATCACCGAAATGAATATCTAATGGTAATGTTTCCTTTTTCCAGACGATTACTTCTTATCGAATGTAAAGACAATAGATGAAATAACTGAAAGTAAGAAAAATAACCTGTTGGCCTTACTCAATTGGCCTTTGAGTGTTCAGGCGGCAGTGTGTACATGGCCTTGTTTTAATGTAATTAGAGACGTAAACTTAAGTGACGGTCAATCAAGAAATTGTGCGGCTTGTAATAAGGTTGGCATAGCAGTAAGGGTGCTGATGTACGGACAACCTTACAATTCCACTACGCTGGAAGGCTGCCAACCTGATCCTAATGCCATAAGTGAAAAAGTGAGTTATTCCGTTTGAAAATTTATCTCTGGAAAATGATGAATATTTTTTTTCAGGACTTCCTGATGTGCAGGATATGTGCTAGTAGGGTGGAGTTGATGAATAAAGTTATTCATCAGAAATATCTTATGTTTATAGAATGTGCTAAACGTGTTAGTGAGAAAAGGGGTTTGGACCCAAACAAGGACACCACATGTATTTTGAACGAATTGTTAGCTGATGAAAATTGGCTGAATCAGGTAAATTGGAAATATTCGTTTCTTTACCATCGATAGAATGTTGGGGAAAATATTTGGTTGCTTTTGATATCAATTTTTTTAATTACTAATCAAAGTTTCATTTTATTCCAGTTGTTTTTGGAAGTGCGAACTTGTTGGTCAGAAGTGGACTGTATAGAACACAGTTATAAAGTGAAAAATAACTCTGTGCAGTGATAGTTCGAAAACCGAGATATTTTTGAAATGGAAACAATAAAATTGAAGTTGAATATCAAAAAATTGTGTATATTGAGAAAGAGTTTATATATGAAATTATAAATATATATATATTGATTAAATATTATAAAAATGCTTAGATTTAGGAATAACTTTAAAATTTTTTAATAGTATGGTTAAATTTTTATTATACTGTGCATTTTTTGTTTATAAGTATGTGCTCTGTATAGTTTTTTTATATATATGAACAATCGAAAAGTGATATTGTTTATTCCTAATTCAGCATTGGTTAATTTGAGAGCACAACACTCATTAAAAAAAATTAATATTTCGGTTGTCTTTTTCTCAACCTTCATTTTATATCAATTTTTTGTTGATTTAAATATGCTTCCTTGAATGTCTGTTGATGAGTTTTTGTTATGAGATTAATTGGTATCGAATCATTAAATATTTTGAATAATTATGAGTTCTTTTGTTACTTTGGTTTTCATATTAATGTCATTTGGGAATCGGCACAAAAAGCACTCTCATTACAAAAATCGGAGGTCATATCTTCGAAAATTCAACCATTACTTTTTTAAAAGTGCCTGTATGGCGAGAAGAACTCTGTATTGTTGTGCCTTCGGCTTTGAGTCTCAAACTTTACACTACGAGATATACTCCATTATAAAGTATGCAGGTTGGCCAAGATTTAGGTTTATCAAGTTTTTTCACTTGAAACTGACGCAGGTTGGCACTCCTTAAAAGTCAAAATAATTATCAGAGACGTTGTCAATGTGACACACGTTTCGTAGTTCTATTACATTTCAATAATGGAGTATTTCAAGTTGTGCAAGAAGGTATTTAAATGTCTTCTGTAGGCTTATTTCTTGAGAATTTTCAAAAAGTGGGGAAGTCCATAGATGGCTCTGTTTAGTTTTTCTGTCGGTTCATTCGAGTCCTTTTATTCTTTTTCCGAATTAACTATCACAAAGTATCGGACTATTCTGTTCATTATTTTTCAGTAAAATTTCAACACTCTATTCTTGATTTCCGTACAAGAAAATAGCATAACTGAATCTTCCAACCATGTTTTCATACGTGAAATATTTCTAGTTTTTACAGAGAAAAAAGTTTCTTCAACATTCGCCAGGTCTTTGGAACTATTGAATTCACATAATTATTTCCCAAATTCATTTTTTCCTAAAGTAAATAAACATTTTGATAAATACGTAATCACAACGATCTCTATGTAGAAAGGACAACGTTGCTTATCCATCTGAGGAAAAACGACTATAACCTTAACATATTCAAAATTTACACGATGAAATCTGTCAGAATGTCATGGCCAACCGGGATACTTCATAAAAGTGAATGGAGTATACTTTCAGCGCAACGGAGATATTTCAACAGGAAAACAAATTCAACAAGGTGATTAGCATCAAATTTATTTTACAGTTGCTCGATTCAATGACAACCTTAACAACCATGATCTCTGTACTGAGTAGAAAATCATTATGAAAACTTGGTGATCACACATTTGAAGTTGCCTTTTGAGGGGAAAAATCTGAAATTTTTTCTTGACGATAAAAATTTTTATTATCCCAATAAGATTTATTCACAATTATAAAAAAGAAGAAACAAAGGAAATAATACATACGTCATTTGTCACCGATAATCATACTAATACTTGTTTTACAACTTAATGCTGGATTCGCCTGAAAAAACCTGTTTAATATCCTAATTATAAAAATCACGTCGCCAGTGCTCAGGAACCTGTGAATTTACTTGCTCAAAAAGGAAAGTCAAAATGTCAAATCTCATATCAATCATGGGTGGATGAAGAAAATAAGTTTTTAGGAAAACGTCATTTCGGAATCACTTCAAAAAATATTCGAAGGTTTAATGCAGAGAATAGCAATGTAAGAACAAAGAAGATGACTAACAACAGTAATATGTACAAATAAAATGGAAAAACAAAGCATGCAATTTTAGGCACTAGTCGTTATATTTCGAAGATATTTCTTATAATTTAGATTTTATTTGTACATATAAATATACGGAACTGAAAAAAAAATTGAAGTCAGTGTTCAATGACGATTGATGAAATGAAAAAAAAAAAATTACAACAGATTGTTGTAGATCTGCAAACATCCGTATTGAATTGCATGGACCACCTCTAACAGCCTAAATTTAAAGTGGAAACTGAGGCGACATTCAATTTGAATCACAAAAAAACTTATTATAAACTGAACGCAAAATAGGATTCAATAATGCCAATCAGTCACTGAATTATATCGATCAAAGACGTCCTGAGGTTGATCATCTCAATTATTCCTATTGTTACCCCCTTGTCTGGGCATGCCGTTACGATTCTGCCTCGGCCGGCCGTTGTAGTTGCCGTTGTTCTGCTGTTGGTAGTAGTTATTCCTAGGCGGTCTATTTCCCTGTCCGGCCATGTTGTTATGCTGTTTCATTGATTCGATCTGAGAGTTATTCATGTTGGGATCGTCGATGCCGTTGTTGGAAACAGCCGTGGGCTGCTGTTGCTGCATCTGGGGTGGCAGGTTGTTGATGGGCGCTTGGAAATGCGTGGGCAGGGGAATGGGCGGCGGCGGGGGATTAACGTAGTTCTGATTCGTGTACGTTTGACTAGGAATCTGTTCGAGAGGGGTGTTGTCTATTTCGGAATCCTGAAATAGAAAATGATAAATGTATCCCCGGCACAGAGCACAGAACGATTTTGACAAAAACGCCTATATCTCTTGAACCAATTGAGAAAATATCAAAATTTGATCATAGTTTGCTTTGTTATGAACGTCAGAAACATGTTGGACATTCACTAGATTCAGAAAAACAACTTGAAATACGGAATTGGCAGAGAATGGCCAAATTCAAATTTTAGCGGGAAAAAGTTCCTGCTTTACCCACATTTTCACTAATTTCATAGTTCAGCGAGTTTCGGATAGAAAGCGCCATTGTACATTTCATTCATGATTAGAGAGATATTCATAGAACTCATAGAGATAATGTAAGTTCTATGGAGACATTCCATAAAAGACACGGTGGCGCCTCTATCGGTTGATTATTCCTACGCGATTCAAACGGCGACCTTAATGTCCACAAGAACAAAACTTAACTACCATTGTTTGACCACCAGCACCAATCTCAAAAAAACTTTGACAGGTCATTGGATTGCCTAATTCACATGAAGTTATGAATGAAATACGTTACACGACATTCAACGATGTGTCAGAGACAAAAATAAGAAATTATTTTCATTCTCAATATTGCCGCACAAGCTCAAATCAGGATTCTTACCAAAGCCCAGCTTCAATTTTCATTGGCTCATTCCCCATATTGGAATTATTAGATAAATGACAAAAACGAATGACAGCCATTACAATCACCATGCATCGGCAACAATGTTAGGATCAAAAAGAGAGAATCCAAAGAAATATTCTTACCTGAAGGAAAAAGAATGTTCCTGTATTCAACATCTCGGCAATAGGCCTCTGTAGAGGAATTTGAGACTGGTTAGGTGGTTGTTGTAGCTGCTGCTGCTGTTGCTGCTGCTGGTAAAACATCTGTTCTGGGCTCATAGGCTGGTCAATGTTCTGGGGTTCATGAGTTTGTTGGGACATTACCGGCATTAAATTTTCAGGAACAGGTTCTTGAAAATTGTGTTGCTCTGGTTCGATTATGTGCTCCTGTTCTTCTAAAGCATAAACTTCTTCCCCCTCAATTGCAGGTGTTTCTGTGTACTCCTACAAATAGATACTTGTGATGTTGAAAGTTCTATAATAGGTAGGAATAAAAAATGTATTCTTACTGGAGCCTGATCAAAGTAACCACTTTCGTGAATTTTTCCCAAGATTTCCTTAACCTGGCTGTAACTTCCCCCAAATACTTCTTTGGGTTTGCCATCAACAACGGCTAGTAAATGTTCAGCAGCAGCTTGAACTTCATTGGTAAATGCAGTAGGGTTCCCACTCTCATGTTTTGGCGTGACAGTTGGGTATATGTCATCTAGTAGTCTGTTTAGTAAGTGAATTTTTTAATGATTCAAGTTGAACATTCATTATTAATTATTTAAATAAGATAGATACTTGTAAATAAAATAAATCTAAAAAAATTTAATAAATTCTGAGCTTATCATAAATCAATGTATCTCATATTTCAATTCACTTTTCAAATACAAATATGATCTTACTTCAGTTCATTTTCATTCAAGAGGGCAGCTCCATTCCTTCCTTGAAGGAAATCTTCTCGCACATCCTCATTTCCCATTTGATTCAGAGCATCCTGCACTAAGAGGATTTCTCTCAACCTTGCAAGTTCTGCCTGACTTTTTTGTTGAGCTTCCTTCTTTGCCAATTTTTTTGCTTCTTTCTCTGAATTATTAGCAATTCCAAGAAACTGTTTACATAGATCCCTTGCAAATTCCAAGGTTTGAACGACTTCATCATATTTAGCAACAGCAGTCTTTTGATCTGCGTTCAATTCCTTCCCGGCACTTCGCAAATCGCGATAAGATTCTAATTTGGACTGAAATATGTAATTTAATAAGTTGGGAAGGCAAAGAATGTAGCTGCAGATCATTCAACATGATCAAATTCCTTTGATTCAAAGAATTCCATTATCATTTAATTCCGATACACATGTTAATTACGCAAAATGAAATATCTACATAGAACTTAGAAGTCGTCATTCCATAACATGTATACAAAATATTCGGTCAATTTCTTATCAACGACCCCCCCTCCGATTTTTAAAATATTTTGTCACAAGATTCTTTATGTTGATGAGATGCTACAGATTTAATTGCATCTGAAAATTGCACAAGCTTGAAATGGATAATAATTAATAATATAATATGCATGATACAAGAATTATATCTATAGGTAATTGATCATTACCATCATAACTTATGGTTATCGGCGGCATGTTTTCGGCATTACCATTTTTTTGCAACAATTATCCAATGTGAAATACATGCTGATGAGTGAGTTAACACATGGAGAACGTAAAAGGGACTCACCTTTCTCTTTTCCAAATTCCTAATTTTGTGTTCTATGATAGTAATAGCTTGCCTCAAAGGTGATAAAGTACCCGAATTTTCGGCAGAACCACTACCATCAGAGCTAGAAAGCTTGTCATTCTTGACGTTTGCCGCTGAAGGCATTTTCCTGGAATTTTATATTATTTAAACTTATAATACTTTCCTAGAATCTATCAAAATCAGATGGACGTTTATCTCTTCAAAAATGAGTTCACCAAAACTCAAAGCTCTGTTGACGACACAAAAGATCTCTCCATTGAAAAAGACGACCGACAGACATGTACAGAATTACCGGAAACAGAACTCCTCGACTTCTGATTGGAAAAACAGAGAAAACCGGATATAACAACAGACCAACTGCAGGAAAGCGGGAAAGTTGAATTGGGTAAAAGTGTTGGGTATGTGAATTGGAAAAGAAATTCAGATAAAAAAATTCTAAAGTTCTAAATAGTCAATATACAGTTGCACAAATATTTTCTACATGATATCCAAATATTTTTGCCGGCATCACTTTCCAGTCGGCATATTATTTTTTTGATGTGAAGAAAAAAATTTTTATCGGAAGATTAATGCAATTCAGTTTAATTTTCAATGGTATTTTTTCCCATATCTCAACACTAATTTTTCGGTAGCTAGTTGGTAGCGGAGAACATGGATGAGAAGTCAAAAGTAAATCCACAGGTCTGTGGTAAATCCACACCCACAATCTGTGGAGTAGGTGTACTTTCCACACTTTCGAGGTTATGTACTTATAACAGATGTTTGGTGGAACAGTTATTTGTTAATGTGTGAATATTTATATTTATTAAGTGATAATTATTTGAATTTTTTTTATTATAGTCAAAAAATTGTTTGTTCAAATATCGAACATGAATAGAAAACCTCAAGGCGGATTGCAAGCTGTTGTATTTACAGACACTTTCAACGATGAATTTTATCCAATAACACAAAATATACCTTCTGTAAGTTTTTCTGAAACATATGTATGAAAATAAAAAAATTACTTATTTTATTATTTCCAGACACTTATACCTCTACTGGGTAAGCCCATTTTAAGTTACACATTGGAAGCTCTCCATGCAGTAGGAGTACAAGAGGTATTTCTCTTCTGTAAATCTGGTATACCAGAGATCAAAGAATTCCTAAGGTATTTTCTCTTATGTCATTATGTATATTGATTTAACTAATTAGGGAAAATTCCATTAATTTAGAAAAGGTGAAGAGGAGCAATTATTATGGTCATTTTTAAAAATAAACCTTATCACATCTGAGAGTTGTCGAACACTTGGAGATTGTTTTAGAGATTTAGATGATAGGAGATTAATACGGGGTGACTTTGTTCTTGTTGAGCCAGGCGCTGTAACAAATGTAGACCTACTATCAGTCTACAAAAAACACAAGTGAGTTATATTATAAATATTGATTCTGTTACAAATTGTTTCTTATTGGTAGAGAGATCACAAAAAGGGACAAAGGAGCATGTATAACAATGATTTGTATGACTGCATCAAAAGAACAAAGTTTAAGATGTGAAGCAGATGATTGCTTGTATGTTACAACTCCAGACGGAAAACTAGTCTTTTATAAAACATTTTTCAATTCAGAAGATTCGAAGACAAGTATGCCTATGGTAAGCTGAAAAAAATAAAATGATTTTACTCTAAGAGATAAAGAGATATTCTTCCACTGTGGAGGTCTGAATAGCTTGCATATTCTCGTTCAGTATTAACCGTAATATCCTGTTTTCAAGGAAACTTTGTTGAAACATCATGATGGCCTCTATTGGAATCGTGGCCAGAGAGATATTCGTGTTTCAATTTGTTCTGAAAAATTTCTGACCCTCTTCTCAGACAATTTTGATTTTGAAACTAAGGAAGAATTTATCAAAAATCTATTAATGAATGAGGATATTATGGATTGTTCCATGTATGTACATGAAGTTAGAGGAGTATCATATGGGGGAGGTATAATTAATTGGCAAAACTATCAGGCCATGAGGTAAATATTCATTTATGAAGCATAACCACTTTTGATGCTCCTCAAAACTAATTTGCTTATTTGCAGTTTCGAAATTTATGACATGGTCATCAAACCATCTAAAAAACAGTAAGTGAATTACCATCAATAAAAATAGCTGGTTCTTTGAAAATTATCAAGTTAACAGTTTTCATTCTGTAAAAACTCATTTAATTTTAGGTATAAAGAAATAAATTCAGACAAGCATAGTGAAAGATCAATTATTGGCCCGAAAACCAAAATTCCCAAAAGTGCTAAGATAGCCAGATGTATTTTAGGTGAAAATGTAACTATTGGAAAGAATGTGTGCCTTGAGGATTCTATAATTTTCTCAAATTGTGTGATTGGTGATAATGTAAAAATTAGATTAAGTGTTATTGGATCAGATTGTACATTAATGAACGATTGTGAAATTGTAAATAATTCTGTGTTAGGGAATGACGTGGAAATTACTGAAAATAAGATAATTGAAAGAAGTTTGGTTCAATCTACTAAACCAGAGTTCTGTGAGTGCAATTTCGTTCATTTATCAATGAATATTACTTTGACAAAAAATTTCAGGTGATGAAAAAGATATTATAGGAAAACATGCATACATAGCACAAATAGAGAGGACTGAGCCAATCCCACAAATGATTACTGATGAAAAAGTACAAGAAATTTTAGAAAAGGCGTCAGAATATGTAGAAACAGAATCGGATGATGATCAGTCCACAGGGAATACCCCAGAATTAGAGGATACGGAATGTATGTACTGAAAAATTTTTTCATAAAATGAACAGTATCCAACAGATAACAGGATTTTTACGAATTTGATTGAGAATTAATTCCTTTTGCAATACTAATAATTTTATCTCCTCAGTATTCCTTAATGAAGTTGTTGAAAGTTTGACAAGAGGCCTTGATGATGATGTGAATTGTGAAAACTTAATTTTCGAAATCAATGGTTCAAGGTATGCTTATCACATACCACTTGAAGAGGCAAGTTTGATTCGTACTTTATCTATAGTCACACATTACTTCATGAGCATCTCATAATAATTCTTCTCCGCATTGAGAAGAACAAAACCTGAAAAAATACATGGAATTGTTTTGCTTCGAAAAAACTCCTCAGAAACCCATATAAGAGCTTTATAATAGAAAGTTTTCTTGATTTTAGGTGAACTTCTTTGTGATTAAGGCTATCTTGAAAATATATTCACAAGGGACTTCTGGACTCAAACATTTAGCAACAATTCTTTCGAAGTTCAAGCTAATCCTCAACAATTATATTCGTAATGAAGCATCTATGAAAGATTGTCTAGCTGCAGTTGAGGTAAGGATAGATAAACTCCATTCACTTTCATAAAGTATCCCGATTGGCCATGAAATTCTTGATGCTTCCTTTGACATCTGCTGTCAATTTTTTTGACAGCTGTCAATATTTTTTTCATTTGCTTTCTTGAACTGGAAAATGCGACTCTACCCATAATGTGGGTGACCGAGCAGTTGAAAGCCCCCAGCTTAAGATCAGTGCTTTAATTGCATTGTTATAGGACCAAGCTGTCAGCAGTGGACAAGAGGAAGAGGACTGGGTTCTGTTTGTTTTGAAATGGTTTTATCAGAATGATATATTATCGGAAGATGCAATTCTGAATTGGGGTAAAGCTTTACATCCAGATGAAAAATTATATGTAAAAATATCTCCATTTCTGAAATGGTTAGAGGAAGCGGATGAGGAGTCCTCTGATGAGGAATAAAATCTTGTAATTAATATTTTGACATAATAATTCTAATTATGCCAATTTTCTGACTGAGAACTAATAAATTCTTGAAAAAAATCATTTGATGTTTGAAGACACCACAAAATTTGAAATTAACAGGTTTTCCTGTCCGAGGTATTATCCAAGCATCAACAGAAGGGGGACAAAAATAAAAAGAAGATTTCAGAAAAATTACTTTATTCCCTGGATAAAATCTGAGGACCATTTGATAACTTATATAAATAATTTCATTTAACTCTCAAAGTGAATATTTGTATAAAATTATTTACAATTCATTAGAAGCTAATAACTACACATCACCCATCAGGCTAAAAATACAACAAAGAAAATGAAGAACATTATGAGTACTCCAAATATTTTAATCATCAACCACCTATTAGAGCTTACAGAGTGGAAATACCTAACAATCTGAGCATGAGCTGCTTCGATATTCATTTCTGCATCTGCCACATTTGAGTCGATTCGTTCCACTGTTTCCTCTTGTTCTTTAACCATATGTGCTAACTGTTGGAAAATTCCTCCGATTTCAACAATGGTAGACTCAATATACTGCATAGTTTCAGCTCTATTTTGCAAATAATTATCTGTTTCATCATACATCAAGGCTGCCTGCATTTGGTTTCGTTGTTGTGGTACAAGGGCTGTATTTTCCAAGTTAATACTGACTTGATTTTCTTCTTGCAGTAATAAGCTACCTTTATATCAAATCAGCCCATATTAATAAGGAAAACAAATTATAATTTTCTGATACAAAAAGAAATTTCACTTTATAATTACCTTGTGTGGGTCCACTAGATGGAGGTGGTAAACCCCCTTGTGAAAACTGCTCTCTCCTGCTTTTTTGGTGTTTCAAGTTTTCTGTTCTTACTTCAAGTATTTGTTTGAAATGTGTGGACATACTAGCTAGTTTAGACTGTAAAGCTAAAACCACATTACTGGAATGAGACTGAAGATGTTTTCCATTAGATTGATGTCTCTGTCTTTTTGAGACTTCTTGAAGCTGAGCTATTTGCTGATTCAAACTATTAAGATCTCCCTTTATCATATAAGTTAGTTCCTGTATTTCAGAAGATTTGTCATCAAATAATGACTTTCTCTTGGCCACTAAAATGAAGTCAAAGCTGAAGTAATAAAACATAAAATATCATATTGCATTGAACATACATAATGTTAATTTCTCCAACTTTGCATATGTACTTGTTATATTTCTACCAACATTTTTAGCCACTAACATGAACTCTGAATGACTTTGTATTGCCTTGGATTTTTTCGGATCTTGAGCTGATACTGCCCTAACAATGTTTCTTCCCTGCAAAGTTTGGACAGTATTCACAAATTCCCCAGTTCTATCTCTTGCAGCCATAACTGGTTCTGTTTCAATAGAATCTTCTAAAGAAAAATCGTCAGATACATTATTTGGGTATCCGCCCGAACTGAAACTGCTTTGTTGGCTCCAAGGAGCTGGACCTCCTAGAATAATGGGGTCGTTTTCTGAGCCGATGCGCCTCCTTCTAGGTAGCATTGCATTATAAATCTTTTCACTTTTATTACTCTGCTTCCACCTATTATTTTATAACATATGTCAAGGCATGTAAAAGTTTTCTATATTAGGAACACTAAAATGGGCAAAACAATCAATGGGTGCAAATTATGAATGTGGAGAATGCATTAAAATAATACGTCTCTGGGAGAATGTTAACAAAAAATTTTCCAATAAATTTAATTGGAACAAAATTACTGATTAGATGACAATGACGTACACGTCATGTTACTCAAATTGGTTAGGAGCATAGAGACAAAGAGATCTCCGTGAAATTCAAAATGCATTCATAAATATTTTGCTGATTGTTTTATCCGATTGCGATTGTATTATTTTGATTAAATAAAACAAAATATGTTTTAAGCGTATTTCAAATTTCATGAAAGCGGCAGTTATTTATAAGCCCCGTGAAAACTCTTCTACAGAACATAAACAAATTTATTCTGTGACAGTGAATCAATTGATTCAAAAGAAATATACACGTAGCATAAAAGAATTAAAAAATTGGGATAAATTTAATTTTTACACAATATAAATAATTAGAAGAAAAAATGACTTCTATCCGCCAGAAACAAATAAGTATGTTTTCTCTTGAATATGTTATTCATTCTATTAAACATATTTTATGCTTGCAGCTGCAATTAAACAAATGTTGAATTTTAATCAACCCCAAATGAAATTAACTCCAACTGAGCCTGTCTGGAAGGTCTTAATTTATGACAAAACTGGTCAAGATATAATTTCCCCTTTAATTTCAGTTAAGGAATTAAGAGAATTAGGTGTAACGTTGTTTGTGTATGTAATTTATTGACTTCAACCAGAATACAAATTTTTACATGAATTATTTACAGACAGTTACATTCTGATCGAGATCCTATTCCAGAAGTTCCCGCAATATATTTTTGTGCTTCAACAGATGAGAATTTAACTAGAATTAGTCAAGACTTTCAAAAAGGAGTTTATGACATATACCACCTCAATTTTATTTCCCCTATTTCAAGACAAAAATTAGAGGATTTAGCATCCGCAGCAATAGCTTCAAACAGTGTGGCAAATATACAAAAGGTTGGATTTTTAAATTATGCTCATAGCTTAGGATCAATAAATTGGGTTTTTGTAGGTGTATGATCAATATTTAAATTTTATATCTTTGGAAGATGATATGTGTATTTTGAGACACCAGAAAAGTGATCATTTATCATATTACGGTAAGCATTATAGTTTGCACTTTTCATACAAAACTTATTTTTACCAATTTCAGCTATCAACAAGGGGGATATAGTAGATACAGAAATGGATAATATAATTGATTGTATAGTTGACAGTCTTTTCTCTGTATTTGTTACATCAGGTGAGATATTCTATAGACACCAGTTATGAAATGTGAATTGTTTAACTAAGTAAGAAAAAAGGGAAATTTTTGTTTCGATTTGACTCCACAGTTTCAGGATTCCCTGGCAGTATTAGTGAAATTTTCTCTCTTCATTGCAGGAAGTGTACCAATTATAAGAAGTCCTAAAGGTAATGCTGCTGAACAAGTTTCACAAAAGTTGCACCAGAAGTTGAGGGAAAATTTATTTGGGGTCAGAAATGATCTTTTCCACACAGACACTCAAGCAGGAAACTTCAATTTTCAGAGACCACTCTTGATCATTTTAGATAGGAACATTGATATGGCTACTCCTTTACATCATACTTGGACTTACCAAGCCTTAGCACACGATTTACTGTCAATGTCACTGAATAGAGTCATTTTGGAAGAGAGCACACCATCTGGAGGTAATGTAAAAATGCAAGAATTGTATTTATGAATGGGTTATGGAAGAAATAAATTATGTGAACTCCCTTGTTGTTTTGTACGTTCTTAGTAGGCTCCTGTTTCATTATGAACTTGGAAAGAAGAATATTTATTTTCCACAGGAGCAAGAGCTAAAAACAAATCATGTGAATTGGATTCCAATGATAAGTTCTGGATGACGCATAAAGGATCACCTTTTCCAACCGTGGCAGAGGCTATTCAAGAAGAATTAGAGCAGTATAAGTCTTCTGAGGAAGAGGTGAAACAACTCAAATCTTCCATGGGTATTGACTCTGAAAGTGATATTGCACTATCGTTAGTAACTGATAATACAGCAAAAATTACATCGGCTGTCAATTCTTTGCCTCAACTGCTTGAAAAAAAGAGGTTGATCGACATGCATACTTCATTAGCGACCGGTAAAAAAATGATGTCTGCAAATATGAAGCACTAAAATAATTGTTTCAGCCATTTTAAATTCCATAAAACAAAGAAAATTGGATACATTCTTCGAAGTGGAAGAAAAGATCATGTCTAAAACTCAAGGTGTGGATAAACAGGTGATGGATTTGATTTCCAACCCTGAAGCTGGAACCCCCGATGATAAATTGAGATTATTCATCATTTATTTCATTTGTGCAACGCACTTACCAGAGGCAGAAATGAACAGATTTGAAAATGCACTAGTGGAAGCGGGTTGTGATTTATCTGCGCTCAAGTATATAAAAATAATGAAGTAAGTGCATTTGAAACTTCAGTATATCTTTGAGGTGACCAATTTTAATTTATTTTCCAACTTTTTGATGTTCTTTCACATTTGATATTTTGTAGTCCAAAAATATTTATCGTATGGGTAATGTACAAAGAGAACAATGTTTTTATTTCAATCAATCTACATTCAGTTGAATGGTATTCCATTATTGTTATTTTGAATATATTTAAGGAGTTTCACCAAATTGCCAGATGGTCCGAATCAGTATGAAGGCGCAGGAACAAAAACTGTTAACATGTTTTCAAAATTGGTATCACAAGGATCCAATTTTGTGATGGAAGGTGTGAAAAATTTGGTTGTGAAGAGACATGTATGTTGTTGAAGCAGTATTTGAGAATAACACAATTATGTTCGACCTGATATTTTTCAGAATCTTCCTGTTACTAGAATTGTGGACAATTTGATGGAATTCAAAAACAGCCAAGAATTGGAAGAGTATCTCTACTTGGATCCAAAACAATTGAAATCGGCTAAAGTTCCCAAAAGCCGTTCACCCTTTCAAGATGCTTTCGTTTTCATAATAGGAGGGGGAAATTACATAGAATATCAAAACCTTGCTGATTATGCCAAAGTATGTAGAGTTTCATGTGTATTTTCCTTTTCAAAATCAGAAAAATTTCTACTGATCTACAGATATGATTGAAATTTTGGCAATAACGAACGCATCTCTTAAAAGTTTCTAAATTTCAATCATATCAGTTAGGATTCTTTCATTGATTCCCTATTCATTTTAGCAAAAAACAGCAGCTGGAAATACCAAAAGGATAACATATGGTGCATCTACTTTAAACAATGCCAATCAGTTTTTGAAACAACTTAGTTTATTGGGTCAAGAGCTTACCACAAATAAATTTCAATAAATAATATTATTGTTCTTATTGAAAGAATTTTAAAATAGTATTTATATTTTCTGTTATGCAACAATATTTTAATAAATATTTATTTTGAGAAAGATCTTCGTTTCAATCATTTATTCATCATACAATATCTTGACTTAAATTCACGAATCATACACAAGTAAAATATGCAAGAAAAATCCACATTCAGCTTATCAGAAATTTCTTTCCATAGAGCTGAGCCTTTTTCTCAAAAGCGAGAGATTTAATGGGTGTATCTTCTTCGTAGAATGGATTCATTGAATATTTGATGTATGTCTCATAAATTTCTGAGAAGAAATTTTTAATACCATCGTCATTACGTACATCATGAACAATTACGAAACGTATAAGACTTGCAGTTACAAATGCAGAAACAAACCATTGATTAAACTTATCTACAGACTTCAGATTCATATTATGAGTTTTCCATTTGTGTTCATCTATCAAATCGAGGGCTGAATGTGCGATAAATTGATTTAGATGCCTGTGGTCTTCCTTCTGAAAACCCTTAGTAAAAACATACATCTGCATTTGAGATTGATAACTTTACCTTAGAATCCTTGCTGCTTGTGAATTCCATTTCGAATAAGGGGGTATCTTTGTGACCAACAATAACAAAATAGTAACTACTACTCATGGTGGGCCTTAGGTTTATATATTAACAAATACTAAATATCTTTTTACAATGGGAAAATGGAATTTATCTAGTTTTCTAGTGAGAACCTCAAACGGAGAAATGATGATTTGTTTGTTTACATGTCAGATTTTTGACAAAGTGAATGTTGGTTAGAATTTAATAAAATAATTGTTTTCCAAGATTTTAATGGAATGTTTTGAATAAAGAATATCGAATGAAAATTTACAATAAAATTCCTTCTCGAAATCGAAATGAATTAATCCAATAACAAAGAGAAATAGTCTTTGCCAATATTTTTGGAAGCAAAGCAAATTGACGGGTATCTATGGACGGGTACTTGTACTTGACATTTCATGTTTCATGTTTATTTACATTACGCTTTAAATTTTTTTTATGCTGAACGAAGTAACAATGTTTGTATTGAAGGAAAAAAGGAATTATTTTTAGAAATATGGAAAAGGTAACTGAAATTCTTGTGAACAACTCACTTCTAATTAGTTCCTGTGGACAATTCGGAAGATAACTTTTATTGAGATCTAATTTTTATTATTACAGCTCCTCTTTCGTTTGGAGCAACCCCATGGGACCGGTGACATATATGTAGCATGGCAAAAAGGATCTGGAAATTATTTGGCCACAACGGGAATGGACTATATGGTAAATCTTTTTGATCGTTATGGCCAAATAAAAGACAGAATTCGTTTACCGGGGTATGTTTTATAGAAATATATACAGCTAAAATTGAAATTCTATACTGTTTATTTGAAGATTATGTTCTGGATTCGAATGGGATACCGATGGAGATTTACTAGCTATAATCTCACAAACACCTCAAGTTATAATATGGGATGCAAATACACAGAAAAAACTTACTATAGATGTAGGATTCAAAGATACGTTAACATGTTTACTTTGGGCAAAAAATATACCAATTTTAGCAGTGGGCACAGCTAAAGGAAATGTTTCTATTTATGATCATAACTCTTCAAAGTATGTACACTATGAATGTATAGCCAATTATGATCAAAGAATGATTTTTTAGACGAATTCCTGTAATTGGAAAGCATACCAAAAAAATTATTTGTGGAGCATGGAACAGCGAAAATTTGCTAGCTCTTGGTTCAGAAGATAAAACCATATCTATAAGTAACATAGAGGGAGATACATTGAGAGTTATCACTTTAAGAGCTGAGCCATCATCTATTCTCTTCTCGGAAATGAAAGTAGATGATCGAATGGGAACAGGTGAAAATACTGTGAGATCGATTCATTACAGGATTAAGACACATAAGTGGATTTATTATTGATTTCAGGTGAGCATTCTTGTGGGAAGAAAAACACTGTATCTGTTCAACCTTCTGGACCCAGAAAATCCAGTAGAGTTAGCTTTTCAACAGCATTATGGTAATATCATTGCGTATCAATGGTATGGGGATGGTTATATCCTTATTGGATTCAGTGCCGGGTATTTTATTTCTATTTCAACACATATAAAAGAAGTTGGTCAAGAATTATTTCAGATTAAAAATCATAAGAATGCTCTAACTGACATAGCGGTGTGTGAGGTTGTAGGTAAAGCAGCTTCTTGTGGAGACAATTGGTAAGTTTAACTCATTTTCTCATTTGAATGTTCAAAGTATCGAAGAGTTGAAAAAACCTCAATGTATATATGGGAAAAATCATTTTTAACATATTTCAGTGTGAAAATTCATGATATTACGAACTTGCATGAAACATCGAGTGTCTTAAATCTAACGCAAGAGTCCGGTTTGGAAAGAATTTCATGGAATGAAGATGGCCAATTATTGGCAGTGTGTACTAAAGCAGGTTCTCTTAATGTTTATGTCTCTCACATGCGCTTATTGAAATCTGTGTGTATACCCAGAATAGCCATATTGTCAAGTTTAACGGAAGTTAGTCTCTACAATTATGACCCCACCAAGGTAATGGTTTTAGTACAGCTATAAAATTCCTAACTATTTATTATAGACCTAATGTTTTTTGATCCAGTAGAAGTTTCTCAATAATTACCCAAATTATACTATGAAAACAATCAAACCTATCACAAAAATTTTCTCAATATTTAAGGTAAAACTCATACCAATTCCTATCACTTTGGACATAGAACCAAGCTTCATAGGGGTGGGAACATACCATTTAGCAGTAGGAATGAATAACAGAATTTGGTTTTATGATTTGACAAAGCCACAACCTGGAATTGAAGATGCTCCACTTTTATTGAAAGATAAACAATATCTGGAGGGCATTACTGCAATTAAGATGAATTCTGAATATGCTGCTGTTTTTTATGAAGGAAAAATACAACTTCATTTGGTATGAACTCTTTGATCACTTTCAAATGTTGACGTTCAGGTTTTTTAATATCTGCTCTCTTCAAGATTGAACAACCAGATTCGAGTCAAGAAGAAAGGGAATCAATAATCTTTCCTAATAATTCAGAAGATAATATAACATGTTTTGCAATAACAGCAGACTTCCTAGTTTACGGAACTGATTCAGGGGATGTGGTTTATTTTTGTCTCGAAGAGTGGAACACTTCACATCAATATAAACATTTAGTCAGTCTTACAGATATATTCATTGATATTTCTGGAACAAGGGCTTTACTTTTGGATGTCAAATCGCAAGGATATATTTATAACGCAGTAAGTATTTGGATTCCAATGTAAAATGTTCTTTATAAAAACGTCTCTTTTCAAAGGTTTTCAATAAAATTATACCTGTACCTGATTTACCAAGCAAAATTGATGGTGTTATATGGGATAGCAATTTACAAGATAGAGATGTGTTCATCATTTTCAATGAAAACGAGATTCTTACATATCTTTATGTAAAAAACTCTATTTATGGTAAGTGCCAAAATATCAAACTGTCCTCACTGAAGAATATATCAAGATCGTTTCTGTGTATTGGTTGAAATTTCCAGATGCCTCAGTAAAGAGAGTAGGTCAAACGTCCCTACTGAGTAAACAGATTCCCCTTCTGCTGGCTTCCGGAGAAGTTCTAGCAGCTACGGCTGGCGGTCAGTTGGTTCAGTTGCAACTAAGTACACATAATATTTCTTCAAATGCAACTGTCGAAAAAAATCCTAAGAATTTGGAAGTTCATTTCCACAAACAATTGGCTCTGAATAAGTAATTGACCTCAAACTTGATTTCTCTTGCTCTGATTTTGGATTTTAGGTTTCACGAGGCATTTGGCAGCTGCGAGTTGATCAAATCCAAAGAATTGTGGAAAAAGCTTGGAGAAGAGTGTTTGAAGCATTTGGAAATCGATTTAGGTGAGTTTTTGATATCTTATATTATGAACTATCGAAGATGCATGAAAATTTTGCTATAGACTTTGTAGTTCTTTGATTGAGATTTTATAAATAGAATAATTTTTTCTCTTAAAAATATGATTAAATGTTAACTAGATGATCAGCAATTGAGCTTTTAGTTGTCAAGAATCTAGAATAATAGGGAAGTTTTATGGGAATATTTGTTTCAGCCGTAAGAGTTTACAAAAAATTAGAGGATGTATCAATGGCTCGTTCTTTAAAAAACCTTTCTGAAATCGAGGATATAAGACTTCTTTGCGGTCATGTATCCGTACTATTAGGAGATTTTGATAGAGCACAGTCTTGGTTCATAAACTCAACTAATCCAAATGCGGCTTTAGAAATGAGGCGAGATCTTTTGCAATGGGAACATGCTTTAGAATTGGCCAAAAAAATGGCACCTGAGCAAATTGCTCTAATTTCTAGGGAATATGCACAACAGTTAGAATTCATGTAAGTTTTTTCATGAAACCTCATATTAAAAAATCCTTCAATATAAGCTTTGGAATCGGTACAAATTTGCTTTTTTATATAATTTTCAGAGGTAATTGTTCTGAAGCACTTTTACATTATGAAAAAGCTCTACAAGAAAATTTGAATGAGGAGCATACCTACCTGTGTAAAGCTGGCATAGCTCGTTGTTCTTTACACTGTAATAATTTGAGACACGGTCTTAGCATTGCTCTTGAGTTAGATGCTAAGATACTGCAGAAAGAATGTGCTGAAATTATGGACAAAAAGAAGCAATTGCCCGAAGCAGCTCTCTTATATGAAAAATGCGAAAATTATGAAAAAGCAGCCACGAATTATATTAAATTGAAAAACTGGTCTAAAGTTGGAGAACTTCTACCTAAGATCAGTTCAGGAAAGATACATCTTGAATATGCTAAAGCCAAAGAAAGGGAAGGACATTATCAAGAAGCTGCCAATGCTTACCACAGTGCTAAAGATATAGATTCTGTTATAAGAATAAAATTGGAGCATTTGAACAGTCCTGAAGATGCAGTTGAATTAGTACAAGAAACTAAAAGTGTCGAGGGAGCCAAACTCGTTGCAAAGTGAGCAACTTCAAAATATTCTGCGTATTTTTATGCACCAATTTTTTAATTTTCTAGATTCTTTCAAAAGCTCAATGATTACAATTCCGCCATAAGATTCTTGGTCATTTCAAAATGTAACGATGAAGCATTTGAGTTGGCCAGAAAACATGCTAAAATGGAATTGTATGGCGAAATCCTGTTGAACACGTTCTCTCCAGATGAACTGAAACCACAGGATTTTGCAAGTATCGCTTTGTACTTTGAGAATGAAAAGAATCTGCTTTTGTCTGGTACTTATTGGTATTATGCAAAGGAATATAATAAGGTAAATGGGTATACTTGATTGAACTTATATTGATATCCGTAGCCCCACCGTCGGCGCGACCGGTCGGATCCCCCCCCCTATGCTTTGAATAGGTTCAGGTATAGCATTGCAGATCCCAGGCAACCACGCGCTATGAACAATGGGAGTCTCCTGTTCATGTCATTTTTGTGCTTATAGATTTCAATGGCTTCCATATTTGTCTTTGTTTGCTTTGGTCTCAAGATTAGATCGAAATATTCTAATTTCAAAGCATTATTTCTTTAATCTTCCATTGAATAAGTGTAACAATTGATATGTCTAAATCAAGATCCATATTGGCCTAAACTAAAGTTGATTTTTTTCTGGAACTGCCCTGATGATGCCACATCAAGAAAATAGCTATCCCTTATCCCATCAACCATTATAACGTTGACTTAATGACATACATTCTTCAGGCTCTCAAGCATCTTCTCAATGCTGCCAAATCCAACTCCAAAGAAAACGCAGCAATCAGTACGGCAATAGATGTTGTTGCAACATCTAAGAACGAACAATTATGTAACACTCTCATAGATTATCTACTTGGAGAAACAGATGGTTTGCCTAAGGATCCCAAATATTTATTCAGGCTGTATATGGCGAAAAAACAATATAAAGAAGCTGCTAAATCTGCTATTATAATAGCGAACGAAGAGCAGATAAATGGAAACTATAGAAATGCCCATGATGTGCTTTTCGGAATGTGTCAAGAATTGAGGAATAATAACATTAGGATACCCCAAGACATGTTCTTCAATCTACTTCTGTTGCATAGCTATATACTGGTGAGATTGCATGTGAAAAGAGGTGACCATCTGAAAGGTGCTAGGATGTTGATAAGGGTTGCAAATCACATTTCAAAATTTCCTTCTCGTAAGTAGGCAGATGAAATTATTGACTTAATTCTGTTTGTTCCAAGATTTAATTGTGTTTTATATTCAGATATCGTCCCTATCTTGACTTCAACCGTAATAGAGTGCCATAGAGCCGGATTGAGGCATGCAGCTTTTAAATATGCAACGATGTTAATGAATCCAGAATACAGAAAGAGTATAGACGCAAAGTACGCGAAAAAAATCGAGGGAGTCGTTAGAAAACCGCCGAAAAATGGAAAAAACGGCGAACCCCTGGGAGATCCCTTGGAGGCACTCACCCCTTGTCCATACTGTGATAATATGTTACCAGAAACGGATATATTTTGCAGTAGCTGTAAATTAAATATACCGTTCTGCATAGTAACAGTGAGTACCTAATTAAAGTTTTTGGACGCAATAATCCGAACACAAAAAAATAATTTCCGGTTATTAGGCAATCCAAATCACGTGATTATTCCACCACTGTTAACCTCAAAACGTTAGTGACAGGTCGCTAGTTTCGATAAATACGAGGGATTTCTATATTTTATGCATTTCATGAGTGAAATAGTGAGTTCTTATGACTTGTAATATCAGAAAATATCCTAAAGCAACATTGACGAAGAAAATTTCACTCAATCGTATGATCAAAACTTTTAGTATTGGGAGCCCGCTGATATTGTAGGGGATGTTTTGGAGAACATTTATCGTAGCCCTGCAACCTGTAACTTTTTAATCTTTTTTGTGATACAAAATTAAAAAATTCATCAGTTTTACATTTACCATGAAATGAATACTGTTTTTTTCTGTGTCTACGATGAATTATTCAATTTAATTTATTATCTTCGATTTTGTAAAGTCTTGATGACAACTGACCAAATTACTCTGCGTTTCCTGGTAAGTCACTTAATATGTGGATAACACACCATTACACACATTGAGTATCCAGAAATATTCAAGAAAGTTCTCTCAATTTGAACGACTTGCACCTCCAACTTTGGCACACATTCACGGCATTTTTTCAATAAAAATACATACACTTAATTTAAATAATTTTCACTGGTTAAATATTCTTAAGGGTAAGCTTGACTAGAATATCAAAAATATGTCCACATAAAACAATTTTTCAAGCAAACAAACGGTTTTAATGTCTACATGAACCTTAATTTGCATTGTTTGTCCACCAGCACTAACCTCAAAAAATATTTGACAGGTGGTTGGATTGCCTAATATCTTGAAATCCTCATCTACTAGGGAAAATCTGTGACTACCTTTAAATTCTACATGAAAACTATTAAAACGGTCGTTTTCCATGAGTCAATATACTGGGTGGCCCAAATGAAACAATCCAACTGAATATTTCCGTAATTAGGAGTTTTTTCGGAAAACTCCTTGGCAGGTTTTTTCATCATCCCCCCAAACGGCGTGACAACCCCTTCTTGAATGGCATTGCATTAAAACAGGTATTTTTTCAGGGACGGCACATAGTTAAAAATGATCTTACTGCTTGTCCAGAGTGTGATTTTCCAGCAATACGAGTGGAATTTCTTGAGTGAGTTTTGATGTTATGTATATATTTCATTAAGGGCGCATTATTTAATTTTTAGCATTCTTGATAAAGACAACAGTTCCTGTCCTATGTGCTCTGAAAAGGTGGATCCGAAGAAAATTGTTAAAGTAGATGATCCCAGTTCATATTTGAATATTGAATGAATCTGATCTCTTTTTTCCTATTACTTTAAGGTGAATAAATTCCGTCCATATCTTGTGATAGAACACATTTTGAAGTAGGTGAAATTTTTTATTTATTGTTCGATATTTATTTGTTAGAAATAAAAAATGCAATAATTAATTGAATATTCACTTCACTGTCTCCTTTCATTCCATTTATGGAAAAAATATAGTGATATAAAGGGTTTTCTACTCAAACTGTGTAAGTATATAAAAAAAAAGTATAGAAATTTTTTTGTGGGTCTCTGAAATGATTCCTATATGTAGCCCTGTAGTTTTCTCTTATGGAAATAATACACCAAGGCGACATGCGAATTTCAACTATTTTTTCATTAAATAGCAACTTGTCAATCTCCGAATGAATATGTGTGTAGATTTCGAATGGAAAAAGGTTTTATAATATAATTCGAACTATTTTCACAATAGTTTTCCTTTAACAATCTTTGGGTGGACCTCTAAGATCAATCACAGTTTAAACTGTAAAACGCACCTTCTATTTAAACAGTTTAAACTGAGATGAGATTGATCTCACGTCTCTAGATCGATATACCAGAATTAACAATCTGTAGTCTTATCCTGAAACATTTTATTTGCAGACACTCCTGTACATTCAAAACAAGACTCGTAGCAGCAACAATAGTACAATTTATTGCATTCTGCTAAACTTATAGAACATTATGATAAATATTTCCTAGCAAGTAATGTAAATCATATAAAATTTTTATCACAATGAGGTGTAGAGCCATTCCTCAGCACATTTTCCAGTCATTTTTGGTTGATAAGGTGCTTATTCATCATAGAATGAATAACTTTATTCATTTTTCAAGATGAAAGGAACTGAAATAAAACGTGTTAATAAAATCGAAGTGGGCTGAGCATAACTTGTGCTACCTATTTTGATAGCTGCTATCATTATACCGAATATGAGGAAACTACCAAGAACTGCATCTCGACTCCTCTTTTTATCCTCTTCTACGTCTCTAGGCCCGAAATTACCATCAATTCTTCTCATTTTTGTATATTTCTTCGCTTTTTCTACGGGATAAATTACATGCAGAGGATAATCATAGGTTAATTTTTGAGCAGTTTGATTTGAAGTCAATGACCGGAACATAGAAGTGGATTCGCTTGGTCATCGATTTTTCCCCAGAAAATTGTTCATGTTTTAGAAGAAATAAATAAATAAACACTAACAATAACTAAACAGAAATAATCTGGTGATTGAAGACTCTCTTGTCCATTTATAATTTGTACAATAAGTGCTGTTGGGTTATTAATGATAATATTAATGATGGAAATGATTCGATTCGATCACATAAATCATTAATGCGCCAGTGGCTTGGCGCACTACGTCGTTCGTATGTTCGTGTTCCACCTCTGTGTGTGTTTTGCGATTGGTTATCCGGTACTTTACTGAGCAATCTTTTGCTTGTGTGTTTGTTACTGTCAAAGTGTACCTCAAAATGGCTGAAAATGATTCGCAGTCGGGAAATATTCTTAAAAGTGTTTTATCAGAAATAATAGAAAGTCCTTTGAACATAGCATTAGTCTGTCTAATAGGAGTCTTAGTTTACAAAATTATAAAGAGTCGTACACATGTGCCTTCTACCTCAACACCTGAACCAAAATTACCAAAACTTAAGAAGAGGGATTTTACAGTTCAAGAATTAAGTAAATACGATGGTACACAAGAAGACGGAAGAGTTCTAATTGCAGTTAATGGAAATGTATATGATGTTACAAAAGGAAAAAGGTTTTATGGTCCAGGTGAATTGAAATGAAATTGTTGATGTCATCTTTTTTTTTTCAAATTATGATCTAATAGGTGGCCCGTATGCCGCATTTGGAGGAAAAGATGCATCTAGGGGTCTCGCTACTTTTTCAGTTTCGGTGAAAACCGAGGATTACGATGATTTGAGTGACCTTAATTCGATGGAAATGGAATCTGTTAGAGAATGGGAAGCACAGTTCAAAGGTAATGAGTTGTTTATTGCATGCTGATTTATATATTTATTTACCTTAAATAATTCAAATCAAGCTTTATGAAGAATAATTTTCATTTGTGCAGGCAGTAATTTTGACATAATGAATACTGATTAATTCATGCAGGGGGTCCTTTCGTGGTGGTATTGTATTATAATTCAATTCATTCAATTTATGGGAATATATTGGAAACAGTTCCCCCATATGATTATTTTCGAATTTGATAACCATATCTTATCTTTTAGTAGGGTAGGTTGAAAATTGCATTTTATTCAGTATAAACTCTTGAGGAAAATGCGCACCTGTTCTGATAAAACTATTGGTATGGCATAAATATTATATTTTGATAGTGCCATGAAGCAATATGTTATCAATTCGAGATTTCAGGTCATTTAAACAAATTGTTAATCTTTTTTTGAGATAGTAGGATAGGAATACTAGTGTTCTCAAAATTTTCTGAAATATCATTCATTTCAAATATTCTGTGTGCCAACATGTAGTTAAAATTTATCTATATTACCTGAACAAGGACAAGTATTTAAAAAATGTATTATTGCAACATGGTTCATTTGGGTATAATTAAAAGTTGATTAGCCTGGCTGTCAAGGTTCACACATGAACTTTGGACTTGGAGATTTCCAAAGAAATGATTCTCATATACATTTTTATTTGAAGAACAATTTGATTTTTCACTGTAAATTAAATATATTGGGAGCATCTTAAAATAAATTGAGTATTTTCAATTAATATGAATGAATAATTTGGATAAGTTCTATTGGATCAACCTTTGGTTGCTTATATCTGCAAGAAAGGAAGAGTTTACTAAAAAAATGGGCCTGACTTGAAGTGTGGAGCTTTTCCACCTTGTAAGTAGGTCCATCAAGTAGATAGCGTTCAAGAATCCACCATAGATGCATAGAATACCTGGTGTAACGACTCCTTACTAAAAATCGTGACCAACATTTTTAGATCAAAACGGCACTCTAGATTTGAGTTTCGTGCTAGTCCCGGAATAATCCGCAATATTTTATCGGTCGTGGCGCTACTGTGGCAATGGAGAAAGGGGCGACCCCTTTCGGGAGAAATGAAAAGCAGCACAAAATCTCAGATTTTCGATCGACAAGAAAGTCTTCAACAAAATCTAATCAGTGCCAACACCAGGTATTCTAGGCATCTATAATCCACCTAAAAAAATTGACAGCTGTCAAAAAAATTCGAATTCGTTGAAATATTATGATGATTTTACAATCTGAATAAAATTTAGTATGCAGCTGGAATAAGTCATTTCCCATCTAAATACAAAATTTCAACTTAATCGAATACACACTTTTGAATTTATCAAGAAAAAAATTTCTACTGGCCATATTTACAGAACCCCTATGCCCATTGACGAATTTAACCGCGGCATTCGAGATTTCTATTTAAAATTAGAATGTTTTATGATAACAATTAATGACTGATAAAATTATTTACAGTGTTAATCTTCTAAGTCGCAAGAAAATATAACTAACGATTGAAAAATGATAATGTTAATAATTCAGTATTAAAATATCTTCCTACTTTTTACGACCGATAGTCGTGAAACGAAACTTATCTCCCAAAGTATACAGGGTGATTTTTTTAAGTGTTTCATTAGGCGTATTCAAGGAAGGAATTTTGATAAGAATTCAAGATTCTGCATTTTTGTTTTGGCGTACATGAACTTAAATCTTTATATATAAAACAAAGTTGTTGGTTACACCATTTGTAACTCGAGATCGGATGGACTGTTTGTTATGAAACTTCATTTATGGATTTGTCTAGGGCCTGGTTATTATAAAATACTTCTTCGTTTAATTCTGCACTGATTTGATGTATGATATGCGCAACCACTTCAAGCGATTGTTGAGTTATAGCCTGATAGTCCTATTTGTAGACAGAAAGCGTGTCACAAATTAGTGTTTATATCTCCAAAATCTCTCATTGTAAGAATTTTTTGCGAAACTGTGGAACAAAAAGAAGTGCGCTGCTACTGCTTCTTGTATAAATTATGTATTTGCAAATATTATACAGGGTGTCTGAAACAGAGCTTCAGAGTGAGCCTCAATAAAACTATGAAATCTCATTTTTTTTTCAAATGGGAACCATATAATTTTGTAATTCCGATCGATTGCTCATCAAAAACTAGTTAGAGTGTGCCAATAATTTCATGTCTTTAAAATCAGTAGTTAAGCCAATATCGAAAAAAATTCAATTCAAATTCAGTGATATGCTCGTCTATTTCAAAGTAGGCTATGTAAGGAATCAAGCTGTTATTCTCCGATAATCTGTGATTACGCTTTGTGAAACCCACCGTAAAATATATTTCCTGTATAACAAAAAAGAATTTTTTGAAATATATTTTTACATATCTTTATTGCTGCACATAAAATTTTAATCATCATTTTTATTATTGTCCTTTTTGTAACTGAAATTCGCCCAATAGGAAATTTTAGTAGAAGATTTACATGCTCTTATCTTTTTGAAGGAATTTGACACTTATTCAATTTTGAAGGAACTTCATGAAATGATATTTGGGGGAATGCATGAATACTTCCTTCTCAATATTGTAATGTATTCACTATTTGTACGAGTAGAATGATATTTTTATTATAGTTGTAGTTAGTTGTATTTTTTAATGTTATACCTAAATCAGATTATTCTCTTCATAGAAAAATATGACCTTGTTGGGAAGCTATTAAGACCAGGTGAAGAGCCAACAAATTATTCAGATGAAGAAGATGAATCATCGGCAGGAACCACTGCTGGTGGGGCTGGAGACAGACCAAAAGGGGACTAATGATTTGGAAAAACAGAGGAGAAAGGCTGAAGTAGAGGTCACATTTTTTCTATCAACACTTAATTTCCATTGCAGTTAATCTCTATTTTTTAGAATTGAATAATATGAATATATATTTTTTATGTATATGTGAGCTTTTATTAAATTATATAATTTGTTTCTTCTATATGAATTTCGATTATCTTGATCGAATCAGTAAACTTGTTTAAATAAATCGTGTTTCATTTTAAATATTTTCTTGTTGAAAGTGTATAATATTTTGAAGAAAAGTAATATGAAATTCATTGTAAGGAATTTTGACTTCAAAGATGGGCTGTGTTTTACTGAAAAATAATTGAAAACATTATTTAATTTACACCATCCTAAAAATAAGATAGAAAATTTAATTTATTTTCTGTTATGTTTGCTTGTTTGAACATTGTTCTCTGTTCTTTGAATTTCATTTTAATCGACACATAATTTTACGAATTACTTAGTTATAAACTTTTAAAAATTGAGATTATAAAATTATTTTCGAGAAAATGCTCAGTTTGATTATTCTTGGAATGTATATGTTAAAGTTTCATCATTCCATTTTTCAACACATGTTCACCAAGATGAGAATTGGTGTCAGTGAATTTATAAAACTTTTTTAAGATTATTCAGGCCTCTTTTTTAGTAGAACACATTTGTATTTTGATAAATCTTCTATATGCAGGTTAGCAATAATAATATTTTTTGATTCACTTCAGTATTTGATTTAAAACATCCTCTACATATTTTGGTTTTATCCCAAAAAAAAAACATCGTTCTCCACAAAAAAAAATATATCATGAAATATTAAACTCAAATGAAGGTAATTAGGTGTATATCATCCACCGAGATGTTTGATGTTGAGTTTATGTTGAGAGCGTTTGTGGCAATTAAAAACAAACAAATTTCTCGATTAATAAGTAAATCTGTAGAAAAAACAGCAGGTTCTAGACAGTAACCCTCAATACAGGTTCAGGATATTCAGGGTTGCCTACTCACTTTCTGGCTGTTGTACACATACAGGGTGAAATACAATAGTGAAATGGTTTGTTTTGATGAGTTCTACCTCCTGTTGAAAAAAAGGCCAACCTCCAAAATACCCTGTACATCAGTTTGAGATAAAAATATCAGCAAATTCGACAGAATTTGGCATTTTTGCTTTATTATTCTACCTAGTTGTATTTCAAAACTGAAACATAAAAAGGATAGATCCTTGATTTATCTTTTAGTTTTTTAACATAAAAAGTAGATTTTTTGGCATCAGAATATTTTCAAACCACAGATTTTTTATTGAACAATTAAAGTTGACTCATACCATTGAGTTTAAATATTTAAACTCAATGCTCATACTGTTCAAAATTTTTCTTAGTGGTTTTTCATTATCTTATACCATTCATCTTCAGAATTTACTAAAAACAATACGCTAAAATGAATAAAGCGGGATAGGGAGTCACTGCAATACATTCCTTCAAATTATTTTCGTGTAGATATGAATATATTTTCATATTTATTTTCAATAGGTACCTACTTATTGAAACCTCAATTCTCATTGCACCTATCGACTGGAATATGGTACATGTCGTTCTAGACAAAGATTTGATTTCAATAAAGTACTTTTTCGACACCTGTTTTTGATTTTTTTTAACAATAATGTTGAATAATAGGTAGGTAATTTGGTTTCTTATAGGTAACTCACCGTGTGTTGACTTTGACTAGACAATATTAAATAAATAATAATAAAATATACATAATAAATTATCGCAAAAATGTGAAATTCTATTGGAAAAAATAAATTAGGGATTATTTTTTCCAAAAAAATTTTTTCATGACGCCTAAAGACAGATAAGAAAAATAAAAACCTTTTTTGGGCGAATTGAAAAAATACTCTGGTAGAAAGTTAAGAAAAATCTATCACATTCGATGAACTCTATTTTCTTACAAAAACAGAAATTTTTTGCTAAAACTAATAAACTATTAAAATTAAACTGACAGTTCTTTGTTTGATTGCACAGATTTCATAAATGGATCTCAGCTTCAAATTTGAGCGAAGAAAGAAGGAAAATAGGATAAATGAAGAAGAAGGAAGTGACAACAAAATAGAATCCCTAAATTTAACTAAATAACATTCATATTTTTATATTTTTGATCTATAAATCTTAAAAAGACCTGAATTATCCACGATTTTCCCATGTACACAAAATTTCAAGGTTTCTTTTGCAATCGGCGCTTTTCGTTTCATGACGATTGACGGAAATGTCGTCACGGAGCATCGTAAAGAGAGGGGAGAAAGCTCCAATCGGACATTAGCTTTCAGTCACATGGTGTTATGAAACGATTTTGATTTGTCGTTTGGCTCTGTAAGTAGACAGTACATCTGACAAGCGTAGAAAAAGTTCAACAAGAGCCGCCATCTTGAGTGTTGGAGATAGCGTTCAATTTCGTATCAATTCTTGAAATTGTGGCGTCTGATGTTAAAATAGGAACTTTCTCGCGTAAATTGTAGGGTGAGATTAATGAAGAGTTCATAATTTTGACCGATGTTTGTTATGAAAGTGTGTAAAAGTGCCAAACCGGAGTAATTCTCTTCGAGATCATTGTGCGGTTCCGACAGAAGATGGTGAGAGGCAATCGTGAAGTATAGTCGACCAGTCTCATTACTGATAGTTCATTATGGCTGATGGTTGACTATTGTTTGAGAAATATGTGCCTTGTGGGATGCATCGGCTATCGAACACTCAGTATATTGACTCTTTGGCGCTCTTTCTTTTATATTTTTGCAAATAAAGTAAATGTTTTATGTTGAAAGTACGATAAATAGTGATTATTAGTTTACTAATTCGGTAAGCCGTAGCATTGGGCCAGCGCTCGGCTCTGGCTTGGTAAACAGGAGATTAAACAATTTTGCTATGGCTGATCATCTTGTAGATGGACCGCCAAATGCAAAGCGGCCCAAATTGGATGCCTTTCAGGGCTCCACAGACACTTCAGGTAAGTGAAAATAATTTTTACGCGGATTTGTTTATTTTGTGTATAGCATGTCTAGGTATCTTTCGCGGTATAGGCGTAACGTGTAGTTTCCTCTCTTCTATAAAGCAAATAAATAAAAACCAGCTGTTTGTAAATAATTTGACGAATAATTTCGATTCTTTCGTGTTTTGGGGGGTATATCCTTATTTTATTTAAACATTTTTGAGTGATTCTGTCATCTGTCGTATGATAGTAAACACTATTGCACTTGAACTCTGCATGAAATAAGGACTATTAGAAGCAACTTACTTTCTGCATGTTCTAATTGTTTTTTTTTCTCGGAGAATATTCTGATGTACGAAAATGCTTAACAGTTATTTCAATTAATTTTTAAGCAATATAAAGCGTGAATTTCATACATATTTGTTGGGGTAATTGATGTTGTTGCTATAACACATACATATCCAGGCGGTCAATTTTATATTTCAACTTCTAACCTTTTGTATTTTATGACCACATTTTAATTTCTCTTATTCAGAATTGCTTGGTTTCTTGAATCTAACAAATCTCTCATATCAACTAATAGTTCTCGAAATAATTCTGCTACACAAATTAAACAAGTACCGCTATCTGACACTTTGAAATAAAAGTGAAATCTGGTTATTGGAACTTTAATTTTTATTATTTATACCTAACATCAGCTTACAACAACTACGGCCTCAGCTCCAGACAAGGTATGACACCTCCACTCGGTGGTAGCCTTTCCAACTCTCTGCAGCAGCATTGGAACAATTACCATCCACAAAGTAAATAAATTATTCCCCGTTTCTTTCTCTGAAAACAACTAACTCACTAACAATTTTCAATTGTGTTTCATTTTTTGACAGTCGAAGAATTTGTCCAGTTTCAGTTATTTTTTGTTTCATATGAAAGTGTTTTCACTTTATCATTGTTTCTTCGAGTTATTAATCTTAGTTCAATATACTCCAGCCACGTTGCTGTGACATCAAAGCTATGAGAAGCTTTTTTTTCACTCTTTGCTTTTTATTGGAGTATTTCTTACAATACTAGAATTAATGTTTTTCAAATTAATTTTTAGATTTGTTGCTCACATTAGGTTAAGTATTTCATAAGACTGCTCGAAAAATTAAATACATTCCAGGCATTTTATTAGAACTAAAAGCTAGATAACAACTAATGATTGAAATAATACATTTCTGTTGAACACAATATGAATCTTATGAATACCTCTATTTTTTAAACAGATCTCCATGTTTTTCAGTTGAGGCATTGAATTTTTTTCTCTGATACTTGTGATTTTTGTCTCATGAAGTGTGTTATTGAATTTAATCCAGAATAAATTAATGCTATTGAACTTTTAAGCTTGACCTTACATGCTTATGTCTTTTAGCCAAACAAAATTTTTGCATAAATGTTGGTAGCTCATAACTTTATTATAGAAACATACTGCTTGTTTGTCTCATAATTGTAGTAGCTCTTATTAGAAATCTTCATGTTGTACGTGAATTTCACAATTGTAAAATTAAGCCTCAAACTTGGCATCTCACTTTATACTTACATGTTTTTCTTATATCAGATGTTTTGTCTAATATGGACATGTTCGATCTCGAGAACAATTTACCTGATGAGCTTATGTCTTCATCGAGCTGGGGTATTACCGATAATATGGGTACCAGCAAACCTCCAGCACAGGGGCCTGGACCTGGTGGTATGCAAAACGGAATGGATACAAATGATAATTCAGGAAGCTCAAATCTAAGACAGATGCAGCTTAATCATATACTTCAACAGGTAAGTCCCAATTCAAGTGAAACATTGCAAATGAAGATTTAGATATATTAGATCCCTGGATGACAACATCCTTTATTAATGCTACTAATGGATATCAATAAGCTGTATCATTGACCTTGAAACATTATTTACGAATCTTAGATTGGAATTGGAAGAAATACCACTGCTATATATTTTTTTCAATTGAATAAGTGGATTTGTAGTGAAGAGAATGTTATTTTTTCTTTCAGAACAAACAAAGCCTTGTTGGTAATGCATTGGCTATGGCAAGTGCCCAATTGGGTAGTAAAAGTCCTAATTTACAATCTCCACCTAACGTCTCGGTTGCTAAAGGCAACGTAGTTGATCAAATGAACCTTGGAAGTTTACCGTCTAGTATAGCGAATAATGTAGGTTTGCAATCAATGTCAAACAATGGAAGTTCTTCCCAAGTCATGAGTTCCATACAAGGTGAGATGCTCAAACCTCATGGGAAATTTGTAGGAAGATATGTAAACCCACGTTTATTTCAAGGAATGAACAATAATGCCAGTGGAAACATGATTATGACCAATAGCAACATGGGTTCCTTGGCTGGAATGGCTGGTGGTGGCCTTGTGGTGAGCAGTAGTAGCATTAAGCAAGGCCAACTTTCAAATGCTACCAATATGCAGGCACCCAGCCAACAGCATCACCCTGGACACTCAGTCCCACCAGTGAGTCACCATTATTTTTTTTTAATGATCCCTCAATAAAGATTATTTATTCTGTTCAAATAAGATTTTTAGCAGTGATTGAACTACAGATTAATTGTAGCTTTAAAATGCATTTCTTTTATCTCTCCTATTCAGAATATAGATAACATAGGGAAATGTAAATTGTTCATCATACAAATTGTTTTTATGTAGTTTTGAAGATTTCTTAGAATGGAATTTGGTTAACTGAGGCAGAAAGCTAGAAATTTATCTAAATTCAGGATGAAACTAAATTTGAAAAAATGTTCACAAAAACTTCTGATAGGAAAACTTTGACACAGTAATTAATTTTTTATTTGGCCAGACCCAGAAGGAACATTTTTCAGTGATGCTTGTGTACGTTTCAGAATATGCAAAATGGCCCAATAATGAACAGAGTGGCTATCGAGCAACATCTGAACACTAGAGCCCAAAGACCACATGGCGTCCCGAACTTGGGGGCGCCTCGAATGCAACCTCCAAATCTTATCCAGATGGGTCCAATGTCACAAAGTTTACCTGTAAATACTCCATATTCTTATCCAAATCCCACGCAAGGACCACAAGGTGTTCAAGTAGGTAAGTGATCAGGAAACTTATTAATTTTCAACCTTTCATCATTCGTTATTTTGCTATTTGTTCGTTTCCATCACATTCAATCATTTTCAGGTGGAAATATTGCTACACCACAACATCTGAATAGAATTGGTATTCAGCAAAGGTTTGGGGGACCAGCAGGTGTCGGGAATCAGACTGTAGGTGAAGGCGGAATAGCACAGACTCAACCGCCTGCACCTTCGCCTGCACAGCCTCAATCCGGTGCTCCCAGTAGTTCTCAACCTGGACCTCAAGCTGCAACCCAAAATCCTCAAGGAGCACCACCACCACCATCGAGTGGTAAGTGATTTGTTTTTAAAAATCGAATTTGTGGTTCATTTTGTTGACATTTTTGGACTATTTCTAATCATGGTTACATTTACGATGGCAGAAATGATATTGTATCAGGAAGACTTATTCAGAAAGTAGGGCAATAATTGTATGGTAGAATTCATGGATATTTTCTTTTTATTTCACCGGAAAGATACCTTCTCTAATTTCAGGAAGAATGCTTTGAGTTCTTCTATAAGGACATGATAATTTTTAATTGAATAGAAACGTGTCTTAGATGGGTCGGTTTCTCAATTAGGCAATCCAATGACCTGTCAAATATTTTTTGAGGTTAGTGCTGGTGGTCAAGCAGCTTTGTTCATGTAGTCATTAAAACCGTTTATTTGCTTGAAAAATTGTTTTATGTGGAATTTTTTTTCACATTTCTAGTCGATCTTACTCTTAGGGATATCAGACCTGTGGAAATTATTTAAATAAAGTGCATACTTTTAAAAAAACTGCCGTGAATGTGTGCCAAAGTTGGAGGTGCGAGTCGTTCAAATTGAGAGGAATTTCTTGAATATTTTGGCACACTCAGTGTGTGTAACTTTGTGTATTATCCACTTATTTAGCGACTTACCAGGAAAGGCAGAGAAATTTGGTCAGCAGTCATAAGACTTGAAAAAATCGAAGATAAGAAACTAAAGTGAATAATTCTTCATAGACACTGAAATAAGCAGTATTCAGTTCATGTCAAATGTAAAATTGATGAATATTTAAATTTATATTAAATGAAAGGAAGAAGTTACAGGTTGCAGTGCTCTGATAAATATTCCTTCTTCTGCAATCTCTGCGGCCTCCCAATACTTAAAGTTGTGATCATACTGAGTCAAATTTTCTTCGTCAATGTTGCTTCAGGATATTTTCGGATATTACAAATCATAAAAACTCACTGGTCCACTCATTAAATGATTAAAATAATAAAATTCCTCGTATCTACAGCGACCTGTCGGAAACGTTTTTTGAGGTTATTGGTAGAATAATCACGTGGTTTGGATTGCCTAATTCTGGCTGAAAATGAGGTTAACTGTGACCTTGGGTTTGATTAGCATCAAGTCAGGAGCTTTTGAGGCTTGTGCAACCTCTTTATAAGTAGACAGTCGTTCAAGAATCCAATAATAACTGACAGCTGTCAGTTAAAATTTGACAGGAGAGGTCAAGAAATCTTCTATGATCCCGGGTTTTGTATACTCCATTCACTTTTATAAAGTATCGCGGTTGGCCAAGTTTCAGGTTTATCAAGTTTTTTCTACCTGAAAAAATCGCAGGTTGGCACTTGTGAATGACATTACGTCAATGAATAAATCTCGTAGACGTTGCCGACGTTTATTTTTCATTATTAATAATTATCAAGCCTGGAAACTAAGTGCTATTTAGAATTGAAATCTGCGCATTCTGAAAGTTACCCTGATAATTTTTATAAATTCCTTGTTTTCCCGAACTAAATGAACATTTTGTTAAATACCTAATTACTACATACAGAGTGGGCCATTGAAAACGAAACAGCGGCTCTGTAGGTCGGCAGAACCGAGTTATATAAAAACGCTCGGACACGTCAACAACATTTTCGAGGGGGACATCGTTCGCGATAAACTTCACCCGAAATACATTCCATCCCTCGGAGCTGTGACCGCCACCCCTAAATTTTTAAATGGCACCATATGGCAAGTGATACCTCATTTGAAAGGTAGTTTCCTTTTTAATATCAAACAACAAAAATAAATTAATCCTATCGATTCGTTTTCGAGATATAGGTACTTGAAGTTGGGAAATAACATTTAACTCACTCAATCAATAAAAAAAGATCTAACAATGCAACTGTTCAAAGATTATCGTTGTCAATGGATCAAATGTTCAAAATGTCTACCACCTATTTCCATAAAATAGTACAAGTTCTGTTCAAAATGAGACTTCACATTTCGTAGCATTTCCAGCGTAATTCGTTGGCATTCTTCAATAATTCTACGTCGTAAATCTTCTAGAGATTCTGGTTCGGTTGTACAGATTTTGTTTTTCAAGTGACCCCACAGGAAAAAGTCGAGTGGGGTTAAATCAGGAGATCTTTAAACTGTTGCAACGTTAGATCTTATTTTTATTGATTAAGTGAATAAAAAGTTATTTCCCAACTTCAAGTTCCTATATCTCGAAAACGAATCGATATAATTAATTTATTTTTGTTGTTTGATATTAGGAAGAAAACTACCTTTCAAATGAGGTATCACTTGCCATATCGTGCCATTTAAAAATTAAGGGGTGGTGGTCACAGCTCCGAGGGATGAAATGTATTTCGGGTGAATTTCATTGCGAACGATGTCCCCCTCGAAACTGTTGTTGACGTGTTCGAGCGTTTTTATATAACTCGGTTCTGCCGACCTACAGAGCCGCTGTTTCGTTTTCAATGGCCCTCTCTGTATATGTGGAAATGGCTATGTTCCTTGTTCAACTGACTGAAGACTGACTATAACCTAACATTTTCGAAATATACACGGTGAAATGTGTCAGAATTCCATGGTCAACCGGTATACTTTATAAAAGTGAATGGAGTATAGTGTCCCTAGATTAGTGGCTAGATTATTGGATTAGGACAGGTTTTGAGTTCGAACGAGGCTTGGAAAGAAATTTTCTAGGCAGACTGTAGCGTCCATCATAAACTGTTCTGTCAAAAATTAACAGTTCTGCGCGTAAGGTGGAGTAAGAACCTACAGTGGAAGATTTTTCTGTTTGAGAGTCATTGTGTTTCTGGCCAGAATTTAATTTGACTGATTCGTGATCAGTGAGTCCAACCTAGTCGTTGAGGACCACTTCCGGCGCAAAATTTGAAAAATATATAATATACCCCTCGTTTGTGAGTGGAACGTTCAAGAAAGACTTTTCCTATTAAACTGGATAATATTTTCATGAGAGTGCAATGAAAAATGGTCTGGTCGAATGGCCTCCTCGCACATTCGATTTAACGCCGTTAGATTTTTAGTCGTTATGCTACCAGGTCAATTATATTACAGGAGCTCACAATCGAACTCAAAATTTCTATAGGACTGAAAAAATATACAGGGTAGCCAACAAACTGATTATTTCGAGTTTCTAAACGAACGGGATGTTTTAATTTTTATCATTTGCTGCCAGACAATTATTAAATTCTTATTATCACCTGATTATTTTATAAAGTTATCTATTAATGTTTTTAAAAGAAATCTTGAACAAAATAAATATGAAAAAATTCTTTTTAGACCCGGAGAAACGTAAACTAATTCAGCAGCAACTAGTCTTGCTTCTCCATGCTCACAAATGTCAAAGGCGGGAGCAGCAGGCGAATGGAGACGCACAGAATAATCCCTGCACTCTACCTCACTGTAAAACGATGAAGAACGTATTGAACCACATGACCAGCTGCCAGGCAGGAAAGAGCTGCTCGGTAGCTCATTGTAGTTCGTCCCGACAGATAATAAGTCACTGGAAACACTGCATCAGGAACGATTGCCCAGTGTGTCTGCCTTTGAAACAAGCCGATAAGAGCAGAAATGGTGAGTAGAATTAAATTAAATGCTGATAGAAAGGTTTCAGGGAGTTCATTTGATTTTGGGATTATTTCGAAGTTTTTTTTAAATTTTCCTTCCATTAGTTTTGATATTTTATGTTTCCGCAAGTCTTTTCTTCATTGACCTTTTCGCTTTCAATTAAATGTTTTTTGCCTTGAATTAAACTTTTTTCAGTTAAACCTTCATTTTTGTATTTGTTTTCGCGTTGAGTTAAATCTTTCTCCCTTTTGAATAAACCTTTTTCTTCGATTTTCTATGGCGAGAATTTTAGTTGGATCTTTCTGCATTTACAGCCGCGGCCCAAGCGAATATCGCCCAAAACAACGCGTCGATAACGGTGGCAAACCAAAATCCGGATTTGAGAAGAGTTTGCGACACGTTAGGAATACAATATTCCACCGCGATGTCCACGCCTACCGCTGCTCCGAGTCTGATGACCAACTCGACGCAAAGGCCGAACATAAGGTTGCAGGGTCCCATCGCTCTGGCCGGCGGTCAGAATATGGGGAGCGTCGGTACGGTAAGAGTGATGAACCCACAGGTTCAAGTTCTGCCCAGCGTGAGCGTTAGTCAGCCGCTCGGAAGTGATCCATCCTCGAACGCTTCTCAGACGACGTCGTCGCAATCCACCAGCATGCAGCAAGGGGTCAGCAATGTCATGTTCGGTTTGACTTGCAGCGGAGAGTCGTTATCGCAGAATCTCGTAGGACAACTCCCGCCTGGGATTCAAGCAGGACAGGTGAGTGCTGAACTTTTGTCTCTCTCTATTTATCTTGCTGGGTGTTTTTGATTTTTTCCGATGAGATTCGTCGAAAAAGTGATAAATCTTGTGTATTCTTCTAGTGTAAATAAAGGGTGTTTCGAATTGCGCGGTTTTTTTTTTAGAAAAAATAAAACACATAAATTGCATTCATTTTCGAAAACTTCTCATTGGTGATTGAAGTGTCAGTTATGACATTTATGTACGAAGAATAATATCTGCCAAATGGACTCCTCTTGCAGCTCTACAGACGTCCACTCTTTCGTTACGATTTCCAATGACATTTAGACATAATTGAGGCTCTATCTCACTAATGACACGAATAATTTCATCCTTGAGTTCAGGAATCGATTGTGGATTATTCTTATAGACCCGACTTTTCAAATAACCCAAAAGAAAATAGTCCAACGGTGTCAAATCACATGATCTCGGTGGCCAATTGACATCACCGTTTCTGGAGATTATTCGTCCAGGAAATTTTTGTCTCAATAAATCAATTGTGTCATTTGCAAAGTGAGGTGTAGCGCCATCTTGCTGAAACCAAATGTCCTCTAGATCAATATTCATTAATTCAGGCCACAAAAATTCGATTATCATCCGACGGGGTATCGATCACCATTGACAGTTACAGCTTCATCAGCAGCATTTTCGAAGAAGTAAGGTCCAATTAAACCGTCTGACGAAAATGCACACCAAACAGTGACTCGTTTAGGATGCGTAGGTTTCTCATGAATAATTCGTGGATTTTCCTCACCCCAGATACAAGTTTGTTTATTAACATAGTCACCAAGTGCAAAATGTGCTTCATCGTGAAACGTGATTTTTTGAGAAAAATCAGCTGAACGACGTTTCAAATGATCTTATGGCTTTAGTTCCTGTGTTATTTGAACCTTATATGCCTTCAGAGCTGAATAATTGTGTAAAATACGCCATGTTGTGGACCCACTTAGTCTATTTTGTTGTGAACGTCGTCTAATGGACATTTAAAGTTCTTCAGCAACACTTTCACGAACCAAATCAATATTTACTTGTGAACGACCGGTACGACTTTATTTTTCACTTTTTTTGTCCTCCACCGAACCGGTCTCTTGAAATTTTTTAATAATTCGATCAATAGTGTTTTCAGATGGACAATTATGTAAACCATAAAATTCACGTAATTTTCTAAAAACATTTCTCACAAAACGCTGATTTTCATAAAATAATTCAACAATTTGAATGCGTTGTTGTATCGTGTACGAAGCCATTTTTATAAATGTCACATTACATTTAAAATGTCGAAATACCCAGACGAATTCAGTGCGCCATTTATATTCTATTTATTCTAAAAAAAAAACGCGCAATTTGAAACACCCTTTACAATGATCAGTGTGGAATTAGATGTGAGCAATCTGTACACTTAGTCGTACTCTAAAATGAGTGACAAAATTCCAGTCAATTTATAGCAAAAATTCTTTTTAATATCAGTTCCTCAAATTAATACAAATTGAATAGAATCGAATTAGAACCAATAAAACGGTCAAGGTTTCCTTCAATCTCATGAATCTACTTTTAAAATTGAAGCAAAAGTCGGTGACTTCAATCTAATACTTTTATGTGGATCGTTCCGAACGTGACGACATTTTTCCGTGTTCAGGTTACAGCTAATCCAGTTCAGGGAACTAAGGAATGGCATCAATCTGTGACACCTGACTTACGCAATCATCTGGTTCACAAATTGGTTCAGGCAATATTTCCAACTCCCGATCCCCAAGCTATGCTCGATAAGAGAATGCATAATCTGGTGGCTTACGCGCGCAAGGTGGAAGGCGACATGTACGAAATGGCTAATTCGAGGTCGGAATACTATCACTTGCTCGCCGAGAAGATTTACAAGATTCAGAAGGAGTTGGAAGAGAAGAGGATAAAAAGGAAAGAACAACAGATGCAGCAACAGCAAGTACCCAATCAGCAGCAGGTCCAACAGCAGGCTCAGCAACAGACCATCAGAACCGGTCTTTCCGGTGTGGTGAATGTTGGAGTTGTGCCGATGTCTGTAGGTGAGTAGCTCGATAGGGAAGCCGAACGATACAGCTAATCAGTGAAAGGAGGCAAATTTCGTTATTTTGAAATGATTATCGTTTGCGCAATAATTACTTACATTTCCGATATCCACAAATAAGTAATTAGTTTTCAAGATCATTAATCAGTATCAAAATTTCGTTTTTATTTGAATTTCATAAAGCTGGTTTTGCTTCTGGCTATAAATCCTCGAGTATTGGAGACTTACCAGTCGTTATCATAAAAATTCTTGTTAAAGGCGTGTCGGGTATCCCAGCTGGTATGTCGCAGCAAACTAATCTGAGAAGTTGCTCTCCTGGTGGAACCAACCGTTTGGGGCAGCTGGCGAATCAGCAACAAGGAAACCGTTTGCTTTATCCGCTTCAACAGCAAACGAACCAAAACCAACAGCAGCAGCAGCAGCAGAACCAACCAAATCAGCAACAGAACTTAGTTAGTTTACCAGGTCCGAGTCCGACCTCTTCCAATACCTCAGGAATAGCTGGCATGTCTCCCTTCAGCATGCCGTCTTCCATGTCTCAGACACCAGGAAGCGTTCCCCCATCGAACAACAACCAGTTTCAACAGACTGTTAGCAACGGTCCTTCTAGTTTACCTTTAGCATCTCCTGTCGGTTCGAACAACTCGCAGCAGAATCAGTTTAACGAATCGTTGAAGAGCAGGCTTGCGCCGTCGCCTTCACCCATGTCGTTACAGCAGCAACAACAGCAGCAGCAGCAACAAAACATGCAGTCGAATCAGCAACAAAATCAAGTCAATAATACCAACAGTGCTCAAGCAATGCCACCCAGAATGGACACTACCCCGGTTCCTACGCCTCATCCTCCGAGTACAGGACCGAAGTCGGTGAACTCGTCGAGAGGCCCATCACCCGCTCCTGCCACTCCGATACAATCATCACCGTCGACGGCATCTGGCATGGGTAAGTTGAAAAAATTAAAAAAAAATTGTTTGGATTAACATTTCGGTTGCAGGTAAAGGAATGAGTAGTGCCGAGCGAGCGGCCATGAACGCCCCGCGACAATCTTCGGCCTCTTCCCAACTGGCCGCGATCATGGCGGCCCACGACCGCGACGAGGACTCGCCGTCGCCATCGAACGGTCGGGGCGGTAAGCTCGATCAGGTCAAAACCGAGGATACGATGGTGGAGGTCAAGCAAGAGCCGGTGGACGACGCCGACGTCAGCCAGGACGGCGCGGGCAACGGCGGCGGCAAGAACATCAAGAACAACGATTATTCCAGCTCCGATTTCAAGACGGACTTCAAGACCGAAATGGGACAGGATAACAAAGGGGATTCGACCGGAGGGACCGAGGTCAAGATGGAGATTACGGTCAAGGAGGAACCCGGAGAAGGATCGTCGGATGTTAAACCTAACATCAACGATATGCCACTGGTACCTATCGCGTCTGCAGCGGACGGGAAGCCGAGGAAATGCAGTAAGTCCATACTTTCTGTAGATCGATGTGTTTTTGTGAATTTCGTCATAATTTGGTTGCTTTTTTGGGTCAGTATTCGGTCGCCGTTTCGGATGTGCAATCCAACCACCTGTCAAATAATTTTTGAGGTTAGTGCTGGTGGTCAAGCAATGGGATTTAGCTTTGTTCGTGTTGACATTAAAACCGTTTGTTTGCTTGAAAAATTTTTTATGTGCACATTTTGTTGATATTCTCGTCAAGCTTACCTTTAGGAATATTTATCCAGCGAAAATTATTTAAATTAAGTGTATTTTTATTAAAAAAAATGCCGTAAATGTGTGCCAAAGTTGGAGGTGCAAGTCGTTCAAATTGGGAGGATTTTCTTGAATATTTTGGGATACTCAGTGTGTGTTACTTGGGGTATTATCCACATATTAAGCGACTTACCAGGAAACACAGAGAAATTTGATCAGTAGACATCAAGACTTGAGAAAATCGAAGATGAGAAACTTAAGTGAATAATTCTTCATAGACACTGAAATGAGCAGTATTCAGTTCATGTCAAATGTGAAACTGATGAGTATTTGAATTTTATATCATAAAAAAGGATAAAGACGTTACAGGTTGCAGGGCTACGATAGACGTTCCTTCTCCAATACTTCCTCTAAAATATCTGCAGGACCCCAATACTAAAAGTTGTGATCATACGATTGAGTGAAATTTCCTTCGTCAATGTTGCTTCAAGATATTTTCTGATACTACAAATCATTCTATACTATACTAAAATGGTAACTGGGTGGACCGGCCCGTGAGAATCTGTCCAAAAGTGGGTCCAGATGAATCTTAAAATCGCAGCGAAGCTGCGATACCGTGAGGAAATTTTTATACGGTCGAAAAGAGGAATAATCGATTTATACGTGGGTGAAATTTTGATTCTCTAGGCGAAGTAGAAGTATTTTGAAAAAATTCGCGAAATTCGCGAAAAAATCCGACAAAAAGGGTCATTTTAAACTCGATAAAACTTTTTCCACAGATATCCTGACCGTGATGTGAATATACGGATCGAAAGAGGAAAAGTCAATGCAAAATAGCTTGGTATTCATTTTTTTCAAAATTTTTCCATTTCTTCAGGAAACTTGATCAAACTTTGACATTTCGCTTATAAAATCACCCGAGTTCTACCGATGAGGATAACTACTTAAAAGGTAGATCTGCTGGCCCATACTAGTAAAAACTCACTATTTCACCCATGAAATGCATAAAATATGAAAATCCCTCGTATTCACCGCAAACCAGCGACCTGTCACTAACGTTTTGAGGTTAACAGTGGTGGGATTAGGTTATCCAAACCACGTGATTATTTTACCACTGATAACCTCAAAATGTAACTGACAGGTCGCTGGTTTGCGGTAAATATGAGGAATTTTATTATTTTAAGCATTTTATGAGAGAACGAGTGAGTGTTTATGATTTGTAATCTCGAAAAATATCCTGAAGCAACAATGACGACGAAAATTTCACTCAATCATATGATCACTACTTTTAGTGTTGAGAGCCCGCAGATATTGTAGAGGAAGTATCGGAGAAGGAACATTTATCGAAGCACTGCAACCTTTACCTTCTTTATCCTTTTATCTATATATATAAAACAAAGTTGTTGGTTACACCATTTATAACTCGAGATCGAATGGACTGTTTGTTATGAAACTTCATTTATGGATTCGTCCACGGCCTGGTTATTATAAAACACATTAAAACTCTGAAAAACTCGATGAAAAATTTGCTTATGTAGGAAATGCTTTTCCTCCTTTTACATAAGGCCACTAGGTGTCGCTACAGTTAATGGCTAATATTTTATGAAATCCATCTTAAGTATCATTTAGGGCATTTAGGCGAAACAAAGTTCGCCGGGCCAACTAGTATGATATAAAATTTTAATATTAATCAGTTTTTCATTTAACATGGACTGAATTCTGCTTATTTCAGTGTTTACGAAGAAAAATTCACTTTAGTTTCTTATCTTCCATTTTGTCAAGTCTTACTGACTGATGACCAAATTTCCCTTCGTTTGTGGAATAATTTCTCGCACATAATTTGATTCGGAGAAAATTGTGGAAAGTCCACTAACTATTGAAGTGTAAATCGAACCTTTCCTTTCAGTTTTCCAACCTGACGAATTGAGGCAAAAACTGATGCCCACTTTGGAAAAACTTTATCGTTTAGATCCGGAAAGTATGCCTTTTCGAGTACCTGTGGATCCTCAAACTTTGGGTATACCGGACTATTTAGAAATCATCAAGAAACCGATGGATTTATCCACCATCAAAAAGAAGTTGGACATGAATCAATACACGGACCCTTGGGAATATGTCGATGACGTTTGGCTGATGTTTGATAACGCCTGGTTATATAACAGAAAGACTAGTCGGGTTTACAGATATTGTACCAAGGTAATTTTTATACATTCTTCGACATATTTTCCTTTAGGTTATCTGAAACTTTGTGAAACTATATTTTTGTCTGTTGCAGTTATCAGAGGTCTTCGAACTGGAGATTGACCCAGTCATGCAGTCCATGGGTTACTGCTGCGGAAGGAAGTACACTTTTAATCCACAAGTGTTGTGTTGTTTCGGCAAACAACTTTGTACAATTCCCAAAGATGCTAAATACTACTGTTATCAAAATGGGTATGTATTTTTCTCAAGCTTTGTATTCGATTACTCAATAATTTTGTTTTCAGCTTGAATGCCTTAGGATTAGGATCGGACAAATATACGTACTGTCAAAAATGTTTCAATGACATTCAAGGAGACACAGTTACTATCGGTGATGACCCCAGTCAAGCTCAAACGTAAGTAATGATATTATTTGTATTGTTCGATACTTCGCAGCTTTATATTTTTCTGTGTTTAAAAACTATTTAAATTTTGCGCGCAGTGCCATAAAGAAAGACCAATTCAAAGAGATGAAGAACGACCATTTGGAGATGGAAGCTTTCGTGCATTGTACCGACTGCGGCAGAAAGCTCCATCAGATCTGCGTGCTGCACAACGAGAACATATGGCCGCAAGGGTACACCTGCGACGAGTGTCTCAAAAAGAAGGGTCAGAAACGCAAAGACAACAAATTCAACGCCAAAAAATTGCAAACCACCAAACTCGGCGTTTACATCGAAACGCGCGTCAACAACTACTTGAAAAAGAAGGAAGCGGGCGCGGGCGAAGTCCACATCCGGGTGGTGTCCAGCTCCGACAAAGTGGTCGAGGTGAAACCGGGCATGAGAAGTAGGTTCGTGGAGAACGGCGAACTGAACGGGGAGTTTCCGTATCGCGCGAAGGCCCTCTTCGCCTTCGAGGAGGTGGACGGCGTGGACGTTTGCTTTTTCGGGATGCACGTGCAAGAGTACGGTTCGGAGTGTCCGCACCCGAACACCAGACGGGTCTACATCGCGTACCTGGACTCGGTGCACTTTTTCAAGCCGCGACAGTTCAGGACTGCCGTCTATCACGAGATTTTGTTAGGTTACATGGACTACGTGAAGCAGTTGGGTTATACGATGGCTCACATATGGGCGTGTCCGCCATCGGAGGGCGACGATTACATATTCCATTGTCACCCGCCCGACCAGAAGATACCGAAGCCCAAGAGATTGCAAGACTGGTACAAGAAGATGCTTGATAAGGGCATCATTGAACGAATTGTTTTTGATTACAAGGTGAGTGAATGTGTTTCATGATGATTCGATGAAATGTCTAATTATGTCGGGGTTGAATGAAGAAAATATTCTTGCATTAACTGATTTTCCATTTTTATTGAAGAAAATTGTTCATGATGAATTAAACTTTGTTTCATTAATTTATAGGTATTGAGGATATTTTGGACAAGCATTTCTCATAAATTAGAAGTTTTTTTTCCAGTTTACTTTGTTTGCTGAGAGAAAGCCAAATTTTTGATCTTTTGACCTTTTTGAAGAAATTCGAAAACTCCAAATGATTTCGAATGTTCATAATTATTGTTGATTTAAAATATACAAGCTTTTTATTTTTCATTGGACACAGGTATTTTTGCCCTTAGGAATCTCATTTGATCGTTAAACTATCCATTAAATTGAATAAACTGAAGCATAGATGAAGATAGGAGAGAAAAGAAGCTTGCAGGTCTTTAAAATACTGCCTTTTGAAGCGCCATTTATAGTCAATCGCATCAAAATGATTGACCATGGCATTATGCAATAATTATTAGGGTTCTGTAATGAATTTGAAATGTTTTTATTTTCGTCAATATTTTCTTAATTGCGCAAACTCTAGTTTGAAATTTCTGAAAGGTTTCAAAGAAACTTTGACTGGAATTGCTAAAAATCAATCTCTAAATTACCATGTTGAAAAAATATACAGGTTCGGAAAAATAAGTTGGAAACATAGCGAATTCTGGGTTAAGTGAGTGGATGAATATTAGGCAATCCAACGACCTGTCAAATATTTTTTGAGGTTAGTGCTGATGGTCAAGCAATGGGAATCCAGCTTCGATCATGTGGACATTAAAACCGTTTATTCGCTTGGAAAATTGTTTTATGTTGAATTTTTGTTGATATTTCTAGTAAACCTTACTCTTAGGGTTATCGGACCAGTGAAAATTACTTAAATTGAGTGCATTTTCAATTAAGAAATGCCATAAACGTGTGCCAAAGTTGGATGTGCAAGTCGTGTATTATACACACATAAAGTGACTTACCAGGAAACAAAGGGAAATTTGGTCAGCAGTCATCAATACTTGACAATATCGATGATAAGAAACTGAAGTGAATATTTCTTCGTAGACACTGAAATAAGCAGTATTCAGTTCATGTAAAATGTAGAACTGATGAATATTTAAATTTATATCATATAAAAGGATAAATAAGTCACAGGTACATTGCTCTGATAAATATTTCTTCTCCAATACTTCTTCTTCGATCTCTTCGGGCTCCCAATACTAAAAGTTGATATGATTGAGTGAAATTTTCTTCGTCAGTGTTGCTTCAGGGTATTTTTTGATATTACATATCATAAAAACTCGCTTGTTCACCCATTACATGCATAAGATAATAAAATTTCTCATATTTACTGCAAGCCAGCGACCTGTCAGTCTAATTGTCTAGTGGACCAGTAAAATAATCAAAATCCTCGGCATGCTGCGACAATGAATAGATGACTGACCTCACTCAATGGACTGGAGAGTGGGAGCTTCGAATTCTTTCTAGTCTCGATGTATTTTCCATGCCATTGAGTGAGGTCAGTCATTTATTCGTTGTCGCATCGCGCCGTGGGTTTTGATTATTTTATTGGTCCACTAGACAAAATGCATCCACTCGTTGAATGCTGAATTCGATATGTTTCCAACTTATATTTCCAAACCTGTGTAGGATGAGTCTTCGATTGTTATCTGAAAGCGGTTCTCTTAAAAAGAAATAGCCCTTTTCACAAAAAAGATTTGGGAAACTATAACTCTGATATGGTTTTCCTTGATGAGAATGAAAAAACATATGTTATGCTATGCCGATCTTCAGGTAAAATAAAAATTCAGCAATAAATGTTGATTGAGCAAGATGCACCATAAACACATCGAATTCAAATTTTTCAAAATAGCAATTACTAAGATACAAAAAGTGCCTTTTTCATTGTCTTTCAACACTCTGTACCTTTCAAACATATATAGCTGAATTTTGATCAGTGTTTCATTCGGTGGGATGAATTACTTAAAACATGGTACAAGCCTTATTGACTATAAATTTTTCTAATTAAACCTAATGTTTTTTTTTTGTCCAGATGGACCTTCAGAACTTACAAATTTTTCCTTATGTTATCTTCAGTTTCAGAGATTTCCAAAAATGGAAGATTCATTTGCATAACTTCAAAATTTGTTCTGATAAATTTTTGGGATTGAAAAACTTATCAAATCAAACTCTTCTTTCTTGCGAACACGAAAGATCATCATTCGAAGAGCTTTGGCTGAATATTACGAAGTCAAATGACGTTTTTACGAACAATATTTCTGTCTTTCAGGATATACTTAAGCAAGCAATGGAAGAAAATCTCAGGTCAGCAGCCGACCTTCCATATTTTGAGGGCGACTTTTGGCCTAATGTCCTTGAAGAAAGTATAAAGGAATTAAATCAAGAAGAGGAAGAAAAAAGGAAGCAGCTCGAAGCTGCGGAAGCTGCTGCAAATGCAGTAAGTTAACATAACTTGAATAATCCCTTCTTTATATTTGTTTATTCAGGATTCTCTTTTATGAACTTTTCCTTTTAGATATTCTCATTATCGGAAGATAGTGAAACTGGACCTGACGGCAAGAAGAAAGGTCAAAAAAAGGCCAAAAAAAGCAATAAATCCAAAGCAAATCAAAGAAAAAATAGCAAAAAACAAAATACTCCGCAGACTGGAAATGATCTGTCTGCTAAAATTTTCGCAACTATGGAGAAACACAAGGAGGTGTTCTTCGTGATAAGGCTTCATTCTGTACAGTCTGCTGCTAGTCTATCTGTAAGTGTTTATTGAAAATGTACTGCTGACCCGGCATTACTAACTTTTTTTCTTTTTTCAGAAAATTCAAGATCCGGATCCGTTTATTCAGTGCGATCTCATGGACGGCAGAGATGCCTTTTTGACATTAGCTAGAGAAAAACATTACGAATTTTCGTCGCTGAGAAGAGCTAAATACAGTACAATGTCTATGCTTTATGAGTTACACAACCAAAGTCAAGATAAGTTCGTTTATACTTGTAACAATTGCAAGGTAAGTTATTCAAAAATGTTCGCCAATGTATCATTTTTTAAAACCTTATTTTTTTTTCAGGCTCATGTTGAAACCAGGTATCATTGCAAAGTTTGCGATGATTTCGATCTCTGCCTCCAATGTTACGAAAAAGACGGCCATCCTCATCAGATGGAGAGACTTGGCTTCGATTTGGACGACGGTTCATCTCCCAGCGATTCGAAACTTGCCAATCCCAACGAAGCTAGAAAACTCTCGATACAGAGGTGTATTCATTCATTGGTGCACGCCTGTCAATGTAGAGATGCGAATTGCCGATTGACAAGCTGCCTGAAGATGAAACGGGTCGTTACCCACACCAAGGTACGATTTTAATACATTCAGAGTGAATTTTCTGTTGAATGATACTCATTTTGTGGAATAACCTTGGTATGTGAGACAGTTAGGAATTGATTCTTTTTTTTTTCAGATGTGCAAGCGGAAGACGAACGGCGGTTGTCCGATTTGCAAACAACTCATAGCTCTGTGTTGTTATCACGCGAAGCATTGTACCGAGACCAAGTGCCCGGTACCGTTCTGTTCGAACATAAAGCACAAGCTCAAGCAGCAACAGCTGCAGCAGCGACTGCAACAGGCGCAACTCCTGCGGCGTCGTATGGCCGTGATGAACACCAGGACGATGCCGCAGGGCGCCACGGCCACCCTGCCCGGCGCCAACAGCGTCGCGATGAGTCCGGCCGGCGTTCAATCCGTGGTGCCGGGCGCCGTTAGTCCGGCCAATTCGATGAACGTGATGGGTTTGGGCAACGCGGGCATGGGACTCCAAGCGCAACACCAGCCGGGAGTCGGTCTGAAGCCGGGCACGCAGACGCCGCCGGCCAACGTTATGCAGGTGGTGAAGCAGGTGCAGGAAGAGGCGGCCAGACAGCAGGCGCCGCACGTCGGTTTTGGGAAGGTCAATCCGGGGGCCGGGTTACAGGGACAGAACATGCCGCCTCCGCAGATCAGGTCGTTGGGTCATGTTGGACCTGCTCAAGGTAAGTGGAAAGATCGTTTTTGTTTTGTGGGCGGAGCGTAGGTATGAACGTGCGATGGGCGGAGCATAGGTACGAACGTGTGGTGGGCTTGATGGTGGTCTGTTTGGTTCAAATGGTGTTAATTTCGAAGTAAAAACTTGCCAGTTTGCTGATTTGCAATTAAGTTTGTGGTCAATTTTCGAGCCGCCTTTTCGATCGTACTAGAAGTGAAGTAGTCAACAAAATTTTCTTAAGATTCCATGGACCTGTATAGATCATTGTTTTGTTTTGACAGATTATGTTTTGGGATATTTCGCTTCCAAAACTATATTTTGGGTCATTTTGTGCTATGCTTTTAATCTCTTCGTCACCATCTATACAGGGTCCTGCAATAGTGCGTTCTTCTTCGTCCTTAGCTGCCGAACCAGACATCTCAGAGATTTCGTTGGAAAGTAGACCTCTTGTACCTTCATTTCTGCATCTCAGGAAATTATTTTCTGATATACAGGGTGTCCCCGATAAATGTTATTCAACAAATGGATGGTTTTCAATAGATCACCCCATATATTTTCACATATTTTCCATGACCTTCATTACCTTTTTCATGACGCAAAATATAAGGGACATTTTTCCAACAGTTCAGATCTTATTCGAAGAAAACTGCAAAAAGGTGAGGGAAAAGCAGTTCAGTTAAAGTCTTCTGACGATTTCCAGAAGCGATAGTAACATGAATTTGAACTAAAAGTTTTTTAATTGAAGGATTTGCCTTGACATGGTTCCTAAACGATCAACCTGTCATATACAGGGTGTCCGTTATTAAGGTCCAAATATGGAGAACTTAAAATTATTATTTCTCGATTTTTTCAAATAGAACACCCTGTATTTTTTTCCACAATTATGTAGACAATTGGATACCTTACATTTTCTCATAAGTAACCTTAGGAGATTATTTTAACCCCGCATCCAGCAGACACGAAAAATGATATCGTAAATGAAAATTTTATTCAAATAATAACATAATAAAAACTAACGGACATTCAAAAGAGGTTAAACAATGAAATAAAACTAAATGAATAATTATTGACAAACTTCAAAACCTTCCCAGAGTCATATTTCCTGACAATCATCATAAAAATGATATTTCTTTTTCGTACAAGCAATTCATATTGATCACGTATCAACCAATTATATCAGTTTTTATCGGCTTTCCAAAAAAAATATTGATCAAGTTGTTGCTACTAGAGCTCAAAGATACTTTCGAATGCAGTATATCAGTATGAATTTTTGTTTCCTATCGGGATATTGGGCAGCATAAGTTCGACTTTATTAAAAAACAGGTTCTGTGCACTGCCCTAACATGAAAATCATATCATTTTATCCAAAAATTCATACTGATTCACTGTATTCGAAAGTATCTTTGAGCTGTAAGTAGCAATAACATGATCAATATTTTTCTTGGAAAGTCGATAAAAACTGATATAATAGGTTGAATACGTTATCAATATGTATTGCTTGTACGGAAAAGAAATATCATTTTTATGATGATGCTCAGGAAATATGATTCTGTGAAGGTTTTGAAGTTTGTCAATAATTATTCATTTAGTTTTAGCTCATTGTTTGGCTTCTTTTGAATGTCCGTTAGTTTTATTATGTTATTATTTGAATAAAATTTTCATTTGCGATATAATTTTTCGTGTCTGCTGGATGCGGGAATTAAAATAATCCTAAGGTTACTTCTGAGAAAATGTAAAGTATTCAATCGTCTACATTATCGTGGAAAAAAATACAGGGTGTTCTATTCGAAAAAATCGAGAAATAATAATTTAAAGTTCTCCATATTAGGACCTTAATAACGGACACCTTGTATATGACAGGTTGATCGTTTAGGAACCATGTCAAGGCAAATCCTTCAATTAAAAAACTTTTAGTTCAAATTCATGTTACTATCGCTTCTGGAAATCGTCAGAAGACTTTTACTGAACTGCTTTTCCCTCACCTTCTTGCAGTTTTCTTCGAATGAGATCTGAACTGTTGGAAAAATGTCCCTAATATTTTGCGTCATCAAAAAGGTAATGAAGGTCATGGAAAATATGTGAAAATATATGGGGTGATCCATTAAAAAAATCATGCATTTGTTGAATAACATTTATCGGGGACACCCTGATTATCAGAAAATAATTTCCTGAGATGCAGAAATGAAGGTACACTTTCCAACGAAATCTCTGAGATGTCTGGTTCGGCAGCTATGGAAGAAGAACGCAGTATTGCAGGACCCTGTATAAACAGTTGATGTCTATTGAACAACAGCTGTCGCACATCCCTACAAAGAGAAAATTGGGTTGAAGGTTGGAAGCTACGATTCCAAGGTTAATTATCAGTTTTTAAGTATCTTGAAGTTGAAGAAAGCTATCGTGATCTTCTGCCTGGCCTATTTTGTAATTTAATATAACTAATCGGACATCTGTTATTCCAATGTTTCATATCATTCCTTCCATTTCGTTCAGGTGGAAATCACTTGTTATCTATGGATCAATGGCAGCGTTATCCAGGAGGACTTGGTCAGGGCATCCGACAACAAGGTCCTCAGATAATGCAATCCCAAAATACGATCGGCCAACAGGCCTTGCCCGGCCAGCAAGGTGGCGTCAGACCTACAGGTGCAGGACCGCAAAATCCAAACGCTATGATGCAGAAACAAGCGCTGCAACAGCTGATGTTGACGCTTAGATCTCCCCAGTCCAATGAACAACAGGCGCAGATCCTTCAAATACTCAAATCGAATCCTCCTCTGATGGCGGCCTTCATAAAGCAGAGACAACAAGTAAGTTTTTATTGAAATGTGCATTCTCACACAAAGGTTTTTTTTTTCGATACTTAGGGGTAAAGGCTACATTGTCTTGTTCGGTTGATGAAATTTGCATATTTGGAGTTAGGTGAAGTGAGATTCTAATATAGCATCCCATTTATTTGTTATTGAGGAGATTTAAAATAGTTTATCATGAATTCTGTTTTATTTTATGAAAATTGGTGCTTTCCATTTCATTTGCCTCTGATCAAGCAACTCTAGAATTTTGTTTAGTTTTTTTGTCTCAGTAATGGACAGAAACATCGCAATCAATTTGCCTCATTCATTTCATTCGACTTCGAATTGTGATGTGATTCGCGAAACTCATTCGTTAGATTTTTAACTGAAATTTTGGTTGGTGCTATATCGTGACGGGAAAAATGATTCAAATTGCTGTGAGATGTGATCTGACATCCGACTTGTATTCTTAATCGCAATTACTTCTACAGCAAGCTCAGCTTCAGCAACAGGCGGGAGGCGCGGTTGGCGGCGGAGCCCCCCAACAGCTCCAGCACATACTCAGTCAGCAGAACCCCGCCGCTCAGCATCACCAGAACAGGCTGCAGCTGCAGAGTGGCATGTTGGGCCAAGGTCCGAATCCTAATTTGAATCAGGGCCCCCAGGGCCAGTCGCTGCCAAGTCAACAGCACTGGCTTCAACAGAAGCAGATGCTGGCCATGCAACAAAGAACGCAACAGCAGCAACATCAGGGCCAGCAGTTGCAGCAACAGTTTCAGCAACCGACAGCGCCACCTTCGTACCAACAACGGCTTCCAGCCATTCGACAACCTCATATGGGATATAATAACTCATTTACAGATCAGTCTTATTCCCCTATGCAAGGCTTAAAACCCACTCCTCCCCCTGTACAAAGTCCCCAAGGAGTGATGGGTCCCCCTCCTATATCGTCTCTTCAGCAACAGCAGCAGCAACTGATGCAGAGTGTGAGGAGTCCGCCCCCCATAAGGAGTCCAACTCCTAGCCCGTCGTCGAGACCGATGCCTAGTCCTAGGAACCAGGCGATGCCGAGTCCCCGAGGGCCCCAGCAATCGCCGCACGACCTCGCTACATCGGAGATGCTTCTCGGCCAGAACCACGCAGGCAGTGGCCTGCATCCGCATCCCTCCCCTGTCGGTTCTAGTCAAGAAGTGGGCGATTCGACGACCATGACGCCTCAAGATCAATTAAGTAAATTTGTGGAACAGCTTTAGTGGTGAGTTATGGCTCAGGCGTTAAAATCCTGAGAGAAAGAAGAAATATTAGTGAGAAAAAATAGCATTCGACAGTCCCGATTCGCGGGAAATGAACGAATTTTGACTTTGTTGAGAAGGATGACTGAAATGGACACGGATGGAGCAGCCGCTGTATAGCTTCGCCTAAGTTGAAGAACCCTTTGACGACAAAGTAAAACAAAGTGTAACTGTACATAGATTATGTAGAATACGAAAGACTGGAGAAATTTTTATTATCAAAGTGTAAATATGTTTAATAATAGCACATTTGTATATTATATACATACATTATAAATACCTTATACATAATTATGAAAATATAAAATTAGCGATATGTTTACCTAATTTAGGTTATGAAAGATACCCAAAAGTATTGGCTTTTTGAGGCTGTGCTCTTAACTTAATGGATTGTTACCTACTCAAGGGAGGCGACAAAAGGTTGAGCTATGCGCGTGCTGCTGTTGACTTTGAATTGTTTTTTTTTAACACATCAACTATACTGTATACTGCCGCGAGGTGACCACGGTTAGTGTATAGCTATTTTTACCGAGAGACTGTTGGTGTCGTGTCGGTAGCTATTGTGATGGGGCCGATTGGTTCCCGTTTGTTTTTATATATAATATATATATTTATAATTTATATATCGTCTTGTTTTCGTGTGTTTTACATTCCACGCCAGTGTGGAGTGGTGCTGGCACCCTGACAATCTTGACCCTGCCAGTGCAATACTTACACTACACTCCCTCCTAATTTATTATTGATCATGATTCGTGTAGATTAACTAGTGTTAAGTATTATATAAAAAGAGAAATAAACATAATTCAACAAATACATTACCTTCACTCTACAATTATAGATTCGATTTTTATTTTTATTAATTGCAGATTTATTTTATTTTCTTCTTTTTTTTTGAATTTGTGAAGCAGTCTGAATTGAGTTTACATCATCGATACCAAATTACTTGTATCCAAATTTAATTGATTATGTTGATATTCGATAGTCAACTTCTTCTGGAGTAATGAATATTTGATGAATAAATACTATTCTTTATTATAATTGGTTTTTCTTTCGTACTCCTTCTGAATATTGATTTATGGTGTTCAGGTTGATTAAATTCATGCTAAAACCTGAGAGGGTTGTTTTTAATCATTTAAACATTGATCAATATGCAAGGTGCTCCAGCAGTAACTACACATTCTTACTAGAGGTAGAGTATGAAATTAATTATCTTGCAACTTTCCTCAGAAATCTTCTAGCTGTGGTCCAACGTTTCGCCTACAGAGTTTTCTCAGTTGGAGGTTGTAACCTGACGAATGACTGCTCTGAACTGCTTGAAGCAGTCATTAAAACCAAATCAATAGACAGAGCAATAGACTTAGCACTTTGTTAAGATCAAGAGAGATCAATTATTCTGATATTCCAAGTCCAGTCTCATTCTAACACATTCAGGGTAAAAATATCACTTGGCTTGTCGAATTTCAAATGTTTTCATTTCCAAAAATAGCATGAATGCAGCTTCACTACGCGATATAAATCAAAGTGGCAGACATTTTTTGAATTTGCTCATTTTTCAAAGAAAATAGCTCAAAATCTATGAGAGTTGACTCCCCCAACATAAGAGGCCTGTAGCGTTCCTCAAAAATCTGAAGAACTTAGAATCATCACTCAGATCGAGACCTGATCGAATGATCCTCCCGATCCAAGAGAATTGCAACTTCGTGAAAAGGTTTTTTTCAGAAGGTGAGGTATTCTTTGCAGCTTCTTTCTCTTTTTTCTTCTTTGTTTTTGTTACAGATTTAATTTCAAGATATGTACTTCCATCCAGTTCGATGAAAAAGCTTATTTTCAAGAACAAGAAGTCCTATAACGTAGATATCGGCTCATTTATCAAACAAATTCAGTATCACAACTCATGTACAGGGAGACAGAGTTTTGTTCTCGTGTATCATACGCAGAATCCCATGGTACCCCGTGTTAGGGGAAGGTCGGAAAACAGATATTTTCTTTTAAACGGTCTGTTCCTTGTCGTCATTTCTTCACACCTGCCATATATTGTTTGATTGTGTTTTTTATGTTGCTCTCAAAAAATAAATTTATCATTCAAGGATGTCTCATTTAGAATTTCTTTTTATTAATTTTTGAAATTGTATAAAGTTCGAACCATTGAATTAAAAAATGTAAGCGTAACTGAAATATTCTCGTGAACGTGATATTTTTCGTAACAAACTGACCAGTCGAACCTAGTCGATTGATACCTTTCCCGGCTCAAATCAAGAAAAATACGTCGTGACGAAATCTAACAGATGTATCGAAATTATCGCATCAAAATTAAGAGACCTCTATTTTTGATAGAACCCCTAATTTCGCACTTCTTTTCTTATTATCTCGTAGTGCTACCTATTTTGGCGATGGCCCCCCTTATGACTCTTTCTACTGAGTAATGGGCCACATTATTTTTGACACCACTTAACATGGACACCCCATGGAAAATTTTGAGGATGTGAAATTATTCACATTCACTTTGAATATCTGTGAGTGAATATAGGATTATCATTATTAGGGCGATTATGTTGATATGAAGTTTTCTGTTGAATACTCTTAGTACAAAGTGGACCAATTGTGTAACAGAAAATTTTTTTCTTTATCTGTTCTTAAACTGGACTGCCACAAAGTAAGACTAGTCCAATATTCATGAGGTAAATGAAATTTAATATATGTCGGAACGTTTTATTATAAAACAATAATAATTACAGTACATATTACATTTTTAATGTCTATTTAGTTTCTACGTCAGTGCTAGAACTACTGCTACTTGTATTTGTGTTTTTATTTTTGTTAGGTATTTTATGATTGAATGGTTTGCCCAAAGTATCATAGCAATTTTTCACCCTTATTACAGCTGTTCTATTCATACTATCAATACTAACATCTTTCAAAGCATTTTCAAAAGCTTCTACAACTTCTTCAGCTGGGCCCTTTTTACATTTAATATCTAATAAACAACTGTACACGTTTCCTAATGCTCCCTCTGTTATGGTACTCGTCTTCAAGTGGTCTATCAAGTTTTCGATGATTTCTTCATTATGAGTATTTCGAGCAACTTGAACAACCCTTTGGAACATTATTCTTGAAGATCCTTGCAAGTATTTGTCCCATAATTCTTTGGCTTTTTCAAATTGCCCATTGACAAAATAGTGAGTCCAAAGAATGTTAACAGGTGCTAAAATTTTTTTCTCAGCAAATTTTTTGGTGACAGCTTCATCTGGAAAAAGAATGGGGTTCATTTTAATTGCATTGGTGCCACAATGATGGACTTTCACTAAGGTCTCATTTGCTCAATCACACTGACACAAAGATACTCACATTGTTCAAGTAACTCAGGATGATGTTCCAAAATGCCATAGGCCCCACCTCTTGGGAATTTTTCACTCAGCTTTTGCAATTCTTCCTCAGTGTTTGCATTGTCTATTTCCTGCTCCAAATCGTTGATATATTCTACAGTATTTCCAGCAACGACAGTAGCATGGCATAGTCTGTTATCAAATGATACAATCTTCTTCATATCCATACTTATTTTCTCTCCTATAGCTTTAATTTCATCAATTTTACCGGCTATTGCTAATTTATTCATGGCAAACTTGAAAACTCTGGTAATTGGTGGATTATTTCTATCAATCAATTCCATGATAAGAATGAAAGCTTTGTCTAATTCATTCTGCTGAACAAGCTTTTCTAATAGGTCTGCCGAATCCAAGTTGTTCCATATATTACTCACCTTCTTCCTGTATTCAAAAGCATCTAAATGTTTGTAATTTTTCAACAAATTTCTGAAGATGTGAATAGGGGTTTTCTTCAGTTTTTCTGCCTGTGTGGCAACCTTAATCTTTTCTGGAATGATGAAGGGTACCTCTAGGCCTTTTTCTTGCATGAATTGGGAAAGGGTGATCAGGAATGTATCAGAAGGTGGTATATTTTCTTCCTGCATTTGAGTCCACAATCCACACGCTTTTTCGAGGTCGTCTTCTTTAATGTAACTCAATAATAACTGCTGGTATATTTCAGATCTATCAATATGATTCAAGTCCTTTGTAGCGTCCTTTAAATGTTCCAGAGGTTTAACCATACCTTCTTGTCTATAACGTTCACAAGCAGTACTTAACCTTTGAGGTCTGTTCTGTAATCCTGGAGTTTCCAAAATTCTTCTAGCTTGTCTTATCCTTCCACATTCTATGAATGAAAATACTAAATCATACAAACTATTGATTTCCCCATGAACCATGGTACTCAGATCCGTAAGTTTCTGGAGTTTTTCCGCATCTTCTGCTTGAATTAATCTACAAGCCAATTCATTCTTCCAGGGTGTTGCTTTGTATAAGTTCACCATTTCTTCAAATCTTGAAAGAGCTTTATCCAGATCATTATTGACTAAATGGACCTTAATTAAGGGGCCTAGTAAAACATTGCTTATACCAACAAACTCCTTTGTTATTAAGAGATTGAATAATCTTTCTGTATCTTCAACACGACCCTTTTCTGCCAAAGAATTCAAGAAACGCCAAGCCAATGATGTTGAATTGAAATTTCTTTCTTCATCAACTGCAGTTCGATCCCTTGTAGTTTCTTCTAAGAATTTTATAGCATCTTCAAACCTTTCGTTTTTATGGAGGAGAAACGCATAATTGAGAATTTTTGAATCATTTAGACTGAATTTCCCTTTTTCTAGTGCTTCTAATTTTTCAAGACACTGTGTAGCTTTTTCTAAGTTTTCATTATGAGCATAAAGATCTAGCATTTGAGCATATATACCTGGGGAGAAGTAGAAATCTGGCGTTTTTTGCATATCTTTCAGGAGAGCTTCTGCTTTTTCCAATTCCTTCGCACGATAATAAAGAGAGAAGAGTTGCCTTTTCAAACCTCTCACGTCCATACGTTTGGAAGAACAATTCTCAATAAGATGTTCTAGTTGTGGTATGTTCATTTGATGTGATGGTATATATGAAGGTGGTTTACGAGAAAGAGGAACAGGGCTGAGTTCCCCAGAAGACAATGCTCCTAGCAGGGCCGATATTTGATCGTTTATCTTATCTCCTAGCTTTTCCTGTATTTCTTCTGCGACAGCAGTTGAAATACTCAACCCTTGTTCTTTCAATTTGTTCAACACATCCTCAATAACGTTCCGAAAATTAACTTTATTATAACTCAGATCTGATATTAAATAACCCACAATCTCATCATTACTCATGAATTCCATGTCCACATTTTTCACCACATTAACCCTTCTATCTAAATTCTCATATATTTCTCTAATAATTGTCATATAAGAATCTAAGTCCTTTGTATTGTAGAAGGCTTGTGATAAGGGACGTGCAATTACCTCAGGGTTATAAAAAGCTGGAATTTTTGTTGTTACCCAGGAGGCTTCTTCAATTTTATTTTGCTTGAGAAGAGAAACAGCAATGTTGAGAGCACTGCTTCCTACTGATATGTCAGCCTCAGTTAGAATTCTGAGAATGTCACTGAAACTGCCCTTCAAACTAGGAATCACATAATCCTTAACTGTTTCATTATTGAGTGGAATGCCCATACTTTTCATTTTTTTCATAACACTAAGAACGCCTTCATTACCCTCCTCTTTAGATCTATGACGGATCAAAGGCCAGAAGAAGTGAGTTTTTATCTCTTGTCCACGTTTCTGGAGTTCTTCCATTAAGGGATAAGCAATATCCTCATTACCTCTCTCAATAGATACTTCAAGAGCCAACATGAGAGGTCTAGACATCAAATCGTCCTTTTCCATTTTATCACACAATTCAACAATACTTTTTATTGGCCTCCTCATTTTTATCAACTGCTTAACGAAGAATAATCCACTGTTTATAGGTGTACCATCTTGATTATAATTCCTTTTCATGGTTTTGAGAATTTCATAGGCTGCTTTTTCTTTTGCCTTATTAACTAGGTTCAAAATTGTGTTAACAGCATCCTGATTATAACCCACAGCTTTTCGTATCTTTTCTAAAATAACAGGAAGATGTTCTTCATGACCATTTATGGCCAATGAAGAAGCAACTTCTAGGAAATCTTTGTCGAGCAAATATATTTCTTTGGATTCACATTCTTCAATGATTTTTTTCATGTTTTCAATGTCTCCTTGTTTGGCATATCCGCAAAGTAAAGTTGTGAAAGTGTCAGCACTGGGCTGAAGACCAGCCTGTGCCATCAAATTCAAAACATCTTGAGCAGATTCCATGTCACTGTAAAAAAATTATCTCATTCAAATAATAAAATTCAACTGAACAGACAATCCTTTTGATCTCATACAGAAATGGGCAGGGAATAGCACCAGCACAAATAGAGGGTATAATATGAATACGAGAAACTTAAAAATTTTTGAACCAACACGACAAAAAAGACCAAACAAGTACAGACTGATGTAATGACACCTATACAATTTGAAATTAAAAACCTGACCGAAAAGTTTCTCCTACAAAATCAATAATTTATCAATAAACACAAATTACAAATTGATATTAAATTCTTACACTTACTTCAGATTAGAATGGCCAACAATGAGCGCATTAAAGACACTCTCATTCACAGGTAACTGTTTTGCCTTCATATGTTCTAGTACATTGGTAGCTCCTTCAATATCACCCTTTGAGCAATACTGCATTATCAATCGCTGGTATGTAACTCTATTGGGTTCAACATTCTTCTCCTTCATTTCAGATAAAAATTCTACAGGAGAGAAATCATATTCATTTTCTAAATATACACGTAAAAGGGCATTGTAGTGAGACACATCCATTGGTATATTCAATTTGTTCAAAGTATTCCATATTTCTTTGACAAGTTTAGTTCTGACTTCTGGTAATTCTTCTGGGACTAGGTTACCGCAACATCTAATAACAAGTAGGGACTGTGATGTAGTAGCTGACCTATTGGATCTGATTTCCTCCAAAACATCTTCAATGTCCCGTTTAGATATTCTTCCACTTTTTCTAACATCTTGATCTATTCTTTTCAAACTCTTTTCCAAATTTTGTTCATGACTCAATGAAGCTTGTGATGAAAACGGACTAGAAAAAGGTTGTTATAAATAAATTGCGTAATGTATTGCCGGTTATTCTAGGTTCTGAAACGTGATTTACCTAGTTACAGCACCACACAAACATTGGGACGCATTGACGAAATTGCCATCAAATTCTCTCGGAGTGTTTACTACAACGTTACGGGCAAATCCTACAACATATCTAGCGAATTTGGATGATCTTAATATTGAAGCCATTCTTTTTAGATTTTCGTTTCTCGTTTAGTTCGTGTGAAGTTTTAATCCATAGATGAAAAGTTAAAATCAGTCAAATCTGTCATCAGTAAAACAGGGCCACAGAACATAGGACCTCGGCACGAAATAATAAATATAAGAAGAATAATGTGATAATCATTCTATGATGGAAAGTCACATTTTTTCTGTGTCTTGAATTGAGGTTAATAAATTTTGAGATCTCTTGAATGTTTTGATTGTAATTTGTAATTCACATTTCATTTATGAATATTTGAAACATATATTCTTCAAATTCGATTTTAATTGAAATGGATAAAAAGAAGTCAAATAAGGGTAATAATTCTCATGGATTTTATAATATTATATTGTGTGATATAATATTTATCAGCTGTCTGTTTGCCTTATATATTAATAACATATGATTCGGTTTTTTTGCTGTTATTACCATTGCCTGTATCGATTTCACCTTTTTTACCATATTAACTGAACTATCACTATCAGATCTGGATACTCAATCTGATAACTTGAATTTGTCATATTTCAGAAGAAAAGGTTGGTTCAGATGGTTTGACCAAAAAAGAAAGAAGAGCTTTGAAGGTACAAGCCAAGCAAACAGATGATAGTAAGGCGGAATTGAAAATTAATAAGGGGATTACAGAAGTTAAAGCAGAAGGGTGTATTGCTGCTGCAGGGGAAATCATGTCGAATTGTTCAGAGAAAGATGAAAATTTGAGTGAAAAACAGAAAAGAAAGTTGGAATGGGAGAAGAAACAAGCAGAACTAGTAAAACCAACCAAAAAGATAGAGTTGGAAGGTTTAAGTAAATCTGAACTTAAAGCTAGGAGAAGGGAAATTCAAGAAGCTCAAAGACTGAGTAAAGTTAAAAGTGAGGTTGACAAAAAGGATGATATTAACAAAACGAAAAAGATTGAAGTGATTGACACAAAAATTAAAGAACAACCAAGTTTGAAACCGAAACCATCTGATGCGATTTCAAATGGCGTTAAAGAATCCAAACAGGTTAGTTTCTTTAACCTTCTACTTGCATCTAATAGTTTTAAACCAGTTGAAGAAATGTATCCACCTGTTGTATTAGATATTCACCCAGCATTTACAACATTTGGGACTCTGTATGCTTCTGGAGGTTTGCCTGGTCCCAATGAAAAAACCGTTCAATTCTTATCAGCTATTGAGAAGTTATTTCAAAGTTTGGAGGTTCCTCCTGGGCAGGATTTCTGTAAATACCTTGAAACAGCTCTAGATAAGTGTGTAATGTTTTTACAAGAACGTAAACATGTATCTTTCTCCATGTTGAATGCTTTGAAATCATTCAAGTGCTTTTTAACACAAGTTGAAAAGGATCTGTCTGAGGATGAAAAAAAAGAAAAACTTTCAGAGTTTATAGACACTTTTATTCAGGATCAAATAATAACAGCTGGAAAGGCTATAAGTTTGAAAGTGCAGGAAAATATTTCGGACAATGATGCAATATTGGTTTATGGTTGGTAAGTGGAACCAAATCAATTAATTTAGTCTCCTGTTAATATATCATTATATTTTGTTGTAACAGAAAATTTATTCTTTTAGGTCACATTTAATATTCAATATATTAGTTGACACTTATAAAGAGCAGAAAAAAGACTTTCGTGTTGTTATAGTTGATAGTAGGCCATCCTTTGGTGGTGAAGAAATGCTCAGAAAACTTTCTGCTATGGGTATCAAACATAAATACGTGATGATTCATGGCTTAAGTCATGTAATGCCTTCTGTAACTACAGTGTTACTTGAAGCTGATGCATTAATGAATAATGGCTACCTCATGTCCAAAGCTGGTACAGCTCTAATTGCAAGGATGGCACAATTTTATGGTAAACCAGTTCTTGTTTGCTGTGAAACATACAAGTTCAGTGATAGTGTTCTAACTGATGCAATGGTGTGCAATGAGCTTGGTGAGTTCAAGTGTTTTCAAAAATCATTTCTAGTACCCATTTTATTCACATTTCTTCAATGTGGTCATAAACTGAAAACTATTACTTTTTCATTTTCTTCTTATGACAAAAAAATTGTATTCAATCATGATAATGCATTTTCTGGCATTTTTAGAAAGAGAAAATACATGTTTAATGAATTTAATACTTAAGTCCAAATAGGAACGTCAGATAATTCAATGTGAAGTCAAAATCGAAAATACCGGTCACCGTGCTCAATAAAGAATATTATAAGGAATTTTCAATTTTGACTTTACATTGAATTTAATGAATTTGTTACAGGGAAATCTGATGTTCTCCTGGAAAATATAAATAAAACAAGCCCTCTTCAGACAGACCAAAAAAGTGAATCGACAATATTCAATATCTTGTATGATGTGACACCTTCAGATTTAGTGACTGCAGTTTTGACTGAATTGGCCATATTGCCATGTTGTAGCGTACCAGTTGTGCTGAGGATAAAGCCCCAAGAATAATGGATGCTGAATTTTTTAATGCAATTTCTTTACTATGGAGTGTTTTGAATTGAATAAACAGAACTAAAATACATTTATCAGATGATATTGAGGATAATAAATGAAATTCATTTGTTGAAAACATTGGTTTTATTTCATTGATCCTGTACAAATATTGAAAATTGAATGATGAACGATGGAGTGGTTCTTATTATTATTATTATTTCCCCATTCCCAGTGACCATCGAAAACGGAAAATTGATTCTGAGAAAAATACGAGTTATGTTGGAATTGAGTTTAATTTCCTCATTTTGATCGTGTATTCAGAATTTTCTATATTTCACGAATAATTTCAGCGTTTTTACGATTCTTTTTTTAGTTATTTTTTTTTGCACTGTTGTATAGATGTGTAGGAACAGAAATTTACAAGAGAATAATTATGCATTTGGCAGAGAAAAACTCAGGCTTCTTCTTATGAAGTCGATGAAAGCCTTCCACTGAATTTTAAGTTTCATTGAAATGTATATTCACGTTCCGTCCGAGAAAAGTGAAAATATCTATCAGAATATGTTTAGATGCAACAAATGACCGAATAGGCAGAATATTTCTCCCCCTCAGTTGAGTGGAATTCCAATAACTGACACAAAACATACCTATATTACCAATTCTTTCAATTGGAAAAGAGGAAGGCGTTTTTAGTAGCATTACACCTGAAAATGATAAATTGTTTTTTCAAGCAAGAAGCAATGACAACTTCAACCATTTTAATTAATCAGAATGAGCACAATGAATCAATTGAAATTTATTGGAAACTATTCTTCTCAATTGATATCTCATATACCTAATATTTTTTGTTTCCAAATGAAAAATGATTACTTGATGGTAATTTGGAACCAATAATTTTTTATAGAATAATGTTCCTACATCATACTTCTTCCTGTGATATGCGAATACGATATCTAGAAGGATAACAATAATACGTATAATATCTATATTGATAGATGAATACTGATGTTCCTCATTGACCCATGCAAACGAAGTGTACGGAAAATTAATTTTGAACAAAAGATCTATCTTCGAATTGAATTCAATCATTGATTTCTAACAGTAAGATGTAAAGTTTTCAGAATTTTCGCTTTTGTTTCGAATAAAATCTGGATTTTCAACCCATTTTTTTAGTTTTCGTCGCACTGGTATGTAGAAAAGAGAAATTCAGATTAAGGGGATGATTATATCTATTACGAAAAGAATTTAGAATATTGCTTTTGCCTTGTATTACGGAGTGAATGAAAGTCTACATAAGAGTTCTTTGGGATCAGGGTGTCGCAATTCTCCAGTCTGGGAAAAATGAGAATGAGTCATGAAATATTTATCGGAACTCTCCTCATTAAACATAATTTCTGGAGAATGCACAGATATACCTACCTATTTTTCAAATGAAGGAAGAAATATAGGCAGTGTAGGTTGTGCAGTATCTCAAAAAGGTGTATTGTTTTTGAGTGCTCGTTCCAATCACTTAAGCTGGCTGAATCAAATCGTCACAATGTAATTCTCGAATTTTGTGCCGGGAATGTACCTACTCAAACGATAAGCTCTCTGATGACGAGGTCAAATACAATTCTGTACGTCCGTAAATAGAATAACTCTCGAAAGGAAAACCTAGAGAGTTTGAATTTTCAGAATAGGTTGGAATCTCGAATATCGTAGTTGAGTTCGTTAATGGGAAACATTCGACCGGGTGTTCCGTAAATATCGTCTTGGATAATTTATTTACATTTACGACAGACTCTTCTCCGAACTTTAGATATGCTATAAATAATTTCTGTATCTTCCCCAACGTCTCTTCTAAGTGGTTTTGCCCACTTTTCGATTGTTATAGATGATTCATTTAAATATTCCGAAGTCAATGAAAGACCACATAGTTACTATATTATAGTGAAAAGGGGTTACAGTCCACTGCGAACTCAGAGCTGTTATCATCGCGCCTCCTACAGCTCGCCCTCCTGTTCCAGAGATTTGATGAAATCCAGTATCTGGGACGGCTACAGCTTTCTTTTCCAAAGCACTCTTTCCTTTGGCTTGCAATGGCATAGCATTCCGTAACCAGGTGAATAGGAGTTTCTTCCTCCTCCCCACAAAATCTACACTCATCAGTGTCCGATATACCCATTCTCAACTGATGCTTCTTTAGGCGACAATGTCCTGTGAGAAAGCCAGTGAGTAAGTGAAGTTGGTTTTTACTGAGATCCAGATATTTTTCGGATCTAGCAGTTTCAAACTTCCGGAGGGAAGACCACATAAAGGAAGTATTGTTGTTTTGAGGTGTTTTGACAAATGTACCCTATATATATTTCTTATGGGGGACTATTTTTCTGTGGTAGGTATGAAAACGAATATAAAGTGAATAGGTAGTAGGTATAATTATTTCAAGCATAGTGGAAATTAAGCATGTTCAAATAAAACATAAAACACAGTTTATATAAAAGAGGATATTTATTTATAACTGAGGTTTGACTCGTGTGGAAATCGTTTATACAAATAAACAGACACATTTGCTGGACATTCCACATGAAAACTATACCTAGGTATTACTAAAATAATCAATCCTTTTTTTCTTCATACTCCAGAGGAAGTATGCTATCCTATTGTTTCATCTAGTCTTATTTTAAATCATTAGGTGCAATGCTAGGTATAAGGTCAAAGACTCTGAAAATCAAATATTCAGATAGATAAGTATTTTCATTATCCCCCGAAAAGTGAGACCGAATAAGATTTTTTTCGATAAAATTGGTGAAATAAAGTCATAACGCTTGGAAACTGCAGAATATTTTAATTTCTATTTTATTCTGATCTGGTATTCGAAATTTAGGTAGATAAAGATATACTTAGATATACAGAGTGTGTCTTTGAAAAACAGGCCCTTTTCTAGAATAAAAATCAAGATTTTGTATTATCGCTCACTGCTCAGACTCGTTATTTTTGTTCTTGAGGAGGAAATTTTCTACATCTACCATCATTCTATATACTTATACCTACACTTCATTTTCATATATGCCTTGGGAACTACAAAATTTATTGCTAGCCACTGTTGGTAAATGAATCAACTTGACCTACTAAAAAAACATCTTTCTATCATCTACCTCTCATGCCCAAACTGAAACTGCTTCTCTATTTTACTTATTGTCCCTCGGGATATAGGCGGAAAAACAGGAAATTTTTCATGAAACAAGCGACTTAATTCTTTTTGTGTTCGGGTTTTATCACCGTAAAATCATTCGTAAAATTGTTCTTTTGTGAATTTTAAGAAACATTATTATTCAGAACTGTTAATGAATTTCAAAAACAAATTAGACAATTTATGAAACATCTTGCAGGTAAATAGCTTTAGTATTATTGGAATAAGATTTGGGATATTCAAGGAAATATTATAGAATGAATTTCGGTGATCACATAAGTTTATTTTTTCTATTCGGATTTTTACAATAAACATGAAAATTATAACATTTCTAAATAGACAATCACGCGAACGATGTATCACAAGAAGCCCATACTTCCTATTTGAACAATTGGAGTTTGTACCTTTCTTTCGAAGAGGACTGAAGGTAAGGTTTGCATTTTTACGAAGAAGAATGACAATTTAAAAGTTAAATGTATACAAATCTAATGGTACCTTCCAACATTTCAAATCTTCAAAATATTTACAAAATACTTTTTATTCTTTATACCTACCTCACCCAAAATGAGAGTATAATAACTAATTTATAATTTTTGTCGCTCTTTTCTCTCGACCGAATTACAGCATGAGTTCTATACATATTTAAGGTTTTTTGATTTATCATTACTATTTCCATTCGCCATTTTGTTTATCCCATAGAGGATGGCAGAGAGGGTTGTGCTTCAAGAAGACGCCCTGCGCCGTTTGAAAATCGTTCAAATCGCACCGCCCCTCAATTTTCTATGGAGGTTGAAAATTCGGGATAGGAGATAATAAGGAGAGTGATGTACAGGGTTTGGATAAACTATGGAAGCAAATTAATATCTTAGAAATGATAACGATAATATTTATGAGGCTTCACATAACAAAGCATCTGATGTCATCATTTTTGTTACTACTGGGCTTTAGGTTTAATCGGAAATAGCTTAAACTTTTTTCAATTCGAATGGAACACCCAGTATATTTTTGAAATTTGAGTGTCGTGGAAATAATTTGTAAAAAGCAGAAATTAATCACTTAACAGTCGAATAATGATTAAGTAGACTCTTTTGGTTTAGACTGTATGGGAGAAATCTCAAAGAACTCGCTGAAAAACAGGTATAACGTATAAGTGGACGCGAACTACCGGCGTATTTTTACAATAATGAAAAATATCGCCCAAGAATACGCTCAAGACTCTATAGACGTCTAGACTCTAGAGAGGATGGAACCTTTGACCACAATCCTTTAACGGATATTACAATTTACAAAAATCAGCACCTCGGAAGATCCTTTGAAAAGAGCACGAAGAATGAGAATGTAGGTACCGGAACATCAACATGATGGTACACCAAGGAAAATGAAAGATTTCATAAGAGAAATTCGAAGATAACATAAAACCAGAAATCATACAGGCTATATAAAACAAAGCAGAACATAATTACACAAAAACGCCATCGTCAAATACTGGGAAACGCTTTGAAAGAATTGAGAACCAGTAAATCGAATAAGAGAGTTGAGAATTGAAAACAACTAAATCGAAAGAGAATCGAAAATAAATCACAGAATAGATGATGATAACGAAAATCTGGAGGAACTAATTGAGGACAACGAAGAAGAATTGGTTGAACCATCTAATGATGTTCACATAGAAAAACCGATTTCACATAGATTATCAAGAGTTCGAAGAAACTAAAAGATCCCAGAAGTGATATATAAAAAACAACGTTATGTTGAAGATATTACCTAAAAAAGGAATAGCTGGCCCCATAAATGTTGCTAATGGAATACTGAGGACCGAACCAGAAAAAAAGAAATTTCTTCAGAACTACAGACCGACAAGTCTTTTATCGACCAAAACCAAAGGAAAATTTAATCGAAAGAGTGATATCCAGGAGGCTCACAGAAAAGACTGAATACCCTAATTTCTCACCATCAGAGCCATTCGAATTCATTACAATCAACTCGACAGAGCAGCAACAATTGGGACTCACAAAATACATAAGGTATTGATTCCAAAATGAAGGGATTAATTTATAAAACAAGAATAATACGTAACGAGTTGAAGAGAAATTATCTGAGAGACAGTATATCGTGAAACTGGAAGGAGAATGCCCCATAACCAGAGGTATATGGAGGCACGAATCCCACAAGGATCAGTACTCGGGCCACTGCTGTTTCACATTTAACTCAATTTTCTCATGATATTCTGAAGAATTCGAGATACATGCTCCGGCTTCTTGATTAACTATTAAGATAAATTTAATTGATGCTTTTTCAACTTCTTCATTTTGAAAACAATGGTCAGGAAATTTCCTAACAAGCGCACAAAGTAAAATGGGCACAAAGGAAAGTTAGTCATTTGCTGCTGTCATAGTGATCAAAATAAAGCGGGTTTTTTAGTAGTATGTGCATTAAATTGTCTTGAAGAATATCCATTTACGTGGTGGATAATATCTCATTATCCTTCTGTAATGATCCTTCATCTCTTATCGTGTCTTAGTGGAATTAGAATAACCACAAAAGCCGCTGTCACACGCACAAGAGTTCTAATAAATCAAATCTTGTGCAGCGTCCAGCAGCTGCAGTGGAATTCTCAAAAGGAGCGCAGATACTTCTATTATTCTGGAGCAGATAGGTACGTCAATGACTTAGGAATATCTGCATTCCAAATCTCAAAGATCCTCCTGCAACATAAAATTATTAAAAAAAAACTAGTAATAATAAGGCAGCTTTATATAGGTACAAGCTATGAACATCCATGAAGCAACAAAGCAATTACAGTGGCTAGTGCCTTGGTTTGAATAAATGATAAATTACCAATATGGTTACATAACATAATATAACATAAACGTTAGAAGAAATTTGTACAATCAAAATCACACAACTATATTTTAACAATTCACAAAGTCAACTAATATAATTGTTTTGCTCAAACAAGGACACGAATTTACTTTTAATTCCTTCATTTTTCTTTTTTGGGAGACTATTTAAATTCATCACTGCTATCGGAGGAGACTGAGAGGAGTAGTGACAGACCGGTTTCTGGCTTGATATGCCGTCATCAGTGCCAAATAACCCAACCCACGATAGCAACCTAATGAAACGGCCAAGCGCGTAATACAAGTTCTGCCGTTTCATTTGGTTCATTTGTCCAACATCCACAAGACCAACATCTATGAGGGATGCCCTTGAAGTTTCCATTTCACCAAGCTTATCTCAAATTAAAAGAGATGCATAAAAATTTTGTAACATACTGACAATTTTATTGCATTGTAAGCATTGGCTATCAATTATCATGATGAAAATATAAAACCAAAATATTTTGGGAATTGACTTTCGTGCCCTCGCCATGATAATGATAGAGCGATAGGAAAATTGGCCGATCCAAACCAGGCCACAATGTTGGTAACGTTCTTCTTAAACTATGCCGTTTCCGTTCATAAAATAATAACGTTCTATGGGGAGTAACAGATGTTTCTGAATAAATTATTACAGGTGGACGAAAGTTTTTCCCCTAATCCATGCGACATTTCCTTCCTAGAGAATGAACTCTATCTTGTAGGTTTGTTTATAAATTATGAGCTTTGTCCCATTTTAGCCACATCAGGAAATTGGTTTATCGAGAAGGGTTGAAGTGGAACAATTTAGAATGACGAAAAAATTTTAAGGAAAATTTCCATCAGTGTTATTCCTTTATATTGACACGAACAGTGCCATCATGTGCTAGGCCTAATTCAAGAAATAACTTGGCTTTGGACATTTAGAAGTACCTCCCCTCAAAGACTTTCATTAACACTACTATATCCCTCATAATAAGGACTTGAGAGTATCAGATATCTTACTATTTCTATTTCTGCGTTCTGAAGTTTTTTGAAATATCTAACCATAAGAAAATATATATCCATAGTGGATAGAGGGATGAAAGTTAAGATTTCCTTTTCCAGTAACTGGTTCTGGGCTGAAAGAAGAACCCTTTGCATCCACAATAAAGTCAGTTTTTAGTTTTCTATCAACTACAGTTTGTTCTTTCTCCTGATTGAAGAAGGAAAAGTTCGCACTCGAGCATCTGTCAGCTGCTGGCACTTTGAGAGCAGCTTGGCAGTCAGTGAAAATATTATTGACCTTGTATCCTGAACACAAGAGTCAGTTGAACTTGTCGTAAATCTCCTCAGATTATAGTGTATTCTTAGACACCAGGGTAACGTACATGGACCCTTACTTCCTTTCCTAATCTTATTTTGGAGAAATCTGTAAACCAGCAGGGTCTCTGCAGCAAGAGAACTCATGATTTAGCTCTGCTGAAGAGTTGGATTTGATATCATTGATGTTTTCGTTGGAAGTGCTGTCTTATTTCATGCAAATGATAACGCTGGTCTTAGTTCAGTCAGATAGGGGCTGTGTATAAAACTAAACATCCATGGATTGTATAGCGTTCACTGATTGAGTCTAAATGCTCAAAATCTGGACTCGCCCCTGATCGATCTGAAGAGGTTCGAGATCTAGTAACTTCTCCGTGGCTGCTGTATGTCTAGCTTCGACCTACAGACCTTGTAGCTGTACCTATGTGATTGGGAGAACAATTGAGACATAGAGCCAGCAGAGGACCATCTTGGTGCAATTTTCCATTAGATTCTTTGGCACACCTAGGTTGATGTCCAAATTTGTACATTATTTTATCCATACGAGAGTTACTTGAGCTTTTGATGCCGTGAGATTTGGTACAGGGGCATCTTTCATGAATGAAGCAGGATTTTTGAAATTGTTTATTCAAATCCGTCATTTTCGAAGCGGAATTGATAAAAATTGGTGTTTTGCCCTCTGGCTAGATCTGCCTCCGAAAGGGGATGGATGATAATAGATGAAAATATACCATTTTCAGTGAAATTAGTGGAAATAAGCCCAAACCCATCAACCTACATAGCTGCACAGATGTAAACTTTATGATTCATGGACGAGGAATAATGAAGAATTTTTGAATTCATCATCTAAGATGGTGAAATAGGGGATCAGAGTTTATATTATCCATACAAATTTTTGAGAATTGCACCGACCACATTTGAGATGTGGGGATTTCTTCTTCAACTTAGAGTGATAGTTTTTGCACCTTTATGAAGCTCAATGATGTATCTTCAACCTGACACAACTACTCAAAAGCGTGTAGTCCTTTTTCGGTAGAGTGGGTATTAATGATAGTTTGCTACTTTTTGGATGTTGTATTTTCTAGGATTAGATTTGAATGTTCAGTGTTTTTCGAATAGACTAATTATAGGTATCTCTTTTCCTTGTAACTAATCGAGAAAATTCTTGTTGGCACATCGGTTAAAACGTCCAATCTAGTTTAGAAAATTTCTATTGAATACAATTTACATTTGTTCCTATTTTAGTGACATATAACTTCAAGAAACATTGTTTTTGATATTCATCAGGCCCTGATGTGATTTATGTGATTGGTGAATAATAAATCAGTGTCTCCTGAATATTTTCATATTCAATGGAAAAAGAGAAAAATAGGATTCTGATTCAATGTGAATTTGGATCCATTTCCAACATGATCTCAAATTTATGAATACGATAGCAACTCATATGTACCCCTTATTTATTGGGTTTAATTTTGCAGCAGAAATGTGCAGATATTTCTCCGAAAATGAATGAAAATTATTCATGGATGTCTGATATTGATTAAGAATATGATGAACAAACGAATGTAAATTTTTTTTACTCTTTCTTAGTTTCATTTATTTTGAACAACAACACTGTAGTATTTTCTTTCTCAAACAACAAACAACTAATTTCCAAAATAGTACCCCTCAATATTATTTTATAGTGCTTAATATTTGGAAACAGAAATTAAGCCTAGCACTTAAGCGTCGCTAAAGACAGTTATGAATTTTTCAATTCAACATTTGAAATGATGGTTTCTGATCTGATATGAATTGGAGGTTCTGTACATATCACCAAATAAATAAGGGATGAGGAAGTTTCCAATATCCTAGGAAATAAATTTTTTCCGACTGAAATTGAGGTTAGTCGGCCCTAAACTTACATGAGATTATATTTGCTCCAATTCGATACACTTATTCTCTTCTCAACGTTTATATTGGTGAAACCGTTATCTTTGGGAACACACACTCAATGACTTCACCAAATCATGAACCATATTCGTCCGCAGTTGTTTTCAGAATGGAAATTCTACTATGCAGCCAGTAGTTATATTTATATGGGGGTGTAGAAAAAAATGTCGAACTAATTTTTGTGCTGCAATGGAATATTTCTGCAAAATGTCAAATAAATAATTCCCATCCTACTGTTGAAATTCATAATTGAAATGTGTCCTTAAAACTTTCGAATGTGATTCCTTCTTGGAATTCAAATGCTAAAAAGCAGTGAGAAAATATTGGTGAAATTGAAAAAAATATTCATGATATATCCATTGAAAAATCGTTTGAGGTTTTTGGCCTGTAAGTGTTTGATCCTTTGAAATTATTTCTTTCCCTTTGTAGTTTCCAACAAACTTGAATTTCTGACCCCTGTATGTCTTGGAACTTCTAGAATTAATGCATTCTGTTAACTATTTTTCAAACTAAATTTAGAGTACGTGGATGCAATGACATCCAATAACTGATGTGGAACGAGTAATTCGAAAGAGTAAATATTATATTAAGCTTCAGTTTCTTGATAATCACTCTTTAGGAAAATGTCTTTTATTTCGGTTTCATTAAAAATGTAGTGGAAAATACTATTCCATTCACAAAATCGATGGCTATTAATGATAGCTCACGTTCTTGGAAACATAAATTCGATAACGATATAGGTTAGACACTGGTAAACTGTATCAAAACGAGAAAGTACTTGTTTATTGAGGATTGACTGACGATAATTTTGGCGATATGTGAACAGAACTTTTGAAGGATTCGTGATAAAATAAAAAATAAAGTTTTCACCTGACATATATAAAAAGCAATAATAACTTTCATCGACTAACTTTCACCGTGTACTAACAGCACCATCGAGTATCGGTAAACTGAATTACTTGATAGGGTTTCATCCCTTTATACTATTCACCCCCACTTTCTGTCTTGAATCCATAAAAAGGTATAATTCTGTATTACACGCAAGAAATAAGTATTAGTTAATAGAATTGTCCTAAGCTGAGAAGGTTTTATCTTTTTCACGAAGGGATATAACTTTTCATTCTTCAAATGATATGGAGTTCAGTTTTGAGTGACTATAGATAAATAAACGATTGATCTATTATTTTCGTATGGGAAATTGAAGAATCTTTTAATATATTCATGTAAGATTTAATGCAGATGGCCAACAAAACCCTATAAAATTCTAGCGAATCATTGGAAAAAGATCCCTTCATTGGTTTCTTGAACTACCAAATGCGAATCTACCTACAAGGTGGTAAGCAAGCGCTCAAAATATTTGCACTCCAGTTTTTGAATAATGTTCATTTTGATTGGGATTGAATTCGTTTGATTAAGAAGACGACATTTTCGTTCCTATTATTGGTTTTCGATTTGTCGTTCATCATAAATTTTTACAATTCATGTGAACACAGACTTCTTTTCGATACCTTTAATTTCCATACGAAAATTTTGACAATAGGAAATGAAAAGAAAAAGCTATTCTCTCTGAAAATATTTAATAAAGATTCTATATTTTTATATGAGTATTCAACTGATGAAATGGGATGACGTACCAATTTCTTTACCATCTCCTCCTATTATTAAAAAAAATCTATAAACCCAAAAAAGAAATTCATAACAAGATAATTGCTCGCATTACAATAAATATAGTTTTTTCATTATAATTACGCGAATTTGATATGTTTATATGGTCCATATGGTATACTTCTCTGAACATCCGAAGGATGAACCCGTTTTACTTCAAAAGTAGGATCCATACACAAATATTCACTGGAACTGTATTCCCGGTAAAGTTTCAAACAAACGCACCCTGTATCACCGAATCATTTTCTTTTTCAAATGTCAGATGGGTTTGAAAAATTTTACATTTTTACAGTTACATTTAAATATTCTCCTCATACCAATTGAGATCGGACATTGCAAATACTACAATGCCCACGAAAATTTACGAGAAACCTGCAGGCAACTATGCATTATCCGAAATGTCATGGGTCACGAATCCATGAATGTCAAAAATGTGGATTTATCTGATCCAGTCGTTATGAAGACACTGTACATATTTGGAATATATTGAAATATGATTTGAGTGAAATCCAGGTAGATTTAAGAATAGAAAATAATATACAGGGTGTCCTAGAAAATGTGGAAAATCTCTCGGATTCAGATAAAACATATAAAAATAAGATGATAAGTTCCCTTCATTTTTCTTTCTAGCGGCTTTCCCTACGGAGATACGGCCTTCAAATGACGTCACTGAAAATCCATTTTACTGGAATAAATTTCAAAACTGAAATTTGAAAAAAATTTGACATGATAGACAGTAGTAAGGACCTATTAAAATACTGCCCTTGAATTTAAATAAGCTCTTTTAGTTTACCAGGCGCGGACTAGATTGTACATTTTAATGCATACATTTGCAACACCCTGTATGATAAGGGGTACAAAAAACAAATTTGGATAGCTTGATCATTGAGCTGAAAAAAGGCTCCTGTTTATTGTCGATAAAATGAATCGTTTTCGAAAAACAAAATAAAAAGGAATTTATTACTTTGTAGTTACCATTTGTATTCCTCTCCAGTTGATAGAGAATCACATTTCATTGTGATGTGATAAAAAACAAATTTTGTCGGATTCGATAACATAAACTAAAACTTTATTGTTCCTTGAATTACTTTCGTATCACACTTTGTTACAGACAAAAATTAGAATTCATGGTTGTTTTCAATAGAAATAAAAAATTAATTCCCATTTTATTTTGTTTTTAGAAAATCATTCATTTTATCCACAATAAACAAAAGTACGTACTTCTTTTTCAGCTTAATGTTCAAGCTATCCAAATTTGTTTTTTCCATTTGTCATCATACAGGGTGTTGAAAATGTATGCATTAAAATGTACAACCTAGTCCGCATGGTGAACTGAAAGAGCTAATTTAAATTTAGTGGCAGTATTTTAAGAGGTCCTTACAACTGATCATCATATCAAATTTTCTTCAAATTATATTTAGTAGTTTGAAATTCATTCCAGTAAAATGGATTTTCAGTGACGTCATTTAGGAGGTCGTATCTTCCGCCACTAGGAAAAAAATGAAGGGAACTTGTCATCTTATTTTTTTATGTTTTATCTGAAAACGAGAGATTTCCCACATTTTCCCGGACACCCTGTATGATAAGATATTACCTGAGTCCATCACTGGAATATTATAGCTTACGCACCTAGGGATTTTTAAGAACTGAAATATTTCATGCAGAATCTTTGTCAATGTATTTATCGTTTCTACAAAGGGGTATATTTCCATACTTATTAGGAACACTATGTATTAGATATCCAAATGATATTGCGAAAATTGTTGAACCAAGTGGTTTTTAATCCATTGAAAATTCAATTCTGATATAAGATTCAGCAGCCCTCACGAAAAAAAAACATTTTTTGCACTCTCGTTGTGATCACGCTGTATGTTTTTTATTTTTTATTTTATATTCGATAACTTTCGATATTGAAATCAATAGGTGTCAAATTGTCCTGATGTGATAGAGCTATTTGATTTATTCTTTACAGAATTTTGTATGCAGGATATAATTTTTTTCGAACATTATAAAATAATTAATTATTGCCATTTGCGTATTGAGCATCAACTATCTCGATATCGGTAATTTTTGGGATCTTATTTAAATCAAAGATATGATTCGACTAAAAATAGAAAATCTCATCGAACACTTTTTCTCGAAATCCATCTATTCTAAAAAATTGACAAGGTACTGCAATGAAAAAAATCCAAAGGGTTCAAATATCGAATCTGATAAATCTAGAATCTGATTTTTTCACCGGAAGCATCAACGCATATTCAAACACACAATTCACGGAAATCTATAGGTTTCATTTCCTTCCGTTCTTGGAAACCCTACATGTTGACGTGAAACTAGATTCTTATAGAGTTAGGAGCTTTTAGGGAAGCCCTTCGAAACGTCATAGACACTATTTGTGATTACGCACACCGACATTATAGAATCGTTGGAATGCGAAGACCTGGTCGAAACGAGGGGGATATTTGAGAATTTAAAGCTTTCTATTAGTTGTAAAGGGTTTTCCAATAAAAGGTGTTATTTTGACATTCATAGAAAAATACCATTTTTTTTCATGAATGATCGGATGTTTATCTATAATAATATCATAAAGAGGAAAGATTTGTATTTTTGTGTGTTTGATACGAATAGGCTCATAAACTCATAAAGAAAAAATAAATTAAATTTGCCTTTTATTTTCATCCCAAAATTTTACATTTTGAACGACCTTGGACCATGACCATGGTTTGCCCCCCCCTGAAATAAATCCTGGCTACGCCCTTGAACTACTGTAGGTACCCATTTCAGAAATTCTTTAACCCTTAGAAAGCTACATTATCCCTGAGTGACATAGGCTATACTTTTCACCCGAAAAAATTGAGGATACCTACTATTGTAAAATTGGTCGACTTTGGAGTGACGTAACTTCTGAAAAAACTAGAATTGAGAGGAGCTGATTTTTTTGGTTATACTTTGGTTCTTTAAGTTTGAAATGGTGTATTTTTTATAAATCTGAGACGGAGGGTTTGGATTTTCTGATTCATTTCGCGAATGTCCAATTTTTCCGATTTTCCATCAACCATATTTAAAAAACAATTAGTCTCAAAGAAAATCTGTTTGAATTTTCTTAATCTACGGCATCGAACTAATAAATAGTGAATATTTCGTATCGACAGGCGAGATTCGAATTTTTGCGAAAAATCCTATAGTATGGAAAAATTTCGATTTTTCGAAAATTTTTTTTTGGCTCGGATCGTCTTCAAACTCACAACATTTACTAACTCGAGGACGTAGATTGAGAAAATCCAATCAGTTCTTCCTTGAGGAAAACAGTTTCAGATTTACGAACGATGAAAAATACACAAAGCGTGTATCGTTCTATTTTTATTATTGGCGTATAGTTCCTACCTTTAAAATGTCAAAACATGACAGCTTCAAAAGTAACATCTAACGAAATAGAGGGCTGTTCAAAATAACACCTCTTATTGGAAAACCCTTTAGTAGTTTGGTGTATGGTACCGTTAAAAAAATGGAATATTTCCTAAAATGTTTTGGGATGTCTCCATCAAACTCAGATTGAAAATTCTTTCAATTAGTGCTCATCCAAATTGTCATTTCCATTTACTAGTGTTACTGACAATAAAATTACATAATTGAACATGAGAAATGAAAAAATGGGATACTGAAACTAAATCGACACTTATCTAACTCACCCCTGTAGATATTTATCAGCCAGGTAGGTATTTATAACAAAATTTATGTTTATTAGAATGAAGCCAAGAAAATATGAATTGAGTGGAATTCTACTCATATTTGAATAAAAGATAAAGAATTTCATCAACTTGTCGTAAATAAAATATTCTTGCACTTTTTAGCTTGTATATCCTAAGGAAAACTGATTATCAAATAAATGATAACTACTTGTTATAATGTCGGGTATTTTATCACAAAACTATAGTTATGAATGTTCTCAAACTTCCAATCGATAATCCCATATAAGGAAATAATAATTCAAATACACTTTTTCCAAGGACATAACAGTCGTTAGAAAAACTTCTCGTTATTCATGGTCTCCCATTCACCAGAACGCTTTCCGAACTACAGAGTGAGACCACTTGGAAACTTACATAGTATTATTTCCCTACTTTTCAGGCCCGGTTGAATGGCACAAGCTTGAATAAATTCAAATTGAGCTGGGTTCAAACTTGAACTTGTCCTAAACCTGGTCTGTTTGAATGGGTTGTATTGAACCCAGTACAAACATATGACATATGACAACTTAGGTTGTGCTACCTCTATGTAGTCTTGTCCATGTAGGTACCTCACTGAAACTCGAAGCAGGGTGTGTTCAAATGCTGAAAATGTCTTACTCCACATGTAGAAACTGTAGATATTTCCTGATGTTGTTAGACCACAGAATGCGAACCCGTCACAGGCAGAAATTAGTAAAAGTACACAATTCCTACCTGTGGCTGAGCTCAATCTGAGGCCCAATTGATGTGCCGCCCTTGGAATTGGCAGAAACGTTCGGTAATGAGATAATTGCAAGTTAATTTATATTAGGTATCGAATGTGGAGAGGAATATAGGTGGGGTGCTTTTTTTTAACAATGGGAAGTAAATGATCCAAATTAGGTAGATACAGTGAAATCACCTTGAATTCAACAGAAAGCACATTTCATTGAAGAAAAAATACGATGCATTAAGGAGTTTCCTCTTGTCACTTATTTCTGATGTACTTCTACGATGAGACAATGAAAAGAAATTTTTTTTGACATTTAAAACGTTTACAAAACAGAAAAAAATCTCAGACTTCATTACAGTTATGAAGGTTGAACAGATTGACGTTTCTGTTACAAAGCACTGTATCTTAAGTTACAATGTTAATTCGGTTTGGGTTACAATGTTATATATTTTGAGTTATAATGTATTCAAATGATGTGGAGCGGAAAATAGAAAGGGATAGAACTGAATCTTCGGCTAAAGAAAATAATCACTTCCCTATAGAATGTTTTCTGAATATTTATAGCATCATAAGTTTTCATTAGATACGACCATTATGGTTATTCCTATTTCTACAGTTCCTCATTATGTGCTTGTATAATTAGGGGCTCTAGAAACATTCATAGCCGGATGATTTGAACGAAGCGCCCTCTCTATCCAGAAATAGGAAACATTAATTCCATTCTTTGCCAGGTACATCAACGAAAAGAAGGGAATTCTAGTAACGATATTAATAATTATTCCTTCTACTTCCTCAGAGTTATTAGACGATTCTCTCGGAAAATACAACCCACGCGGCATTTTGACTTCCCAGAAATATCAATTGATTAAGGATTGAGAAGCAATCTAGAAAAATGTGTGGGTGGTTTCTCCCCCAGACTATAGGCGGCAGAATGTTACTGATTCATTGAATTCCTGTTGAATGGGATTGTTTTTCGCAGAAATAGAGAGGATGAGTGAAACCACGCAGTTTCCATCGAAATAATCGATATAGTAACAAATGGTGTAACTTTAATATAAAATATTCCTCCTGACCCAGAAACAGGGTGTTTCATTACAAATGATCTGAACTAATTTCATTCCATTGTTTTAAAACGTCCCAATATTTTTTGTTGCAAACAGTTTACACATGTAAACGTATAGTTTGAAAAGTGTTGAAAGATAGTTCCTCGATTACCGAAGATGTGCTGTAGGGATAGATTTTTTTTCCTCCTTAAAATCTACTTCACTGTCGTAATATTGATTTCACTTAGATTTTTTGATCCTTCGTTACTAATTATCAATTTGGCAATGGTAGTAATATTAAATTTGTAGCATTTTATTATAGAATTTTTTTATTATTTCAATTCAAAAAACCCGCTTATTCTCAATGATGACAGCAATCAAAGTTGACCTCAGTCCAGCTTTTTATGATGAAATTTTGCCGAAAGATTTCATTTAAGTAGGTACCTATATCAGTGATAACAGGTTTTGTGCGATTCAAAAACAACTCCTTTGAAGAAATTCCTTTCATCGTTTATTCTTCGTAACTTTTAGAAACAGAATAAGTGATATTGAATTTGTAAGTTCCTTTCGTATATCTATTCATCTCGTCATAATTTGTTTTGGAAAGTTCATGTATTCACTTAGAGAATAGAACAACTATTGAAAAAATAAGGGAATCCTTGTATTCCAATTTTTCCTCACAGTTTTTTTCCGGTTTTAACTTGAAAAAATGGTATTCTTGCTGGCTCCCGAGGTACGTGTCTGACGGGATGGCAAGTTATTGAATGACCCATTGAGTTCCAAGGCTGAGAAGGGGAAGATATGACCCAGATACCCCCACTCCCGCGCTATATAAACAAAGCTGAGGATCTGTTGAGAAGCGCTCGTTCTAGTCCTCATGAACGTGATAATGATATTTCGACTTTCTCATCAATTTTTCCGATAGATAGAATTACTAACATTTTCTGAGAGAATGCGAGTGTTTTGTTCCGAAAATATTATATGATTTCGATTTTAAAATCAAGCAGAAAATGAGGAACATGAATACCTACATTGTCACAAAGTCGATCAGTGTTTTTCTCGGAATAATTCAATATTTACGAAATAAGAGAACCGGCGACTTCACCAATTTGCAAACGCGTATTCAGAACACTCAAATAAGATAAAATCTGCTCTGTTTATATCTCTACAAGTACAGCTTCTCATAATGTATCAGCGAAATGTTTAAACGAATATTCGATTTTATGTTGTAACTATAGAGTGAAGATGAAATATACTCACTTTTCAATAATTTGTTCAACTGGAATTATTCACAACATTGCAAGTACCTATTCACAAAATTGTTAATTTGCTTGTCTTTTTCTCTGCATCATGCGATTAAGAAGAATCAGTGTATTAAAGAAAAGTCGATAATTCTTTTGCCAATTTGAAGTTGAATTTTATTTCTGCAACATCATCCAGAAAAGATTTCATTTTTTCGTTTTCATTGTATATTGAAGGCTCCAAAGGGTTGTCTCATTTTGAATGGAAAATAATTCACCAGAATTATGACACCAATTCTCAAACATTCGTACAAGGAAATAATTTTTATAGAGTTAAAGAATGACATATTCCAATATTATCGAAAATTATATTTTTCTGGCACCCAGTTTGAGAAATGAAAAAATTGGCTATCTTTTTCCTTTCACAATCAATAAGATATTCATCCGGTTCATCATATTGATGTTGATATAATGGCTCTAAAAGAGATCGGTTCTTGAACATCAAAAGGCGTTTAAACGATCCCAGCGCATTCACCATTTTGTCATCGACTCGAGAAGCTTCACTTTGAACTGATGATAACACCTTATGAGAGGAATTTGAGTATACACAGTCTGTATAGCACTTATTCTTCTACAGTCTAAGAATCTCACAGCTAATGTCTTGTTGGTACCATCGAACTACTTATGACAATTATTAAAGAAAATATAAAAAACCTGACTGAGAAAACATTTAACTCAAAAGAAAAAAACAAGTCCCATACGTAAGGGGAGGTAGTACACGTCCGAGCTCGTGATTTTTTTTAAATTAAAGCTTAATCATTTCTCTAGAATGTGTATTACTCGCTTTTCTGTTTTTCTTCGTATATTAGGAAAAACCTGGTGAGCTGTAATTTCATGAAAATCTGGACAAACGATTTCATTTCCATGATATCTCTGTCAATTTTCGGGATAAATGTATGAAATTTTCAGTTTACAAGCGAAAAAATATTTTTCAGAATGTGTATTGATCAGTTTTTTGTTAATTGCCCCCTCAATTTTTGAATGAATTATGAAGTAGGAACATTATTGGTCATATTTTCAACCAGGTTTTTTTCTAATATACGCAGAAAAACGGAAAAGCGAATAATACGCATTATGCAAAATATTATCCCGCATGTATACTGAAAATGTCATACATTTATCCCGAAAGTAGATGAAGGTATTATGGAAATAAAATCGTTTGTCCAGATTTTCATGAAATTACAGCTCACCAGGTTTTTTTCCTTATATAGGTACGAAGAAAAACAGAAAATCGAGTAATACACATTCTAGAGAAATGATTAAGCTTTAATTAAAAAAAAAACTGTTGGTCTACGCCGCATACCAACTGAGATATCATGGCAATAAAAAGCCCAATTTTTGAAGGGAGCTCGCGAGCACGGACGTGTACCACCTCCCCTTAATCAATGAAATTTAGTGTGGGTAATGTGAAGGTGCACTGGTGCACAGTGCAATATTCTTATCGCTACCTACCTGGGCAGTTACTAATGTATACATCAATATAAATATGTCGTGAATGCTAAAGTGTATTGCAGGAGGGGACATACTGATATCTACCTATTTTAATAATATCTTTCGTACTTTTCATTTGTCTCCGCCTGAAAAAGATCATAGCATTCACGATATACTCATATTGAAGAATATAGCTCCTATAAAAATTTATATGAGCTATTCTTGCGAGATGAAGATATGCTGTCGCAGTTTTTTTTTAGATCCTCTGGAGACATACAATTGCAGTGCATCATTTTCACTATACCGAACTGTTTTCTCAGCGCACGCTCAAATTCCATAACAATATTTTCACACCGAATAAAATTTTTTCACACAAAAGACAAAGCAACATTTCATACGAATCTAATGACACATCTTTCTTGATAGATATTCTGTAAACCACAAGGGAAATCAGAGATGTTTACACTGAAGAATAAATGTATTTTGAATAATTCATTCACGGATTCCAATATCCTCTAAAATTATATACACTGCGCAAATAAATTAACGCACATTCTGAAAATCTCAATTTTAATGAATTGACTTTATAACTTATTTTTTATGTTCTCTCGGGAAGGTTTTGAACGAAACAAGACATATTAAATGGAAGAAAAATTCAGGATTTCACCGAATCTTATGTGAAAGAAGAGAAATGAACAATTTTCAAAATACTGAAATGCTGATAAGTGATTTAATACTTGGTATTTTCACCCCTTGCGTTAATTACAGCTCGGCAACGACGGTTCATACTCAAAATGAGTGATCTTAAAATATTCTGATCTAATTCTTTCCAGATTTCTCCGAGTTGGATTCCTAAGTCATTAAGAGTAGCTGGATGATTTTCTGAACTTCTCAGCCTTCTATTGAGGTTGTCCCAAACCTGCTCAATCGGATTGAGATCTGGACTTCTTGCTGGCCATTCTATTCGAGAGACTTCAACCTCTTCAAGGTACTGAACGATGCGCGCACGATTGGGTCTGGCATTATCGTCCATACAAATTAAATTTTCGCCAATGTATGGGGCAAATGCTCTTCAAGAATGTTCCTTATATACTTATCAGCATTCATAGCTCCATTATCAACGACCACTATGTCTGTGCGAGCAGTCAAAGATATTCCACCTCATACCATAATCGATCCTCCCCGAAACCAGTATTCAGGAAATTGCACTGGGCATATCTTTCATGTGGACGTCTGTATACAAGGAAACGTCGATCACACAGGTAGAGGCAGAATCTAGACTCATCTGTGGAGAGAACTCTTTCCCAATCGGCCTCTTCCCAATGGATATGCTCTCTCGCAAAATCCAAACGCGCCCTTCGATGGGCTGGGGTAAGAGCTGGGCCTCTTGCCGCGATACGAGGCCTTAAATCATATTCTCTGAGGCGATTTCTTATTGTCTGAGTGCTAATTTGCACCTCATGAGTTTGCTCAAGCTGATTTTGAAGGAGGCGAGTGGTTGCAAACCGTTGTCTCAACGAAGAAACTCTCAAGTAACGTTCTTGAATGGCAGTTGTTACCCGTGGTCTACCCTGTCCTGGTCTTCGGACAATCATAGCTGTCTCCCTGAATCGCTGCAACATTCTGGACACACTTGTATGGGAAACTACAAACCTTTCTGCAATTCTTGTGTATGTCCACCCTTCTTCTCGCAAAACTACCGTTTGGGCACATTTCTCTTGGGTCAAATTGCGTGTTTCGCGTTGCATAGCGATCGAGTGTAGAAAATCAAACGAAAGAAAAACTATTGATCACTAGAATTGATCGAGAACAACTGATTTTAGAATGGAGCCAATACATTCAAAATCTGATAATATCATCTTTTTTTATTCCTGCTGGGAGAAAACAACTGTATTGGAGATAAACGTTGAAAGTGGATAACATATGCATGCATAATTCTGATGAAAATAATTATCATTGAGAACACCTTCAGTTGTAGAATAAATTTGAGATTTCCATAATGTGCGTTAATTTTTTTGCGCAGTGTATTTCTTGCACCTATTCAGAAAGAAAAGAACTGACTTTCTTATTCAGCAAAGTGTCAATTTCATATTTATCTCATATATTATACTGATGGTGATACGATAGGGCTAAAAGAGATCGGGCTTGGAACCAATCAAGGGAGTCTAAACGAACCCGGCGCATTCACCATTTTGTCACCGACTCGAGAAGCAAGCTATCATTTTATGAGTTATCGCCGTTTCACTTGGAACTGATGATAAGATCTTGAGAGAGGAATTTGAGTGGTTGTTAGAAGCAGAATCAAGAACGAGAATCATACGGTTACAAACTACCTAAGGGCTGATGATGCTAGTAGAAAAGATGAGATTCAACGAAATGGCAATGAGAACCCAGAAACCATCTTTAGAAAACCCGTCAACCATTCGATAGAAGCATAAATGATGTAACGAAAAGGTTTCCATCTCGATCTTCAACACGTCAAGCGGTGCTCCAGTCAGCTTTCCTCCATCCATTCTGACGAAAGAGGCTAATGCCCTCACTCTCCATCTCGCTTGATCACGTAGTCTGTTGGTGCTATTATTAGACGGCATCCAGTCTATTTTTAGCACCACCATTTTTGCGGGGGCTGCGAACCTGCGCACAGCACTATGACGTCATTGCTGTCCCAGATATTATACATCTCTGCACATAGTGTTGTGGCATCAGAAATTGGGGATGTAGCAACTCCACTCAAAGAGCGATTGAAGCTTTGACATTTAGCAGTGGAAGGGTCGATAAGCCGATGTGATTCGATGGTAATCAAGCCAAATCAACATGATATTCGTGTTTTGGAAGGAGGCGTGAAATTTTTGGGAATTTCCATAAGACCGTCCTTACAGCATTGTAATCTTTTCCGAAATTAATTGCTCACTTTGACCTGTTTTGAGCAGACAGTGCTTTCAATAAAAAATTTCGAGAAATATTTGGGCGAGTCGTTTTTAAATTGAAGGTGGATAAGGTCGAGTTTTATTTACTAAATGGAAAACGAGTCGATCTTTTGGGTGTGGAGAAAACAAACATAGAAATTTGACAAAAATGTGTTCATTTCTTTAGGAATGTATCAGTATTCTAAAACTTGAACTAATTTTTTAGATCCTTTTTTTGGGTTAATCACCTTCCACAACCTAAATCAACAAATATACAGGATGTTTTTTAAGGTGAGGCTTTTCTTTTGACAAGTGATATAACTCATCAAAATAAGTAATTTTATACCGGAAATTTCTTATATGAAATGTTCAATTTAAAAAATTTATAAAAAAGCTGCATATGGCAAAATGATCTGTTCTACGCACTGGAATTTTTTTGCAAATTTGTTACATAAGAAGACAAAAAACAAGAGATGTTGATATCTACGGAGGTGCAGGTGAGGGAGCAGGTTGGGACTAAGGAATTTTCAGATTCACCTAGACACTAGAAAATATTCTAGCTCCATTTTCTCGAAACAGGGGCATATTTCACATAAAAAATTTGGTAAAACGACCTATTTTGATGAGTTCTATCATCTGTCAAAAGATGGCCCCAAATTAAAATACACCCTATATCGATAATATAGAAAATCTATGCAAGTGCAGCAGGGCAAAACCCGAAAAGTTACTCCGTTTTCAAAATAGACAACAAACTTTTCATAGACTTTTAGTATTTATTGACAAAATTTGCTTATCGAGCAATTAAATAAAGCGAAACAATGATATGAACCAAGAAAATATTTCATTCCTCCACAAAAAAAGACCTTAAAACCATATTTGAACGAATGGTTCAAAGAGAATGTTGCTTCCACTGCATCTCTTGATTATTAATAAAAGTCAAATTTTTCCCAGACTTCCCATCAGTGCTTTAGGTGACCCATTTCTTCTAAATCAAAGAGTTATCGATCTCTGATTTCTAAGGACCCTTAGTACGTATATTAAATTAATTAGCATTGTCCATCAATCACAAATGGGTTTTCCCCGAATACTATATTAGCAGGACTAAGAATTTTGCGATGACCTAATGGTAATGAAATATTGTACACTGTAAAATGTGCAGAAACTCTTTTCAAAGCTGATTGCTCAAATAGCAGAGCACTAATAGAGAGTGAACAGAAAATAAAATTGAGGTAATGGAATATCAGCTTGATGAAGAAGTGAAGTTGGAAAATATATTGAGTTCCTTGTTGTTTCAATAGCAACAGAAACAATGCAATTCACTTCTGTCCGATATGTTCGTTATTTCCCCATCTATTTTGGAGTTAGATTACTTCAACAAAAAGTTTACACAGGTAAATTAGTGAAGAGAGGTCCCTTTTATTCATTCCACTGATCAGATTAGAGGAAAATTTTTCATATTTTGATGGCTGAGTCTGATTCTCCCTCTATAATGGAAAAAGTTTGAAATGCAAAATTCGAAATTATTGATAAGATTGAATTTTTATTTCAAATTTATTCATCTCAATCATTTTATCGATATAAATTGAAGTACATCCCATCTCGAGTGGCATTATTTTCTATCAAAGTATTTGCAGTTGGAGATTTGACTAATTCCAGACAATCAAATATTCGCAAAAACTATGAAAAGTTTCAATTTAATATAAGTTATTCTCAAAAATAAAACCATATCATGATTATTTTCACCGGAAACATTGTGAATTCAAATGAATACACGATAGGCGACACTTGATTTTCAAATAGAAATAATACTTTTCTGTAGAATTCGAAGTTCGAAACATTGCAAGAATCTCTTATAAAAATAAAAATAATATGATAAAATATCTAGAGATGATTGCAGAATATTGGTCGGTTGAGATTGTATGCATTTTGATTGGTACATCTGTGTTGACGTAGGTCGGGTAAAACTGGGTCATGGAAAAACGGAATGGTATAGGTCAGTTATGTTTGTTTATGGCTCTCTTCAAATGAAATTTCCCTGCTTGAATCTTCAACTGAACTTGAATCCATATTTGAGATCAATCCGAATTAGTAGAAGGAAACTGTGGTCGAAAAATTTAAAGTTTTTTTTCAGAAAACTGACTTTAAAAAGTACAATTAATACCAACAGATTCTGAAGTGAATATTTGAGGAAAATATCAATGAAGTATTGATGTTATTTTTATTTTCTTCAGTATGCAATTGGATCCAAAGTGCAATATCATATCTCATAAAAATTAGAATGATTCATTGTTTTCTCATTATTTCGAATTTAAGAATCGAAGAATTTCTGCTACTCCTACTAAATATTTGATTCGAATGAATTTTCCACTTTTTTCCCCATTCAAAAGTGTTCATTTCACAAAAATGAGACTGAACTAGATCTCCTGATTTAACCGTCGCCTTCACCATTTTGCAACTTTGAATTTTCCCTCTCTTTTGCTGCGACATCAAAATTCAAAATTATTCGGAATAATTAATTCACGATTTTATGAGTATGAATCCGGAAGAAATTGAGAAACTTTTCGATCGAATTATCAGCTAAATTCAATACCCAATCCCCACAAAAAGCAAGATGCGAATTCATGCTAACATCAAAATAACTTACATACTTCAGTTGTATGTAGCTAGCTGGACCCCTCGGATGCAAATGCAGTTTTTCGAAGTGCACAAAATGCAGAGATGTCTATTGCGCGAAACTCTTGCAGTTAGTGAGGAAGGTCTGCAAGCAGCTTCCTCCGGTTCAGGCGAGTCACTGAAACAGATGAATCTGTTACGGGCTCGATGGGTAACGTTGAATGGATCCCGTTTCCTATTGGTCCGGGGCCCGCTGACGTCACTACATTGATTGTCAAAACTCACGTGTCGGTGGGTCCGCAGGATAATGCATATTTGCAGGAATAGGACACGCTAGTATCGCTCTCTCCACCTCTTCGTCTTGTTCCTGTTTAACATCTCATGAACGGGATATTTTTATGAATAGGACTGGCGGAGGGACTTTGCGCATTATGATGATGATGAATAATCTCTTTTCATGAAGAAGAGACGAAAGATGAATCCACACCTTGCTGACTTTATCAATACAATAAGTTTTTTATCGACACTGCTATAAGAAGGTGGAACACTTTGAGTAAATTTATATTTTACCAAAATTTTGGCATTTTGACATCAAGTGAATACCACTAAAAACCGCGCTGAGCACTTGAACTACAGGGTAGTGTAGAAAAGAGTGCATACAGTATCGCATTCATATCGGAATTCATTTAATTAAATACAGACCTTTGAAGACACAAGAGCTTTCATTGAAGTTGAGGCAGAACCTTTAAATATCGTAGTTTGCTCATAATCTTTGGGTAGAACTAAATTTGAAACAAACATAAAGAAGACACTTGATTTGATGTAATGTTGATACCCTTCAAAAATGAATCGCGCTGAGATTTTTATACGGAAACGAGAGCATAAGAAGGAAAACGATCCCTTAGCTAAATTAATGTTACAAAAGAATCAATGATGGCAGATTACTATCTCAATAGAATTCTGAATTAAATTAATATTTAATTTTCAAGGTTCATTATTGAAAATGCTTAGTTTCCTCACAAATATACTCTGAAATATATTTGCAAATGTCAAAAAGATTGTCCTTGCCTCCTCTCAAAACTGGCAGTCTTTCGATGTGAAAATAAAATTCAAAAAACTTTGGAAGTTTGATTCTTTTTCGCTGACATTATAACAAGATACAATCGCATCAATGTATCTTTATAAAATTAGAATATGAAGGTTTGAAATATGGTGAAATACCATATTGGCGTACATTCAGCAGTGTATTGAACTGCAGGTCATAGACCTAGCTAAGGACTCCTTCTCTGCCCTAGTTACCCACACTTTGACATACTTTGCAACAAGTATTGACGTACATACCCCCTCCCATTTCTATGGAATGACGTCAGAGGCTTGAACGGAACCAGCTATTCTTAATGGAGTCATGGAGGGTATGCAGTTACATTGGAATTTCGTATTTCGATGCCGTAGTCTGTGTGTACTGTAAAATCGTTTATTCATGGCGAGAAATTTTTTTTCAGAAATTATTTTATGATCTTTCTTGTACAATAATTATTCAATCAAAAATCTACAACATTTGATGAACACTTCACGACCATTATTTGATATTTAGGTGGTATAAATAAAATGTTGCAAAATGGTGAATGCATCGGTTACATTCGTTTTATTGGGACTATACTTTTGAAGGGGCTCCTTTCATGAACAGCTACTGGCATTTACTGAAAGTGTTATTTTCATGATACTCACTGGGTGAGGCGTAATTCTGTCCTCTTTGGATGGACTGGAAGAAAATTTACGACCTCTTAAACTTTTTTTCAGTTGAGGAAAGATATGAGATAGTCGGATGGAGGCAAATCTGGTGAATAAGGGGGGTGTTATAGTAATTCTAACCCTAAATATCAAATTTTTGGCATGGCAACATGAGATTTGTGTACTGAGGCGTTGTTCTGTAAAAACAAAACACCTTTGGATAGCTTTCCGCATCTTTTCTCTTCATTTTTTTTTTCGTAGAGTGGTTAGTTATGTCGAATATAATCTCCAGTTATTGTTCTACCCTTATCCAAAAAAGCAATCATGATTACTCCATGACAATCCCAAAAAACTGAAGCAAGAACTTTTCCAGCAGATTTTTGGACACGAAACTTCTTAGGTCTTGGAGAACCAGAGTGTCGCCATTCCATCGATTGTTGCTTTATTTCTGGATCGTTGAAATGTACTCAAGTCTCATCCATAGTAACAATTCGGTTTAAGAAGTCTACATCGATTTCAAATCGAGCACAGATCGAACGCGATGCTTCTAGCCTTGCACGCTTTTGGTCAACATTCCAACATTTGGGGATCCATTTTGGAAAAAATTTTCTCATGTTCAAATTGACGTGAACTATATGATGAACGGAACGCGTTCGTATGAGATCTTCAGTGATTCAGATATCCGTTTTAGCCCAATTCGACAGTCTGATAAAATCATGTCATGAACTGCATCGATATTTTCGGGAACTGACACAGAAACTGGCCTTCCCGATCGGTCATCATCTTCAATGGAAAATTACCTCTTTTGAAGCTTGCAGTCCAATTTTTCACGGTCGCATACGAACGACATTGATCACCAAGGGTATAAACCATATCTTCGTAAATCTGCTTACCTCTTAACCTTTTTGAATACAGGTACTTGATGATGGCTCGATACTCCAATTTTTCGATTTTTACGATTTCGGTGGACATCTTTTTTTTTAAATTCATTCCGTAACTCTGGTTTACTTTTTTGACGTCGAACTCTACACTCTTTAGTTATTGTTCGTTGATATGGTATATATCTTATAAGTTATATATATGATATGGTATATATTCTTATTGTTCGTTGATATGGTATCGCAATATTTTGTTCATGCATGGAACTGGTCTAGGCTAACTATATATCAATACATCCTTGTAAGAAACGAATTATATAAGGAAAAATAATGACTTCCATGTTCCTATTCATGAGACCAATATCATAACCATTTGGTTCAGAAACAACTTTTGTCAAAGAAAATTCAAAATTTGAAATATTACACCTAGGTTACAGAGAATCTTTTTGAGGTCTATTCAGAAAAAAGAAAATTCTAACAGCCTATGGATTTACAAATTTTTTATGTTCTTTACCAAACATAATCAGTACTTTGATGTTTTCAAAAAATGAATTATACCGAAAAATTAATGACTTTCATGTTCCTACTAATGTAACTGTTCGAGAGAAAAGATCTGTAGAATGTTTGGCAATGAATCTGTTCAATATCATGCCTTTTAGGTTCAGACGCATCTCTTGTCAAAGAAAATTCAAAATTCGATTGTGAAGCACATGATCTGAAACCAGTGAAATCTTTCAGTTATTCCATTCATATTGTCGACAATGTTTTTGGTGGTGAGAATGAAACGATGCAAAATGGCGAATGCACTGGTCACATTCGAGTGAATAATTTCATTGGGGCAACTTTTTGAAGGTGCTCCTTTCATGTAGGAGCAAATGTGAACTATTTAAAGTTACTGGCATATGAGTTATTTTCATGATACTTACAGGGTGAGGCGTAATTCTGTCACCTGCTGATGGAGAGCATAAAGACTGATCAGAAAATTTTAAATCAATATTTTGAAAAATTTTTCTTTTAATAACTTCATTTTGGAGTTTATTTTTGATGAGATATTTCCAAAGACCGTTTCTTGTAGATTACATGTTATAATTTTGAGAGAGTTTGATACAGCTTGGTAATTTGAGTCTGATTTCTTCACCTTAGTTGTTTGACTTTTTATTTTAATTTTTCGTGAGAATCTTCTATTTATTGCTTTGTTTCTAGCCTTGATAATGGATAAATTGAAATCTTCGTAGAAAAATTTCAAAATAAATTGTTCTATTGTCCGCTATTGACTCTATAATTCAAAAAATATTGTAAAATGTTGTGAGAGCTATTGGTATCAAAATTATTAGAACAATTCCATTTTTACTTTTTGTAATTGCTTGGAACCAATGTTATGTTGTGTTATATCCCTGTGCAAATTGCAATCCAATGAATAATCTTCCACTTATTGGGCTCGGAATCTATATTCGGAAATTGAAAGCCCCGAACGCCGCAATTTCCCGTTTCCTGCAGCTCAGAAAATGCAAAATCGTCAAATAATAGACCAATTCATGCCTGAAATGTAAATGTAACAATGCGGATTAATTGCTGGCTAAGCGGCCTTTCTATGCCGATATTCAGAATGAAATTGTCCCAAATACTGAATGACGTCAGTCGGACGTCACTATTTCGGGCAGGAGCAGGAGAAGTAGGAAACTGGGCCAAACAGGGTGCGATGCCCTGGATAACAGGTTCGAGGACGTTGCACAGAATTCATTCTGGGTTCGGGACGGAAATCCGGTTCTAATTCCACGTACAGCTCCCTTGTATTCTCAACCTCGACTCCTCTGCGTTATGCTCTATTTTTGGTACTGGCGGACTCATCCCTGTTTTTATGAATTGAGCTATTTTGATCCTGAGGGTGATTGGAGGTTTATTTATTGATTCATTCGGTTTACTATCGGGCAGCGGCGAGGTGAAGATTCAATTTAACGGTTTTATTTGTTAATTCTGAAGCTTTGAAAAAACCAAATTGATTGGAGATTTTCCCATGATGGTGTAATGAGTATAAACGTTTTCATGATTATTTCATGTTCACGTGGGGATCACCTGTTATAAGTTACGAGATATCTTCGAGAAAAAGCTGACTAGGATTGTTCTTAGCATTATTCAATTCGAATAATTGTAATAATAATTCGAAAGTTGAAGCCCATAATGAATGTGAGATCAAAACATTGTTTAGTACAAATCAAGATATGTATTTTCTTGTAAATTAAATTTGAAAGTATTCAGATATATACTCCATTCACAATTATAAAATCACAACTCTGGCCTTGGAAATTTGACACATTCCACTCTGTATCGAAGTTATGACGTTTTTCAAAATATTTTTATGTTCCAAGTCCACACTATGTTGCCCTTTCTACATTGTTAGCGTATTTCTCAGAATGTTTATTTCATTTTGGAGAACACAACAGAAAATTGTGAACAATATTCTACATGTAAAGGAGTTTTTGGATTTATGATTGTAAAGATTTATCGATGTGCTTAGTTTTCATCATGATATTGTATGTGATATGATTTTTATTTCTAATATTTCTTTATTTCGAATAAATAATAGTTTTATTCATTCATCACAAAGAAAATAAACATAATATCCAAATTAACGAATTTGTTTACAGAGAAACTAATAATTTCAATTCAATAGTAATTGAGTTTTGGTTATTTTTGGTTATAAATTAATAAGCAAGAATGTCAATTCCTGAAAGCTTTATAGATATACATTTCATTTATTTGATCTTATGAACAAGGAGTAAAATATTCTGACTGAATAGTAATTTATTAGTTTAAAAAATATCCATACACAGGGCCGGATTAACCATGTGGGGGGCCCCTAGGCCGGGCCGGATCAACCATGTGGGGGGGGCCTAGGAAGTGCAATCTTCCCTGTTTAAAACATTCATTTGGTCACGTGGGGCCCCGCATCAGCTAGGGGCCTAGGCAGTCGCCTACTCTGCCTAATGGTTAATCCGCCCCTGTTCATACATTACTACCACAGTAGGTTTGTACAAATAAAATGGAATAGGCCAAACATATGCTTCACATTTATCATTCACCTGTTCGAAAATAAGACACAAACTCCTGGAATATGGAAAAAAAACCATGTATTCTGGTTCAATATAGCCTATTTCTACTTTCGGCAAAGGATTGATAGGAATGAAAGCTTCAGTGACACATTTCAATTCATCGGAATCTGAATTCACCTACAGTTGAATGCAATATAGTCATATTTCTTCTTTTTTTCAGCTTTTTCGACGTGTTTTTTTCTGAAACGTGGAAACGATCAACAATAATCATTTAGAGACCGATGATGGCCATCCAGAACCCGTTTAGGTACTTACAAAAATCGTGCAATTTCATTCTGCAAGTTCTTTCCTCATAATTCCTCGAAAATCCCACCTGAACCATATTTTCCGGTCGCTTTCGTTAGGAGATCGTACGAGGAAGCCTTTTTTGTCCATTTACACATTCCAAATAAATTTTGAGCACCAAAAACGATACCTAAACTAACCAAACTTCTGGGGGACCGGAATTTCGTTTGAAATCTTTCTAAACGGCCAGATACCTAAAAAAACTTCGTTATCAAGTGTAAAAAGGTCGATTAGTACCTACTTTCGCTTTATTTATGCTTATAAATCGATTTTTGGTCCAATTCAAATTTGCCGTTCGTACTCACTCCAAAATTCGTGAAAGGAAAAAATGACACTTGCACAAAATTTCTCATATCGACGGGAAACTTCTTCTGGACGACGAAGAACGCAAAATAGGCGATTTCCTATCGATATTTCGCCCCAAAATCGCCTATCGATTCGAACTAACAAAATGTGGCATATCTTTGATACTTTTACTTTGATGTAAACAAAGAAACTGGCAACGTCGTTTTGTCATTACCGATATTTTCTGTACGCGCACAGACTTTTCATCAGGTGCACCAACTCCTGAAAACGAAACCATGACCTCCTATGTGATTAAATAAAAGTGAATGGAGTATAAGAATGACAATTCCTAACATAGCCTACTTTGAAATAGACGAGCATACCACTGAATTTGACTGAGCCAAACCTGGCTTTCGTCGTGAAATTCAGTCAAATTCAGTGGTATGCTCGTCTATTTCAAAGTAGGCTATGTTTGGAATTGTCATTCTCACTTATAATTAGCTATACCGCAGTCAGCTTCAAGATCTGACATCGTTGGTAACAAATCTCTGACGATGTGGTTGATTTAAGGTCGAATTTAATGCGGCAAGAGTCTTGGAGGATAAATCTATAAATGTCAGCACATATACTGAGGGTTCTGCCGATATTCAAAGATGAACCCGAAGGAGGAACTAATGTAGTTAATACCTTTCTTATGTCTTATGAATCTCCGAAGATGGAGGGATACTTTTGGAGCCACCTTTACAAGGAAATATCTCCATGGCGTAACCAACCGCAGCTACAATCCCCCAAGTTTTCAGTGCTTCCAGCCCGATTTGAGCCGATGAAGGCTCATCGAACAGGGGAATTTTCAATATTGTGAATATTCAGGTGATATTTGTTCGCGTCGAGAGTTTCTTTGAGGGACATTTCCGTTTATATCACGATCCAGTCATAAAATTCAGTCAAACGGAATGGCATTTCGGAATATTCTCATTAAACATTATTCCATCGAGCAGGAGCAAAAGGTTTCAATCCGACGCTTTAACTTTGCCATTAAATAGTTGTCCTGGCAACAGTAGTGACGTCATGCTCCAGTCATGGTTTCAGGAGTATATAGGTCAGCTATTTTTAGATCGCTCTTCTGGGCAAATAAAATATTTCGAACTTCTCAATGAATCCGTCCTTTCGATCATAATTCCTTCTGACTGAATGGGGCTGAAGATGTGGACAAGTCGAAGCCTTTGAACAATTCAAGAATCGTTGACATTTTATACTGGAGATCTTGAATTTATTGAACAATGCTGATTTCTCACAAGGTGTCACATTGAAAAGGGTACAGAATTCTTTTCAAGTAGAAAAATCAAGATCTTGTTATAAATCGCTCGGACCTGTCAATTTAGTTCTTGAGGAGAATTTTTTCATATTAAAACCTATACAGGGCGTTCCTAAATTGGAGGAGATTCTTTGAATAATTTCAAGAAAAAAGTCTCATAAACATGGGGCCGAAAACGTTCTGTTTTCGAGATGTGCACTAGGTGTGGTGTAGGTACCTACTAGGGAGAATTTAAACGAAAATTATGAAAACAGGTTATTTGGAAATTATGGACATCATGTATGGCCTGCCAGATCCCTAGAATTAATTGGTTTAGATTTATTTTAATACTAATATGATTTTAATGACGAGTATGATTTTTCTGAGGATTTAGAGAGAATCGTTCAATTTTTTCCCGAAATCGGTAGCAGAGACGACCAAACCACAAGACAACAAAAAGATTTTCATAACAACAAAGCTTCTTTTTACGAATTTTCAAACTCACAGCGGTTCACAAAATGAATTGTGTAGAAATGCAGTAGACAGTGCTTCAGAAAGAAAAAAAGATGTCCACCGAAATTGTAAAAATTGGAGTATCGAGCCATCATCAAGTACCTGTATTTATAAGGGTTAGGAGGTAAGCCGATTCACGAAGATATGCTCAATACCCTTGGTGATCAATGTCCTTCGTGAAAAATTTGACTACAAGCTTCAAAAGAGGTAAATTTTCCATTGAAGATGATGACCGATCGGGAAGGCCAGTTTCTGTGTCAGTCCCCGAAAATATCGATGCAGTTCATGACATGATTTTATCAGACCGTCGAATTGGGCTAGAACGGATATCTGAAGCACTGAAGATTTCATACAAATGCGTTGATCGTATAGTTCTGTGATCGATTTGAAAACGATGTAGACTTCTTAAACCGAATTGTTACTATGGATGCGACTTGGGTACATTTCTACTATACAGAAACAAAGCAACAATCGATGGAATGGCGACACTCTTGTTCTCCAAGATCCAAGAAGTTTCGTGTCCAAAAATCTGCTGGAAAAGTTCTTGCTTCAGATTTTTGGGACTGCCATGGAGTAATCATGATTGATTTTTTAGATAAGGGTATAGAACAATAACTGGAGATTACTATTCGACATCACTGACCACTCTACGGAAAAAAATTAAAGAGAAAAGACGCGGAAAGCTATCCAAAGGTGTTTTGTTTTTACAGGACAACGCCCCAGTACACAAATCTCATGTTGCCATGCAAAAAATTCGTGATTTAGGGTTAGAATTACTAGAACACCCCCCTTATTCACCAGATTTGGCTCCGTTCGACTATAATCTCTTTCCTCAACTGAAAAAAAGTTTGAAAGGTCGTAAATTTTCTTCCAACGAGGAAGTAATAAAAGCTGTGGAGGGTTGGTTTGGAGAGCAAGAAGAAACATTTTTTTTGGAAGGTCTAGAGACGTTGCAGGTTCGCTGTGATAAATGTATTCAATTAAGAGGAGAATATGTTGAGTAATAAAATATTTTGTCATTGAAATTTTGTTTGGTTCTATAGTAGACTAAGAATTTTTCAATATATCCTCGTAAATTATATGCCATATATGAGTCTGTCTAGATTGATATCTAGAGAGCGTTTATGCCTCAATGAGTTTCTCTATTCTGAAAACGATTATAAAGAAATTTGGAGTTCGGAATAGTTTTCAAATGATTTTTTCAATAAAACTTTAATTCTTGATCCTTCTGAAAAAGTTCCTGGTTTTCATCTGTCTGAAAAACTTTGGTGTCTTTTAAATGGTCATAGGACATGTCATGGTCGTTGTAATAGTATATGCTTTTTAAATGGAATGCCATTGATAGCCCGAGATGTGAGTGTGGACATGAAGAACAATCTATTGACCATTCGGTCAATTAATGCACAGTTTATGAATTTCCATATGATTTAAAGGCTATTCATTCAGTATCTGATTCGTTTTTGTGATCGGTACCTTCAAAACAATTTTATAATGAATATATCGATTGATTTTCCCCTCTCGATTTCTCCCCCCTTTGTTTTTTGTTTCAGATTATTGCAAAAAGCTTTATCAGCTCCGTTAGAGAAAGAAAAATAAAGAATTGTATTCTAAGAAGAAGATGCTCTTCAATATAAATATCAGCTCATTCTGTAAACAAATCCAATATCCCTACACTCATACGGGGGGACAGAGCGTTTGCTGAGGTTTCTATCTGTGCTCTTGCATCATACGTAGAGCTGTATGGTGCCCCGTTTAACATTTCCTCTGCTAATACTGAGATTAGGATCGGGTAATAGATCAATCTGTTTGTTAAATGATCTATTCCTTGTTGCCTTTTCATTACACATGCCATAATGTATGATTTTGTTCAAAACAAATATGTATTGCTCTCTTACATAAGAATATAAAATATATGTCAGATTTGTTGAATATCTTGTGAAATGCAGATACCATGAGAAAAAAACTTGAAAAACTCCAAACATTACCACTCTGCATCTCCTAGTTACTTTTTTTTCTCGAAATCAAGCGAGAATCTCCTCTTTCCGTTTGTACCTCCAATTTAGAAACACTCGGTATAATATTAATTAAGAAATAAAAAACGAACTGATGCAATCCAAAAGTTCACTTTTGAGATATTCTAAAGGTATAGCAAACACAACTTGATTTAATATGGATAAATTCAGAAATGCTATAGGTATTCACCTTGATACATTCCTAAAATATTCAAAATTATCGGGGATTTCGTCATTGAAAGTTTTTTCTCGTAAGCTTGGAAGCTTTGCCAACATAAAATATTACTGACAGCGCCATCTCTCTTTTGTATACCTATCGATCTAATTCAAGCATTGATACAGTGCAGTTGGCTCTCTTTTAGACAAACTTTATTTTTAACGGTGGTTTCTTCACAGGAAAATAGAAACGCATCAATCTATTTTAGGTCACTATTCTCTAATAGGCAGTGTATTCGTTATGTGGAGCCTTGAGAATCAGATTGCATTCAATCCACATAGGCACATACAATGCAGTCGTTATTTGATATCGGAAAAACGGTATTTTCATCAGTCTTCAAAATCCATCATATTTTGAGCTTTCTGAATTCGTATAAGTATTGAAAGTTTCCGTCAAATTCCAAACATGAACTAATAAAAGAAATATGGAACCCTATGTCGGTCTATTCTTCAGCTTCTATGAGAATTAAAAATATCACAACATAAGGAGCTTTCTTCAATTTTTATAACAAATAAAAATATCTTGAAAGTCATGGAACATTAGTTTATTGTTTGAAAGTCTTGATTTGTCGAGAAAAAAATATTTTTTCTTTATCCATCATGAAAAGAACACAATATAATATTAATAAGCAACTAAGTTCTTCCAAATCTATTTCCTTCTGAAATAGAATAGATTCGACTTAATTATATTATTCTAAATTTGTCTACTAAAATTTCATTTATTAGGTATTTGTTGTCGTCACAATATTGAATGTGCCCTAAATTCCTGATTTTTCCAATTTTCTTCTCAATATTGTCCTCATAAAAACTCAAGCCCTTCATGTTGAACGCCAAATCCATGTGATGTTGAATTGTCTTAATTTTATCTCGAGTGATCGATAGAGAAACAATTGAAATTCCTATATTCCCCCGAAATATCACTGATCTCTTGAATTACGTGACGATCTGTTATTTTTCGCATACAATAGGATCAACACAAAACTGAAACCAGCACAGAAAAATTCGGTGAAAAAATAGAAAATATCGAAATAATGTTGACCAATCACCACCAGAGTATCAAATGCCTCCTGATCTATTTCAGTACCTGTGAAGCGGAGGAGGAAAATTCCTAATTGGTAGCAGTGGTAGCAGAGGGGGAAAATCTCCAACTTATCCTTTGGTTCCTTTCGTTTTAGTCTCCACAGTCAGCACAGGAATCTCTTGTTGGCTGCTCAACATTTACCATCTTGAATTTTTGAACCAGGTACGTCATCTCCCAGTTGTATAACCAGTGCACTTATAAAACGCATTTTGTCAGTCGAGGGGTAATACTGAGTGATACTAGTGTGAAAACAGTGATTTTTTTATCGGTTAGTGTTGGTGGTTTGGAAAATGTGCTAGACAGAGGGATTTGTGTAACTAAGCTTCCGCCTAAAAATTTGGAAATATTCTAATCGCTCTTCGGAATATTATCCTGTGGGTATTCTCCAATTTGAAAATGCGTCCACTGCCCACTATTCGCCTCCAATAATCGAAAAATAGTGGTCACCCTAAGTGAAAGATTCTTCTGCTTATACGCTTGAGTGTTGTTGCGCCATTAAAAATTATGTCAGACTAATTAAATTCATTATAATTTTCGATTACTCTGGAGCATATCTAGGTAATGAGAAATTTGAGATCTTTTAATAACCTGATGCCAAATTTGGTCGGAAGCTCAGTTCTATTTTTAACCGTACACAGTTGAATTTGTATTTTTAGATCATGGGCGTTAAATGAGACATAACTAAACAAATTATTTCAGTTTTCACATTTCCTATATTTACCTACCTGAATTTTTTTCTGGATTTTACACCACGTATTTTGATTTATACGATTTGGATAAGAGCTTTCAATTTAATCATCGATCATATGGATGTGCATGCCATCGTTAGAAACGCTAGAATATACAAAAGGGATTCACATTTAATAAACGAAAAAATAATCTACTTAAGCATAATTCAAAACTCGAAATAAATTAATAGCGAACTTATTAACTGAATAAGAAATCTGTAAGGAAATATATCGACACAATTATTTGATATTGATCTCATAAATTTGTACACATACCAGCTCATATACTACAGGTGACAAAATAAATACAACTACAAAACAGTGAAAGCCAAGGGCGGATATAGTTCTTTTTCATGGGAGGGGTAATAACGATCATGGGGGGGTAATAACGATTGAACACCATTAAATCAGGTACACAAACCACCTTTTTCTTAGGTTTTGGATACTCATGGGGGGGGGGTAGTTACCCCCAGTACCCCCCTGTAAATCCGCCCTTGGTGAAAGCAATTATAGAAGAAAAAAAATTGTATAAACCTGAGGGGTTTGCTATTGAATTGTGTGTGTCATTAACAAATCTTATGGTTTGTTATTGGCTTTATTACTTAAGTCGTTAATTTGAATTTTTTTGTAGGACAACAAAAACAACCAACAAAATGGCGGACGATGAAGTGAGGTTAGTAAATTTAGTAATAAAAATAGTTATATTATATTATATTATTTTTATTATATTATATAATATTATAATAAACTTTAATTTCCATGATCACAATAATTATTTCACTATTTCTAATTTCGATCTTTTTTTTCATGTTCTTCTACCTGATGATGCTCCCATAAACATGGATAAACAGTATATGCAGAATGATGTTTAGTAATCACACCGACTCCTCTAAGTTTCAAGGTAATTATTTTCATATTTTCCGGTATTGTTTAGCAATCTTGAACTGAAAAATGATATTACTTATAGATCAAATAGAAACGATAGCCCTGTATACTGAGCTCTTCCAGGCTTGTTTCTCGCTTGTTTCCTTTTATTATTTTGTAATTGTTTTTTATTATTAGAATTTTATTTAATATTTGGAGCTTCGACTGTAGTTGACCCTTTTTGCGTTCAATATATTGGAATAATATGCAAACGAAAATAATTACTTCTGAATTGAAGAAACAGTAAGTGCTCATAGTGTTTGTGAGTTTTCATTACCTTACATTACTAATTTCAATATCTGATTGAACACATAAAATAATTCACTATAAAAAGTTTTAATACATCTTTAGAAAACTCAATAAATGCCCATTAATTCACTCAGTTGGTCCCAGCATATCACTTCATTATTGTATCAGTTGTGAATAATTCATTTTTGTTTAAATAATACAGATTTTTCAAGAAGTTTTTTCATGTTTCATACACGAACTACTGTGTTTATCTCATTGTTCTGATTGAAATCAATTTTCACTTATTTATAATTCTCATTTGTTATCAGAATGTTATCCAAATAACTATCAGTCGAAATAACGTACAGCAAATATATCATTTTCTAATTTTTATTTTCTCTCTTCCAGCAAAAGAAGAAACTTGAGGAGGCACGTAAGACTCATACCGAATATTCCTATTGTTCTTATATTATATTTTTCTTAGTTTTTCATTACCGATAAAACATGAATTGATTAGACCAACATAAACTGAAAATTATATTAAAATCAAATGATTGAGTTGTGTAAAAATAGATGTTTGAAAATCTTCGACAATTTCTGTAGATAATTAATATTTTCGCTTTTCTAAAAATCATTTGATGTAGAAAGTTTCATCTTTTTATTCAGTCTGTTATTTTCTATTTTCCACTGTATCTTTGTTGTTTGAAAAATCGTGTTATAAATGGAATATTCGAGTTGTGATGGATTCAAAAAGAGTATATTATAATATTTTGGACCCATGAAAACAGGAAAAGAAGAGGAAACAAGCAGAAATCGAACGCAAAAGGGCCGAAGTTAGGGCTCGTATGGAGGAAGCCTCCAAGGCTAAGAAGGCTAAGAAAGGTTTCATGACCCCTGAGAGAAAGAAGAAATTGAGGGTAGGTAGCATATCCGTCAAAAATTGGCTATACCCTAATTTTCCATTCTGGTATATAGTTGCTCCTGAGAAAGAAAGCTGCTGAAGAACTGAAGAAAGAACAAGAACGCAAAGCTGCTGAAAGAAGGCGCATCATTGAGGAAAGGTGTGGTAAACCCAAATTGATCGATGATGCCAATGAAGGTACATATCACTTTTTTTTAAACATTTAAATATTGATGATTTTGTCGCCAGTTGAATTAACGGACACACAATGCGCTTTCAACAGATCTGATGAAAAAAAAAACAGTAACAGATCATACTTTTTCACAATATGAATACATGCACATCAAACTCGAAAGTATTTTTTCATAGAATTATTTGAACTGAAAATCATGTATTTTTCTATTATTCATACGGATTCGATTATTTTTTTTCTATGAATATTCATTTATTCATCAATTGTTTTCTGAATTTTGTTCTTTATATCATATGCAATTCTGATCAGTTGTTTTCGAGTAAATGAATATGAAGAAGGTTCTTTTTAGCTATACCTATAGGAATAGAAAAAAGTAATTTCTTCTCGATCCAAACCCCTTTCGAATAGAATAGTTTCATCATACTGCATTAGATTTAAAATTGTAAAAAAATGGATAGAGAAAAAGAGGTATTATTTTCAACAGTATAGGTATCGAATAAAATTGTATTTCTCTAGGCTTTTTTGAGAAGGATCATGAATATTTGAATGTGACAGAAGCACAAATTTCAAATGTATGTAATTGATCTTGATGCAATCAACATTTTTGTAAAAAAAAATTTCCTCTTCCACGTCGTCCAAATATTGAAAAATATGACCCGCTGCCAGCGCATACTGTGCTCTCTAGTTTTCGCTGTGTTGATAAAGCAAAAACGCAATGTCCATAAAAATAGAAACTGTTAAATCGAGCATACGAATGTTTTCATCGAGATTGGAACGGAGCCATTTTGAGTCCTACATATTCACTACTGGCACCTATTCTTATTTACGTGTCGTATCGAATTCATCTCCTCAGAATATAATTGCGGTTTTGTAAACAATTAAAAATATATTGAAAATTTTTCGTTTTGTCTAGAACAACTTAAAAGCACATGCAAATTGTATCATGACAGAATCGCAAAATTGGAAAGTGCTAGATTTGATGTGGAATATCTAGTAAGCGTCAGAGACATGGAGGTTAGCTGAGAAAATAGTAAATTTCAAGCACGTGGCAGCTTATTCGTCTGTGTCTCCAATATCATTTTTTATGGGTACTGCTTTTTTTTACGAACACACAGCTTTTATTCACAGAGAAACGTAGATGAAATGATTTGAATACAACAATTATCTGAACTACATGACAAACTAAACAATTCAATCAGATTTTACTCATTTTTTAATCACAGTGAAAAAAGTAGTACCCATTGCACTCAAGGTCGTTGGCATGTGCAAAAATGCATTCAATACTATTTTTGCTTTTTGCTTTTTGAAAACTCTTTTTTCATCTTTTTGACGAATGCATTTTCTGTCTAAAATCATTTCTCATTATCGCAAGAAATTGTGTTTTGGGAATAATGAAATTATTTAAACTTTTTTTCGCTATAGATGAGTCGTATAATTTGTACGTATATGAATTCTTTTACTTCATATTCATGTTTATAAATGTATGTATATTTTTTCTTCGACTGCCTGAATAGGTGATGGTTATTCTTTCGAATGTCTGTTTTATTTATAGAGGATTAGTTAGTTCTAATTTTAGCTTTGACTAGATCTTAGTAGTAGCTGTAGTTACCTATTGCATTCCGTATCTTAGAGACACTTTCAGATCGCAAAATAAGGTTATACAGAAAAAATTGGACGAATTTCGCAATATGTTTTCATAATTTGGGATGAATTTGATGATAAGTAGGGATTTTCTGTCGATTCTCTACTCATTTTTGAAATCTTTTAGCCCAATTAAAACAATACTGTGAGGTTTACCATAAAAGAATTGCCGAACTTGAAAATAAGAAATTTGACCTTGAAAAAGAAGTGGAATTCAGAGATTTCCAGGTAGAACTCGAAGGAGATTAATCTTGCACTTTTGCGTTCAAAAACAGTGTTGCCAACAGTTTTTGTAATCCACACATTCACACCCATTTCACTTTTTTCCATGAATTTTTTTCACCTCACACATATTTTTCGGGTTGTTGGCAACACTGGGAAGAGCACGGTAGAGCTTCTCGCACAAGGTATTATTAATTTGCAAACATAGACGAATTTTAACGAGTATAAACCAATTTTGACTTATGTGAACTACACAAAACACTTTTTCATTCATTTTTTACTTTTTTCAATCTTTGCATTTTGCTTCGCTTTCTCCTTTTTTTTGTTGGACTGGATGTTTCCATGTTACTCCCCTTTTAACTCCAAGGCAAAACGTCAAGTTTGCCAAGTTGAAGAACACTCCACATTTGTCGAGAAGTCCTTCGAGATTTTTTAGGGATGGTCTACAATCAGCAATTTGGTTCAAACGTTTCTGAAAACTCCTATACCTACACATCATATCAGTAGGAGTGACAAATAGGGTTTGAGGGAAAAAGGCACATAAAATTTCAATGGGTAGTTGATGAGGATTTTTTATTCAAAAACGTTTTTACATACTCAAGTCCGAAATAATCCAAAATACAAATATTCATTTTCTCAATTTATTATTATTATTACTTTATTATTATTACTTTATCCATGAGAATGCTAGAATGCTTATTTCCTTCAATATGGCAAAATGATGCGTTGGGAAGTACCTATACAGGATGATCCATATACCCTCATCAAATATGTCCACAGATGGAAACATTGAATGCAGCAGTGATTTTATTGAAATTATTTATTTTAGCCGAACTCCAAACCATATGTAGGAGCTACTATGAAAAAATTTGCAAACTTGAAGAAGACAAATACGATTTAGAGATTATCGAAAAACATAAAGCATTCGAGGTATACCTCATTGAGGGTAACAAAATGGCAGTTATTGAAAGAGAACGATGTGATTTTTTGAAAGATTTTAGGGCGCTATTACGGAATGGCATATTTCTTTCGAGTGTAATCTCAAAAATTTGCAAGACCAAAATTTGAATGAGCATAAGTATTTTTGATTTTTTTTTTGAATATTTGTCCTTATTTTTGAGGTTATTCTCCATTTTACCCTGCAATGTAAATAAGCAGCTGTTGTGAATTTGACAGTAATCCCTTTTTACAGACAAAGGGATTGAGTCCATCCTCAAACCAATCCTCAGTACACAAAACACCTGAGTTTCACAACTACATACCGAAAATCGTAAACACGAATCACAACATGACAATATCACATTTTGAGCGTAAAGGGCCCCATACGCTATGAGATCAAATTTAAATATCTTTCGTGATTAAAGAGATCTCAAGTAGGCTCTTATTTTCGGTTTTATATTCTCATTCCTTCTTTGGAATTCGCCGCGAAGGAGAGAAGTTGAATACGAAACAGATAACTGAATGATATTTCCTTATACAGAGTGTAACAGCCAAATGGAATAAATTCGATAACGAATAACTGAGGGCGTGTTGGGAAAAACGCTCGGACACGTCGATTTGTAATTTTAAATGCGCATATTTTTCAAGAAAATAACATTATATAGGGTGTTCCATGTGACCGTGGCCAATACCAACTCTCTTATTTCAAATGCAACCCCCTGTATATTATTTATTTTTTGGATTCTTCAAAGAATTCTAGACACATTTCATGCATAATGTCCTATACCTATCTTTAACTATTTCGGAAGTATTAAGTGTTTTCAGATTTATTGCAAAAATCAACGTTTTGAATAAAAATTATTTTATTTCACAAATTCGGTACATTACACTTGAAACCTAATAAGTAATACTGATAATTTCTTAATAATTAAAAAAGAAAACAAGAAAAAACATTAATGTCAATGTAGGAAATGTTCAAAAACGTCTTGGCAACATGCTAATCTGATGAAGAATTGTCTTCTAACGTTTTTTTAATTTCTTCTCAGTAATGGTTTTTGCTTACTTTCTTCATATCAAGAGGTAAATGAGTATTGAGTGTAATGTATCAAATTTGTGAAATAAAATTATTTTCATTTAAAATGTTAATTTCTGTAAGAAATCTGAAAACACTAAATATTTCCGAAAAAGTTGAAGATAGGTATAGGACATTGTACATAAATTATGTGTAGAATTTTCTGAAGAATCCAAAAAATAAATAATATACAGGGGGTTGCATTTGAAATAAGAAAGTTGGTATTGGCCACGGTCACATGGAACACCCTATATAATTTTTTTTCTTGAAAAATATGTGCATTTAAAATTACAAATCGATGTGTTCGAGCGTTTTTCCTAACACCCCCTCATTTATTCGTTATCGAATTTATTCCATTTGGCTGTTACACTCTGTATAGATAGGTTAGGTTTGGAATATCGATATCAAAAACGCTATGAAAATTTTATAGAATCATTCTGATTATATTTCGGACAAAATATTGGATTTTTTATAGAGCAGCTTTACCACGAGGAAAATATTTCACCGATTGTTTTTAATTAGTTTTTCAATTCCATAAAAAAGTTTTTTGAGTTATACTTTTGGAAATCGCATTCACATTTAAGTCGAAGATTGTAGCAAAGTAGTCACCAAGTGGTGTTCGTGTACTTCTGTTTTTCTGTGTCGGACTATAATTGTACAACCATCTTATGGATTCCGATTTCTAGGAGAACTGAAGAAGATTTGCAAACAATATTATGACAGAATGTATATTTGCGAGGAGCAGAAGTGGGATTTGGAACGCGAAGTCAGGAAAAGAGATTGGGAGGTACCAGAAACATATAAAACGAGTGACGAATCATAGTGTTTATAGCTTCATCAGACATAATTCACATACGATAAAACGAATGTTGTTTTGAACCGAAAGAAGTGCTATGCAGATGCAGCCGAAGTCCTGCCATTTTACACCGAAATTCAGATTGTTATTCATTTTTTCCAATGAGATTCAATCAGTTCTTTGAAAAGAAATTTCAATAATTCTCAAATTCATCAAATCTAGGAATATTCTCGAGCATTCTGATTTAAGTCTTTCAAGTGATCCTGGTTTCAGAAAAGCCTCGTCTTTTCTGATTAGTTTCCAAAATATTCACAAAAAAACTTCAAATGGAAACTTGCTCCAGTGTTTCATCACAATTTTTCCACTGAAAGATATAAATATTTAGAGGTTTGCAGAATATTCCGTTCTTCCTGATTCAATGATATGATCCTGAATCAAGCGAAGTTCTTTTGAATTGAATACAAAAAAGTAATTAATAATTAATGAATAAGTTGAATTGGTCTTGTCTTGTTGATTAGGTTATACGTCTCTCATTTCAGTCCGCTCAAAAATAACGTTTTTTTCTTAAGTTTTCCATATATTGATGTATCTCATTGGCAAGTGTTATACAGTATGCGGTTGTTATTTCCATAACTTCGTTTACAATCTGCGTAGCGCTTGATATTCCACTCATTTTATGTTACGTCGTTGTGGTTGATACCTCCTTCAACCAAATGGTAGATGATATCATGAAGTGTTGAGCCGTATTTTGACCATCCCATTTTAAGCCCTCAATTTCGTGACTAACATCTAAGACTTAACAAAATAATACAACAAGGTCTGTCATTGTCAGTATCATGTTATGTTAATTGTTGGACACTTCTCCTTGTGATGGTTATCATTCATAAAGTTCCATTCGTTTTTTAGTTTGTTTTATAACTTTTGCTATCAGTGCAATCAGACAGACTTTCTTTTGGAAAGAGATCCTAAGATAATATCTCCTTTCTTCATGGCTTTGTCCAAGTATTTTCCTTGAACCTTAGAGCTGACTGCTAAGCTTTTATATTAGCTAAACTATCGCCAGTTGTGAATTCAACACGTCCAATGATAGTCATATTAACAATAGAGTTGTTATTAATTCTTCAAATAGGAAAAGAGTTAAAATAAATGTGTGGTCTACATACTTTGAAGGTCAATTCAATATCTTCAGTTTAAAAAACCCTCAATTCAGCTGAAGTAATGAAACTACCATAATGGAAGACGAAACAAAATTCAAATAACACGACGATATTTTCAATTCCATAAAACAAGAAATTATATAATATTTTATCGAGGTAAATAATAGTGAAAATCAAAATTTAAATTAAGTATTGAAGATTTAGATGGATTAGGTAAATTAGCTATATCAATTGATGAGGACCATGATTAGGATACCCAATATACGAAGATGTCGTGAGTGGTGAAACACTTTTCTTTAAATAGGCCCAATTAAAAAATTTCTTTACTTCATGAGACATTGATTTCCCTTATATTGATATCAATACGCATTTTTAATTTTTGGCTCATTCCTCAAGAAGCTTTCAGAAAACCCTGCTATAACTTGCTGGATATTCGAAACAAGAAAAGAAATTTAGAAGCACCTCAAAAGCTATAATACACTGACGAATCGCTAGTGCAGCTTTTTCGAAAATAATCAAGTAGAACAATTGCATAACGTTTACTTACAATGAGCGTAAAGGCTTGCCCCAACCCCCTAGAAATACGGCATGGCCCTTCATGCATGAAACCCCTTATTTGCGGAAATACTTCATGTTCCAAGCCTTTGAAAATTGACGAAAAGGAAGAAATCGGAATCGGCAAAAAAACAGAAGTGCCATGCTTGTTTCATGATTTTCTATAGATCCAATATCCTTTGTGTTATTTTAGGATCCCATTTCTATATTCAGTTTGTGAATAATATGTCTAATAACAATGTCAAGGTACGGTAACCTGGGGCCCACTTTAACGGAAAAAGGCACTTCTCGAAACCAAACAGCTGAACAATTCAGAAATTTCTCGATTTTCATAATATTGGTTTTACGAAGTGCTTTTTTCTGCTTATTCTGAACATATATAAAGTATCCAGCTTCTGGAACACTGCAAATGACCAGATAAATAAACCAGGAGACCATTCCCTTTTTTTAAAGCAGAGTTGAACCTAAAAAAGCGTTATTTTCTTATGATTTTTCTACATATATTTTTGTAGTATCAACGATTTAGTATTTAATATCTCTAGACGGTTTTATATTTTGTAACAATGTTTTTTCTACATTGTGATTTTATTTAATGTCACCTTTTTTATCTCTGTCTTTCCATCTTTGTAAATAGCTAGCTTTTGTGATTCTTCCTTTCTCCTCCTTTCCTTCTTTCTCTGTTGTTTTATGTTTGATTTTTGCAATTGCATGTACGTTGTGTTAGCATTTTTTGGATAATCTAGTGATCCAATACTTTCAAAAATTCCTACTGTGTTTTAGGTAGCCTCAAATATTGGATCGCTTGACATCCTCTTTCCCAAGAAATTATTGTTCAGTTTATATCAATTTTGAAAATTCTCAACTTGTAATGTAGATCTCACTTTGAAACCGAACAGTAATTTCGTGTTTTTCAATCGAATTTTTTCTAATAGAAAAATTTGCGAAAAGATTTCAGATCTGAACAGCCAAGTCAATGACCTCAGAGGAAAATTGTAAGTCTTAACGATCAATTCAAAATCAGACTTAAATATCGAAATAATTCCTTGGTCTTGAAGAAGGTGAAAATCTAAAAATGTTTTTTAATTCTCCAGCATGAAACCTACCTTGAAAAAGGTCTCAAAATACGAGAACAAATTCGCTAAGCTCCAGAAGAAGGCAGCTGAGTTCAATTTCAGGAACCAACTCAAAGTTGTCAAGAAGAAGGAGTTTACCCTTGAAGAAGAAGATAAAGAGGTAAGCTATAAAGTTATTGTGACAGAAATACGACGAATATAATGAAAATGAATATTTTTCTGAGACAGTGAATCTAGCTGTAATTGTCCTAAATGTTGATTATGTTTTGGAAAACAATCGTCACATGAGTTTTTAACATATTTTATGTACGTTATTCTCAAAAAAATATTTCGATATCAGAATTTTCCTCTTCTCAGCACGAATATCTTGTTCACTCTCGAAAGATAATATTTGTGATAACGTTATTAGTAATATAAGCCGAAAATTACTTTTTCTAATCTTGATATATATTTTTTTTTGTTATAAGTATTCAGTAATTTCAATCAGATCGTTTTTCAATAAGATTCCTGCAAAAAATTTTCATTCTTTTATCTCGATAGATATTCGTGTTTAACTTCATTTGAATCTCAAGCTGAGGAATTGTGTTTATCTTCAAAATACGAATGATCCAGGAAAACTTTGTTTTTCACAGCCCAAGAAATCTGAAAAAGCGGAATGGCAGAAGAAATAAATTTTGGCAGTCCAGTTTTTTTTTTAAATTAAATACACATATTTTACTTCGTTAAGTAAATAAAATAAAAAATAAATCATAGCCTAGATCTTGTGTTGTTTATTCGAGGGAACACCACCATATACATTTTTAGTAGTTGCATTTTTTATGAGTAACTACATTTTTTTAATATTTTTGTTTTGTATTTTGGAGCTTTCTAATTTTTTTTAATATGGAATATGAGAGGTGAGAAAAACCTTGCTGCAAATTTCTGCTATTTTAACATTAATTATCTGCTGCTGTTTTATCATCGTTCTTAATTTTCCGGGATATGAATATTGTTTTCTACAAACTAACAAAATTGCTTGCTGTACCAATATTCTAATTTCTCAGGGTAAAATGGTATAACGATAAGGATGTAATACATAGATTGCTTATTATACAAAAAAGCTTATTAACTTGTTAATTTGTTCTGAATAATAAAATTTTCATTTTTCTTGTTTTTGAAGACTACATTGTTCGAATGATAAGTACATAATTTCATATCTCCAAATTTATATTGTTTCCTTTATCACATTCATTTTCGAAATGAATTTTCAGCTTTCATCATCTACTAATCTCCCGGCACTGCTTCTACAATAAAAACAAACAGCACACAAAAAAATCAATAAATTTTACAAGAGCAATTCCCCACAAAATCTCATTGAAACGGTTTTACGTTGTGTTGAAAAAGAAAGAAAACGAGAACGTCTTCAGTTCAAGCATTTTCTGGTGTTGTTTCTTGACTTCAACAAAAATCTAAAAAATGTCTTACATATTTTATGTTTTCAGAAAAAACCCGACTGGTCCAAAAAGGGTGATGAGAAGAAGGTACAAGAAGTGGAAGCATGAAAAAAACCTCTTGAGTAACATCGGGGGTTTGTTGTTGGGAAATATATTAAAAACATATTTTAACTACTTCCTAAGAAATGTCAGTTTTTCAAACTGCATGTACTCGGGTAATTTTGTGTATGTCTAAGTTAAAATTGTAATTTATTTTAAAAAAGATTGTATCTATGTTTGTTTTGTATCTGTCCACAACCTGTTCCCTGCATCATATATATTTCGTCCTTTTTTTACAATCACAAAGCATGAAAAAGTTTAATTCAAATAATTTCATCCAGTATTCGTAATTACCAATTGATATCGAGTTAATTGTGAAACCGTCCTTTCTAATGATTAATTGATAGCAACAAATGTTCTGTTGAAGTGGATAATGAGGTAATTTTTTATACGTACCTATAATATAGAGATTGCAACTAACAGTAAACTATAAGTATATAGGTACAAACCTCAGATTCCAATACTTTGAAAGAAAATTTCAGGTGGAACTTGAGAATTGATACTTGAGTTTTTCTTTTTATTGAGCACTTTTTTTCTTTGTATTATCAGAAATAGATATTCCGAGAAATTGTTTTATAAGGAGGAATAATACTTTACAATATTCACCCAAAATCATTTATTGAATTTTTATTCAAACAATAGAATTCACAGAAAGTTTCTAGATATCAACGCTGTTTCTGAAAAAAAGGTTGATTGTGATGATGAGTACCTACATGTTGGTAACTCATGAATATTTGATGACAATAAGTTCTCTCACTTTAATCACTCATTATTCTAATTTAAAAATCGTAAACTCGTTAAATAGTGTCTGCTATAGAGACTTTTTCGACCATTTTAAAAACTTTTCGGGAATTGTTAATTAGATTTATTTGAAATTATGGGACCTGCTGAAAAAATACGTTTTTTCCAATCAACAAACTGTATGTTGCCTTTGAAAATATCTTGTTCTCAATTTGGAAGCAGCAATGAACAATTAATATTTCTAGAAATTCGTGAAGTTACATTTTTGTCTTTCTACAGGGCGAATGTGAAGACTGTGAAATTTTTGCAAAAAAATTATGCTGGAGTCAAATTTAATGATTACCAAAAGTCCTATAAGTTGAATAACCATCTTAGATGAATTTCAAGCACCACGAATATCAGTTTTGCTAGAGGAGTACGAAGTTTTTCGTTTCCTCTCATAGTACTTACGGATATTGAATAGCAAGAATTGCTTGAAGGTCATTTTTTTATTTCAAGATTTGGCAAGCTTACACGGAATTTTGTAACGTTTGGAAGTCATTATTATACAGCGTAGCATCAAATTTCAGCCAGATTGTATGTTTACTTTTCAACATACTTATCAGAAAAATTATATTTCAAAAATTGATGACTACAAAACCATTGAACCGATTTGGCACATTGAGGACCCTAACTGGGGCATGTTGACTTCTAACCCTAAAAATTTCAAGAATCTAGCGAGATTTCATTCGTAAAATGAAAACAAATGCATGTATATACCTTTTTCCAATAGAACTTTTACTCTGAAATGGCGAATGCGCTCCAATTATCAGTTCTCGAACCTACTTGATAAACCCACCGACAAAAATCCGGACCTGCCGTAAAGTCTCAAGTGGGGTATCACATTTTTTCAAATTCTGACAGTCACGCCTTTACGTGCGATATGGGAAGAAATAATTCAGAATATTCTCATATGAATTCAACATGTTCACTCCGCAGTTCAAGTTTTCAAAAAATATAATTCATAATAAATAACAAAAATGAATGTTTATAAACTAAATCCACTTGTACTACGTTTAGACTTTATTAAACATCTGCTCACATTCACCCGCCTCTTTTCAGGAAGCCGAAGGAGAGCCAGCTCCAGCTGCAGAAGGTTAGTATTTCTTCAATAAATCTCCCCCAAACTCACATTAATCTCTCCTTAGAAAATCCACCAGCCGAAGGGGAGCCTCCGAAAGAAGGAGAAGCCGCACCACCGGCTGAAGGAGGAGCACCTCCCGCTGAAGGTGCTGAAGCTAAACCACCTGCTGAAGGTGAAGCTCCAGCTGAAGGACAACCTCCTGCTGAAGGGGCACCGCCGGGTGAAGGTCAACCACCTACAGAAGGTCAACCTCCTACGGAAGGTGAAGCACCAGCAGAAGCCGTAGAGGCACCACCAGAACCACCTGCTGAACCTACAGGTATAAAGCAGTCTGGAAATTAGAATCCATGAGGAATACCTCTTCCAACCTCAGAAAATTCTCGATTGATCAATTGGTTTGCGGACTTTATGAAGGGTCTTGTCCTTATGTACCTATATGTTATTGCAGTCCTGATTGTTTTATCGTCCTGGCAACGTGAATATCTGGAAAATACTTGGGATCTGATAATTGATAACTGATAATAATGATAGACATCGAAAAACGTTCCCTTTCAGGTTTTGAAAAGTTCAAGAAGATCGTCACAGAGAAAGATTACGACATCATCACCTTACCAGAAGGTGTCATTGCTCCTACTGAAAACAAAGATGACGTTGCTATTCCTCACTATTCTCTTGTAGAGAAGAGGAGGAATAGTGGTGAAGGAGTGTTAATGTATATCAAAGATTCTTTGAAATATAAGGTAGTCGATCTTGCTTCGGATACTCTAGAAGGACACCCCAGCATGGAGGATCTAGTTGCCAAACTGGAGAAAAATGGTAACTCGTCGTGCTCATCGTGGTGTTACCTCACATCATTTCAAATCATCTGAGAGTTCGCTAGGTGTATCTACTAATTCAAATTGATACAAGAATCGTTAAAAAATGATGAAATATATTTCAAGTCTACAGCTTATAGATGATTTCTGTTGGAAAAGGATGTGTAGCAATTTGAATTATGCCATTGGTGGTGTTTCAATCTTCTCATCGGTATATGTTGAGATTCTGTCACAGTTTCAATATATGTACCATTATTTATAATTTGAATTTTCTCGAGACCAATAATTATCCTCACAATTCAAGGATTACAATCTCCAACCGGTGAATTGATTCCCACTGAAGGTGCACCAGCAGAGGGTGCTGCAGTGCCAGAAGAGGGTGCTGCAGTGCCAGCAGAAGCTGCACAAACAGAAGAGGGTGCACCAAAACCAGAAGGCGCTGAACCAACAGCTGGTACCCAGACTGCAGAAGGTGCTGAACCAGCTGCTGAAGCTCAACCTCCCCAAGAAACAGCTATTCCCTCACCAGAAGGTGCACCAACTGAGGCAGCACCCCCTGCCGAACCTGAAAAACCTGCTGAAGAAGCTCCAGCAGTACCCACTGAAACTTCTGAGTCGTCTGAACCAGCAGCTGTTGAGGTTCCAACATCACCTATGGTTGAAGGTACATGAAGATCTATACCGATTTTCGATCTTAAAATGGTATGGGGAGGATATTGACCCTAACTAATTTTTTTTTATTGCAGCTGCTGCATAGGATGGAACAAATTTGAACGAATTATGAATTTAGCATTATTTTTTCTTGTTTTTTATTATTTACCTATTAGATAAGTTTAAAATTGTGGGAATGCGAAATAAATATTTTTGATTTATCAGTTTTTTATTTTGGATACTTGCGGACAACAATTGGAAGATAAATACATAATCGGGGCTATTCACTAAGCAAAGTTGTTATGGATAGCAACTGTAAATCGTCGTTATCCCATGTAATAAGCATGGGATAACGACGATTTACAGTTGCTATCCATAACAACTTTGCTTAGTGAATAGCCCCGAATGACTATCAACTCCGACTTAACGATGAGTTGAAAAAGTATTTAACAGGTCGTTTTTCAAGGAATTTTACAATTGAGGAGTATAATATTAAGGGGAAGTGCTACACGTCCGAGCTCCCTTCAAAAATTGGGCTTTTTATTTCCATGATATCTCAGTTCGTATGCGACGTAGACCAACAATTTTTTTCTCAAATTGAAGCTTAATCATTTCTCTAGAATGTATATTACTCGCTTTTCCATTTTTCTTCGAATATTAGGAGAAAACCTTTTTGAGAACATTACCAATACACCTATTACTTAATTATCATTTAGGAAGCCACCTGGATGCCCGGATCCAACTACGGCAGAACAAGCTGCATGGCATCACGAAATATGAATAGGTATTCGTATAGAAACGTGTATGACATAATACTTCGTCTTCACCTTGGTCTGGGTACGCTACGCAATGGTCAAAAACGGAAGAGTAGAAACCATTCACCAATTCCACGCCTGCTATTCTCACCGATCTATTAGCACCACGTGATCGTCGTGTACGAGCTGCTGCTGAATGAATCTCTCCCGTTGCTTAGAAAACTCGCACGGGCGAACAACATTGATCAACGTGTGCTGTGCGTAAACGTCAAAAAGACGCTCGATTGTTTTTTCGATTGTTCGCGTAGAAGAAGATGACACTTTTGGACCAGCCGCTATATTAATTTCTGGTAAGTGAAATTATTTATTCTTTGACGTCACGATTTGAAAAAACGTATATTTCCTTCGATTTCTGGTGTTTATAATCAACCATATCGGTGTACCCACCTGAGTAGAATTGCGAATTTCAAGGTTGCTCATTAATTCATTCGTTTTTTTATTCGATAGCTACTTTTGCGGTGTGCTTGGTTGTTGTAATAGGTTAGAAACGTATGACCTGGATTTTGAAATTTGAGATGACAAAAATATCGCAATGTATAATCTTCCAGATTGTTTGGATGCTCAAGCATCATCCCAATTTGTTATCGCTGAATTTTATTAATTCAATTCACTCAGATTCTCAATGTCGATTTTTATCCATGGATTAAAATTAAGAATATTCTATTCTGATATTTTTTACGTTTGCGCAAAAATCATTTCGTAAATGATTCATTCCAAATTAAATCAATGCAATGCAATCTATACTAAGTCTTTTTTATTTGTACGAAATATCAGATATTCTGGATGCATTGGATCAGAAATATATCGAAATTTGTCTAATTCATTTGGAATTCGAATGAATTTCATATAAAAGAAGCAACTATGTATGTACTGAACTAAAATAAAAGTATTCTCTCACAAGCTTTCATTAATACATTAATCATATTCATAGTCAATAATTTTCAATAATAAAGATCTCATTAGTCGTGCGAGGAAAATTTGGTTTTTGAATATTTGGACTGAACACATATTTCGAATAAGTGGAAAAATTTCCTTAAATTCTAATTTCATAACACAATTTATTTAAATTCATTCCACATTTCAACATTTCTTAAGATTCATTCTCTTTGTCACTTCTGAAATGCTCTATTTCAAAGTGAATTTCATTATCGATGAAATTTATTGAAGAATAACGCCATTAACAGTTTGAGATGTGAACAACTCAATCAGATCGAATTATGTTACCTGTTAACGATGAGGTTATTAGGAACCACTTAGTGGTCAATCAGTTCATTATCAATTTTTGGACTATGGGATTTCCCTAAAATCTGGTCTTTTGAAATCCCATACACAAATCAAATCATAACATTTCAAAATATATTTGACAATAATGGAAAAGTATGGAACGAACCAATAATTTGTCAAAACCAATAATTCCAGGAGAATAATGAATATTGTAATTCTTCTTGAGATCGCCTGAAGTTATCCCATTGAGAAATTTTTGGTGGTAAGAATTCACTGAATTCAGGTGACAAAAATTAGGTAATACACCACTGTTAGTTAGGTATATATTTGGAAAGGTTATCTACAACGTGAAACTCAAAGGTTAATCTGCTGACATTAACAGAACGAAGATGAGATAAAATATCAGCGCGCTTTTGATCAAATCTGCGGCTTATTCAAACACTGGTGTCATTTAAAACAATACTGTAGTGTTCTGAATAAAAATGCGCTGAAATTATGTCAAACAGCTCTATGTAACTAATGTGTTAGAGGTAAAAGACTTTCCAGAAAAATGACCCAATAATGTCCTTTAGTCCATAAAGAAAGTTCTTATGAATTGATATCTTTATAACTACATCTTTACGTGACTAATACAAATCTCCTGGGCTATACGAAGTCATATTTTTCCTCGACAAACAGAAGGATTCCTATCTTTTTCGTAGCTGAGAAGCCGTAACAATCATCTTAGGGAAATATGTCTCCACAAAATAGTAGAAACGTGACAAAACAAAGTGAACACGTACGAAAACTTTCCTGCTTTCAATTCTATTTTACCCACTTCTCAGTAAAAACGACCATATTTGCTGAAAACTTAGATGATTGAAGAACATAATTGAATTTGACCGTGGATTCGTCATCAAAGAGTCGAACCCAATCGTTTGAGACTTCGAAATTAAAAAACTACAGATATCATGACAAAATGATAAACAAGAACAGTGAAGAAGTGACTGACTTAGATTTTTCTATTTTTCCTACAAATCTACTGAGTGATCTGGAAGTAAGATCTTTCCATTCATGTGGTCTATACTGTAGCGTCTTTTCCTGTTTTCTGAATTCAAAAGTTTATTCTTGGATTGGAAATCTCAACAACCATGTACTTTCATCAACTCCTGATAATAAACTGTCCCTGTCACTCTTTAATCTCAATCTGATGTCTTGCACCAAAAATATATTTATTTAATTGTCTCCGAGCCACCATTTATTAGTTCAAAGTGACGAAATACGCTGCACGCAGTTGGAATTAAAAATAAATATAGTGCTAGAAATAAACCATAAGTTCCGTCTGTGAGAACAGCACATTTATTTAGGAATATTCGCAGGATTTTATATACAGTTCACATAAATCTGTTCCAATAATCCTATAGGAAATTAAATACAATTGATCATCATAAAAATATACACATAGGAAAAGGATGTATGACAAATTATACAGAGTGTAACAGCCAAATGGAATAAATTCGATAACGAATAAATGAGGGGGTGTTAGGAAAAACGCTCGGACACGTCGATTTGTGATTATAAATGCATATATTTTTCAAGAAAATAAAATTATATAGGGTGTTCCATGCGACCGTGGCCAATACCAACTTTCTTATTTCAAATGCAACCCCCTGTATATTATTTATTTTTTGGATTCTTCAGAAAATTCTAGACTAAATTCATGTACAATGTCCTATACCTATCGTCAACTTTTTCGGAAATATTAAGTGTTTTCAGATTTTTTACAAAAATTAACATTTTAAATGAAAATTATTTTATTTCACAAATTCGATACATTACACTCAATACTTATTTCCCATTCACCTCTTGATATGAAGAAAGTAAGCAAAAACCATTACTGAGAAGAAATGTTGAGTAACGTTAGAAGACAATTCTACACCAGATTAGAATGTTGCCAAGACGTTCGCGGCGAGCATTTTGAACATTTCCTACATTGACATTAATGTTTTTTTTTTAATAATTGAGAAATAATCAGTATTACTTATTAGGTTTTAAGTGTAATGTACCGAATTTGTGGAATAAAATAATTTTTATTCAAAACGTTGATTTTTGCAATAAATCTGAAAACACTTAATACTTCCGAAATAGTTAAAGATAGGTATAGGACATTTTGCATGAACTGTGTCTAGAATTCTCTGAAGAATACAAAGAATAAATAATATACAGGGGGTTGCATTTGAAATAAGAAAGTTGGTATTGGCCACGGTCACATTGAACACCTTATATAATATTATTTTCTTGAAAAATATGCGCATTTAAAATCACAAATCACCGTGTCCGAGCGTTTTTCCCAACACGTCCTCATTTATTCGTTATCGAATTTATTCCATTTGGCTGTTACACTCTGTAAATGAGCCAACGGAAAGAGTTTAAACAGAACGCAATACCGAGAATAACGTCGTTGGAAAGGGAACATATTTTGATGCAATTACACCTCCTGAAAAAATATCTTTCAGGAGGTGTGTTAATCCTTGTTGAATTGAAGGCAGGACAATCAGGGCATCCTTTGAAAGATTCTAAAATTCCTTCATTAAGGACCAAACCATCGTAACCATTTCTGACACAAAAGTTATGGTTGCCATTTAAAAAACCTCAACTACCCTTCTCTCTTCGTAGAGGGGGTATTATTTCAATTAGCATTGAAAATAAAAATTGACTTGAGCATTTTTCTGCAATATGGTTCATCATCGATGTTATGAATTTTGTGCGTTGCTTTTTTCTTATCTGTATTATTCGAATATGAACTGGTATTTCAAAAGTAAGTGTAGTTTTGCTCATACCTGGATCTATTTCATAATATGGTATAATAATGGTATTTTGATGATATGCAGTTAAGTTTGTAATGGGGTTGATCCCGTATATTAATGATATAAATAAAAGTTAATTTTAGTTCGTATCTGATAAATACCTCCCATATCAGAATGAGAGCGAACTGATTTTCCCTACTCTGTAATTTCCACCTTATTGGATGTTTCATTGACGAAATTTCCGTATACAACATGTTTACAATGTTTATCGACATCTCCAATTTTAAAACGATATTTCCGGACTGTTGCTGACGTTGACGTCAATGAAGTAATTAATACGGTTCAGTGATGTAAACTTGAGAATGTTGGCGTAAGGGTGGTGTGATTTGGGTTCGAAACAATGTTTGATGAATGAATTCTCTCTCAAACGTGTTTCGACAAGCAACATTTCGAAACGAGCAGAAATTGAATCGTGGGCGGTACAGAGAGGGAAAAGCCATCTGAATAGGGGTTCCCTTACAATACTTGATTGTTCCTTTCAATATGTGTAGGTAGATGTTCGAAACAAACATTTCGTGACACTTTTTGGCGTTTTTATTGAAGATTAATTCATACAAACAATTTTCCGGTGGCGCACTTAAAACAGTACAACAGCTGGATAACTTAAGAATTGTGAGAACTCAATACAAATATTCGTGCATACGTCAAAATCCTGGTCAACCTGATTCCTACCTGTAGTATTTGGAGTTCTAACTGACAAAGAAGGGTTTATGTCTTTTGTGCCATAATCTTGATAAACCGAAAAATATTTCCATTGTCTAGCCAGGTGTAATTTAGTCGTCAAACTTGACACTTTATTTTTTGTCAGCTGGTAAACCATTCAACAGGCGACTAAAAGTGCAATCAGCCTGAAGTTATTACGACAAGTCTACCATAAACGTACCTTCCTAGAAGGAATTGGGGACCCTACTTTGCAACTACAATTGAAACAATAAAAAAAGGTCGAAACAATGGTTCTGGAGATAGTCAAGTACCTTGCCAAGATTCAAGATCACACTTTGTCAACTGATACTCGACAAAGGTAGCTAGACTCGGAATGCATTGGGTGTATTGTCACCTATTTTCCCAATTATTATTGTAGGATAATATAAAAAGTGAGAACCACACACTATTATTACACAGTATCTGCAAATTTTGTTTGAGATCATATGCCAATAGATCTAAGTACCTACTTGTATAAAATTCAAGAACATAAAGGAGTAGGTATAATACTTCATACGAACTGTGAATGTGTGACACTTTTTTGAAAATTGATGCCGAGAATAGATTGAATCTCCTTTTTCTCATTCAGATGTTAGATTTCTTTATTCGACTTCATAAAGGTGCCATATATAGAAGTCATATTTCTGGTTTACTTTATACCAGATACTTAGGATATCCAGGTAGTTGGTAGGTACCTAGCGTAGCGAGGTATTGTATTGAAAAATTCATTCATAGTGTTTTAGAATTCAATTTTTATGCACAAATTCACCAGTAGGTTTTCGAGTCCAGTGGTGGAACACTGAATACTCGCGGGAAAAGGATTGAGTTTGTCAATACCTTTGCTTTGAAATAACGAATATGCAGTGTCTTTCAAGTGTAGTAGATATGTATTATGTATACAGTGTCCTGCAATAGTGCGTTCTTCTTCCATAGCTGCCGAAACAGACATCTCAGAGATTTCGTTGGAAAGGAGACCTCTTGTACCTTCATTACTGCATCTCAGGAAGTTATTTTCGGATATACAGAGTGTCCCCGATAAATGTTATTCAACAAATGGATGATTTTTTTAATGGATCACCCCATATATTTTTACATATTATCAATGACCTTCATTACCTCTTTCATGACGCAAAATCTTAGGGACATTTTTCCAACAGTTCAGATCTTATTCGAAGAAAACTGCAGAAAGGTGATGGAAAAGCAGTTCAGTAAAAGTCTTCTGGCGATTTCCAGAAGCGATAGTAACATGAATTTGATCTGAAAGTTTTTTAATTGAAGGATTTGCCTTAACATGGTTCCTAGATGATCAACCTGTAATATACAGGGTGTCCGTTATTAAGGTCCAAATATGGAGAACTTGAAATTATTATTCCTCGATTTTTTCAAATAGAACACCTTGTATTTTTTCCACAATGATGTAGAAAATTGAATACCTTACATTTTCTCAGAAGTAACCTCAGGATTATTTCAACTCCCGCATCCAGCAGACACGAAAAATGGTATCGCAACTGAAAATTTCATTCAAATAATAACATAATAAAAACTAACGGACATTCAAAAGAGGTCAAACAATGAAATAAAACTAAGGGAATAATTATTGACAACCTTCAAAACCTTCCTAGAATCATACTTCCTGAGCATCATCATAAAAATGATATTTCTTTACCGTACAAGCAATACATATTGATCACGTATTCAACCTATTATATCAGTTTCTATCGGCTTTCCAAAAAAAAATTGATCAAGTTATTGCTACTTAGAGCTCAAAGATACTTTCGAATACAGTGAATCAGTATGAATTTTTGGAAGAAATAGGATGGTTGATATGATTTTCATGTTAGGGTAGTGCCACAGAACCTGTTTTTTAAGGAAGTCGAACTCATGCTATGCTGCCCAATATCCCGATAGGAAACAAAAATTCATTACTGATTTACTGTATTCGAAAGTATCTTTGAGCTCTAGTAGCAATTACTTGATCAATATTTTTTTGGAAAGCCGATAAAAACTGATATAATTGGTTGAATACGTGATCAATATGAAATGCTTGTACGAAAAAGAAATATCATTTTTATGATGATGCTCAGGAAATATGATTCTGGTAAGATGCCTAGAATGTGTTCAGTCATCGAAGATTCTGGGAAGGTTTTGAAGGTTGTCAATAATCATTCATTTAGTTTCATTTATCTGTTTGACCTCTTTTGAATGTCCGTTAGTTTTATTATGTTATTATTTGAATAAAATTTTCAGTTGCGATATCATCAAGAGGTAATGAAGGTCATTGATAATATGTAAAAATATATGGGGTGATCCATTAAAAAAATCATCCATTTGTTGAATAACATTTATCGGGGACACTGTGTATATCCGAAAATAACTTCCTGAGATGCAGTAATGAAGGTACAAGAGGTCTACTTTCCAACGAGATCTCTGAGATGTCTGGTTCGGCAGCTATGGAAGAAGAACGCACCCTGTAATCTGTATATGAAAAATTATTGGTATTCATTTTCTGAAAGAATGTTTCCAAAGTCCTTTGAATGAAACCTTTATACAGTTAGAATATTTTCCGGCCGAATATAATGCCCTAACCACTGGGCTAGTGGCACTCATTGGTCTATTGTACAAAGAAGCTGAGTTCAGTGAATACATATCGGTCAGCTCTCTATTTTATTCGAAATAAAATGGGACTGAAACTCAGAATACGTAAGGTTTGTATACGTGTCTTTTTCAAGGCTAATCGAATTTCATAAGAAAACAAAGAGCAACATTAAAACTTGTACCAAGAATGCGACGACCAAAAATCCCTTCTTTCTTATTTGAGTCGATGTCGAATGAGATAAACCTATACAAACTTCCTCTCCGCCACTGTTCACCCTATACCTATTCTATCAATCGTCATTTCCATCCATTCAGGTTCGAATTTCTCAGATAAATCTCAATTTCTAGGAATACAAGATTGGATCTCGATGGCCATCTGTTTCAATTTCATAGCCACTCAATGCTTCAACGATATAATTGGTACTTTTTCAATCCTTCATGCACTCGACCAGCACTACACTCTACTCTTCACAGCCATTAAGGGCCGGTATTATAAAAGTCGAACCGAGGATTCAACCGTGCGCCAACTACCACATAGTAGGGAATTTGGTTGTTGGCGCAACGGTTGAATCCTCGGTTGGCCTTTATAATACCGGCCCTAATTGATTTACGAGCATTAAATTCGCCAGAAAAACTCAAATTATGTCAATATCAAGTGTGCCACTAATAACAAAAAATATATAGAACATTCGTTGCGTAGGATTACGTTGAGCAATTCTCGAAGAAATAACAGATTGTAAATTGATGAGCTCTTGTGAAGAGGTAGAAATAACTGTTTTTGATGTCATTCTATTAGTTGCATATCCAATAAAGGAACCACAAAAAACCTGTTGTGAAATGGATGTTTGTTGATGGTTTGTTTTAAAATGGGAGTATCGAATTCTTGAATAATTTGTTCAGTAAATATGCTCAAATATGCGTTATACAAATAGGTATTCGAGTAAATGAAGAGGAACATACATTCTTGTTTGTAATCTTTACTGATGGCAGTGTGAAGTAATATTGGAGCATTCTTTTCATTCAAACCATGCTGAATTCAAATCAAGTAGCAACGTAATAGCTTATTAAAAATTACTACCTACCTGATTAATTATAGCAACTTCCTGATCAAATATTATCATTATTTTAAATCAAAAATGGAATTTCCTGTTTGTACATCCTCTAATTCATACCTTATATAGTTGAAGACAAGACAGAATACTAAATACCTAATTGGTAACCGAATTCTTAAAATGTCGAATCCGCTTTAGCAACATCGCTTTAACTGCAGATTCCAGAATTACCTTTGAGCTATTTCTAGAAATAACCCTTTCTGTTTATCATTGGAGCTGCCCCGAATCATAAAAGATGAGAAAGCTGCTAAATGGTACAAAATAAAGCGTAAACCCACTATTAACTGCCAACTGGATTTAGATTTACATCAGTTCTAAAATTAGTTTTGCAGAGGTTCACTCCTTATATTTGTCTTCATAAGAAATTCTTCGCATATTTACAGCTCTGTGGAATCTTCACACAATGTTTGACCCACATACTTAGGCACCTATTTCCCCAAAATTTCTGGAACCAAACATTTCATAATTTCAATGAAAGTATAAAAGATATTGAAAAATACACTGACGTGAAGTCAGGAGCTTTATTTGAGCGCTCGTTGGATATATCCACCTTGTAGATAGATTCGCACATGAACCCAATCGAAAAAATCATTTTCGACAGCTGCCAATAAGACAGCAGCAGAGTCTGCTAAAGGAATCGCCTAGGAGCTTTGTTTATCTCCAATGATACCTATCGAATATGCTACAAAAATAATGGGGATTTTTTTCAATTATTCTCAAAAATTTCATAAATTTGATGGAAATATATTTCGACCTGTAAATATTTTGTTCTGGAATTTTGATATGATAAAAATTGCTTCAATGGATACCACCTCGATGAATAGATACAATTTACTTCTATCTCTACAACAAATGTTTTGCAGTTATGAAGAATATGTGAATATAGACAAGTGAGTAATTATGCTGATTTTTATCGTGGCCGCAAAATTTTTCTAACTTATCTTGATGAAATCTATTGCTAAGTTTTCTCTTGATATTGACTATGAAATACTGATATAATGGCGTATGATTCTCTTGATTCTAGAGTAGGTACCAACACTACTCATAACCTTCGATTCTAGTTATTCCATTCCTATGCTATTGCTCGATACAGATACATTTTGTATATAGTGGGTTATCGTTATGTTCAGTTATTTTTTGTGAGCAGTGTATGGTGTATTGGTGTATGTGAAATTCTGGCGGCCTTGACGGATAGAAGAAGGTGGCGGTTCGTATCGGTGATTTATGGAACTTCACTGACGTCTGAATGCCAAATTTGACACTGACACTTATGAATTGTCGGCCACCTGCTATGTATTTGGGTGTTATTTTCATTATTTGTTCTTCAAATACCGAAACTTGTGATATTAAAAATAAACAACACCTTATTTACATTGATAACGATATTGAAGTCCCACTCTATAATCGAATGTATTCTGCCAAGTTCAGTTGATCGTACAAAGTGATGCAAAAAATCGACTAGGTTAAGTGTTCAGTGATATTCTGATTAAACTCCTGCCTGGAATAAGTCAAATGTCAACTAGTGGTATTTCGATATAATTTAGTTCATAATGGAATCGTTCAGGGTAAGATCATTGTATGATTTCACCGGTGAACCAAACACAGCAGAGTTGTCAATATCAGCTGGTCAAATCCTGACAGTAATAAGAACAGATGTAGGAGAAGGTTGGTGGGAAGGAATCAACGAGAATGGTCACTCAGGACTCTTCCCTCAAGCGTACGTGGAAAAAATTGATATTACTCAGCCCCCAACAGTTCCTCCACCTACTCTACCTCCTCCGAACAATGTAGGATGGACTGGACCAGCACAACCAGCCCCAGTCCAGGCAACAGGTTCGCAAGAAGACGACTGGGACGATGACTGGGATAACGATGAAACCTACAGTGAAATTGGTGGTAATAATGCAGCTCCTGTTGAGAATATATACAGCAATGATAAAAACCTCAATTTGAATAATATGCCAGCTGATTTTCCTGGTGAAAGTAATATGAATATGGACGGCAAAGGGTCTGTTACAAAGAAGAGTTTGAACAGGTTTTCTTCATATGTAAAATCGGGATTGGAAAGTTATATCCTGGGTAAGTTATGATGAAGAATTTAAGGGCTATTTAAAAAGATCGAATATTTCTTTGTATGAGGGATATGAGTCATTGATGTCAATAAAGCAATCATACTGAGTCACCAAAGAAGAAAACAATTGTTAATTAGTGCATTACTCCTTAATGAGGAACTGTTCATAGATACTCTTTTGCATGACGCCTAAATATTTTTCAAAACACCCTTCATTAGAGAACATCAATTAAAACTATCTCGTAAAGGGATTTTTTGATAGCTTGAAGCTAACAGGAAGAGATACCTCTTATCTATAACAGACAAAGAACCGAAATTCTTGTTATGAAGATAATTTGAGAATGTTTCACACTAATTTCTATTGATATATGTCTTACTTCAATCATTTTTCTGAAAATGCCATCTTCTCTGAAATTATCAAAATCATTGCCTTCATATAAAAGGAAAAATATGCTCCAATTAGGAAAACGATTCGTTTGTCTTTCTTCTTACTATATGATTTTGATATGATGGTTTATATTGACTTCGTTGAAAATGTTTTTATATTTGTATGTTTTTAGCCTTGAGGAAGCATAAATATATATGCGAAACGTCGGCTATTGAAGAAGTTGTTTCACTGGTTTTGTCCTTATCCCTGTGATCCCACTTTCAAATTCATTCAGAGGACGTGATATCACTCAATATTATCCTTTATTAGAATATTTTGTGCTAACTATCTGATCTTTGCTTGGTCCATGAAATCTTCCAAAAGTATCTTTATCATATATACATTTTCATATACTACTTTTTTTATAGTTCAATTCTCTTACAGGAACAGTAAATCCCACTCCAAATTACTATAAGATAAGAATACGGAAAGAAAATGAAACTATAAAATGGGATTTCGTAACAAATCCTTATTCTGTTCAAATTGCATCTCCAAAAAAAGCAACCAAAATGGGAGGTCTAAAATCCTTCATAGCCTACCATGTAACACCTTCATTTTCCGGTATTGAAGTAGCTAGAAGATACAAACACTTTGACTGGCTTCATGATAGGCTCAGGGCAAAGTATAACATTATTGCAATACCTCCTTTACCAGATAAACAGGTATCCGGCAGATACGAAGAGCATTTCATTGAACATCGAAGGATGCAACTGCAGGAATTCATCAATTACATGTGTAGACATCCGGTTCTATCCCAGAGCGAAGTTTGGCATCACTTTTTAACTTGTACAGACGAAAAACAGTGGAAACAGGGTAAAAGGAACGCAGAAAGGGATCAAATGGTGGGAGCCAATTTTTGCTTGCAAATTGAGGCGCCAGATAAAGAATTGTTAGCGTCAAATGTTGAAGCCACCATGGATATGAACATAAATAGTATTAATCAAATAGATCAAGCTTTGAAAGGATTGATGCAGACTGTTGTTGATCAGCAGAAAAAGTGTTCTACTATGTATAAAAGGGAGATGCAGAGAGTGGGGGAAAGCTTTTTTGCTTTGGGTACGGCTTTTGAGTCTGCTGAAAAAGGAATGTTCTCAGATTTCACTACAGGTAAATAGCTGTGAAGTTATGTAATAACCAAATTGCTTCAATGTGGTGGTACTCATTTCTTTGATGTTTTACAAACATCAAAATTTAAGCTATTCCTGTTCACTTCAGAAAGTATTTTCCGTTTTTTGTTCTTGATTTGCTTTCCTGATATTTAATGAGTATAATTGGAAAATGTAACGAAATTTTTCCACTAGATGCTGATGCATTGAAAATTAAGTAACATATCTTCTGTTTTAGATATAAAAAGAATGGGATCTACCTATATGACAATAGGAAAACTTTTTGAGGATCAATCAAAAGTTGACTGGCAAAGTTTAGCAGATAAATTGTATATCTACAAAGGTATAACAGGTTGTTATCCTGACATATTCTGCCTCCAAAGATCGGCTGAACAGAAGAAGAGAGAATGTGAGAGGAATGTTCAAGTGCAACAACCTCAACTCTTGGAAATTCGGAAGAGAACAGATGTTTTAACTTATGCTGTTTTTGCTGAATTAACACACTTCCATTCTGAGAAAGATGGGGAAATCAAACAGGCTATGAAATCTTTTCTAGAGGAACAAGTTAATTTTTATAAGAATATTGTCAGTAAATTGGAGGACACCCTGCAGCGTTTTCAATGAAGTCTTGAAAATTTAAATCAATTCATCAGAACTTGCCGTTCTGAGCAAACTGGATCAATCACTTCATGTAATGCTTGTGGTGAAAGAGAATACGATGCAAGTACATACTTGTTTGTTTTCATAGTTGATTCCTTAATATCTCATCATTTCAAGTGAATTGGATGGGTTAGTTTGAAATTATTTGGGGCAATTTGTGGTTTGATTAGATTGAAAAATCTTGAAGTTGGGAAACACATTCAACCAAATGTTGGCCAGTTTGTCAAAGAAAAACGTTTTGAAATTAACATACTAATCTCTTTATTCACGACCCGTTCATTCTGAAGATACTATTGAAATATAAATGTGTATTTGAAGCCTCTTTCACTTGGTTCCAGCATGAATTACATGGACTTTGCAAGTTTGGCTGTGTTTTAAAGTATTCCATACCTTCTGTATATTGAGTGGTCACCAGTTTGTTCTTATAATATTTTTGTAGGTATATATTATATTATACAACTGAAATGTAAATTTTGTAAGATTATAGCAACATACAAACTGATGATAATGAAGTTGGCTTCTGGTTTTCATGGTCTATATAAATATACATCCTGAATGGATTTATTTAATAATTATTTGGATAAATGTTCCCGAATTCCCGATAATAATTTGTGCTGCGATAGTTCACAAATGTATAGTCAGTATTGATTGATTACGAATTTTTCTAATGATGTTTTTGACATCCTCAATATCCGAATTAAAACATAATAATTAGAAATATTTTCGGCATTTTCGTTCGTTTTGTGAAAATTTACCCACGTTGGCTTATTAATACATATGTGGCTGCTTGAAATTGGATATTCTTTTACCCTCAATTATTTACCAAACATTTTTATTGCTATGAAAAAATTATATTGTTATTTATGTAACTCATTGTAATGAATTATAAACGTAATGTATTGATTATTCCAGCAAATAATTATTACATATGCATTTAGGCAGTTATATAATTTTGTTGATTATGTATATTTTATTGTACCTTATCTTATTTACTCTTTATAAACCTGTAATGAAATTTTTCTTTGTGGTTTTTTTATTCCTTTTCGAAATTCCACGCCTATTTCAATCTGGAATAGGTGAATCTCCCATCAAATATGAATCTGGAAATTCCAGCATCTGTTTTTAAAAAAAGTATAAAGTATACCTACAACGAAGTTATTAAATATGGAATAATATATTCTTATACTGATTAAGGTATAGATTCTTTGAAAAAAAAGCAGTTTTTCATTCTTGTGCTATTGTTTCTAGGAATAATAGTCATGATTTTTCACAAGTCAGTAACTATCGAAAGTTGAAACGAAAATGGTCTTAAACGATCATTGTATGAAGGATTAGTGGTCAAATTTAATTCTGTCAAATAGGTCCGACCTTTAACACTAATAAGAAAAGAGCTAGAGTCTTAAAATTACTTTTGAGCTTCGAAAATTGGCAGAATCCACCTAATGGTTTCGAAGTCATTAATTTTTGAAGTATTTCGAAAACTACACATAAGAATCTTTACCCGGAAAAGATGTATTGTCAAAATACAGGGCGTTGTTCAATCCCCTTCTGATAACATCAGTAATTTTAAGTTTTTCCCGAAACTGATGTAGCAAAGTAAGAGAAAATGTGTACTGTCGACAGTCCTCAGATTTTTAGGCCTCAAATAAATGAACAATCAGTTTCGGAAAAAAAGGAAATGAGCCGTCTTCAAGGAATTCACTTCAACAGTATTTAGAAATAGCCATTCCGGGTATTGGTTTATAGGAAGTTTTTGTCCTATTTCTTGAATAAGTAATTTTTTCAACATTTCAGACACCCTATATATTGCTTGATCTTTTTCATCTCGAAACTTTTATATATTTATTATTTTGATGAATTCTACTTCCTGTTACAAAAAGACACCTCCAAAAACACAGATCTTAATTCAAATGAACATGAACATGCTACTAATGCTACAATATTGTAGCCTTGTCTTATTTCGTGCATGAAAGAATCTGAATCACGATGCCGGTTTATATTTCCACACAGAATGACACTTTTATGTTACACTCTTTGTGATTGCTAGATTCGGAGGCAGTATCCGTCCTTTTTCCATAATGTAAATGCACTTTGAAGTTTCGATAAAAATTGTGTGGATCAATTTTTTTTTAATTTTCAGGTTTCACTGCAATGTGGAAATTTTCGCAAAAATTATGGCAAGAAAAGGATGTTGCTCGACCACTTGTTTGAAGAATATTCTCAATTTTTTCAATCTCATATTCTTGGTGAGTAAAGTATCTATGTATATGACTTGAGATCCAAATGGACAGTAAAATCGATTCTGAATATCAGCGAATATAAAGTACCTACTTCTTCAGTAACCTTGAAGCCTAGCTGGAGCTCCACTCCTTCAAAATATTGAACGAAATTTGTTGGAAGACTACATTCATGATTGGGCATTTCGTGATATTATGTGGCCTGATAATATTTTTATTTATAACTGAGAGTTTTATTACAATATTTAATATTGTAACAATTATTATTTTCATGAATATTTTCGAATATTTATCCTCTGCATGATCAGTTTCCTTTATTCCTCTCAGTTCCTTAGTTATCCGATGAAACTTTGTCTTAATTAGACAATATATGGCATATGGCACGTGTATAAAGAAATAGCGACAAGAAAAATAAAGTATAGAAGAAAATAAGATTATATAATAAATGAATTTAATTTAATATCTGCGTTCATTCCGTTTATTTCCTTTCAGTTTGTCGCCTTTGGAGTTTTGGCTTTTACTATTTGGAATCTTGGCAATCAGACAGAGCTGATTGATCTGCTGACATCTGCTACCTACTCCGTCCTTATAGATTTCTTGATAGTTGCTGGAGCGCTTTTGTTGATCGTTTCGTTTTTGGGTTGTTATGGTGTTATCAAGGAGAACAGGAGAATTTTACTTGTTGTAAGTGATAGAACAATAAAGCCCGCAACGGACGGCGAGCGATAATATAATATATATTATAGCTTTGCATTGACATATGTCATTTTAGTATGGAAAAATATATTTATATTTTCATCCAAGCGATATATTACGATATTTTTCCATACTAAAATGACATATGTCAATGCAAAGCTATAATATATATTATATTATCGCTCGCCGTCCGTTGCGGGCTTTATTAATGAAGTTTAAAATCAATCGATAGGCAATTTAAAGCTCAGCGAATATTGCTTTTGGTTTGGTAGCTGTTATAACTGTAATTTTTTTTGGTTTTGTCCTCAGTACGTCTTCTTCCTGTTGTTCATTGTCTTGATGGAACTGATGGTAGCTTGTCTCGGTTACATCTATAAAGAAAATGTTGATGAGGAATTGAAGGTGAATTTGAATCGAACGATGTTGGATAGTTTTGGAGTCGATGAAGCCAAAACTCATGCAATTGATGTTTTGCAGAAAAGGGTAAGGGACAAATTATTTAAGATTGATTGGCTCTTATGTCTCATAAGAGGTAGGTTCAAAAATGTCAGTCTTCTTCAGTTTCAATATGAATTCCAATCTTGACAACCAGAAGTTCTGGTAATTTTACTGGAAATAAGCTTATCTCGCATTGTCGTAGGCAGCGGCGGCTCCAGGATTTTCGTTTTGGGTAGGCCCAGTTTTTTTTTTTGGTAGGCCCGGTTCAGGAATTACGTCAGATACACCGAGGAGGTCCACTAGAATAAATATGAAATTTTTGGGTAGGCCCGGGCCTACCCGGCCTACCCGCTAGAACCGCCACTGGTCGTAGGTAGGTACATCAGGGCAACGAATGATAAAGATTTTAAACATCCCACTTAAACCATTTTGTAGGTTGACGCAGATAAACAGGGTCCTGCAATAATGCGTTCTTCCTCCATAGCTGCCGAACCAGAAATAAGAGATTTCTTCGGAAAGTAGACCTCTTGTACCCTCATTTCTGCATCTCAGGAATCATTTTCTGATATACAGGGTGTCCCCGATAAATGTTATTCAACAAATGAATGATTTTTTTAATGGATCACCCCATATATTTTCACATATTTTCAATGACCTTCAATACCTCTTTCATGACGCAAAATCTTAGGGACATTTTTCCAACAGTTCAGATCTCATTCGAAGAAAACTGCAAGAAGGTGAGGGAAAAGCAATTCAGTAAAAGTCTTCTGACGATTTCCAGAAGCGATAGTAACATGAATTGGAACTAAAAGTTTTTTAATTGAAGGATTTGCCTTGACATGGTTCTTAAACGGTCAACCTGTCATATACATATACAGGGTGTCCGTTATCAAGGTCCAAATATGAAGAATTTAAAATTAGTATTTCTCGATTTTTTCAAATAGATTGGATACCTTACATTTTCTCAGAAGTATCCTCAGGATTATTTTAACCCCCGCATCCAGCAGACACGAAAAATGATATCGCAAATGAAAATTTTATTCAAATGATAACATAATAAAACTAACGGACATTCAAAAGAGGTCAAACAATGAAATAAAACTAAATGAATAATTATTGACAAACTTCAAAACCTTCCCAGAATCATATTTCCTGAGCATCATCATAAAAATGATATTTATTTTTCGTACAAGGAATTCATATTGATCACGTATTCAACCAATTATATCAGTTTTTATCGGCTTTCCAAAAAAAATATTGATCAAGTTATTGCTACTAGAGCTAAAAGCTACTTTCGAATACAGTAAATCAGTATGAATTTTTGTTTCCTATCGGGATATTGGGCAGCATAAGTTCGACTTCTTTAAAAAACAGGCTGTGGCACTGCCCTTACATGAAAATCATATCAACCATCCTATTTTTTCCAAAAATTCATACTGATTCACTGTATTCGAAAGTACCTATCTTTGGGCTCTAAGTAGCAATAACTTGATCAATATTTTTTTTGGAAAGCCGATAAAAACTGATATAATAGGTTGAATACGTGATCAATATGTATTGCTTGTACGGAAAAGAAATATCATTTTTATGATGTTGCTCAGGAAATATGATTCTGGGAAGGTTTTGAAGTTTGTCAATAATTATTCATTTAGTTTTATTTAGTTGTTTAACCTCTTTTGAATGTCCGTTTTTATTATGTTATTATTTGAATGAAATTTTCAGTTGCGATATCATTTTTCGTGTCTGCTGCATGCGGGAGTTAAAATAATCCTGAGGTTACTTCTGAGAAAATGTGAGGTATTCACTTTTCTACATCATTGTGGAAAAAATACAGGGTGTTCTATTTGAAAAAATCGAGAAATAATAATTTTAAGGTTTCCATATTTGGACCTTAATAACGGACACCCTGTATATGACAGGTTGATCGTTGAGGAACCATGTCGAGGCAAATCCTTCAATTAAAAAACTATTAGCTCAAATTCATGTTACTATCGCTTCTGGAAATCGTCAGAAGACTTACTGAACTGCTTTTCCCTCACCTTCTTGAAGTTTTCTTCGAATAAGATCTGAACTGTTGGAAAAGTGTCCCTGAGATTTCGCGTCATGAAAGAGGTAATGAAGGTCATTGAAAATATGTGAAATTATATGGGGTGATCCATTAAAAAACCATCCATTTGTTGAATAACATTTATCGGGGACACCCTGTATATCAGAAAATAATTTCCTGGGATGCAGAAATGAAGGTACAAGAGGTCTACTTTCCAACTAAATCTCTGAGATGTCTGGTTCGGCAGCTATGGAGGAAGAACGCACTATTGCAGGACCCTGAAGGTAACGAATTGGTGAAGGTGCCAGTTCTGTTCAGTTTTTTGTTCCGCATTCAGTGCATTAGAATTAGATCATTACCATTTACCGTATGTTATTGCATAAATTCTTCAAGTTAACGCCATTTACTATACATATCTATGTGCATTCTGCATTTAACGTCATATATAAGAATGCGTAGGAATTCACATGTTAAATTGTGTACAAGAATGAAAATTGAGGTGAAATCAAGAAAGAACTTAAATCAACTAACGTAAAAGTGATAAACTATAGATTTTGCAGATTGATATAAAGTTTCAGCTCGAACAGATTTGTAGTTTTTGAAATATTGTGAAAAAAATTTCAGAAATTAATAAAAAATAGTACACAAACTTACCTCAGACTATGATATAAGTAAGTTTAGTGACGTTCATTTGATTTTTACAGTTTTCTTGCTGTGGTGCAGTCCAGTTCGAAGATTGGCAGTATTCAATTTGGAGAACTACAAATATGACCAAAAACCTTGTTCCTGATTCGTGCTGTAAAACAGTTACCCCTGGATGTGGCATGAGAGATCATCCCTCGAATATAAATTACGATGTGAGGATTCAAAAGTCATATAATTTGGACTAACCTAGCTCAGAAATTCGTACCAATTATAGAAGTTTTGATTTTCTTTTCTATTTTTCTAGGGCTGTTTGGATAAAATGGAAGAAGAAATGAAGAACGGATTGATATTGATGATTTTTGTAGGTTTAGGTGTTGGCTTATCCCAAATAATAGGAGTTATTTTGGGTATCCAGTTATATTTGAAATTAAAAGAAGAAATCGACATAAACGAATTGAGAAGAATTTTACATCATACGTGATAGTTTTTACCTATTTTCAGGATAAATAATGATAAGAATCTGTTGGTATCATCGAGTACTTAGTGAAAGTTATGAAATATATTAAAAAATGTATATAGAAGTATAAAGAATGGATGTTTCTAACGAATGTCGTAGCCAGTCCCAAACAAGTGATATTAATTGTATTATTTATTTATTTTCTTCTTTTTACTAGTCAAATCAATGAATTGTGAGAAAAATAAAAATCAATAAAACTTAATCTGTTTAATTCGTTTTTATTATCGAATTATTATTACCGACACAAGCATTTTTCTGGAAGATATTTCAACATACTCTGGAGATGCACGTACAGCATATTATCCACGTCAGATGCGGTGGCAGCTACTAGAATCCATGGAAGCAACACAAATATGAATCTCCACAAGGATACGTTGTTCCAAGTCTTGATTTCCCTAACAGTTATCTGAAAACCATAAAATCCGATGGATGTAGTGATTTTGTCAAAAATAAGAAAAAACTTCGAAACATATTCAATCCAAAGTGTACAGGGTGTGAAAGTTTTGTAAGAGAAATTTTGGGTTCTATCTTCTGTTAAAAAAGTATTCACCTTCCAAAACACTCTGTTTTATTCTTTGCCGGCAATTTAGTTTATCGGCAATTGGTTTTCAATTTCAATCAAACTTTTTCTCTGAGACAGTCTCATTAAAAATATCCACAGGGTTCTTTACTTACATTGAGGTCCAAGATTGTTATATTGCTATCAGCTAATAGGCCAAGCTTGTTTTCTATATTACAAACTGATAAATGCAATATCAATCCTATGGCGTATAAAAGTATCACTATTATGCCGATCACCCTATAAGTCATGGAGTAGTCGAAAAAATGCCTTCTATTGATATGTGCTATGTCTATCCTGAAATAGGAAAAATTCTCGAATCAGCATACTTTGAGATTGAAAAGGAAATAAAAATAAAAGTGTTCAGATTTTTATTCTTCTGTAACATCTCCAAAATTGGGCTATTTTCAAGATTTATTTTTCACATCCTTCACCATTCTTTTCAAAAATTGGGCTTTTTATTTCCATGATATCTCAGTTCGTTTGCGGCGTAGACCAACAATTTTTTTATTAAAGCTCAATTATTCCTCTAGAATGTGTATTACTCGCTTTTCTGTTTTTCCCCGTATATCAGGAAAAAAACCTGGTGAGCTGTAATTTCATGAAAATCTGGACAAACGATACTTTTTCCATGATATCTCTGTCAATTTTCGGGATAAAAGTATAACATTTTCAGTTTACATGCGAAATAATATTTTCCAGAATGTGTATTGATCAGTTTGTTATTTATTGCCCCCTCAGTTTTTAAATGTATTATAAAGTAGGAACTCTATTGGTCATATCAGGTGTTTTTCCTAATATTCGCAGAAAAACGGAAAAGCGAATCATACACATTCTGCAAATTATGAAAATATGACCAATAAAGTTTCTACTTTATAATTCATTTAAACATTGAGGGGGCAATGAACAAAAAAACTGATCAATACACATTCTGCAAAATATCATTCCGCATGTAGACTGAAAATTTCATACATTTATCCCAGAAATTGACGGAGATATCATGGACATAAAATCGTTTGTCCAGATTCTCATGAAATTACAGCTCACCAGGTTTTTTTCCTAATATGTATACGAAGAAGAGAAATGATTAAGCTTCAATTAAAAAAAATTGTTGGTCTACGCCGCATACGAACTAAGATATCATGAAAATAAAAAGCCCAATTTTTGAAGGGAGCTCGCGAGCTCGGACGTGTACCAGGTCCCCTTAATATTAAATAAAATCGTAAGATTTCCATTTAAATATACGAAACATTGACGAACAAAAAGAGGATGCCTTCTTATGCACATAAGAAGTTCATTTTGATGTAAATTGAAATCCCAAATGGGGAAATATAAAAAACAAATAAAGGTTATATTTTTGTTTTTTGTTTGTACCAAAATTTTTCGAAGTATTCACTCCCCATTAATATTCTCCAAAATAAGGAAAGGTCAAGGTAATCTTCGAACCACTCGTCTTGATCACGAAGTCAAGGTGAGTATTAATAAGCATAAAATGAAATATCGAACATAATCATTAAAATAAGACCCCACCTTATGTTTACGAATTGCTTGCTAATAAAATCGAGTAATAAATCTATGAGTTACGAGTGACTTCCTCGTAGTAAAAATTTAAACGATTTTTGTTCAGTACCTTGAAGATACGCGCAGTTCAATTAAATAAGCGTGGAACAAATATAGCAATAGGGCATCTTTTTCAAATTTGAATTTTCTGCTCTAAATCAGCAATTTGAATCGAATTAAAGCGCTCTCATTCCACGAATATCTATAATTTCTATAATTCTGTAAAACATGTAAGAGGCACATAATTAATTAAATTTTTACCAATATAAGGAGATATTTCATTAAAATCTTAAACAGTAAATTATAGAGTTATATTGAAGTTTTATAAAAGCCTCACCTGTCCAATGATGAAACAAGGCAAATGGTAATGAATAAGTAGAAAAAGGTTATATACACATCGTTGAAATTCGAGTAATAGTGCAGAAAATCAACATTCTGATAGTGAGAATTACATATCAGATACAACCATTGTCCGAAGGCCAGTCCTGCCAGCAGTCCATGACACGGGAGAAAAATTTTCATGCAATATTTCTGAATGCAGATAGCTACATTCAATGGTGCCCTGAAAAAAATGGCTTTCAGTTACATTATTCAGCTTATGCTACAAAATGAAATTTTTTTTAATTTGAAAAAAACCGTATATGGAGTGTAACAGCCAAATGGAATAAATTCGATGACGAATAAATGAGGGCAGGGCGTGTTGGGAAAAACGCTCGGACACGTCGATCTGTAATTTTAAATGCGCATATTTTTCAAGAAAATAATATTATATAGGGTGTTCCATGTGATCGTGGCCAATACCAACTTTCTTATTTCAAGTGCAACCCCCTGTTTATTATTTATTTATTGGATTTTTCAGAAAATTCTAGACATACTTCATGTAAAATGTCCTATACCTATCTTTAACTATTTCGGAAGTATTAAGTGTTTTCAGATTTATTGCAAAAATCAACGTTTTAAATGAAAATCATTTTATTTCACAAATTCGGTACATTACACTTGACACCTAAAAAGTAATACTGATTATTTCATTAAAAAAAAAATAAAAAGAAACATTAATGTCAATGTAGGAAATGTTCAAAATGCTCGCAGCGAACGTCTTGGCAACATGCTAATCTGGTGTAGAATTGTCTTCTAACGTTTTTTCAATTTCTTCTCAGTAATGGTTTTTGCTTACTTTCCTCATATCAAGTGGTGAATGGGTAATATGTATTGGGTGTAATGTATCGAATTTGTGAAATAAAATAATTTTCATTTAAAATGTGAATTTTAGTAAAAAAATCTGAAAACACTTAATATTTCCGAAAAAGTTGAAGATAGTTATAGGACATTGTACATGAATTATGTCTAGAATTTTCTGAAAAATCCAAAAAATAAATAATATACAGGGGGTTGCATTTGAAATAAGAAAGTTGGTATTGGCCACGGTCGCATTGAACACCCTATATAATTTTATTTTCCTGAAAAATATGCGCATTTAAAATTACAAATCGACGTGTCCGAGCGTTTTTCCTAACACGTCCTCATTTATTCGTTATCGAATTTATTCCATTTGGCTGTTACACTAAGTATAGTCTATGATGCTTTTATCCAAATACAGATGTATTGCAACAATGATACTTATTTTATCATTAACACAAATTGATGCGTCATTGTGTCGAATTATTTTTTGATATGTGGTGAATTTGTGAAGAGTATAATAAAAGTTTCCAGCATTATGGTAAATAGCATTAACGGTCAGACGAATCTACTAATTATTTCGACTCATATCAATTAACATTTTTTGAAGCTACTCGAATCTTTAGTCAATATGAATACAATACGAAGACTAGAAAGATGATGAACAGGTTCACACAACATCTTCGAATCAAGTTATTAACAATTCAGCATAATTTTGGCATTTCGCATTCATGAATACACAAGCATAACGAAAAGATTGGGAATAAATTTAGCAGGAGACTTTTTTTTCATGGGTAGTTTGTGTTGTAAATTTTCAAAAATATTGGTTTACATTTCCAGTATTTTAATTAGAAGGCCTGAAATTATTTTCTCAATGCTTATTTAATAATTTTGCAAACTGCATCAAAATATTCTCGATAAGATTAAATCAAAAATCAAACTCTTCGCTAAAATTTATACACAAGCTAACTGAAGAGTGAAATTTTGTAGTTACTATTTCTACCAGATTACATTTTCTAATTCAAGGTTCAAAATTGGACAATACCATTTGGGCAAAATTTCTTTGTTCCAATCGAAATGAAGAATAACTAACTCACTTTGCTCTCTTTTGTGGATATTCGTCAAGTGCGTTTGGATCCTTATACATAGCCCTACTTGAAGGCCGACTCGCCACCTCAAATTTATTCTTTTTCTGCACATACAATCGTTCTGTTGGATCAGGAGCTTCCTTTACCTTCTTCCCTCTATTGAAATCTTCATGATTATTCTCGAAAACGTCATCCTGAAGTTCTTCCAAAGCAATAGTGATATCATTCTTGGGTTCATGCTCCTCTTCTTTCTTTTTATGTTTTCTCTTGTTATTGGTCATTGGCGATGTTGAATCTCTTTTTTTCTTTTTGCTTTTCTTTTTTTCTTTCGGTATCATCATTTCCCTGCTGTCACCCATGCCAAGTTCAGGATCGATGTGCCTTTTCTTTCTCGATTTCGATTTTTTCGTTGTTGTTACTTCTTCTCCATCCCTGTTGTTGTATAGGTCTTGGATGGCATTATAAGTTTTCCTTTCGTCAGGGTCTAGTTGGCTGTGATCCTTTTTTCTGCGGTAGTGTTTCCTTTCTTCTGGACTTAGAAGTTCTAAGTTACCTGCAGATGAAGATTTTTTTGAGCGAATATTGCCACTTTTCTCATGATAATGACACTGACATGTTTATGGAAAGTACGTTGATTTATTCATTTGTTGTAATATTTCTATAAATTTGTTCGATAATGGAAGGTCTGACGGAATGCATAGTAACACCCACTATACCTGGTGAGTCAACAGTTCTGGGCTAGAAAGATGATTTTGTCGAACTCGACTTCGGACAAGTAATTAAGCAAACATAAGCTCGACTAACCTCAGGTTGTGGTATTTCTAATTTTTTTCTTCTATATGGATTCGATCCCTTTTATTCGTTATGTGATTCCATTAAAATTCATAGTTGTTTCGAAAGTGTTCATAAATATACACTGCGCAAAAAAATTAACGCACATTATGGAAATCTCAAATTTATTCTACAACTGAAGGTGTTCTCAATGATAATTATTTTTATCAGAATTATGCATGCATATGTTATCCACTTTCAACGTTTTTCTTCAATACAGATGTTTTCTCCCAGCAGGAATAAAAAAAGATGATATTATCAGATTTCGAATGTATTGGCTCCATTCTAAAATCAGTTGCTCTCGATCAATAGTGGTCGTTGATAATGGAGCTATGAATGCTGATAAGTAGGTATATAAGGAACATTCTTGAAGAGCATGTAGTGCCATTTGCCCCATACATTGGTGAAAATTTCATTTTTATGGACGATAATGCCAGACCCCATCGTGCGCGCATCGTTCAGGAGTACCTTGAAGAGGTTGAAGTCTCTCGAATGGAATGGCCAGCAAGAAGTCCAGATCTCAATCCGATTGAGCAGGTTTGGGACAACCTCAATAGAAGGCTGAGAAGTTCAGAAAATCATCCAGCTACTCTTAATGACTTAGGAATCCAACTCGGAGAAATCTGGGAAGAATTAGATCAGAACATTTTAAGATCACTCATTTTGAGTATGAACCGTCGTTGCCGAGCTGTAATTAACGCAAGGGGTGGAAATACCAAGTATTAAATCACACTTATCAGCATTTCAGTATTTTGAAAATTGTTTATTTCTCTTCTTTCACATAAGATTCGGTGAAATCCTGAATTTTTCTTCCATTCAATGTGTCTTGTTTCGTTCAAAACTTTCCCGAGAGAACATAAAAAATAAGTTATAAAGTCAATGTAGAGTTAACTTTCATTAAAATTGAGATTTTCAGAATGTGCGTAAATTTTTTTGCGCAGTGTATTTGAAAATAAAGAATCTCATGAATTAAGTTCTTGTCACTGTACTGATTTGTAAAAAAGTAGAATAGAGCTCGAGTAAAAATCTCTTCTTATCTAATCTTTCGTAGAAAGTTGAAGGCTGATTTTTGTAGATATATGAACTTCTAAATTCTAAATTCGTGATTCTGAAAATCTCAGGCTCATCAGAAACTCTGAAGATATGGACGAGGAATTGCCAATTTCTGCTCATGTTTTCGAATATCGTCGAAACAATAAAGCCAAATATCTGTTTTTTTCCAATTTCAATTCGAAATTAGACAGCATATTCTTTGTTGGGGCAAGTATAGCGGTCATGTTGTAGCTAAATAAAACACGACATTTTATAATCAATCGAATGCTGAAGTTTGTATTGAAGGCTTCATCATTCCATAAAAAATTGTGGATACCAAAAATTTATAGTGGTTGGGAAATTTCAGCTTTTCAATGGATCTATTGTACAACAAACTACTGTTTTTTCCACATCGGTGGATTGAGACAAAATAGCGCCTCAAGAGAATGAAAGACGAAGAAATGTCATTCTCAGATTTGCGAGTTTAATTACTTCAATTCATAAATGATGGGCAGCATATGATATACGGTGTCCCAAAGAAAACAACGTTTATGTCAAACTGCAGGCAAACTGAAAGATATCGTAGGAACCGCAAAAGACTTAAACTTTTATTAGAAGGAGAACACAATTGGATGCTGTCGTCAGCTGCTGAGAAAGCAACTCTCAAAAGGTGAACTTTGAATTGGCGAGATCACACAAATTCAATCTTGCACTTTTACCCACCTGAAAGTTCTTCAGGAATCTTCTCATCCTCGTAAAAGCTCAAACTTTGGGGTCGAGAATCGGTGAAATGAGAGTGCTTGTTGATATCCCTCTTCATCTCAGTCTCAATCAAAGACAGTATCTTGGAGTTGATTTGAGTCTCCCCGTCCACCGATATCTCCCTGCTAGGCATATGAACTTTACTGTTATTATAATCATTATAATCGTCCATCTGAAAACCTCTATTCGACTCGCCATCCTCAGAGTTATCGGTCCTGCTGAGACTCAAGTTGCTCTGGTTGTCCTTCTCGGAACTGGTATCGGACTTCAATATCTTATGCACCTGCACTACCGTCTCGTATTTGGACTCATCCTTCAGTTTGTGCCTCTTGGTGCGAGGCGATGGAGTTAATTTGGTACTCATTTCCCCATCAGTTATTGATCAGCTTAAGGAAGACTTCGTTTCTCTTCGAGAGGTCACATTTTCACATCTCACCACTGAGTCTCATCAGCACAATACGAACGCCAGCGATTCGCACATTTTTTCTGCATTTCCCTCATTTTCCCCGAAGGATTGATGCTATGACCTTTAGACGTTTTGTTTGTATTCTGAAGACCATCGCTGCGCATGAGCGGGGTGGAGGAAGAAAAGCACGTTGTGTGGGTGTGTGTGACGTCAAAGGGTAGCCATAGCAACTTTGTATTTGGAGCGAAAACTGTCTCATTCCTGGCAATATAAGGAAAGAAAAGTATGCACTTTTTGTCTACAACACGTGTTCAAAACACAAGAGTTGGTAGAAACCAAGATCAAACGTCTTTTGATCCTTTAGCCTTGTATAAAAAATGTTTGAGCCTCCTCCTGATTTAATATCGATTGATCAGAATGTACTGCACATAAACAGGAATTAATCCATCAATTCTCAATTGCAGTGGTAATTTCTTGTGACCTCATCGATGCATCATGTAGGCGTAAAAAACGAATCGATTTTCTACTTGACATTAAACGGGAAAACACCGCGAAAATGATTTTCATCTTGCGGATTAAAATAGTATACCTACGTTACATTATTTGCCAGGTGATGACATAATTGGTTATTCCGATAACAATAGGAACGTAAAGATATATGCGAAATAATTGTTGTGGTAAAACCGAATGCAAATAACTAATTTACATTGTGTGGCTCGGGAAGAAAAATGAATGGATAGTGATAATGCATGTTGATTTTGACGTTTATTCGATGTTATAAACGAGTTGTTTCACTTCGTAGATTAATCAATTGTAGGTTGAAGGGCAACTCCTGGAAGAAACTGCATTTTCATCCCTGTCCACTGTTGTTCTGTTATTATATGTATATCCGTCCTCTCCAATCGATAACCTTCCTATATTTCCACAAGATGGAGTTCTCTATAGTAGTTTTTTGTTTTGTTATATACTTGTTAGCACAGTCAATACGAACCTGGTAAAATAAGTTAACTGTTAGGTTGTGTTAAGTTCAGAAATATATTGTATCCATTGTCTCAAAATTTCCCCAAAAAAACTTCAAACAATGTTTTCTTAAATAAACAAAGCGGAGAAATGAGGATATTTTAATTTCATAGAAACGTCCAATTAAACTCATCCATCCGCTCCATAATCGTTCCGCAACCTCGCTATCCAATCGCTCCGAAGTTACGTGATCGGATGCGGCCAAGAGATTGACGTCAAAAAGAAAAAAACAGGTCCTCCGTGTCATGGGCTATTCGAATCATCCCCATGTATTTTATGCGATTTTTCACGGTTTTCGAGTTATGAATTTTTTTATGAACTTTGAGAATTTTCGACTTGACCGTCTTAAAAAAGATATTAAAAAAAGTACAAGACTTCTCTGTGAAATTCTTTTGTAACTTAATCTCCATGAATTTTACTTTTATACAAAAAATAATCAGATTCGTAACATTGATGAAAATTATGGAAATGTTGGTCTCAAGTGAAAAAGTTACGTGAATTGGATCATGATCTGAATTTTCGAATCAAAATTAAAAATGTAAAAAGGCTAATTCACGGTTTCTTAGTATGCTTAAAAACTGCGCTCAACATTCAGCTTTTAGAATCATTGATAAAAAGTGGTACTTAACACTCTACTTTTGCTAGAATTAGCCTTCAAAGTCATCGAGGTTGAAAAAATCAAAGAACTAGACATTTACTACAAAATTATTTTTTGCCATTTTAAGATTTTTCTGAACAAGTTATGATAGAAAATGCTGAAAATTAATGAAAATTAGCTTTAGATGTTGTTCAAGAAAAGTTCTAGATAAAAAAAAGAAAAAGGTATGGCAATTAATCACACACCATAATGTAAATAAAAAGAAATTCATTTATAAAATTTACAGTAGGTTTTCAAAGTGGCCACCTCCAGCCTCAAAACACATTCTACACCTTCTTAGAATTTTTTTTTAATCGCATAAAACCTGCCCTGTTCTTTCTTAGGACACGTTCGGCTTCTCTTAAATTCACCAAACGAAAAAATCGATGGGATTAAGGTCAGGTGAGCGTGGGGGCCCTTCATTACAAAAACGCGGTTATCTGCCGAATATTTATAAGACATTTCATCGTTTTCAAACATACAACGAACAGCGAGGATTTGGAACACATTGCCTAGGGAGGTGTTCCCCGAGGCATATAACCTCCAGAAATTCAAGAAGAACACCAATTCCCACCTGCTTGCCCTTGGTTCTCACGATGTTCTCTGAACATTACAGGATATTCCTTTTCGTGAAAATCACAACATAAAAAAAAAAAAAAAATGAAAAACCGATCGGGATTATTTAAATTTTCGTGAACAATTTTTGATTAACCACTTGAATGAACGATACCCGAACAGATGGATTGGACGCAGTCGACCAATCAAGGGGTCCCCAAGCTCACCTGACCTTAATCCCATCGATTTTTTTGTTTGGTAAATTTAAGAGAAGCCGAACGTATCCTAAGAAAGAACAGGGCAGGTTTTATGCGATTAAAAAAAAATTTCTAAGAAGCTGTAGAATGTGTATTTAGGCTGCAGGAGGTGGCCACTTTGAAAACCTACTGTAAATTTTATAAATGAATTTCTTTTTATTTACATTATGATGTGTGATTTATTGCCATACCTTTTTCTTTTATCTAGAACTTTTCTTGACCAACATCTAAAGCTAATTTTCATTAATTTTCAGCATTTTCTATCATAACTTGATCAGAAAAATCTTAAAATGGCAAAAAATAATTTTGTAGTCAATGTCTAGTTCTTCGATTTTTTCCACCTCGATGACTTTGAAGGCTAATTCTATAGCAAAAGTAGAGGGTTAAGTACCATTTTTTATCAATGATTCTAAAAGCTGACTGTTGAGCGCAGTTTTTAAGCATACTAAGAAACCATGAATTAGCCTTTTTACATTTTTAATTTTGATTCGAAAATTCAGATCATAATCTAATTCACCTAACTTTTTCACTCAAGACCAACATTTCCATAATTTTTATCAAAGTTACGAATCTGGTTATTTTAGGTATGTATAAAAGTAAAATTCATGGAGGTTAAGTTACAAAAGAATTTCACAGAGAAGTATTGTACTTTTTTTCAATATCTTTTTTAAGATGGTCAAGTCGAAAATTCTCAAAGTTCATAAAAAAATTCATAACTCGAAAACCGTGAAAAATCGCATGACATACATAGGGGTGATTCGAATAGCCCATGACACGGGGGATCTGTTTTTTTCTTTTTGACGTCATTCTCTTGGCCACCCTGTATAATCAATATAAAATACCGTGATGGGGTCCATGGAAGGATGCATAAATTAATAAAGAAAAGAAGACACGAATTTTAGGAATTTCTAGATCATTCTCATGAAGAAATAATATGACGATTAGGATACAATATTGTTGCGTCTCACTTCGCAACATCTGGACAAGATGAATTCCATCTTCTTTGTCCAAAAGAATTGAGCTGTCTCCTTTAAAAAAGGTTGTATAGATAAATTGATTTTAACCATATGGGATCGAATACTTTTGTACTGCAATATTTTGTTCCATATGCTTTGATTTAAAATACTTTCTTTTTTTAAGAACAACCTTTGGAGTTACGAAACATATATATTTTTCACAAAAGTGTTTATAATATTATAATTTATAATTTTCATGAAACATAATACTTTTTAAAAAACACAAAGTTGTGAATATTACTAACTAATACATAGAGAGATGAAGAGCATTAATTGAAATAGGTACAAGAACTAATGAAACCTCAAAAAATCACCAATACTTCCTCAAGGAATCAACAAGTTCGTTCGGGCTAGTATTAGGCCCAAACCTCTCCACAGGTTGCCCCTTTTTGTCAATAATAAACTTGGTGAAGTTCCACTTGATGAAATCTCCCAAAGTTCCCCCTTTATGCAATTTCAGATACTTCCACAAAGGGGACCCATCCTTTCCATTAACGTTGATCTTTTCGAAAACGTCAAAGGGCAACTTGTTCATCTTCACGTATTGCTTGATGCTCAACCGATCCCCTGGTTCAGTCCTTCCAAACTGGTTGCAAGGGAACGCCAGAATCCTCAGACCGTTGCTTTCTGCATACCTCTTGTGGAGCTGCTTCAGTTCTTCGATGTTGGTTTTGGTCAGCCCACACTCTGACGCGATGTTCACTATGATGCAAACGTTTCCCTCGTATTTTTCGAGGGATACAGGTTCACCATCAAGATCGTTGACGGTGAAATAATAGATGGATTTTGCTTCTTTGTAGTTCACTCCTGCCATTGTGTATGGATGAGAAAAGACTAGGGAAAATCGAATGGAAATGAATGAAAGGTTACCTGGTAACTGCAAAATTACAACTAGGTATCATCTATTATTCAGTTAATGTCGTCGAGCGATTAGATGAGCTGCATGAAATATTTATAGGATTTATTTAGAAAATCAATGGAGTACAGAGGTATTGCGACTCAAGAAATGAAAATTACACTTTTATGGAATTTATGGGGCGAATGGAATATTGCCTTGGGATTGGGAACAGCATTATCCAATGGACAGTGTGATTGAAAAGTATTTAAGTAAACGAGGTATAAACTTACATCGGTGTTTTTTCGAGAAATCCTGAAAAGGGACAACTTGCTTTTGAAAAAATAGATTGAGGAATCCATGCTGTACGTTTGGTTTAGGTTGCTTCTATGTCCTACCCCTTCAAACTTTTTCCCTCTTTGTGATACCTTAAAAAAAGGGAGCCAGTAGGAAATATCCATATCCGTATCAACAACAAAAAAATACATCAGTGGTGACCTCGTAACAACACTGTATTTTGAAATTGTCTAACTCTTCCCCATATAAACAGGGTGGTTCTATATGCATATTCGCAGCCCCTTCGCATAGACATTGAAAGCGTATATTTGAGTTTCTTCCTTTGCAGTTATGTACCTAAGTTTAGAACACTCTGTAGCAAATTCTAGGAAAATGTTTGCAAATAAACTGCTCCACATGAGTTAGGGATATTGACTTGAATTGTAAAAAAATATAGTTAAAATAAGATTTTTGTGATGAAAATTCATAATAATATGATTTCAAGTTGCAAATTCATTTTACCCTGTAGGTCTGCAGCGTATACAGGTTGGTTGAGAAAAATCGAGTAAAATAACGAAATTCTATTCCCAGAGAATTCAAGCATTTTAAGACTATCAATACAAGGAATTTGGTTCCATAAACGGGGCAGAAGCTCTCTCAGATCATTTAAGGATTCTGGGGTAAGTTGATGTTTATCTAATCTTCTTTGGAGAATATCCCATGCATGTTCTATGCAATTCAAATCTGGTGAGTGTGGAAGTATTATTAAATGTCGAATACCAAGCTCCTCGCGCGCATTCTCAACTATGGCTGCACGGTGCGGTCTGGCGTTATCGTCTAGAAATTGAAAAATTGCATCAAAAGCAGCGTGAAAATTTGGCACAACATTGTCAATGACATGCTCCCTATAGTGTAAGGCGGTCATATCCTCAGGACAAATGTGTAGATCTGTGCGCCTGTTGAAACATATCCCGGCCCATACCAAATGGGTTACAGTTCACTGCCACCTTAAGGTCTATTGTGCCCATATCATAACACTACCCCCTCGGAATGGATGGACTTCTTGGACATAGCGACGATTATGGGGTATGCGTGGGATTGTCCATACCCTTATTCTACGAGAATCTGAAAATATTCCACATCTGGATTCATCAGTGAAAAGGACACTACGCCATTGATCGTTCCAATTGATATGTTGCCTTGCCCATTTCAGTCTTTGATGCTTATGATCACTTGTTAATGGAACTCCTCTTAATGGACGTCTAGAACCTAGATTCACCTCTCTCAAACGTCGTCTGATGGTTTCGATGGAAACTTGGACCCCATCTGCATTTTGAAGAGTATTCCGTAGCATGCCACACGTAGATGTAGGGTTTCTTCTCGCCGAAACTGTGATGAAACGATCCTGAGCAGGTGTTTTTTTTTCGTCGCCCACCAAGCCTTGGTCATTCCAACACGGATTCCTTGGAGCCTTTCCGCTACAACAACCTGAGTTAGGCCACCCTGTAGCATTCCGAAAGCCCTATTAGCCTCAGCGTTTGTTAATTTACGTCTCGGCATTTTCAGAAAACTCGTTTCAAATCGAAGCTGTTGATAAACTGACTTCATTTCAAAATAAGAACATGAAGCATATGCAAAGAACCAAACTTCAGAAAAAAGGCGACCAGATTGACGAAATGTCTCATACTGATTTTTATTGGACCGATTCAAGTTGTTATTGAGTTTAAAATGATTTTACAGCGATTTTTTCGAACATACTTTTAAAAACGATTGAATACGATATCCCTAACTCTTGTGGAGCAGAATATACTATTGTTTCATTTGACCATTTGAGAGGCGAACAGTTTGGAATTATTTGAAATAATGCACATAAATTTTGAATGTCTCCAATAGATCTAAAAAAAAGTACGTGACAGCATATCTTTATCTCTTAAGAATGGCTCACAATATCCAATTGTTTCTGCAGATTTTATTGATAATTTGATCCATTTTTGAAGATGTCTGGACTGCCACAGTACAGTAATAATATTCATTGGAATTATAATGACAGTGAACTTAGGCTTTCAATTCGGATCAAAAATGTCTTAACAAGATGAAGTTATGGTTTGGGAGTAGTGATAGGTTCAATATAATGAAATCGAACGATTTTAAGGAGCTTCTTTCTATGAAGTCCCTACCATCTAGTCTTAGGGGAACGTAGCTATAAAGTCTTCATTTCTTAGTGCACCTCACACAAAATTTTATTGATTTAGTAAAGAACTTGTTTTTTCTTATTTTTTAATGATGTTGCAGTCGGTGTTTTGCTTTTTCTCTTTGAAAATTTGTGTATTCTCATTTTTCGCTAATGAAAGTTATGTTGTTTCGAATTATTTGGTAAAAACTGAAAATTGGAAGCACTCAATGTGTTTTTACTTCAATTGAAATAAGTAAATAAGAATACCCGGTAACCCCCGGTCCTCCTCAAAATGAGCTTACAATTTTGTCGAGTTACGTAAGCCAACTGCATTCTCATCGATTCTAAGAATCAACCAACAAGGGTAGTTACCAGGAAATTTGGAAAGACCAACAATTACCTGTTTCTCATTGTGAAAAAACAAGGAAACGGTTCCTTCTTCCTTCACAACAAAGATCAGGGCTTTACCGGCCAATCTCAAAATTGAGTAACCGCAAAATGACTAAGCAACGATAATTCTTAAGGCAAATTTCAATCCACTTTGTTGCATCAAACTCATAGCTTAAAAAACGACAGACTTGTCTTGAGATATCCACAGTTCGTAACAACAAATCTTTCACTTGTTGCTCGCGAGTCAAAGTAGGCCACGACTTTAGAAAGAGTTGTATCTGGTAACATTGAGTTGCTAACCGTGGTGCTGAGCGCTTCAATCGCCTCCATCTTCGAGCGTGTATTGAGGTGCAGAGATAATTTGCAAAAAGATAGATTTTTCGTTGTTCCGATTGTTCGAATGTGCCCAATTTGGTAGAGAAACATTTGTGAAGACTTTTGTGGCAAGAGATACACATTAAAGATGGTTATTTTGAGGAGAAATACGGACAGCGAAGAAACGGTGAGTGCGCATAACTTGCTTGACCGCTCTAACGCTTAAGACGATCCTCAAGAATTCTTAGGTCGTGTGCTTAAAAATCATATCTCTAACGTTCGAGGAAATTTCAGGAGAAATTATGGTTCCTTTATTCAGTATTTGATCAGTAGATCAAAATTCGTTTGGTTAATTCAACGGAATTTAGAATTAATTGGCTGAAAAGAACTTTTGTTCGATACTGTCTCTCCTGATTTTGTTAAAATTTCCAATTCTACTTTTTCCTACTCAGAATAATTGAAGAAAATACAAAAGGAAATTATTTTGAGTGAAACGTCATATGATTTCAATGCCAAATTATTGTTTTCGTAATATAAGGTGTACCTATGTCTATTCAAAATTCAAAGCGAAAGAATTCAGAGGGGGCAATATCTACAACATTTCAGTGGCAATTTTTCGTTTTTCTATATTATGCAGTTTTCGAGTTGCAAAATTCGAATTGATTTACTACTCCTTGTATCAATAAGGAATTGTGTGGCTTTTGAAGAGAAATTCTCATAGCTATGTTGGTCTAAAAATTACCCATTTTTTCCAAGTACCTAATATGCATAGAACATAATCTTTGGTTAATAATTTGATGGTCAATTACCTCGGATATAAACACAAAACCATGCATTGAAAAAGTTCAGCCAATAGAGATTGCCTACCTGTTGCTCTGGGTGCTCTCATAATTCAATTACATGTTGTCATTTTCCATCTGATATGATATGAATGAAGGGTAAAGTATAGAACTAGTTCCATGCTTGAATTTTTCCATAAAAAATTCCCTATATTTCTCCTGTAATTTATTTAGTACATCTCAAACTTCTGAAGAAGATATTTATTCGTAGTCTTCACGATTAATTTGGTATGATACATGGTATTTACACTGATAAATGTCTTTTTGTTTTCCTATTTTTCTTTTACATTTTCCTTGAAAATAAAAATTTGTGTGTTTTAGATATGCGTAAGTTATTGGGTGAAAAAACTGCAAATATGTTCCAAATTTAGATCAAAACTGTCAAATAGATTAGGAGAAAATTGACTATAACAGACAGAAGAAAATTGACCATGACAAAAAGAAGAAAATTGACTATGACAGACAGAAGAACAGACTGAGAGACAAACAGGTGAAAAGATGCACAGACAGACACACCTGTGATCCTACAATTGTTCGAATCTAAATCAGATGTATATGGAACCCTGAAAACGAAAAGAAAATCAAAAAGATTGAATATTCTACCCATCGTTTTTCTTTGGTGTGCCAATTCCACTTGGTATCAACTATTTTTCTGAATAACTATGATTGTCCTGATTAGCAATGAAAATGAAATGAAAATACTCCCTAACAGCCTACAATAACATGGATAAAGGACAAAAGGTCCATTTATAACTTTGTTCAAGCTCTTTAGATGGAAATCTTGATGAATTTACCAGAAACATCTCACAAAAATTCATTGATAATTATTAAGAAAAGCAAAAGTAATCTTTAACAACACATATCATATACTTGTAAACATATTTTTCGGTCATGAAAATGAAAAATGTCATTAAAAAATAAAGAATAATAACTAATAGTTATAATTTTATTCAGAATAATTGATACATTCAAATTGAAGTTCTCTCAGCTTTTTTTACCAATTATCTATCGGTAAATATTAGAAGAGGATCAATGAACAAGTTCATAAATTCATCAACTAATCAATAAAGATAATGAAAAAGATCAAAAATGTTTTCATGTTTTCACTCAATTATCTGCTCATATGTTGTATTCTCAAAGAAGGCATAATCTGTAGTCTCTTTTCATATGTTCAAAAAGAAAATTTAGTGCGAACTCAATTTAGTCCTTATCTTCTATCCTATCTTCCGTATCAAAAATTGGTATCATTGCCATGACTCTTTCCAAGTATCCATATGGATTTTGTTGGTGAGGTCACACTTATCTTTAGCCAAATCTTTCATAAACAAATTCTTCTGGTGTTAAGGTTGAGTAAATTCGATACTTTGAGAGTGAAGAATTCGAGAGATAGCTGCATTTTTCACTGAAATGAATAGGTTTCAAGGATTTCTTATAATGGAGATTATAAAACTATTCGATCGGGATGGAATTATGTATTCGGATGGAAAAGACGTTACCAGAACCACTCTAAATTCTAGCGAATTATTAAAAAAATCCCGATATTCCTGTAATAAAAGATATTTGACAGCTGCTGCTGAATTTTACTTCGACGACTGTAAAAATTCTTTTTCAATCGCATTCTTGAACTGCATGAACGAATGCTTTCAGAGACTTCATTTCATGTTACGAATTCGGTTAAAACGTTGAGTCTAATCTAACATACACTATGTTCTTTGCGATTTCAGAAAATCTGGATATTTCCTGCAATGGTGCAAAGAATACCGTAATAATTTCACTTTCTCCGAAAATTCTTCATTCGTTAGTCACCAGCTACTCTATTTGAGAAATCTCTACAGAGCTGTTTTAATATTCCTTCGAATCAGCGTTCTTGATGAACACACCTTTCAATGCTATTAAACGTTACAATTTGAAGCCTCCAAATTATTGAAATTTTGACTCATTCAAATACATCGGAAAATTAAATGACTCATATAATTGCATAGTAAAACTTTTCATTCATAACGTGAAAAAGGGAATTAACTGAAGGAGAAAGAAAGAGAAGGCAAAACACGAAACATTTCATTCATACTTCGCAATTTGCGAAAACAACATTTGTAACTTCAAATAATTGCACCCATTTCATTCACCATTTCGTTTCAGGTGACTAATCAATGGTAATTAATGAAAAGCAAGTTCAAGACCATTTTCCGATGTTCTTTCGATGTGTCATTCACATATATTTAGATCCTATGCTAGTTCAATTTCATTGCTTCCAGTGGTTTTTCTCAGAAAGCATCCTATGTTGAACTGAAATGTTTTTTGCGGTCTATTTGTATTAGGTATGTTTATTTCCATTGCTAAAGGTCAATTTTACTAATATCCATTCGCAGTGATATATTTTGTCCTCTCAGGAATTGGAATTATTGTTGAATTGATTTTATATTCTTCGAAAATTAAAATTGTTTGTGATATATTTAGTCCTCTCAGGGATTGGAATTATGTATAATTGTTCAATTGATTTTATATTTTTCGAAAATTGAATTTGTTTAGTTTCGTCCTCGGATTTTATAATTTTCCGCAAACACCAACGAAGACAATCATGAGCCAGAATCGAAAAAAGCATGTACAATTGTTAATTTGATATATTCGGGATTACCTTCAAGGTAAAATGTCATTATTGAATAAACCTCCATAATTTCGGAGTTAATAAAGGAATGCAACTTGGACTGCGTTATTCTTATTCGACACAAGTCATGGACACCATATAATTGACTTTCTCTTCTTCGTGGAAGAATGACGCACTTGCTACGTGTTACTAAGTCCGCAGGTATGTTTTCTGGTCCTTCATGTGGGATATTTCCAACAGCCGAATTATCGAATGATATAGAGTGAAAGTGATGGTAAATGATCATCTCTTTTTAAAGCCTCGCTTACCTAACACTAATGACACGAGAGAATGACACGAGAGTTACAGTTACAGCATTCAGGGTATCCCAGAGTTCAATATTTAGATCTGTAATGATATACATGGAAAAATTGAGAAGGTAATAAGTTCGGTACAGACTTCAATTCGTGTGGTACAAAGACAGTTAATTCGATCCATGCATGTGACACTACACAAGCAACATCGAGGAATTAAGTTCATTTTACGCATTTTTCTTGTTTTTCACAAGATACAATTCATATAATATAGTCCATTCCTCTCTCTAAGGGCCCAAATGTTTCAAAACATTTGTTGTTGATCAAAAACATTGTGGGTTAGTAAACGAGGGTATTATTTCATTGGGCCCAAAAGTCCATGATTGCGAATCAACCAAATTAATCTTTCAACTCATAGCACTTCTACCGAAAAAGTATTGGACTTCTTGGCAAATTCACAGAACCCCAGCTGGTTCATCGTTGAAACCATCAAGAATAGAAGACAATGCTGCTTCTTTGTCTTGAAAAATTCCGAACAATCGTGTACCCAGCCACTTAGCAGCATCGTCATCTCGAATAAATAATCAAGTCATCTAAAAAAAATCAGCATACATCTATGACGTAACAAATAGACTCTGGAGTTTCCCAGAACTCCAAACAGCGTGAACTATGATAGAAAAAAGGAGTTAAATTGCGAGATGACGTCACATCTTTGACAATGTGAGTTCGGATAGACCCATTCGTGATTTTCGTGGATCAAGGTGAACTCAAAAGAGACAAAGAGAGGGACTTGATACAATTCGGTGCTGGACTAGGATGGAAATAGGAAACTTAGTGAGATCTGTGAATTTAACCGGTGTACATCAGTTTTTGTGCGTGTAATTGCGTTCGTTTTGTGACAACGAAATGTTTGGTATGTGGAGAGTCTTCTTATTTTCGAGAAATATTTTGAAATTTAATTCTGATTTTGAATTCGTGGTAGCAGCTCTTTCCCACGAGTTTTAGTCGTCCTTCAAAGTTTCTTGACACTAGGTAGCATTAAAAATGGCGTCATTGACATTCTTCCTCGAATTCTTTCGATTTTCAACAGGATCAGGCATTAGGGATAATAAAATTGAAATCTCAATTCAAAGATTCCTCAGAAAAATTAAATTTCCATCTTGTGAAGCTCAGTTCTCGAATGAATAAGATTTTCAACCGTTTACTTGAGTTGGACAGTTTCTTCTTCTTTGAGGAAGAAGAAAATGTGGGAGTTCAGTGGTTCTTCGGGGAACTTTTAACTCCAATAACTCCAAAATTATGATATTCCCAGGTGCCCAATGAATAATAGATGTAGGTACAGAGTGAGTAAAAGTAATGCACGAAATTCATATCTTCGGTATTTACTATTTTGTGCATAACCGCTCCAACTTTTCATGTATAATTGAGAAGTTTTTCACTCATAGAGGGAGAGTGACAAACTACTCATTATACATAAGAAGTTACGTAATTTGAAATAAAAATTGATCTGGTCATACACAAAATAGTAAATGACGAAGATTTTAATTTTGTGCGTTGCTTCTTACTATATGTTTTATAATATGTTTGAGGTAAACAGAATGTATTTTTTTCTGATATCCATATATAGAATCAAATCGAATATTTATAGATCAAAAGGGTTTTCATTGCTATTTTCGTCGCAAACTTCCAGAAATAGAGAGAGTAATCTTTACACACTACCATAAGCGTTTTCCAAATAATTCTCTTATTTTCATAAGCGTGACGTTGGTAAACAGACAGAGTTGCTTGTTTTTCTTGAAAATATTTCTTCTAATTTTATCTAAGACTCGGTTAATTCATAATTTGTTGATCAGAGAAGCCCCAGAATCGATTAAGCCTTACTGAAAGTCACCTCTCAAGCAAATTTCACCTATATGAAATGAAGTGTATCCATATCGATAAAACACAGGTAATTCTTATTATATTCATTCTTAATTTCCGGATACAAATACTCACCACAATATTTAACAGCACATCGCAACAGATTTGAATTTATTGAACCAAGCTAAACTTACATGAAATTACCTGTAACACTTATTACAACATGAACTAATCTGTAAAGTCAAACAAGACTTAAGCCTCTTCAAAAATGAAAAGGAATTCAGCATCTATTTGGTGACGAAACTCAAAGGTGTGCGAAATTCTTTTATAAAACTGGTATAACATCAAATTATTGTTCCAAGCTTAAAATAATATTTTCTCTATTTCACTATCGTATGAGTGCATTACAGTTACAGTACTAAAAACAGTGCTGTAATGAACTCATTACAGCGCTGTTTTCAGTTATATTTTTCGTTTTGTGGTTGTCAGCACTGGCTTCCGATCCTATGAATTTTCAACTCACGTCAATTTGGAAATGTCAATTTCTTAACAGTCACCAACTGCCAAGATACAACACAAAAGTCACTAGGATGTATAATCTGAATTTTTCATTGAATTCCAACGAAATTTGACTGAAATAGAGGAAATATCGTCTAATACTCGTTGCAGAATGCAATTCCAACACTTATGCGTTCGAAAACTCGCTCCTTCGTCGCTCTATTTCGAATTTCGCATTCATATTGGAATAGGAGCCCATTCTGCAACTAGTTTTAGAATATACTATTAACTATGTACCTTATTTTTGATATAGTAAATGATCGTATTCTTTTATTCAATTGGAATTCTCAAGGATGAATATCGGGAGTTTTTTTCAGGGTAATAGAACTTTAAATTGAAATAAAACACATTCAAATAAAGATTGAAGCCAAATATTATTCACTGAGAGATAATTTTATGACATTTATGTTTTAATAGTATATTCTAAAACTAGTTGCAGAATGGGCTCTTATTCCAATACGAATACGAAATTCGAAAACGAGTGACGAAGGAGCGGGTTTTCGAACGCATGAGTGTTGGAATTGCATTCTGCAACGAGTATTAGACGATATTTTCTCTTATTTCAGTCAAATTTCGTGAAATACTGTTGAAATTCAAATGAAAAATTCAGATTATACATCCAAGTGACTTTTGTATTGTATCTTGGCAGTTGGTGACTGTTATGAAATTGACATTGTGTGGAAAATTGATAGGATCCGAAGCCAGTGCTGCCAACCACGAAACGAAAAATATAACTGAAAACAATGCTGTAATGAGTTCATTACAGCATCCTGTATTTTTTATTGAAAAATAATTTCCGGCAATTATCACCAGACCAATTTTGGACCACTTTTTCTAGTAATTCAGCCCCAGATGAAGAACATCTTAACACATATAGCACACTTTATTCGATAACTGATTTTTTTTATTTTTTACAGATGCCTCAAATAGTCCCTTCGGCTGGGTTCACCCCACCATGTGACTACAGCACATTCGCTGACAACTTCGACCTATCGTTGCTACCAGGAGGAGATCAACCCCTCTCCCCTTCAACGCTATTATACGCACAATCGCCACAGAACAAAAACCAGAAAAAACAAAGCGAATTCAGGGTCTATACAACATTTCACCAAGTTGATCCGGAACAAACCGAAGAAGCCAATTTCCGTCCAGATTTCAACAAACTACTAGAATCGGACACTGAAAGCACGAGTTCCAACCTGCCCCAGTCTCCCATCTCCAATATATACCTGGAAGTTCCCTCCAATAGCTTCCAACCAAACAGTCCGAACAGTGTGGGTTCACTATCTCCGTATTCATCTCACAGTTTATTGTCCCCCAATGATCAGTTTGGTTCTTACAGACAGTCTTTCGAAGCTAATTTCTACCCGAGTTCACCTGAACAATCTCTATATGCTCCGTCCCCATCTTCTGTTTACTCCAAATCTCCTAGAGAAGACTACCTCCAGAATCATTATATCAAAACCGAATCTATATCCCCAATTCCCCCATTCAGCACTTTCACAATCAAGGAGGAATCATTCCTGAATTCTTGTGGATTTTCTTCTCCGTCCAGTCCAGCAAACTCTTGTCACTCAGGCAATACGTCATTGAATCAAATAACGGATCAATCTGACGTCAGTGGTTTGCTGGAAACCCCATTTTTAAACAAACAAATCAAACAGGAAGAGAGCACAGTCGATTTCAGCAGTTTGCTGAACAACTTCCAAGACAATAGTCTTCTCAAGAGCTTCCTAGACGATTCGTTCAATCAAAAGAACAAGTCTAATCCACCGGTAGAGGAAGAACCGAAAGATCACAAGCTCTTGAGGGAAGCCCTGAGGGACACCAGCTATTTGAAGAAGTACAACAACGCCAGGCCCATAGAACTCGAACTGTTGGAGTCTTACATAAAAATGGAAGAGGATGAAACGTCTCCCCAAGATGAGCTGAACGAGCAGATTGCGAGGGAGAATATCGAGCCCGTTTTGAATATCGCCATCGAGCAAATGAAGAAGGAGGTTGACAAGACTTGTGCAACTCTTGGAATTTCAACTGGTAAGCGTTCTTGACTTCTTGCGCGGCGAGTGAAAGTTCAAGTGGGAATTTCCAGATTGTTTCCGAGAAATCGGTCATAAATTCGTTTGTCGGATTTACGTAATTTGATACAATTGAATTTGCACGAGGAATTATTGAAAAAGAAAATATTATAGAGGGTGTTCCTAAGCTGGAGGTACCAACGAAGAGGGGAGATTCCTTGCACCATTTCAAGAGAATAAAGTCCCATAAACATGGGACAGCAAACGTTTCGTTTTCGAGATACAGTGCTATTGAAACATTTCAAATTACTAAAAAACTTTTATCTTTCAATCACGGATATCCAGGTATAGTTTTTGGTTATGGAGTTCTAACTTCAGGATATCCTTCTGAATACAAGTTATGGAATTTTCTTGCACGCCTCCACTAGATGTGATCTAAAATCGAATATTAATAATACCAATAACATGATCCTTAATGTATTCATTCAGGTGATCTGGTACCCTAATGAATTAATAGATAAAAAAAAGGTATCGGATTCAGCTATTTAGAGCTACTCTCCTCTCCCTTGAAAACAGCAACCTTCAAATAGCTGAATAGATTACTACTAGTAGTAATAACCTGTCCACATTCACTCACGTATTTCTTTGAAAAATCCAACGAATACAATAACAACAATAGTGTTCAGGGATTGCAAATACACACGCGTATTGAATGGGTGTGGCGTTTTGTAAGATTGAATTGATATTATCACTTTGTTCGATGGGTTATTATTGTTGATATTATGAAATGGGTGGAGTGTTTGGTAACAACAAGCTTGTTACGGTTTCCTTGATTTTTATTTGCATAATATCGAAAAGGAATTTCCTATAAGCAGTACATTCTGGAGAACCCCCTTTTGTATTATTTTCCCATAGATAATATAATAATAATTACGAAAAAATGGGGATGACTCCTTCTTCCTTGTCCAAAAATAGGGTAGACTATAAACTTTTCTTTTTTGAGCCCCCCTGCTTAGTTACTTAGCCCTAAAGAAGGCGCCCGAAAAACAGTTTTTAATTTTTCTTAAAAACAAAAAACTGACAGGAATTGAATTAAGCATACATTTCATGCAACCGAGAAAACCCTCAAAAAAATTTTTGGTGATGTTCCTCTATGATTGTAAGGCGTCCCTTAACATTGTTCCGCAAGAATCTTTTTTCCATATTCATATTTACAAAAAAAAATCATTTTGGATAGCTTGGTTCATTCTCAAAAAAAAATGTCTTGTAGTTTCATGCTAAATTTAACTGTTTTTCAGAAAAAGATAATTTATAAACAAATAGTACGTCGTATAGGCTGGAATTGATTTCGACATTGAATATATCCATACAGAGTGTAACTGCCAAATGGAATAAATTCGATAACGAATAAATGAGGGGGTGTTAGGAAAAATGCTCGGACACTTCGATTTGTAATTTTAAATGCGCATATTTTTCAAGAAAATAATATTCTATAGGGTGTTCCATGCGACCGTGGCCAATACCAACTTTCTTATTTCAAATGCAACCCCCTGTATATTATTTATTTTTTGGATTTTTCAAAAAATTCTAGACATAATTCATGTACAATGTCCTATACCTATCTTCAACTTTTTCGGAAATATTAAGTGTTTTCAGATTTTTTACAAAAGTTAACATTTTAAATGAAAATTATTTTATTTCACGAATTCGATACATTACACTCAATACTTATTTCCCATTTACCTCTTGATATGAAGAAAGTAAGCAAAAACGCCTGAAATGTTGAGTAACGTTAGAAGACAATTCTACACCAGATTGGCATGTTGCCAAGACGTTCGCGGCGAGCATTTTGAACATTTTCTACATTCACATTAATGTTTTTTTTTAATTATTAAGAAATAATCAGTATAACTTATTAGGTTTTAAGTGTAATGTACCGAATTTGTGAAATAAAATAATTTTTATTTAAAACGTTGATTTTTGCAATAAATCTGAAAACACTTATTAATACTTCCGAAATAGTTAAAGATAGGTATAGGACATTGTGCATGAATTGTATCTAGAATTCTCTGAAGAATCCAAAAAATAAATAATATACAGGGGGTTGCATTTGAAATAAGAAAGTTGGTATTGGCCACGGTGACATGGAACACCCTATATAATATTATTTTCTTGAAAAATATGCGCATTTGAAATTACAAATCGACGTGTCCGAGCGTTTTTGCCAACACGCCCTCATTTATTCGTTATCGAATTTATTGCATTTTGCTGTTACACTTTGTATATTGAGAACTGCTATCAATATTGAATAAATGTAATAAAAATATCTACAATTTTTCTTCGTAATATATGAATATGGAAAGAAGTTTTTTGTGAAACAAGGTTTAGGGGTTACTTTTTCTACCCCTTGCAAACATAGAGGAACGCATCCAAAATTTTTTTGAGTGCCTTCTTACGCGTATAAAATGTCTGCCTAATTTAATTCTTTTCAGTTTTTGTTCTAAGAAAAAAAATTAAAAACTGTTTTTGAAAGACCCATATTTTTTGAAAAGGATCATAAAATCACCCCCCAAATTCTTTCGCAACCATTCATATACACCATGTGTATAGGGAGAACTAGAGAAATCTTAGCTGACCAAGGAATTCTGTCAGCTTGTCCAAAACAGAAGACCATTTCGACTAATTCTTTGAGGTTGAAATTCCTTATTGAAGATTTTTAGTCTCAGAGTGATTTGATTTTGTCAGCTCAGACGAAAATTTCTTGCAGATCCATCACATTGGAATGCAGCCAATGTCTTTTCATGGATCCAGTGGACATCTCGAGAATTCAACCTACCAGAACCTTCTGCCGATCAGTGGACCATCAGTGGAGTTGATCTTCTTGAACTCTCTGAAGATGGCTTTTTGCACCGATCCAATCAGGTAAATTTGCACATTCTACTCATTGAATAGCAATAGGTTTTTGGTGAGGTAATTTATTCAATAAACAGCTAATATCTTATTTCTGTCAGAATAGCTAGTTTGTGTCGGGATGATGACATTTCAAATCTGTTCAAGAAATAATTTCAGGATTTTGGGACTTTCTTCAATATTTCAGGGTACAAAAAATATCGACACGATATGTAAAATTTTCTTTTTTGTGCATCTTTGTTTAAAATTTTGTTGAATGATAAAATAAACTTGCTTTATAGGATAGTAACAGTAACAACTCAATATGAATCAAGAATCAAGCTGTATCTATCATAAGATAAGAACTTTCGAGGTTTTTTCGTGAAGCAAATTGATGATTGTTGTAAAATATCGCAGTTAGAAATTGATTTCTTCGATATTCTCGAGAATGTATCGGCGAATTTATTTTTCTTCTTTTTGTTGTCCTTTCCCGATAAAATTATCAGAATTGCCCAAGAAAATTGAGAAATGATGAATTATTTATGCTATACTGTTACTATGTAACTCATTACTACGAATTTCGCAAAAATTCCAGCTTTCATGGCGATAATTCGTCCATGAACTTTGCGATTGTTATCGTTATCGCCAAAAATCGAAAAAATAAGCGATTATGAACTTCGATACATTTTCAATCAATAATTTCCTTAATCGGGACTTTATCGCAGCATTTGTTTATAAATGGGACTAATGGTCATCTCAGGCCATTAGGTCGAAGTAAACAAGGTGTTCGAATCAAATATGTAATATTTTTTGCTCTTTTCAATAACTAGTAATCTCGAATAAACTGATATGCGAAGGCATCAAATAAGTGAGCTGACCGTTAGGTAGAGACTGCTTGTTTTCATACATGTCCAGATTGTCAATGATTAAATGAAGATTTACCGTTATGTTCACCTTCCCATGGGTATTGGCCCACATTTCAGCCGAATAAAAAAAGGCGTTGCAGACACAATAAAAGTAAAACTGACTTTTTTCATTGAAATTGCTCACATTTTCTCAACTTGAAAGACGATCTAGTTATCATAACTTCTAATGCTCATAACAAGAGTTATACAGCGTCATTAATCATAAAATGATCAGGAAGAATTCGGAATAACCAAACGAAATTATACAGGGTGTTTTTGAGCGTAAATATGTGACCGCGGACGCTTCGATCAACTGAGCAGCAAGACTGTTTTTAGATCGAGACTGGAATGGTTTTCCTCCTGAAATTGGGGGAGGTAATTTTTTAGTGGAATCGTAAATACACTGCGCAAAAAAATTAACCCACATTATGGAAATCTCAAATTTATTCTACAACTGAAGGTGTTCTCAATGATAATTATTTTTATCAGAATTATGCATGCATATGTTATCCACTTTCAACGTTTTTCTTCAATACAGATGTTTTCTCCCAGCAGAAATGAAAAAAGATGATATTATCAGATTTTGAATGTATTGGCTCCATTCTAAAATCAGTTGTTCTCGATCAATTCTAGTGAACAATAGTTTTTCTTTCGTTTGATTTTCCACACTCGATCGCTATGCAACGCGAAACACTCAATTTGACCCAAGAGGAATGTGCCCAAGCGGTAGTTTTGCGAGAAGATGGGTGGACATACACAAGAATTGCAGAAAGGTTTGGAGTTCCATACAAATGTGTCCAGAATGTTGCAGCGATTCAGGGAGACAGGTATGAATGTCCGAAGACCAGGACAGGGTAGACCACGGGTAACAACTGCCATTCAAGAACGTTACTTGAGAGTTTCTTCGTTGAGACAACGGTTTGCAACCGCTCGCCTCCTTCAAAATCAGCTTGAGCAAACTCATGAGGTGCAAATTAGCACTCAGACAATAGGAAATCGCCTCAGAGAATATGATTTGAGGCCTCGTGTCGCGGCAAGAGGCCCAGCTCTTACCCCAGCCCATCTAAGGGCGCGTTTGAATTTTGCGAGAGAGCATATCCATTGGGAAGAGGCCGATTGGGAAAGAGATCTCTTCACAGATGAGTCTAGATTCTGCCTCTACCATTGTGATCGACGTTCCCTTGTATACAGACGTCCACATGAAAGATATGCTCAGTGCAATTTCCTGAATACTACTGGTTTCGGTGGAGGATCGATTATGGTATGGGGTGAAATATCTTTGACTGCTCGCACAGACCTAGTGGTCGTTGATAATGGAGCTATGAATGCTGATAAGTATATAAGGAACATTCTTGAAGATAATGTAGTGCCATTTGCCCCATACATTGCTGAAAATTTCATTTTTATGGACGATAATGCCAGACCCCATCGTGCGCGCATCGTTCAGGAGTACCTTGAAGAGGTTGAAGTCTCTCGAATGGAATGGCCAGGAAGAAGTCCAGATCTCAAACCGATTGAGCAGGTTTGGGACACCTCAATAGAAGGCTGAGAAGTTCAGAAAATCATCCAGCTATACTCTTAATGACTTAGGAATCCAACTCGGTGAAATCTGGGAAGGATTAGATCAGAAAATTTTAAGATCACTCATTTTGAGTATGGACCGTCGTTGCCGAGCTGTAATTAACGCGGGGGGTGGAAATACCAAGTATTAAATCACTTATCAGCATTTCGGTATTTTGAAAATTGTTCATTTCTCTTCTTTCACATAAGATTCGGTGAAATCCTGAATTTTTCTTCCATTTAATGTGTCTTGTTTCGTTCAAAACCTTCCCGAGAGAACATAAAAATAAGTTATAAAGGCAATGTAGAGTTAACTTTCATTAAAATTCAGATTTTCAGAATGTGCGTTAATTTTTTTGCGCAGTGTACTTATATCAAAAATTCTTTCTGGCTCTGAGGAACGAAATCCCTGGTAAAATTAAGATACAATTTCTGCTATTTCAATTCTTCAATGTTTTACATCTACCTGGAAGACTTTGCAGAAAATCACTGAAATTAAGTGAGCAGTTCAAGTAATGACTGCAGTAAACTATTCATATACAGTTGCGTGGAGAAGTGGGTAGGGCACTTAATGAAATGAATATTTCATATCTCTAGCATTAGCGCTCCCATATTTAAAAGATTTTTCTCACAATCAAGAGCAATCTCAGTCAACCGCGAACAATTATCAGTTAATAGGAGTTTCATTGCTCATTTCGAGTTGAAAAATTACGACTCTATTGATGTTTAGTCAGATGCCGAGTGGAATAGTAGGTATGAAATGAATAACGAATAAATGTTAAAAAAATGATAAGATGTTCGTAACGAACAAACTTTTTAAGCTCATCTCCGTATGAGTGATGATATCATTAGTTTGTTTATACTAACGATGAAGAAAAGAATATGCTATTTCAAGAATGTAGAAGTGTTTACAATTGAGAATTCAATTCGTTTGAGGGAACGCTTGATTTGATTTATTCATAATTTCATTGTTTATTTGAACCGACTGAAAGATAGGAATTTCTTAATATATGTTTTAAAGGTCAGGATTTGCGATTTACTATAGAGTAGATCTCTTTCGGAGATTTCGAATTATTTTCAATAAACATCGAGTAGAACATTGGAAGCTGTCTCGAAATTTCCGACTATAATTGAAAATTTCTTCCCAATCACATCGTTTTTTCGCAATTGGATTTCTATAATTCGAAAGAATGAAAACATAATTTGAATGCCCTGTGTTTCGATGTTTGAAATAGCTTTTGTGTATCTATTGTTTCAAAAATCAAAATGGGAATATTGGTTTTATAACAATAGAAACCAATGTATGTATTTAATCATAATTTGCTAATGCAAAAAAGGATTCAAAATAACTCATTAAAAGTCGATGACGTCCAGTTTTCAGGCACTTAGTTCTCAAAAACTTCACTTTGAGATATGAATTTGTGTAGTGAAATGGTCTGTGCTAAAATTTGAAGGACACTTTGTAATTTCGTCTCTGTAAATTTTCAATTATTCAAACGATTTCAAATGCTCATAATTGTCGATATGTCGATTCTTTTGAAATTATACTAATTTAGAAAAATTAACTTTATTGATTGGTAGCGGCCTTGAGCAATGTCAGTCAACGTCCTTTATACAGTTAGCCGAGACCGAAACAAAGAAATCTTAACGTATCCATTTGCAAGTCGGGAGAAAGTCTTTCGAATTCGACCTACTTACTTACTAATTCAAACCACATGGAATGCGTTTCAATCTTCATTCGTCAATCAATTAAACAACAAACATATTATTTGCGACGCCATGCTTAATCCACTCCCGACTTGTAGAAACCGTTTTGCGAGAGTTTCTCGGAAAAATGCTGTTTTAGATCCCAGGGAAAGTGTAATGATATATTCGCACACGGTATTTGAATAATGCTTTTCCTTCCATAATTTCTCAATTACGGTCTCTGGCTTCTTTATTTATGTGGTTGACTTGATTTTTGATGCGTTAGAACCAGTTCATCCTATAAATTTTCACGTGCAGATTTTATATTCTCGGGTCCAGAACAGATCCTTGTGGTATTCCCAACTGACAGTGACGAAGTAAATCGATGTGCTCTCTTATATTTGATAACGATATTCAATTGGGGGAATTCAACAAGTCATTTTTTTCCAGGGTGGAATGATCCTTCATGCTCAATTAGAAATCTGGAAAGCAGCCAACTGTAGCAATGATTTAAATATGTCATGGCTTCCAGAAACTGCTTCTAGTAACGCTTCCAGTGGTGATGTGTCTGATGGTAAGTACCTAAAGAAATATATCCATTGTCTGAGTTTCAGAAGACACTAAAATAATTTTCTAAATAAAAATTGGAAAATTCTAACCATTTTTATTGTTGTGAAATGAAAAACAGTCCCTTTGACCGAAGATTCTTGAGGTGTGATATGTGGTTATATTTTAATGTATTCCCAACATTATTTCATTGTTTTTTCTTCATAACTTTCAGTAATTCGAACATACAGGTTTGGAATGATCTTTCGAGTACTGAGACTCCAAATCTCTAAGTTTCTCATAAATTTCAAGACCTGGCCCCTGGCCTATTACACGTTTCCGGATGAACGTTGTGTTTTTGGACACCCTATATTTTATATTTAAACTAATTTTTTGGAAGGAATATTCTCGATCATTCTCGAAGAACAAGAAATATGAGATGAACTTCGAACTGTTTCACTTCATATCGGATCAGTTAGTTCTTCCAACTTCCAACAAACAAACAAACAGTTAGAAATTCGTGTTCTTCTTTGAATATTCCCATTGGATATGTGAAAAATCACTGTATTCATGCTTCCCAGTGATTCCAGATACGGAAAAATTTGAATTCAAATTCAGCTGAATAACCATTTCGAGATTTTCATTTCTCCAATATAATCTTATCAGTTATGTTCGTGTTTTTCTGTTCGTTTGTGTTAATTAAATTTGCAATTTGTAATCGAGGAGATCTTGCTAAATTTGTCCTTTTATCTAAATTCGAGTTAGTGAAATTGAAGTGAACCAGGAAGATAATTCCGAATGTTGAACAAAAGCTATCTCTTCTTGATAACTTCTACGACGACTTCGAAATATCAGTAGTTGGCTTCAAGGTAAACCACATCGACTCGTGAACACCTATTATTATGAAGAAACAATAATTGTCGATTGTTTTATAGAAGAATTATCCAATGGGAAGCTGGTGACTTAAATGCTCACTGAAAATCAACCGATTTTGAAATCAATTCGTTGTTTTACTTTTACGTATAAGTTGTTAACGTCATAGTGCTTAGTTTTCCATATTTCTTAGACATGTTGAAAACGTTTGTCTAGAATATTATTCATTACAAAGAACCTTTAGCTCTGTTCTTGTTACCTAACCATTATTTTTCGGAATGCAGTTCATTAAATTACTTTCAGTTAAAAATATTATCAAATAGAATGGAGATTTTTCAATAACAAATATCAATTTGAATTCTGAATGCCATCCAGATCAAATAAGAATTTTTTGAAACATGATTCGTACATTATTGTGGAATGTTCAAGTTGATTATTTTATGTGGAAAGTTTATATAAATCAAAATCTCCTTGTTCTTCATTTTATATTCTTTTTAAGTTTCTTTGGTCATGAAGACTTCTTCATAAAATTATATATCACAAATTAATACGGAACATAAAAGTTTTTGTGGCAGGTGTAAACGGCATCGAGTGACCTAATATTGAGAAATTCAAGAAACTTTGTAAAAAATTGTTTTGAATAAAAAAATTTGTGATATTTCTTTTCATGCTAAAAACTATCTCGTCACATGATCATATGGACAACACTGGACTGGGTGAAAATGTTCTGTCTTCTGTATTAAGGACTGAACGAGAATGAATTCGCTATCACAAAAACGCTTATATCTTTTGAACCACTGGACCGATTTCGAAAATCAAACTCATTTTCGAATCATCTTTTAATTCTAATGAAAACTGTTTTTACAATAAAAAAACCAAAGTTAATTTTTACAAAATTCAAGGATTTTTCTGGAATTCTTCCCATCATGCTTCTTATAGTGTTCTCAGTCACTTTCTGGGATGCTGTCTTCCACTTTTACTTGAATTCCGCTAATGTTTTCGTTGATTTCTTAGTCTTCTTCAATTCTCTTTTTATACCAGGGCCCAATATCTTTCGATTAGCCTGAGTTCTGGGCAATTTAGTGGGTTTTGGCCTCTTTGGGGACAAAAGCCACCTCATTAGCTTCGTACCATTCCTTGGTGGCCTTGCTGTGGTGGCATGAAGCTAAATCTGGCCAAAAGATTGTTGACACATCGTGCTCACGTGAAAATGGTAAAAGTCGCTTCTTCAAGTATTCCTCGATGTATATCTTCGAATCAACAGAGCCTTGGCCAACGAAAAATTTGCTCCTTTTCCCACAAGTGCAAATTGCTTACCAAAACAGGAATTTTTTAGGAAACTTTGCTTCTTTCTTCACGCGAAATTGTTCGTTAACATTTCCACGAGAATTTGCAGTATAAAATTCCTGACCAGGAAGTTGCGAGAAATCAGCCAAGACATAGGTTTCGTCGTCCATCACGCAACAGGAAAAATTTTTCAAGAAATCTTTTTTTTATTTCTTTGCTCTTGATTTCGCTTCTTGATTCTTCACATCCTTCCTGTCTGGCACTTTATGCACTTTGTACGTTCTAAGCCCACAACTCGACTTGATTTTCTGAACGGTTGACTGCGAACAACCCACTATTTGGGCCACTTTCCGTCCTGAAAGGTTAGGATTCTTCTGGAAGAGGCTGATGGCTTTCTTCACTTTTTTTGGGCTATGAAACCCCTTTTTCCTCCCGGTTCCTTCCTTGCGGTTAATTGTAAGATCTTCGTTGAACCGCTTAACAACTCTTGATACCGTTTCCGGACGAACGCGAGCCTCTTTTGCGATTCTTTTGAAGCTCCATTTTTGATTATTTTGAAAAAGTTTCACTATAAATTCTCGTGTTTTCACTTCGCTTGACATTTTGCGATAGAGAATTGGAATATCTATGAAGTAAATGTTCCACATGTTTCTGACGTTCATAACAAAGCTAACTATGATCAAATATTGATTTTTTCTCAATTGGTTCAAGAGATATAGGCGTTTTTGTGATAGCGAATTTATTCTCGTTCAGTCCTTAATAGCGTATGTCAAATTTTGGGTTCATATCTCAAACCATTCACGAATAAGCGAGTTTTTTCTTGAAATAAAGCAAGTTAATTCAGACTTTGTGTGTTTTTGAGATAAATATTTTTCACGATGTTTTTTGCAGATGAAGATGAAGAGCCATCCATCCAATCAGACCCAAGCAAACCCTCCACTTCAAGAACTGGCACCCACATTCACCTGTGGCAGTTCTTGAAAGAACTCCTCCAGAATCCGCAAACCCATGGTTCCTGCATAAGATGGTTGGACCGCTCCAAGGGAATCTTCAAAATCGAAGACTCCGTCAAAGTGGCCCGCCTATGGGGCAGACGAAAAAACAGGCCCGCTATGAACTACGATAAGTTGAGTAGATCCATAAGACAATATTATAAAAAAGGCATAATGAAGAAAACTGAGAGATCTCAAAGGTTAGTTTATCAGTTCTGCCATCCGTACAATTCGTAAATTGAACAAGCGCTTGAAAATTTCCCAAAAATTGTAAATATAATATTTATTCGGGTTCTTCGGTAAGGTTTAGGTTATTGGGGTATAATCGCATTTTGAATTGACAAAATGCGAAAAATTCTCGTAGGGTATGACTGCGAGAATTCAACTGAAATTAAGCCAGTTAGGCTATTTCTTGATGTCGTTTTGGAAGGTAATTTCCTCTTTCGATTTTGTTATTCACCGACGAGTAGGACGAATTCAGAGTCAATGTAAACTGGACAAGATTCTTTTTGCTCGAGTATCACACTCTTGATGCAGAGATCCTTATCCTTTGAGGTTTATATTCCTGAAAAAATATCCGAAGTAGTTGGTGATTTTGGTCCCATATATCTATGATATATTACTCATGTAAGTTCTATGAACACATTTATGAGATGCAATAATTAGTTTTTAAGGTGAAATATTATGTTCAAGTTATGTATCGTGATATTGAATACTCTTATAAAGGACTCATATAATTCTCTGAATAAATATTTGGATAAATGTTCAACATATACTCCATTCACAATTATAAAATCACAGCTCTGGCCTTGGAAATTTGACACATTCCACTCTGTATCGAAGTTATGACGTTTTTCAAAATATTTTTATGTTCCAAGTCAACACTATGTTGCCCTTTCTACATTCTTAGCGTATTTCTCAGAATGTGAATGAATTGGAAAAGATGTGATGGACGAAAATAATTAACGTTTATATGAATTGATAGAAAGGATTCCTTTTCTAGTTATTTGCATGAAAAGTACAAGAGATCACTGTTGAAATATATTATTTTTCGCCATGGAAAAAAATTACATTGCTTTCACATAATTTTCATATGCATGCTTGTGAAGACTTGATGTTTATTATCCTCTTGAACTGAAAGTTCAAGACTTGACGACATTTTATTTATTTGATCTTATGAACAAGGAGTAAAATATTCTGATTGTATAGTAATTTATTGGATTAAAAAATATTCATACATTACTACCACAGTAGGTTTGTACAAATAAAATGGAATAGCTTAAACATATGCTTCACATTATCATTCACCTGTTCTAAAATAAGACACAAACTCCCGGAATATGGAAAAAAACCGATGTATTCTGGTTCAATATAGCCTTTTTCTACTTTCGGCAAAGGAATGAAAGCTCCAGTGACACATTTCAATTCTACCTGAACCATATTTTCCGGTCGCTTCCGTTAGAAGATCGTATGAGGAAGCCTTTCTTGTCCATTTACACATTCCAAATAAATTTTGAGCACCAAAATCGATACCGAAACTAACCAAACTTCTGGGGGACCGGAATTTCGTTTGAAGTCTTTCAAAACGGCCAGATACCTAAAAAAACTTCGTTATCAAGTGTAAAAAGGTCGATTAGTACTTACTTTCGCTTTATTTATGCTTATAAATCGATTTTTGGTCCAATTCAAATTTGCCGTTCGTACTCACGCCAAAACTCGTGAAAGGAAAAAATGACACTTGCACGAAACTTCTTCTGGACGCCGAAGAACGGAAAAATAGGCGATTTCCTATCGATATTTCTCCCCAAAATCGCCGATCGATACGAACTAACAAAATGTGGAAAATCTTTGATACTTTTACTTTGATGTAAACAGAAAAACTGGCATCGTCGTTTTGTCATAAACGATATTCTATGTACGCGCACAGATTTTTCATCAGGTGCACCAATTCCTGAAAACGAAACCATGGCCAGAGTTGTGATTTTATAATTGTGAATGGAGTATATATGGACTTATGGACATGGTTCTTCGAAACTGCCTCCATATTTTTTATGTTTTGTAAATACCACACGTTTATCTTATCTAATATAGACTGCAGGCTTTCGTTTTTGTAATAATCAAAAGTCAGCATGTAAGGATGATTATTCATTAATACTCAGCTTTAATTTATACTCATAACGTATTTTTAACGAATTCCATTATAAGTTTGAAGAATTCAATGATATTAGTAGTGATAAGCAAATATTCGAAAATGATAATTGTTAATCATGTTGTATATAAAGAAATGATAAAATTCTTAGTAAAATTGTGATATTTTGTACAAAATCAAAATCCTAAGAATATATCCGTCGTTTTCCAAATGTATTTAATATTTAAATAAATTCGATTTTTCCCAAATTCGTTTTTTTCTGGCCAACTCACCTCCATAATAAATCATGGTTCATAAATTATTTATATCTCTTTTACACGTGGTTGACCTAATCCTCACGAACAAGACGTTGGGAGTCAACGTTTATGGTTTCGGTGCAATAAGAAATAAGAAGGAGAAGCTTCAAGGCTGACATATAGCGTAAAAAATACCGGAAAATGTGCTGGAGCCAGGTTGGATATGTAAAAGCAGATCAACCGCAGATTTAATGAGCCTTCACGTTGGACAAGGTCGACTACATTCTAAAAATCGTGTTGGGATAGCTGGAACAGGTCCGCATTATGGTTTTGTTCTGCTCGATATTGAGAAACGTGATGATGCAATTAAGTATTTGCGTTCGAATTTCGAAATTACGATTTCTGGATTATCCTTTACATATACAGAGTGGTGCAAGAAATCTGTGGAAGATGTCAGTCCTTTGACAGAACTAATAAAGCTTTTATCGATAAGTTTTCCCCATATGATTTCAGATTTGAGGAGTTTTGATGATGTACTGTTCGAATTATTCAATAAACAATTGAAAGGGAACAAAAATACTGTTTCCTTCACTTAAAATGTGAAGGTATGTAGGAATGTAGGTTTGTTTTAATGAACTTCGCGAGATAGAAAACGTCTGTCCGCCGAACAAATGAATTGATCTTTTACCGTCTTGAAGATCTAATTCCGTCTCTAATGGCAATAACTACCCCCGTCTTAATTTTCTACCGACTTCCCGACTAACTATATCAACTCTGTCCGACGGCACCGATTATCCATTCGAAAAGTGCCTTTCATTTTTCCAAGTTCACGGCCTCAATTTTCCACCTGAAAGCTTGAGTTTTTTTTTTATTCTCCTGGAATTTCAGACAGTTCTCTGCGATTTCACACTTTCTGGAAGTTTTTTCAGTATTTCCATCATTTTTTGCATTAATTAAGCGCCTATCCAAACGGAATTTTTTTTTAAATATAGAAAATTGATTTGTCAAGGGCATTCCAATGAATATTCAAAAAAAATTGATGAACAACCGCCGAAAAACGATTATGAAGTCAATTTTCATAGACTCTCAAATTCAACCCGATTTTTTCCTGCGAAAAAATAATTTTTTCGAAGGAAAGAAATTGGAGTGCCCTCAAGACATCCTTCAACTTCAATTTAAAGAAAAAATCAAGCTTTTAGGTGAAAAATCGAGTGCGTAAAGTTGGAAAAATGAATGGCACTTTTTGAATTTGGAATCAGTGCCGTAGCCGATTTTTTCATGCGAAAAAATAATTTTATCAAAGAGAAGAAATTGGAGCGCCCTCAAGACATCCTTCAACTTCAATTTAAAAAAAAAATCAAGCTTTTAGGTGAAAAAGTGAGGGCATGAACTTGAAAAAATGAAAGGCTCTTTGAATAGAGAATCGGCCAGAGTATAACGGCCCTTTAACCTTTAATTCTCGGTTCCGCCCCCAATTTGCATTTGAGGAAAAGGTGTTACTTCTTGTACGACCTAAGCCAATGAAATAAGCAAGTGCCAAGTGCATCTTCAAGCGTCATATTTATCATAATTATCCTAGCCTCCTAGGTGATTTCGGGCCACCAGGGATGATAAGCTACCAAGATACAGTTTCGTCTAAATTGGTCCATTTCATCTCATATTGCACTCCCTTTCAACTAAAGGATGAAGGTTTCACATTCAGGACTCGAAAGCTGACACATGGAAGTCATCAGAAGTGTCACGCTAATCTTGAGCACAATATAAAGCGTCGTACACATGAAATTCAGAAACATGAGAGAAATTCAACAATTCCTACGTTTTTTCCTTTGGTTTTCATGATGCTCCCTGAACTGAACATATTCCTCTCGTGGGAACCAGAGCATAAATAACATGGAGCACTGTGAACAAACAAAGGGCAACTATGTATGTATATTAGGGCAGCAATGGAACTCATTTGAGGTGTACTTTTTATTTAAATTTCAATTACAACACTTTACATACTACAATAACAATTTTTACAAAATTCACTAACGGTCTATCAAATATGTATCAACATAATATACAGAAGTAAGTAAAAAACGAGTATTAGTTCAGCTGGTATCGTTTCTCAATCGATCTGAGTCATCTCAAAATGAAAAATGAGCAAATATATTTTAAATCTACACACCCAATTATTAAAATATAAAATTCATCCCCTACGACTAATAACACTCAAACTTAGATACTTTGTATCTTCAACATTCGTCGCACATATAATAATCAGTCATTTCATTTATTCTATAGAATACCGCATATATCCAAGATAAAATGAGAATATCGTATTCTCGAAATTGACTCATCTACAAATAGTTACAAAATCTTAGGGGTAAAATAAATAAGACTTAGCTACATAATATAGCACTTTCTATTCGCCATTTATAACGTTGGCTGAGGAACCTCTAGCTACACTTCCTGCAATCCTTGATCCTGAGCCCATTATGGTTTGGAAGGAACTTGCAGCATTCTGAAATACAATAAATGAGTTAAAATCTACGAATTGAAAGATTTTCTACTGTGAAGAGTTGTAGTAAGATCTAGATGTATGAGAAGGGAATATTATTCGTTTGCTTAGTTGGTTTTCAGATAGAAGAAATTACACAAGGGCATATTGTTAGTCTATTCATTCAGTAGAAAACAAAATTACGCAAGTCAGTCGGAAAAGTCTAATATCCACTTTGCAGACAACTACATTGAAGCATAACTCATCTGATGCCATATTTCTGGAAAAAGTCTCTTTCTAGTGTAACTTGGTTTATGTTCCATTCTTATAACTTCAAGTTTTCAATCATTTAGGCTTCATAGTTTCATAGTAACATTTTCCAACGTTCTTGCCTACTTTGATATTAGTTCAATGCTTCATAGAAGGTTAATACGGTGATGAGGAAAATAATGGTAATGATTTCATGATTCCATGGTTCCAATGCATCCTTTTATGATTCACCATGAAGAATAGACGAAGACAATGTCAAACTGATAATGTATACTGAAAAGAAGCTGAAAGGGTTAACATATTGCAGGCTTCGCAGCCTTCGCTAATAGTAGCCAATCTGTTACGGTCTATGAGCGAAGCTGAGGCGAAACTTTAACCCCATCCTAATACACTGTGTATAGCAACATGCTACAGAATCAGACGATGGTGTTCTATCATACGAACTGGATTATTAAGAAGAAGTGACGGAGATGTTATCCAGTAAATGGAGTAAATGGAGTATGATTTTTAAGGAGAATTCTGTAGTTCCATGAGTTATAAGTTTGAGATGATGTTAAGACACGATGATGCTGAAGAGATGAAGATACCAGTTATCAGTTTACCCATTGTAGCCTATAAGGTCTAGGAGTAGTCCTCATCAATAGAGGTAGCGTCGCTATAAGAAGGGATTGAACTACTTCCTGCTATGTTCGCCAAAGATCCACCTGATAACGATCTGGCTAAATTTTTCACAGCATCCTAAAAAAAATCAGTCGAACATATTAGGGAAATGCAGTTGGTATTGGCTCCATTTGCTGAAATATGGGTATTCATCCCAACAATTATATCATAAGGAATTCCTATCTGCAAGTACTATTAAAAATTATAGGGAAGAATGTAATACCTGGAATGCTGATCCCAGGAAACCAGAAATAGCCCTGGTCACGTTAACTGCAGCAGTTAACAGTCTACCCCTAACCATAGAACCTGCATCATCAGATACTCCAGTGACTGGTCTCAATCTCACTGGAGGAATAGTCACCCTTCCTTTCGTAGTAGGAGCTACGATTTCTCCGTCCTCTTCATAGATGTCATTACTAACTGGTATTGGAGCAGCTGTTGACGTTCTCACAGCTCGAGCTCCTGATTTTCTTCTTCTTGTTGTCGTTTCAACAGGAATTTCAGTGGTTGTCACCTTATTTCTCTGGGAAATAGCCCTTGTAACAGGTCTTGTTGTTTCTCTTTCAGACACCCCGCTGGAACCTGGCATGAAAACCTGTACGTTCTCCTTGTTCAAGCTCTGCAAGCTCTTGAAAGGCGTCAAATCTAAATTCTTAGCAGCTGATGGATCTTTCTGAATGGCTTCAAGCTGTTTAATGAGTTTCTGTATATCGTCTTGAGACAACGAATTTGGATTCTTCGTTTTTGGTGGCGGTGATACAACTGGTGTTATGTGAGTAGGTTCATTAGTGAGAATGTCCTCATCCACGACTTTTGTTTTCGGTTTTTTCGTTGTCGTTTTAGGTTTTCTTGAAGGTGCTTTAGTGGGTGGTGGAGCGAATGCGTCCAGAAGCCAATTGAGTCGTTGTAATAGTGGTCCTCTTGTAGGTTGTGTGGTTGTTTTTGGCTTTCTTGTGGTTCTTGCAGTTTTTTTCGTGGTTGGTTTGACAGTAACCTCGTTGGTTTGAGTGAAAAATCCCTGAAATCATAATTTTTGATCAGAAACCTAAACAAAAACATGGGTGTTGGTCACCAAATCCGCCATAGATAGAAACCTTCTTATGGAGAATATATTGAATATTGGATTAATGTAATTTCTTCAGGTTTGAACTCAATCTCTCAAAATGAAGCCCTTACCGACTGTTCCAGATGATCCGCCAATTGTTTTGGAGTACTTGGACCAATTCCCCTCTCTTTCAGTAGAGCAGCAAGAATAGCATCATTGGATGTACCATAGGTGGTTTCTTTTTTTGGAGAAGGTGTCACTCCATTCATATTCAACAATCTGATCAAACTTTCAATTTGTTTCATTCTTTCTTTTTCGGCCTCATCTTCTGATTTTGACTTCGATGTTGTTGCTGCTTCTGTTGTCGTTGTTGTTGTTCTAATAGTAGTAGTAGTGGTGGTTGGTTTTGGAGTTTGGGATTTAACTCTTCTACCATCTCTTTCTTTTGCTAATGAAATGATCTGAAATAAATAGTACACTCTTCTGTTAGTACCTATTCCAAAGGAAAACTGATGTATTGGATCTCATTTTTGATTTTACTCACCCTATTTGCAAGATTGCCAGATGTTAGTCCATTACCGAAGTTGTTCAAATTCTAGAAAAACAATATTCAAAACATGGTTTACATGGATTACACTCAATAGGATGAAATGAAGTTTGTTTGTAACTTACGAAGTTAGTCAACAGAGATAACTGTTTCAATATAGCAGCCTGTTCTTGTTCCAAACGTCGTATAGCCTCCAAGTCTTTCTTCTGCTGTTCTGTCAACTTCCTTTTAGGCTTTATGCTGTCTATCGGTTTTTTCAGTAGTTCCTCCAAACTTTCAGTAGTGGTGCCAACATTATCTGTAGTTGTGCTAACTTTCTCCGTAGTTGTCGTTCTTTGAGTAGTCGTTGATGCTTGGGTTGTTGCTGTTGTTTTGATTGTGGAACCATCTACATTATTAGTTCTCCTCGATCTTTCAGTACTCAAAAATGATAAAAGAGGAAAGTCGCTTGGGTTAAAGTACGGAAAGACTGTGGTGGATAGTCCCTTTCCAGTTCTCACTGCTGGTTTACTAGTGAAAGCTGGAGGAGTTGAAGAATCTTCCTCGGTTCTCATCACAACCTCAGCAGGGGTTGTTATGGTGGTTTTAGGAACTACAGTAGTAGTTGACGGAGGTAAAGTAGTTGTTGGTAGCATTGTAGTAGTTGTTGCTCTCATGGTTGTAGTGACTCTTGTGGTGGTTGGTACTGTTGTAGTGGTAGGAACAGTGGTTGTTGTTGGAACAGTGGTTGTCACTGTATTTGTCGACAAAGGAGCACGATAGGTGGAGGAAAATCTGAAAGGAGTTTGAGTTGTTGGTGCAACTGGAAGCCTTGTTGTTCCAAATGACTGAAGGGTTGTGATGAGTGTACTCAAAAAAGACGGCGTGGTAGTACTCGGGAAAACATTCAAGGGTGCAATAGTCACGGTGTTTGTTGTTGGAGGGACTGTTGTCGTTGAACTTTTGATTGCGTTGTCATCAATCTAAAAAAGAACTCTATTATAGTTTTCGAACGAGATTTTTAGGGTAGGAAGAATGATCAACTCATAACTGGAGAGGATTTTCACAGAGTTTTGGAGAAGTTATATCATTGTAAAAGATCAGCTAAGGGTTGACTAAATTCCTGAACCACAACCATCACTATATATTTTTTCTTTTGATGGTTTTCTCCCAAACATCTTTGAAAATAGCATTTCCTTTCAAGAGTCTTCACCATCGACTTGATTATTCTCCCACTACCCTTATTTACTTTCTAAAACCGATGAGAAACCTTGCCTTGTTGTCAACCTCGATAATTTTGTTGTCTTCCAACGTTTCCAAAGGTTTAACTTTTTTCAGTTGTGATAAAAGTTGCTCCAAACTGATTATCTCTGTAGTCAGCTGTTGGAAATTCAGTGTAAAGTTACTGCTAAGTGTTAATGGATCGACAAATGAAACTGTATCTTTTTCTCCAACGGTTCGAGACAATCAAGGCTTGGACATTATTAAGGACCAAAGATGGGTTTACTAACATCTTGTGACTGATGATATTCAAACCGAATTCTTACCTTTGTTGTCGAATCCTGGCTAGATGGATTATTTACAAGGCTATTAAATGCTTGGACGGTTTTTCCGTTAAGCAATTCCGATATTGAAGGCAAAGTGACGGAGGGAACAGGTGTAGAGCTGCTAATTGTATTGTCAGGAATGACAGTATTAGAAGAAGACGATTCTTCTCTAGTTACAGATTCAACAGTCGTTGAATCAATCATTCCTGTCATCCCCGTGGTGGTTGGTGTATTTGTGGTGGAATTCAAACTATTTACAGAACTTGAGAGGGTTGTGCTCACCTATAAGTGAATAGTTGGATAAGCAAAGATTGATCTTAGCTAGAGATCAACTGGTGTTAGTCGCTTAGTGTGAGAATTACAGCAAATCGGAGTATGACTATTCACTTGGAATACCTCAGATTTTTTTTAATGAAACAGATCAAGGTCCGAAGGTCCATGGTTCTCAAGTGCGAGAGCAGAAGAAAACAAAAGATTATAAATTTCAGGATATTTCACTAAAAAAACTGTTTTGAGATTGACATAAAGCTCAGTATTCAAACATGAAACCAATGGCATCACTCCCTGCACGATTCCTGTTAATATTTTCATTTGGAAAGGGGTTTCGGATATCCTACTTATGATTCTCTCGAATTTCTTCACGTTTAGTCTTTAGCATTTGAATCCGATTTGCTGTTCACCTGCTCCTTTCAATTTGGGATAGCTTAAGCTGACGAAAATTCGTTATTCATTATTCACATACATAAATGCATCGAAAACTCTAAAAACACTTTCAAAAGGAGCAAGATAAATAAAATGGAAAAGCAGTGAACCAAAACCCGAAGTTATCAACAGTAAAAATACCATTTCAATTTTTGGGTTATCCATGTCGTTGCCCTGCTCTGGTGTTACTTGGTTACTTGTTATATCTGGTAAAGGTGGAGGATTGGCCCTAGTATCAAAACCGCTTACCCTTATTACAGGTTCCATTGGAATAAGGGTACCATTAGGGTACTTTCGAATTACAGTATTATTAGGATAGACTCCAACTATCACAAATGGTGTTTCTTTAGTAAAGGCTCTGGGTCTTTTTCTAAGGATCGTATTATTCGGTAATACTGCAAATATGAAGTAGTCTGGGCCCATAGATGAAGTATCGATGTTGTTCGATACTTCTTCCCCTACATTCTGAAGTAACTTTCCCCTGCGTTCAGAACCAGGTGTAGTACCGTTGGTGAGAGAAGGTGAAGTGGTAGAAGGTGATGTGTTAGAAGTATTAACAGACATTTCAGTGGTTACGGCCGAAAGAGTTGTTGAATTGTCTTCAGTCAATGTGGTGGAGTCAGTTTTGGTAATGATAGCATTGGTCGTTGGTACAGTATTTATTGGTGTACTCGTAAATCTCTCTTGAGTCGTGAAAGTGTTCGTTTCAATTGGAGATGAAGTTGTTTTTTCAGTAGACGAAATTGCATTTTGTCTTATATTCATGGCTTTCTCATCAATTGAATAAGTAGTCTTTCCAGTAGTCAAGAAACCATCAGGTGTTTTTCCAGGAATTGATATCGTACTAGTCAAAAAGTCATCAGGGGTGATAGCATTTGATAATAGATCATTTGCTGAGAATATAGACACGCTGTCAGGACTTACTTCAAATCTAGAGAAAGTGGGAGATGTTGAGAAGTACGGAAAGTTACTTTCTGTACTCGATGTCCCAACATTACCTTCTGAAGCGTCAGTATTTCCCAAAGTTGTAATTTCCATTACAACTGGAATAGTAGACGATTCAGTAGATGTAACATCTGTTGGTACTTCAGAATTAGACATAGTACTCATGGTACGACCATCACTTGTGGTCGAAATCATGGTAGTAGTAGACGGTAAAGAAGGAATCGTTTTTGCTGACATGGTTGTCGTAGATGGTGGACTGGTAGACGGAGGAATAGTAGATGGGGGACTGGTAGATGAAGGACTAGTAGATGGAGGACTAGTAGATAGAGGAGTGGTATTTAGAGGAGTAGTAGATGGAGGAGTAGTAGATGGAGGAGTGCTAGATGGTGGAGTAGTAGAAGGAGAAGTAGTAGATAGAGTAGTGGTAGATAGAGGACTAGTAGGTGGAGAATTGGTGGGTGGTCGGATAGTAGTTGTGGCAGGGGTGAAAAGGGACTTTGCTGTCGGTGGTGATATTCTCTCTTGAGGTGGGAATGTGGTAGAGACACCATTAAGAGCAAGAAGACTTTTGATGTTCATTATAATGGGATGAATCCTCGGAGTAGTGGAATATAGTATATTATCCTCTATATACTGTGGGGATGTGGATAAGCCCAAGGATATAGATAAAGGTGCATCAGTATTTGTAGATGAAACTGTGGTCGTAGTTGTCGAAGTGGTAGAAGATATAGTGGTGGTTGATGTTGGTACATCAGTAGTTACACTTTGTGTCATATTGTCTTCGGGTATTGAATCAGTGCTTGAAGGAGATGTAAATGGTTCAGGGGAAGGCACAGTGAAAGTCATAAGTTTTTCCGTAGTAGGATCTCCACCACTTATAGGTTTTAAGGTACCTGAAGGAGTAACCGAAGGTGTTGCATAGAGAAAGTTAGAAAGTTTCGGAGTCACATAAACCAATTTAGTCGATTCAGGCAATTTAGTAGAGTCAGGATGTTGAGTAGTTAAGGAATTCAGAATGTCCAATAGTTTGCCTATCGTTCTCTTCTGTAGCACTTGTTCGTCCGATATGGTATCGAGTACCACTAGTGGATTGATGGTAGTGCTATGTGCCAGTGTGGAAGAAAAAGATGCAGTTTCTAATTCTAATTTGCTAGGTGTGGTAGTTCTAACGCTGAGTGTGTTAAAATTGGTACCTACTTGTTTCGGATTGTCTGTCGTTACGACTGTAGTAGTTTCAGTGGTTGTGGCAGCCTGAATGGCAGAGAGAGAATCTAATATTCTTTGTATAATTGTGGTTGGTTTTTCGCTGGTTGCAGCGTCTCTCTTATTAGATTTTAGTTTTTGTTGAGTCGAGTCGTCAGTTTTGGAATATTTTTCCAAATTTTTCTTAGGTGCCAGACTAAGAATGGCAGAGCTTTTGGTAGGCTCAGGTGTAGACGGAGCATTAAAATTAATAATTGTTGGCTCCGTTGTGATGTTTATTCCAGTGATTGAGTTTATTATTCTCTCGATGATAGACACAGGTTTCTCTGTGGTTTGGATGGTCTTTTGTTGATTGGCGTCCTTGGAAGAACGAAATAAGAGTATTACTTTATAGTATCTTCACAGAAACCTGAATAACAATATCTCACATGGTTGGATGTGTTAATATTGTCATCAAGATTTGAATGAAATGTGATATTATGTGTTGTGATGAGCTTTTACTACGGATATTATTCAAGTGTATTTACCAAAGAGTTTGAATTATCATCAGAAGCTTGATAATCTCCTTTTATCAAGTTAGCAGACGAAATGCTTCTACTTGGAACGTCGAATGTTATATATTCTATTCCTAGCTCAGGATCTGCCTTTGGTTTCACCTAAAATTTGTCAGGAATATGTAGCTATATAGCTTCACATGTCGTGTTGTATGTCTTGAGGTGGTGAAAAATGAGAAGGAAATGAAATAATGAAAAGGAAGAAAGGAAAGTGTTTCGGAAACATTAGCAATTAAATGTGCTTCGAAATATGTTTAGAAGTTTTATTACAAAATTAAAAAATCTGTTCATACAAAAATAAAATGGTACACCTCTTTATCTAGAATATTTATCAGACTGATATTAAAATAATTCTTAACCACTAGTTTGTTAATCATGCCTTTATACTTCAATACACATCATACGTTTCTAATGTGAATAAAACACTACTCAAATGGAGAATTTTTGTTAATATCTACAATATACATAATGCCTTACCGTTAGGAAAAAACCTTGTGGCATGCATGTTGGTCCTCAGCAACAGAGTTTGTTCAGAGAAATATTAAGAAAATTACACTTTTAATCACTTTTCGATACTGAATATCATTTTCGGAAGTGTATCTAACAATTTGAAAACATATAAAGAAAACAGGATTTTTGGTTGATTGCCTTTCGTTGTAAGTATGGATACATTTTAAGTACAGTAGTTGAATATTCGATTATCTACAATGAATGTCTGTTTAATTTTGTGCCGGATGTGTATACAGGGTGTAACAGCCAAATGGAATAAATTCGATAACGAATAAATGAGGGGGTGTTAGGAAAAACGCTCGGACACGTCGATTTGTAATTTTAAATGCGCATATTTTTCGAGAATATAAAATTATATAGGGTGTTCCATGCGATCGTGGCCAATACCAACTTTCTTATTTCAAATGCAACCCCCTGTATATTATTTATTTTTTGGATTCTTCAGAAAATTCTAGACATAATTCATGTACAATGTCCTATACCTATTTTCAACTTTTTCGGAAATATTAAGTTAATAATATTCGCGGCGAACATTTTGAACTTTTCTTACATTGACATTAATGTTTTTCTTGTTTTTTTTTAATAATTAAGAAATAATCAGTATTACTTATTAGGTTTTGAGTGTGATGTACCGAATTTGTGAAATGAAATAATTTTTATTCAAAACGTTGATTTTTGCAATGAATCTGAAAACACTTAATACTTCCGAAATAGTTAAAGATAGGTATGGGACATTGTGCATGAATTGTGTCTAGAATTCTCTGAAGAATCCAAAAAATAAATAATATACTGGGGGTTGCATTTGAAATAAGAAAGTTGGTATTGGTCACGGTCACATGGAACACCCTATATAATATTATTTTCTTGAAAAATATGTGCATTTGAAATTACAAATCGACGTATCCGAGCGTTTTTCCCAACACGCCCTCATTTATTCGTTATCGAATTTATTCCATTTGGCTGTTACACTCTGTATGTATTATGGGAATGCTACTCTAATCAATTAAGGAAAACAACCAATTTTCTATTGCTCTATTTCCTGAACATACTGAGGCTGAAAACTCGACATTATGATAACAATGAAAATGAGAGTGAAAAAGGAAATGAGAAAAAGTGAAAAGATAAGAACTAATGAAACCAGTGAAGAATAAATACAGATATTTATACTTACTGACTAAAATAAGAACCTACACCAATGTGTGCATATTTAGAGTGAGAAATAATAATATGGATGATGTGGAAGATGTATCTCATGTAGAAGTGCAGAAGTCTTCCTTTAAAAGCATGTGAAAACCTCTTCTATAGCCCTGCATTTTCCTTAAGCAAAAACAAAGTGAGGTTAGTCGATAAGACCTATACCAGATATTCTATTTGTAAATACTACCGAAAAAATGTGGCAGAAAAATTGTGAAAGCAATTTCAACATACAGAACCGGAAATAAAGGATGCACCATTTTATTCTTCGTGAAAATTGGGAAATAATTCGAAGTTTTTTAAATATTCTAAACGGATTTGAGGTGTATAGGACTTCAACGGAAATCACTGAAATCAGGAAAACTTACCGTGGGATTGTACGACCTAACTGAAGGTATTGTTGGAATGTAAGCTGGTGGAGCTGTTGAAGTTCTTGGAGCTGACCTAGATGAACCGCTGGATCTATATCTGGAACTGTATCGACTGCTCTTATGCAGTGGTGCTGACGTGGGCTAAGAAGAATTCGATATGAATATTTTGGTTGCACAAAACTTTTTTGCTAACTTTTGACGATAAATAAAAATGGAAATACTTTTCGAAATTCAATTAAGTGGGTTCCTAATTCTAAATTCATTCAGTACCTGACCACGATTGCTTCCAGCATCTGCACCATTCTTTGTTTTGTTAACGGAGTATTTCTCGTTCTCTTTATTTTTTCGATTGAAAGATAAACCTTTGGATGCCACACTGTTGAAAGGTTTAGATGTAGGAATTGGTTTGTTTTTCGAAACAGAATTGAATTTGGAATGGAATTTAGTTTCCTTCGTAGGTGCTGAAGTGGTCCTTGTCACTATTTTCACTGCCGCTGTGGTCGATTTCCTATTTTTCAGTTCGAGGTTTTTGAAGCTTGGCGATAGACGTTTTTTAGTCGGCCTGCTTGTTGTGGTGGTAGTTGAGGGTTTGAGTTGTACTTCGTTTTCCGAGTCTTCTCCCTGAAAGAATATGAGAACTTGCTGTATCAGTGAGGATTGCAAAGGCTCTAAAAGACTCTAAATTGAGATATCTATGGCAATTATCTGCCAAATATCTTGGTAAATGCAAATACTATGCGAAAATCACTTGAAATAAATTTAAACTTTAACACCCTGTAGCTCGAAAACGAAACGTTTGTGGTCACATATATATGGACCTTTTTTTCTTAAAATTATGAAAGGAACATGCCCTCTCTGTTTTGACCGCCAATTTAGAAGCACCCTGTATCATTTTTATTTCAGAATGATTAATAATTCCAGTTGCATCCAGGCCTAATATTTTTATAAGATCTCAGTAGGTCAAGGGGTAATCCTCATTATGCTATAGTCAAATTGATTAATCTTCAAAAATTCCTCCTTGAATTAAGATTTTCTACTGTAATAGTCCAGCTAGAACAATGTCGACCACCCTGTAACATTCACAATGGTGAATTCTTAAAATACCTAATGAAATAAACTGCTCCACATGAGTTAGGGATATTGACTTAATCTGCAAAAAAATATAGTTGAAATAAGATTTTTGTGATGAAAATTCATATTAATATGATTTCAAGTTGCTAATTAATTTTAGCCTGTAGGTCTGCAGCGTATACAGGGTGGTCAAGAAAAATCGAGTAAAATAACGAAATTTTATTCCCAGAGAATTCAAGCATTTTGAGACAACAATGTATAACCTCCACGGGCATCAATAACAGCTTGGCATCTTCTTTGCATACTACACACAAGGTTGTTGAACATTTCTTGAGGAATTTGGTTCCATAAACGGGGCAGAAGCTCTCTCAGATCATTTAAGGATTCTGGGGTAGGTTGATGATTATCTAATCTTCTTTGGAGCATATCCCATGCATGTTCTATGCAATTCAAATCTGGTGATTGCGGAGGTATTGGTAAATGTGGAATACCAAGCTCCTCGCGCGCATTCTCAACTATGGCTGCACGGTGCGGTCTAGCGTTATCGTCTAGAAATTGAAAAGTTTCACCAATAGCAGCGTAAAAATTTGGCACAACATTGTCAATGACATGCTCCCTATAGTGTAAGGCGGTCATATTCCAAGGATAAATGTGTAGATCTTTACGCCCGTTGAAGCATATCCCGGCCCATACCATAACACCACCCCCTCGGAATGGATGGACTTCTTCGACATAGCGACGATTACGGGGTATGCGTGGGATTGTCCATACCCTTATTTTTCGAGAATCTGAAAATCGTCCATATATGGATTCATCAGTGAAAAGGACACTACGCCATTGATCGTTCCAATTGATATGTTGCCTTGTCCATTCAAGTCTTTGACGCTTATGATCACATGTTAATGGAACTCCTCTTAATGGACGTCTAGAACCTAGATTCACCTCTCTCAAACGTCGTCTGATGGTTTCGATGGAAACTTGGACCCCATCTGCATTTTGAAGAGTATTCCGTAGCATTCCACACGTAGATGTAGGGTTTCATCTCGCCGAAACGGTGATGAAACGTTGTTTTTCGTCGCCCACCAAGCCTTGGTCATTCCAACACGGAAACTGTCACCCTGAACCTATTCCAAAGTCGAGATATCACACTTTGGCTGACTTGGAGCCTTTCCGCTTCAACAACCTGAGTTAGGCCACCCTGTAGCATTCCGATAGCCCTATTAGCCTCAGCGTTTGTTAATTTACGTCTTAGCATTTTCAGAAAACTCGTTTCAAATCGAAGCCGTTGATAAACTGACTTCATTTCAAAATAGGAACATTCATGAAGCATATGGAAAGAAGCAAACTTCAGAAAAAAGGCGACCAGATTGACGAAATGTCTCATACTGATTTTAATTGGATCGATTCAAGTTGTTATTGAGTTTTAAATGATTTTACAGCGATTTTCTCGAAGATTACATACTTTTAAAAACGATTGAATACGATATCCCTAACTCGTGTGGAGCAGTATATTCAAGTTGCCAGAGGATAAAAGCAGCCTTGTACCTTTTCACATGTCATAAGCTGACTTGTGTTTATCGGTAATATGTTTCGTAATTTTTTTTATTCATGGCGATTTTTGCTTGAAACGGGGGCAAAAATCGCATTCGTTCTGTGTTTAATTTATCATAATCGACGAATGCGGACAGAATTGCATTCAGATCTAATAAATAAATAATTTGCAATTCGCTGAATTGCGCGGCACGAAAGCGGAATATGATTATAATAAATGTTAGCTGGACCAATTGTGACCCCTGTTGGATACTGCAACTTTTAAAAGAGAAAGTTGTTTCGATTCTTTTCCGTTAAACCAGATTTACAGTTCGTGAAGGTGCACGCTTGATTGGCAAAATGATAAGTATAAGTATGAAATAACCGAATATCATTGCAGCAACCAGTTACAACCGTGTCGCCTTTTTATTATTAGCGGATTACCTGCTCAGATAACTGAATTACTTTTTTCCTGGCGATTATTTCAAACTTTGATCGACATCATGAATGAATAATCGAGATAATGATTACCTGTGTATTTTTCTGCGACGTGCTAATATTTAGTATATTTATTTAATTCCATTCTCTTGTTAATAATGCCATTGTGGGTTTACAATGTGGTTTTGAAGTGGAAAGCTCCATACATCGTATTAGGTTGTGTACCAAAATTTTTAACGATGTAATGAATACATAAATAAGTAGGTACCTAATAGGGTAGCAGACTAGATTATTTTTTTCATAGTCTCTATGCACATCAATTAAATAATATACCTTTTTCAACAGTTTTTCTCAACAAAGCAAATGGAAAATACATATTATCTCTCAAAGGCAATGCCCGCTGCAGAATTTTTCCTCTATAGACATTAATTACAAAAGTAATTTTTACACAATTATATTGAAGTGGAACAGAAACAATGACGTGCTGATATACAGGGTGATTCCGAAGGAGACTGTCAGATTTTAGGAGAAGTTTACACTAGTCAAGGCAGTTTCGAAACAATGTTTGGTTTATGGTTGGGTGCTTTTATTGAGAGTCTACAGGGTGCATGATTTGTCCGATTCGACCGATTTTTCTTTCATTCATAACTTTGGTATAGATTTATCAATATTGATGGAATTTTCAGTGTGGAACAATATTATTGTCTACTTTCAATAATTCCAACACTTTTTAAAAAATACAGGGTGGGAATTATGATAAGTTCAGATTAAATTTGCAGGTTGAAAAAATACCCTGTACATATGCTTCAGATTCTACCATAAGTTCACATTACTGGAGCGTTTTAATTTTTTTTTGGCAGAGGTCCAGTTTTTCTAGAAATTTTTTTTAAAGATGAACAATATCGTTATTTCGCTCCAAGGCAGTGAGAATTCTGAACTAGATAGTAAAGCTGTATCGTCCAATGATACAAAGCTCTTCCGAATGTACGAAAAATAGTTTTTATCAAATTGAAAATTTTCCATGAAACTTAAATCTCAATTTGAGTCAAGTTACTTCAGGACTCAGGAAGAGCTTTGTATCATTGGACGATACAGCTTTACTATTCAGTTCAGAATATCCTCACTGCCTTGGAACGAAATAATGAAATTGTTCATCATTAAAAATTTTTCTAGGAAAACTGGACGTGTGCCAAAAAAATATAAACTCTCCAGTAATGTAAACTTATGGTAGAATCTAAGGCAGGTAGTGAATTTTTGAAAACGGAATATACACGCTGTTTTTTCAACCTGCAAATTCAATCTGAACTCATCATAATTCCCACCCTGTATTTTTGAAAAAGTGTTGGAATTATTGAAAGTAGACAATCATATTCTTCTACACTGAAAATTTCATCAATATTGATCAATCCATACCAAAGTTATGAATAAATGAATAATTGTAAGTAATATCATAAGTGCTATGTACTATTTTAACAAGAAGCATGAGTGCTCTGGTGGCAACAAAAATCCGAGTCGAAGACGAGGATTTTTGCACCTGCACGAATGCTTTTTGTTAAAAAAATATTTCTTTGCATTGTGTTTTTTCGATTTTTTTCACAGGAAAAATTAGATGCACGAATGGTATTTGACAAGACTTTTTCAAGAGTAACAGATTATTCTGGATGCATTATGTATGTATTATTAATTTTCGATCACAACAACTGTCAAGTTTTGCCAAGGGTAAACCCGAAAAAACTGCTGACAGCTGCTGCCATACAGTTTTCCATCTAGAAACCATTTGTGATTCAAAATTGCGCGTTTCTGATTGGTGGAAATTAAGACGAGAGAAATAGTCGGTCGAATCGGACATGTCACCCTGTAGACACTCAATAGAGGCCCCCAACCATAAACCAAACATTGTTCGAAACTGCCTTGACTAGTGTAAACTTCTCCTAAAATCTGACGGTCTCCTCCTGAATCACCCTGTATTTACTACATAAAAAAACATCCCAGGTAATTTTATGGTGGGTGTAACATTGAAAAGGAAAGAGAGATTTTTTATACCGAAGATGTGAATTTTGTGTATTACTTGTTACTCACTTTGCATATACAAGGTGGGTATTCAAAATTACCATGTATCTGTGAAGTTGTGAGAGGTATGGAAAAACATTAAAACATGTTTCAATAGGAAATCCAAAAGAAGTTCCCATCTAAACTATTGAAACATTTTTAATTGTTTTTTTCATACCCCCTATAACTTCGTACTTATTTCCCGAATATTCAGTAGGTACCTACAGCCACATAAAATCTCAATTTGGAATTATACTCAGATTATTTCGTCATTTCCAAATTCTTCATTTAATCGTTGCTATTCTAATCATTCATGCTGATATTTAGCGTATAAATATCTCACACAATTACCTAAACACTTCCTCTGTCGTAACAGCATCTCGTGTGACTACTCCAAACGCGAAAGAATTAGTATATGAAAGTAGCAATTATAATTATTGTATTTTCAAGAAATACAAAGAAGATTGTAAACGAGTTCGTCAACATAATTGCAATGGTGAATGGAACTGCATCTGGTTTTTTGAGTAGACACACAAAACCATTTGGTAGTTAGCAGTCCTTTATTGTCACAGATCCATCATTTTCTTGAAGAAGCCAATTAATAATTTTAAATCATTTTATCTTGGACTAATTAGAAAAATAAACAGTATCCCTCGATATTTCCAAACTATCTGTTGAGATTTTTTTATTGACCAGAAAACGATTGAGCAATTATGAATCACAATTCCTTTCAGACAGGATATTTAGAAGTTTCGAAAATTGAAGTTGAATACTTCTTTCTCCATCAGGGGCACTAGTGAAATGACACTAAATCCCTCAAAGAAACTCGAAGAGCAGAAAAAAGTCAATCACTAATCACACTCTCACTATCTCTATCCATTTCCAATAGGAACCGACAGAAATAAAAGATAAATACTCACATATTTTATCGGATAGGTCGTGGTTCTTGATGGTACATTGGGAGAGGCCAGCACTGGTCTGGGTGATTCGGATGAACTCACGAGTTCTTCAATCTTCTTCGTTTTGGTATCTTCTTCTGGTACGTTAGACGGCCTTGACTCCTGGAAGAAAGCCAAGTTCATTGTTAATAAAGTCTCATTGTATTATTCAACAGATTATGGTGTTATTGTTTGCTGGTGTTGCATTGAGATGGTGCTTCGATAATGATGGGAGATTTTGTTAACTTATTACAAGATCGATTTTAAATTGATCTTGTGTTTCCAAATAGGTATTGAGGAGAACTGAGGCAGTGGAAGCATTCTGGAAGATGCCAAAGGAAATTTACTTTTAAGAGTTTTCTTTTTCGATACGACATGTTTCTACCGAATTTTTGTCTTCTAATTTAAGTGTAACTTCTTATTGGGGGTATCTGAAGGAGAAGGAGAGCCTTTTACCTTACCTTACAAACAATTACTCACCTTAACTTGTTTCTTGGACTGTATCAGAGCTTTGAAGGGAGCAGGATAGTTATCTGAGTCACTGATGTCCTCTTCCGAACTAGTCAACCCATTCAACTTCTTTTCCAAAGTTTTCTTGTTGGTCAATCGTTTACTGCCTGGTCTTGAAATCGGCTTTCTTGTAATAGTTCTCTTCGATGTAACCTCTGTCACCTGAGATACAACCGATTCCTTTATTTCAGGTTTCCTCTGTGATTTTCTTCTGGATGAAATTTTCATACTGGATACTTTACTAGACACAGAAACGTCTGAACTGATGGAAATTAACGGAGTGGCATTTTCTGGTGGATTTATCACCCCTTCTGTGACAGAGTTAATGAGTTCATCCAACTGATTCGGTTTTCTTCCAGATTCTGAGATTATTTTGGTTTCCCCTTCGAAGAGTGGAAGCACTTCTAGCTTCGTTTCATCTATATACAAAGGTGATCTTGGGTTGAATCTTTGTCGGGAAGGTTTAGTGGCCTGATCTTCATTTCTAGACCTGAATGTTTGTCTCCTACTGCTGCTACTACTCAGTTGATCTGAAGATACTGTAGTTCCCTTACTTCTTCCTCTACCACTTGATCTTGTATGTTGGGACTGATCTATTTGTGTTTTTGGTACCTCTACCTCGATCCGTCTACCTGTTCTAGACCTAGTGGAAGGAAAATCTTCAGTCGCTGAAAATACAGAAGGACCCCTTCTTGGAAGGGGTGCACTTGTTGTTGCAGATTCAGTCCGCCTTCTTCCACTTCGTCTAGATGGAATAGTTACGGTTTGTACCACTTCAGCAGGTTTTCTGGTAGCCCGTGTCCTTGATCTACCTGGTGCTTCATTCCGAGGTGTTGTGTTGCTTCTACTTCTAACCGATTGAGTGTCTTCGCTTGCCGATTGTCCTCTAGCAGATGGATTATAATCTTCCACTGTTCTCGAAGCCACTCTTGGTGCAGTTGCGAAATTTTCCACAACCCTTGGATTAGATTTTCCTCTTGGTGATACGGTTGCTTCTTCGTTTCTCGCATTCGTGTTGAGTCTCGTTTTTATAGTTTTCTTTACAGTTTTCTTCGGTAGTGGTGGATCACTTAGAATGGCGGAGATACCAATTGGAGATGGGAGTTTTGGCATCGAGTTTCTAACAATTTCTTTTCTGATTTCACTCTCATCTGTTGGGTCTGATAGTTTGTTCGAAAGTATTGAGCTTTCTGCCCTAGGAGAGGGTATCTCGTTTGGTGTATCTTGTCTAGAGTTGTAGCCTGAGTCTTCGACTACTGATGGTCTTCTCGAGGAGATATTGTTTTCGCCTCTTGAACGGGTTGAGCCATTTCTCGATGTTGAAATCGTATTATCGTTGGTACTTCTTGAGTTGCCATTTCTAGAACCTCTGTCACTCGTCCTGGATCCCCCATTTCTCACGTCTGTTTTACGTTCTGCTGCTTTGCTTCCGCTCCGTACATTATTCCTGGTTATTGGAACTACTTTATCATTCAGTTTAGGTTGAATATCTTCTAAGTCTTCTTTGAATATAGAACTCCTATCAGTATCAACTTTCACTGTTGGAATTCCTTGCTCCTCAGAAAACCTTTCCCCGCTAGTTTCTACTGAAGAACGCTTTTCTGCTGCTTGAGAATCACTTTCAAAGGATTTGGAAAGGATCTCCTGAGAGTCAATCTTCGGTTCTGGGAGAGCCTTCAGTTTTGGCTTTGCATCTCCTTCATCGATAACTTCTTCAACTGCGTAACTTGGAGTGGATGGTGCAGGTGGTGGATAATTTAGCTTCTGTGCTGGAGTTGAGGGACCCACTTCCTGCCTTCTTCTGGATGGAATCCGCCTACTGATTGTTTCAGAGGATCTTGAGTATTCGGTTTCGGTAACGGTGAATCTGGACCTTCCCCGACCTCGGGCTGGAGGATCTGCATTAGATACTTCTTGTCTCTGAAAAAAAAACAGAAGAGATTAAAATATTTGAAAGAGATTGATAAGCAATATTACGAAAAATGAATGGATAATAACCCAGCAATTAAGACAATGACCCGTTTTTATGGTAGGCACAATTATTGTAAATTACTTCTCATCTTCAAAGTGGTTGCATGAACAACTTGAAAAACTATATGGAATTGGAAAATTGAGTGTCTCCTTGTACAATAAGTTTTCAAATTGGGTTGGATTTGTAAGAATAGTTTTAACTGTTTTTCGTGAAGGTTTAGGTTTGTCTCAGTGTTCGTATGATATCTTTCGAAATGTCTTTTAATTTTATTACTGAATTCAAATACCATCGGAGAACCGAAGGCGAAATGGATTTAGCGGGACCGAGTGGTCCGTCACAAATTCCTCAGTTAAATTAATGTAAACACTCGAAATACTTGTGATTTTTAAAATTTTTCAGCTAATCAGCAAAGTTTTTCGAATAATTCTTATGAGAATAAATCATATACAGGGTCCTGCAATGGTGCGTTCTTCCTCCATAGCTGCCGAAACAGACATCTCAGAGATTTCGTTGGAAAGTAGACCTCTTGTACCTTCATTTCTGCATCTCAGGAAATTATTTTCTGATACACAGGGTGTGCCTGATAAATGTTATTAAACAAATGGATGATTTTTTTAATGGATCACCCCATATTTTTCACATATTTTCAATGACCTTCGTTAACTCTTTCATGACGCAAAATCTTAGGGACATTTTTCGAACAGTTCAGATCTTATTCGAAGAAAACTGCAAAAAGGTGAGGGAACAGCAGTTCAGTAAAAGTCTTCTGACGATTTCCAGAAGCGATAGTAACATGAATTTGAACTGAAAGTTTTTAATTGAAGGATTTGCCTTGACATGGTTCCATAACGATCAACCTGTCATCAACCTGTCCGTTATTGAGGTCCAAATATGGAAAACTTAAAATTATTATTTCTCGATTTTTTCAAATAGAACACCCTGTATTTTTTTCCACGATGATGTAGAAAATTGAATACCTTACATTTCCTCAGAAGTAACCTCAGGATTATTTTAACTCCCGCATCCAGCAGACACGAAAAATGATATCGCAACTGAAAATGTTATTCAAATAATAACATTGATAATAAAAACTAACGGACATTCAAAAGAGGTTAAACAATGAAATAAAACTAAATGAATAATTATTGACAAACTTCAAAACCTTACCAGAATCATACCTTCTGAGCATCATCATAAAAATGATATTTCTTTCCCGTACAAGCAATACATATTGATCACGTATTCAACCTATTATATCAGTTTTTATCGGCTTTCCAAAAAAAATACTGATCAAGTTATTGCTACTTAGAGCTCAGAGATACTTTCGGATACAGTTAATCAGTATGAATTTTTGGAAAAAATAGGGTGGTTGATATGATTTTCATGTTAGGGCAGTGCCACAGAACCTGTTTTTTAAGGAAGTCGAACTTATGCTGCCCAATATCCCGATAGGAAACAAAAATTCATACTGATTTACTGTATTCGAAAGTATCTTTGAGATCTAGTAGCAATAACATGATTAATATTTTTTTTGGAAAGCCGATAAAAACTGATATAATTAGTTGAATACGTAAAAGAAATATCATTTTTATGATGATGCTCAGGAAATATGATTCTGGGGAGGTTTTTGAATTTTGTCAATAATTATTCATTTAGTTTTATTTCATTATTTGACCTCTTTTGAATGTCCGTTAGTTTTATTATGGTATTATTTGAATAAAATTTTCATTTGCGATATCATTTTTCGTGTTTGCTGGATGCGGGGGTTAAAATAACCTTAGGTTACTTCTGAGAAAATGTGAGGTATTCAATTGTCTACATTATTGTGGAAAAAAATACAGGGTGTTCTATTTGGAAAAATCGAGAAATGATAATTTTAAATTCTTCATATTTGGACCTCAATAACGGACACCCTGTATATGACAGACTGATCGTTTAGGAACCATGTCAAGGCAAATCCTCCAATTAAAAAACTTTTAGTTCACATTCATGTTACTACCGCTTCTGGAAATCGTCACTATTGCAGGACCCTGTATAGTTCAAGAAGTAAAGCGATCTGTTCCAGATTGAAGTAGAAAATCTCATTACTTACGTCAGTTACGGAATTATTTTACTGCAAAAGTGGTTGATCTCGCACTTATATATCTGTCTAAAATAGTAGTATAGGGTGTTCGTTTGAAGCGGGTCGGTTTGTTCTAATGGTAACCCCTTCATATTATTTCATCGTTTAGTGCAAAATCGGTAAGTTCTATTTATTGGCACCAAAATGTTTCTCAATTTATCCGGTGTTGGCGACATATTACGAAAAAATTATGGACAAGTGGAAGATTTTACTTCATTATCAGAGTGATATAAACTTCAATATTCTCAATTTTCTAGTTAATGGGTGTTTCAAATCTGATGATATGATGGAAAGCGATTTTCCTTGGTCTAAAAATTCAAGAATTTCAACAAGGATGATTATTTTCTTCAAATGGTTTCAAATTACTTTCTATACACCCCCTTTAAAATGTTTTGTTTTCCAATAAGATAATTTTTGTGATCTTAGTCTCTCTGAGATCAAGAACTTCAGACCATTTTATCATATAAGGTCGATCACATTTCGCTGTTTCATTTTTCAAAACTGTCTTGTTAATAGACATCCTTGAGCATTCCACTGAATCCACTTATCCATCCATAAAATAATCAGAATTTGTTAAAAATCGAAGCACCTTGACGAATTAAACCTACAACTCGACGAGAGATTTATTTGATTCCTTTTATATTGGGTCAGATGCAATATCCGAAGGTCGAAAGCGTAAATTAGTAATTAATTTTGTCAAATCTTTATAACTATGAAACCACATTTCAATATAATTATGTCTACAATTATTAGGTTTATGGCTTATGCAGTGGTGGATTAATCCTGTCCAGTGTTCCAAGGGTACTAGCATCAGATTATGTGATGGAAATCAAATTCTGCAAGCGTTAAAACTTTATCTCATCATCTAACCATCTTCTGTTATGAAGTGTAGGTAAGAGTGAATTTCTAAATTTTTTCTATACACATAAAGATGATGATTGGTGGGAATGTATCAATTTTGGAAACAAAAGCCGAAATTACCTGATTCAAGAGGCGGAAAAACTAAAACAATTTAGCTACATAAGACTAATGACTTTTCAATGGGGCTCTTGTTGAAACAATTTACTGAAATTTAAAAACCATGTTTGCATTGTAACGCGCAAAGCCTTTGTTTTCGGGGAAAGCAATTCCTGATTATTTTGTTTTGATGCGGACGTTGAACAATTTGATACGCCATTTCGTGTTACGACGGTACATCTCACTTTCGTCCATTATCCGATTCGATTCAACGCCGTAATCGGTCTTTTGTTTCTGGAATTGCTTCCAAACATGCAGATCTAATGCCGGTCGAGCGATATATTTCGATATTTATGTATTTATGAAGTCGTTGAGAAATTCTTCCGTATAACACTTCCGGTCTGCCTTAGAATTCACTTTTACGAGAAACTTGACCGAATTGCAAGCGTTATTCAATCTTTTAGGTCTTTCAATTCAACGGGTTTAGTTTTGTACACAATGCTCTCCACATATCCCTACGAAAATAAATCAAATGAGTTAAGATCAGGGGGTCGCGCTGGCCATTCGATCGTTCCTCTCCACTTCCTTTCCACCGATTTGGAAATATTGCATCGAAGTTGGAACCACATCGTATTTCGTGGATTTCCTTGATCAGGATATAAATTCAATTAACCAAAGTTGGAACGACATAATTTTGAAGTAGTGCTGAAAAAATATCGCCAATCGTTCTATCTAAATCATCTTCCAAGAGCTCCTTGATAGGTATCATTCTAAAGGGATGCATTTCATTATGTTTTGATATGTCAAAAATCGATGTGGCTGACATTGAATGTTGAGACATCTCTACTCGATTCATGAAGATTTTCTTCAAACTCAAGCATCACATCTAATTTCACCTTCAAAAAGACTTGATCTTCAACAAACCACATCATGTGCTGCTTTTTCAACACAATATACAGGGTCCTGCAATAGTGCGTTCTTCTTCCATAGCTGCCGAACCAGACATCTCATCAGAGATTTCGTTGAAAAGTAGACCTCTTGTACCTTCATTTCCGAGTTCATTTCTGCATCTCAGGAAATTATTTTCTGATATACAGGGTGTCCCCGATAAATGTTATTCAACAAATGGATTATTTTTTACTGGATCACCCCATATATTTTCACATATTTTCAATGACCTTCATTACCTCTTTCATGACGCAAAATCTTAGGTACATTTTTCCAACAGTTCAGATCTTATTCGAAGAAAACTGCAAAAAGATGAGGGAAAAGCAGTTCAGTAAAAGTCTTCTGACGATTTCCAGAAGCGATAGTAACATGAATTTGAACTAAAAGTGAAGGAAAGTTGAAGGATTTGCCTTGACATGGTTCCTAAACGATCAATATACAGGGTGTCCGTTATTAAGGTCCAAATATGGAGAACTTGAAATTATTTTTTCTCGATTTTTTCAAATAGAACACCCCGTATTTTTTCCACAATGATGTAGAAAATTGAATACCTTGCATTTTCTCAGAAGTAACCTCAGGATTATTTTAACTTCCGCATCCAGCAGACACGAAAAATGATACCACAACTGAAAATTTTATTCAAATAATAACATAATAAAAACTAACGGACATTCAAAAGAGGTAAAACAATGGAATAAAATTAAATGAATAATTATTAACAAACTTCAAAACCTTCCCAGAATCATACTTCCTGAGCATCATCATAAAAATGATATTTCTTTTCCGTACAAGCAATACATATTGATCACGTATTCAACCAATTATATCAGTTTTTATCGGCTTTCCAAAAAAAATATTGATCAAGTTATTGCTACTTAGAGCTCGAAGATACTTTCGAATACAGTGAATCAGTATGAATTTTTGGAAAAAATAGGATGGTTGACATGATTTTTATGTTAGGGCAGTGCCACAGAACCTGTTTTTTAAGGAAGTCGAACTTATGCTGCCCAATATCCCGATAGGAAACAAAAATTCATACTGATTTACTGTATTCGAAAGTATCTTTGAGCTCTAGTAGCAATAACTTGATCAATATTTTTTTTGAAAAGCCAATAAAAATTGGTTGAATACGTGATCAATATGAATTGCTTGTACGAAAAAGAAATATCATTTTTATGTTGATGCTCAGGAAATATGATTCTGGGAAGGTTTTGAAGTTTGTCAATAATTATACATTTAGTTTTATTTCATTGTTTGACCTCTTTTGAATGTCCGTTAGTTTTATTATGTATTTATTTGAATAAAATCTTCATTTGCGATATCATTTTTCGTGTCTGCTGGATGCAGGGGTTAAAATAATCCTAAGGTTACTTCTGAGAAAATGTAAGGTATCCAATTTTCTACATCATCGTGGAAAAAATACAGGGTGTTCTATTTGAAAAAATCGAGAAATAATAATTTGAAGTTCTTTCTTCATATTTGGACGTTAATAACGGACACCCTGTATAGGACAGGTTGATCGTTTAGGAACCATGTCAAGGCAAATCCTTCAATTAAAAAACTTTTAGTTCAAATTCATGTTACTATCGCTTCTGGAAATCGTCAGAAGACTTTTACTGAACTGCTTTTCCCTCAACTTTTTGCAGTTTCCTTCGAATAAGATCTGAACTGTTGGAAAAATGTACCTAAGATTTTGCGCCATGAAAGAGGTTATGAAGGTCATTGAAAATATGTGAAAATATATGGGGTGATCCATTAAAAAAATCATCCATTTGTTGAATAACATTTATCGGGGACACCCTGTATATCAGAAAATAATTTCCTGAGATGCAAAAATGAAGTTACAAGAGGTCTACTTTCCAACGAAATCTCTGAGATGTCTGGTTCGGCAGATATGGAAGAAGAAGAACGCACTATTGCAGGACCCTGTATATTATTTCTTGGAATCGCTATACATATAATATTTTTTCTCAATTCCTGATTCAGTTGAGAAACAGGACCGATAACCCATTCGAGTTTTACCAAATGTCAGCAGCTGAAAACCAGTCGCATCGTGAACAAAAAACTAGTTCACATTTCCACTAAGGTGGCACCTATTCCACAAATAAAACATGGCAAAAAGATCGGAGATAAGCTGATCAACCCACACAAGTTTCGTGTTATATTTATCGACAATGGTACATTAAATTGACCACTGGATGCAAAAGTTTAACGTGAGGTACAGGATGTAAATAAACCAATTATAGAATTCTTAATCTTGCTCCAGTCTTTGGAGTGGTTCTTGTTCTCGTCGATATGTGCAAGGTCGTACGCTCTAAAATATGTAGAGCACGTAAAGTTATGTATTTAATAAAGCAGTGTTATTCAGACTTAAACACTTTCATTTGCTGAACTCTGGTAGATCATTCGATAATGGAAATAGAAGTTGTCCTCATATTCGTAATCGGCATGACAAAAATGAAATGCAATAATATTCCTGCTTCAGAGATACCTTGAGTCTTCCTAACCTATCCTAACCTCACTAATAAAAGTCTTCTATACCGATTTGTGAGAGTCTGTTCGAAATTAGTTTGATTCCTCCGAATAATCCAAACTTTATAGTTAGTTTATAGTTTCAAAAGGGTTCACAGTGCACTTCTTCATTCACCCAAAACTACTAGAAACCTCAGTTTATTGTTTTATTCCTTGCCGAACTCAAACAAGAACAGAAAAGCAACAATTTACTGTATAACTTTATGATATTTTAGATATCGTACTTGCAAAAATGCAGTCAAGAATGCTGTTCAACCTCAGACCATAATAAATTTATCAGACCTGCACCCATCAGGTGAATATCATTTAAACAATATAAACTGCAAGCAAATCAAGTTGTCATCTATATCTTCCTCAATACCATCAATCTCACAGCAGATGATAAAATGTGGGAATTGCAAAATATCCTGCGGTGAATTTATAGAGCAACATTGACATGAGAGGTTTGAAAAGTGATCTACAAATATAATTGTTGTTCATCAAGAAGTACCCATTCATCTTCACCTTGCGTAAGGAAAATCTCCGAGGCCTTTGTGAAGACTTACAGTATAAATCATTGCTGAAAAAATCTAGATGCGTCTGAGTGAAAGTGAATTTTTTGTTATTTTGCACACGTTTGATATGGCCTCGATGTGTTTAATCTTCAGTACTTTGACATGTTGCTTCCACAAGATCAGAGATTATTCAATCATCAATCATGGATTAGACGTGACTTGGACGTAGAGAACAAATTATTGCATAAATATGGGATGCATTGGTATTGAAAGCAATCTCCCTGAGTGTATTGATGTTAGGATATGGGATGAGTTAATAATTGATCATTATTTCTTAGTGGAGGGCACCTGCAGCAATAAAAAGATCCGTCCATTTTATTATATTATAGGAGGGATAACCAAACAAATATGGAACAGAGAAAATGTTCACATGATGCAAATCGAGAAGTTGGTGGATGGCGAGATCTACAATAAAGCGTGACTTGAGTTTTCTCAAACTAGTTTAAAGGGCTTTGAGGTTCCGAAAACGTCTCGATCTCATGTCTTTACCATCTATGTCCATCTCTCCCAGAAGCAGCATTGATGCACTCAGAGTAATATAGGAATAGCTTAGATTTCTTTTTATACCTACTCTTTTTTTCAGATGATTTCGAGAGAATGCTTAGGAATTTTTTCATGAAATCAGTAGTAGATACGACAAAAGTACAAGAGGCCATAAAGTTAAGTGTAACAACAAAGCTTCTTTTTACAATTTTTCAAACTTTCAGTGGCCCACCAAAAAAAAGGGAGAGAATCTTCCTCTTCGTTTGTACCACCAATTGAAGAACACCCTGTATTTAGAATACTGAGTATTATTTTAGATATGTTTTTCAACATATCAGAAAGATCTCTTATTGTGACCATTATCACGTAGGTCTGTCTTCTCTTCAGCAGAAAATAGAGAAGCAATAAAGAAGTGTGATAACATTTAATAGATTCATTTTGAGAATTCATAAACTTGTAGAAATGAAGAGAAAAACGAGGAAGAAGAATAAAATTAGTTTAACGAATAATAAAGGTTGCAAAATGGTGGGTGATTCTAATTAGATCTGATTTTATGCAATTTCTTCATTTTTAAATATCCCAAAAATATATTCATTGTTAAGTATGAAAGCACCTAGCAGATTCAGTCGCCAAAATTATGTTGACGAGGGGCCTTGAGTCAATTTGCCAATCTTGTATAAACCAGAATTGAAATAATAAGCGTTCAAAAAAAATCGAGGTCAAAGGCTATGGACTAACTAGAGTTGGTATTCTGTGTTCCGCTTAGCTTGTCCTTATCAATTCTTAGTTATATTCCTATATTCCTCAAGAACAGTCAGATTAATTTTGAGAGAAAAATATAAATAAATAATGAAGCTTTTTCTTCAGACGTGTAAAAGGCATTCATTATAGGATCGTACCTCAGAAATGTACAGAGAAGGCTTTCCAAGATCGTCATCTTACAAAATATACGCAGAATACAAAAATAATATAAGGTCACACCAATTACCAATAGTATTGATAAATTAGACACAATAATGCATTCTACTCGCTAAGCGAGGAAGAAGATTATTCATATTGCCTCTGGTGCAACCTTATGTTGCGAAATTATTATAATGAAGAAATTGCACTCATCGAGAATGGTTAATTTTCATTATCAGAGCACATAAAAACCTCATATCTCATCTAATGGAAAGTGTAGAATTCTGTATTATTATCTCTTCATTATATTGGAAACAATGTACATATCTGTGATGTTCCAATTTCTTTGGTGAATACATCCTATTTTGAATATGTACTAAAGAGTATTTCTTCACTCAGTCAAATTCTTTTCTGATGGCATAAGCACCCAGTTAAGGGGACGTTATACTCTGTCCGACGGCTACGGCACCGATTCTCCATTCGAAAAGAGCCTTTCATTTTTCCAAGTTCACGCCCTCAATTTTTCACCTAAAAGCGGGTTTCTTTTTTTTAAATTGAAGAAGGATGTCTTGAGGGCCCTTCAATTTCTTCTGTTTGAAAAAATTAATTTTTCGCATGATAAAATCGTCTACGGCACCGATTCTCCACTCAAAAAGTGCCTTTCATTTTTCCAAGTTTACGCCCTTAATTTTCCACCTAAAAGATTGTTTTTTTCTTCAAATTGAAGTTAAAGGATGTCTTGAGAGCACTCCAATTTCTTCTTTTTGAAAAAAATTGTTTTTCGCATGAAAAAATCGGGTTGAATTTAAGAGTCTATAAAAATTGACTTCATAATCGTTATTCGGCGGTTGTTCATCAATTTTTTTAGAAAATTCATTGAAGTGTCCTCGACAAATCAATTTTCTATATTTGAAAAAAAATTCCATTTGGCTAGGCGCTTAATTAATGCATAAAATGATGAAAATACTGAAAAGACTTCCAGAAAGTGTGAAATCGCAGAGAACTGTCTGAAATTTCAGGAGAATTGAAAAAAATCAAGCTTTCAGGTGGAAAATTGAGGGCGTGAACTTGGAAAAATGAGAGGCACTTTTTTAATGGAGAATCGGTGCCGTCGGCCAGAGTTTAACGGCCCCTTAAGATTTTTTCGAGGTGATTTTTCTGAGGCCACTAGAAATTTCAACCAATCCCAATGATCAGGAGTTCCTTAGTTCCTTCATTCTAAACAGTAAAAAGTTCAAACTGAATATTCAAAAAACCCAGTCTGTTGTTACAATAAAAAGGCAATTTTATTCGATAATTTGCTCGGATTTTGAACGGTTCTGGTTTAGCGATCTGAGTTAAATTTTGTATGTTGCTCGAATACATGATTCTCTAACTGATTTCGAAATTTCATCTCGATCGGTTACGTTGTTTGAAAATTAGGAGAAAAACTTAATTACCATATGGATTCGTCATCATTTACTGTCAAACCATTTGTGGCTCAAAATTAGAAAAATACAGACATTTTGGCCGAATGATATTGTTAAAGAAAAAGATTCCCTTAATCATATTTGGTTATTTTATTGTTTACTAGTTTTAAGTTGGTAGCATGTTTTCTCTGACAGTTGACAGAGCAGTAAGGATATACAGTTTTAGTTTTCTCTCTCTCAGTTAGATAGACGACAGCCGTTACTGTTATCAAGAATCTATTGTACCATTTTACTTTTCATTATACATTTTACAATAGAACCGCTTCTTAATCGATCCAGACAACCTCAACAGGTTATGGGTCCAGATCGACGTTAAAATTTCGAAGAGTTCTCAGAAAATTGTGATTGTACCGAAGTGAAAAGTAACAAAATGGCCGACGTCAGCATGGGAAGCGGTGTACAAATAAACAAATTTACTGGTGAAAACTACAGCCAGTGGAAATTTCAGATAAAATGTGCACTTCGCGCAAAAGGTTTGCTCAGCATAGCTACGGAAGCGACACCTAAACCAAATACTGACGCAGAAAAAATCGAAAAATGGAACAGGGACGACGCCACAGCCATGTGCCTGATAACGTCCGCTTTGGATCTAAAACAAATATGCCTCATTGAAAATTGTCAAACTGCAAAGGAGGTATTTGACAAATTAGACGCTATTTATGAACAAAAATCAGAAACCAATAAAATATTAGTCCATGAGAAGTTCTACGCTTATAAAATGGAACCCACTGACTCAGTAGCTCAGTTCATCTCAAAAGTAGAGAGTCTAGCTCAACAAATTAAAAACTCAGGGGATACAGTGAGCGAGACAGCCATCGTTACTAAAATACTCTCCTCATTGCCTTCGAAATTCATCACATTTCGACAAGCTTGGCTATCGATGAAAGCATCGAAACAAACATTGGCTAACCTCACTGCCAGGTTGATCGATGAAGAAGCCAGTCTGACGAGCAAAGAAACAGAAGAAAAAGCATTCTTAGCCAGAAGCAAGAATTCATTGAAGAAAAATCCTGCAGTCCGATGCTTCAACTGTAATAAAAATGGACATTTCGCTAGAGAATGTCGTGCTCCGAAGAAAACAAAACCCAAGTCAGAGCACAAGTCTGATCCCCATGGAAGTGCCTTCATTACAGAGAATAATCAAGAAGTAGAAGCATTAATAATGAACAGTGACACTACATGGATATTAGACAGCGGTGCATCACGACACATGACACCCAACAGAGAGTTCTTCGCAACATTCAAGGAAACAAATGGTGCAACGGTAAAGCTTGGAAACAACGAGACACTGCAAGTTGAAGGAGTTGGAACTATACATATTGACAAGTGGATCAACGGAAAATGGTACAGCAGTTCCTTAGAAGATGTATGGTACATCCCAGGTTTAAGAAGAAATTTGTTCTCCGAAGGTGCTGTAACAAAGAAAGGATTTTCTATCTACAAAAGTGACACCAAAGCAAAAATCACAAAAAACAATGAAATAGTGGGACTTGCCATCCGTGACGACAATAATCTGTATAAGTTACTGATCCGTGTGAAATCAGCTGACCAAGAAGTGAACTCAGTGACAACCGGTACGTTAAAAGAGTGGCATGAGAGACTTGGACATTTAAACATTAAATCATTAAGGGAGTTACTTCTGAAAAATTCTTTCGACGACGTAAAATTAACGAAAAATGAAGACTTTTTCTGTGAAGCATGCGTGTATGCCAAACAACACAAGTTGAAATTCGCGCCAATAACCCCTCGTGACGTGGAACCCGGCGAACTGATATACAGTGACGTATGTGGACCTATGAGCACAGAATCGATTAGCGGTTCATTGTACTTTGTTCTGTTCAAGGATCACAGAACTGGTTATTGCGAGGTTAGATTCATGAAGCATAAATCAGATGTTTACGATCGTTTTCGTGAATACATCAACATGTGTGAGAAGAAGTTTAATCATAAAATAAAGACAGTTCGAACGGATAATGGAACCGAATTCATTAATAAAAGGCTGATAGAATATTTTCACTCAAAAGGAATCATCACTGAACACACAGGTATTTATACACCCGAGCAGAATGGGAAGTGTGAAAGGGAAAACAGAACCATAGTTGAAAGCGCTAGGGCTCTTTTGTTCACAAGAGATCTACCAAAACAATTGTGGGCAGAAGCTGTAAACACAGCAGTTTATTTGAAAAATAGGACACCAAACAATGAAGGGACAACTCCATTTGAACTGTGGACTGGTAAGAAACCAACACTCAAACATCTAAGAGTTTTTGGTTCTGAAGCTTACTTGTTGATCGATGGTAACTCTAGAAGAAAATTAGACAAAAAAAGTGAGAAACTGGTTCTCATCGGTTATGAAGGAAACTCGACAAACTACAGACTTTACAATCCAGATACGAATAAAGTGAAAGTTTCACGTCATGTGATCTTCAATGAAAATGCTAATATACAGCTCAGAAAGAATTTTGTTCTGCAAAACATAGACAGTAATAATGATTCAATTGTAGATGTTCCAGACCAGGAAACAGAACAAGAACATCTCAACAATAACACAATCGTGGAAGTTGCAGACGAATACAATCCTGAAAATGAGGAAACACATGATGAAGTAAGGTATAACCTACGAAGAAGAGAAACAATCAAGAAGCCTGCGAAGCTAGGTGAATTCGTCGTAAATGAAGTGAATTACACAGAAGTCAACATACCCAACTCGTATGAAGAAGCGATGGAGAGCAACGAGAAAGAAAAGTGGAAAGCTGCAATTCAAGAAGAATTGGAAAGTTTGGAATCAAACAAAACATGGGAGTATGTGCACTTGCCGAATAACAGGAAAACTATTGGCTCCAAATGGGTTTTCAAGATCAAGCCTCCATCAAAGGAAAAACCAATGGTATTCAAGGCAAGACTATGTGCTAAAGGTTTTGCACAATTGAAAGGAATTGACTATAAAGAGACTTTCTCTCCGACAACAAGGTATGACAGCATAAGATTGTTATTGGCCCTCGCAGCAAGACACAAAATGGAAATATCACAATTTGACGTAAAGACTGCTTTTCTATATGGTGACTTAGAAGAGGAAATATACATGGATCCTCCAACAGGTGTAAACGCCAAAGGACTAGTGTGTAAACTAAACCGATCACTCTATGGACTGAAGCAATCTCCTCGGTGCTGGAACTCAAAGTTCAATGATTACCTTAAAGGAATTGGCCTTGAACAATGCGAATCTGACAGATGCATATACGTGGGAGAGATAGACAATGAGAGAATCATTCTTGTCCTTTATGTCGATGATGGACTTATTCTTTCCAAGAGCGAGTCTGTACTGATGAAAGTACTGAAAATACTGGAGTGCAGATTCAAGATAACATATAACAAGCCAGACATTTTTGTTGGACTAGAAATTGAAAGAGACAACAACTCTTCTATCTCAATAAATGTGAGTACTTTTATTCGTCATATTATTAAACGTTTTGGGCTTGCAGATGCAAATGGACTGAAGATCCCAGCAGACCCAAATGTATGCTTAACAGATCCCCAACACGAACCGAGTGAAGAAATAGTTCCTTACAGAGAATTAATTGGATCTCTTATCTTCATCTCCACTACTTGCCGACCAGATATTTCATATATTACCAATGTACTTAGTAGATATATGAATCAGTATGGAAAAATTCATTGGAACGCAGCTAAAAGGGTGGTCAGATACCTCAAGGAGACAGCCAACCTAGGTATCTTATACAACTCTTCCGAAATGACAATTATTACTGGATACTCAGACTCTGATTTTGCCAGTGATCTACAGAGTCGAAGATCCACAACTGGATATATATTTACCCTAAACGGAAGTGTTATCACATGGAAGTCTCAACGACAAAAGAACGTGACAACATCTACCACAGAAGCAGAGTATGTAGCTGCCTCAGAAGCCTGCAAAGAGGCTGTGTGGTTGAAACAGTTATTAGGTGAACTAAAAGAAAGTGTCGGTGAAATCAAGTTGTGCGTGGACAATCAGAGTGCAATAAAGCTAATTAAAAACCCAGTGTTTCATCATCGTACAAAACACGTAGACTTACGTTATCATTTCATACGTGAAAAATATGAGAGTGGAATGCTTGCAATTGATTATGTTCATAGCAAAATGCAACTAGCCGATATTTGTACAAAAGCTTTGCCTTTCTGTTCTTTCAAAAATTTAATTGAATCAATGAACTTGAAATTGATGAATCAGAAAATTTAGTAGTAAGTAAGGAAATCTTTCATGGGAGTGTTAAAGAAAAAGATTCCCTTAATCATATTTGGTTATTTTATTGTTTACTAGTTTTAAGTTGGTAGCATGTTTTCTCTGACAGTTGACAGAGCAGTAAGGATATACAGTTTTAGTTTTCTCTCTCTCAGTTAGATAGACGACAGCCGTTACTGTTATCAAGAATCTATTGTACCATTTTACTTTTCATTATACATTTTACAATAGAACCGCTTCTTAATCGATCCAGACAACCTCAACAGATATAGCTCTCGTTTGACTAAAATGAGTCCTCAAAAAGAGCTTTCGTTATAGTTTATCGAATTGTAGACACTCAAAGTAAAGTACACTGAGCTTAGTCATTTTGATCATTTGATCAGTGATTGTCCAAATTAATTTCAACATCTTATTTGTGATCTCGGAAATAACTCGCAATGAAATTAATTAATGTCAGATCAATACAAATCACTGAGTCTTTTCCTTTATATCCACGCATAAGTGCTGACCTTTTCCTCGAAAAAATCTAGTTCTCAAGAATATTCAACTAAATCAAGTGTCCACTGACCACTCCACCATTTTCAGTTTGGAACAGCCTTTGACGTAAGTATGATCAATTAATAATGCAACCGTCATTTTTCCCACAAGTCACGACTTCATTAAGCGCGATACAAATTGTGCAATCATTAATTGTTCCATTACACAGATTGGAACTGATACCGTTCGCTTCCAGTATTTTTAAAAAGGACAGATGGGTGTGTCAGCGGATATATATGTTACATAAATCGATTTGTTCTTTTCGGATGATATACGAGAATCAAAACGTTCAAGATTGTACTGCACATTGTGCGGTAATAGCGAATCAAGTGGTCGTTAATGGTTGGTCTCTCCCTATTCCATATTAACGAACTTTCACTATATTGTTTAATTCGGAGATAATAAGTTCATGCAACGGATTTATGTCTAGTCAGGATTTCTATCAAGGAGGTGAGAAGCAAAATTTTATGACATAATGAAAATACCGCAAAAAATTTGAAAGTGCATGACGGTGCTGTACTATTGGAGATACCATGTAGCACATATCGAATAGATTGAAGCCCTAGGGTTGTGTCTTTACGAATGCACTCAGTATCCGAAGAAATGTTTCGAAATATGAGTCACGTCATCTCAGATAATTTCCTTCTATATAGAACATTCGAAGAAAATCACTTTTAACAATTTGCCGAAAATATAAACAGCTTGAACGAACAAAAATTCGGAAAAGGTGTGAAAAATCTTTTACGGAAGGGGACAAAATATACCCTCGAAGATTTTTTAACATGTCCTGTTTCTCTATATTGTATGTATGTGATGAATTGTTATGTACTCATCTTTTTATTCATTGTGACCTTTAATCTTTAAATACACTTACCGACTTAAAATTCGATCCATTCAAAACAATGATTCATTTGAAAATGCTATAACTTTCAAATGCGGAGGCTGATTCATTTGAATTTTTCAGCAACTTTTAGATAAAATACTGTAGTTTTAAGGTTATCATTCGGACATCTACAAGTGATTCAGTATTCGCTGTATATACAGTGGAGAAGAGAAAACAATTTTTTCCTCTACTTTTGACACACCCTGTAGGTTAATTCTGCTAGTGGATCTGCACACAATTAACTTCACCAAGAAGACTGATTTGTTTCCAACATTTTGTTTTTTATTTATCCCGATATCTCGCTTTGTTTGTGAAATGTGACGGTTTGAAGAAAATGCAACATTTCAGAAAAGGTCATAATTAAAATGACGGTAGATGGCCAGTGAAAGAATATACCTACCGAAGAAGAGGCGAAAGGTTTGAACAATCAAATTTTTCCACAAGACTCAGTTATGGAGGAGGATCGGTAATGGTTTGTGGCGGCATAAGCATGGAAGCTCGTACTGATTTAGTCATTGTTGGCGGTCGAGCAATGACAGCTAACCGATATATTCGTGATGTGCTAGATCCACATGTAATTCCATGTTTATGCACGACAACGCTCGACCACACATTGCGAGGATTGTATCTCAATATTTGGACGAAACAGAAATTCAAAGAATGAACTGGCCATCACGTAGCCCAGACCTCAATCTAATTGAGCACGTCTGGGACATGATGGGCAGACGAGTTCGTAACCGAGTTCCTTCTCCAAGTAATTTGAGAGATGCTTTGGTCCAAGAATGGGATCAGATTGATCAAATGGAGATTCGACATCTGCCACGACGCATTGAGGCAGTTATTCGCGCTCGAGGGGGAAATACCCGTTATGAATTTGTAATAATTATACGTGTTTTGTTGTTTGATTTGTTTATGAAATTACGTATAACTCTGCTAAAACTGAATAAAAAATTAAGAATGTTTTTTCTTCAAACCGTCACATTTCACAAACAAATCAAGATATCGGGATAAATAAAAAAACAAAATGTTGGAAACAAATCAGTCTTCTTGATGAAATTAATTGTGTGCAGATCCACTAGCAGAATTGACCTACAGGGTGTGCCAAAAGTAGAGGAAAAAATTGTTTTCTCTTCTCCCCTGTATATACAGCGAATACTGAATTACTTGTAGACGTCCGAATGATAACCTTAAAACTACAGTATTTTATCTACAAGTTGCTGAAAAATTCAAATGAATCAGCCTCCGCATTCCAAAGTTATAGCATTTTCAAATAAATCATTATTTTGAATGGATCGAATTTTAAGTCGGTAAGTGTATTTTGGGGGTCATTCTTGCAAGGAATAGGGTGGACTCTCATGTAAACTTTTTTTTGAGCCCCTTCTGCTCAGTTACCTTAAGTTGGCGCCCGAAAAAAGGTTTTTCCCCTACGGTTTCAAAAGGAAGAAAAAGCCACCCCTGAAACTTGTTTCGAAATGAACTTTTTCCATTTCCATATTTCACAATGAAAAAAAGTAATTTTGGATAGCTTGGTCCATTCTTAACAAACACGTAAGTATAATCTTTTAAAAAATTATTATTTCTGTCAAAATGGCACCTTATTTGTTAAGAATGGATAAAGCTATCCAAAATATTTTTATCGTAAAATATGAATATAGAAAAAAGTTTTGTGTGAAACAACCCTCAAAAGTTTACTTATAGTTGTGATTCATTCAAAATAAAAATACAAAATGATGTAATAACAGATTCCAAAATACCCATTAAATCACTCCACCATTTAATACCCAAACTTGGCATGATAAACCCAATTATTCGTAACAAAATTAAAATGGATAATTATGTAATTACTGTTAAAATCATGTTCCGCAATACATAAATAAATCACTTCATTCGCTCGGCAATTTACTTCCCTAGAAAGTAGGAATAACTAGGTGAAATTTAATGCCCAATTCAGATAATGTTTGTACAGATTTCAACCTTATGCTTATGTTCGTGTGAAATTTGTATTTGGCTTCAACTGGCGTAATTTAACATGTCCAAATGTTGACTGAAAATTGTTGGGTATCATGAGAACTAATTTGACATCGTAACGCGATCTTTGGCTGATAGGTGTCAAGTCACCAATATTTTTCTTTTTGGATTCAAGAATGATCTACGGTGAATTAATCCTTCTCTCGATATATTTACGATGAACGACGCATATTCCAGTTCTCAAACAGCTACTCCAAATTTTTTGGAAGGGTGGAAACAATTATCCAGACCACATTAATATCTATCATCAATGATTGAATTAATCAACCGAATCAAATGTCAATATTCTTATTTCTCAATATCAAATATAAATAATTAATATCATTGACGAAAATCCTTTCGATTATGGACAATACGAAATACGAACGGAAATCGAGTAGCATTCCTCTTAATAATTAATTCTCAAGAATTAGATTTCACCTTCTCTTGCCAGAATCTTCGAAACAGGAAATTATTTCGCATTCATTATTTTTCAATCAACATCGACAACTCATTCACTAAAAAATGCCTTCGGTCCATTCTTTTTTTACTGATGGGATGGTTGTTTTTTTTTTGCTTGGATAGTTGTCAAGTTCTTGTTAGAATGATTTATCATTGAAATGAAATGAATCGGAACATGAACTTTTATTTCTGGACAGTCTAATAAAGTTATAACTCCTCTCATCGTTGTTTATTTTTCGAAACAATTCGATTGGGGTAAGATTTGTATAATAAGCGTTCCAACCAATTGGTTTTCAATCGACCATTTAATAGCAACTGAACCTGATGAATGCTGGTGGTATTCGATAATGTCACTTTCATTTCAGCCTATAAGGTCACACGCTTTGAGTTTTTAACGTTACGACAGCCAATGGCTTTGTTGAAAGGCAACATTCAACGTGAATGTCCATTCAAATGTCCGTCCATTGTGAAAAATACAATTTCATGGAGAACTTGAACGTATGGTTAACCATATTTTATAGGTAAATCTTCATTTTTGTTTCTCATTCCTCATTACTTCGATTATTGAACAGAAAACTTTCCGAATTCGAAAATCACCTCTAGGATTAACCAATATCTGTAAAAATCTTTCTGACTCCAAAATAATGGTTGCTCGGCTCATTTTTCCTACCCGGTATAAATTAAATCGTAGAGGAAAATAAGTTAGTCGGCTAGGACAAATTATGAGGTGACCTCAATCACCAGAACTCGATATTTTCATTGAAAACCAATTTCAAAAACTGAAAGAATTAATCAGACAACGCAAGAATTACCCTGCTAAACATTACATTCATTGAAGAGATCTTTTTTGAATCGATGTGGAACGAAGGGTTGGTTGAATTCTTGCATTTATTATAATTGAAATAATTGTTCCATTCGAATTTTATTTATTGTTTCGAAAAGAAATACGAATTCCCTGTCAAATGATCAACTTCGAAGCAAAAGTGTAGGTCTCTATAAATATACACAAATTGCCAAAAGACTTCCCCCCTTCGTTTCTCCAGAAATAAACAATCTATATTCTGGAAATGAGATGAATATTTTCCTCTATTTCAACTGCAATACCTATATTCAACAGAAAATCTTTGTTTGTTACTCTTTTTCTTTATGCAGGGTGAGAAAATAGGAAAAGTGAGAAAGAATCTAACTTCATCGATTATTCATTTTTGATCAATTATAGTTGTTCCACAACTGAATCCAAATTTTACCACCTCTTCTTTCAATCAACTGCCCAATACGCCTTATCCTATAGATATAAAGTGTGTCTGGGCATGACTTAGCGATAATTTGAGAGCAACAAATATATGTACCTAATTTTATCGACAAAAACAACCACATTGAGGGGTTAACCCCCCTTTTTTGAAATGTGAAAAAAATGTTTTTTGAAAGATAAAACTACCACCTTTTATTAAAGTAGAACAATTTGGAAACATTCAACTCAAAAATGCCATAAAAAAATTCTTTAAAAAAATTTTAGTCAAAAAATTTACTGAATTTTTTAGTGAATCTCGAATATTACAAAAACTAGCACATTGAAGTATAATTTTTTTCAATGATTTAACACGCAAGGATATCAGCTACAAAACGACATCCACATCATTTCTGTAAGTTGCATAATTTGAGAGTAATTGTTGTTCGAATATGACCGTATCGAGAGAGCAGAGCAGACACTGCATTGATTTGCAGTGCAGGGCCACGAGACAAGTCGTCATAAGGGCCACTGCATGTTTACAAAGCAGAGGCGGCCATTTTGAGCGATTTTCATGATTAATTTGTTAGTTTAATCATTCACAATGATCAAGAATACAGTACTGAGTTTTTATTTTATTTTATCAATTTTCATAAGCGTCGTGTTTAACCTGCAATAACTCTCAAATTATGTAACTTACAAAAATGATGTGGGTGTCGATTTGTAGCTTATATCCTTGCGTGTTAGTTCATAAAAAAAAAATAAACTTCAATGTGCTAGATTTTGTACTATAGAGGATTTACTAAAAAACCAGTAATTATTTTGACTAAATTTTATTTTTTAATTTCTTGACATGTTTGAGTAGAATGTTTTCATGTTGTTCTACTTTAATAAAAGGTGGTAGTATTATCTTTCAAAAACCATTTTTTTCACATCTGTAGGACCCTTATGTCCAAAGAAATCGATATCATTGGAAAGGGTCAACAAAAATAAAAAAATTAATAATAACTAAGAATCACCCACTAAAGTCCTTAACCGAAGTTTCAAAAAATCTGTTGTTTGGAATCTATTTTACTTTCCATGAAGTCGTCGATCTGAGGAAAGTGGCAACCACTCAATTCAATTGCCAACTTATTCAGAGTTTAGCATAATTTTAAGAGTAGGAAGTACACATTGTATCAGAATATCCGTGCAGATTAATTCGTCAGATGGTTTAATTCAGTTACGGACAGCTTTCTTTTTTCGATAGTCGTTCAATCGGACCATAACACGATTACTTCAGCTTAAAACCGAGACATTCCAAACGAATTCTATTAATGTCTGAAACATCTTGCGTTAATGAATGATTATAAACATAACTCCGTGGTTTTTCTATCGCAATCATTTTGTTGTCAAGTACTATTGGAATTATTGGATTACCTACTTCAATTCTAGATAAAAATGTGGAAATTATCGAACTCTGTCTCCGTACTTTAAAATGAAAGCCAGTAGTTTTGAAGTTGACGGAATACTGAAACTTCGACACCTGCATCTGACGCAATCTAACCCCTATATTTTCATCCCTCCTCAGGGTCATTTTCCAAGAATAATACTTGGAGATCTCAACTGTAAATCTCAACAATGGAATTCTAAAATAGAGAATGCAAATGGCAAGAAATTGAAAGAATATGCCGAAAAGGAAGATGCTATAATCATGGGACCGGAAATACCGACTTATTTACCTAGTGGCAATGGAACCCCTGATGTGCTAGACATAGTTATAATGAAAAATATAAAACAAGATTTTGCTCTTGAAACGATAGAGGATGGAACATCTGATCACAACCCGATAGAGTTCATTTTAGGACATGGACCTAGAAATGAAGTGACTCAAACACGAGAACATACCGATTGGGACGAATATAAGAATAAACTCCAAGAAAATATCACGAGTATTCCACAAATTAACACTCCTGATGAACTAGATAAATCAGTCATAGCTTTGGAGAGTGCGATTATGAAATCCTATGAAGAGAGCACGGTTAGAAAAACTAAACCTACTCTCAAACATCCCTATGGCGATACTCCAAAAGAGGTGAAAGAACTGATAAAAGTCAACCGAAGACTAAGAAAGAACTACAGGATGTATAAAACAGATAATGATAAAATCAGACTGAACAGACATAGTCAAATACTTAAAAATGCACTTAGGGAGCTCAGAACAAATAGATGGAATAAGAAAATCAGTGAACTCAACACAGAAGACCACTCTGCATGGAAAATGCAAAAAAATTTACGTAATGAAAAAACTCAAATTCCACCACTGCATGGAATGCATGGAATGGCATATTCAAAAAGCGATAAAGCTAACGCTCTTGCCGATACTATAGAAAGGGAGTCAAGAATAAACTATTGTGAAGAAGACGATGAGGACCTAGAAGAATTAATAGAAGATAATGAAGAAGAAATGAAAGAATCACCACCGGATGACAAAATCCCTCACCCAACATCTCCGGCAGAAATCAAAGAGATAATCAATAATTTGAAAACAAGAAAGGCTCCTGGAAAAGATAAAATTACAAATCTCATGCTGAAGAAAATGTCAAAGAAAGGAACGGCAGCTCTCACTAGCATAGCAAATGGCGTGATGAGAACAGAGCACTTTCCAAAAAGATGGAAATCTGCCGAAGTGATTGTTTTCAATAAACCAGGTAAAGACAAAAAGTTCCCACAGAACTATAGACCGATAAGCCTGCTCCCAGCCCTAGGAAAAATTGTGGAGAGAGTCTTAGCCAGACGACTTAATGAAGAAACAGAGGCCCTGCAGACGATACCGAGTGAACAATTTGGGTTCCGAAAACAACATTCAACTGAACAACAGCTCCTAAGAATAACCGAGTATATCACAGAAGGATTTCAGAATAAACAAGCCACAGGACTACTACTACTAGATGTAACCAGAGCTTTTGATAGAGTATGGCATGAAGGACTAGCATATAAAATGAAAACCGCAGGTTATTCACCCAAGTTATGCAGAATAATAAGAAATTATTTGAGAGATAGGAACTTTTGTGTGAAAATAGGTGATGTTCATTCCACACTCAGATATTTGGAAGCAGGAGTTCCCCAAGGATCCATACTAGGACCGCTACTCTATAACATATACATACATGATATACCAAGAAATCCAAGATGCCTGCTTGCTCTATACGCGGACGATACGGGCATAGCAATTAGGCACAGAAATACAAAAATAATTCACAAAAGACTTCAAGAAGCTGCAGACGATATCAGTCAATGGTGTAACAGATGGAAAATCAAAATCAATGGAGAAAAGAGCCAAGCAATACTCCTTCAGAAGAGAAAACTGAAGATGGAATCGAAAATATCCATAGACGATAATGAAATAGAATGGCAGAATGAAGCTAAATATCTAGGAGTAATATTAGACAAGGGACTTACGTGGAAACAACACATTAAGTATGCAGTGGATAAAACGAATGTAGCAATGAAAAGACTATATCCGATTATAGGCAGAAGAAGCCAAATGAACAGAAACACGAAATTGAGGATCATAAAAGCAGTAGCCAGACCGCAGCTAACTTATGGATCAACAGCATGGGGATATGCAGCGAGAACCCATATAAAGAGGATACAAAGTACAGAAAACAAATTTCTGAGATGGGCATTAGACGCCCCCTGGTTTGTTAGGAATGAACAGATACAAAAAGACATAAAATGGGAGTCCATTACTACATTCATCAAACGAAAAGCTGCAAAAGCCTATGAAAGAGCTAGTGAACATCCAAATGACGACCTAAGAAGGTTAGTTGACTATGACCCCGCTGAAGATGAAAAAACAGCTAGAATTTACCGCAAAAGACCTAGAGACCAATTGCGAAAATGAGGATATAGAACTCCACACTTAGTAAGAGATATCCAATTGAAGGATGTACACAAACACTCAGCATAAAAGAATGCGAAAGAGAAAATAACAGATAAGATGATGGAAGGTTTATAGGCTTATGCCCGGAACCAACCGCAGGAGAGGTGTTTAGTCGGTAAGAATCCGACACTACCCAGAAAGACTGGGTGTCTGATGTAAGATTCACCTCTTCTAGAACAAAAAAAAAAAAAAAATCCCTCCTCATCTATAAATCAATATTTTATGATGAACTATGAAGGAACATGTTTCAACATTCTTAATGCTTTGCAGTATATGATTGAAGGGTTTTTGGAGTCTGATTCTTGCTGGCTAAATGTATTTTATTTTGCGTGGAATTTGATTACTGAATTTTGAAGCTGGAAAGGTTCTCAAACAAAAAAGTTGAACACACTGCTCTCGAACGTGATCGAATTCAATCGGTCCATCCGTATCGTATAACACAACTTACGGGCAGAAAATCTAGAAACTTGAAGTTTCAGGGTGAGTTCGTAAAAATTGCCGTTCGAATTTTTTATTTTCCTTATAATTTCGAAACTATGGATTCGACAGAGATTGAATGGAGATATCGAAAGGAACACATTATAGATGAATAACCAGCTAAAAGTAAAAGTAGTTTTAAATTGTTAATTTTCGAGACACAAGATTGTTTGCAATATCCTCCACATTCGATTCGGTCTTTCTAGATTAAAATTCTCACCAATTAAAACTTCATATTATATCTCACATTAAGTATTCTATAGTGACCAGTAAATTTAACAAAACATATGTTGCACCTCTCATGGAAACCATCAGAATCATTTCTACATCAAAGAAAGCTCATTCAGTTCAAATGGCGATCTTTATTATTATATTATTATAGTATACTTCAACGGTTTCTTCTGAATTCAACACAATAACTCGACACTTTCTACTGACTCTTTATAGAACAAAATGACCACAAGAATATATGTTATTTATTCATAATCGAATCAAAAATATCACACTTCTACTCGTAGTAGGACTTCATGTTTATTTTGTCATTGATCTATTCCCTGAGTTGAAAATTTTTGAGTAATACCTACCTAAGTTGGTTAATCATCAGAAAAGTCTCTCAACGCAACATTATTTTACCTTTTCATGTTATTCAACTCAAATTACAGGAATCAGAAACTGCAGTATTCGGACCAAATTTTTGTAGCCATGAAAGAATCCAGCAAATAATGTTTGTAGCTTGGACTAACATTTTTGTATCATCAGCATATATTATGGGGTGAAATTGAGAGCATATCGACAAAACCTGAGATATTAAATATTATTTCTTCCTGTCATTCTTTGATAAAGGCAATATTTCATTTAAGTATGTTTAAAGCTTATTTATTTTCATGTTTGATGACCTGTGTTTATACAGGGTGATTCCGTAGGAGACCGTCTGATTTTAGGAGAAGTTTACACTAGTCAAGGCAGTTTCGAACAATGTTTGGTTTATGGTTGAGGGCCTCTATTGAGAGTCTACAGGGTGATTTGTCCGATTCGACCGATTTTTCTTTTATTCATAACTTTGGTATGGCTTGATCAATATTGATGAAATTTTCAGAGTAGAACAGTAGGATTGTCTACTTTCAATAATTCCAACATTTTTTCAAAAATACAGGGTGGGAATAATGATGATTTCAGATTAAATTTGCAGGTTGAAAAAACACCCAGTACATTCCGTTTTCGAAAATTCTCTACCTGCTTCAGATTCTACCATAAGTTAACATTACTGGGGCGTTTTTATTTTTTTGTCACACGTCCAGTTTTCCTAGAAAAAAATTTTAAAGATGAACAATTTCCTCATTTCGCTCCAAGGCAGTGCCAAAAAAAAAATTAAAACGCTCCAGTAATGTGAACCTATGGTAGAATCTGAAGCGGGTAGCGAATTTCATAAAACGAAATGTACAGGGTGTTTTTCAAACCTGCAAATTTGATCTGAACTTATCATAATTCCCACCCTGTATTTTTGAAAAAGTGTTGAAATTATTAGAAGAAGATAATCATACTGTTCTACTCTGAAAATTTCATCAATATTGATCAAGCCATACCAAAGTTATGAATAAAAGAAAAATCGGTCGAATCGGACAAATCACCCTGTAGACTCTCAATAGAGGCCCCCAACCATAAACCAAACATTGTTTCGAAACTGCCTTGACTAGTGTAAACTTCTCCTTAAATCAGACGGTCCCCTCCGGAATCACACTGTATAAGCCGTAGCAGAAACCCATTCAAATTGTTCACACCAATTTAAAAGCACCCTGTACTGTTCGCTTTCGTAATTCGAATTTTAAGGAGAGCAACTGTTGTTAACTGGGGTTTTCAAGAATCTAGAAGATCATTTCCTTAACAGAAGCCTTAACAATACAGCAAAACCTGTATCACCTTTGATAGGTATACTTCCAATTTCTAAAAGAAATGACCTAGCACTTTCATTTTTATCAACTTCTCTGCTAATAAAATAGTTTCCGCCACAGTAGACGTCCTATATCGAATTTAAATTGTTAATAACCTGATGACTTTTCCCCAATAACTTTCGATTCCATTTCGAGGATCCATATGAAACTGTCGATCTTCTTGAGTGACATCATCCGATAGAATTGGTTGAAGAAACATCGAAACGTTTTTTAATCGATTTCGCACGTCCTTGATACTATTTCGGCTCAATAATTATGCATCTGTTAAATTGAAAGATCAAAATAACCGGTTGGGGTAAGATATAGATGAACGAGTTTTCCTCCATGTTGCCCATTTGATTGATATTTATTATGGACGCGAATCTTTTTTGTGTATCCGTTTCAAAATGTCAGGCTGACCTCAAACTTAGTGACTGACTCAATGTTCTCACCATTGCTCAAAATTTTCACAGCTTTTGGAGAAGTTATTCTAAAGTAATATATCTTTCGTTAAATCATCAGCAAATAGACTTGGAAAGGAAACTAAGCTCCGGGAATAATAACATAGTGTTCTTTAACATCAGATAAAAATTCTTCGAAATAGGGCTGTTTACCATAGAAAAATCTCAACATGAAGAGAAAAAATCATCAATGCAATACATTACGAAAGAATCCGGTCCTGTATCAAAGGGTCCATAGTAATCAGTCTCAGAATGTTATTGGACGGAATCAGGTCCGTAGTTCAAATTTTTACCAAACTGGGTTCTAGCAATACATTTTATGTTTGAACATTCAGTAAAAATATCACAGCCATAAAGGAATGAGTACAAGCTTTCCATTATCATGAAATTGAAAAATTACTGATACGGCCCTGTACAAGGGCGGATTTACGAGGGGGTACTGGGGGTGACTACCCCCCCCCATGAGTATCGAAGACCTGAGAAAAAGGTGGTGCACATAAAATATTTCATACATTGTGTAGGTACCTGATTTAAGGCTTTTCAATCTTTATCACCCCCTCGTCCCCCTCCATGATCGTTATTAGGTACCCCTCCCATGAAAAACAGCTATATCTGCCCTTGGCCCTGTTCATAATCATATTTTGGATTTTGCCTAAATTAACAATAGAGCACATAATTTATTTGAAAACAATGCTGGAAAATGATGAACACCTACAAAAGTGGCATGAATATGTGGCATCAATTGGAACTAAGTTTTCAGGGTATGAAATTAATTTAAATTCCTCGTATATTTATCGATAGTGGATACATACTTTCATAAATCAGAATGCTTTGTATTTCTTTATTTAAAATAGATCTTGAGAAAGATCTGAAAGTAAATTGGAAATTGTGTTGACAAATATGGTACTTGCATACCGACTTCATTTGAAATTGTCTAGAAATTGCTTTGTTATTCGAAAGGAATATAAAAACTTTCATTCGGCAACTTTATGGATATAATAAACATTATTATTATTCACTCACCGTTTGAGTCCTTCTCTGAGCTTCCACGTGTAGGAAGAAGACAAAGAGTAATATACAAAATATCTTCATCATGCACTTTCACATCAAGTTCACAATATTTATCAGTAGATTTTCAAACTAACACATGTGCAACTCTGTCGAAATCAAGACCCTGTAATAAAAAAAAATCAGGAGTTATTCTATGAAGATTTTCTGATTCGAGTAATTTTTTATCAATGTTTTAGAGCAATAAAGTTTATTGGTGGCGGTAAAGAGGCTTCACAAATTGACTAATTATGAATTGTTAATCATTAAATTTGAATATGCTCTGAACGGTTCTTAATTCAGGAGAAATTTCAAGCTACAGCGATTTTATTGATGAAAATTCATGATTGAAAGTATATTTACACTTGACATTGAAGATATCTCCGGTTCCAAAAGTTTTCATGCATGCATAAATTTCAAGAAAGTTAGTCTGAGTTTTAGTCGATCAATTATTTCATGACTATTTATGAGAGATTGCTTTTCTAGGGACACCCTGTATATATAGAATTTATAAGTTTTGATCGAAGTAACCTGCAGTCAATGTATTGAGAGGAATAATATTCAAAGGAACTCATTAATTATCTTTTATATAAAGCTCACTTGAATGAGTTGATGAATAATTCATTTTATTGGAATATATTGATAGATACTTGATCGAATGAAATATAAAGTTTCACAATATCATTACATTATTCATCTACAGATCAGATTCATTTTTAGAGCAGATGTTTAGAAATTTCATATTTTTCCCCTGATCACCTTTTTTCAGGGTTCATGATTATCTTGAAATCCTTATATATAGCTGTTAATTTGGTTTATCAATTTCATCGTGACCCTTAGATGAATTTTGTTTTACTTTTCGAAACACATTTATAGTGTCGATTCAACAACCTTTAAAGTACTCCTTGGATTCATGACTACACAAGAATTTGATCTAGAGAAGCTCATCCTTTTTTGATTTATTCAATTCATTTCGTATACAAAGCGAAACTACATACAGGGTGTCCCGTAAAGACCACGTCAAACGAAAACGGAATGTAGATCAGAATGTGCTCTATCTGATGTGGAAAAATCGTTCATATGAAAGTCTCACAGTTTTCGAGATATTTGATGTTTTATGAAAATGTTGAATTTTTACACTTAAAATGCTTTCTCTCTCGCGGAAGCTAGAATTGAATACTTTTTGAATCAGTTTTTTCCGTAAATATTCTTGAATGGTTACTTCAATTTATGCAATGAAAATTAGCACAAAATATTATACAGGGATTCTGAAAAAAAAAATTAAAATTCATGTTCTGAAGGAAGTGTTTTTTTGTACTGAATTCTATCTGACGTGGTATAAAAAAAAGACACTAGACCTTTTCTGCATATTACGTTGAAAAGTTGCCCATTTTGTGAGGATTCCGAAAAGGTGAAATACAGGTGGATAACCTTCTTCACGAAAAAAGATATTTGAATGTTTATCGAAAATGGAGCATTTCTGTGAAAAACTGATTTTGTCACCTTTTCCACAAATCCTCTCATTTTGCAGATTCTGCTGTAACATATTGAATAATTCTCTTGAAAAATGTCAGTTAGTCCTTAAATTACTTATAAAGTGAAATAATTCATTAATTGCAATGGTATAATGTAATAACGCACAGGACCTTCTACATCAACAAATCTATTGTGAAGCAACTTTATAAAAATATCAATAATAAAAATTCAAGATTCTTATAAGAGCAAATGACCACCCCCTTCGCTAATATATGCCCTGCATCTATTGAGAAATGACCTTTTCAAACCATACCAACTTCTCTCCGCTATTTTGGCTGCTGAAATACGAATGCGGTCCCTTGGTTTTGCATCATCTCTTACGGGATTCGAATAAATTTCATTTTTTAAAAAACCTCAGTAAAAAAATCCAGAAAATTTAAGTCTGGTGAACGGGGAGGCCACAAAATTTCACCGCCCCTTCCGATCCACCGGTGAGGATATGTTTGGTTTAAATATTCCCCAACATGACGACTGTAGTATGCTGGGCACCCGTCGTGTTGAAACCATAGATTACGTCGCATTTCCAGTGGTATATCTTCTAAGAGTAAGGGTACACTGTTCCTTAGAAAATTCAAATACAAGGCAAGATCCCCAATATCGATTTAAGGTGAGTTTATGGACTGGAATATACGATGGAAAAATATTCGGTCTGACAGAATTGCCGCAATCATTAAACGGCACCAACTATTTGAATTTTCTAAGGAACAGTGTACCCTTACTCTTAGAAGATATACCACTGGAAATGCGACGTAATCTATGGTTTCAACACGACGGGTGCCCAGCACACTACAGTCGTCCTGTTAGGAAATACTTAAACCAAACATATCCTCACCGGTGGATCGGAAGGGGCGGTGAAATTTTGTGGCCTCCCCGTTCACCAGACTTAAATTCTCTGGATTTTTTTTCACTGGGGTTTTTCAAAAAATGAAATTTATTCGAATCCCGTAAGAGATGATGCAAAACCAAGGGACCGCATTCGTATTTCAGCAGCCAAAATAGCGGGGAGAAGTTGGTATGGTTTGAAAAGGTCATTTCTCAATAGATGCAGGGCATGTATTAGCGAAGGGGGTGGTCATTTGCTCTAATAAGAATCCTGAATTTTTATTATTGATATTTTTATAAAGTTGCTTCACAATAGATTTGTTGATGTAGAAGGTCCTGTGCGTTATTACATTATACCATTGCAATTAATGAATTATTTCACTTTATAAGTAATTTAAGGACTAACTGACATTTTCAAGAGAATTATTCAATATGTTACAGCAGAATCTGCAAAATGAGAGGATTTGTGGAAAAGGTGACAAAATCAGTTTTTCACAGAAATGCTCCATTTTCGATAAACATTCAAATATCTTTTTTCGTGAAGAAGGTTATCCACCTGTATTTCACCTTTTCGGAATCCTCACAAAATGGGCAACTTTTCAACGTAATATGCAGAAAAGGTCTAGTGTCTTTTTTTATACCACGTCAGATAGAATTCAGTACAAAAAAACACTTCCTTCAAAACATGAATTTTAATTTTTTTTTTCAGGATCCCTGTATAATATTTTGTGCTAATTTTCATTGCATAAATTGAAGTAACCATTCAAGAATATTTACGGAAAAAACTGATTCAAAAAGTATTCAATTCTAGCTTCCGCGAGAGAGAAAGCATTTTAAGTGTAAAAATTCAACATTTTCATAAAACATCAAATATCTCGAAAACTGTGAGACTTTCATATGAACGATTTTTTCACATCAGGTAGAGCACATTCTGATCTACTTTCCGTTTTCGTTTGACGTGGTCTTTACGGGACACCCTGTATAGCTGTTAATTTGGTTTATCAATTTCATCGTGACCCTTAGATGAATTTTGTTTTACTTTTCGAAACACATTTATAGTGTCGATTCAACAACCTTTAAAGTACTCCTTGGATTCATGACTACACAAGAATTTGATCTAGAGAAGCTCATCCTTTTTTGATTTATTCAATTCATTTCGTATACAAAGCGAAACTACATACAGGGTGTCCCGTAAAGACCACGTCAAACGAAAACGGAATGTAGATCAGAATGTGCTCTATCTGATGTGGAAAAATCGTTCATATGAAAGTCTCACAGTTTTCGAGATATTTGATGTTTTATGAAAATGTTGAATTTTTACACTTAAAATACTTTCTCTCTTGCGGAAGCTACAAATGAATACTTTTTGGATCAGTTTTTTCCGTAAATATTGTTGAATGATTACTTCAATTCATGCAATAAAAAATAGCACAAAATATTATACAGGGATTCTGAAAAAAAAATTTAAAATTCATGTTTTGAAGGAAGTGTTTTTTGTACTGAATTCTATCTGACGTGGTATGAAAAAAAGACACTAGACGTTTTCTGCATATTACGTTGAAAAGTTGCCCATTTTGTGAGGATTCCGAAAAGGTAAAATACGGGTGATAACCTTCTTCAGAAAAAAAGATATTCGAATGTTTATCGAAAATGGAGCATTTCTGTGAAAAACTGATTTTTTCACCTTTTCCATAAATACTTTCATTTTGCACTTCCTGCTGAAAATAATCAATCAACAAATCAATAAAATCTTATTAAGATGCCAATTGTCGAAGGAAGAGTTTCTGGGAGTCGTAAAAGTAGAGGCCGGCATTCGATCGTGGAGGATGACACCATTTTGAATGAAGTCGAAAATAATCCTTCAGTATCGACCAGAATGATAGAGCTCATGAAAGGCATATCAAAATCAAGTGCCCATAGAATCCTGAAGAAACACAAATATCACCCCTACCATATTCAGCGAGTTCAACACCTACTACCAAGAGACTATCAAGCCCGAGTAGAATTTTGTCAACAAATGTTGCTGAAACATACAGATAATCCCGATTTTTTCAATAATATCCTTTGGACTGATGAGTCTTCCTGTACTCAAAGCGGGTATATCAATCTGCATAATCTTCATGGTTGGAACATCGAGAATCCGCACAATATAAGGCAATCGGGGCTATTCACTAAGCAAAGTTGTTATGGATAGCAACTGTAAATCGTCGTTATCCCATGCTTATTACATGGGATAACGACGATTTACAGTTGCTATCCATAACAACTTTGCTTAGTGAATAGCCCCGATTGTCATTGGCCTCCCCGTTCACCAGACTTAAATCCTCTGGATTTTTTTACTGGGGTTTTTTAAAAAATGAAATTTATTCGAATCCCAGAAGAGATGAAGCACAACTAAGGGACCGCATTCGTATTTCAACAGCCAAAATAACGGGGAGAAGTCTGTATGGTTTGAAAAGGTCATTTCTCAATAGATTCAGGGCATGTATTAGCGAAGGGGTGGTCATTTTGAGCAATTGCTCTAATAAGAATCTTGAATTTTTATTATTGATATTTTTATAAAGTTTCTTCACAATAAATTTGTTGATACATTGCAATTAATAAATAATTTCACTTTATAGGTAATTTAAGGACTAACTGACATTTTTCAAGAGAATTATTCAATATGTTACAGCAGAATCTGCAAAATGAAAGGATTTGTGGAAAAGGTGACAAAATCAGTTTTTCACAGAAATGCTCGATTTTCGATAAACATTCAAATATCTTTTTTCGTGAAGAAGGTTATCACCTGCATTTTACCTTTTCGGAATCCTCACAAAATGGGCAACTTTCCAACGTAATATGCAGAAAAGGTCTCGTGTCTTTTTTTATACCACGTCAGATATAATTCAGTACAAAAAAACACTTCCTTCAAAACATGAATTTTAATTTTTTTTTTCACATTCCCTGTATAATGTTTTGTGCTATTTTTCATCGCATGAATTGAAGTAATCATTCAACAATATTTACAGAAAAAAAACTGATTCGAAAAGTATTTAATTGTGGCTTCCGCAAGAGAGAAAGCATTTTAAGTGTAAAAATTTAACATTTTCATAAAACATCAAATATCTCGAAAACTGTGAGACTTTCATATGAACGATTTTTTCACATCAGATAGAGCACATTCTGATCTACTTTCCGTTTTCGTTTGACGTGGTCTTTACGGGACACCCTGTATATACCTACAGTGGGTCCCAACGAGAAAGATGTATGTCAGATTACAGGCAAACTGAAAAATTTCCAATGCCAATGCATATGTGAACTCCAATTCAAACTGGGACATATTTTGATGCAATTGACGCCCCCTGAAAAAGCAACCCTTTCCTGATGGGATTTTAACCGTGGTGAATTTTGAAATTTGTCATTATCAAATTAAAAAAAAAGGTGGTCATAATGCTCAAAAATGTGGCAAACGGTGCCGATTTTCGACATTTGCACAAATATGATTTTTCTAATACCCAACCAAGCAACATGATTTTTTTCCAAAACTGCTACAATCTTGCCCCTAACCAAGTACCTACCCATTTGTCATAGAGTTTATTTTCAAATTTTTCTAGTCAAAAATTTGTAACGTACCGCAGACGCAAATGCCTACAAATCGAAACCAGAAACTGATCAAGAAGCCTATCAAACTAAAAAAATTGATTTTGCTTTAATTATCAACTAATGGAGGGATGATATTCAATTCTGGAAATGCAACCTTTGGAAATATTTCATTGAACATAATACCATGCCTGAAGGACTTCGATTTATGGCATATGCCGTGGTTCAAGAAAGAACGGAAAATTATTATTTTAGAATTTTAATTGACTTTTACATGGAATCAACTCAGTCCTTCTTTTTTTCTGTCAACGTATGGCCTTTCAGACGCTACTGGTCTAAGTGGAAATGTTCTCTCCACTTCAAAATATGGACACTCATCCAGTCTTAGCATATTCAAAATTTTCTATGAATATTCCCAAACGTTTTTGAAATTTTCGAAAAATATCAAAGACGGAGAAATTGGATACTTGTTCACCCATTAAAATATATCGCATCAATTGAGAAACACCCCATGAAGAAGGATTATATGTTTCTCACGACCTACCATATCGATCCATTTGGGTTAATCCAGGCAGGCAGAAACAAAAAATCGGAAAAAAGCGCACACACTTGAATTAAGCGCCCGATGTGAGGTTCAGCGCGTCGGTTGTGTTACTGGTGATTTGCAATCTCAAGAAATTTTCATAAGATACTCAAAAAACTGTATCAAACGGTTTCCCTCTCACTTAATTCGATCGGTGGCCAGCAGGTTCGTTCTTTCTACTTCCACGTGCCCCCCGATGGTTATTTGTGAGGACCCCCTCCCTGAAATGATTAAAAAGGTGCTTTTCCCATAAAGCAGGCGACATTCACTTCTTCGGGTTCTTGGCGTTAAACGCTTTACTTACTTGGTTGCCTCACTTCTCGCTTCATGGTTTACTATATCAGTGGAAATTGGTATCCTCGGGTCAACCAGCATCAGCTGGTGTTGAGAAAAAGAGTGGTTTCAATGGAAACAATTTTCGTGATTGCAAAATTTAGCGCAATTGTCGAGCCATCCTTCGATATTTATTATTTTTTAGATTGAACTATTCAGGACACTTACCTCGTTTTTTGGACAAATTTTCCCCACTTTTTTAAAAAAGAATTGAACTGAAGGATGAAATATAGCAGGTTATTATCATCATATGATGGGTTCGATAAGATTTAGAAGAATCTTTTAGAACTGCGACCAGATACATCTTTTGTTCGTATGGGTACCCTACCAAGGACGGAATAGGTCTTCTTTTCAAACACTCATGGACGCACGCATAGATAGCCATTATTTCCGTCTGTAAACCGGAGGGTTCTTGGCCTATTGACATGGAATTCCTGAGTTTAGGACCAAATTCTCCTATGCCTGTTCTCTCGGAAGATTTCGTTTCATCAGTGTACCATATGAATTTTTTTCTATTTGATTTACGTAGTGTAATAGAATGTGATTGTAATTAAAAAATAAAACTAATATAATATAAAGACTCATCATTTAAAAATAATTTAATGAAGTTTCTGAGCTTGTAGTTTGAGCGATAATCAGTTGTGTTCGGTGGAGGCTTTGTTACTGTGTCCTTACGGCCTCTTAGCCAGAGCGCTGTTGACCCAACAGTGATAATTTCCGAAGTGAAGTAATTAATATTATTATTTTCAAAAAGTTGAAAAGCAGGCAATATTTTGAAATAAAAATAAATACATATTTAAACATTTATTTTAATAATAATAATATAACAATGATAAAACTAATAAAAATAATAAAAATGATGAAAAAAAACATGAGGCAAATTTTCGAAATGAGAATCCATGTGTTGAGCTGTCTTGATAAACTGTTGAGCTGTTTTTGGACACCTTCTTCTTCTTCAACAACTGGTTCTTGGACAGTTTGTTTTTTCAGCCTGAATTGTTCAAACTTCTGTATCGCCGACTTCGAAGTGTTTGGCGTCACCCTTTTCAATGCAAGAGCGAAGTGATTAGCATTTATAACACTAAAGTTTTTATTCTCTTGAAAAGCGAAATCAACTGCCTCACTGCACAAATTTTCGATTTCTGCACCTGAATAGTTTTCTGTTGAATCCGCCAGAGCACCAATATCTACATGTAAGTTTTCCTAGAATTGAAATATAATTATAAATATTCATTACATTGGAAAGACTGGAAAAAGTAAGCAATATCCTATTGTTTTTGGATTCATCACATTTTTACTTTGAATAAATACAATTATAATACAGAAAACGAACAGAAACTAACAATCTTTCTACTAAATTATTATTTCTTAACTTACTCTCCAATGCCCCAAATTTATGTCGAGAATTTTCTTTCTAGTTTCTGTATCTGGCAGAGGCATATAAACCAAATGATCAAATCTTCCTGGTCTCAATAATGCCTTATCTATTATATCTGGTCTATTGGTAGCTGCGATAACAATTATTTGTCCAATGGGAGATACACCGTCCATCTCAATTAAGAGGGCAGTTAAAACGCTGTGCCGAACATTATCTCCTGATGCATCTGATGATCGTTCTCTAGTGATAACATCAATTTCATCAAAGAATATGATGGATGGTGAAGCTTGCTTAGCATTTCGAAATAAATCCCTAACAGCTCTTTCTGAATCACCAACATATTTGCTCAATAATTCAGCACCTGTAAGGAATAAAACCATGTTTGTTCTACTTGAATGTTGGTTATAAACTTTGTCATTTAATAATTTTATGCAAATATATCTATATTAATTCAGAAAATAAGAACAATTGGGATATATGTCATATTCATATATAAAAAAAAAATTGAACAATGAAAATGTTTTGGTTAATTTTTCATCATTCAAAATGTAATGTTTGGAATAAGATATTACCTTTGACTGAGAAAAAATTCATTCTGCTTTCAGTAGCTAGGGCTTTAACAATCATTGTTTTAGCACAACCAGGGGGGCCATACATCAAAATACCTTTAGATGGTGGACGTTTCTTCTTCAAAAAATATTCTGGATATTTCAAAGGCCATTGCACAACCTTTTCCAAGACGTGCTTTATTTCTTCTTGGACTGCTACTTCTGACCATTTCACATTGCATACCTAAGGAAAAATAATATCAATTAAACACTCCAATTTCAAGAAAAAAACAAAGAGAAAAATACACAATATCTTCATAAGATGGAGCATCTAGTTTCAAAAACTATTGAATTGATTTCCTCTTTCAATAAGTAAGATACACTGATAGAAAAGTTGATTTTACTTAGCATACTCAGCATACACTAATCGTATTACCACTAGCCGCCACCAAATTATATTGCATTAACTCACCTCAGTATGGTACTTAGACATTGCCTTGGGTTTGACCTTATCTCGAGCAAAGTAAAAATCATTGATATCCAAAGTTTCTTTAGAAATTTTTTCTGCATGCCTTTTGGCATTACTAAAGAGAACATTCAGATCCTCTCCCACAAACCCGTGAGTGAATTCAGATATTTCCTTTAACTGATCATCACTGATTTTATGTTTCATCTCATCCAACATCTTATATAGGATATCTTTCCTAGCTTGTGGATTAGGAATTGGGATTTCAATATGATACTTGAATATTTCAGCTTGCAGTGTACTTAGAATATCAGTATTATTGGTTATGGCAATAATTGATACCTTGAAAAAAATTTTATGCTAATTTTAGTGTCACATTGACAGAAAATATTGTTAATCAGTATATGTTCAAATCCATATTGTGTGGACTTTTCAATGCCAGAGGCAGTAAGAAAATATATTAGTATAATTACATCATTTGCAGCAAATTTTTCCATACCTTTGTCTCTTCTTCCTTAGATATATTCTCCAAGAAATCCCATACTACACTTCTAATTTTCCTAGCTGTTTCAGAAAGATTTTCTCCACAGATTCTATCAATTTGGTCCAAAACTATTACTGTTGGACCATTTCTTGAAGCATTTTCAAATTTTGTTTTTATTATTTCCTCTGCATTACTCACCAACAAAAAATGTTCTAATTCTATAATTTCTGAGTCGTTTTCTTCTGCTAGAGCTTTTGCCAACATTGTTTTACCAGTTCCTGGACTTCCATGAAGTAAAACTGATTGGTATTGTGAAGATTTTATTAATTTCCTTATCTCTTTTATCTGTTCATCAAGACCTCCAATTTTAGAAATTAGTTTTTTTCTGCCTGAATTCCTAGTACTATCTCTACAAATTCAATAATGACAATTTAAGACTCTGAGATCAGATCTCCGGTCACCTTTACAGACAAAAAGCACTCACCTTAATAATATCCATTTTGTTTGAAGAGTAACTTCAAAGAAAGGTGAGTCAGTATAATCAGGATCATCCTGATTGGTAACTGGAATCACTTCTTCAACAAAAAATTTCAAAAATCTTCCAGAGTAGAAAAAACGTATTCTATTTCCAGGTGTCAATATCTTGCTACTATAATATAGGCACATTCTTTGCTCAATTTCTTTAGTCATTTTGTATGTAGGGTGTCTTCCCGTTGATTTAACTATAATTTGTTTAGCATCGACAGTCTTTTGTGTTAGTGCAGCAACTGACACATTCGGATATGTTTTAACGTCACCAAAATACAGTTTAAGAACTGAAAATTATTGCCTACGTAAATATTGAATGATTGTGAAAAGGGAGACACAAGATGTCTGGAATTCATAAACTGATTTAATAAAACCAATTGAGTCCAGATAGATTTCACTTCATGGTCATTCCATTAATTATGAAATAAATTTCTTTTCATGATATTAGTTAAATAAGATACAATATGGAGTGCAAAAATTTGATAATGTTTAAACAGCTTTTGGGATATATTCACTCAACTACACGAAATTTATTCAGACAAGGTGATTTGTCTCCATAATGAAAGGAATGATCAGTGTTACTATTCCATATATCTAAAATAACATACCTGGTCCAGTCAGATTAACTGATGTCAAATTATTTTCAATTGTGGGCCAAGCTCTTTTCACAATTGGTGCCAAATTATCTGCCTTTATGATAGTTTGAGTTTGATTTGCAATGCCACAAATTTGCATACATGAGGGGCTTAAAAATACAAAATCATCTAACTCACGTTCTGTGAAACCCTTAATTTCTAAATTTTTCTTTAATTGCAATTTTCCAAATAAACACTTATCCTTTATATAAGAATAATCATAATTTTTTTGATCCGAAAGGCAATCTTCATAATGTTTCTCAATATCACCTGTAGAAACTATAGTTCCACATTCTTCACACTCATTAAAATGTGCTTTTTGTTTTGAAGCTGATTTAGGAGTAGTTTGTGTTATGTTTGGGGGTGACATCTTCAATATATTCGACCTATAAAGGGGGTCAACTTGGATAACGTATTTGCGTTTTTAAAAAGTTTGCAGGTTATTTATTTTTAACCTCACTCATCAAAAGCAAAGACTTCCTCTTTGTCAAAAGTCACGAAGGTTAGGAAAAATCATAGAATCATGTTATATTCTTCTTCTTCATATTATATGTCATGTGACAAGTGAAGGTTATGTCAAAGAGGTTCTGTAGAATAACCAAACTTTTCTCTCTCTCCCTTTACATCCGGCAACATTGCCTCATTGATATTTGTGTCAGTTCTTGTCGCGTCACATGACCTGTTTTGTCCCCGTGACCAAAATCGCAGGAAAGTTCAAATATTCAAGGGGTTCTAATAAGGAACTTTAAGAATAATGGATATTTTAGATCCATTAGATTCCAGGTAATGGGACGATTATTCTGAAGTACAAACTTTTCTTTCTTCAAAGAATTATGTAATGGCATTAGTCCTACAAGGTCATATATTCGTTCTGATAATGAGCAAGTGTTTTTGTTGAAGCAACTTCATTGATAACCTTGTGAAAACAATAATTTAGATAATCTTTGTTCATTCCAGTGAGGCGGAAATAGTTGAATCTAAAGTTTTGATAAATGACGAAATTATTGATGGACACCATGTTATGGATAGTGATGATGAGCAAAATATGGTTAGTCACCTGTCACCTCAAACACTTCTAGAAACACCTGGTGATGAAGTACACTACTCCCTCAGATCACCCGATGGTAATTAGGCGAATGTTATCATCTTTGTCCTATTGCCATTTATAAAATTTTAGGGATTGTAACATATAGAGTACTTCAAGTTGAAGACAGTGGAGATTCAGGTCCACAAATTGTAACTACAGGAACCGGGTACCCTATAAGTAACCCTCAACCAGTGGTAACAAGTAACTTCAATGGTCAGCTTTACGTTATAGGAAATAATGATGTGTTCACAACACAAACAGGGTCAAGAGCAATAGTACCAAGATCTTCCATAGTAGAAACAAATAATAGTGGATTATTAAATATAAAAAAGGTATGTGATAAAATTTTTTCAATCCATGTAATACATATTACCCACATAGGGTGTTCTAGAATTGAAAATCAAAGGATTCATTCTGAATCATGTTTGCTTCGATATTGGAGTTGCAATATCGTTACACTTTTAAGAAAATACAGAAAAAAGTTTCTTTTCTAGTTTTTCAGAAAAATGAGAAGTAATCAAAAACTATTCCTTTTATGAGTCTCGGAAACATATGGTGCATGAATGAACTAGATTTTAAAATATAATCGAACAGAAAAATTAATTGAAAAAATTTTTTGGGTAGTTATCAACATCTGTAACCTGCTTTATTTTGAATCTTGGTCTTTAGAACACCCATTTTGGCGTGTCTCTAAGGAAAAAAGTGTCAAAGCGTGCAGTTTGTGAAAATAATGATACAATTTTTTTTAATTATAAAAAAAACAACTATAATCAATTTGGCTGTAGAGGGATGAGAGAAGAAGAGCTACACATAATGAAGTTGAAAGGAGAAGGAGGGATAAAATAAACAATTGGATAGCAAAACTAGCTAAAATAATTCCAGAAGGGCCTTCTGTGGATATCAAAGGCAATGGTCACTATGATGGACAATCAAAGGGGGGAATTTTAGCAAAAGCCTGTGATTACATAATAGAAATGAAGGATGTTCAACAGCATTTAGATAGCTGTCTGAAAGAGAATAAAGCACATCAGCAGTCAATTGAAATATTGAAACAAAAAAATTTCTCACTCGAATGTGAAAACAGAACACTGAGAGAGATGTTGAAGAGAAACGGTATTGAAATACCGGACAATGTGATTTCTTAGTTGAATTGATTAGTTTACATGAACATATAACGAACCATATGATTGTATTCTCTCAATTCTAGAAAGTTGGAATGGGAAAAATGTGAAAATCAGGTTTAGTCATCTGAATCATATCGTGAACTTTCAAATATGATCGATTTGAATGAATTATTTATATACAGTGAGTTATGTATATAAAGAATGTTGAAAAAAATGTGATCAAGTAGTTTGAAGACTATTGCGAGTAGGTCTTAGCCTGTACCATGTCTGGCAGAAACTGGCATTTGTATTTATTTCTTTGATACAAGCTAACCAAAAAGCAAACAGCCTACTTAACCACATTTTTAGTAACATTACATCATCAAAATGGCACTGGAATAATATTCTGATTTTCTAGATTATCTGAAAAATCTGCAATTGTTACAATGTTTTGATCGATCTTATATTTTGTTAAATTATTTGTTTTAAAATATAAATTTTTGATTTGTGCATTTTAGTTAGGGGTTTCTGAAGCTTCCCTATTTGAGATTACATTAGTGATATAGTTGATTATTGCCATTGAATTGATTTTAACGATTGTTATATAACCATGAATTAGAACATAGCTATCACTATTTCTCAAAAGTTTTTTTTCAATTCCATCATCATTGCATATATTGAATCACAGACCACTGCTTCCACCATAGATAGATTGCTCATTCGATGTTAGTCGAGAATTCCTCAAGAAATATCTATAAATTAGGCATTCATAATTGAAGACCTGATTATTAAGAAGCATCAACATAAGGAGATACATAGACATAGAGCAATTACACTCCAAAATGTTGAAAACTTCTCAATTGTGTTAAAAAATCAAATTTCATTTTGTTGGGTGAACCTTCAATGCAATAACTTTAGAAAAAAGACGTATAGTTTTTCAGGCTACGATCAAGGTCCAAATGTCTGGTTGAGTTCGTGAATGGACAAAATTATTCAATCTGATCTCTTATTAGTATGAAATAATGTCTAGGAAGTTTCTCTCCAAACAGAAGTTATCCATCTTCAATAGATAATATTTCGTATTGCATATCTAAAATGATTTGAATCCTATATGATACATCTCATTTGCCTCCTAAAGAATGAGTAACAGAATTAAAGAAATTTGAAAAGGTCATGTTAAGTAATATTCACCAGGAATCTTCAAGGAGGTATATTTTTATTTTCAGCATCAATGATTTCACATTTAACTTTATCTAGATTTATGTATTGCGAAAATAGTAAATGCAGATAAACTACCAATAAAAAGAAATCCCATTGCTCCACAAACCACTAATATTGAAACCATTGGAGAATACATGAGTACTGGGTTTTCTTCATCCAAAGGTAAAATTGGAATAATCATCAAAATGAATAAAAGGTATATAAGTCCAGTAATGCTAATAACTAAAGCGACAGTTCCACTTTGTTTATCGGTTAAACCCATTCTGATTCAAATAGTTCTGATTATTTCAATGTGATTTGATTTATTTCCTCTCGAGTCTAGGACATGAAGTCATTGCAAATTGATCAATGTAATAGATGATATAAATTCTGAATTTTATCCTTTGTAGATAAAATTATCTTCCATTAAAGAAGGTATTTTAATTTTATTATTGTTGAATTGAAGGTTATGGCCATAGAATATGGTTACGAAAGACCAAAATTATTATGGAAAAATGGTGGATGAGCCCACTTTAGTTTCGACGGTTAAAATGTCCGTGCTCATTTATAGATGTCACCACTGGTCCGTCTAATACTCTACCAGTTACTGCATATCAGGGGGAATCTTTCGAAAAAGTGAGTCCAGAAGAATCTTAAAATCGCAGCGATGCTGCGATACAGTATACAGTGAAGAAATTTTTATACGGTCGGAAAGAGGAATAGTTGATTCATACGTGAGTGAAATTTCGGAAATTTCGATTCTCAAGGCGATGTAGAAGTATTTTTAAAGAATTCGCGAAAAAATCCGGCAAAAAGGGCAATTTTGGACTCGATTAAATTTTTTCACAGATATCTTGGTCGTGATGTGAAAAGACGGATCGAAAGGTCATTGCAAAATAGCTCGGTATTCACATTTTCCATAATTATCCCATTTCTTCAGGAGATTTTATCAAACTTTGACATTTCGTCTATAAAATCACCCGATTTGCAGAGATCTACCGATAAGGATAACTACTAATAGGTAGATCTATGGGCTCTACTAGTTAGTTACTATTATCATTACACTTTTATTCAATTATAACATTTTCTTTCTTCAAAAACAAAGTTATTATCTAATATCACATGCAGATATTTTCTTCGCTTAGAGATTCAATACTGAGACTAGCCATTTTTTCTCATCGTGTTAATGAACGAAGAATTTCAAAGTTCATAAACATCCAATAACGTCCGCCATTTTGGTAGTACCAGAGTATATACTGATTCACGGTGGAAAAAACAGTCAGACTATATTATATTACAGGAATTCTACCTTTTAGATCAGCATTAAGTTGTTACAACCTCAGAAAGGAGTGTAACAAAATCACATGGTAGTGTCAACGGAACTAAGAAACTTTAACGATAAATGACCGCTTATCCATCTCAGTGTTCATATCCACCTAGGTCCTAGGACTAGTTCATCTTTCTGTTCTATCCAAGAGCTCACTTTTCTTATAATGATCAATTGTTTCAAACTTTTTCAAATCTATCATACTTTCATCCTCACTATGAACTGTCTTTCTATGATTAATTAAGTATATACTTTGCTGAAAGTATTCATTACATTCATCACATTTATAATAGTGGTCATTGTGTAATCTCAGATGCACTTTTAAAGCAAAATCTGAGATAAACAATTTTTCACAAAATTCACATGGAAATTTCTTATCTTCTTCGATATTATGCTTTGATTTAAGATGTGAACGAAGTGAAACCTTCTGTCTGAAACCTTCTGCGCAAACAGAACATTTATATGGAGTTTCATTAGTATGTTGACGAATATGGGTTTTCAATGCATGTTTGCTGGAAAAACCTTTTCTACAATAACTACAAATATGTGGGCGTAATTTCTTATGTGTCGTATTGATATGACACTTTATATCATAAGAACTGAAGAATTTCTTTTGACAAATGGGACACGAATGTCTTCGAACACCTGCAAAAAGAATTGATTCAGAGCAAATAAAAACAGAAAACTGAATGAGTAATTTCATTATGTTAAGAAACAAATATTTGATATTTTAATTTCTTACCTGTATGTTCCTTATTGACATGTTGTGCCAGCTTACACTTCCTTCTAAAACTTTTAGGGCATTGATCACAGGTGAATTTATCAGCTGATGATTGATGCATGTAAAATATATGAGATCTTAAACTCTCGAAGTTTTTACAGATTGAACCACATAATTCACATATACTAGGTTCACATGCATGCATATCTACATGTTTCTTCATATTATCAGTTCTGATAGAAATTCCACAAATTTTACATTGGCTCTTTTTATGTTTTGCCTTATGAAGTCTAAAAGCATATTTATCATTGTTGAAAGCTTCACCACATTCATCGCAAATATAGTTGTTCTCTTCAGTTTTCACCTGCTTATTTGCATTTGATTCCTCTATTGGATATGATTCATCACTCTCACTAAATATTAAATCATTCGATTTTCTACAAGATTCAGTCTCAAATACTTCATCTATTTCTATTATATGTACATCATTCTCAATTTTCAAGGGATCATGGACTTCCTCAACTGAATCATTACTCTTTACAGCTTCGGCATTGCTTAGCACAAAACTATTCAATATAGAAGGTTCACTATATTCATCATCAGTAAAATTTTTGTCAACACCTTCATTACAGTTAATTTCACCATCAATCAATTCCTGTCTCGAACAATTATCGGTTATTGTTATTTGCCTTCTATATCCGTTATCTTTCAGAACAGATTCATCTGTAATCATTCCTTTCAACTTTTCGTAACATTCTATAATTCTTTTTCGAGTTTTTGTAGCCTGCAGAACTTCAGTAACACAATTGATACACGCAAGATGTGGATAACCATCTTCTTCTGATATCTGGAAGATATACATGTTTCAGAAATCCTTAAACAAAATTACTCTTTACAAACCTCAAGTGAAGTTAAGTCCAGTATCATTTGTCGAAAGTTTCCTTCGAAAAGATTTATGTAAGTTTCATTCTTTCGCAGACACAATCTGCATTTTTTAATTGCAGACAAACTTTGTTCTGCAGACATGGTAATTTTTAAATTTTCGTGGAAAAATAAAAAAGCAAACAATCACAACAATGTCATAAAATGGAAATTAATAAATGGGGTTATGTTTATGAACATAGAACTTCGTAAATCGCCTCCGTTAAGATGTCTAAGCCTCTGTGATATTCAAAATGCGTTTTTTACTTTTTTTTCCAAACCAAAGTTGGTCTGTCTCTGCTATTTTTCAAACACATTTTTAATTTCACGAAGGCATGTCTACCAAAAAACGCTTCAAAAAGACTTGTATCATTCCAAGTATGCCTCGGCGATGATTAGATAATACTGGCATTGATACTGGCAATGATACAAGTAATAAAATAAATGCATCAATGCCAAAAACAAATTCGTATTCGGGAAATCCCCATGTTGAAAATTTAATATAGGCGAAATTTCATAAAATAATTCTACTTCCTGTTAAATACTCACTTTTACAAACAACCTAGGCGCATCTAGATGGGTGAACGCTCTGGCTACGGATTTGAACAAACACTTGAGAGCTGCTGCAGTTTATTGCTTTCATAATTTATTTTGCAAATTGATTTGTACAAGATCGACCGATATTCTGTCATTGATATACAATAATTTGAACAGAAACATTTCCTTTCTATTTAAGAGCTCAAAGCTATAAATATTTCAAGCATTACAATAAATTCGTTCAGATATCGAACTTTATTTAAATTAATTTCAAAGAGGACATCACATAAAAGAATGATTGTGATATTGGTTTCTTTATAAATTATTTATAATATGTAAATCTGTATTTAATTGAATAAAAATCACTATAATTTGACAGAATTTGGAAATATACAAACGAAGTTCAAGCTGTGAAAAGTTAACAGAAATAATGATAACAACAACAAATTCTTCAGATCATTCATCCTTCACTACATTCAATTATTATATTGTCTTTCAAAGCATTTTCTTCGTCAAGTGAGCATTTACTCTTTTCAATATCATAATCATTTGTCTGATATTTCTTCACATCTATCACACTTTCATCCTTGTTATGTACATTCTTCATATGATTCAAAAGATGAATACTTTGGGGAAAATATTCTTCACATTCATCACATTTGTAATTGTAGTCGCTGTGTAGTCTTAGGTGTACCTTCAGAGCAACGTAAGAGCTGAACGATTTGATACAAAATTCACAGGGAAAATTTTTATCTTCCTCAATATTGTGCTTTGACTTGAGATGTGTACGAAGTGAAACCTTCTGTCTGAAACCTTCTGCACATACAGAACACTTATAGGGAGTTTCATTGGTATGCTGACGAATATGAGTTTTCAATGCGTATTTACTAGAAAAACCTTTCTGACAATGATCGCAAATGTGTGGACGTAACTTCTTGTGAGTCATATTGATGTGGCTCTTCATATCCTTGACTGTGAAGAATTTTTTTTGGCAAATATGACAGATATGCCTTCTCACTCCTACGGAAAATAAAAACCATTGCCAAATATGAAAAATACTCCATTTGACAGGAATGATTCACATGTTTTAACTATACAAGAAATCATGTCCAGTAAGTTGAATGGACTGCATCGAAATTGCACAGTACTCACCTATATGTTCTTTGATTTTATGTTCCTCAAGCTTATATTTCATTCTGTAACACTTAGAACACTGATCACATTTATATTCATCAGCAGACTTTCTATGCATATAAAATATATGGCCCCTTAAACTTTCAATATTCTTGCATGTCACTCCACACAAATCACATACTCTAGGACCACTTGTATGACAATCTAAATGCTTATTCATGTTATCACTTCTGATAATGATGCCACAAATTTTGCATTTACTCTTTTTATGTTTCATTTTATGCAAATTGAATGCATATTTATCATTGGAAAAATCTTCTCCACATTCCTCACAAATATAATGTCTATCTAATTGAATTTTCCTTGGGGTCCTTTTTTTAACCCTTTGTTCACTTGGAAATGATCTTTTTCTTGTACTGAAATATGATTTTTTGAGTTGTTCACAAGATTCATCTCCTAACTGATCATCCTTTTTTACACTGTTTATACAATTCTCAGAATCTAGGTGTTTAAATACTTTGTAAGTCATATCATTACTTTCTTCAGTCAATTCTGTTTTTATAATCAAATCGTCCAATACATCCACTTCATTATAATCTTCATAGGTTAGAATTTCTTCTAAATCTTCTTCGTCTTGGTTGATTTCAACAGCAATATCTTCTGATTCTTCAGAATAATCAGTTATTATAATGAATTCAGGATGTTCGACATTGTCATGTGCAAGTGATTGTATTAATTTTTTATGACATTCCAGAATTCGCCTCCTAGTTTTAGTTGCTTGTTCGATCTCATCAATGCAACTGATACAAGCAGTCTTAGGGAAATTATCATTTTTAGATATCTGAAAATGATTTGTGTGATTCAAGATTGTTTGGCAACATCCGTACAAACCTCAAGAGCAGTCAACTCTAATATCATTTGCTGATAATTCCCTTCGAAGAGATTTATGTAAGCTGCAGTTTTTCGTAGACAAAGTCTGCATTTTTTGCTTCCCGATATAGTGTATTCAAGAGACATGGTCAAATGAAAATTCAGGGAAGCATGCTCAATTTAAATTAACATTATGGCCACGAGTAACTACAACATTACTGTTTGTAGGTTGATATTTTTATCAATTTACTTTCCCACTTGTTTTGTATTTACAAATTTACAACTTGATACTTGACGATTGATTGATGTAACGTCAACCTAAATATCAGAGCAAATATTTTCTTCTTATTAAACTTGGACCACAGCTGACGACTTTGTGGCAGCGCCGCATTTTATTTCAACGTGGAGATCCAAACCACAGAACACAAACTCAAACTGTATACCACAGAACACTAACATACACCGCATGGAAGTGAATGTATTGAATGCAAAACACCAAATCTCCATATCACTTATCATACTAATACATATAATGGTTATTTATTGTATAAAGATCTACTAAATTAATTTCCTGACCTTTTTATTGAATTAAATTAAAAAAATTCTTGTGACTAGAAGCATTGTTTAAAGATATGTATATGCGCAGCTTCTGATGACCATTTTACCTTATCCTTATGTAATTTTCGAAATCATTGATCACTTTGAATTATAATATTTTCGAAATATTGGCCCGAAAGAAATAGAGTTTCAGTTTTTGGAGATTATCAGAAATTATAAACAAGAAACTGCATCTTGTTATGATCATTTTCTCTCCTATAATTTTTGAAATTAATTTTCGTCAATCTATAACAAGATTATTTTTAATAATATTCAGAAATAATATCAATTCATATCACGAGAATTTCCATTGGTGATGGGAATTGGATTTTCGAATTCAGTAATGCTTCGTGAAAATAAAAATCACGAAAAATTGCAGAGTTATTGATATTTTGCAACTACAACAATCTGAAAGACGTTTGTTGAGTTCGAACATTTTATGAAAATAGGAAAACAGATAATTCTGGAATCAAATGCGGAAATTTTCAAATCAATAACTATTTTTTCTCCCAACAATGAACTGTTTTAATTTGCAGTCTTTAATGTAGGTATATCATAATTTTTCACTTTGAACTTATTTTTGATAGAAAAATAAGTAAAATCTCGAAACAATTGAAAATAATTCATTTTTCCGAACTTGTATGAATATGAAAACAAGAAATATGAAAATATACGTAAGTTGCAAAGTTAAATGCCAAAACTTCCAAATTTATAATTATTTCGACCTTTAACTATGAATTGCTTATACCTAGTTGGATCGATATTTCGAAATTTTCAGACTGGAATTTCACTCTGGCTTCATTTTTGATAGAAAAACAATTAGAATCTCCAAACAATTGAAAATATTTCATTTTTCTGAGGCAAATATGAAAACAAGAAATATGAAAATATTCGTCAGTTGCAAAATGAAATGCAAAAATTTCCAAATTAATAAATATTCATTCGACTTTTATTAACTCTGAATTGCTTTTAGTTGTGTAATAGGAGAGATAACTTGGAAGTAATAAAATGAATATCCTTTTTAAAATTAGGACTTGTACATTTTCTTTTCCGTAATAATTCACCGGTATTTTCAACACCCTTCATTTTATTCGGGAAATCTCCCGAGAGAACGCGCAATAATTTAATTGATCGATTTAAACTTCTGAAATTTAATAGCCTTGTGTTAGAAAAATTATTGGATCGTTTATCAAACCCACACAGGATCTCTGTCGAGACGTTAACGACCGAAATTGTTGATTTTCAGTTTAAGTTTATTTAGAGAACTAAATGATAAATTATAATTGTCCCACGAATTTGGTTGCAATTACTGCACACGATGACAGAGATAAAATTCAACGCAGGCATTGTTGAGAATTGTCACGTAGCATTTCCCAAGGTGGGAAGCAGAAAAAAATCGTTAATTTGATTGGTTCATAAAAACAAAGATGGAAGAAGTTTTGGTTTGATTGGTTTTGAAGTACTGACGAAAGAAAAACCTTTAATTTAATTGGTTTCTAAAAGGAACAAAGAATAAGGTAGTCGGGGAAGTTTCGGACGAAAGTGAGTTCAGTGATTCGGGAGACGAAAACGGCAGTTGCTGGTTAAACCTTAACGGGATAGGTTGCCAGGGCTCGCGAATATGGTTCGGGTTCTAGGGTAGTACGGTTTCAGGGTAGGTACTTGAGTGTTAAGAAGTACGGTTTCAAAGTGGAAACGAAAACAATTAAAGTTAATTTGGAAGTTGCGGAGTAACTGCAGAAGTCTCAAACGGGGAGATTCTGAGTTGACTCGTTTGATATGTGTTTGATACGGTTTTAAGGAAAGTTTAAGAATTAATTTAGTTTCGTAGTTATTCGGAAGACGGCGATTGGATAACTCGTTGGTTTTTTGGTTCCTTTAAAAAGTTTTGATAAGTCAGTCTCAAGCTGGGACATATGTAAGAAGTGTTAAGTTGAAGTTAGTACAATATCTAAATTTATTTGGAATTATTTAAATCGCGTATCGTCAGTACATTCGGGAGTGAAGGTCAATTTTTGCGAAAAACGTGTGGGTGTCGAGTTTTCGCACCTAATCTGTCTGTTTCAGGAAAGAAGCAACGTCGTAGAACATCCTCCTAGGTTCATCATTTTTGGGATTATTGGTCCAGGAAAAAGGTCAGATAAATTGTTTATGCTTAGCTTATCTTGAGAATTAGTAGACAGCTGCATGTCCGCCCAAATTATATTTATAGTCCAGAGTCCTGAAATCTTCTAAAAGTCATAGTTTCATAATTTTTTGTATCCTCTTAAAGCGTATTATTATTTTTGTAATCACCCTTAAGTAGTCGAAGGTTTAAGTGGAGTTTTCTGTTGAGAAAACTCAGGTTCATTTGAAAGATCACGAGGAAACTATTGATTGAGTTTCCCCTTGTAAAATTAAAGTTTAAGAAGGACTATTTTCCGTCATATCATTTGGGTATAGAAAATTCACCTTATACTGTAAACTCTTTTGAGATTGTTCATGATCATTATTTCTGGGGTCATTTTGACAAACCCTTTTCATTTTTGTTGATAATTTGAATTCATTTTTATATGATTTGGAATTCACATATAACTAACCAGTGTAAATTTGTTTGGGTTTGATTTGAATTTAATATACGTCTTAAATTTAATCTAAAAGGTTTCATTTACCATCCCTCTCCCTAGAAAATAATTTTAAACACCAAGACCTGACCCAAGTGCGTTGGGCCGATCCCACACTTTCTTCCGTCGGAAGAAAGAACTTCAAAATTTTAATTAACATCTTTTATTTTTCTTTAAGTAATAACACCCTTGATTGGTGGAAAGCCGCTCTTCTGTCCAATCACCAAGAGGGTGCTTTTTACAGTTGGATCGATATTTTGAAATTTTCAGACTGAACTCTGGCTTTATTGTTGATAGAAAAATAATTAAATTCTCTCAGCAATTGAAAATAATTTCATTTTTCAAAATTTGAGGCAAATTTGAAACAAAGAAATTTGACCCTCTGATACACTCATCACGAAATGAGTCGCCCTTCTATTCATCTTTGTTACATAAAAGAATGACTAAAGGTTGGAATACCAGTTTTCTCCGATGAAATATTCAGTTTTATTTCGGTCTTCGCTGTGTGAACATTGCTCTAGAAAATTTCAGTAAAGTTCGCGTTGTTCGCGGCATAATCGAGTGGTTCTCAAGTGTGGTTCATTTGTGGTTTGGTGCTCTAAGGAATTAGGATTAATTTGCAACTGTGAGTTGGTTGAATCTTTGGCTTTAGATCATTCCAGATATACGTGATTTAAATGCGGAAATTTTCAAACCAATAATTATTTCGACTTTTAACCATGAATTGTTTAAATGTTAAATGCGAACATGGAAAAATTAGATCGTTAGGTATTTGGATTCATATTTCAAAATTTTCGTTCCATAATGTAAGATAATATTTCACTCTGGCTTCATTGTTGATAGAAAATAGTTAGAATCACGAAACAATTGAAAATAATTCATTTTTCCAAACTTAAGGCAAATATGAAAACAAGAAATATAAAAATATTCGTCAGTTGCAAAATTAGATGCAAACATTTCCAAATTTATAATTATTTCGACTTTTAACTATGAATTGTTTTTAATCGGATTGATATTTTGAAATTTTCAGACTGAAATTTAAGATAACACTTCACTCTTGCTTTATTGTTGATAGAAAAATAATTAAATAGAATCTCCAAACAATTGAAAATAATTTATTTTTTCAAATTTGTGGCAAATATGAAACAAAGAAACTTGACCATTTGATACACTCATCCCAAAATGAGTCGCCCTTCTATTCATTCTTGTTACGTAAAAGAATGACTAAAGGTATCAATACAAGTTTTCGTCGATGTAATTTTCAGTTTTGTTTCGGTCTTCGCTGTGTGAACATTGCTCTAAAAACCACCGGGTATTTAATTTCAGTAAAGTTCGCGTTGTTCGCGGCATAATCGAGTGGTTCTCAAGTGTGGTTCATTTGTGGTTTTGTGCTCTATACACTAAGGAATTAGGATTAATTTGCAACTGTGAGTTGGTTGAATCTTTGGCTTTAGATCTTTCCAGATATACGTGATTTAAATGCGGAAATTTTCAAACCAATAATTATTTCGACTTTTAACCATGAATTGTTTAAATGTTAAATGCGAACATGGAAAAATTAGATCGTTAGGTATTTGGATTCATATTTCAAAATTTTCGTTCCATAATGTAAGATAATATTTCACTCTGGCTTCATTGTTGATAGAAAATAGTTAGAATCACGAAACAATTGAAAATAATTCATTTTTCCAAACTTAAGGCAAATATGAAAACAAGAAATATAAAAATATTCGTCAGTTGCAAAATTAGATGCAAACATTTCCAAATTTATAATTATTTCGACTTTTAACTATGAATTGTTTTTAATCGGATTGATATTTTGAAATTTTCAGACTGAAATTTAAGATAACACTTCACTCTTGCTTTATTGTTGATAGAAAAATAATTAAATAGAATCTCCAAACAATTGAAAATAATTTATTTTTTCAAATTTGTGGCAAATATGAAACAAAGAAACTTGACCATTTGATACACTCATCCCAAAATGAGTCGCCCTTCTATTCATTCTTGTTACGTAAAAGAATGACTAAAGGTATCAATACAAGTTTTCGTCGATGTAATTTTCAGTTTTGTTTCGGTCTTCGCTGTGTGAACATTGCTCTAAAAACCACCGGGTATTTAATTTCAGTAAAGTTCGCGTTGTTCGCGGCATAATCGAGTGGTTCTCAAGTGTGGTTCATTTGTGGTTTTGTGCTCTATACACTAAGGAATTAGGATTAATTTGCAACTGTGAGTTGGTTGAATCTTTGGCTTTAGATCTTTCCAGATATACGTGATTTAAATGCGGAAATTTTCAAACCAATAATTATTTCGACTTTTAACCATGAATTGTTTAAATGTTAAATGCGAACATGGAAAAATTAGATCGTTAGGTATTTGGATTCATATTTCAAAATTTTCGTTCCATAATGTAAGATAATATTTCACTCTGGCTTCATTGTTGATAGAAAATAGTTAGAATCACGAAACAATTGAAAATAATTCATTTTTCCAAACTTAAGGCAAATATGAAAACAAGAAATATAAAAATATTCGTCAGTTGCAAAATTAGATGCAAACATTTCCAAATTTATAATTATTTCGACTTTTAACCATGAATTGTTTTTAATCGGATTGATATTTTTGAAATTTTCAGACTGAAATTTAAGATAACACTTCACTCTTGCTTTATTGTTGATAGAAAAATAATTAAATAGAATCTCCAAACAATTGAAAATAATTTATTTTTTCAAATTTGTGGCAAATATGAAACAAAGAAACTTGACCATTTGATACACTCATCCCAAAATGAGTCGCCCTTCTATTCATTCTTGTTACGTAAAAGAATGACTAAAGGTATCAATACAAGTTTTCGTCGATGTAATTTTCAGTTTTGTTTCGGTCTTCGCTGTGTGAACATTGCTCTAAAAACCACCGGGTATTTAATTTCAGTAAAGTTCGCGTTGTTCGCGGCATAATCGAGTGGTTCTCAAGTGTGGTTCATTTGTGGTTTTGTGCTCTATACACTAAGGAATTAGGATTAATTTGCAACTGTGAGTTGGTTGAATCTTTGGCTTAAGATCATTCCAGATTTACGTGATTTAAATGCGGAAATTTTCAAACCAATAATTATTTCGACTTTCATCCATGAATTGTTTAAATGTTAAATGCGAACATGGAAAAATTAGATCGTTATTTGGATTCATATTTCAAAATTTTCGTTCCATAAATGTAAGATAATATTTCACTCTGGCTTCATTTTGTTGTTTGAAAATAATTAGAATCTCCGAACAATTGAAAATAATTCATTTTTCTAAATTTGAGGAAAATATGAAACAAAGAAATTTGACCATTTGGTACACTCATCTCGAAAACTCGCCCTTCTATTCATCCTTGTTACGTAAAAGAATGACTAAAGGTATCAATACAAGTTCTCGTCGATGAAATTTTCAGTTTTGTTTCGGTCTTCACTGTGTGAACATTGCTCTAGAAACCACCGGGTATTTAATTTCAATAAAGTTCGCGTTGTTCGCGGCATAATCGAGTGGTTCTCGAGTGTGGTTGATTTGTGGCTTTTTGTTCTCCGAAAAGGAATTAGGATTAATTTGCAACTGTGAGTTGGTTGAATCTTTAGCTTTAGATCATTTCATTTATTCGTGAATAAAAGATCGTTAAGTCTTAAGAGAAAATATTCGTTAATTGTGGATTTTAATGCAGAAATTTTCAAACCCATAATCATTTCGACTTTTAACTGTGAATTATTTAAATGTTAAATGCGAACATGGAATAATTAGATCGTTATTTGGATTCATGTTTCAAAATTTTCTTTCCATAATGTGAGATAATATTTCACTCTGGCTTCATTTTGTTGTTTGAAAATAATTAGAATCTCCGAACAATTGAAAATAATTCATTTTTCTAAATTTGAGGAAAATATGAAACAAAGAAATTCGACCATTTGATACACTCATCTCGAAAACTCGCCCTTCTATTCATCCTTGTTACGTAAAAGAATGACTAAAGGTATCAATACAAGTTCTCGTCGATGAAATTTTCAGTTTTGTGTCGGTCTTCACTGTGTGAACATTGCTCTAGAAACCACCGGGTATTTAATTTCAATAAAGTTCGCGTTGTTCGCGGCATAATCGAGTGGTTCTCAAGTGTGGTTGATATGTGGCTTTTTGTTCTCCGAAAAGAAATGAGGATTAATTTGAAACTGTGAGTTAGTTGAATTTTTAATTTGAGATCATTTGATAAATTCATGAATGAACGCTCCTTCTGAACTCGCCTATAAAGTTCAAATTGCTCGAGTCTTGAGGAAATATTCGTTAATTGTGGAATTGAATGCGGAAATTTTCAAATTAATAATTATTTCGACTATTTACTTTGAATTGTTTGAATGCTTGCTGTAAACATTGAAAAATGAGATCGGCATTTGAATTGATATTTTGAAATGTTTGATACCTAATATTTCACTCTGGCTTTATTGTTGATAGAAAAATAATTAGAATCTCGAAACAATTGAGAATAATTCATTTTTCGAAATTTAAGGCAAATATGAAAACATAAAGTATGAAAATATTCGTAAGTTGCAAAATTAAATGCAAAAATTTCTAAATTTATAATTATTTCGACTTATAACTATGAATTGCTTTTAGTTGGATCGATATTTTGAAATTTTCAGACTGAAATTTATGATAACATTTCACTCTGGCTTCATTGTTGATAGAAAAATAATTAGAGTGACCTGTTCCTCACATTTTTTCTCAACTTCCATTATTCTTGAATCCATCTTATCTAGCCGGTCATTAATCACCAGTGCAACTGCATCTGCCACCTTGAGAGACAGTAGCGATAAGAAATCCTTATCGGATAAACATTCCATAAAGCACTGTTTCGTGTCTTCTTTCTGATTTTTCGTCATAGGCATATTTGCAAATTATATTATAACTTCGATAAAATCTTACGGTGTTTGATTGATAAATTTTCCCTTGTTCGAACTGTATACTTTATCGGATTAGTACTAATTTATTCCACCTCAGGTATCAATATATTCAGGAGCGGTGAAACATACGTCTACTCGGTACGGAACATCAGGAACGATAATGCGGATTGCGGAGCCAGTATGCGCCAATAATTGCGGAACAAGTATGCGCTCAGGAATGCGGAACAAATAGGCACAGTATAAGGTAGTTATACTGTGAAATAGGTATGCGCCAAAAAAAAACAATGCAGAACCAGTATGCGCCAAAAGTGGAGTAGGCCTACTGGGGATACCACTCAAAATCAAAACGCGCCGAGCACTCAACCTACAGGGTGCTGAGAAAACGAGTGCATAAACTTTCGCGTTCATATTCCCTTGGTGGCAAGGGCGTAGCCAGGGGGGGTTTTGGGGGGTTCAACACCCCCCCCCGAAAGGTTTTCAGTGTTTAATACTTGCTTCAGAAAGCGACCCTCACAATTCCCGGCACTTACAAAGTCCATTACCCAAATTTCAATTTTTTTCAGGTGGAAGAGAAGGTATAGGTCCCAGAGAACCCTCGGCCTTTCCGGGATGAGTTGGGATTTCCTGGATGCCATTCTCAACTTCAGCCATCGATGGACCAGCGGACTGAAGAGTTGAAAGCGTCAATGTGAGTAGCCTTTAGGGTCTTTGGTGGTGGTGAATTTCAGGTATATTGTTATTAATGTCAGAAAGGTTCTGGCGAAGGAGTAATGTCTTAGAGAACACATGCGCCAATACATGCGGAAAAGGTATGCGCCAAAAAATAGTTAGCGGTAGCGTTTTTTTTTTCAGAATTTTTCAGATGGAAGAGAAGGTAAGTCCCAGAGAACCCTCGGCCTTTCCGGGCTGAGTTGGGATTTCCTGGATGCCATTCTCAACTTTGGCCATCGATGGACCAAGAGCGGACTATGGAGAGTTGAAAGCGTCAATGTGAGTAACCTTTAGGGTCTTTGGTGGTGGTTTATTTCAGGTATATTGTCATTAATGTCAGAAAGGCTCTGGCAAAGGAGAAACTTCGCAGAGAACCCATGCGCCAATACATGCGGAAAAAGTATGCGCCAAGAAATAGTTAGCGATAGCGTTTCTTTTCTCAGCTTTGTTTAGGTGGATGTTTATATTCCATTGGTGGAATCGTTTCGGAGCCGGGCAGTATATCACGGTGTGGTATGAAAACGGGTCGAAAACTTTCGCGTTCAAGTAGCCGGGCACTCTACCTACAGGGTGGTGTCAAAACAGTGCATAAACTATCGCGTTCATATATTCCCTTGGTGGAATCGTTTCGAAGCCGGGCAGTCTATCACGGGGTGGTATGAAAACAAGTAGAAATCTATCGCGTTTATATTCCCTTGGTGGAATCGTTTCGAAGCCGGGCAGTCTATCTCGGGGTGGTATGAAAACAAGTAGAAATCTATCGCGTTTATATTCCCTTGGTGGAATCGTTTCGAAGCCGGGCAGTCTATCTCGGGGTGGTATGAAAACAAGTAGAAATCTATCGCGTTTATATTCCCTTGGTGGAATCGTTTCGAAGCCGGGCAGTCTATCTCGGGGTGGTATGAAAACAAGTAGAAATCTATCGCATTTATATTCCCTTGGTGGAATCGTTTCGAAGTCGGGCAGTCTATCTCGGGGTGGTATGAAAACAAGTAGAAATCTATCGCGTTTATATTCCCTTGGTGGAATCGTTTCGAAGCCGGGCAGTCTATCTCGGGGTGGTATGAAAACAAGTAGAAATCTATCGCGTTTATATTCCCTTGGTGGAATCCTTTCGAAGCCGGGCAGTCTATCACGGGGTGGTATGAAAACAAGTAGAAATCTATCGCGTTTATATTCCCTTGGTGGAATCGTTTCGAAGCCGGGCAGTCTATCTCGGGGTGGTATGAAAACAAGTAGAAATCTATCGCGTTTATATTCCCTTGGTGGAATCCTTTCGAAGCCGGGCAGTCTATCACGGGGTGGTATGAAAACAAGTAGAAATCTATCGCGTTTATATTCCCTTGGTGGAATCGTTTCGAAGCCGGGAAGTCTATCTCGGGGTGGTATGAAAACAAGTAGAAATCTATCGCGTTTATTTCCCTTGGTGGAATCGTTTCGAAGCCGGGCAGTCTATCACGGGGTGGTATGAAAACAAGTAGAAATCTATCGCGTTTATTTCCCTTGGTGGAATCGTTTCGAAGCCGGGCAGTCTATCACGGGGTGGTATGAAAACAAGTAGAAATCTATCGCGTTTATATTCCCTTGGTGGAATCGTTTCGAAGCCGGGCAGTCTATCTCGGGGTGGTATGAAAACAAGTAGAAATCTATCGCGTTTATATTCCCTTAGTGGAATCGTTTCGAAGCCGGGCAGTCTATCTCGGGGTGGTATGAAAACAAGTAGAAATCTATCGCGTTTATATTCCCTTGGTGGAATCCTTTCGAAGCCGGGCAGTCTATCACGGGGTGGTATGAAAACAAGTAGAAATCTATCGCGTTTATATTCCCTTGGTGGAATCCTTTCGAAGCCGGGCAGTCTATCACGGGGTGGTATGAAAACGAGTCGAGAGGTATCGCGTTTATATTCCCTTGGTGGAATCGTTTCGAAGCCGGGCAGTCTATCACGGGGTGGTATGAAAACAAGTAGAAATCTATCGCGTTTATATTCCCTTGGTGGAATCCTTTCGAAGCCGGGCAGTCTATCTCGGGGTGGTATGAAAACAAGTAGAAATCTATCGCGTTTATTTCCCTTGGTGGAATCGTTCCGAAGCCGGGCAGTCTATCTCGGGGTGGTATGAAAACAAGTAGAAATCTATCGCGTTTATATTCCCTTGGTGGAATCCTTTCGAAGCCGGGCAGTCTATCACGGGGTGGTATGAAAACGAGTCGAGAGGTATCGCGTTTATATTCCCTTGGTGGAATCGTTTCGAAGCCGGGCAGTCTATCACGGGGTGGTATGAAAACAAGTAGAAATCTATCGCGTTTATATTCCCTTGGTGGAATCCTTTCGAAGCCGGGCAGTCTATCTCGGGGTGGTATGAAAACAAGTAGAAATCTATCGCGTTTATTTCCCTTGGTGGAATCGTTTCGAAGCCGGGCAGTCTATCACGGGGTGGTATGAAAACAAGTAGAAATCTATCGCGTTTATATTCCCTTGGTGGAATCGTTTCGAAGCCGGGCAGTCTATCTCGGGGTGGTATGAAAACAAGTAGAAATCTATCGCGTTTATTTCCCTTGGTGGAATCGTTCCGAAGCCGGGCAGTCTATCACGGGGTGGTATGAAAACAAGTAGAAATCTATCGCGTTTATATTCCCTTGGTGGAATCGTTTCGAAGCCGGGCAGTCTATCTCGGGGTGGTATGAAAACAAGTAGAAATCTATCGCGTTTATATTCCCTTGGTGGAATCCATTCGAAGCCGGGCAGTCTATCACGGGGTGGTATGAAAACAAGTAGAAATCTATCGCGTTTATATTCCCTTGGTGGAATCGTTTCGAAGCCGGGCAGTCTATCTCGGGGTGGTATGAAAACAAGTAGAAATCTATCGCGTTTATATTCCCTTGGTGGAATCGTTTCGAAGCCGGGCAGTCTATCTCGGGGTGGTATGAAAACAAGTAGAAATCTATCGCGTTTATATTCCCTTGGTGGAATCGTTTCGAAGCCGGGCAGTCTATCTCGGGGTGGTATGAAAACAAGTAGAAATCTATCGCGTTTATATTCCTTTGGTGGAATCGTTTCGAAGTCGGGCAGTTTATCTCGGGGTGGTATGAAAACAAGTAGAAATCTATCGCGTTTATATTCCCTTGGTGGAATCGTTTCGAAGACGGGCAGTCTATCTCGGGGTGGTATGAAAACAAGTAGAAATCTATCGCGTTTATATTCCCTTGGTGGAATCGTTTCGAAGTCGGGCAGTCTATCTCGGGGTGGTATGAAAACAAGTAGAAATCTATCGCGATTATATTCCCTTGGTGGAATCCTTTCGAAGCCGGGCAGTCTATCACGGGGTGGTATGAAAACGAGTCGAGAGGTATCGCGCTTATATTCCCTTGGTGGAATCCTTTCGAAGCCGGGCAGTCTATCTCGGGGTGGTATGAAAACAAGTAGAAATCTATCGCGTTTATATTCCCTTGGTGGAATCCTTTCGAAGCCGGGCAGTCTATCACGGGGTGGTATGAAAACGAGTCGAGAGGTATCGCGCTTATATTCCCTTGGTGGAATCCTTTCGAAGCCGGGCAGTCTATCACGGGGTGGTATGAAAACAAGTAGAAATCTATCGCGTTTATATTCCCTTGGTGGAATCGTTTCGAAGCCGGGCAGTCTATCTCGGGGTGGTATGAAAACAAGTAGAAATCTATCGCGTTTATATTCCCTTGGTGGAATCGTTTCGAAGCCGGGCAGTCTATCTCGGGGTGGTATGAAAACAAGTAGAAATCTATCGCGTTTATATTCCCTTGGTGGAATCCTTTCGAAGCCGGGCAGTCTATCACGGGGTGGTATGAAAACAAGTAGAAATCTATCGCGTTTATATTCCCTTGGTGGAATCCTTTCGAAGCCGGGCAGTCTATCTCGGGGTGGTATGAAAACAAGTAGAAATCTATCGCGTTCATATTCCCTTGATGGAATTCGTTCAACTGGATAGTGCGGAAAAAATAATGCGCCCAAAAAGCGGAAACAAGATTGCGCCAAAAAATAGTGCATTAACTATCGCGTTCATATATTTCCTTGGTGGAATCGTTAAAGTAGCCGGGCACTCTACCTACAGGGTGGTGTCAAAACGAGTGCATAAACTATCGCGTTCATATTCCCTTGGTGGAATTCGTTCAACTGGATAGTGCGGAAAAAATAATGCGCCCAAAAAGCGGAAACAAGATTGCGCCAAAAAACAGTGCATAAACTATCGCGTTCATATATTCCCTTGGTGGAATCGTTCAAGTAGCCGGGCATTCTACCTACAGGGTGGTGTGAAAACGAGTGCATTAACTATCGCGTTCATATTCCCTTGGTGGAATTCGTTCAACTGGATAATGCGGAAAAAAGTATGCGAACGAACAGCGGAAACAAGATTGCGCCAAAAAACAGTGCATAAACTATCGCGTTCATATATTCCCTTGGTGGAATCGTTAAAGTAGCCGGGCACTCTACCTACAGGGTGGTGTCAAAACGAGTGCATAAACTATCGCGTTCATATATTCCCTTGGTGGAATCGTTAAAGTAGCCGGGCACTCTACCTACAGGGTGGTGTCAAAACGAGTGCATAAACTATCGCGTTCATATTCCCTTGGTGGAATTCGTTCAACTGGATAGTGCGGAAAAAAGTATGCGAACGAACAGCGGAAACAAGATTGCGCCAAAAAACAGTGCATAAACTATCGCGTTCATATATTCCCTTGGTGGAATCGTTAAAGTAACCGAGCACTCTACCTAGAGGGTGGTGTGAAAACGAGTGCATTAACTATCGCGTTCATATTCCCTTGGTGGAATTCGTTTAACTGGATAATGCGGAAAAAAGTATGCGAACGAACAGCGGAAACAAGATTGCGCCAAAAAACAGTGCATAAACTATCGCGTTCATATATTCCCTTGGTGGAATCGTTTAAGTAGCCGGGCATTCTACCTACAGGTTGGTGTCAAAACGAGTGCATAAACTATCGCGTTCATATTCCCTTGGTGGAATTCGTTCAACTTGATAGTGCGGAAAAAAGAATGCGCCCAAAAAGCAGAAACAAGATTGCGCCAAAGAATGCGGAAACAAGAGTGCGACAATAAAAACTATTTTCGTCGTAGTTCGCCAAATCGAAAAAATAGAAGGAAAAGTTATATTTCTTTCTGGATCTCCGGTTTTCTTTCGGCCATAAGGGGCTTTAATGGCATGGTTCCCCTAACCCCACATATGCTGTACGTATCCATTTGACTTTGAGAAGAATCGTAGGCTAGAACTAAATTGGAACTTTTCCTTTCCGCGATCCTCTAATATCTGGTTAATTTGTTAAATTAACAGATTATTAGAAATAAATTTGGCGCATTTCGACATAAAGTGGAGTAGGCCTTCTGGGGATACCACTTAAAAACAAAACGCGCCGAGCACTCTACCGACAGGGTGGTGTGGAAACGAGTGCATTAACTGTCGCGTTCATATTCGCTTGGTGGAATTCGATCAAGTAGCCGGGCACTCTACCCACAGGGTGATGTCAAAACGGGTGCATAAACTATCGCGTTCATATATTTCCTTGGTGGAATCGTTAAAGTAGCCGGGCACTCTACCTACAGGGTGGTGTCAAAACGAGTGCATAAACTATCGCGTTCATATATTCCCTTGGTGGAATCGTTAAAGTAGCCGGGCACTCTACCTACAGGGTGGTGTCAAAACGAGTGCATAAACTATCGCGTTCATATTCCCTTGGTGGAATTCGTTCAACTGGATAGTGCGGAAAAAATAATGCGCCCAAAAAGCGGAAACAAGATTGCGCCAAAAAACAGTGCATAAACTATCGCGTTCATATATTCCCTTGGTGGAATCGTTCAAGTAGCCGGGCATTCTACCTACAGGGTGGTGTGAAAACGAGTGCATTAACTATCGCGTTCATATTCCCTTGGTGGAATTCGTTCAACTGGATAATGCGGAAAAAAGTATGCGAACGAACAGCGGAAACAAGATTGCGCCAAAAAACAGTGCATAAACTATCGCGTTCATATATTCCCTTGGTGGAATCGTTAAAGTAGCCGGGCACTCTACCTACAGGGTGGTGTCAAAACGAGTGCATAAACTATCGCGTTCATATATTCCCTTGGTGGAATCGTTAAAGTAGCCGGGCACTCTACCTACAGGGTGGTGTCAAAACGAGTGCATAAACTATCGCGTTCATATTCCCTTGGTGGAATTCGTTCAACTGGATAGTGCGGAAAAAAGTATGCGAACGAACAGCGGAAACAAGATTGCGCCAAAAAACAGTGCATAAACTATCGCGTTCATATATTCCCTTGGTGGAATCGTTAAAGTAACCGAGCACTCTACCTAGAGGGTGGTGTGAAAACGAGTGCATTAACTATCGCGTTCATATTCCCTTGGTGGAATTCGTTTAACTGGATAATGCGGAAAAAAGTATGCGAACGAACAGCGGAAACAAGATTGCGCCAAAAAACAGTGCATAAACTATCGCGTTCATATATTCCCTTGGTGGAATCGTTTAAGTAGCCGGGCATTCTACCTACAGGTTGGTGTCAAAACGAGTGCATAAACTATCGCGTTCATATTCCCTTGGTGGAATCGTTAAAGTAGCCGGGCACTCTACCTACAGGGTGGTGTCAAAACGAGTGCATAAACTATCGCGTTCATATTCCCTTGGTGGAATCGTTAAAGTAGCCGGGCACTCTACCTACAGGGTGGTGTCAAAACGAGTGCATAAACTATCGCGTTCATATTCCCTTGGTGGAATCGTTAAAGTAGCCGGGCACTCTACCTACAGGGTGGTGTCAAAACGAGTGCATAAACTATCGCGTTCATATATTCCCTTGGTGGAATCGTTAAAGTAGCCGGACACTCTACCTACAGGGTGGTGTCAAAACGAGTGCATAAACTATCGCGTTCATATTCCCTTGGTGGAATTCGTTCAACTGGATAGTGCGGAAAAAAGTATGCGAACGAACAGCGGAAACAAGATTGCGCCAAAAAACAGTGCATAAACTATCGCGTTCATATATTCCCTTGGTGGAATCGTTAAAGTAACCGAGCACTCTACCTACAGGGTGGTGTGAAAACGAGTGCATTAACTATCGCGTTTATATATTCCCTTGGTGGAATCGTTCAAGTAGCCGAGCACTCTGCCTACAAGGTGGTGAGAAAACGAGTGCATAAACTATCGCGTTCATATTCCCTTGGTGGATTTCGTTCAACTGGATAATGCGGAAAAAAGTATGCGAACGAACAGCGGAAACAAGATTGCGCCAAAAAACAGTGCATAAACTATCGCGTTCATATATTCCCTTGGTGGAATCGTTAAAGTAACCGAGCACTCTACCTACAGGGTGGTGTGAAAACGAGTGCATTAACTATCGCGTTTATATATTCCCTTGGTGGAATCGTTCAAGTAGCCGAGCACTCTGCCTACAAGGTGGTGAGAAAACGAGTGCATAAACTATCGCGTTCATATTCCCTTTGTGGATTTCGTTCAACTGGATAATGCGGAAAAAAGTATGCGAACGAACAGCGGAAACAAGATTGCGCCAAAAAACAGTGCATAAACTATCGCGTTCATATATTCCCTTGGTGGAATCGTTTAAGTAGCCGGGCATTCTACCTACAGGTTGGTGTCAAAACGAGTGCATAAACTATCGCGTTCATATTCCCTTGGTGGAATTCGTTCAACTTGATAGTGCGGAAAAAGAATGCGCCCAAAAAGCAGAATAAGATTGCGCCAAAGAATGCGGAAACAAGAGTGCGCCAATAAAAACTATTTTCGTCGTAGTTCGCCAAATCGAAAAATTACAGGGAAACGTGATATTTCTTTCTGGATCTCCGATTTTCTTTCGGCCATAAGGGGCTTTAATGGCATGGTTCCCCTAACCCCACATATGCTGTACGTATCCATTTGACTTTGAGAAGAATCGTAGGCTAGAACTAAATTGAAACTTTTCCTTTCCGCGATCCTCTAATATCTGGTTAATTTGTTAAATTAACAGATTATTAGAAATAAATTTGGCGCATTTCGACATAAAGTGGAGTAGGCCTTCTGGGGATACCACTTAAAAACAAAACGCGCCGAGCACTCTACCGACAGGGTGGTGTGGAAACGAGTGCATTAACTATCGTGTTCATATGCGGAATCCGTTCAACAGATTGTCTCAAAAGGCAGGCAAACTGTAAACATAAGGCATTTTCAACAGAAATGAGAATTGTTCACATGTTGAAAATCTGAATCTCTTTTATTTTTGCTGGCTATGTATGTTTTCCTCAAGTGGAACGAATTCATCGACTGAACACATTTTACACATTGTTTTTTTTATTAACAAAGGTGTATATTATTTGAAATTGAGTTTCTGATCTAGAGTCCTCCAATTCTAATCTACTTTTACATTTTCACTTCATTGCAATGCAGAACTACTTTAACTAAATATTAACGAAAATTGTAACCTGCGAAATCATCTTCATGAAAAGAAAGGGTGTTGAGAATGAAGTATGTGGCGCAATGGCGTAATATTAATTATTCTGGTCGCAGTGGTAAAGACAGGTTATTTGGACCACTCGCAAACAATGCACCAAAGGTCCTTTCTGGATTACAAAAAATCTAGATTTTTCAGTATTTTTATTAAAGGAGTAAACATTTTGATTCATTTTTTTTTATATAGATCGACAACAAGAAATTAATTTTGTGGTATCGCATCTAGTGTGTTTTCATCTGATTTTAAATTGACACCTCCCAATTTCTCTTCAACAGCATCAATTTTTGCCACGATTTCAGCATATTTTTTAGTTCGATATGCTTTTTTAGCTTCTTCTAAAAGTACATTGTGCAATAAATTTTTATTTGAGCTGCTATCAGGCAACAAAGATGGATAAGGATGACCTCTCAATTCTAAAACAGCTTTCGGATGCTGGTCACCAGGGTAAGGCGGCTTTGGTGCTCTGTATAACTTAGTATATGAAATACTATAATCTTGGTATCGCGGAACTAATACTTTGAACAATTTATGCACTAATTGTTTTTCTTCTAGCCAGTAGTCAGCCATTTCCATTGTGACTTTGTGGTTGTCTCCATGACGAAGAGCTTCTGATATAAGCTGTAATATTTTGTTGATTAGTTATTGACGGCTATCATGTATCTGAAACCACTCCAACTCACTCTCTCAGCATACATTCGTGCCTCATCTGCTCTGGGGTAATTCAGTTCTATCCTTTCATATTTGAATAAGGCAGTGACTGTTTGCCTTAGTTTATGTAATCTTCCTTCAGGCCCATCGGGATTTCTGAATTTTCTTAGTCGAGGATTTACTTTAGTTTTCAATCTTGAGACTAATTTAGAAACTTCGGCCTGATTCATTTTATATTTTTAATTTTTATTGAATCAGAATGTCTATGATCAGAATGTCAAAAAAGTTAGTAAGGTTAAAGATTAAATCTACAGAACATCTAATAAATTAAATCATAGAATCTTTGATCAAAGAGGAAGTCTTTGGTTTGATCTCTTCTAGATAAATTCAAAGACGTGGAAAAATAGGTTAAATCATTCTTTAATCTATGGGTTAAATGTCGTTGTGTTAACAAGGACCTCTTTGGTTGTATTCGCCCTAACCTAAAATAAATGTTTCGTTGAATTTTACAGGGAGGCCCTTTATCTTCATGTAATTTTATTTTAAGTAAAAATATGGAAAAAGTACGAGGAATTCAAATCAATAAAATTGATAAGAGTTCAGAAAATTTAGAGGAATTATCGAAAGAGGTTAATAAATGAATTTTTCATTCTATTCGAGCTGAATACGTTACTTGAATCTGTCCAATTTTAGGAATTAATATCCCGACTTAAGAGTCTACAAGCTTATAATTTACAGTTGAAAAGTATTTTATCGAAAAATTTAAATGACCATCAGAAGGACAACTGTAGAAAGCAAAAGGCATTTGATTTCACAAAGTGGGTGAATAAAGCTTAATAATTGGAGAATAATTTGCACCCGTAATGTTTTTCAGATGTACGATGAGGCATGTTCTATTAAAATTTTATTACTTAGGATGGGATTATCAAGGCTTCACCACACAAGAAAATACAAATGATACTATTGAATACCATTTATTTAATGCATTAGAAAAGACTTGCTTAATAAAAGATAGAGCTTCTTCCAACTATCACAGATGTGGTAGAACAGATAAAGGCGTTAGTTCTTTTGGACAGGTTGACTGATATCACATCCTTTAATAGCAATTTAATCAAGTTCATAATTGTTTCAGGTTATATCTATAAGTCTAAGGAGTAAACTGAGTGAAGAGGAAATGGATAAAATTGAAGGGGAAATAAATTATTGCAAGATTCTCAACAGTGTGTTACCAAGAAACATTCAATGTACAGCATGGAAACCAGTTCCTAAAGAGTTCAGTTCAAGATTTGATTGTAAAAGTCGTACATATAAATATTTTTTCCCAGTGGGTGAACTGAACATAGAGGTATCTATTCTATATGGAATATCAATTTTATTTTAATTGTGAATAATTCGTAATTTGCCACCAATGGGCTAATTTTCAGAATATGAGGAAGGCATCTACTTATTTTCTGGGAACTCATGATTTTAGGAATATATGCAAAATGGATGTTGGCAATGGTGTTGTGGAATTCAAAAGAACCATTTCAGAAATGAAAATTGAACAATTATTCCCCCACCTAAAATTAGATGGTAATTCACAAACGATATTAACCAAATTCTAAATAAATTTCATTCTAATTATAGAATACAGTATGTTTATGGTCACAGTCAAGAGTGGTGGATTTTTGTGGCATCAAATAAGATGCATGTTGGGGATATTATTCTTAATTGGTCAAAATAAAGAATCGCCAGATATAATTGAACAATTGTTAGATGTGCAGAAGAATCCTTGGTAAACAACGTCTTAAGAAATTGTGAAATTTTACTTCAACCTCCTTTTATAGCAAACCTGAATATAATATGGCTAGTGAAATACCTTTAAATTTATACTCAGCTGATTATGATTTGGATGGTGATTGGTGGTGTGAAGAAGAAAACTTAATCGCAGTTGTGGAGGAATTGAGAAAAATGTGGACCATGAACTCAATTAAGCAAGTATTCATCTCTATAGGATGGTTTCCAAATTTGAATCTCTATTTAATCGTAGATCCGACATGATGCGAATGATGATTAGTGATTTATGCAAGGGAATAAAAGAACCAAAATTGAAATGCCTTTCTGAAAGTCTGATTCAAGGAATCACACCTAAGAACTATGTTCCTGTGATGAAAAGAAAAAAATGCGGTTTGTTAAGAATTAAATCTTATTGAAATTCAACAGATTTATTTTATGTTTTTGCAGATAGTTTAGAAAAGAAAGTTGCCCATTATCTGAAAAGAAGCAAACTTATAGCACTTAATGATCAAAATATCACATAATGTTCAATTGCAGTAATTGGTATTATTAATTAAATAAACTTGAAATCACTATACTTGAGCTTCATTTATTGATTTATCACTTGTACAACTGACACCTGTGGCTCTAGAAAATGAAAGTTTCTCATATACTGCTGTTCTTAACGGCATATGAGGTGACAGCAAATTAGGATCTCCGAAACAAGTGAGGGGTAACTTAACATGGTTAAAAGCACATTCCTTATTGCTGTATTCTCTGATTATGTAGCTGGTATTGAAATCATGATAATATCTGGTATCATTAACTCGAAGCATAACATTATCCACCCTCAGGAAATATCTCAATAGTATAAAAAAACAACTAGGCATTACTCTCTGAAAAATAATTTGAATTAGTGTATACTGTATATTCTCAAATCAAAAAGTAACGATGTAAACCCTTACTATTTTAATAGTGCAAGATGAAATGCCATTATCATGCAGTTCATCCTCAAATAACATCAGCTCTTGATAAAAAAGAATCTTTTCTTTGACTTTCAGTTTTTCGATATCTATTCTCTCATCAGTAAATTCAACTATGATATCATCTGAGAGTGTGCCTTTGTAGTTTGTGGAAAATGTCCAATCAAAAGGTCTAATTTTTTCTTCCAAGTGATCTGGTGATCTTGTTTCTTTCCATGCTTCTGCACAAGCAACTTGAATAGGTAATCTACCATTTGATACTAATTTCAAAGCGTCTAGAGTGTTGAACTCTATTTTTCCCCCAGTAGGATGTACTAACGTAAGGATATTATTTGGGAAAACCATTTCAGGAAGATGGGGCAATTCCAATGTTTTATTGTACCTAAGAAACTATTTGAGCATTTTTTTAAGGTTAATACTGTTAAATAAACTTACGTGCACAATAAGCAAGAATTTTTTGTGGCATCTTTACAAGTATTTGGAGTTGTACATATCGAATTTAATATATGAGATTTCTTGTATTTTATGATCCAATTGTTGAATGTATGTTGTTCGGAATTGACAGGCAAACGTTGAATATTGTCTTCACCACTCACTTCAGATTTACTCATGTTTGTAATAAATTCGTATTTGTTCTTTTCTATTCACTATTTTTTAAATAAACAATCAACGAATCAACGTAGACGTCAAAAATTGAACCAAAGAGGTGAGTTGTTTATCTATGGAGCTGTCTACTGTCGTTCGCCATCTGTGACCAGACCCACAGATAATTAATATGTTATGGTCGATTCACAATGGACGTAAAACGTAACAATGACGTAAAGAGCACGTAAAACGCAAAGTTGAAACAACGGAATTCATATGAAAGTGCATGGGCGCAGGGCGCCCGCAGAAATTTTTCTCAGGGGGGGGGCAAAATTTTTCTCAGGAGGAGCAAAATAAAAATTATTGAAATATTGAGGGTGTTGTGCTGAAAAACGAAAAGGCCATCAAAATCTCAGGGTGGGCCATGGCCCCCCTACGCGTCACATGAGAATTCTAATTACAGATTCGTAATCTACGTGTGCGAATTAGTAAACAATATTCAACCATATAATTGATGACAAGCAAGACCATAAAAAATATTTTCAGATTACGATACCTCCACGCAGGCACGTAGCGAGGGGGGGGGGCTGGGGCCCGGGCCCCCCCCGAAATATCAAAAAATGCCTGTATATTTGACAAAATTTGCATTGTTTACTTATTGTGAAAACCCCCCCCCCCCCCCCCCGAAAGAAAATCCTGGCTACGTGCCTGCCTCCATGCACGTATAAACTCCATTATTATACTTACCGGAAATAAACGCCATCTTTTTTTATCTATACCAATATTCTCTATTTTATATAATTAAGATTTCCTCTTTATCAATTTTTAATATTTTCATATTACCGTATTTAAATATGACTCTATCATTCAAGTACTTACAGGAATTCAACTCTATCTTTGTCTCCTAAATTTCTTCATTTTATATTATATTATTATTATATATTATGCCTCCTTGTTTGAAGTATAAAAACCTCAATTATCAAAGTAAATAAAGATGAATAAAACATAGAATTTTCTGAAAACTTTTATTCAATGTGGAAGAGTAGGAATACATGAGTATTTTATATAGGAAAGACCATATAGATTTCTATATGAATAAGATTTATTTATATTTACAAAATATGAATATAAAATCATTCAAAGGTATGGATAAAATAGAATACTTATTAGTATATGTATACATTGAGCAATTGAAGAAATAATATCATGGTAAAAATGAGTTCTACCAATTGAATAGAATAATATAATTAAATAAAACTTTGAAGGGGCACTAATGGGTTATAATATTAAATCACAGTTGTAGTATCACAAAAGTATTATCATCAGATCGATAAACAATGCTTATTATTCATTTGAGATAATACTAGTACATCACACATAGTTAGGAACAGCTGATCATCACAATGTTTACTTGATTGTCATATCACAATTATTTTATTAACCGAAGATTTTTCGGATTTTTATTCTCCACTAATTTTTTCTTTTAAAACTACTTATAGAGGTATTTAACAATTTACAACTCACAGATATTTTTCGAATTCGAAATCCTCGAATTTGTGGGTCTCTTGTCTCGGTGGCATTTCATCGGCAAACGCAAAATCCTCTAATCGTTGAGTTCGTCTGCTTAGATCTTCGGACTGCTTGAGCAATTCTTCTGGTAATCTCAATTTAATTGTATAAGGATCTGGAAAATAAATAATTATTATAGTGTGATTAAAGAATATTATAATTAACAAAAAACAAAAACATTTTTTTAATGCCATCTTCATAAAAATAATGATCACTTGTATCTAGTCTCTAATCAAATGGCACATTAAAAAAGTGTAGGTATATTGTATTGTTATATCGATGTTAAGTATCAAATATTTGAAAAAAATTATTTACAAATAGGCATCTTGAAAAATTATTAATTAAGGCCTCAAAACTTGAATTAGTTAGTATTTTTATAATAAGAATCCAATTAACTATTAACTCAAAAGTAGAAAAAAATATTCTGGTACTCACCAACTAATTCCAAAGTTTCCTTTATTTTGTGCCGATACTGTGCTGACATTTTCTTCGATGGCTTTTTTATTTTTGAGTCTTTATTGACTTTGAGTTTTTTCGAATTTTGAGAAGCAGCATCACGTTTATCACCAATGTCCCTCTGCTCCATACAATAGTTGTGCTCCTCTTGCACTAGGATCTGTCGAAAATAGTTCAGAGCAGCAGTATTAATATTTCCTTTGGATTTGGAACTATAACTATGCTCTTGCAGCACGAAATTTCCAAGATCGACACTGTTTTTGGTATTCATTCTGTCACTGTCGCACTCGGATATTTTAAGAAAACTAACCACTAACAGAAAAAGTCGGGTTTTCATACAACTTTCCGGAAAAGGGAAAGTAAAAGTGAAAAGATCACACACTATTGGCCAAACTGTGGTGGTGCCGAGGGTGAAAACTCCCCACCACTCACCCAGGTACAGAATTTACCATGAGAGAACTCATTAAATATCAACCCCATGCAGAAGAAAATATTTTTATGATACCATAAATTTAAAGTTGACCCAGAATGACTTTCCCAACTCACTAGGTACCTACTTATCCATTAAAATGTCATTATGCATACTGTCAGGTGTTAAGGAGCCTAAGCTTCTCTTTCCAAAACTCAAAGGGATTGTAGGAAATTTACAGTTCTTTGGAATATTTCGATAATGAGAAAAATAAATGAAACCTCAGAGCAATCATGCGAAGAGTTCATTGACACAATGAATTATCACTTTTCAAGAAATATAATTTTGCTTAAAATTTATTTTGTTTCAAAATAACTGTGCCCCTTATTCCCTTTTATCGAATGACACAACCTATAACATTAAATATTTCTAATTAAAAAAATTATTCCTTTTTCGAGGTTTTCTCACCAAACCTGTGGTTTAAAAAGCTAAATATTTATACCTATATACCTATGGACATGTATCATGATATTTCGAGGGGTTTTAATTTTTTAATTCGTCCGTCTATATTCTAAATTCAGAAAAATGATCAACAATTTTTCAGTGATCGAAAAGAACTATGAAACGCTATAAAGAACACCATATCGATATGTTATGTACCTATATGGATAGAAAATGTATTGATCTATTTCAAAATTCAAATCCTAGATCGTGCATTCAATGTGGTCATTAGCAGGTACCTATATCGCACAATAAATAACGGTACATAACTTTTCTACGCTCATTCATTTTTGTGACAATGAGCATCATATAAATGCCACAGGATTTAGAAAATCGGTGTTTTACAACGAAAAACCCATTAACCATCATTCATCCAGAAAAAATATATCTACTAATACATACCTACCATAAAATTAAAAGATTACTGTCAACTTACTTATCTGCCATAAATCAGGCTGTCGGGGATTATGATGGTAATGAGCATGAGGGGCAAATAGGCTGTCATTCTCTTTTAACTATCCAAATTTGGTTCGTTTGGTCGGATGAATTTGGCTGCGCATAACGAAAATTTTCAATTTCGAAAATCATCGTCAGAGCTTTGAATTAAGAGTCTTTCGCCTTCAATGTAAGAAACGTATACCGCCAGATGGCAGTGCATTGCATTAATTTTTATTTATTGGATTATTCAGCTTAATAGAACAAATGTTGGAGCACAGGGAATATAACTAGAAATACTACCCTGAACTAGATATTATACTGCCTGTATAATTTGGTATAATACTCTCTTTTTCCTTTATCAGTCATCTGGGAGGAGATACCTGCGGGGCGTGTCATTTAAAAGAAATTCAATTCCATGTTAAAATCCATAATTGTTATTAACAATTGATTTTCACTAATCGACGGCTAAAACAAACCTTAATGACTTGTCTTTGAGAAAAATGAATATTTATCATTTCGAATAGAAAAATTCAAGGAAATATATTTCGCGAAAGCAACACATTCTTGTAATATCATTTACAAAAAAAACGGTAAATTCTAAAAGAAAAAGGAGATAGACATTGCATTAACTAAATGAAAGACTTCAATACTGAAATGAAAAAACACAAAAATATTTGTTAGTTTTGATGGTGGAAATGTTGAAAAATAACCAAAAATGATGAGGAATATCCTTTTCATGCATTTAATATTTATAAAATTTTTTTTTTATTATTTTCATCTTTATACACTCATACATCCCTTCATCAATCAGAAAAAATAAATCGTTTCTGACTCCCCCTTTTTTCAGGAATGTAGACCCTTAATGAAAAAAAATTAATCGCTCAGATGGCAAAATAACACATCACTCACTATTTATTATATTTATATATACTTTCTCCTTATAATGGGCCTCTTATAAATGACACAATCTATCGAAAATCAGTATTTCACTATACGAAAACTCTCATTTAATATTTTCCTCATACAAAAGAAAACATACTTAGCTACCATTAAAATGAACCGGATCAAAAATGACTCTCTTAACTCACTTACCCATCCATTAAAATGTCATTCCATCTAGGAATTATGGTGGTAAGGATTACTAAGTTCCTTTTACCGAATCCCAAAGATATTCTAGGCAATCATCTGACCGTAGTTCTTTGGAATATTTCACTTTCGAAAATTATTGCCCTCTTCGAAATAATAAAATCTAATTTTTCATTTAATTTACATAATCTTCAGAGGTTTCTAAATTTTATGGTAGATAAGTAGGTATACTTTTTTCAAAATATATATATTTTTATTTAAATACTTATTGTTATAGGTATAGAATGATTCACTCAGAGTGCCCATTGAAAACATTAAGCTCAGCTGCCATGGGCGCCCGCAGAAATTTTTCTCAGGGGGGGCCAAAATTTTTCTCAGGGATGGCAAAATAAAAATTATTGAAATATTGAGGGTGTTAAGCTGAAAAACGATAAGGCCATACAAATCTCAGGGGGGGGGCATGGCCCCCCCTTTTTCATTTATAAATTCAGTATCCGACCATGATGATAAGCAAGACCATATAAAATATTTTCAGATTACGATAACTCCACGTATATACTCTATATGTATTAGGTTTAGGTATACTTACCGATTTACCGAAAATAAACTCCTTTTTTACAGCTTTCATTTAGTTTCACCTTTCCCAAGTCCCATCAAAAAGTTTTTTTTGTAGTATATCGACTCGTTTACTAATTCGAGGTCGTAGATTACGATGCGCTAAATAGTTTTTCCGAGAAATTTTTGGTTCGGGAAATATTCGACCTTGAGTGGAAAATTGGCTAAAAATTGGTCGAATTTGGAGTGACGTAACTTCTTAAAAAATTGGAATTGAGAGGAGCTGATTTTTTTGGTTATACTCTGGTTCATTAAGAATAAAATGGTGTATTTTTTATATACCTGAGACGAAGGGTTTGGATTTTCTGATTTTTTTCGCGAATGTCCAATTTTCCATCAATTATATTTAAAAAACAATTAGTCTCAGAAAAGATCTGTTCAGGTTTTCTTAATCTACGGCATTGAATTAATAGATGGTGAAAATTTCGTATCGATAGGCGAGATTCGAATTTTTGCAAAAAATCCTATAGGTACTAAGGTATGGAAAAATTTCGACTTCAAACTAACACCATTTACTAATTCGATGACGTAGATTAAGAATATCCATTCAGTTCTTCCGTGAGAAAAACAGTTCTTGATTTACGAACAATGAAAAATCGGAAAATTTGGACCTTCACGAAAAAAATCAGAAAATCCAAACTGTTCGACTCTGTTGGATGAAAATTGGTTTTTTTGATTCACAAGGGATCAATATATGAGCATCTGTATAAATCAATTTTTCTTGGGAATTACGGCACTCCAAAAATGACCAAAATGATTTTTCATCGTTCGTAAATGGTGTGAGTTTGAAATCGAACTTGTATGAGTTAAAAACTCACCCTGTTTATTTTCCGAAATTAATAATTAATCTTGAACAGTTGTACAGATTTTGTTGTAGGTCTCTAGTATTATGAAAAGAATGTCTTTATTCCCTTAGGGTTTCTCAACTAAACAAATGTAAAAATATTAAACATCAAAGAGAATTTCGTGTAATGTTTTTGTGCAATATAAATTAAATAAAGAATATTTATCGGAGCTTGTGTTTTCTTACAATACATTCCCTAAAAAATTATTTTCCCCGCCTGAAAATGTGGCAATCCCTATTTAACTTTCAATTTTTGCCTCAGAATAACCCCAAATACAAACCAAAATTAGATTTGGAGTAAAAAATGTGTGGGGTGGATTTGAAAAAGATTGGTCACCTTGAACAAGCGCTCAAATGTTTCCGACTTCACGTCAGTAAGGGGTGACCAAATTTTTTTCAAATATATTGAAAATTCATCCACATATTTTTCGGCTCCAAATCTAATTATGGCCTGTATTTGAGGGTGTTCAGAGGCAAATATTGAAAGAAAATTTAAAAAAATTAAAAATATCCCATTGTAGTCATATCTTAACAGTCTTTTTTTGAGCGTTCGATCATATAATTAAGTAGATATGACTACAACGTTTTTCTTAAATGGAAAGAGGGTTTGAAGGACAATAGAATATATTTTATTTTTTAATTTTCCGAATGAAAACCATGAGTGATATTTACCAAAACACTTAAATATCACGATACCAGTACAGGGTATCCCATTTTGGGCACTTTTACGGGATATCTCCGTTATTTTTAACGTTAGCGGGATGCGGTTTTCGCGACAGTGTGCTACTTTTTTGTGAAACTAAAGATGGCGCAATCAGTTTTTGCATAGCCCTCTTAGTTTTTGCTATACAGGCTGGAAATGAAAAGTATCACTTTTTAATCACCCCCCGTATCTCAGTTGTGCTTAAACTTGGAGAAATGGTTGAGACGCATTCCTATAGATTTTTTTCCGTATAGAACTCAGTGGCGTAGTCAGTTTTTCAATTAAACTTTCCGTTTTTGAGTTATTGAGCAAACATATGTTTTTTTAAATTGGACACCCTGTATATTATTTTTTTTTCTCATTAAGCACAATCTCAGCTTTTCAAAAACATATTATTTTATACATTTATTTTCTAAACCAAGCTCAGAATTCAAGATTTTGTAATTCAATTGTCAATAACTAAGTAGTAGGCTATGACTGTTTATTAAAAACAAAAAATAAATGTCAAGATTTCGTTAGAAATCGAAAATAATGTTAACATAATATCTACATCACATGATCTAATACATATTTAACTTAATTTAATTTGCAATTTTTTGAAATTTCAAATAATTTGAAAATAAATGCATAAAATAATATGTTTTTGAAAAGCTGAGATTGTGCTTAATAAGAATAAAAAATAATATACAGGGTGTCCAATTTAAAAAAAAACATATGTTTGCTCAATAACTCAAAAACGGAAAGTGTAATTGAAAAACTGACTACGCCACTGGATTCTACGGAAAAAATCTATAGGAATGCGTTCCAACCATTTCTCCAAGTTCAAGCACAACTGAGATACGGGGGGTGATTAAAAAGTGATACTTTTCATTTCCAGCCTGTATAGCAAAAACTAAGAGGGCTATACAAAAACTGATTGCGCCATCTTTAGTTTCACAAAAAAGTAGCACACTGTCGCGAAAACCGCATCCCGCTAACGTTAAAAATAACGGAGATATCCCGTAAAAGTGCCCAAAATGGGATACCCTGTACATCTGCAAGAAGTGAACAAACTTCAACCTATAGAGAAAATAATATTCTTTTCTCTATGCTTAAACCACTGAACGAAATCAAATTACCACAGATTCGATTTGAAAGAGGGTCAGAATACAGGGGTGAGTGGAAAATAAATGGGTTATAGTCCCTCCATCGATGGAAACTGGACAAACCTTGTATATTTGATATACATCGGAGTTTTCCAAGTTACTTTGGATAAATCAATATTAAAATTAAAAAGATTAGCCCAGGATGTAAAATTACTACCTGAACGTAATTACGCAAAAAATAACCAATGATTATTACTGTAAATACTTTTTTCAGTGAGATATAATTAATTCCTTTTCTTCACATCCTATACTATTGATGAAAACCTAATCAGATCGAAGAATGCGTAGGTAACCCACAAAAATTAGACAGAAAAACTCCAATAAAACGTATCTATTGTAAATGGACAGATTGCACGATTCTCGCATTAGATTCCGATTAGCAAGCGTTCACCGGACCCAAAGCCCTAGTTTTGCGTTTTGCCAGTTTGTTTGGCAGTCGTTCGACGTCGCGACGCCGGCTAGGTCGTCCTCAGGTCCATATCGGCCAGCATCCGTGTTTGCGATTAAGTTTCCACAAGTTACTTGTTCTTGACCCCGGTGAAAATCCCTCACGGCATGTCTCATCGATATTCCACACTTCGTTTGGGCAAATGGAGACAATCTGAACTTGAAATGTAGTTTTCGGTGAAAAAATTGGAGATGTGTGTTATTAGACGATAATTTAAGAGCGGGAAAATTTAATCTTCGGTAATCAATCGAAGAAAGAAAAATGATATTTCACCGACTAATTCTGATCAAATTCAAAACTTTTCCCCATGAGCATTTAGTAGCTTGTTCATTAAACTTGTGAGTAGATCCAACTTGTAGGTAGATTCGCATCTGCCAGTTCAAGAAACCATTTGGAAAATAGCTTCGCAGTTCTGAAATGATCAGAAAAATAAAATTTTCAACGGCCATAAACGAGCTCAACTGCGGCGTTCAAGATCCGAACCTACCCTGAAAATTTCTAAAATCTCTAAGTTCATTCGTTCGAGAGTTAACGCGTTTATGGTCGTCCGAACATAACTGAATTTGGCCACGTATTCATCATCCTTGGGTAGAAACTTATCGTTATCGAATTTTCATTTCCCAACAATCATGTAATCTTCTACGCAAACATTACGAAAATTTTCATTTAGAAAACTTTTACATATCGAAATAAAGGACATTTGGAATGTATACAGAGTGTAACAGCCAAATGGAATAAATTCAATAACGAATAAATGAGGGCGTGTTGGGAAAAACGCTCGGACACGTCGATTTGTTATTTTAAATGCGCCTATTCTTCAAGAAAACAATATTATAAAGGGTGTTCCATGTGACCGTGGCCAACACCAACTTTCTTATTTCAAATGCAACCCCCTGTATATTATTTATTTTTTGGGTTCTTCAGAGAATTCGAGACACAATTTATGCACAATCTCCTATACCTATCTTTAACTATTTCGGGAGTATTAAGTGTGTTCAGATTTATTGCAAAAATCAACGTTTTAAATAAAAATTATTTTATTTCACAAATTCGGTACACCTAAAACCTAATAAGTAATACTGATTATTTCTTAATTATTAAAAAAAAACAAAAAAAAAACATTAATGTCAATGTAGGAAATGTTCAAAATGCTCGCCGCGAACGTCTTGGCAACATGGTAATCTGGTGTAGAATTGTCTTCTAACGCTACTCAACATTTCAGGCGTTTTGGCTTACTTTCTTCATATCAAGAGGTAAATGGGAAATAAGTATTGAGTGTAATGTATCGAATTTGTGAAAAAAAAAATAATTTTCATTTAAAATGTTAATTTTTGTAAAAAATCTGAAAACACTTAATATTTCCGAAAAAGTTGAAGATAGGTATAGAACATTGTACATGAAGTATGTCGAGAATTTTCTGAAGAATCCAAAAAATAAATAATATACAGGGGGTTGCATTTGAAATAAGAAAGTTGGTATCGGCCACGGTCGCATGGAACACCCTATATAATTTTATTTTCTTGAAAAAGATGCGCATTTAAAATTACAAATCGACGTGTCCGAGCGTTTTTCCTAACACCCCCTCATTTATTCGTTATCGAATTTATTCCATTTGGCTGTTACACTCTGTATGTTGCACACTGTATTGGAGTTTTGTTGAATTTTAATGGGCTTGGTTTTTCTGAATTATGCTTTATATATTTTATGTAGACCTCCTTGTATATTCATTCTGCAGTTACAGGTTACAGACTGTTGATTACAATCCAAATATTATTATTTTTCCCTATTCTTGTAAATTGATTATATGCGCTACATTTTCGAGTCTGTTAGGAGGGAATTACATCTTGGAGGTAGAATTAATTTTGAAAATGGAAAATCTGTTAAATAAAGGTCAGCCGTAGAACCCGTATCATTCAAAGGCTCATGCAAATCTTAAAATCAAAAACGTTGTGCAGATTGACGTTATTCCTCATCATTTCAACAGGAAACCCTCATCACGATTCTCATATATCAAAGGGAATCTCAACTTCAGATATCAATCGCTGAAAATTCTTTATCACGCTCCTTTTCTATTCCGCTTGCATAGGCGGAACTTTGAACTTATCCACTTTTCTCTTATGGTTGGTTCTTTGGCAGCAGTCCAACGTTTATAAAGGTATACCTACACCATCTATCTACCACTCCAATCTTCCGCAAACGATCAGAACTAATCTATGAGAGCTGATGGTTTAATTTTTCTTGATAGCAGCTCGCAAACGGGGCCGTTTGCTGACAAAATGCTTCGTTAGTGTTATTAGGAAAACCATACACATTTCCGCGAAGGCTGCTTCCCGAAAATTAATTTTCCTGGATACAGAGTGCTTTCATTTCGTTAGGATATTTTCGTTCGAGGGATATTGTCATTATCTGAAGTCTGAAGACGTGATCTGGTCGAAATAATGTACAGACCACTTTACGAATCAAAAGTTTAATCTTCAAAACTGCCACTTGCCTGAGTGGCAACTGTTTTCTCCTATTACCAAGGACACATCCGTGATTTGATTGAAAATAAAAAAAAATAATCTGAATTGCAATTAAGAGGGGTTTATACCGTTCGACCTTCAGTTCAAAACGCGATTCGGGATTTCTCACGATAGAGACCACTGATTTATATGGGGTTTTCACTATTATTCAATTTGAAGAGTTCTTCAAGTGGGAAAGTTCATAATTTTTTTTTCGTCGAAAAAAAACAATAATTTTTTTTCACTCGTCGAAAAAAAACAATAATTTTTTTTTCACTCGTCGAAAAAAAAAGTTATGAACTTTCCCACTTGAAGAACTCTTCAAATTGAATAATAGTGAAAATCCCATATAAATCGGTGGTCTCTATCGTGAGAAATCCCAAATCGCGTTTTGAACTGAACGTCGAACGGTATAGACCCCTCTTAACGGTTTCTGAATTACAAATAGCGGTTTCTGAATCCTCTTTTCTGAATTACAAATGATATTTTCTGAAATACATGTGATTCAGTCTTAATTACAATTGACGATTTCTTAATTAACTGTGACCAATCTGAATTACAATTGACGTTTTCTGAATCCTCCTTTCTGAATTACAAATGACGGTTCCTGAATAATTCCTTCTGAATTACAAATGGTCGTTTCTGAATCTTTCTTTCTGAATCACAAATAACGGTTACCGAGATACATTTGAGTCAATCTGAACTACAATTGATGATTTCTGAATTAAATGTGACCAATCTGAATTACAATCGACGGTTTCTGAATCCTTCTTTCTGAATTACAATTGACGATTTCTGAATCCTTCTTTCTGAATTACAAATGACGGTTTCTGAATCCTCCTTTCGGAGTTACAAATGACGGTTTCTGAAATACATATGATTCAATCTTAATTACAATTGATGATTTCTTTTATAAGTCACCAATCTGAATTACAAATGACGGTTTCTGAATAATTCCTACTGAATAACAAATGAATCTTTCTTTCTGAATTACAAATGACGGTTAACGAAATACATTTGATTCAATCTGAATTACAATTGATGATTTCTGAATTAAATGTGACCAATCTGAATTACAATCGACGGTTTCTGAATCCTTCTTTCTGAATAACAAATGGCGGTTTCAGAATCCTTCCTTCTGAATTACAAATTCTTTCTGAATTACAATTGATGATTTCAGAAATAAATGTTACCAATCCGAATTTCAGTTGATGATTTCTGAAATAAATGTGACCAATCTGAATTACAATCGACGGTTTCTGAATCGTTCTCTCTGAATTACAAATGACGGTTTCTGAATCCTTCCTTCTGAATCACAAATTACGATTTCTTAATCCTTCCTTATGAATTACAATTGATGATTTCTGAAATAAATGTTACCAATCTGAATTTCAGTTGATGAGTTCCGAATAAAATGTGACTAATCTGAATTACAAATGATAAATTCTGAAATTGAATTGACGAATCTGAAAATACAATTAAGGCCTTCTAAAGTACACCGGGGAATAGAATTATTATAAAAAATTCCGGTTCTAATATTTATAGACGCGTTAACTTAATCTTCACTTTCGTCCCAGGCGTAAAGAACAATTTAATATAAAACCACAAAGCTAATATGTTTTAGAACAGAGTTCGAAGTTTTAATGGGCTGTAAACTTTCGTTAATAAAACTCCAAGTCAGTGCACAACCGACTGAACGATCGTTATATGATTATAAATCAAGGGTATTGAAGAAAACTATGAAATTCGCGGAAAGGTTTCAAAATTTTCTTTGACAAATATCAAATAATCCCATAATCTAACATAGTCGATTTTTCGAACCAGGTAGCTTATAACTAACTTCCAAAAAGTTCGGGTCAAAAAAATCACCAGGTACCAAACATCCTGAATAATTCAGTTCGAACTGACTCGATCGAATTGGCTCGGTTCAATCTTTGATCTCAATCAAAGCAGACATAAAAAATGCAGAACGCATCTACCTACCAGATTCGCGTATAAATAGGGAATAAACTGGCCAACTATCGATTGCAATGCAGATTCAGAGTTCGCAAAGGCAAGAAAATTACATGGCTAGGCACAAACACGAAAGCGGGCTAATAAAACACACACAGCTTTTATGGCGATATCTCTCTGAATCGTAGTAATTTACAACGACATTAAACGACAAATTGTAGATAGGGGATGTGCAGAGAGTTGAAAGAAAACATAACGATATGAATACATTATTAATAAATTGAATTGAATTATTAGTAACCCATCATCATGCAAACATTCAGCAAGGGAAGTTTTTATCCTTCCCTAAACATAATCTGAGGGTATTAAATCGGGTGAACGTGCAGGCCAGATATAAGGACTATTGCTTGTCACCACCGGTATCTTTTTGATCATCCCATATAGGGAATATTTGCCTGAAAGCTGAATACCTCTGGAAAGCTTTGGACTATCAGTGAAGTCATATGAAAAGTACCATTAAAATTCGATAGGGAATCCAAAAATGTGATTATTTATTTACAGATAGGTATCAATGAAAAAAAGATATAAAAAATCAACATGGCTATTAATAGTCAGCAACCTATTCAGAACAACAAGGAATAAGACAAAAATTAAGAGCTCCCACCAATGTGTTTATAATGAATATCCTTTTTATATTTTTTAGGTGAAATCTTGAACAATAATAATCACTTCCATACTTCTAAATGAAACGAATCAGATAGTGAAGAAGCATGAGTTATCACCAAATCCATCAGCATCCTGGATTGGAGTCGACAGTCATAGTAACAACACCACTGGATTTGAAAACAAGACTGAAAAATTTTTGGAAAAATTTACACCTGAAATCTGCCTCCCAACATATTGGTCTTTTGGTCATATTGACCGCCTACACTGTCGCTGGTGGTATGGTGAGTGAATAGCTAAGAATTTCGTTATGAATAGGTCAACACGAAGAGAAGTTCTTCTCTAGAGTATGCCAAATAAAAATTATTTTACCCGCACAAATCTCCTGCAAATCGTTTGTGATTAACAAAATTAGAATAATTATCCATTGACACAAATTCATATAAGAAATTTATTTTTTTTTGGAAGAAACCGTATTCTAGAATATCGAATCTTCCAAAAGAAATCACCATTCGAATATATTGAAGTATGCTTTCAAAAAGACCCACATCGAACTTATTTATATTATACGATGAAGCTCCACTTATGAATCACATAAATTTCGAGGGAATTTATTTTAAATAAGTGGATGTAAATTTGCTAAGAAATAAATCACTTCTCACTTGTGATGTACACTCTTCGCCAATCGTTGAATATACGGGATGTGATTTGGTAATTTTTATTAGTCTCTGATTTATTTCTGCTCCATTTGATTCCTGTTTGAAATAAAAATCGACATACAGAGTGTAACAGCCAAATGGAATAAATTCGATAACGAATAAATGAGGGCGTGTTGGGAAAAACGCTCGGACACGTCGATTTGTAATTTTAAATGCGCATATTTTTCAAGAAAATAAAATTATATAGGGTGTTCCATGCGACCGTGGCCAATACCAACTTTCTTATTTCAAATGCAACCACCTGTATATTATTTATTTTTTGGATTCTTCAGAGAATTCTAGACACAATTCATGCACAATGTCCCATACCTATCTTTAACTATTTCGGAAGTATTAAGTGTTTTCAGATTTATTGCAAAAATCAACGTTTTAAATAAAAATTATTTTATTCCACAAATTCGGTACATTACACTTAAAACCTAATAAGTAATACTGATTATTTCTTAATTATTAAGAAAAAAACAAAAAAAAACATAGAATTGTCTTCTAACGTTACTCAACATTTCAGGCGTTTTTGTTTACTTTCTTCATATCAAGAGGTGAATGGGAAATAAGTATTGAGTGTAATGTATCGAATTTGTGAAATAAAATAATATTCATTTAAAATGTTAATTTTTGTAAAAAATCTGAAAACACTTAATATTTCTGAAAAAGTTAAAGATAGGTATAGGACATTGTACATGAATTATGTCTGGAATTTTCTGAAGAATCTAAAAAATAAATAATATACAGGGGGTTGCATTTGAAATAAGAAAGTTGGTATTTGCCACGGTCGCATGGAACACCCTAAATAATTTTATTTTCATGAACAATATGCGCATTTAAAACTACAAATCGACGTGTCCGAGCGTTTTTCTTGACACCCCCTCATTTATTCGTTATCGAATTTATTCCATTTGGCTGTTACACCTGTATAGTTTGGTTAGCTGAATATCTGGTCGAAATTCGTCTTATTCAAATTTTGCTTGCCTGTTTAGTTCTGCATATCTTTCAAAAATCATAAAAAATTTGAGTTATTTTTTTGAATACCCTGTGTCAAGGAAGTGAAAAGAATTAGGAACCGTGTTTGTAGAAAATTTGTTTCCATTATTATTTGTACTGCCTTCGTTGTGTACGGAGGGATTCCTTGATTAATTTCTGACCGTCTGTAAGCTTCCCCCAAAATCTACTACAATATTTATTAGATATCCCATTCTAGCACCCCTAAAGCAAACAGCTAAAGTAAAATATATAACCTTATATGTTCCCAAACTGTCACCTCGTAATGACAGCAAAAAACGTGATCAGCAAAAGAAAGCGAAAATGTTGAACCCTCGCTAAGCTAACCAACGAACATCGTCCCGTTTTATCTCCAAAAAATTCCTTTCCTACGAACCGATCCAGTCGAGATCTCCAGATAGAACCGAAAATCTAAATGGATTCCAAATAACCCCCTCGATTGACGAGGGAAAATTGCTACTTGGGGTTCGAATTTGTAAATCCTTAATGTCTTAAAACGTGCCCCGTGTCGAACGAAAAAGTTAGAATGAACGAATTCCGGTTGGAACAGTTCCAAGAAAGTTTACTTGGAATATATCTCAGGTGGAATGTAATTTTAATGTGCAATGCGTGCCGCAGAAAAGGCATTAGGTAATACACCCAAAATGGAACGATTCATAAAGCGAATTGAGTGGTTAATAAAAGGAAAACGCTATTCGTAAACTGTAGGTCAATGTGATAAATAGCATAGGTAATTTTCAACCAGAAACGAGCTGCTTATGCAAATTAAATTGATTTTTCTTGTTTGCACAATCACCTGATCTGAAAAGAGAGAACCATATAATAAACCGAAATGCGTGATTTTATTTATCTTAAAAAATGGGAGAACCCAATATTTGGAATGGAGGTTGAATAATATCATGATAAGTACCTACTTTGTAAATATGGAAGTAATGGAAAATACTTCCTTGAAGTTTTCAATTTAGGCCCTGAATATAGGCACCCTTAATATAAATCCTATACAGGGTGTCCGAATTGAGTGTAAATATATTTCAGGACATGATTTAAGAGATCGAATTATGGAAAAACTGCATATCAAACTACGACGCAAAATGCACCCCTAGGCAGTTAGAGCCAAGGGCGTAGCCAGGGGGGGTTCAAACCCTCCCCGAAATAATTTCAATGTTCAATACTTGCTGCAGAAAGCACCCCTCACAATTCCCGGCACTTACAAAGTCAATTGCCAAAATTTCAAAACCCCCCCGAAATTAATTCCTGGCTACGCCCTGGGTTAGAGCCCAAGACAAATCTGCATTGACCTCGCTCATAAGAAAATATATAGGATGTTTGGATGTTTCATGAATACCTGTATATGTTTTGAGTGCAAATGCATTACCATTTGAGTATAGTCTGAAATACATACAGAGTGTAACAGCCAAATGGAATAAATTCGATAACGAATAAATGAGGGCGTGTTGGGAAAAACGCTCGGACACGTCGATTTGTAATTTTAAATGCGCATATTTTTCAAGAAAATAAAATTATATAGGGTGTTCCATGCGACCGTGGCCAATACCAACTTTCTTATTTCAAATGCGACCCCCTGTATATTATTTATTTTTTGGATTCTTCAGAGAATTCTAGACACAATTCATGCACAATGTCCTATACCTATCTTTAACTATTTCGGAAGTATTAAGTGTTTTCAGATTTATTGCAAAAATAAACGTTTTGAATAAAAATTATTTTATTTCACAAATTCGGTGCATAACACTTAAAACCTAATAAGTAATTTTTCCTTCCACCCCCTCATTTATTCCTTATCGAATTTATTCCATTTGGCTGTTAAACTCTGTGAAGCACTGAATATTGATTATATTTCGAATCATTGTAAATTGTTAATCTCTGAATAAATACAATAAATCACAATCACATATTTTATCAACAAGATCTTGTCAAATGTGAGTTACGTATCACAAATTAAGTGGAATTATTCAATAAATACACCATAAATCTGCTCCCATTGCATTATCTGAACAATTGTTACTTCAGTACTCAAAATTAATCATACTTTGTTATGAGGAATAATTGATGATTCCTAAATAAAGGATTATCGCTGTGTCTGGATGACAATTCCATGCTCTACTTACTCCAGGAATGTCGTGTTTGCTGCAGAAGTTCATGTTGACACTTTGCCAGCTGAATGAAATTTTAGGGAATCGATAACAATTTCAATGTTCCCTCATTCATTTCTTCTCACATGTATTTTTCAAAAAAATGATCTTTTGAGTCCGAAGTCACGAAGTGAGTGAGTAAAATAACTTGTTATTTAGTGCTTAATTCTGTATGAGGTAGGAATTTAACACAGTTTGAATGTTTCTACGATATTCTCTGCCATTTCTACTAGAGTCGTCTCTCTCTTGAGAAAAAGAAATCATTTGAAATGTGATATATGATATATGTACATACTTTCTTCCGATTTCTTGTAGTATAATTAATGTGGGATTTATTCTTATGTCCTTATATTTTATTATTAAGAGGAAATCATTGGTTAGAGGACTTATAGAAAGAACTCTGTACCTACTTTTAATTTAGTCGACGTTCATCAGTCTTTGCTAACTAGTCCTGAAGAAATCAGCAGAGACTGATGAAACGTCCACTTAGTTAAAAGTACAGAGTTTTTTCTATAAGTCCTCTAACCAATGATTTCCTCTTAATAGTATAATTAATATTAATAAGCCTTCATTATGAATGATCGGAGCTAAAAAATAGGATGCAAAAATGTAAAGTACTAGTTTACTGATGAGGAACATTAGTTTTTTTTTCAATCATTCAATCGATATATTAAAAAATCCCTACATATGAGATGGGAGAGTATCTGACTTCAATAAATAGAAAAATAAGCCATAAAATCATTTTGTGTCGATTCGATAAATACCTTCTTGGCAATATTTACTCTTTGTGAATATCTCGAAATAAAACGTTTCCAAAATATCATAACATTGAGTCTGTTTATCCTACAATTTCCACATGCATTCTCTCTGAATTGAGTATTTACATTTCAGGTATTCCGCAGACTTGAGTACCCAGCCGAAATAGAGAAAATAAACGTTTTCAACGCGACTCTATCTACGAGCAGACGACTGTTGATTCAGAGCATCCTGAACAAAGATAATTTCACAATATTCGAGCAGGAATTGGAGAATTACGAGGAAGTTTTGAGAAGGGCTTTTGAGGCCGGAGTTTCCATTCGGCCGGAAGAGCAAATCGCTAAATGGACCATCTTGAGAGCGGTATTTTTCTCCTCCACTGTTCTCACAACGATAGGTATGTTTTTCTAAATGTGGGAGCATTCTTTTCGATATAATTGAGGAGAAAACTGTGGGTAGATATTTATTGTCATATCTGTTGGGTTTTCCAATGATACAATAAGGAAGATATATGTTTAAAATTGAAAAAACACAAATTAAATGAGTAGATACGAATAGAGTTCGATGAGAGGAATTAAAATTCAGATAAATAATCATTAGGACATTCGCTGACCTAGTTTTTCAGTGAACTTCGACTATTGAAAGTTCATGGCAACTTAAGAATTTCTCATAAGGAAAACGAGAAAAGCTCTTAGTCATTTTCCGTCCCATTCTCGAACATTGAAAGTTGAACAAAGATAATCATTCATCTTCTGCAATATTATTCCTGTCGTATAAGACCCACAACCATTTTTCTTGTAAAGAAAACGATTTGGCTCTAATGATAAAATAAGCTTTATAAGAGCATTACATTCTTGATGATTCTACATTCTTTTATTTCGAATACAACCAGTTCTATGCCGTTTTCTAGAATCAAACGAAAAAGGTAGATATGAAGGTTTCATATCGAAGTCCAATGGAATGCAAAATAAAATATGACTGAACGAATATGGGGTAGAAACAGTCTAGTTCGGGGAAGGAAAAACGAGAAAGGGAAAATTTATTTTATTTCCATAATATTTCTGCTGGAATCGATTTTGGTTGTGAATTACCATCCATTCCAGTGACGTTCTCACATATACTACATTTATTCGAGTAGCTTTCAATCGATCACGAGGATGGTTCAGGGAATGAAACAATTTTCAATTCGAAATGTTCAATCATGAAAAGATGGGAAAGTTTTCACTCTAAATTATAGATCTTCCACATAATAAGTAACTAATTAAATTCTCAAAGTACATATATTTTTTTCAATTTTAAATACAGTCCTTGGCAAAATCAAGCCTCCATTCAGTTTTTCATTAATTTCATAGTTATAAATTAATAAATATTCGAACTCAACATGAGGAGAGTTTAGCAGGGTCAATAAGATGGTCAGTCTTTCTTCAACAGGTGTAGAACTTGTTCAAATAAACATTTTCACCAGAAATCACCCAAATAAAACTTTCATCCCTCGAAATTTTGTAAGCTATAATTGGAAATTCAAACTCTACTACCAACTTCTCTCGCAAATCTTTGGTTAACTTTATGGATGAATAAAGGAGAGGCCTTTCCCTGAAATATATTTCATTTTTCATTTCAATATTCAATTTACTCGAAAATTACAACTCATGCGATCTCATTTATTTATCGCAGATTAAAAATTATAGTTATAGTGAAACGAAATCTTAATGTCTTTTTTATAACAGCGTAATCTATTCGTTCTTCCGAATTGAATTTAAAACGTATGTCTGCAAAATGGCGAATGCGATGGTAATTTCGGTAAGTCGTACGTAACTTTGGTTCAGATGTTTCTTCTTTTCGAAATTCTAATTGTCTCATGTCACAGGTTGACAATAACCAGAGAGATAGTCAGATGTGAAGAAATGAGACATGTATTGATGTATTGTGGCCCAAACATTGCCCTGTCTCTTTCTAGACTGATCAGTTAGTTCTTAATCTTTTCAAAATGAATAAGGAAGATTTAATAAAATAAACTGCTCCACATGAGTTAGGGATATTGACTTAAATTGCAAAAAAATATAGTTAAAATAACATTTTTGTGATGAAAATTCATATTAATATGATTTCAAGTTGCAAATTAATTTGAGCCTGTAGGTCTGCAGCATATACAGGGTGGTTAACAAAAATCGAGTAAAATAACGAAATTTTATTTCCAGAGAATTCGAGCATTTTAAGACTATCCATACAATGTATGGCCTCCACGGGCATCAATAACAGCTTGACATCTTCTTTGCATACAACAGACGAGGTTGTTGAACATTTTTTGAGGAATTTGGTTCCATAAACGGGGCAGAAGCTCTCTCAGATCATTTAAGGATTCTGGGGTAGGTTGATGATTATCTTATCTTCTTTGGAGCATATCCCATGCATGTTCTATGCAATTCAAATCAGATGAGTGCGGAGGTATTGGTAAATGTGGAATACCAAGCTCCCAGCGCGCATTCTCAACTATGGTTGAACGTCTAGAAATTGAAAAGTTTCACCAATAGCAGCGTGAAAATTTGGCACAACATTGTCAATGACATGCTCCCTATAGTGTAAGGCGGTCATATTCCCAGGACAAATGTGTACATCTGTGCGCCCGTTGAAACATATCCCGGCCCATACCATAACACTACCCCCTCGGAATGGATGGACTTCTTGGACATAGCGACGATTACGGGGTATGCGTGGGATTGTCCATACCCTTATTCTTCGAGAATCTGAAAATCGCCCATATCTGGATTCATCAGTGAAAAGGACACTACGCCATTGATCGCTCCAATTGATATGTTGCCTTGCCCATTCCAGTCTTTGACGCTTATGGTTCGTGTTAATGGAACTCCTCTTAATGGACGTCTAGAACCCAGATTCAACTCTCTCAAATGTCGTCTGATGGTTTCGATGGAAACTTGGACCCCATCTGCATTTTGAAGAATATATTCCGTAGCATCCTACACGTAGATGTAGGGTTTTTTCTCGCCGAAACGGTGATGAAACGATCCTGAGCAGGTGTTGTTTTTCGTCGCCCACCAAGCATTGGTCTTTCCAACACGGAACCTGTCTCCCTGCACCTATTCCAAAGTCGAGATATCACACTTTGGCTGACTTGGAGCCTTTCCGCTACAAGCTACAACAACTTGAGTTAGGCCACCCTGTAGCATTCCGATAGCCCTATATTAGCCTCAGCGTTTGTTAATTTACGTCTTGGCATTTTCAGAAAACTCGTTTCAAATCAAAGCCGTTGACAAACTGACTTCATTTCAAAATAAGAACATTCATGAAGCATATGCAAAGAACCAAACTTCAGAAAAAAGGCGACCAGATTGACGAAATGTCTCATACTGATTTTTATTGGATCGATTCAAGTTGTTATTGAGTTTTAAATGATTTTACAGCGATTTTCTCGAAGATTACATAGGTACCTACTTTTAAAAACGGTTGAATACGATATCCCTAACTCTTGTGGAGCAATATATTCGTCTTGTAAGGGACCACCAATTTTTGTAATAGGTATTATTTGAGCAAAATTCATGCCAAATGAAGAAAGCTTATGCAAAATTTCTACTCGTTGAACTGGTTTGGAAATTTAGGAATTAGGAAACTTATACCTAATATCATTTGGATGATGTAGAATGTAAATCATTATTGAGATGTCAACAACTGCAACTGTTAAGACATGATTCGAGAATTGTTGTCGTTCCTGAAAGACATCAAAGAAATTATACTTTCTGTATAAGTCATAACGGCATCAATTTCTCAGGATATGGAAATATAACCCCAGAGACAACAGAGGGGCGCATTTTTTGCATCGTGTTCGCTTTAGTCGGCATCCCCTTAACTCTAACAGTCATCGCCGATTGGGGAAAACTTTTCGCTCATGCTGCCTCCAGTTTTGTCAAGCATATTCCTCCACTGCCATATGGACTTAGGTAAGTTTGAGTTAATTGAAAAGTTAATGTTGATTCTGTAAATTGACAAGATGCTTATTGCATCTCGAATTCGCCGAGATGAAACTTGGAAAAATTTAATGAAAAGTGATCTTCGAACATTATGAGATGATCATATTAAGGGGTGGCATCTAAACAAGGGTGGATATTCATTTGAAAGTTCAAATAACTCTTCGGAAGTCATGACATAAAAGACGCATCAAAATTCGATAAGGATAAGATAGTGAAGATTTCACACACAAAAATTGGCATGTTACATTCAACAAGTTGAGAGTTGATAAGGGGGGGGGGGGGACAAGACTTTTGACGATGTTGTATGTATATTGATCTACCCTAACAAACAGAAAAAATTTCTATAACAGGATAACTTTGATATTGAACAATTGCTTTCTTTTAATGGCGAACGCGAATCTACCTACAAAAGGTAAATCAACCTACCTTAAACAAGGTGAATCTACCTATAAGGTGAATGAACGAGTGCTCAAATGCTCCTGACTTCACGTCAGGCCTTTATTCGGATTGAAAATTGACATTTACTTTCCAAATCAATGAAATATTGATAGTAATTTTTTTTTCAAGGTGCGCTTTTCTCGCACAGAGAACCACATCATACGCTTTTTTGTCCGTTTGTTTTTTATTCCTTTACCTATCAATTGGAGCAGCTGCCTTTGTCGAGTGGGAGGAGGATTGGACTTTTTTCGAAGGATTCTACTTCTGCTTCATCACAATGACGACCATTGGTTTTGGAGATTTAGTGCCTAGTAAGAATCGCTTCATACTTTTAATTATTTTCGATTTGTTCATGGAAAAAGTTGTCGAGAACAAGCAGACTGTGGAATAATTTTATGTGCGGCGTTTGAATACAGGGTCTTTCACGAGGAACCTCACCCATATTTATACGGGAAACTACTGAACGTATTTTCATGAAATTCAGCACTTATAAGTATTTCACGATGCTGATGAAATCTAAAATATTTTCAAGGCATGAGCACCTCCGGTTTTTCCGGAAATGACGTCAACTTCCGTTTTTCAAATTAGAACACCATTTTTTTATTACAGAAATAGATTCCTTAGAAAATTTCAAGTTATTTTGATGTAACATTTTTCAGTTTTGGTTGGAAAATTCTCTCTGAGCAGGAAAATTCGAAAAAAAAATCGAAAATAGAGCTCCGCTGAAACAAGAATAACTTCGAGGTTTTTGGATGGAAAATTTTCATTTTTGGGATTTTTCAAGATGTAAGATTGATGTATCCACTTCAAAAATCGAAATCGCGATTCATGACACAGGGGGTGAAAAAATCGCTTTCAAATTTAGGGATGACAAAATCGTGAAAAATCAATTTTTTTCAAATTAGAACCCCATTTTTTTATGGCAGATAATCCCAAAAATGAAAATTTTCCATCCAAAAACCTCGAAGTTATTCTTATTTCAGCGGAGCTCTATTTTCGATTTTTTTTGGAATTTTCCTGCTCAGAGAGAATTTTCCAACCAAAACTGAAAAATGTTACATCAAAATAACTTGAAATTTTCTAAGGAATCTATTTCTGCAATAAAAAAATGGTGTTCTAATTTGAAAAACGGAAGTTGACGTCATTTCCGGAAAAACCGGAGGTGCTCATGCCTTGAAAATATTTTAGATTTCATCAGCATCGTGAAATACTTATAAGTGCTGAATTTCATGAAAATACGTTCAGTAGTTTCCCGTATAAATATGGGTGAGGTTCCTCGTGAAAGACCCTGTATAGTTCTTAGCTTGTTCCTTGTCATTTTAAGATGTTTTTCCATACCCACCAGTTACGAGGATGTATTGAGATCTAGTTAGCCTAGACCAGTTCCATGCATAAACAAAATATTGCGATACCATATCAACGAACAATAACTTATTAGAAGTGTCAGTGTAGAGTTCGACGTCAAAAAAGTAAACCAGAGTTACGCAGTAAAAAAAAAGATGGAGTATCGAGCCGTCATCAAGTATCTTTATTTAAAAGGGTTAAGAGGTAAGCAGATTTACGAAGATATGCTTCATACCCTTGGTGGTCAATGTCCTTCGTATGCGAACGTGAAAAATTGGACTGCAAGGTTCAAAAAAGATAAATTTTCCATTGAAGATGATGACCGATCGGGAAGGCCAGTTTCTTTGCCAGTCCCGGAAAATATCGATGCAGTTCATGACATGATTTTATCAGACCGTCGAATTGGGCTAAAACCGAATATCTGAAGCACTGAATATTTCATACGAACGCGTTCATCATATAGTTCACGTCAATTGGACATAAGAAAAATTTCTGCAAAATGGATCCTCAAATGTTTGATTGTTGACCAAAAGCGTGCAAGGGTAGAAGCATGAGTGGGATACATTATAAAAGTGAATGGACTATAAATCTGTCATTTCCGGTTGTGGGCTTCCATCGTTCTAAGGAGACTGACGTATATACATGCTTCATCGCCGTAATTGCTGCAATTGAGAGCATCGTGATTGATCGAAGATTACGCTGAAAACGAGTTCGGTCCATGAAAAAAGGCAGATTAGGTGGAAAACCCGCTGAAGAATGAATCCGCTGTCAATTGCACTAATTGTTTATCCGAATCGAGTGGCCGAAGGAAGGGAATTCAATGCAATATAAGGGCATAAGGGTTGGAAGACGTGGTTCAGTCCTTGACAGGTGAGGGCTCTTCGACTGATTGATGTCCAGAGGGCTTGGACAGCGACAGATTGCTCTTCTCCGTGTTGTGTTTCACTTCAATAAATCAATTAACTGATCGTAAATAGTCGGAATGATTTTTATGGAGGTATTAACAGCCTACAGCTTTCATCTATATTGAGGTTTTATTTGCTACCTATAAAAGCGTGACCTATGCGTGAACCCAATTCTGTCGATCTATTTTCGGTTATAATAGTGTTCTTTTTTTTTTCATTGAAGATGATGACCGATCGGAAAGGCCAGTTTCTGTGTCAGTCCCTGAAAATATCGATACAGTTCATGACATGATTTTATCAGACCGTCGAATTGGGCTAAAACGGATATCTGAAGCACTGAAGATTTCATACGAACAGGTTCATCATATAGTTCACGTCAATTTCAAAAATTTCTGCAAAATGGATCCCAAAATCTTTGAATGTTGACCAAAAGCGTGCAAGGGTAGAAGCATCGCGTTCGATCTGTGCTCGATTTGAAAATGATGTAGACTTCTTAAACCGAATTGTTACTATGGATGAGACTTGGGTACATTTCTACGATCCAGAAACAAAGCAAAAATCGATGGAATGGCGACACTCTGGTTCTCCAAGACCTAAGAAGTTTCGTGTCCAAAAATCTGCTGGAAAAGTTCTTGTTTCAGTTTTTTGGGATTGCCATGCAGTAAACATGATTGATTTTTTGGATAAGGGTAGAACAATAGCTGGAGATTACTATTCGACATTACTGACCACTCTACGGGAAAAAATTAAAGAGAAAAGACGCGGAATGCTATTGAAAGTTGTTTTGTTTTAACAGGAAAACGCCCCAGTACACAAATCTCATGTTACCATGCAAACAATTCGTGATTTAGGGTTAGAATTACTAGAACACCCCCCTTATTTACCAGATTTGGCTCCGTCCGACTATCATCTCTTTCCTCAACTGAAAAAAAACTTGAAAGGTCGTAAATTTTCTTCCATCGAGGAGGTAATAAAAGCTGTGCAGGACTGGTTTGCAGAGCAAGAAGAAACATTTTTTGAAAGGTCTTGAGACGTTGCAGGTTCGCTGTAATAAATGTATTCAGCAGAATATATTGAGTAATAAAATATTTCGACATTGAAATTTTGTTTGGTTCTATAGTAGGCTAAGAATTTTTCAATATATCCTCGTAGATTGCGGAGCCGAATTTTCTAAAGAACGTAATTGTAAGAAATTCGACAATTTAAGAAATTGTTCTCCCATTCAAATGAGAGAATAAACCTCGACTGAGGTGAATAGTTTACTTTCCTGAAAAAAAAAACATTCTGCTGGATCCAATCGAAGTAGATTCAATTTGCGTTCGCTTTCAGAGCAACCAACGTATATGCTTCTCTGTACTTTGTACATCCTCATTGGATTAGCCCTCACTTCAACCATAATTGAGCTTGTCAGAACGCAATACGCTCAATCCTGGAAACAACTGAGAGCTCTACAGGGTCCTCTCGCCGATCAGTTCAGGAAAATAGCCGATAATGCCACTGGACTGGATGTCCTCTCTTTCCAGCAAGATTTTATGAAAGTTATCACTGCTGTGAGTATTCAACTCGAAACATTTCTGATTAATTTCACGTCCAGCACATTTTTACTGGCATTGAGATTTTGAAAAAGCATTCCTACAGAGCGTGTCGATTATTGTAATATAAAAATTGGCTGCTCTATCCTACCAAATTGCAGAACATCCAAAAACACGAAGAACGATTGAGAATTTCTTGATTTCTATCCCCTTGTACTTTATTTTAAACAATTCACGAACAATAAGGAGATATATCTAGGTCTGGATGCCCTGAATTTTATAATGAACATTTCCTAGCAGAAATTTTTTTTAGAATATTTGGACGCATTAGCGTGAAACACGGAGTAGCTCTCTTTGGCATGTAATGATTTTTCCTTTGCTGCCATTTCGCTTAAAATTCCACTCTGCATCCAAGCACAGTCTTTCAAACATAAAATACTGGAAAGTGGTTTTCCCGAGGTTCCCTGCTGTCGAGAACATTCACGGCATATACAGGGTTATCTACAAGGTTTTTGACAAACTTTGCAGATGATTCGATCGAGAATTGATCATTTAAACCGTCCTCTTTGAATTTAGTTTGTTCATCCAATTCAATTCCGTTTGTAAACAGCCCAAATTCCTGAAGAAAGTGAGCCTTAGATTCAGAAAAAAATTACGAATGGTGAGATCCACTCACAGTCTCAAGGTTTATGAGAAAACTGAGCATAATTCTAGGAAACAAATTATAGTATTCAACTGTTACTGATCTTGTAGAATACGCCGTATATCTTCGAATGTCTAATATAGAGGAAGTTTCAGAGTTTCAATTCACAGTGGACTATACCAACCACCATATACAGAATACAGAATTATATATCTATTAATTATAGGACGGCAGCCATTAAACTGCTTAAAAGATTGATAGGCCTTTTCCTCTCAGGATAAACATCTTTCCGTGTTCTGAAGGAAATCCGGAAACGGATATTACCAGCAAATTAGACCACAATAATGTATTCGGGATAATTTATTAGGTTTTTTGTACATCTTTATATTTTTTTAGGTTTCAGTGCCTAAGAAATTGACTGGATCTAATAAGAGAGACAAGAAAATGAAGGTTACTGACTGGGAAGATGCAATGGAAGCTGCTATAAGAGACATGATTGTGAAAAATTCCGCTAGCCAAAATTTTCCTCCTGTTGTACAATTCATAATATACGAAACTTCGGTGTATTCTTTCTTTATTCCTCACCCTCATCCTAATAATAAGTTCATATTCCTTAATTGAATACGATACTTATCAAAATCAATTTGTTCATGGAAAATCAAACAGAAGTATTCGAGAAATTTTGCGATATTTATTTGTGAAAATTGATGTTCAAACGAAATATTTATTTACATACATTTAAATTAGTGGGTGAAGATCTTCCGGAAAGAATAAAAACAGTAATCGGAATTTCAATCAGTCGTAATTTGAGCGAACGTTATAGTATACAGAGTGGTCCACTTTTCAAGTAGGACTTATGGAAAAACAAATTCTAAAAATTTGAGGTTTCACTTCCATAAAATTCGAAAAATTATTGTTGAGAGAGAACCTGCCTGAAATCAAAAGTTACATAGGTTATTATATTATGCTTTTATGAAAGTTGAGCGGACATACTTCAATTCTTATCGTTCATTAAGAACAATCCAACCGAATTCAAATTCCATATTTTATTTCCGAAACATTAAATAACAATCATGCTTATTTGTTCATCTTTTTCATTCGTTGAATTATATAGATTCAGTGGGTTTTAACGATTTTGTTGTTGAATTCTGAGAAAAGACTTCTAAAACTATGAATCATTCAGAAAATAATTGTATTCGAATTATGTGGGTTCTAATCAAAAATGAACAAACAACACTATTACTATATTCAATAATTGTAGGTTTATGGAGAAAAATATTTATTCTTGACTATAAAATTATCTACAGAAATTATCATGTTTTATTTGAATACCTAATTTCCCAAAATTAGAGCATGTCCTCAAAATGTCACCTTCCTTTAACCATTGATGAACGTAACCTAGTTTCTACAAGAAAAAAAGTGTTTTTGATTTCCATGAAGCCATAGATTTATTTATATTAAAGATCTTCGGGGAAATATAGAGCAGATAAAAAGTAAACAGAGCTTGTGGTTGGTGCTTGGATTCCGCACAAACACCAACACGTCTCAAAAAAATAGAGGTTCAACAACCTGTAATTTGTTGTAATAGCCTCATGTATGGGATATACCTATTTACTTTTCCTTTCCTTATCTGATGCTAATCGGATGACAATTCTGAAGAAAGAATTGGCCCTCTTGAGATCAAAAGAAGCCAATATCAAAAATTGTCCAGTCATTTCTGGGTTACCCAACTTTTCAACATGCCATTGACCACAGTTCAAAATTACATTAAGATCAGGAGATCTTATTGTGAGTGTATGACTAAGGAATCACCTTTTCCTCACTCCTTTACAAACGCTATTTGTCGTGGACTTTGTACTCCAAAGTCTGATTGGAAAAGGATAGATGGATAACAACATTCCCACTACCAGGGTCGGAATAGAGATCGTAAGTATGAATATCAAGGAAAGATCACTTGAAAAATGTAATCCCAGTTTTTAACAAACATCTTTTTGTAAAGGAAAATTTGTTTTTAGCTTCATCTAAAATATGCAACATTGAGAATCCTGAGTGACGTTATGACTTTTAGAAGTTACAGCTGCAATTTTATCCCCCCTGGATACACACCTGGCTTCAGTCTAGAGTACGCGAGACGCGTCATGCAGGTCCCCTTTTATATGAGTATGTTGAGGCATCACACATCATAGTTTGAATTTTGCCGGTGAAAGATTTACGATATCTCTTACCCTAACTAAACCCAGTGAAAGTTTGTGAATTTGAAAGAATAATTGGCCAAGTTGAAGATGGTAGAGGTAAGCATTGGATATTGGTGATTTTACTGACTGACAAAGAGTTTATTTGGAATTTGCAAAAAAAAAATTGAAGCACAGTCAACAGTGCTTGATGGGGTCTTTATATTATTATTCCATGTTAGAGTTTTGTTTTTGGTAATATGATATAGAATGCTATTTCATGATCATAATGTATGAATACAAAGTTTCATTCGTGTCATATCAGTGCTTTCATTCTTTTCCGTAATTGAGCGCTTCCACCATATTTTTGAAAAAGATTTTTTTAATATTTACCTGTGTTGTATGTTTCAATTATAATTGTGTCTCAAGCCACAGAATAGGAAGTACCTAATATGATTGATTAAGCCAATGTTACTCAATTTGCTCTAAAGATAATTGTTTCCCACTTTAACAATACTGATGTAACCCTGAAAATGGTTAGTCTATCATAGACATTCTACTTCTCCGGTCATTTTTCACATCAGAACAAATCAGTACAAAATGACAAATTAAATGTTTGAATTTGCAATACGTATAATAATGAATTGCTTATCCTGAATGACTGACCTCTACTGATGGCATGTGAGTGAAAGTCTCTTGGTTTGAAATCGTCAAATACTTCTTGTGTAACTTTTGACAATATTCAAAGAAATACACATATATTTCATCACATTTTTTCACGATAAATAAGCCATTCAATTTTTCCAAGATAAATGAGCAATTCAATTTTTTCAATGACGCTTCCGAACAAAATATTATCAAAATTCAAGTAGGAATTTGTCAATTATGGTGAATATTTTTGGAAATTGTCTCAAATATGTACGGAGTGTTTCCAAATTCATATGAAATATTTAGATGAGTTATTGCTGTATACTTATGGAAAAAATGAATATAACCTTTTACATCAATTCTAAATCTGTCGGATTTTTAATAAAATGTAAAGATATGATATGATATGTTCAATCATTCTTTGAGACAGAAATCAGCGATGCAAAGAGATAATTAAGAGAAAAAATATACAATTAGCTATCTCAAACAATCAGATAATTTTAGTATTCATTAACCTATGACAACAATTCAACTTCTTTGATTTCCTTTTTGAAATCCTGATTCTTGGTGTAATCGAAAATCAAGCTTATCTTGATTTATCATAAAAATATAGTAAATCTCATTACAATTACAAGTTTGTTGGAGATCAATCTCTTATCAGCGATCATTATAATTTATTTCTTTCCGTATCTTCATAGTAATATGGTCACAAAAACCTTACGATAAATATTATCCACATGATTTTTTACCGTCATTATCTGATCAAAGTCCTCTGCCTTTCTCGATTTAAGTAGTGATTATCGGCTTTCTGGACCTTCATTCCTCAACTGACTGTTGCAATTGCGTCTTATGTGTTAAATATAGGTGAACTGAAAATCTCTGTGAGTACGATTTTAAACAATTAATCCTTCAGGTAGTGAAGATGAACTCATCCCATTTCGCATAATAAAATTCTTTCGTAGAATACAATTCTAGAAAATATGAAATCTACTTCTAATTCTAGAAAATATATAACGCTTTCATGATAGACGTAGATCCCCTAAACTCATTTCTTATACGAGTTGATCTCTTAATGAAGGTTCAATGTTATTGACACTTTTTACTCCAAATAATTGAAGGACCTCTTGAACTTTGAAATCGTCGTATGATAAAAAAAGGAGTGTGACCACGTAGATTAAATATTTCGAAGCTAATTTCACTTACACTCAGGTTTACATTGAGATTAATCGCATTCCAGGTAAAAATGGCTGAAAACAATGAAAAAGCAATTGAATTTGCTCCAACCTGTATGTCGTCAGTGAACAGGATTGTGAAACTTCCTGTGGTTGAAACATCGATCCAGACAGCGTCCAACGTATACGAAAAAGTTAAGGTAAGTTTAGGTGGTGAAGAAAGAATAGTTGAGTAAGAACATACGATATAATATAATTAATACTTATAGATATAGATCTTATGATTTTTCGAGATCATTCTTTAGGAGAGATTGTGAAGTCTTCTCTTGATTTTATTTGCAATGAATTGTGGTGATAGTTATAGTTTATAATAATTCGATATGCACAATCTGGGAAATATCCGGAAAAAGGTAAATGGAAAAATTCTGAAAAAGTTTCATGTTTCTCTTGCTTTTCGGTTTTTTCTATTCTGGTTTTATAATATTTTCTTGGATGTAGAATCACAATCCTGATATTTTTCGAAACGAATAAAAAATGATTCAACAATACTATTCATGTAAGAACACTTCAACCTTTATGTTATACCAATTTTTCTGTTTTTTTTTGCTGAGTTAATTATGTACGTTTATAAAGGAGGAGACAAATTTCAATGTTTATGTACAGATTGTACATGAAACAATTCTCAAATACTTGGAAATGATGCTGCAGTTGGAATATGAAAATAAATTCGATAATTTTCGTTTGACAGGATATAAATGGATATGCAAAATGGGGATTCGAAACGATGGAGAACACGATCCAAACTGTAGTTGAAGCCGGAAAACCTTATGCAATCGATGCATGCACGAAGCTCGACGGTCCAATCAAGAAAGTGGACAATGTCCTCTGCAGCGGATTGGATTTCGTTGAAGCCAAAGTACCAGCAGTGAAACTACCACCTTGTGAGGTAGGTAACATTAAAATTCACCACACAAAAATACCAAATAGCTAGAAATTACTCCAAAATTGTTCAAAATAACCATGTAACTGCAATAATTGTATACACACTACTAGATCAGGTTAGATCCCCATTAACACCCTATTAATTTAAGCACCAGCTTTTTTGCCAACGGCTTTCTACATTTGGATATTCTCATCTGCCTGGTGAAGACTTCATTGGACTTATTCTGCAAGGCCTCATGGGTTTCTTTCACTTGCACTGACCTCTTAGTAGACCCCAATGGTTTTGATCAACTTCCTATGACATGATCCTATTCCTACTTATCAGGTCTTTCGTAAACTTTGACCGCGATCTTTTTAAGAATAATTTATCCCTGTGGTTTTTCTCACCAGTTTAGAGCCTTCATTTTTACCCATTTTTCAATGGTTAGCTTGACTTCGCTTCAACGCATGAGGCTTTTAACCTTTTCATCAGAGAACCGATGCCAAAGTCAATGCTAGGTCTGTTCCATCAGTTTAGTGCCTGAACACAATTCCATAGGTACCTAATTGAAGGTGAGGTTGGATATTCAATATGCTGGTCAAAGCTGTTCCAGTTCGTTGTAGTTCTCAATCTGAAAAATATTGGTCTCGATGACCTTAAACTTGAATATCAAACATCTAACATCCAAAAAATAAGGGTGGCACCATAAACAATAGTTCCATATAAGATTATGATTCCGAACTCCCTCCTGTATCTCCCCATGACCAACTCAAAGCAGTTTCAGTATATTCACAAAAACCATCATCATCCACTAAATAATCCTACCCTTATCCAGATCATTTCACAGATGTACAACTCCACGAAGGGCTATGTTCACGACACCGTCTCGCCAACGGTTGACGCTGCCTACAAGACCGTTCATGCAGTTGTAGATCCTGCCGTTAGGGCGGCCATGACCGTTGTCGATCCCGCTGTACAAGCTGCGAAACCCACCGTTGAATCTGCCTACAAGATGGTGGAGCCGATGATGCAACCGGCCATGGATAAGGCCAACGCCTTGAAAGTGAGGCTTCTCAATGGCGAACAGAAAGAGTTGGAGGAGGCAGTGATGAATGAAGAAGGTTGGTATTGTGTTCGGTGATGTTATATTAATAAAAGGTTTTTATCCCTTATTTCTACAAGATTTCACGATACTCTTAGTCAAGCCAGGAATGAAGGAAACTTTACGAGAAAAAGTAATTAAGAGAAGTAAAGACATACCTAGAGTTTCGAAAGTATATGACCAAAATTTTTTGTAACTGTCAATACCGGTCCTTTTACACGTTTAGAGCTTGACTTTGCGTTTCGGTACACTCAGTATATTCAGTCAATTCAGTGATTTCCTTTAGAAAAATTTTCTAGTTTCATTCGTTAATTCGTTAATGGTCTTGACAATAGTACCTATTACCATATGCTTCCGAGCTCCTTAGCATTGAATTTTGTTCAAAACGTTTCGTTGAACTATGATGCGTAGGATGTAAGTGGTCAGCTTCTGATCCCTCTTCAAATGGAGAATATTTCTTCTATTCGTAGCTAGTTGTCGTTGTACGTTATTCAAACGGGTTGGTCCGCCACTTCATAAGGCGGGGCTGTTTTCCATCATCTTTGGTCAACACCTAATTATATTGTCGGTATTTGTTATTTGATGCAATTCGTTTGAAACCTAGGAAAATGAGCTTTAATTCATTGCTACTACCCTGTTTTGAAGATCAAAATTTTCAAATTCCATATTTTGATAATTCTTCCATTTTTTTTTCGACTAATACGATAATTTCAATTCTAGGGAGCATACCATTGATTTTAATTTCTTGGAAAATTCACTTATTGACAGAATTCTTCGAATTAATTATTCATATTTACTATAGTCTCAGTTTACTTCGGTCTCCAATTATTGGTAGGTATTTGAAATATATTTCATAAATAAATTGAATGAGGTTCGATAAACGAATTTAAGGAATTTTACCAATATTCCAAAAATTTCGAATATAAAGTGAATGTTTGTGCTCAGGAAATACACACTCGTTCAAGAATCAGACTTATTAATTGATGAAGGCTTTCACGGCCGAATTCAACCTACAATTAACAGTACTCCGGGCTTTCTATCCATGGTCCACTATGAATTTCACCAATTCGGTGCAGTAATTCGTCTGGTTACAACCTCCGACCATGATACCTCTGAAGATGGCTAACGCAGTTGTGGCGAAACGTTAGGTGAAATTCCTATTGGTCCACGGCTAGAAAGCCTGTAATACACCACACGAATAAATCTGATGCAATTTACTTCCTTGGAAAATTCCCTAAATCAAAAATTGAATACATTTTTCCCCTTCTGATGTATTCCCTTCAATAAACGTTTTTTCTTTTGTTTCAGAAAGCATAGATGAAGGCCATGAGGATGAGAATGATAACCATTAAAACCCTATTGTTGTTATGTTTGTGTGCCAGTCGTTTATTCGGAAACCATTATGAGGAAATCTGATTCGAAATTAATGAGTCACTCAACCATTATCCACAAAATCTGATAATTTTTTCAGATAATAAGATGTATATTAAAAATAGTACGGAACCATTATATTGAAGTTGATTGGGTTGAGAGATTTTCTTGGATTCCTTTGTTTCTTGGACTTCTGTACATTTTATACTTAGCTTTAAGTTTAATATTTATTTTATACTTGTATGAGAAATCGAGAAATTTTGAGAGACTGTACTGTATGTCCATACTATATTTGAGAACGTTGGATTTTAAATTATAATTTTTACTCTAGTTGGGTTATTTTATTTCCAGTTACCCCCTATACCCCCTCCCCCCTTATCGACGCCCTTGATTGATAGGATATTGTTCAATTTTCGATTGTAGATTTAAAGTTCATCACAAAATAACATGAACACTCCAAAAATTCAGTTTCTTTTAATTTGGATCGAAATTTTCAGAATTTTTCTGTAGATATCAGATAATTGAATACAAAATATACAGGGTGGGCCAACAATGCTCGATCGGTAGATAACCCCTCAAAAATTATGGGCTGGACTAAGTAGCGTTAAAACAAGACAAAGTCAGTGCTTATCGAATTGTTAATATTACGGAATTAAAGAGGAAAACTTATTGTAATCGAAACTCCAACACATGGCTTATGAATCTATATTCAATATTGTCTTGGATTCCAAGTGAACTGATAATTAATTGCCTTCTATGCAAGGCTTTTTTAGCAAGGTTCTGATACGATGATTAATTATTCAAAATAATCAATTTACATTGAGAGATAACAAACTTCATGGAAATTCCTATTATTTTTCGGCGGACACGAAAACATCATAAACTTGAACTCTGGCAGGTCAGTCATATATTTAGGAAAATAAACCAGAATTACTCACATAAACACATTGTCACGCTGTAGTGCCCAACAAATAAAAAAACCGCAATGAATTTTTTTACAATTACATTTTTCCTCTTCTCTATGGTGGTTTGCTTGATAGATGCCGGAATAATATCACCTTACAATGATTGCAATCCTACATTGTGCCAAAAGATGAGATGCTATCGTGTTGACGAATCTGTCTGCGACAGAAACAGTGAAGTGTTCGTGCCAAGAGATGGTATTTGCAATTGCTGTGACAGCTGCATGTCTATGGATAGTAAGTAATAAACTAATAGGATACCTATACAATCCTGATGAATCCTAATAGGGGCGAAACCATGAGGATTGCTTCCTGTGGATAGGGAATTTGAAAAGATACTAGTGGCAGTAGTCACCATACTGAGTTTGTCCGTAAATAATTGTTTTGTATACGAATGTTGATAAAACAATTAAATAATTCCTTATTTCTGTTTTTTCAGAATATCTACTCTCTCGAATGAGGAATTTCTGACACATCTGTTTGACTTCGTCATCTCCAATTTTTCAGTGATGATAACTAGGTGCATAAGATTTTTTGAGTATTTTAATTTATTCTTTATGTTGTTATATTGTATACTGTAATAAAAAATAAACTTATTTGTTACGAAAACATTTTTCTTTGTCGTTAGAGAATGAAATTGGGGACACTTATAACCATAAGCTGAAATTATGTGTGGAAGGTCATCTGAAAAATTACGCAGAATAGAATTATTGAGAACACTTTTATTGTCCTAACTAGAATTTGAAAAATTGAAACTACTAGAGCTCAATAAATCATTTATATTTTTCGAAAAAAACAATTACTTTACACGATCACTACTTCTTCTAGAGGTGAGAAAGTAAAACGTATAAATAAGAGGTTTGATACAAAAAAAGTTAGAGTTGCCATTTGAGAAAACTCAAATATACCCTTCACCTCCATAACAAACTCCTCAATTAAACATCAAAAATTGAGTAATTCGAAATATATGACCTGTTCTAGCATTTTCCTACTAAATAGTAAATACCGAAGATATGATTTTTTTGCGTTTGTAGGTATTGCCACTGTTTAAACAAAAGTATTACTAAGAAAAACAGTAATATATAGATATGTAGTTTAATTTAAGATTTGGTTTTACACACATAAATACAGGATAATGGAACTTGAATTCTGTCTTGCAACATTTCTCTCCCCACAGAAGTAACCTCACCACGAGTTTCTGAGGCATGAATCAAAAGCTGCTCCCTTGGCAAATATGAAGATAAAAGTAACTCACCTCAGAATCGATTTTAAATTCTCAGAAAATTAACACCCGAACTTGTAGTCACAATTTTTTTTCGACGTTAGTGTGTCAGTATCTTTGTCTATTTGGCATAGTGTGGAACAAGCCAAAGCAGGCTAAATACCATTTAGAAAATATTTATTTTATTCAACCCTTTTGGGATATTATTTGATATTATATGCATAGGTGAATAAAGATTGAAATAGGTACTCAATTCTTAAGTCATATACGAGTTGTTCTAGGAGATTTCTGTAACTAACAGGTTGATTTTCAGAAATGAAATATTTCTTCTCTATTTGGATAGGTACTAAATATTGATGACGTGATTGAATTCGAAACTTTAACGTCAACGATTCTTGCCTTCATCACTAACTGTTCTTTAATTCCAACTTGAAGTACATAATTAATATAAATTCGAATCAATGGACTGTATACTGTATAGGTATTACAATGATCTGAAACGCAAAATCTTGAATAATTTAATTGATAACACCGTCACTCGTCGATCTCGAGCCGTGAAAACAATAACATTTATATGAATAAATGAATATTAAATCAGTTCAGAATTTTCCATTTATCACTCTCAAAATCTATATAGTAATCACTGGAATATTGTCAACCGTTTTAGGAAAAACTGTTGAGGCCTCTTCTGTAAATGCTTTCAAGAATAGACTATACAAAAGGTGTCTCTCGACAAGGGCAATTAACGGAAGGAGTAGGTGGGGTAATTACCCCTTCTGATGATACTGAAATCGGAAATATTTCTCCTTACAACATTTCGACAGATTTTCTACCTAAACTGTGAATTATTTTTAGATCAGGTATTCCACCTAGGAAAACTATGCAACTAGAAAAATTTTCAAAATGAAATTGGACAAATTCTAGGGCTGGAAAAAATCAAATGACTGGTCCATATGTTCAAATTGTATGCTAAATGTTGTAAAGTGAAAGATTTCCCAATAGGGGCGATATGATTTTAAAATAAATAAAAGATCATTGAGTGTTCAACTTGACTATTATTATTCAAATGTTCACCTTGCTTAATTTTCGGGAATGAATACGTTTAACCCAATTTGCGGTGACTTTGCAATAGATCAGGTGTAATTTCATTATGGAAACAGTAATATATAGATATGTAGTTTAATTTAAGATTTGGTTTTACACACATAAATACAGGATAATGGAACTTGAATTCTGTCTTGCAACATTTCTCTCCCCACAGAAGTAACCTCACCACGAGTTTCTGAGGCATGAATCAAAAGCTGCTCCCTTGGCAAATATGAAGATAAAAGTAACTCACCTCAGAATCGATTTTAAATTCTCAGAAAATTAACACCCGAACTTGTAGTCACAATTTTTTTTCGACGTTAGTGTGTCAGTATCTTTGTCTATTTGGCATAGTGTGGAACAAGCCAAAGCAGGCTAAATACCATTTAGAAAATATTTATTTTATTCAACCCTTTTGGGATATTATTTGATATTATATGCATAGGTGAATAAAGATTGAAATAGGTACTCAATTCTTAAGTCATATACGAGTTGTTCTAGGAGATTTCTGTAACTAACAGGTTGATTTTCAGAAATGAAATATTTCTTCTCTATTTGGATAGGTACTAAATATTGATGACGTGATTGAATTCGAAACTTTAACGTCAACGATTCTTGCCTTCATCACTAACTGTTCTTTAATTCCAACTTGAAGTACATAATTAATATAAATTCGAATCAATGGACTGTATACTGTATAGGTATTACAATGATCTGAAACGCAAAATCTTGAATAATTTAATTGATAACACCGTCACTCGTCGATCTCGAGCCGTGAAAACAATAACATTTATATGAATAAATGAATATTAAATCAGTTCAGAATTTTCCATTTATCACTCTCAAAATCTATATAGTAATCACTGGAATATTGTCAACCGTTTTAGGAAAAACTGTTGAGGCCTCTTCTGTAAATGCTTTCAAGAATAGACTATACAAAAGGTGTCTCTCGACAAGGGCAATTAACGGAAGGAGTAGGTGGGGTAATTACCCCTTCTGATGATACTGAAATCGGAAATATTTCTCCTTACAACATTTCGACAGATTTTCTACCTAAACTGTGAATTATTTTTAGATCAGGTATTCCACCTAGGAAAACTATGCAACTAGAAAAATTTTCAAAATGAAATTGGACAAATTCTAGGGCTGGAAAAAATCAAATGACTGGTCCATATGTTCAAATTGTATGCTAAATGTTGTAAAGTGAAAGATTTCCCAATAGGGGCGATATGATTTTAAAATAAATAAAAGATCATTGAGTGTTCAACTTGACTATTATTATTCAAATGTTCACCTTGCTTAATTTTCGGGAATGAATACGTTTAACCCAATTTGCGGTGACTTTGCAATAGATCAGGTGTAATTTCATTATGGAAACGTTTAGCATTGACTAAAGATGTCAAACATGTCCACGAAAAGAAATCAAAGGTTTAATTAGCACATTCATTCCTGAAAATTACATACTCGCCAAACTTTCCTTGCAATTACTCAATATGCATTAGCAACATGTAGAGTTGCACCATTTTGTCGGGAGAACAGGTCTTGAAAAGCATTTTCATGCTATTTGGGCCACAAAAAACCTCATTGATAGCTAACTGTTAAAAATGAGTTTCCAGTTATAGTTAGTTAAAAAACACGATATAATTGGTCACAGAAAAGTGAATTGCTGATGCAAAAACCAATTTGGTCAGATCTGATACCACCGCACCAAAAAAAAATCTTGAATATCAAAGATAATAACAAGTTTTCAAATTTGACGACGAATAAAAAAATTTCACATAAGAAACTTTCTCCCTACCCTGTCAAACTAAATTGAGCTATGTCAACGGCATCATGATTGAAATTTGATCCAAAGCATAATGAGAACTAATAATTTTTTTAAGACAGCAGAAAGATGGTTTGACAGAACTGTTCATTATATTATTTGAACATAGATGCATCTATATTTGAACGAAAGGACTTCTCATTAACCGAACATTTCATTAGATGATACTCATATTGACAACCCTATAACTCCTACACTGATTTCTCTAGGAGGGTAATATTACCACTGAATATGCTGGTGAACAATATGAAGCTGTTTACCAAATTTCGTTCAAGAGAACGAACTGCTAAGGCGAAACTTCCATAATTATATCGCCACAATTTATTTCTGGTGAATTTGAGGAAATTTTTCAACCAAATTTTGCCATACCCCTCGATCTTTGCTTATTATTGGTTGAATGCGATTCCCCTGGCCCATCAGCGCGGACGCCCATGAAAATTGGTCAAACAATCGAACGATGTCTGGCACCTTTAATTCTGAGTCTGTATCAGAATTTTCGTGTCCATGTTTTCCACAATAAAACGATAAATTTGGACTGGTCCGAATTCCTGAGGAATTGTCTTATATTTTAATTCTGAGGTTACTCAGTAAAATATACCTATATATTTCCTGAAATACAGTACCCTAACGAAACGGATATACAGGGTGGCCCACATAAAACAGTACAGTATGAGTTTTCCAGAAATACGCCAGGACAGGTCAACTTTTATTTAGAGAAGGACATCTTTTGATGTTTCGTTGATGTAAAACATTCCATATGATGTATCACACGTATTTATCTTCCCTTACTTCACAAGGGGTGCCACCCTTTGCAAGAAGTGCTTCACCAGGGGCTGTCAACTGCGTCAAAAAATGGCCCCCTTCGAATCAAATGTATTTGAAAAAAAAAGAAAATTTTAAGTATTTTTGCCTTTTCTCTGTTTGTATATTCTTTTCGTTGTAACACTTTGTATATGCGGCAATAATAATTGCAATCTGATTAGTTTCGCCATGGTCTAAGATTGACCCAGTTCAAATAATTGAGAGTGTTGACTACCATCATATGAGCATAAGAGCTTAAGGAAATATTTTATTTCGGGAAGTACAAATATTTTCTATAATTATTGTAGATACGAGTGGTACACATCGAGGGGCTACCTCAGAGGAAGTCCTTCTGATTTCCAATGATAATGAAACATAAGTTCGAAGCGTGAATGGAACTGTATGCGTTCCATTCGAAATTTCGAGTTAAACAGATTTACGAACATATTGGACAAAGTCTTCAGGAATTCAATTTTTCGATGCTTCACATATAAATTTTAATTATTCCCCATTGTCTATCGATTATAGATTCCATCGATATTGTTTTTATTCATGAAATGCAAAAATTAAAACACAATATTCGACTTACGACGTCAAACTTCGACGGAATAAATACTCTGAAGGGTGATGAAGGGGTACTATAAAACGGTTTTGGCTTCAGAACGGAGCACAAGTCCCAGTGTTCCCTATCGAGAGACGAATAGATATAGTTTTCATAGCATAGCACAGGTGAGTTCTGATGCGTCTTACGAATACATCAACTTTTTTCCGTTTACACGAGGTCACATACGAGTTCAATATTCAATTGGTCTTTGAACAATTTCAAAGATCGTTATTTAATGGGAATCATATATAGCGCTCCAATTTATAATATTCGAAAAATTTAAAGAACGGATGAAAAAAATATGATTTTGGATAATGGCTAATTTATTCTTAAATTTATCTATCGACCTGAGTGAATTCATGGTTCGATTCAGGTGAGATAAAATGATAAGTTTTCAAATATATTATATATAAATGAAGGAATGCTATGTTCATCAGCTTTTCACGTCTGGAATACAATCAAAATATTCTGTTCGACGAAATTATGGATTTTAATGTTCGGAGAATAAAAAATATTTAAATACCGCATTTTTCTAGTTTTCAGAGCAGATTCCTCCACTTTTACTTCATAGAAATGAAAAAGAAATACAAAACACTAGTTTTTCGGTATTTTCTTGTGTTTTGGGAATTTTTTCGTATTTTCTTTGAGCAGATTATTAATTTTTGAAAGATATTGGTTCTCCATCATTGGAGTTATTTTGTGAAATTAAAGTCCTCAACTTCAAAGGATTGAATGGTGATTTATACAGGTGTTACGTTACTATTTGTTATGGCAAGGTAGACTGCTTAATTTTCAGTTCTAACGAGATTTTGTGGATTTTCAATTCCCTCAGTTAATTCCACGTATTTAACCATGCCCTGATTTTAATTGTTTTTTTTATAGGTACTTTGATAACGTTTCGTGATCTTGGTGGTAAATCGTACTAATAATTGGTTTTTTAAGATATAAAGGAATAACTTCATGCTTTGTCTAAAGTTGATGAGCGCTACAATGTTTCAAAAATCGATTAGGCCATCGCATTTCGTGTCGAATTCAAAAATATGAAATTTAAAATATTCTTTCTTGTTAAAAAATCTTGATAATGAAATGTGCGAAATATATTTTTGTAATGAAATTATGTTTTTGAACCGGGTCTAGCACAAATTTTAATCTTAGTCTAGGGATTTTTACATCAAATCTTCCAATAAAAATTTTGATCGTGCTGATCTGAGAAAAATAAAAATTTCTGAATGTAATCGGATTTTTTGAAAATTGAATGATAGCCACACAGATTAACAAATGATGCCCCATTTTTAGATTTCATTTCAAAATGTCGGCTACGGTAGCAACTCCAGTGATGGGTTCAACCCCCGGCATTGTGTCTGCCAGCAATGTATTCTACTTCCTTTTGGTACCAGCCTTAGTCTTATGGTACGCCTACTGGAAAATCTCTAGACGCCACTTGGAAGAACTAGCAGCCAAAATTCCCGGCCCCGATGGTTTGCCTTTCCTAGGAAACGCTCTCGAATTTACTGGATCTTCACATAGTAAGTTCTATAAAAGTACACCATCTGTATATATCTAAAATCATCCCTCTTTGCAGTTATCTTCAAAAACGTTTTGGAGAAATCCAAAGACTACGGAAAACTGATCAAATTATGGATTGGACACAAACTCTTGATATTCTTGGTGCACCCAGATGATGTTGAACTCATCCTGAGCTCACACGAACACATTGACAAGGCCCCAGACTACAGATTCTTCAAACCATGGTTGGGAGACGGTCTTCTCATTTCTACCGGTCCAAAATGGAGAGCCCACAGAAAATTGATCGCACCTGCTTTCCACTTGAACGTACTGAAATCCTTCGTTGATCTATTTAACGCCAACAGTTTACACGTCGTTGATAAGTTGAGGAAAACTATGGGAAAAGAAATCGATTGTCATGACTACATGTCTGAAGCAACCGTAGAAATTCTTTTGGGTATGTAATGAAATCGACAAATTGAATAGAGTTTCATATGATCCTTGTTACAGAAACTGCTATGGGCGTGAGCAAGAAGACCCAAGACCAAAGCGGATACGACTACGCTGTGGCTGTCATGAAGATGTGCGACATTCTTCATCTCCGTCACACCAAGCTCTGGTTGTACCCCGACTTCATCTTCAACCTTTCCAAATATAAATCCTACCAAGACTCACTCATCAACACCATTCACAGTCTCACTCGCAAAGTAGTCAAATCAAAGAAAGAAGCATTCGCCAAAGGAATCCGTGGTTCAATCGCCGAAGTACCAGAAAATCTCAAATCTAAATCTGTAGACAGAACCGAAGCCAAGACCGTCGTAGAAGGTTTGTCCTTTGGACAATCCGCAGGATTGAAAGACGACTTGGATGTCGATGATGACATTGGAGAGAAGAAACGTATGGCATTCTTGGATTTGATGATCGAAGCTTCTCAGAGCGGTGTCGTAATCAACGATGAAGAAATCAAGGAACAAGTCGACACTATTATGTTTGAAGGTCACGACACCACAGCCGCTGGATCCAGTTTCTTCCTCTGCATGATGGGCGCACACCCTGATATTCAAGAGAAAGTGTTCGAGGAATTGAACGAAATCTTCAAGGGCTCTGACAGGCCAGCAAATTTCGCTGATACCTTAGAGATGAAATACTTGGAGAGATGCCTGATGGAGACTCTCAGGATGTACCCACCAGTACCACTCATTGCCAGACAGCTCAGGAGAGACATCAAATTGAGTAAATATTCCATATCATGACAGAAAGAATGAACTATTATAATTAATGCATTTTCAGGCGCCTCTGACCACATAGTACCAGCTGGTTGTACCGTTGTCATTCCTACATTCAAAATACACCGTGACGCAGACACCTATCCCAACCCTGACAAATTCGACCCCGACAATTTCTTGCCAGAACGTACCGCTAACAGGCATTACTACTCCTTCATTCCGTTCAGCGCAGGACCAAGAAGTTGCGTTGGTAAGTTAATCAAAATAATTACTTTTATATGTTGAAGTTGAATAGGATCGAGTAACTAACTCTAACTTTGCTATTCGCAGGTCGTAAATACGCCATGTTGAAGCTGAAGATCCTTCTGTCTCACCTTTTGAGAAACTTCAAGGTTGTTTCTGATGTCCCAGAGAAAGACTACCAACTCCAAGCTGACATCATCTTGAAACGTGCTGATGGCTTCAGAATCAGACTCGAACCAAGGAAAAAGGTTGCCGCTTAACTTAGTACTCGACTTTCAAAGTGATAATTTGTGTATATGATGTAAAAAACTATGAAAACATAGAATTTGTGAAGTGATTATTCGTATATTATTTATATTAATTATATAGGTATAATGATGCATAACTAATAAAAGTTATAGGGACTGAAATACCTTCGATTTTTTCGTTCTCAAAACAGGGTTAAATAATTCAAAAAGGGTCTTATTATTGCCTCTCAATTCGAGGCAGTTCTAAACGAATTGAAATAAGGATCATTTTGAGCCCTTGGTCTACTTGATTAAACGATGGCACAATATTCGTCTGTATTTTTCTTATTTCGAGCCGGAAATGGTTTCAATCGACTCGCTGATGACGAATCCGTGGTCAAATTCAATTCTTTCCGATAATTCACGAACAGATAAACCTATAAACTTCAAATTTTCGAGCAGATTTCGAACGAAAAATTACACACCGAAAAAGAAGCACCTTTCCTTCACAATGTCCAGTTTCACGAATAAATAAACTACGGCTATCCTACGGGGTACTTCTCCAGATGAGGATAGAGTCATGTCATAGTGAAAAAACAATATAGTTGTAAGCTGGACTCGACCAGATTACTAGCTACAGGCTGATTTTCAAATAAGAGTCCTATTTTTTTCTATTGAATTTAAGGAACAGTAAAAATATCGCGCACTTACGGTTGCATGCTGTCAGTGCCTCTCATATATCAACACTTGAAGCCTATAAAGGCTACTACTCTACCCAGAAGGGGTGTGAAAATTTCCTTTTATTCAATGGATCTGTGAATATGATTTCTATTTCTATTCCGAAATTACAAAGACCTATTCAATAGGGGTGATCTTTTAAACAATAGCAGATGAAAAGTGAATACTACTCACCAGACTTAAATTGTCATCCCCCTAAAAGTTCATAGCTGAAGAAAGGTTCTAGTATCCGAGTTTATAATTATATATCATGTAATGAATGAACAACTCAATCCGAAGAATATACTATATTTTTCACAACAAGAATATCTTTAACAAAAAAGAATATTATTGCCTCTAAATCTCTAAAAGTAGGCCACATATAAGTTAAATTCAAAATTATTCTTAACATTAGATGTCTTCAAGGATTGCAGAGTGGGTGAGAATTTACAGGAATGAGTGCTTATTCCAGATCCATTGCACAATATGTATTTCGTTCATCAGCAAATCACAAAATTGTGAACTGTACCCAATTACTTTTACTCCTCAACCCATTCCAGAAGTGTATGTACTCTACAACTCCTTCATTTACTGAACCAAAGGACAATATCATTCTCTATATTTTTGGTTTTAACGAAGGAACCAAATGAATAAAAGAAATAAAATTACATTGAACATCATATACTGTGTCATTCAAATGGATTATACTCAATTGTGCTAATTCATAAACTAATATTCAATTTCAACATCAGTAAATGTCAATTTTTCAATTTTCTTTCTGAGTATAATCGTCTTAAAATTCAATCACATTGTAGGTACTGATAAAATTTTAAAATTTCATAAAATGATTCTTTCAATGAATAATAGAACCTTAATTCAAGATTTGTAGACACATATTAATTCAAAACAAATAAAATCTACTTCTATAAATATCTTTATAGCAGATGACACTAATATATAAACATAAAATGAAGAAGATATTTATATATCAGCACCACCTCTCTGAGAATTCGAAATGTACATCTTATATTATCAAATTAAAATCATAAAAAATATATACGCTTTTTCATTGTCAAATAATGAAATAATATTTAATATCATATGGTAACTTTGCTGCCTTAAAACTAATTTGATAACATAACTAATTGAAGAGTTGGCACATAAAGTATTTGATCTGTGAAAATTAGTAAAATGAGGTGGAAAATTCAGATGATGTTCCCAAATCGAATTTACTACAACATAGGCTTTCCTAAAAGTGCCAGATTGTGCAGGAGGCGGAGACCGAGACTCAACCAACCATAACCAGTGTTCAGTTGGTGGTCAAAACCAAGACCGGAGACTGATATTCACATTTTGATTTCTTTTTCGATGTTTTTTTCAAAATTATACAACGCAACAAAAATGAAGTTTATCAATTGTTTTAATGAATTTTCAAACACTCAAATGGAATCACACATCTTAGGTCCGTATCATCCGAATTTTCTCTAAACTTATCCAAATAGGAAACAGTCAACCAACTTAATATAAAATTAACTAAAGATTCACTTACTAGCTACTTTTTTGTCATTCTTGATTAAGATCTTTGGATTTTACTTAGCCTTGCTTTTCCTTTACTCAACAATGAGATGGAGAAGAGATTCCATGTGTCACAGAGTTCTCCAAAACAACATCTAATTCGTCCAAGGGGAGTAATATTTGTCGAAGAAATGTTAGTAATCCACGATTTTTCAAAAATGAGTACTCTTCATACATTTCCGAAGTGATTTTGCATGCTGACATTGGTACCAGCATTCTATGTAAAAGATGTTCCCTGAAAATCAAAATATTTCTAACTGCTGTAAAGAACATGAATGAACTTTTAATATTGTTCTTCGAATTAGTTCTGCGAACCTTAATCGTACTTACCTAACACTTAAACAGATGAATAGCTGAAACTTGCCATCCTTTCCTAAGGCTTTACTACTACTCATTATTTCGTCCACCAGATGGCAATAGCATCTCCAAACTGCAACTGTTTTCTGGTGGTTTCTTTCTAAACTTGCTGATCTTGTTCCTGTTCCTTCTTCCATCAAACAAGATTCAAACTCTTCTTTGATCCACACTGAAATACATCAATTATAATCCAACTTTGTTAATAAAGATCAAAATCTTAACAAATACCTAAGTAATCCCAGAGGTAATGCTTTCCCACAAAAAGTTTTGAAGACTTGAATCCAAGAAGAAAAACGTTCTCCATACAGTGAACCAAACCTTTTTCTCCACATAATAAGGCAGTTAAAGTGGTGTTTCTTTCAGAACTTCTTCTATATTGCCACTTAACAATGTTATTGATACAGTCACCTGACAAAAAATAAGATAATGGTAATAATTTCAAACACCAAATAAAATATACCAACGATAATTAGAGCTTCACTAGTAAGAATAACTAAAATTTTCAAGCAGGACTTTAAAAACATAAGAAAAACATTGCAAAAGTTTATTACTTAGCATATGTTGTATTTGGGAAGGTTTGAGTTCAGTCTTTGGGGTTGGTGGTGCTGGAGATCTTGACCTTGGAGGCGTGGTTACTTTGTTTTGCGAAGTTGTTATATTGTCTTCTCCCTCTTTACTAGGAGGAAGCAAGCTACCAACTAACAGCCTTTCTGTAGACCCATCATCTACTCCTCTACCTAACCATCTTCCACAAGGGAATCTAAAAGACATATAAAATAAGAGTGCAAACCAAATTAACCTGGAAGACCATGGGGTATTTAGCCCTACAGGTTACAGTTGAGCTAGACCAAGTCCCCTTACTCACTTGTAAATATGCCCAGTGATGTCATTTCTCACTAGCACAAAATCTATCATCCATTTTGCATGCAAACCCGAGTTGTCATGTCCAATCCTAAGAGTTGTCAGTACTCCGAGATTTTGATTCTGCAAAACGAATATTGAATACGCTGTATAACGATTTTTTAATACTAAACAATTACTTTATGTTCAAAATTTATAGTAGCTTTCGGAACATCTACTCTTTTGGTCTCTGACAATGTTCCTGACAACACAATCCAAACGTTAGCAGATGTAATTGTCCCTTTTTTACTCGGAACTATCACAATCCTATAAGGTATCACTAAAAAAACAGAACTCATAATTTTAAAAATATTGGTATATTAGGCACGGCTTACCAGTTGTTGGATAGGTACTAGTGAAACAAAAGTAATCTACGGCATTCAAAGAGAGCAAGTGGTAGAGGAATTGCTCGCGTTCTTCATCACATCTGAGGAACGCTGACCTCTTGTAGAGATTCTTCAATAAAGCTTGATCGGACAAGAGGGTTCTTATGTGTTTGGAAAGTAATTTCTTCTCCAAAGCTAGACGAACCCAGGCTCTGGCTTTGCCAATACACGTTTTAACATCAAGCATTGCTTGAACATTACTAAAAGGACATTGAATAATTGAACCAAAATATAAACAGGGTGAAGTGTTCATGCAACAAGAAATTGAATTGATATACAGGATGTCCCAAAATTTTGTTTAAAAATTCAATGGTGAATCATACTTCAAAAAATAAATCTAAAACTATTATGAACCTGTTACTGAAAAAGCTGTGTTTTCGAGATACAGTGTTGAATTTCAGTTCTCTGAAGAAAGTTATTTTCAATTTTTTCCAAAACTGACAGAGGATATTCAATCAATTGTACTATTCTTTGCCATATAGAAGTATGACTCAGAATTAAATAGTAGTATAAATTAAACCCTGAATTTTTTCTTCAATTAATAACTTACATGATATCCACGAGTAAACTGTCTGGTAAATGTGGTAGTTCAGTTTTCAAGTTTCTGTCGCTACTAGAACCTGACCAGTAATCCACTTGAAGAGCCAGTCTTGACATCTCGGCTATATAAAATATGATTCAAATTAACCACTGCCGAACTCAACTTGTTTTATAAGTAATCTACTTCTATCTCTAAGATGATTGTTTAATCTATATTATGTGCGCTAAACTCATAACTTTTTGTGCTCATTAAATCCATTTAATGGTTCATTTACTCTGGAGTCCTACAGATTGTTTCAAAATTGGTCAATAATATGGAAAAAAAAAATGGGTCACTTAAAGCACTGAAGTGAAGTCAGCAGCTTTTGTTATTGCACAAATATTGGTAATTTTTCATTCAAATTTCAAGGCTCCGGGTTCACCAGTTCGAGAGTTGTCGCGGTTACGGACGGACGGAATCGAATTTTATTGCAGATTCGTGATCAGTGAGTCGAACTTAGTCGATTGGGATTTCTGTCTGTAAATTTGAAAAATATATCGTGACGAAATTATATAGTTCACGTTTGAGTCAAACGAGCGCTCTGAAAGCACTGGGAGAACGAAAATTTCAGAAACTTGTGAATCATCATATTCTAATTTTTTTTATATATATAAAAACGTAAAACAGTAAGTGAGAAACCTTTCCAAGCTACAAACAAAGCTGATTATGTAAATAGGAGCTTCCACCAGATCTAAGCCAAGACTTCACATACCTAATTATTATTAATTCACAATTGGAAAGCACCACTATTAAGAATATACGGTGTAAATCAAGTAATGAGTAATAAATATCAAGGTATGATGTTTCTTTTCGTGAATTCATGAGAAAAGTACATAAATAACTTATTTTTGGAATATAGAAGGACAAAATGATACCCAACTTGAACTTTTTTTCAAATATGTCTAACATTGGAAAAAGTTAACTTTTATGGATAAAAAAAGGTAAGAACTCATGATTGAACAATTTCATTACATGATTCACACTATAGCCAGGGTAAGACAATGGCTGAATGTTTTAATCCATTAGTGTCTACCTTCTTCAGAAATTATCTATAACCATGAATAAATATTCATGAACCCATACAGCACACGACATCCATTGGACATCCATTTCAGGACCATTTCAAGTCCAAACGTCCTTGGACATTGAATGGATGTCCATTGTACTTACAATTGTTGACGTACATTGGTTGTTACGAACGTACGTCCATTGTACATACTTATAATGTCCAAAAATATATATGAATTTTCTGTTTGAATCTCATCTATTTTCTCTGTTCCAACTGAAAATCAATAGAATTTCCAAACACAATCTTCGAATAAAATTTGATGAATGGTGCTTTTTGTTGGTCCAGTTAATGTACATTTCTGGACGTCCATTGTACATCAACAGTGAATATTCATTGTACGTCCAATCCAGATACATTATTAATGTTATTTTGTTATAAATATATTTCTTTCATGCTGTATCATGTTAAAATTTTTAATAGCGTTCTCCGAATAATAACATTTATAACTAAGGTTTCTAAGCAAGCACAAAGCCAGGGGGGCTTCAGTCCCCAACCCCTCAAGTTCTTGGGAATATTTTACTGATTAATTTCCTTTTGGAATGATTCTTTCTGGAATAAACTCTCGTTGAATAATTATTATTTACGGATATGCTGATTACTCTTCCGGCTTGTATGTTTCATATGTGAAAACTCACATTCTTCCTTGCTGAGGAGAAAATGAGAGCTATGCCATCTATCTTCGTTCGGGTAACTTCGAGAGCGAATTATTGTTGGTCTGATTGTTAACTAGATGTCGCTATGAGGTAGTCTTTCCTCATGACGATCTATCGCGTTGTTTTAAGATGAACTTGTTCCGCAGACTATAATTTAGTATAACAAGATCTTGCGTTGATGAGGATCATAGACAATTTATGAATGATGACGATGGAGCTCTCGCTAGGTTTCCTGGATGATGTTGTCCACAGGTGCGGCAGAGAAGGCATATACAAAACAAATTACAAATAATTCCATGAAGGAAATTGAAGATTCCATAATGAGCTGGCTGAGGAGAGCATGTGAAAGGAAATAAACATAAAATCTGCGCACTGCGCATACTACGATTTTGCTCGGGCGTGCAATGATTATGCCAAAAATTAAGGAAATTTATTCATTTACAGTGTGACGTCCAATGAATGTCCACCGATCCTCTTTTGGAGGAAACATGGACGTCCATTGGTTGTCCGAAGTAATGTATAAGTACGTCCAACGGATGTCATCAAAGGACGTCTAATGGATGTCCAAAGTGGTGCCATATGGGCCTCCACTGGACATCCGTTGGACGTATTACGTACAGTAACGGACGTACAATGGATCTTTTGGATATCGAAACCGAACGTTCATTGGACGTACATAGGATGTACATGTGCTGTGTGGGAAAGGAGCGTCAGTGTGTCAGTGATAAGTATAAACTACCTGCAGAAATCACGAAAATAAAAAAATTTACTTCATTATATCATTAAATAGCATGTGTTTGAAATCTAGTTACTCATATTTTTAAGTGAAAAATACTTGATATGTGTTAAAGTGTTAATATTGCTCCCACACCTTCAAGCTTTATTAATACCAACACAAACATCCAAAAATTTGTACAAAACATTTTTAAACCTGGGATGCATTCTGGCCTCATGTACCTACTACACTTCGACTCAACAATGTTGGCAGAGACTGTTGACTTGATTTTTCTTCCTTCTTTTTCTCTACAGAGAAAACGTCATTCAAAATATAATTCTTTGAAGCCACCTAAGATAAAGTTCGAAAATTGTAAGGAGCTGTGTATTAAATTTGCAGAAGAAGAGAAAGAATAGAAGTGAAAAAGGTGTGTTCCCTAAAATTTTCGAACTGATGTTCGATGATGAAAAAGAATACACACAATGAAACAAATAACAGGTTATCTAGTGAAATGGATTGACCTCAATACCTCGAGATAGATAATGATTCTCCTTCATTGAAAGAGGCTGGTGAGTTTCTTGATATGCCAACAAATGGGACCATAATGCAGACTTCCCTCTTTTCTTCTGCAGACCATGAGACCATACTCTTTCTAGAAAGTCACATAAGGACGCAACTAGAGTACTTTCCTCCACAGCCCCTGAATTATCAGAAGCATTATTGCTTGACAAAGTCACACCTTCTGCTCCCAATTTAGCCAAAAGCATTCTTTTTGTTTTGGCTTTACAGTCCTGCAAAATAAAATGATGTGTGTTTTCAACAAGTGTGCTTTTACTGTACTTACTTTCAAAAGCTTCTCTACAAACGTCCAATTTGTTTGAGCTAAGAGGGCGGGAGACATATCTTGAGCATTCCCAGTCTTATTGGCATTAGTTCGATCACCACTTAAGCTCATAGGTCTTGGTATATTCATGTCTTTTTTAAGTGCACTAGCTCTTGGTATACTACCTTTATTAACTACAGGAGTCTTATTCAATATTTCCTTATTCAATAAGGGGAAAGTTTTCGATGAAGATGACCTTGTGTTCATAATTTCCCTTGGTAGAGGAGATTCAAAATCTGGATTTGTCAGTCTCCTTTCCAACAATTTTTGAGTATCATGAGCTATTGTACAAGGTTCGTAACACATAGATCGCATGATATTTTCCCCTCCATATCTTTGTTTCAGTAATTTTATTCTGTTATCGAATATAACTAAATTATTATCCACCTCTCCCCACGCAGATAAGATCTTATTGTCAATGAGGGTGGCAAACATTTGAGATTCGAGGAAACGCCACAAAAAGGCTCTGTGCTGGTCCGGCTGGTCACTTAAAAAGGACGATTTATCGAAGTTCTGCATTGAGTCTCTGTTATTAACCCAATCTTCTTTGGCCTGAAAGAGTGAAATGGTAAACGGTACAAGATGCACAAAGGGCTGAAATAAAGCAATTCTTAGCCCACTTGTGAAGAAAAAGTTCGATTTTTGGGAAGTGTTCATTTTTTTTTCATCAATTATTTTACTCGATAGCGAAATGTTCATTGAAATTGTGAGCCATTTCATGTATTATCCTGTTACATTTAATCTTGTTACTAAATTCTACTTACTTGATTTGGAAAGATGACGAAATTTTCATACGATTGAAAAATGTGAACGAATCTGTTCAAGAAAATTTCTCTTATTGAATTGTTGAACCTTAAATCCTCCATATAGGTGTCAGCAGGTAGTCCTGAATCGTTCTGATCCAAAGTAACGCCAGTTCTTCTCACTATGTCGGCGATCCTTTGTAAAGCCTCAGATCTAGCAGAGCCAGGAGGCGACGGAGGTCTCTCACAGTCTAAAGTGTCATGTATAGATAGTTTCCTTCTATTTTGTGGTTTGAGAGGCAACGTACAACTTCTTGATATTATTTCCTGTAAATATTCGAATTTTCATCAGAACACTACAAGATTTGAGTTGGTTTTCTGAACGATTATGACAGAAAATTGGTTAAGCGCTCTTGAACTTGTGAACACAATTGATAATCTCCAAATCTTGCAAATTTTTCAAAGAAGATAGAAAGCTCACCTGGGTATTTGTGTTTCTGTTATTCTCAGAATTCGGCACTTGTATCCCAAATTTATCTAACCCAGACCAGATTTCAGCAACAAAAGCTTCCCGATGTGGAAAAGATGTTGTTTCCTCAGGTAGCTGTATCTTACACTTATCTATATCTACATAACAGAGACTAGCTTCAGATGCTACCTTGATATTTTCAGAGGAAGCATTGAGACCTGAAAAGATAAATATAAATGCATTATTATTAAAAAAAAAATTATTAAAATAACTATATTTTCAAGATATTTAGTGAACAAATAATGTGCTCACCCATAAGAAATGGAACAGGTGCATCAAGAAAATGATGCAGTGATGCTGGCAAGATTGGCACATAAACATGAGCCCATGTGAAAGGGAAAAGTAATGAGGTTATAGCTTCAGCTACCACCATTAATTTCTGACAATCTGAAAAGTATTGTTCATCAACATCCCTCAACACTAGGTAGAACTTGCTAATAAGATCACTCTTCAAAAGATGATATAGTGTACTAAAAAGTACACAGAACCTTCATAGTTCCTTGGTAATTCATAGATGTCGCTACTGGTTCGCTGTTCAAAACCAGGCGAATACAAGCGACATCTAGGAATTAGAAATGAACTAATGTATATTTCGGCTTGAAAAACCAATATGTAAATCCACTTTAGATATGTACTCACCAGTACTTCTCAGAAGGATTTGATTTTCCAATAAAAGGCATGTGAACAGTTGAACAACAATATCAACTCCTAACCAAACGAACATCAACCTCAATGAATAATCTAGATGAGGTAACTCCAATGGTGGAGCCGGATTTTGCAAAACGATACTAGTTGGAGGCAACTGTGGGTCTGAAGGGGGCAGATGCACCAATATACTCTTTCCAGGAGTAGGTAATTCAATCTACAATTATAAATACACGTCTATTCTGAACATCAAGAGTCACAACCTGGTTAAACAGAAAGGGCAAAAATAACCTTGGTAACTTGCACATAGATGTCGCCACAAGTTTGCAGCGACCACTGGCGACATATAGCAAGGCAGTCAGGATTATTTCGGCTTTATTCTGAGGCAATGTGTGTACTCATTGGTTCTGAATTAAATGCTGTATTGTTCTATGGAATTTAATCATCACCTGTGCTTGAAATATTATTGATCTGAATTCATAAAAGATAATTGACCACCGTCCACCATAGAGTAAAAATGTATCACCACCCATATACTTAAACTTCTATACCGCTAGCATTGTGCAAAAAATTGCGTAAAAATGAAGCCAAGACCTGGACATATGATGGCTTATACGCATGCGCTATAGCCGCCATATTGCCCCTACCCTGCTTAGAATCCTACTCTTCTTCCCCTTATTCGCGCATGAGCAGTAGTCTCCATATGCCTAGGTCGACGGCTTCAAGGAAATTCACAAGGATCAAGTTATAGGTATAGAATTATTTGTCACCACCCCACTGGCTATACACAGTCAGACTTGTCAAGTTTGATTTGAATAATTCACTTCCAAATTTATTCAAGTTTTAATTCATTTAATTAGCAATTCATAACATGACACAAATATGATCCCATATGGGTACTTACTTCATACAAAAGATTGAACACATAACTTTCCAAAGAAAATTGGGAAGTTGACAGTCTTTTAGCACACCTGAAAGGAAGTTATAGAGAACAAAGAAATATCTTCACGAAGATAACAAACCTGTAAAGATTTTCTAAGAATATCTTAGCTGCCTGAACATAAGCACTTCTACATAAAATTGCAATACTTTTCGAAACAAAGAGTTTGTCTCTCGAGATATCATAGTATTGCAAAGCTGCCCCTGATGGGTTATGTGGATTTAATTTGAAATGTCTTGGTAAAGATCTAGATTGAGGCACCTGGTTCTGGTTATTAAGTACTGGCCTTCTGCATCCACTTGATAGTTCTGTTATATACATTGCCTGGAAGTATTACACTCAGTAGGGACTCCAAATCAGTACTTCTCAAAAAAATACTTTTGTATTCATTTCAGAATTTACCTGTAAAGTTTGCATAGCTGTGCATATGTCTCGATTCCTTACTTCTTCATAAAATATTAAACTGAAACCATAAAAACGTCTGCCATCCTCTTTAGTGATTAGGAATGAATGGAAATTTGGAGCTTGAGTGACTGAATGCTTTTGTGTTCGGAATTTCAGACCATTAGGCAGGCATAACTGAAATACGACTTTCTTTATTACATGTTCAGTATAGATTGACACCCTCACCATTCCAACAGCTTGTTCATCAAGAGGATAAGCTGCAATATTGTCAGGGTAATGGCTTAGGACCTTTGTTTTATAAGATCTCTCCAGAGGAGAGACCTGCAGGTTGTCTTCTGCAATAGACATTATTCGAATACAACACATTACTCGTTTTAAGGAAGTGTCATACCTGCATATTTATCAGGTTCTAATCCTGAACTCAAATCGAGACCACTAATAACGAAATAATCAGCGAATTTGATCATTTTAATTGCAATTTGATCTTGAAAATTATCACATTTGAGATCCTTATCGAATGAGTATTATTATAATTATTTAATCAAAACTTTGTGAATTTACATTATATTTTTACATGCTCTATTTCATTTATACTTGATAAAGAGAACGCCATTTTACACTTTCTGTTTATATTTTTCCACAATTATTTTGATAAATTTCATATGACAAATCCGCAATCACACAATCAATAAACTTGAACTATATAGCGGATTATCTACTGAATCCCATGGGTGATGGAAGAAAGAGTTTTTCTTCATATATTTTATTATTTCCATTCGTAGATTAATAAGTTTTCAATATTTAACATATAATGGAATGGACATCATCAGTATTTTATTCATTTCGGTGAAATGTTGAATGAATTTCGCCAAAAAAAGGAATGTGTTATGTGAAGAAAAGAACAAGACAATTTCCCCATTTCCAGATAAAAATTACACTGGCAACACCGTTGCATCGTAAACATAGTAAACAATTGTCACTTCACTGTTCGATCGGCTTTCTTGGAGGAAAGATGAGAGAAGAATTAAGAATTTTTTTACTGAAGTAATGAAAAATATTTTATTTCAAGCTTAATTTCTGTTTGAAAATGACGATTATAGTATTTTTAATTGATACTTCTGCCTCGATGTTTCAAAGGTACTCGAATAGCGCTAGTAAATAACATACCTAACCAAATTTATTTCAGGACGTATATAGGAGGTCGAAACACAATTTTAGATGTTGCCAAATCAGCTGTTGAAACTTTTGTAAAAATAAGGCAAAGGAATATGGACAGTAGAAATGATAGGTATATGCTTCTTACGTTCGAGGAACATCCAAATAACATCAAAGCAGGTATGTTATCGACAGCAAAATGTCGTAGGTCCTTAAGTATGTTCGTTATTAATCAGGTTGTTTCAGGATGGAAGGAAAACTTGGCAACGTTCATGAACGAATTGAAGAACCTGCAATGTTTTTCTATGACAACAATGGGAACTGCTGTCAAGCAAGCCTTCGATATTTTAAATATAAATAGAATGACTTCTGGTATTGACACATATGGTCAAGGACGATGCCCCTTTTTTTTGGAAACTGCAATAATTGTTTTGATTACTGATGGTGGAAAACTGACCAATGGTACATTTATTTTATTCTATGACTTCTCTTCTTCTTCTCTGATGATCCCCTCTTTGAGGAAATAGGAATATATACTACTCAAACAAAAATATTACCACTGGGTATTCCTATAACAAAAAGTACAACCCAGTTCAATAAAATAAAGCCAACCTAGCCTTACTTCCTTGTTTATTCATAGATGTCGCCACTGGTTATGAATTCAAATACAGCAAAATTTGACTGATTTCGAACAGCATTTGTTGCTCTTATATGAATGCCCAATGATTTTACTGTTTTCTTCTTAGTCTGAGTACATTGCTCTTCTTTATTCACAATTACATATATCTCATGGGTTTTTCCTGATTTTTAAGCTAACGGAGTTCAAGAAGATTTTACACTTCCAATGCATTCACCGATACCGGGGTCTGAATTAACTCGAGAGCCTTTTCGTTGGGATCAGAGATTATTTGCTTTAGTATTGAGGCTTTCTGGAACTCCTGCATTGGACAGGGACACAGGTTTGGTACCAAGTGATAACAGTCCAATAGATGCAATGTGTGAAGTAACAGGAGGAAGATCATACTGTATTACTTCTCATAGAATGTTGAATCAATGCATTGATAGTTTGGTACAAAAGGTGGGTGTAAATTCTGATGTTTAACGAATATATCTTCAATAGGTTGAGTTTTTAGGTTCAAAATGGTGTTGTAATAAATTTTGAGAAAATCGGTCCAGATCCGCCACCTCCACAGTTTGACAAAAATGAAGATGGAAAAGATGAATTGAAAGAAAATGAATGGATGGAAACCTTACACAATCCCCTGAATATATCTTGGCACAACTGCAGAAAGATGATTTACGTTCCCAAGTCTACACCTAAATCTTTCTTCATGGGTAAGTATTGAAAGAATTCGACATGAGATTGTGGGAGTGACAACACTATATTTTTAACATATACACCATTGATATAATTTCAATTTATATTGATTTCATTCAGTTTTTTGATGAAGATGAATTTTGTCTAGGTTTTTGGCCCATTCCTGAATCATTCTGGCCTGAATTGACTACTTCTGTGCTGCCAGCCAGATCGGCACATCCAAATGTGAGGTTCACATGCACAAGTCAAGAACCTCTGGTAATTGAGAACTTACCATTCGATAAATACGAATTGGAACCATCCCCTCTAACACAATACATTTTATCTAGAAAACAACCGAAAACTTGTTGGCAGGTGAGCTCAATGAATATATGTATTGAAACAGTTTTCTCACAATTTTTCAATTATAGGTTTTTGTTGCGAATAGTTATAAAAACTCTGAGGTTGGTCATCCTTTTGGTTATTTGAAAGCAAGCACCAATTTGACATGCGTTAATCTGTTTGTGATGCCTTATAATTACCCGGTTTTGTTGCCTCTCTTGGATGAACTATCAAAGGTTTGCCGATTGAAATTTATCCAAGTTGAAATATGGTTAATATCGTTTGTCTTCAGATTCACAGGTGGAAACCAACGCCCGAATGGAGGACACAGTTTCAAAACTATTTGAGGACTTTACCTGCATATTATGCTGCTCCTTTGAGGAAAGCTCTCACAAGAATGGGTGAGATATTTATTAGTCTGGTGGTGTTTAGTTCACTTTGTGAATGAACATGTTTTCATTGAATTGGATAATGTTGTATAACTGTTCTCTCTTATTTTTCAACAGGTACACCTCTGCCTCTTGCTCAAACTTTGATACCAGAGAACTCAGAAGCCCTAAGTTACACAGTTTCAAACTATCTCAAAAGGATAAAAAATGCTGCTAAATCTGAGTACGACAAAATGTGTAACGATATAATACAAAGGCAAAATAATGTGAGTAGTTTGAAATATAATCTCTTGGAATGTCTCTAACCTCCTTTTTTCAGATGATCAATCAGAAAAATAGTTATAATGCACCTGAGAAAGTGGCTATTAAGGTAACATTGAAGAAAGAATTGATAAGCCATCCCTTACTGACAGATAAATTCAACGCCCAACGAGATCAATTGCTACCTCAAGGAAGCCCCATCAGTCTTTCCATCTCTATTTTGGACAAAGAAAGGCAGAATTTAAGTTTGAAGAATGCCTTTGAAATACCGAGAAATAGGTTAATTTATCAGGTAAGTACACAGTAAAAGCATACATCAGCATTGTATTATTTTGGACTTTTTTCTACATTGTATTGTTCTTACTTATCTTGTTTCCAAACTCAGGTGGTACGAATGAGGAATAATTTCATGCAGCCGGATTGGGTGTCTCAGGATCTCGATAGTGCACACTCTCTGCCAATATCTCAAATGGGCAATTACCAAGAACATTTAAAACGACAGACCCCTCAGCTCAGGGAGATTGAAAGCACACCTGTTAGGCAGCATATGTTCGGGAATCCTTTCAAGATCGACAAAAGGATGATGGTAAAAATTTCCCTCATTTTATTTCCTGATTGTTTTTGTATATTTGAAATTCTAATTTGTTATTTCTATGCAGGTAGATGAAGCCGACATTGATCTTGTTGGCTCTCCAGGGACCAATAGGAATAATAAACGTCCCATTTCTAGTATTGATAATAACATTAGGACTTCTGCCAAGAGAAAACCAGGTCCTTTACCGAAGCAGTTTAGGTTCAGACGGCCAAGTGAAGACTTCTCATCGGCCCCTTCTTCTCCAGAACGTTCGCCATCACCGTCACCTTGGTAAGAGTGATATACTCTCACTTCTATTTTGACTAATTTAAATTGATCTTTCACTGTCAGGCTGAATGCTATAGAGAAGGACATACCGAGTTTTGACGAGCCCCCACTAATAATAGAGAATGGTTTAGATTCGCCGGTGAGCAGCCCAATGTCCAGCGAGAGGTCAAGATCTCCATCTCCTCCGTTAGAAGTGCCAAACCATAGTGTACCTAATGAAAACCACGTGTCGCTTAGGACTAATCCCATTCAGTATAACAGTTCACATTTGACGGAAGTGAATATGAACTCTACGAACAGTTTATCGTATTCTAACTCGTCAACGTTGAACTCCAATAGTGATGATAAGATATCGCAAATATTGAAGGAAGTTAACAGCCTGCCGTCAGTTGTATTGAATCATAACAATCATGAACCTGTGGTCCCTGAGCAGAAACCTTTGGTAAGTTCTACGGTATATCTAAATGGACCCTTTATAATTTTTTTGGAACTCAAATTTTTATTTCAGGTTCAGTCTGAAGAGGAAATTGATGACATCAAAGCACAAAATGTTCAAATAAGAAAAACGCTCAACAAATTAGTAAGAAGGCCAGGAAAGAATTTCTCAGAACTCTTTGACACAATAAGAACACTAAGAGGTGATACAGATATGCAAGTTAGTATTGTTAAATTGATAATTAAAGAATCGTTGAGGTTCAAAAGACAGTATTTGGCTACGTTACTAGAGGAACATATAAACACTATGAAAGGTGTAGAAAACAAACAATAAATCAACGAAATACAACTTTTCTAATTTTATACAAGACATGAAATTAAGTTTATTTTGAATCAATGATTTTATGTTATGAAATGTAACTATTAAATTTTAACTGATTGTTGTCGTCATTGACAAGCAAAATTTCGAATTTTACTTTGAAAACATTGTAAATATTCCCAAAGGAGTGCCTTAACCGGCTGAAATTCTACAATTTTGTTTGGCAATGACTTGATCTGAAAAATTTGTAAATATTATAAAATGAATAAAATTGTTATTTCTTTCTCCAACTGAGTTTTGTAAATTTAAAGTGTTTTAGATGTTAATTTTATAAATAAATTATTTATTCTACATAGCTTCATTACGCATTATCTTTTTTCGACAATTCATTATCCTCTATATCATCAGGGACTCCACAACTTTAGCTGACTCTGTGTGTATTCTGAAGTAACGTGAGTGGCACCATGACTCAAAAATATACGAAAGCGATAACCTGAGGTAAGAGGACTGCGTGCTAGGTACCTTCCAAATAAAATCAATTTCCCGATATTCTTATGGCACAATGATAACGATTTTTCGGATAACTCATTGCATAAATTGTAATTTATGTCTTGAACGTTTAGGTAAGGATGGAATGGAATCACTGATGAAGAATTCGAAGTCAAATTTAATTTTGCCCGTCCCTCTGGTTGACCGAAACCATGATAAGTTTCGAAAGAAACGGCGTAGACTTGTCATTGAATCCACATCGAATACAAAATTAATACACAGCGATTGAATATAAGGTCTTTATTTTTTCATTAAACAGATACAAAAATATACATATTATGCAACTAATTGTGAAATCTAATTTTGATGTGAACAGACACTGGGTCATAACCATGGTGTATGAAGATGAATCATAGTATTTGAATTGGGTGAAAAGTGTGCAAATCTATATGTATAAGTGTCTTTTTAAAACTGTAACATATCAACAAGTGTCATCTGAATTAGATGAATACTCAAAGGTAATGGATTGAGTCCCAAAAATAATCGATTTACATATTTAACCATTATGACTCAATTTGTTGTCATAAAGGCCTGCAGTTAAATAAGTCATGGGTGAAGGTATTTCCATAGCAAGGTATATAATGCAGAACATTAAATTATTTACTTGATATGTTAAGACACCTTTCATTTCATTGATCCCTATTATTGTGCTGTTATTATTGTACTCATAATATGTTTATTGAACAAACTGCTGTTATATTCCACTACTAGTAAAAAAGCTACATTGCATCAATATGCAGTCAATGTAATAACATGAATAACTTGTTCATTTTACAATATAAAAATCCTTATTTCATAAAATACTGGATGTCTTGTTTCTTTCAAACAAAGCATTTATGGGCATATATTGATATGAAATTTTCTTCTTAAAATGAGTTTTTTTCATCGCCCGGTAAACCACTGCTAGTAAAAAGTGAGATAAAGTATGTCATTTCACATTTCCCTATCCAAGAAATAATAAAGCTTCAAAATTTATCATCTCTAAGATGTTCTGTACATGAATTGGCTGATTTCTCATTTTATCAGCTCCTGCATGAATTGAAAAGTGCAAATCTTCACGGGTTAATAAGATGGCGCAGTAATAGTTTGAATTATAATACATTTAAAAATATTGTTTAATTTTTTTCAGACATCCTATATATTAGCAGGTCATTGAATAAATACTGTAGTTCTAATAGCTGCACAAACTAGTAGGAGACTTTAGTGGTATAGAATAAGTTTGGATATGCATATTTCAATAAATGACGATTTAAATGAATATTCATAGAAAACTTAAAATAATGAATTGGTTAATCTGTACAGACATACCTAATCGAGCAGTACATGCTTGAATGACTTCAAACGAGTTGCTAAAATCAAGGGATAAAATATAAAAACACCTAGATTCAACATAAATGTCCAGTATAAATTATTCTATACAATACTTGCAAAAATTTGGCCACTTAATGAGCTTAAGGCCGTTGATTATCTTACACTTATGATCCTAAGCTTAATTTCAATAAATACATAATTTTATCCTTGGAAGCCATTTTCAGTCTTGCACAAAACAAAGTGTTCGTCAGAAATTTTTGACATTGTGGGTTCAATCCAAAATTGATATGTGCTTTATGTACTGAATTGTAGCAACCCTTTGGAGTTATCCATATTCTTATTTTCTAAAGTAATGAACTTAACATTCCTATCGGACGGATAAATAAAAATATAGCAGTACCCAGGAAATACACCTTGATCTCATTGTGATAAATGATCTTGAGATCTTTTTGGACTTAAAACATGAGTATAGAGTTTTAACGTCAGGTAGCATTCTATCATTAAAGAAACACCTCATTAGAAATTTTGATGAGGAGGACCCCATCTTATTTCTGGTATGTGTATCTCCTGGGCTGTATCCTAGAACCGATCTTTTGCAGATAACATCTCGTGATCACCTTGCAACATTTGGAGATCCTCAAGTTCTTGGAATTTTTCATGGTCCCTTATGTGAGCATAATTCGCAGAAAGGCACATCAAATAATGCACCTTAAGTAAGAAATCATTGTCAAGTAATTTCAAAACCTATATGGTAAATTTTTACAAATCATCCCTTCAAAAATAGTTTTGAAGGAATATATTCAATATTGTGCTAAGAAGCCAAAGGTATTGCCTATGTTTTTATAGGCATACAATCACAAAACGACTACCTCTATTTCTTCCAAAACAGCTCAAAAATTCAAAAAGATCACTTACCAAACTTAAAATCACCAATACAGAGGCTACCGTAGCAAATATAAACATGATTTCAACTTTCTCAACATAATCTATACAAAAACTCTTCACCTCCTTCTCTCCACTGATTTTCATCCTTTCCTGAGGAGTATTATCTGGCAGTAGGAAATCTAGAACATTTTTGAGTTAAATATCAATATAAAAGTTTGCTTAAAAACTTACAGAATTGCGTTAGATCTATTGGATCTTGATATGTGGCTACTCTAGGATTCTCACACATTTTCCAGAAGACAGTGTAAACAAAAGTAACCAAAACTAGGAAAGTGAACTTTATTATCCATACCAATGTGAGAACATATGTTATGGCCATGAACTGAAAAAATTAAATTGAAGAAACATACATTTATGTTATTCCAGTTGAATTACTCACTATTGCACAACTTATTCTTCCTCCAACTCTATGTCTCCAAGCTCGGTAAACCTTATGTCTAGTAGCTCCTGTTGCCAAACAACCCACAAAAAGGATCATAAGGCCTAGTGCACCCATACAAGCACCGATAATAACAAAAGTCATTTTAACCGCTTCAATCCTAAAAGAATATCTAAAGTGATATAATTGGTCGATACTGATATCCAGCATTCTTACCAAAATATATTGAGTTTGAAGATATCTCGAAACATTAAAACAGCTAGGGTGGCTCCTCTATACATTGTGCCACAAAATATTGATACTCCCAAAGCACACATAATAGTGGCAATGAGAGTAGCATATGGAATTCTGGTAAGACATGCATCGCACCCTCCTGGAAAAACGAATTTTTAAGGAATGAGAAACATATCAAAGACACTTTTACTTTGTTCAACTTCTAAATAAGTTTGTACAGAAAAAACACTTTCTTCAGATCTACTTCGTGGTATATCAAAAGAAGTCTCCTGAATGGGAGCTCGGCGATAATTATTCATTGTTGCAACAATTAGGTGATATTACTCATGTTTTAAATTAACCACACCTTTTATGAGCTGAACAAGATAACGTCTGATAAGATAAAGATAATCTTACCCATCTTCTAAACAAATTAGATAAACAAAAAACGGAGTCTATAACAGTTAATCAATTACCCTTTTCTAGGGTGAACGACTTTATTCTTTCATAATTAGAGCGAATCGACGTAAATGCTTCTTACGTAAATAACAACAATTTTCAATTTGTCAATTATGCTAGTGTCAAATTTGTTGAATTTTCTGAACTGCAGTGTATTTGAACTAATATATGAAGCAAACCACAGTTGGTCTGTGAGCAAACTTTTCTCAGCAAAGACTCAAAGAGGAAGCAAATAATCTCTGGTGGAGAGGCCCTCTGTGGTTCTTGTTTGTTTTCTCAGCTGATTCTGACATCTTAATTTATTATTATTGTTCCTTTCTTCCTTTGCGTAGGGTCTTCGTCTGCTGCAGGTGCATCGGTGCATGGTGCATGGATGTGCAAGTGTTGGAAGTGCAAGTCACGTTTTATCTGAATTATTTTAGAAAATGTTGAATGGTTTTGCATCTTATGTATGATTTATAAATTCGAAAAATATGTTTTTCGATTTAAAAAGGGAAGATGAGCTAATGCAAATTCGTGGAAAATTGAGGGATGACAAAATTAAATTATGGTTGGAACCATTTTATATTCAGACAAAGGGCCCAGCGCAAGAGGAATTGAAGGTAATGGATGTTGATTATCAACTATCGAAATTTTTTTTTACTGGTTATGTTTCAGAGATTGGCAAAAGAATTCTCTTCCTGCCTGAAAATTGAGTATGATTCTTGCCTTGAAATACTCACTGATCTTCAAGAAAGTTCTGTTGAAAATTTGAAACAAAATACTAGGTATAAAGAGAGTGGACTTGCAACATTGAAAATAAAAGTACTACACCAACAATGTCCTCCAAAAATAATTCGTAAAGAACTTCTGCTGACCATAACTGCTGTTGAACTGAAGGGTCTCATAATGCAAGATGTAGCTGCCCCAGATAATGGGTGAGGTCCTCTTTTATTTTTCCTTATAAACTTTGTCATTTTAAGTATATGCATTGAATATTATCTACATATAGTTTTTATATATTTGAGTTTTTGTATCTTTTTAATTCTAGATTGAAATTGATTTCATCAGGCAAAGTTCTAGCAGATAATGAATCCCTGATCAGTCAGGGTGTCAAACATGGAAGCATGATTTTAGCAATCATTGTAGGGGATGCTCAGAATGAAATGAAAGAAAGTGAGGATCAAATTAAAGAATTAGAAGGAATCAAATCAGACTCTAGATTACTCGCTCTGGATGATCAATATTTTGAAGTAATACATAATTAATTTCTATGTATTTATTGATGATCCATTCATTTGATTTTTAGCTGGAAGATCAGTTTGGAAACATTGTTAGAATGCCTCCTGGTGAGAAGGAATCTCTAGTAATTGCAATGACTCTGCAGAAAAAAGGGGAAACTGCCATGAAAAGGGGAGATTACTCCAGAGCCTTAGTTATGTTTTTAGAAGCTGACCAGGAATACAAGTGAGATTATTTTGAATAATTTGATATTTTTCATTCAAACTGGATATTCGATTAGAAATTTGAATTGCGCACAGGTGCCAGTAATGTATTAGTGTTTAAGGGTCAGCAATTAAGATTATTATTGATATGATTTGTAGAAGAGGTACCTTGAAAAAATAAAACTTTATAAAAAATGGAATGATATTTGAGTTGAAATATTTTTTCAGGCAATGCAATTCAAAATGGTTAGCTGCAGTTGATAACTATGGATTGCTGGACTTGGATATAGCGTGGTGCTACTTGTGCCTTCAAAGTGTTTCCAATCTTCCTGATGCTCAAGAAAGACTGAAAAGATGTGAGGAGGTTTTCGCCAGGACATATGGCCGTAATTTTGAAAGGGTTGTGGCAGTTAAAGGGTTTTCAGGTAAGACAATTTATCAAATTCATGGTTTCAATTATTTTTCAGCAAAGGAAAATATGTATAATATGCTGATACATTTTTTTTAGGTAATGAGGAAGCTTTAGTTATGAGACTACATTTATTGCAAGCAGTTCTTATGTATCATCAAAATAGAAGAAATGAAGCCCTGAGAATGTTTCATGTCACTGAAAATGAACTCAGATGCCTTAAAATTGATGAAACTAGCATTGTTCATCTCCTAGAATTAGGTAGGAACGAAATATCAAAAAGAAATCCAATCTTTGATTGTCTTATAAAATTAATCAAGTATTAATAATATTTGGAATCAAATTCAAGGTTATACACTAAATGAAGCAAAAAGAGCACTGAGAGCTACAAAAGGTGATGTCAGTCAAGCGGTAGCATATATTACTGACTTGAAAGAACAAGAAAAAAGAACTAAAGCCAAAAAACTCTTGGATAAGTGAGATACTTTGATTTATTTTATTCATGACATTCATAACTTTCATCATACTTTATAGGGAGAGACAAAAATTGGGATTGTGTTCTGACGGTAAACAGTATGTTGAACCCAATTTCCTTCAAATTCTGGTTAATATGGGATATAATAGGGAAGCTGCAAAAATTGCTCTACAAAAATGCAACAATATCATAACAAATAGCATTCAGTACATTCAAGATAACCCTTTACCTGGGCCTAGTTCAAGCTTTCACCAAGTAGATCTCGCAGATTTGGTCGATAGGCTTTTACCAGATGTGAGTTGATAAATTTTTTTTTTTTGGAATCTTTATTTACTGATATATATCTTCTTCAGTTGATTGCAATAGGATTCAGCACTGAAATGGCTACGTTGGCTTTGTATAAACATGGAGGAAATGTTTATAAAGCAGCTGAGGATCTGCTGAACAATAATGGAGTTATAGATCCTCAATCATCTGGGCTTAGCCCAGAAGAAGGTAGAGACTGTCGGTATTTTTTTCATTTTTTTCAGTAGAGCTAGAAAACAATTCAACTTCATTGGATCAAAGGATATTTTTTGTGCATGTTTCTTCTGAAAAGATCTTCAAATGTTGGTGTTACAACCTTTTTTAACTATAATTAGCATTTGATCATTTTTTTTATTTATTCTTGTAGATATAGGTTGTTATAGCTTTGAAAGGAGCAGTATGTTAGTATGATTTAAAAATGAAGAAATGGTTCTTGCTTCCACTTCACCTTGAACATGTTTTCAGTCTCAAAGTTGAAAAAGAAGGCAACTGACGAAAATGGGAAGGAATCACCCAAAGATGAAGCCTACAATCGTTTGGTGACTGACATGAATGTTGAAGAAGATCTGGATTTATCACTCCAACAAGAAGAGCAAATGTTACAAATGTTTTTGCAACTCCTCCAGAAATAATTACATTATGTGATTTTTTAAGAATTTTCAAACAATAATTGTTTTAGCTACCTCATTGTAAGTTAGATTGTAATGTTTTGACTGATGAAACGAATTTCATAATTTTATAGATGTAGAATATATATTTCAGTGGGAGATTTTCAGGGGTATATGGGAAAATAGTTTTTGAGAGATGTTTACAATAAAAACACATCCTTTTAATTCGTTTTTTTTTATAAACCCCAACTCTAACTTTTCTTCATATGGTCTACTCGATAAGTTTTCACATTCAATGTGACTCCACAGATATTCCTGAAAAAAAAAACACTTTTCGACAATATGAGTGAATTTTCGAGATAATTATGAAATGAAACATTTCAAAAAAAACTAACGCCATTGAGTTCAAATAAATATACATATACAGGTACATCGCCCTTGAACGAAATGAAGCTGCTTTTAATTGTAGTTCCTTCTCCCGTTTATAGGGGCGCAGTTGTGTTTCAGAGAATCGAAACTTTTTATCCTCGCATCTGGCGGTGAGTAGCTGAACTATAATACTCCATTCACTTTTATAAAGAATCCCGGTTGGCCTTAATTTTTTTAATTAAAACTGATGCAGGTTGGTAATCGTGAAATGTCAAATAATTCTCAGAGAAGTTGCCAATGCTAGTTTCTATTACAGTGACTAGATAAGTAGTCACTGTAGTTTCTATTTACTCTTTTTCAACTCTGCAAATGGAGTTAGTTCTTTTGAGGATTAACTGTGACAGGTTTCGTAGTACTTCAACATTTTCATACTGGAGTATTTCAAGTGGAGCAAAAAGGTATTTAAATGTTTTCTGTAGGCTTATTTCTTCAGAATTTTGAAAAGTGGTGAATTTCATTGGTCCGTCTGTTTGTTTAGAAGTTTTTCTGTCGGGTTATTCGAGTACTTTTATTCTTTTTTAGAATGAACTATCACAAAGTAACGGAATATTCTGTCCATTATTGTTTTTCAGTAAAATTTCAACACTCGATTCTTGATTTCCGTACAAGAAAATAGCATAACTGAATCTTTCAACCAAATTTATATACGCGAAATATTTTCAGTAACAGAAAAAAGACTTTCTTCAACATTCGCCAGGTCTTTGGAATTATTGAATTCACATAATATTTTCTCAAATTCATTATTTCCCCAAGGTAAATAAACATTTTGATAATTAGATACGTAATTACTACGACCTCTATGTACTATGTTGAGAGGACAACGTTGCTTATTTATCTGACAGGGAAATGATTATAACCTAACATTTTCAAAATAAACACGGTGAAATGTGTCAGAACTCAGAATGTCATGACTCATGACCAACCGGGATACATTATAAAAGTGTATATAAAGATAAAGCACCATTTCCTGAGCGGGCAGGGCACTAATGCGTGATTTATTTCTTATGGTAAGTCAAATAATTTATAGAGGGAATCGAATATCCTATAGATTTCCGTAAATGAATAGCTAACAAAATGTAGCAGACTGTCCTGTCAGTTTATAATAGTTCCATCAATTCGTTCAACTGCGTTGTTTCTCTAGGTATATTCAAACTCAATGGTAACGAATTCAAAATTCTAATTAGGTATTTCTGAATAAAAACAAGAAGAGCCTCTGTAAATGATTTTATTCAATGGTTAGATAACAAAATGAACAGATACAACTAAAAACAATGAATCCGAGTAACAATTAAGCGAATAATTATTTCCTGAAAGTTATTATGTCCAACCCTGTAGCAAACACCCTATTCAATAATTCATCAACCATTCTCCTCACTGGAGCATGCTCATCATCCCAGTCTATCTCTACTTCAGCAAGAGCTACCTTATCTATTGAGTCCTTTGATCCACACAAGCACTCTTCCCACACTTGTATGACTTCTGCCAGCTTCACCTTATCGATTGAATCTCTCGAGAAGCAGGAGCAAGAACTTAGTTTTTCGGAAATGGTTTCAGCAGCCTCCGCACGTTTGAGCACCTCTATGGGAATCTCTTCCACTGTCCTCATCATGATGTTGCATAGAGAGAGGTGGTATTTGAATTCCTCTGTCTGAGACATCATGTCTTTCAGAATATCGTCTAGAATCATTCCGACATATAATCGAATCTCGGCAGGTGACATTGCTGAAACGGGTGGTGGGGGTTTTGCAGGTTCTGTTCTTTTGAACAGGAAAGGATCCTGAAAGAGTTAGCTGAATTAGTGATATACGAGGATATATTAGAAAATTCTTAGCCTTCTATAGAACCAAACGAAATTTCAATGTCAAAATATTTTATTAGTCAACATATTCTCCTATTAATTGAATACATTCATAACAGCGAACCTGCAACGTCTCTAGACCTTTCAAAAAATATGTTTCTTCTTGCTCTGCAAACCAGTCCTCCAAAGCTTTTATAACCTCCTCGTTGGAAGAAAATTTACGACGTTTTAAACTTTTTTTCAGTTGAGGAATGAGACGAGATAGTCGGACGGAGCCAAATCTGGTGAATAAGGGGGGTGTTCTAGTAATTCTAACCCTATAAATCACGAATTTTTTGCATGGCAACATGAGATTTGTGTACTGAGGCGTTGTCCTGTAAAAACAAAACACCTTTGGATAGCTTTCCGCGTCTTTTCTCTTTAATGTTTTCCCGTGGAGTGGTCAGTAATGTCGAATAGTAATCTTCAGTTATTGTTCTACCCTTATCCAAAAAATCAATCATGATTACTACACGGCAATCCCAAAAAACTGAAACAAGAACTTTTCCAGCAGATTTTTGGACACGAAAGATATTGGAGAACCAGAGTGTCGCCATTCCATCGATTGTTGCTTTGTTTCTGGATCGTAGAAATGCCTCATCCATATAGTACCTAACAATTCGGTTTAAGAAGTCTACATCGTTTTCAAATCGAGCACAGATCGAACGCGATGCTTCTATCCTTGCACGCTTTTGGTCAACATTCAAACATTTGCGGATCCATTTTGAGGAAATTTTTCTCATGTCCAAATTGACGATGAAAATTTGGACCTTCGGGAAAAAAATCAGAAAATCTAAACTGTTCGTCTCTGATGGATGAAAATAGGTTTTTTTGATTCACAAAGGATCAATCTATATGCAAAAAAATCAGGATCTGTATAAATCAATTTTTCTGGGAAATACGGCAGTCCAAAAATGACCTATTTTTTTATTCTATTTTATTTCTATGCATCTATCCTTAACCCTTTTAAATACAGATACTGACACTTCTAATAAGATATTATTCTTTGATATGGAATTGCAATATTTTGTTTATGCATGGAACTAGTCTAGGCTAACTAGATATCAATACATCCTCGTATATATTTACACCATAAAAATGTTTGGAGGGGGCTTACTTCCCTAGACAAATCTATTTTATTTAGGTCGTATTGGCGGTATTGTTTCCTCGCAATTGGTGCCACTGATTTTATAGAGACCAAAAACAGTGGTCGTACTCTAATATGCACACCTCTTATAAAATTATACCAATGATCAATATCTCTGAATGGAATATTACCGAATCCATGAAGTCCAAACTGCTGACTTTGAGCAGCTCTGCACTAGCTTTCAGATCGACCAGTTGTTCTTTCGAAGGTTCAGCACCAATCTTATTCACAATTTCCTTCACGATTTCGTTAATGCTAGCGTAGTCGATCAAGGGGGTGATAGTTTCTTTGATGAAATTCTCCAATGACACCTTGTCCAATGTTACATCCAAACTGTCCAAAATGTTTTTCATTATCGTTCGCACTATGTCCTCCTTCTTTTCTCTGGAAAAATTGAAATTAAAAATGTAGGAAATGAAATTCGTACATCGAAATTTTTCAACTGACTCTTTGGCTCCTTGAACACCAATCGCTGGCAATTGAATATCTGAGATATCTTCACCAATCAATTCGGGGTAAAGATATCCACGGGCATGTTCGATATCTTCGAATGCTTCTTTCTTGATAGCATCGATTTTATCTTCCTCCACTATTCTTCCTGCTGGGAAGCGACTCTTCGATTTTAGGGCCTTGATTTCCTTTCTCATAGCCTACGAAATGTAGCAATATCAATTTAATCTGTGTATTGAATGTTGTTTTCCAAAAAGCCAAATTGTGCACCTCCTTTACAAAGGTTTGTTTTACAATTTTCAATTTAAATCTTTAAATATTCCTGGAAAGTTATTTCTTAAATAACATATCGATTCTTAAAAATTGTCCTTTGGTTATTTGAGATTCAACGACTCACATCGATTTGTTTTTCTTGTCTCTTCAAAATTGCTTTCAAGTGCTGTAGTTCACCATCTATTTCTTCTGCGTTGTCCTTTCTTTTTTCCACCATTTCTCGTTTCTTGTCTTGATTCGCTATCTGAGAAGAAAGCTCGAGTTTTTCTTTTTTCAGTAAACCTAAAAGGTCTAATCGAGCAGTATTGTCCCTCAAGGCTTCGGTGTATTCTATTTCGGCGTTCTCAAGTTTTTTCTGAAAAACAATTAAAGATGTTGAACAGTGCAGATTCCAATGTTAAAAGATACTGGTAACGCCCAGAAAAGAGGACAATTTCCATCTAAATTACCCATACGACTGAGATACCTCTGAAGCTGCCTATAACTGTTATAGGAGAAACTATTCATACTCACATCCCATAAAATAAGTTCGTCTTTGTATAGTGACTTCACGTCAGCCAGAGACAATCTGAGTTCGTGTACCATTTTTCGTAAAAGAGCTTCCATCAACTCATTGACTATGTCATCGCCAAATGTTTTCTTCTCCAAATGTTCGTCTATCACTTCAACCCTCATCACCTTACCAAATTTTAACAGCACCAAATCTATTATTTGCTGCTTCAAGACCGATATTTCAGTGTGCATATATTTCAAGTCGGTTTTCATTCGAGCCAAATGTTTTATGTCCACCCTAAAAAAGGTTAGTTAGTAGTAGGGAAAGGGCTGGCCAACTGAAAACAGAACCCTTTTCAGGTACTGGTCAACATTTCAGAAAAACTCTCAAATCCGTCTATTTTTTTTTGTAATTTTCAGTGAACAACACTCACATTATGTGAAAAATCGTCTATGCATTTTTAAATATACTGCTCCACAAGAGTTGGGGATATCGTATTCAATCGTTTTTTAAAATATGTAATCTTCGAGAAAATCGCTGTAAAATCATTGAAAACTCAATAACAACTTGAATCGATCCAATAAAAATCAGTATGAGACATTTCGTCTTATGGTCGCCTTTTTTCTGAAGTTTGGTTCTTTGCATATGCTTCATGAATGTTTTCATTTAGAAATGAAGTCAGTTTATCAACGGCTTCGATTTGAACCGAGTTTTCTGAAAATGCCAAGACGTAAATTAACAAACGCTGAGGCTCATAGGGCTATCGGAATGCTACAGGGCCTAAATCAGGTTGTTGTAGCGGGAAGGCTCCAAGTCAGCCAAAGTGTGATATCTCGACTTTGGAATAGGTTAAGGGAGACAGATTCCATGTTGGAAAGACCAAGGCTTGGTGGGCGACGAAAAACATCACCTGCTCAGGATCGTTTCATCACCGTTTCGGCGAGAAGAAACTCTACATCTACGTCATCTACGTGTAGAATGCTACGGAATACTCTCCAAAATGCAGATGGGGTCCAAGTTTCCATCGAAACCATCAGACGACGTTTGAGAGAGGTGAATCTAGGTTCTAGACGTCCATTAAGGGGAGTTCCAATAACACGTGACCATAAGCGTCAAAGACTGGAATGGGCAAGGCAACATATCAATTGGAACGATCAATGGCGTAGTGTCCTTTTCACTGATGAATCCAGATATGGACGATTTTCAGATTCTCGAAGAATAAGGGTATGGACAATCCCACGCATACCCCGTAATCGTCGCTATGTCCAAGAAGTCCATCCATTCCGAGGGGGTAATATTATGGTATGGGCCGGAATATATTTCAACGGGCGCACCGATCTACACATTTGTCCTGGAAATATGACCGCCTCACACTATAGGGAGCATGTCATTGACAATGTTGTGCCTAATTTTCCCGCTGCTATTGGTGAAACTTTTCAATTTCTAGACAATAACGCTAGACCGCACCGTGCAGCCATAGTTGAGAATGCGCGCGAGGAGCTTTGTATTCCACATTTACCAATACCTCCGCGCTCACCAGATTCGAATTGCTTAGAACATGCATGGGATATGTTCCAAAGAAGATTAGATAATCATCAACCTACCCCAGAATCCTTAAATGATCTGAGAGAGCTTCTGAATCGTTTATAGAACCAAATTCCTCAAGAAATGTTCAACAACCTCGTGCCCGTGGAGGCCATACATTGTATTGATAGTCTTAAAATGCTTCAATTCTCTGGGAATGAAATTTCGTTATTTTACTCGATCTTTCTTAACCACCCTGTATACGCTGCAGACCTACAGGCTAAAATTATTCGCAACTTGAAATCATATTAATATGAATTTTAATCAACAACATCTTATTTTAACTACATATATTTTTTGCAATTTAAGTCAATATCCCTAACTCATGTGGAGCAGTTTATTTTGAGTGAGAAGAGAACTGGAAAAATAAGGATTTTAGGATAGGCTTAGTCTCCCTTGCCTCCTCTGAAGAGCCACCACTGATGTAGGTGAAATATAAAAGAACAAACCTAACCGTATAAGATTTTTTGTTTTCATCGATATTAACTTACAAATGTCTTGATTTGAGCTTCAGTGTCTCGGATTGTAATTCCCCAACTCTTCTGTATAACTTCGACAGCCCATTTCTCGAAAATACCAGACACTCGGAGATTGGCCAAGTTTCTCCAGAGGCCCTAAGATTTTGAACCTGATCTAAGTTCAGCATAATGGTACACTCGACTTCATTCAGTTTCTGTTGCTTTTCACGCTGAAAATATCGTGAGGATAAAATAAATCTGGAATGTTTGTTACAAAGAATTTGCTGTTGACATTTTCCAAACGCCAATACCTAAGCACCCACCTGATAGCTCGTCAGTTCTTCCTGACTAGCCTGAAGGGACAAATTCATCACCCTTATTTTCTTCATATTAAGTTCCAGGTCCTTTTTCATACCTTCAATTTCTCTTTGACATTCTCTTACTCCGATTTCTAATTGATGTCTGAGAATAAACGAAACCATTATCATGCGACTAATATTATAAGAGTTTTAGTTAGGACACTCTGTACACACATAAACCAATAGGTATGAAAAAATGTCGTCGCTTATGAATAATTCGGGGCAACTCAATACGAGAAACACTGAAAAATTAACTGTGGATTGCTGCTAACCTTTCTGAACGTAATGCTATTGTGTTATCGAAAATTTCCTGCTCACAACCCTTAGGACAGACGTTCAGATCTTGCTTTATAAAACCAAAGTCTCTGGAATCTATACTTTTGGTATCGTCCTCTTCTTCCGATTCCGAACTAGAAGAAGACGATGATTCGGAACTGGAATCTGGAAAACATGAGATTGGTCAAATTTATTTGAAGACTTTAGGGTAGAGCAGCTCGAACTGGTTGCTCTCTGCTTTCTCAAATTCTTTTAACCTCACCATCTCCGTGCGGGACCTTAGGAGGCTTGTACTTCTTCTTGAACACCTTCTTCAGAAAATCGGAGAACTTGTTGTCGTGGATCAGCTTGTTGAACTGCTCGTGTATCAGACCCTGCTGCTCCAAGTTCTTCTCGATGGCCCCGTTCTGAGTTTCAATCTGCGACTTCACCTCGTTTATCACGTCCTCCATGTCTAGCACGTTCGTCATCCTGGCGTTCACCTTCTCCTGAAGGACCTCTTCGTGCGCCTCGAAATCTCTCAGAATTATGAGCTCCTGGTGTAGTTTGTGGATGAAGAGGTCGCAGAAGAAGCCAGCCACCAACGCCTCGGCTCGTTCGTTGTTTAAGTTCTCCAGTCGATCGTCGAAGTCCTCCAGAACGTCGTTCATCTTCTGGATGATTTCTTCTTGCTCGAAGAGCATTCTGAAAATACGAATTTAGTGTGGAAAGCTTGGGGGTTTAGCAGCGAGGGAGACCTTTTTAGACGAAACGCTCGTATTTCTAGCTCCCAAGGGGTAGCTTGGGCTCTGGACAAGTCGAGAAGTTCTGAGATGGAGGACTCGCATACGTCTTTGCTCTTTTGTAGAAACTCGGTGTCTTGGAAGAAATCGTCGATGTTTTGATCGCTTTCCAGGCCAAGAATTATTTCGCGTTCAGCGCTGTCAGCGTCTGGTTCCTGTGGGACAAGGAGAATATCATCAAATAGGTAAGATGCAGGTAAGTACAAGGAATCCTTATTGGTCCCTTGCAACATGCTGATCTTCCTCTTCTGGCTCAAAGGATGGTGGAAGATTTAACTTTTCATCTATTTCATGTGGAAATATTGTCAAGTATAATGCAATACTCAGAATTCGGTCACTCATTTTAAAAATAATACCACAAAATTGACGCGGTGACTAGTATTCCTCTGTAACCGAGAAGAAGATCCAACACCCAGTGGTCAACCCAGTTCTGTGGTCTAAAACCTATGATAATCAAACCAGACACCTGAGTCGACTATTTTCTTCTTGGTGAACTGTTTAGAAACCATCCAAGAACATTACAAAGGCGTATACTATTATTCCTATTATTATTCGAGAACTCTGCTTGTCTGCAGCAAGTTCGTAATTTCTATCAGCCTTTCATGAGTTAATTCGTTCGGTACAACGATATTGCTCAACCACATACATGGGTTCCATCAAACAATATCATACTCTTCCGAAAGTTTAATAATATCTTTTTGAAAACTTACCTCTACAAATTTCTGTATGTACTCCTGGGGGACGTACATAAAATGCTCTTCTGCGAACTCAGCTTCCTCGTCCTTCAGGATTACCTGAAATTGCTTCTCGGGATGTTCCGACTCCTTTTGCGGAGGAATGGATGGACCCATCTTCCTCGTTTCTGTTGGTATTTCCTCGTGAATCTTCTTGAGTTTTTTTTCGTACCTCAGTAAAAGTTGTCGTACATCTTCTTTCTGATCCCTCAGGCTGTAGACTTTCTGGCTGAATTTGTGCCGTATGCCGTATTGCTTCAAGGGAAAACACATAACATTTCATGATTTTATAGGGTATCTTTGAAGGTGAATCTTGTTTTGGGGGAGTTTTGAGATCTCCCATTACTTTTTCGAATTTTGAATCGCTCAAACAAGCATTCTCTCGCGCGAATCTGCCACGTGGTTTGATTAATTAATTCAATGGAAATACCACTTTTCAACTTCATAATTACCTTTCGCCTACTCAAAATAATTTGTCTGTATTTCTTCAATGTGGTCTCCCTTTCTTGAGGATTTGTGACCTTGTAATTAAGGCTGGTCTTGAGTTTGAAGTCTCCTATATTTTTTTCTGCGTACGACAAAGCAGCTACGTCGTCAGGGTGGTCCAGACCTTCAACTGGTTGCAGTGCCATGAAGTCTTCCCACTGAAAATCAAGAATTGCACATGCCTTTTTGCACAATGAATGACACTGTCAACTATTGACTGTATATTATATTATTTGGTATTTCGAATATTTTTGCGGATACTGCTATTTTGGTTTCCGTGAAATCCCTCAGAATCCCTTTTCCAAAGCTCCTAGGAGTGGATGTGTTGTGATTATAGGTCTTGTTACTGTGCCTTCACGTTACTTAAGGCACGTCACTATATTATTTTTCACTCTCTAGTGGAGGAAGACTTCAGATAGTTTTCAGTTATACCAACCTGTTCTTGTCTAGATTCCCATTTCGCCTTTCTGGTCCGATATTTGTTGAGGAGTCTGGTAAATTTGGCATCCAATCTCAGATCTAGTGTAGATTGTGACAACGTGAGCAGGAAGTATTCCAGCTCTTTGGCCTTCTTCTTTCTGGCAGCCTTCGCTTTTGCTGCAGCTGCCGCTCTCTCCACAGTCCTGTGGAATTGGAACCAAAAAGTGCAGTTTTCCAATAATCAAACTTGAAATCTAAATAAGATACCTACTCGACCTTAGATGTTTCGCCTCCGCTTTCTATTTTTTAGCAGCATGCGTTGAAAGAACATCTGATCACAATACTTGCCAATGCCATAAAGCCAAAGGGATACCTTTTGAGGTTCAAGGTTGAATCTACTCTACTAGAAGCCTAAACTTTTTGTTTTTTTCTATTATAAAACTAATTTTTTGATGAATCAAATCGAGAGATGGAAGAGGGAGAAATACAAGTAATTGATAAAATATTGACCTGCCTTTGAGATCCGCCTCCAGTATTCTCATATCTATGTAGGCGTGCATATTGAAAAGAGCAGGGGACAACCGTTTCTGCCTCAGGCAACTGATCTTGGTATCCCTAACCAAAGCAGTGATGGTCACTGGGAAGTAATCAACCCTGTTGAGATAATAAGTCCTCAGCTTCTTCAAAAGGGTATCAGCTTTCGACAGATCAAACGCCATCTTCCTCCTGACGAGAGCCACTTTCCTCTCCAACAAGATGTGAAGGGCCTCTGTAACCCTTGGATCTATCTCCAGATGATCCTGTTTTATCCTCTGACTCTCTGGAAGAGCGGCGTTTCTGGATAGGATGGCGGAGTACCGTTCCCTGAGAGCGGCGATTTTATCCCTGTATATCTTCTTGTTTTCATTGGCGACTTTCATGATCCTGTCGTTTTCCGCCTTTATCATGGCTTGTTCCAGACTGAGAACTTCTCCTTTTTCGTCTGGCACATCTGGCATCTGCCTGAATCTCGCGATGGTTTCCGGTATCAAGCTGGCAACCGAAGAGATTTGCAGATTATTACGGCAAAATGGAAAAAATTGTAATGTACCTATCAAAATTTGGTATACTTTACGATATGCTGCGAAGAAGTGGATTTCTGTTAAGAGATCCTCGCACTTATGGGGCCGAATAAGTTCGAAACCATTCAACTGCTGGAAAATATATACGATATAGAAGAATAGCACTCACTCTTTTGGCTTGTAGTCATCATTTTCGGGGTAGAAAGTATAAGCGAAAACATTGCCATCATGACCACACGAGAAGAAATATCTCTCGTCGTAGCTGAATGCCATTTTGGGGACGAAGCCGTAAAGGTTTTCGTGCATGGATAACGTCCAATAGTCGCTGAGGTCATGAAAATCGGATGGATTCACCTTATTGACACGTATGGTGCCATCCTGCATGGCAAATATCAGATATTTTTTGTTGTAGCTGTAAAACAGTTCAGTTGAGATCTCCACACCTTTATCATCAATTCCTTACTTATAAACGAAGCTAGAAATTTCCACGTCATCAGCATCAGCAACCATTTTGAATCTCAGTGGAGCATCGTCTTTCTGATCAATCATATACTCGTAGATGTAGCCTGCATCATACCTTGAAAGGAGAAATATTTGTCTACAATATTCTTCATTGTCACTCGAAAGTGTTTCGAAGATGATATTTGATATTTCTCTCACCCAGTCATAGAAATCCAGATAGTATGATCTGGAGTATACTGCATCCAAAGAACATCACCAGGTATTTCGGGTATGTACAATGGATCCCATTTGATGGATGATTCAGAATCGGCTGTAAGGCATAGATAATTAGGCAGTTCAACAAGTTATTGCAAATTGGTATGAAGCATATCCAAGGTTGTAGCTTGTAGGTTACAGAGCACCTGGATCTTAAGATCTATGTGTACCCCAGGCAAAATTGTCCTGGCCTTCACATCAATTACAGCTCGCCTTGCAGCTCCAAAATTCTAATGAACTCCAGGTTGGCTTCAACGAAAATTTACATCCTTGCTTCTGCAGCTTTCCTACCCAAAGCATGCTTGGAATTGGTTTGCAATGATGAGAACAAACGTCCTCCTCCTCCTTGCAGAACCTTTTGTTTTCGATAGAACCATTATCATTAGGTGCTTCCTGATGCGACAGTGCCCTGCCAGGAAGCTAGTGAAGAGGTGTAACATATTTTGACTCACATCAAGATGCTTTTTAGATCTCGTAGTACCAAAGTTCTGAAAGAAGTATCCAGCCCTGGAAGCTTCTTCTTTCTTTCCTATTTCTGAAACTCTTTCTTCTAGGTACATTTTCCAAACCATAGAAAGGCTCTGAGCCAATAAGGAGCTTCCGTGATGCTTTCCTGGCAAGAAAACTCGCCTCAACGTTTTCCTTGATCATCAAGTGACCAGGAATCCTGTTTTTCTTGCCAAGTTCATTGGGCTCTCATATCATCTTTTAACTGATGACCTGAGGGCTCAGAGCAGCTATGACGTTGATCAAAATTGAAAATATACGTTTAGGTTCAAAAAGACTATCTTGCCTAAAAACAGCTCTTCATCGATCTCCAATCCAGGATTTTCCTCCTTAATCTTCATCATATCTATCCTCTTCTTCTCCACCTTCTCCGCTTTTCTGGCCTCTATGATGGAAATTTCGATATCGCGTCTGATTTGCGATTTGTAACTGAAGAATTTTCTGATTTTGGGCTTCACCTTCAAAAGGAACGAAACTGTGGTGTAGAACTGTGGCTCAGTTGGCACTTCTACTTCGAAGAACGATCCACGGAGGCAACCAACAGTTACGGTTGTTGGCTGAAAAGAATCTTCATCAACATGCAAGCTGGAACGAGTAGACAGTATGTGGTGGAAGACTCACGTGATCAGGTTTCCATATTATGCAGCTTGGAACGTCAGGCGAGGGTATATACCCAATGGGTACAAGAACAGCACAGTCATTTTTCATTTCTAGTTTGAGTATGAAGATGGTAGAGTCAGCACCTGCAGTCACTAAAACGCAGTTGGTTGGATTTATGGAAATGCAAGTTATTGGTTGACTGTGTGGTTTGATGATCTGAAAGCACATTAATATTGTTGTTCGTAACCTGCCACAGTTTTTCCACAGATAAGGCAAGAACATTTAGGTGCATGCACCTACTTGTATGACGTTGAAAGTTATATCTTCCTCTTCATCATTTAAACCAAGTAGACACACCCTTAGATTTCCATCGTCAAATCCCATCAATATTTCATCTGCTGGTTTGACTAACTAGAATGTTCATGCTGTTAAAGAATCGAAATAATATTCAATGAACTTTCATCATTTACCACGATGGGCAGCCATAACAAACAGCTGCCTCTGGCTGGAAATTTATATTCGAAAACGATTTTCCTTTTCAAATAGTTGTATACTAGAAAGCGACCACCGATGCCAAGGGTCACGAAGAAATGGTTGCAGGGTGACGCCGCCAAATCCATTACATCCCCTGCATGACATTGCACCAGTCTCTGCCCAGGCTCTGGAGTCACATAGACGTTGCAGTCGATGAGCCAAATACCTCCATTACCATCCTTGTAAAAGAGCAGTTTGAAAAAGTCATTCTATCCCTTGAATCATTCAACAAACCTGTGCGAAGTATTGGTACGAATCGGGATCATCTCGGTATCTCTTGATGATGGACATCAACATGGTTCCAGGCGTATAAAAATCGTAGGAAGGCTCCAGCATCACGACCCGATCATCTTCAGGAGGATCTGCCTGGTCGATTTTCTCGTACCACCAAACCTTCACGTGGCCATCTTGAGACACTGTCCATAGCTCCCCTTCTATATAGAAGATCTGCACGATTTGTTCTTCGTGCAGAGGTTTTCTGTTGTTCCTCATCACTTCCACCTTTATGAGTCCGCCTTCCCATACCAGGAGGTTACCCCACTTACAACCTGATACTACCTGGAAAGATTGGAAGATTACAGATGAAGAAATGTGTCCACCAGGAGTTACCTTCTCATCCGGCATTGGAATTACGCCAACAATGTCTGTGTATTCAGTTTTTCCAAATCTTCCAACTTCACCCTTCAATTTTAGACCAGTAAATGTGTTACACATCTTCCAAAATTTGATATGAGCCACCCCTTGAGAAAACGAGAAGTATAGTCCGTTGTGTCTTGGTTCTCTAAGTCTAAATTCACCTACCAGCTGAGCAAAGTTGTCCGGGAACGCTTTCGGAGAATTTTACTCTGTGTACATCATTAACATAAGATTTTGTCCTCAACAGAATGGTGTGCCTTGGCCAATCGTAAATTGTTATGAGGTAGTCTGGCTCGCCAGCTTGGGATACCAACAGCATACCATCAGGGCTGAAATTATACCGATATATCGAGGAAAAGTTGAGAATTCTTTTTGTTGAACTATTATCTATATATATAAAACAGAGTTGTTGGTTACACCATTTATAACTCGAGATCGGATGGACTGTTTGTTGAGAAACTTCATTTATGGATTCGTCTACGCACTGGTTATTATAATATACATTAAAACTCTGGAAAATTCGATGAAAAATATGCTTATGTAGGAAATGCTTTTCCTCCTTTTGAATAAGGCCACTAGGTGTCGCTACGGTAAGTATAGGTATCATTTAGGCGAAACAAAGTTCGCCGGGCCAGCTAGTACTGTTATAATAATAATGAAAAGTGTTTGTTTTCCTGTTTTTAATCTTTCTTCGAATTAACGATATTCACCTGTAATCGAGGTTTGTGAAAGACAATGTTGATCCTCCTTTGAGGACACAAATGATGTCTAAAGTTGGCCACTCGTAGATGACCACTAAGGGATTTGCCCCAAACTTATTTCCGTTTTCTGCTACCGCTATATGAGGATAGTCTGGATTAGGATTTGTCTGCAAGTAGATAATCGTTGAAGCAATAAAAGAATCTTGATTTTTGTCCACTTCTCACCCTTATATTTCCTATTCCTCCCCCTAGAGCTGTTCTTCGAAATACCATTTCACGATCGGGTACATGAAAAATATGAATGATATTTCCCGAAGTAAACAGAAGATGATCAGGATCTGCCATAGCCAAATTGAAATATTTGCGTAATGTGAATCCATAAGAATAACTGATGGAGTTTTAAGGAAAAGATTTTCAACATATTGAAAAGAGAAATAAACATTTATCTAACTATCTAACTGTTTAAGGATACTCAAATTTCAGGATATCCTCCTGTATGGTACACCTTTCACTCGTTCTAGGGCCTGATAGGAAAGTTGCACTATCATATATTTCTTCTTCCTCTTCTTCCAATTCTTCACCTTCTTTAGTATCGATTGATATATCATCTACATTATCTTCTGTATCAGTCATTATTCAAATCTTTCTGCTTTGTACAGAAATATTTATAGACATTAAGTTGAAAGTTTTGATTGAATCAACACTGGTTAGAGTTCCTAGGAAACCGTATTGTCAACTAATTTCAAGAGACATATTTGATCGATATCACTTTGGAGATAATCCATTTCGATAGTACAGATCATTTCCAACCAAAAATATTCTTAAAGTTCAACTTTAACTTCATGGTTCATGATTATTTTTTGATTTTTTTGAAACTTGGTCTTTCGAATAAAAATCTTTTTCCATGAAAATACGGTCAGGAATTTGGCCAGCGGATATTCCAATTTTTCTTATCGAAACAGGATGAAGAATCCTGAAGTTTAAACAACTGATAAGAAAATCGGTGCGAAAGCAAATTTCGTATTTGGTGCTTATCATGTTTCATGATGATATGGGAACTTGGCATCGAATATTCGCAATCAGTCTGGCCAAAGAAAGAAAGCAGTTTTTGTATGATTGGTTATACAGGGTCCTGCAGTTATTTTTCCATAAGTGCTGAACCAGACATCTTAGAAATTTCGTTCGGAAACATTCGTTCAAAGATTCAACAGACGGTTGATTTACAAAATCATGTCTACAGGAGTGAAAATAATCCCAAGGTTGCTTCCGGAAGAATGTGAAGCATTTAATTTTCTGCATTGGGTAGAGTAGAAAAAAAATATGGCGTTACATCAGAAAAAATCGGGAAATATCAATTTCAAGTTCAACATAAATTTGGTTCGATGACTAAACACTAAAGTCATCTTAATATTTGGCAATCAATAACGAACATCCTGTTTATGGCAGATTAAATTTTTTATTATGATGACTCTATGAATCTTTCAAATACCAAGAATTCTTGTCACATTCTTGTTACGTCTTGTTTTTGCAACCGTTTTAGTTCTTTAGCTGAGTGCTTTGCGGTCAACTTTTCTCAGTTTTCTTTGCTTGAGATCTATTCCGTTGAAAAAATTCTAAGATTTTGCGTTTGAATATAGAGGGTAAAGAACACTAAAAATACATGAAAATATACAGGGCAATCCATTTGAAAAATCATCCCTTTATTGAATATATTTTTTTGCGAACATCCTGTATATTGGAAGATAATTTCTTTAGATGGAATAGAAATACAAGAAACCTGTTTTCAAACTTCATAAGATATTATGTGGTTTGGTAACTATGGAAGAAGAACGCACTATTGCAGGGCCTTTATTTTTGAACCCTAAGTACGAAATAAATATTTTGTACTCAGTGAAAACCACTATAAAAGAATTAGATTTATTATTGGGGCTCTTAGGAAAAATGTGGAGAACAAATTGAAGAAAAAACGAAGATTAGAAATTTTTATTTGATCGACTCTGAAAATACAAAATCAAATTCAATTTTCTGATAACTATAAAGATGCATTATATAAAGAAAAAATAATCAAAACAATTAATAAAATTCGTGGCACATATTTTCAATGAAAAAAAAACTATTCACCTAAAAAGGTATAATTTTATTTTAAATTTTATTGAAAGACAACTATGTATATGGAAAATATTAAGTCATTGCTATCATATTCATTTTCAAAATGGCGCCATTCGCGCGAATTATTGTAATCTCAATGTTAATCTCAATTTTGGCCAGACTATTTATATTGCATAATACAGGTGGTCAGTTGTCTACCACTAGCCAAGAAATTCATAACTTTCATGTGGTTGACTATTCTTTTTTCCGGATCGATTGCGAAGGTTTTATTCATGAATAGATGAATATTTCATACTTCTAATACTCGTACTTATATGAAATATAATACACTAAAGCCAAAATAAAATCTTCAACCATTTTGTTTATAATTCTCGTCTTATCGAATGCCTTATTTGTTATTATCAATGCAGCTGTTAAATCGCCTGATATCATACTCCTATTCTTTATCAACTACTGTTTATCCTCATGCCTGCCTTACCCAACATTATTATATATCGAAATGATTCCTGTTCCAAGGGGTTCTAGCAATCTGACACCTTTGAATTAATTTTGAACGAAATGCATAACGCTCCATCGAAGAAATGATCAGTTTCCTGTCCAGGGTAATGTAACGAGAGTTTGGTTAATTATTCTGAGGACCAAAGGTTCATTTTTTTTTGTGCGAAATGTTCCATACTGGTTTTGCGGTACTAGTTAGGTGAGTAGACCTTCATTAATTGCATTATTTATTCAATTATTCCTTTACGTCCAAAGTTTGAATTGAGATACCTTATATTGTGTAGTATCTTGGACATTTATTTTTAGAGCTTATTAAGCCGCCTACACACTCGCCCTAGATTCCCCCTGTTGCAGACACGAGAGTTAGGAGTTTCCAAAGATAAGCTAGGGAGACGACTTTGTAAATTCCCTACTAAACACCCTAGAATCTAGATTGTCCTGACGCTGACGACTACGAAGCCATTTTTATTCTTCAAAATGCCAAGTTTCATGAAAAAATTATATTTCTCCTTGGTTTTATGGGTCAAAAGTTCAAAATTTTCGTTTGGGAGCAGGTGATTGAAAAATTCGAGTAATAAAAAATGTTTTAATAGCCTCCACTATAATAAGAGTAGGTAGGAACAATCAGATACTTACATAAAGACAAAATTATTATACAGGGTGCATATGAATAGTTGACCTTTTTAGGAGGCTGTAACGAAGCAGGGGGGCTCAAAAAAAAGTGTATATGAAAGCCTAGCAGACATATTCATAAAAACTGAAATCTATGGGTTGAAATGCAAAGGACTAAATCATTAAATAAATTGGGATTAACGCTCTCCGCATTGGTCCTCTTGCTTTACAGGTAGATGTAAAGTTCCAAAGACTTTGTGGGAGGTGATGAAATCCTTCAGTGTCCAGTGGCTCTTGCTAGTTTGAATTATGGAAAGATAAAGTCCTCTTTGAATAGGAACACTTGTCTTCAGATCATAAACGCTCGTAGTTCTTCATAGAATTGTAAGACATCCCTGTTCTTTATTTAAAGCTTCTCCTCTCTAGCCACTCGACTTTTATTCGAAACAAATGTTTCATCTCCATACAACCACTCTTCTTTAACTTGAACCTGGCTTCTGGAACAAACTGATCGCTTATAGCTTTAACGATTGAGATCTCCGAAGATTTATCGATAAATCAATTTGATTGTTTCCTGTATGTGTGTTATTATTTCGCTGCATTTCGTAGTGTGGAATAAGAGTAAAAATTTATGAACCTATCAATCCTATAATAAACTCTAAGTGTTAACAGAGACAAACGATGTTTGAAAGAGGTACGAACCGAGAAAACCATATAAACTAGTTCAGTATTCGCCAAACCTTGGTATGGTAATACGTGAATGTACTATGGTAAAAGTGATCATTGTGGTGTCTGAATAAAATGATCCCAGTCACAAGGTAAAACTGAAAAAAATCGAACATACCTAATTGTAATTGGAAATTTATGTCCGGAAGGCTATATGGGCCAATCTACTAATTGAAATGGAAAATGAGTGATCTTTCATGTCGAGAAAATAACCGCTGTATCGTGCAATTCAATTTTAATTATGTTAATTGGAGGAAATTGATATAGGCAGCTAGAAATAACTGCAAAGTGGTCAAAACCATGGGTTCAACGATTCAATGAAATTCGAAACTAGGTAAAGGTGTCTATTTTAAACATCAGGGGAGAACTATGGAATTCAATATTGGGTATATTTGGATTATCTAACATAGGTAATATCTCAATGATGAACTATATTAATTTTGATAGGGTTCCATCTGAATTGGTGTTATATTAAGATTCAGGGATGAAGAGATCGAAATTAAATTTCTGATTTTGACAAAATTATCGCATCAATTGAAAATTCGTTAAAATTTAATGAATATACGTATTGATTGGGTGATAAACTATTGATCGTCAAATTTAATGAATATTAAGGTAATGCGATAATTTAGTCCATTATTGCATTTCGAATTCAGATTATTGTTCAAGGTAAATTCTAATATACCTTGATTTTATACTTGATATTGAATTGTTATTAATTTTTTCAATATCGTAGAAGAAAATACAAAAGTTATATTTCAAATATATAAATTATCATTGAGAGTGTTGATTCGACATTGACACAAAAATGACCGATATGACTATGACACAGTTCCCCTGCAATCTTTGATTCAACACGTTCTTAATTTATGCACACAGATGGTGGAACATATACAGGGTATCCCAGAATAGGTGTTAGGGTAGTTAGTGTTTATAAAAATAACAATAATTTTCCGGCAAACATGGGTCCTTATATTTTCCGAGATACGAGGTGTCAAAGTTCGAATATTTGAAAATGTGACTGCTTTTGAACATCTACTTTCTGTTTCAACTGTCTGAGTTTTTGAGAACTCGCCTTACTTAAACGATCATTCCTTCAAAATTTTTGAGTTTTGAGCTAGGAATGGTCTCAACCGACTGAGATAACCGTAAAAAGTTTGAAAAATTGTAAGCTCCTCACAAAATACTTCAACAATGTTCTAGTTTTTTTCATATTGTTCCCGATTTTCTCGAAAATTTGAAAACATTATTATGAATGGATTGTCCCGAATGGCTCAAGTGTCAATATTATATCATCTCATATAGAACCAATGAAATATGATAATGATGTTATGGCGAATAGAGAAAAAAGGTGTAATAGGAAATGAGATATTCTTCATGTCATTCTCATCCTCGTTTTGTATTGATGCATGTAACTGGTGTTAACATCTTGCTTGCTATAGACGTTTCTTTATCTCATTTCCCATCTGCTGCCTAGATTCCTGCTCTATTTTAACTATAAAAACACGACCCTATAACAAACGGTACAGTAGTTTCCGTTGCAACAAGTAATCATATCTATTTCACAGAACTATTACTATAAAATATCGTTAACGATCTTCCGCGTACAATGTACGTCAATAACTTCGGTCTTATCGTGACTCATCATTCTAAACGAGTGAGAAATTTCTCACTTGATTAATCCAAGAACCAAGAGCACTTGACGCTCTTATATCGATTCCAGTTATACGGTGAATCTACTTTCCATTTCGTCAAGGCGAAACTAGTGGAGAAATCCGCACTTTGTATTTTATGCATAAGTGTCATACTTGTGGTCCCGGTTTTGAAGAAACTCCGACCTTTGGCGAAGGATTTTTTCAATCATATCAATATCGACACCTTTGAAATTTGACATTGAATCTTCCTCACCTGTTGGGTAGTATATGGTACATTATTTTGACCTGAATTAAAAACTGGCCATTTCAGTGGTGTAGATACCTTATGGTGCAGAATTTTGACCTGAATTTTGAGTATTATCTTGGTGGTCCATACTCCATTCAGTCTGAATTGCGTGGAATATATGCACGATTGAACTTGTGATAAATAATCTTCAGAGAATAGAATTGAAGTTTGAAGTTACATGATGACTTGTTTCTTTGTCGTATGCACAGTATTAGATATCACAAAAGCTAATATGTAGATTCAAAGATATCATTCAACCCTTTCAAAAGAATCTATTTCATTTGACTTTAATTGAATTGCTATGCAGGGACGGAATGAGCCCGAAAAGTGCATGTGGTGTTGAGAAAGTTAGGAGCTTACATTGATTTCTTGAGATTAAGTTAATGTGAACATTTCCATCACTGTTTATTGAATTCTTGAGATATTATAGGGTTCAGAGGGTCAAAGGGATGAAGGTTCTAGATTTAAATCTATCAGGCGGCTCTCATAGTAGGTATTATTTTCAAATTATCTCACCAACAGAAAATTGTTAGGAAAATTTGTGACATGTAAACTTTCCGTTCATTTCAAGGAAATTTTGTAGTTCTACAACTTAATCCTGATTTTAAAACATTGAAACGAATAGTTTTTGAATAGCATAAATATCTCCTGAAGTGTTCAGGACAACAGAAGAATTAAAAAATGTTGGTGTCAAATACATCACATTTGATATCAAATTGAATTATCGTAAATTAAATTCCCTACAGCTGAAGCTTTCAGAATTTCATTACTATCTAGCTCTATACAGGGTCTTTCACGAGGAACCTCACCCATATTTATACGGGAAACTACTGAACGTATTTTCATGAAATTCAGCACTTATAAGTATTTCACGATGCTGATGAAATCTAAAATATTTTCAAGGCATGAGCACCTCCGGTTTTTCCGGAAATGACGTCAACTTCCGTTTTTCAAATTAGAACACCATTTTTTTCATTGCAGAAATAGATTCCTTAGAAAATTTCAAGTTATTTTGATGTAACATTTTTCAGTTTTGGTTGGAAAATTCTCTCTGAGCGGGAAAATTCGAAAAAAAAATCAAAAATAGAGCTCCGCTGAAACAAGAATAACTTCGAGGTTTTTGGATGGAAATCGCGATTCATGATACAGGGGGTGAAAAAATCGCTTTCAAAGTTAGGGATGACTAAATCGTGAAAAATCAATTTTTTCAAATTAGAACCCCATTTTTTTATGGCAGATATTGAATCTACGTTAAAAAATAATGTGAGTGTATGCATCACACCCTTGCCCTAAAATGGATATTTTCTGAGTTAATATTTTAGATTTCATCAGAATCGTGAAATACAAGTGCTGAATTTCATGAAAATACGTTCAGTAGTTTCTCGTATGAATATGGGTGAGGTTCCTCGTGAAAGACCCTGTATATATTCTTTTGAAAGAGAGTAATACATACTTTTTTCTTAAATCAAACAATATATGGCATAAGGCACGTGTGAAGAAATGGCGACAAGGAACAGATTGTAAAAAAAAAAACAATCTGTTCCCCGATCCAAATCTTAGTGTTAGCAGAGGGAATGTGAACGGGGTACCATACAATTTTGCGTATGACACACGAGAACAGATAAAAACCTCTGAAAAAACTCTGTCTCCCCGTATATGTGTAGTGATGCTCTAGAGTCTAGAATGACATGAATAATGCAAAAAAGACTTTGATGATCATTCGATATTTTTTGTTCACATTCCTTAGTTCAAGTGCAGGAGGAAGTTTTTGTTGGACAAACTCAAATGGCTAAATATTTTTTAAAGTAAATTTAAGCAGCGTAGCCATTGCAGACTTTTTTATTGTTCAATTAATGAAAAGCCATATATTGAAATGAAATGAGTAAATAAATGGAAAATTTGAGGGGAATCACTTTCACCGATAAGAACTACACTGGTTGAAGAAAGTTGAAATTATTGTTTACAGATTACGAATCTGAGTGAGACGTTTCTCCACTGTCTCGAAACCAGCATATTATATTTCCTCCTACGCTGCCCCATATGCTCTCAATTAATTTCGCTGCAATAATAAGGAAATCATCAAGTGAATACGATCTCAACTCAAAGACCCACTTGCAGAATAGCTTTAGACTCGAAATTTAAGACAGTTCTACCAATCCGGTGACTAATATCCAGAATGGCAGTGTTGAAAAAAGCACCACCAATTAGTGCAGATCATTGGAATCGTCAACAAAGATTAATTGTAATTTGTGATGCCAAGTAGAGGTCATCATTCCCTTCTGCTATTGTTAAGGTTCCAGTTCAGTTACATCAGAGCGGAGATCTTGATTGGGATATAGGATTGTACGCGTTCATTATGGGGGAATTTAGAGAACACATGAAAAGAATCACCATATTCTGTTCTGTCTGTAAAACATGAACTCAATTTTTTTTTGAATAATTCAGTTGAAAGAGTTGTTGAAGAGAGCGCATTCTCACGTTTATATGCGAAGGCATTCACGAACATTACTTGAGACCTGTTCAAGAACATATCGCACGACCCATCCTCCCTTTTCAAATTTGTTGCCAACAAAATTGATGGGTTCAGGCCATTTTCCAAAATCTCGATTTTTGTACTAGAAAAGAACTCTGTTTCCATTTCAATGTGACACCCTCTGTCAATTATTCAAGATCTCTCTTGGAGAGAAGTATGGAATTAAATAAAAAATATATGAAAAAATACCACAAAAAAAACTCTGAAGGAATGGTTCTGCTGGTTTTCTGCCTCGTGTAATGAAAATTCTTTCTTGTCACGGAACGAATTAACTTCATTAGATACGAAACTAACGGGTTCCGGCGTGGGGAAGAATATGAGGTGAACCGTGATAGGGTGGCGAACTGATGGCCGTTGCTAGAAAAGTAGCAGGAGCAGGTATAAAAACAGGTAGAATCTTTGTAGGATTCTGGGTGATTCAAGACCATAAATTTGAACCACTGAGTTCTTGGTCTTCTTCGTTACCAACGAAGTCCATCCGAAGTATGAACTTTGCGGTATTAAGAAATAAAAATTAATTTTGAACACTCTCTATGAGAATAATATCAAAAAGGTTTGGGAATGGGAATCCTTCCATATGAAATTGTATATTCATCAAAATAGGAGAAACTTCAATTTACTACCTCTTCCTTTCTCAAAAACTATCAGGGTATGATATCGTAATAATTGGTGTCTATTATTTTCATTCTGTGTTAATGTGCCGATGTGCTGGATTAAATAATTATGTGAACGCATTCTACACACCATTGTAATTGTTCAAATGGGTCCACAAATATCTACAAAATGAGAGCAAACTGAGAGTTGCTGACAAAGAAAAAAGAACAACCAGTTATAACAAATTCATTTAGAATAATTCCTACCAATATGTTCGTTTGATTTTGGACAAGAAAAGATCAGTTTTTCAACAATATCGATAAACTGGTTTTTGTGTTATAAAAAAAGATATTGTTGAGCCTGATTCATATATAGGGTGTTCCTAAATTGAACGTACAAACGAAAAAGGGAGATTCCTTGAATAAGTTTAAGAAAAAAAGTCCTATAAACATGGGGTCGCAAACGTTTCGTTTTCAAGATATATAGAGTGTTGAACTATTAATTTTCTTCAATTTTTTTTCCCATAGTATCTTATCTACACTTTACAAGATATTCAACTGGAATTTGGCATAGATATAACATTTGAGAGTTCTCACCACGGCAATTTCGATAGCAGATCTACAGGGTGATATTTTTTCTGGAACACTGTCACCTGTTTTCCCCCGAACTGTTTTTTTGGGAGCAACTATTAATTTCAAAAAATGTGAAAAGAAGCGTTGTTGTTATACTAAACTTTTCGGTCTCCTGCAGTTTTGTCGTATCTGCTACCGATTTCGAGAATTTTGGCAATTGACTTCGTATATGTAAGTGCCGGGAATTGTGAGGGTCGCTTTCTGTAGCAAGTATTTGCTGTTTTTAAGAATTCAATAATCCTTTTCCTACTTCTAAAACAATATTCAACATAGATATTCCTGGTTAGGTTAGGTAAAACCTATTTTTCAAATATGCTTCAGAATTTAATTTTTATTCACTCAAACAAAAACTTAAAAAGCAATATTTATTTCCCAAACAATACTTACAGGATGAATCAAAATGAAATTAGTGTGGATGTGTGCTTTCATTGAAACTGAACAGAGTTTTTTAATGTTTTATTCCAAAATAGTGCCAACAACATAAATAGGTATTAAAAATGAAACAGTGAGAAAACTCAAACAATATTTTATTATGATGAATTCTTTCAGTTAAAAACTTATCCGTCTTTTTTTTTCTCGCGAATTGGTCAAACACTTCATTTTCATCAATTTTCACACTAAAATGAATATTCATAAGCACCAACCCATTCAATCTAGTTTCACTAGAAAAATTGCGCAGGTAATTTTTAATTCTCCTCAAGCTGGAAAAACTTCTTTCTGGAGTAGCAGTAGATACTGGAATCGTAGCTAAAATTTGTAGTAGGATATAGATGTTCGGATACATATTTTGATTGCACTCATCTAATCATTCTAATGCCGATTTTGAAGTGGAGTTCATTGACATTTTCCATATTTCAAATTCTGCTTTAATAACGTTTTTATTTTTTTCTGGGAGTAGTGAAGAATACATCGATATGGCTTCTTCTAATTCATATTCGCTGTTAAAATTCTGGGGTAGCAGACCAGATAAGGCTGATATTAATTTTCGGTGTTTAGAAAATCTATCAGTTGATTTCCACCTGAAGAAATATAAATATAAATAAGGAATTACCCTCCCTTGGCTACGCCCTTGCCAAGGAATCCTTCTTCGAGCCACGGATATCAATACGATATCACAAGTTCCAGCCAGAAAACACACACCTACTAAGAATCTTTCCAGTAATCGAATGATTTTCGAAGCGGATCTTCTTTGAGATGAATTATTACATCAAATATTTGAGGTTCGTTCCCAGGAACGTCATTTTATTACGAGCACATTTTTCGGGTCGTTTTGAAGTGCCAATTCATGGGTTCCCATGAATCAGTGCCGAAATGGAGTAAACAAGAGATAGCGACGTCTAAAATTCATGCCTCGCCGATAAGGCACCCAGAACCAACAAGAAATGGGTAAGGTAACACCGAGTCGGACACAAAAGCCAAAGATAACGCTCCAATATCCAGTTAAAAGGTAAATCAGTGTTAGTCATGATCTTGGAGAGTTCCAATGGTAGTTCCAGCGAAATGATTACTAACAAATGACTAACAACCGAATGCGGGCTACGATGGTTAGCTCATTCAGTCGCTCAGTTGTTGCATTTTACAACAACCGCTCGCGCTGATGTTTATTGCCAGTTAAGGCGGCAATTAAAATTAATTTTTAACCATCCTGTGTGTTGTGTTATTTGACAAAAGGGAACGTCCCCTATGTGATGCTCCATTAAATTATCTCTTCTGTGTTCAGTGGTGGATTGAAATTGTTCTGTGATGGAGGACGTGACCGCGCGCTCGCATTTTTCCGAACTTGTGAGGTACGTCCCTTGTTTTCGTTTTTCCTTTTCATGTGCGGAAGTGTCACTCGATTCGTAAATTAATGTGCAGTTTGTTTTGTTTTGGTCCAACATGTGTCCTACATGTGCGAAGATTTGGGCACTATATGTTTCGATATCAGTTTAAATGATTGCAATTTAGCTGAGGAAATGAGTGTAAACTCTCGAAAATTAGTCGATATTAGATGGAAAATTACCTATTCGATATCGACATCAGAACAGCCCAACAGGATTTTAGGATACCTGTTGCTGATTGCTATATACGAAACCCTTAGGGCAGCGTTACTTCAAATTTGCAACCACCCAATAACAATGCAGTAGATTAAAAAAAAACTGTTGATATCATTATCTTATGAAGCATGCATTCATCAAAAATATTGTAGAGATATTTTTCGAAGTAGAATACATTTTCGATAGTTTTAAATGCAAGATAACACTGAAAAATCACTGGGAACATAAAGACTTATGGTGCCAAAAAAACACTACCTTATATTGAAGAAAATATTGTGTAGATGCCATCAGCATACCGAAAATCGAATTACATATTTTACTAGAATCCGCAAAAATTCGAAGTATGGAAATGAAAGCATGGTAATGCGCACATTTGCAGATAAGAGTTATCTGTGGTCACATTTATTCTTGACGAAAGAGTAGATTCATTAGCGGATTTACCGGATATGGCCAATTGAGGCTTTTGCATTTGCCGAAGTCTAATGAATGAAAAATGGGTCACTAAGAGACTTGAAGTCAGAGCTCGTATATCCTCCTCCAAAGGAGTTCCACCTTGCAGGTAGATTCGCTTTCAAGAATCCACTCGGGAATAACCGAATTTAGGAGCAAGAGCATCTGAGAGTGCTATCATTATTTTTCTCTGCAGAATCCAACGCAATCATGAAAAAATAGGGTTCTAATCTAATTTGAAGAACAAAAGTAATGGCCAATTTTCGATCACAGTTTTCGACACAAAATCTGAATCACCCTGTGTTGATACTTATGAAATTCAAAAGACTCATGACCTTTCCACATCCTTCTACTTTGACGTTGCGAGAACGGTTTACACTCGGGATGTTCAGAATAAGAAAAATGATCATAATACCGACTATTAATATTTGACTTTTTTCAGGTTTTTTTTCGATATTTTGAAAACTTTTCGAATGAAAACAATGGTTTTAACAGAGATATATTCACCATTGAATTCTCAATCATATCAGAAACGAAAAAATTGAATGAAAAATTTTTTGGCAAATTTATTTTACTCCTTGTATAACCGGAAGTGCTCAGGCTCCAAAAATATTTTGGGTCTGTAGAGAATCTCGAACAATATCATTATCCCAATTTTCAGATTTCAAATATGTCCAGTTCTTCAGAAACGTCCAATAGGCACTGGAACTTGGGACACCCTGTATTTCATTAATCATAAATATTTCTACATCATAATTGATACAGAATCATTCTGTTTCCGAATCAAACAAATAGAAAGTATGTATTTACTGATAGGCTTAGTTTAGGTAAACCTTTGGACATTTCTTCTCGATGATCCAGACAACACTTCATAGATAATATAAAAAATCGTTCTATTTTTTTAACTCAGTCCTACAATGATCAATATTTTCGAATAACGACGCAGTAGATAATAAATCTATAGTTCCTACTAATCTCATATTCAAATATTCACTTGTTGAATTGATCAAATGCAATTAATTCTATTGAATAAGTTGTGTTGACTCTGTGTATGAAACTCAGCATCTTTGATTGAGGTGTGAACTTATCTTCGAAATAAATAACTATTTCCAGTTTCCACTTTGAATTCATTCAAAACGTTTTAATTTAATGTGGATTTAAAAACTTTATTGCATATTGTGAGTGGATTAGAATGTTTTAATGACTTGAATCTATGAATTTTCGGTATAGGCGTACTTTCGAGAACTAGTTCATTATTTGTCCAAACAAATATTCGGTCTTCGAATAAGATTTTTCCTTCAGTTAATCAAATGGAAATAAAGATCCGCATCTTCAGTAGAATCCACTGAGCAATAACGGATACTGTGATTTTTGGAATCTTCCTGGCCAATAGCTCTTTTCGTTTATTCATTAGTTCTTGTATTTCACTCGATAACATAGAATGACGGAATTAATTCTTAGATAACTTGCATTGGACAAGGTACCAACAAATTGAAATCTAATCACTTTCACCGTTCGTTGGTCAAGAATATTTATTGAGCATAAACCAGTTGGTAACAAAATAAAGCCGATATATGCACGAACATGAGTACAAAATGCATTACAATTTCTACGTATCAGTAAATTATTAGGTAGGTAGGTATAGTGTTTATTGCATTCAAATCGTTTCACTCGAAGTGCGATTTTGATATAGCATTTATTATACATATAATGTAGAAAGTTTAAGAAAACCATACTAGCTCTTTTCGTCCTTTTTACGGGAAAAAAGCAAGTAACTACATTATTCTAGAAGAAAAATTTTCAATCCAATGCGTACAAAGGTATACAGGGTTTTCATTTCAAAACTTGCCACCCCTATTATTTCAAACTGTTATATTTTTTGTTTAAATCGCCGAGACCCGTCAATTTTGTTTTTGAGGGGGAACAATTTTGACGTATGAATTAGCTCTCCCCCTTCAATCCCCTACCCTCCAGAGCCACCCCTACAAAAATCTTAAATGAGAAAGGAGGTCGAGGGTTACATCATTTTAAAGGGCTTGTTATTCTCTATATTTTGGCAAATTATTTTTCAAATTTGGGTGTTGCGTTGCCGAGTTAGGCGTGTGTCAATTTGAAAAGTTCCCACCACCTATTATTACACTATTTTTATAAAACAGCAAAAAAATGAGAATATGTTTTTCTTGTAACTCCACGATACATGTAAATAAATATTTTCGACATAAAAAAGTTGTTTTTTTATGCGTCTGATAAGCGTACGCATACTTACTTACACTCGGTGGCAAGTTTTGAAATGAAAACCCTGTATAGTCCTCGATACTGAAATAATAGTATATTATTCTTATAAGTATACCGCATGAAGTTGTTCTTTTGTTTCCGAAGGGATTTTTGTCAACCAAATCAAAAAAACAGCCCCTGTCAGAGTGAGGTTGCCTTTTAGTCCCGGGAGAACGAAAATCCTTTATTCTTCAGCGATTTTAGAGTGATTCAGTTATTGTATTTTCAACCTAATGATAACCACCTACAAACCTTTCATATGTTGCTGCGATACTGCTTTCAAAAGAGGTCGAAGACAATTGGAGGATATAATAATTTAGCTAATTGACCTATGATTCCACTTAATTTGAACCATTAAGTTGGGGAAACGGAGAACAATGGAGATTGAATATTTTCCAATAATACCAGAAAGGATGATTCGATGTTTTTAGTCGAACCAAATCAATCGGGATACCTATAACTATTCAATAATAGAAAAATGGTGAATTAAAGCGTTGACGTTAAGTAACAAGCTTAGAATTTTGTATGCGATCTGGTCAAAACTTTGCATGTAGCTCGGATTCGTTATTCTCCCTCTAAATGCAAAATTTCATCTCGATCAAATCTTTACCTTCGAAATAATCAGGAAATCTAAATTTCGAACGGCCATATTGACGAAAGCCCCTGTCGAAATTCGGCCATTTAGGAACTCAACTGCGGCATTCGAAACCCAAACCTGTCCTGAAAATTTCAAGTTTCTAGGTTTTTCCGTTCGTGAGTTATCGAGTTTACGACCGGACAGACATAATTGAATTTGATCACTAATTCGTCATCAGTGGGTCGAACCACTGTGTATTATCTTGTGATTCACTTGAATGGTATAGGAAAGGCAAACTTGTAGGCATCATAGATAAGCCGATACCATTGTAGCCCCATATCTTGGTCGTTACTATCTGCCAAAAATGATTGGGTTTTATCTGCCTAGAACCGCGGAAGCAACCCTTATTATTATCAGTTATGGGTAAACACTTCGGTAGTGACACTCTCATCTCAGAAAGATATAAATTGCTGATGCTGATGATTACTTCCAAATAATAGTGATAATACGATTGGTGTGTTAATTTTTCATAAATGGTGATATTTGCAGGTACTCCCGGCCTATGCTGACAGCGGCTGGAGTCATAACCCTCATCATCATGGTCATTGGAGTTGTAGGAAACTCTTTGACGGTTGTTGCCCTCATAAGAAATGCAAAAATCAGAACAGTCGCAGCTGCGTTTATAGCAAGGTAAATATTCTCAATAATTTTAAAAAGCAACTACGATTCGATATCGGCAGATGTTGCATCTGTTATAATGGACATTAAAAGACCAAGACGATATTATATTTTCAGTTATGAATCTAGAATCCTGTTCTAGTGGAATAAATATCAATTTGAGGGGATATAACGACTTTGGTGATGATTATTCTTGAACATGAGATATAATTAGGTCTTCGTCAGCAAATATTATATTTGTTTTACAGCGTTTTTTCATGTATCCATCAGGGAGGTTCTCGCATGGGGTTTTTGGAAATTTGGGATACGGTCTTAGATCTGGCAAACTTTAAGTTGATGATTTCCAACGCTGTGTTATTGTTTCTTATTTCAATCTTTTTGTGTAACATTTTACGAAAGCTATTTCAGTTAGTTTTGGTGAAGGCACAATAAGTAATCATTGCAAATTTTGTCAGATATACAGGCAATTTTTGATATTTCGGGGGGGCCCGCCCCCCCTAGCTACGTGCCTGGGACCAGGTACACGTCCGAGCTCGCGAGCTCCCTTCAAAAATTGGGCTTTCCATTTCCATGATAGCTCAGTTCGTATGCGGCGTAGACAAACAATTTATTTTTTAAATTAAAGCTTAATCATTTCTCTAGAATGTGTATTACTCGCTTTTCTGTTTTTCTTCGTATATCAGGAGAAAAACCTGGTGGGCTGTAATTTCATGAAAATCTGGACAAACGATTTTATTTCCATGATATCTTCGTCAATTTTCGGGATAAATGTATGAAATTTTCAGTTTACATGCGAAATAATATTTTCCAGAATGTGTATCGATCAGTTTTTTTGTTTATTGCTCCCTCAATTTTTAAATGAATTATAATGTAGGAACTTTATTGGTCATATTTTTAACCAGGCTTTTTTCCTAATATACGCAGAAAAACGGAAAAGCGAATATTACACATTCTGCAGAATATTATTCCGCATGTATACTGGAAATTTCATATATTTATCGCGAAAATTGCCGGAGATATCATGGAAATGAAATCGTTTGTCCAGATTTTCATGGAATTACAGCTAACCAAGTTTTTTTCCTAATATACGAAGAAAAACAGAAAAGCGAGTAATACACATTCTAGAGAAATGATTAAGCTTCAATTAAAAAAAAATTGTTGATCTACGCTGCATACGAACTGAGATACATAGAAATAAAAAGCCCAATTTTTGAAGGGAGCTCGCGAGCTCGGACGTGTACCAGGTCCCTTAAAGTTAATGATTGATTTGTCCCATAATCATCTAATTTTATATTTTTCGAGACATTGAATGAATCGAGCTACGTCATTTGCTCTGATGACATTATTTGAACAATTCGATACATCCTGGACAGTTTTCATTATTGTGAAACACCATGGAATCGACATGGATGTTGACAACACATTGTGTGTGAAATTATCGGAGAATGGCCGAGGTCACCTGAATTTTATGAATAAGTTCGAGCTCACTATTTTGTGATTCATCGGAAATCTAAATGTTTGTGGTCAACCAGATGAAATTCTGAGAAATGAGTTGACGAGGATTTGAAAACTGTACTTTATCGTCATCTTACCGGAAATACGTTCGGAGGTTGTAATAACCACTATGGAATCATATTTGAATATTATTGAAAAAAATATGCAAATTTCCAAATAACATTTTTTCAAAACTTAAAAATGGGAAAGAAGTCTTTTCTTGTTTTTCCTAACCCAATAGTTAAAGCTTCTTCCTGATTATTACTATTCATCAAATAGTATTCCTTCAAGTCTACTTCCAACAGATCGAATACAACGTTCCGAAAATGAATGAATTCATAAGCCCAAATTGAATGGCTATGACTGAATTCCCAGTTGTGTCATTCGTTGAATAATTAAACATTTTTCCACATACATATATCAGATAATATATGAGCGGTGTAAATATTCATGAATTTAAATTTGGAAAACCAAAACGCCAATTCCTCTTCTAGGTTTTTGTCGAATGAAAAGGAAACGCTTAGTGGGGTCAAATGTACGCATCCATTTCGTTATGATCGAAGGGAGAACAGACCCAGGAGGATAAACGAGATTCTGAAAATATCTCATTTGCTGTGAAAACATTCGATGTCGATTATAAATTCGGCCATAGATACATAGGAAACGTGGTGTGGGATATCTTTTTTCTAGGCATCTTAATCTGGTGTTGGTACTGATTAGGTTTTGTCTTAAATTTTCTCGTCGACAGAAAATCTGAGTAGGTATTATATTTTCCTCGAAACGGGTCGTTCTTTTCTTTGATAACCACAATCTTATGTGACATTCAAAAATTCAAAATTATTACATGTTTTGATCTTCGACCAAAGAAAGTACATAAGGTTTTCGTGATATTTTTGACATATTTTGACAAGTTCCTAAACACAATAAAGACATCTGCCATGTCTATAAAAACATAATATCATAACCCATTTCACATGAAAAATAACGCCACGACCGTGAAATATTGTGGATTATTCCGGAACTAGAACAAATATTAGGTACAATCAGGAGTGCCGATTGCATCTTAATTCAACCCCTGAATCTGAAAGGGTCGTTAATGCTAATGAAAGCTAGAATACAAGTAGTGTAGTAATAAGTGATACTTTGTTTCAGCTTGTGTATCTCGGACCTCCTCTTCTGCTTCTTGGTAGTACCCTTTGCGGCAAGTCAGTTCTTCCATGGCACCTGGATACATGGAGAGGTGCTCTGTTCCATGATCCCCTTGCTTAGATACGGCAGCGTTGGCGTGTCCCTGTTGAGCATCGTGATCATATCCATCAACCGCTACATCCTCATAGCCTGGCCTTCCTTATATCCCAGCATCTTCACCAAAACCAGAGTCACCCTCTACATCATCGGAATCTGGGCTTTCAGTTATGGAATACAGATACCCACGTTGTTCGGAGTCTGGGGAACTTTTGGATTAGACGATAAGCTTGGAACTTGCTCCATTAAAGAGGACGAATACAATAGAAATCCCAAAAACATGTTGTTCTTTTATGGGTTCGCTATTCCGTGCATTGTTATCATCCTCTGCTACGCAAAGATTTTCTGGGTGGTCCGACAGTCACACAAAAGAATGGCGGAGCATACCACGAGTACCAACTATAAAAGAAGTGAAATGCATATCACCAAAATGGTTTTAGTCATATTCATCTGCTTTGTTGTGTGTTACCTCCCCTTGGCACTTGTTAAACTTTTGGATAGTGATGTTGCACATCCCCCTCTACACGTCTTAGGCTACATTCTTCTTTACTCAGCTTCCTGTGTCAATCCTGTGGTGTATGTCACCATGAATAAGCAATACAGGCAAGCGTATCTCAACACAATTCGATGTGACTTCATGAATAACATTGATTCTTTCAATACGCAACCTCAAAATAGTAAAACGCATTTGTCTGTGAATTATCTCAAAAATATGGTTGTAAAATCGCCCAAAGTATGACGAATCCAACTGAACCGTCGAGTAAGCAATAAAAGCTCATAAAAACTTCAGTTTCTTGCGTTTGAGGAGTGCATATTGCACAGTATTATGGAGTGAAAGCAATATGAGAATAAAATTCATACCAATGCCTATGTGATATTACGATACGATAGATTGTATTTTGCGTTTGCAGGAATTCTGTAGTTTTATACAAGTATGAGAAAAGGAAACAAGTTTTTCGAATTATACTGTTATGGATTTGAAAAATGAATCAACCATTCATTTATAATGCAGACATTTTTGATCTTATCAGATTCTCTTCCTATATATCGAACCAGAAAAGACAATTTTATGCAATCTACTGTAGAGTCATTTTGGTGCTCTGATAACATATCTTTTCTTGGTATGAAACCACAAACAAAGCATAATGTGAAAATCGGGGCTATTCACTAAGCAAAGTTGTTATGGATAGCAACTGTAAATCGTCGTTATCCCATGTAATAAGCATGGGATAACGACCATTGACAGTTGCTATCCATAACAACTTTGCTTAGGGCCGGTATTATAAAAGTTGAACCGAGGATTCAACCGTGCGCCAACAACCAAATACCTCACTATCTGGTAGTTGGCGCACGGTTGAATCCTCGATTCGACTTTTATAATACCGGCCCTTAGTGAATAGCCCCGAATAACTGTTCAACCTGATTCATTAAAATTGTATACGATTGTGTTCGATTATAATCAGAATAACGAATTAAAAATTTTTTTCCTCGAATCACTACTATAGGGAGATTTGTTATTTACATTCCTGAAAAGACTGTTCTAGACTAGACCTAACATTCAGTTCGAAATAGCAGTTAGAAACCATTTTGGTGACTAAGCAATTCGTTGTGATATGAAAGCCATTTCAATGAAATTTGTAAATAGTATGATGTTATTTATTTTTAGTTGAAATAATTATTGAATTTTTAATCGATATAATATAGTGAAAAGTACAAAGATATTAACCACGGAAAATTTGCTACGTTTTATGCAGAATCTTCCACCTTATATTAAGGATTTTTATCTTGTCTCATACCTCATCGATGTAAATAAATTTTATTGAAAATATTCATCGTGTACCATTAATTTATTCTGTATTGAAATGAATTATAGTGTTTTCATGGAGTTTTTCTTGTTGTTATTTTTTAATCCTCATCCTGCGTGGTTTAAAATTGTTGAGTTTTACAATCGCAAATTCAAAGTTTATTATCTGTAATTATCCCTTTTTAAACACAACTTTCTTTAGCTCTATTCTTTTTTGGTTTCAAAAATCAGTAGATTTCAGTTACTTATCAGAAAGCTTCTATTTTGTTCTTTAGGCAAAATGGGTGAAACAATCAAACGAAATTGAAATTTTTAGACATATCATTTATATTTAGACATAACCTCCTTTACATCTTCGTATACTTCATCAGGTTCCTTGGTTGCATCGATGGTATGCACCAATTTCAGCATATTATAATGCTGAATAATAGGACTAGTTTGAGAAAGGTAAGTTTCTATCCTTTTCCTCAAGCTCACTTCGTTATCATCGCTCCTTCCACTTCCCTCCGCTCCTCTCTTCAAACACCTCTTCACGCACTCCTCCAAAGGGCAGTCAAAAAACAAGACGCACTGGAGGTCCACGTGATCTGCCACATCTTTAGTCCAACCATCAACGTTGTCTTGGTTTCTCGGGAAGCCGTCGATGAGAAATTTGTCTTTGTGAGAATCGAACATCGCGTTTTTGAGGAGACCGCAGCTTATAGCTACAGGTACTATTTTCCCTTCCTTTAAGTAGGTGTCGATCAGTTTGCCGTACTGGGAATCTGGTTTGGTTCTCTCTTCCCTCAGTAAGTCTCCTGCAGAGAGGTGGACATAGTTGAAATCAGATACTATTTTGCTGCACTGGGTGCCTTTGCCCGCTCCTGGTGCGCCAAGAACGAATATAACCTTTGGTCTCGTCACTTTACTGCCCATCATTTTATTTTCAATTGGGGACCTGAAGAAAAATATCAATCTATACTTAGGTATTCATTAAATTAAAGTATCTAGAAGTAGGTAATTTTCAAATAACTGAATCTTTTTCGGGATATTTGACGTGCATTTCTGCCCGCCTATTCTATTTGTCTTTTTGCCAGTTTATGTAGGTTAGTTTTCGGAAAAGTGTACATATTTGCATACATAAGTATCGGACTAGTGGAGCCCCTAGATCTACCTATTAAGTAGTTATCCTTATCAGTAGATCTCCGCAAATCGTGTGATTTCATAAGCGAAATGTCAAAGTTTGATCAATTTTCCTGAAGAAATGGGAAAATTATGGGAAATATATGAATACCAAGCTATTTTGCATTGACTTTTCCTCTTCCGATCCGTATATTCACATCACGGCCAGGATATCTGTAGAAAAAGTTTTATCGAGTTTGGAATTCCCTTTTTTGCCGCATTTTTTTTGTGATTTTCGCGAATTTTTTAAAAATACTTTTGCATCACCTAGATAATCAAAATTTCACCCAAGTGTCGATTATTCCTCTTTTCGACCGTATGATAAATCATGAAATTACAATTTAGTTCAGCTGCCTTCTTGAAAACGGTTGAAATCATTTGGCCGTTAAACCTTGAGAATTGGGGTCTGAAAAATACAGTTGTTATCGAAGGATTTGAGTAGAAAGCGAAAATTTTTGAGGAGACGAAAATTAAAAAAGCCAATTGTGGCTGATGCGCTCGCGGATATTCATCTTTTTTGAACCCGTACGTCCCTGTGTTCGTCACTGGTTATTCAAATTAACTTTATCATACATATTTATTCTATTCATTCTCTAATCTGTAGAATTAACTTCGACAATTGGAGTATTTCGACTGCATACCATCACTATCGGTCTTTTGATCACATTTGCGCCTGAGCTGTGATGAAATTGGATGTGGAAATAAGTTGAAAATATATTTTATGTTATTGAAATATAAGATTGTTTTCTTGTGCACATGACCTTTTATTTGTTGAGCAGTTCCTATTGAGGCAGGGGCCGGAATATTCAAAAACCTGCTAGGCTTGTTTAGTGACAACATATCCTTGCCCACATTATCAATACTCTCTCTGAACATGCTGCCTATACAGAGGACTTTGGTGAGTGGAAAACAAATGAATTTCATGGTAAAAACTCATTGAATATTGTCAATTACATGGTAAAGGATAATAATTGTCAATTGATCATTGTCGTTCAAGTCCATTATTCTTGCCCTATCTATAGGGAGTGCATAACACAAACTAACCTCAAATATTGCCATTTAATTATTTAGTCATTTAAAGCTGAATCGAATGAGAAATTGTAAAGTTTACCTTTCAAATTAAGTTTTATTTGGTCTTTCTGTACACTTCGATTATCATAAACTGGTATAGAATGTTAACAATTCAAGAAATCGATTTTCGTTTGGTCATGTTAATAGTTATCAAATTATCATGGGATGGCAGGGGCGGGGACATGATGAGGCCAAAGGGCAAATTTCAAATAAAGGAGCGTTGATAGTAACTGTACCAATATTTTATATTGCTAAAGGTCCTGAAAAAATGTTATATGGTTATTCATTATGAACAGAAAACTATGCTCATAATTTCAAGATTTTAAAATGATGGAAAATAACATTTTCTCGCATTCGGAGAGAACTATATCCAAAATATTGAACAACAAGTTTTTGATTTTTTGATCCTTTGATATGCGGTAGAGAATAAAATAAGGTCAACGACATCGCATTGCTCAAGAAACAAAAATAAAGCCTTGTTGCATTCTAGGATTTTATCGAGGAAAGCTTCCTAGTAGTCTTCTAATTACTCCTTTTTCTATGAAAAATTCAAGACGATATGTAGCAAATGTTTTCCACTGAAGAAAATACATATGAAATCTAAGAAATCCTATGTTAGTCATAATTGTAAAGAACTTTCTTCTTTGAAAAATAAGTTAGATTTGCTGTATATTCTATCTTCTAGTAATGAAGAATTATATAGGACCTATAAACATTTGAAGATCTTATATGATTGTAAACTGAAAGAAGAAATTGAAAAGTACAATTTGAATACTTACAATAATTCACATAATAAGTCTAAAACTTTATGGACAATTGTTAATCAAAAATTGGGGAAAAGTAAAAAGTCCTCGGAAATCAACATACCAGGTTCTCCAGAGATATTAGTTGAAAATTTCAGTCAGTATTTTTCCCAATATACTAATCCATGTTCGAATTTGCCAACTTCGCCCAGTTCATCACGAATTTCGAGAAATAATAAAAGTTTCTTCTGTTTCCACATCGAAGAAGACGAAATATTGAAAACGGTTAGATCTTTGCCGAATAAAAAAAGTTGTGGTTATGATGATATTCAAATAAGTGTCATAAAGAAATCTATTTCACTTATAGTGAAGCCATTGCAGTTTATTTTAAACAATTCCTTCAAGGAAGGGATATTTCCCGATCTGCTCAAAGTTGCAATCATCAAACCTATGCATAAGAAAGAAGATCCAAATAATTTGGAAAATTATCGGCCGATAAGTCTTCTTACTAGTTTTTCTAAAATTTTTGAGAAAATATTGTGTAATAGACTATTAAATTTTTTCAAAAAATTTAATATTATTAACAACAGCCAGCATGGATACGTGCGTGGAAAGAGTACTGACACAGCCATATATCAACTTCTGCAAGGCATCGTGAGGGCGTTTGAGGACGATTGTATTCCACTGGGTATTTTTATAGATTTTTCGAAGGCTTTCGACTCTGTGGTACACCAGGTTTTGCTGAGTAAGTTGGAAATTTATGGAATCAGGGACAAACAGCTAAACCTGATTCGAAGTTATTTGAAAGACCGATCACAACTTGTGTGTCTTGGTGCGGGGGGTAAGAAATATTTCTCTCAGAAAGTCCACGTTGATCAGGGTGTACCTCAGGGTAGTATACTTGGGCCTGTTCTGTTCATCCTTTACGTTAATGATCTACCCAATATGACTGGTAATTTGGTGAATTTCGTAAACTTCGCGGATGATACTAATGTGCTTCTAACCGCTAAAAATCCAACAGAACTCCATATCTACGAAGAAAATTTTTTCGGTGCACTTCATGATTGGTGCATGTGCCATAATTTATCGGTTAATGAGTCAAAAACTAATTATATCTTTTTTTCACATAGTCGTAGACCAACGAATAACTCACTGGATATTTTACAAAGCGATGACCAAACTCAGTATGTGAGACACACCAAATTTCTGGGAATCTCTATAGAACAACATCTCGACTGGCAAACCCATTCTGAAAATGTGAACAGCAGATTGAAATCTACTGTGTATGCACTTCGAGTGTTAAAGACGGAAGCCAGTAAACCGTTTTTGATGGCAGTATATTACTCCAATTTTCAGTCGATTATGTCTTACGGACTGATTTTTTGGGGTAACAGTATGCATTCTGAATCTATTTTCAGAATTCAAAAGATGGCTATTCGCATAATATTTGGGTTGGGTTATGCCCAGACTTGTAGAGGCGTCTTCAGGAGAAATGGATTACTGACTTTGGCGGGATTATATATTTATAAAATTTTACAGTTTTTTCACAAAAATCCAGAATATTTCGAAGAATTCAAGGCCTCACAAACTTATAATAGTCGTCATAGTTTGTACATATATCCCAAACATAAGTTGTCTTCTACTGAGAAACAGTGCACATATATGGCTATAAAATTGTTCAATTCACTTCCGAAAGATCTAAGACAGATACAAGTTTTCAATATTTTCAGAAGAAAACTTTTTAATCTTTTGATAGAACGGGAGCCTTACAATGTCAATGAATTTATCTCCTTGAGAAGTTGATTTTTGTTTTTTTTTTGGTTTCAGGCAATGTTGCATGTACTTCTTTGACTTGTTTTGTATTTCATTCAATCCTTTGTGTATGTGTATGTATGTATATATTTGTATATGATTGAGAGAGTGATTTTTCAGAATAAAGAAAGTTATTATTATTATTATTATTACTCTTCAAGTACCTACCTAGTCTCTATATTGAAGATTAATTTTCCTAATAGTCTGAATTCCAATTGATAATGAATTGAAAACTTGCATTGTGGTTTCTGGTTTCTTCAGTTCGATATCGAAAAATATTCCATTTCATCGTATTCAATTGTCTATAATATTCCTTGATGAATGTTGATTGTCGCTTAATCAACCAGCTTACCCATGAGGTTCAAAAATAACATGCATTATTCAGAATAGTCCGAGTGAATAATTCATTTTGAGGCATAAATGAATTGAGAATTGATTCAATTAACCTCAGTAACATCGAGAAATTGCAGTGTTCTCCGGAAGAGAATATATTTAATCATTAAATGTTTTCTTTGTGAGTATTTTCCAAGCATGAGACAACCCTCCTCTAAATCATTGCAGCGTCTATGAAAAGAAACATAAAAACGATTCCATATTCAGGTTGATACCTCACAAAATCGTCTTTATTGTGCGAACATTTTTCAGGAAATAAAATATTTGAGTACCTTTTTGACATGCACCAATTTCAAGTTTCAATATATCTCGATGTTTTCCAGTGGTTATGATTCATATTTGCTTTATTCTCTTGGCAGCTTCAACCATTAGCCAAAAGTCTCAGAACTTATTCGAATGTAGCACCAACAACAAAGCTCTTCATCGATGGGCAATTCGTTGAATCTAAAACCTCCGAATGGGTTGACCTACATAACCCTGCCACCAACGAAGTCGTTACTAGGGTACCCATAACCACAAACGAAGAAATGGAGGCAGCTGTTGAATCCTGCAAGAGAGCTTACGACTCTTGGAGCAAAACCACTGTACTAACAAGGCAAACGTATATGCTGAAACTACAAGCTCTGATCAGGAGAGACTTGAAGAAGATCGCAGATAACATAACAACAGAACAAGGGAAGACACTAATAGATGCAGAGGGAGATGTCATGAGAGGAATTCGTAAGTGAAATACCGTTCTGTCATATAGTATTTTTTTTCAATAGTTTCTCAATTTTCCTGTAGAAGTGGTAGATCATAGCTGCGCGGCTGGCACTCTTCTTCAAGGAGAATCCTTACAAAACATAGCCAAAGATATGGACATTGTTTCGCACAAATGCCCTCTAGGAGTTACTGCTGGTATATGCCCCTTTAATTTCCCTGCCATGGTTCCCCTTTGGATGTTCCCTCTAGCTCTCATCGCTGGGAACACCATGCTTGTTAAACCTTCTGAAAGAGATCCAGGAGCTACCATAATGTTGATGGAACTACTGAACGAAGCTGGAGTACCTCCTGGTGTCGTGAATGTGAGACCATTCTTCTAAACCCATCAGACTCCTTATTTTCACCATTTATTCTTTAAGGTTATTCATGGCACCCATGAATCCGTGAACTTCATCTGCGACCATAAAGATATCAAAGCTATAAGCTTTGTAGGCTCAGACAAGGCTGGTAAATACATCTACGAACGCGGTGCGAAGAATGGAAAAAGAATCCAGTCCAACATGGGTGCTAAGAATCACGCTATAGTTTTGCCTGATGCCGACAAGGAAGCTACCATAAACCAGATAATCGGTGCGTCAATGGGAGCTGCTGGTCAGAGATGCATGGCAATTAGCGTTTGTATCTTGGTTGGAGAGAGCCAGAAATGGATTCCAGACATAGTCAAGAAGGCTAAGGAGCTGAAGATCAATGCTGGACACGAACCTGGCACCGATTTGGGGCCTGTAATATCTCCTCAAGCGAAACAAAGGATTTTGGAGCTGGTGGAGGCTGGTATCAAACAGGTAAATTGTTTTTGCTGCCTACTTATTAATCAGGCTTCCTTTTTCTGAAGCGTCTACTCCTCTTGCGTTCATTCTCTCGAAAAAGGGTTAAATTTGCTTTTTTCTCAGGGTGCGAAGTGTGCACTGGATGGAAGGAATGTCAAAGTGGAAAAATACCCCAATGGTAACTTCGTCGGTCCCACTATCCTCACAGATGTCACCGTTGATCAAGACTGCTACAAAGAAGAGATTTTCGGCCCTGTCCTTTCCGTGATGTCAGCTGATACACTTGAGGATGCCATAAGTATCATTAACAGGAATCCTTATGGTAATGGAACTGCAATATTCACTTCCAATGGAAGTTCTGCCAGACAGTTTGTTAATGATGTGGATGCTGGACAAATCGGTGTTAATGTTCCAATTCCTGTTCCGCTGCCCATGTTCAGCTTTACTGGTTCAAGAGGAAGCCACCATGGTGATTTGCACTTTTACGGAAAACAGGGTTTGAATTTCTACACCCAGACCAAGACTATAACTTCACTGTGGAGGAAGGGACAAGCATCCACAAAAGCTTCTGTTTCTATGCCTGTTCACAACTGAACGAAATTTGGTTATTGAATGTTACTGTTGAATATGTTCTAATTGTCGGTAAATTGTGTCTTCCATAATATTAATGTTTTTTCGATAGACCGCTGTTATTTTTTATAAAATTAAATATGAGATCGGAAGTAGGATAATGTTTCTATTTTCTATTACATTATATTAATGCACAACTTCAATAACAAGCTATTAAAATGAATGAACTGAAGAGTAGTTCATGGAACACCTAGAGTCATTCTCCATCTGACATCGAAGAATGAAAATATTCTTTTTTGAATCTCCTGATACCAAACTCCTCCATTATTTTTCATTTTGTGGCTATTTTTTCCTATATAACGAGCTTTCAACAAGCGGACTATATCACTTCCTCACAATGTCAGATGTTTCGAATTTTGAGATGGAACTGGTCCTAATAAACAATTAAGTTCGATGATGAATCCGTGAGCAAATTTGATTAGGTCCATCCGACCGTAAACACGATAACTCTAGATAGGAAAAATCTAGGGACCTGACATTTTCAGAGAAGCAGTTCTAAAAATAAGAGCGTTCGAAATTTTGTTTTTCTGATAATTTCAATACTACGGATTCGATCGAGGTGAAATTTTGCATCTAGATGGAGAATGATGTTTACAAGGCATAAATGAAGTTTTGTTAGGATCGCGTAACCAGAATCATATAAAATTCTAGCGTATTATCGAAAAAAAAAAATTGTTGTTGATTATTATCATCATCTATCTCCGTGATCATATGATGTACAAAAAAAATTATGAATAAATGTTTCCTGAGGAATTCAATGAGTTCAAAAAATTTCAAATATGCAACCCCTTAATTTCATCTCTTAAAATAAACTGAGGATAACGCCAAGCTGGAAGTAGATGAAGAACCTCCATAAGAATCAGCATGTAAAGTTTCATCATTCTAGGTCTTCTAGTTTTTGGGGACACCCGCGGAGAGACCTATTTTCTTCAAAATTCAACGCGCTGTATCTTTAAATCTATGCATTTACAGAACTATGTTTATATGATGAACTTTTCCTGTTGGAATCACCCAAAGAATTGAATCATGTAATGAACATCCTGTACTAAGCACTTGAATATTTTTTCCTCAATTATAATTTACCAAAAGTAAGACTTTTGTATGAATTACAAATTATGTAATATCAAATAAATCTTTGCCTTTAATATTGATTTCCCTCAAAATGGTATCAATTCAACTTGAAAAACGAAAGTTGAACTGTACCGAAATGTGACTCGATCTTTAATAATGACGAGTCAAAAGTGTGCTATAATACAGCTGTTACAGTTTCAACACTTTCATCTGATCGTTAACCTAGCATGAAGCGATACAGTCGTGTAATCTTGGTTCACTTTATATCGTCCATTGTTACCTATTTATTATTTCATAGTACCTAAATAATATTAGTAAAATTTATCCCAAATTTTATACAATGCAGCTATAGGTATCGTTCTATTTCAAATGCGAAGGAAAATAGGCGGACCGCAAATTTTGATTTAAGTCAAGGCCGAATGAAATAAAGAATTAGTTTGTTACAAGTTTTGGTCTAAAGCTGGATAAGTCAACATACTCCACGATGTAACGCGCTGAATCGTAGAGAATAGGCTTTATTTAATATTGAAGTTCTATGTGTATGCGACAGAGAGCAGAATTCAAAACATAACCAAAAATATATCAGCGCTGTCATTGCATATTTTCATATTTTTTAAATATAAATTTTCAGTGTCATCTCAATTGAAACATATACTCATCATCGAAAATGGCAGACAATCCATTCGGATGGGATTTACTCTTCAATAATATAAAAAATAAAATACGAAACAACCAAGATCTTTTAATGGGTCTGGTGCACTACACTCTTGTTGCAAATGGATTTAAATGCATAGGTTTGGGAGAATCTAAAGTTCTCACTGGGGATGAACCAAAAAGCGAGATCCTTCCAGAAGGTTGGACAGATAACTATGCTATTCGATACATATATCAGGGAGTCCTGTACAATTTGAAAGGTACCAACTTGGATGACGCTATCATGGTAAATCTAATAAGAACTGATGAAAGGAACGTATCTTTCGTTCAGTTGAACACAAGAGCAGTGGTAAAACGTTCGGGTACTTTAAATGAGATGATACCAGATTACCTTGCTATGATTGAAGTTATCAAGAAACAACTTATAGAAAAAGTTATAGTTTCAAAAAAGAGTAGAGATGGTTCAACTCAAACAAATCCTACAAATCCACATAGATGGCAACCAAGTATCACATCTAATTCTCCCAGTAATTCTAATGTTGTGTATGAAAACAGAGAATACAGAGAGTCGTTTGGCCAGTTCATGGATCCTGTAGGTAGAAATGATTTGGATCCGTTTGGTGTAGATCCTTTAAGAATTGTTCGGCCCAATCGTCCTAGTGGTGCTGGAGGAATGCTGTTTCAACCACCTGGTGGTATTGGGCCAGCCCATCCATTACCTCCTGGCTTGCCACCAGGTGCGGTTCCTCCAGGAGCTAGATTCGACCCGTTCAGACCCCCAGATGCTGATCGATGGACTGGTAGAAGACCTAATCGTCCAGACAACGATGAATTTATGCCTCCAGGATATGACGATATGTTTATGTAGTTTTACTGTTGTTATTTTGAAATAATTCAAAGATTACAAAGCCACTCTTATGATTTTACTTTTAGTCAAGGTCTATGAGTCGTTATTATTAGGTTTGCAAATAATTGAAATCTGGTTTGGAAAAGAAATTATTTGAAATATGATAGAAGTGGAGATTTGAAAAGAGTTAAAATATACTTCAATTTGTCGTGCAGGAATTTGATTATTTTTTATTTCTTTCTTGAATTAAGTTATCTTTTGTATGCTACTCATATGGTGATAATTTATAACATCATGGATATAATAAAATGAACATTTCTAATTATTCATGTCTATGTAGTTTTTTTATATTTCAAACTGATAGTCTTATAATATATTATGAATAAATTTTAAATGGGTACCTACTCTCTATTTCTATTCTTTCTTCTTATGAGCAGTAGCTACTATGGAGTCGTATATCTTGGATATTAATTCGTTTTTACTCTTTTTATGTAAAAAAGGGATCTTGAATAAGATTGACGAAAATATGAATACACTATTTGATATAATTGTTAGCTATAATTTCATAATTACCCACATTTCACTCACCACTAGTGTATTCTGCTCACCAGTAAATTATTCTAAGTTAATCAATAATAACAACAAAAATACAGACTTATTCCGCGAGGATTATTCGATTCTTCATTGGATAATTGATTATGAAATGAGAAAATCGTTAATAACCTAACCTAATTCTGATCATGTAAACAAACACTTGTTAACAAGCGCCAGCATGTAGTGCAACTTTTCTAACCGCATTTTTTGAAGCCTCTCCCAACTCTGGTAGGTATACGTGTAAATGTTTTTGAGGATGAATCTTCATTTTTAACAGAAGGTAGAAATATAAAAATAAATCAATGAAACAAAAATCGCCTCTATCGCAATCAAGATGACGAAGCTTTGCCCTTGTAATCGAATTCTATTCCGAAAAATAAAAAATACGGACCTGCTACAGAACGATATCGTTCCGTTAAAGCACCCCGCACTTTGTCGTTCGCATCTTTTACTGCTTTTCAACAAAAATCGGTCAACTTTTGGGTGGTGGCGCCCTAAAATATCGAAATTACTGCTTTTTTTTAATTGAATGATTGATGGAAATTATTGGCAGGTGCGTCCTGTTATATTGCTATTCTTATTAAGGATAAGTGTTCTTGTATACCAAATTTCGAAAGATAATTGCTTCGCAAAAAATAACTCGTAGTAGGTACTTTATTAAAAACTATTCAGATAACCTTTTTTCTTTTTCGCTAATTAATATCCTGATTTTCGTCGTCCATTACTACTTACTACCGCAGGGGCGGATTAACCATGTGGGAGGCCCCTAGGCAGTGCAATTTTTGGGGCCCCTTTTCAATTCAATTTTTCCCGTGAACGGGGCACACGAGGTACGCGGGGCCCCTAGCTGATGCGGGGCCCCTAGGCAGTCGCCTCATCTGCCTAATGGCTAATCCGCCCCTGTACTACCGTGAATATTTCTTCGATTTCTTCGTAAATAAGATACATCGCATGATACTGAGTATACTAATTTTCACAAAAGTGATACATCAACGCAATTTTCCAAGATATCTTTTGCTTGATAATATGCTGCTGCCAACGACAAAAACAAGCTGCAATCTCTTCTTGAGTGTCATGATTTTTTTGTTCTGAAACGCGTAGTAATTAAACTCGAAACCGTGACGATTTCCATTTGTCGTGACAATACGTTTATAAGACAAAAGTTATTAATAATAGGATACTGACGATCTATTGAAGAGAGAAAGCATTTCGCGTTTTGTTCGAGTAAATCATCGCTCTGCACTTGCAAAACTTTCTATCCTTTGAACAAATAAAATACTTGTAATCTGCAGTGTCATTTTGAATTCACTGTCAAGGGTAGGGGATCTTGTACCACTTTTGTGATTAGAGGAGTGGAAAGTATAATACGAGAAGATAATGATGTTGTGTACCAGTTGGGGTTAAGATCTAGCTGTATCGAAATGCTCTTTTTTAAATTAGTGATACTCTTCTGGTGTTATAGTGAGGGTTTTGCGTCCACTGTGCATGAAATCAAACTGCCTGGTTCGAAATCCGTTAAAATTTTCGAGGATGACACCTCTTGGAATGACAGTGATAGGCGAATACTCAAAGAACCGAATAAATCAACAGACAGAACAGATACAACCTCAAGTGAACATGCCAGTGAGGAAAATTTCGATCAGTATGCTCTAGAGAAATTCCTAAACACCTATGCGGACAAACTTCGAAGGAAACACCACCCAAACGCTATCAACAAGTATGAACACAACGACAATCAAGAAGAAGATGAAGAACAATCAACTTCATCATCAACTGATAAAGAAGAAAAATCGAAACGATTTCATTTGATGCACGTTCAAAAACACAAACATCCCTTCGAAGATAAGACTGGTTGGGTAAGTCTAGATCCTGTTCCTTGGTCATTATCTAAAATATCCAAATGGCATAGCGAGAAAAAGCCTGTTAAAAAGCCCGAATCGTCCTATGAATCCTTAGAAAAGCCTTGGGAAACTGATTTGGTGACCAGTGAATACGACGATCTTCCGACTAAGCCTTCATGGTACCAAAAACCGAGACCTTATAAAATAAAACCCTCACAATACAAGCCTGTCCAAATTCACACCTACCCCGATGAGCAAGCTGAAGAAGAGACTTACTACCAGATGAACAAACCAACTATCGTGATTCATGAACCAGAATTCGAGGAACCAAGCTCGTCGTATGATCACAAGGTCCAAATTCATTACAACACGGACTCAGGACATCAAGGGAGCAAACATTACATCAAGAGGCCAACTCATAATACACACAGATTTGATTCTCATAAAAACTGCGATCACTCATCTGAGGAGATAATAACAGATGGTCAACCTTCTAATTTCCCAATAAATACTTATAACAGAAGAAAATCTTCTGAATTACCTGAGAATCACCCATTTGAAGGAAATGGAGATTGGGTCCTTCTTTCCACCACTAAAGGTTACAAAAGCCCGCAGAAGCGTCATAGATCCATCCAAATAACCTCAAATCCAATGCTGGCTCATTCTCTAAATAGGAAAAGCATGAAAGCTACCCCTAACTACAAACCAACTAAACCAGATCAGGAGGAAGCAAACCAACAAATTCACTATTCGTCCACAATGGACCAAAAAGAGCCTGATTCAGTTAGAGTCAGAAAAGGAGTTCAATTGACAGTGCTACCTCCTCTGAAGAATTCTAATGTGAATATGACAACATCTCATGGTGGTCTACTCCAGGTGGAATCAACGTTTGAAACTGTGGAACAGGCTCAGCAGAGGCATGCAAGAAAGTTCAAAGATAATTTCAGAAAGAAACCAGTGAGGATCAAGGTAGGGAAAGGTAAAATTGTAAGGAGACCTGCAGTCCAAAAATTGAATGTGGCTTTACCAGTAACCTCGCTGAACGAACGTATGGGGAGACCCGATATTTCTGCTGTTTTGGCAGCTGCTGGTGCTGGTATGATTCCAGCAACCATGGCGATGTTGGTTCCAATGGCTCTTGGTGGAAAAAGAAGACGGAGAGATTTGAGACATCCGTATGAATCATTTTTGTCATAAGTTAGCTTGATTATAGGTTTCTCCATTTTTAGTTTATTCAGTATCTTCAGGTGTTCAGGATGAGATGTCTAAAAACATTTAGTTCAGGTCTATTTCACCGTATATTCGTGCCAACTTTGTTACAATTATCTGATCTTCATGGGTGTTAAGTTGGATAAACATTATAAACGAAGCATGAGGAAACTAATTTGTTAATGAGTTGATATATCTGTGATATATTTTGTATTTTTTTAAATATGATGATTGGTAAATTTTTTTATGAATTCGTATTCATCTTTCATAGGTAGTATTTTGTAGCATTACACTTAATGTACCTATTTAAATATGTAGTTAGAACGTAAGATGGGGATGTTCATTTCATTATTTTTCATGATGTAACTTTCATATGAACGGATATTTTCTGTAAAATAAATATTTTATTTTTGTACTGATTATTTCTTGATTGGTTGCCAACACATAATTCGAATTCGCTATTTGAGAAATCCGATATCTACTGTCGATATGTAGATACTAACCTTCAGTGATATACCTCAGTTTAGAAAATACTGAATAATTTCAATTTTTTGGCGTCACTTCTACTTACACGAGGGCTATTTCAGTTCTTCACGATGTCAGATCTATCGAATTTTGACCCGGCACTGGTCTCGAACGATACAGGTCGATGATGTATCCGTGATCAAATTTAATTATGTCCGTCCGGTCGTAAACACGATAACTCTATAGAACGGAAAAATCTAGAGACCTGAAGTTTTCAGGGTAGGAGTTCTGAGAATAAGGCTGTTCGAAATTTTGTTTTTCTGATAATTCCAAAACTACGGCTTCGAACGAGATGAAATTTTGCATTTAGATGGAGAATGATGTTTCCAAGGCTTGAATGAAGTTTTGTTAGGATCTCGTAACCAGAACCATATGAAATTCTAGCTTATTATCGAAAAAAAATTACCGGGATCATTGACAATTTCTTTGGAAGTTGTTAATGATTATTATCATCATTCATCTCCGTTATCATATGATGTACAGAAAAATTTATGAATAAGAGTTTTCTGAGGAATTCAAAGAGTTCGAAAAATTTCAAATATGAAACCTCTTAATTTCAACTCTTGAAATGAACTGAGGATAATGCCAAGCTGGAAGTAGATGAAGAACCTCCACAAGAATCAGCATGTGAAGTTTCATCATTCTAGGTCTTCTAGTTTTTGGGGACACCCGCGGAGAGACCTATTTTCTTCAAAATTCAACGCGCTGTATCTTGAAATCTGTGCATTTACGGAACTATGTTTATATGAACTTTTCCTCTTGGAATCACCCAAAGAATTGAATCATGTAATGAACACCCTGTAAGCACTTAAAAATTTTTTCCTTCCTCATTTAAAATTCACCATTTTTTTTTTCTTCATTTGACAACACTTTATAACAGTTTTAACGATATGTCTAACATTAAAATTCCATTCATGAAGAACAACTGTTATCTCTTTTTTATAAATTTAACACCCTGTGCTTCGGAAGTGAATAGTGGGAATTCTGAGCGAGTATACTACCTGTATTGGTGTCTGGTGACCGCTCTCGCTGAGGATTTAAAGCGCAAAAACGCCTCTTACCTGAAAAAATATTCCTTACAAAGGGTGGCAATCTACGGAGCATTCTGAATAAGATAGGGTATGTGTTACATTTGAAGGTTTTTCAAATTTTCTACACGAAAAATTTGCAACAATTTCGCTTTGGAAAGAATAGATTTTTTTACATTTTTATTTTTTTTGAGATTTTGAAAACTATTTTTCGACTAGGATGGTATTAGTATTGCAAATGGTAACCGCTGTGGTGAATAAACTGAACTTTTCATATTATGTGACTCTTAAATCGAAATAATTTATTTTAAATACAGTCTTTCTTACAAATATATTACATATACTCTAATTTTTTGGCTCAAATCATGTCAAACCCAACCCAGTTACCCCCTCGATCTACGTACTCTCAAAATTCATGCTCAATAAACGTGAATGCTTAAATTGTCAAGTTATTATTGGAAACTTCAGCTCAATTTCGAAAGCACATAAACTACCCCAATATGAATGAAATAATGATTTCGTGATTAAAGATGAGTGAATAAAATCTATTCCGAAGCTCTATCGAACTAAGAATTTCTGGGATGTCCTGTAATGACCATCTATCCTACTCTGTACTTTTTCAATATAACTTGAAATCGATCTGGTGGCATTTTTGACTAGCTCCAATCCCAAATTGATCTTCAGATGGAAAATGTCTCTTATCAACTCAACAACAGATTGTACTTTGTTTTCCAAAGGATCGGTTGAATTTTTCAATGTGGTTGTTGTGGGAACATCAGTTGATGAAATAGTTGTCAGTTCTTCCGGAATTTCAAAGGAAACAGTGGAAGTTTCAATATTTTCTTTATCACTGAAAATATCATTTTCCATGTCATCAACAACTGCTCTTCTTCGACGCCTCAACTTCAACATTCTTGGTCCATGCTCTGGGACAGCAACTGGTGTGATTTCTTCAATGGAACCTTTAGGAGCATTTCCTACAACGAATTTTTGTTCGGAGTCTTTGATCGTATCTACTTCATTGTTTTTGTAATTGGGCAATTGGTAAGTGTCCTTACTGTAGGTATTGACGAGATAACTATCTTTAGTTGGGCCTAGTGGAACACTTTCAACAGTCCCTTGTACCATCCCATTTTGATTGTTATGATGCTTGCCATTGTTGAAATTTTGTTGCTTGTGATAATTTTTTGTAGTCTGTGTCATATGATGTTTTTGTTGGTGCGTTTGGTGATTTGCGAAGTTCTGTTGAGTTGGATAGTAGTTTTTCTGCTGATGAACTGGTCTTCTGGTGGTTTGTGTACTGCTGTACATGCTACTTTGAAGTTTTTCCAGAGGCATGCCGGCTATAACCTTACCAAAAGCTTCTTCCTCCGCAATTCCTCCAGAGTAAACATCGTTGTAATAATATGAACCTTGTTTATCCTTTCTGTCGACTTCATAAATTCTTCTGGCTGCTCCAAATGGATATAGGAAATAGCTGGCTAACCCTGCTGTTACCATGAGTCCTACCAAACCAACCCCCAAAGTGGGCATCATTTCTCTAGATAAATAATTGTATATTTGTGTACCAATGGGTTTTTCTTTGAGATGATTTTTATTCTTCGTCAGCTTAGTAGTCGAATTTGAAGATTTTTCTTGTGGTTTCTTTCTTCTATTTTTGTTTTTATTCTTTTTAGTCTTATTTTTCTTCTTTTTATTATTGATGGGGGTCTCTGTTATATTTGTGTCACCTTCTTTGGCTTCTAAATCGAAATTTTGCGAATCTGTCGTTTCATTTTTCATATTAGAAGGTATAATTGTTTTTTCTCCATTAATCAACGTTGATGTTTCAACAAGTAATTTTTCTGTTGTACTTTTAACATTTGATAATCGGTTGAAGAGGGTAATTTTTGTTCTTTCAGTAGGATGTTCTGTTACTTCTTTTATAGAAGTACCAACGGTTTTTGTATCATTCTTCTTTTTGGCGTTATTCAGAGTAGATGCCTTGATTTTTACTAAAGGTGAAGGCTTTGGTTTTCTCGTAGTGGCATCAGTAATACCTTTAACTTTCTGAGTTGTGGGTTGGGCTGTTGTTCTTCTTGTGGTTGTTCTTTTTTTGAATGTGGGTTTCACTATTTTCGTGCCACTTATTTCTATAACTTTCATATCTTCTGTATCATTCACATTGACTGCTTTAGGAGTTGTTGAACTGGCATCTCCACTAAGCAAAATCCAAGTTGAAAGACCACTGTTGGTTGTTGGACGCTGTATTTTGTAAAAGTTGAGCTTTTTTGTTGTTTCCTCCAGTTTTATCGAATCTTCATCAACTGGAATTGCGACGCCAGCATGAGAATATTCCATGTGATCATCTTTTTCTTTTTTCTTCGTCTGAGCCCTGATCTTGGGTGGGGTTCTTGTGTCTAAGACTAGATCGTCCGATGATTTTCTTATTTCCATTAATTGGTTTCCAGACCTCTCTATTGGCTCGAAGTGAAGGGATCTAAAACAGAAAAGATCACTAAAGACTTCTATGGAGAAGAAAATATGAGCCGAAGAAATTCATTGATTTAGAAAATACATTAAGTTGGTTTTCATCCAAAAATGATTTTTCATAGAAATTAATTTTTTCTCTTAAGGACTCTTAAGTTTGAGAGCTTCAAACGAAGGCCTGAATAAATAAATACACAAATTTGTTCTTATAATTTATTTACAATATACGAATAAAAAACCTACATAATTATTATACAAGGAAAACATTATGGCGAAAAACTTGAGAATGAATGAGAAATAAATAAATAAATAAATAAATACCTACAATGAGACTTTAGCCTCAAAACACTCAAAGCACCACAAATATTCGATATCACGATGATAATCTAAGAAATATTTCAAGAAATTCGGAGTAGTGATGATGTTTTCTTCGATAGACTAGATTAATTTAAATCTTTTTATATGATGTGTACTTTTTTCTTCACCTCACTTTCTTTACCTTTAAAACTGGATTCCGCAACGCATATTTTTTCCCGAATTGATCTATAGCTTGAGGTATGTGATTCAAATTGACGTTATCTATTCTTCTCTTATGCAAATAATCTTGTACATTTTCCCAAGTTTTTGTATGTTGGTTCCAAAACCAACCATCAGGATGCTGGATGGGTTTATGAATATGCTTATGATGCACAATATTAGGTTTTTGCTTGGCTTTAATACCAACAAACAGAAACAGAAGGGGTATCCACCATGGGAACAATGCGATTATCAAAAAAAAACCTAGCAGGAAAAACAGAGCTGCAGGTATGAGATACAAATATGGGTTTTTCAAAAAACTGAAGATACCACCGAATTTATTACCAACCCAATCTATCGTATCCAAAATTCCTTTCACATCAGGCCAACCTAAGCCAGAATTGCTGCCATCCCCACCATTGCCTCCATTACCACCATTAGCACCAGAACCTCCTGTTCCACCTGCCCCAGGAGTTCCACCACCAGCTGAATCTGCTTGGGTGCCCGCTGCACTGGCAGGATCAGCCAGAGCACCTCCAGGATCTGCTTGGGCAGCTCCTGCTTCAGCTACTTCTTCTACAGGTTCTTCGACTGCTTCAACCGGAACATCTTCTTCCGGATTTTCCGCTTGGTAAGTATCAATCGAAGGTACTCGATCACTTGCTGTGTTCTGGTGAAAATGTGAGTTTATCACCAGATTCAAGTCGGAGCATTCTTGACGTTGCTGAGGACTTAAAACCGAGCTTGAGATATGAACAGTTGGACATCCGCTACCAGAGCTTCCAAGTGTGTCTTTTAGGTTTGTTACTGCTGGTCTCATATCTAGATTGAAAGTGCTAATGGCGTTGGTTATGGGGTTGTCTTCCGCTGCCTCCACTTCTACAGAATCAGAGTCACCTGTTGGTGCTTCCTCCACAGGAGGAAGAGCGAATGTTGGAGAATTTGAACTAATTTCTGGCATTGGATTGGGGTATGGGACCCCGCTTTCGTACCAATTTTGTTTGATCTCTTCGATCGTAGGTTTACGTCCAGGTTTAGCAGTATATTTGACTCTAGTTGGTTTTGATGGTTTCTTTTTCTTGTTCGAAGTTGTTGAGGAAGGAGTAGGTTTTTTTCGAATATTCGAATTTGTATTATGTAATTCTGTGTAATTCTTATACCTATTCCAATCGTTCTTGTTTTTGATTTTGGTGTTTGGCCAACCAATATTATTGCTTTTTGTAGAACTGGTTGGAACTGGTGTAGAAGATTTGATTTTACTGATCCATCCAGGAGTTCTCGTTGTTTTTGTTGTTGGTTTGGTAGCAATGGGAATTCTGGTGAGATTAATAATTATTGGCTTGCGAGTAATGGTCAAAAATTTTTTAGGTTTAGGCGTTGTTGGTTTTTGAACTTTGATCTCGAACATACCTGGTTTTCGTGATACCAACGTTGTATCATTTATATTATTCGAAATAGGTTTATGAGTTGAAGAATGCCTAACATGTTTGGTTACAAAATTGGTGTAATGGGAAGAATTTGTACTTTTTACATTTGTGTTATTGGATCGATTAGAAATACTGAAATCTCCTCTGTTTAAATGTGTTTCATTTTTATTCGTATCTTTCATAATATTGCGTTCAAATTTTGAATAAAGTTCAGGTTTCTTTTCACTACTGAACCTTCTTGCTCTTTCATCTGATTCGTTAGTGGAAGTTGTCGAATTACCGAAAAAGCTATCGTTGTTATTGAAACTCACCGTTCTTAAATTTCTGAGGATTTCTTCCGAATGGAAATCAGTGTTTTGAGGACTTTTGGAATTTCTGCCATAGTTTACATTTAAATTATCGTTTGGCCATAAAAAAAGAGACTCCAAACTCGGTATATCGAATATTGGTGGTGCTTCTTGAATATTCGAGTATACTGGGGGAGATAGAGTTATATTATCTTGTAATTCTACATTTTCTTCGTTGTACCTGGATGTTGTGAAGTCTAGTGGCACGCATTGAGCCGTTACAAAAATCATTAAAAACACTACACATCGCGGTTTCACTGACGTCATTTTCACCTGAAAAAGAAAACAGAAATTAATATACAGCAGGGCTATTTTTCGATATCTTGGGTGATATTTATTGAGATCAATATTTTCGAAATGGGCAGTGCACTCTACTCTTTATTCATTGATGTCAGCTATATGGGGTCTTCGTTCTTAATTTTCTTGTGATGACCCTATTTTCTAATATAACTGAAATAAAAATACGGTAATCGCCGGACTTGATATTTTAGTATAAATTACTATCAGAATACCTGAGCGATGATTCATATGTGGGAAAAGAATCCAAGAGGTGTTGAACGAGAAGAAGCTGTTAAATATGCTATTTACCGCTACGGACAACGACTCCATAGCTATTATCTTGACGTCTGAGTCCAGAGGCGGCTTTATAAGTCCACTATACTATTTTCATTCATTTCAATCATTAAACTCATTCAGAAGCCAATGGGCTTGCCTTTTATCTCATATTTTTTAAGCGTTCAATTGAAAAAGGAAAAGTCAATCCGTATCTTGCAGTTGCAATAAAGTTGTCGATGATTTCTTTTGTTATGAATTATTACATTCCATAATGATTTTTTGTTGTTGGTATCTTTTTCACTCAAGTTTAATTCAAATTCAGATACAATTTATTGAATGAATTATAAATTTTTTGCTGTATGATATAGAAAAATGGCCAATGGGCCACTAAAGCACTGTCAAGTCAAGCTTTTTAGCTCGCGTTCATTCACCTTGTAGGTAGATTCGCATTTTCCAGTACAGTTATCCAACTGGACAAAATTTAAAAGATGCAAAAAAGATCTGATAGAAGCTGCCAAAGAAACTAGCGGATCTAGGGAGTTTTCCAGGGGAAAGAGCATGAAAATTTGCAACCAAGACTACAAAATGAACCACATTGGTCATTGACAGAAAGAAATTTTGCTATTTCGGTCTATATCGATGTGAAAAAATGCTCTGTCCATTTCCCTTTCATTTTTTCCCTCAGTCCGATCCTGAATTCGACCAATAATGGCGTCCCTGACCATACATCGAGCCAAGGCTTGAAAGTGGAACATCAAGAATTTTTCTATATACCAATGAACTTCCCGAACAGTCTTCTGTTGCTTTACTTGGCTTCCGATGACTATCATCTGGTGAATTGGCGTGATGTACTTTTGACGATTAAGTAGATCGTGAATTGGAAACTAGTTTGCGTTCGTGTACCGCTCTATCTCAATATGAGGTAATAACATACAAGTTATGCCTTACAGGTTTTCCAGAATATGCGTAGGCATGCAAGGGGTCAAGGTTGTTGTTGTCTTCGTTTGGTGCTCTCGATTGAGGCATGAGGCATCTAGGTATATTATGAAGAATAAGAGGTTTTCGAAAAAATCAAAGTGACCAGGATGGCATGTTGGGACATGCTGTGTATGAAGAAGCAGGGGATAATATATCATTCTTGAGTTCTACATTTGGTATTGCTCTATAAATGGTGACTGATTATCTTCATGAATTTATTGATTGTATTCAAATCATGACGGAAATCCGCTTCAAGGATGGGTGTTCCAAATTGAGTGGAAGAGGTTGTTGTCTGGCATAGAATTTCGAATCAGTTCAAAACAATTTCGTCTGCACGCTTGCTAATTTTTAATTCTGTCAGTTCCAGCTGGAAGACGAAGATACAAATTGTAATTGTCGGTTATTTTCAATAAATATTACTAATATTTTTATGGTTATTCCTATTTCAGTAAACGATTTTATTGTCGAACACTATTTTATTATTTTTATCGTGTTAATATGAATGTATGTAGTAGAAGCACCTTGTAATAAGATCGCCTTATAGGTAGATTAGAGGAAGTGGTCCGAATATGGGCCATGCATTTAATATGGGCCCCCAAAGTATCTATGAAACTGGTAGCGTCATCTATTAAAAGATATCAAAATATACTTCAGGTCACCTCTTCTAACCTATATTTACAAATGCCGCGGTCAGTACACGATTTGATGTTGAATTATGCGGTGCTTTTGTTTTTGACCTCTGACAGAATTTTATTGGGTTAGTTTATACTGCGTGATATTTGTGCTTTTTGATTTATTTAGAAACTGATATATATTAGTCTTACAGAAGAAAGGATGAAAAAGAGATGCTAGTGTAGATTATCAACAAAAAAAATTCATAAACATCATAATCTAATATTTTTTATGAATGTAAACATTTTGAAATATGGGCCCCTTGTGTGAGTTGAATATGGGCTAGGGGCCCATATTCAGAGCCATCTATTTTTTACAGGTTAACAATGTCTGCCAGCAATAGAAAATTATCTAAGGCAGATTCGAAAAAAAAAGTAAAGAAACCCAAAATAAAAGCAAATACCAGATCCAGCTCAGATGAAAAAGAAGAAGATGAATTTTTGCCTGCTGACGATGACCTTGACCCAGATCGGCGAGTAAACTCCTGGCAGTAATGTTGCTACCATGGGCGCCCGCAGACATTTTTCTCAGGGGGGCAAAATAAAAATTATTCTAATATTGAGGGTGTTGTGCTGAAAAACGATAAGGCCATCAAAATCTGAGAGGGGGCCATGGCCCCCCGGCCCCCCTGCCCCCCCCCACGGGCGCCAATGAATGATACATGTCTATTTTGCGAAACACGACTTTCAGATGATACCAGAGGAGAAACCTGGGTTCAGTGTTTAATGTGCAATCTCTGGGCACATGAACAATGTTCCGGAGCAGAAAAAGACAAATACGTTTGTGATTTTTGTCAGTAATTTAGTTAGTTTTTTTATAAAACATGTTTATTTTTACTCTGAGATTTATTTTTTTTATTTTATATTGTATTTTTTTATTGTGGCAATAAAATTTGAATATTTCTTAGGGGGCCCATATTCAGTACTGTCTGACCGTTCTCAAAAAAAGTGTCCCTCTTTATATATTTCTCTGTAAAACCAAAAATCTTCATTTAAAAGAGAACAAGTTTTGCAGTTTTGTTACTAACGTCTTATAGTATACAATAGATGATTTAAGACATTGTTAACAAAAAAAAATTGTAAGTTACGAAGAAAAAACAAATGGGGGGCCCATATTCGGACCACTTCCTCTAACAGTAGCAAGTTCTGAAAACCAATTGGAAAAACATTTTTGTCAAATGTCAAACAAATTTGACAGCTGCTGACTGAACATTCGAGTCGTTATTGAGCGCTCGTTCTACACAAGGGCTCCATATCATTCCGTCGTAATGTCTGTAATTTTTAGAATTTTCAACCAAACGGCTTCAAATGATAAATTGATAAGGTTTTACATCTTGAGTACAAATTCGTTGTTGAATTCAATTCTGTATGTCTCAACTTAAGCATGACAACTCTTAGATAATAAAATACTGTAATTTTCATAGTGAGTACGTTAATGGTTCGTTTAAATTAAAAAAAAATCTATTTAGTCATTGTAAGAAGAATTTATTTCGTATTGAATGCTGGAAATACAGTGTGTTATTCCATTTCGGAGACTCAATGGAACAGGCATATTTCTTCTCAATTTGGCACTCAGGAGGCTATATTTTTTACACCATGATTGGTTGAACTTTTTTGAAATTTTAGCTTGATCTTCGTTTAAAAACAATCTGATTATGCGTCTCTAAAATCATAGTTCACAATCGATAGCGTAAATATCCAGGAATACTATCCAAAACACAGATTGAAAAAAGTCCTCTTAATTTAGAGTTTTGTCGCCAAAAAGAGTTGCAAAGGGGGAAATTTTTTTGAATTTTCGAAAATGTCGAATATCTCAGAACCGAGGGACTTTCACTGAACATAAAGCATATTTTTCTGAACCACTATAAAGTCCTCTACCCTCAGATACCACATTGACATTACCCATTCATTACGCCACACCTTGTACACAAATTGAATCTCAATCTATTACTGAAATGAAGTGAATTTTTTCCGATAATTCGCTGCAATTTTATTTCTGATTCTGCTCAAACTTGACTCAACTTTTCTCGTGTTTCTTTTTCTTCCACATCGGAAAGCTTCCATTTAAATTTTAGAATTGAACAAGTTGTTAGCAACCAATTTTATGTGATGTTCTACTAATCGGCCGCTCATAATGGTTACATCCAACGGAACTCCAATTTGCCATGAAAATTCTTGATAAAAAAAGTGGCACAGTTCCTTCTATAATACTCATGACTCATTTTCCCTAAGTTAGCTTGTATAAGAAGATATTGTTAACGTCATTTTTTTTTTCATATATTTTGGCATCGAAGAAAATATACACAGTGAAAGCATTAAAACGATTAAAAACTAAATATTAAAAAAATCGAATTCACGACACAAGACAAAGAAAATTATGTCACCTCATTTACTGAGTGGTATAATTTCATTTGAAGGGTTGGCAAATCAGCTCATCGATAATTTTTCGGAATGAGATTGAAAATGATTAAATCATCTATAAAAAAATCTAGAATACTGAATAACCATCAGAGAAACACTGCCCCAGACATAATTGACTCATAAGATATAAACCTGGAGTACGAAGTCTGCTCAGGGCCTATATTTGTTGTAGGCCTCTTTCTTTACTGTCGTGTGAAAAATAAAACCTTCACAACTTTGAGTGGAGCAACTTACCGTCATTGTGAAAGCGTCGAAGGACAGTGAGATGAACAACGGGCACTTGGCACTGGTACATCCGAAGAACTACTGCTGGAAGAACCCTGGGAGCTGCTCGAGCGCTCAACATAGCGGTACCCATGACTGGCACCTGAAAACCGAATGCTACGTATTATTAAAACGATTAGACTTCAATATTTTGTATAGGAAAGGTGTGCATCTCTTCAGATAATGCTTGACCAAAAGTTCTGTTCATCTTTTCGAGGTCATTCAATGGTTGTGGGTTTTTACAGAAGTACCGTTTTTGAGACTGGCGATTAAGTAGGTCTTGAGCAGGGTTGGAATGGACAGAGTGAGTCAATGAAAATGGAAGAAATTGGTTTCAGCATTTTCTGATAGGATTTGGAGAACTGAGCTACAAAGCTCAACGTTGACCACTAGAAACATTCCAATATTCACGATTAAAAAAATTTTATATTTCAATGATGCCTTCCATCCTAATTACATACAGGGTTGTCACGAATAACGGTATGGACACGATAAAGGGAACATAAAATGAAATTTTATTATACCAGTTTCATAGTTTTACACACAGGTGCTCTGAAAGAGTGTGACCTATAAAAATTGCCTTCTTCTCGCGTAAATAATATATGCATTGTACTGCATTTTTGAATTCTACGTTACTACATGCATTGTGCTCCTTCTACTTTGAACGTTGAATATAAAATCACAAAAACACGTAAATTGTTCGAAGAGGGAGATATTTCGAAATTTTGCTCAAGTTAACAACTCATGAAAAAGTAAGCTAGATGAATTTTCGAGTGAAGAGGGCACTTGATACATCGTTTGATAATTTTGAAAATTATCTACGATTATATCAATTCGCAGTTGAAAAATAAATCATATTTTCGACTAGAAATTCACATTCGAAAAGAGGACCTTTCAAGAAGATTTTAAACTATAATTTGTTCTGCAACTACATTTCGTTCGTTTTACTATATCTCGAGAGCCATATATAACGTCTTGAAGAAAAGCTAACATTCTGCTAGATTCTTCAAGATCTATAATTTCTTCAGCCGATTTGATTGAAAAAAGTTATTCGGTCGCATATTGCAGAAGATAATGAAAAATGAAAATATTTATTCGAGTATTTCCGTGATTGACGACTACATATACAGGGTGTTCTCAAATAAGAGGTATGAACGAAGAGGGGAGATTCCTTGCAAAATTTCAAGAATGAAAGTCCCATCAATATGGGACCGCAAACCTTTCGTTTTCGAGATACATGGTTTGAAAATTTGAATATTTTTCAGGTTTTTTTTCTCTCAGTATATGCATTTCACAAGATATTCAACTGAAATTTGGCATATTTATTACAATTTAGAGTTTACATCATGTGTTACGCCAATTTCGATTGGAAATACACAGGAAAAGTCTGTCCCCTGTTTTTCTCCAGAACATTTTTTGGTGAGCCACTATTAGTTTGAAAAATTGGAAGAAAGCTTTAGTCGTACCTGCTACAGATTTCGAGAAAAAATGAACATTTCTCTCGAAACCCTCAGAAAAATCAAAATTGTCATAAAATCTATCTAGTATAGAAAGAAATCTGAAATATCTGAGGCTGGGGATCAGTTGTACTTTCTAGTTCACCTAATACACTCTGTATCTCGAATACGAAACATAATTTTGCAACCCCTTTATACAATTTACATTCTAATCTCCCTCTTCATTTGTTCCTGCAATTTAGGAACACTAAATATATAGAGTGCGCGTCAAAATTATGAAACAAATTCATTTTCTCAGAAGTGAGGGGGTTGAAAGTTTTGTGCATGAACCAAACTGTATGGTCGACTTTCACTCCGTGACAAATTTCATCAGTTTCCATCGTCTCAATGTGAATGAGACATGACAAAACCTCTTCGAATTATATAATTTTTCAAAAAAAAAATTTTTTTCTTGAAAATTTCTGCACGCCTGTAAAGAAGATACCAAGACCTTGCCAAAAAAATGCCTCATGATCCACTTTCCCTATTCAAAAAATTTAGAGGGTTGATGGGGATGGCACAGGGTGCAAAAATCCTTCAAAAATGCATAAAAATTTGGTAAAAGTGAAACAAAAATTGACCTATTTCAGGATTTTGTTGCCAAATATTTTTCTTCTGAGAAAATGAATTTGTTCCATTATTTTGACGCGCGCTGTATACAAATATTAGGTACGTGAATGGATTCTTATTGAACAAGTTCTGTATGATTCTAGCTTCCGGAATCTAGGACAGATATAAGTTTATTAAGCTTACATAAGGAAGGTAATATTGGTTGCCTATAGTGTTTCTCAATGCGAATTTATGGAATTACGAAAATCAATTTGAACAGAATCTTGAGTAAATTTTTTTCATAACTTGGGTACATACCTATATTTTTTCACCAATTTCCGATTCTCGTAAAAAATGATAATTTGTCCTCTAATTCTTAGACTTCGATTAAAGACGTAAAAAAAACTGTCCCATAACAATAAAAAAATAATACAAAAAAATTATATAATGAGTTGATGATTGAAAAAGAGGGGCATCTGTTCCTAACTTTAAAAAAAATTCTTCGGATGAGTGAATCGAAAATATTTGAACCATCCCAGTTTTCAGAGAAATTAATACAGACTGCTGGAAATACCAAACGAAGTGAACTAAAATTCGAAGAACTTCTAGAATTCACTTAAAATCCGGTTAGAAAATATATTAGAGCTCACTTTCTCAGTTTATTTCCTAGCTGGTTTTGTTATTGACCCTAATAATTTTCGTACGTATCATGGGTATAAAATTGGATTGCCGTTTGTTCCTTTCGATAATTCATGTAATTAATCAAATCTAGGCTAAAACCTAGCAATAAACGATCAGAATAAAAAAGGCCATAAATTGAAGATGAGCATACGAGATTTTGTGGCCTTCTTATTTGTGGTCTTCTTATTTGTGGTGAAGAAAATAACTGCAGTTGTCTCGAAAAAAAATCATCATTTCACCCCTTAGCACATCAACCCCACTTGGGGTTAAACCTTGATATTTGAAGAGGACAGACTTGGTCATTTTTTCATGAAATCTTGCTTTGTTTTGCCTTTTATTGTTGTTTTTTAAAAACTTGTTTCAGACATAAAAGATAAAATGGGGATCGATTTTCAAAAACTATTTCCAGTCGAAAAATAGGCACCTTTCAATGCCTTTTCAATGTGTTACAAAATAGTTTATTATGATTTGCTTTGATAAACATAATATCATTTGCGAGATATAAACATGCAATTACATGCTAGGTTATCAGATTAACTTAATGTTAAGCTCAATTGTAAATATGACACTACCTACTGGATGTTAAAGAATGAATCAGACCGTAAGATATGTGTCTATCGATTATGACAACATGACACGGAATGTTATAACCGTTTTTCTTCACGAAATACGACCGGTTAATCACAAATTGTGCGTTGATTCGTATACGGGATTCTCTGAGGCACGAAAAATAAAGCGCATAATTTTTTAACACGATAATGATGATTGTGTTTGCGTTCCACTGGAAATTTCGGCACCTTCCAAACAGATTAGAGGAATATTCACTCCCAATTATCACTACTTTCATGGCGATATCAATTACTTGATCCTTCATAAAAATTCATCGCTGTCATTTGGGTTAGATTTCCCAATTTTCATAAAAATGGGACAATATGAAGTGAATTTTGACATTTGAGGCTTGATTTTTCCATTTGAAATGAGATAATGATGGGAACCAAACTTGACTAATGGACTGAACGAGAATAAATTCGCTATCACAAAACGCCTATATCTCTTGAACCAACTGAGAAAAAATCAAAATTTGATCAAAGTTAACTTTGTTATGAACGTCAGAAATATGTGGAACATTTACTTCATAGAGATATTCCAATTCTCTGTCGCAAAATGTCAAGCGAAGTAAAAACAGGAGAATTTATAGTAAAACTTTTTCAAAATAATCAAAAATGGAGTTTCAAAAGAATCGCAAAAGAGGCTCGCGTTCGTCCGGAAACGGTATCAAGAGTTGTTAAGCGCTTCAACGAAGATCTTACAATTAACCGCAAGGAAGGAACCTAGGAAAAAGGGGTTTCATATCTCTAAAAAAGTGAAGAAAGCCATCAGCCTTTTTCAGAAGAATCCTAACCTTTCAGGACGGGAAGTGACCCAAATAGTGGGTAGTTCGCAGTCAACCGTTCAGAAAATCAAGTCGAGTTGTGGGCTTAGAACATACAAAGTGCAGAAAGTGCCAGACAGGAACGCTGTGAAGAAGCAAGAAGCGAAATCAAGAGCAAAGAAATTAAAAAAAGATTTCTTGAAAAATTTTTCCTGTTGCGTGATGGACGACGAAACCTATGTATTGGCTGATTTCTCGCAACTTCCTGGTCAGGAATTTTATACTGCAGATTCTCGTGGAAATGTTGACGAACAATTTCGCGTGAAGAAACAAGCAAAGTTTCCTAAAAAATTCCTGGTTTGGCAAGCAATTTGCACTTGTGGGAAAAGGAGCAAATTTTTCGTTGGCCAAGGCTCTGTTGACTCGAAGATATACATCCGAGGAATGCTTTGAAGAAGCGACCTTTACCATTTTTACGTGAGCACGATGTGTCAACAATCTTTTGGCCAGATTTAGCTTCATGCCACTACAGCAAGGCCACCAAGGAATGGTACGAAGCTAATGAGGTGGTTTTTGTCCCCAAAGAGGCCAATGCACCAAATTGCCCAGAACTCAGGCCAATCGAAAGATATTGGGCCCTGGTAAAAAGAGAATTGAAGAAGACTAAGAAATCAACGAAAACATTAGCGGAATTCAAGCAAAAGTGGAAGACAGCATCCCAGAAAGTGACTGAGAACACTATAAGAAGCATGATGGGAAGAATTCCAGAAAATTCCAGTAAAAAATAGTTTTGGTTTTTTCATTATAAAAACAGTTTTCATTAGAATTAGAAGATGATTCGAAAATGAGTTTGATTTTCGAAATCGGTCCAGTGGTTCAAAAGATATAAGCGTTTTTGTGATAGCGAATTTATTCTCGTTCAGTCCTTAAGTCAATGAAAATAGTTTCTCGATTGCCCTGATTTTACAGTCCCAATAAATAGATATAAGAGCGTTTTCGGGTATAACGGTTCCCATTGTTCACGACATCCAATAACTTCTGGTTAACCGCACCAAATTCGCCCAAAAAAGAAACCAATTGTTCGATGAGGTAAAACTAGCAGACTTTCAGACAATACACATACCCATTCATGTGAATTACTGAGTAAACGCCTACAGACAATGAACAGACTGACCTTAACCTTGTTGGAATATTCACAATCGAAATTGTGCAATGATGTAAGGAATCTCACCATAAACAAGAGTGGTTTAGTCTGTCGTAAATCGATGACATCAAGAAAGATCGTCCCAATCTTCAATCGGGATAAGTATGTCAGTAGGGATAACTGTACAATAGTGGCGTTGAATACAAATTTCAGTTTCCATTTGGAACAGTCTGGTCGAATTTGATATGCGGGGAATTCAGCTCGGATGTGGGATGAAATGGAGAAAAGCTAGCAAATGATCTACTTCTCTAATTCCAAATAAGAAGTTTTACATGAAAAGGCTCATTTATGCCAAGGGGTCATCATCCATGTCAATCTGTGTGGCTCTAATCATGTGTTACATTTAAACATATTCTGCACATATTTTTTGTATTGGTGTTTAAAATAAATACTAGTATGGGCTAGCAGATCTACCTTTTAAGTAGTTATCTTCATCGTAGAACTCAGGTAATTTTATAGGCGGAATGTCATAGTTTGATCCATTTTCCTGAAGGAATGGGAAAATTAAGGAAAATATGAATACTAATTGCATTGACCTTTCCTCTTTCGGTCCGTGTATTCACATCACTGCCAGGATATCTGTGAGAAAAGTTTTATCGAATTTAAAATTGCCCCTTTTGCCGGATTTTTTCGCGATTTTCGTGAATTTTTTAAAAATACTTCCACATCGCCTGGAGAATCGAAATTCCAGCCACGTATAAATCGATTATTTCCCTTTTCGACCGTATAAAAATTTCTTTACTGTATCGCAGCTTCGCTGCGATTTTAAGATTCTTCGGGACCCACTTTTCGACAGATTCCCTCGGACCGTTCCAACGAGTTACCATTTTAGTATAGTATAGAAAAATGGTGAACATTACAAGCCCAGTTAAATTTTCAAACTGTTTGGATGAATCGTTTCCATTATACCTTGATATCTATATCATCAGCTTGAATAGAACAAGCCTTCCATTGTTCAGAGCAACCATACAGAGTGTAACAGCCAAATGGAATAAATTCGATAACGAATAAATGAGGGGGTGTTAGGAATAACGCTCGGACACGTCGATTTGTATTTTTAAATGCGCATATTTTTCAAGAAAATAAAATTATATAGGGTGTTCCATGCGACCGTGGCCAATACCAACTTTCTTATTTCAAATGCAACCCCCTGTATATTATTTATTTTTTGGATTCTTCAGAAAATTCTAGACATAATTCATGCACAATGTCCTATACCTATCTACAACTTTTCCGGAAATATTAAGTTTAATAATAATAATAAGACGTTCGCGGCGAGCATTTTGAACATTTCCTACATTGACATTAATGTTTTTCTTTGTTTTTTTTAATAATTAAGAAATAATCAGTATGACTTATTAGGATTCAAGTGTAATGTACCGAATTTGTGAAATAAAATAATTTTTATTTAAAACGTTGATTTTTGCAATAAATCTGAAAACACTTGATACTTCCGAAATATTTAAAGATAGGTATAGGACATGGTGCATGAATTGTGTCTAGAATTCTCTGAAGAATCCAAAAAATAAATAATATACAGGGGGTTGCATTTGAAATAAGAAAGTTGCTATTGGCCACGGTCATATGGAACACCCTATATAATATTATTTTCTTGAAAAATATGCGCATTTGAAATTACAAATCGACGTGTCCGAGCGTTTTTCCCAACACGCCCTCATTTATTCGTTATCGAATTTATTCCATTTGGCTGTTACACTCTGTATGTAAATACTTTATTGCAATAATTTATTTAAGTGAAAATAAATCTCGCATAGTAACATTATTTTCTAAATGCTGCTTTGTCATCAGTGAATTCATTATATGTATAAATTTCTGGATAAAAGAGATCTAAACCATATCTAGTTATGTAGAAGTGATATTAAAAATGCGCCAATTACTTTGAAAAATGAAAGTTATGAATAAATCCTCTCGTTGGCGAATTTATCGAACTCATTTGAAGAAAGAGAAAGGACATGCATCATCAATCATCATTGATGGATAAAGGAAAGCTTCACATATATAAAAATGAGAAAAAATTATGAAGAATATAAAATATTTCAAGATTATGATTTTCGAATCTATTTGACGTATAAGAATGTACAGGGGCATTCACCCAATATAACCAAAACTTGAACAGTCGATAGAAAAACGTATAAAGAAAATCATATTCCCATTAACGTTTCAAAGATGCCGGGTGCTGAATCTTAAAACACGACCTTTGATTATTCAAAGTACGTAGCAATCTCTGAGGATTTTCAAATTTTCAAATAAAATCGTGTATACAGCATCACATGACTTATTCATTGATAGAACCACAGTCCACTACTTGAAAATAATTGACAAATTTCTGATAAAACACTATCCGAAATTAAACTTCCTATTTCTTCTTTTCGTATGTACGAATTGTGTGGCAAATTTTTATTTCCTAAGGAAAATTGCAGGTGTTTACGACAAAATAATGAACGGTATATTCATACCGAAAGCAAGGATTCGTCTTTACCATTGCCTGTAGGTACGAAGAGTGATTACCACATGTACCATAATCACGTGTGGCATCAGCAGACAGCCTACCTCAATAGCTCAATATTTGGTATGTTCGCTCAGTTTCCAATGAGAACGGTTCACTCAACTTTCTTCTCTAACAAACCGACAATGTGCAAAATGAATGCTACTCACGTCATCCCAGTTAACAGCCTCTAGCTCCTAAATCCAATCTTTCGAAGAAAAATCCATCCAAAAAGTATTTGGGCATCAACACACAGCACATACCCTTACAATTCACATTCTTCGCTCGGAGAAATTTTCAGCACTCGAAAACTATCCACATAACGAAAAAAAGGCAGGAACGATTCAATTAATTGTTTCGATTTGAACACCTTATTGGATTCGGACAATTATTTTTCTAAGGCGAAATCAGAATCACACTCACGTTTTCAGAGTAATGATAGGCTTGTTCTTGCGGTTGCTATCGGACATGAAGCGAGAATAGCAGGAGAGATTGTATTTTGCAGGCACCTCTTCAGGCAGGGAGATTGGTGGCATTCAGTGGGGACAAGTTACTTGTTTCGCTTCTTGGGATGATGATGAGTGTTTACCCGCTTTACCGAATGAGTGTATGGGACAAGAGTAGAAAGTGATACGCCTCTGGTCGATCGTTTATTGGGCACCATACCAAATTAGCATTCCTCTTGTAGGCAGGTTGTAAGCCTTGTGGGTCAAGGATGTTCGGAAATTAGTCTGATAAAGGTTCGTTTTGAACCAGCAGAAAGAGAAAACTCGGTGTTTGTTGGATAAGATCTGGTTTTCCAGCATGAAACATCTCTGAGAATGCAACTGGATGTATACAGGGTGGTCCACTGTGCAGCAGCAGGACTAACAGTCGACAGTAAATATCAGTGCTAGGAGAGGATTTCATATCTCTCAATCTCAAAGATAAACGTCGAAATGTAAAAAAGCTGATCCTTTATGATACCTCTGTATATATTCGAACCAAATTTGGCATACATCAGAGTGCCCTAAAGAGTTGCCCTAAAGTGGATATTAACTCAGAAAATATCCATTTTAGGGCAAGAGTGTGATGCATACACTCACATTATTTTTTAACGTAGATTCAATATCTGCCATAAAAAAATTGGGTTCTAATTTGAAAAAATTGATTTTTCACGATTTTGTCACCCCTAACTTTGAAAGCGATTTTTTCACCCCCTGTATCATGAATCGCGATTTCGATTTTTAAAGTGGATACATCAATCTTACATCTTGTAAAATCCCAAAAATGAAAATTTTCCATCCAAAAACCTCGAAGTTATTCTTGTTTCAGCGGAGCTCTATTTTCGATTTTTTTTTCGAATTTTCCCGCTCAGAGAGAATTTTCCAACCAAAACTGAAAAATGTTACATCAAAATAACTTGAAATTTTCTAAGGAATCTATTTCTGCAATAAAAAAATGGTGTTCTAATTTGAAAAACGGAAGTTGACGTCATTTCCGGAAAAACCGGAGGTGCTCATGCCTTGAAAATATTTCAGATTTCATCAGCATCGTGAAATACTTATAAGTGCTGAATTTCATGAAAATACCTTCAGTAGTTTCCCGTATAAATATGGGTGAGGTTCCTCGTGAAAGACCCTGTATAATTGTCTATTAATAGAGACCTGGATAATCGGATCATAGTGAAAGAAATAACTTAATCAATTTCATCACTATCACCGAACAAAATTTTGTTTTCAACTGGTTTTTGGGAGCACAAACACGTGCCTATTTTGTTAAAGTGTTACACTCATTCATAACTAGATCCTAGATGAAGGTTTCGTAATCGTATTCGAAAACAGGGCCAACTATCGTTTTCCCTCCATATTTGCATCTGAGTGCAGTTTGGCTCACGAATTTTCGATGTTGTTTACAACGATAACCAGTAATTAATTGGAATGGTGTAGTGTTGATGGCGATGATAGATTCATTGATCAAAATTAGAAAATTCGGGACAAAAGGTCATGGTCCTAGAAAAATAGTATTCGGTACTGATGTAGCCACATTCACATAGCGACCGAACCTACTGAAGATAATATATTTCAAATTTCAATGAAACCGTAACATAAATAAAAGAATTCAAAATATCCAGTAGCGTGGCAGTACGGGACCCCACGGGGAAAACAAAATAATATTTTTCATTGCAAAGAGTCAAAGCTCAGTGGTAGATGTCGCTAAATAAATCAAATCTTTTCTTGATCCTTTTTTGTGAAGTTGACTGAACTCTTCTCCTTTTTTAGCTTTGTTATGAACGTCAGAAACATGTGGAACATTTTGTACTTCATAGATATTCCAATTCTCTGTCGCAAAATGTCAAGCGAAGTGAAAACACGAGAATTTATAGTGAAACTTTTTCAAAATAATCAAAAATGGAGCTTCAAAAGAATCGCAAAAGAGGCTTGCGTTCGTCTGGAAACGGTATCAAGAGTTTTTAAGCGCTTCAACGAAGATCTTACAATTAACCGCAAGGAAGGAACCGGAAGGAAAAAGGGGTTTCATAGCCCAAAAAAAATTAAGAAAGCCATCAGCCTTTTTGAGAAGAATCCTAACCTTTCAGGACGGAAAGTGGCCCAAATAGTGGGTTGTTCGCAGTCAACCGTTCAGAAAATCAAGTCGAGTTGTGGGCTTAGAACCAGTGGCGGATCCAGCTCTCGAAAAAGGGGGGGGTCACGGTCAGGTGGATTACATACCCGCCAATTGATTTTTTTTTAACAAACACAAGATTTGAGGGTTCGTCCAGTCCAGGGGGGGGGGTCATGACCCCCATGACCCCCCCCCTGGATCCGCGCTTGCTTAGAACATAGGTACAAAGTGCAGAAAGTGCCAGACAGGAACGCTGTGAAGAATCAAGAAGCGAAATCAAGAGCAAAGAATTTTAAAAAAAAATTTCTTGATAAATTTTTACTGTTTGCGTGATGGACGACGAAACCTATGTCTTGGCTGATTTCTCGCAACTTCCTGGTCTGGAATTTTATACTGCAGATTCTCGTGGAAATGTTGACGAACAATTTCGCGTGAAGAAACAAGCAAAGTTTCCTAAAAAATTCCTGGTTTGGCAAGCAATTTGCACTTGTGGGAAAAGGAGCAAATTTTTCGTTGGCCAAGGCTCTGTTGACTCGAAGATATACATCGAGGAATGCTTGAAGAAGCGTCTTTTACCATTTTTACGTGAGCACGATTTGTCAACAATCTTTTGGCCAGATTTAGCTTCATGCCACTACAGCAAGGCCACCAAGGAATGGTACGAGGCTAATGAGGTGGTTTTTGTCCCCAAAGAGGCCAATGCATCAAATTGCCCAGAACTCAGGCCAATCGAAAGATATTGGGCCCTGGTAAAAAGAGAATTGAAGAAAACTAAGAAATCAACGAAAACATTAGCGGAATTCAAGCAAAAGTGGAAGACAGCATCCCAGAAAGTGACTGAGAACACTATAAGAAGCATGATGGGAAGAATTCCAGAAAAAATCCATGAATTTTGTAAAAAATAGTTTTGGTTTTTTCATTATAAAAACAGTTTTCATTAGAATTAGAAGATGATTCGAAAATGAGTTTGATTTTCGAAATCGGTCCAGTGGTTCAAAAGATATAAGCGTTTTTGTGATAGTGAATTTTTTCTCGTTCAGTCCTTAATTTGGAGCACCTTGTTTTTTCGAAACGAAGCATTTACCAAACATAGCCCAAAAGGAAAACTCCTATTATTTTTCGAGTCTCTATCTATAGTACCGGTAAAAGTCTTGTCGTCGCAAAGATAACCGTAATTTATATACAATGATTATGATATAAAAAATCGAAAATTACTGTCTAGTTGAATGATGAAAGAGGGAGAAGAACTGAGTATTGAGGCCTAATCGAGGACAATGTCCTTTAGAAGCTCGAAAATAGCAATTCTTCAAAGTGGATCACACTGATCATATAGGAAAATATAAGCCACTATTATGTTTAAGAATTAATTCTCTCGAAGGAGCCAATAACAGACGGCATTGCCTGTTCAAACAATAAGTTTTACACTTTGTATCCTCTACTGATGCGGAACTCAAATTTGAAGTAGTTCATAGCATTGGCACCCACCTCACGTTCGATACCATGCAAAGTACCCCATCAATAATAATGATGCACAGTTTGAGCGACCTTGCATAAGTTAAAACCGAGTGACACAGAATATCAGAACACATATCTAGAATATACGAAATGAAATAACTAGAAAAGAATTCAATTAACGGTAAATAAATGACCATTCGATTGTCTCAGATTCACGTTGGATGGAAACAACTCAGAGCCTATCACATCAGAATCGGACGATTGGCTATTCTTCATGCAATAAAAATCTAGCAATAGGAAAGTCTAGGAGATCAAGATCGCTCAATTCCGGCAGAATTGGGTTACTTCATCGGACTTTTCTTGCCCACAGCTACAAGATTGATAGTACAAAGGAAGTGAATAGAGATCGATTATTTCTCGACTGTAAACAACTTTCAGAAGATCAAATTCCATGAATTGATCTTCAAAATAGTCGCATTTCTAGTGTTCTCGCTTCTGACACATTCATATATACCCGTGTAATAGGCTTAATCTAATCATTTCAAATACTATTTACAAATATTACCAAATACTTGAATCTCAGGTCAATTTGATAGTATGAAAAATGAATTACGTGAGTGAATTGAAGTACCTTTTCCAGAAGAGTGTGGCACATGCAACTAAGGGCTATTTATGATTCACAAGAAATGATAGATTAAATGAGTAAGCCAAAAATCGTCATCATCGTGCAAATTGTTTTTATCTGGAAGCTGTCTTGCGCGGATTCAGCACCTGATTGGATGAAAGCGAGCAGAAGCTTCTAACCTCAAGTGAAGCTTTTTTAAATTTTTGACCTATATGTAGAAACAACAATTATTTATGTAGTAAAGTTTTATGTGGAATATTAAAAACAGGTTTATGTGTATAGAATGCCTCTAAATAATTGTATTTCCGCTCCAGTGAAACAGCGGGCAACAGCTATTATGCGACATAAATGTGAGAGATGAATAATTCCTGAACGGCAGATATTTCTAATTCATCCAGTTCAAGAATCATATTAATCGCGTGACAATCATGTTCAAATCCGGATAAATAACATGGTACTGTTTATTCGTCACACCTCTTTATGTTCATTATTTATAATTATGGTTATTACCAGAAAAATGCACTTTGTGATCGTTTTTGTTCCATTTCTTCAAGATCCTAGGTTTCTCAATCTATATAACTATAATTACTGAGAAATGAGGATGTTTGAGGCACCAAGCGTAAAACTACCAATCTCAGAGAAAATATCTGTTCGGATTTTCTCAATCTACGGCATCGAATTAATAAAAGGTGAAAATTTCGTATCGATAGGAAAAATTTCGATTTTTCGAAAAAATTTCCGATCGACTTCAAACTCACACCATTTACTAACTCGAGGATGTAGATTAATAAAATCCGATCAGTTATTCCGTGAGGAAAACAGTTTTTGATTTACGAACGATGCAAAATCGGAAAATTTGGACCTTCGCGAAAAAAATCAGAAAATTTAAACTGTTCGACTCTGATGGATGAAAATAGATTTTTCTGATTCACAAAGGATCAATCTATATGCAAAAAAATCAGCATCAGTATAAATCGATTTTTCTGAGAAATACGGCAGTCCAAAAATGACCTATTTTTCGCGATTTTTCGACTCAAGGTTCGTTATCTACGTGTCCGTATTAGGGCCGTAAGATCAATCACAGTTTAAACCGTAAGTAAAGTTTAAACTGTGTAACGCCCCTTCTTATCAACAGTTTAAACCATCAGTATGGTTTAAACTGCGATTGATCTTACGGCCCTTAGTAAATGAAATGACCCGGGTCGATATAGATACTCCGAAGAAAAAAATTTTCGATCTAAACATTTTATGGGTGAACGAGTGAGTTTTTATGATTTGTAATATCAAAAAATATCCTGAGACAACACTGACGAAAAAAATTTTACTCAAATCATATGATCACAACTTTTAGTATTGATAGCACGCAGGGATTGTAGAGGGAATATTGAGAAGGAATTTTCATCAGGGCCCTGTAACTTGTTGTAACGGCATTTTTTCAATGAAAATGTACTCAATTTGAATAATTTTCACTGATTTGATATTCCTAAGAGTAATAAAGCTTAATTCCCATTTTTTGACCACCAGCACTAACCTCGAAAAAAATTGACAGGTCGTCGGATTGCCTAAAGCTGCCATTCGAAATCTTGTTTTCCTGTTGATTTGAAAACAACTATCGTTGACCCCCATTTACATCTCACGAGCCCCCTATCCTATTATTTGTCGATGACAATAACCCCTTGCAGATTATCGTCAACATGAGGATAAAAACTGTCGAGAAACGCACATTCTGAAATCTTACGTCAATATTTCAAAACTTTATCGAAATGAAAGCTGAAAACGAGCTCAGCCTTCTTCCCTGTGCTATGAAAAACGTTTTTTGGGAGAGGTAGTATAACTATGGCTTATACAACCTTAGACAAAGGTCTAAGTATACAGCTTAAGCAATCATCAACCCAATGATATTATATAAATGCAGCATTTTAATGACGACATATCATTTTTTCGCTCCGCTCAAATGTCAAGGTGGAAAGAACAATAAAAATGTATATAGAGATAATTTATTTTTAAAATGATGACACAAAATTGATCTACTTAAAACATATGTTATATACATACCAATCATACAAAATTCGGATAAGATAACATTATAAATATATCTGAAATAACATAATATTCAAGGTTTTCAATAATTTTACTGGTTCAAAAAAGGTGAGTCAAATTACCATCATTATGCCTGTGGAAATTATATCAATTTGAGATGAATGTCTACAATGTTTTCATTTATTTTTCAAACTTATTCGCAGTTTTTTCTTGCTAATTAAGAATATTGGACAACTTCAGGAAAATTACATTACCAATGTACGAGTCCCTGATATATTTACGAACTACAATTTCAAGGCACATTCTGCAATAAATTTACTAAACATTTCTCAATTTTTAACAAATTTATGTTGGTTTATGTGCCAGGTTTAACTCAACCGAAATATTTCAATTAAATGCTAATAACCATATTTGTCCTGGAATTAATATAAATTAGATAAATTAAAAATTGAAAAAATTAATACTAATTAATACCTGTAATGAGGACATTACTCCATTCGCTAATGAACTTAATTTTCCGGCAACTTTAGACACGCCTTGTCTTACACTTTCTTTAACTTCTTCTACATCATAATATTGTACATTATTGCTTTGATTGTCTGAAAAGACATCAATAATACAAGGAGAATACTGAAACATTCAAAATTTACCTCTGCCGTTTCCAAAAAATTCTGAAGAGGATATGCTGGACGAGCCTTGGAATCGGTTGAGATTAGCTTTAGTTTCCGAATCTGTATTTTTGTCAGTGAAATATTGATCTGACGATATAGCTTTCGCGTTTCCAAACTTTTTCTGGGCAGCGTCCCCAGTTGCAGCGTCATATTTCTTAGGCGTCTTTTCTACTGCAACAAATGTAATATGTGCTACACAGTTCCAAGAAATTAGAAATCAATATAAAATAATAACATCCCCTTCTGAAAGATCAAGGATGAAATCGAAAAAAGGTTAATATTTCCTTACCTGGACTCCTACTTTTTGGTTTCTCAGGCGGATCGTCAACCACAACCCATTCGTTCTTGGAACTACCGCTGGTGTTTAGTTCCAGCAGAAACGCGTCCAATTTGTTGCTGTTGATGCCACCCATGTTCCTACTCATTCCGAAACCAGGTCCAAAAGTGAAATCATCAAAGAAGCTATCATCAGCTAACCTTAACTTACTCAGAGAGCTGAGTGTATTACTGGAGTTTGTCTGGACATTTTCCTGTTCAATGGTTTGCATGTCACTCAGGGCAGAATGGCTGACTCCGCTGAAAACATTGCATTTAGATCTGATGAAATTCAGGTCCCACAATTTAGGATAACTTTATGGTTTCGCCATAAAAATAAATGAATCATGTTTTGAATTAGATACCAACCTTCGATTGCCAACTCCCATACCAAGTCTCTCCACTTGGTTTGCCTTCTTCGGATCGGTTTTCTTCATTTCTTCTTCCCGTTTTTGCTGCTGCAAACTGAGATCTTTGTAGGCTAGTCGTACAGCCGCTTCACGTTCTTCTTGTTCCTTTACAGAAAGAGCTGCAGCCTTAGCATTTTCTTCAATCATCCTTAACCTACTTTCCTCCGCAAGTTCAGCTTCCCTTTCAATCTCTGCAAAATTTGTTTTCACTTTTGTTGCTCCCAAACCACTTTTTTTTGCTCCAAGCTGAAAAACGAACAATTACATTGGCATTCGCAAGATATAGTTAAAATCTTACCCCTCCTTTTCTAGTTGTAGGTTTCCTAGCACCTATTGTCGATTTTCTGGGTTCAGAGTTTTGGTTATTCAACGAAAAGTCAATTTTAGGTCCATCTTCAGGATTATTATTATTGAAAACGTTGTTTTTCTTCGATTCTGTCAGTACCTGAAATTATTCGTTACATTTCTCAAACACAAAAAAAGAATATTCAGATCAGTTAATTCTTTGAAATATCACAACATTTGAAAATTGAACTCACTTATAACTTCCTCTCATTGAAAACCAATTGAGAACTATTAAACCGAATTGATTATGAATAAAAATACCTACCTCAACTTTATTTTGCTCTGGTTGATCAGCAGAAACAAAATTTTCGTGTTCTGTAAAGAAATCAACTTCCTTTTGATCCTCATTCTTCTCTTCGTGGTGGGGGTGAATATGTAGCTGGGAATGTTAGATAACAATCACAAAAAACACTTATTCGGTACAGAATTATGTGCAGAATGTTAAGAATTAGCAGCATATGGTAAATTCCTTATACTTCAGTAAAAGGTATCAAACTCTCACCTGATTATTATTCAATAAAGATCTCGATGCTAACTGACTCAATTTATCTCTATACATCTGAGCAGCCCTAGAATTATACTTTTTTTGAGCGTCATTAGTATTGCAGTTATGCTGAGAGAAGAATTGCATCTAGAAAGGAAACGAATAAGAAAAACTGAATCCTATGAAGACTTAGTAGGACTTACTGCATTTGCATTACCCCCTAACTGCATTTGCCTTATTTGTTGCCATGTCCAATTGGTATCCAGCTGTGTCGATCGAACAAAAGTTAAATGTACACCCAAACTTCTGTGTACAGCTGAACAATCTATACATATGAATACTCCATATGTTACACTTGACCATGTTGGATTTTTGGCATTGCAATCGAAACAAACCTGAAATCCCAGTAATTATTATACACGTCATATATTATTATAGTAGGTATACTCTTATTTTACTTGGACATTAAACGAATACGTACTTTGTTTGTAGGCACAGATCTGAGTCTGTGGAAAACTGCTTCAATGTCTTCTTTGCTAATTTGAGTTTTGAGGTCCATTTTAATCTCAATCAATTCTCTACTTTTCTAATTACAAAAATGTTGACAACCTTGTCACACATGCATATGATGACACAATTTTAAACGTCAAAATATCATTAGCCAACATTTCATGACATTTAATCACAGAAAAAAATTTTTCTATGAATTTCACGCAAAGTTTCAAAAATTTTTATTTTGATTATAAATATTTCACTAAAGAATGGATGAGTAGAAATATTTGAGAACAATTGTATACATATTTTCATTCAAAATTTTTATCATTGACAAAAATGATGGTTTCTGCATGATTAAATCATGGTTCATGTTGAAGGAACTAGAGGGCAGAAACGAACTTCATTCATAAAAATGGAATTAATAAACAATTACAAAGAGAGAGTGACAGACTAGTAAACAAAGATAGTGCCGAAGTTTTCGAAGTTTTCATAAGTGTTTTCGCGTGGACGAAATGGCAAAATATCGTAATTCATAGGACTTTGAGTGATTTTCCATAATAATTCTTGGACGTGAATTGTGCATTGCCGAAAGAAAGCTATCTGTTAGACCTTGGTGTTAGAAATTCCTAATTAACCTCAATGCAAATTAATTGCAATTTCTCTATTCACTTTAAATTCATTACAATTATTACATGAAAATAAAATCATGGGCAACATTGAGGAGGTGAAAAACGACAGTGGTCTTGATTTATCCCCAACAACAGAAGCAAGCAAACTTTTGGAGCAGGCCTTAATGCAGATGGATGGGATTATTTCAGGTTAGTTTGTTTTGTCCAAAGTGAAAAGTTTTTATCTAATCATTTTTTAAAGGGAGTGTGATATTGCCTCGTTAGGTACACAGTTAGAAATTGTTACTGATACGGTTTGAGGTACTCTGAAACACTCATTAATATAGCGATATGGATAATTTGACACCACGAATCAAAATAATTAATGATTTACGATATAGAAGACTAAAAAACTTTTTTTTCTTAACTTGAAGCTGAATAGAATGTTTTGGTGGAATAAATCTATCTAAATAAGGAAAATTACCAAAAAAAGTTGTACCTTGAAGCCATTGATGCATGAAAAACCCTCGGAAAAAGAAAAACCCCTCAGTAGGTAACTACATGAATAATAATAATGTTCGTGCGTGGTTAACTCTTCTATAAAACTATCTTCGTCTAGTAGTTTTTTTTATTTGTGACCCAATAAAAATGCCTCCTCTCAATTTTGAATTTGGCATCAGCATCATTCATCACTTGTCTTAGGTTTTTCAATTATTCCCACCCTTCATTCAGATTGTCATCAATCCAAGCTTAGGGGACAACAAGGTTTTTTTTTTGGTTCTACGAGAGGATCCATCGTGATGGACAGAGTTCTCATGGTAGAAGGCTCGCAAATTCGGATTACTTGCTCAATTATATTTTGTAATAATCGTTTGTGGGCGTTTGCAATGCAAAGATGTAATACCGAGTGTAATACCTATTCCTTCAAACCGCAAATGGCATACGATTCTCCTTAATCCACATGATCAATGAGTAGTTGCAATCTACAGAGGATACGGTTTACAGGGTGTTCCACCAAACACTGGACAAACTTATAGGTTGTTGAAAAAAATTGACAGGCATTTGAATAATGATCATTTACATATTGCATTGAATGACGAATAATTGTCGTGAATTTTTCGAGAAAATTAATTTAACAGAGCTACCTGAATATAAATATCGAATATTAGCTCTGCAATGATTATAAATACTTGTCGAAGTCCATATGAAGAAAAAACAGGAAAAAAATCATCTCTCATAGCCTATTATGTACGTTTTTCGTTATTTTAGCGAAAATTTCGCATATTTGACATTAACTATCGAGAATTTGTCGAGAAAGAAAAAACAACTTTCGCTATTATAGATTTTTATATTTAGTGGCTCTGCTATCTTGATATCAAGTAAGCAACCCACTCAGAATGCTCTGCTAGCTCAATATTAAGGTACCCCATTCAAAGGATGCGAATTTTTTTTCTTTCACTCCTTCTACCGCTTCTTAGCCTGTCACGAAGAAAAAAGGGCCTGGAGATAACTATTCCATGTAGGAGATTCGTCAATTTGCAAAACGCCAACTCTATTAGCCACGAACCTCTGAGCTGAAGTTCTTGCAAGATCAATCTCAATTATCACTCTATGTAGAATTCGATTTGAAATTCCCAAATCCTCCCTCAGTTTTGTCGTCTAGTTCATCTCGATCTCGGAAATGACTTCCAGACGTCAAACAAAGCTACGTTCCGTCCCCTCGGGCGACTGGGACGAAATCCTTCATTCGGGCCTGCCTCATTATTGTTTTCGGCCCTCCGTCTTTCCCTCCGCCTCCGCGAATACCGAATTGTCTAGTCGGCGTCGGCGGCGGCAGAGAGAGAGGCGGCGCGCGTCCCCTTTCCTCCGCGTCATTTGCTCCACCGGAGTCTGTGAGAGAACGCCGACCCCGTTTTTCATCCCCCGGAGCCGGAAGACGGCAGTAGCGAACAAGACGTCGTGTCGCGCCTCAACAGGTTGCGTGAGCTCTCGGAGCGTGTTGCGACGAGTTCTTACGTGTTAGTACGTGACTGTTGACGTGGTGGGAGAGAGTGATCGGGCGTTGGGATTGATTGACTTATCGCGGACGGAGTGAGCTGTGTTTTTATTGTTGGAATAAGAAATGAAACGGTTATTTGAAGGTCGTTAATGGTGGTAGTAATGACGGGTAAACGAAGGGTTGCATTGATTTGAGTTTCATGAGATTTATTTTAACGGTTCGTAAAATTGATGAAGCAATGAGTCGTTGACCAATGTTCTTTTTACTGATCAGTATGAGATGAAAGCGGAAAAATTTGCTATGTAATAATCGGAAGGTTCTCAAATTTGGATCTGCAACTGTAGGAGAGAGAGACAGTCTTATAAAATTATCAGGGTTAAGTTCGAGGTTAAGTTCCACTTCCGATGATATCGTAAACATATGTTCTTGTTTTTCCTAGATGGAACACCCCGTATATTTTTTTGAATTAATTTGCGATAGAACTCATACCTAATTTTGATATTTTATTTCTTGGTACTTTTATTTCATAAAGGTTGATTAGATTTTTTAAAGAAAGGACCAAAGATCAGAGGTGTCGAATATGACATTACTGTGATTCACTACTAACAAGTTATGCCTCTGAAATAAAACCCTATGTCATTTTGTACGTACTTCCCCTACTTGATGAAGAAACTGCAACACCCTCATAAAATATGTCAGTTCCTGAGCGAAAACGTTTGCGAAATGAACTATTACACTATACATGTTGTTGTTACTTCGAAAAAACCCGAAATACCCAGAATTCATACTGGGTGAACCATTATTCTAGAAACTATTCACAATGAAGGTTAAGTGGACAACCTGTATTTTTGGGTCGATTTGAGGTGTTTGTTTGATTTTTTCAGAACATATCATCATGGACTTCAAAGAATACAGGGTGATTCAGTCATGAAATAAACTGTGAACCGTACAAAAATACTCAAAACCCCCTTTTTTCATCACCCTTTATTTCAAGATTAACTCCTGTAGTACTTGATATAAAAACATCAATAAGGCTGATAGTTTTCATCCACTTCCTATGACCGGTTTCTTTTTTATGTAATATGAAAATTATTTATTTATGTTATTCTATTCTAATTCCAGCAACTGGTTTTGTTTTATAATTTTTAACACTCTTACTTGCATTTTGCATTTTCAACCACTTCGTAGAAGGTTCGGTAAACAAAATCATGATATCGATAAATGTATGTCATCGAACACTTCTGGTTTTCCATTTGATTTCAATCAGAATGGCAAATTAATAATCTTCATGTTAGGTTAAGAAAAATCTGGTCATAGGAAGTGGATAAAAACTCTCAGTCGTATTGATGTTTTTATATCAAGTACAATGGTGAAAAAAAAAGAAAACTCCCACCTCATCGGAGTTAATCTTGAAATAGAGGGTGATGAAAAGAAAAGGAGTTTTTTGGGTATTTTCGTGATGTTCGCAGTTTATTTCATGACTGAATCACCCTGTATTCTTTGAAGGCCATGATGAAATGTTCTGGAAAAATCAAACAAACACCTTAAATCAACCCAAAAATACAAGGTGTCCACTTAATCTTCATTGTGAATGGTTTCTATAATAATGGATCACCTAGTATGAATTCTGGGTATTTCAGGTTTTTTCGATGTAACAACAACATATCTAGTGTAATAGTTCATTATGCGAACTTTTTCGCTCTGGAACTGACATATTTTACTTTCAAAATCGGGCATGCATTCAATTATGGTAACCCTGTATTCGTAACGATTTTCGGTCATATTCTTCTATATGGTTGCTCCCTGGGAATGGAATGACATGTTTTTTGAGAAAAATTGTACTTCACTCGATTCTGTTTCGAGATACGCGCGTAGTAAAAGTGATTAATTCTCAACTTCAATGTCGAAAACTAGTTATATATACAGGGTCTTTCACGAGGAACCTCACCCATATTTATATACGGGAAACTACTGAACGTATTTTCATGAAATTCAGCACTTATAAGTATTTCACGATGCTGATGAAATCTAAAATATTTTCAAGGCATGAGCACCTCCGGTTTTTCCGGAAATGACGTCAACTTCCGTTTTTCAAATTAGAACACCATTTTTGTATTGCAGAAATAGATTCCTTAGAAAATTTCAAGTTATTTTGATGTAACATTTTTCAGTTTTGGTTGGAAAATTCTCTCTGAGCGGGAAAATTCGAAAAAAAATCGAAAATAGAGCTCCACTGAAACAAGAATAACTTCGAGGTTTTTGGATGGAAAATTTTCATTTTTGGGATTTTACAAGATGTAAGATTGATGTATCCACTTTAAAAATCAAAATCGCGATTCATGATACAGGGGGTGAAAAAATCGCCTTCAAAGATAGGGATGACAAAATCGTGAAAAATCAATTTTTTCAAATTAGAACCCCATTTTTTTTATGGCAGATATTGAATCTACGTTAAAAAATAATGTGAGTGTATGCATCACACCCTTGCCCTAAAGTGGATATTAACTCAGAAAATATCCAATAAAAAATCGTGAAATACTTATAAGTGCTGAATTTCATGAAAATACGTTCAGTAGTTTCCCGTATAAATATGGGTGAGGTTCCTCGTGAAAGACACTGTATATAATAGGATTGAGTTGGCGCCAACATTTGACGGAACGCCATAAGGAAAGTGCGGGGTCCTTTCTCTGGAATTGTCGTTACAAAGATAAACCACTTCAGAGATAGTGCATAATGCTGGCCATACACGTTACGGTCTACCGGAGAGGTATACCTGCGCAGGTCAACCGGAGCGTGTGTGGGATTAAACCTGTGCGTGTGTGTGTGGGATTAAACCTGCACAGGCATGCCTGCGCAGGTATACCTCTCCGGTAGACCGTAACGTGTGTGGCCAGCATAAGACGTCTCACAGCACCATCCCCCAGTAGTCTTACTCTCACTCTGAGAAACGGCCCCTACGCTGAAAGTCTCTTGTAGTCACCGTTACAAGTTACAACAATAATCTACTTCTGAGATAGTTTATTAGACGTTTCACAGCGCCCTCTCTTAGTTGTCTAACAAACGGCTCTGAGATCGACAGAACTCCTGATTCAGGCCCCACACAACTTAGGAGGTTATGTAGAGTGAATTAATCTGATATGCCCGATCTGAGAGAACTGAACCAGAAAAGCAAGAAACGGCTCAACTCGGAGGATAAAGGAAGAGAATGAACTAGAATCCGAATGCTTCGTTCTTGAAATAGGGATCTGTATAAATCCTCGTTGTCAGCAAGGGCTTTTTCGAAGAACAAAATGGCGATTCGTATTCAACAGGTCGAACACTAGGAATTAAACGTCTCTGAATTCGGCCAGGAGCCAGGGGCGCTCGAACAAATAACCGGAAACGAACGGTACCTGAGCGGGATCTCTGATGACGAACCGGAAATTGAAGGGATCTGTCGTTCGCCCCGCGGTTCTTAAATTCCGCTCGTGTCGGCGCCATTTTTGACGCCCGCTAATGGGGGGCAACTCAGGACACACGTCCCGTTATAAATAGAGAAGTCGAGGGACGTGTGTGTCGGGACTGGGGATCGACTCCTGGAATAGAGTGAAAAACGGTACGTGATCGTTAGAAATGTCCGCGGGTGACGAGAAAGGTCGAAGCCTTAGGACTGAGGGGTTGGTCTGAGATGAAGTCTTTTTATTTATGCCTGGTTCACAATTCCGTTCTATTATTAATCCGGACACCCACTACTCGTGTATTTGGCAAATATTTGCCACTTGCCTATATTTGGCATGTAATGGGAGTGATTCACTCGGCCAATACTTGTCAATCTTGTTATTCAAATTCGAAACTTCATCTACTTGCCAAGTACGCAAATAATTGCGTACTTGCCAAATATACGAGTAGTGGGAGTCCGCCTTTATACTAAAACGGTAACTCTGTGGTCCGGCCCGGGGAATCTGTCGAAAAAGTGGGTCCAGAAGAATCTTAAAATCGCAGCGAAGCTGCGATACAGGAGAGAAATTTTCACACGGTCGGAAAGAGGAATGATCGATTCGTACGTGGGCGAAATTTCGATCCTCAAGGCGATGTAGAAGTATTTTAAAAAAATTCGCGAAAACCGCGAAAAAATTCGGCAAAAAGGGCAATTTTAAACTCGATAAAACTTTTTTCGCAGATATCCTGGCCGTGATGTAAATATACGGATCGAAAGAGGAAGAGTCAACGCAAAATAGCTTGGTATTCATATTTTCCATAATTTCCCCATTTCTTCAAGAAAACTGATCAAAGTTTGACATTTCTCCTATAAAATCGCCCGATCTACAGAGATCACAGAGAACTATTTGACATTGTAGCTGATGTAAGCTGTCAGAGAGTTTGGCCACAGCCTTCTATATAGAAAGCCTGGAACACAATCTGACAACTGCGCTCAGATTCCGTGACCGGAGGCCTACCGATAAGGATAACTGTTTAAAAAGAAGATCTGCTGGCCCCTACTATTTCCTTTCGACTAAAAGCGTAATCAGCTGAGCAGATTTGCGATTATTGTTGATGATTGATATTAACAATTCATCTGTACTGCGAGACCATGGCTTTTTGTTTTGATTTTCCCTCATCTTGAAATGACAAAGAACTAAACTGCTCCACATGAGTTAGGGATATTGACTTAAATTGCAAAAAAATATAGTTAAAATAAGATTTTTGTGATGAAAATTCCGAGGAAAATTCATATTAATATTATTTCAAGTTGCAAATTAATTTCAGCCTGTAGGTTTGCAGTGTATACAGGGTGTTCAAGAAAAATCGAGTAAAATAACGAAATTTCATTCCCGGAGAATTCAAGCATTGTAAGACTATCAATACAATGTATGGCCTCCACGGGCATCAATAATATAGCTTGACATCTTCTTTGCGTACTACACACGAGGTTGTTGAACATTTCTTGAGGAATTTGGTTCCATAAACGGGTTGATGATTATCAAAACTTCTTTGGAGCATATCCCATGCATGTTCTATGCAATTCAAATCTGGTGAGTGCGGAGGTATTGGTAAATGTGGAATACCAAGCTCCTCGCGAGCATTCTCAACTATGGCTGCACGGTGCGGTCTAGCGTTATCGTCTAGAAATTGACAAGTTTCACCAATAACAGCGTGAAAATTTGGCACAACATTGTCAATGACATGCTCCCTATAGTGTGAGGCGGTCATATTCCCAGGACAAATGTGTAGATCTGTGCGCCCGTTGAAACATATCCCGGCCCATACCATAACACTCCCCCCTCGGAATGGATGGACTTCTTGGACATAGCGACGATTACGGGGTATGCGTGAGATTGTCCATACCCTTATTCTTCGAGAATCTGAAAATCGTCCATATCTAGATTCATCAGTGAAAAGGACACTACGCCATTGATCGTTCCAATTAATATGTTGCCTTGCCCATTCCAGTCTTTGACGCTTATGGTCACGTGTTAATGGAACTCCTCCTAATGGACGTCTAGAACCTAGATTCACCTCTCTCAAACGTCGTCTGATGGTTTTGATGGAAACTTGGACCCCATCTGCATTTTGAAGAGTATTCCGTAGCATTCTACACGTAGTTGTAGGGTTTCTTCTCGCCGAAACGGTGATGAAACGATCCTGAGCAGGTGTTGTCTTTCGTCGCCCACCAAGCCTTGGTCTTTCCAACACGGAACCTGTCTCCCTGAACCTATTCCAAAGTCGAGATATCACATTTTGGCTGACTTGGAGCCTTTCCGCTACAACAACCTGGGTTAGGCCACCCTGTAGCATTCCGATAGCCCTTTTAGCCTCAGCGTTTGTTAATTTACGTCTTGGCATTTTCAGAAAACTCGTTTCAAATCGAAGCCGTTGATAAACTGACTTCATTTCAAAATAAGCACATTCATGAAGCATATTATGCAAAGAACCAGACTTAAAAGAAAAGGCGACCAGATTGACGAAATGTCTCATACTGATTTTTATTGGATGGATTCAAGTTGTTGTTGAGTTTCAAATGGTTTTACAGCGGTTTTCTCGAAGATTACATACTTTCAAATCGATTGAATACGATATCCCTAACTCTTATGGAGCAGTATACTTCCATATGGACCAACAAAAGCAGGTCTCCTTTTGCCTAATCTATCAGTGATTTTGGCAGTATTATAGCCTGCGGTGGACAACCTCCGATGCTACCATCCTGGTGTTGAGGTGGTGGAGGTCAATCCACAAGTCGTTTGTGTTCGACGACGATCACAGGGTGGCCTAGGCCTAGAGGTTATAATCTTTTTCCTTCTTCACTTTCATGTTTTCGTGATTATATAGGGTGATTCCGGAGGAGACGGTCAGATTTTAGGAGAAGTTTACACTAGTCAAGGCAGTTTCCAAACAATGTTTGGTTTATGGTTGGGGGCCTTCCTTGAGAGTCTACAGGGTGATTTGTCCGATTCGACCGATTTGTTTTTCATTTTCATTCATTACTTTGATATGGCTTGATCAATATTGATGAAATTTTTCGTTGTAGAACAATATGATTGCCTACTTTCAATGATTCCAACACTTTTTCAAAAATACAGGGTGGGAATTATGATAAGTTCAGATTCGAATTGCAGGTTGAAAAAACACATTGTACATTCCGTTTTCAAAAATTCGCTACCTGCTTTAGATTCTACCATAAGTTTACATTAGTGGAGCGTGGGTCCAGTTTGTCTAGAAAAAAATTGTAAAGATGAACTATATCATTATTTCGCTTCAAGGCAGTGAGAATATTCTGAACTGTAGGTATAGTAAAGCACTGCCTTGGAGCGAAATAATTGTTAAATTACGTGTTTATTCCGTATGAAGGTATTAAATGTCGTTTATTAACCAAACGAGATAAAATTTGACGTTGATGCGGATGGCAAGAAAATAACACGTTGTTCCGTACACAGTTAAAAAAAAGTGACTCAACCAACTTACGTAACTCGCGAGTGCACGCGCATCACCTCGAGGATTTCCGGAATAGAGTTCCGCCTGCTTGATTAACCGCTAAATTAGCTATCGGGCATCGATGGATTATCCCTCCCGGTACCAGAAACTCACGGGAACGTCGGGATGAAGGCGTTTTTGTGCGAGAAGCGTCCGATCCTATCCTAGAGTGATGGATAACTCGAATTTTCCATTTGTCATGGCCGGATATGAAGGAAGTTAACCGGATGACGCGCTGGTGGTGGTTGAACATGTGCCATTCTGGCCGCCTCCACGAGTCCGACCTGAGAAGTGAGTTCCTTCTTTTTTTGGGGTTTGTATGATTGATGCATGCTTCTGAGAGATTTCTTTCCAGGTGAGGGATTGAAAATTGTCAGGAATGTCAAAATTTCGTAGGAAAAGCCACATTCCTGGACTCTGTGTTCTTCACAATCGTCCAGGAATGTTAGGCTTTTTCTACCCTGTAAACAATGTACTATTATTGCAAATCGCTAGGAAATTTTGACATTCCTAGCAAAATTTGTCATAGAAAAAGTCAAGATTTCCCAACTGTTAGGAAATATTCATTTCTCCACGACTGCCACAGAATACAGCTCTTCCAACATCGAATTTGACCATAGAATGTCAGTATTCCATCATTTGATATGTAATATTCATTCTACAACACTTTTATCGATTTCAAGTAAATAACCAGTTATGACCGCGGTTGTTGTTCAGTTTGGTCCTTGGTTTTCGCCCTTTATAGATTACCACCAATAACCAACTCGAGCTTGAGTGTAATCCTTGTTTTTTAAGCATTTCGACTGAATTTTATTCTCGCACAGTGTGTGAGAATATTCATTCCGTAACACTTTTGAAAACATAGAGAATAAATCTATGTGCCAGCCGCTCTGATTCTCATATTTATTGTGTCATAATTCATTCTTTTTTCTTTTATTTCAACATTCGTGGAGAAAGTATAGTCTGTTACTCGGTTAGAATGAAAATCCGATACTCGTGATTCCTCAGGCTCGCCTCCGGCTCGCCCTCGGAATGAGTCACTCGTATCGGATTTTCATTCTGCCCTTGTTTCAGAATATACTATTCCTTACTTACATTTCCTTACAGTTGTCAGTGTTCTACATAAGCATATTCGTACTTTTCTGGATTTCTTTGGCAATAATTCTAATGAAGCAGTATTGACTGCCTAACTGTCTCGGCTTACGCCTCGACTTAGCAATCATCACAATCGTCAAGGAATGTAAGGCTTTTCCTACCCGGTAAACAATAAACTATTTGACAGATCCTTTTTTGTTGGGAAATATTATTTTCCGCAAATCGCTAGGAAATTTTGACATTCCAAAAAAATTTGTCCTGCATCAGTGTAAAAAGTTAGGCACTACAGGGTCTTTCACGAGGAACCTCACCCATATTTATACGGGAAACTACTGAACGTATTTTCATGAAATTCAGCACTTATAAGTATTTCACGATGCTGATGAAATCTAAAATATTTTCAAGGCATGAGCACCTCCGGTTTTTCCGGAAATGACGTCAACTTCCGTTTTTCAAATTAGAACACCATTTTTTTATTGCAGAAATAGATTCCTTAGAAAATTTCAAGTTATTTTGATGTAACATTTTTCAGTTTTGGTTGGAAAATTCTCTCTGAGCGAGAAAATTCGAAAAAAAAATCGAAAATAGAGCTCCGCTGAAACAAGAATAACTTCGAGGTTTTTGGATGGAAAATTTTCATTTTTGAGATTTTTGAAGATGTAAGATTGATGTATCCACTTTAAAAATCGAAATCGCGATTCATGATACAGGGGGTGAAAAAATCGCTTTCAAAGTTAGGGATGACAAAATCGTGAAAAATCAATTTTTTCAAATTAGAACCCCATTTTTTTATGGCAGATATTGAATCTACGTTAAAAAATAATGTGAGTGTATGGCATCACACCCTTGCCCTAAAGTGGATATTAACTCAGAAAATATCCATTTTAGGGCAAGGGTGAGATGCATACACTCACATTATTTTTTAACGTAGATTCAATATCTGCCATAAAAAAATGGGGTTCTTATTTGAAAAAAATTGATTTTTCACGATTTTGTCATCCCTAACTTTGAAAGCGATTTTTTCACCCCCTGTATCATGAATCGCGATTTCGATTTTCAAAGTGGATACATCAATCTTACATCTTGAAAAATCCCAAAAATGAAAATTTTCCATCCAAAAACCTCGAAGTTATTCTTGTTTCAGCAGAGCTCTATTTTCGATTTTTTTTTCGAATTTTCCCGCTCAGAGAGAATTTTCCAACCACAATTGAAAAATGTTACATCAAAATAACTTGAAATTTTCTAAGGAATCTATTTCTGCAATAAAAAAATGGTGTTCTAATTTGAAAAACGGAAGTTGACGTCATTTCCGGAAAAACCGGAGGTGCTCATGCCATGAAAATATTTTAGATTTCATCAGCATCGTGAAATACTTATTAGTGCTGAATTTCATGAAAATACGTTCAGTAGTTTCCCGTATAAATATGGGTGAGGTTCCTTGTGAAAGACCCTGTATAGTGTTTCTAGAACAATGTCGAATTCGGAAACGGATACTGCATCTGAGGGTGATATGTGGGGACCACCACGACAAAGGTCCAAAAGGTCGCATTTCTCTGCTGAAGAGAAAAAGATAATTTTGAACATTTTTCGAAAAGAATTCGAAGGACATCCTGATTCATCGAAAAGAGACTTAGTAGGAATTGTTTCAAAATTCTCAGGGGTGAGTGATTCAGCTGTATTCAGAATTCTCAGAGAATATGAAGGGAATAAAACATTGACGCCACCTAAGAGAAGAGCCTAGTCGTTAAAAATAATCGATTCGGTTGACGATTTCGATATGAACCTTATCAGAAGAATTGTCCACGGTTTTTTTTCCGGAATGAAATACCAACGATTTCTAAAGTTCTATAAATCGTGAATGATGACGCCAAATTTGCCAAATTTCAAAAGAACAACGTTCTATAAATTATTGAAAAAAATGGAATTCAAGTTCAGTTAAAACTGAACGATTGTGTGAAATTTCCTCGATTCGACTCTGGACGGAAAGAAGCATTACGAAGGCCGTCCTACCGATGCGCCAAACTTGTTTATATTGCTCCTTCTTACATTTGAACAGAGTATAGAGGATGTCGCTTTCGTACTTTTTTGTCCTGTAGTGCGGCGAACATGAATAACTAAGGACGGAATTGGGTTTTAATGAGATGCAGTTCGAAATTAATTGGGGGAACATCCGGGCGCATTCTGTGGTGAAGCTCGAAATCAACGTTTGCTAGCTATTAATTTGCCGGTTTCGCAATACCATCTATTTCCGAACCATTGTCTACCCCGTACTTCTACTTGATGCACAACCCCTTCGTCGTTATTTCATTACCATATCTGCTGGCAATTTGAGAGGCGAAATGTGAAAATTGATGACCTTCCCAATTATGCTGTATTTATCCGGATGATTCATGATAATTACTTAAAAATTTACAACATTGGTTTTATGGAATATAACTGTTGGTTCATTAAGAGAGCTCATTTTTGCTGAATCCGAACTCTTTACATGTATGCCATTATCGAAGCCGAATTTGATCAGGTCTTGAAAGATTAACTTCTTTTTTTTTTAATGTTGTAATTTTCACTGATAGGCCTTTGCTCCTTCACATATCTTGATCCGATGCGAAGTTGAACTTCCTGTTAACTTTCTTGACCGCAGTGGTTTTGGAAGTATCGAGTGCGGTGAACATCCCTTTTTAGCCCGAGGAGATATAGAAAAATGAATGGCACCTTGTAGTCCTCTTTTTCGAGAAACTGACAATGCCATCAACTGCATTCCCCTATCTTTTTTCGTTTCCGAGTTATAGGCCAAAATTGAAATTTGGGCGATTTCAACTTTGGTCATTATCTCCGTTTCTGTTCATGCTAGGATGTTGGAATAAAAACATTATACAGGCACTTTTCTAATAGCAATCCAGTGGCGTACTCTGATTTTTTCTAAGAGGTTTATTTGCTGAGTTATAATATAAAATTGTGTTTTTCCTTATGGAAACAGTAGTTTGAAATGACTTAGAAAGAATCGCCATTTTTTTTCCCGTTTCAGAAATGTTTCATATGTTTTAGTTCATGTAGCACCAATTTTGCCCACCCTGTACATTATACTCTTTAATGTGGGGAAGCTTTCTAGAATTTCGAACAAACAAAATGATGCTCACTTCTTGAAAAGCTATTTTTCTCAGCCATTCATCACTATCATTCAGTTACCGCTCTGAATACATTCAACCGTATCTCTTACTCCTCAATCCTGAGGAAGAATGTTTCAATTCACAGCCTTGCATTTTCCTTGGAAAACGAGCCATCAAACGCTGAAACGGGAGATTGTTATCGCAGGTTATGTCCAAAAAGCTCTCCGCAGTTTTACGTCTCTCAGGGATTCATAATAGTCGGCTTTTATCGGTTGGTATTTATTACCCCATAACTCCTGGAATACAGGTCGTATTCGGAAATTTCCATAAATACGTGAACTAAGAATCCATTCGCAATAAACGATCTCCATTTTGCATCGTTCTGGCTCTGGAGCTTATGGTTCCGCAATTATGTGATATTGCAGGTGTGTGGGCATTATGTTTAATTCCTTATATGCCTTTTACTTCACTGAAATACTATCCACTAATTCCTTCAGCTCATGAAATGAAACCGTGCAATTAGAAAGCAATATTTCTTTCCTTAATACAAATGTTCTTTTCGATTTCCCTCAAGCTTAGGTGAATATCAATAATTGGTTCATATTTTTTTTGATATCCCAAAAGTGTACTCGAAACAGCAATTTTTATCAAATCGACTCTGTATATCTGGCCGTTTCCTAGGTCCTTATGCTATAGTATTCACCTTGTACACACTACATTCTGAACTTTTCATTTCAAACATTCGAAAAACTGGTTCACAAAGTTTTGATAAATTTTTCAGTTTTCTTCCCGAAATTTTTCTTGAAAAAATAAAAAAATCTTCATTTTGTTGTATGCTTTTCCGTTGGGCTCATCAAATTGCAAATGTGTTCCAAATTTCAATAATTTCTGTCGAGTAGCTGCAGAGAAAATTTACTAAAATTGGCATCCTGTATCATTATGAAACTCGCGCATTCGCCAATTTGCTACGCGCTCCAAAATTTAATAAATCTTCGTAAAAATCTGATAATAGAAACTTTGCTTTGTAAGAATGCGAAGTTTTAAAACTGAACATCTTATATATCATGTAATGTATGTGTAACGAGCCACGAACATATACTGCTCCACAAGAGTTAGGGATATCGTATTCAATCGTTTTTAAAAGTATGTAATCTTCGAGAAAATCGCTGTAAAATCATTTAAAACTCAATAACAACTTGAATCGATCCAATAAAAATCAGTATGGGACATTTTGTCAATCTGGTCGCCTTTTTCTGAAGTTTGGTTTTCTGCTTATACTTCATGAATTTTCTTATTTTGAAATTGAGTCAGTTTATCAACGGCTCCGATTTAAAATGAGTTTTCTGAAAATGCCAAGACGTGAATTAACAAACGCTGAGGCTAATAGGGCTATCGGAATGCTACAGGGTTGTTGGTTGTTGTAGCGAAAAGGCTCCAAGTCAACCAAAGTGTGATATCTCGGGTTTGGAATAGGTTCAGGGAGACAGGGCGACGAAAAACAACACCTGCTCAGGATCGTTTCATCACCGTTTCGGCGAGAAGAAACCCTACATCTACGTGTAGAATGCTTCGGAATACTCTTCAAAATGCAGACGGGGTCCAAGCTTCCATCGAAGCCATCAGACGACGTTTGAGAGAGGTGAATCTAGGTTCTAGACGTCCATTAAGAGGAGTTCCATTAACATTGACCATAAGCGTCAAATACTGAAATGGACAGGGCAACATATCAATTGGAACGATCAATGGCGTATAGTGTCGTTTTCACTGATGAATCCAGATATTGACGATTTTCAGATTCTTAAAGAATAAGGGTATGGACAATCCCACGCATACCCCGTAATCGTCGCTATTTCCAAGAAGTCCATCCATTCCGAGGAGGTAGTGTTATGGTATGGGCTGGGATATATTTCAACGGGCGCACAGATCTACACATTTGTACAGGGAATATGACCGCCTCACACTATAGGGAGCATGTCATTGACAATGTTATTGACAATGTTATGGAACCATTGTGAGGTGGGACAATCAAAAGGGGGAAAATAAAAGTCTTATTCCTCACTCGGTTTGTGCTTCTATCCATTTAATTGTCACTGCAACTACATGTTTCGGCGCTTAATGCCATCATCAGGTTGCAAGTATTGATCACTGTAAGAGGTATAGTTCATATTATACATTTTAGTTCTTAAATTTTTGTTCATCTTACATTGTCAGAAGCTTACAAACCGAGTGAGGAATAAGACTTTTATTTTCCCCCTTCTGATTGACAATGTTATGCCAAATTTTCACGCTGCTATTGGTGAAACTTTTAAATTCCTAGACGCTGACGCTAGACAGCACCGTGCAGCCATAGTTGAGAATACGAGCGAGGAGCTTGGTATTAAGCCGGACTCCCACTACTCGTATATTTGGCAAGTACACAATTATTTGCGTACTTGGCAAGTAGATGAAGTTTCGAATTTGAATGACAAGATTGACAAGTATTGGCCGAGTGAACCACTCCCACTACATGCCAAATATAGGCAAGTGACAAATATTTGCCAAATACACGAGTAGTGGGAGTCCGGCTTTACACATTTACCAATACCTCCGCACTCACCAAATTTGAATTGCATAGAACATGCATGGGATATGCTCCAAAGAAGATTAGTTAATCACGAGGTTAATCATCAACCTACCCCAGAATCCTTAAATGATATGAGAGAGCTTCTGTCCCGTTTATGGAACCAAATCCCTCAAGAAATGTTAAACAACCTCGTGTGTAGTATGCAAAGAAGATGTCAAGCTGTTATTGATGCCCGTGGAGGCCATACATTGTATTGATAGTCTTAAAATGCTTGAATTCTCTGGGAATGAAATTTCGTTATTTTACTCGATCTTTCTTAACCACCCTGTATACGCTGCAGACTTACAGGCTTAAATTAATTTGCAATTTGAAATCATATCAATATGAATTTTCATCACAAAAATCTCATTTTAACTTTATTGTTTTGCAATTTAAGTCAATATCCCTAACTCATGTGGAACAGTTTATTTGTCTATAAAGAAGGATAACAAAAAGATTTTGGATGGAAAAGATTTCGGAAAAATAAATAAATTTTTACCACACTCGTTTTTGGCAAAACTAGTTCAACCGGTCTCTCACCTAGTACCTGCTTGTTTATCGAAACATTCTTTATACATGATGAGTCTTTGAATCGTCTTTTTTTTCAATTGTAGAGATATGTCAATTTTCGTCCCAAAATTTCACTCAAAACTCAAAATTCGTTGTTTTCTGATATGCTTCCGCAATTGGATACGCAACCTGCATATGTGTTCCAAATTTCAATTATTTCTGTCGAGTCACTCCAGAGAAAATTGACCGACATTGTCAAAGCGCATTATTATGATAACCTGCGCATTCGCCAATTTGTTACAAGCTCCAAAATTTTAATAATTCTTCGTAAAGATCTGACATTCGAATCTGTTGAACTTCGTTTCATAAAGTTGGGAAGTTTTCTGAACTTCAAATTACTTTCTAGCGAAGAGATGCACTTTTCATATTAACTGAACTGAATTTGGGGAATGTGCTGATATTATCTGAACTTTTCTTTCATATACGGTTGCAGTATTTTGTCGTATCCTTTTCCCAAATACGTATTCTCTTTCGTTGTTAGACAGTTCATATTTGTCATAGAATGATGATTACGGATAAACGAACGTATTTGTCGATATAGAAGGATAGCGAAAAATGTTTGATGGAAATTTTTTTTTTTTTTTTATTTAAATTATTGTGTCTCGGCAACTAGGCCATTGACACAGTACAATATTCTATTTTTACATTTGTTTGTATGGGAATTAAATTTCAGGGTGGAAATTGAAGAATTCTATTTAATTTATATCAATCGGGTAACTTCAATTGAGCCTTTTTTCTAGGTCAAGAAGGATTTTGGCGCAAACGTACTGACGAAGAAGATATCTTTTCGATTGTAAGAACAAGCTCTTAGACTTGTACCCCTTTTTCCAATTGTTGATTCTGCAAAAAAGAAAGAATTTTATTCCACGATAAAAACCTTCAACCTCATTCAGCTACCCAAACTTAGGGGTCTCATTTGCTGAAAATATCCCCTTTGGCCCGTTTGAGTCGGACAAACAGTTCAATCATTTCAGTCAAATGCTGTACCCTTATTTGGATAGCCGAAACATTTTCAGACGTTGAAAAATTAACCTTCGTCCTTAGAGCTCCGCCACACCCCGGTATTCCTCCTGGTCGTATACAGAAAAACAGACAGCTCGAAAGAGCCAACCTAATCCCCTTATCTGTACGAGGAGGATTTCTCGTAGGCAGCTGTCGGTGTTCGAGATTTATTCCTCTTAATTATTTGGCACACAGGAAGGATTCTTCGGCTCGAAATCGAGTTTGTCAATTAGCGACGAGATGTCGATTAGCGTTGGATTGGGCTATCGATCCTGAATTGGCTGGAAATGCTGTTGGTGTTGGGATTGTTGCATGTATCTGGTATTGACGCTTGGTGAGGATGTCGATAAGGTTTTTTCACTTTTTCTGGCCAGGAAATGGGAAACCTATGTCGCATAGTTGGTGCATCGCTTGTCGCTTGGAAAAGGCTTGGCGGGTAACTCCTTATGCTGAAGAAAGCTCTTCTTGCGTTTGCCACGCATCCTCATCGAGAAATATCTCTAATTCAGCGTCTTCGAAGTTTTTTGGCCTTCCTTCACGCGGACGGTGGTCAACATCGAAATCACCGTCTTTGAAGCGCAGAACTAATCAAGGCACGTTATTTCACTTAGAGCAGCATCTCCGTGAACTTTCTGGAGCTGTCTATGCGAAAATCAACACTTGCCGCAAATGACGATTATTTGGCACAAAATCAGACACATTCACATGACCAAAAATATATGCCGCCAAAACAAAATGACTAATGTGAAAACAGTATGTCATAGTTTGGTTCATGACGTTTTGGATATGTCAAAATCGACCTGCACTTACTGCTGGAGCTATCTATACACAAACAGCACCTAATATACTAACTGACAAAGAAACTGCAACACTCAGAATGAGGTGTTCGAATTTTAATTTTTTATTTTTTGGTAAAACATAGATAGTATAGCAAGGAGTATATTATTGAAATTTGGAGATAAAACGAAGGGCTTACAGTTTTTTAATAAATTCGTTAATAATGTGTTTGTCCACCGCGAGTATCTATACACTCACCAACACTTCTTGGAAATGATGCAATAAGATGGTCTATTTCTCCTTGAGAGATACTTTCCCAAGCTACCTGTACTTCATGTCTCAGAGCCCCCAAAGTCCGTGGGGGCTGGGGTAAATTTCCAAGCCTTTTACCCATGATGTCCCAAACATGCTCTATGGGCGAAAGATCGGGGGATCTGGGCGGCCATGGCAAAAGATTCACATGAGTCGCTTCAAAAAAATTTAATCTAACTCTGGCAACATGATGTCGAGCATTATCTTGCTGAAATATTGGATTCTCGAGCCGGTTAAGGTAAGGGAGAACATATGGCTCCACTATTTCTTGAAGGTAACGTAGCGCTGTCATGTTACCTGGAATAAAGACTTAAGGTGACCTTCTTGCATGTGCAATAGCACCCCATACCATAACGCCTACTGTCCGGTGTACATGACGCTCAACATCAAACTGAGGTTCACGCCTTTCTCCCCGACGTCGTCTAACCCTTTTTCGGCCATCATGTGCACCCAAGGAGATTCGAGATTCATCAGAAAAGACGACCTGATGCCATTCCACATTCCAATGTTATCGTTTTCTGCACTACTGTAATCGTTGCCGGCGATGCTCAACCGTCAGAGGTAACACAAAATAGGGGTCGATAATACTGCAGTCCAGAAGACCTTACTGGCGGTAAACCGTTTGGACAGTTACAGGATGGCCATGTTCTCCTAACCACTCATCAGCCAAAGATCGAGTTGTCGCAAATCGGTCTCTTATGGCCATAAGTCTTAGACGTCGATCTTGAACTTCATTTGTGCCCCTTCGACGTCCGGTGCCTACTCTTCTTCGATTTCGGGCATTATCAAACCACGCTTGACAACATCTCATAACCGTTGTTGGATTTCTGTTCGTACGGTTAGCGATTTTTCGAAATGACAACCCCGCCTCCCGTAGACCAATAATTCGACCTCTTTCAAATTCACTTAGCTGGCGATAAATTCCGCGTACACGTGCTCTAGGCTTTTTAACAACAACTTAACATCCACTTCGGATTTCCTCGAACATTAATTAATCATTTACTCCTTGCTTACTATATCCATGTTTTACCAGAAAAAAATTAAAATTTAAACAGCTCCTTCTGGGTGCTGCAGTTTCTTTGTAAGTTGGTATAATTTGAGCCTAGCTTTTAATCGAAAACTCCTTTATGGGGGAATCCTTCCATTCCTCGCCTTTCTTCAAATTCCATTCCTACTTTTGCCTCATGATTAAAATAGCGCACACTTCACAAATTTCACGGCGTCATTTTTTTACTTGCAGGCAATAACGGTTCCCTGAATGCCCATTCTCCCGACTACGGCTTTGGATCGTCAGCCTCAGGGGTGCGGGAGGCAGCCAACAATCTCGTTACGGCCCTACGGAACACGAAGGCGCCCCCCGCCCCAGATCCGCAGGTCATGAGGGCCTTGCTCGACTGGATTCAACAGGTAAGCCTTTTTTACGACGCAGATTTGCGTTGTCTGGTTCACGGATACAGAAGATCGTATGGGGGTATCGAGTGAATAGAAATGCAAGACAGGATTGATACTCCTGTACTGATAATGCTCTGTGAAATAATATTTTGTTTCTGGAGAGGTGTGCCTACTGTTTTTATCCTTGATGTGATGTTGTGAAAATAGTCTGAAGAATATGAAATGTATTATATTATATCATGTAGAGTGTAGATATTTGAATTAAATTTTTTGAGTATTTAAGTGACAATACATTTGAATACTGACCTGGCTATCCATGTCGAAAATCCAAGTGGTAGGAAATGATGGACGCTATCAAAGAATCAAAAAAATATTGAGTTTTTATCATGAAGTATGATGAATAAGGACTGAACGAGACTAAATTCGCTATCACAAAAACGCTTATATCTCTTGAACCACTGGACCGATTTCGAAAATCAAACTCATTTTCGAATAATCTTCTAATTCTTATGAAAACTGTTTTTAGGATAAAAAACCAAAACTATTTTCTACAAAATTCATGGATTTTTTCTGGAATTCTTCCCATCATGCTTCTCATAGTGTTCTCAGTCACTTTCTGGGATGCTGTCTTCCACTTTTGCTTGAATTCCGCTAATGTTTTCGTTGATTTCTTAGTCTTCTTCAATTCTCTTTTTACCAAGGCCAAATATCTTTCGATTGGCCTGAGTTCTGGCAATTTGGTGGATTGGCCTCTTTTGGGACAAAAACCATCTCATTAGCTTCGCACCATTCTTTGGTGGCCTTGCTGTAGTGGCATGAAGCTAAGTCTGGCCAAAAGATTGTTGATACATCGTGCTCATGTAAAAATGGTAAAAGCCGCTTCTTTAAGCATTCCTTGATGTATATCTTCGAGTCAACAGAGCCTTGGCCAACGAAAAATTTGCTCCTTTTCCCACAAGTGCAAATTGCTTGCCAAACCAGGAATTTTTTACGAAACTTTGCTTGTTTAATCACGCGAAATTGTTCGTCAACATTTCCACGAGAATCTGCAGTATAAAATTCCAGACCAGGAAGTTGCGAGAAATCAGCCAAGACATAGGTTTCGTCGTCCATCACGCAACAGGAGAATTTTTTCAAGAAATCTTTTTTTGATTTCTCTGCTTTTAATTTCGCTTCTTGATTCTTCACAGCGTTCCCGTCTGGCACTTTCTGCCCTTTGTATGTTCTAAGACCACAACACGACTTGATTTTCTGAATGGTGGACTCCGAACAACCCACTACTTGGGCCACTATGCGTCCTGAAAGGTTGGGATTTTTCTGAAAAAGGCTGATGGCTTTCTTCACTTTTTTTGGGCTATGAAACCCCTTTTTCCTCCCGGTTCCTTCCTTGCGGTTAATTCTAAGATCTTCGTTGAAGCGCTTAACAACTCTTGATACCGTTTCCGGAAGAACGCGAGCGTCTTTTGCGATTCTTTCGAAGCTCCATTTCTGATTATTTTGAAAAAGTTCCACTATAAATTCTCGTGTTTTCACTTCGTTTGACATTTTGCGACCGAGAATTGGAAAATCTATGAAGTAAATGTTCCACATGTTTCTGACGTTCATAACGAAGCTAACTATGATCAAATTTTGATTTTTTTCCCAATTGGTTTAGGAGATATAGGCGTTTTTGTGATAGCGAATTCCTTCTCGTTCAGTCCTCATACTCTGAAAGAGGTTTTTTTTTTCAAAATCGAGTGCGAGATTGATTAAATATTTTTCGAAATACAGGTAAGAAATTCGATAGACTGCCATCTTTTGTGAAACACCAATCAGAGAGCAACACTTCACGATATTCAAAACATCGTAACTTGTTTCTGAAGAGAATTGATCCATGCGAATCTTAAACTCTCCTTGATTTATTCGTTTGGAAACTTGAGGAATCTTCCTGAACCTACTTCAAACTTTAATGCCCCTAGAGTGAATCCAAACCCTACAAGCGTGCAATTAATTACTGCAAAAGAGAAAACTCACGAACAGTGAGTTGTTGGAATATACTCACTGACGAAGAAACTGCAACACCCTGAAGAAGCTGTTTAAATTTGATTTTTTTTTTGGTAACACATAGATAGTATAGTGAATGATTAAAATTTGGAGGAAAAAACTCTGGCAACATGAGGTCGAGCATTATCTTGCTGAAATATTGGATTCTCGAGCCGGTTAAGGTAAGGGAGAACATATTGCTCCACTATTTCTTGAAGGTAACGCAGCGCTGTCATGTCACCTCGAATAAAGACTAGAGATGACCTTGACCTCCTTGCATGTGCAATAGCACCCCATAGCGTACTCTCCGGTGTATACACACAACCAAACTTATATGGAATCACCCTGTTATTTGGAAAAAACGAATTTTAATTAAAAAAAAGTCGCTGAAAAGTGAAGAGCAGTTTTCCCAAAACAAGTTTATTACAAAAATAATATAAATTATTGAAAGATTATTTTTATAATAGATCAGAAAATTAAAAGTGTAAATTTCTCTAAAAATAATTTTTATGTAACTGAGAATTGAACAACAAATAAAACGATTTTAACAAATCAATAATCTTACCACCCCTGGCATTGATACAAGCTTGAATTCGACGAGGCATGCTTTCTATTAAGTTGTTAATTTCTTCTTCTGTAACATTTGCCCATTCCTCTAAAACCGCTTGTATAAGTTGCTCTGCGTTACCAGGATTATTTTGACGAGCTCTAATTTTTCTTTTGATCCTATCCCACAAGTGCTCGATAGGATTAAGGTCCGGTGAACAAGAAGGCCACTCTAAAACAGTCACACCTTCTGTTTCGAAAAACTTTTTTGCAACTCGGCTGGTATGTGGAGGTGCATTATCCTGCATAAATAGGAAATAATCTCCAAAAGCACCTCGCCAGAGCCTCACTACAGGTTGTAGCACTATATCAACATACCTAGGCCCTGTCAGAGATTGTCTAATGGGAATTAAAGCAGTTTTCTCACCAAACATAATTCCGCCCCAAAACATTACAGTACCTCCTTTGTATTTAGGGATCGGTCTTGCAGCTTGGAGCCTAGCTTGCCTCCCTCTACCTCTTAAAATGCGAACACGCCGGTCGTCTGATCGTAGGCCAATTCTGAATTCTGGTCTCATCCGAAAATAAGACATTTTTCCAATCTTCAATAGTCCAATTTTCATGCTCTAAACACCAATTAAAACGGTCAACTTTATTTTGCCTTGATAGTTCTGGAACTCTTAACGCTCTTCTCTTGAATAATTCCCGAGCGCGAAGTCTTTTTCTGATAGTTTCGACAGAAACACTAACACCTGTAGCTTGCAAAAATTGCCTTTGAAGCTCTGAATGAGATACTGCGGGATTTCTTCTTGCTGTTTGGGCTAAAAAGCGATCCTGCCTTTCTGTAGTTACTCTTCCACGACTTCCTCTCGGCCTATTCTTTAGGGTTCCTAACTCCAGAAACCTTGCATAGATTTTTGAAACAACCCCTTGTGTAACCCCCACCGTTCTTGCAATCTGTCTTTGTGACATACCTTGTTCTGCCATAGTAATAATTCTTCCTCTTTGGACTTCCGATAACCCCACATAAGGCATTTTTTTTAAAACTTCGCAAACAAAATATAAATTCACTGCGACGTTCGAACGAAATGGTAAAATCGACACTGCAAAGCCAAATCTTATCAAGTGCTTATGAACCTAACTGTTTTTTTGAGTAAACAGATGCACTTTTTATTTGCTTCTAACGAAAAAGATATCAAAATAATATTTCATCTTAATACTGGGTGATTCCATATAAGTTTGGTTGTGTGTATGACACTCAACATCAAACTGAGGTTCACGTCTTTCTCCCCGGCGTCGTCTAACCCTTCTTCGGCCATCATGTGAACTCAAGGAGAATCGAGATTCATCAGAAAAGACGACCTGATGCCATTCCACATTCCAATGTTGACGTTCTCTGCACCACTGTAATCGTTGCCGGCGATGCTCAACCGTCAGAGCTAACACAAGATCGATAAGGCCAAAAGAAACCTGGTAAACCGTTTGGACATTTACAGGATGGCCTTGTTCTCCTAACCACTCATCAGCCAAAGATCGAGTTGCCGCAAATCGGTCTCTAATGGTCATAAGTCTTAGATGTCCTGAACTTCATTTGTGCCCCTTCGACGTACGGTGCCTACTCTTCTTCGATTTTTGGCATTATCAAACCACGCTGGACAACAACTCATAACAGTTAGTAGTTGGATTTCTGTTCGTACGTTAAGCGATTTCTCGAAATGACAACTCCACCTCTCGTAGACCAATAATTCGACCTCATTCCAATTCACTCAGCTGGCGATAAATTCAGCGTACACACTACACATGCTCTAGGCATTTTAACAACTTCTAAACATCGACTTTGGATCTCCTTGAACAGGTGGTTTGTTGTAAAATTTAGAAAATTTGCAAAAAACGACTACAATTAAGTAACAAAAAATGTTTCCATGAAAACGCCTTCACGATTTTATTCCCAAATTTTAATCTTTCACTCCTTGTTATACTATCTAGGTATGTTGTACCAAAAAAAATTAAAATTTTTACAGCTCCTTCTGGGTGTTGCAGTTTCTTTGGCAGTTAGTATATCAACCTTGATATATTTTAGATGTATATCGATGCTGGAAAATGTTTTCTCTTGAAGAGAAATATGGACTCATTAAATAAATTCTTATCACCACGAAAATTGAAGAAGAATATAATAAACCCCAAAGTAAATACTGAAACAATGGTGCTTACGGTTTATGCTGGCTTGAGAGATATATGTATCTGCTTGTTTGATGGTCTCTTGTATGCGTTGTACTAATGAGAGTACCTATTTTTTCTCACAAATCGAATTGCCTCAAAGAAATAAGCAGATTTCTCAATTGTTAAATAGTTTCCTGACAACGTGCTTATCAAAACTTTTTCACTGAAAACGGTAGCAGAAGAACTGCTCTTTTTTACAAAATGCTGAACTACAAGGTAAGACTGGGTAAAACTCGGGCTATGCGCACTGGATGTGCCTTTTTCCTTTATGGCGTTCTGCGTTATCTGGTATCTACGAATATTGTTTCACAAATCGATCATAATATGTGTCTGCGATATTCGCAATGGTCGGTCCATTTTCAGTATCGTTCGTAACACTGGAAGCTGCGGCAGTTATGGATATAATTTATTGACATGATTCTTCATGAATTTTGAATCTCCAATCTTATACAATCCGGTGTTTCATATTGACGCCTATCAGTTTTGCCGGTTGAACAATAGGGAAATGTTGAATATCTTGGATGAGAAATGAGTTCCATTTGTGGGAGAGAAATGGAACTCGTTTCTTGTAAGACGGATGAACTTCAATCCATTATTGCTTTTTCAGGTTGTTCAATGGGAATGAAGCGCCTGTGTCTCGAATATCCTGAAATAACGAAACGTCAAGTGAGACGGAAGAAATAGATTACACTTCAGATACCTAATACATCATTGTGAATATTGACGAATTAGTCGGACTAACCAAAATTACAGTTTGTTTCTTCAAAAGTTATACTGTATAGTGTATACCGACTTTAATTCCTGAATATACATTACTTCAAAATAATAAGATCTGTCGGAATCTGCAGAAATCTACAGTGTTCCATTTAAGGTCGTCGTTCAGAGCGCGTAGGAAAGCTCATCCGATAGAGGCGCCACCGTGCATTTTATGGAATATCTCCATAGAACTTACATTATCACTATAAGTTCTATGAATATCTCTCTAATTATGAATGAAATGTACAATGGGGCTCTCTATCCGAAAATCGCTGAACTATGAAATTAGTGAATATGTGGGTAAAGCAGGAACTTTTTCCCGCTAAAATTTGAATTTGGCCATTCTCTGCCAATTCCGTATTTCAAGTTGTTTTTCTGAATGAAATTATCTGTAGATTCGCTTTTATTCGGAAGTTTTCATGGGTCTTTCGTTTGAAATAAATAGAAGCATGAGTTGGCTAATTTTCTTCTATTTTTGAAAGAAAAAAATGAACTGTTGAAATGCAATTAATCTCAATTATCTCATTGAGAACTCCAATCCTTTCTGAGTTTACCCACAAAATTTCAGTTCTCAAAGTGAAACCATTTTCAAATGCAACTTGAAATAAAAACACTACACACCTACTACACCTTAAACAAGTAAATTTTGGTGAGTTATGAAATGACTAATGAAAATTGGTCGCTGGCTCTTCCTCTTTTACCTTCCCTGCCAAAATGAGTGCCAGTGTATAAATTTGAAAATACAAACCAGGACAAAATGGCGAAGTCGTCGGTAGTATTTGATGATGAGCACACTTTCTCTCTCTTTTTTGATGTTATTTCTGTCTCAGTCAAAGCGAATAAAAGTTCATTGATCTAGAAATGTTATCTGGGAAGAGAAATCAAACACTGTGTACAAAATGACGAAGGCGTCGGTATTATTGTTTTGTTAATGATTTGATCACACTTTCTCTGCTTTCTTTCTGTTATTACGTTCCCAGCCAAAACAAATAAAATTCGCCCACCAAGCCTTGGTCTTTCCAACACGAAACCTGTCTCCCTGAACCTATTCCAAAGTCGAGATATCACACTTTGGCTGACTTGGAGCCTTTCCGCTACAACAACCTGAGTTAGGCCACCCTGTAGCATTCCGATAGCCCTATTAGCCTCAGCTTTCGTTAATTTACGTCTTGACATTTTCAGAAAGCTCGTTTGAAATCGAAGCCGTTGATAAACTGACTTCATTTCAAAATAAGAACATTCATGAAGCATATGCAAAGAACCAAACTTCAGAAAAAAGGCGACCAGATTGACGAAATGTCTCATACTGATTTTTATTGGATCGATTCAAGTTGTTATTGAGTTTTAAATGATTTTTCAGCGATTCTCTCGAAGATTACATACTTTTAAAAACGATTGAATACGATATCCCTAACTCTTGTGGAGCAGTTTATTTTCTGGAACCGCCATGAAGTCTTTTACTCCAGTTACCATATCATTCAATGGTCCCCACCCTGTATATAATATTTCCCACCAAGTGCATAGGCATTTCGCTGGAACACCGAGTATTCCGGGCATTGATTCCGTCTGCCAGCAGGGGACAAATGAAGAAATCAATGGCGGTATCGGAAACCGGTAAGGGTTTTCCCTGGTGGCACAAAGAATCAGTACAAGTTTATGAGTGCGGTGAGGACTGTACTTGTCAACAGGGCTCTCTACTACCTTTCGCCTTTTCTCCGCTTCCGTCTCTCTTTTTTCTGCGGTCGACAGGCATACGCCATGCCGGCAGAGGGTTCGTGAAGACGTGATGAAGGAACACGGGTTTCATTTTGCATACTATTGGGGTTGGAAACAGGAAATGAAAGTTCGTTGACGCGAAGCTGAGGAAAAATCCGTAGAATGCAACGGGTACCAGACGATATTTTCTTTATTTAATTCAAGTTTTTTGAAAAACTGTCGAAATTGAATGAAAAATTCAGATTATACATCCTAGTGACTTTTGTATTGTATCTTGGCAGTTGGTGTGACTGTTACGAAAATTGACAGATCGTATGTTTCGAACTTTAAAATCGTTTATAATTACGCATTGAATTTGCGAATTAAGTTTGAAGAAATCGATTCAACACCTCCAGAGTTGAGAAAAATTGGGAATAATGTTGCGAATAAACTAATACCTCAAAAATCCTAATCGATGTATGAAAAAGAATACGGAAAACTTGCGTGAAGAGGTCTGAAGAGAATTCGGTAATTGAATTTCAGGTAATATTTTGTTAGCGAATTTTGAATAACGTATTTATGAATTAGGATATTATGGTGAACTTATTCAATGTAACGCAGTATGGCTCAGAAATTGACGAATAAAACATTTCCAACGAGTATTGATTCAGAAAATAGAAGAAAACTAGCTATAGAACTACGTTTAACCTCACCTTCCGAACGGAAACTTTGGTTTTTTTTTTGCAAAAACTGAGAATATTGCCGACTTATCATTTTCGTAATCGGGTACCCAAACTTAGTCAGTACCCCGCACTTTTCTTATGGCAAATGGCGTTCCGTCAAATGTTCTAATTTTTTGGTAGAATGTGTAAAAAAATCAATACGGCTGAGAGTTCTCATCCTCTTCCTATGACCAGATTTTTTGCAGGAATAAGAATAGAATAACATGAAGAAATAATTTTTATATTACATAAAAAAAATCTGGTCATAGGAAGTGGATAAAAACTCTCAGTCGTATTGATGTTTTTATATCAAGTACAGTGGTAAAAGAAAACTCCCACCCCAACGGAGTTAATCTTGAAATAGAGGGTGATGAAAAAAAAAGGTGGTTTTTGGGTATTTTTGTGAGGTTCACAGTTTATTTCATGACTGAATCACCCTGTATTCTTCGAAGTCGATGATGATATGTTCTGAAAAAATCAAACAAACACCTCAAATCAACCCAAAAATACAGGTTGTCCTCTTAACTTTCATTGTGAATAGTTTCTATAATAAAGGATCACCCAGTATGAATTCTGGGTATTTCAGGATTTTTCGATGCAACAACATATAGAGTGTAATAGTTCATTTTGCGAACGTTTTCGCTCTGAAACTGACATATTTTATAAATCGGGCATGCATTCAATTATGGATAACCCTGTATTCGTAACGGTTTTGGGTCATATTCCTCTATATGATTGCTCTCTGGGGATGGAATGAAATGTTTCTTGAGAAAAAGTTCATTCGATTCTGTTTCGAGATACGCGCGTAGTAAAAGTGGGTAATTCTCAACTGCAACGCCCTGTATCTCAAAAACTAGTCATAGGATTGAGTTGGGGCCATGAACACTTTTGATCAGTAGGTCGAGTACTACATTATAACAAAAAATTAGAACATTTGACGGAACGCCATTTGCCATAAGGAAAATTCGGGGTCTTGTTCACTTTTCCAACAAGATTCTTTTAGTTCTAAATAATTACCATGAAATTAGATAGGATCGGAAGCCAGTGCTGACAACAACAAAACGAAAAATTTAACTCAAAACAATGCTGTAATGAGTTCATCACAGTGGGTAATGTTTTAAGTTCTACTCATTACGATACTGAAAGAGAGAAAAGCTTATTAATCCAGAAATACAAACTAGGACAACTGTGTACAACTTGGCGAATGCGTCGGTATCATTTGAAGCCCTATCGATGAACTAGTTTCATTGGTATCGTCTGTTCCTAGAGAACTAAATGAGCGATGGTTTCGCATTTTTTAGCTTCAATTGGCATTTGATCATCGTGAAATGCTTCATGAAGTATTGCTTCAATATCTTCGTTAAGCCTGGTGTGAGAAGACCAGAATATTTCGGAAAGCTTAGCGAAATCAATAGGAGGCGTATACTGTACTTGCATTGTCGTTCATAAAGACAAATTGGGCTCCAAGTTGGTTACTATAATTGTTGGTTCAATAATGTTTGGACGTTTAAGTGCCTCTTTCGTTGTGCCTGCTATATGGATAAGTGGAGACTGCCCTTCTTGCCGCAGAACAACAATTATATTGCTGCTGAATGTTCGCATTCAGCTTTATCTGAATAACTCGCAAACACAAACGTTTCGAGAGTACTCAACAGCATGCATATAACCGCATTGTTTGCTATATCGAAATATTCGAAACTCAAACATAGCATCTTGTTACCTAAAAATTGAATTTATTTAAAATCCAATGTTATTTTCCTTTCTGATTTGTTTACAGAAACCTCATCAATCCCTCCACGTTCCAATCTTCGGCTACACGCCATCATCGCATCGACACCTCCAGAAACGAATTCCAAACCGGAAAGGAACCCCGCTTTCACTAAATGAAAACTCATAAAGTTCTACGCTCAATCTCGTCAAGAAACGGGAATAAAATGTTCGCGAGTTTATTCGTTTCAGATCCGATAAATTTGATGCAATTTTCTCTGGCGATATTCGAGGAACCCCAAGGAAATACAAGTTCAAACACGTTCCCCCTTCGCTGAACCGAACGTACCAAACTAGCGACCTGTTGGACATCGTGAAGGGAAAACTTTGATGAAAGATTTTGCTATGTTTGCCTTTGATATTGAGTCGGAAAATAAACTGCTCCACATGAGTTAGGGATATTGACTTAAATTGCAAAAAAATTTAGTTGAAATAAGATTTCTGTGATGAAAATTCACGATTTCAAGTTGCAAATTAATTTTAGCCTTTAGGTCTGCAGCGTATACAGGGTGGTCAAGAAAAATCGTGTAAAATATGAAATTTTATTCCCAGAGAATTCAAGCATTTTAAGACTATAAATACAATGTATGGCCTCCACGGGCATCAATAACAGCTCAACATCGTCGTTGCATACTACACACGAGGTTGTTGAACATTTTTCGAGGAATTTGGTTTCATAAACGGGGCAAAAGCTCTCTCAGATCATTTAAGGTTTCTGGGGTAGGTTAATGATTATCTGATCTTCTTTGGAGCATATCCCATACATGTTCTATGCAATTCAAATCTGGTTAGTGCGGAGGTATTGGTAAATGTGAAATACCTGATTGAATTATCTGGGAATAAAATTTCGTTATTCTACTCGATTTTTCTTAACCAAACTGTATACGCTGCATACCTACAGGCTAAAATCAATTTGCAACTTGAAATCATAAATAAGAAATTTCATCACAAAAATCTTATTTTAACTATATTTTATTGCAATTTAAGTCAGTATCCCTAACTCATGTGGAGCAGTTTATGTTTCATTTTCAGTATAAGACCCTCAGTTTTCAAGATATTCAACATTTTCGAAAATTCAAAAAAATTACAACTCCAAATGAAGGACGTTTTTCAATCTGTTTTTGAATTCACATTGGATGATACCATCATACAGGTACATTCCTTCTTGAACTATCCCAAAGGGACTGAATGCAAATGAACTGGCAGATGTCCATTCACCATTTTCAATATTGAATTATTTGATAATAGGATGGATAATTTTAATTAAATGTGCTACTCACCTCACAAATGTGTTACTTTTTGGATATTTGTAAATTTCACTCATATGGTTAATAGGACATTATTAATTTGTTCTCTATAATATAATCATAGTTGGAAAAAATATTGGGTACCGTTGAAATGGAGAAGTTTTTGATTCAACTCTTTTGGAAATTTGGCAAGGTTTCATGAATTGTCTGTAGAATTTTCTCGTAGATATCGAAGTGAAAAACGTGAAGCATTTCCTGACAATTTCATCCTATTCCTCCTAATGTTGAAGAGCAAGTAGATGTCCTGATCATCGCAAATGAACAATATTTATCTGAGAGCTCAAATAATGCTGGAGAGCTTCAAAATATCATCAAAGATACATAAAAATTCAATGGGATCCAGAAATGTGATAACCATTTCAAATGAATCAAATTTTGGAAGAGGTAAAAGTTGATAAAGAATAGCCCTACATAGAAATATCTAAAACACTCTTCAGCACATTTTATTCAATATTAGGTAATATACATCAAAAATTCAATCAAATTAGAAACTACAAAGTACACTAAAACACTTCAATGAAACTAAAAATATTATTTATAACGATTACCTACCATTGCAAGAAGAATGAACTTTGGTACCGCAAGCGAAAGCGTATACTGCATTGATTTCTTCTTGGCATAATCGATAAGGACCAAGGTGTATGGCTACAATCTGATGAGCCGCGTAGACAGGGAGTGACAACTGTTGGAACTGAAGTGCAGTTGAACATCCCGTGACTGAAAAAATATGAAAATCAACCATGGTCCGCCAGAATCCCAGATTTAAATAGTTTGTATCTCCAATTTAGGAACACCCTGTATATATACTCACCGAATGTTGCATGAAGCAATGGGGTTGTTTGATTCGTAGCATGTATGACCATAAAACACCCACCAGGTACTGGAATGGAACGAAAATAATGTGGATAACTGCATTGATGTGTGATGAAATCAGTTAAATTCTATTTCATGCTCAATATGAGTTATGTTGCTCTGGTGGTGGCCACATAAGGCCGAGAGGATATTGAGTACCTACACTACACACAACCAAACTTATATGGCATCACCCTGTTATTTGGAAAAAACGAATTTTAATTAAAAAAAAGTCGCTGAAAAGTGACGAGCAGTTTTCCCAAAACAAGTTTATTACAAAAATAATATAAATTATTAAAAGATTATTTTTATAATAGAACAGAAAATTAAAAGTGTAAATTTCTCTAAAAATAATTTTCATGTAACCGAGAATTGAACAACAAATAAAACGATTTTAACAAATCAATAATCAGTATCACCACCCCTGGCATTGATACAAGCTTGAATTCGACGAGGCATGCTTTCTATTAAGTTGTTCATTTCTTCTTCTGTAACATTTGCCCATTCCTCTAAAGCCGCTTGTATAAGTTGCTCTGCGTTACCAGGATTATTTTGACGAGCTCTAATTTTTCTTTTGATCCTATCCCACAAGTGCTCGATAGGATTAAGGTCCGGTTAACAAGAAGGCCACTCTAGTTTTAGAGTGTGACTGTTTAGTCACACCTTCTGTTTCGAAAAAATTTTTTGCAACTCTGCTGGTATGTGGAGGTGCATTATCCTGCGTAAATAGGAAATAATCTCCAAAAGCACCTCGCCAGAGCCTCACTACAGGTTGTAGCACTAGATCAACATACGTAGGCTCTGTCAGAGATTGTTTAATGGGAATTAAAGGAGTTTTCTCACCAAACATAATTCCGCCCCAAAACATTACAGTACCTCCTTTGTATTTGGGGATCGGTCTTGCAGCTTGGAGCCTAGCTTGCCTCCCTCTACCTCTTAAAATGCGAACACGCCGGTCGTCTGATCGTAGGCCAATTCTGGTCTCATCCGAAAATAAGACATTTTTCCAATCTTCAATAGTCCAATTTTCATGCTCTAAACACCAATTAAAACGGTCAACTTCATTTTGCCTTGAGAGTTCTGGAACTCTTAACGCTCTTCTCTTGAATAATTCCCGAGCGCGAAGTCTTTTTCTGATAGTTTCGACAGAAACACTAACACCTGTAGCTTGCAAAAATTGCCTTTGAAGCTCTGAATGAGATACTGCGGGATTTCTTCTTGCTGTTTGGGGTAAAAAGCGATCCTGCCTTTCTGTAGTTACTCTTCCACGACTTCTTCTCGGCCTATTTTTTAGGGTTCCTAACTCCAGAAACCTTGCATAGGTTTTTGAAACAACCCCTTGTGTAACCCCCACCGTTCTTGCAATCTGTCTTTGTGACATACCTTGTTCTGCCATAGTAATAATTCTTCCTCTCTGGACTTCCGATAACCCCACAAAAGGCATTTTTTTTAAACTTCGCAAAAAAACAAAATATAAATTCACTGCGACGTTCGAACGAAATGGTAAAATCGACACTGCAGAGCCAAATCTTATCAAGTGCTTATGAACCTAACTGTTTTTGTGAGTAAACACATGCACTTTTTATTTGCTTCTAACGAAAAAGATATCAAAATAATATTTCATCTTATACTGGGTGATTCAATATAAGTTTGGTTGTGTGTATTTTAAACTAAATTTTCGTTCAGTTGGGTGTGTTGTGTGTCTATGCCAATAAACCTCAAACTAGAGGAACTTCGAAATTAAAAAATGGAACTCAGCATGAATGAAATTACACCTTCTTTAGAGTCAAGTCAACGAAAATTGAGTTCATTGAATCCGATCGTGCGAACAAAACTGAGGAGGACTCAGAGCCTCAAACAACCTCGCCCCCAAAAAGATATATCTTCAAATATTCCTATTCATGATCAATAACTAATTCTCTCACTCCACTAAAATCTTACCTCGAAAGAACGGAATACTGCCGCTGGGCTCGACAATGTCACACAGAGTCCTAGTAGAGCTCAGATTCCTGAAGGGTAACGGATGACCACCGACCACAATGTTCCTGCCATCAAAACTTATGTGCGAAGTAGGAATAGACCGACCTGCAGACGTATGCTGTCTGCCACCGTGCACACTTGGAATGTTCGACTGCAGAATGTCCCCTACACGGGGTGGGGCACCTCTTCGATTCCTCTTCGGAGCTGGTAGCGGAATTGGGGGAACGAGCAGAGAAGGCTTGGGGTCGACGGCATGTTTGGGATGTGAGGAGATGGGGGCAACGCCAAGCGGATGTTCTTCGTTGGAGATATTGGAATGAATCCTATTTTGGGATGATCCGAAGGCGTTTACGATCTGTTTGATGTCCTTTTCCATTCTTGCTAGGGAGACTATGATGTTGCTGTTGTCCTCGTTTCCTGTCGCATTATCTGGGGAAGGAGCTGATCGAAAGGAATGAGGAATGAATACAGGAATATAAAGAGTGTATATAAATAGTTGATGAAAAATTCAGGGGGTTATTCCTTGTCAAAATCATTTAACATATATACTTATTGACAAAGAAACTGTAACACCCATAAGGAGCTGTTTAAATTTCAAGTTTTCTCGGTTAAACATACTTGTAGAAAGTATAGCAATGAGTAAATGATTAAAATTTGGGGAAAAAAACGAAAGGCTACAATTTTCTTCACAAATTTGTTAATAATGTGAATGTCCACCGCAGTTATCTGTACGCTCCCCAACTCGTTGTGGCATTGATGTAATAAAAAAAATTAACGCACATTCTGAAAATCTCAATTTTGATGAAAGTTACTCTACATTGACTTTATAACTTATTTTTTATGTTCTCTCGGGAAGGTTTTGAACGAAACAAGACACATTAAATGGAAGAAAAATTCAGGATTTCACCGAATCTTATGTGAAAGAAGAGAAATGAACAGTTTTCAAAATACTGAAATGCTGATAAATGATTTAATACTTGGTATTTCCACCCCTTGTGTTAATTACAGCTCGGCAACGACGGTTCATACTCTAAATGAGTAATCTTAAAATGTTCTGATCTAATCCTTCCCAGATTTCTCCGAGTTTGATTCCTAAGTCATTAAGAGTAGCTGGATGATTTTCTGAACTTCTCAGCCTTCTATTGAGGTTGTCCCAAACCTGCTCAATCGGATTGAGATCTAGACTTCTTGCTGGCCATTCCATTCGAGAGACTTCAACCTCTTCAAGGTACTCCTGAACGATGCGTGCACGATGGGGTCTGGCATTATCGTCCATAAAAATGAAATTTTCACCAATGTATGGGGCAAATGGCACTACTTGCTCTTCAAGAATGTTCCTTATATACTTATCAGCATTCATAGCTCCATTATCAACGACCACTAGGTCTGTGCGAGCAGTCAAAGATATTCCACCCCATACCATAATCGATCCTCCCCCGAAACCAGTAGTATTCAGGAAATTGCACTGAGCATATCTTTCATGTGGACGTATGTATACAAGGGTACGTCGATCACAATGGTAGAGGCAGAATCTAGACTCATCTGTGAAGAGAACTCTTTCCGAATGGATATGCTCTCTCGCAAAATCCAAACGCGCCCTTCGATGGGCTGGGGTAAGAGCTGGGCCTCTTGCCGCGACACGAGGCCTTAAATCATATTCTCTGAGGCGATTTCTTATTGTCTGAGTGCTAATTTGCACCTCATGAGTTCGCTCAAGCTGATTTTGAAGGAGGCGAGCGGTTGCAAACCGTTGTCTCAACGAAGAAACTCTCAAGTAACGTTCTTGAATGGCAGTTGTTACCCGTGGTCTACCCTGTCCTGGTCTTCGGACAATCATACCTATCCCTGAATCGCTGGACACACTTGTATGGGAAACTCCAAACCTTTCTGCAATTCTTGAGTATGTCCACCCTTCTTCTCGCAAAACTACCGCTTGGGCACATTCCTCTTGGGTCAAATTGCGTGTTTCGCGTTGCATAGCGATCGAGTGTAGAAAATCAAACGAAAGAAAAACTATTGATCACTAGAATTGATCGAGAACAACTGATTTTAGAATGGAGCCAATACATTCAAAATCTGATGATATCGTCTTTTTTTATTCCTGCTGGGAGAAAACATCCGAATTGAAGAAAAACGTTGAAAGTGGATAACATATGCATGCATAATTCTGATAAAAATAATTATCATTGAGAACACCTTCAGTTGTAGAATAAATTTGAGATTTCCATAATGTGCGTTGATTTTTTTGCGCAGTGTGAATATGGAATAAGTTCCAAGATCTTCCAAAACTATGGTACTCACCCGTCTCCTGATTCGAAGATGGCCTCCCGTCAAACACAACTTCAACAACCATCTTCTCCTGATCATCATCAGAATCAAAATCGTCGGAATCATTGGTATCGGATCCGAAGATCAAGTTGAAATCCGGAAGGCTCTCAGGAGAACTCTTCTTCTCGATTATAAGTTCTATCTTTTGGTACGCAAATGGCGGTTTTGATCCATTCGAACCTCTCAAAGAAGGATGCACTTGGTGCGATGAAGAACCAATATCCGGTGTCTTATCGGACAGATTGAAGTACGACAAGGATGAGGTAGGTTTGGAGTTGTCTTTTTGTGTCTGCTTTGTTCGGTTGTATTCCATGGTTCTCAATTCTTCGAATGTTGGAAATGCTGCATCGTGTCCGTGTAATATGAGGAGTCTCGAGATGGCCAACGGGCTTCCTTTGTAGGTGGTTTCTTTCAGCATTCCCCCAATTCTAACCTTCCTCGACTTGCATCGATAAGTCACTTTCCTGGATGACATAAACTTGGCAATGTATTCTCGTCTTCTCTTGCATGACACCTTGAAGATCTTGAAGTTTTCACCATGACGAACATGTCGCTCTTGAATGACCACTACAGACGGCAATCTTTGAGTACTAGGCTTCATATCGACAATTCGATATTAACAGGTGAACTGGGGCTCCTTCATCCAGGCCCGAACTTATAAGCTGCGTTCGAAGCTTCTTATTATTGTAACGAAGTAGCACCAGCGATAAGGTTGAATAGAATTGACTCATTCAAAAATTGATATCGAAGTTAATTCGAAAATACTCCTATTGAAGACGGCTCTTCGCTGAATTCTGGACAATGGGTGTTTATGGTATTGTATTACGTTTTATTGTCGTATTTGAAAACTGATTTCATACGAAATGAAAACTGGGTATGTTATCGGTTTTATTCGAGTGATCAGAATCTTGTAGACATAATAGGGGCCAGATACTATTGGTGCAACAGAGATAGCTTTCATAATCATACAATGATCACATGAAAATGGGCGCTTTCTGCCAAGTTCATATCTGCCATAACTCTTGGTGCAACCTGAACTACAACTTTTCTATCCTAATAAGGACTGAACGAGAATAAATTCGCTATCACAAAAACGCCTAATATCTCTTGAACCAATTGAGAAAAAATCAAAATTTGATCATAGTTAGCTTTGTTATGAACGTTAGAAACATGTGGAACATTTACTCCATAGATTTTCCAATTCTTTGTCGCAAAATGTCAAGCGGAGTGAAAACACGAGAATTTATAGTGAAACTTTTTCAAAATAATCAAAAATGGAGCTTCGAAAGAATCGCAAAAGAGGCTCGCGTTCGTCCGGAAACGGTAAGAGTTGTTAAGCGCTTCAATGAAGATCTTACAATAAACCGCAAGGAAGGAACCGGGAGGAAAAAGGGGTTTCATAGCCCAAAAAAAGTGAAGAAAGCCATTAGCCTTTTTCAGAAGAATCCTAACCTTTCAGGACGGAAAGTGGCCCAAATAGTGGGTTGTTGGCAGTCAACCGTTCAGAAAATCAAGTCGAGTTGTGGGCTTAGAACATACAAAGCGCAGAAAGTGCCAGACAGAAACGCTGTGAAGAATCAAGAAGCGAAATCAAGAGCTAAGAAATTAAAAAAAGATTTCTTGAAACATTTTTCCTGTTGCGTGATGGACGACGAAACCTATGTCTTGGCTGATTTCTTGTAACTTCCTGGTCAGGAATTTTATACTGCAGATTCTCGTGGAAATGTTGATGAACAATTTCGCGTGAAGAAACAAGCAAAGTTTCCTAAAAAATTCCTGGTTTGGCAAGCAATTTGCACTTGTGGGAAAAGGAGCAAATTTTTCGTTGGCCAAGGCTCTGTTGACTCGAAGATATACATCGAGGAATGCTTGAAGAAGCGACTTTTACCATTTTTACGTGAGCACGATGTGTCAACAATCTTTTGGCCAGATTTAGCTTCATGCCACTACAGCAAGGCCACCAAGGAATGGTACGAAGCTAATGAGGTGGTTTTTGTCTCCAAAGAGGCCGATCCACCAAATTGCCCAGAACTCAGGCCAATCGAAAGATATTGGGCCCTGGTAGAAAGAGAATTGAAGAAGACTAAGAAATCAACGAGAACATTAGCGGAATTCAAGCAAAAGTGGAAGGCAGCATCCCAGAAAGTGACTGAAAACACTAAAAGAAGCATGATGGGAAGAATTCCAGAAAAAATTCATGAATTTTGTAAAAGATAGTTTTGGTTTTTTTATTGTAAAAACAGTTTGCATTAGAATTAGAAAATGATTCGAAAATGAGTTTAATTTTCTAAATCGGTCCAGTGGTTCAAAAGATATAAGCGTTTTTGTGATAGCGAATTTATTCTCTTAGCTTATTCTGTGGATGACCCTCATCTCAATCGAAACAGAATTTTAGACATGCCAGATTACGCGGGATGGTCACAATTAATGGAACGTAGAATGAGTCCGATGTTCTTCAGTAGAAAAGCCTGAAAACCTACACACTCCGATTTGCGTTAACGTCCAAATGGAACAAACTTGTTTCAGTAAATCACTTTCCGTGGAAAACCGAGACGTTAACATCAACGTGAGAAACTTTCCATCGGCATCACGGAACAGGATAACCTAACCCGCAGTTGTTAAAAAGAGTGGAAAACCTTGCAACGCTCAAACCGCCCGCAGGAATGAGCGCAAAACATTCGATCCGCCTCGAATTTTCGGGATTATGTGGAATTTCAATCGATCGCCCCGAATATTTTGCATTCTCTTGCCCGAATATGAAGTTCCAATAACGTGCTTTCGACGATCAGATGTCGGATGAAAAATGTTCGAATGGAAATCAGGCAAAGCGGACCCAAGCTATCGAAAATTCATCGATCCACATAGTACACTGAATAATCGATCCCAGGAACCCAGACCTACGAGGATGTATAGATATCTAGTTAGCCTAGACCAGTTCCTTGCATAAACAAAATATTGCGATACCATATCAACGAACAATAACTTATTAAAAGTGTCAGTGTAGAGTTCGACGTCAAAAAAGTTAACCAGAGTTACGCAATTAATTAAAAAAAGATGTCCACGGCAATTGTAAAAATCGAAAAATTGGAGTATCGAGCCATCATCAACTACCTGTATTTAAAAGGGTTAAGAGGTAAGCAGATTTACGAAGATATGCTTAATACCCTTGGTGATCAATGTCCTCCGTATGCGACCGTGAAAAATTGGACTGCAAGCTTCAAAAGAGGTAAATTTTCCACTGAAGATGATGACCGATCGGGAAGGCCAGTTTCTGTGTCAGTCCCCGAAAATATCGATGCAGTTCATGACATGATTTTATCAGACCCTCGAATTGGGCTAAAACGGATATCCGAAGCACTGAAGATTTCATACGAAACGCGTTCATTATACAGGGTCTTTCACGAGGAACCTCACCCATATTTATACGGGAAACTACTGAACGTATTTTCATGAAATTCAGCACTTATAAGTATTTCACGATGCTGATGAAATCTAAAATATTTTCAAGGCATGAGCACCTCCGGTTTTTCCGGAAATGACGTCAACTTCCGTTTTTCAAATTAGAACACCATTTTTTTATTGCAGAAATAGATTCCTTAGAAAATTTCAAGTTATTTTGATGTAACATTTTTCAGTTTTGGTTGGAAAATTCTCTCTGAGCGGGAAAATTCGAAAAAAAAAATCGAAAATAGAGCTCCGCTGAAACAAGAATAACTTCGAGGTTTTTGGATGGAAAATGTTCATTTTTGGGATTTTTCAAGATGTAAGATTGATGTATCCACTTTGAAAATCGAAATCGCGATTCATGATACAGGGGGTGGAAAAATCGCTTTCAAAGTAAGGGATGACAAAATCGTGAAAAATCAATTTTTTCAAATTAGAACCCCATTTTTTTTATGGCAGATATTGAATCTACGTGTATGCATCACACCCTTGCCCTAAAATGGATATTTTCTGAGTTAATATCCACTTTAGGGCAAGGGTGTGATGCATACACTCACATTATTTTTCAACGTAGATTCAATATCTGCCATAAAAAAAATGGGGTTCTAATTTGAAAAAATTGATTTTTCACGATTTTTTCATCCCTAACTTTGAAAAAACGATTTTCAAAGTGGATACATCAATCTTACATCTTGAAAAATCCCAAAAATGAACATTTTCCATCCAAAAACCTCGAAGTTATTCTTGTTTCAGCGGAGCTCTATTTTCGATTTTTTTTTCGAATTTTCCCGCTCAGAGAGAATTTTCAAACCAAAACTGAAAAATGTTACATCAAAATAACTTGAAATTTTCTAAGGAATCTATTTCTGCAATAAAAAAATGCTGTTCTAATTTGAAAAACGGAAGTTGACGTCATTTCCGGAAAAACCGGAGGTGCTCATGCCTTGAAAATATTTTAGATTTCATCAGCATCGTGAAATACTTATAAGTGGTGAATTTCATGAAAATACGTTCAGTAGTTTCCCGTATAAATATGGGTGAGGTTCCTCGTGAAAGACCCTGTATAGTTCACGTCAATTTGGACATGAGAAAAATTTCTGCGAAATGGATCCCCATATGTTTGAATGTTGACCAAAAGCGTGCAAGGGTAGAAGCATCGGGTTCGATTTGTGCTCGATTTGAAAACGATATAGACTTCATAAACCGAATTGTTACTATGGATGAGACTTGGGTACATTTCTACGATCCAGAAACAAAACAACAATCGATGGAATGGCGACACTGTGATTCTCCAAGACCTAAGAAGTTTCGTGTCCAAAAATCTGCTTGAAAAGTTCTTGCTTCAGTTTTTCAGGATTGCCATGGAGTAATCATGATTGATTTTTTGGATAAGGGTAGAACAATAACTGGAGATTACTATTCGACATTACTGACCACTCTACAGGAAAAAATTAAAGAGAAAAGATGCGGAAAGCTATCTAAAGGTGTTTTGTTTTTACAGGACAACGACCCAGTACACAAATCCATGTTGCCATGCAAAAAATTCGTAATTAAGGGTTGGAATTACTAGAACACCCCCCTTATTCACCAGATTTGGCTCCGTCCGACTATCATCTCTTTCCGCAACTGAAAAAAAGTTTAAAAGGTCGTAAGTTTTCTTCCAACGAGGAGGTTATAAAAGCTGTGGAGGACTGGTTTGCAGAGCAAGAAGAAAAATTTTTTTTTAAAGGTCTAGAGACGTTGCTGGTTCACTGTAATAAATGTAGAATTAAGAGGAGAATATGTTGGGTAAAAAAATATTTTGACATTGAAATTTTGTTTGGTTCTATAGTAGGCTAAGAATTTTTCAATATATCTACGTACTTCGTTGATTTTTCTTCGGCATTCCCATACCATTTTAGAAAAGATTATATCAGAGCTCAGTGCTCTAATCGAAGCCTCGCTGCCAGAATTTATGGGTATATGCGTATGGATGTAGATTGGCCTCTTCGTTTCCTACTATTTCCGAATGACCGGGAACCCAGATTGAAGAGACCTTAGCTAGGGTTGTTCCCTGATAATTGACTACAGATATCCACCTTATGATGTCCGCATTTAGAGAGAGGCATGTCATAGACGTGTAGGTAAATGGGATTGCTATGGACTTGAGGTACTGTTTAGCCTCACTGACCAGCAGCATTGATCGATAATTCTGAGACCCTTTTGCATTAAATCGCTGTCGAATTTTCCCTTGAATATTAGGTCTATGTCGTCAGCATATCCTGTGTAGTAGACGGTAGACTACTACACTGCATGTTGCATTTCTCTCATCCTGTCCGGCAATAAAATGGCATCTTCTGGTTAATCCTTTCTAACTCAATTTCAGTACCTGTCCAATAGAAATTAGATTGCGATCATTTCGATTCATCCAGTTCCCCAACTCCCTCTAGCATTTCCGATCGCCTCTCATATCCGTAGTTAATTAAGGAAATTCCGAATTAGAAGCCGGGAAACGATCTCGAATATTCGGATAATGGAACTTTGGTTCGTTGTTATCGATAAAATACCTCGATGATGTTGCAGAAATTAATGGACGTAATTTGATTGTCACTTGTCGCCAAACTGATCCAGTTCAGTTAAACTGGGTTTCACCAACGATTTTCATTCGGTTAAGGGCCGGTTTTATAAAAGAATTTCAATCCTCGGTTGAGCCCAAATCCACCGTCGAATGTCGATTTCCGTATTATAAACATCCAACCTCGGGTTCAACTCTGGATTGACTCAACCGGTGAATATTGCTCCGTTTGAGATTTGAACCGAGGATTGAAACGTTTGACGTTTCTGTATGGCCGACAACTAACCTCACTTTATGTTAAAAACAAATCAAAACATTTTGTTGTGGCAAATTGAAGTTGCTTGGAAAAAAAATATTATATGATATTACATTGATAGAATGCCTGATATTAATCACAGTCTTCTGTAGGTTTGCTATGCATTAATAATTCATCTTTGGTGTTTGGAAAAATATTCCTAAATTGAAACTGAATTTTTGTGCCTTATCTTCGAGGGATAGAACTGCCAGGTTCCTGTGTGAAAATAATATCGATAATGACTCTAGTTATGATAATAATGAAATAAATGCAAGGCATTCAAAAGATAGTAACGAAAGTGAATAAGAAAGATATCAATCGAATGATTCCACATTTCCTTTCGACCACTTCAAAGATGGCATGAAGAAGAGATTTTGGTCAAATAAAAAAACTTTTTTATCGGGTGGATGAAATTACTCTGAATAAGCTGAATCTTCTCAGACTTGTTAACATTTTCGAAGATTTTTGTGGTATACATAAATCAACATCAGAAAAAAGTCAGAAAGTTGTGAAATGTCTAGATCTTTGGACATTATCAAAAAGTATTCTAGTGCTTATTTTATCATTCTATCAAAATGCCAAGCAATCAACAGGAATAGCAACTAAGAAGGGAAAGGTTGTATTGACTGACCAAATTTCGGTGTATTAGAGCCGTGTTGCTGGAGCTCACTCACCGTCCTAGAAGGATTTCTTGATTATTATTACATAGTACAGGTGCATGCTTAATTTTGGGTTGTGAAAATGCTGAATGCTTCAGATGTGAAAAGGATTACTTTTCTTCACATTTCCAAGTTGCTTAGCTTATGAATTTGGTAATTCTCATCATAGAAAATTTTTAATATACTCTAAAGAAATGATTGATGTCACCGATACCATCTCGCAGATCAATGGATGATCAATTATTCAATGAAGCTCACATATGAACTATGAATTGAATTCAAAGACTCTCTGGCGTGTGAGAGAACATTCCCCATTCTTTTATTCGGGATCTGATTACATTTGAAAACAACTATTATTTTTGTGACTTGCGGCGCCCAGCATAATATTGCTAGACTGATTCTATTCATGACTCTCAACCTGAATAGTTAATAATAAATGCTATCTTTAAATTCAATGTGTATATTTCATGTACTCAATCAAACAAGATCAAGAATGATTTGTTCCTATCCTAAATATACCTACATCCTTGTACGACTAAATGTTAATGCAACTTCATTGGATGTTTTGTATTGTCCTCTAGTTTTTTTTTGGTTACTTGGCATAAGAGTTTGAGATAAGACTTTTCATAATATCAAAATAGTACAACTTAGATCATTCGAGTCAAATAAGTTGACAAAAGTGATAAAGTGACTAGAGCGTATTTGGCAATAGCTTCGACTGGAATAAATTCGTACAAAGTCTGTCCTCATTTCATAGATTACAAATTTTTTTATTACATAATTTGTTTTGATGTAGGAAATAAGATTTCTCTGAATTCTCTGCCGTGACCGTCACAAAACACGGGAATATTCGAATTAGCTTCTTGTTTTGTCTTTATTAGACTGCGATTATTGAATTTATCCAAACATGGTATAAAAAAAACGTGCCAAAATACTTCGAGAAATAAGATTCAGGTTAGCCAACCCAAAAAAAAGCGATCTCAATCCGATGTAGTTCAACCGAGGCCTCAAAGACGTTTATAATACCGCACTTTTTTCAACCGAGGGTTGACTCGTTTGAGAAATCTCGGATTGAACGTGCCCTTCATAAAACCGGCCCTGAAGAGATAACCGAGTTTTCTGTGGATACTGATCGGTTATCCCAGTTGAGCACGGTTTAGGAATGATTTCGACTGTGAGCAGTGTTGAGTTCATCACCCCAATCATCACGAATTACGACCCATATTCGAAATCTCTCGTAACCGCAAATCCATAAAACTCGAGATCGCCTTTCAGCCAGACGCCGTAAAATAGTGACCCGAACGGATCTAGCGACCGCGGCAATAAAAAATTAGTCGCATCGCGCCGTTTACAAATAGTCCGTGAAATAAGAATAAAAATAAAACTCCCGGTGTCCCCTAGGAATAGGTGGTGACAGCGGAATCCGAGAATCCCGCTCAAGAATAGAAAATCAACAGTATCTTGTCGCGCGATGTGTAGATAGTAGATTCACATTCCCATACCGTTTTCGCTCTTTTTGACGTTTGACAGATGGACGACTGGTAGAATCGTTTAAATTATTGCCGGGTGCGTAATTTGGGACAATGTTCGGACATCTGTTTTAGAGGTTTTAGAGCGAATGGGACGTCGGCACTCGGCAGTGCGTTGTTTTGGCTACGTCGATATGTCCGCGATTTAGAGGATACGGTGTCATATTTTCGGAAAGGATACCTGAGAGCTGTCGAGCGGCGTTATTTTGTGATATCTGGACGTTGCTAGGATATACGGAAGAGAGGTTGTTGAACTGACCTCTACGGACGGTTTTCCCGCAGTGGAAATAGTTACGTTGTTGAACTGATAGGACGTGAGTGGTTTGTGGATTTTCTGGGGCTCTGGTGTGGTGTATGTGGATACCTCCCGATCTTTTCATCTGGAAATTTACTCCAAACAAGGTTGAAACGTATAATCTCACTCGATCCCCAATGCCATTTAAATATTTTGTGGGGATTCATAACATCTCTTGGGGATGAAATTGGCTGACCCATACCTGAGATGAGCCTTTCTCTTAAGTCAAAAATAGACGGGCCTAAATCCGTTGGATTCGCTTAGGCGCATCAATAAAAAATTATAATATTCGGGATATAGTCCGGTCAAAATCGACATTTCGATTCACATTAATTCGCATATACTCCATTCACAATCATAAAATCACAACTCTGGCCTTGGAAATTTGACACATTCCACTCTGTATCGAAGTTATGACGTTTTTCAAAATATTTTATGTTCCGAGTCAACACTATATTGCATTTTCTACATTCTAAGCGTATTTCTCAGATGCGTATGTGAATGAATTGGAAAAGATGTGATGGACGAAATTAATTAACGTTTATATGAATTGATAGAAAGGATTCCTTTTCTAGTTATTTGCATGAAAAGTACAAGAGATCACTGTTGAAATATATTATTTCTCGCCATGGAAGAAAATTGCATTGCTTTCACATAATTTTCATATGCATGCTTGTGAAGATTTAATGTTTATTATCCTCTTGAACAGAAAGTTTTAGACTTGACGACATCAATTGTTGATTCTAATCAAGAATTCATAAAAAAAAATCAACCCAAAGATATAAGATGAATTGATGGGTAATTACAAGAATCAAGAATAATGGAACATTATATCCCTCTATTGGAATCCAAATAGTTGAAGGGAATAGTTGATACGAGAGGAACTTTTTCTTGGAACTGAGTTTTGGTTATAAATTAATAAGCAAGATGTCAATTCCTGAAAGCTTTATAGATATACATTTCATTTATTTGATCTTATGAACAAGGAGTAAAATATTCTGACATACATTACTACCACAGAGGTTTGTACAAATAAAATGGAATAGGTCAAACATATGCTTCACATTTATCATTCACCTGTTCTAAAATAAGACACAAACTCCTGGAATATGGAAAAAACCGATGTTCTATGGTTCAATATAGCCTATTTCTACTTTCGGCAAAGGATTGATAGGAATGAAAGCTCCAGTGACACATTTCAATCCATCGGAATCTGAATTCACCTACCGTTGAATGCAATATAGTCATATTTCTTCTTTTTTTTAGCTTTTTCGACGTGTTTGTTTTCTGAAACGTGAAAACGATCAACAATAATCATTTAGAGACCGATGATGGCCATCCAGAACCCGTTTACTTACGAAAATCGTGCAATTTCATTCTGCAAGTTCTTTCCTCATAATTCGTCGAACCATATTTTCCGGTCGCTTCCGTTAGAAGATCGTATAAGGAAGCCTTTTTTGTCCATTCACACATTCCAAATAAATTTTGAGCACCAAAATCGATACCGAAACTAACCAAACTTCTGGGGGACCGGAATTTCGTTTGAAATCTTTCTAAACGGCCAGATACCTAAGAAAACTTCCTTATCAAGTGTAAAAAGGTCGATTAGTACTTACTTTCGCTTTATTCATGCTTATAAATCGATTTTTGGTCCAATTCAAATTTGCCGTTCGTACTCACGCCAAAACTCGTGAAAGGAAAAAATGACACTTGCACGAAATTCCTCATATCGACGGGAAACTTGTTCTGGACGACGAAGAACGAAGAAAAATAGGCGATTTCCTATCGATATTTCGCCCCAAAATCGCCGATCGATTTGAACTAACAAAATGTGGAATATCTTTGATACTTTTTCTTTGATGTAAATAAAGAAACTGGCAACGTCGTTTTGTCATTAACGATATTTTCTGTACGCGCACAGACTTTTCATCAGGTGCACAAACTCCTGAAAACGAAACCATGACCTCCTATGTGATTAAATAAAAGTGAATGGAGTATAGATCTCAATGTTGGTACATTGGCGGATCCAGACAGTTTTTCAGGGGTGGTGGGGCATGAATTTTTTCCGGGGGGCCATCAATAGATAGAAACGGCCATGGCCATGGCCCCATGCGCCCCCCCATCCGCCAGTGTGTTGGTATAGGTCGTCGGTACACTAATACATGTGAAATGAAAGAGTTCCACCGATTCCATGTGTACTGAACAATTTCGTCAAAGGTAGCAAATATCGGTGTTACCATAAAAATAGCTCAGACAAAAGTTGTAGGTAATGCAATTGTCTTTTAAAATTCACCAAATTCAAAATCTGAACTGAATTCTTTCAAAGCTCACATGGGATGTGTGAAAACTTTCGATATCTTGCTTATAAAAGCGTACCAAAGATCTACAGGGTCTTTCACGAGGAACCTCACCCATATTTATACGGGAAACTACTGAACGTATTTTCATGAAATTCAGCACTTATAAGTATTTCACGATGCTGATGAAATCTAAAATATTTTCAAGGCATGAGCACCTCCGGTTTTTCCGGAAATGACGCAACTTCCGTTTTTCAAATTAGAACACCATTTTTTATTGCAGAAATAGATTCCTTAGAAAATTTCAAGTTATTTTGATGTAACATTTTTCAGTTTTGGTTGGAAAATTCTCTCTGAGCGGGAAAATTCGAAAAAAAAAATCGAAAATAGAGCTCCGCTGAAACAAGAATAACTTCGAGGTTTTTGGATGGAAAATTTTCATTTTTGGGATTTTTCAAGATGTAAGATTGATGTAGATATCCACTTTAAAAATCGAAATCGCGATTCATGATACAGGGGGTGAAAAAATCGCTTTCAAAGTTAGGGATGACAAAATCGTGAAAAATCAATTTTTTCAAATTAGAACCCCATTTTTTTTTATGGCAGATATTGAATCTACGTTAAAAAATAATGTGAGTGTATGCATCACACCCTTGCCCTAAAATGGATATTTTCTGAGTTAATATCCACTTTAGGGCAAGGGTGTGATGCATACACTCACATTATTTTTTAACGTAGATTCAATATCTGCCATAAAAAAATGGGATTTTTTCACCCCCTGTATCATGAATCGCGATTTCGATTTTTAAAGTGGATACATCAATCTTACATCTTGAAAAATCCCAAAAATGAAAATTTTCCATCCAAAAACCTCGAAGTTATTCTTGTTTCAGCGGAGCTCTATTTTCGATTTTTTTTCGAATTTTCCCGCTCAGTGAGAATTTTCCAACCAAAAATGAAAAATGTTACATCAAAATAACTTGAAATTTTCTAAGGAATCTATTTCTGCAATAAAAAAATGGTGTTCTAATTTGAAAAACGGAAGTTGACGTCATTTCCGGAAAAACTGGAGGTGCTCATGCCTTGAAAATATTTCAGATTTCATCAGCATCGTGAAATACTTATAAGTGCTGAATTTCATGAAAATACGTTCAGTAGTTTCCCGTATAAATATGGGTGAGGTTCCTCGTGAAAGACCCTGTATACCAAAATTCATCTCTAAGCGAATTGTGTAAACTCACCACTGTTTTTGGTCGATTCTGACCGGACTAAAATTAATTTAAAATTCATGGTAGAAAAAGTTAAAAGGTATCCAGTACACCCCCTGTAAGAGTTCCATCTCAGACGAGAAGTTTCATAAGTTCTCGTCCACTTCTAGTTCCTTCCCTCTCTACCTAAGTTCTTATTATTGAGAATTGAACCGACCGAATATTGGATTCCACCTATCGAAGGAATTCTTTCGAAGAGTTTCGAAGCAGAAAGCAATTTTTCGTCGCAGCTGACAAAGAATTCAACCTATTTCGCTGGCAATTTGCAACCATATCGAATATTATTCGCTCCAAAATGGATCCTGAGGACGTAGAAGACGAAGTCACTTTCCTGTTACGATTGAAACCAGCCCCTACTCCACCAATCAGAAAAAAAATCAAGAGCTTCGAATCGCCGTCCAGAAAATGGGACATAATGATCGAGCACCACAATTCGGATGTGGAATCTACCAGCAGTCGTCACAATTCGCCAGTATTCGGCAGACGAGTGGCGTATGGCCATAACGACGACCCGAGCTTATCCCCTTTGATGAACCGTCGATTCGGACAGAATGAGGTGTATGCGAACCATGCGGCTCCACCATTACCTCCAAGATGGCAGCCCTCAGCACCACCTTCTGAAGATGAGACCCAGCATGTTTCGGGCTTTGATCCGTCGAGCGGTAACTATCGGAAATGTAGCTCTGCTTGTGTTGGACAACCGGAAGTGAACTATTTCAATTTGCCCCCGCCATTGGTGAATAGTTGGATGGGTTCTGGATATGCTGTTTTTCCTCAAGGTAACAGATGCTGATTGCGCCAAATTCATATACATCCATCGTCAAAAATCTTGCCCCCCCCCCCCTTTCAACTCTCAACTTGTTGGGTGAATGTATCATGACAATTTTTTGTCATATGTTATACAGGGTCTTTCACGAGGAACCTCACCCATATTTATACGGGAAACTACTGAACGTATTTTCATGAAATTCAGCACTTATAAGTATTTCACGATGCTGATGAAATCTAAAATATTTTCAAGGCATGAGCACCTCCGGTTTTTCCGGAAATGACGTCAACTTCCGTTTTTTCAAATTAGAACACAATTTTTTTTATTGCAGAAATAGATTCCTTAGAAAATTTCAAGTTATTTTGATGTAACATTTTTCAGTTTTGGTTGGAAAATTCTCTCTGAGCGGGAAAATTCGAAAAAAAAATCGAAATTAGAGCTCCGCTGAAACAAGAATAACTTCGAGGTTTTTGGATGGAAAATTTTCATTTTTGGGATTTTTCAAGATGTAAGATTGATGTATCCACTTTAAAAATCGAAATCGCGATTCATGATACAGGGGGTGAAAAAATCGCTTTCAAAGTTAGGGATGACAAAATCTGCCATAAAAAAATGGGGTTCTAATTTGAAAAAATTGATTTTTCACGATTTTGTCACCCCTAACTTTGAAAGCGATTTTTTCACGACCTGTATCATGAATCGCGATTTCGATTTTTAAAGTGGATACATCAATCTTACATCTTTAAAAATCCCAAAAATAAAAATTTTCCATCCAAAAACCTCGAAGTTATTCTTGTTTCAGCGGAGCTCTATTTTCGATTTTTTTTTCGAATTTTCCCGCTCAGAGAGAATTTTCCAACCAAAACTGAAAAATGTTACATCAAAATAACTTGAAATTTTCTAAGGAATCTATTTCTGCAATTTCAGCATCGTGAAATACTTATAAGTGCTGAATTTCATGAAAATACGTTCAGTAGTTTCCCGTATAAATATGGTTGAGGTTCCTCGTGAAAGACCCTGTATTGCAGTTGAAATATAGGAAGATATTAGCCTCATTTCTAGAACATACAGGGTGTCTCATTTAAAAGTATCCACCCTCAATAACTCACCAACGAATCAGAATTTGTGAAAACCCTCAGACAGGGGTTGCAACCCTCTCTAGGAGGTTTCTAGTAGAAACAAGCTCCCCCTGACATCAAAAACCGACCTGTCTGAGTGTGTTCACAGATTCTGATTCGTTGTTGAGTTATTGAGGGTCGATACTCTTGAATGAGACACCCTGTGTATTGTTTACTTCTTGAGAAACTTAGGGAGGGCAAGACTTCTGATTATGTGTGTATTTTAGCTCTTCTTTTCGAGGTCCGCACCTCGGCTCGAAGATGAACCATTTTACTACATAAATCCTCAAAAAATAAACTCAGGATGGCTCACCGAAAACACATGGCCATTTTCTGTTCGTCAATCCTCAGTATTGAAGTGAGACAAGTTTCTGTCTCATTCACTGCATTTTCTTCGATTAATTCTGATGAAAATTCAGACAGGATAAATCGGAATTCTTCAGCGTTGTCCCGGATGACATTCTCAGACCGGTACTTTGTTCTAGCCTCACCCCCCATGAGCCTGGTCCAACCCAACTTCATTCCCCATCCACCGATGGAAATTCAGTCACCGCATCGTCCGCATTCTTCAGTGTATCCTAACGGAAATGAAACTCCTAGGAATCCGTTCTCGAAGGACGGAACCCGGTCTTCGGGCAAGCCTCCGTTCTCTCCCACCTCCCAACAAAAATTCGTTAGACCCCCCAAACCCTCGCCAAGAAGTTCAGTTCCTCGGGATGTGCGAGATGAAGAAGGCGAAAGAAGTGGTCGCATAACGGTTAGTTTTGGCTTGATGTGAATGCTTAGTATTAACAATCTAACCAGCAACTCTTAAAACAGTTAAAACCACCTCATTCAATGTCAAACTTGTCATGAGCCCTGGCTGACCAAAGGTTCTTGCACACAAATGCACTGAAGTTCAATATTTGTTGTTTGGCTACTGTAAATATTCATGAAATATCCTGAAACACGCCGAACTTAAATTTTACAGTGTTATTCTTCTACGTAAAAATGCGAACCCTACCTTCAAACCCCTTCGAAAGACAGGTCGTAATTCAACAAGAAAAACAAATAAAATTACACATAAATAGTGACTTTTATTATTGGAAAATATTTTCACCTCATTTCTTCTCACAAAGAAAAGAGTTCATTCAAGTTATGGTTCTCTGAAAAGAATAATTAAGAAATAAAATCTATGCGAATTCTGCTCGCGAATCTTTCGTAGATGAAAACAAATGAGGCTGCAAGAATGCCGATCGACCAAAAAGCTATAGGTGCTATTATATGATTCATATTCAGCTTCTTTGTGTTTATCTTCTCATGTATGTCTTGCTTCTTATTATACTCCGAAGAAAGTCTATCAAGATACCCATGTTCGAATAAATAAGTTATTACTTTGTTTATGGGTTCGATCAAGGGATGTCGGTTAGGAAGTATTAGACCTCCTCGAACAGTGTAGAATGAAGGCTCAATTTTCTGCAACATATATTCACCTTCAGTTGTCAAAAGTTTGGTACGGTCCATACTGGCTACTTTTTCCATGATGAGTGACGTAACGCTTTGATTTAAGGTTGCTTGGGCGCATTCAATAGATTCCGGAAATCTAAAAAATCTATTTTGTGGCAGTGAATCTATCACTGTGTCGGGCATGTCATGAGCCAAGCAGATAATTTTTTCATTCAGAATGTCCTCGTTAGTAAGCTCAATCTTCCCAAATTCCTTGGCTGTTAGAACTTGGTAAAGATTTCCTTTATATATAGCATTCGTCATGAATGTGAAAAATATAGTAAGGTACATAAGGATGATACCAGAACAATACGTCAATGAAATATTACTCGATTGCTCCAATATCAAAGCAAGTATGAAAAGAAAATTTTTGAGCAGCTTCGATGTTAATTTCCAACTTCGAGAAAAATATATTGTTATCATTAGAGACAACAGAAACACACAAACAAGTACGAGAATCCATATCAACAAGGTGAAAATTCTTAGAGGATATAGTCCCAGTGGAATTTCATCAGGCTTTTTAACATAAAATGACATAGTGTCATAAAGAAAAGGTACCGTGAATGTTACATATCTGATTGATTTAATCTGTTGATTGCAGTATATAACATCATATTTACGTTCCGTATAAAATTGCTCGTAAACCATTTCTGATTCCATCCAGCCATCTTCCAATATCGGTTTTATTTTCAGATATTCGAAAATTATTCGAACTAGTTCAAATTCAAAATCAAAACACGTCTTTGGATTGGTAGCCTTCACAATCCATCCTTCTGTTAATATCTTCGTGGAAAGCGAAGTGCTCTTCAATGTTTTCTTGGCATTCAATTCAAGGCAGGTTCCAATGTTTTCTAAATTAATATCTTTTGATCGTATATCCTTATTTTTTATGTATAAATTGGTGTATATATTTCCAGTTCGTGTTGCGATAAATATCGCGTTGATGTAATGTTTTTGTGTTGTTTTGGCCAGAAATGGAAACATATCATTTACCAGAAAAATATATTTCACATTCTCATGAGATAATCTGTAATTCTGCAAGTCCAAGAGATAGTTTTCCAATGAAAAGCTCAATCTCGCATCAACTAAAACCACATTAGGAAGTAAGTCGTATTTCCAAAGATTGCTATGCTCGGAGCTTTCCGTTGGAAAATAATCACTCTTTCGGATTGATGGTACTTCAAGGTAAAAGCTTCCTCCGTTTTGAAGTACCAGAGGTACGAACTCTTTATTGACATTAATGTTCAAGAGATTTGTTACACACCACATTGTTTCTAATAATACAGTATAGTTCAGTGCTGACAACATTTTACTTTCTGGATCAAACTCTAAGGGTCGAATGGTTGATGTCTCGATCAAAGAAAAATTATATATACATCAAGGGAAATTGATGTATTACAACATGTTCAGAGTGCACTTTAGGAAAAAGAAAGTGGAGAACTACTAAGATATTCAAATTTGATTAATAATACGTGAATGAAGTGTTTCCTTTTGTGCGAACTTGTTTACTGGTTGAAGACAATATACAGGGTCTATATAAACTGTTCCACATGAGTTAGGGATATTGACTTAAATTGCAAAAAAATATAGTTAAAATAAGACTTTTGTGATGAAAATCCATATTAATATGATTTCAAGTTGCAAATTAATTTTAGCCTGTAGCTCTGCAGCGTATACAGGGTGGTTAAGAAAAATCGAGTAAAATAACGAAATTTTATTCCCAGAGAATTCAAGCATTTTAAGACTATCAATACAATGTATGTCCTCCACGGGCATCAATAACAGCTTGACATCTTCTTTGCATACTACACACGAGGTTGTTGAACATTTCTTGAGGAATTTGGTTCCATAAACGGGGCAGAAGCTCTCTCAGATCATTTAACGATTCTGGGGTAGGTTGATGATTATCTAATCTTCTTTGCAGCATATCCCATGCATGTTCTATGCAATTCACATCTGGTGAGTGCGGAGGTATTGGTAAATGTGGAATACCAAGCTCCTCGCGCGCATTCTCAACTATGACAGCACGGTGCGGTCTAGCGTTATCGTCTAAAAATTGAAAAGTTTCACCAGTAGCAGCGTGAAAATTTGGCACAACATATTCCCAGGACAAATGTGTAGATCTGCGCGCCCTTTGAAACATATCCCGGCCCATACCATAACACTACCCCTTCGGAATGGATGGACTTCTTGGACATAGCGACGATTACGGGGTATGCGTGGGATTGTCAATACCCTTATTCTTCGAGAATCTGAAAATCGTCCATATCTGGATTCATCAGTGAAAAGGACACTACGCAATTGATCGTTCCAATTGATATGTTGCCTTGCCCATTCCAGTCTTTGACGCTTATGGTCACGTGTTAATGGAACCCCTCTTAATGGACGTCTAGAACCTAGAATCCTGAGGAGGTGTGGTTTTTCGTCGCCCACCAAGCCTTGGTCTTTCCAACACGGAACCTGTCTCCCTGAACCTATTCCAAAGTCGAGATATCACACTTTGGCTGACTTGGAGCCTTTCCGCTACAACAACCTGAGTTAGGCCACCCTATAGCATTCCGATAGCCCTATTAGCCTCAGCGTTTGTTGATTTACGTCTTGGCATTTTCAGAAAACTCGTTTCAAATCGAAGCCGTTGATAAACTGACTTCATTTCAAAATAAGAACATTCATGAAGCATATGCAAAGAACCAAACTTCAGAAAAAAGGCGACCAGATTGACGAAATGTCTCATACTGATTTTTATTGGATGCGATTTTCTCGAAGATTACATACTTTTAAAAACGATTGAATACGATATCCCTAACTCTTGTGGAGCAGTATATTTTTTCCTATAAGGCAATGTTATACCAATTCTTATATCCTAGAACTATTCAGAAATAATTGAACATAAATTGCCTTCAACATTCTGAATATCATTTCAATTTTCCAAGATTTATTTCACATTATTTTTATGCTCGATTCGTTGGTGACATTTTTCATTGAGAATTCAGATTAACTTGTCCAAATCTGTTTTCTGAGTTTTTAATTGCCAGAAGAATTTGAATCATAAGTCATAAGATCCTTATTTAATGAACATTCAATACGAATAATGATAATATTCATTTTCATAATCTGAATTACATTCAGACGAGAAAATGAGTCGAATATAAACCAAGAGACCAACATACAAAAAACAATATGGAATGAAGAGACAACTGTAAAAAACTGTCCAAACAGGAAAATGAAAGTTAAGGAGCGTAGACAGATTTTTTGAATTTTCTGTTAAAATTTGATATTTCTTTCGAATTTTATCGAACGAACGACATATGTATTCGACATTTTTCTGAATTAAACTTAGACAGCATCTTGGGTAATGGAATGACCGAATAGTTCTCGTCTTATTTGAATTCAAATATTCTTTGGAATGTTTCTCATTCTTCCGTAAGAAAACAAGACATCAGAATATGTAGAGACTCAAACAGGATGTTCTGGTGGATGAATAAAGCATAGTTCTCTTTTGAACTACAAATATCTCAGAGATATCAAAACTGTTACCCTGCACAATCATTCAATAGAATATTATAGACTCAAAGTTTGAGAAATAAACAGTTCTGAGTATCCTAAGAGTCCTCAACATGATTCGCAGATTATGAAGGAGCAAGGACGGAGTTATGTTTGTGCTGAAGCAAAATGAAGAATGCGATAATTATGGAAGTAGTAACTTTATTTGATAATCTATTCATTTTATGGTTCTCAGAAAAGAATGATTCCAATAACATAAGAAGATAACACACAATGCACAATTCAACAAGGTTACTCGGCAATATCCTTTGTTTGTAAAAGAAGGGACGATGAATATTTTACAAAAGTTTCGATATGGAACTCGGTAAAAATATTTATTAGGTAACTAGTTGGCCCGGCGAACTTTGTTTCGCCTGAATGATACTAACGGTGGATTCCAAAAATCGTAATAACCAGTGATCAACGGCTTGGTTCTCTGATTTTTGAACTGTCAAATCGAGTTGATTCTAGATCAAGCTCCGATCACAGGTCAACCGGTGATAATGCTTTGTGAAACCCACCGTTGCTATTTTTTCAAGCAGGAGATAAATTGAAGTTCAAAATATACAACATTTTGTTGACATTGTTATTGATATGAAAAGATATCAAATATATTGCCTTCACGACTACGCGACAGTGTCAAGATAAGAGCCATTAACCGTAGCGACACCTAGTGGCCTTAATCAAAAGAAGGGAAAGCATTTCCTTCATGAGCATATTTTTCATCGAAGTTTTCAGAGTTTTAGTGTTTTTTATAATAACCAGGCCGTAGACGAATCCATCAATGAAGTTTCATAACAAACAGTCAATCCGATCTCGAGTTATAAATGGTGTAACCAACACCATCGTTCATCGAAGTTTTCAGAGTTTTAGTGTTTTTTATAATAACCAGGCCGTAGACGAATCCATAAATGAAGTTTCATAACAAACAGTCAATCCGATCTCGAGTTATAAATGGTGTAACCAACACCATCGTTCATCGAAGTTTTCAGAGTTTTAGTGTTTTTTATAATAACCAGGCCGTAGACGAATCCATAAATGAAGTTTCATAACAAACAGTCAATCCGATCTCGAGTTATAAATGGTGTAACCAACAACTTTGTTTTATATATAAAGATTAGCATTATATTTTCAATGTTGTTTATTTGTTTCTTCAACCAATTTGTCAAGAATATTAGGATAAATGTCGTTGAAAAAAAAATTCACCCAAAGGTCAAATCTATACGAATTCTTATCAAGAACCTTTCGTAGATAAAAACAAATGAAGCTGCAAGAATGCCGATCGACCAAAAAGCTATAGGTGCTATTATATGATTCATATTCAGCTTCTTCGTGATTATCTTCTCAGTTATGTCTTGCTTCTTATTATACTCCGAAGAAAGTCTATCAAGAAATCCATGTTCGAATAAATAAGTTATTACTTTATTTATGGGTTCGATCAAGGGATGTCGGTTGGGAAGGATTAGACCTCCTCGAACAGTGTAGAATGAAGGTTCAATTTTCTGCAACATATATTCACCTTCAGTTGTCAAAAGTTTGGTACGGTCCATACTGGCTACTTTCTCCATGATGAGTGACGTAACGCTTTGATTTAAGGTTGCTTGGGCGCATTCAATAGATTCCGGAAATCTAAAAAATCTATTTTCTGGCAGTGAATCTATCACTGTGTCGGGCATGTCATGAGCCAAGCAGATAATTTTTTCATTCAGAATGTCCTCGTTAGTAAGCTCAATCTTCCCAAATTCCCTGGCTGTTAGAACTTGGTAAAGATTTCCTTTATATATAGCATTCGTCATGAATGTGAAAAATATAGTAAGGTACATAAGGATGATACCAGAACAATACGTCAATGAAATATTACTCGATTGCTCCAATATCAAAGCAAGTATGAAAAGAAAATTTTTGAGCAGCTTCGATGTTAATTTCCAACTTCGAGAAAAATATATTGTGATCATTAGAGACAACAAAAACACACAAAAAAGTACGAAAATCCATATCAACAAGGTGAAAATTCTTAGAGGATATAGTCCCAGTGGAATTTCATCAGGCTTTTTAACATAAAATGACATAGTGTCATAAAGAAATGGTTTCGTAAATGTAACATATCTGACTGATTTAATCTGTTGATTGCAGTATATAACATCATATTCACGGTTTGCAAAAAATTGCTTGTACATAATTTCTGACTCTTTCCTTCCATCTACGAATATTGGTTTTATTTTGAGATATTTGAACATTATTTGAACCAGCTCAAATTCAAAAGCAAAACAAGTCTTTGGATTGGTAGCCTTCACAATCCATCCTTCTGTTGATATCTTAGTGGAAAGCGAAGAGCTTTTCAATGTTTTTTTGACATTCAATTCAGCGCAAGTTCCAATGTTTTCCAAATTGATATCTTCTGAACGTATATCCTTATTTTTGGAAGATAAATTAGTGTATATTTTTCCCGTTGGTACATCGATAAATATCACGTTTATGTGAAATCTTTGTGTCAGTTTTGAAATAGTTGGACCAACTTCATTTGTGAGAATTATATATTTCACATTCTGATGAGATATTCTGTAATTCTGTAAGTCAAATAGGTAGTCTTCCATTGAAAAGTAGAATCTGTTATCAATTAAAATAACGTTAGGTAGTAAATCGTATCTCCATAAGTCATACCCTGTGTTTTCCGTTGGATTATGATTATTCTTTCTGATTGTCGGCATTTCAAGGTTAATGCTTCCTGAGTTTTGAAGTACCAGAGGTACAAACTCTTTATCGACACTGACGTTCATGAGATTCATTATACACCATATTGTTTCGAATGATGTACGCTCCGGTAGTGAAACCATGTTATTTTCTGGGTCAAACTGTAAGGGTCGAATGATTGACATCAATCTACTTTCTGGATCAAAGACAAATTATAAATACATCAAGAGAAATTGATGTATTACAGCATGTTCATAGTGCACATTAGGAAAAATGAAGTGGAGAACTAATAAGATATTCAAATTTTGTTCATAAAACCTACTTGAAAAAATGTATAGTGCTTGAAGTTAATATAGAGGCAATCGATTATAATGAGAAGCTCTTCTCACACTTGCATGAAGACGCAGATAATCTATGTCTTCAACTTTTCATGAGATAGTTTGTAGATGAAAACCTCGATGTAAAGAGTATTAAAAATTTTTTTTTTAAGATTCTGAAACAAGTTTTTTAATCATAATTTCAGAACGCTGCAATTCCAATAAGAAAGTGGGTCGTTCCATTGCTGGATTTTATTTCTTGTTACTTTTATTATTTATTTCATAAAAGTTGATTAGATTATATCAAAAAGGACCATAGATCATAGGAGTAGAATATGCTAGAATGTTCGCTCAGACAAATTCCAATCGAAATATATTTCGTAGGGAAAAAAATTCAAGAGAGAAAATAATTTCTGCAACGTTGTTCTCGCGATACGAAACAAAGGCTACCTTTGGGTTGCTCTATTCATCGATCCTCTACAGTCTACGTTATCCAAAGCGCAACGTGTTAATTGACAGTTTGAAACTCATGGTGAGGATGTCACAGTTGAATAATTCAGATTGTCTATTTTAATCCCCATATTGTCTGCCTTCAGTTGAGTATGCAGTTAGTAAATCCACTCGGTTGCTGCATATTTGGATAAATAACGAACCAATAGGTTCATTGTACGGGATTTATACAATGAAATTCATGAAATGACAAAAATTTCAATGTGATTGTGGTCACAATATGACAGCAAAAAATTGACAGACCTCAGGTAGGTAATCCATACATTATCATGGGGAACTAGATATCTGAGGCGTCCCTTGAACTATTTGATGGATTGTTTCATTATTTTGGAAAAAGATATAGGATGAAACAAATAACAATTCATCACTGGAAATTACATATAGGAGAAGTACGTACAAAATGACATAGGGTTTTATTTCAGAGGCATAACTTGTTAGTAGTGAATTACAGTAATGTCATATTCTACACCTATGATCTTTGGTCCTTTATTTAAAAAATCTAATCAACCTTTATGAAATAAAAATACCAAAAAATATTCTTAGATGAATTGGGATAAACGAAATTCATTCTGTCCGCATGCTATGGACAAAATGACATATTGGCAAAAGGCAACTTTAGTTTTGTACATATAGTTACAAAACTACTGACAAAGTTCACCAATAAAACGCTTGGTTCTTCTAGGAACTTCAGCACAAGATGCGTGAGCCCAATGCAACCAATGCATGCATCGTAAGCAGTCTTTTCCAGGGGCTTATCCTGGAGAAGGTTAGGTTTTTTCCAATCTAAACTGGGAAAAAATGTCATAACAAAAGACAGATGTACAGTCGTCTTCATCATCTCGAAAGTTGTTAGGAACATTTTCTTCCTCATTGTATTCTTTGAATAATGACCTAGAGACTTGTCTCCTTTTTTTTTTGGAGGAGGTATGGGCTCATTTTTTGATTCGATATCATTATATTAGATGTAGAAGTTGATGTACGTTCATCGAGTCTTCGGCTCACGTTTGCCTTGTCCACTTATGAATCGTCCTTTAGGGATTGGAGGAACCTCCTCATAGAATCAGCAAGAGTAGATGAAGTTGCATTGCCTTTATCAGCCGCAGATGATATTTTGTTATGAATATGTTGAGTCCTGGCTCTTTGTTTGTTGATTGAGCCTGGCATGAATGGTCTCGGTGTTATAGCAGTTCACTTTGCTTTGAACCTTAAAATACCTCTTTGCCTAAGTCGTACCTGCAGGGACTTCCCTACTCGTACTCGTAGAAAGCAAAATAAAAGAATATATAGGTATGATATATCTGTGTCATCACAATAATTTATGAATTTTAAAATGTTGTATGTTCAGAACATTATTATTTTGTGTTTCACGTTAAGTTCAGTTTTGAGGGTACTCTGACTGATTGATTTTGTGAGAATTCACCAAGTTCTTCGAATTTACATGAATAGTGCTTGAAAGGTAACTAAATGGAGCTTATATTCATGAAAGTTTTTGTTTAATCTGGATGGCATTGAATATAACAGCATTCTTTCCTTGAGACGACTTGAGCAACCTTACCCTATGTGAACAAACTTCGTCATCTAGCCTATTACTTAGAATTATGTCCTGAGCCTAAGTAAAATAGACATAACACATCGAATGTCATGACTGAAATGGAAAACTAAGCCACAATCTTTGCCGGGAAAGGGGTTCATAAAAGGAACTCAATGGAGCGTAATGTTAGGAACACTTTCTAAAGTCGTTATTGACTTCAGAAAGTGCCCACAAATTCGAACTCGACGGAGAGTTTTCTATTGCAGTAACTTCTTCCGAATGTTACCGGTTCTGGAAACCAGGAAACATATGGCAGTCTCAATTTTCACTCTGCATGCTTTCACGGAAAAAAATAAAAGCTTGTTTCGAAGCAATACCTGTCAATTCAGAAGGATATCTATTTCAATATAGATTATCATATTCTCAAAGCCTCAGCTTGTAATGTAGCAAATGAATTTTTCAATTATTATACGAATTCGTATAATACATTTTTATGTATTATACGAATTCGTATAATAATTGAAAAATTCACATAATTCACATAGTTCCATTTTTCCCAGCATATCGCTTATTGCATTTTTTCATGTCCTAATTTGCATTTGAACAATTAACATCTCATATTTAATTTATAAGTTGATGTAGCGAATTTTGATCAATAATAATAAATTTTTGGGATTCTGTTCAGTTTAATAATTTTTTCTCTTTCTTTCAGGTAAGGGTTTCCACTCCTGACATCTCCAAAAAGGTAATAAATTTAGTGTAAATTTATAAAACCTTCTATAATGAGCAGTTTTTCATATATCTTCGTCTCTTCTCACCAATTAAAGGGTAAATACAGTAATGAAAGAGATCCCGATTTCTGGAAACCAGGGGTTCTATTGTAATTATACCAAGCGCAAAATGTTCAGTTCCTGCAACATTCATTATCGGTATCCCCTGCAGTTTCCACAGCCCCATTTGTTAATCCTTCTTTGGTTCTCCCTCATCAATCAACCGTTCAAAATCAACCGATGCATAAGTGATTAATGTATGCGTTTAACGATCGTGTTGAAAGAATTGTCCGTTGAAGTGTTGAACCTGTCGGTTTTACAAGCGATTTGTTTCTTGTACGAGAAGAGCATCCAAAAATTACTAGGAAAAGTTCATGTTTCTAGCTCGATGATGAATTTTCAACACTTAAATGGAGAAGCAAATATTCTAACTATGGATGTGTTCGTAAGGCTGTCTGTAGTTGTTTAAACAATAAAAAATGCACATAATGACTACCTTCCAGTTGAAAATTAAAATCAATGTGGGAAGAATACAACTATAATAATCATCAAAACAATCGTTCAGAGTAGTCTACTCTGTACTTTCAGGACGTCAACAGTTGATAAAAAAAGAAATTTGAAAAACTACTGATTCGATCCTGTTCGAAATCGAATTTTTCATTTTCAAATTAATGAATATTATTCACGCTCTACGAAAATTCCTAAACAGATTCTTTCGTATTTGCCTTAGTTGCATAAAATTGTATTTTTTCCACTGGATATAGAACATGATTTCATTCGAAAACATTGCTCGAATAGAAGATTTTTATTAATGGTACATTCTTGAGATTTCAAAATGAAAAATCTATCCATGTTTTTTTCAACTTCGGCACTGGTAATCTTAGCGCTGTGATATCATAGAATAAGCCAAAATACAGGGTGTTGTTGTATACCAAATTTGCTCGGAATATTCGGAGGTTGAGATATTATAAAGAATAAACGATCGGTTTTTTTCAACGCCCACGCAGTATCTTAGAAACGTAGCCCCCAAACTATTGAAAATCATAAAGCATACTCAAAATAAGATATCCAAATATGAAATTCATCATATTATTAGAAATACGTCCAACAGTATTAATGTATTCCGACAAGTGAATAACACAATTGTAAATAAGGCGAATTTAATTAAAAAATTTTCGTCCACTTTTTGCGCAATTTGGAATACGTACCTACAACTTGAATAAATACAACTAAGAAGTGTTATTTTTTTAATGAAGGAACATAAAAATTTCTGCATTCTGTTGAAGCGTTTGCAAATAATTCAGATTTCAGTCACGTATTCTTTTTCAATTGATGGCATTGAAAGATATGAATGAATCGAAATGAAAATATCGGTTCTGCGAAATCAAATGAATCGTATTCTTATCCAAGGTTTATCGATATCTACCTGGAAAGAAGGTTAATATGCATACAGGGTATCCCATCTAAATAACTAGTCTTCAAAACAATAAATGAATAATGCTTCAATTTGAATATGGCTGTTCAAAATATGTAACTCTTCACACCTTATACGATTGACAAATTGCCAATTGTATCTACAAAACACAGCTTTTGCTTACGACATTTGTAAAAACTGACGATTTCACAAAAAAACAGTTTATCAATATGGCCTGAAAACTGATTGTTTCTCTCCTAAATAAAACAAGCATTTTCTTCGAAATTATTTGCAATAAAATCTTCATTCCTAGGCCTTCTTTTTCTATAAAGCTTGGTACATGAATTCGCCAAATAAGCCGATATTATAATCGGCAAAGTTACAGTGTCATTCAAAACTTCCTCCTTTAACTCCTTGCGGCATATGTTCCCATTTTCCTGCCTCATTCCCATCGATCCAGTTTCGTGCTCACAAACAGGAAATACACGAACACCATCTCGTGTCTATAATCGAACGGGTAAGGCCCCAAAATTCCAATAAGCCCAAATAATGAATTTCCAGAGGCTGGAATGCACAGCATCTTGGATACGTGTTAGTTTCGGCATATTATACAGCGTGTCGATGTTTGCCACTAAAAGAAGTAGCAAAGAGCTTAATTTTTTTGACTTATACTTACTATACGACTATTTCTGTCGGGTTGTTCGAGTACTTTTATTCTTTTTTCGAATGAACTATCACACAGTAACGGACTATTCTGTCCATCATGTTTTAGTGAAATTTCAATACTCGATTCTTGATTTCCGTACAAGAAAATAGCATAACTAAATCTTCCAACCATGTTTATACAGGGTGTTTCATGGGTAAATGAACAGGGTGGTTTATGTATTCACCAAAAATTTCAATTCCTCATAACTTTTGAACCAACTAGTATAGTCGGTTGATATTTTGAACGTATTATTCACTTCTATAGGTCGATCGATTTACTTTTGAATTTCCAAAAAATTCCAGGTCCGTATTTGAAAAATATGGGACTTCTTCCAAGCTGAGATTCAACACTCTGTATAATGAAATTTTGGGATTTGATCGAGATATTTGAAAAGAGCAGGAAATTTTCAATGGGGTTCTGTAGATTTCATTGTCCCGCACGTCATTTTGCTCAGAGAGAGCTTCAGGGAAAGATCCAATTGAATATTGGAATTCCACAAAAAATGTGGTAAATAGGACTATTTGAATCCTGATTTGAGTTTACACAGGAATGTTCTACTCTTATCATCTCTAAGTAACAAGTGACATTTTTGAATGTCACTTTTGAGATTCCCTTCTGATATTGAGAAGAGGAAAATCAATTCTGAATTTAGCTTACTCCATTCATATGGGGAAACCGGTCCTGGATACCCATGAGGTCACGGCCAAGGCTCCTAGGGAGGTTGCCAATTTTATCAACACTATTGACGACCTCCTTGGGTTTCCATGAATGAGTAGGGTAGGGAACAAAAGATCTACACGGTCGCAGTTCTCGGAAGGCTTAACGAGCCAAAACGACCCCAGTTCAAATAATAATAATAGCTTACTCTGTTCACCTAACTCAGAATCTGTTTCAATGTTTGGAATGTTGTATGAATTCGTCAGAAAGAGTTAATTTTATTTTCATTCCTGAATACCGATAACACTACGCCTCTGGACCTTTCAAACTTAAATTCTTCAATGTTGCCACGGCGATATAAAATGATATTGCTATCCTTTATGCAATCTTCGTCCCACTCATTGAATACTGACTTAATTTTGGCTTCACCAATTATCAAATTTATGAATGAGATGCTGTGTCTCCTCTTTCAATGGTCTGAGGTTGCTGTAAATTTTCTCAGTGGTTTTTTACGTGTTTTGAAATATCATCAGTGGAAAAACAACAGCAAGTTTAAGAGGGGGCTTATCTCTCTGCAGAGCCATCACTGCCAAATCTCATGTAAGACGGGAGAATGACTGCATCATCGACCAAAGGGCAATATATAATTTTCTCCGGACTTATTGTTGAGATGGCACACTCCTTTACGGGTCACGTTCTGCTCTTGCATATTGAACATGGAAAGCGGCAAAGGGCACGACTCCACGATAAACAAAACAAAGTCTACCAGATGAACACCAATTGGTGCAGCGGAGGATGCGGGCGTATCTTGCACCAACATTCGCTAGACAGTTGCACCGTGATAGACGAGGCAAACATACATACGCGGACACTCTCAAATATCCTCTCAATTAAGTCGAGTTATTTTAAGCTGTTGTCGCGCGACAGTCTGGAGTCAAACGCTCGGACGTGTGTTCACCGAAGGCCTAGGCCAGTCCTTATCTGTCGTTCTTCGCGGTCCTTTTGTCGCGATATCGACAGCCGACCGCAATTTCGGAGTTGTGACCCTTGGTGACCTCCTTACCATGCCGGTTCTTACGCGAAATGTGCTCGAGTGTTGGAAATTTCGTGGGTTGGTGAAATTTGGTTCGGTGCTTCTTGGGATTGATCAAGTTTTGAAAAATAGCTAATGTATTCATCATCTTGTATGGGTTCTTCTCGGTAGTTCGATCTGTCTTGTGGTGAATTAGTGGAGGAGAGAGTGTTTCCTCTCGTATTACAGAAATAGAAATTTGTTTCCAAACCCGTGAAAAAGAACGTTGCTTCTGCTTTATTACTCGGGACAGAAATAGCTCGTGGAGACATGGAACACTTTGTGGATTCCTGGAAGGCAATAATGTAGCAAGGGCGTAGTTCTTCAAGCGCATTCGTTGATATCGTCCTGTTTCTTTAATTTGTCCTTCATTCCGAAAGTCCCAAAAAGATTTCGTGAAAGTTCTGAAACCCTCAACTGTCTTCTGATACATCCTATAGCTTGCAAAGTTGCCTTTGCTCTAGATTAGATGTGGGATTTCTTCATGAAATTCGAACTACAAAACGATTAGGCCCGTCTATTCTTCAAGGTTCTCAATTTCATAAACCTTGAATAGGTTTTTAAAACAACCTCTTGTGCAACTCCCACCGTTCTTGGAAAAATATTTTAGGTTATCACTCATTTCTCATGTGAAATCCTTTTCGATATCCTCTGTGTGATTCATTAATGACAAAGCCGTTTCCCGAAATTACTGCATGCTTTATATTATCAAGACTGCTAATTTAGATTCACCTGCCGTGTTAGAATTCCGATTCAAGCAATGGCGTAGATAAAACGCACTAGTTAACAATGATATAAGACAAATTATCGATAAGAGTTAGTAATTTCGATTCCAGGAAAGTCTGTAAACTGTCATGACACCCGGGAGTCGGGTTGACGTTTACATAGCGAGTAAATAAATGTTTATCGTGTTAATGACTTGTGTTCGAGAGGAATTATACCATGGTCTCAGATAATATATGTGTTGACCCGTTTAAAATGAGCTTTTGCTGGGAAAAAACTCGGTAATGGACCACCGAACTATTGCCTTCCACTATCTCTGTCTTCAATGTTAATTGAACGATATGAAGATATCAATAAGTTGAAGTCATCGCACTTTAAATTAATCTTCGACAGCTGTTGAAATTTTTGCGTCTTTTCAAATTTTGTGGAGTATGAAGCCTTGTTTCAGTGACCCTATTGAAATTGAAGAGGAATCACCATCATCCTCATGGAGGTTTTTCCAAGACTCCCTGTATGCATAATCTTGAAAATTTCGAGAAAGAGTTCCAATATTTTCTCATTTCAGAAGAAGAAACTTCACTTCTTAATAATAATCGAGATAATAATACGAGGATGTATTGATATCTAGTTAGCCTAGACCAGTTCCATGCATAAACAAAATATTGCGATACCATATCAACAAACAATAACTTATTAGGAGTGTCAGTGTTGAGTTTGACGTCAAAAAAGTAAAACGGAGTTACGCAATAAATTGAAAAAAAAGATGTCCACCGAAATTGTAAAAATCGAAAAATTGGAGTATCGAGCCATTATCAAGTACCTGTAGTCAAAAGGGTTAAGAGGTAAGCAGATTTACGAAGATATGCTTGAAGCCCTTGGTGATCAATGTCTTTCGTATGCGACCGTGAAAAATTGGACTGCAAGCTTCAAAAAAGGGTAAATTTTCCATTGAAGATGATGACCGATCGGGGAGACCAGTTTTTGTGTCACTCCCCGAAAATATCGATGCAGTTCATGACATGATTTTATCAGACCGTCGAATTGGGCTAAAACGGATATCTGAAGCACTGAAGATTTCATACGAACGCGTTCATCATATAGTTCACGTCAATTTGGACATGAGAAAAATTTGTGCAAAATGGATCCCCTAATGTTTGAATGTTGACCAAGAGCGTGCAAGGGTAGAAGCATCGCATTCGATCTGTGCTCGATTTGAAAACGATGTAGACTTCTTAAACCGAATTGTTACTATGGATGAGACTTGGGTACATTTCTACGATCCAGAAAAAAAGCAACAATCTATGGAATGGCGACACTCTGGTTCTCCAAGACTCCAAGTTCTTGCTTCAGTTATTTGGGATTGCCATGGAGTAATCATAATTGATTTTTTGGATAAGGGTAGAACAATAACTGGAGATCACTATTCGACATTACTGACCACTCTACGGGAAAAAATTAAAGGGAAAAGACGCGGAAACAACCCCCTTATTCACCAGATTTCATATCTTTCCTCAACTGAAAAAAAGTTTAAAAGGTCGTAAATTTTCTTCCAACGAGGAGGTAATAAAAGCTGTAGAAGACTGGTTTGCAGAGCAGGAAGAAACGTTTTTTTTGAAAGCTCTAGAGACGTTGCAGTTTCGCTGTAATAAATGTATTCAATTGAGAGGAGAATATGTTGAGTATATTTTGACATTGAAATTTTGTTTGGTTCTATAGTAGGCTAAGAATTTTTCAATATATCCTCGTAATTATACAGACAAAAAATTGTCTGCATGCCGTTAACTCTTTCCCTATAATTATTTTACAGTCGTTAAAACCTCTTTATATATTAATTCTCGGCTTAGTATTTCATCATGTGTCGGAATCTGACCTAAACTGAAATCGAAAAATTCGATGACGTGAAGTGAAGGATAAATGGAGTCCTCTGGCTAATGATGGCGAATCAGTGCTCCCCACAGAAACCCCCCTCTAACTACATATGAGGCAACTTCATGATATTGAATTACGGAAAAAGTATCATACACACTGGTAGCTTAGAGGTCAGATTACCCGCCTGAAAAGTGGAAGACGCAGGTTCGATTCCTGTCTGTTGTATAACTTTTTCCGGAATTTCAAAAAATTTTCTGCATGCCGTTAACTCTTTCTCTATTCTGTATTCTGTTTGTTGTATCAGTTGGCAAAAAATACAAAAATATCTTTAGTAGTTCTCCGTTTAATTCTGGGTTAGGTGAGAATGTCCCTGTTCAGGCTTTCGAATATCAAGTAGCGCATAATAACTTCTTCTCCGTTCATTCTTTCAGTCGATTTTAGCCCCAGAAATACATATACATCAAGAGCAAACTAAGCGAGTTAGAGCGAATGTCGAACGTAATGAAATACCGGCAAAGATTTAACGGATAGTTTACACTCCAGTCGTTCCATACGGAATTGCCTCGGTCTGGGTTCTATTTCGGAAACAAAAAGGCCGTAAGTGTAGCTGTTTCGCTGTCGAATCGTTCGACGACTGCGTTATAAAAACGTCCGGGAATTTTATTTCAGGATATGCACGGAATAACGGGAACAAGGAATTCGGTTACCAGAATATTCAATTCGAGCGGCGAATCCGATTTTTTCTTGGATCGAGTTCTCTAGTTTGGGATCCGTTATGAAAGAAACGACAAAGCGATAGAAGATTTTCAGAACTTTCGAAGAAGGAACACTAAAATATATCAAAATTTGCCCTTCTTTGCCTCCCGGAATTGAAATACTCCATTGACTTTCATGAAGTATCCCGGTTGGCCAAGATTTAGGATTATCAAGTTTTTTTAGTTTTTTCACTTGAAAATGACGCAAGTTGGCACTCGTGAAAGTCAAAATAATTCTCAAAGACGTTGCCAATGTTACACAGGTTTCGTAGTACAACTACATCTTCTTACTGGAGTATTTCAAGGTGTCCAAAAAGGTATTTAAATGTCTTCAGTAGGCTTATTTCTTGAGAACATTGAAAAGTGGGGAATTCCATAGGTCCATCTGTTCGTTTAGAAGTTTTTCTGTCGGGTTATTTGAGTATACTCCATTCACAATTATAAAATCACAGCTCTGGCATTGGAAATTTGACACATTCCACTCTGTATCGAAGTTATGACGTTTTTTAAAATATTTTTATGTTCCAAGTCAACACTATGTTGCCCTTTCTACATTCTTAGCGTATTTCTCAGTATGTGAATGAATTGGAAAAAGATGTGATGGACGAAAATAATTAACGTTTATATGAATTGATAGGAAGGATTCCTTTTCTAGTTATTTGCATGAAAAGTACAAGAGATCACTGTTGAAATATATTATTTTTCGCCATGGAAAAAAATTGCATTGCTTTCACATAATTTTCATATGCATGCTTGTGAAGATTTAATGTTTATTATCCTCTTGAACTGAAAGTTCAAGACTTGACGAAATTTTATTGATTTGATCTTATGAACAAGGAGTAAAATATTCTGATTGTATAGTAATTTATTGGATTAAAAAATATTCATACATTACTACCACAGTAGGTTTGTACAAATAAAATGGAAGTAAAACTGTTAAACATATGCTTCACATTTATCATTCACCTGTTCTAAAATAAGACACAAACTCCTGGAATATGGAAAAAACCGAAGTATTCTGGTTCAATATAGCCTTTTTCTACTTTCGGCAAAGGAATGAAAGCTCCAGTGACACATTTAAATTCTACCTGAACCATATTTTCCGGTCGCTTCCGTTAGAAGATCGTATAAGGAAGCCTTTCCTGTCCATTTACACATTCCAAATAAATTTTGAGCACCAAAATCGATACCGAAACTAACCAAACTTCTGGGGGATCGGAATTTCGTTTGAAATCTTTCAAAACGGCCAGATACCTAAAAAAAACTTCGTTATCAAGTGTAAAAAGGTCGATTAGTACTTACTTTCGCTTTATTTATGCTTATAAATCGATTTTTGGTCCAATTCAAATTAGCCGTTCGTACTCACGCCAAAACTCGTGAAAGGAAAAAATGACACTTGCACGAAATTTCTTCTGGACGCCGAAGAACGGAAAAAAAGGCGATTTCCTATCGATATTTCTCCCCAAAATCGCCGATCGATACGACCTAACAAAATGGGGAAAATCTTTGATACTTTCACTTTGATGTAAACAGAAAAACTGGCATCGTCTTTTTGTCATTAACCATATTCTATGTACGCGCACAGATTTTTCATCAGGTGCACCAATTCCTGAAAACGAAACCATGGCCAGAGTTGTGATTTTATAATTGTGAATGGAGTATACATACTTTTATTCTTTTTTCGACTGAACTAACACAAAGTAACGGACTATTCTGTCCAGTATTTTTCAGTGAAATTTCAGCACTCGATTCTTGATTTCCGTATAAGAAAATAGCACAACTGAATCTTCCAACCATGTTTATACAGGGTGATTTTTTTAAATGTTTCATCAGAAATATTCGAGGAAGGAATTTTGATACGAATTCAAGATTCTGTAATTTTGTTTTAGAGTACAGGAACTTTAATTGTAAAATATTTTCAAGCGGAATCTACTTCCAATTCTACCGGAAACGAATGTGAACTTCGTTATTTCAAATGCAACACCCTCTATATTTATACATATTTGAATTCCTCGTTTAATTCTGCACTGATTTGATGTATGATATGCACAACCACTTCAAGCGATTGTTGAGTTATAGCCTGATTGTCAAATTTGTTGACAGAAAAAGTGTCACAAATTAGAGTTAATATCTCCAAAAAACAATCAGAATAGAAAAAATGAACTGATTTTCGTATATTATGCTCTTATGGTAACTTTGGAGACCTGCAGAATATCTCTCTTCAAAGACTCGTTCATCCAACGAACAGCGAGGCTTTGGAACACATTGCCTAGGGAGGTGTTCCCCGAGGCATATAACCTCCAGAAATTCAAGAAGAATACCAATTCCTACCTGCTTGCCCCTGGTTCTCACGATGTTCTCTGAACATTACAGGATATTCCTTTTCGTGAAAATCACAACATTAAAAAAAAAAATTTTCATAAGTTTTTAAGGGATTTTTGAGCTCTAGGGGGGGGGGCAGCTCCAAAAAAACCAGATGAATCTCCTAAACCAACCCAAATTCTTTTCAATAGCGGATTGCAAGGGTTAATTTCAAACAACGAACGAGAAATGTAACAAAAGGTATATGGGACAATATTGCAGTTCAAGGGTTCGGTACCACGGTTAAAATCAATACAACATTTTTAAAGAAAACAGCTCAATTCTTGTGAACAGAGGAGACGGAATTTATGTTATACAGATGTTGCGCGAAGTGAGACGCAACAACCGCAGTGAACCTCTTCTATCTCCTTTCAAAATCACAGGCTGGAGAAACTGGAATATTGGTGTATTATCCAAAACTAAATGTTGATATTGTCTCTGGTCCTTCAGGCATTGATCAATCCCGAGAGTTCCGGTGCCGTCTCTCACGCTACGCCGACTATCGCTAATTCAATCATGTTTTCTTCACAGCCTACTGCTCCAATAAATTCGATCTCGACAAAACCCCGTCTCTTGCGTCATCGTTTTGTCGTTGACAGCGGTTCGTGCCAAATTAATAATATTCCTCCGATCGAACCTCCGTTGTCGTAATGAGGGACTTGAAGTGCAAGCTGGGTACGGGCAACGTGGTGGCCGCCGTGGTGGCCGTGCTCGAAAAACAATCGAACATCGAGAAGGAGTCGAAGCTGTGCGAGGCGGATAAGGAGCTATTCCGCAGGAATTTTCAAGAGAGCTGCCGGAATTGCCCAATCGAACCGTGTGAAACAAGTGCTACTACGCAATCGGCGGCGACTAAAAATAGTGAGCGTAGTTTGGAAAATAGCTTCTTTGACGTGCTGTACGGCGGTGTCAGTAAGGAAGACGAGAGTTTCAGATCGGCTGTAGAAGATTTCGACAGTGTGGCGGAAGATGTGCGAAGGAATTTCGTCAAGACGGACTCGTTGAGAAGAAGGAGAGAAGTGATCGGTGGTGACGAAGGGGAAGTGGATGGTGCCTTTAGGGTAAGTTCGTGCACACTGGAGGGTTCAGAAGGAGCAGTTTTGGGTCTGAGGATCTCTTCAATCATTTCTGCTCAAAAGCCTGATGAATATCAGAATGCAGAATCAGCATTCTCCAGATACTTCCTAAACCTATAGGAGCCTTTGAGAGTTGTCATATTTTTCCCGCATTCTCAAAGTTCCTTTGTATGTAGACGTCCTCTTGCTCTCCTTTCACTCATCTGATGGCTTTTCGACTTATATTAGCCTTTTAACTCCTTTTGATTTCAACATGCCCCAAAATCAATGATCTTGAAAGTCTCGTATATCCAAAGCTAGGGGGTTGAAGCTTTTAAATCTATCCACCACTCTGGTATTACAATAGCTAAGATGTTAAGGGTTTTCCAATAAGATGGAATTCCGGATCATTTTCATGCATATCAAGGTCCCAATCAGCAAAGACACGACATTGTTGATGATCGGCTGGCTTTCGTGTTAACTTAACTAGCCTCATGACCGAAATATACTGCTTCACAAGTGTTAGGGATATCGTATTCAATCGTTTTTAAAAGTATGTAATCTTCGAGAAAATCGCTGTTAAATCATTTAAAACTCAGTAACAACTTGAATCGATCCAATAAAAATCAGTATGAGACATTTCGTCAATCTAATCGCCTTTTTTCTGAAGTTTGGTTCTTTGCATATGCTTCATGAATGTTCTTATTTTGAAATGAAGTCAGTTTATCAACGGCTTCGATTTGAAACGAGTTTTCTGAAAATTCCAAGACGAAAATTAACAAACGCTGAGGCTAATAGGGCTATCGGAATGCTACAGGTTGGCCTAACTCAGGTTGTTGTAACGGAAAGGCTCCAGGTCTGCCAAAGTGTGATATCTCGACTTTGGAATAGGTTCAGGGAGACAGGTTCCGTGTTGGAAAGACCAAGGCTTGGTGGGCGACGAAAAACAACACCTGCTCAGGAGCGTTTCATCACCGTTTCGGCGAGAAGAAACCCTACATCTATACGTGTAGAATGCTACGGAATACTCTTCACAAAGCAGATGGGGTCTAAGTTTCCATCGAAACCATCAGACGACGTTTGAGAGAGGTGAATTTAGGTTCTAGACGTCCAGAGGAGTTCCATTAACACGTGACCATAAGCGTCAAAGACTGGAATGGTCAAGGCAACATATCAATTGGAACGATCAATGTCGTAGTGTCCTTTTCACTGATGAATCCAGATATGGACGATTTTCAGATTCTCGAAAAATAAGGGTGTGAACAATCCCACGCATACCCCGTAATCGTCGCTATGTCCAAGAAGTCCATCCATTCCGAGGGGGTAGTGTTATGGTATGGGCCGGGATATGTTTCAACGGGCGCACAGATCTACACATTTGTCCTGGGAATATGACCGCCTTACACTATAGGGAACATGTCATTGAAAATGTTGTGCCAAATTTTCACGCTGCTATTGGTGAAACTTTTCAATTTCTAGACGATAACGCTAGACCGCACCGTGCAGCCATAGTTGAGAATGCGCGGGAGGAGCTTGCTATTCCACATTTACCAATACCTCCGCACTCACCAGATTTGAATTGCATAGAACATGCATGGGATATGCTCCAGAGAAGATAAGATAATCATCAACCTACCCCTCAGAATCCTTAAATGATCTGAGAGAGCTTCTGCCCCGTTTATGAAACCAAATTCCTCAAAAAATGTTCAACAACCTCGTGTGTAGTATGCTAAGAAGATGTCAGGCTGTTATTGATGCCCGTGGAGGCCATACATTGTATTGATAGTCTTAAAATGCTCGAATTCTCTGGGAATAAAATTTCGTTATTTTACTCGATTTTTCTTAACCACCCTGTATACGCTGTAGACCTACAGGCTAAAATTAATTTACAACTTGAAATCATATTACATAATATGAATTTTCATCACAAAAATCTTATTTTAACTATATTTTTTTTTTAATTTAAGTCAATATCCCTTACTCATGTGGAGCAGTTTATTTATGCAAAATACGGTGTAATGAAGTTTGTGGAATGCCTAATGACAAGGAATGGCAAACCCGGTGTTTCTTCAACACTTTCAGCTACAGCAGCAATATTCTCGGCTGTTCTTGAGCAACGTACACTTGTTTCATTCGTCAAATCACTAACTTGTCTCGACAGCTCAAATTTTTCCACCAATTTCTGTATTGCTATTTTACAAGGTGCTTCCCGATGACCCAAAAATGTCCTAGTTTTACGAACCGTCTCTGCAAAATTCTCATCATTTTTGTAGTGAATTTTGATAATTTCAATGCGTTGTTAAAGCGTGTATCGTTCCATTTTCAGTAATGTCGTAGTTTCTACTTGTCCAATGTCGAAAAATTACAGCTTTGAAAGTGACATCTTCCGAAATAGCTATTAAGCTATTCAAAATAACGCCTCTTATTGGAAGACCCTTCACTACGGAGGGTAGAAATGGAAATTTCACAAAAAAAAAACAAAATCAGAATGAAAAAATAGCTCCATGTCTTTCAGGTTTCTGTTTCTTTCATTCGAATGCCTCTGTGATAAAAGCAATCCTGCTATAGGCTATCATTCTTGTTCTGTTACCTTCAAAATCAGGGAAAGCATCACCCTGCGTGATGGTTTCCCTTTCTTGAGGAGACCCATTACAATGAACTACCATTTCAATAACTCCAGAAGTATCTTACAATCCACTTATGTCCCCATAAAACGCCCAATCTCTCCCCAGATCGAAAGGACCCATTCCCTAAAATCCATCAGGACGAACCCATACGTCAACAGCCAGGACTACACCAGATCCTTGGGCAGGAGGGAATTCCGCAATTCCGACCACCGCGACTTGGCCCCATCCCTGTCCACCCATTCGTTCAACAACAGCTGGACGCCTTCTTCGATCATAGCAGGTCATGGGACAAGGTTCCATCCCATGCCTTCTAGACCGGAACAGCTTGCGTCACAAGAAACGTGCAGTCTGACATCTCGAGAGTTTGATGGAGATACAAATATAGATCGGGACGACGAAAGTGGATCGTACCACTTGAGAGAGCATGAAGATGCGGATTACAAGAGGTTGTCTGGTACAGATTCCAGTACAACGGAGGGCTTGACCAGCGGCAGCAGTAGCACGGGAGATTCTTCGGACAGTGAGGATAGTGATGATATTCGTGGTCATGTGATGGTGAAAGGGTTGGAGACAATAGCTGAGGAGGATAGGTTTACTCCCAGTAGTCTTAGATCGTCCAGAAAAGGTAATTATTTCGATTGGTGCTTCTGGTTTTTGAAGGTTATCGATGAAGTCGTCAACATCTTGAATTATGGTTAACCCTTCCTTGTCATTTTTCCTTGATTCCATTGTGTCTCTATATTCCTATATATTTGGTAGTGAATGATCAAAGTTATTTATTATTTCACGGTATCGGGTAATTTTTTAGGATGACTATTTCCCTCGTCTCAATTTCCACCAATCAGAAACGCGTAATTTGGAATCACAAATGGTTTCTAGATGGAAAAACTGCAGCAACTGTCAGCAGTTTTTTCGTGTTCACCCGCGGCAAAACTTAACAGGTGTTGTCAACGAAAATTAATAATACATACATAATGCATCCAGAATAATCTGTAACTCACGAAATAGTCTTGTCAAATACCATTCGGGCATCTAATTTTTCCTGTGAAAAAAATCGAAAAACACAATGCAAAGTAATATTTTTTCAACAAAAAACATTCGTGCAGGTGCAAAAATCCTCGTCTTCTACTCGGATTTTTGTTGCCACCAGCACTCGTGCTTCTTGTTAAAATATTACTTAGCAACGTGTTTTTTCGATTTTTTTTCGGAAAAATTGCATGAAGCCTGACGTGATTTAAATACAAAAATGTCATTCACGAAATTGCCTCAACAACTGTGGTGGATGCACAGAGTCCAACTTGTTGTTAAGGGCAACTGGTACACGTCCGAGCTCGCGAGCTCCCTTGAAAAATTGGGCTTTTTATGTCCATGATATCTCAATTCTTTTGTGGCGTAGACCAACAATTTTCGTTTTAAATTAAAGCTCAATCATTTCTCTAGAATGTGTATTACTCGCTTTCCTTTTTTTTCTCGTATGTTAGGAAAAAAACCTGGTGCGATGTAATTTCATGAAAATCTGGACAATCGATTTTATTTTCATGATATCTCCGTCAATTCTCTGAATGAATGTATGAAACTTTCAGTTTACATGCGAAATAATATTTTCCAGAATGTGTATTGATCATTTTTTCTGTTTATTGCCCCCTCAATTTTTAAATGAATTATAAAGTAGAAACTTTATTTGTCATATTTTCAACCAGGTTTTTTTCCTAATATACGCAGATGAACGAAAAAGCGAATAATACACATTCTGGAAAATATTATTCCGCATGTTTGCTGAAAATTTGATACATTTATCCAGAAAATTGACGGAGATCATGGAAATAAAATTGTTTGTCCAGATTTTCATGAAATTACATCTCACCAGGTTTTTTTCCTAATATACGAAGAAAAACAGAAAATCGAGTAATACACATTCTAGAGAAATGATTAAGCATTCATTTAAAAAAAATTGTTGGTCTACGCCGCACACGAACTGAGATATCATGGAAATAAAAAGCCCAATTTTTAAAGGGAGCTCGCGAGCTTGGACGTGTACCAGGTCTCCTTAACGTCGAAGAATCGACAAATCTGGATGGATCTTCATTAACACCATCACTTTGAGCAGCGATTTTCTTCTGTACGTAAAGTTCTTTGTCTTGTTGTTGTTGTTGTTGCATCGAGTAGAGAAAATATTGTCCGAAATCTATCGATTGTTCGACGAAAAAGCTGCTCTGATAGACGATTACATAAACCTATATATAAAAAAAAACTATAACTTTGGCGATTTCGAAAATAAATTTCAACAATTATTGGTAAACATTGTTGCGGCGTGAGTTTTTCCCTGATAATTTGTCAATGCTTACTGAACAGAAATGTCAAAACAACATGGCTTCTACCTTTTGTCAAATCACAGTCATCCCTATCGAACATTCTATCACTCTAAAAAAAACCGATATTAGGAGAATAAGAGTTTCTGCCAGTTCCTCTTGCGTTTGTGGTGAATCTTTATCGAACCACGCCTCTTGTTCTTCATGCATAAACTTTGGCGGCGCTCCAGATCGTCTTCCAAATCAAAATTTCCACATTTAAACTTGCTCTTGCTCTTGTGAATCGTTAGTTTCTATGAAAAATGAACCATGCTGCGAAGTTTATTTTCGTGGTAAACTTTTCTGTCTTCCCAGAAGTTTGGATGTCAATGTCAATGCCAAAACTTTCATCGTCCAAACCGTTCGTTCTAATACATTTCCTGTTTGTGAAACGTTTGGAAAAGTCCGCCCACGTCACAATCCTTTCAAAACGAAGTTCGACATACGTCAGATATTGGTAACTTTAATTCGGTTTCTAAACGAAGTCTCGGAGCTCGTAAACTAGATATATCGAACGCCAGCGTGCCAATTTCTTACGAAGTCTGAAGATTATGTTATATAGGCCAGACGGAGATAATTTTCTCGTTAGAACGGAGAGAAGGATCCATTACTCTTGGAGGCTCTATTAATTTCGGATTCTTTCCACCGATAATGAGAATTTACGATCTTTATATTGGATTAAATGTTTGCGGTGGATCCAGTAGGTCATATTGAATTCGGCAACGAAATATTGATTAAAAGGGGCCAATATTCGGTACAAAACTTGAAGGTAGGGATCACATTTTCACGTTGAAGAATTTCAATTTATACAGGGTCTTTCACGAGGAACCTCACCCATATTTATTCGGGAAACTACTGAACGTATTTTCATGAAATTCAGCACTTATAAGTATTTCACGATGCTGATGAAATCTAAAATATTTTCAAGGCATGAGCACCTCCGGTTTTTCCGGAAATGACGTCAACTTCCGTTTTTCAAATTAGAACACCATTTTTTTATTGCAGAAATAGATTCCTTAGAAAATTTCAAGTTATTTTGATGTAACATTTTTCAGTTTTGGTTGGAAAATTCTCTCTGAGCGGGAAAATTCGAAAAAAAATCGAAAATAGAGCTCCGCTGAAACAAGAATAACTTCGAGGTTTTTGAATTGAAAATTTTCATTTTTGGGATTTTTCAAGATGTAAGATTGATGTATCCACTTTAAAAATCGAAATCGCGATTCATGATACAGGGGGTGAAAAAATCGTTTTCAAAGTTAGGGATGACAAAATCGTGAAAAATAATTTTTTTCAAATAATAACCCCATTTTTTTTATGGCAGATATTGAATCTACGTTAAAAAATAATGTGAGTGTATGCATCACACCCTTGCCCTAAAGTGGATATTAACTCAGAAAATATCCATTTTAGGGCAAGGGTGTGATGCATACACTCACATTATTTTTTAACGTAGATTCAATATCTGCCATAAAAAAATGGTGTTCTAATTTGAAAAAATTGATTTTTCACGATTTTGTCATCCCTTTTTTGAAAGCGATTTTTTCACCGCCTGTATCATGAATCGCGATTTCGATTTTTAAAGTGGATACATCAATCTTACATCTTGAAAAATCCCAAAAATAAAAATTTTCCATCCAAAAACCTCGAAGTTATTTTTGTTTCAGTGGAGCTCTATTTTCGATTTTTTTTTTCGAATTTTCCCGCTCAGAGAGAATTTTCCAACCAAAACTGAAAAATGTTACATCAAAATAACTTGAAATTTTCTAAGGAATCTATTTCTGCAATAAAAAAATGGTGTTCTAATTTGAAAAACGGAAGTTGACGTCATTTCCGGAAAAACCGGAGGTGCTCATGCCTTGAAAGTATTTTAGATTTCATCAGCATCGTGAAATACTTATAAGTGCTGAATTACATGAAAATACGTTCAGTAGTTTCCCGTATAAATATGGGTGAGGTTCCTCGTGAAAGACCCTGTATACACTCCCCAAAACGTCTTGGCATTTATGCAATAAGATGGTCTATTTCTTCTTGAGGAACACTATCCCGAGCTTTCTGTACTTCATGTCTCAGAGACGCCAAAGTCCATGGGAGCTGGGGTAAATTTCCAAGCCTTCTACCCATGATGTCCCAAACATGCTCTATGGGCTAAAGATCGGGGGATCTGGGCGGCCATGGCAAAATATTCACATGGGTCGCTTCTAAAAAGTTTTAACTAACTCTGGCAACATGAGGTGGAGCATTATCTTGCTGAAATATTGGATTCTCGAGCCGGTTAAGGTGAAGGAGAACATATGGCTCCACTATTTCTTGAAGGTAACGCAGCGCTGTCATGTTACCTCGAATAAAGACTAAAGGTGACGTACTTGCATGTGCAATAGCACCCCCTACTGTCCGGTGTAGGTACATGACGCTCAACATCAAACTGAGGTTCACGTCTTTCTCCCCGACGTCGTCTGCACTTCTTCGGCCATAATGTGCACCCAAGGAGAATCGAGATTCATCAGAAAAGACGACCTGATGCCATTCCACATTGCAATGTTGACGTTCTCTGCACCACTGTAATCGTTGCCGGCGATGCTCAACCGTCAGAGGTAACACAAGATGGGGTCCATAATGCTGCAGTCCAAAAGACCTTATACGGCGGTAAACCCTTCGAACAGTTACAGGATGGCCTTGGTCTCCTAACCATTCATCAGCCAAAGATCGAGTTGTCGCAAATCAGTCTTTAATAGTCATAAGTCTTAGACGTCGATCTTGAACTCCATTTGTGCCCCTTCGACGTCCGGTGCCTTCTCTTCTTCGATTTTGGGCATTATCAAACCACGCTTGAGAACATCTCATAACAGTAGTTGCAATACTGTTCGTACGTTTAGCGATTTCTCTAAATGACAACCCCGCCTCCCGTTTACCAATAATTCGACCTCTTTCAAATTCACTTAGCTGGCGATAACTTCCGCGTGCACGTGCTCTAGGCATTTTAACAACAACTAAACATCGACTTTGGATCTCCTCGAACAGCTGGTTTGTTGAAAAATTAAAAAAATTTGCGAAAAACGACTCCAATATAAGTAACAAAAAATTTAATGTTTACATGAAAAAACCATCGCAATTTTTTTACCAAATTTTAATCATTTACTCCTTGCTATACTATTTATGTTTTACCAAAAAAATTTTGAAATTTGAACAGCTCCTTCTGGTTGTTGCAGTTTCTTTATCACTTAGTATAATTTAGATTCGATGTGTTTCGGGATTTTCTGAAAATGTGAACGGTATAACCGAAACATCAGTTGAAATTCAGCTTTAGCGCTGTCGCTGTTGCTCTACTTGCATCGATCCAGCCTTTCGAAACAGAAAAACCTTTTTCGCCTTCAGACAATCCTAAATCAAATACGCCGACCCACTTTATCCCGTAATTAAAGTCTTCCTGGATCCTATATTCAATCCATTTCGTAATGCCTCGGCCTAGCTCTGCCTCATAAAAATTACAAAGTAAGAACGCCAAGTGTTTCGAGATGCTCCACAAACGAATCTGCATTTCTCGAGGCCTGGCTGCATTCCGCTCAAAAGATCCTCTCACTTTTCCATCCGCATATTATCCTCTAGGTTCTTTTTTCGTTTTTCCGAAGTAGATGCTGAGAATTCAATTCGGCGTCATGAAAACTTAATTGGTTTAATGGGGGGACGCGAGAGGAATTTCATCGAATTAACTTTGACGACTGGACCTTGAGCGTAGACGAGCGATTGCGATGTTCTGATTCTACCATTTCGGTTTTTTGTCCATGACAGGGAGACATACAAGATGGATAAATGACTCCAAGTCATTTTATTTTTTTTATCCACCCTAATATTCTCACCTTTTCTATATGACACACTTAGTCAATTTTCAAAGAAGCTGGTGGAAATTCTTCAACTATGAATCATTAGATAGTTCCACTGTGTGTGCTTCACATTAAAGAGAATATTTGTTTAGCTAATTCTCAAATCTTCATTGAAGGCCAACATAAGGTTCATTAATAGATTTATGTAAACTGGATCAACCGATGTAAACTGATTTTTCTAAACAGAAGGGGTCACTGTTTGAATTTCGCTAATGTGAATGCTAATCAATCTGATTTGAAGTGTTTTGAGATGGAAATGAGGATCGAATTGGATTAGAATGTTATTGAATCAATACAAAATTCAATTCTTATCATACAGCAATGAATTTGTGACATTCGTCTTATCATTCTTCTTCAAATGGCAAGGAAAAATGTACCTAAGGCGATTTTCATATTTCACTAAGCATAAGAAATTCCTATTGAAAGTCGCATCGTTATAAAATATGCAGGATTCTTCAACATTGCCCAAAGCCGATTGGCAGAACAGCTTGGGCACATCAAAGAAGTGATGATACAACATTCATTAACAGTCTTCAGGCATTTTCTATTACCGATACTATAAATATTTCAACGGAGTGAAAGCAATCGCTGTCGCATAGGCCTTCAGGTTAGCTGAAGCGTTAAAACAGATGCCGAACATGTGGCGAAACATAAATAAAACAAAAGATGGGGTAACCAAAATCTACATAAATTTTCCTCTGAAAGCTCAATTTTCGCCTCCATTACTTCCGTATTCTTTTACACATAGTAGCAAGTTGACAAAATTTTGGAAGCAACACCTTTTGAACGCGATTGGAATCAAATATGCTTCTACCAATTTCCCTATTCAAAAAATGTAATCTTCGAGAAAATCGCTGTAAAATCATTTAAAACTCAATAACAACTTGAATCGATCCAATGAAAATCAGTATGAGACATTTCGTCAATCTGGTCGCCTTTTTTCTGAAGTTTGGTTCTTTGCATATGCTTCATGAATGTTCTTGTTTTGAAATGAAGTCAGTTTATCAACGGCTTCGATTTGAAACGAGTTTTCTGAAAATGCCAAGACGAAATTAACAAACGCTGAGGCTAATAGGGCTATCGGAAAGCTACAGGTTGGCCTAACTCAGGTTGTTGTAGGGGAAAGGCTCCAAGTCAGCCAAAGTGTGATATCTCGAATTTGGAATAGGTTCAGGGAGACAGGTTCCGTGTTGGAAAGACCAAGGCTTGGTGGGCGACGAAAAACAACACCTGCTCAGGATCGTTTCATCACCGTTTCGGCGAGAAGAAACCCTACATCTACGTGTAGAATGCTACGGAATATTCTTCAAAATGCAGATGGGGTCCAAGCTTCCATCGAAACCATCAGACGACGTTCGAGAGAGATGAATCTAGGTTCTAGACGTCCATTAAGAGGAGTTGCATTAACACGTGACCATAAGCGTCGAAGACTGGAATGGGCAAGGGAACATATCAATTGGAACGATCAATGGCGTAGTGTCCTTTTCACTGATGAATCCAGATATGGACGATTTTCAGATTCTCGAAGAATAAGGGTATGGCCAATCCCACGCATACCCCGTAATCGTCGCTATGTCCAAGAAGTCCATCCATTCCGAGGGGGAAATGTTATGGTATGGGCCGGGATATGTTTCAACGGGAGCAAAGATCTACACATTTGTCCTGGGAATATGACCGCCTTACACTATAGGAAGCATGTCATTGGCAATGTTGTGCCAAATTTTCACGCTGCTATTGGTGAAACTTTTCATATTCTAGACGATAATGCTAGACCGCACCGTGCAGCCATAGTTGATAATGCGCGCGAGGAGCTTGGTATTCCACATTAACCAATACCTCCGCACTCACCAGATTTGAATTGCATAGAACATGCATGGGATATGCTCCAAAGAAGATTAGATAATCATCAACCTACCCCAGAATCCTTAAATGATCTGAGAGAGCTTCTGCCCCGTTTATGGAACCAAATTCCTCAAGAAATGTTCAACAACCTCGTGTGTAGTATGCAAAAAAGATGTCAAGCTGTTATTGATGCCCGTGGAGGCCATACATTGTATTGATAGTCTTAAAATGCTTGAATTCTCTGGGAATAAGATTTCGTTATTTTTCTCGATTTTTCTTAACCACCCTGCAGACCTACAGGCTAAAATTAATTTGCAACTTGAAATCATATTAATATGAATTTTCATCACGAAAATCTTATTGTTACTATATTTTTTTGCAATTTAATTGAATATCTCTAACTCATGTGGAGCAGTTTATCTACCTAATATCTCTAGCATGAATCGAAAATGAATGAACAGTAACAAATTCATTGTAACTGTTGGTTTCGAGCCATCGGTTCCCAGATACATTCTTATTCCACTCCATCAATATTTTCGCTACCTGTTTGACACCCTCCTTGACATGCTTCCACTCAAATCTCCAAACTTCTTGATGACTTCATCGATTTGCCGGAAGCACTTCACTTCCGCCCTGTTCGTCTTGATCTGGAAGGCATGTTTTCCCCGCAGATCCCGAGGAAAATGAATCTTCCAGCAGCGAAGACGCCGCAGTTACGAAGGACCGAACTTTAGGATGGTCTGAGAACGGATCCACAGCCGGTTCCACGTCGGATTTGTCATCCGCCAACTCTCTGGAGGGTCGGAAAAGTTTAAGAGGTTACATATTTTATGCTCTATCGGGGCTCACTCTAGTTAACATTGAAATATTGACCGTTTATCACAGAGAGTGAGGAAGAACTTCCTCTTCTTGAGTCGCTTCCTTGAGAAATCCCTGCGATCTTGAATCGAGGATGTGAATTATTCATTCGAATGACTTCCTTTCGATGTCGCTGGTCCTTTTATTGTTGCGTACATCTGATGAAGAAACCAGCAAATTTTAACAGAACCTACATGCTCATACTGAAATTTTGGGACAGATTCAGTGTAAAAGTTTAGTTATCAACTTCGTTCGTTAATAGTTACTTATTTAATCAACTAGTTTATTAATGACAGCGATTAATGGTCGAAATATGAGACCATTAATCGCTGAATTAATAAACGAGTTGATTACAAGATTTTTCCATCGACCTCATCACGAATTGAATATGAATTCTCGATTGAAATGAATTTTTATTTTGCATAATATACAAATTTGACATATTGTAAATTTCTATGTTCATTTCGATATATTAATTTTTATGGTCCCTATGGAACAATTCGAAAAATTCATAGAGGGAATATTGGACATGTTGTGACATTCTGAATAGTTTACATTTAGTTTGCATATCATAACCTATGATATCCCATAAGGAAAGTGTGGAGAAAGTGGAGGTTGAAGTATTATTTACTTTGCAACTTGTATCACCTGAAATTTCTTCTGCAGTCTATTTTATTTTGAATGGAGTTGTCAATATACCCTTCTGTGACAGAAGTTGATTTCCAACCAAGCTCGATAGTGCTCTGACTAAATATTTTATGTTCGTAATCATGCATTAGTAAGAAATGCATTAAAATAGGTCATTAATGGATGATTTCGAGTGCGTTAAAATGAGCTTTTCTTCTATGGTCGACGGAAATAGTTATTTAATCAACTAGTATATTAATGACAGCGATTAATGGTCGAAATATTTTAACGCGTGAGCGGAGCGAGCGCGTTAATGTTTGAGACCATTAATCGCTGAATTAATAAACGAGTTGATTACAAGATTTTTCCGTCGACCTCATCACGAATTGAATAGGAATTCTCGATAGAAATGAATTTTTATTTTGCATAATCGACAAATTTAACATAATGTAAATTTCTATGTTCATTTCGATATATTAATATTTATGCTCCCTATGGAACAATTCGAAAAATTCATAGAGGGAATATTGGACATGTTGTGACGTTCTGAATAGTTTACATTTATATCATTATATTATAGTTTGCATTTATATCATTACCTCTGATATCCCATAGGGAACGTGTGAAGAAAGTGGAGGTTGAAGTAAGTATTATCTACTTTGCAACTTGTATCACCCGAAATTTCTTCTGCAGTCTATTTTATTTTGAATGAAGTTGTCAATATAGGTACCCTTCTGTGGCAGAAGTTGATTTCCAACCAAGCTCGATAGTGCTCTGACTGAATATTTTATGTTCGGTTGCCATGACAATCATGCATTAATAAGAAATCGTGCAATAAAATAGGTCATTAATGGATGATTTTGAGTGCGTTAAAATGAGCTTTTATTCTATGGTCGACGGAAAAATGAATTATCGCATTTCTGAATTCCCCATCGAATTTTAATGTAATTTGAGCCTTTAGACAAATGTTGTACAGGGTGTGGCGTAATAATTGGATAATATGGTACTTGCGAGTAGAGGACTTTGTGGTGACTCAGAAAATTATGTTTTATGTTTCTCGGTTGTCAAGATATGCGACATTTTCGAAAATTCACCATTTTTGGTGACAAAACTCCAAATGAAGGAATTTTTTCAATGTGTTTTTGGATAGTAATCCTGGATAAATGCGCTATCGAATATTTCAAATGATTTATAGGGTACATGCATAGTTTTTTTTTAAACGGGGATCTAACTCAAATTTTATGTTTTGCTCAGTTTATTTCTAAGTTTAACCTAACATAGAAAAAAACATGGTCACCTGAGTGCAGAATTAAGAAAAACACTGTTTCATTGAGATTCGAAAATGGTGTAACTCACTGTATTTCCAGCATTTAATACAAAATGAATTCCTATCAAAATGGGTTTAGGGTTAATTACAAAAGTGCTCAAATTTGCTACTCCTACTTGAAATTAACTCAAAGATATTTCAAAACGAGATTTAAGAATAAAAGAAAACGGCATGTTTTTTTCTCAATTTGTAATCAGGTAACCAGGTATTTGTTTTTACACAGCGTTAGGTTAAACTTGAGAAAAAAATAATCAGAACATGAAATTTGAGCTAGATCTTTATTTTTATTTCAATTTGAAATAAGGACATTTTGGATGAAAACTAGGATCGAAATTCAAATGAATGGTTTTGTGAATACCATGTACAATTTTTCTTAAAATTCAGAGTTTGAGGTTTCGATAAATTTTATCCTTCTAACGTTAAAGGCCAAGTCGATATGAGTATACTCCATTCACTTTTATAAAGTATCCCGGTTGGCCATGACATTCCGACACATTTCACTGTGTATATTTCGAAAATGTTAGGTTATAGTCAACGCAACGTTGTCCTCTCTACATAGAGGTCGTATTGTAATTACGTATTTATCAAAAAGTTCATTTACTTTGGAAAAATAATGAATTTGAGAAAATATTATGTGAATTCATTAATTCCAAAGACCTGGCGAATGTTGAAGAATTTTTTTCTCTGTTGATACTGGAAATATTTCACGTATATAAAGATGGTTGAAAATTCTTTGTCGTTTCTTTCACTTAAAATCTTTCTTATTGTGTTTATGTGCAGCTAAAAAATAAATATTTATCCATATAAAATATAATACCTTGATCTTCACTCACATACGTCGAAAATGTTGGATAGCTGGTGATAAATTATTGATTCCAAATTATCCAAATTATACTATCAGAATAGGCAGATTTCAATTCTACGTAGCACTTCCTGATACTTTGTCTCTGCTTCTTCAAAACTACCTTCGGCATTTTTAGTTTGCAAGCGTGATGATTATATTGAGATTGAGACTATTGGGAGTAAATAGAAATTAGCATTGGCAACGTCTCTGAGAATTATTTTGACAATGCCGATACTTCACGAGTGCCAACCTGCGTCAGTTTTAAGTAAGAAAAAACTTGATAAACCTAAATCTTGGCCAACGGGGATACTTTATTAAAGTTAATGGAGAACCCATTTCTGATCATCCAAAATAGAGAATATTTGTGTGAAAGCTCAAATATCTCAGTGCAGTCATATGATCAATGTCACATTAAAATTCGATGGGGAATCCAAAAATACGGTAATTCAGTGGGGGTTACGTGTAAATGACTATGGCTGGACGAAATACTGGCAATGAAAACTATGAACAGCCGTGTGTTTCCTCGAATATACGGGGTTGTTTCGTGAGGCTACAACGTGCATTCCCTTTGTTTGAGATTCGTGATCTTGCATGAATGTAGCGAGTGGCGTGGCGACAGGGGGTTCCGGAATAGGGGGAAACAAAAGAATTGTTCTGCAAACTTGCATTAGGCTCGTGAAATACGACCAAAATATTTCGTGTGGGGGAAAAATGCCGCAAGGAAAAATACTGGGTTTCATTGTGAGTTTCGGGATCATAACTTCGTATTTCTTGAAAAACGTCAGAATGAACTTCCATCGATAAATTATGGTATTATTCTTGGGAATTGTTAGGATAAGCCCTAAAACCAGAAAATACACAAACTCATAAACTCCTTATGGTCTTGAGATTGAATTGAAGACAGCCAAATACGGTATATCATACTTTTGAAATCAGGCGCATAACTTTCATGAGTCGAATTTTCCTACTTAGTTGTAATCAAGATTTAAATCAGAAGAAATGTTAAAAACATCCGTAAACAAAGATGGCTGAACAGAGCATTCCCTGATATTGGTTTTTGGGTATTTTTGTGAGGTTCACAGTTTATTTCATGACTGAATCACCCTGTATTCTTTGAAGTCCATGATGATATGTTCTGAAAAATCAAACAAACACCTCAAATCAACCCAAAAATACAGGGTGTCCACTTAATCTTCATTGTGAATAGTTTCTATAATAATGGATCACCCAGTATTAATTCTAGGTATTTCATGTTTTTGTGATGTAACAACATATCTAGTGAAATAGTTCATTTTGCGAACGTTCTCGCTCTGGAACTGACATATTTTATACTTTCAAAATCGGGCATGCATTCAATTATGGATAATCCAGTATTCGTAACGATTTTCGGTCATATTTCTCTATAAAGTTGCTCCCTGGGGATGGAATGAAATGTTTCTTGAGAAAAATTGAACTTCATTCGATTCTGTTTCGAGATACGCGCGTAGTAAAAGTGGGTAATTCTCAACTTCAACGCCCTGTATCTCCAAAACTAGTCATAGGATTGAGTTGGCGCCATGGACACTTTTGATCAGTAGATCGAGTACTACATTATACCAAAAAATTAGAACATTTGACGGAACGCCATTTGCCATAAGAAAAGTGCGAGGTCCTTTATCCTCCACCCTGTATCTACTTGGATTAAATTCTGAGAAATCATTTATCTTTGGGAAAGCCTTTTCAGGATCCTTTTCAGGATCCTTTTCACTACTCAGAAATTATCATGCGGCTCTAGGACACAATTTCGCAGCGACATAAGTTGGGACAAAGTCCATTTATGAATTTAACGTTGCAAGTATGATAAATGTAGAAGCTCGGGGATTTAAATTGGTACCGTATTATGCCGCATTTCAACGAAAGCACACACGACTCGAGGACATTCTTCATCACGAAATAGCCCTACAAAAAAACGTTAATACAGTTCGTGATATATTCCGAGTGTGTTCTCATTTAATTTATTCCAAGGGAACTGGAATTTATGATATGGGGAGATAAGACTCAGAATCGGAAACTGCTAATTAATTGCAGCCTCTCTGAAGGATGTTTGATGTTTATTCAAACGTACGTTAGTAGCTATTTATGGCCACCTTTTATCAATTAAGCACAATGTGATATTGTACCACCCACAAGAAACTGTCTCGTTCAAAGGTAGTTCGTTCAGGAAAACACAATTGAAGGAGGAAAAGTTATCTTTTTAAATACAAAAAGTTAATTTCTTGTTCATCCCAAACAAAAAATACAAAATCAGTTTATTTTCTTGAACTTGGTGACAGTGGCTATGGAAACCTTTGAAGATCAGTTAGGTGGATCACCCTGTATTGGTTTAGTTCGAATTATTTTTTTATTGAAACAACAAGGAGAAATTCTTCCACAATAACAATTCGTAGTTCTTTTCCTGAAATCCACATAACTACTCAGTGAATTCGTAAAAATGTTGATTTGGCCTATTTCTCGATTACATAAATTCCAGTGTTCATTAATCGAAGATCCAATTGATAGGTCAATAAGCCATATTGCAGGTCTTGATGAATAACAAGGCCTGTATATCATATCATTACCAATTAAATACACATTGACTTTGAATAGGTCTTTTAAATTGGATAATTTGTGTATGTATAACTACTCATAAGGCATCGAGGAATCAATTGTCTTCCATAACATAACAGCAGGCGTAAGCACTCCGAAGAAATTAGAATACAACGATATTCTCTCCTATTGCTATTCAGATTTTGTGTTTTACTACTATCATTTTATTTTCAAACTTAAATTCCTAACCGTCAAATTTTATACTGAGATTTTTGAAAATATAATTCTGAAATTGAATAATTTCGACTAAGGACTGAACGAGAATAAATTCGCTATCACAAAAACGCTTATATCTTTTGAACCACTGGACCGATTTCGAAAATCAAACTCATTTTCGAATCATCTTCTAATTCTTATGAAAACTGTTTTTACAATAAAAAAACCAAAACTATTTTTTACAAAATTCATGGATTTTTTCTGGAATTCTTCCCATCATGCTTCTTATAGTGTTCTCAGTCACTTTCTGGGATGCTGTCTTCCACTTTTGCTTGAATTCCGCTAATGTTTTCGTTGATTTCTTAGTCTTCTTCAATTCTCTTTTTACCAGGGCCCGATATCTTTCGATTGGCCTGAGTTCTGGGCAATTTGGTGGATTGGCCTCTTTGGGGACAAAAATCTCATTAGCTTCGTACCATTCCTTGGTCGCCTTGCTGTAGTGGCATGAAGCTAAATCTGGCCAAAAGATTGTTGACACATCGTGCTCACGTAAAAATGGTAAAAGTCGCTTCTTCAAACATTCCTCGATGTATATCTTCGAGTCAACAGAGCCTTGGCCAACGAAAAAGTTGCTCCTTTTCCCACAAGTGCAAATTGCTTGCCAAACCAGGAATTTTTTAGAAACTTTGCTGGTTTCTTCACGCGAAATTGTTCGTCAACATTTCCACGAGAATCTGCAGTATAAAATTCCTGACCAGGAAGTTGCGAGAAATCAGCCAAGACATAGGTTTCGTCGTCCATCACGCAACAGGAAAAATTTTTCAGGAAATCATTTTTTTTAAATTTCTTTGCTCTTGATTTCGCTTCTTGATACTTCACAGCGTTCCTGTCTGGCACTTTCTACACTTTGTATGTTCTAAGCCCACAACTCGACTTGATTTTCTGAACGGTTGACTGCGAACAACCCACTATTTGGGCCACTTTCCGACCTGAAAGGTTAGGATTCTTCTGAAAAAGGCTGATGGTTTTTTTCACTTTTTTGGGCTATGAAACCCCTTTTTCCTCCCGGTTCCTTCCTTGCGGTTAATTGTAAGATATTCGTTGAACGCTTAACAACTCTTGATACCGTTTCCGGACGAACGCGAGCCTCTTTTGCGATTCTTTTGAAGCTCCATTTTGGATTATTTTGAAAAAGTTCCACTATAAATGCTCGTGTTTTCACTTTGCTTGACATTTTGCGACAGAGAATTGGAATATCTATTTTTTTATATGAAGTAAATTTTCCACATGTTTCTGACGTTCATAACAAAGCTAACTATGATCAAATTTTGATTTTTTTCTCAATTGGTTCAAGAGATATAGGCGTTCTTGTGATAGCGAATTTATTCTCGTTCAGTCCTTATTTCCCTCATCTTAATTTCCACCAATCATAAACGTGCACTTTTGAATTATAAATGGTTTCTAGAAAAACTGTATGGCAGCAGCTGTCAGCAGTTTTTTTGAGTTTACCCCCGGCAAAACTTGACAGTTGTTATCACCAAATATTACAATTATTAAGTTTATAGTATTTTGTCATTAAATAAATTACCTGTTTTTCTGTTTTCAAATTGATACCTATTCATAATGCATACAGAATAATCTGTTACTCATGAAATAGTCTTGTCGAATACCATTCGGGCATCTTATTTTTTCTGTGAAAAAATTCGAAAAAACACAATGCAAAGTAATATTTTTTTAACAAAAAGCATTCCTGCAGGTACAAAAATCCTCGTCTTCGTCTCGGATTTTTGTAGCCACCAGCACTCAAGCTTCTTGTTAAAATATTACTCAGCAATGTTTTTTTCTCGATTTTTTTCGGATAAATTGGATGCCCTTATGATATTACTTACGATGATATCGTTGCCAGAATTCTATGAAAATTATTCTTATGGGGTGAAATACGGAAAATCTGAATCAAAATTGAAAACGGTCAATATTTCAATAATACATCAGGCTAAACCTGCAAAGTGAGATCATCATTTCTTGTAAGAACTATTTACATACGAGAAAAATGTTTAATACAAAAACATTTCGGTTTCTACTCATTTCGAGAGTAAAACTTTGTAGGTAGGTATACGTTATATATCACAAAAATCGCACAAGAAGGTTTATTTTATTGAATGACATTTTACCTGTCATTTTCAATCATCCGGAAAAAATTTTTGTTTGCTCTTCAATAATTCTTTCTCTTATTCATTATCATAGCCAATAAATCCATTCGTATGTTAATTTAATTGGTGTTTCAAAAAGCTGTACCAAAATTTAGCTTTATGCAGTTTTATTTTACTATTTGTCGTTTAAAAAATTGAGGCTTATTCTTGTGCAAACTTTCTGATGCGCCGTTAATTTCCTCTCGGGTTAAGAATAACGAAGAGTGTAGAACACTTCTCTGTAATGTGAAGAGTTTGAACAATGAATGAAGATCTCAGTTCCCGACTTATCCTGTACTTGATAGAAAAGTCTCTTGGAATACTTAACATCCTATTCATCTCGAATAGATAGTTCAACTCGTTGCAACAGCGACTTTCAATGGATAGCTAAGGATATCCCAGTAAACGACCAAAAACTCCCCAAAATGGACGTCCAAACACCCAATTCCCCCACCTCCACCAAACCCCCCATCAACCGAATCAACCCTCGGGAAAAGATACCACGAAAGGAGAGAGCTCCAGGCAGCTTGGACCGCCGAAGACACCACAACCAGAGCCGTCAGGAGAGGGACCAGAAATCCAGGTCCACGCACGTGAAGAGCCCCAGCAGACCTGACGAGTACCAGCCTTGTCAGAGCTGGTGCTGCAGCCCCTCAGATGGTTTGAGCTTCGAGCATTTCCACAGGAGACACGAGAGGAGCGATCCCCAGAAGTATGGGAGCAACCCCATGTTGCTGGATCAGAGAGGGAGTCATCCGGACATTTACGGAGACGTGAACAGGTTTAGACATGATATGATGGGTTGTTGCTCGTATCATATGGCGCCCCCTCCTTGTTATTTCTACGGAGATAGAGGCTACAGGTGGACTCCTCCACCGTATTCGAAGGTAAGATGGTAATCGGCTGATCGAAGAAAAGATATTGAAAAAAGTCTAAAATGTATTTAGTATAAAATTGTGAATAATATACTGCTCCCAAAAGTTAAGGAAGTTGAGGAATTTTGGGACGCCCTTTGAAACGCTTAGCTGACCGTCCTAGTGTCCAATAAGTTTCGTAAATCGCTTGGACAAAAAGTCATCCATATGGTTAACCCAAAGATATTCTACAATATACAGAGTGTAACAGCCAAATGGAATAAATTCGATAACGAATAAATGAGGGGGTGTTAGGAAAAACGCTCGGACACGTCGATTTGTAATTTTAAATGCGCATATTTTTCAAGAAAATAAAATTATATAGGGTGTTCCATGCGACCGTGGCCAATACCAACTTTCTTATTTCAAATGAAACCCCCTGTATATTATTTATTTTTTGGATTCTTCAGAAAATTCTAGACATAATTCATGTACAATGTCCTATATCTATTTTCAACTTTTTCGGAAATATTAAGTGTTTTCAGATTTTTTATAAAAATTAACATTTTAAATGAAAATTATTTTATTTCACAAATTCGATACATTACACTCAATACTTATTTCCCATTTACCTCTTGATATGAAAAAAGTAAGCAAAAACCATTACTAAGAAGAAATTAAAAAAAAACAAAAACAGATTTGTTTATTCTCATAGCCTTAGTAACACGTTGTTTGTTTGCATGACAATAAGTGATCAGTGTAAGTGCTATTGTCTCTCAAATTTCGATAACTGTACGTAATAATATTAGAAAAATGGTTCATTTAACAGAAATGCACAAAATAACCATTCTTCAAATGATTGGTTATGGAGATTACACACGGACACAAATGGAAGTTTCTCGCTTATTTCACGACAAATTTCCAAATTTGCCGCCCATATCCCAAGGAACAATTAGCAAAATAGAAAAGCAGTTTCGAGAGCTTGGTCATGTAAGACAAATAAAAAAAATTGCTGCCAATGCAGTAAGTGATGATACGAAATTGGATATTATGCTTGAGTTTCAAGAAAGCCCACATAATTCTGTTCGAAAAGTAGCCCCGCTGTTCACCGTCAGCCACACGTCAATATTTCGAATATTAAAGGAAAGTAAGATGCATCCCTATAGAATGATGGCAACTCAGGAGCTCATAGAAGACGATTTCGATAGGAGAACGCATTTTTTTGAGCAAATGATGGCAATGTTAGATAACAATGTGATCCAATCAAAAAATGTTTTGTTTTCTGATGACAGTACATTTACACTACACGGTCATGTTAATCGTCAAAATTGCCGCTATTGGTCTGATGAGAATTCTCAATGGATGAGAGAAGAACATTTACGCAATATCCTGAAAATGTTAATAGTTGGGCAGGAATTATTGGAAATCATATCTTAGGTCCCTTTTTCATTGACGGCAACTTGAATGGAGAAAAATATTTAGAACAACTCCAAAATAATGTCGTACCAACTTTGATAAACTTATATCCTGATCCAGCAAATCCACAAGTTCCTGCCATAATAATATGGTTTCAGCAAGATGGAGCACCGCCCCATTATCAAATCAATGTCCGGCAGTACTTGAACCAAATTTTTCCAAATCGGTGGATAGGGAGGCGCGGATCGATAGAATGGCCAGCACGATCTCCTGATCTGACACCATTAGACTTCTTTTTGTGGGGATATGTCAAAAGTATTGTATACGAAACGAAACCCTTAAACTTAGACGACCTAAAAAACCGATTCACGCTTGCGATTAGATCAGTCACGCCTGAAATGTTGAGTAACGTTAGAAGACAATTCTACACCAGATTAGCATGTTGCCAAGACGTTCGCGGCGAGCATTTTGAACATTTCCTACATTGACATTAATGATTTTTTTGTTTTTTTTAATGATTAAGAAATCAGTATTACTTATCTGGTTTTAAGTGTAATGTTCCGAATTTGTGAAATAAAATAATTTTTATTTAAAACGTTGATTTTTGCAATAAATCTGAAAACACTTAATACTTCCGAAATAGTTAAAGATAGGTATAGGACATTGTGCATTAATTTTGTCTAGAATTTTTTGAAGAATCCGAAAAATAAATAATATACAGGGGGTGCATTTGAAATAAGAAAGTTGGTATTGGCCACGGTCGCATGGAACACCCTATATAATTTTATTTTCTTGAAAAATATGCGCATTTGAAATTACAAATCGACGTGTCCGAGCGTTTTTCCTAACACCCCCTCATTTATTCGTTATCGAATTTATTCCATTTGGCTGTTATACTTTTTGAACACTCTAGGTGTTTTGGTTTCGATTGAAACGGTTCGTCAAAGACTTCGAGACGTTGATCAACATTCGCGACAACTCTTGAGAACGATTCCACTAACTCGAAATCATATGAGACTTCGATTTTAATGTGCCAGTTTTCACTGAATCATAAACGCTTTATCACTTGAAATGAATTCGCTGGGACATATTTGGTTGATTACCAACACACCACAGACGGTTTCCTTTCTCTGTCGATCAAGAAAGATTGAAATCGCAAGCTAAACTCGCAACTTGCCGTATATAAGGAATCCCTCGAGTATCTTCATACCCAAACTTCAAACTGACAGTCAGGATGATTGATCTTTTGTGTTATTAAGTTATATAGAAAACGGGACGCGCTATCTCTCGCTAACAGGATTATACAAAGATCCTTATTTTCATTTCTGGAAGGAATAATATTTTCTCCTTTGCGTTCACGGAGACGAGGAAATATGAAAAACCGCTCTTTCATTGTTCGTCCTGCACGAATGAAGATGATCAGTTGTTTTGTTTCATTTAGCCTGGGGAGCAAGATGAGAAACTTCGAAAACTTCAGTTCGAAAAGGACAACTTGCATCTGCAAGTGCAAGTCCTCACCGACCAAATCGAGGCTCAGTCCTACAAGATATCGGATTTGGAAAAAACGCTACAGGATAAGAAGCATAGTCTAGTCGAAGCTGAGGAGAAACTGCAGCGGGTAAGTCCAAGAAATTCTATTCAATTTTACCAAACATATGGTGCGTTTTTGTTTATGAACTACATATAGGTACTCCATTTACTTTTGTAATGTACCCCGGTTGGCCATGATTTAGGTTTATCAAGTTTTTTTGCTTAAAACTGACGCAGGTTGGTATTCGTGAAATGTTAAATAATTCTCAGAGACGTTGCCAATGCTAATTTCTATTTACTCCTTTTTAACTTTGTAAATGGAGTTAGTTCCTTTAAGGTTTAACTGTGACACAGGTTTCGTAGTACCTACTATACTGCATTTCCATACTGGAGTATGTCAAGTTGTGCAAAACAGTATTTAAATGTCCTCTGTAGGCTTATTTCTAGAGAATTTTGAGAAGTGATGAATTCCATAGTCTGTTGGTTTAGAAGTTTTTTTGTCGGGTTATTCGAGTACTTTTATTTATTTTTCGAATGAACTATCACAAAGTAACGGACTATTCTGTCCATTATTTTTCAGTGAAATTTCAACACTCGATTCTTGATTTCCGTACAAGACATATCATTACTGAATCTTACAATCATGTTTATATACATGAAATGAACTGCCCCACATGAGTTAGGGATATTGACTTAAATTGCAAAAAATATAGTTAAAATAAGATTTTTGTGATGAAAATTCATATTAATATGATTTCAAGTTGGAATTTGATTTTAGCCTGTAGGTCTGCAGCGTATACAGGGTGGTTAAGAAAAATCGAGTAAAATAACGAAATTTTATTCCCAGAGAATTCAAGCATTTTAAGACTATCAATACAATGTATGGCCTCCACGGGCATCAATAACAGCTTGACATCTTCTTTGCATACTACACACGAGGTTGTTGAACATTTCTTGAGGAATTTGGTTCCATAAACGGGGCAAAAGCTCTCTCAGATCATTTTAGGATTCTGGGTAGGTTGATGATTATCTAATCTTCTTTGGAGCATATCCCATGCATGTTCTATGCAATTCAAATCTGGTGAGTGCGGAGGTCATATTCCCAGGACAAATGTGTAGATCTGTGTGCCCGTTGAAACATATCCCGGCCCATACCATAACACTACCCCCTCGGAATGGATGGACTTCTTGGACATAGCGACGATTACGGGGTATGCGTGGGATTGTCCTTACCCTTATTCTTAAAAAATCTGAAAATCGTCCATATCTGGATTCATCAGTGAAAAGGACACTACGCCGTTGATCGTTCCAATTGATATGTTGCCTTGCCCATTCCAGTCTTTGACGCTTATGGTCACGTGTTAATGGAACTCCTCTTAATGGACGTCTAGAACCTAGATTCACCTCTCTCAAACGTCGTCTGATGATTTCGATGGAAACTTGGAACCCATCTGCATTTTGAAGAGTATTCCGTAGCATTCTACACGTAGATGTAGGGTTTCTTCTCGCCGAAACGGTGATGAAACGATCCTGAGCAGGTGTTGTTTTTCGTCGCCCACCAAGCCTTGGTTTTTCCAACACGGAACCTGTCTCCCTGAACCTATTCCAAAGTCGAGATATCACACTTTGGCTGACTTGGAGCCTTTCCGCTACAACAACCTGAGTTAGGCCACCCTGTAGCATTCCGATAGCCCTATTAGCCTCAGCGTTTGTTAATTTACGTCTCGGCATTTTCAGAAAATTCGTTTTAAATCGAAGCCGTTGATAAACTGACTTCATTTCAAAATAAGAACATTCATGAAGCATAGATATGCAAAGAACCAAACTTCAGAAAAAAGGCGACCAGATTGACGAAATGTCTCATACTGATTTTTATTGGATCGATTCAAGTTGTTATTGAGTTTTAAATGATTTCACAGCGATTTTCTCGAAGATTACATACTTTTAAAAACGATTGAATACGATATCATTAACTCTTGTGCAGTGGCGGATTTAGGGGGGGGGGGGGGCGAAGGTGGTTTCGCCCCCCCCTCGGAATTAGAATTCGTTCTGTGATAATATAATTTTTGCTGGTTTATCCGAGAATTATTACTGTGTTACTTTGGAATCGCCCCCCCCCTCAAAAAATTCCTAGATCCGCCCCTGCTCTTGTGGAGCAGTTTATTTCCAGTATTAACAGAGAAAAAAAATTTTCTTCAACATTCGCCAGGTCTTTGGAATTATTGAATTCACATGATATTTTCTCAAATTCATTATTTTCCCAAAGTGAATAAACATTTCGATATAATTACTGCGGCCTCTATGTAGAAAGGACAACGTTGCTTATTGATCTGACAGGAAAGTGACTATAACGTAACATTTTCGAAATATACACGGTGAAATGTGTCCGGGATACATCATAAAAGTGAATGAATTATACCAAGCGAATGTCTTCTTCTTTTTTTTTGTGCTTATATTACAGACCTAGCTTTTTTTATCTTTATATCATTGTTTTCTTATGAATTGTTTCTTCATCTTCTGCTCATTAGATAGTTGGTATAATTTGAATTATATACGTTTAACGATAGATTGATTCGAACTTTCATTTGAAATAGTTTGTTTTTCGTCAAACAAAAAAAGATACTTTTTTGCACAAGAATATAATTTAATCTAGCTAGTTTCATTTTCGAGAGGTTGATTAACCAAACAATTCTGATTATGGATTTGCCACAGAGTCACAATCAATCATTCAGCGATTTTCCTCTGAACAAATAAATAATTCGAGTTTCCATTTTCGGTAGATCCTCTTTTGGTGTGGTTTATTTGGAACCGGCGCATCCATCATTTTGTACGCCGAGAACCGGATATCCATGACCTTTGTACTCAAAACGGTCTGTTGACACTTCATTCGGGAGATACAGGACATTTTCCTTTCGCTTTAACTTTCGGAACCGCTGATAGTTTTGAGTCGAACCTCCTTCCGTAAACGGTAATGAATAATGAAGAAATAAGGGAAGTGGTAAATTTTTTTGAATAATTAAAATTGTCCATCGTAAAATCGAAAATTAAGAACGATCCTGTGCAATGGCGAACAAATTTCCTAGGAGATAACTAATACAGAGGATATAAGTAAACTCTACCCGAAATTTCATCATCTAAGATTCCCAAGTACCTCAATTATAAACTTATAATCTTGTAAGGTTTTTTTGTACTAAGTGACATAGAAAAAAAGCACCCAGGAATAATAAATTTATTACAAATAATTTAATGAATATGCTTGTTCAGTTTCGGAGAAAACGATCAGTTTTTCAACCATATCGAAAATAGTGTAATGTTTTTTATTTATTGGGTTTCTTGACTTTCACAGGAAATGTTATCGAGATCTTCTCTCGAAACGCAGAAATTGGAATTGATGAGCATAATCAGCGACCTCAAACTGCAACAAGCATCGATCGAACGAGAAAACATGGAACTACGTAACAATCTACATATGAACAATAATGGTGACCTCAAGAAACCTCGCAATTCTCCACAGCCTCATGCAGCTTTAACGCCATTACAACATTCTAGCAGTGGTCAGGTAAACCAAATTATATCATTGTCCAGAAAACTGCAAAACTTTCTTTCGAACATTCGCCTCTTTTTTTTCCACGTGGACTGAAATAACATCTTAACACTTCATTTCCTTCTTCTTTGATTTCTCTATGCTCCAACTTAAAAACGCTCCAACTCAAAAAAGCTTCAACCTATCTAATCTTCTTCGTAACTTAAGGAAAATAAATAAATTTCCATTGAATTGTGTGAAATTGTAGGGTAACACCTTGAGAGTGTCACCATCTCCTAGTCCAATAACAAGTTTGAATTCTACAAGGAGATCGGAAACGAATTATTCCCTACAAGATGTTCAGCCTCCAAAGGTAGGGAGTACTTCCAGATTTCAAGACCTTTGCGTTTTAAGTTGGTGATAATGCTGAATTTTTATTAATCAGGTTACTTGAAAAGTTTTGGAACCGACACCTTATGACCCTAACTTTTGACCAGAACCAAGTGTTACAAACATAGAACTTATAGTACTATAAGTTCTATGGTTACAAACATTTAAATGCCCCATATGTCATATTGACACACCGTAAATGTCAAGTCGTTCTGTCAACTGATTTAGCTCAGACATAATGAAATATGAATTTTCGTGACCTCTGTTGAAAAAGCTCATAATATTGCATAAACTTGAATTGTTTCAGACGCCACCATCCAGTTATAAAAGACAGATAGACATTCATTACGCCAGCTTGCCAAGGCAACAATTCTTGAGCAACGGAGGGGGCATATCATCAGTGGACTTCAATGCGAATCCCTCGGTGAATGGAGGCAAAAAGGCAGTCGCCTTTGGTAGGGGATTTTCGAATCTCATTGGGGTCAGGGCAAAGGGATTCTCTGTGCCCAATCTAGGTGATAGCTCTTGTCTCCGTTAATAACGGCTTTGTAATCGTAATTATAACTAAACTAACCTGAAAGACCTTTTGCTCGAACTGTATGAAGAGATTCAGAATAGGTTCCCGACGGAATTAAACAATTTAATCATGGATGACAAAACGTTAGGAAGAGTTACTAACTCACAGGGTATTCCACGACGAGTCGGTTTATGTACATATATGTAAGAAATACCTACCTGTATATCTCTTGTTCAAGTTCAATGGCTTTGCGCGAGTTATAAGGTCAATCAGTTCAATGAATGTATGCATGTGGAAATCGACGGAGTCGACACAATTTATTCTTTTTCCATTAATTGTATCTAAGACCTTCTGAAAACAGTGTCATCCATTGAACTTGAATAAGAGATATACAGGTAGGTATTTCTTACATATAGGTATATAAAAGCATTAATAATAGATCCTGAATATTTGTTATTCCTTAAATAGACTTCAACGATTTTGAGAGAAAATATTTTAACGATTCCCCACAAAAATCAAAATCGCCATGAAAATCCAGTCAATATCAAAAGAAATCTAAACTATTTGAGTCTGCCATGCCATGACTGATCACCCTGTATCCCGAAAACGAAACGTTTGCCGTCTCTGTCTATGGAACTTTTTCTCTTAAAATATTCGTTTGTACCTCCGATTTAGGAACTAGGTACCTGTTTTTTTTATTTTGTTGTAGGCACAAACTAAAGGACCCCGCACTTTTCAGATTTTTTTTTATGTAATATGAAAATTATGTATTTATTTATGTTACCTATTCTATTGTTATTGCAACAACTAGTTTGTTTTTCTAATTGTTGTAACATATCATGATTTTGTTTTCCAAATCTACGAATTCATTGAAAATGCAAGTAAATGTGCTAAAAAAATTAGAAAAACAAACTAGTTGCTGGAATAAGAATAAAATAACATAAATAAATAATTTTCATATTAAATAAAAAAATTCTGGTCATAGGAAGTGGATAAAAACTCTCAGCCGTATTGATGTTTTTATATCAAGTGCAGTAGTGAAAGAGAACACCCACCTCAACGGAATTAATCTTGAAATAGAGGATGATGAAAAAAAAGGTGATTTTTTGGTATTTTCGTGGGGTTCACAGTTTATTTCATGACTGAATCACCCTGTATTCTTTGGAATCCATGATGATATGTTCTAAAAAAATCAAACAAACACCTGAAAGCAACCCAAAAATACAGGGTGTCCACTTAACGTTCATTGTGAATAGTTTATATAATAATGGATCACCCTGTATAAATTCTGAGTATTTCAGGTTTTTTCGATGTAACAACAACATATCTAGTGAAATAGTTCATTTTGCGAACGTTCTCGCTCTGGAATAAACATATTTTATACTTTCAAAATCGGGCATGCGTCCAATTATGGATAACCCTGTATTCGTGACGATGTTCGGTCATATTCCTCTATATGGTTGCTCCCTGGGGATGGAATGAAATGTTTCTTGAGAAAAATTGAAGTTCATTCGATTCTGTTTCGAGATACGCGCGTAGTAAAAGTGGGTAATTCTCAACTTCAACGCTCTGTATCTCAAAAACAAGTCATAGAATTGAGTTGGGGCCATGAACACTTTTGATCAGTGGGTCGAGTATTCGATGACTGAATCTTAGTCGAGTACTACATTATGCCAAAAAATTAGAACATTTGACGGAACGCCATTTGCCATAAGGAAAGTGCGGGGTCCTTTATTTTTTTATCCATCATACCAATTCTGAACTCAAATTTCCTATTAAATTAATTTTCTTTAAATGAAAAATAACAAATAATTGAATTTGTCTTGCCTTTAACCTGACTAGAGCTATTTGCCTTCATCTTCATATAACATTACAAACTGAACACTCTCACATGACATTGCTTTGTCGTCCTTTAAAACAATGATTTTTTGGTATTTGAGTGAACATTTTTTCGAAAAATCGATTTCAGAGTCATTTCTTCCAAGAGTCCATTCCGCATGAAAATTGATCTTCAATTAATTCTAGTAATATAAATTTGATCAACCCTGTAACTGAAAAAGTCCATTGGACTCGAAGGCTAATCCTTACACATCAAATTTGAAATTTTAATCTGAAACTTTCGAAAAACCAAGAAAAATGAAAATTTTCACTCAAATATATGAAGTAATTTCCGAGTTCTAAAACGATTCACTTGAAATAGCACAAACCGAAAAAGGATCTGGCGAAGAAAACAACGGGGATGCTGCGCAACTCCAAATTAGTAAGAGTAAGGGGATCAAGAAAATTTTCGGAAAAATCAAACGATCTGGATCAGGGAATCTAGAAGACCTCCCTGGCATCGGTGAATTTCAGAGGGGCGGCGTACGAGCCACGGCAGCTGCCAGACTTGGATGGAGCGAACCTCAACTCACTCAAAAGTGCGTGAAAATTTTTCTCATTACTCAAAAATTATCTCTTCAATCGGTTTCTTTAAAAAGTAATCTCTTTCCTCAGGCCTGATAAACCGTTCAGTGAATGGGACACAGAAAACATATGCGATTGGCTGCAAGACCTGGGTCTCGACCAGTACATACCAGAGGCCAGAAAATGGGTTAAAAACGGACAGCAGCTTCAAGAATGCGCCATATCGGAGATCGAGAAGGAATTCAACATCAAAAACCCCCTGCACAAAAAGAAGCTTCAGCTGGCTCTCATAGACGCTGAAGAGAATGGATCAAGTGATCCGTACCTCAGTAAAGCAGGCGAGCTGGATACCGCTTGGGTTTTACGATGGTTGGACGACGTAGGGTTGCCTCAGTACAAGGAAAGCTTCCTGGTCAACAGAGTGGACGGCAGAGTTCTCCATAGGTTGACAGTAGATGATTTAGGGGTCTTACATGTAACCTCGCTGCTACACGTATCAAGTATCAAGAGAGGCATTCAGGTTCTGAGAGAAAACGAATATAGCGCAGATTGTTTGAAACGAAGATCTGCTCTGGACGAGGGTGTGCCTACGCCGAAACTGGTCTCACTTTGGACCACCCACAGGTGAGTTTGAAAACTCTGCCGTGACTTTTCTTCAGTGATATCTTCAATCTCTTCAGTCAATTTAATGACCAATTTATTCTCAGAGTAATGGAGTGGCTTCGGGCAGTGGACCTGGCCGAATATGCGCCAAACTTAAGAGGCGCTGGTGTCCATGGTGGACTAATGGTCCACGAAACTAAATTCACTGCTGAACTGCTGGCTTCTCTGCTATCTATACCGCCAGGAAAAACTTTACTGAGAAGACATCTTAACACGCATTTCAAAGAACTACTAGGAAGAGATATCATTCAGGAGAAGAGAGAGGCTCAATCCACAATGGGTTACATTCCCTTGACACCTACTGCTAAACTTAAGGTACTTAATCTTTATTGCCTATTGCTTGTAGTAATAATCCTAAATCAATCCTATTTTTTCATTACAGATTACAAAGAAGTCGCAGTTTTCACTGAAGAGAAAAAAGAGTAAAGGTGAAGCAGATTATGGTGATTTAGTATGTCCATTGAATCCGGAAAAACAATCAGGTGAAATGAATGGCTCTGCTCTTAACAGCTCTATGGGTGTAAGTTACTAACTTTTTAACCATGAAGGCTTTATTACCAAAGTTTTATTTTCGAATATATGAATGGCAACAGCAAAATCTCATTAAAATCGACGTGTTTATGAAGCAACAAAATGTTGCTATTAGAATTAATAAAACTCAGAAAGATTTTAAGGCTTATTCAAATTGTTGTATTAAGTTGCCCTTAACTGGTCGTTGAACCAACTGAAGTCTTTTTCATCTACTTGGAACTCAATAATATCTTCTATTAAGCCTCTGAGATAATTTTATTGGTTGGAAAATAATTATATTAATCCATGACATGATTTTTACTGCGGCCATTATTTAATTTTGTGTTTGTTTTTTCTTTAACTTGACTAATTTTTCAATTTGTCAACATTTTTTTTGTCAAATGTTGTATCCTTTTTCATTGTTAAATCTCACGGATTTTTTCGCCATATTTTCCTATGAATTCCTTTTATGGTTATTCTTCTGGAGTTATTATTCAGTTGTGAATTTTCGATTTTATTTCAGCACCGGTTTGTCTTGGTGAACTATCCACATCAATCTTTCGTTTTCAGAATATTATATTTTTATGTACGCAGATAATTGAAATAAATCAACAGTCCAAAACTAACGATGATAAAGATTATTGGTTTCTTTTTTTTTCGACAAAGTTAGAAAATATCGGAGATAATGACGAATTGATAATTATTCTTATTGTGGGAATATTCCATACCTGCCACGGCAACCAGAATAATCTTTTGTGTCTTTGGTTATAGATAATTAGTTACGTTATACCTTCATCTATCCATGATTCGTTTATATTGTTTGAAGCCTTGAGATGACATGATTATATTGTCTTAAAGTGTAATAACATTAGTAAATCTTGGGGATAATAGGTAATTTTTTCATTCGGTAAAATTTGAAATACGAGGATCTATTGATATATCTAGTTAGCCTAGACCAGTTCCATGCATAAACAAAATATTGCGGTACCATATCAACGAACAATAACTTATTAGAAGTCTCACTGTAGAGTTCAAGCGCGGATCCAGGGGGGGGGGTCATGGGGGTCATGACCCCCCCTTCTGGACTGGACGAACCCTCAAATCTTGTGTTTGATGCTGATTTGTCTCCAAAAAATCAATTGGCAGGTATGTAATCCTCCTGACCGTGACCCCCCCCCCTTTCTCGAGAGCTGGATCCGCCACTGGTAGAGTTCGACGTCAAAAAAGTAAACCAGAGTTACGCAATAAATTAAAAAAAAGATGTCCACTGAAATTGTAAAAATCGAAAAATTGGAGTATCGAGCCATCATCAAGTACCTGTATTTAAAAGGGTTAAGAGGTAAGCAGATTTACGAAGATATGCTTAATACCCTTGGTGATCAATATCCTTCGTATGCGACCGTGAAAAATTGGACTGAAAGCTTCAAAAGAGGTAAATTTTCCATTGAAGATGATGACCGATCGGGAAGGCCAGTTTCTGTGTCAGTCCCCGAAAATATCGATGCAGTTCAACATGATTTCATCAGACCGTCGAATTGGGCTAAAACGGATATCTGAAGCACTGAAGATTTCATACGAACGCTTTCATTATATAGTTGGACATGAGAAAATTTTCTGCAAAATGGATCCCCAAATGTTTAAATGTTGACCAAGGCCGTAGCCAGGGGGGGGTCCGATGGGGTCCGGACCCCCCCCCGAAATTTTTCTAGAGCTCAGTTCAACGGACACCCCCCCTCCCCACGAAATTATTTTCTAGCTACGGCCTCGGACGGACCCCCCCCGAAATTTTTTTCTGGCTACGGCCTTGATGTTGACCAAAAGCGTGCAAGGGTAGAAGCATCGCGTTCGATCTGTGCTCGATTTGAAAACGATGTAGACTTCTTAAACCGAATTGTTACTATGGATGAGACTTGGGTACATTTCTACGATCCAGAAACAAAGCAACAATCGATGGAATGGCGACACTCTGGTTCTCCAAGACCTAAGAAGTTTCGTGTCCAAAAATCTGCTGGAAAAGTTCTTGCTTCAGTTTATTGGGTTTGCCATGGAGTAATCATGATTGATTTCTTGGATAAGGGTAGAAAAATAACTGGATATTACTATTCGATATTAATGACTACTCTACGGGAAAAAATTAAAGAGAAAAGACGCGGAAAGCTATCCAAAGGTGTTTTGTTTTCACACGACAACGCCCCAGTACACAAATCTCATGTTGCCATGCAAAAAAATCGTGATTTAGGGTTAGAACTACTAGAACACCCCCCTTATTCACCAGATTTGGCTCCGTCCGACTATCACCTCTTTCCTCAACTGAAAAAAAGTTTAAAAGGTCGTAAATTTTCTTCCAACGAGGAGGTAATAAAAGCTGTGGAGGACTGGTTTGCAGAGCAAGAAGAAAAATTTTTTTAAAGGTCTAGGGACATTGCAGGTTCGCTGTAATGAATGTTGAGTAATAAAATATTTCGACATTGAAATTTTGTTTGGTTCTTTAGAAGGCTAAGAAATTTTCAATATATCCTCGTATCTGGTTTGTGTATTGGAAAGTTGCACTTGAAAACCCCTTGTCTGAAGAAAATTATTAGAAGGGTTAAGAATATTATATGAGGAATTTTTTTCATGCACACCTGAATGGATTCAGATCCCTGAAATTCTCATAATACACTGTTGATAAAGCCATACCTATAGGAGTTTAAAGAAATGACAATTTCCGTGATAAAGGTCTGTCTGCCGATTTCTGAATGATTTCAGTAGATTAGGTACTTGATGCTTCTGCATATTATGGAACTCTAGTGTAGCTCATGAAATTATTAGTAGAAAAAATACGTTAGTTTTTGTCTTGATGCCCAGTACCCTTAAGCTTATTAACAAGTTCGCATAGCTATAAGTATTTACTAGATTCATATAGTCGTGTAGAATAGATTGAGTATTTAGGTTTTTTCGAAATTCTGATTATTGAAGCTGATTTGATTGCATTTTCTGTGAACCGGTTTCAATAACAGGACCGAACGAAATTGATTTGCCAAATTCCATCAGTTCAGGTAATCTACTTTCACGGAAAATTCACACTTTCATTCGACGGAATCCTTTTTCAATCCGGTCAACACGACTAAAAGCAGAAAACGCAATTATTTCGGTGATCCACATCAGCAGAAACTAATTTTTCCTTTGCCAAATCTGTTCTTTTCTAAAGCATACAAATGATTTTCAGCAGATGAGGAGGATAAACCTAGAAGAAGAGGATGCCTATCATCTCACTGACAAAGGTGCTAAATCTTTACCAGCATCTGTTACCAATTCGCCAATTCCTTTCAGGAATGTTAAACAATGAGATATTACAGACTGACATTAGTCAAACATTAAATCTTAACCTGTTGATCAATAGTTATACGTAAAACTTGTATTCGCATCAAATTTCACATATAAGACAATTATTTTGAAACAACGACACTTATAATTAGTATCACCGAGTATTTAAAGAGTCATCATGTTCCGATTCCATTTCGATTCAATATTGTCTGCTTTTCAGTAATTTGTATTTCGCCCTCATCAGGCCACTAGTACGGAAGTATGTTTTTTTATTGGATAATGATATACATGTATATTGAGTATATGATAAATTCTAATTGGTTATGGGAACATCTTGAGATTTGAATTTAGAATCTATATTGTGCCAAAAGACAATCGTATGAGAAACATTCAGTATTTATTACGAAGGGTTATTTGAAATCCCGTTCTCTCTTTTCATAAAAATGACCTGAAAGAACTTGTGTGCAGTTAATTAATTCTGAGATGTACCTCATTTCTTTAAGAAATATGGAATTCATCTTGAGGAATATAGAATTTCGAATATGAGATTTGTTTGTTATAAAAGTATATATAATTGAGATTTTGTGAAATATTTACCAATAATGTCTTCCCCGAACCATTTGCCTTAGTGAAGTGCATAAAATTAGTTTTATAGAACTGATTTTACGGAAATATTTATTCGAAAATTAAACGTTGAGTGTTGTGGATTTTATGACATCCTTTCCGAAAATCTGAAGATTGAAATAATCAGTGAAAGCTAAGAACGTTTTTATCATTACACATTAGAAACAGAAATTATTTTATTGAATGATTCTTTTCGTATTCTCAATAACTGAAGATGCATTATAGCTACATATCAAAATTTGTTGCTAATTTTCATATATTTTTCCAAAGATTTAAAAAAAATTCATAACCAGTAGCTAATGGAAATTTCCTTTCAAGATATAGAAATACTAGAAGAAAGGATTAGTATTCGGAATATTACTGTAAATTTAAGAATTTGACTGATTATGAAATATTTGATTTCATGAAACGATGACTAATAAGAACTTTTCTGAAAACGAAACTTCAAATTTTTGTTTGTACAAAGTATTTCTCCCTCTCTGTTCCAATTAAGTGGAATTTCTACATAATCCAACTTGACGTTACCCGAAATAACAGAGTATATGATTTGTCTGATTGTTCATTTCAGTATTCATTGTAATCATATTTTCATCTTGCACCAGCTTAGACTTTCCTCCAAAGAACAGTGAGAGCCATTCTCATCTGGTACCTCCGAGAAGATCCAATAAACCAATTAATTTAAGCGACCTCGTTACCCCTCGGAGGGAGTCTAATGCTAGTTTTATACAAGTTTATCATTGAATTGTTTATCATAAAACTTGTAATGGTTAAGGGTATGATTTCATTCTTGACGACAACATCAAACAGCGGACTCATGTGCTGCCACAGCGTCCACACGAATCGTGTGAGACTGCAACAACACCGTAAAGTCAGTATAAAGTGGCGTCTGCTGCCTGCTGCGGGTAATGGAAACGTACCTTTAGTCTAATGTTAAATGCATTTTTATCAATTGTAACAATATTTTGTGAAATATTTTTATTATGTGGTATTCACTTAATATAGAAAGTATAAATTATCTTCTGTGTTTCAATATACAGGGTCTTTCACGAGGAACCTCACCCATATTTATACGGGAAACTACTGAACGTATTTTCATGAAATTCAGCACTTATAAGTATTTCACGATGCTGATGAAATCTAAAATATTTTCAAGGCATGAGCACCTCCGGTTTTTCCGGAAATGACGTCAACTTCCGTTTTTCAAATTAGAACAGCATTTTTTTATTGCAGAAATAGATTCCTTAGAAAATTTCAAGTTTTTTTGATGTAACATTTTTCAGTTTAGGTTGGAAAATTCTCTCTGAGCGGGAAAATTCGAAAAAAAAATCGAAAATAGAGCTCCGCTGAAACAAGAATAACTTCGAGGTTTTTGGATGGAAAATTTTCATTTTTGGGATTTTTCAAGATGTAAGATTGATGTATCCACTTTAAAAATTGAAATCGCGATTCATAATACAGGGGGTGAAAAAATCGCTTTCAAAGTAAGGGATGACAAAATCGTGAAAAATCAATTTTTTCAAATTAGAACCCCATTTTTTTATGGCAGATATTGAATCTACGTTAAAAAATAATGTGAGTGTATGCATCACACCCTTGTCCTAAAGTGGATATTAACTCAGAAAATATCCAGATTGACGGATTGTAAAAAATATCACCAAAGGCTTCTATAATATCACCAAAGACGACTATGGTGTCTCTGATATCACCAAAGACCAACTTTGGTCTTTGATATCACATTATTATTTCTATTATTCATTTTCTTCTAGGGGCTGTAACTCCCTGAAGGTGCATCAAGTAAATTACATTTATTTTTTGATGTACAATGATATCTAGTAAAGTTTCAAGTTTCACCAGCTGTAATGCGGTTTGTGATACATTGAAATTGACGACTAAAATATGATTATAAAAGTAATGAAAAAATGGCTCAGAGTACTCACAAAGAGTACAAAGAATGCTCTTTGGTACTCAGGTGAAGCAGTCACATTTGTTTCTGATGTAATATCACCACCATTATAGTTAATTCTGTTGATGATGAGATGACATAGGTATCTAAAAGATCTATGATCACATAAAAAAACACAATGATGAACCAATGATTATTTTATTAACAAAATGTTGGAAATAACAAAAAATAAGATTATCTTGAACATTGGAAGAAAATAAAAAAAATTCTATAATATATTTCATGAACTATCCTGCCTCAGATGTGTTAATTATCTAATACTTGTGTGGTTATGTGGACTAAACACTTCGCTAAGAACAATATAGGACTAACAAGGATCAAATTGTGTTTCAGTAGGCAAAACACAAATCTTTGTTGTAATTTAGTTTTTCCAAATTAGGTAGGCAAGCATAGTTGATCATTGGCGGAGGTCCACACATAAAAACCACTGAACTATTTGAGGGGGGAAGAAGGTGATCCTTAATCATTTCCTCGTTTATGAACCCAGTGCTGTATTTCCAGCCTGAAGGAGCATTATCAAGGGTATACCATAACTTGAACTGATCAGGATGGGACTGAGCAACTTCCTCTAATTCTTTCCTGACTAAAATGTCCTTGTCACTCTGATTGGCAAATAAAAGTGCCATTTTTATCTTCTTCTTATCATGTTTAATTATGTGTCGGACAAGTTGAAGCATAGGGGTTATTCCAGTACCCCCAGCTATCATGGAAATGCTATCAACTGTTAATATTTGTGGGGGATCCTTCCTCATTTTCTTAATCACAAATTCACCTTCACCCTGATATTGCAATCTTCCCGAAGGTCCCCTTACTTGTATTTCATCACCTATTTTCAGGTTTTCCAGATACTGTGTCATTTTACCTCCATCTGGGAATCGTGGATGCACATTCTTGAAATAAACTTTGATAACTAAATCGATATATCCCTTGTCGTCATCTGATGAAACAGGTGTGTATGAACGAATAACCAATTCATCATCAATTTTAGCTATTATATTGATGTGCTGTCCGATCGGCAACCCCAAAACGTGCTCGGTGGAGGGTAAAGAGAATCTAAACCTTCGTGTATCGTGAGTGAGCTCTTCCTTTTCAATGAGTGGTATATTGTACTTGACCTGGGCGTCTTCAAGTAGAATTTTCTTCTTCTTAGACTTTCCAGTGGCATCTTGTGATTTCGAGTTTAATATTCGATAAACAACAATGCCAGCAACGGCCACCCCAACACCAATTAGAATCGGTAGCACTGTGTTCCACATCCTATAATTTGATACTGCCATCGCAACATTCAATTTTGTTGAGGTTATCTTTTATTCATTAATTTCAGATAAATGTTTGATAAGGTGATAAAAAGCTACATACAAGTTAATGAAATAACCTGTCTATAATTAGGATGGACCTGGGGGCAAGGCCTGGACTATTATCACGGAACGAATAATGAAATAATCTTTGCTCAATTTACATATTTATAGAATTTTTGCTCATGCCCAATTCTCCAATTCCCATGTCAAACTAAAAGGTGACAAGCACTGAATACACGAATGGTGTATTTGTGGTTGCCTAAAATGAATACTTACAAGGTGCGTAAGAAAAATTATGAACCAAAAAGTGTACGAGAATGTCAAAATGTGGGATTGAAAGTGAACTTGAGAAAGAGATGAAGATTTATCGAAATTCATTAATCGTCTTATCGACCACTATGGGATCAAGAGTCATCAGTAATTTTTCTCCCGATTATCAGTATATGATGTATAAAAACATACATCTCAATTATTTGATCATGATTCAATACATCATTCTGTATTTGGATTTTTTTTCAATCACGTCTATGAAATTTATTTTTGAACTGTCAGTCATTATCTCACCCACATACAATCCATCAAAATGTTTCCAGGTTCTAAGAAAATCTAAATTCAAGAAAATCATACGTGAACAATAATGAAAAAATTTAGGACCAAAAATGCCGGGTTTGACCACAACTTCTGAAGAACTTACCCTATCCAACAGAGGGTACAAGCTGCTCAAACAACTGGGGGAAGGATCTTATGCGAAAGTTTTCCTTGCAGAATACACCTACAACAAATCCGAAGCTGGCAGCGTGAAAGTACTGGCATGTAAAATTATCGACACTTCTAAAGCACCCAGAGATTTCGTAAAAAAATTCTTGCCGAGAGAATTGGACATATTGGTGAAAATCAACCACCCACACATTATTCATGTTCACAGCATATTTCAAAGGAAATCTAAGTACTATATTTTCATGAGATTTGCCGAAAATGGCGATTTACTCGAATTTGTATTGAAAAGAGGGGCCATATCTGAGGCTCAAGCCAGGGTATGGCTGAGACAGATGGCTCTGGGTATCCAGTATTTGCACGATATGGACATAGCACATAGAGATTTGAAATGCGAAAATGTTCTGATAACTAATAACTACAATGTGAAAATTGCAGATTTTGGTTTTGCGAGATTTGTGACTGGTGAGCATCACAAAAGAAGAAGTGCATCTTATCTTCTGACTAATTGTGGTCAAATACGAATCTTCGAAACTGATCAAGCTGAATATTACGATATATTATCGGTCGCTGTCCGTTGTCAGCTCAATTTTCGCTTCCTTATTAACTTTGCCCAAGCAATCTTGTATATTTTTCAAAAAATGCAAAATTTTTCTGGTTCTTAGCCGCGACCCAGTGGCGGCATCTATGAATGAGCAAACAAATCTTATTCTTTTTGGCTCCAGATCTGATGAACTAGATCAAACTTCTTGTTAAATGAATATTTTAGGCTAAACAATTTTTTGGTGAAGTAGCACTGCCATAGGTCGTTCTCATTTTGGATATTTCACCGAGTTACTTTTGAAAATTTTCAGATGCCACTGGAAAGAGAATTTCAAGTGAAACATACTGCGGTTCTCTGTCATATGCTGCTCCAGAAATTCTGAAGGGAAGTCCCTACCATCCAAGAATCGCGGATATTTGGTCATTAGGAATAATACTTTATGTAATGCTGAATAAAGCGATGCCCTTTGACGACACTAACATCAAAAGACTTTACGAACAACAAACAAATCAGAGATGGAAATTTCGCGCTAAAGTAGCAGATATATTGAGTGATCAAGTGAAAAAATTGATACATCACATCTTAGAACCTGACGTAACGAAGAGATTCAGAATCGAACAAATATTGAATTCTGATTGGATCGCTATGGATCCAAGGTTAGCACAACTAAATCCTGCAGAGCAAGCAGCAATGATAGAAGCGCAACAAGGCAAAAGAAGACATTTGGAGGGAAATCCCAAGACAACTTCTAGAAGGGCAACAAATGAAGATATGACAATTTTGAAAGAGGGAAAAGCTGATGACAAAGATGAAAAACAAATGACCAGCCACAGCACCCCCAGTTTAGTGGTCTGAAGAGAAATGCGGAAACAATACCTTTTTTTTAAATATAAAAATTAACAGTCGCCTGGAACATTATTGAAGTTATCGCAAATGAAACAAGCCAAACAGTTGTTCTGAAAAAAATTAAGATCATTTCAAAATTCAGGTTTCAGTGGCAGTATGAATTTTGGCGCAAGTAATTTAAATAGCTCATGAAACCTTTGTTGACATGCATCAATGTTAGATTCATTCAAGTGCTGTTTTTGTGCAAATATGTATCAATTTATGATGAGCACTTCACCAGCAAAAATGAAAGTACTGGCGCTTCTCTTAAAAGCAATAACCTTCAGTTAGACGTTTTGGCGCTCTTTTTCAAATTCATAGCCTACAAGGTAACCTGTTATGTATGGGATCCGCCCAACACTGATTTAAACAATTTCTAATGACACGATGACAACGATATTTTGGGTAACTTCCTTTCATTGGATTGCATGATTAAATCCAACCGAATTGGAGGATTGATTAAGGAAATATAGTACTTTAATAAACATAATTATAAGGATTTCTTTCCTTATAATATTGTGGTGACAGCAGCCACCATAATGCCACTGGAATTTTCATCAGTGTCTGTAGTTAACCAAAATTAATTCAAATTTCGGAATGGTGAAAACTATTTTTAATGATAAGATTTTTACAATTAAATATTTACAAGAAATAAGCGGAAGTTCACCGTTGATTAGCAGTGAATGTATTCATTTCATTATCAAAAGATGTTAAAATATGGTCACATAGCTTTGCAACATCTTCCAAGGCTTGTCGAAGAGCATCAACAGCTCGACCTTCATTCATTTGAATACGAAAATGCATCTTAGATTCCGAAGGATGAGGCACAGTATAACCGCAGAAGTTAACCTGGGGACTAGAGACAAAATGAGGACACAACTTACAATTGATGGAACCAACTTACTTATTTGCCATAATTAATTTCAAGACATTTCCTAATGTATGGCCCTCATTTGCAAACACAAATGTTTTCTTTTTATCATCGTTGGTAGACTCGGTCTCTGCTAACTGAAAATCAAATTTCCGGGTTAAAATAGGATTAATATAATTCAATAATACCAAATAAGAGTCAATGAAATCAAAGGAAAAAAACTATTCTGCACAACGTGTAAAGAACATCTTTCCATAGTTTGCTTGATGGTGCCGAATTTTTGCCAATAATACGAGACAGTGTGTCATATAGAAAAGGGAATGCAGGCCTTTTTGTATAGAAATGTTCCCAATCTCGTAGTATTAGAGAATTTTACATACCTGCGAGATTTCTTCGTTATAAGGGTAACTCATTTGAAAGAATGATATAGTTGACTGTAGAAAAAAGTTATAAAGCTCTAGTTCAATTAATAGATCTCACAAGATTAGGCTGTATAAAAATTATTGAAAAAATTATGAAAAATTTTGAATATAACCTATATAAGCAAACAACATGTGCACCACAGAACAACATAAGTGTGCACGCTGTGTTGCCAGGTTGAAAATGAAAGTGGTAGACATGACCTTAAAACAGCGGCAGATTTGAAAATAAAACGGTAGATATGGTGATAGACAAGATATTATATTTATATTATTTATCGCAAAGATTATAATCTTTGATTTCTCGTATATTATCGATGTAGAAGTATTTTTTTTAATTTTCGAAAATCGCGGGAAAATCCGACAAAAAGGGCAATTCTAAACTCGATAAAATATTTTTCACAGATATCCTGGCGGTGATGTGAATATATGGATCGAAAGAGGAAAGGTCAATACAAAATAGCTCGGTATTCATATTTTCCATAATTTGCAGAGATCTACCGATAAGGATAACAACTTAATAGGTAGATCTAGGGACTCTACTAGTTATATACATATTTATAATGACTATCATTGAAAGAGAAAGAACATAGCGTCTCGAACTATGTTGGCGATAGCAAAATATTGCTTTATGGAAGAATTATGTGAATAAATTGGTGGTGAATGAATCCAACTTTATTATGTTTTATTATACCTACAATACAATTAAAATTTGACAGCCCAAAATCATATTTGTCTAGGAAACAAAATTTATGGGAAGTTCCTTCAAGTGCGAAGATTTTCCTCAATAATTATTTGTACAAGAATTATTGACGAGTTACGTTACATTTTTTGGCACGCTGTACCTAGAGAGGCGGGAGGCATGAGTGTTGAGATTTTTTTTAAATTAAGACGCTCTAAACTCAATATTATCCAGGATAAAAAATGGAAATTTTCACCTAATAAAACTTCTTTGAAATTGGGATAATTCTGTTGATTTAATTTTTACTCAAAACTTCGTAGTTAGGAGATGTGATCATTTATGGTATTTCTCGATTTCAAATGGAATTTCAGGAGATTCTGAAGAAAGATCCAAAAATCGAACAATAAATCGATTGATGATTCGCATCCGAGTCTAACCTATGAAAATGAAATAAACCATCGTGCCAATTTTGAGTTGTTATGTCTTAAAATTAGCATTAATTGTGAAGCATAGGCCGAATGAAAGTTTAGCACTAAATTTCTGGGAGTAGGTACATATCGACGTGATAGACAAACTCTCTTTAAAATTTGGAGGCGTAGATTATGGTATCAGAACTGTTGCTCAGTATATGTATATGAATGAAGATTTTATACCATGCTACAAGAACCGTTTGTACAATAAAATTTAGGGAAACCTGTAGAGGAAGATTTAGGAAAATGAACATATTGACCGAGTATGTATTGTTTATTTATGAATGTTTGTTATTTGTATTTGAAAAAAGAAATAATTTTGAAACAGGTGTTAATCACAATTATAACACGAGGACTAAAAGGGTAGATTACATATGCGTCTCAAATTTTACAATAATAATAATATTTATTGGTTCTTTAGGCTAGATTATCTAGGTAGAACGGTCATAAGAATTACAATGAAAAAAGAGAAGTATAAACACAACATAGTAAAATGATAAAAATTCTATTGAAACACAATAAAAAAAGTTGTATAATAACACTTACACTGTGAAAGTTTCTTTATGGCTTTTTTAAACTGAGTGTCGGTAAGTTACCGTCGTTGCGAATCATATCAAATGTTGTAATAATTTGAGTACATACGAGTGATTAAGGGTTACATTAGACGTATTCGAGGAGAGATTTCGATACGAATTCAAGATTCTGGATTTTTGTTTTAGAGTACATAAACTTAAATTGTAAAATATTTTCAAGCGGAATCTACTTCCGGTTCTACCGGAAACGAATGTGAACGTTATTTCAAATGTGACAATTATACATATTTGAATTCTTTTTTCAATTCTGCACTGATTTGATGTATGATATGCTCAATCACTTCAAGCGATTGTTGAGTTATAGCCTGATTGTCAAATTTGTTGACAAAAAGAGTGTCACAAATAAGTGTTTATATCTCAAAAATCCCTCATTGTGTGAATTTCTTCTTGCAAAAGTGGAACAAAAGAAAGAACGCTGAAAAATTATGAGGAAATATCATACAGGGCGCCTGAAACAGGGCTTCAAAGTGAGCCTCAACAAAACTATGAAATCTCATTTTTTCAAATGGTAACCATATAATTTTTCAATTCCGATCGATTGCTCCTCAAAAACTAGTTTACCACACATTTCATGTCTATAAAATCAGTAGTTTTGCCGTTATCACGACTAAAGCCAGGTTTGGCTTAGTCAAATTCATTGGTATGCTTGTCTTTTTTATAATAGGCTATGATAAAAAAAATCTTTGTTTTATAAGTTTTTGACTAGCAATTGATCGGAATTACAAAATTATATGGTTAACATTTGAAAAAAATGAGATTTCATAGTTTTATTGAGGCTCTCGAATAGTCTTAAGAATAAGAGTCGCATTTGCACCTTTTAGCAATTTCGAGATTCTCTGGTATTTCACATCATATCAAAGTTTTACATCTATTTGTTAGATCAAAATATCGTAAAACATTCATTACTGATGGCCAATAAACTATATTATTTCTTTGTTGTGTGGGAAATTATGCTCACAAGCAAAATTGTCCCAACTGCATATTTCTAGGTATAAGCACAGGATAAATGGCTTTTGAAATTAAAAATCGACGGGTGATAATTCTTCGTACAAGAATTATTGACGAGTTACGTTTTTTTTTGGCACGGTGTATAGAGGTGGAACTAGATGGGAGGCATAAGTGTTGAGATTTTATAAATTTCGGACGCTCTAAACTCAATATTATCTAGGATAAAAAATGGAAATTTTTAAATGAGAAAACTTCTTGATATTTGAATAATTCTGTTAATTTAATTTTTACCGAAAACTTCGGTGTTAAGAGAATTTTTGAAATTTTTATTTAAGAAAATTGGAATAATTCTGTTGATTTAATTTTCACTCAAAACTTCGGTGTTATGATCATTTATAAAATTTCTCGATTTCAGAAGATACTGAAAATATTTCACCAAAAATCAAACAACAGATCGATTGATAATTCCCAACCGAGTCTACCCTATGATAATGAAATGAATTCACCGTACCAATTTTGAGTTGTGATGTCTTTAGATTAGCATTGAGGGGGTGGGAAATATCAAATTCAAATAAGCGCAGGATGAATTGCTTTTGAAATTAAAAATCCACGGGCGCGAGGATTTTCCTCAATAATTCTTCGAACAAGAATTACTGACGTTATTTTTTGGCACGCTGTATAGAGGCGGAACTAGATGGGAGGCATAAAGTGTTGATATTTTTTAAATTTCGGACGCTCTAAACTCGCAATATTATCTAGGATAAAAAATTGGAAATTTTTATCTCACAAAACTTCTTAAAATTGGGATAATTCTGTTGACTTAATTTTTACTCAAAACTTCGGAGTTAGGAGATATGATCATTTAAAATTTCTCGATTTCAGAAGATACTGAAAATATTTTTCCAGAAATCAAACGACAGATCGATTGATAATTCCCAATAACGAATTTAAAAAAAAGCGCAGGATAAATTGCTTTTAAAATTGAAAATCGAGTGGTGCGAGGATTTTCCTTAATAATACTTCGTACAAGAATTACTGTCGTTATTTTTTGGCACGCTGTATAGGGGCGGAACTAGATGGGAGGCATAAGTGTTTAGATTTTTCAAATTCCGGACGCTCTAAACTCAATATTATCTAGGATAAAAAATGGATATTTTTATCTAAGAAAACTTCTTTGAAATTAGAATAATTCTGTTGATTCAATTTTCACCCAAACCTTCGGAGTTAGGAGATATGATCATTTATAAAAAAAGATTCAAGATTCAAAGGATACTGAAAATATTATACCAAAAATCAAACAGCAGATCGATTGATAATTCCCAACCGAGTCTACCCTATGATAATAAAATTAATCCACCGTGCCAATTTCGAGTTGTGATGTCTTTAAATTAGCATTGAGGGGGTAAGACATACCAAATTAAAAAAAAGCGCAGAATAAATTGCTTTTGAAATTAAAAATCGACGGGTGCGAGAAATTTCCTTAATAATACTTCTTACAAGAATTATTGACGTTATTTTTTGGCACGCTGTATAGAGGCGGAACTAGATGGGAGGCATAAGTGTTCAGATTTTTTAAATTCCGGACGCTCTAAACTCAATATAATTATCTAGGATAAAAAATGGATATTTTTATTTAAGAAAACTTCTTGAAATTGGAATAATTCTGTTGATTTAATTTCAACCCAAACCTTCGGTGTCAGGAGATATGATCATTTATAAAAAAAGATTCAAGATTCAAAAGATACTGAAAATATTTTTCTAAAAATCAAACAGCAGATCGATTGATAATTCCCAACCGAGTCTACCCTATGATAATAAAATTAATCCACCGTGCCAATTTCGAGTTGTGATGTCTTTAAATTAGCATTGAGGGGGTAAGACATACCAAATTAAAAAAAGCGCAGGATAAATTGCTTTTGAAATTAAAAATCGACGGGTGCGAGAAATTTCCTTAATAATACTTCTTACAAGAATTATTGACGTTATTTTTTGGCACGCTGTATAGAGATAGAGGCGGAACTAGATGGGTTGCATAAGTGTTGAGATTTTTTAAATTCCGGACGCTCTAAACTCAATATTATCTAGGATCAAAATTTGAAACTTTTATCTAAGAAAACTTCATTGAAATTAGAATAATTCTGTTGATTCAATTTTCACCCAAAACTTCGGAGTTAGGAGATATGATCATTTATAATTTCTCGATTTCAGAAGATACTGAAAATATTTTTCCAAAAATCAAACAACAGATCGATCGATAATTCCCAACCGAGTCTACCCTATGATAATAAAATGAATCCACCGTGCCAATTTTGAGTTGTAATGTCTTTAAATTAGCATTGAAGGAACTTTGGACTATAGTTTTTATTTGAGAAATCATAAATGCTTCTTATTTCTAGAAAATATCTGGATAAAAAAATTCAATCATATCTTTCTTTGGAGATTTCAACGCCCGCTTCAGAGTCGAAGCGATTTTGGGTCACATGTTGAAGTCTTACTAAAACAGTCATAATTCAGAGAAAATCAAAAGCAGGGAGGAATTTGAATTCCTCTTGCATTCGGGACAAAATTTTTACGACTTCAAATCAGCACTACCCTAGCATAAAAACGAAAAATAAGTAAGGATTTAGGATTGGCAGCAAATGGTTTCTGAGAATTTCGGTTTGTAATCTTTTCGAAAAAGTTACCTACCCATGGTTCACTGAAATGTTGCTAGTCATTTTGAAGCCACGTCAAATAATCTCCACAAAAATAGAAAAGGTCGTTATTTTGTCACTTCCTGTCATTTACATGCCGCTTTATCATTTTCTGGAACACAATTGTATCTTAATCCTACTTAACTGATTTTCGTGTACAGGGTAGGGCCATAAATGACTTATTCTGTCGTCAAAATTTTACCTGCTAATTAGCCTGTCACTCACTTCGACAAGTAGATATATTGGTACCTGTTAGTACTCAAACAGTCCCTTTATTATGTTTATGGGGATATTATACTCTTTGTGTACTACAATATTTGAAATATTCTACGAATGATTCAAAAACTACACATCAGAAGAAATTTAAATTTGGCGTATACGGAATATCCGAATATCGTAAAGATCTGTATAGGGTGTTCACATTCAGTACCTTCTTTAGATAGATTCGCATTCCAGAGTCCAAAAAAATTTACAGGATCAGTCGAAGAAATCATCCAGTATATCAGAAATATTGGAGATTTTTTTACTGATTAGCAAGAATTTTATGTATTTCTAGACACGCGATCCTGAAAAAAATATGTCGACTAGAGGATATATATTCAGATACTTTTGATATTATTTAATTACATAGACAGTTGGCGAATTTCAACTCATAAGCCACACCATTCTATAGGGGGTTGTGCTTAAGCTAAGGGCATAATGCAAGGTAACGGATAGCCAATGACATTCGAGAACTCAGTAGCCTATGGGCAGCCCCGGTGCTTCCACCCCCGCCCCCCACCCTTCGACCGCACAACGACGCATAGCTTTATAATAAGTTTAAAAGCACAAGTTAACAGATAAGAGAAAAGTTACCAGCTAGCAAAAGCCTGTGTGTAAATCTGTGTAGTGTGTATAAATAAAATTTGTGAAAATGAAATATCAGAAGAAACTAGAAGAGAACAAACTTCAAAAGGAGAATATGATTCCTCAACAAGTAAGTACAAAATTCCAATAATTCTTCTGATTTCATTACATTTTGTGCATGTGAATGAGAGTTTCCTAAAGTTGATAAGTTTATTTACTTTGGATATTTTTCAATAATAATAATTATTTTGTGAAATAATGTTTCTTTTCGAATGTACATTTTTCAAATTTATTAATATTCTTGTTTGTTCTTAGAATGGAGAATTGCCTACAAATTCCATGGAAAAGGATCAAGGAGATAAATTGGGATCAGAGAAGGTAAGATTCTAATGAGTACAAAAAATTAATGAAAACTTCAACTTTTCACTAACATAAGATGTAAATTATTACGAATTTATTCTTCAATTGAATTTTTTATTCCATCGCTTCATAAGCCGCCATAAGAATAATTTCAGTAATTTCTTCCTCTACATATAATAGTTTTAGTATAAAATTCCAGGTGATGAAATACAAAATTATAATAATTCATTTTTATTTGCAGAAAACTCCTTGCAACCTGAAAAAAACCCAGAAAAAATCGAGGAAACAACTTGAAACTAAACCCCAACAAGCAGAAGAAGTTATCAGACAAATTGAATTCTTGGAACTCTTCAATTTAACCACACTGGAGAATATCAAAAGGATGCAGTCCATCAGAGTGGGCAAGAGAAACCGAAAGCCTACGAAAAATCCGAATTTCATTTACGAGAATGAAAAATCACCGGTAAGTTGATATTGAAATATCTCCTGAAAATTTAGCTTCAACACATTTTATATTAGATATTTTTTTGCGATACTGAGTTTCACATGGCATAAATATGATTTAGTTTTCAATTTCAATAACATTTTCACGATAAAGAAAAACAAAACTCGTAATCTTTTCATGTAAATGTGAGTCATTGGACCAATAACTAAATTATAACAGCTCGGTTATACAACATACAACATGAAACGTTTTATCATTATAAAACGTTTCAAACATTCGATTATACCAAAATGACTATAATCCGATGATACAATGACAATTTTAATTGAATATTTACAATTCTTTCCAGAAGACAAGGAAAAGCAAGAAAGCGACATGATGAAAGAAGCAGTTTGCATCAAAGCAAAAATGTTGGTAAGTTAATTTCTAAGCTTTCATTATTTATCTTTCTATAAACAACTGTAAATTCCCGAACATTCAAAAAGATTTAAATACCACAAATTTTGACAGATGATGGTTTCCCCCTTTCTCAATTTCATAGGTATCTTATCGAAAGTTATAAACTGAAACAAATAAAGATAAACCCGAAACTTTTCGAAGTAGTGTGATAACTATAATGTTATTCAATTCTCTCATCTTGAGTGATCTGAAACTGATTATTAATTTTTTATCTTTATTTCTAGGACCCCTACTTCAACATGATGACCACATGGAAGTTTTTTCTGTTGTATATATGTATATAAATTCTATTATGTAAAATATCTATCCTGTAAATAATATTTTGTGAATATATGTTAAAATTACAATCTTTTTGAAATAAATTTGTATATGTATCATAAACTCATTTTTTATTCATAATCCAAAATACCAAACGCAAGGAACAACTTCTTCAATTCATTATTATCTCTCGAAAACCAATAAGTAAGTTGGGAAGAAACATTTTCAGGTAGGTTTAGTAAGTAAGATTAATTCAATGTAATTTTATCCCATCTGATCTGACGCTACTGATCCAAAACAGATTTTCTTCGTGAAATATTATGAATGCATAAATGTTCTTGATAATAAAATACGGAATATGCATCTTTTCAAAGATTAAAGCATTAGACAAATTTATACGAATAACTTCAGTTTTCTACTATTTTGAGATAAATTGAAATTCTTGATAGCAACATATAAGATATAATGAAGCGAATAAAAAATAATGAATTTATGGATTTACTTGGCAAACTTGACAAGTAGAAATAGTTTGTGTTCGTCAATTTTTATATTGGTTGCGTGATTAAACTTATCATTTAAATAAAGTACATTTTCATTATAGGTGTACTAACCTTCTCTAGTCTAGGAGTAACAGCTTATGAAGTCCATTTTTTCCAAAGTTTAGAAGTGAATGAAACTTAATTAACTTTGATATCTTCAATTTTCATAGCGATATTCCATGTTCCATCGGATTTTGAGATGCGTTCTGAAATTATCACAAAGTCTATAAGTTAAATCTTCCCATATTCAAAAAGAGTCTTCCTCATTAATAGATGTTATGGATGATTATTATTTATTTATCAACCCCATCACAAACTTAACTGCACATCATCAGAATACCATATCAATTATTAAGACAAGTGAGTTGAATCAAATAAGTGGCAAGAACATTCTGAATTGTATTTTCTGAAATGATGAGAAAGGCAAAGGCCTCTCGATGTGAATGGTCGCTTTTAACTAGAATAAGCAAAAAAACTTCAGAGGAATTGAAATTGTATTTCATTCACAGGAAACCACTGGTCGAAATCTTCCGTCTGTTTTCACAAGCAACATAACTTACATTTTATAATTCTAGTTATAAAAAATGTTAAAACTCTTCTTACACAATAAAACCATAAACCTTGAATATTTGCCTATTTATACATTTCAATTAAGGAATGATTCATATATCAAAATCACTTCGGATTGTGTATTTTCTCAAATGAGCTGCTTGTCAATGATGAATTTGATCACATTAGCGATTTTCCTTCTTCTTTCCTGATCTTCAAAAGGATGTATTACCCATATTGATTCCAAAGGAATAGCTTTATCCCCCTACAACGAATAGTAGTATTCCCGATAGTGACCAAACAAATTATTCTTCCAGTTACCTTAATCAAGTCCAAATCAAAACCTTCTATGAGAGACATAGTCAGTGCTTCTATAGTCATAGCAATAGTGAATACAATGTTTTTTTTCACGTCCATCTTGAACTCTTCAACATCAAAAATATCAGGAGAACTGCCCAAAAGGGAAACATAGTGTTTCATTTTCGCTGCATACTCATTGATGAAGTCATTCCAATGCACTGATAGAAGATCTTCACCAACACAAGTGAATAAGAAGAAAGTAATATCATTTGAAAAAGGCGCCCATCTAAAATGATGTATCTTTATTTAATTCTATGATGAATGGTTTTCAAAATTACCTGGCTAATTGAAAGTCGATGATAGTAATATGAAGATCCTTTTCATCATTTCGAAAGAGAAAATTTGGAATCCAAGCATCACCTTGAGTTATTCCTGATAGATGGGAACGATTTTTCTCACAAATATCACACGTTTTTCTGAAATCCGGTTCTTGAATATTTGTCACCATTTAACGGTTTCAATAAAAATACTCACCTATAGAAGTTATCCTTGAAGACCTTGTCTATTTTCTCATAGTACATTTGAGGAAGTTCTTTTTTAGTTGCATCTATCACTAGATTGAACAGTGATTCTTGAAATTTTCCATACCAAGAATAATATTTTTCAGCAAAGTAGACTTCCTTTATAGAAATGAATAATATATAACCACTGTCAAATAATATTATAGAATGAGGTACATCCCGGTTGAACAGATATATCAAAGAATAATATTTTTCAGCAAAGCAGACTTCCTTCTCAGAAATGAAAGATAGGTGATCATGATATATGTAGAAAGAAGTAAATCCTGGTTCAACAGAATATATCAATATATTTCCGTATTGGATCTTAATTTTCTCTTTACTATTTTGGCTTATTTTTTTAATTAATAGAAGGAGAGATGTCCTTCTGTGGTTCATAAAAGCCGATGTTTTGTTAAACGTTTTGAACCAATAATAATATTTCAAACAATATTTATATAACGATTTACCTTCAATCTATTAGCTGTATCAATGAACTCTACAGATTTTTGATCTTTAAAGGCAAGGGACAAAGCATGGAATTTAGCGAAAACTTCCATAACCTTCATGGTTTGATTAAAATCAATGCCAGTACCCCTTTCCACTGATCCATAGTTTTTATAAGAAAGGTCTTCTAGTGATATGAAATCATTTTGTCCATCAGAATTACAGGCCAATAATCTTAAAACACAATTATGCTTCTGAATACTTGTGTTATTTTTATTATTGTATATTATACTTAGATTTGTAATAAGAACTAAATTGAGATGCACTTACAGTGGAACAATTCCATCGAAATCTTTATCCAAACCTTTGGATCTGAAGAAATTTCTCATAGAGGACCATACCTTGAACAATATAATGAATATCGTAATATCATCATTCAAACCCTCACCTTGTCATAAAATGTTATTTCATTCTCAAAAAAATCTAATGATCTAAAAGTCTTCCTTCTACCTAGGTTGGATGGAAGTACTTTAGTGATAACGTTGACTACCACTTCTTCATGTTCACCTCTACAATTTGAAAATTTCAGTTTGAACATACAAATGCGGTAGGCACATACGTCTGGTTAATCCCACTAGCATTTATCTCAAATCTCACTATTTTACTCAAATAAGAATCACCAATTTTCTGGGATGACGGAGACCAGGATATAATAACATTGTGGATCTTTATTTCACTTAGAGTGGAATAGTTTTTCACCATACAAACCAAATCATTTTCGCCAAAAATTGGGGAGATTAGGGTTTTTAGTTTTTCCAGACACATATCAAAAAAAGGGTGTGTAGTGTGTAAATTACTTCAAAAATTAAGATAACTTAAACAAACGCGCTTGAAAAGAAGCACAGAACAATAATTGTTTGATAGGAAGGTAGGCAGAGACATCTTTTATTGTTTTCTATAAGATAATTTGAAGAATGTGCAACAGAGGCCATTACAAAAATAAGACATCAAATGTGATGTACAATGTGCATGAGAGTGAAAGAAGATTAATCAAAAGCTAATATTGATAATCTAGAAGTAGTGAATATCACGATACACATATCTTGGTGAATATTTATTTGAGGGTAGGTATGATCTGCTTTTTTCTCCAATATTTGATTTTTCCTTATTGAAATGATGACATTACGATAATTTCAAGAACGTATTCCGTTTCATGATTTTCTAGTTAAAACATCTTTGCGGTAGACAAGATAGGATTTGTATTATAACAAATAAATTTGGTATCATCAATATATCAATGGGTATCTTTTCGAAGCTTTATTGAGTTTTGAGTCAAAACTATTTTGAACTCGTAACGGTCAAGTGAAATCTTCAATTCATATGAGAGAATTATTGGAAAAATCAGGAAAGTTATATATCTATATTGATATTGTAGGTACATGGAAAGATCTCACTTCTTTGTTCAAAAATATTAGTGCGAAAATACATTACCTCATTGTTGAAGAACTAAAGTACTTATCTACCCATATACCTACCTTTATAACCTACATACCTATTTCTCCTTGACTTGAATTGGTGAGTAAAATATTAATATAATAATGAAAGTAGTTTCTAAATAAGCGGAACCTATAATAAACAGTTTGATTTTATGTAACTGTCTGTTTTTTGATCCACTATGATTGCTGAGATTCTAGTAGAGTTTCATAAGTCCCCAAGAAATGTTTTTTCTTTTTAGAAACTCCGAACTTTACTTTTACCTACAATTTCTTCAATCACAAAAATGATCCGAATTCATTGATTGAAATCTCACGAATAAAATTGTGCGAGTTCGTTATTCATTCAGATTTTTGATGATGACAATTTTTTTTATCCTAATATAGGTACACACCTGGCAATTAGAATATAATTTAAGTATAATTGAGAATCCTTGTATAAGTTGTATTTAATATACACATATCGCACAGCAATTGTCAAGTATCAAGAAGTAATATTTTTATATGTGAACAGTTTGTGTAATGAAATGAGAGTAACCGACATCTACATTTTAATAATCAACATCTTTGACGTTAGTGGGCGGCGTGTAATGATCGTTCATGTTGTGATTTGGTAATTATTTCAGATGGAATCATATTTTTTTATTCTGAATTAATCTATAATAGTTGCACGTTAATCTTATGTTTTACGTATAATTATTGATACGACCTGCGGATTTTCAGGTGAGAATTTATATGATCGGAAACTTCCGAATACACCCGAAATAAAATAGATTTTCAGACAATATCATAATCAAGTTTTAAGTGACTGCAAAAGAAAATGTTCTTCAAGCAAGGAAATTATTTTCTGAAAGCTTTACTTATTTTTTCATAGTCATTATTGGATTTTGTTGAAGCCTATTTCTTTTCGAACTTCTCTGGTGGATTTGTACTCAGCGTGCGCCGATTGATAGTTCGCATAATGTCAGTGAAATGAATGCCTTGCGAGGGAAAGAAGTCGAACGGTCGTAAAAGTTCCTCTCCAGATAAATATTATTTCATTTCAGGACGCCTAGAAAACATTCTTAAAAATGAAGCTTGAAGTTTCGAAGGAGTTGAAAGATTCTATTGAAGAGAACCAACTTCGTCTCAAAAAGGCAATAATCTCGCATCAAGTAAGTTCCAAATTTCAATAATTTTGTCGTCACGTATTCCCTGGTCTCTGATGTGTACGAGAGAGACAATAAGATGTTATATTTCCTATTAATTTTAAATAATGATTTTGTGCAATATTGATATGTTCGTTATTTTTCCTTTTAAGACAATTTATCACAAGTTGCTGGAAAATCAGAAGGTGAGTTTTGCTCAAACATTTATTTGTCTGCTTATTAATATGCTCCTTCGTTCTTAGGATGAAGAATTACGTGCAAATTTGTCCTTAGCAGAGCAGGAGGTGTTGGTATTGGGATTGGAGCAGGCAAGTTTATTAATCTTTTTAGAATTATTTGTTTTTAATTTAAATTGCAATATTCCACGATATTTATTTATGCGATTTTTACTAATGGCTTTTGCTTTTCGAGAATTAGGTATACAAGTGATGTGAAAGTTTCTTTGATAATTAGTATTGTTTTCGTTATTTGAGAGTGCGAAAGAATATTCGTGAGGAAATTGATGAAATATTTTAATCATCTGCTTTACATGAAATGAAAATCCATATTTGTTTGGATGTATTATTTTTGGCGTTATTTCATCAAATTAATTTCTTCAATTGAAGGTTATATTCACGCTTGAAAAGCGCTTTTCAGCAAATAAGGCCGTTATTGAAATAACGGGGTACCAAATTCTTCTGTTTTCTCCTGTTTAAATTTTGTGCTGAATTGTTGTATTTTCTTTATTTTTATGAGATGTGAAATTTATTCTCCTGTCAAAAGAAATTTTACCATTGGCGTATCATGAAATTTGGATGATGAAATTAACATTGTCTTATTTATATTTTTATTGCAGAAAATTATTCTAGAGAAACTTAGGGCTGCAGTAGGTAATCAGTCGAAGTTATCACAAAAAAATAGCAGCAAACACGTTCTTGAAGAGAAGAAACAACAGCTTTCTTCAAACTTGGTCAGATCAAGAAAACAAAAAATGTAAAACTGAAAATTATTCCACTTCAATCAAACTTTACAAAAATTTATATTTTTAGAGCACCTAAAACATCGCCTAAAGCATCTTGTTCCGATGATTCAAATGAAGATTTCAGGAATTCACCATCGCCAAAATTGTCTAATAATGAAACACCTGAATTATTGGCTCAGATAGAATTTTTGAGAATTTTTTCTTTGACAACTTGGGAGAGTTTCAAGGAGATGCAGAACAAGAGAGTTGAAAGGAAACGAAGAACTACTGCAAATCCGAATTTCATATATGAAAATGATCTGCCATCTGTAAGTTGAGTTTCAAATGGGTTATAACATTTAGATATCTGCCAAATAACGAAATTTGTACTTGATATTATATGTTTACAATTTTTTGCAGAAGAGAAGGAAAAATAATTATCCTGCAAGTATATCACCACCTCATACAAGACAAGCTGTGAAGAAGAAAAATGGAAGAGGTTCCCCTCCAGCAGAAAAATTGGAAAATAAAAACAAACTCTCTAAAAGATCGTCTTCCGAGTCGATACCAGAGATAATGAGTGAGACTAGCAATGAAGAGACATTCCATGAAGTATCAAATTCCATTTGCAACAGATGCAAAATTGCTGGTAAGTTCACATTTTAGAATGAAAAAACATCTAATAATGATTATACAATAATTAATCTTACTTGAATTTTCCAATTTTTTTTGATCTGAAATTGATTGATGTGTGTTTTTTCTTCATTTCTAGGTGCAATACTTCAATGTGAAGTTTGTAGGGAAGGTTTTCATGAAGACTGCGAAGAACCAACAGTCATGGGAACTTCCAAGAGATGTTTGAGTTGTATAAGTAAGAAGAAAACAAAGAAGAAGCTAGGCATTCTGGAACAATCATCGGTTGTTAAAAGCTCAGGTTAGAAATTCAGTTGCATTGTTAAATGTTGCTGTGACTGTGATAATCATGAATTTTGACTGCATTGAATATATTATTTTCATTTTGTATAATTTTCATATTCTTGACTGAATTTATGTAGCCGACTCTGAAGTACTTTTTTGTAAGGAGTTAACTATGAAAATTTCAATCCTTTTAAAATAAATTTGTTGTTTGAAATGTATTTTATTCTTCTACCAAAATATTGAGGCATAAACATATGATGGATTTACACACTACAAATCTGGTTGTGTGAACTCATTAGTGTAATATTTATTACAGAAAAGATTGTGGAAAAACAGAAACTACAAGACCAAAATGAAAATCTATGTGCCCAATTGACCCAACTACAAGATCGACATTCTCAATTGAGTATTTCCTTAAAAAACCAGAAAGTAAGACAGGAAGAACTACTTTCAGATAGGCAATGTACGGAAGGAAAAATTCAATGTATTTTAAACTTCATTGAAGCTGTGAAAAAGTCTCCTAAGGCAGACACAACTGCATAGTAAACGTTTTTACTATCTCATTTCAATATTGATCTGAAAATATTGATTCAAAACAGGTTACGGATTCCCTTGTTGAAATATTACAAAATTGTTTATAGATAAATGAATGTTCATTATAGTTTTATAAAATACAAATTTGAATATTTGCCATAATTTTTTCATGAAAGCCATGCATTTTCCTCATTTTAACAAATTTTTTCCCAAATGCTGAAAAGTATTGGAAATTTCAATTGACTTCAAGTTTCACGACAAGTTTCCTCATTCCAGACAAATTTTGTTTTTGAGATGCATTCTGAAAACAAAAGGTTTTCAAATCAAATATTTCAAAGCTTGAAAAGAGTTTTCCTTGGTCGTTTTTTAGATTTTTTTATTATGCTATTTCTCTCTTTTCATGTAATGAACCTTGATAAATATTGATGCAATAGTTCAATAGTTGAGGCATTGTTTAAACAATGGTTGAGGTGATTTTCGGATTGAATTTTTTGAAAAAAATTGCATGATCATTGATCAAGCAGCTTGAAAATTCAACAGAATGGTAGGTGAACAAAATGCCAAATGAAGTTTATAAAAGCACAAATTGTATGAACGCTCGGTAGTTGGGTTGCGGAATAATCATTAATTTGATAAAGTACTTCTGGGAAAAATGGACGATTTTGATCACAGTTGTTGATTCAGATTTCAGAACACACCCCAGGATATTAGTGCTGCTTTTATTCTCTGGTACAATCACAAATTGAACATGACGTGTTGATGTTTTGGTTAGATTTACATATCTATGGTTAGGTTTTCGGAAAGTTCATGAAAATTACTCGAAATCATCTAAGATGTCAGATTTTGAACCTTTAGAACCGAGCGTTAATAATGTTATCCAACAAACATCCCTGAAATGGATATTCGTTGGGGGGAAAGGTGGAGTTGGGAAAACAACTTGCAGGTTTGTTAATGCCCAAAGAAGTAAAGGCTGTACTCAAGAAAATGTTTTCTTACAGTTGCAGTTTAGCAGTACAGTTATCGAAAGTTCGGGAATCTGTTTTAATTATATCTACAGATCCTGCACATAACATCTCAGATGCTTTCGATCAAAAATTCACCAAAGTACCTACTTTGGTGAAAGGCTTCGAAAACCTATATGCCATGGAAGTAGATCCAAATGGTGGTTTCAATGAATTGCCTGAAGAATATTTTGAAGGGGAACCTGATGCAATTAAGATGAGTAAAGGCATTATTCAGGAAATAATCAGTGCATTTCCTGGGATTGATGAAGAAATGAGCTATGCTGAAGTCATGAAACTCATCAAAAGTATGAATTTTTCTGTTGTGGTATTTGACACCGCACCGACAGGACATACATTGAGATTACTCACCTTTCCTCAAGTTGTTGAGAAAGGATTAGGAAAATTGTTGCGCCTCAAATTAAAAGTCTCTCCTTTCATATCACAGTTAGGAGGACTCCTGGGATTAGCAGACTTTAATGTTGATAATTTTACTGGAAAACTGGAAGAAATGTTATCGGTTATAAAACAAGTGAATGAGCAATTCAGGAATCCAGATCAAACGACTTTCATTTGCGTTTGTATTGCTGAATTTTTATCACTTTATGAGACTGAAAGGCTAGTGCAGGAATTAGCTAAATGTAAAATTGATACACATAATATAATTGTAAATCAGTTGATTTTCAGAACAGCTGATCAAAACCCTTGTAAAATGTGTAATGCAAGGTTTAGAATTCAAGAAAAGTATTTGGACCAAATTAAAGACCTTTATGAAGATTTTCATGTCACAAAATTACCACTTCTTGAAAATGAAGTTAGAGGTGTTGAGAAAGTTTCAAGCTTTTCTGAAAATTTAGTAAAACCATATACTTCAGGTTGAGGGTATTCATCTTATTTTACACAAATGCTATATTGGTGGTACATATTTATTATTTGTTATGCACAGTTAGGGACTTTATAATCAATAAAACACATTATTTCCCTTCTTTATTATTCTTGCTCTGAGGAAATCAACTTGAATTATTGATAATGGCCAAATAATAGATCCAAAGAAACCCTGAATTTTTGAAAAATCGGGAACTATTTAACGGATCTTCAATAGACTATGCGAGCTATTGAAGGAATAAATCTATTTGTTCGAAAAAAAGTAGGAAAACTTGTTTCGGTAACTTTTTTCCATTTTCAAGCAATTTACCAATTTTCTTATGAAGATGGTTGTGTCTGAAAAAGAAATGTAAAGATGAATTATATGCTCTGTGGATTATTTTTTAAAGTGATCAAACCTCTATGCGTAACATGAATAACCCTATATTTTAACCTATATTTGTTGTAAACAAAATACCGACTTCACGTGTAAAAGCTTCTTCCAAATATATTTAAATATAAATATAACGTAAAATGGTTCGTAAGAAAATCGATAATAGGATCCGACTCCTAATTGAAAATGGTGTCAAGTTACAACATCGTACTCTGTTCGTCATAGTTGGAGATAAAGGCAGAGATCAAGTGAGTATTTCATTTTGTATTGATAGTATTCTCGAACTTTTAATTTCTCTTCTTTCAGGTAGTTATACTGCATCATATGTTATCAAAAGCTGAAGTGAAAGAGAGACCTTCTGTCCTATGGTGCTATAAGAAAGAGTTAGGTTTCAGTAGTAATAGGAAAAAGCGAATGAAGCATCTTCAACACAAGATTAAGGGAGGAAAATTGAATGTAGACGAAGATAACCCATTTGAATTTTTTATATCTTCAACGAAAATCCGATACTGCTATTATGCAGAAACACATAAGATTCTTGGGAATACATATGGTATGTGTGTTTTGCAAGACTTTGAAGCATTGACACCAAATTTATTAGCAAGGACCATTGAGACTGTAGAGGGAGGTGGTATCGTTGTCCTTCTTTTGCGGTCCATCAATTCATTGAAACAACTTTATACAATGACGATGGATGTTCATCAGAGATTTCGAACTGAAGCACATACAGATGTTGTTTGTAGATTCAATGAAAGATTTTTGTTAAGTTTAGCTTCTTGCAAGAGATGCTTAGTGGTTGATGATCAGCTTGCAGTTTTACCAATATCATCTCATAACCTTCATGTGAAACCAGTAGAGACAAACACTGAACCTTCGGAAAATATGGAAGAATTGAAAGAGTTGAAAACCCAGTTGAGTGATACACAGCCTGTTGGAAACTTGGTGAAGTGTTGTAAAACTTTAGACCAAGCAAAAGCCCTATTGAAATTTATTGAAGCAATATCTGAAAAAACATTGAGATCAACAGTTTCACTCACTGCGGCAAGAGGAAGAGGAAAATCTGCAGCCTTGGGTTTGGCAGTTGCAGCTGCTGTTGGTTTTAGTTATTCCAATATATTTGTTACCAGTCCTAGTCCAGAGAATTTGAATACATTTTTTGATTTTGTTTTTAAAGGATTTGATGCTTTGGAGTATCAAGAACACACAGATTATGAATTGGTGCAGTCAACTAACCCTGAATTCAATAAAGCCATTGTTAGGGTTAATATTCATAGGGATCATAGGCAAACAATTCAGGTAAAGTGATTTAGAATTCTAATCTGTGTAAATTCTCTTTTTTATGATCGAGTAGAAAGTCAATTGATCAATTCATATTTTTTACAGTATATACATCCCACTGATAGTCAGAAATTATCACAAGCTGAGCTTCTTGTTATTGATGAAGCTGCTGCTATTCCCCTTCCGTACGTCAAGGCAATGTTGGGGCCTTACCTGGTGTTTTTAGCATCCACCATAAATGGTTATGAAGGAACAGGAAGATCCCTTTCATTGAAATTGTTGCAGCAACTCAGAACACAATCTGTACCGACAGGTGCTAATACTAATGCTGTGAATAAAAAAGATTGGGGCGCAGCAATTGGAAGGACTTTACATGAGGTAATGTGAATTTTGTGAAGCTCAGAAATTGAATATTAATAGTTAGTTTAATTATCTTGCTATATTTTTTTAATCAATTTTCAGGTTACATTAGAAGAATCTATAAGATATGCATCAGGTGATCATGTAGAAGCTTGGTTAACAAAACTCCTTTGTTTAGATTCTACATCTGTAGCACCCCTAAATTCAGGATGTCCACCCCCTGAAGAGTGCAGTCTCTATTACATAAATAGAGACACTCTATTTTGCTATCACAAAGCTTCAGAGGCATTTTTACAGAGATTGGTATCACTTTATGTTGCCTCCCATTATAAGGTGAGAATTTAATTTTTCTTATAAAATTTATTTCAAGCGATTCTGTGGCTAATGCAGATATTGCGGTTCATTTTATCTGCACTGAAATCAATTTGGAATTGAAATTAGGTGGAATGATGAATTTATGCAGGAAAAAAGTGATAATATTTTCTTTTTTTAAGAACACACCAAACGATCTACAAATGATGTCAGATGCCCCAGCTCATCATTTATTCTGTTTATTGGGACCAACTGATGCTAACAGTAAGAAACTTCCAGAAATTTTGGTTGTCATACAAGTGTGTTTAGAGGGTCAGATATCCGAAAGGTCTGTCAAAGAAACACTTACAAGGGGTAAAAGAGCAGCAGGGGACTTGATTCCATGGACTATAACTCAACAGTTTGGTGAGCCTGATTTCGCCAAACTTTCTGGAGCCAGAATAGTAAGAATAGCAACGCATCCTGATTATCAAGGTGTAAGTGACATTTATGTGAATTTTTCTTATGAAAAATTTAATTTATTTAGAATTATTCATTGAAATTTAATGGGTATTGCAGATGGGATATGGGGCAAGGGCATTGTTCTTATTGCAACAATATTATGAATTCAAGATACCTAGCATTGAAGAAAATTCTATGGAAGTTCAGGAGGAGATAGCTAATGTGGAGCCTGAAGAAGTGGGCTTGCTTGAAGAACAAATTGAACCACGGAAACAGCTTCCTCCTCTACTTCTAATGCTGAGCGAAAGAGTGCCCGAAAAACTTGATTACATCGGTGTTTCGTATGGTCTTACAGAACCTTTATTGAAATTTTGGAAAAGAGCAGGTTTTGTGCCTGTATATCTCAGACAAACAACTAATGATATAACCGGTGAACATACTTGTATTATGCTTAATGTTATAAATTCCGAAGAAAATGTGGAAGATCAATGGTTGACGAGTTTCTGGATTGATTTCAGAGAAGGATTTGTCGACTTACTTTCTTACCAATTCAACAAATTTATGCCTAGCCTAGCTCTATCAGTGCTTCTAAATAAATCCAGAAAGGTCCCCAGAAAAAGTGAGTATGACTGTTTATGTCTTAGTGAAATCTAGTGGAGAAAAAGTAGCGACGTTCATACAGCAATGACTTTATTTCAAATAATTTGAAATCCCAATTTTTTAATATTATGTATAATTATTATTTCCTTCATCAGCCTTGACAAAACAGGAGCTAGACATGCAGTTATCGAAATACGACTTGAAAAGATTAGAGATGTACAGTAACAATCTTGTCGATTATCATTTGATCATACGCCTGATGCCGAGGATAGCAAGGATCTATTTCATGAATCAAATGGGAGACGTTGATATGTCTGCTGTACAATCAGCCATTTTACTGGGTGTTGGACTCCAACATAAGACGTTCGAACAGTTGGAAAAAGAGCTTGATTTGCCAGTTTCCCAACTGCTCGGTTTGTTCAATAGAACAGTCAGGAGGGTGGTGAAATATTTCAATGAGATCTTAGAAATTGAAATTGAGAAAACCTTCGCAATTCAGAGTGATGTTGTGATGAATCCTACAGCTAAAAGTATGCACGAAGAGTTAGAGGAGGCTGCCAAACAATTGCAGAAAAAACAGAAGAAGGAACTTGCAAAATTACAGAGGGAGGACCTTAAAAGGTTCGAAATTAAAGGATCAGAAGAAGAATGGTCAAAAGCATTCACCACTAAAGGAGCAAAATCTCTTGTCACAGTGAAAACGTAAGTATTCAGTCAATTTTGCTATTTCATTGTCGTTTATATAGTATTGTTTATTAGCTTTATAATCTTCATTCGGTTTTGGTGATGAATGTGCCAAGCATAAATACATTTGAAATAATCAGTTTCCAGCTTTTACTCATGTTTTATATTTCTAGCGGAGAAAAACGGTTGCATCAAGAAGAAAATGTCGAGGTGGAAGAAAAACCAATGAAGAAAAAAAAGAATCCACGAAACAAAAAAAAAATGTTATAAATTAAATATTGTTATGAAGGTCCTTATACAGCAAAGTTTTTACTTGAAATTCTTACCACATGCCCTATCCCTTAGCTTGAATTTCCAATAGACTGGAACATTTTCTAGTTCTATTGATTCTCCTCTATAGTATTTGCACCAATAAGATTTATTGTGCGCTCTGGATATACTATTGTTGAAGGAATGGATAGTGTTGAAATAAAGAAAATCCTTGAAAAGAAATAGTATAATTTCAGTTGAAAAATAAACAAAGACACATTGAAAAGGCATATCAATCAATAATGTTCATTATTGAAAAATAAAAATTAAGTCATACATTTCAATACAGTAACAAAATAACTTCAATGTGAGGTCGAAAATTGTTTCACTAAAACCCAAATTATGAATTCATACATAGGCTTGTGCAGTCTTCTCAAAAAACACGTTTAAGGTATATCAATTCTTCAATAAATAATCGATGGGGTAAATTCATAATTTACCTGAAAATGGGAATGAATTGTTCATTAAATTGAAGTGAGTATTCATTATTAATTGGTAACTGGTACTGGAACTAATTGGCAATAAACTGATATGTCCTCTTCTCTCATCCTGGTAGGAGCTATGAGTGTTGATCATATCATAGCGCCATCTAGTAACAAAACAATACATAAAAGTTCCCATACTTGGCATTATTTGTTGATATTATTGGTACAATAAATATTACTGAAAAAATGTTAGTTATCCATTATTCATAGTTTTTTGAAGATCTATTTATAACTCTTTGCCAAATTAATTCTTCGAATAACATGACCACAATGGTTATATTCAAATCAAATTAAGCAGTCTATTTCATGATAAAAATATTTTCTGACAATAAATGGAACAAATTATGAAGTATGAGCAAAATTATATCACTTTTGAAAAGTAAAAAATACTTCTATCCAAATATGAAGTCCTTCATAGTAAACTTCCGGTTCAACCTGAGTTTATTGCCTATATTGAATACCAACTTCAATTTTCTGTAAAAAAAAATACTACTGACTACATAATACTAATTGGCAAAAAATTAAGTACACTTAAGTAGTCTTACGTCATATAATATCTACGCTATAATAAAACGACTAGATTGCAAATACTCATTAGAAATATCGTTGTGAAAATTGGTACATTTCCTCAAAAATTACATGTCTTCAATTTGCTATAATATAAGGAACTTAAAATGTAAAACAATCAGTTGGAAAATGCTCCCATCATTCGAGATACAAGGTTTTGGGAATCTTATGTCAAAGTTCAACAGTTAGTTAGGTTATGTCTTACTTCATGCATAGCCAACCTATTAGGCAATCCAAACCACGTGATTATTCCACCACTGTTAACCTCAAAACGTTTCTGACAGGTTGCTCATTAGTGGTAAATATGTTTAATTTCATTATTTTAACATTTCTTGAGTGAACGAATAAGTTTTTATGATTTGTAATATCAAAAAAATATCCTGAGACAACACTAACAAAGAAAATTTTACTCAAATTATATGATCACAACGTTTAGTATTGGCTGTCCGCAGAGATTTTAGAGGAAGTATTGAGCAGGAATTTTTATAAGGGCACTGCAACTTGTAACTTTATCCTTTTGTATGATATAAAATTTAAATATTCATCAGTTTTACATTCAATAAGAACTGAATACTGCTTATTTCAGTGTCTACGAAGAAATATTCACTTCAGTTTCTTATCTTCGATTTTGTCAGGTATTGATGACTGCTGACCAAATTTCCTTTCATTTCCTGGTAAGTCGCTTTATATGTGGATAATACACCAAGCTACACACACTGGGTGTTCAAAAATATTTCAGAGAATCCTTTTAATTTGAACGACTTGCACATCCAAATTTGGCACGCATTGACGGCATTTTTTCACTAGAAATGCACTCAATTTGGATAATTTTCACTGGTCTGATATTCCTAAGAGTAAGATTGACTAGAAATATCGAAAAAATCTCCATATAAAACAATTTTTTAAGCAAATATACGGTTTTGATGTCTACGTTAACAAAGCTAAATTCCCATTGTTTGACCACCAGCACTAACCTCAAAAAATTTTTGACAGGTCGTTGGATTGCCTAATTGTCTGTCCAATCTTGCACCACCAGAAGTAAAATTGTGCTAGGCCTGATATTTGCCTGGCACACTGTTGATCTTTCAGATATCAGATTCCATATGACAAAATATCATAGTAAATGCTTTTAGTGTAGTCCATCCATAGTTACTTGGAAGAGTCATAAAATCTTTCACACAGATGTTCCTTGGATATTTTGCTGGTTTCGAAGGAATATTTGTGTGAAAGTTTTTATGATTTTCAAAAAGTCTTCTTTTTGGAACACCCTGTATAAATTAAAAACGTGAAACCTCATATCTTAACTATGGATACCCAACTGATCTGAACGACATTCTAAAATACATTGAAAGCAGCCAGTGGTAAGGTCACTTGAATATATTAACGTCTCGCTTGAAAATCTATATGAACTTCAGTTCAATCACGAGACTAAAGAATAAATAAATAACTGCTCGAACTGCAAACGTCTACAGTCAAAATCATGTTGAAGATCAATATGGCAACTATGCCAGAAGTAACAAGTGGACGGAATGGTCCAAAATTCGCACACATCAAGTCTGCCAATTCTTTAGAATAAGGACATTGCTATCCTAAAAATTCTAGCCACATCAAGTGAATATAAGGCCTACTTCATTCACAAGCAAGTTTGTTATCGAAACTACTCAGGGCAATGGCAAACGCTTGCAGAGCGCACAAAGGGTATCTATAATCCATCGTGAAGACATCTTCAGCCACGCGACCAAACTGCATAACAACATATTCGGCATCACTGTCGTGAACTATTTGGAAATTTTTAACAGAAGCTTGTGTTACCCTTCCTAAGAAGTTCAATACGTAACTTTGAGTATCTTCATTCCAGATCGGTGTTTTATTGTGCAACTCTATCAAATTGTCCAGATTCTTCGCTTTCCAGGATTCAATTAAACCCTCACTCTCATCTTGAGGATAAATGTTGACACGCTGCTGTTCTACCGTCATTCCGGGTATTATAACAGTCATTTTACGTGGGCCTTTGAATCCTAGTACATTTGTATCGTACACAACCGCTGCAAGCTCTTGCCTTGGCATTATACCTTCTTTAATGTTCGATTTCCTGGGGGACACTCCGTTATCGAATATTGTGAATTGTGTTCCTAGCAAGTTTGACCTTAATTTTCCTGAAATATACAAAGTCAACCATTGATCATGAAGAATCATTTTGATACTTACCAACATAAGATTCTGCATTCCTTGATAAATCTGTAGGATCAGTTGAAATCAAATAATTGCTGGTAGCACTTTTTTTTCTTTTTCTTGCAGCAAGTAAGAACACCTTTTTTCCATAATCCTTCTCCAGATGTAAAAAATACGTTGGAAAGAAACCTCTATCCATTCCCTTCCTATCCCTTGTAATTCTACATTTGTAAAGTACTTTTTGTTGAGCTGGTTGTATTACAAATCTTTCAATATTGCCATTCACGTCTCCTTCAAGTTCACCTCCCTACAATCCATTTAAAATCAATAAAAATTATGTATGATACGGAAAATAATTGAATTCTACACTGGAAATATGTTTCCTCACCTTGTTATTCATTTGCCCATCCACTAAGGCATTTGAATCTCTTCTAGGATCTGATGTATTATTTCCAACATTTAATGGGGTTGTCGCTGCAATTGGGGAAGACTCTTCGTCTTCAATATCAAGTAGAGCGCTTGCATTCCTGTTCTGGATATCTTCCACAAAAGTTTCTGAGAAAACAACATTGGAAAATGTATACCACTAAAGGCAGACTTAATAAACTCACCATCAATATCATGCATTATTGACATAACTTGATCTGGATTTCCATTTTCCCTTCCCATAGTATATTGAAGAGGTCCATCATATCCTACTGACAAAATGAAGATTAACCAACCACTTATTTATAATGGTTCAACATACCGTGCAGTTCTCTCCTTGTACCACTAGTTGTCCTCAACTTTGCAGATGGAAGCCGTACATCAGAAGCTTGTATCATTCCTGATGTCATCCTTTTCTGTTTCATCTTTTGCTCCATTATTTGACGCTAAGGGTATTTTCAAAGATGTAGTGACTGTTTTGAGCATTTTGACTAGAAAACCTACCTGTTGTTCTAATTTCTGAGTTCTTATATCCATTTTTATATTGAAACATACCCAGGGGCGGATCTAGGAATTTTTTGAGGGGGGGGCGATTCCAAAGTAACACAGTAATAATTCTCGGATAACCAGCAAAAATTATATTATCACAGAACGAAATCTAATCCCGAGGGGGGGGCGAAACCACCTTCGCCCCCCCCCTAAATCCGCCACTGAACATACCCTTTTGATTCAACAAAGTAAGTATATTTCTCCTCCGAAATTGGAGGTAACTAAGGGAAAAGAATAACAACAATCGATTACTTCTCTACTTAATCATAAATTCATGGAGATAAAATAGATATCAGGGGGGTGGCACTCTCATACAAAGCACAAATCATAAATAATCTGAGTTACACCAGCGCCCTCTGAAGTGTATCCCGGATGAACAACCTGATAATTCAATGCCGATAAATAGGAATCTTTCATTATTGGAGAGCATGTTCCGTCATCCATGTCTGTTAACATTGTCAAAGTCAAAAAGTACTTTTGTATATAAACAATAAGAGCTGTCATTATAAACGCCTGATATATGATATAATTTCAATGCTATAAATATATTTTTCATATTATTATAATATATAATTCATTTGTCTGAAGGGGCATGGTAATCTCTTGGATCTGTGAAGAAGTGGAAATGAAGAAGATTGTGAGGTTATATTGTTCTTTGATTTTTCAAAAAATTGTATGTACCATTTCGAACAAAATGAAAACCACCTTTTTAATTTCCAATCCGTGCCGAGCACAATTCGAAATATTAGTTTTTCATACAAGTGTCCAAAGTTTTTTAAGAATGTCTCCAAGTATAAGAAACTGTTCTGTTCCTGGTTGCGTAGATAGGACTAGTAAGAGGTAAGTTACTGTTGTTTGCTTCATGATCATTTCTACAATTTATACTCAATATTTGTTCTGTGTTTAGGTATACAATTCCGACTAATAAGGCCTGCAAGCAAACTTGGTTGAAGAGAATAAAAAATCCCAAATTGTCGAGCATGGAACTGGACTTGGTACGCAAATATGCTGTTTGCAAAAGTCATTTCAATCCATATTGCATTCTCGAAAGTGGTGATAAACTCAAAAAATTTTCTTTACCAACACTGAATTTGCCAGGTGAGTAATATTTACTTTATACCTTTCATTTGAATTAGTTTGAGAAAAAAAAATTGATTTTATTTGTATTTTATTTCTCTGAATGTTTGAAAATTGAGTTGCCTTTCTTTTTCAGATTATGTTCGTGATGTAGACGGAAGAGATATATTTTTATGTAACTCATCAAATACAACTATTGCTGTAGCACCAGAAGTTCTGAAAGGTATTTATGGCATATATTAGCATTATTCAGTTCATGCATAAATAAAATTTTAAGACATTAAAAAATTATTATCAGGACCTACTGGATTTTCTAAGATTAGTTTTAAACAATTGCCGACGTTTTATCCAAAAATTATGACTGGATGATTGGTCAAATTTTCTCTTCTCAAAGTACAATATTTGTGAATATACACTAACCAGCCTCAAGAAAGGGACAAGTAGTTCCAGAAACGTGGGCAATTGTTTAAGACTATTCTTAGAAATATAATATCCAGTTACCTGATAATGATTTTCTAATTTCGAAATTATGGATGAGAACCAACAAAATCTGAAATTTTAAGGTTCAAGTGGAAGAAGGTGCTTTTTGGAGGAGAAAGAGGAACTGAAGGTCCTGAAGCCAACAAAAACATATGGAAGAAGAAAGTGTGGAAATCTGATGAACACCTCATCAGATCTTAATGTTGTTGATGCTGGTGAACTGACTGTATCGAAACCCAATATGTTAACTGGTCTGTTTTCCTTCAGTGAAGACCCAAAAGGTCTTGTTGAAAGAGAATCAGATCAGTTATCAATTCCATTGATGGATACTAAGGAATCTAATGTTGGTAGAAACCAAAGAGGTATTTATATTCACTTCATTTCCATATTTATATTCCTTTCTAATTTACATTTTTTCAGTACCGATTAACAAGAAAAAATTCAAGAAAATGACTCCAAGGGAATCTGAAATGGCAAAGGAACTGAGGAAAATGAAGAAAATATTCAAGAAGGCAACTTCCAAGATGAACACTCAAAAAAAACAGTTGGAAGCACTTGGAAAGACAAAATATTTTGATAGTCTCAAAAATATTAACCGAACAACTCTTGACTTCTTCATGTCCCAGTTAAGGAATCAAAAATTTAAACCAAGGGGTCGTCGTTTCACAATTAACGATAAAATGTTTGCTCTTTCTGTTTACAAGCAGAGCGGTAAGGGATACAGGTATTTATCTAAGATTTTCAGTTTACCTTCCAAACGCAGTCTGTTGAAATTATTGAGTAATGTTTCCCTGAAATGTGGAATAAATGCTCAAATTTTCAACAGTCTGCAAAATACGGTTGAGAAATTGGAATTACTAGATAAATATTGTGTCCTCATGTTTGATGAGGTTTCTCTAAGTCCTGGAATTTCTTACAATTTTTCTGGAGATTTTTTGGAAGGAATTGTGGACTTTGGGGGTAGTGAACGTCGAGTGGCCTTTGCAGATCATGCTTTAGTATTTATGCTGAAAGGTATTTTCAAAAAATGGAAACAGCCTGTATGTTTCTATTTTTGTGAAAATACCACACCAACCGTTGACTTGGTACGCATTATAAAAGAAGTAGTAACACATGTTCGTCAAACCGGATTAGATATTGTGGCTACAATATCAGACCAAGGATCAACAAATGTAGCTGCAATTAATAAACTTCTAGGAGAAACAAATGAACATTGTTTGAGAAAACAAATGGAGAATAAATTTAGAGGATATTTGGTGAATGAACAAGAAATTGTTCATTTATATGATCCTCCACATTTAATAAAAGGTATAAGGAATGCTTTCTTGACAAAAGATATACACTTTTGTCAAGATGGCATTCAAAAAGTTGCTTCTTGGTCTCATATTGTAGATGTTTATCGATTAGATAAAATTTTGAACAGCTATAATATGCTACATAGACTGACAGATGAACATGTGATACCAAATAAAATTAAAAAAATGAAAGTTAAAAATGCCACCCAAGTCTTCAGTCGGTCCGTAAGTTTGTTGATGAATTTAATGTCAAAGTTCAGTGCAAATATTAGAGACCCATCTGTAAGCCCATATTTGGATCCCTCGGCTTCACAAACTGCGGATGTTTTGCTTTTTTTCGATGAACTCTTTGATAGCGTTAATGGAAGTTTCATAGAAGCTCCTCCAACCAAACCCCTGCTGGGTGTCGTGAAAGCCACTTCCCCGCATCATAATTTCTGGAATAAATCTATAGAAGTTTTGACTTCCATGAAGTTCCAACATGCATCCACCAAATCAGTTATCACTCCTTCTTTGAAAAATTTCATTTTGACACTCCATGGCTTTTTATATATCTCAAAAACTCGGCATTTCGATCATTTGATTCAGCGATCTTTCAATCAAGATCCTCTTGAGAATTTTTTTTCTTTGATAAGAAGTCATGGAGTGAGAAATATTAATCCTACCTCTTCATCGTTAATTTCCTCTTTTAAATCCCTCCTTATGAATAATTTCATGGCATCACACTCACCTGGTTCGAATTGTGAGGAGGATGCCTCTTGTGGAGCTCTTGAGACGCTAAAGAAGTTTTTATTGAAAAAAATTGAAATACCCGAAACTCCAACAAATGTGAAGCCACCTGTTTATCCCACAGAGGAGTACAAAACGTGTGAAAGCAATGCAGACTTGGATTTGGCCAATTCTTATGTGGCAGGGTATTTGGCAAAAAAAATTTTGAAAGATACTAATAAATGTTCGAGCTGTTTAGAAATAATGGAAGCATATGATGAAGTGCCTTCCAATGCCTTAATTAAAGCCAGAACATTCAAAAATTGCAAGATGTTCAATCCATCTCGAACATTTAATACGATCTTTCACAATTTTACCAAGTCTGTTATTGGGAATATTCCATTATTTTTCAATAGTTGGAATATTAAAAGAAAAATAATGGAACGAGTGAATACTGAAGAGGTGAAGATGTTGTTCTGCAATAAGCACAAAGATGTGCACCGGAAGTTCATCAATGTGGGTATTAAATTTATATTATTGTTTTACATAGGTGAAATAAACAAAATATTATCTGGAAAAACCAGTGTCGAAATTCCATCTGACCCCATCGTTAAAATGGCATTGGTTAAATATGATAAAAGGAGATGGAACCGATAATAATTTTGTTTATTCAATCGATAATAATATATTTTTAATATTCATCATTGAAAACCGGAATTGTCACAAAAGATTTGAGTAAAATATTTTTGTGTGTTCTCTTGAGTGGAATATTATTATTGATATTAATTCATGTGGATATTTATAAACATGTATAAATAAATAATTATTAACTCCTATATAAGACTTTGACTTTTATCCTTGATGTTTTACATTTCAAGCTTTTTATTAGATTTGGTGATTTCTCTTTAATACAAATAATCATCGTATCTTATAAGAACTTGAAATTTGAAAAATATTTTTATACGAATTAATAGTGCATAAGACGATGCCCCTTGTTTTTCTACAAAAACCGCTAGATGGCGCCTCTGTCATTCTACGCCGATATCGGCTGTTAGTACGAACGACCAAATATAGATGGCGCTGACGTAATGAACATAATTTGGATTAAGAGTTGCCTATCTATAGTTAGTCTATGATAGATATTTGTACACAAAACGAAGAACGCATTCAAATCAAACTTTGACAGTGGCAGTTGGGTGCCTGTCACATTCCACACAATAGTTCAAAGAACCGTGAATGGGTCGTAGTCCTAATGTGTCACCAATTCTTTGACAGATTGAACTCCAAATAAAATAATAATAATAATAATAACTGTTTTTGATAATAAAGTAAAAACCAAAGTATAAAAATGCCTTTGTACGATTCTGAAAAATCCGTTGTAATTCTAGATATAGGAACAGCATATACAAAGTATGAGAACGAAGGAGGTTTGTTGTTACATCGTTACGTGCTAATTGTGAATGTTTTAGATTCGGCCTCACAGGTGAACCAGTTCCAAGAGCGATCTACAGAACTGAAGTGAAATTTAAAGGCAAAATAAGAAATCTCTTTGACTATGAAGATGAGCAGGAACTGTACGATATGCTTGTTGAATTTTTTCAGGATGTATACTTCAAATATGCTGTCATAAGCCCTAAGGACAGGCCAATTGTGGTAGTCGAATCACTGTTCTGCCCTATTGTTTTCAGAGAGAATGTTGCAAAGGTGTTATTCAGACATTATGCTGTTGCATCTTTACTATTCCTTTCTTCACATTTAGTTAGTGTTTGTACTCTTGCTGTCGATACAGCTTTAGTATTGGACGTTGGATATAAAGAAGCTTGTTGTATACCAGTTTGTTATGGAGTGCCAATCGTAAGTGCTTGGCAAACATTAGACATTGGTTCTAATGCATTACACAGGTAACTTTCAATCTCTCTTTTGAATCGTTGACTATATCCTATTTTTTTAAGGAATTTACAGAAATTGATCACTGAAAAAAATCCTGGAGCATCTTCATTATCTGAGTCAGTTTTGGAAAATATTAAAGGTAAGTGAAAATGGCAATAGATTTGAGATGTCTTTCATAAAGTGGTGCTGACTGAAATTTTTTTATATCTTAGTTCGTTGCTGTTTTGTCACTAAGAAGTCGAGAGCTAATGAATTAGCTCGTTCAAAACCAAACATTGAACCTTGTCCTGATGTTGATTATCCTGTTGAGGGTGCTGCTACGATTTGTATTAATGGGGCTATAAGAGAGAAAACTTATGAAATAATGTTTGAAGAAGATAACGACCACTTATGTCTACCAACTATGATTCTTGATGCATTAATGAATGTCGATCTTCATTTGCGAAGTGTATTAGCTGAGAATATCTTGCTGATTGGTGGTACAACTATGGCTATGGGCTTCAAATCAAGACTCAGGGAAGAATTGCTTGATCGCTTGAGTGAAGAAAGATACAAGAAATTGAATGTGAAATGTTTCAAGTTTCACACAAGTCCTTCAAGAGAAAATTTCACAGCTTGGCTGGGAGGTGAGTACTGAACATTTCCATACGGAAATGATATTCTCTCAATTATTGGAGGTTGTAATTTTTGTTTGTTTTCAGGATCGATATATGGTGCAACAGATTGGCTGGTGACAAAAGCCTTGTCAAGAGAAGATTATTTAGAAAATAGCAAGATTCCAGATTGGTCTGACTTGAGTTATAATACAAGAAGTATTTGAAGTTTTTTATTAATTTATTTGTATAAAATCTTATAATAAATAATCCATATCTGCTTGAGTTCTTTATCTTTATCCATTTCTTCTCACCCGCATTTTTTTTATAAAACTCTTCATTTTTTATATAAGATCTTGAAATATTGCACATAAATGAGTGCTCATCACAAAACATCCAATAATTTCTCTGATAAAATTGTTGTCTGCAACCAAGTATCAAAAAGATAAAAAATTACGCAGCCGTCAAATAAATCGTGAATGATCCCGGATCACATACAGAAATATTGTATTTTTTTTTCAATCATTCGCTAAAATTTCCTATGGTTCTAATTACGCAATTTGGAACATTTTTGCTTGTATCTTGAATACTCTATTCTTCCACTAAATGCAAAATCTTATCGCTATCGAATCCATAGTTTTGAAATTATCAGAACCAAATTTTGAACGGCCATATTTAAGAAACCTCCGATTCGAGAGTTGTCGTGTTCACTACCGGACAGACATAATTGAATTTGACCACAGAATCGCCGTCAATGAGTCGAATCTTATGGTATGAGATTAACCTCGGCTAAAAATCTGAAAAATACAGTGATTTATTGACGGGTACAGGAATTAATTCCTAGGCAGACTCTTTCTTTTCCTGGGCGATTGTTGTAGTGAAGAATGAACATATTCTGGGGAGCTTTTCTGGCTATTAACTTCATCGCCATATACAGGACTTGTGGCCGTTAAAGCCAATAAGATAAAAATGATACCGTTGGCGGAATTTCTTATAGTTGAGGAGAAGGTCGTTAAGATCCCCCAGTGGATCTGCGGGGAAATTATAAATATGTTGTTCAAATGCGGCATCACGCTTCGTTTCTATAGCCAACTTGTGAACACTCCAGATAGAAACTAAATGGCCTATTTGTTGCCGATGATGTTTCCTGTATCGAAACTTCTATCGCGGATATGTTTGCGGAACTATCTCGTGAACTCCATTCACATTTTGAGGGCCCTAAACCGAAAGAAGGAAGAATGAATTCTACCGAGGTCAATCTCCGCAATAACAATCTTGGGAAAGCCGGTGATAAGAATCGGATGCTTTCGGAACAACGTTTGATCTTTTCGATTTCGTTGGGCTTTATTCAGAATTATCGGAGGAATTATCGGTATAGTTTTTGAGGGGGGATTCCTGAGAAAAATGACACAAAATACTAAGTATACAGGGTGACTCAAAATATGAATTTATTTTACCTATGAAAAGCCTATAGAAAATTCGATCACATCGACCAAAACTTCAGATTTTACCTACTCTAATATAAAATCTCTAATGAAACAGTGTGTAAGATCAATCATTCTGTAGGTATATCTCCCGGGTAGGTAAATACGCCCATAATAAATTGACGCACCATATCAAGGGTATTGAAGGTGTGTTTTAATTTAAGGTAAGTAATAATTAAGAAACTTTTTGTGAAACTAGAGTCTAGAACCTTATAGTCTTGAAGAATAGTTCGGTTCTGAAAATTTGTAATATTTCCTAGTTATCTTTTATGTTGACGCAATTCCTCTCTCGTGTTTTTTTATATGAAACTTTAAATAAAGAAGATTTATTATAATTAAAAAAAATTGATTATATGCTATTTATTTTATTCGTTTCATTGATGGATTAACCATTCAAATAGACCTGTGGAAAATGGAAAATTTAAAATATCAATGATTTTCCATTAGACATATATACTCCATTCACACCATGTATACCGGTTGGCCATGAAATTCTGACACATTTCACCGTGTATATTTCGAAAATGTTAGGTTATAGTCATCTTCCTGTCAGATAACAACGTTGTCCTTTCTACATAGAGGTCGCGCAGTAATTACGTATTTATCGAAATGTTTCTTTACTCTGGGAGAATAATGAATTTGAGAAAATAGCAAGGCACACACGAAAGGGAAATCTCAGAAATCTGTGAGATCTGAACCGCAGCGCAGTCCAGATCTGTTACAGGTCTGGACTGCGGATCGGATCGCTCCCGCCGATCTGGTCTGTCGCGGATCAATGAGATATTATGATCCGCGACAGACCAGATCGGCGGGAGCGATCCGATCCGTAGTCCAGACCTGTAACAGATCTGGACTGCGGATCAGATCTTACAGATTTCCCTTTCGTTTGTGCCTTGCTAATATTTTGTGAACTCAGTAATTTCAAAGATCTGGCGAATGTTGAAGAAACTTCTTTCTCTGTTAATACTGGAAATATACTGCTCCACAAGAGTTAAGAATATCGTATTCAATCGTTTTTAAAAGTATGTACCTAATCTTCGAGAAAATCGCTGTTAAATCATCTAAAACTCAATAACAAATTGAATCGATCCAATAAAAAACAGTATGAGACATTTCGTCAATCAGATCGCCTTTTTTCTGAAGTTTATTGGTTCTTTGCATATGCTTCATGAATGTTCTTATTTTGAAATGAAGTCAGTTTATCAACGGCTTCGATTTAAAACGAGTTTTCTGAAAATGCCAAGACGTAAATTAACAAACGCTGAGGCTAATAGGGCTATCGGAATGCTACAGGGTGGCCTAACTCAGGTTGTTGTAGCGGAAAGGCTCCAAGTCAGCCAAAGTGTGATAGGTTCAGGGAGACAGGTTCCGTGTTGGAAAGACCATCAAGGCTTGGTGGGCGACGGAAAACAACATTCTGCTCAGGATCGTTTCATCACCGTTTCGGCGAGAAGAAATCCTACATCTACGTGTAGAATGCTACGGAATACTCTTCAAAATGCAGATGGGTTCCAAGTTTTCATCAAAACCATCAGACGACATTTGAGAGAGGTGAATCTAGGTTCTAGACGTCCATTAAGAAGAGTTCCATTAACACGTGACCATAAGCGTCAAAGACTGGAATGGGCAAGGCAACATATCAATTGGAACGATCAATGGCGTAGTGTCCTTTTTCACTGATGAATCCAGATATGGACGATTTTCAGTTTCTCGAAGAATAAGGGTATGGACCACGCATATCCTGTAATCGTCGCTATGTCCAAGAAGTCCATCCATTCCGAGGGGGTATAGTGTTATGGTATGGGCCGGGATATGTTTCAACGGGCGCACAGATCTACAGATTTGTCCTGGGAATATGACCACCTTACACTAGAGGGAGCATGTCATTGACAATGTTATGCCAAATTTTCACGCTGCTATTGGTGAAACTTTTCAATTTCTAGACGATAACGCTAGACCGCACCGTGCAGCCACAGTTGAGAATGCGCGCGAGGAGCTTGGTATTCCAACTTTACCAATAGGTACATCCGCACTCACCAGATTTGAATTGCATAGAACATGCATAATGGACAGAATAGTCCGTTACTTTGTGATAGTTCATTCGAATAAAGAATAAAAGTACTCAAATAACCCGACAGAAAACTTCTAAACGAAGAGACCTATGGAATTCCCCACTTTTCTAAATTCTCAAGAAATAAGTCTACAGAAGACATTTAAATACCTTTTTGCTCAACTTGAATTACTCCAGTATGAAAATGTAGTACCTAGTACTACCTGTGTCACAGTTGAACCTTGAAAGAACTAACTCCATTTACAAATTTAGAAAAGAGTAAATAGAAGTTAGTATTCGCAACGTCTCTGAGAAATATTTGACATTTCACGAGTACCAACCTGCGTCAGTTTTGAGTGAAAAAACTTGATAAACCTAAATCATGGCCAAGTGGGATACATTATAAAAGTGAATGGAGTATAAATCTGTCATTTCCGGTTGTGGGCTTACATCGTTCTGAGGAAAAAGACTGACGTACATGCTTCATCGCCGTAATTGCTGCAATTGAGAGCATCGTGATTGATCGAAGATTACGCTGAAAACGAGTTCGGTCCATGAAAAAAGGCAGATTAGGTGGAAACCCGCTGAAGAATGAATCCGCTGTCAATTGCACTAATTGTTTATCCGAATCGAGTGGCCGAAGGAAGGGAATTCAATGCAATATAAGGGCATAAGGGTTGGAAGACGTGGTTCAGTCCTTGACAGGTGAGGGCTCTTCGACTGATTGATGTCCAGAGGGCTTGGACAGCGACAGATTGCTCTTCTCCGTGTTGTGTTTCACTTCAATAAATCAATTAACTGATCGTAAATAGTCGGAATGATTTTTATGGAGGTATTAACAGCCTACAGCTTTCATCTATATTGAGGTTTTATTTGCTACCTATAAAAGCGTGACCTATGCGTGAACCCAATTCTGTCGATCTATTTTCGGTTATAATAGTGTTCTTTTTTTTTTTCATTGAAGATGATGACCGATCGGAAAGGCCAGTTTCTGTGTCAGTCCCTGAAAATATCGATACAGTTCATGACATGATTTTATCAGACCGTCGAATTGGGCTAAAACGGATATCTGAAGCACTGAAGATTTCAAACGAACGCGTTCATCATATAGTTCACGTCAATTTGGACATGAGAAAAATGTCTGCAAAATGGATCCACAAATGTTTGAATGTTGACCAAAAGCGTGCAAGGATAAAAGCATAGCGTTCGATCTGTGCTCGATTTGAAAACGATGTAGACTTCTCAAACCGAATTGTTACTATGGATGAGACTTGGGTACATTTCTACGATCCAGAAACAAAGCAACAATCGATGGAATGGCGACACTCTGGTTCTCCAAGACCTAAGAAGTTTCGTGTCCAAAAATCTGCTGGAAAAGTTCTTGCTTCAGTTTTCTGGGTTTGCCATGGAATAATCATGATTCATTTTTTGGATAAGGGTGGAACAATAACTGGAGATTACCTACTATTCGACATTACTGACCACTTTACGGGAAAAAATTGAAGAGAAAAGACGCGGAAAGCTATCCAAAGGTGTTTTGTTTTTACAGGACAACGCCCCAGTACACAAATCTCATGTTGCCATGCAAAAAATTCGTGATTTAGGGTTAGACCCCCCTTATTCATCAGATTTGGTTTCGTCCAACTATCATCTCTTTCCTCAACTGAAAAAATTTTAAAAGGTAGTAAATTTTCTTCCAACGAGGAGGTAATAAAAGCTATGGAGGACTGGTTTGCAGAGCAAGAAGAAACATTTTTTTGAAAGGTCTAGAGACGTTGCAGGTTCGCTGTAATAAATGTATTCAATTAAGAGGAGAATATGTTGAGTAATAAATTATTTTGACATTGAAATTTTGTTTGGTTCTATAGTAGGCTAAGAATTTTTCAATACAGGGTCTTTCACGAGGAACCTCACCCATATTTATACGGGAAACTACTGAACGTATTTTCATGAAATTCAGCACTTATAAGTATTTCACGATGCTGATGAAATCTAAAATATTTTCAAGGCATGAGCACCTCCGGTTTTTCCGGAAATGACGTCAACTTCCGTTTTTCAAATTAGAACACCATTTTTTTATTGCAGAAATAGATTCCTTAGAAAATTTCAAGTTATTTTGATGTAACATTTTTCAGTTTTGGTTGAAAAATTCTCTCTGAGCGGGAAAATTCGAAAAAAAAATCGAAAATAGAGCTCCGCTGAAACAAGAATAACTTCGAGGTTTTTGGATGGAAAATTTTCATTTTTGGGATTTTTCAAGATGTAAGATTGATGTATCCACTTTAAAAATCGAAATCGCGATTCATGATACAGGGGGTGAAAAAATCGCTTTCAAAGTTAGGGATGACAAAATCGTGAAAAATCAATTTTTTCAAATTAGAACCCCCCGATTTTATCACCCCCTGTATCATGAATCGCGATTTCGATTTTTAAAGTGGATACATCAATCTTACATCTTGAAAAATCCCAAAAATGAAAATTTTCCATCCAAAAACCTCGAAGTTATTCTTGTTTCAGCGGAGCTCTATTTTCGATTTTTTTTTTCGAATTTTCCCGCTCAGAGAGAATTTTCCAACCAAAACTGAAAAATGTTACATCAAAATAACTTGAAATTTTCTAAGGAATCTATTTCTGCAATAAAAAAATGGTGTTCTAATTTGAAAAACGGAAGTTGACGTCATTTCCGGAAAAACCCGGAGGTGCTCATGCCTTGAAAATATTTCAGATTTCATCAGCATCGTGAAATACTTATAAGTGCTGAATTTCATGAAAATACGTTCAGTAGTTTCCCGTATAAATATGGGTGAGGTTCCTCGTGAAAGACCCTGTATATCCTCGTATACCTCACATGCTCGTCGTTTTCGTTCAATTCTGAATTCATCATTTTCAACGACAATGATCAAAGAAAATGTAACATGTTATTTGATCAAACTTTGGCCATCGTGCTGCATTCGAAGTGATTCTGATTTAGCACAATGAGCACAGGCAAACATTGGAGAATTGATTAAGATTAATCAAATTGACCGTGAAATAACATACTGAACCCTCGGAACACATCCAGGAATCCTTTGGATCTGTGTTCGAAACTCCTTCCCACTTCGATCCGATCCTCTGATGAATTCTTACGATCGGGCCTGATCCGATTTAGCCGGGATTAGGGAGTATTGTCATTTGGGTAAACACTCGTGTGCATTCAGGGATTGCCGGGCACTATCCAGATCCTCGGAGACGTGAATCCCGGACGAAATTCCCGGGCAACTTCCAGAAAACTTCGTAACTGATTAGAGACGTGACAAGAAGCTAACTAAGCCCCCAAACAAATCACACAATTAAGCTCGGATACCTGCTTTAAAAGAAAACAAGTGATAGATAGCCCGAGGCTCTGTACAAACAACTCAATTGCGAGCTGATATCTGGAAGGCTCTTCTGAGATGTTGAGCGAGCTACGCGCCTTGAATAGTGTTTTCTATTCTGCAATTAAACGAGGGGCTCTTATCGAAACTGACAGGGCAAAATTATCAACTCTGGATCTCAATAAGAGTTGATTATGTTACAAGTGGCAGCTCGAAAACAATTGGAGTGAATTCAAGAATTCATCAAATTCATTACCTACATTTCGTTCATTTAAGAGTCTTCAGCCTTCAAAATAAGAAACGTATACCGCCAGATGGCAGTGCAGTGCATTAATTTTTATTTATTGGATTACTCAGCTTGATAAAACAAATGTTGGAGCGCAAGGAATATGACAAGAAATCTTACCCTGAACTAGATCTCACACTGGCTATACAGGGTCTTTCACGAGGAATCTCACCCATATTTATACGGGAAACTACTGAACGTATTTTCATGAAATTCAGCACTTATAAGTATTTCACGATGCTGATGAAATCTAAAATATTTTCAAGGCATGAGCACCTCCGGTTTTTCCGGAAATGACGTCAACTTCCGTTTTTCAAATTAGAACACCATTTTTTTATTGCAGAAATAGATTCCTTAGAAAATTTCAAGTTATTTTGATGTAACATTTTTCAGTTTTGGTTGGAAAATTCTCTCTGAGCGGGAAAATTCGAAAAAAAAAATCGAAATAGAGCTCCGCTGAAACAAGAATTACTTCGAGGTTTTTGGATGGAAAATTTTCATTTTTGGGATTTTTCAAGATGTAATAAGATTGATGTATCCACTTTAGAAATCGAAATCGCGATTCATGATACGGGGGGTGAAAAAATCGCTTTCAAAGTTAGGGATGACAAAATCGTGAAAAATCAATTTTTTCAAATTAGAACCCCATTTTTTTATGGCAGATATTAATAATAATAATAATAATAATGAAGTTTATTGATCCCTTCTGACACATTAATGTATAGGACAAGTCGTCAATATACAAACTAGGTATTCAAATTACTTTGCAAGTATTCTTCAATACTGTATACTGTAATATCCTAAAGTGGATATTAACTCAGAAAATATCCATTTTAGGGCAAAGGTGTGATGCATACACTCACATTATTTTTTAACGTAGATTCAATATCTGCCATAAAAAAATGGGGTTCTAATTTGAAAAAATTGATTTTTCACGATTTTGTCATCCCTAACTTTGAAAGCGATTTTTTCACCCCCTGTATCATGAATCGCGATTTCGATTTCTAAAGTGGATACATCAATCTTACATCTTGAAAAATCCCAAAAATGAAAATTTTCCATCCAAAAACCTCGAAGTTATTCTTGTTTCAGCGGAGCTCTATTTTCGATTTTTTTTTCGAATTTTCCCGCTCAGAGAGAATTTTTCAACCAAAACTGAAAAATGTTACATCAAAATAACTTGAAATTTTCTAAGGAATCTATTTCTGCAATAAAAAATGGTGTTCTAATTTGAAAAACGGAAGTTGACGTCATTTCCGGAAAAACCGGAGGTGCTCATGCCTTGAAAATATTTTAGATTTCATCAGCATCGTGAAATACTTATAAGTGCTGAATTTCATGAAAATACGTTCAGTAGTTTCCCGTATAAATATGGGTGAGGTTCCTCGTGAAAGACCCTGTAGACTGTAGAGTATACTTTTCTGGGTAACAGCTTTGCTGCAACAAATCCACATACTAAACCTCCGTATCCGTATGCACGTAGCGTCGGAGTGCATGTTCGAAATGAATTTAATTTTCAATTAGCTAATCGTGGCAACGTTCACGATAGTCCTGAGGTGTCATAATAGAGGACCATAGGAGGTATAGATAAGTCTAGTGACTTGTTTATGCGAAAGATAGGCTAATTCCGGCCGGACGCATGATTAGTGTTTTATCCTTTCTCAATTTCGCGATAACAGATTAGGCGCGTAAATACGCCCGTTGTGAAACGGGAAAATGCATGCAGTTCCCGTTACGAACATCGCAATTTAAACGAACGAGAGAAGGGTGAAATATCGCCCGCTTTGATGCCCGTGGCTCGGGGCATCTAGAATATGAGATTTTTGTGCATGTTGGATTGGCGTGTAAATGAACAAATAATCAACTTATTTCGACAGCGGGACCGGCACGGAATGTGGGTTAGGATAATGTTACGTTTGATCTGGTTAATTTGATGGAACCCCGATGGAACGCCATCTGATTGTTCTATTCACATTAGTATTTCTGCGAAAGTTGCATTTTCGAATGTGGAGAAATGCGTGATTAATCGGATTAGCCCATCAGATTGAGCGAATCGTAATTTTCAGAACTCCGTTTGCCAAAAACCCATGAACAACTGCTCCAAAAAGCTCCCATATTACAAGCTTTTATTTCTTATTCCATACGAAATTAGTTCAGAACTCACATTCAGAGGGGTAAAATCAGTGGCGGATTAACGACTCAAGGGGCCCTACGCTTCAAAACTTTTGGGGCCCCCACTGAAACATTTTAGATTTTTTTCAAAAGAATTTTTTAATTAAAACTCACTTCTTTAAAAACAAAACATAAAGTGAATTTATAAAATACAAGTTATGTATATCAAAACAAAACATAAAAGATGAAGAAAAAATCTCAAAAAAAGGGAAAATTATTACCAAAATTCAAATACGAAATATCTCTAGAATATCATATCTGCAAATTTTTTATTGCGGCATCGATATTAAGGAATAAATAAAATCATCATAAAAGATACAAGTATCGTAAAGCTGTAAATCAGTTAGCTACAACATAAAATTCCTCTTAAAAAATTGATTCTTTCTTATTTTAAAATCAGCAACTTCTTTTATTGCAGAATCATAATCGATACTGTTCGTTATATCACTTTCGATAGAAAGTATTCCTAAAAACTGTAGTCTATTTTCTGTCATAACAGTTCTATATTTATAATGGAAACGGTTGATCGGGTAAGTAGTCTATTGTTTTTTTTAATAGCTCTTTATTGTCTTAGCCAAGCTTTCGGATAATTTCTCATGAACATGTTAGGGATTGCATAATGGAAAAGCAAACCACGGGTCTATCCAAACACGTATACGAAACTGGACATACCATGAGATTCTCGGAGGCTAAGTGCTTGAGGTCTGAGCGTAATAGGTACAAGCGGGAGTTTTTGGAGGCGGTTGAAATCATGAGCCATAATAATAACTTAAATATTAACACGGATTTTAATGGTATCAATTCCATGTATTGTAATATTGTCGAATTGATTAATATGAGTCAGATGAGATGATCCTCTCACGATAAAACGCCTGGTGTTTCCTCGTTGATGCTGTCACTCGGCCTCATCTGTCGTTCATTCCTATACTTCTTGTTCCTTGTGTTTTTAATGTTAAAATGTTGACATCGTTCATTCTTGTGTCATTTGACTTACATGATATTGGTTTTTTGAGAATGAACGAAAGATTTTCCTGATGATGTGTATGGAGATTATAGGATTATTTTTACCATTTTTATTATTATTGAAGTCTCACATTGTTGTAAGTTTATTACGCTTACTTTTTTATATTTTTTAACAATGTTATGTAATTTTCCAGTAGCCCCGAAGAAGGATGAGAAATTATCCGAAAGCTTGGCTAAGACAATAAAGAGCTATTAAAAAAAACAATAGACTACTTACCCGATCAACCGTTTCCATTATAAATAAGTTATAGTCGAGATAAACAACTACTTAGTTCTATATTTATTTTTTATCAATAACAGTTTGGAAAATGAGCAAAAAACTCTGTCAATTTTGGATGTTTAGCTTTACTCTGCTCTTTACTTTCCTTGAGCTTTCGTTTTTGGTAGCCGCTCATAAAACGTCTGTCAGACATGGTGTCACGTCAATATTACATATGTAACTAGCAACTGTATTGATAAGAAAATGTTAAATTTTATTTCATATTCTGTGAGGACTAACACAGAAATTCATTGACTTCGCTCTATCGAAGTATGAAATCCGAACCGATGAGCTAATATATATGAAAAATAATTATCTAATTGATACAACAAAAGAATGGTAGAATATGAACATATTATTGAACATAGTGAATCAGTCTATCGGAGATGATCGGAAGTCAAGAAAAAATTGCAACAATTAAATTGATAAATATCTAAATATATAGATATCCATATTTTTGAAACGAAATCATTTGTTTTGTTTGTCATCTCGTCGTACAAACACGTGGGTACAGGTTGAATCAAATAATTTCTGTTAATCGTATTTTGTATTTCCTTTTCCCGGTAGGTATTGAACCAATATAATGTCGTATGCCACCGCGCTCATCCTTGCATCTCCGGCATGTACGTACCCTTACACATATCGGAAATGAATTTGACTGGTCTGCCTCATCATCGCTCGAATTAAGTTTATGCCGAATTGCCGAAAAATAGGAAGAATGCTATTTCTAGCATATGAAACTGCACTGTAAAGCTCACCTTCTAAATCAATTATATCGTTCAATGAGAGTACAAGGATTTAAAAGTCCAAACACAAACATAAATAGTTCAATTCACCTACACTTCTCAGTTTTTCACATTATTTGAATCTTTCTTACACGTTACCCGAAACTCGCCCGTCACTGTCAACACTTTGCGAATCTTGTGAAATGAATGTAAGAAAAAAATATGCAGACCTAAGAACTTTTGCACAAGTATTTTTCACTTTAAAACCCTAAACGAATCAACATCTGGTTGGCCGTTCTGTAGCACATTCCTAGATTTTAGAGGAAATGCCGACAAATTTATTGAATTATGATGTAATTGTTAAATACTGGAATTCGGCCGCCACCCTTGTCTGAATTTATTGTAGGCAGACAAGATAATTAGGGACAGTACGCTGAATCTAGGATGGTGTATTTCTTCCAACATTTCAGTTTTGCTCTGAGGCTCTTGTTATTCAATTGCGTCTCGTGTGAATGTAACAATTCATAATTCGCAAGTTGCCTCTGAGCTTCTTATAAAATATAGTACAGTCTGACTATTTTTTTTTCACACTTACATACTGAATTTCCATTCTGGCAAAAAAAATTCAATTCGATCGCGGGGGCCCCTATGGACCTCGGGGCCCTACGCTGCAGCGTACTAAGCGTACCGGTTAATCCGATACTGGGTAAAATAACGAATAAAATTTTGTATAAACGTATGAATTTGTGTACTCATCGTGTAAATTTGGGTTCCTATCATGTAGTGGCGAGAAACGCGTTGGCTGCTCGATTTTCTTCAGGCAAATTTTGCGAAGATTAACTTTCGTCTTAATGAATCAGATCATTACCTTATAAGTGCTAATATCCAACTCATCAAAAACTACCTTATAAATCCTTTTTCACTGATCCAATTTAGCGCACTCCAACTCCTGCCTTAATCTCCCTCCAAGTCAATCTCATGAGTTTCTTGGGAATAATGAATCTTGTTTCCTCCCCTTCCACCATACCGAACTTGTTTCCAATCGAAACGACATTAAGCTTAATTGCATCCGAAAGTCAACATCCCGTCAAGCTTTGTGGAGAAATTTGCGTCCACTATAAATTCATACAGACATGAGCAACAGACGACAACATTCCAGGCCATCGTACATAGTTTGGACGGGGATTAGTGTGCACTGCCATTGGTGGTGGTGGAGATTTGTTTTAACCATAAAATGAACTAATAAGCTCTAGGGTCGAATGGCAAAAACAGCTCCAGGCACGGATTTGCAGAGGAATATTGATATTTTCATCGCCCATTGATCATTCGCTGCAGATATTCACTGAACACTGTTGAACTTTGTAATACGAAAAAGAGAAACTTGTGCTATGATTTTTACTGGAAGTGAGTTTTTATCTTTTGCTTCTAGTGGATTGAGATGTTTATTTCTATGTACCTACCTGATAGGTAGTTTTTAACGACGACACGAGATTCGCGAAGAAAAATATATCTGCAGGTATACGAGGATATTGAAAAATTGTTAGCCTACTATAGAACCAAACAAAATTTCAATGTCAAAATATTTTTTTACTCAACATATTCTCCTCATAATTGAATACATTCATTACAGCGAACCTGCAACGTCTCTAGACCTTTCAAAAAAAATGTTTCTTCTTGCTCTGCAAACCAGTCCTCCACAGCTTTTATTACCTCCTCGTTGGAAGAAAATTTACGACCTTTTAAACTTTTTTTCAGTTGAGGAAAGGAATGATAGTCATTCGGAGCCAAATCTGGTGAATAAGGGGGGTGTTTTAGTAATTCTAACCCTAAATCATGAATTTTTTGCATGGCAACATGAGATTTGTGTACTGGGGCGTTGTTCTGTAAAAACAAAACACCTTTGGATAGCTTTCCGCGTCTTTTCTCTTCAATTTTTTTTCCGTAGAGTTGTCAGTAATGTCGAATAGTAATCTCCAGTTATTGTTGTACCCCTATCCAAAAAATCAATCATGATTACTCCATGGCAATCCCAAAAAACTGAAGCAAGAACTTTTCCAGCAGATTTTTGGACACGAAACTTCTTATGTCTTGGAGAACCAGGGTGTCGCCATTCCAACGATTGTTGCTTTGTTTCTGGATCGTAGAAATGTACCCAAGTCTCACCCATAGTAACAATTCGGTTTAAGAAGTCTACATCGTTTTCAAATCGAGCACAGATCGAACGCGATGCAGGACTGACACAGAAACTGGCCTTCCCGATCAGTCATTATCTTCAATGCAAAATTCACCTCTTTTGAAGCTTGCAGTCCAATTTTTCATGATCGCATACGAAGGACATTGCTCACCAAGGGTATTAAGCATACACTGACACTTCTAATAAGTTATTGTTCGTTGATATGATATCGCAATATTTTGTTTATGCATGGAACTGGTCTAGGCTAACTAGATACCTATCAATACATCTTCGTATGTAGATGTGTTACGCTACAACAATATCATCTTCAGATCAACCACTAATTTACATATACACTGTGTCCGTAAAGTATGGAACAAATACATTTTTAGCTAAACAGGTCATTTTAAGAAATAATCCTGAAACACGTCGATTTTTGATGTTAATTTACTGTAATCTAAAAGAATTATCTAATATACAGGGTGAATTACGTTCGAGTAATGACGTCACCGTCATTTTTTTCAAATGGAACACCCCCATTTTGTCTCAATTTTCGGATTTCTCTAGCTGAGCTGATTCCAAAAATGTATCACATGTTGATTCCAATTGGTAAAGGGTGGACAAACATACAATAGTTTTGTGTGTGCTCATAAAGTAACATGTTTGGAAACAGCCCATTTTTATTACTCTAAACATGTAGCAAACTACAGGGTATTACCTTCAAACCAATTTCCGCTAGACAATTAGTATTTTTGATAATATTGTTAATTTACCTAATAAAGAATGTTACGCGTTACTTTATGAGCATACACAAAACTATTGTATTTCTGTCCACCCTGTACCAATTAGAATGTTGTGGACCCATTGAGTCCATCTCGTTGTGAACGTCGTCTTATGGACATTTCAGGGTCTTCAGCATCACTTTCTTGAACTCGATCGATATTTTCTTGTGAACGACCGCTACGACTCTATTTTTCACTTTTTTGGTCTTCCACCGAACCAGTCTCTTGAATTTTTTTGATATTTCGACCGATAGTGCTTACAGATGGACGATTATGTGAACCATAAAGTTCACGTTATTTTCTAAAAACACTTTTCACAAAACGCTGGTTTTCATAAAATAAGTCAACAATTTGAACGCGTTGTTGTATCGTATACGAAGCCATTTTTATGAAAGTCATACATCACACTTCTTAAAGGTCAGAATTCCCAGACGAATTCAGTGCCAACTGTATATTTTATTTTTTCTTAAAAAAACCTTGCAATTTTTCAGCTATACCGTCCCCAATCTTTCAGTAGACGAAACAAAGCTTGCGCTTGTGCTGATAAGATTCCCAAATTTTGAGAAAATTAATATTGACCGAAGAAAACACGGGTGATCAATTGCCTACTCAAATATTATAGAGGCAATGTCTTCAAACACAACTACTTGACCTGAAAATGAGGCGATTTCATCTGAATATACGCGACAAACTGATCCTTAATCACAGCAACGTGATACTCAACCACAAATAATGTTACTGGAGCAGTGATCAGAGTTTACGATAGAGGCCATGACTCAAATGCACAGTAGTCATGTTAGATAAACAGGTAGGCACAGAACTAATTGCGGCTCCCTGTAACAACAGAATATAATTTTGCCGAGTACCCGACAGGAATGATTATAACCTAATAGAGACACGTATAAAGTGGTAGCCCATAATGGATAATGAAATATGATAAGGGGATTGATCATGGTAATGTCTTACGCTAGTATCAAGAGATAAAGTACCGGCCCTTACCCGAAGGAGTCCCGAGGGAATCCCGCTTAGGGTTGGTCCAGGGATTTCCCGCGATTCCAAAAAGTGGGCATCTGAGAATTATTATTACCAGCAATATTCGAGCCTCAAGTTCTCGGTTGTTCCAGGTGAAATAACCGACTTGATTTATGGGTGCGGAATTTCAGCGTTTGCTGATTTATTCTTCAGAATATTGCGTTGTCTGAATGGAAACGGTTCATTTCTCTGACGCACGTTGTGGTGTCTCCATAAATTGAATGAAGGAGTAGTAATGGTTACTTTCACACTACGCAATATCAATGTCAATTACTTCTACGTCTTGAAGTAAATAAAACTATCAAGAACAAATCTAAATGCTTCTGATCGTGGGTGAGCAACCCAGCCCAATTGGGGGATCCATCCAGGCGTCGACAAGAACGCCAGAACTACACCGTTCTATTGGTAAAGTTCTATTCATCAAACTTATACCTCACTTCGTGAAATTCATGGTTTACATAATCGTCCATCAGAGCACCTTATTCGTCGAACTATCAATAGATTTCGGACCACATTTTCTCTACTCGATGCAACAACAACAACAAAACAAAATACTGAACGTACCGAAGAAAATATTGCTGCTGTAAGTGATAGTGTTAATGAAGATCCAGATTTGTCTATTCGTCGACGTTCACAATAAGTTGGATTCCGTGCATGGGAAATTTTGCCTGAAGATCTTGGTCTACACCCATACAAGATCCAGCTGGTTCAAGAACTGAAGCCACTTGACCATAATAAGCGTCGTTTGTATGCTGCTGATTGGGCTTTAGAACAGCTTGAAGTTGATCCACTTTTTTATCGAGAAATTGTGTTTAGTTTTCTGGTTGAACGGCTACGTAAACAAGCAAAATTGCCATATACAGGGTCTTTCACGAGGAACCTCACCCATATTTATACGGGAAACTACTGAACGTATTTTCATGAAATTCAGCACTTATAAGTATTTCACGATGCTGATGAAATCTAAAATATTTTCAAGGCATGAGCACCTCCGGTTTTTCCGGAAATGACGTCAACTTCCGTTTTTCAAATTAGAACACCATTTTTTTATTGCAGAAATAGATTCTTTAGAAAATTTCAAGTTATTTTGATGTAACATTTTTCAGTTTTGGTTGGAAAATTCTCTCTGAGCGGGAAAATTCGAAAAAAAAATCGAAAATAGAGCTCCGCTGAAACAAGAATAACTTCGAGGTTTTTGGATGGAAAATTTTCATTTTTGGGATTTTTCAAGATGTAAGATTGATGTATCCACTTTAAAAATCGAAATCGCGATTCATTATACAGGGGGTGAAAAAATCGCTTTCAAAGTTAGGGATGACAAAATCGTGAAAAATCAATTTTTTCAAATTAGAACCCCATTTTTTTATGGCAGATATTGAATCTACGTTAAAAAATAATGTGAGTGTATGCATCACACCCTTGCCCTAAAGTGGATATTAACTCAGAAAATATCCATTTTAGGGCAAGGGTGTGATGCATACACTCACATTATTTTTTAACGTAGATTCAATATCTTCCCAAAAAAAATGGGGTTCTAATTTGAAAAAATTGATTTTTCATGATTTTGTCATCCCTAACTTTAAAAGCGATTTTTTTAAAGTGGATACATCAATCTTACATCTTGAAAAATCCCAAAAATGAAAATTTTCCATCCAAAAACCTCGAAGTTATTCTTGTTTCAGCGGAGCTCTATTTTCGATTTTTTTTTCGAATTTTCCCGCTCAGAGAGAATTTTCCAACCAAAACTGAAAAATGTTACATCAAAATAACTTGAAATTTTCTGAGGAATCTATTTCTACAATAAAAAAATGGTGTTCTAATTTGAAAAACGGAAGTCGACGTCATTTCCGGAAAAACCGGAGGTGCTCATGCCTTGAAAATATTTTAGATTTCATCAGCATCGTGAAATACTTATAAGTGCTGAATTTCATGAAAATACGTTCAGTAGTTTCCCGTATAAATATGGGTGAGGTTCCTCGTGAAAGACCCTGTATAGAGTGAAAACAATCCTCAAGAAGTTCTGGAGGTTCTATTGCATCCTGAAAAATGCAGCGTATGGTGTGCTTTACACGCTGGATGCATCATCGGTCCATATTTCTTTAAAAACGATGCTGGAGCTAATGTTACAGTGAATGGTGCTCGTTACAGATCGATGGTCATTAATTATTTGTTTCAAAATTTGAATGGTATTGACCCAGAAGTGTTTTGGTTCCAACAAGATGGTGCCACACGATAACATTATTTTTATAATTTAATTTATTTATGACATGTATAAACACAAGCATAAAAAATGCCCCATCAATTTCGAGAAATAGTCCCATTAAATGGCCTCCAAGATCATGCGACATAACTCCAATGCATTATTTTCTTTGGGGTTATGTCAAGTCATTGGTTTATGCTGATAAACCAGGAACAATAGATGCTTTGGATGCCAACATAACTCGTGTTATTGCTGAAATAAGGCCTGAATCACTCGAAAAAGTGGTCCAATATTGGTCTGGTCGAATGCGGTTCCTCAGAACTAATCGTGGTGAACATATGCCGGAATTTTTTTTTTAAACATGAATATCATAAAATTATCTTCCGAATAAAAAAACTTTGGCATAAATCTCAATTTGAATGTGTTCTATTTCAATTTAAAGTTCTATTACTCTAAAAAAAACACCCGATATACATTATCGAAATGCACGCTCATAGGGGTGGCTTTTTCTACCCCTCGCAATCATAGAAAATTTTCTCGAGTGCTTTCTCGGTCGAATAAATTTTCTGCCTAATTTTATTCTTGGCGGTTTTTTGGTTTTTGAGAAAAAATTTTAAAACTGTTTTTCAATCGCCATTTTCAAGGGGCTCTAATTTAGTTGGGGGGACTCAAAAAAGAAAAGTTTATATGAAAGACCCACCATATTTTTTGACAAGGAATCACCCCCTAAATTTTTCGCAACTATTCATATACATACATAAAACAAAGTTGTTGGTTACACCATTTATAACTTGAGATCGGATGGACTGTTTGTTATGAAAACCTCATTTATGGATTCGTTTAAGGCCTGGTTATTATAAAATACATAAAAACTCTGAAAAATTCGATAAGAAATTTGTTTATGTCGGAAATACTTTTCCTCCTTCTGAATGAGACCACTAGGTGTCGCTACGGTTAATGGCTCTTATCTAGGCACTGTAGCGTAGTCGTGAAGGTACTGTATTTGATATTATCGCCACTAGATGGCGATGTATGCAATTACTCTGTAATTTGCATAGAACTTATAATAACATGGAAGGCTATTATCAGATCAAAAAGCAGGTAAACATCTCAAGTGTCAGAGTGAGATAGAAGCAGATGGACATTTCTATGCACAAATATCAATGACAGACGTTCGTTCATCTATGTTCACCCATAGCAGTCAAACATGAAGATGTGAAATATGACAACTGTTGATCACAGAGCTTGACACCTGTCAAAGATGATTTTTCTTCTTCTTCCTACCAATGGCCTCTTCTACATGTAAATACGAATCTATCATCTATATTGATCAGCCTTAAAAGGTAGATCTACGGGCTATACTAGTTCCTAATATAATGTTAATTTTGAGATTCTAACTTATTTTGGTAGTAGCATGAAGGAATCTTTTCTGATAGGAAAATACTTGAATGAATTCGATAAGGTAAAATGAACGTTTGGCTGGTTTACTGGATTGAGCAATGACTATCACTTACCCAATTTGATAGGTCCGAACTGAAGCGTATATTCCGCTACTGTGGCTTCTGCTGGATATAATCATTTGGATATATCGTTTTTTGAAGGAGGCTTAGGAATCTAACAATAAGGGACTCTACTAATACACTGGAGGGGGGGTGTTATGTAGGAATGTTATCACAAAGAAACTTCATGTTTCTTGAAAGAACTGGTTTCTATGATTCAGGCTCAAACAGTACAACATAATGATGAAATTTGACCAACGTGGATTTTGAGCACATTTTCGTTGACGCAAACGGGAAATGACGAACCAACGGGGATGAAAATTCAGGAACGGTGAAAATTCAATCACTTTCCAAGGGTTCATTATCGGAAATTGCAAACCAAAACGTCAAACATCCACTGAATTCGGGTTCAACGATATCAGCGAAGCCTTGGACGTGATTCAGTGGACAAAAACCCGGCTAATTAAATAATTTTAGTGCCGGTTATAAATTTAATTCCAATCACAGGTATGGGGTCGTTCGGGCCGCCTCGGGCGACGTCGACGGGATTCGTGGCGAGTTTTCCGACGGCGCGATTTAATCTTGCAGTTCGTGTAACGCTCCTTCACGGATTGTTCAGCTTTTCACGCTTTCCGAGCGGAACTTGTGCGACTTTTTGTGCTCCTTGCGCGATCTGTGGAAAAGATTGATTGATACGGAAATTTTCGCTGTTGGGACTTATGTTGTAGGGGATGCGAGGTGAGTTTTCCGTTCTGGTGTTATGGGGGCTTTGCACAGCGGATTTATATTTTCATGGAAGTAATTTCCGCAACTTGAAGCCGCAGCGAAAATTTGAAGATTTATTCAGTTTTCAGCAGAACAACACAGACTAAGATGATACAAAATTATATTCATAGTTTTTTCCGGGAAATGCCAAGTCTGATCAATCTTTACTCGAAATTTGATTGCAATTTTTTTGTGCAACATAATCGAATTATGAATATGCTAAAAAAATATGTTTGTATTCGTTTTGGTATGGAACACTCGGTGGAAGTGTTGGGTGACTTAAGTGCATAAAGTGGTCGACTTCCTTAGTATGGAAAATTCTAAATTGTTCATCATCTTCTAGGAAGTCAATAAATTTGTATTCAATACTTTAATTGATATCAGGTGTTCTCAAAGGACCAACAATATCCACAAACTCAACGACTGCAAGAAGTTTCAATAGAAACTTCATTGAGATATTTTAACATGTCGATGGCAATATATCAGAATTTGGCATGGCTTCTTCAATTAAAATTGAAGAAGAGAAGTCATAATTGCAATTTCACAGGTTCATTATGATAAAAACTAATTATGCTGGATTTAATTTCAGATTTGTCTGGAAATAATCTTGTTTAGCCATATATAACTCAAAATACTTCGATATTTCAATCGAATAAATTAATAGGTCTTGTGATATACAGAGCCTTCCTAAATTGGAGGTACAAACAAAGACAAACGATCCCTTGCATGATTATAAGAAAAAAAGTCCCATTAACATTATTTAGACAGCAAACGTTTCGTTTTCGAGATACAGGGTGTACTAGGTGTACTAGGGAGTATTAGAACAAAACTTATGAAAGCAGGTGGAATGAACGGTGTGGACATCAGCCATTCAGCCATGTTCCCACAGATCCCCGGACTTAAATAGTTTAGCTTTCTTTTAATATTGACAATAGGACAATTTTGATTTCGAGAGAATCGTTCGAATTTTTTCTCGAAATCTGCAGCAGATACGACAAAACTACAAGAGACTATAAATATTCGTATAACAAAGCTTTTGTTTTACAATTTTCCAAACGAACAACAGCTCATAAAAAAAGTTCTGGAGGAAAACAACGGACAGTGTTGCAGAAAGAATACCCCACTGTAGATTTGCAATCAAAATTGACATGCCACATGGTGTTAATTCAAAATTGTAATATCTATGCCGAATTTCAGTTGAATATCTTGTGAAATGCAGATAATATGGGAAAAAATTAGAAAAAAAATTAAACTTCAAAACCATGTATCTCGAAAACGAAAAGTTTGGGACCTTATTTCTCAAAATTATGCTAGGAATAAAATAAAGCCGGTTCAAATTATGACAGTACAAAAAAAATCGACAGCAATAGAGAACTGACTTCATTTCATGTTGAAAGGATTATATTAATTTGTATAATGAGTTATTGATGTTCTGATCTGTATCAATTCAAAGTTTAGAAAGGCGTTCGACGTATAAATTATTTTATTTTCGAATTCAAAGTTTTGAATGTGTCTTGTCGAGTTCCTATTAAATGGTTCGCTGTTATTACAATATCACATTTCATTTCATAAGAATCATTCATTGTACGGAAAGTAATTGATACTAGGGTTCTAAAATATCAACAGAAAAAAAATATAAACTTATAGCACTTTTACACGGAATAGAAATTATTTCAGTACCTTCGCATACACCATTTGGCAACATTTTCAGATATGCTAAGCCGCTAAGGTGAAATATTAAATTATTCAACTATAGCGAATTCAATTGATTGCAAGAAACGAATGAACAGAGACTGAATTTTTGATTGATCTCCCAGAAAAGCATCCCTGAACAGAGTTTTCCCAATAAAGAGAAGTGAACTTAATTCGTAGACAAATAGACAAGAAGTTATACTTTGGTTTCTCAGGTTCAGTTTTTACAATATTATGACATTTCATTTTATAAGGATCATACATTTTACGGGAAGTAATACTAGGGATGTCGACGTTGTTTTAACAAAATGAATACATATTCTAAAAATATAAAGCTATAGCATAGCACTTTTACAAAGAATAGAAATTATTTCATTACCTTCGCATTCACCATTTTGCAACATTTTTTAGATATGCTAACTAAAGTAGAAATTATTCAACTATAGCGAATCCGATTGATTGCGAGAAACGAATGAATAGACATTGAAATCTTCTGCACCCACAAACAAAATGTGAGGGTATCAGAAAGGGTTTAAACCAATAACTTCACTTGTGTAGATACAAATTGAGAGCCTCATTACCACTCTTGTTCCATTTCCACGAATAATATACAATATGTTTTGGTATGACTTAGCGATAATTTAAGGGCATCAAAAATACCTAATTGTATCGACAAAATACCCACATTGGGGAGTTTACCCCCTATTTTTGGAATATCCGCCATTTTAATTTAATTTTTTTATTTTAGTTGGCTCTTTCAAATGACATTGATTTCTCCGGACATAAAGGTCCTACAGATGTGAAAAAATTGTTTTTTGAAAGATAATACTACCAACTTTTATTAAAGTAGAACAATTTGAAAACATTCAACTCAAAAATGTCATAAGAAAATTCTTAAAAAAAAATTTAGTCGAAAAATTTACTGAAATTTTTAGTGAATCCTCAATAGTACAGAAACTAGAATATTCAAGTATAATTTGCAATTACAATGGACTAACACGCAAGAATATCAGCTACAAAACGACATCCACATCATTTCTGTACGTTACATAATTTGAGAGTTATTGCTGTTTGAACATGACCCCTATGAAAATTGATGAATTGAAATAAAAACTCAGTACCTACTGTACTTTTGATCATTTTTATTAATAAAACTAAAAGATTTATCATAAAAATTGCTCAAAATGGCCGCCTCTGCTTTGTAGACAGGTTTTCTTGTTATTCAACAAATGGATCACCCCATATATTTTCACATATTTTCAATGACCTTCATTACCTCTTTCATGATGCAGAATCTTAGGGACATTTTTCCAACAGTTCAGATCTTATTCGAAGAAAACTGCAAAAAGGTGAGGTAAAAGCAGTTCAGCAAAAGTCTTCTGACGATTTCCAGAAGCGATAGTAACATGAATTTGAACTAAAAGTTTCTTGATTGAAGGATTTGCCTTGACATGGTTCCTAAACGATCAACCTGTCATATACAGGGTGTCCGTTATTAAGGTCCAAATATGAAGAACTTGAAATTATTATTTCTCGATTTTTTTCAAATAGAAAACCCAGTTTTTTTCCACAATAATGTAGACCTTACATTTTCTCAGAAGTAACCTTAGGATTATTTCAATCCCCGTATCCAGCAGACACGAAAAATTATATCGCAAATGAAAATTTTATTCAAATAATAATTTTAAGTTCTCCATATTTGGACCTTAATAACGGACACCCTGTATATGACAGGTTGATCGTTTTGGAACCATGTCAAGGCAAATCCTTCAATTAAAAAACTTTTAGTTGAAATTCATGTTACTATCGCTTCTGGAAATCGTCAGAAGACTTTTACTGAACTGCTTTTCCCTCACATTTTTGCAGTTTTCTTCGAATAAGATCTGAACTGTTAGAAAAATGTCCCTAAGATTTTGAGTCATGAAAGAGGTAATGAAGGTCATTGAAAATATGTGAAATTATATGGGGTGATCCATTAAAAAAATCATCCATTTGTTGAATAACATTTATCGGGGACACCCTGTATATCAGAAAATAATTTCCTGAGATGCAGAAATGAAGGTGCAAGAGGTCTACTTTCCAACGAAATCTCTGAGATGTCTGGTTCGGCAGCTATGGAAGAAGAACGCACTATTGCAGGACCCTGTATTGCAAGAAGGAATACGATAAAATGAATTAAATATTCAATACCTGCGCCTTCGCCATTTTCTAACGGCACCGAAAACTTTTCCAATGAAAAGTGAATTGAATCATGGATTCAGCTATCGTGAAGTCCATGTAATCTCAATGAACGAATATGTATTTCAAATTTACTGCGTCCAAAGTAGTTCTGTGAGAAACAGACGCTGTATTGTCCGATTCTAATTTATCCGGAAAAGTAAGTGAAGGTACCTACCTGAACATCGCGGTTTTCAGAATAAAGGGAGGCCGTTAAGTAGTCTGATGGATCTCCTGAGAAAATACAGGTATAATACTATCTACCCGCAGTATTTTTCCATTCCGATACAGAACTGTCCGTGAAAGATTGGAAGAACCTCGACTGCGAAACCTAAACAATGGAAAATAATTTTCTCCGTTGGAAATATTTCGACGGATCATGGAACGGGCCCACATTTATAAACATTTCATTCCAGCCATTTGAATGGGCTCATCTGGCTGTGAAAATATGCGAACGAAAAGTATTTTCCATGAAAATAGAATGTGGATATAAGTAACCTCCATTCTCGGTCCTCTCGGCTCGAAATGCAGTCGAGAATCGGAGCAGTTGATAATTTCTCATTTATTCTGCGGCGGTTTCCCGCGAGACATCAAATATTTGAGTTCTAGCGCTGATTGGGCAGGGTATTCGGCCTGAGTAATGTTTTGAGAAGGGTTATTTTATTTCTTAATTATCTCTCTCCATCGAATGATTGGCGATCGTAGAATACTTCGTCTCTCAACATTCATAGAATTATGAATAGCTCCATTTCAAAATTTATCCCTGCATGAATCGAAAAGCTTCGGAAGAGTCAATATTATAGACCAACAGGAATTGTAGATTCTGACCCATATCACATAGTGGTATATTTGGGGAAATGTCACTTTGGGCTAATTATAAATTTCCCCTCCTTTCTTATCTTCCAACTCTTATGAATTTCAATCATCAATTCCATTATGGAAATTGGGAAACTATCAAAAACAGAATAAAATAGCATATTGTCCACCGAGTAGGAAAAGCCTCACATTCCTGGATGATTGCAACACAGAGAGTCCAGGAATGTGGTTTTTCCTACGAGGTAAACATACTATTTTTCCACAAATCGTTCGAAATTCGACAGAATGTAATCAATTTTGAATAAAATCGCGATTTATTCCATTCATAAATAAATGGAGCTTTGAAATTCGAAATGGAATTGGTTGCGTTACTATGGACACGTATTAATGCTGAATTGTCAAACTTGACGAATAATAATTTAATTGCTGGTCTTTTCGAGGACAAAACAGTGTAAAATGATGGGTGATGATGAATTTTCCATTTCTGGAACTCCTCCAGAGCTGGTTGAGGCAGTGAATACTGTTTTATTAGAATTATGGCCGAAGAAATATAGAGAAAAGTACGAATATGCTTACGTAGAACACTGACAACTGTAAGGAAATATCATGAATAATTAAAACGTTATCAGGCAAGTGGATTATTATTTATTCTTCTGATTCTTCTACATACAAATATTTACCAACGTTTCGGCAGCATTCGTGCCTTTATCAAGGCTCATTTGTCCTTTAAGAAGTCACAGATATCGTCAGTGTTATAGGATGTGACATGAATTGACTTGATGTGGACAGTTTTCGGAAATTTTCACAAACTTTACTGCTCATCAAGTTTGTGAAAATTTCCGAAAACTGTCCACATCAAGTCAATTCATGTCACATCCTATAACACTGACGATATCTGTGACTTCTTAAAGGACAAATGAGCCTTGATAAAGGCACGAATGCTGCCGAAACGTTGGTAAATATTTGTATGTAGAAGAATCAGAAGAATAAATAATAATCCACTTGCCTGATAACGTTTTAATTATTAATTTAACATGGATGAAACTGAAACATATAATATCATGAATATTTCCTAACAGTTGGGAAATCTTGACTTTTTCCATGACAAATTTTGTAAGGAATGTCAAAATTTCCTAGCGATTTGCGGAAAATGATATTATAACACCTTCTTTGCTCGTTCCTCCATTGAATACTAACTGACAAAGAAACTGCAACAGTTTTTCTGGTAAAACATAATAGCAAGGAGTGAATAATTAAAAGTTGGAGAAAGAAACAAAATATTACAATTTTCTTCAATAAATTTGTTAATAATGTGTTTGTCTACCACGGTTATCTATACACTCCTCAGCACGTCTTGGCATTGATGCAATAAGATGGTCTATTTCTTCTTGAGGAATACTATCCCAAGCTACCTGTACTTCACGTCTCAGTGCCGCCAAAGTCCGTGAGGGCTGAGGTAAATTTCCAAGCCTTTTAACCATGATGTCCCAAACATGCCCTATGGGCGAAAGATCGGGGGGTCTGGGTGGCCATGGCAAAAGATTTACATGGGTCGCTTCAATAAAGTTTAAAACTAACTCTGGCAACATGAGGTCGAGCAGCATCTAGCTGGAATATTGGTTAAGGTGAGAGAGAACATATGGCTCCACTATTACTTGGAGGTAACCAGTGGCGGATTTACGATTTCAGGGGCCTTACGCTTCAAAACTTTTGGGGCCCCCTCTGAAACATTTTCGATTTTTTTAAAGGATTTTTTGATTAAAACTCACTCGTTTAAAAACAAAACATAAAGTTTATTAATAAAATACAAGGTATGTATATAAAATATAAAAGATGAATAAAAATCTTGAAAAAAGGGAAAAATATCACAAAAATTCAAATACAAAAGTCTTAGTTTCAATGATAGAATGGCCCACGTCAACAATAGTTTTGTTTTCCACTATCACGGTATGGAAGCTCATAGATTCGCTATTTTCTTCCAGGAAACCTTCTGTACTATTTTCTTTATCAGGCCGTTGTGAAGTACCTAGGTTCACATATTTCATCGACATTTCCGATGGTTTGTGAACAAAGGCTTTCTTGATTTTCAGGAGACTCTTTAGATTTATTTGGAGCAAAAAATTCTGTCGATTTTGGATGCTTAGCTTACTCTGCTCTTTACTTAATTCCTTGAGCTTTTGTTTTTGTTAGCCGCTGATATAACGTCTGTCAGACATGGTGTCACGTCAATATTACAGATGCAACTAGCAACTGTAAAGATAAGAAAATGTTGAATTTTATTTTATTTTCTGTAATGGACCAAACAGAAATTCATTGACTTCGCTCTATTGAAGTATGAAATCCGAACGGATGAGCTAATATATGAAAAATTATTATCAAATTGATACAACAAGAATGGTAAAATATGAACAGATCATTGAACATAGTGAATGAGTCTATCGGAGATGATCGGAAGTCAAGAAAAATTGCAACAATTAGATTGATAAATATCTAAATAGGAATATGTACATCCATCATTTCTTTTATTTTGTATTTCCTTTTCCCGGTATTGAAGCAATATTATTTCGTATGCCTAATATCGAAAATGAATTTGACTGGTCTGCCTCATCATCGCTCGAATTATGTTTATGCGGAAAAATTGGAAGAATGTTATTTCTAGCATATGGCATATGAAACTGAACTGTAAAGCTTACCTTTGATAGCAATAATATCGTTCAATGAGAGTACAAGGATTTAAATGTCCAAACACAAATAGAAATAGTTCAATTCACCAACACTTCTCAGTTTTTCACAATATTTGAATATTACACGAAACTCGCCTGTCACTATCAACACTATTCGAATCTTGTGAAATGAATGTGAGAAAAAAATATGCAGACCTAAAAACTTCGGCATAAGTATTTTTCACTTTACACCCCTAAACGAATCAACATCTGTCGGCCGTTCTGTAGCACATTCCTAGATTTAAGAGGAAATGCCCACAAATTTATTGAATGATGTAATTGTAAACATTGGAATTCGGCCGCCACCCTTGAAGGAATTTATTGCAGACAGACAAGATAATTAGGGAGAGTCCGCTGAATCTCGGATGGTGCGTTTTTTTTCAACATCTGAGGATGGCTCTGAGGCTTTTGTTATTCAATTGCGTTTAATGTGAATGTTATACATAATTCACAAGTTGCCTCTGAGCTTCTTTTAAATATAGTAGGTACCTACAGCCTGACAATTTCTTTTTCACACCTACAGACTGAATTTTCATTCCAGAAAAAAAAATTAGTTCGATCGCCGGGGGCCCCTATGGACCTCGGGGCCCTACGCTGCTACGCACTTCCGGTTATACGAGGAGTGAAAATAAATTTGTTAAAAATTTTTTTTTATTGTTTCATTTCTGTTATGATTGAGTATTCAATGCTGGATACATTTCTGTAAAAACCACTGTATTAATCCGAATAGTTTTCAAAATATTGAAGAAAAAAACGGATAGAAAGTCAAATATCCATAGTCATTCTTCTTATTCTGAACATCCTGAGTGTGAACCGTCAAAGTAGAAGAATGTGGAAAGGTCAGGCATCTTTTGAATTACATAAAATTTTGTGTCGAGAACTGTGATCGAAATTTGGCCATAACTTCTGTTTTTAAAATTAGAATCCTATTTTTTTATGATTGCGTTGGATTCTGCGAAGAAAAATAATGATAGCACTCCAAGATGCTCTTGCTCCTAAATTCAGTAATTTCTAAGTTATTTGAGATTTTCTGGACTTCCGTTGTATGAAAGTCAAATCCATTCTTGGTAGATTTCCTATGTCGATCCTCATTGCTTTGGTCTTAAATAATGACAACCAATACGGATCCAGAATGCAATTTTAAAAATAGGACAATGGAATGTGGACTTATGTTTTGTACGAAAGGCTATTAGATAGACGAAAGGGCAACCAATGGATGAAAACGTTGTCAGTTTTCTTCATCAATTCTTTTGAGTTTTTAGAGATGGTAATCAGTTATTTGTTGTTTCGGATTTTTCATTGGTTTCAATGAATCGTAATGTGCTCATAATCATATTCCAACACAATATTCCGACAAAAAGATCTTGAACCTACATGCATTCTGTATTTGAAATGCCACTGCTACTGGCCAGTATCTGAGGCTACTTGTATCATCCAATAAAAGCAGGCACTGGCAACTGCATTATAAACTTCATCATCCCATTCCGGCAAAACAGCAGCCAGGCCAATTTACAGTTTGATAGTCCATAATTCGTGAATTAATGATCCAGCTTTGCATGAATCCCGCCATTCTTTGCCAGGGGGCTTGAGCCTGGTGCTTAATGGATTTTAATCATTACGCTTTACTCTGCACACTTCACAGTCGTGGTTTAAGGGGAACAATAATGGTATCAGAAGTAATTTCCCACTTTATCGACGATGTGGATATTAATGATAGGTTTTCACTGATTTTGGAAGGATGAGTTTGCGAAATGGGTATAAGTATTATTTGAACTGTGGTCGTTATGGCTCGGTTAGACCTCCGGGAACTGTGACCACATGGATCTTTTGTTCTCTACCCTACTCATTCATTGAAGTCCAAGGTGTTGATAAGACCGACAACATCCTTAGGCGCCTTGTCTTTAACCTCGTGGGTATCAAGGACCGGTTTCCCTGGTTCTCAGACCAGTCAGCTCTGGACACTTACCATGTGCTCAGTTGTTTCTGCTTCTGATCCACAGATTAGGTCCGTATATCCCAATGACAGTGCCTCTCTCTGATTTGATCCATCGGTAAACCATATGAATGTCTTTTGTTCGACGTCAAAAAAGTAGAGCAGAGTTACGCAATAAATTAAAAAAAAAGATATCAAGTACCTGTATTTAAAAGGGTTAAGAGGTTAGCAGATTTGCGAAGCTTAATACCATTGGTGATCAATGTCCTTCGTATGCGACCGTGGAAAATTGGACTGCAAGCTTCAAAAGAGATTAATTTTCCATTGAAGGTGATGATCGATCGGGAAGGTCAGTTTCCGAAAATATGGATGCAGTTCATGACATGATTTTATCAGATCGTCGAATTGGGCTTAAACGAATATCTAAAGCACTGAAGATTTTATACGAACGCGTTAATCATAAAGTTCACGTCAATTTGGACATGACAAAAATTTCTGTAGAATGGATCCCCAAATGTTTGAATGTTGACCAAAAGCGTGCAAGGATAGAAGCATCGCGTTCGATCTGTGCTCGATTTGAAAACGATGTAGGCTTCTTAAACCGAATTGTTGCTATGGATGAGACTTGGGTACATTTCTACGATCCAGGAACGAAGCAACAATCGATTGAATGGCGACACTTTGGTTCTCCAAGACCTATGAAGTTTCGTGTCCAGGAATCTGCTGGAAAAGTTCTTGCTTCAGTTTTCTGGGATTGCCATGGCGTGGTCATGATTGATTTTTTGGATAAGTGTAGAACAATAACTGGAGATTACTATTCGACATAACTAACCTCTCTACGGGAAATAATTAAAGATAAAAGACGCGGAAAGCTATCCAAAGGTATCTTGTTTTCACAGGACAACGCCCCAATACACAAATCTCATGTTGCCATGCAAAAAATTCGTGATTTATGGTTAGAATTACTAGAACACCATCCTTATTCACCAGATTTGGCTCCGTTCGACTATCATCTCTTTCCTCAACTGAAAAAAAGTTTGAAAGGTCGTAGATTTTCTTCCAACGAGGAGGTAATAAAAGCTGTGGAGGACTGGATTGCAGAGCAGGAAGAAACATTTTTTTTTGAAAGGTCTAGAGACGTTGCAGGTTCGCTGTAATAAATGTATTCAACTAAGAGGAGAATATGTTGAGTAATAAAATATTTTGACATTGAAATTTTGTTTGGTTCTATAGTAGGCTAAGAATTTTTCAATACAGGGTCTTTCACGAGGAACCTCACCCATATTTATACGGGAAACTACTGAACGTATTTTCATGAAATTCAGCACTTATGAGTATTTCACGATGCTGTTGAAATCTAAAATATTTTCAAGGCATGAGCACCTCCGGTTTTTGCGGAAATGACGTCAACTTCCGTTTTTCAAATTGAAACACCATTTTTTTATTGCAGAAATAGATTCCTTAGAAAATTTCAAGTTATTTTGATGTAACATTTTTCAGTTTTGGTTGAAAAATTCTCTCTGAGCGGGAAAACTCGAAAAAAAAAATCGAAAATAGAGCTCCGCTGAAACAAGAATAACTTCGAGGTTTTTGGATGGAAAATTTTCATTTTTGGGATTTTTCAAGATGTAAGATTGATGTATCCATTTTGATATTGGAAATCGCGATTCATGATACAGGGGGTGAAAAAATCGCTTTCAAAGTTAGGGATGACAAAATCGTGAAAAATCAATTTTTTCAAATAAGAACCCCATTTTTTTATGGCAGATATTGAATCTACGTTAAAAAATAATGTGAGTGTATGCATCACACCCTTGCCCTAAAATGGATATTTTCTGAGTTAATATCCACTTTAGGGCAAGGGTGTGATGCATAAACTCACATTATTTTTTAACGTAGATTCAATATCTGCTATAAAAAATGGGGTTCTTATTTGAAAAAATTGATTTTTCACGATTTTGTCATCCCTAACTTTGAAAGCGATTTTTTCACCCCCTGTATCATAAATCGCGATTTCGATTTTTAAAGTGGATACATCAATTTTCCATCCAAAAACCTCGAAGTTATTCTTGTTTCAGCGGAGCTCTATTTTCGATTTTTTTTTCGAATTTTCCCGCTCAGAGAGAATTTTCCAACCAAAACTGAAAAATGTTACATCAAAATAACTTGAAATTTTCTAAGGAATCTATTTCTGCAATAAAAAAATGGTGTTCTAATTTGAAAAACGGAAGTTGACGTCATTTCCGGAAAAACCGGAGGTGCTCATGCCTTGAAAATATTTTAGATTTCATCAGCATCGTGAAATACTGAAAGTGCTGAATTTCATGAAAATACGTTCAGTAGTTTCCCGTATAAATATGGGTGAGGTTCCTCGTGAAAGACCCTGTATATCCTCGTATCTGTGCCTACACAGAACACCACTGGCGAATTTGAGTGAGGGGGACATAGGGTTTCTTTTTGAGGTCGACAAGAACTCTTCATGGTTGTTCAACCAATTTCTCCTGAGTCTAGTGATGAGCAGTATCGTAGTTGTCTCATAAAGGCTTATATTCGGACTCACCAAACGAAGTGTTCGAACGAGACCTATAAGAACGCTGGGAAAATGAACAAAACCACAATTAACAGAGCTCATCCTCTAACTTTCCAATGTAATTTCAACATCGTGAATTACCATACGCAGGAATGGAAGAGATGGGAGCTCAACATCTAATTCAATTTCCTGCACTCATACAGGGCAGGTTATTCAATTTAACGGAAAAATTTATGCGCCGTCTGGATGTGAGCAATTGGGTCATCGCCGTGAGACAAAAACCATTTGGAAACCACAATTCATGATACGGAATGAAAAATTCAAGTGATACGAGTTGCTCACTGCAAAAATAGGAAACGTATGAAAAATTTACAGGCGTCGAGCTCGATGTGTTCCACTGTAATTGGATTTCCGATTGAAATTATCAGGATTGAATTGAATCAACCTGGAAATGGAGTAATCATTGGGCAGCAAGAAATTGAATCGACGAATAATTTTTTCGAGGCTTCGAAAAGGTGTGTACGTACCTACCTAAAATTACAATAGGATTATTGTCATGATAGGGCAGTGAAGTATTGTATTCGAAAATATATTTAACCTGGGGAATTCATAATTAGTTCAAGTTTCTATTAAATCATATCAATGTGTGAATTGAAATTGTATTTTGACTTTATCACACTTTCATTTGGGGGTTCTTGTATAATTTTTAACGATTATTTTCCAAAAATTAAAATATTATTTGTGTAGCTCAAGAAAATGACTGAACTAAAATTAATTGTGTAAATTAACATACCAATCTCTTGATCTATGTTCCAACCTTCATAAACTTGGTCTGAACGAAAAGCGAAATGTTTTTAATTGGTTGCGTGCACGTTTGACAAGTCTATGACATCGGAGGTGAAAAAGACCATTTGTTCACGTTGAAGTAATCCACAGTTACACTTATGGAAGGAAAATTCGATAGGTGCTGTTTTTAAGAGTGCATAATTATTATTATTGTAGTCAAGTACACAAAAAATTTCTTGAAAAGACGAGAACCTATCTTCAGATAGTTGTTGTATTTTTCACGTATAAACTTTTTTTATTGGAGTTTTTTTAACAGAATTCTATCTGCTTTAATACCCAACAGGTATTTTTGAGAATCCTCAAAGAAAAGACAGGAAGATCATGAAGAAATATGTGAGTTTGCTCCAAACATTTTCACTTTGAAGAAGGAAATATTCTCGTTATGTTAAGAACAATGATTTCATTGGAGTGAATTTGTGTTTGAAGAACTGCTTAATATGGATAAATCAAAACTAATTTAGTTTCAAACATCTGCCATCTCAAGCTTGATATTTATTATTACAGCAGTTTTGAGGGGTGATATTATTTTTCCGTTTTATATTATGTTTATTGTATATAATAGTTTGGAAGAATTTTACACAATAATTGGGAGATGTTTCGAAAAATATTCATGAATCTGAAAATATTGAATATGGACAAAAATGATTGTGGTGTGAAAATATAAATAAATCTTTGGGTTTATTTAATTCGGATTGAATTAACAATTCAAACATTCCAGGTGTTATAAGTATTGAAATATTGCAGTGTGTGATGAGCTCAATATAGAAGAAGCCTGTCGTAGAATGTAAAATATGTTTTATGTGATAAGAAATAAACAGTTCATCTCTACCTCTCATCGATTTTTATAAACCTACCCACTGAAAAAATCTACCATATGAATTAAATATAAAAGACCAGGTACATCGTTCAAAAGTTTAAATGTTCAATATCAACCTATTAATATTAATCGAACTACAGGAAAAAACTAAACTACCTGTTTTTTCGTAATTCTAGGACTCTGTGGAGGTTCAGAAAAATATGTTTTATGTTTATTGAAAGTCCTTGGATTCACAAGAGATGAGACATTTTCAATTCAACAAATTACATCCTCTGCAAGATACCAAATGAAGGAATTTTTAATCTGTTTTATGGATAGCATACAAGAATAGATTCAACAAGTTTCTTTCGACGGTAGTTGTAGATACGAGTATATATACATACATAAGGACTAAACGAGAATAAATTCGCTATCACAAAAACGCATATATCCTATATCTCTTGAACCAATTGAGAAAAAAATCAAAATTTGATAATAGTTAGGTTTGTTATGAACGTCAGAAACATGTGGAACATTTACATCATAGATATTCCAATCCTCTGTCGCAAAATGTCAAGCGAAATGAAAACACGAGAACTTTTTCAAAATAATTAAAAATGGAGCTTCAAAAGAATCGCAAAAGATGCTCGCTTTCGTCCGGAAACGGTATCAAGAGTTGTTAAGCGCTTCAACGAAGATCTTACAATTAATCGCAAGGAAGGAACCGGGAGGAAAAAGGGGTTTCATAGCCCAAAAGAAGTGGAGAAAGCCATCAGCCTTTTTCAGAAGAATCCTAACCTTTGCAGGACGGAAAGTGGCCCAAATAGTGGGTTGTTCGCAGTCAACCGTTCAGAAAATCAAGTCGAGTTGTGGGCTTAGAACATACAAAGTGCAGACAGTGCCAGACAGGAACGCTGTGAAGAATCAAGGAGCGAAATCAAGGACAAAGAAATTAAAAAAAGGTTTCTTGAAAATTTTTCCTGTTGCGTGAAGGACGACGAAACCTATGTCTTGGCTGATTTCTTGCAACTTCCTGGTCAGGAATTTTATACTGTAGATTCTCGTGGAAATGTTGACGAACAATTTCGCGTGAAGAAACAAGTAAAGTTTCCTAAAAAATTCCTGGTTTGGCGAGCAATTTACACTTGTGGGAAAAGGAGCAAATTTTTCGTTGGCCAAGGCTCTGTTGACTCTAAGATATTCATCGAGGAATGCTTGAAGAAGCGACTTTTACCATTTTTACGTGAGCACGATGTGTCAACAATCTTTTGGCCAGATTTGGCTTCATGCCACTACAGCAAGCCCACCAAGGAATGGTACGAAGCTAATGAGGTGGTTTTTGTCCCCAAAGAGACCAATCCACCAAATTGCCCAGAACTCAGGCCAATCGAAAGATATTGGGCCCTGGTAAAAAGAGAATTGAAGAAGACTAAGAAATCAACGAAAACATTAGCGGAATTCGAGCAAAAGTGGAAGAGAGCATCCCAGAAAGTGACTGAGAACACTATAAGAAGCATGATGGGAAGAATTCCAGAAAAAATCCATGAATTTTGTAAAAAATAGTTTTGGTTTTTTTATTGTAAAAACAGTTTTCATAAAGGCGGACTCCCACTACTCGTATATTTGGCAAGTACGCAATAATTTGCGTACTTTGATTGACAAGTATTGGCCGAGTGAACCACTCCCACTACATGCCAAATATAGGCAAGTGGCAAATATTTGCCAAATACACGAGTAGTGGGAGTCCGGCTTTAGAATTAAAAGATGATTCGAAAATGAGTGGTTCAAAAGATATAAGCGTTTTTGTGATAGCGAATTTATACTCGTTCAGTCCTTCTATCTAGCGTTTGTTCGAATTGACCAGCTCCTCCACCATTTAGTAATTCTCTACGTAAAAAAATAGGCATTATAAGTTTCACCATAATTATTTGTGCATTTCATTCTTCCAATTAATCATATGTGTACCAAATTACTGAGAGGAATTATTGCACAATAACTACTTCGAATAATTTCAGTGCCAATTGTTATTCATTTTAATCATTAGTATACACTTATCAACATTATTGCATTGCGAGCAACTATAACATATCTACCATTCATATAAACAAGTTTTTTGTGGAAACGTTATAACATCAAAAAAGACCGAGACTGTGTGATCAAATCAGTTTCAAAGTATACCGGCGTGTTCGCCATTTTGTACATCGCAACGCAATCTTTGATTTCTTCAGGTGTTGCGTAATGAACGGATAATATGGTACCTACGGGTAAAGGACTTAGTGGTGGTTCAGAAAAATGTTTTCAGTAGAAGTGCCTCGATTTTCGAGATATTCTACATATTATTTGAAAATTCAACAAAAATACATTTTTTGGCACTCTTTTTGGTAGCAAGACTAAAAATGAAGCCATCTGTTTTATGGATAGTTTTCTTTGATAGATGCGCTATCGGATCTATAACTTTGATATTTTGGTCGCATGCATAGTTTATTTCGTACAAAGATTGAGCTTAAAATTCATGTTTTGCTCTTATTTAATTCAACATAACGTGGTGTATAGAATATATGGTGTCCTGAGTGCCAAATTAAGAAAAGACACGCATTTTTCATTGAGATTCCGGAATGATTTAACTCACTGTATTTCTCTAATATTCATCTTATATTTTTCTGAACCGCCCCAAAATCCTCTAGCGCAGTTACCATATTATCCATTCGTTACGCCACACCCTGTATAAGCTGAGTGTCCTAGAACTCCATTGAGTTCTGATTAGACTAAGTGAACAGATTTATCTGCCAATTATGCTTGTAGAAATTGAATTTTTTTCAATGATGGAAAGCTCAAAATATTTCCACATCATGAACATTTCTTTCAGAAACGATTGAATGAAAATATCCCTACTTCACTGCCCATTTTCTTCTACAAAAAACGCGTTTTCGGTTCAGAAATCAGAGATTTACGTCGAAGAGAAATTGTTAAGTACCAAAATGTATTTCCTTTCGAATTTCATCATTGGCTGTGCTGTGGTTCACGACTCGTTAAACTTATATCTGCTTCAACGAATATATGATTCGAAGTCTACGTTATATTGAAGGCTGTCGTTCTCTCCCTCCCCTGTGTAGGCTGTTCCCGTTTTGTGCCAGTTATTCGGCTCTGAGAACTCTACAGGGAAAATTATTCGCAGTGAGATATCTCTCGAGATATGTAGGGAAGGATTACTTGATAAATTCCTTCTAATTCCGATGCTCGGATTCTCTGCGGCACTCTGAACTCGGAGGAAAACAATGTCGATAGGATAGGTGGCTGAGGTATGTTAATATCTTGCTGAAAACTCTTGAAACCGTACCAACGTTTACTAAGACAGGTGAAAGTGGTGAGGATACAGGGTGGGCTGAGAATTCGCAGAACAGCACCGGAAATACTTCATATACTCCATTCACAACTTTAAAATCACAACTCTGGCCTAGGAAATTTGACACATTCCACTCTGTATCGAAGAAATTACGTTTTTCAAAATATTTTTATGTTCCAAGTCAACACTATGTTGCCCTTTCTACATTCTTAGCGTATTTCTCAGAATGTATATTTCATTTTGGAGAGCACAACTGAAAATAAATTGTGAACAATATTCTATATATAAAGGAGTTTTTGGATTTATGATTGTAAAGATTTATCGATGTGCTTTGTTTCCATCATATTCGAAAACATCCTACTTTTTAGAATTTCCACACTGTTTATAGTTTTGTGGAAGATTTTGAGACCATGGATCCGAAATAGTATCGAATTTCAGTTTTTTCCAATATTGAATATAAAGGGTTTTCCAAAAAATGGTGTTATTTTGACATACAAAGAAAAATTCCTTTTTTCACAATGAATTATGGGATGTTTATTTCATTATGAAGAGAAAGATATGCGGTTAATAATGGAAAATGACATCTGTCAAAAGACCACCACAAACACGTCTTAAGGACCATATTTTAAAAGTGATAGTGGATCGTTAACAAACCTCCTTGTCGAATATCCAAAATGATATCGAAAGACATGCATCGATTGTCTCTTTCCTGATTCCCTTACACTAAGAACATCGTATTCTCGACTCGAAATGAAATCCTCCGAAATTTATTCTGTCCGGAGTAATGAATCAAGTGCTATATATTGCGGGCACCAGCTGTTTGAGTTTCAGCTTCCACTTTGACACGTGTTCCAGATTGCTTTCCTCGTACGAGATATATATTTGAGAAAGGTGGGACAACTTTAAGGGCTTCTGCATATGGTTGATACCTTCACTATACCTACTATGATGCGATATGGGCGATAACTTACGTGAAGAGAGATATATTCGCCTTGTTTTTTCAATATAAGGAGGATTTTTTCATATTGTTGGAAAATAATGTGAAAAGGAAAGTGTAAATTCTATTTGGTCGTTAGCATTTCATTTCAATATCCATTCGGGAAGCTATATCATGATGTCCCAAATGGGGTTTTTCACAGAAAGTAGAACTCATCAAAATAGGCCACTTCACCAAAAATTGCATAGAATCTTTGATTTGATTGGTTTTTAAAGAAAACAAAGAAGGAAATCTTCAATTCGATTTGGAGACGAATAAGGCAGTAACTGGAGGAACCTTAAACGGGAAGGTTGCCAGGGCACTCGGGGGATACGGTTCGGAAATAAGGAGTAACTGGGGAAGCCTTAAACGGGAAGTACTCGGAAATATGGTTCGGAAACTAAGGGTAATACGATTTAAGGGTAGGTACTTCAGTGTTTAGAAGTACGGTTCCAAAGCGGAGACGAAAACAGTTAAGGTTGAATCGGAAGTTGAGGAGTAGCTGGAGTAGTCTTAAACGGGGAGATTCTCAGTTGAGTTTCTGAGGTTCAAGAAGTAATTCAGTTTTAGAGGTACGGTCTCAAGTGGAGAAGGAAAAGTGATATTAGAGGAATGGCGGTGTAAAGTGTTAAGTCGAAAGTAGAAGGTTCTTGTTGAAATTACTTAGAATTATTCAGATTACGTCTCGTCGGTAAAACAGGAGTGAGATTAATCTGCGAACAGTGAGTTAGTGACGTGTTTTTGTTTTTCGTTTGTTTTTCAGGATATTTTCATCATCCTTAGGATTATCGGCACGAGAAAAAGGTCAAGTATTTTTGTTTATGCTTAGCTTGTTTGAGTATTGGTAGAAAGCTGCATGCAAGGCCAGATATCTTTTAGAGTCCTGACTCCCGAAATCTACCACAAGTCAGTTCGAATTGTATTATTTTTGAGATCTCTCTTAAGTACCTATTTGGAAGTTCGAGTTGTATTATTTTGAAATCGTCACATGTTTGCGGTTTATGGTCATTTTCACAAACCCCTAAGTTTTGATAATTTTAATATGCTTTTATAATTGGGATTAGTACTGACGAATTGATTTGGTTTCAATGATTTAATTTTGTTTTGTGTTTTGAAGTTGATGTAATAAATTGATTTGGTTTGATCAGGGACGGGCCGAAGCCAAATTTTTTGGGGGGATAGCATCAAAAATTTTCCAACTGTGCATTGAAGGATGGATTAGAAAACCAATGGTTGAACGGGGGGTTGTATTTTGGATTGCGAGTCAATGTTTTTCCCCGAGAGCATTAAAAATATTCAGAAAATTTTGTAGCATACTTTCCTAATTCTGCATTACCAGATTAACACACCCCACACACTACAGGATTACACAGCATCTGTTATCATCATAATGTATGTTTCGATTTTTAAGTTCAATTCCGAAATGATTTATTCAAGTTTACTGAAAAAAGTCCACATACCACAAACTTCACTTTAAATCTTTTTCGGTTCATTTTTGCGTACTTGAGGGGCCGTTATACTTCGGCCGACGGCTACGGCACCGATTCTCCATTCAAAAAGTGCCTTTCATTTTTCAAAGTTCACGCCCTCAACTTTTCACCTAAATGCTTGTTTTTTTTTTCAAATTGAAGTTGAAAGATGTCTTGAGGGCACTCCGATTTCTTCTCATTGATAAAATTATTATTTCGCATGAAAAAATCGGCTACGGCACCGATTCTCCATTCAAAAAGTGCCTTTCATTTTTACAAGTTCACGCCTTCAATTTTCAATCTGAAAGCTTGATTTTTCTCCTTAAATTGAAGTTGAAGGATGTCTTGAGGGGCAATCTTCTCTTTGAAAAACATTTTTTTTCGCAAGAAAAAATTGGGTTGAATTTGAGAGTCTATGAAAATTGACTTCAAAATCGTTTTTCGGCGGTTGTTCAACAATTTTTTCTAGAAAATTCATTGGAGTGCCCTCGAAAAATCTATTTTCTATATTTTATGAAAAATTCCATTTGGATAGGCGCTCAATTAATGCAAAAATTATGGAAATACTGGAAAGACTTCCGGAAAGTGTGAAATCGCAGACAACTGTCTGAAATTCCAGGAGAATAAAAAAAAATCAAGCTTTCAGGTGGAAAATTGAGGACGTCAACTTGGAAAAAGGAAAGGCACTTTTTGAATGGTCCACCCCATCCCTCCTCCTTAGGCCCGTCCCTGGATTTGACTCATTTGATTTGAGAAATTGACCGAATATTTTGATAACTTAGTTGTTGACGTGATTCAATTATAAATAGCGTGTGTAAAATTGTTTATTTTACTTTGGTTCTAATATACGTCTTAAATCCAAATTCGAAAGTTTCATTTATCATCCCTCTCCCTGAAGAATTATTAGACACCAAGTGCGTTGGGTCGTACCCACACTTTCTCTCTTCACGGAGACCTTCAAAATTTAAAATAATATCTTTTCTTTTCTTCAAGTAATAACACCTCTGACTGGTGGAAAGCAGCTCGAATCACAAAGGGGGTGCTTCTTTCACAGCTTTGGGGGGCAGATTAGCAGTAGGTTCCTTTTTCGTTTTCCCCTCTTTCAAGAGTTTTCGAAACTACTGCCTTGAAGACCAATATTGGAATTCCTTCTTCCTTTTTCTATCCGTTGAAAATATGCTCAATCACTTTTGGCAGGTCCATCACAAGGCATTCAAATTGCAAGATTCACATCTAATAGCGAATAGGATTTTCGATTGTGGTGAAAATAATCTCAAGGGGGCCGCTATAAGTGGAATCTGGCCACAGATGATTCAATTCTTTTCAATCTCTTCCTCCGCGATGAAATGAAGACGTCTGAAACTCTTAACTTAATAATGATATTTCCACTTCACGAGCTGCCTCTGTCTTAGCAGGGGTTGGGGAGATGCATGTCACAGCACGCACTCAGCCTGCTCTCAATGTTTCCTTCGCACGAACTTTTTGAAAGTTCCCTGAATTAAAGATGAAAGTGCGTGGCAACCCCACTCGAAGGGGTGTAAATTGACCGGTATCACAATGGAAAATGGCTGGTGTAGGAAGATAAATGAAAGATATATTAGTTTCTCGACATATACTCCATCTGGATTTTATTCCTGGAACGGCCTCAGGTTTGTGGAGGAGTTATTTTCAAAAAAAAAGGCATTTCTACGTTCTGAAAGTTATTTCTGAACAAACAGTTGGGAATTTTTCAATTTGAACAAACACATACTGAAAGAACCTCCAGAAGAAGTTCCTTTCGAAATGTGGTATCACATATTTGGAAAGTTTACGTCTCAAGTTGAACACGAGGAATAATTTACTTCGAAAATTAGCTGGTTCATCCTGCAGCTGAATACTGCTGTCCTGTTTGGTTCAACAGTTCTCAAGTCCATAAAATTGATGGACAACTTAATATTTCTTTGAGGATTATCACTGGAACCATTAGATCTACTCCATTAGCTTGGTTACCAGTTTTTTCTAACATAATACTTCCTCATATTCGGAGACAGATTGCTGCTATGAAGTCATAGGATAAATTTCATTCTTTTCCAGATTTATTTCCTATTATAAACTATATGCCAGATACAAGACTGGCTAGATTGAAATCTAGAAAGCCTTTATGGCTTAATGAGTTCTCTATTCTTAAAAGAATTATAAAGAAATTTGGAGTTCGGAATGGACTTCAAATGATTTTTTCAATAAAAGTTTAATACTTGATCCTTCTGAAAAAGTTCCTGGTTTTCTTCTATCAAGGAAAATTGGTGTCTTTTAAATCGTCTTAGGACAGGCCATGGTCGTTGTAATAGTATGCTTTTTTTTTAAATGGAATGCCATTGACAGCCCGAGATGTGAGTGTGGACATGACGAACAAACTATTGACCATTTGGTCAATAACTGTTCAGTATATAAATTTTCAGATGGTTTTAAGGCCATTCATTCAATATCTGATTCGTGTTTGAGATGGGTCGGTACCTTCAAAACCATTTGATTAGGAATATATTGATCGATTTTCCCTTCTCCATTTCTCTCCGCTTGTTTTTTTTCAGATTATTGGAAATTGCTTTCGTCAACCCATTTGGAGAAAGGAAAAATTAATTGTAGTCTAAGAAGAAGATGTCCCTTCAATATAAATATCAGCTTATTCTGTAAACAAATCCAATATCCCAACACTTATACGGGGAGACAGAGTTTTTGCTGAGGTTTTTATCTGTGCTCTTGCATCATACGTAGAACTGTATGGTGCCCCGTATAACATTCCCTCTGCTAATACTAAGATTAGGAGCGGAGAATAAATCAATCTTTTTGTTTAATGATCTATTCCTTGTCGCCTTTCCATTACACATGCCATGATGTCCAAACCAGATATGTACCTACTGCTCTTTTTCATAAGAATATTATATATTACAGGATTTCGGAAAAACGTGGGGGCTAAAACCTGAACTGACGCACTGGATCTTTAAATCCATTGTTAGGCCAATCGTTAGCTTTGCAGCTCTCGTTTGGTGGCTAAGAGCGAGAATAGTGTGAGGGCAAACAGCCCTGAAAAAACTACAACAAAAAGCGTGACTATCTATCACAGGAGCAGCACGCTCTTGTCCAACTGGTGCCATTCAAGACCTGCCTCCCCAAGAAACGAGGATATATTGAAAAATTCTTTGCCTACTATAGAACCAAACAAAATTTCAATGTCGCAAAATATTCTATTACTCAACATATTCTCCTCTTGATTGAATACATTTATTACAGCGAACCTGCAACGTCTCTAGACCTTTCAAAAAAAAATGTTTCTTCTTGCTCTGCAAACCATTCCTTCACAGCTTTTATTACCTCCACGGTAGAAGAAAATTTACGACCTTTCAAACTTTTTTCAGTTGAGGAAAGAAATGATAGTCGAACGGAGCCAAATCTGGTGAATGAGGGGGGTGTTCTAGTAATTCTAACCCTAAATCACGAATATTTTGCATGGCAACATGAGATTTGTGTACAGGGGCGTTGTCCTGTAAAAACAAAACACCTTTGGATAGCTTTCCGCGTCTTTTCTCGTCAATTTTTTCATGTAGAGTGTAAAAACAAAACAGCTTTGGATAGCTTTTCTCTTTAATTTTTCCCGTAGAGTGGTTAGTAATGTCGAATAGTAATCTCCAGTTATTGTTCTACCCTCATCCAAAAAATCAATCATGATGACCCCATGGCAAACCCAAAAAACTGAGGCTAGAACTCGTAGAAATGAACCCAAGTCTCATCCATGGTAACAATTCGGTGTAAGAAGTCTACATCGTTTTCAAATCGAGCACAGATCGAACGCGATGATTCTACCCTTGCACACTTTTGGTCAACATTCAAACATTTGGGGATCCATTTCGCAGAAATTTTTCTCATGTCCAAATAATCGTGAACTATATGATGAACGCGTTCGTATGAAATCTTCAGTGCTTCGGATATCCGTTTTAGCCCAATTCGACGGTCTGATAAAATCATGTCATGAACTGCATCGATATTTTCGGAGACTGACTCAGAAACTGGCCTTCCCGATCGGTCATCATCTTCAATGGAAAATTTACCTCTTTTGAAGCTTGCAGTCCAATTTTTCACGGTCGCGTACGAAGGACATTGATCACCAAGGGTATTGATCATATCTTCTCAAATCTGCTCACCTCTTGACCCTTTTAAATACAGGTACTTGATGATGGCTCGATACTCCAATTTTTCGATTTTTTACAATTTCAGTGGACATCTTATTTTTTAAATTCATTGCGTAACTCTGGTTTACTTTTTTTGCGTCAAACTCTACTGTAACACTTCTAATAAGTTATTGTTCGTTGATATGGTATCGCAATATTTTGTTTATGCATGCAACTGGTCTAGGCTAACTAGATATCAAGCCAGGTGGGCTCTCAGGGTGACAAAAGAACGAGAACTGAGAACTGGCGTCTACTCAGGAAACCTTAGCATTCTGAATGAGTGCAAAGAGCCCCTGTATGAGGTCACAGATAACCTACCCCTGAGACTAGAGTTCCAGAAAAACTGACCTTCTCTAACCTAATCTATTCTTATCTACAGGATGTCACATAGGAAAGAAAACAGAGGTCCTTTCTAGTCAATATTTCACTAGAAAAGACCTCTTAAAACTTTCCAATGTGACACACTGTATTCTAGGAATCTTCAGCACCGTCTCCACTCTAAAACGAGATATTCAATACAATTTCGTAGCTGTGACGATTCTGATCCAGATTTATAGTATTAAACTTCCCGCTAACCCTATTCCTACGCCGTATCGCTCAAAGACTATTTAGGAATATGAATTTATACTTCCTTCAGCGCTGTTGCTGAAGCTCAATCTCGCCGGATATATACGAGGCATTTTCCAGTCATAAATCCCACTAAACTTCAGATATCTTCAGGGATAGTGAGCCGATATATTCGCGAGTATTCAAAATGTGGATCAAGTTATCTGAAATTCGAACTTCGCTATGAACTCCGGGGATTTGTATTTATTTCCCGCCTCCAGTAAATCTTCGCTATAGAAAGATCTCAAATTTGCCGGCAAATATCGTTTTCATCTCTCATCACGTAATTTCTGGATGCGGTGGGTTCTGGCAAGATTGGATGAATATTGTAGGTGTTCTTGCATATATGAGGAAATTTCAGGGGCGATTTTTCAATGGGATAGCTCGGCTCTGCATGGGGATATTGCGAAGTCCATTTTTGGAATTGGAAAGCATAATACGTTTGAATCCATTGATGTTGATCTTCGATCACATGCACAGAGTCCGGCAAAGTCTGTACGAGAGTTTTGGGTTTTCCGATAAGATGTGTCATTTTGAATAGCCTTTTTCGGTATGTCACTTTTGAAACTGTCAGTTTTTGATATTTGACAAGTAGAAACTACGCCATAATTAAAAATGGAACGCATTGAATTCATTGAAATTCGCTATAAAAATGGTGAAAACTTTTCGAACAGCAATACAGAAATTGGTGGGAGAATGGGGATTTCCAGTACCTCAAAATATGCACTTTTCTGAAGGGCAGTTTATAACACATTTGTAACCATTTATTCACTCTGAATTTTGAAGAACTGATTAATTATTCGATATTGAAAATGTGATTTGAACACGTCCCTCTGCTGTGACGTCAGTGGCTCAATTTGTAATATGATTGGTTGAAGTTTATGATGGAGGAGACAAAGCCCAGAGTAACTGAGAGACACGCCGCTATTGACAAGTCTTTGTAAAATCTCTGAATTTATTCATAAATATATTCAGTAATCGTATTATATTTGATGTGATCACTATAATGTTTTGAAACGTCGTCATATAACAACTTAATTTTCATTGAAGTTGATATAATACTCATTCTCTGAAAATTCAAATAATGATGTGGCAACCACGCCTACAAATTTTGAATAAAAACATAACCTTCTTATTTGTCATTATTCGACATTTCGACGTCTTCTCTGGCGTTTCTTACAGCTAAGTCTGGGAGTATTCTATACTCTTAGGTTACGTCAACGACTGACGACTATACACAGTTGCCAAATCCATAATTATTCTTACCACTAATCTGCACTTCTCAAAATGAAAATAATTATCAATGCTTCCTAAATTAGAAGACCGGTCTATATTTTCCAATTCTTACCTGTGTAAACTAGGGATAATTATTTTTAATTGAATTTCTCACCAATCTGCTTACATGAACCCTCTCCATCTCCAATTAGGAGGTCGTAAATTGAATGGTATGATGAAGCTTTATGGAGTAGGGGAAATACGTACAAAATGACAAATATGGACAAAATGACATAGGCATCATAACTTGAGTTCGGAGGTTTGAAATGCGGAACTGCCTACCACATTACACGACCCGAGTGGCTTCAATTAACCTCTGAAAATTAACGAGAGCTACTCTGGTTCATTCGGTCGTTATCAGTGATAACAGAAATCAATAGGTCACGAGTATTTTTTCATTGCGCCAAATTTTAAGAAGAAATGGCCAGTTTTCACCATTCTTTCCATTCAAATTGCATTCAATTCAAACTTTACTTATTTGTCATTGTATTCACGGAGCTTTTTGTATGTTGAATAAACTTTTTGTATTAATTTGATACATTTCTAGTTTTATAGCGCTATATGGACATATACAGTGAACGGACAAAATGACATAGGTATTTCAGCTGAATTAACCGTATGTACCGGACAAAACCAAGACAATGCATCTCAGGCTCCATCAGCAAACGAAGAATCAGAACTTGTATTAACATATTCATAACAAAATCTTCATCTGCGGCTAATAAAGGCAATGCATCTCAACCTACACTTGCTGATCCTATGAGGAGGTTCCTCCAATCCCTAAGGGACGATTTATAAGTGAACAAGGCAAACGTGAGCCGAGGACTCGACAAACGTACTTAGTTTCAACTTCTACACCTAATAAGATTGCAATCAAATCAAAAAAGAGCCCATACCTCCTCCAAAAACAAGGAGAGTCCCTAGGACATTATTTAAAGAAGACAATTAAGAAGAAAATGTTCCTAGCAACTTTCGAGATCATGAAGACGACTTTCCAGTGTCCATCTATCTATTGTTATGAGACCTTTTTTCCCGATTTAGATCTTCTCCAGGATTAGCCCTGAAGAAGACTGGTTACGGTGCATGCATTGCTTGCATTGGGCTCACGCATCTTGTGCTGATGTTCCTAGAAGAACCAAGCGTTTCATTTGTGAACTTTGTCAGTAGTTTTGTAACTATAAGTAGAAAAATACAGTTGCCTATTGCCGGTATGTCCATAGCATGCGAACAAAATGAATTTCGTTTATCCCAATTTATCTAAGAATATTTTATTTCTTGGTACTTTTATTCCATAAAGGTTAATTAGATTTCATGAAGAAAGGACCAAAGATCAGAGGTGTCGAATATGACATTACTGTGATACACTACTAACAAGTTATGCCTTTGAAATAAAACCCTATGTCATTTTGTACGTACTTCCTCTACAAATGAAAATGTCATGATGATAAAAGAAAAACATCCAAAATGAACATTATATTATGATATTATAAGGAAAGTTAAAGCAAGGGCTTTTTCAGGCTAATTCTTTTTTTGTGATCTGGCAGCACGTCATGACGAGTACAACCAATCAAAAATCTCTCTAGCCACTAACGTCACACGATTTCCCGCTTCTTCTGATCGTTTGCATTCGGTAGATTATTTTTGAGTTTTCAATATTTTTTTAAGGGAAAAAATTGATGAAGAAAAAATAAAATAAAAATCGCGAATTACGTGAGAATCCAATATGTCAAAATATATTTTTTCTGCAAATGATTGGAAATGCCCATTTGAGCTGTTGGGATAAGTTAGTGATGTGAAGAATCAAATCAAGCCCTTGCACGTCGCTCAAGAACAGCCGGGAATATTGCTGCTATGGCCGAAAGTTTGAAAGAAAACCCTGGTTTGTCCATTCCTCGTCGTTCTTTGGAATTAGGCGTTCCACAAACTTCATGACACAGATAACTGTGAAAGGAGTAGTTTGCGTAGTTTTCTCCATGCAACGACATTATCAAATACAAGTATGTACAACTGAGATGCGAAATAGAAAAACCTGTATGTGCTTTCTCAATCGTCAGCTTGGATCTCTTTGAATGGGCCTTCTATCTATCCAGACATCAGGGTTATTCCCCTCGATCTAAAAAGGTGCTCCGAAAATTTCTATTCACGATAAAAGGTCAACAAGGTGGGTAGATGTTTGAATTCAAATTCAGCAAGCTCCACGCTGGGAAATATAAGTTGAAAAGAGGGATTTCACCTAAACGCTCCGAGGGGCGAATACAAGGGTTGAACACATAAGAGAGTGAAAGTAGGGTCCCGGAACACCCGCTTCGCCACAAACATACAAGAAACTTTTTTTGTTTTCTGGTAATAAAAGTTTCAAAACTCAGATAGAAGGATGTTATGTCATACAATGTAACCATCAAAACTTCCCCAAATTGAAAGTAAACTCTTTGCGCCGGAGTTATCCTCCGCCCCTGAACAAATCTAAGTTTTCTCATGGCGCGGAACGGATGCTGGGCTCTTTATCTCCCGAAAAATTAGGTTATGCTTCGCGAAATATGTTTCATCTTATTTGACACCCGTTTCCAGAGAAAACAAACATAATTCAATTGTCGGCTTGTATCTCCTTCACCAATTTCCATTTTGAGGGAGGTGCGGTGTAGTTGGCCCCGTGTAATCTAAACATCTGCAGCTTCTTGGAGTTTCAGACGCGAAATTGAGTTGACATAAACTTCATTCTCGTCACTCTCATAGAAAGTGTAGTTTAGGATGCTGGATTATCATCTATAAGTGTTCACTGCGGTTGTGAGGGGAGTCATTTCCGAAAATGATTTCCATGTCTCTTTAACGATGACTTTTCAGGGTAGGTACATACTGCATTACCCAGTTAGAATAGTGAAAATAATACGAAGAAAAACTCTGAAAGCTTTCAAAGAGTTTTCCCCAAAATCACCATGGATTTTTAATGAATCAAATGATCCCAAATCAATGTACTCAAACTTCAATACGTTTTTATGTTTGTTTGTTCGTTAGGGCTTGTTCTATAAACTGCCATATGCATTCCTGTTGGATTTTCAGCAAAAACCCCAAATAATACCTGCGGTATGTTTCTCCTTTCCCATTTTGAAAAGAACAATAGTCCGTTCAAATATAAGAAGGAGCTTTGTAAACAGACAAAATCGTCTGGTTTGCGCACAATGAAGCTCCTATTGGTGAAACGGTCATAACGAGTCCCTAAGAGACTGCCAGGATCGTACTCGGAACGGACTGTGAATGGTACTGGATAGAAATGATTCAATAATTTGAGTAAGCAATTCCCCCCACATTAGAACTTTTTTCCTCAGAAACTCTAGTGCAAAATTTCTGTTATGATTTGCAACCGTCATAAACATTTTATATCCGACGTACCCAATTTTTTTATTTGGTTTTGTTTTAATATCATCTACTTTCTTTTTCGGATGCTCGAGATTGCGGCAAGGTAATTCCAGGAAACACCAGAGTTTAAGAGATTTGGGTCGGAATCTTGCAAGATTCCGACAAAGTAATTCCGGGAAACACCAGATTTGGGTCCTTTTCATTAATGGATTGAAGCCATCTTGATTTGCATAAATATCGAAGTTTTCAATTGACCAGACTAGTTAGAATACCTAGAGCTACTGTGAAGGTCTAGCTATTCAAAGTGTTTAAAGATTTTGTTGTGAAAAGTGTATTGTGTTGGAAAATCTTTTGACAAAGTGTATATATGGTGTTTATAGAACAATGTCGAATTCGGAAACAGATACTGCATCTAAGGGTGATATGTGGGGACCACCACGAAAAAGGTCCAAAAGGTGGCATTTTTCTGCTGAAGAGAAAGAGATAATTTTGAACATTTCTCGGAAAGAATTGAAAGAGCATCCTGATTTATCGAAAAGAGACTTAGTAGGAATTGTTTCAAAATCCTCAGAAGTGAGTGATTCAGCTGTATTCAGAATTCTCAGAGAATATGAAGAGAATAAAACATTGACGCCACCTAGGAGGAGAGCCCAGTCGTTAAAAATAATCGATTCGGTTGACGATTTCGATATGAACCTTATCAGAAGAATTTTCCACAGTTTTTTTTTCCGGAATGAAATCCCAACACTAGAAATCGTGAATGATGACGATAGTTTGCCAAATTTCAAACGAACAACGTTCCATAAATTATTGAAAAAAATGGAATTCAAGTTCAGTTAAAACTGAACGATTGTGTGAAATCTCCCCGATTCGACTCTGGACGGAAAGAAACTTTACGAAGGCCCTCCTACCGATGCGCCAAACTCGTTTATATTGCTTTTTCTTGGATTTGAACAGAGTATAGAATTTCACTGTTTTAGGAACCCATTGAGAAAGGTGAATTAAAGATCCCACACCTCTTCATCTTGTGATATATAGATCCCACACCTCTTCATCTTGTGATATATAGATTAATAGATTAACCCATCAAGTCATTCTTAGACTATCCAGGGAAGGAACTGGCATTGAGAGAATTAGAAATATCAGAGCCTGGACATCCCAGAGCGAATACATCCTATCAGCAAACCTTCCCAGTGAGAAGATGTTCAAGAAAATTAGCATCAAGAAAACCTTCACTACGAAGTTTAGCAGAAAAAAAAAGGGAAAGGTAGACCATATGGCCAGCTAACGCAAATAATTCCATCAAATGGTACACAGATGGCACCAGATCCTGCCTACCTTTAGACCGTTGTCCAAGCGTCTTTCAGGCAGATTTTCAAGATGGACTCTTATATGCTCGATGCCAAGTTGGCATAAGACTAACGAAGCAGACACAACGTAATATTGATTTATTTCCTTCACAGCAATCTCAACGCAGTATCGTAAATTGGATATGAGCGTAATGTAAGGGATTTATTTCAAGCTTGTCAAAAAACTCCAGAAATTCATATTGTCGTTTTTAAATCATTCATAAACAATAAAGAACTTAATAATGGAAAAAGCAACAAATCCAAAAATAAACAAACAGATAAAATTAACGAAAACGTATAGTAACAGGAACAAACAAAATTCGATAAATATCTGAGCTCGACTGAGCTTGTAACAACCACATTCACCATTGAAATTCGAATTCGAACTGCGATTTCTTGTTTGATGAAAATCGGGAAAGCTATAAACACTGAAATGCTCCTGGACATCGTTCTCGTGAGGATAAACGCGAGATGAAACCTGCCACATAAGTTCTTACTCGCTATAAGCTTATAGAACCGGACATTTTGATCACCATTTCGGACAAAGAAATCCGTAAACTCTCAACAACATTCATTCCAGCACAATGGATAACTCGGGGAGTTTGAAAACTTCCGGGATATCGGTTATGTACTTTGGAAATTTTTTCATGATATAATTTATGTGAATTCATTCTATATTAATAGAATTTCCTTTATGGTTGAGAAGTGGTGGGATGGAAGAAAAAATTAGATATAAGTTGGGTGTTTCGTTCTAAACAAAATTTATCGTAGAGTTACAACGATAAATGATGTAATTTATATATGTTTCATGCAATTTATTTTAAGGAAAATATTTATGAACAAAACGAAGTTTGTCTTGACCATTTTCAGGCATGAATCATCATTCTTTACTCCTTCTTTGGTAACGATAAATCGCTCAAAACGATGAGCACAGCGAGTACAAGAACTTCCAGTAGTTTTCCATTTTGAACTTTGGAAATGTCTCGTCGATTTCAACAGCGCATACTGCATAATGATCTGAAGTTTCATCCCTATAAATAATAATTGCTGAGAAGTTTTCAGAAGAGGGAAAAAGTTTCGTGAGGTTCTGCTCATCGTATTCGCAGAGGTGCAATAGTTGTCTTGGAAAAGAGGGTGGTTCAAATTACGTCTCAAACCTATGCACATTTTGAACGAAATCTTCATCGGAAAAATGGGAGGCTGAGAATTAAAAAATCTAGTAAACTTCCCCAAGGCGAACATCTTCCAAACGGTAGTTCTTCTTGAATGAGTCATGAGTCTACTAATTTACTATTTAGAAATCGATATTATTCTTGTGCGGTGGATGAGATTCCAAATTTGGTGTGAGCCAATGATCCTTACCGTGTTTCTCCAGGTCTAGATGAAGCTTCACTGAGAGATTGAGGATGTTTGGAAGCAGAACTACTGTGGAGATATACAGGGTGTAACCTGTATCCCTCGGTTTTCGAGATCTTCGACATTTTTGAAAATTCAAAAAAATACAGACTCTGCCACTCTTTTAGGGGGCATGACGTATTTATTAAATGTTCTGTGTCCATATTCTCTCGTATAACTCACTTACCGCGTTTCGTATTTCCAATCCGGAGTGGAGCGAGAGAATACGGACACAGAACATTTAATGAATACGGATCTCTCTCTCTCTCTCTTTCCTCTCGCTCCACTCCGGATTGGAAATACCGAACGCGGCTCAGTGCTCGTTGGTATTTCTATGGTGCTTCAATCGAGGCTGTGGAGGAGAAATGCGTTGATGTCCTCAAGCATTATCAAAGTCCTAGTGTAACTACTGAACCATTCGTGATCTTTGGTGAGGGTCGAATGACTTTTTATTGGTTTCTTGGAGCGGCAAATTCAAACCTACCTACGAGGATGTATTGATATCTAGTTAGCCTAGACCAGTTCCATGCATAAACAAAATATTGCGATACCATATCAACGAACAATAACTCATTAGAAGTGTCAGTGTAGAGACGTCAAAAAAGGAAACCAGAGTTACGCAATAAATTGAAAAAAGAAGATGTCCACCGAATTTGTAAAAATCGAAAAATTGGAGAATCGAGCCATCATCAAGTATCTACCTGTATTTAAAAGGGTTGAGAGGTAAGCAGATTTACGAAGATATGCTTAATACCCTTAGTGATCAATGTCCCTCGTATGTGACCGTGAAAAATTGGACTGCAAGCTTCAAAAGACGTAAATTTTCCATTGAAGATGATGACCGATCTGGAAGGCCAGTTTCTGTGTCAGTTCACGAAAATATCGATGCAGTTCATGACGTGATTTTATCAGACCGTCGAATTGGGCTAAAACGGATATCTGAAGCACTGAAGATTTCATACGAACGCGTTCATCATATAGTTCACGTCAATTTGGACATGAGAAAAATTTCTGCAAAATTGATCCCCAAATATTTGAATGATGACCAAAAGCGTGCAAGGGTAGAAGCATCGTGTTCGATTTGTGCTCGATTTGAAAACGATGTAGACTTCTTGAACCGAATTGTTACTATGGATGAGACTTGGGTACATTTCTACGATCCAGAAACAAAGCAACAATCGATGGAATGGCGACACTCTGGTTCTCCAAGACCTAAGAAATTTCGTGTCAAAAAATCTGCTGGAAAAGTTCTTGCTTCAGTTTTTTGGGATTGCCATGGAGTAATCATGATTGATTTTTTGGATAAGGGTAGAACAATGACTGGAGATTACTATTCGATATTACTGACCACTCTAGGGGAAAAAATTAAAGAGAAACGTCGCGGAAAGCTATCCAAAGGTGTTTCGTTTTTACAGGACAACGCCCCAGTACATAAATCTCATTTTGCCATGCAAAAAATTCGTGATTTAGGGTTAGAATTACTAGAACACTAGAACAGATTTGGTTCTGCCTGACTATCATCTGTTTCCTCAACTGAAAAAAAGTTTGAAGTTTCTTCCAACGAGGAGGTACTGAAATCTGTGGAGAACTGGTTTGCAGAGCAAGAAGAACCATTTTTTTAAGGTCTAGAGACGTTGCAGGTTCCCTGTAATAAATGTATTCAATTAAGAGGAAAATATGTTAAGTGATAAAATATTTTGAGATTGAAATTTTTTTTTGGTTTTATAGTAGGCTAAGAATTTTTCAATATATCCTCGTATGAGTTGGTTAACAGAAAGCTTCGAAATTCAAATGAACTGTAATGAATTGAATTTATTCCTGAAGCCAGAGATCCACTTGGAATAATTTTCAAAATATGTATAGGAAAAACGGTTAAGCGTGGAAATAGCAGAGCGGAAAGGCGGGATTGGAGAGGATGTATTCAAAAATGAATTTTCATCGCTGGAATCATTCATCAAACCGCCGAAAGATCGAGTTGTCAAGCCGAAAGCATGACATTCCACTCCAAATGGAGGCACGAGAACCCGGTTCATCCCTCGGAACAATCGAAAATTATCTTGGCAACATAATGGCCGATAAGTCTACCCATGCATCGGAATAACGTAGGTCGACGTTGGAGAATTAACCCACGAATATTCAAATAACTGCCTGTTATTGTTTGCTGTTAGTAATTAATAGCACGTACTCGGAGCTCGTTATTCCATCCTAAGAATAAGATATGTTAATGAAGGCTCGCCGTATTTCAGGTCAGCCTGTACACCCTCCCCGGTTTTGGGGGATTTATGCGGGCGATATTTTCCCTCGGAGAAATTGAAGTAGACGTTTAATGCCGAAGGAGAAGACGCGATACGGAGAGAACAAATCAATTAAGACACTAGGAAAATTTATAAAGTTTACGAGACATGACATTTTTCAAGCGAGCAGGACGCTTCGGCGAACGATGTAGCGGCGATGTTTTTGTTCCATTGTCGAATTGCCGAGTGCTATTAGTGCGAAACAACGGACATGACTCAATGCCAATATTTGCCCCCGTTTGAAACGACGATTTATTTGCGATGCATTCCTTTTTTTCAGGCACGAACAGCAGGGAGAGTTTGGCGTGAAGATTTTACTCATTCCAGTAGAAGTTCATGGGATGTTTTAAGGAAATTAGGTGAAGCTGCTCCCCTTACAAGGGCCTCTTTAAAAGTTAATCCTGAGTTAATTGCTCGAAGACTTGTAATTGTTTCGGAATCAGTTGAAATTGAAGATCGAAAATAAAAGACACGAAGAAAAATTTACATATACTCCATTCACAATTATAAAATCACAACTCCGGCCTTGGAAATTTGACACATTCCACTCTGTATCGAAGTTATGACGTTTTTCAAAATATTTTTATGTTCAAAGTCAACACTATGTTGCCCTTTCTACATCCTTAGCGTATTTCTCAGAATGTATATTTCATTTTGGAGAACACAACAGAAAATTGTGAACAATATTCTACATATAAAGGAGTTTTTGGATTTATGATTGTAAAGATTTATCCATGTGCTTCGTTTTCATCATGATATTGTATGTGATATGATTGTGAGGGTGCATAACATTTCTATTTTTAATATTCCTTTATTTCAAATAAATAACAGTTTTATTTATTTATCACGAAGAAAATAAACATAATAACTAAATCAATGAATCTGTTTACAGAGAAACTAATAATTTTAATGCAATAGTAACTGAGTTTTGGTTATAAACTAATAAGCAAGAATGTCAATTCCTGAAAGCTTTATAGATATACATTTCATTTATTTGATCTTATGAACAAGGAGTAAAATATTCTGACTGTATAGTAATCTATTAGTTTCAAAAATATTCATATATTACTACCACAGTAGGTTTGTACAAATAAAATGGAATAGATCAAACATATGCTTCACATTTATCATTCACCTGTTCTAAAATAAGACACAGACTCCAGGAATATGGAAAAAACCGATGTATTCTGGTTCAATATAGCCTATTTCTACTTTCGGCTAAGGATTGATAGGAATGAAAGCTCCAGTGACACATTTCAATTCACAGGAATCTGAATTCACCTACCGTTGAATGCAATATAGTCAAATTTCTTACTTTTTTTAGCTTTTTCAACGTGTTTGTTTTCTGAAACGTGAAAACGATCAACAACAATCATTTAGAGACCGATGATGGTCATCCAGAACCCGTTTACCTACGAAAATCGTGCAATTTCATTCTGCAAGTTCTTTCCTCATAATTCCTCGAAAATCCTACCTGAACCATATTTTCCGGTGGCTTTCGTTAGAAGATCGTATAAGGAAGTCTTTTTTGCCTATTTACACATTCCAAATGAATTTTGAGCACCAAAAACGATACCGAAACTAACCAAACTTCTGGGGGACCGGAATTTCGTTTGAAATCTTTCTAAACGGCCAGATAACTAAAAAAAAACCTCGTTATCAAGTGTAAAAAGGTCGATTAGTACTTACTTTCGCTTCATTTATGATTATAAATCGATTTTTGGTCCAATTCAAATTTGCCGTTCGTACTCACACCAAAAGTCGTGAAAGGAAAAAATGACACTTCGCCCCAAAATCGCCGATCGATTCGAACTAACAAAATGTGGAAAATCTTTGATACTTTTTCTTTGATGTGAACAGAAAAACTGGCATCGTCGTTTTGTCATTAACGACATTCTATGTACGCGCACAGATTTTTCATCAGGTGCACCAACTCCTGAAAACGAAACCATGACCTCCTATGTTGATTAAATAAAAGTGAATGGAGTATAGAATGAGCTATTATGTGTTGGTGTGATTGGTTAAGCCTCAGTTTCCGGGACCAATGGAACAGCGAGTTGAATCTAGCATTATTTTCGCGCCAGTTCAATATTTCAGGACAATGATATCATTATATTCTCTGATGATCAAATCATCCCCTTATCCGAAACACGCGAACATCCTTCACACGGAATATATAATATCATTAGATCCAGAAGCGAAATTGCGTAGTATATCGGGGACACGTTCCGTTGTTCACTGTTCACGCACAGATAAACTAACATAAACAGTGACGGTTCTACCGGTTCCGTCGTTCCGTTTTAATTAAGGAGGTCTGTCTGTTCCGCTACGAAAACCTAGGCGCTAATATATTCTACACCATCTTTTATTATGGATGATGAACCGAACAGAGTAGGCGAGTTCGCAGTAAGTACACCCCCAAGGATTTACGAATGCAGAACGGCGCTCCGTATGCAATATCCATTCCACGGCTTTCTACGACGATAAGGGATTTAACCTCTAACATGCATGATTTCTTTTTTAGGCGTGACTTTTATTTTTTAATGATAAAAAGTCCTCCACTGCGGAACATACTTGCTGGCGGCTCTGCCAGAGATCACGACGCCCCCTGGTGGTGTTCGTGAGTGATTTGGATATTACTCGGGGTCGATGTAGGGAATTTATCGGCCATTCAGATTATTCTTGTGGACGTGAATTTGTACAGGATGTTCCGAGTACACCGAAGGGATAGAAGATGATATGATTTATACCGATTCGGTAATAAAAGTTGTGAACATAGCCACTACAGCGTTAAACGAGTGGATGGATATTGTCTAGTGGACCAATAAAATAACAGAACCCTCGGCGCGATACGACAACGAATAAATGACTGATCTCACTCAATGGCATAGGAGCCTGGAAAGGGGGGATTTGAACTCTCTCGAGCCTATGCAGTTTCTATGTCGAGGGTTTTGATTATTTTATTGGTCCACTAGACAATATCCACTCGTTTAACGCTGTACCTAGTGGCTATGTTCACAACTTTCATTTCCGAATCGGTATATAAAGTTTATAGTGAAAAGGGGTTATAGTCCAACGAGGATAATTCCCCACTCGTAAAGGTTTCTTGTCCAAAGCACTCTCTCCTTTGGCTTGCAATGGAATAGCATTCCGTAACCAGGTGAATAGGAGCTTCTCCCTCCTCCCCACAGAATCTACACTCGTCAGTGTCCGATAAACCCATTCTCAACAGATGCTTCTTCAGGCGACAATGTCCTGTGAGAAAGCCAGCGAGTAGGTGCAGTTGGTTCTTACTGAGATCCAGATATGTTTTGGATCTAGCAGTTTCCAAGTTCCGGAGGAATTTTTTGGAGTGATCCATCCCTGGGAGATTCCGCCAGAGTTTTCCTCTTTCGGTCTTTTCCTTCAGCATGAACTCCTTCTTGAAGGTGCATTTTCCTATACCACAGAAGGGTTCTGGGCCAGTGAGTAGCGTTTGTGCGCTCTTTCTGACAAGTGTATTGGCCTCCTCGTTTCCCGAATGACCAAGAACCCAGATTGAAAAAACCTTATTCTTCTTGCCTACCTCATTGAAGGCGTTCCGGCACTCCCAAATCAGCTTTGAATCAATGACATAGAAGCTCAGTGCTTTAACAGACGCTTCACTATCTGTATGAATAGCTATATCACACTTCTGATAGTTTCTTTCTACATTTATATCTAGACATCTTCTGATTGCAAGTATTTCCGTTCGAGAGACGCTTGTACAGGAGCCTAACGATATTGCACACTTGGTACTTGTCCCGTAAATCCCAGCGCTAGCTCCTGTAGCGGTTTTAGAACCATCTGTATACCAGTTTATTGTATTTACTTTGAGATTATAGTCGGTGTATACCTGTTCCCAATCCTGCCTCTTGATTAGCATTGTACTGAAGTTTTTCTCAATGCTTACTTTCTTGATCATCACATCACTAGCAAGGAGATGTAGCCATTCAGAGAGGACCAAACTCTTTGATTCCTGATTCTCTCATTTCCTGTTACTTCTTTCGATATTCTAAAAAAGGCCTCATGGGCTACCCTATCAAACACTAGATGTAGAGGTGTGAGGTGTGTGATGATCCCAAGCGCCCTAGTTGGGCACGTTCTCATAGCTCTTGTGATGCACACACAGGCAAGCCTTTGTGCTTTATCTTTATTTTCCTCGTACTTACCCGTCTTGCCTTAGCAAACCTGGCTACTGCCCCATATGTGATAGAAGATGATTAAAACTTTCTCAATTTTCTTCTTTCAAGTTGAAATGAAACATCGCATGTTAATAAGCTCATATTACTAGTCAGCCAGTAGATCCATCTTTAGTGATTGCGCAGATTACAGGATATGGTGTGATCCTGTGGCCCCCGCCACCCCTGGCTACGTGCCTGGTTGCCATATTTATGCAGCCCATCTGAGGTTTCTTTCATTATTTCCGCCTGTAAAACGAAGGGTTCTTGCCCTATTGACACGGAAAGTCTCAGTGTAGGGAAAATACGTACAAAATGACATATATGGACGAAATGGCATAGGCATCATGATTAGAGTTTGGAGGTATCAAATGCGGAACTGCCTACCACATCACACGACCCGAGGGGCTTCAATTTACTTCTGAAAATTAGCAAGCGCTACTCTAGTTCATTCGGTCGTAATGAGTGATAACAGAAATCTATTGGTCACGATTTTTATTGCGCCAAGTTTTTGGAAGAAATGGCCAGTTTTCACCATTATTTTTCATTTATATTGCATTCATTTCGAACTTTACTTATTTGTCATCGTATTCACGAAGCTTTTTCATGTTAAATATACTTTTTGTATTAATTCGATATATTTCTAGTTTTATAACGCTATATGGACAAAATGACATATACAGTGAACGGACAAAATGACATAAGTATTTCAGCTGAATTAACCGTATCTACCGGATAACACCAAGACAATCCATCCCAGGCTCCATTAGCAAACAAAGAACCAGGACTTGTCTCAACATATTCATAACAAAATATTCATCTGCGGCTTATAAAGGCATCTTAACCTACTCTTGCTGATCCTATGAGGAGGTTTCTCGAATACTCAAAGGTCAAAGGACGATTTATAAGTGAACAAGGCAAACGTGAGCCGAGGACTAGATAAACGTACTTAGTTTCAACTTCTACACCTAATATGATTGCAATCAAATGAAAAAAAGAGCCCATACCTTCTCCAAAGTCAAGGAGACAAGTCCCTAGGGCATTATTTAAAGAGGACAATGATGAAGAAAATGTTCCTACCAACTTTCGAGATGATGAGACGACTGTCCTATCTATTTAGATTTGGATCTCCTTCTAGATTAGCCCTGGGGAAGAGTGGTTACAATGCATGCATTGGTTGCATTGGGCTCACGCATCTTGTGCTGATGTTCCTAGAAGAACCAAGCGTTTCATTTGTGAACTTTGTCAGTAGTTTTGTAACTATACTATACTATATACTATACAGTTGCCTGTTGCCGGTATGTCATTTTGTCCATAGCATGCGAACAAAATAAATTTCGTTTATCTCAATTTATCTAAGAATATTTTATTTCTTGGTACTTTTATTTTATAATGGTTGATTAGATTTGATAAAGAAAGGACCAAAGATCATAGGTGTAGAATATGGCATCACTGTAATTCACTACTAACAAGTTATGCCTCTGAAATGAAACCCTGTGTCATTTTGTACGTACTTCCCCTACCATATGGATGACTTTTTTCTATTTGAATCAAGCTCAGACCTTTCTGTAGTGTAAGGAATTAAGTAGTCTTAAGCACATTGCCTATCACGTATGACCGTAGCAAAGGTAGTAGACGAAACATCAGATGTTGAAATCCGTTTTTTTGTGATCATATTCGAGAGCCCTGTATTTTTTGTATCCAAACATTTCTAAATCTTCTACACTTTACAATTCAATCAGGTCTTCAAACTTTTCAATATAGGATAACAACGTTGAAACTCAACTTGTAGATTATTTCTGCATTTCGTAGACGAATGGATATTCAAGAATGTATTATATTCGCAACTCCTTTTTTATCCGGGAAATGCAGACAGGCGACAACAACGATGTCAATGTCAAATGATTCGATTATCCGACTAGAGTGGCGAATTGCCATTTCCTGGAGGAAATCACTTGAATGATTGGCTGAAAGTGAATTATCGCCCAATTTGATGTTCACAGGCCATTTCGAGTGGCCGCAGTGCAGTTTCAATGGTCCTTACGAACACATTTGCAGCAAGTTCTGCCGATTGAATGTTAATCTTGAGAAAATCACGTTGTTGTCGATTGATGAAGTGGGGATTGTGTTTGAGGATTTGAAACTTTAACGACATTGGAGAGAATAGTGCAAAAGGAGATTTTGATTCGTGTCTGAGATATTGTTAATTCTATAAGGGAAATGGAGCAGATGATATCGTTTTGCTCTTGGATGGCGAGAATTCATTCCAATCAATGGTTTATGATCTTGTGAGGGACTCCTTTTTGACCTTTTCATTGAAACAATTGGTTGAAACTGAGAAATATTCTTAGATCTGATTTATGTACGAAATGGCCAAATGGCCAAATGGCCTCCTCTTGCAGCTCTACAGACGTCCACTCTTTTGTTAAAATTCTCAATCACATTTTGACATAATTGAGGCTCTATATCACTAATGACACGAATTTTTATTTATTTACTGCCACAAGTAAAGTTACAACATTTAGAATTTACAATATAAAATGAAACATTGCGGAGGAATAAAAGGAATGATCTTGTGTGGATCCCAGAGTGAAAATAAACAATGATTTTCATCTTTTAGTTCAGAAATCGATTGTGGATCATTCTAATAGACCTGGCTTTTCACATAAACCCAAAGAAAATAGTAAAACGGTGTCAAATCACATGATCTTGGTGACCAATTGAAATCACCGTTTCTGGAGATTATTCGTCCAGGAAATTTTGGTCTCAATAAATCATTTGTTTCATTTACAAAATGAGGTGAAGCGCCATCCTTCTGGAACCAAATGTCCTCTAGACTAGACCAATATTCATTAATTCAGGCCACTAAAATTCTATTATCATCCGAAGGTATCCATCACCAAATTGAGTATTCTGGAAGATTTGAATGGGTTGAAGACATTATCGATTGAATAACATTATTAGATTACCCAGGGAATTCGTGTTGATGGCAAATATGGTGTTTTTAGGGGGTCATACCCCTTATGCATTTTTACCCAAAAATTTAGGATTTTCGGAATCGATTTTATTTCTTATAGAGTTACTTTGGACAATGCTGATGAATAATATACAACACTTATGTTGATGCGACCAAAAAAACGAGAGCTAGGCCGATTTGAAATTTCCAATTTTTCGAAAAATACCATTTAACAGGTGGAAATCTGAACGATAATAGTTAGGGCTCTGGAAATCCTTTTATTGAATAGAACGACCTCGAAAACCTACGTTTTGATACCAGAATCTTTTATGTAGCCCTCATAAGTATTGAATTATTCCGTTCAAATTTTTTCGATATTTCATTTTCGAGTTTTGTTCCGAAGCTCAGAGCGACAGAGCACTCAGAGTATGGGTGATAGGGATCACCAAATTGAGTATTCTGAAATATTCGAATGGGTTGAAGACAATATCGATTGAATAACATCAATAGATTTTCCAGGGAATTCATGTTGATGTCAAATATGGGGTTTTTAGGAGGTCATACCCCTAATGCATTTTTCACCCGAAGATTTGAAATTTTAGAAATCGATTTTATTGTTTATAGAGATACTTTGGACAATGCTGATTAATAATATACAACCCTCATGTTGATGCGACCGAAGGAACGGGAGCTATGACGATTTGAAGTTTCCAATTTTTCGAAAAAAATCATTCGCATGTTAAAATCAAAACCATAATAGAAAGGGCTCTGGAAAGTCTTTTATCGAATAGAGCTACCTCCAAAACCTACATTTCGATACCAAGATCGTCCATGTAGCCCCCATAACTAATGAATTATTTCGTTTTATTTCGATATTTCATTCTTTTGTTCTGAAGCTCAGAGCCAAGGGCGGATTTATGGCGGGGGGGGGGCGGTGGTAGTTACCCCTCCATTAGTAGTCCTTAGAAAAAGTTACGCAATGTGGTGCACATAAAATATTTCGTACATTGTGTACCTGAGTTTTTAACAGAAAGCTGTTTTTCATAAAATAATTAAACAATTTGAATGCGTTGTTATATCGTGTACGAAGCCATTTTTTTTTAATGTTATAAATACCGAGACGAATTCTGTGCGCCATCTATATTTTCATATTTATCATTAAAAAAAAACCGCACAATTTGAAACACCCTCTATTTTTTGCATGAAGGACTGTTTGAAAAAAATAATGATTCGAAGTCAATGTGTTCTCTTGGTCTACCAGTTCGAAATGTAAACTTCCCCAATACATCCTCCCGTACGAAAAACAACAAACCCCGACATCTTCATACATTCCCAATCGATACATGTCGATCTGCACACAAAAGCCCCTTTTTCCAAGACTCCTGAATTTCAATAATGACAGGCGTAATGAAAACCGATGTCTGCCATCAATCGCGGCCTGTATACCGGATCTCGTTATTCGCAATGTTTATTCTGGGCTTATCTTTCCTATTTCTCCAACATCGGCTCGGGGTAGTGTTCGATGCCGTCGTCGTAAATACTGCGATCGATGACTTTACCGCTCCGTTGATACGGCACATTCGAGCCTCGAACAACACACATCCGCAAGGCCGGGGAGGCACAAAAATCCACTTCAACATGCACGACCGGCCTGCATTCAACCGTGAACTGAAATCTGCCGTGCCTCCACCTGATGAAGCGGGCTAATCTTCCCTGAGCCCGTATCCACGGCACGGTCGATCGTCGGATCAAATGTTTCTGGAAGTTACACGGCCCCTGCTCGTTTTTTTCTGTTTTGACGAGCGAATTCGACGAATACTTCCGAAAATCCATAAGGCATACAACAAATGTAGGATTTCGTTCCCATCAGGTGTACACTGTGTCCCATTTTGTTTGATACTGCACTGTTTCTCAGCTATTATGAAAAATACAGAAAGAAGATTGGACACAAACTTGGTATTTTCTTAATGGTACATTTTAACGTCAAATTTTCGCATTTGTTTCTGAATCACAACCTAATCGTTGATAAATTTTAGCTCCAAAAATCGGAGAAATTATATTTATGTTTGTTCATTTGGATGCATGAAAGTTGAACATGTATAAAAAATGTTTTGTTTATTGAATTCATGGAAACTAAATCACAAAAACACGAATCAATAATGATGGCTGACGGTGAAAACATGGAATTTCAAAAATTTTGAAAAGTATGATATTACCAAATGTTTAAACCTTTCTATCGACAATTTCAAAGCAGCGCTGCAATCATACACTGCGCAAAAAATTAACGCACATTCTGAAAATCTCAATTTTAATGAAAGTTAACTCTACATTGACTTAATAACATATTTTTTATGTTCTCTCGGGAAGGTTTTGAACGAAACAAGACACATTAAATGGAAGAAAAATTCAGGATTTCACCGAATCTTATGTGAAAGAAGAGAAATGAACAATTTTCAAAATACTGAAATGCTGATACGTGATTTAATACTTGGTATTTCCACCCCTTGCGTTAATTACAGCTCGGCAACGACGGTTCATACTCAAAATGAGTGATCTTAAAATGTTCTGATCTAACCCTTTCCAGATTTCTCCGAGTTGGATTCCTAAGTCATTAAGAGTAGCTGGATGATTTTCTTAACTTCTCAGCCTTCTATTGAGGTTGTCCCAAACCTGCTCAATCGGATTGAGATCTGGACTTCTTGCTGGCCATTCCATTCGAAAGACTTCAACCTCTTCAAGGTACTCCTGAACGATGCGCGCACGATGGGGTCTGGCATTATCGTCCATAAAAATGAAATTTTCACCAATGTATGGGGCAAATGGCACTACATGCTCTTCAAGAATGTTCCTTTTATACTTATCAGCATTCATAGCTCCATTATCAACGACCACTAGGTCTGTGCGAGCAGTCAAAGATATTCCACCCCATACCATAATCGATCCTCCCCCGAAACCAGTAGTATTCAGGAAATTTCACTGAGCATATCTTTCATGTGGACGTCTGTATACAAGGAAACGTCGATCACAATGGTAGAGGCAGAATCTAGACTCATCTGTGAAGAGAACTCTTTCCCAATCGGCCTCTTCCCAATGGATATGCTCTCGCGCAAAATCCAAACGCGCCCTTCGATGGGCTGGGGTAAGAGCCGGGCCTCTTGCCGCGACACGAGGCCTTAAATCGTATTCTCTGAGGCGATTTCTTATTGTCTGAGTGCTAATTTGCACCTTATGAGTTTGCTCAAGCTGATTCTGAAGGAGAAACGAAGAAACTCTCAAGTAACGTTCTTGAATGGCAGTTGTTACCCGTGGTCTACCCTGTCCTGGTCTTCGGACATTCATACCTGTCTTCCTGAATCGCTGCAACATTCTGGACAAACTTGTATGGGAAACTCCAAACCTTTCTGCCATTCTTGTGTATGTCCACCTTTCTTCTCGCAAAACTACCGCTTGGGCACATTCCTCTTGGGTAAAATTGCGTGTTTCGCGTTGCATAGCGATCGAGCGTAGAAAATCAAACGAAAGAAAAACTATTGATCACTAGAATTGATGGAGAACAACCGATTTCAGAATGGAGCCAATACATTCAAAATCTGATAATATAATTTTTTTTATTCCTGCTGGGAGAAAACATCTGTATTGAAGAAAAACGTTGAAAGTGGATAACATATGCATGCATAATTCTGATAAAAATAATTATCATTGAGAACACCTTCAGTTGTAGAATAAATTTGAGATTTCCATAATGTGCGTTAATTGTTTTGCGCAGTTTAAACATGACGTTTTGAAAAAGTAACAATTAAATGCATGTGTGAAAGAATTCATGACCAACTACTGAAACACAAACATAAATATGGATTTTTCCGAGTTTCGAAGCAAAAATTCATTGAAGATCAGGTTGTGATACATCAATGTATTCAGAAAAAAAATACCTTAAAATATATCATTTAGAAAATAACAAGTTTGTGACCAATCTCAAAAACAGTGCACTAATAGAAATTTTCAAATACGCCACTGACAGTGCAGTCTCAACCAAAATGGGACACAGTGCATACGTGACAATGGGGCTTACTATAGCCATGAAGGATCACAGTACCATCGGGGCTATTCACTAAGCAAAGTTGTTATGGATAGCAACTGTAAATCGTCGTTATCCCATGTAATAAGCATGGGATAACGACGATTTACAGTTGCTATCCATAACAACTTTGCTTAGTGAATAGCCCCGCATGTCTGGTTTAAGCCCCTAGGACTTTCCAAAGAGCCTTCTGTATGCAAACATGGCCGCAGTGTCATTGGCAAGTGTTTTGTTGATGTTTTTTCTCCAGTCGAGTTTACTAAGTATTGTCACACCTAGATATTTGACCTTTCTGGAGAAATTCAGAGTCTGTCCTTTTAATGGTGACGCTCTAAGATTGGAGATTTTGTTGGGTACCGTTTTGGGGGCGAAGTTGCAATTTAATTTCAGCTGTTTAATCCTAGTCGATTGCACTTGGACGTTCCATATGAATGAGGCGATTGTAACTTTAAAATTTTGTCACGATGAATGAAACTTTCTGCTATTCAAGTTCCCCACTTTGATTTGGGACAAAACTATATATATCCCTTGTAACATTCTTTCAGGCAACTTTAAAAAATGCATTCGGTTTATTAAATGAAGAATGACGATGAATTCAGGACTGAGAATAATTAACCATGCTTTGGTTTGGTTATTACGCTGCCCTATACTTTTTACGTTTAATGTATGTTCTCTGCCATTTTGTTAATCATATACACAAAGCATAAATGTATTCGAAATGTTCAGAGCTCAGGTCGAAGCACTGAATAGAATTAGGTTGAATGCACTCATACTGGATTCGCAAAGCTGGTATGACTGGTCAAACAATTATTTCAAATCGATAATTGAATTGGTTCGAATTGAATCAAGTTGGAACTGAGTCTTACGAAAATGAAGAGAAACGTAAAATTAAGGTTCATTTTCAGTGTGACATGCACATGCTACAACCAAAATAATTATTCAACTTGGTAATGCTACTGAAAAGTTGGAAGAATTGCAGAATATTCCCTTTATTCCGGATACAATTCGCGTTCCACAGAAGCCCTGAATAATAAAAATCTGCTCCTTTTGTTTCGTTAGTTATCCCATGGAAAGAACTGTAAACATTCTAAACTTGTACTACCATAGTAGCCAGAGGAGTTTAAGAGAACATTCGACAGGAAGGAAATAATTGAAGCGTATAAATAATTGTGCAAATATCTATCCGATGGGACAGCTGAGCATGCTGTCCCGAGGGAACAAAAAAGGGAGTTGGAATAGGGATTGGTTCTCGAGCGGGTGGAATTGGGAATTTATTCAATTTTTCTTGTGATACCGAGGTGATCAGCTGTAACGTTCATAAATGGAATGAACAGATTATTGCTGGGAGTCTTCCACGTGTTCTAGGTAACATTTTATCGAGCTGAAGCTTTTTACACTAATTATACCCAATTCAAGAATATATATATATTATTTTGAAAGAGAGAATTACATACTGTTTTCCTAAATCAAACAATACATGGCATATGGCACGTGTGAAGAAATGGCGACAAGGAACAGATTATATAAACGAATAAAATCTGTTTCCGCTCCAAATCTAAGTGTTAGCAGAGGGAATGTAAACGGGGTACCAAACAATTCTGAGTATGATACACGGTTATAACCAATATTCATTTCAGTTCAATTCGAAGATTTCCAAAGATGTTTAGCAATTGTAGCAAACAAGGATATAACTCATAATATAATATCCCAAGAGTCCATCTGAAGAATCATTCAAATCTATAACTAAGCTTCTAAAGGTTCAAGAGGTTTCTTAGATTCTGATGTTTTATTTCCTCAGCTAGCTTCTATACGACATGTGTGGCTCCCCTTAGATTATAATCGTGTTTTCAGCATGTGCAGTCGTGGTCAGCAAACATAAATCAAATATACAGAGTGTAACAGCCAAATGGAATAAATTCGATAACGAATAAATGAGGGCGTCTTGGGAAAAACGCTCAGACACGTCGATTTGTAATTTTAAATGCGCATATTTTTCAAGAAAATAAAATTATATAGGGTGTTCCATGTGACCGTGGCCAATACCAACTTTTTTATTCCAAATACAACACCCTGTATATTATTTATTTTTTGGAATCTAGACACAATGCATGCACAATGTCATATACCTATCTTTAACTTTTTCGGAAGTATTAAGTGTTATCAGATTTATTGCAAAAATCAACGTTTTAAATAAAAATTATTTTATTTCACAAATTCGGTACATTACTCTTAAAACCTAATAAGTAATACTGATTATTTCTTAATTATTAAAAAAAAAACAGAAAAAAACATTAATGTCAATGTAGGAAATGTTCAAAATGCTCGCCGCGAACGTCTTGGTAACATGCTAATCTGGTGTAGAATTGTCTATTAACGTTACTCAACATTTCTTCTCAGTAATGGTTTTTACTTACTTTCTGCATATAAAGAGGTAAATAGTAAATAAGTATTGAGTGTAATGTATCGAATTTGTGAAATGAAATAATTTTCATTTAAAATGTTAATTTTTGTAAAAAATCTGAAAACACTTAATATTTCCGAAAAAGTTGAAGATAGCTATAGGACCTTGTACATGAATCATGTCTAGAATTTTCTGAAGAATCCAAAAAACAAATAATATACAGGAAGTTGCGTTCGAAATAAGAAAGTTGGTATTGGCCACGGTCGCATGGAACATCCTATATAATTTTATTTTCTTGAAAAATATGCGCATTTAAAATCACAAATCGACGTGTCCGCCGAGCGTTTTTCCTAACACCCCCTCATTTATTCGTTATCGAATTTATTCCATTTGGCTGTAACACTCTGTAGATGATGATTAGTCGAAAATTTATAGTAAAAGGAGTCTTCATCAATTCATAATTTTATATCCAGTCGACTTATTCACAATTTTTCTTCCTAGATGTGAACAATCTTTCGTTTTGAAGCCTGGAGTTTTTTAAGATAATTTAATTGTCATAGATTCATGTCTAGCTTCCACCAATGGATCAAATGGAGTAAATATAGCATACAAACAGCAAACCAATTCAAAAGGCAAAAAAACCATTTGACATTGTTGAATATCAAACTAAGATGATGAAGAAACAACTCATATACTCAACGTCTCAACATCAGTCAGTTTTGTTTAACTCAAAAGTATGAGCAGAAATCTGCAACCCAGGGCTATAAGGAATTCATTAAATTTTTTTCATCCAGGCTTCTTCTGATTACCGAAGCGAATCTAGTTTCCCTTAGTTCCAAGCTATAATTAAAAGAATATTGTTTCGCTGTCAATCAGCTCGATAAAAGCAAGAAGGTATCGTTGAAAATTCTGAGAATCTTAATGAAGCTTTCAGGTCTGATTAATTTTTTATCCAGATGTATTATTATCTTCTTGAAATTGTTTCTTAAACAATTCACTTATGCTTGTCAACATTTTAAAAAAAATATTAGAAAAATACTGATTATCTCATTTTATTTCAGGACCATCGATGAATATAATAGTGACTTTATCAGGTAAGAAAATTGCAAAAATTCCTAACATCAGTTGAAACATTTGTTCCATTTTCCGTTCGAAAGATACGGTGTCGAAAGATTGTTTCTTCCTGCATGAAAAATATCCTGGAATGCGAGAAAGAACTATTTTGGATGCCAGTAATGGAGTTTTCAAACATATTTTTTTCCGGGAGTAACAAGAGCAAAAAAGTCTTCAAGACGTTTGAAGTTGTATAATATTTCCAAACAATTGATTTCTCAACACCCTGTAACTGAAAATAGAACATTTCTAGAGCAAAAATATTTATCTACATATTCTGAATGAGTTTGAAAGTCCAAGTCTGTTCAATAGAAAAAGAATTCACTGAAGTGTGCTGCCTGCTTCCAATTCCTGAAAAATTAAATATCAAATAATCCTAGAATCCTTTGTTGCTTTCTCATCTGAACTCGTTTGATATTTGCAGTTATTCCTGGTGAACCTTCCATTCTACGAGCTTCGAAATTCCATTTTCCTCGGAAAGACACTCTCGATCGACAATCCCTACAGACGGACAAATTTATTTCTCGCTCTTATTTATTCAACCAGAAAGAAACCGCCGCCTTTCACAGTCGGGAAAGAAACGAAAACAAAACAGTTTCATCTATTTGCTGGGGACTTATAACATCCCTAACAAGCAAAAACTCCTCATGATTCATTCGTGAAAGATGGGAACCCACCATTTGGAAAAACCATCCCTCTCGTTTGTCTGGATATATTATTCATCTTTGCTGAAAGAGATCCATTCACAATATGTGGATTATGGCCTAATGGAAATATCTTCAACCAGGTGTATTTTGAAATGAGAACAAAAGGCATAGGTAAATGAAATTATATTATGTTCCTGTGAAGATATCATACTAGAATTTCATAGGTTCTAGGGAGAACTTTAGGAATAACGAAAAATCTAGGTATTAGACCCGAGGACACGAGGAGAGAATGTAGGTGGAGGATGAGTTTTTGACTTGTACATTTATTTTAACTGTAGATTCTTCTGATCAAACGAAACACTTTTTTTATATACCATTTTTGAAAATTCTGTTTCGTTTGGAAGATACAGGGTGTCGAAAATCCAAGAAAAAAACATTTTCCTGTTCATTTCTTCGGAACCGTTTTTTCAAATGAACTGAATTTTGATTGATTGGATAATCTATTTATGGTGCATATTCCTCAATCAAAACTTATTTGAAATTTTCCCCTGGTATAAGAGTTACAGCGAAGCCCCGTCATAAATCCGAGCAAAAATACCAAAAAATCACTTGAAAAGAATAAATCTTCATATTTTCGAGAGAATCGATCATTTTAGAAAATAAAAGTATTCCTATGTTTTTTCAATAAAACGCGTTGTTTTAGAGTTTTATTGTTGTTATTCGTTATTTCCAATTTTACCCGATAAATTATGACAAAAAAAATCAAAAATCATGAAAACAATCTGGATGCTTCTCTGGATTTATATTATCAAAGAATGGCTGAACTTTATAAACTCTCTGATTATCTATACAAATTAACAATGTTGTCAGAATGTTTATTAACTTTGTCAAGACTAAAATGTCAATGGAATACAAAATTCGGATATTGATGATGAATGTCCCATACAAACCATGTTGGGTAGAATTTCAGTTAACTAACTGAAGTGTGGTTCACTTATTTAAGTTTAATTTTCGAAATATAATTTTCTGAGTGAGAAAAAGATAGAGCTAGTGGACTGTATATATATATATATGAAATTAATCGAAACCCAACACAAATGAAAGGATAAATGTACTCAAAAATAACAGGAGAAATATAGTAACCTATATCAGCAAAACAGGATCCTGTCGATGATTCCTATTCCAAATAAATATTGATCGAGATCGACAAACGAATATGGAATAAAGCGGACGTGAAAATCCGTTGCAAAAATGTCAAATTGTGCACTCTTATCCTTGTGGTATTATAAAATAACAACGTCACTGGTAACAGTTTTTTGTTCGAAATGATTCGCACAAGTGAAAGTTTTAAAAGAATGTAATTCGATTGAATCGAAATCACTACGAACAGCGAATCACAGGAAAAACTGAAGTTTCCCGGAATTCACGAAAGGAAGCAGAATTAACAATTATAGGAAGCAGAATTATTCACGATCAAGTCAATCAGTGAACTGAATTAAATTATATGGAAACGAACAAATATGCGACATATGCTTCTCTCTACAGCTGACGAATTCTTCTTATACATAAAGGATAATCCATATGGGAATTCCCCAGTATGAAGAAATTAATTTAATAATTCGAATTTTTAAAATTTAGAATAATTTATTCGAACCGTTCACTTGGCGTGAACAAATCATATATTGAATTTAAATTGATGCAAAATGAATACTTAACTCTACATGATCTATGGCGATGTTTCTATCTAAACAATATTCTCTTGGAATTTCATAAACTCGACACTACACGGTTATTATCACATTAATTCACTTTCACTGAACGTCTTCACATCACCGTCTCCATTCTTCTCTGTAAATAAACGAATCGCCTTTGACTACAGTCTGAAAAATCGACAAATCTTAGTCCATCACGCCGCTATACGCATGCTTCGTTCGACAACCACAGACCAACTGTTTGGTCTGTGGAACAACGGTTTGTCTTGCTCACCGTTATAGGCGAAATTAAGATCGTAGCGCTCTATAGGCGAGAATCAGAACTACTCCTTCGGCATTTCCAAAGAGGCACGACTAAACGCCATCAGCCAAAAGTAAACAAATCTAGTGCCTTTGCGTTAGTTCATCCGTTAATGATAGGGGACGTAATGCTTCCTTGTTCGAAGAGAAAATCAACACAATCTGGCATCGTCTTCTCAAAAGCTCTATGATGGCTCTGTCATAGAAGATGGGTTAGGTTAGGTTTCGACCTCGAATCCTATGACCTAGTTTAATGGAGTTATGTTCGATTAGTGTAAAAACAATTCTTTATGAGATATTGTTGTGAGATAGGAGAAAATATGAACAAGTTATAATTGCTCACAAAGTAATCTCAATGAAAATCGAAGGAGGAATCATTTTGGTGGGATAAATGTGGCTTTTCAATTGCCAATATAATCGGACTATACTAAGTGTTTTTTAAGGTAATATCGTGTTTGTACGATTTTTATTCCAATAAGGTTAGTGATGGAGTATTTCCTAAATGTATCAACTCAATTTCAATCGAGAAATATGCTTTGCATCGTTTCAGGTACGTATTCAGCCCAATTTTTTTTTCAAATGGCTATATATTTCAACAGAGCCGAATTCGGAAAAATGGAAAATGAAAAAAAAGGTTTTTTTTGACCTCAAGAATCTCCAGTTAAAATATATGTACAAGTCAAATACTCACCCTGTATAGGGAAAGATTACTGTTAATCGACATACGTATTTCGTCATTTGAAATTTTCTAATTCTGTAACTCAAATTTCTATTCATTATTTGTTCAAACCCGCCCAGGTGAGCAAACTGTTGAACGTGAAATATTCAGGACGGAATCCGCTAACATTAAATCGAGTTTCTTTCGAATATATACGTCCGGAAATGCTTTATCAAATGGAACGGGTTGTGAATCTTTCCGAACGTGCTACCCCACAAGCGAGAAATGGAATTTGATACATTTTTCATCCCGATCCCTTGTCGAGAAACAACAAACACTTTAATCAAGTCCAGATTGAATCTCTCCGCACAAGGTTCTGTTGCTTATCCGCCCTGGTGATGTACGAGTACGCCATAATATGAACCGACGTTTTTTCACAACTGATATTCGAAATTCGGATAAGGACTGGCAGGACGTCTGTGAAATAAATTGAAAGTAAACCGCGAATGGAGAGGGAAGGTGGAAAATCATTTCGAGAAAGTGTTTCTGCTCCTCATTCTCATTTTGGGTTTCAACTCCGTCTATATTTTCTGTCAGTATGCGAATCCTTGTGATTTCAGAACAGAGAATATGCTGTAGATTCAGAACGAAATCAATTTCGGAATACGCTCGAATCCTGATGTGAATCTCGATTTGTTGGAAACATATTTTTCATAAAAAGAGGATATCGTATTTCAAAATGAAAAACATGTAGGGCATCCCGGAGAAATACTAACAAACTGTATGTTATTTTTGCTTTAAACAAAATCCAGACGGATATTATCGAAAAAATGTTTCGCATTAATGTAATATATTAAAGGCGGACTCCCACTACTCGTATATTTGGCAAGTACACAATTATTTGCGTACTTGGCAAGTAGACGAAGTTTCGAATTTGAATGACAAGATTTACAAGTATTGGCCGAGTGAACCACTCCCACTACATGCCAAATATAGGCAAGTGGCAAATATTTGCCAAATACACGAGTAGTGGGAGTCCGGCTTTAGAATTAACAATATTTTATACACGGCGCCTTCACCATTTTGTATCGTCGTACAAAGCTGTTTTTTTCTGCTCCCTATGAATGGATGCTGTTATATACTGGATTGTTCTGTGACCTTGAAGGCCAATGAATCCTTGGATGTTATTTTGATTTTACGGAATATACGTGGCAGATTTTGACTCGATTCAATTGTATGTTTGATTTGAGGCAATTATTTTGAAAATTACGTAGGTGTGGGGTAATGATTAGATAAAATGGCACCTGAGGACTTATTGATGGTTCAGAATATGTTTTATGTTCAGTAAAAGTCCCTGGGTTTTCGAGATCTTCGTCATTTTCGAAAATTCAAAAATGTTATACCCTTTGTCATTTTTTTTTGGCAGCAAAACTCCAAATGAATGAATTTTCTAAATATTTTTCTGGATAGTATTCCTGGATAAATGCGCTATCGAATGAGAACTATTCAACAACAGTTCTCTCGGTATAATAGTGAAAGTTTTTCAGTAAATCTATCTAGCGTTTGTTCGAATTGACCAGATCCTTCACCATTTTGTAATTCGCTATGTAGAAAAATAGTCCCAAAAACAGCATGTTCTATAACTTACACCATAATTATTTGTGCATTTTATATTTTCACAATTTTTCAATTCTGTTTTTTTGGATAGTATTTCCGGAAAGATGCGCTGTCAAATTTAAAGTATGATTTTTGTGGCGCATGCATAGTTGTGTGAAAAAAATATGGTCACCTGAGTGTCAATTTAAAAAAAACACATGCCTGTTTCCTCGGATTTAAGTTGCTTTGAATATATTCCAGGAAATTGAATTTGATATTTTTTTACATCCCTTCAAAACCTATGAAATTTATGTGTTATTACCTAAGTTGTCTCTGAAATAAACTGCTCCACATGAGTTAGGGATATTGACTTAAATTGCAAAAAAATATGGTTAAAATAAGATTTTTGTGATGAAAGATCATATTAATATGTCAAGTTGCAACTTAATTTTAGCCTGTAGGCCTGCAGCGTACACAGGGTGGTTAAGAAAAATCGAGAAAAATAACGAAATTTTATTCCCAGAGAATTCAAGCATTTAAAGACTATCAATACAATGTTTGGCCTCCATGGGCATCAATAACAGCTTGACATCTTCTTTGCATACTACACACGAGGTTGTTGAACATTTCTTAAGGAATTTGGTTCCATAAACGGGGCAGAAGCTCTCTCAGATCGTTTAAGGATTCTGGGGAGGTTGATGATTATCTAATCTTCTTTGGAGCATATCCGATGTATGTTCTATGCAATTCAAATCTGGTGAGTGCGGAGGTATTGGTAAATGTGGAATACCAAGCTCCTCGCGCGCATTCTCAACTATGGCACGGTGCGGTCTAGCGTTATCATCTACGCCATTGATCGTTCCAATTGATATGTTGCCTTGCCCATTCCAGTCTTTGACGCTTATGGTCACGTGTTGATGAAACTGCTCTTAATGGACGTCTAGAACCTAGATTCACCTCTCTCAAACGTCGTCTGATGATTTCGATAGAAACTTGGACCCCATCCGCATTTTGAAGAGTATTCCATAGCATTCTACACGTGGATGTAGGGATTCTTCGCGCCGAAACGGTGATGAAACGATCCTGAGCAGGTGTTGTTTTTCGTGGGCCACCAAGCCTTGGTCTTCCCAACACGGAACCTGTCTCCCTGAACCTATTCCAAAGTCGAGATATCACACTTTGGCTGACTTGGAGCCTTTCCGCTACAACAACCTGAGTTAAGCCACCCTGTAGCATTCCGATATCCCTATCAGCCTCAGCAATTGTTAATTCACGTCTTGGCATTTTCAGAAAACTTGTTTCAAATCGAAGCCGTTGATAAACTGACTTCATTTCACAATAAGAACATTCATTCATGAAGCATATGCAAAGAACCAAAGTTCAGAAAAAAGGCGACCAGATTGACGAAATGTACTGATTTTTATTAGATCGATTCGAGTTGTTATTGGGTTTTAAATGATTTTACAGCGATTTTCTCGAAGATTACATACATACTTTTAAAAACGATTGAATACGATATCCTCAACTCTTGTGGAGCAGTATATATGTGATTACCTCTAAACAGACATACATCCTCTACATTGGCACACTCTGTATATTCTACAGTCACAGGAGAAGTGAGTTTTTGCATCAATTCATCACAGTTGCCTTTCGACTCTGAACTAAAATAACAAAAATCGACACGTTTCCATGAGTCCCCCGAAATGGTCCAACTGCGTGTTGAATATTCTCGTTATATAGACAAGCCTTTATATAAGCAAATAACATAAATTCCAGCTTAACTGCCATTTATCTTTCCTTCTTTGTGCCACGTATTTCAAAAAGATGATAATTACAGTCATATGTTTCAGTTGAAAAAAGAGAAAAATGGGACTATGGAAACTGAATAACGGAAAAATGGCAATCTGAGTACTTTTGCAAACTTGGGTCAGATAAAAGAGAATTCGTATCAAAGCATTCTGAGAAAAGTTCCCTTTCTCAGTTTTCCTTTGTGAATGATGTAATAACAAGTAGGCTGAATGTGTGCGGTGCTATAAACGAATCCAATTTTTAGACTACAATAGAAATGATTAGATCCTTATTTCTTATTCTTCTTGTTCAAGGTTGTTTCCGTTTTACTTCTTCATTCTCAGATGAATTATAATGCAACTTTGATGATTTTATGAAGATGGATTGCTAGAATATTTATACATTTGAGACATCAATATTGAAAGCATTGTATTTATGGTAACAAGTTATAAAATATCCAATTTTATCAAGAATTGGAATAAGAACTCGACATTTTGGAAGTATATGTTTCGTATTTATCCAGAGGAATTATTTAAATTATATTATCTCTTTCTTCTTATGGTTATTTCATCTAATAGTAACAGCAATGAATTTCTCTCCGTTGTGTTTAGAGTTTGAAGACAAAGTGCTTCCATCTGACATTGTATGTATGTATAGGTATAACCCATTTCTTTCTTCAATAGATTCTATAGTATAGAAGAATTCGACTTGAATACGCAGATTTTTAAATTGCTTGGCGCTTTATTTACCATCTTTAACCTAATCCAACTGCTCTACGCCTGAAGGAAGGTGTTCTCCTATATCACAGTCTAGAAATTAGACGTGTGACAAGAGGAGAATCAAAAAGATAGCTTTGAAATGCGAAGTATGACAATACATCTTAATGTATTCGTTAAAAGGGCTCTGTTCCAACACGCAAATCGTTGTAAAGAAGGCACCCAGCACCCCTAACAGAGAACCTACAAAGGTCATGTAACATCACTACCAACTATTAATCGCACCGGAGCGGATAACAGAGGGAACACACGCAATTCGGCTGTAAAAATCCAAAGACCGCAGCTCTCAATTGTGTTTCGTTGGCTCAATTATGTGTATTTTGAGGTTAGTGCAGAAATTATGGCGCAGACTTGCCTGCTATCGGGATTCGGAAATGGATGCCTCCATTTAGAAGTGGCTCGCTATCGCTCATTCGCTGCTAGTTTCATAAAACCTTAAACTTTCATAAATTCGATATGGGTAGTATTTCGTATGGAATCTTCTTATTCTGCGGCGCCCTTGTTCGGCCAAACATAGGCCCATTGTTCATACCGCTTTTATGTGATACTGGAGAGACTCAGACCCGAAGGCACGCAGACAAAAATGCCGCGAGCCGACAGGGATGAGTCCCTCTCACCATATAGATGGAAGGTGTGTTAACCTCAATACTGATAGATTACCGCACGTGACCATGCTCCGCATTTTAAATGTAGGGGAAATACGTACAAAATGACATATATGGACAAAATGACATAGGCATCATAACTTGAGTTCGGAGGTATGAAATGCGGAACTGCCTACCACATTACACGACCCGAGTGGCTTCAATTAACCTCTGAAAATTAGCAAGAGCTACTCTGGTTCATTCGGTCGTTATGAGTGATAACAGAAATCAATATGTCACGAGTTTTTTTTCATTACGCCAAATTTTTAGAAGAAATGGCCAGTTTTCACCATTTTTTTCATTCAAATTGCATTCAATTCAAACTTTACTTATTTGTCATTGTATTCACGGAGCTTTTTGTATGCTGAACATACTTTTTGTATGAATTCGATACATTTCTAGTTTTATAACGCTATATGGACAAAATGACATACACAGTGAACGGACAAAATGACATAGGTATTTCAGCTGAATTAACCGTATCTACCGGACAAAACCAAGACAATCCATATCAGGCTCCATCAGCAAACAAAGAATGTGGACTTGTCAATAACATATTCATAACAAAATCTTCATCTGCGGCTAATAAAGGCAATGCATCTTAACCTACTCTTGCTGATCCTATGAGGAGGTTTCTCCAATCCCTAAAGGACGATTTATAAGTGAACAAGGCAAACGTGAGCCGAGGACTCGACAAACGTACTTAGTTTCAACTTCTACACCGATTGCAATCAAATCAAAAAAGAGCCCATACCTCCTCCAAAAACAAGGAGACAAGTCCCTAGGGCATTATTTAAAGAAGACAATGAAGAAGAAAATGTTCCCAGCAACTTTCGAGATCATGAAGACGACTGTTCAGTGTCCATCTTATTCTTATGAGACCTTTTTTCCCGATTTAGATCTTCTCCAGGATTAGCCCTGAAGAAGACTGGTCAGGATGCATGAATTGCTTGCATTGGGCTCACGCATCTTGTGCTGATGTTCCTAGAAGAACCAAGCGTTTCATTTGTGAACTTTGTCAGTAGTTCTGTAACTATAAGTAGAAAAATACAGTTGCCTATTGCCGGTATGTCATTTTGTCCATAGCATGCGAACAAAATGAATTTCGTTTATCCCAATTTATCTAAGAATATTTTATTTCTTGGTACTTATTTCATAAAGGTTGATTAGATTTTGTGAAGAAAGGACCAAAGATCAGAGGTGTCGAATATGACATTACTGTGATTCACTACTAACAAGTTATGCCTCTGAAATAAAACCCTATGTCATTTTGTACGTACTTCCCCTATGTTAATGGTGTGGTGTAACTCATTATGAGACGAGTGGCAGCGCGAGAGTGTATCACCATCATTATTATCGATTTAACGCCACCTCCTTTGTTCTTCATAAAGATTTGCCTGGTTATTTTTTTAAGACAGGTTCTATCGATGCTTTTTTCCTTTCGCGTGTCACGGAGCTACAAACCCGTTCCGATATCGAACATGAAAATGCCACGCTCCGTAGCAATATCGCGTTCTATGGTTGCAAATTAGATGTAGGTATACTCCTGAACTGGACAAAATGATGCGGAAACTCAAACTCGGAGTATACGGAACGGAATGGCTTTGAAAAGTTCTATTCCCATCGAAGGAAGTGTAGGTGGGGTAAGGAATATGGGAGGGTGAAATATTAGTTTTTCTCGTCGATATACGGTTGAAATTTCCCAAGAGCGAAGTGATATAGTTCATCTCTGGAAATCGGAAAAGGAATATTAACTTTTACCGTATCTGATCGTTGTAGTAGAATTTCGATGTTCCCATGAGGGTGTCCCGTACTTATTTATGTATGATTACATTTTCGATCGAGTATGGGTGAAAACTTATAATATTTCTCGATTGTTTCCATGCAGTGGAAAATGCTTTATTTCGAAAAGAAGCACATAATTTTGTTGACAAATGTAGCTGTGTCCAAGTGGGGGGTCCCGGGTCCCTCTCCGGCTCACGACAAGGAAATCAGAACTACACCGCCATATTGGTAGGGCCATTCAAGGTCAGTATTTACCAGACTTTCTGTATCGTAAATTTGCCGCTTGTCAATTATTACAACATTTTCTCAAACTCGCTCTAGGTTGAGACCAGAACACTAACATAAGGACTGTACGAGAATAAATTCGCTATCACAAAAACGCCCATATCTCTTGAACCAATTGAGAAAAAAATAATCATTTGATCATAGTTAGCTTTGTTATGAACGTCAGAAACATGTGGAACATTTACTTCATAGATATTCCAATTCACTGTCGCAAAATATCAAGCGAAGTGAAAAGACGAGAATTTATAGTGATTTTTTCGAAATAATCAAAAATGGAGCTGCAAAAGATTCGACAAAGAGGCTCGCGTTCGTCCGGAAACGGTATCAAGAGTTGTTAAGCGCTTCAACGAAGATCTTACAATTAACCGCAAGGAAGGAACCGGAGGAAAAAGAGGTTTCATAGCCCAAAAAAAGTGAAGAAAGCCATCAGCCTTTTTCAGAAGAATCCTAACCTTTCAGGACGGCATGTGGCCCAAATAGTGGGTTGTTCGCAGTCAACCGTTCAGAAAATCAAGTCGAGTTGTGGGCTTAGAACATACAAAGTCCAGAAAGTGCCAGACAGGAACGCTGTGAAGAATCAAGAATCGAAATCAAGAGCAAAGAAATAAAAAAAAGATTTCTTGAAAATTTTCCTGTTGCGTGATGGACGACGAAACCTATGTCTTGGCTGATTGAAATCAACGAAAGCATTAGCGGAATTCAAGCAAAAGTGGAAGACAGCATCCCAGAAAGTGACTGAGAACACTATAAGAAAAATCCATGAATTTTGTGAAATATAGTTTTGGTTTTTTATTGTGAAAACAGTTTTCATTAGAATTAGAAGATGATTCGAAAATGAGTTTGATTTTCGAAATCGGTCCAGTGGTTCAAAAGATATAAGCGTTTTTGTGATAGTGAATTTATTCTCATTCAGTCCTTACTAAAAATTTCTACTATTTCAATGTGCTAATTCTGTCCTTTATCTTATATTCTATCGATTTATCTCTGTATATTTAATAATTGTTCAAATTGTTATATTGCTTATTCTGTAAATTTGTCATAAAATTTTCTGCCTTGATTGAGGAACGAAGCGTTGGTGAATATTGGCATGTGAAGGAATCGAAAGAATAAAAATAATTTACTTGCCTGATAGTATTTCCTCGATGTCATTGCTCTCTCAATTATATGAGCTTCCAGAGAACTCGATAAACGGAAATCTAATTATTGTAAGTTGATTATGTCCCTGCACTCATTTACGGCTTCATAGTACAGCGAAATGCATGCTGAATTGAATTTAAATTCCAGATAAATTCATTGACATATACATTCTAGAATTGCAGCCAAGCCTTTTTTTTTAACACAGTACTTTCTTGTCAACCTTCAATGATTGCTCTAGATTTGAGGGCTTTCCATACAAAAAACGTATCAAAATTTTAATTGTTCATAGTCTGGCGGTTTTAATCATTTTTATATCCGTTCTTGTACGCTTGTTCCTAGGCAAGAGGGCGTTATAATTTTGTCCCAAGATCTGTGAATATCGAGATTCGTTATGATGAGAGAATTAGACGGGTGGAGATCTAATTCGAAAGTAAACCGCTGGATCGTGGTGCCATCGAAGGAGGACAATGACAGACCGGTTTCTGGCTTGTTATGCCGTCGTCAGTGCCACATAACTCAACCAACGATAGCAACCAAATGAAACTCTTTCGAAATTTTTTTTGAACAATTGGGTAACACCATATTGGCATAGTTTTCGTACCTGAAGAATTCTGAATTGCATCGTTGTTCAGCCAGAAAACAATTAAATTTTTCGTAACTGATACTTTTTTGGAATACCCTTCCAGGATGTCATAAAACTCATGTGGTGAAATCTTCGCTCGTAAAAGATCCATTGGAATTATTCGATGTGGTTCAGCAAATATTTCCTAACACCCTAAAGGCGGGTTCATATAGGAACATAAACGGAAAGCGAAAAGACGAAGACTGGCCCCAGGGGAATAAAGGATTTCTGGATCAGATCTCTGAATGCTCCCTGGAAATGGAAATATTTGGTTTTCCTATTGTTTGCTCGGAATTAGTTATGCGTTATGAATTCAATCCGCCTGACTCAAGATGTTTTAGGGTATGTATCTCACTTATTATTTTGCCCTTTACTATAGTCCGTTCAAATATAAGAAGGAGCTTTGTAAACAAACAGAATCGTCTGCTTTGCGCACAATAAAGCTCCTATTCGTCAAACGGTCATAACCACGCTCTCTTTTAACGCCCTAAATTATTGCCAGGATCGTACTCGGAACGGACTGTAGATGTTACTGGATAGAAATGATTCAATAATTTGAGTCAGCAATTCCCACATTAGAACTTTTTTCCTCAAAAACTCTAGTGCAAAATTTCTGTTATGATTTGCAACTGTCATAATTATTTTATATTCGACGTACCCTATTTTATTATTTTGTTTTGTTTTTATATTATTATCTACTAAATAATTTTTTTTTCGGATACTCGAGATTGCGGCAAGGTAATTCCAGGAAACACCAGAGTTTCAAAGATTTGGGTCGGAATCTTGGAGGATTCCGACAAAGTAATTCCGGGAAACACCAGATTTGGGTCCTTTTCTCTAATGGGTGGAAGCCATCTTGATTTGTACAAATATCGAAGTTTTCAATTGACAAGACTCGTAAAAGATCTCTGTTCAAGATTATAATGGTCATTTACTTGTAATATCCGAAATATATTCAGTTTCGGTCCAAAATTTCAGATTATTTTGTACGAAAGTCTTTGTTGGCTGCTCAAGGTTCCGACAAGGAAACACCAGATTTGGGTCCTTTTCTTTAATGGATTAAATTCATCTTGATTTGCATTAATATCGAAGTTTTCAATTGACAAGACCAGTTGAAATACCTAGAGCTACTGTGAAGATCTAGCTGTTCAAAGTGTTTATAGATTTTGTTGTGAAAAGTGTGTTGTGTTGGAAAATCTTTTGACAAAGTGTATATGGTGTTTATAGAACAATGTCGAATTCAGAAACGGATACTGCATCTGAGGGTGATATGTGGGGACCACCACAAAAAACGTCCAAAAGGTCGCATTTCTCTGCTGAAGAGAAAGAGATAATTTTGAACATTTTCCTCAAAGAATTGGAAGAACACCCTGATTTATCGAAAAGAGACTTAGTTGGAATTGTTTCAAAATCTTCAGGGGTGAGTGATTCAGCTGTATTCAGAATTCTCAGAGAATATGAAGAGAATAAAACATTGACGCCACCTAAGAGGAGAGCCCAGTCGTTAAAAATAATTTTCGGTTGACGATTTCGATATGAATTTTTTTTTTTATTCAATTTGTGTGTCTCGACTGCAGAGGTCATTGACACAGTTACAGTCTAATCAAAAACAATATGTGACAATATTATAAAAGTGTTTCAAATCTGGTTGTACAGTTGAGTTGCGTTAAGATAATTCAACAGGTTTTCAAAGTTTGTGGAGTTGTGTAGAATTTCTTTTAGGTTCAGCTCAATTTTGTGGATTCTTCTTTGGTTTCCGTATTGCGTGCACTCTACTAGGAAGTGGGGAATCGTCTGTGGGGTGTCGCAGTGGGAGCACATTGGGGGGTCTTAGTTGCTCATAAGGTAGCCATGGCTGAGTCTACAGTGTCCAATACGAAGTCGTCTAAGTACAGCTTGTTCCTTCGTTGTCATTGCTGGTAATTGGATGGGGTTCCATACGGAGTCTTGTATACTACGTAGTTTTCCTCTGGAGCTGCTCCATTGTGCCTGCCATTGTGCGTTGACTGATCTTCTGAAGTGTGAGCTGAGGTCTTATGGGAGTTGAATGTGCTCTGTGCAAAGGTTGGAGTTTGAAGCTTCTTTACAGGCTCGGTCGGCGGTTTCGTTGCCCTCAATTCCCACATGAGATGGAACCCAGATTAAGACAATTGTTGGTCCAAGTTGTGTAAGTTTGTGAGATTGGATTTGAATCTTGTCAACAATAGGATGTTGGGAGTAGGGGTCCGATATTGAATATATAGAGGCCAGAGAGTCAGTGCATATTGCGACCTTTTTAGAGGTGAGGTGAGGAAATTTCAAAGCTTGTAGGATACTAAAAAGTTCGCCTGTTTGAACACATGATATTGCCGAGATCCGCGATTGTTTTAGGATATTGTTTCGGTCAGTAACTGCGCATCCTACCGAGGTTTCAGATTTGGAGGCATCTGTGTATAGAACTTTATCGAACGAGTATTTCTCTAGTATCTCTTGGAAGGACTTTCGAAAAAGTTCGTTTGGAACATCATGTTTTTTGTGCTGGCTGAGTGATATGTTCACGGTTTTTTCGGAATGAAATCCCAACGATTTCTAAAGTTCTAGAAACCGTGAATATTGATGACAGTTTGCCAATTTCCAAAAGAACAACGTTTTATAAATTATTGAAAAAAATGGAATTCAAGTTCATTTAAAACTGAACGATTGTGTGAAATCGCCTTGATTCGACTGTGGACGGAAAGAAACTTTACGAAGGCCCTCCTACCGATGCGCCAAACTCGTTGATATTGCTCCTTCTTACATTTGAACAGAGTAGAGTAAACCATACTACTGAATTTAAGCTACAAATTCCACCAATGCATCATCCGATTTTTCAAAAATTCGAATAGATTCAGAGCCCCAATACCTTGTTCAACCAAGGTTCACACCTATTCACTGGACACCCTGTTCATCAAATACGAATAGGAAACGCATAAAAAGGTCATTAAATATTTTGTAAAGATAATTACTGAACGCTGAAATGAAAGGACTTCCTCTCTTTTGTTAGTTTATTTGATGTACCTCCTCGTGAAGTAACGAACTTCCCACACCAGTAATCGAAGAGCTCAAGAAGCACACAAAATGGGATAAACGTCTTCCTCATTATTTCCATATTTCCCGATCAAATTGCACGAAGCTCTAGAAGTGAATTCCGTAAATATTTCCAGCTCGATACGAAACTGAAATGCCCCTTATTCTTGAAAGGGCTCTTTCACAGAACAGGCCAAGTTCTTCGTTAGCGAACAGGTGAGTAATCCTTATAATAGAAACGGAAAACGATTCGGAAAAGGATTACCTAATTAGCCCATAATGATTTTCTATTGATGGAAGATTAGCATGCTTGAGAGTAGCAAAATGGGCTTTAATCAACTTGAATACAATGGTTTCCTTATTCCCCGAGCTTCGTTGGGTGAAATGTAGGGAGGAGGAAGTAATTGAAAATGCTTAGTTTGAATTCTACGTTCAAGAAACCGAAAATTTCAATATCAAATTATAACGCCAACTTTCGAAACTACATAAAAAACTGTACTTTATGATTTGAGGCTTTCTTTTTCAAGTTATAATATGATTTGAATTCTTGTCTTTCATCATTTGATTGGTCTACGAAAGTGAAGGTACCCCTAACGTATTTTTCAGGAATCAAGTTTGAACGTAATTTCAACAATCGACGCCTCATTTGTGGTAAGTGGTAAGCGTGATGCCGCATTTGAACAACATATTTATAATTTCCCCGACGATCCACTGGGGGATCTTAACGACCTCCTCAACTAAAAGAAATTCCGCCAACGGTATCATTTTCATCTTATTGGCTTTAAAGGCCACAAGTCCTGTATATGGCGATGAAGTTAATAGCCAGAAAAGCTCCCCAGAATATGTTCATTCTTCACTACAAGAATCGCCTAGGAAAAGAAAGAGTCTGCACAGGAATTAGTTCCTGTACTTGTCCATACATCATAATTTTTCGAATTTTCAGCCGAGGTTAATCTCATACCATAACATTCTACTCATTGACGACAATTCTGTGATCAAATTCAATTATGTCTGTCCGGTAGTGAACACGACAACTCTCGAATCGGAGGCTTCGTAAATATGGCCGTTCAAAATTTGGTTCTGATAATTTCGAAACTATGGATTCGATAGCGATAAGATTTTGCATTTAGTGGAAGAACAGAGTATTCAAGATACAAGCAAAAATGTTCCAAATTACGTAACCAGAACCATAGGAAAGTTTAGCGAATTATTGAAAATTGATAATGAAGATGCTCCAGGATTCTTTTCAGTGATCAATTTTTGTGAATTCCTTAAAAAATAGGATAAAGTCAACGATTCAAGAGAGAGATTGAAAGTTACCTGTGTAATGCATGAGACCCAATGTCCAGAGTTTGCCAAGCACTCACTATAGGCACTCCATAACAAACTGGTATACAACAAGCTTCTTTATATCCAACATCCAATACTAAAGCTGTATCGACAGCAAGAGTACAAACACTAACTGAATGTGAAGAAAGGAATAGTAAAGATGCAACAGCATAATGTCTGAATAACACCTTTGCAACATTTTCTCTGAAAACAATAGGGCAGAATAGTGATTCGACTACCACAATTGGCCTATCCTTAGGGCTTATAACAGCATATTTGAAGTATACATCCTGAAAAAAATTATTTATGCTCGAACATAGATTGAGTAGGAATTTTGCTGAATATTGCTTCCTGTGACATCCAAGAGTTAAACCGATGAGAATCTCCGGAGAACAATTCAGTTCATGAAGATTCGAATATGGTGAGTTGACCAAAAGGAACGTAGCAATATCAACCGTTATCAAGTTATAAATTCCTCCGCGATAGAATCCATTCAGATATCGCTTGGACTTCTGGATGCCTACGGAATATCTAGGAGATCCCACCAAACACAAGCTCCTGCCTCCGACCCTAAGGTTCCGATAGATATCTTATGTTGATTGAGTGATAAGCCCCGAGTTTTCCGTGTCAAGGGCCAGGAAGATCCAGGGCGGCTGTATAAAACCACCATCTCGAATAAACACCGGAATGAAAGAAAAAATCAACCGTTTTCGAGAATTGATTGTCCAGTGACCACAACGGTCTCCGGTGGCTTACCACAAGCCCTTTGTTGCAAGGGATGCTGGAAAAGATAGGGAAGGGGTGGCAGGGTGCGGTAATCCCGCCAACGTGATAATCTCAGCTTGCTTTAATGCCACACGGAGTCCGATTCAATGAACCTATAAACCTACACAACAAAAAGCTCTCCTAACTTACGGACTGCAAGCTTTTAATCCTTTATTTTTTCAGTTTAAATTGGCTTTGGAGGGTTGGAACTAGTCAGGTGAAAAAGGCTTTTTTCGATCTCCAATAATTGGGAATTGGCTGGTCTTTTACAAAGTTACCACGATTCATTTTCGGGTATTTTTCCAGGATTTCGTTAGTCATCCCCAATAATGAGGGCTTAAACTAGAAAACGGATAAAGCAGTTCCATACATGTTTTGGATCTGGATAACGAACTGAGCTAATTGGAACGGAGTTTTGATATCCAGGAATTGGGACAATTTTTAATTCGAAATAATCCTTAGATTATTCCAATCAGATGCAAAATGACAATTTCATGAAAATCGTTAGAGAACAAAAATATTTTTTCAATATCTACGTATCTAATTCCTCATGTGATTCAACGAAATAGATAAAATGAGTGAGATCCAGAAGAGAAATATGTTGGGGAACAATGAATAACCATAAATAGATGATGGAGAGACTAAGATGAAAACAAAAAGACGAAGACAAATAAATAGAAAAAAAAATATGGAGAGAAGTAAAATCGATTAAGGTAAAATAATTGGAAATAAAGGATTAGGAAAGAATATATGGGCAGAAATAGAGAGGGAGAAAAAATGGGAGGGAAGAAGAATCGATGGATGTAAAATAAATTGCTCCACATGAGTAAGGGATATTGATTTAAATTGCAAAAAAATATAGTTAAAACAAGATTTTTGTGATGAAAATTCATATTAACATGATTTCAAGTTGCAAATTAATTTTAGCCTGTAGGTCTGCAGCGTATACAGTGGTTAAGAAAAATCGAGTAATATAACGAAATTTTATTCCCAGAGAATTCAAGCATTTTAAGACTATCAATACAATGTATGCCCTCCATAGGCATCAATAACAGCTTGACATCTTCTTTGCATACTACACACGAGGTTGTTGAACATTTCTTGAGGAATTTGGTTCCATAAACGGGGCAGAAGCTCTCTCAGATCATTTAAGGATTCTGGGGCAGGTTGATGATTATCTAATCTTCTTTGGAGCATATCTCATGCATTTTCTATGCAATTCAAATCTGGTGAGTGCGGAGGTATTGGTAAATGCGGAATTCCAAGCTCCTCGCGCGCATTGTCAACTATGGCTGCACGGTGCGGTCTAGCGTTATCGTCTAGAAATTGAAAAGTTTCACCAATAGCAGCGTGAAAATTTGGCACGACATTGTCAATGACATGCTTCCCATAGTGTGAGGCGGTCATATTCCCAGGACAAATGTGTAGATCTGTGCGCCCGTTGAAACATATCCCGGCCCATACCATAACACTACCCCCTCGGAATGGGTGGACTTGGACAAAGCGACGATTACGGGGTATGCGTGGGATTGTCCATACCCTTATTCTTCGAGAATCTGAAAATCGTCCTTCTGGATTCATCAGTGAAAAGGACACTACGCCATTGATCGTTCCAATTGATATGTTCCCTTGCCCATTCCAGTCTTTGACGCTTATGGTCACGTGTTATTGGAACTCCTCTTAATGGACGTCTAGAACCTATATTCACCTCTCTCAAACGTCGTCTGATGGTTTCGATGGAAACTTGGACCCCATCTGAATTTTGAAGAGTATTCCGTAGCATTCCTACACGTGGATGGAGGGTTTAACCGCCGAAACGGTGATGAAACGATCCTGAGCAGGTGTTTTTTCTCGTCGCCCACCACGCCTTGGTCTTTCCAACACGGAACCTGTCTCCCTGAACCTATTCCGAAGTCGAGATATCACAGTTTGGCTGACTTGGAGCCTTTCCGCTACAACAACCTGAGTTAGGCCACCCTGTAGCATTCCGATAGCCCTATTAGCCTCAGCGTCTATTGATTTACGTCTTGGCATTTTCAGAAAACTCGTTTCAACTCGAAGCCGTTGATAAACTGACTTCATTTCAAAATAAGAACATTCATGAAGCATATGCAAAGAACCAAACTTCAGGAAAAAGGCGATCAGATTGACGAAATGTCTCATACTGATTTTTATTGGATCGATTCAAGTTGTTGAGTTTTAAATGATTTTACAGCGATTTTCTCGAATATTACATACTTTTACAAACGATCGAATACGATATCCCTAACTCTTGTGGAGCAGTTTATTTGTGAAGAAATTGAAAGAGAGGAAGAAATAGAACAAAAGAAATAGATGGGGAAAAAAGATGGGGACGAATAGATGAGGAAAAATATATGAGTGGAGATAGATAGGGATTTCTAGATAAAGAATTACGAATGATGAAAAGAAAAGAAAGATGCGAAAAAGGAGTAACAGAGAAAGAAACTCCACTCGGGAGTGACATACGTGTTTGTGATTCTAAATCAATTTTAATCATCGCATAGAAGCTGGAATGATTATCGTCTGTGTGGGTCATCGTCATTTCAATCCTAACTCCTGAAGCCAACAAAAAATGGATACCTCCTCATGAACACTTCTCCTCAGAAATATTACGGTAATAATTCAAAAGCACCCCATATATCCGTTTTAATTTACTCCATTTTCTCACTCAATATCAAACTCGAAAAAAAAAATAATTATGGTCCTTCCAAAAGGCCAGCCGGCCGTTCATCAAGGCAAGTGGAGGCAATAACCAATATTTATGGGGGTCTCTTTAGCAGGGTATTCGTGTAGCCACTAAGAGTATATATCTTCATAATATTTATCAGTGACATATATCGTATAGTGTGGACAAAAAAAGTTCGCACTTGCTTGAAAGTCTTTCCAGCTCTAGCTCGGCTTTGTATCTGTGTTGCCAACACATAAAAATGGTGTTCATTTCCTGGGTAAAACTGAACTATAGGCTGGAAGGAATTATGCGTTCTCAGCAGGATCTGAAGTGGCGAAGATATTACTCACCATATCTCAGATAAGCGGATAATCTTTAGATATATCGGTAGACGTTGTTGGCAAGCCAAGCACTTCCTTAGAATATTCCACAACGTTTTAAAATCGATATTCTTAACATTCACCGAATTCTTCCGGAATCGCTAGACCAGCTTTCCTCAGATTAACCCTTTTTCTGTTGGAAAGGTATGGCGGATGGAATTCCTATTATTTTCAGGGTCCTGTGAGAACTGTCGTGGGCAATTCGAGAGGAAAATCGGGGAAAGCTCGGTGAAAATAGTCTTCTTTGTCTGTTTCCAGCCTAGCAGAACTGGGATAATTCAATGAGGATATGATGAAGATAATTTGCAAAGTCAATACTATATGATAAGAATTATATTGATGAAGGCTTTCACGGATGGATTCAACTCCAATAGGAATTTTACTTAATGTTTGCCTACATCTCCGGTATTACGAGGATATACAGGGTGTTCCTAAATTGAACGTACAAACGGAAATGGGGGATTCCTTATGTAAATTTAAGAAAAAAATGTCCCATAAACATGGGGTCGCAAACGTTTCGTTTTCGAGATACAGAGTGTTGAAATTGAATTGAAAATTTGAATTTTTTTCTCATAATATCTACACTTTGCAAGATATCCAACTGAAATTTGGCACAGATATTAAATTTGAGAGTTCTCTCCACGTGACATGGCAATTTTGATAGCAGATCTACAGGGTGATATTTTTTCTGGAACACTGTCACCTGTTTTCCTCCAGAACTTTTTTTTGGTGAGCAACGGTTCATTTGGAACAATGTAAAAATAAGCTTTGTTGTTATAATAAACTTTTCGGTCCCTTGTAGTTTTGTCGTATCTGCTACCGATTTCGAGAATAAAATGTTGAACGATTCTCCCGAAGTGATTTGGATTTTTCCGAGAGATTCGTTCAAAATTTTTTCCCAAAATCGGTAGCAGATACGACAAGACTACAAGGAACCGAAAAGTTTAGTGTAACAACAAAGCTTCTTTTTACATTTTTCAAATTAACAGTTGCTCACCAAAAAAAACTTTAAAAAAAAATTCAATCTTCAACACTCTGTATCTCGAAAACGCAACGTTTGCGACCCCATGTTTATGGGACTATTTTTTTCTTAAACTTACCTAAGGGATCTCCCCTTTTCGTTTGTACGTTCAATTTCGGAACACCCTGTATAGAAAAATTCTTAGCCTACTATGGAACCAAATAAAATTTCAATGTCAAAATATTTTATTACTCAACATATTCTCCTCTTAATTGAATACATTTATTACAGCGAACCTGCAACGACTCTAGATCTTTCAAAAAAAATGTTTCTTCTTGCTCTGCAAACCAGTCCTCCACAGCTTTTATTACCTCCTCGTTGGAAGAAAATTTACGACCTTTTAAACTTTTTTTCAGTTGAGGAAAGAGATGATAGTCGGACGGAGCCAAATCTGGCGATTAAAAGGGATGTTCTGGTACTTCTAACCCTAAATCACGAATATTTTACATGGCAACATGGGATTTGTGTACTGGGGCGTTGTCCTGTAGAAACAAAACACCTTTGGATAGCTTTCCGCGTCTTTTCTCTTCAATTTTTTTTCCGTAAAATGTTCAGTAATGTCGAATAGTAATCTCTTGTTCTACCCTTATCCAAAAAATCAATCATGATTACTCCATGGCAATCCCAAAAAACTGAAGCAAGAACTTTTCCTGTAGATTTTTGGACACGAAACTTCTTAGGTCTTGGAGAACCAGAGTGTCGCCATTCCATCGATTGTTGCTTTGTTTCTGGATCGTAGAAATGTACCCAAGTCTCATCCATAGTAACAATTCGGTTCAAGAAGTCTACATCGTTTTGAAATCGAGCACTGATCGAACGCGATACTTCTACCCTTGCACGCTTTCGATCAACATTCAAACATTTGGGGATCCATCTTGCAGAAATTTTTATCATGTCCAAATTGACGTGAACTACATATATAACGAACGCGTTCGTATGAAATCTTCAGTCCTTCAGATATCCGTTTTAGCCCAATTCGACGGTCTGATAAAATCATGTCATAAACTGCATCGATTTTTTCGAGGACTGACACAGAAACTGGCCTTTCCGATCGGTCATCATCTTCAATGGAAAATTTAACTCTTTTGAAGCTTGCAGTCCAATTTTTCACGGTCGCATACGAAGGACATTGATCACCAAGGGTACAAAGCATATGTTCGTAAATCTGCTTACCTCTTAACCCTTTTAAATACAGGTACTTGATGATGGCTCGATACTCCAATTTTTCGATTTTTACAATTTAGGTGGACATCTTTTGTTAAATTTATTTGGTAACTCTGGTTTAATTTTTTGACGTCGAACTCTACACTGACACTTCTAATAAGTCATTGTTCGTTGATATGGTATCGCAATATTTTGTTTATGCAATGAACTTGTCTAGGCTTACTAGATATCAATACATCCTCGTAGGTATCTCGATCGGAGGTAGTAACACGACGATTGACTGCCCCGAACTGATGATGTTACTGGAGCTATCTGTTTTTAAGCTGCAGGGTTTCTCTGTTGGTAAAGGGCGATGATTTTAGCTCGGAGGACTACCTGACTTCATATGAAGTTGAAAAACTATTTCAATCTGGAATTCGAGCAGCGTTGGAATTAGAACACTTCCAATGCGTTTATTTCCGTTTGTAGAAAACCCAAGATATTCACCATCAAACATCTGCCAGCTAGAACGAATCGTTGAAGGAATAGAGGATCATGCAGATACGTCAAACAGTACGGCTAGGAAGCGGCAGTGGAACGAGATGACTGGATAGATTATTTTCCATAACACTGGATGTTGTTCTAATTAGGGCCCGAAAACGCCAGAGCAATGTGAAATATGATATTATAGTCCATCCAAGAATGATTGACATCAGAGCAGGCCTTGAAAGTCCAGTCGCAGCTTTATTTCTAGTTACAAAAAAGTAACTAAAAATTTTCTGTGCTTTCATCATAGATATAGAAATAACTTAAAAATTGAACGATAATTTTTCAAAGTAAGGAACTTTGAACATGAAAATGTTCCCAATTTTCACATACGATTACCAGCGTGTGAATCTGTATACCAGCAGTATATTATTTTCATCTTGTATTGATACATTTTCGATCTGACGATCAATTATAGGAGCATACAGCCTGGAAATTCTGGTTCGATAACGAAAAATATCGTGGATGATTAAATGGCACGGTCCTTTTCAATGTTCAATATGAATATTCGCTAAACCGAAAAAATCTAGTTGATAATTTGAAGCGTGTTACTGCAAAGTGAATGGATTGGGAAATTTGTAATAGATATCAAGAGAGAAACAAAACTTAACCAATGGATCTATTTAATATATGAAGAATTTTGTCATGACATTGTAACTTTCAATATTTGTGAACAATGAAGGTGTAAAATATGAAATATGAAAAATATAAATATTCCTATTATTCTGTTTCAACAACCACAACATGTTATTTTTTCCTCATCTGGGCAGAACTCGTCATGTTCATAATGAAAGGTTTTGTCAGCAATATATCATAACATTCCTTATATTTTGAATAATCTTCTTTCATTTCATTTTCTACGTGCTCTGTGCAGGCTTTCCATTTATTAGCTGTACACTCTTCAAGAGCCTCATTCCAAAAATATTTATTTCACTTGCTCAATTATTTGCCGAATTTTTTCGAAACATTAATGACAGAACAAAATGTCAGTGTTATTTCCAACACCAACCTGAATTCTGCAACTCAAAATATAACTGAATGGGCATTACCAACATAATTTCGATTTTCCAAAGCCCCCCGAGATGTCAATCATTCTTGGATGGACTATAGCTTCGTTAAGCATACGTTTGTTTCAACCCAAATTCTCGCTACAAACATTTGAGGTTTATCCCTGAAATGCGTATTCATCTAAAAGGTCTGGTGGGGGAAATTTTCATTAGTAATTGTGGGTATACGGTAGGTTTCGAATCGATGTGGCAGCAGGACTGGCAGGTTATGTTCTCAGAATTATACAGAGCGGGCTACAGGAAAATGATGATAAATTTGGCTAAAATTATTTCTAGCTCTATACGACAGCCAAACCCAATAAACACTAAGCTATGGTGGTAACATTTTTCCAATAAATTCAAGTCGAAATTTTAAGTAGAATTAGGTCTTTTTAGAAGAACCAGAAGTGAGAAATTGGGTTATGGCCCGCGGAATAAACAAACGAAATTGTTCTATTTTAGTGGCCATTGTTGAATTTATTACTAAGCATTTTTCTCGTCTTTACGTCGCCTTTCCTACTTTACGACCGGTCCGAGATTAAGCAATCATAAAAGCAGAATTAAGATTTGTGCTGTGATGGAACACACATGGGGAGAAAATAAATCCTAAATGCCATTACAAGGAACGATGGACCATCATCATCTCAGATAATTTCTTGCTTTGGCTCGCATCCTTAGACCATTTCGTCGGAAAACCTCCAGAGATTTCCTGTCATTCTGATGGAGAACAATTCATCATCTACTTATCGTACGTTTTTTTGTCGTATTTTTGTTATTGCATGGGCGTCAATAGTTAAAATTGTGTTCTAACCTAATTTTCCATATAAATCTAAAAATACCTATTGCAAAATTTAATTTGAGAAAAAAATATATTTTGAAATTATCTTTTCTCGTTTTCTTTCATTATCAAATCCCACAGCTTCAAAATCATTATTCTTGAGATAATTCCGAGTAATGAATTGAATTTGAGCACTTTTTAAACAAAAAGAAAAATTCTGACTCATTGGGATTGGAATTAATTTTGTATTAAATGCTGGTCACACAATGATTTTAGCAAAACTATTACCCAGAAAAATATACTCTATTTACTATTCACACAATGATTTATTCCATTTCTAAATCTAAATGGCATGTTTTTCCAAATTTGGCACTGAGATGACCATATTTTTTTCACACCATATCGGCTTGAAATTCGTATTTCAGTTTATTCGAGAACCAAATAGTCAAAGGCGTATTGTTTCATTTTAGCGCTCTACTAGTCTGCAAACGCTTGCTTCGTTTTGTTATGTTTCAAAGATAGAATAGCAGTTATTATTTGACTTCCATTCAGGACCTATTTCAATTCTCCCAATTTTTGAATATAGAATGTTTTCGATTAACCATCTGAGCATTATAGACTTTCTATCAAATCGTGTGAAGTTAAAAATTACTATAATTAACTTCCTTACATAATGAAGAAGTAGAATGTAGAAAATGAATATTGATTAACATGATGTTTCAAACTCAATATAGGAATTTTCGTCGGTACGAAGAACAAAAAACGATTTTATAGGCGAGAAGATTCAATAACAACAAATTATATACCTAACCTATAACTAAAAATATTGAAAAAATTTTTTGATTTTTGTAAGCGTCAGTTCTATTCTCGCTGCTCGATGATTCGGATGTTTTTGATAACTTTTGGATAATCAATGAAAGTTGGTTTAATTGAAAGTGTAGCAGATTCCTTAATATGTATTTTATATCATCTGAAATATTTGCAGTACGTTTTATGTTGATTTCAGAGAGAAATTTTCGATCAATTGTCAATTTATTCTGGTGAGCGAAGTTTCTTTTTCAATATTAATTTTGGTTTCTCTGTTTTGGTTTTTTAGCCTGAAGAAGAGATACTGTGAAATATCGAAACTTGTAGCGGTAAATAGTAGTTGTTAGTAAGTCTTCTTGCCTATAAAACCGTTAAAATTGATATGTAGCCTTGCCAATTCCAGTCTTTGACGCTTATGATCACGTGTTAATGGAACTTCTCTTAGGTAATGGTCGTCTTGAACCTAGATTCACCTCTCTCAAACGTCGTCTGATGGTTTCGATGGAAACTTGGACGCCATCCGCATTTTGAAGAGTATTCCGCAGCATTCTATACGTAGATGTAGGGTTTCTTCTCGCCGAAACGGTGATGAAACGATCCTGAGCAGGTGTTGTTTTTCGTCGTCCACCAAGCCTTGGTCTTTCCAACACGGAGCCTGTCTCCCTGAACCTATTCCAAAGTCGAGATATCACACTTTGGCCCACCTGGAGCCTTTCCGCTACAACAACCTGAGTTAGGCCACCCTGTAGCATTCTGATAACCCTATTAGCCTCAGCGTTTGTTAATTTACGTCTTGGAATTTTCAGAAAACTCGTTTCAAATCGAAGCCGTTGATAAACTGACTTCATTTAAAAATAAGAACATTCATGAAGAGTATGCAAAGAACCAAACTTCAGAAAAAGGGCGACCAGATTGACGAAATGTCTCATACTGATTTTTATTGGATCGATTCAAGTTGTTATCGAGTTTAAAATGATTTTACAGCGATTTTCTCGAAGATTACATACTTTCAAAAACAATTGAATACGATATCCCTAACTCTAGTGGAGCAGTATATTTCCAGTATTAACAGAAAAAAATGTTTCTTCAACATTAGCCAGGTCTTTGGAATTATTGAATTCACATAATATTTTTTCAAATTCATTATTTTTCCAAAGTAAATGAACATTTCGATAAATACGTTTTTACAACAAATTCTATGTAGAAAGGACAACGTTGCTTAGTTATTTGACAGGAAAATCACTATAACCTAATATTTTCAAAATATGAACGGTGTGTCAGAATGTCATGGCCAACCGGGATACATTTTAAAAGTGAATGGAGTATAGTTGGAATTGATTCACTTTGTCACCCCAGTGCCCCGATTAACAGAAACATGAATTTTACAGCTCGCATTTGCGGCACGTAACATAAACCACATAAAATTTATACGATCCAAAAACACCCCTCCAAAATCCGTTATCTCAGCTCCTTTCTGAACCGAGTAATCCGAGTTTTTTTCCGATACCCCTCAAGGTGTCGCCTGATCACGAATAAATTTCCTATACGGCAAGGCGTCCTAATATTAAATTCGTCATTTCCTCAGATAGGAAAGGGATGCGCTGAGCCTTTAGGTCGGAACTGATCCTTCATTTAATTATGGCGTCCAAGGATACGCGTGACGGAGGGTGAAGAAACGCGAATCTGAAACCGTGCGACATGTATCCCCGGAATTACTGATGCAGAGATCCGGGTAAACACGCTCTGAAATACATTATACATGGCTGCTTGGCCAATCTAGACATATTGAATGTGCACTGAATCCGGATGGACTGGCTTTAGGCTTGTTAGGACGGCGAACCGAACTATTTCAATACTCGTTACATAAATAGGTTGATTCCGAATTAATTTTGATCGCGAACTGCAGGCGAATATGACGGATGGATTTTGTATATTGAAACTATATTTTGAATGCAGTTTGAGTCAACAAAAACACTCCTCTCATCAATTTTCGGTTTTAGTGGAACGAAGCTGGTTGATAACTCATTTCGAGATTGAATAATAAAAAACATAATATTCCGCAAAACATTACATTTCAACTGCAATATACAGGGCCTTTCACGAGGAACCTCACCCATATTTATACGGGAAACTGCTGAACGTATTTTCATGAAATTCAGCACTTATAAGTATTTCACGATGCTGATGAAATCTAAAATATTTTCAAGGCATGAGCACCTCCGGTTTTTCCGGAAATGACATCAACTTCCGTTTTTCAAATTAGAACACCATTTTTTTATTGCAGAAATAGATTCCTTAGAAAATTTCAAGTTATTTTGATGTAACATTTTTCAGTTTTGGTTGGAAAATTCTCTCTGAGCGGGAAAATTCGAAAAAAAAAAATCGAAAATAGAGCTCGAAATCGCGATTCGTGATACAGGGGGTGAAAAAATCGCTTTCAAAGTTAGGGATGACAAAATCGTGAAAAATCAATTTTTTCAAATTAGAACCCCATTTTTTATGGCAGATATTGAATCTACGTTAAAAAATAATGTGAGTGTATGCATCACACCCTTGCCCTAAAGTGGATATTAACTCAGAAAATATCCATTTTAGGGCAAGGGTGTGATGCATACACTCACAATATTTTGTAACGTAGATTCAATATCTGCCATAAAAAAATGGGATTCTAATTTTAAAAAATTGATTTTTCACGATTTTGTCATCCCTAACTTTGAAAGCGATTTTTTCACCCCCTGTATCATGAATCGCAATTTCGATTTTTAAAGTGGATACATCAATCTTACATCTTGAAAAATCTCAAAAATGAAAATTTTCCATCCAAAAACCTCGAAGTTATTCTTGTTTCAGCGGAGCTCTATTTTCGATTTTTTTTTCGAATTTTCCAGCTCAGAGAGAATTTTCCAACCAAAACTGAAAAATGTTACATCAAAATAACTTGAAATTTTCTAAGGAATCTATTTCTGCAATAAAAAAATGGTGTTCTAATTTGAAAAACGGAAGTTGACGTCATTTCCGGAAGTGCTCATGCCTTGAAAATATTTTAGATTTCATCAGCATCGTGAAATACTTATAAGTGCTGAATTTCATGAAAATACGTTCAGTAGTTTCCCGTATAAATATGGGTGAGGTTCCTCGTGAAAGACCCTGTATTCGATAGAAAATATACTGCTCCACATGAGTTAGAGATATCGTATTCAATCGTTTTTAAAAATATGTTATCTTCGGGAAAATCGCTGTGAAATCATTTAAAACTCAATAACAACTTGAATCGATCCAATAAAAATCAGTATGAGACATTTCCTCAATCTGATCGCCTTTTTTCTGAAGTTTGGTTCCTTGCATATGCTTCATGAATGTTCATATTTTGAAATCAAGTCAGTTTATCAACGGCTTCGATTTGAAACGAGTTTTCTGAAAATGCCAAGACGTAAATTAACAAACGCTGAAGCTAATAGGGCTATCGGAATGCTATACAGGGTGGTCTAACTCAGGTTGTTGTAGCGGAAAGGCTCCAAGTCAGCCAAAGTGTGATATTTCGACTTTGAAATAGAATAGGTTAAGGGAGACAGGTTCCGTGTTGGAAAGACCAAGGCGACGAAAAACAACACCTGCTCAGGATCGTTTCATCACCGTTTCGGCAAGAAGGAACCCTACATCTACATCTACATCTTATTGTTTTCATTTAAGTGATAAGATAGAGAAGATTCCACACACAAAAATTGTCATGTTACATTCAACAAGTTGAAAGTTTATCGGGGGGGCCCAAGACTTCCGACGATGTGTGTATGATTTAAATTATCTTATTCCAATTCGAAATCATTACACGCCACTGGTCGTTACTGAATTCGGCAGCTTGCATCGTAGATGCGAAATCAGTCGACAATATTCGACAAAACCGGTATGTCAGTCGGACAGATGCCAAAACAGAATCTAACCTATGTGAACACACTGGTCTTATCCTCTTCCGGATACAAAGCACTAAAGTTCTCTGAAATATGGATAGCGATTCGTCAGGTGTTGTAGATACTACCTACAGCGTCGACATTTGTATAGGTGAGTACATTTCGTCCTGTGCTTTTCTATTTCCCCTCAGAAATACATGAACTCTTGAGAATGGAATGCAACCTTGTTATCAATCTTTGATTTGCCCGTATTCTGCCTCATACAACCAGTTCTTGAAAATGAAGTTTAAAGCCACATTTTAGACATTAGAAATTAAAAGAATATTTCCTTTAAGCACTCGAACATTATCAGTATACACACAACCAAACTTATATGGAATCACCCAGTATTAAGATGAAATATTATTTTGATATCATTTTCGTTAGAAGCAAACAAAAAGTGCATGTGTTTACTCACAAAAAACAGTTAGGTTCATAAGCACTTGATAAGATTTGGCTTTGCAGTGTCGATTTTACCATTTCGTTCGAACGTCGCAGTGAATTTATATTTTGTTTTTTTGCGAAGTTTAAAAAAAAATGCCTTATGTGGGGTTATCGGAAGTCCAGAGAGGAAGAATTATTACTATGGCAGAACAAGGTATGTCACAAAGACAGATTGCAAGAACGGTGGGGGTTACAGAAGGGGTTGTTTCAAAAACCTATGCAAGGTTTCTGGAGTTAGGAACCCTAAAGAATAGGCCGAGAAGAAGTCGTGGAAGAGTAACTACAGAAAGGCAGGATCGCCTTTTAGCCTAAACAGCAAAAAGAAATCCCGCAGTATCTCATTCAGAGCTTCAAAGGCAATTTTTGCAAGCTACAGGTGTTAGTGTTTCTGTCGAAACTATCAGAAACGATCAGACGACCGGCGTGTTCGCATTTTAAGAGGTAGAGGAAGGCAAGCTAGGCTCCAAGCTGCAAGACCGATCCCTAAATACAAAGGAGGTACTGTAATGTTTTGGGGCGGAATTATGTTTGGTGAGAAAACTCCTTTAATTCCCATTAGACAATCTCTGACAGGGCCTAGGTATGTTGATCTAGTGCTACAACCTGTAGTGAGGCTCTGGCGAGGTGCTTTTGGAGATTATTTCCTATTTATGCAGGATAATGCACCTCCACAAAGCAGCAGAGTTGCAAAAATTTTTTTCGAAACAGAAGGTGTGACTGTTTTAGAGTGGCCTTCTTGTTCACCGGACCTTAATCCTATCGAGCACTTGTGGGATAGGATCAAAAGAAAAATTAGAGCTCGTCAAAATAATCCTGGTAACGCAGAGCAACTTATACAAGCGGCTTTAGAGGAATGGGCAAATGTTACAGAAGAAGAAATTAAGAACTTAATAGAAAGCATGCTGTAGCTAGTCGATGTAAAACATCCCTACACAAATAAGGACTGTAATCAGGTGTTGGGTTTTATATTTTTATTTCGAAGGACCAGTTTATTTTTCAGAAGTTTTTATTGAAGAAAGTCTCAATACACAGTTTATACACTTTTCACACAAGTTCAATTACACAGTTGATCGAAAACTACGAATCAGTAGGTACACGCACTTTCTATAATTACCGACGAGGGTGGTTTCGATGTTTAACTACGAACGATAACTACAACCGACTAGGGTTGATTGGCGACGTTAGAAAAATGGCCGACTATAGGACCTCTACAACAAGTGGCGACTAGGCCAATGTGCAACTCATGCAAGTACTCGGTACGACGACTAAACAGCAAAAAGAATGAGTTTTAGCATCTATCGTTCTCTCGCGTCCAATTCATCCCCCTTCCACTTCTATCCGAACCACAGAAAATGCGTAAAGATTAAAGAAGAACATCCGCCACATTCTGATCACAGCCACCGTTCGGGACGGCTTATACGAATGAATGCAATGCGCAGTGGGCGGAATTATTTGAAACTAACTTTAGGGGTAAACATTTAGGCGCTCTCATATAAAGGGCGTTACTGAACATACTCCCCGGGCTGAACCTTCCAGGTTAAGAATAAAAGTGAGTGAAAAATGCAAAAAAAAAATATGATAAATGAAATAACAAGAAAAATGTAATAATAGAGAAAGAAAGAAGCAAAGTTGACATCATATTGATAATCAGTCTTGATTACCGATGTTTTCATTGCAGAATGGAAGTGGGCATATCTTAGTGATAGTTCTAGTGAATGTTCCTCCTTGAGTTTTAACACGAACAATGCGAACACGCGAATCTTTCCCAGGTATCACTTCAATTACACGGGCTAAAGGCCATTTGAGTGGGGGTGTTTGTTCGTCTTTCAATAAGACAAGATCATTAACTTGAACGTTATTGTAAGGAATGAACCATTTGGGTCTATTTTGTATCCTATTTAGGTAGTCAGTTTTCCAATGTTCCCAGAATTGTTGTTGAATCTGACTGCATTTTTTCCAAAGGGATAAACGATTGATAGGAGTGGATGCAACATCTTTCTCAGGATATGTTGTTAGACTAGATCCTATCAGAAAATGTCCAGGTGTTAAACAGGTGAAATCTGAAGGGCTGTTTGACATTTCGCATATTGGACGTGAGTTCAATACTGCCTCGTTTTGAGATAGTACAGTACTGAATTCCTCATAAGTGAATACATGATAAATATCTGTTTCATTTCGAATAAGATGGACAGTTTTTCTTTGTTCAGGGAGATTTGCAATGATTTTTTTGAATTCAAATTGTGTCAGATCTAGATTTGATTGAAGAAGAAAATCGGGACCATTCCACCATAAATCTGAGCCAAGTAATTGTGATGGCAATGAACCTCTAGAAAGTATATCCGCTGGATATAGCTTCGATCGAATATGTCGCCAAGTAGCATCTTTGGAATTGTCCTGAATTTGAACTATTCTATTTGAAACAAATACAGACCAACGTGATGGGTGAGATTGAATCCACGCTAACACTATTTCCGAGTCAGACCATAGATTTATGGAATTAATATTTCGTAAGTGAGCTGGCAATAAAGTTGATATTTTTGACACAAGGTTTGATAGAAGTAGTGCGCCCATTAGTTCGAGTTTGGGTATAGTCAAAATTTTCAAGGGTGCAACACGACTCTTAGCCGTAATCAGATGTGAAGTGACCGAATTATCTGCATAGAGTGTACGTAAATAAACACAAGCTGCATACGCCTGAGAACTGGCATCGCAGAATCCATGAATTTCATATTGAGTGACATCAAAATGAAACTGTAGAATAGTTCTAGGAATTTCTAATTTAGAAAGCAATGAAAGATTTTTCAAGAATGTTGTCCATTCAGAAAGAATTTCGGAGTCTATTTTTTCGTCCCAACCAGTTTTTGCAATCCAAATTTTCTGCATAAGGATTTTTACACTTACGATAATGGGATTGATTAATCCTATAGGGTCATAAATGGATGCGATTATTGAAAGAACCTCCCTTTTACTATAAGACTCTTTGATCGAAAAAGTAGGTAATGAAATAACGAATTTATCAGAATGAGAGTTCCATATCAAACCTAGAATTTTATTGGACGAAATTTCAGAATTTAGAACATAATTGTCCTGTTGAGAATTAAACGAAATACTCTTTAAGAATTCTTGAGAGTTGGATCCCCATTTATGGAGAGATATACAGGCTGATTGTAGGCATTGTGTGAGCTGATTATGTGCTTCAAACAGACTATCGATATCATGACAACCATAAAGGATATCATCCACGTAGCAAGCCTGCAGAAGTGCTTCACTTGCCAGAGGAAATGCGACTTTATTATAAATTGCCAATTCTTTGAGACATCTTGTACTTAGGAAAGGAGCAGAATTTGTGCCATAACTAACTGTTTGTAATTCTATGCACTTCAGTTCGTCTTGAGGATTATCACGCCACAAAATGTTTTGCAAAAATGTGTGATTCGAATTTACCTGGATTTGTCTGAACATTTTTTGAATGTCAGCAATTAGGACATATTTGAACGCACGGAAACGAATCAAAATGTCGAACAAGTCAGGTTGTACTGTATAACCTTTGAGCATAATGTCATTGATCGAAAAACCAGATGAAGATTTCATTGAACCATCGAAAACTACTCGAAGTTGGGTTGTAAGGCTTTGCTCACGCATTATACAATGATGAGGGAAAAAATACTTGTTTTGGAATAATTCATTTTTTAATGCTAAAGGTACATATTTTGCATGTCCTAGGGATATATAATTTTTTATAAAATCCGAATACTGATGTTTTAGTTCCTGAGAATTTTGAAGTCTTCTTTCGAGATTCAAGAATCTCTTCTTCGCTTGCGAATACGAATCACCCAATTTCCATGGTTCGTTGGGAGTTTTGAACGGTAGGTCAACTTGAAATCTACCAGATGGTAACCGAATGGTTGTGTTTTTGAATATTTCTTCAGCTTGTTCTTCTGCTGAAGAAAGAATGGGTTCAGATTGATTTGGAATCTCTTCAATCTCCCAGAACTTAGTTAGAATATTATTTAACGTATCTTCTTGATTTGCAACTGACTTTGAATATTCAAGCGAATTATGAGAAGATTGTGCAATTGCTAAATGAGTTACTCGAGACATGTGAGCTGACTGTGGAATTTTTCCTGCAATTAGATATCCTAAGTGAGAGTTTTGGAGAACAGGTCGTCCAGGACCCAATTTAATGATACCATCGGTAATTATTTCAAAATAAATATCTGCACCTAAGAGAATATCAATGTTGGAAGGAATATTGAACTTGAAATCTGCTAATATGATATCAGCAGGAATTGGAAGAGAACACAAGTTTATAGGTGATTGTGGTTGTTTGCAAGTTATATTTTTGAGGATAGCACAGGAAACCTTAAACTTTCTATCAGGATATACTAACGAGTGAATTGTTAGATCAATCATTCTATTTGACATAGAACAACTTTGTGAAATGCCAGAAATTTGTATCGTTTGATTGTAAGGTTTGAGATTCAGTCTGTTTACAAGATCTTCGCTTATAAAAGATGTTTGACTTGCAGAATCCGTCAAACAACGAACTATGACTTGCTTGTTATACGAATCATACAATTTGACACAAGCAGTAGCTAGAAGAACTTCATTATTAGAAGATGAAGCTGAAAGAGTAGACACGTTTTGAACTGAACTAATATTTTCATTACGATTTGGAATGAATGGTTGAGCACTAGAGGACAAATTAGGAGGTGTTTGCGATTGATTCAGAACTTGTGAATGATTATTTGATCTGGACAAATCATTATCGTATCGTGAACTAGGAACTGTATTAGAATAATTGCGAGTTGAACTCCTATTGAAATGGAGCAGACTATGATGCATTCTATGGCAATTGGAACATGTACGTTGACTGGAACACGACTGTACATTGTGACCTAAAGCAAGGCAATTCAAACAAGCATTTCTTTCCTTCACTACAGTGTGGCGATCGTTTGGAGTCAAATTCAAGAATTTTCTGCACGAATATATCTTATGCTCATCAGTGTTACACATAAAACATTTGCAGAATTTACTTTTGTTCGAAGTGTTAGCATAATGAGAACTAGTATGAGTATATTTTGGGGAAGTTTTGAATTTTGAATGCCCTGTTTGTTCGGTTGAACTCAAATTTTCGAGTACTTTATACTTCTTTTCCAAAAAATCAATGAATTCTTGGAGCGTTGGAAATCCTGATGTATTCCTTTCTTCTTCAAAATCTTTTTTGAGAGCAAAATCCAATTTCTGGGTGAAAATTTGAATGAGAATTAAATCGGTTAATATCGATAAATTATAAGTTTTCAAGGCTGCAATATTTGTCTTGATTTGCGTAATGAAATCTCTTAACGCGTGCTCGTTGCTTTTCGTCAAGGATGGAACATTCAATAGTTTGCGAATATATGCATTGACAATAAGATATGGGTTATCATATCTATCTTTTAAAGTATTGATTGCAATAGGAAAATTTAAACCGACAACTTCCAAATTTTCAACTAAGTGTAACGGTTCTTTGGATAAAGCTGATTTTAAGTAAATCAATTTTTGAATATCAGATAATTTTTCATTATCTGTTATGAGAGCATTGAATAATTCAAAGAAGCTGGGCCATTGTTTGATATCGCCCGAGAAATTAGGAATTGAAATTTCCGGTAACTTAATGCTAGAATGTGATATTGTGGATTTATTAGGTTTTTGTGCGTCTTCGAACTGATTCATAATTTTCGTAGCAACAGAAATTACATTATAATATTTAGTTTCAACAATATCTCTGTCTTCTCCATACAATTCAAAATCAAATAACTCCAACTGAGTTTGAAAATCATCATAATCTTTGAAGATTTGTACTAATTGAACCTTACGAATTTTAACTTGCTCGAAATCTTTGGGTTCATCTTGACCGAACCAATTGGCCATTCTAGTTAATTTACCCTTAACTATAGTTCTATGTTTGACCAAATTTTTAACTTCGTCTTCAGACATGTTGACTACAAAAAGGAACTAAGAAAATAAAAAATAGAAAAAATAAATTCTTTGGAGTTGACTTATCAGTGTGTACAAATCCTGCGATGTTCTCCAAGACCTCTTCTTCGATGTGAAGCGTCGACAGCGGGCTCCCCTTACAAATGGACTCTTCCAAGCTTTGAGCACGTGTTCGGAGTGCTTGTCCAATATGTCCGCTTCAGACCACGTGGATTTGTAGATGCTGTTGATGACTTCTTCAAGGATATCTCCAATCTATATCACACTTTATGTAATTTGTATCCGGCTCGAAGGACCATTTTATGTAGCTAGTCGATGTAAAACATCCCTACACAAATAAGGACTGTAATCAGGTGTTGGGTTTTATATTTTTATTTCGAAGGACCAGTTTATTTTTCAGAAGTTTTTATTGAAGAAAGTCTCAATACACAGTTTATACACTTTTCACACAAGTTCAATTACACAGTTGATCGAAAACTACGAATCAGTAGGTACACGCACTTTCTATAATTACCGACGAGGGTGGTTTCGATGTTTAACTACGAACGATAACTACAACCGACTAGGGTTGATTGGCGACGTTAGAAAAATGGCCGACTATAGGACCTCTACAACAAGTGGCGACTAGGCCAATGTGCAACTCATGCAAGTACTCGGTACGACGACTAAACAGCAAAAAGAATGAGTTTTAGCATCTATCGTTCTCTCGCGTCCAATTCATCCCCCTTCCACTTCTATCCGAACCACAGAAAATGCGTAAAGATTAAAGAAGAACATCCGCCACATTCTGATCACAGCCACCGTTCGGGACGGCTTATACGAATGAATGCAATGCGCAGTGGGCGGAATTATTTGAAACTAACTTTAGGGGTAAACATTTAGGCGCTCTCATATAAAGGGCGTTACTGAACACATGCCTCGTCGAATTCAAGCTTGTATCAATGCCAGGGGTGGTGATACTGATTATTGATTTGTTAAAATCGTTTTATTTGTTGTTCAATTCTCAGTTACATAAAAATTAATTTTAGAGAAATTTACACTTTTAATTTTCTGTTCTATTATAAAAATAATCTTTTAATAATTAATATTATTTTTGTAATAAACTTGTTTTGGGAAAACTGCTCTTCACTTTTCAGTGACTTTTTTTTTAATTAAAATTCGTTTTTTCCAAATAACAGGGTGATTCCATATAAGTTTGGTTGTGTGTATTCTGGAGAGTATAAGACAATGTATTCACAATTATGAAAATTATCGTATTGACAAAATTATGAAATGAATTATAATTAATTAATAAATGTATCCTTCACACTCACATTCGCAGCCATCACAAGTGTTCGCGCCATGAGTAACAACACGTGCCATTTGTTGAAATCAATTCGATGGGTATTTTCATTATTCCTAATTATGATTTGGGACGAGTAGTGATAACTACTAATGGCGTGAGATAAACCCTTCCGAATAAATTGATTTTTTTGAAACAATTTGTAGCGAATCACATAAAAAGAAATAGGGAAGAGAGGAAAAATAATGAACAGATCAACGCTATGAAGAGGAAAGAAATTTTCGATCAATTCATGGCCAGCCACGCTGAAGAATTCTTCTCCAGCATGCAAGGAATGCATTTTTATACCTTCACAGAAAACAAGATAAAATTCGGCTTCAATCCCTCTGAAGTAGCACACGTATCGAGAAAAATCAAATTCATCTGTATCCTGAAATATACGGGACGACATTGGAAACTTGGAAGGAATACTATACCTACAAATTGTATGTCGAGAATTTTCGATTTGTTCTTCGGACGCAAGTCTGTTGAAGATCGCTTTTTACCGGAGGTTATCGATAGTATTCATTCGATTTTCTTGGATTGGAGTAAAGAGCATGAGGAATTCAGAAGGAACAAGATTCAGGTATTTCATCTCTGCTTTCGTTTGATTCAACTATAAAAAATAATCTGCTGTTCATTTTTATACTCGATTCAATTGAAGGCTTCAATTTGCTGAATTTTATTTGAATGATATATTCATTCTCATTTCAAATCCACCAGATATACACTCATCGTCAGAAGTATCAACTTGTGGGATGTAATATGACAATTTTTTGCGTGTGGAATCTTCACAATTTTATCACTTAAATGAAAACAATAAACCACCATAAAATGTGTTTTTTCGGGAGAATACAGGTGTGTTTTTAGCGAATAACGAGAGTTGTAATATTGAGAATTATTCGTGAAATATGCCGAATTTCTCAGTTTGACCGCGCAAAATTAGAAGCTCAACATCAGAAAGCTTTGTCGAACCACCAGATTGCGCAACATTTGAATATTCCATGGCCTCAGTGAGGCGGAAAGTGGCCTGGAAACCGGCAGCGTGGCCCGAAGACCGGTGCCTGTTCGCCCCAGAGTAAAATCTGCAAGGGAAGACCATTATATCGCAAATTTTACTCGAAGGAATCGAAAAGTATGTGCAACAGTCCTCCGAAGTCATTTTTTGCAGACCTAGACGGGTATTCTCAACCAGTACAATAAGGAGACGGTTGCATTCTTCAAATTCAGGGCAAAAAGACCTTTAAGAATACCTCGGCTATCACCTGGACTTTTGACGATGTGTGCAAAATAAAATTTCGAAGATTGGTAATTTTCAAGATAAACGTTCTTTTGTCTGTGAAGTCGAAGCTAATACATTGCGCAAAAAAATTAACGCACATTATGGAAATCTCAAATTTATCCTACATCTGAAGGTGTTCTCAATGATAATTATCTTTATCAGAATTATGCATGCATATGTTATCCACTTTCAACGTTTTTCTTCAATACAGATGTTTTCTCCCAGCAGGAATAAAAAAAGATGATATTATCAGAGTTTGAATGTATTGGCTCCATTCTGAAATCAGTTGTTCTCGATCAATTCTAGTGATCAATAGTTTTTCTTTCGTTTGATTTTCTACAATCGATCGCTATGCAACGCGAAACACGCAATTTTTGACCCAAGAGGAATGTGCCCAAGCGGTAGTTTTGCGAGAAGAAGGGTGGACATACACAAGAATTGCAGAAAGGTTTGGAGTTTCCCATACAAGTGTGTCCAGAATGTTGCAGCGATTCAGGGAGACAGGTATGAATGTCCGAAGACCAGGACAGGGTAGATCACGGGTAACAACTGCCATTCAAGAACGTTACTTGAGAGTTTCTTCGTTGAGACAACGGTTTGCAACCGCTCGCCTCCTTCAAAATCAGCTTGAGCAAACTCATGAGGTGCAAATTAGCACTCAGACAATAAGAAATCGCCTCAGAGAATATGAGTTAAGGCCTCGTGTCGCGGCAAGAGGCCCAGCTCTTACCCCAGCCCATCGAAGGCGCGTTTGGATTTTGCGAGAGAGCATATCCATTGGGAAGAGGCCGATTGGGAAAGAATTCTCTTCACAGATGAGTCTAGATTCTGCCTCTACCATTGTGATCGACGATCCCTTGTATACAGACGTCCACATGAAAGATATGCTCAGTGCAATTTCCTGAATACTACTGGTTTCGGGGGAGGATCGATTATGGTATGGGGTGGAATATCTTTGACTGCTCGCACAGACCTAGTGGTCGTTGATAATGGAGCTATGAATGCTGATAAGTATATAAGGAACATTCTTGAAGAGCATGTAGTGCCATTTGCCCCATACATTGGTGATAATTTAAGTTTTATGGACGATAATGCCAGACCCCATCGTGAGCGCATCGTTCAGGAGTATCTTGAAGAGGTTGAAGTCTCTCGAATGAATTGGCCAGCAGGAAGTCCGGATCTCAATCCGATTGAGCAGGTTTGGGATAACCTCAATAGACGGCTGAGAAGTTCAGAAAATCATCCAGCTTCTCTTAATGACTTAGGAATCCAACTCGGGGAAATCTGGGAAGGATTAGATCAGAACATTTTAAGATCACTCATTTTGATTATGAACCGTCGTTGCCGAGCTGTATTTAACGCAAGGGGTGGAAATGCCAAGTATCAAATCACTTATCAGCATTTTAGTATTTTGAAAATTGTTCATTCCTCTTCTTTCACATAAGATTCGGCGAAATCCTGAATTTTTCCTCCATTTAATGTGTCTTGTTTCGTTCAAAACCTTCCCGAGAGAACATAAAAAATAAGTTATGAAGTCAATGTAGAGTTAACTTTCATTAAAATTGGGATTTTCAGCATGTGTGTTAATTTTTTTGCGCAGTGAAGTTAGGGCGAAATGAGTTTTCAATGTAATGGACTACTAGAATGATTGAATATGAGTTTGTTTTTAGAGATACAGAAATGGTGAAATAGAATTCTTCGATTTGGATTCAGATGATGAGGAACTTCATTTGAGTAAAAAAGAAAGTGAAGAATTAAGGAAAAGAAGAGAACAAATTTTGTTGAGGATGATTCCACCCAAGAAGAGAAGGAGAGTTGCAAAAAAACCGGATGTGACGGATTTCATGCCGTGTCCAAGCTTCTGATTTCTTCATGATATAAAGACATTTCGTCAATGTTCTGATTTATTGTATATGGTTTCATTTATTCTTATACTTTGAAATTTATATCGATCCTTACGTATTACCAATTTATTATTCATTACCTATATTTGATTATATTATTGTATTTTTGCAATTTCATGAGATCTTCAATTTATAAAGACTTTTCAATGAAATATAACATTATACTACACAAAAAATGGCTTTATTATTCTTCCTTCCTTGCTTTTCTTTCCAGGCTAGTGAGACCTGGATAAAACTGACGCAGTCCTCTCCTATTTTTCATAAATCAAATTTTACAGAAACTCGTATGATGTACTCGGCTTTCAGCATCGTTAGGTGAAATAGCGGTTACAGCGGAATTTTCGAATGACCGTATCAGAGGAATGACGCTAGTGTCGTAGTCCCAAACGCTCTAAAAGAGCACTAAAGTGCTAGAGATGCGAACCGCTGATGACTATACAGCATATGCAACTCAGCGGGATCAACTGAAAACATAAAAGCGAGAGATCGAGATAAATAATAATTTTCTTTTGATCCTCCTGAAGTGTGTTTTCGCATCAACTCTGGATGAATGATATGAATTAATGAAAATGCTTCTCGAAGTTGACCAGCTCTGACGAGGATTTTCTCATTAGGGGGCTGTTGTTAATTCAAACTCGCCTAAATATGATGTTTGCTCTGGGTGCTCCCTGGATTATCTCTCTAGACGAGGATTAAGAAGCAAATTAAATAGTTCCTAGTGGTACATGAAACTTTTACAGCAATGTAATACCTCTTACTGGTGCCAGTGATTTTTATCCTCAACCATTCACCTGACAACTTCAGGATTCATCCTTGAATGGACACTCTGTATAAACATCATGGACCTTCACGTGTGAATTCTTCAATAAGGACTGAACGAGAATAAATACGCTACCACAAAAACGCTTATATCTTGTGAACCACTGGGCCGATTTCGAAAATCAAATTCATTTTCGAATCATCTTCTAATTCTAATGAAAACTGTTTTTACAATAAAAAACCAAAACTATTTTTTACAAAATTCATGAATTTTTTCTGGAATTCTTCCCATCATGCTTCTCATAGTGTTCTTTATAGTGTTCTCAGTCACTTCCTGGGATGCTATCTTCCTTTTTTGCTTGAATTCCGCTAATGTTTTCGTTGATTTTTTAGTCTTTTTCAATTCTCTTTTTACCAGGACCCAATATCTTTCGATTGGCTTGAGTTCTGGGCAATTTGGTGGATTGGCCTCTTTGGGGACAAAAACCACCTCATTAGCTTCGTACCATTCCTTGGTGGCCTTGCTGTAGTGGCATGAAGCTAAATCTGGCCAAAAGATTGTTGACACATCGTGCTCACGTAAAAATGGTGAAAGTCGCTTCTTCAAGCATTCCTCGATGTATATCTTCGAGTCAACAGAGTCTTGGCCAACGAAAAATTTGCTCCTTTTCCCACAAGTGCAAATTGCTTGCCAAACTAGGAATTTTTTAGGAAACTTTGCTTGTTTCTTCACGCGAAATTGTTCGTCAACATTTTCACGAGAATCTGCAGTATAAAATTCCTGACCAGGAAGTTGCGAGAAATCAGCCAAGACATAGGTTTCGTCGTCCATCACGCAACACGAAAAATTTTTCAAAAAATCGTTTTTCTATTTCTTGATTTCGCTTCTTGATTCTTCACAGCGTTCCTGTCTGGCACTTTCTGCACTATGTATATTCTAAGCCCACAACGCGACTTGATTTTCTGAACGGTTGACTGCGAACAACCCACTATTTGGGCCACTTTCCGTCCTGAAAGGTTAGGATTCTTCTGAAAAAGACTGATGACTTTCTTCACTTTTTTTGGGCTATGAAACCCCTTCTTCCTCCCGGTTCCTTCCTTGCGGTTAATTGTGAGATCTTTGTTGAAGCGCTTAACAACTCTCGATACCGTTTCCGGAAGAACGCGAGCCTCTTTTGCGATTCTTTTGAAGCCCCATTTTTGATTATTTTGAAAAAGTTTCACTATAAATTCTCGTCATTTCACTTCGCTCGACATTTTGCGACAGAGAATTGAATATGTATGAAGAAAATGTTCCACATGTTTCTGACGTTCATAACAAAGCTAACAATGATCAAATTTTGATTTTTTATCAATTTGTTCAAGAGATATAGGCGTTTTTGTGATAGCGAATTCATTCTCGTTCAGTCCTTAAAATCATTTAAGATTATTAGGATTCTACTCAGTTATCATTCTCATGTAAATGCTTACAAAATTAATCTTAGCATTAACCGATCAACTCCAGACATTGGAATTGCAGTAACATCTTCCCTTTTATGTTTTATTTATCGCTGCCGGCGGTGCTGATGGTCGTTTTAGACTGTCAGACAGAAAACGTTACTTTGTTTTACGGTTTTGGAAGAACACATCCGTTGCCGAAGTGCGACATCAAAAGGACCACGTAGCAAAAAATGAAAGGCATCGATGTATATTTTATGATCTAGTTTATACTGAAAGTACGGTTCATTGAAGACCCAATAGGTTTGGGACTTCATTCAATGCTGATAGATGACAGAAGGATTCAATGAATTATGAAACAGGGTTTGTATTGACTTTGATATACTGCTTTCCATCATGGAACATCTTCAAGAACTTGAATGTGGCTCTGAGGTGTAGGGGAAATACGTACAAAATGACATATACGGACAAGATGACATAGGCATCATAATTAGAGTTTGGAGGTATCAAATGCGGAACTGCCTACCACATCACACGACCCTAGGGTCCCTAGGGGCTTCTATTAACCTTTGAAAATTAGCAAGCGCTACTCTAGTTCATTCGGTCGTTATGAGTGATGAAAGAAATCAGTAGGTCACGAGTTTTTTTTCATTGTGCCAAATTTTCAGAAGAAATGGCACGTTTTCACCATTTTTTAATTTATATTGCATTCATTTCGAACATCACTTATTCGTCATTGTATTCACGAAGCTTATACATACTCATATACAGTGAACGGACAAAATGGCATAGGTATTTCAGCTGAATAAACCGTATCTACCGGATAACACCAAGTCAATCCATCCCAGGCTCCATCAGCAAACAGACAACCAGGACTTAACATATTCATAACAAAATATTCATCTGCGGCTAATAAAGGCAATGCATCTTAACGTAATCTTGCTGATCCTATGAGGAGGTTTCTCCAATCCCTAGAGGACGATTCATAAGTTTGCCTTGTCCACTTGGACAAGGCAAACGTGAGCCGAGGACTAGATGAACGTACTTAGTTTCAACTTCTACACCTGATATGATTGCAATAAAATCAAAGAAAGAGCCCATACCTCCCCAAAAGACAAGAAGACAAGTCCCTAGGGCATTATTTAAAGAAGACAATGAAGAAGAAAATAATCCTAGCAACTTTCGAGATGATGAAGACAACTGTCCTTCTATCTATTCAGATTTAAAACTTTGCCTGTTGCCAGTATGTCATTTTGTCCATAGCAAGCGGACAAAATGAATTTCTTTTATCCCAATTTATCTAAGAATATTGTATTTTTTGGTACTTTCATTTCATAAAGGTTGATTTAATTTTATGAAGAAAGGACCAAAGATCATAGGTGTAGAATATGACATTACTCTAAGTCACTACTAACAAGTAACCTATACTCCTGAAATAAAACCCTGTGTCATTTTGTACGTACTTTCCCTATTAGTCATCAGATAGTTAATGTAACGAGGATTCAAGAAGAAACAATTGAGACTTTATCATCAGCATAGCCTATACATTCGAAGCCAAAGTCGGTAGGTGCCTCAGTGACATAATTTGAAACTACAAGCTTTACGATGAAGACTGTCAGTGGACAGCTGTCTTAATTCCAGGCCTCAGCAAAGTCTCGATAAACCCTAATACCTTCCTGGGTACTACGAAACACGAACCGATGTCTCTCAGCCTTTTCTGATGGAGAGCTGAACACCTGCTTTGCAACTGTCCAGCTGCCTCAGTATCTTCTTGGCAGAAGTGACAGGTATCCTCGGGAACCTTTCCCATGTTCCGGAGGTGGCAATGTTTCACGATTATGCCCTTAATTTTCCTCAGGTCTGATTTACTGAGTGAAAGGACTTTTTTGGTCCAGCTCGCCGAATAGGAGGGGAATGACTCAGCCTGCCTTTGACCTTCGATAATTCGTCAGGACCTCTTCCGTTCTCATTCCATGCAGGGAAAAACATTTCGTCGTTAGTCCATTGATCATGACTTGGGAATGCCAAGTTGTAGTTTTTCTGAAATTCGTGTTCAAAAGCTAGGTTATCTGTTACCACATCTAGGAGGTCTCCATATTCGGGAAGAATGCTAAGAATGATCTGCTTGGTTGACACTTTTAACATTTCTTCCTCTAGCCACTCTGAGAGCCCACCTGGCTGCCTCACATCCTAAGATTAGTCTAAGTGGAGGCAGGTTTAGAATTACTTGCTTTAATGCTGTTCTTTGCAATTTGTCGAGAGTGAGTGATTTGGCTTTCGGTCAGCCAATGACAGCTGCTTAGCTAACGATTGACCGCACAATGAATTTCGAAGCTTCGTTCTTGAATAAGTATCGTTTCAAAATTACAAGCATTTAGAATTATGGATTATGGATTGCAGCAGCTTTTACAGAATAATTTTCGGGCAGAGTAGGACGAATTCTGTTAGCTTTCACGGAGAAAGGATAAAGAGATAGAGAACTCCACCGAACCATTCCAAAAATTCTTCCTCTATTTCGTGAGACGTAAACAGGCCTTCCTCCAGGCTGAGTGTTACGTCGCATTTCATCCGGATCTTTCCTCCAGGTACAGAAAACGCCGTCCATTCTCCAAATCTTATGAAGTTATTCCGGCAACATGTCAGATCACATGGGGCCGTATCTCCCGCGCCTGACAGGGGGGCCATTAAACAACCCGCGGTTAGCTGCAACTTTTCCTTTTGATTGCTTTGTTTCTTCTTTCCCAGTTGCTCCACATCGTTAAGGTAGCCGCCGTGGAAAGTTGAGCGTCTTGCGTAAATATCCTTGTTCTGCCGGTAATAAAGGTTAATTCGTAAACTTTTGTTTCTTCTCGCGAACAAGGTGTTATGAGTTGATTTCGGAGAATTATGATGTTCTCATGAATTGAAATTTAATTCGGTTGTTCGTACGCTTGGGATTGTCGCGGATGGGAGAATGGAAAGTTGCGGCCTCTGGAGAAACTTGGGGGTTCGTATCGTTCATTACTAGATATGAATTGGGGGAGAAGTTCCAGAGAATCTCAACCATTTCATTCAGAAGTGTTGAAACGAGTCTACATGTGTTCGATAGGGTGATTTTTTAAGGCAGTGTAATTTTTACTGGAAGCTTCTACAGTAGAGGTGAAACCTTCAAACATACAAAAATGACGAAAGGAAAGAAGAGTATGAAAGACTGAAAAAGAAGTTGACCTAATCATAAAAGAAATAAACAAAGAACGTGCAAATTGAGCTGATTTTCATCAGTCATAGTGATACTTGAAACCATCAACTGATGTAGCCTCAAAGAGCCTTGCAACATTCAGGCAACAGTGGCTTCTGAACGCTTCTGGTGTTTTGGTTTTGATTGAAACAGTTTTTCGAAGACCCCAAGATGTAAATCTTTTGGGAAGAATTCCACCATCTCGGAAAAGTACGTTCAAAATGGCATAGGGTTTTATTTCAGCGGCATAACTTGTTAGCAGTGAATTACCGAATTGTCATATTCTCCACATATGGTCTCTGGTCCTTTCTTTATGAAATCTTATCAACCTTCATGAAATAAAAGTACCGAAAAATAAAATATTCCTAGATGAATTGGGATAAACAAATTTAATTTTGTCCGCATGCTATGGACAAAATGACATACCGGCAACAGGCAACTGTAGTTTTCAACTTATAGTTACAAAACTACTAATAAGGTTGGTTCTTCTGGGAACATCAGCACAAGATGTGTGAGCCCTATGCAACCAATGTATGCATCGTAATCCGTCTTTTCCAGAGCTTATCCTGGAGAAGACTGGTTTTTTTTTCCCGATCTAAGTCGGGAAAAAAGGTCATAACAATAGACAGATGGACAGTCGTCTTCATCATCTCGAAAGTTGCTAGGAACATTTTCTCCTTGTCTTTTGAGGAGGTATGGGCTCTTTTTTTGATTTGATTGCAATCATATCAGGTGTAGAAGTTGAAAATAAGTACGTTCATCTAGTCCTCGGCTCACGTTTGCCTTGTCCACTTATGAATCGTCCTTTAGGGATTGGAGGAACCTCCTCATAGGATCAGCAAGAGTAGGTTAAGCTGAATTGCCTTTATCAGCCGCAGATTAATATTTTGTTATGAATATGTTTAGACAAGTCCTGGCTTTTTATGCTGATGAAGCCTGGGATGAATGGTCTCGGTGTTGTCCGGTAGATACGGTTAATTCAGCTGAAACACTAAGTCATTTTGTCTATTCACTGTATATGTCATTTTTTCCATAAAGCGTTATAAATTGAAAATATATCTAGTTGATACAAATAGAATATTTAAAATAAAAAAAAAACTTGGTGAATACAATGACCAATAAGTTAAATTTGAAATGAATGCAATATAAATGCAAAAAATGGTGAAAACTGGCCGTTTCTTCCAAAACTTTGGCGCAAAAAAAAAACTCATGACCTATTGATTTCTGTTAACACTAATAAAGACCCAGGAATAATGACTTTTATGCGTACAGTTTATCTGCTTGATTCATACTTGAAAATGTTTCGATGAGAAGAATTATTCTAAAGAAAAGTCTCGACTAGAATTATCCCTTCTTTATCGATTATGCCGAGAAAATTCAACTTTTCTTGGAACAACCAATATCAGTCAGCGCTAAAATAAATCGGGGATAATAAATATGGTTTATGTCCATACACCCATGAATTTATAACTCCAGTTATGCCTTTTTTTCGATAACGAGCATCGAATCGCGTGTTTCAGAACTTGCAAGGTATAGTGGTGAGGTGACACGAATTGTGGTGAAGGGATAAGTCGAGAAATGAAGATTAGTATTTGTGTTTTGGATTATTTTGAACTGAAGAAATTTCTACCAGGAAAAAACTGCTCCACTTGAGTTAGGGATATTGACTTGAACTACAGAAAAATATAGTTGAAATAAGATTTATGGATGAAAATTCATATTGATATGATTTCAAGTTGCAAATTAATTTTAGCGTGTAGGTCTGCAGCGTTTACAGGGTGGTTAAGAAAAATCGAGTAAAATGACGAAATTTTATTCCCAGTGAATTCAAGCATTTTGAGACTATCAATACAATGTATGGCCTCCACGGGCATCAATAACAGCTTGACATCTTCTTTGCATACTACACACGAGGTTGTTGAACATTTCTTGAGTTCCATAAACGGGGCAGAAGCTCTCTCAGATCATTTAAGGATTCTGGGGTAGGTTGATGATTATCTAATCTTCTTTGGAGTATATCCCATGCATGTTCTATGCAATTCAAATCTGGTGAGTGCGGAGGTATTGGTAAATGTGGAATACCAAGCTCCTCGCGCGCAATCTCAACTATGGCTGCACGGTGCGGTCTAGCGTTATCGTCTAGAAATTGAAAAGCACCAATAGCAGCATAAAAATTTGGCACAACATTGTCAATGACATGCTCCCTATAGTGTAAGGCGGTCATATCCCCTGGACAAATGTGTAGATCTGTGCGCCCGTTGAAACATATCCCGGCCCATACCATAACACTACCCACTCGGAATGGATGGACTTCTTGGACATATCAACGATTACGGGGTATGCAAGGGATTGTCCATACCTTTATCCTTCGAGAATCTGAAAATCGTCCATATCTGGATTCATCAGTGAAAAGGACACAACGCCATTGATCGTTCCAATTGATAAGTTGCCTTGACCATTCCAGTCTTTGATGCTTAGGGTCACGTGTAAATGAAACTCCTCTTTATGGACGTCTAGAACCTAGATTCACCTCTCCCAAACGTCGTCTGATGGTTTCGATGGAAACTTGGACTCCATCTGCATTTTGAAGAGTATTCCGTAGCATTCTACACGTAGATGTAGGGTTTCTTCTCGTCGAAACGGTGATGAAACGATCCTGAGCAGGTGTTGTTTTTCGTCCCCACCAAGCCTTGGTCTTTAGAACACGGAACCTGTCTCCCTGAACCTATCCCAAAGTCGAGATATAACACTTCGGCTGACTTGGAGCCTTTCCGCTACAACAACCTGTGTTAGGCCACCCTGTAGCATTCCGATAGCCCTATTAGCCTCAGCGTTTGTTGATTTACCTCTCGGCATTTTCAGAAAACTGGTTTCAAATCGAAGCCGTAGATAAATTGACTTCATTTCAAAATAAGAACTTTCATGAAGCATATGCAAAGAACCAAAAAAAACCAGAAAAAAGGCGACCAGATTGACGAAATGTCTCATTCTGATTTTTATTGGATCGATTCAAGTTGTTGAGTTTTTAATGATTTTACAGCGATTTTCTCGAAGATGGTTTGATGTGTGGAAATGAGTCGAATCAATAATGAACTAATTATGAGCTGTTACTGAATATCGACAGTTGATATCCAAAAATCAAAGCCATGCAGAATTCATTGAAATCATTCCGAGTCTCCAGATGCCGTACGAATAACCTAATTATTCAGCACACTCCTCCGCTATAAAAAAGAGCCTCATTAAAGCAGGGGCGACGCTGTATTCGCGTGCGCTCTATTCCAACAGCCTAGCAAACAGGAAAAATTGAATTACCCGGACAGGCAATCAACACAATTCGTTTCATGCTCTAATATTCAATTAATCAACTGCAACGAGTAATCATCGATTGTACATATGTAGGTTCGTTTGCATGAATATGAATGCAGGGACATCCTGAATATCGAATCCGGTTCATTTTTGCCCGTATTCACTTCTGCATAATCTCATCCGCATATCCCCGCTCGACCAGAGGAGGAATTCTGAATTGCCGATAGAAACTTCGAATGGAAAAATGCAAATTCTTTCACGGAGAATGATTTTACGTAAATGAGATTCATATTTACTCGGATAGAAATGGAATGGGAACTGTGTTGTTGGATCTGCTCCTATATGGATATAAGCATTATTTGATGATGCAGCTCTGCGTGATGTGATGGCTTAGAATTCATTGGATCAATAAGTGAGGCATTCGAAATCGAAATTTATGAAAAATGCAATGGCTGAATTCATTTAGTGTTTATAATCTTTTGATTCAGACTGCTTTATCTTCCTTTGACATCTGTGAGTCTACAAAGACTGATTCAACTGAGCTTCCTCCAAAACACTCGAATGCTCCGATGGAGAAATGACAGTACTCATGTGTCACCTGCTGCAGTTCAATATATGCGACTAAATTCGAAGCAATGGGTATTGCCTTTCTGGAGGAAAATTATACTTCGCTAATATTCTGGTATTTCAGAACCAGATGTGAATTTGTATTCCGAGAACAACGTGAAGTTCGGGAATGCATGCACTTGGAGTGCAGTAAACTTAATGCGGCATGGCTGGAGTAATTCATTCTCAAGGTGAATTCGAAAGGTGTTGTTCGTTCAGAGAATGCAGAATGTTCTGAAGAATCCGAAACAATTCTTTTCGAATGATTTCGAAGCTGAAATAAATGATATTCAGTTCGTTATTCTTACAACAAGAATTACATTAATTGCCAATTTGCATTGGCGTGTTCGAAATTTCTCTTTCGATGTCACTTGCAAGAGAAAAAACAAGGGAGGAATCAACAGTTGGTCGGTTCCCCAAAGCAAAAACCCTTGGCTCTCCAATTGGATGAAAATACAGGTAGAAAGTTGACAAAAATCAATAAGTAGAATATAACAAGACGGGTCTTTGACTTGTACATATATTTCAACTGTAGATTCTTCAGGCCGAAAGAAACACTCTTTTCATTTTCCATTTTTCCAAACTCGGCTCTGTTTATATAGCTATTTGAAAAAAAAAAAAATTGGGCTAAATATGTGCCTGATACGATTCTCTGGAATTGATGCAAAGTTCATATTTCGCGCTTGAAATTGAGTTGATACATTCAGGAAATACTCAAGTACTAACCTCATTTGAATTGAAATGTTACAAACACGATATTTCTCAACAAATACACTTAGTTTTCTCCGATCATTTCTGCAACTGAAAAGCATATATCTCCCAACAAAATAAGTTCCTTCTTGGATTTTCTTGAAGATTAGTTTGTAAACAATAATAACTTGCTCATTTTTCCTCGATATCCCAAAAATATCTCATGCAAAATTGTTTCTTCACTAACCTAACATAACTCCATAAACCTAGGTCATAGGATTGTAGGTCAATGACTTTAACCTAACACATCTCCTATAATATTTCACAGAGCTTTCGAGAAGACGATGCCAGATTGTTGACTTTCTCTTGAAACAATTGTATAACGGTGACGTATATTGTTGTTCTGTGGCGATAACCGGCGTGATGGACTACGATTCATTTATTTATTACAGAGAAGTATGCAAACAGGTGTACAAACACCAAAAACAATGTGATGTAAATGACGTAAATGGTCAAATCAATACTGGGAGCTATGTTGTTATAAAAGGGGAAAGTTAGGTGTTTTTCTTCGACTTCGTGATGAGTATGTGCAGACTTTCAGTGATTTAATGTAGTAATAACAGTGTTGTGTCGAGCTCATAAGATTCCAAGAGGATATTGTTTAGATTTATATCCGAATTCTGTATTTCATTGACATTTGTTTCTCATATGAACCGATAACAATAAATTTTTAATAGAAACTGTGTGTAGAAAATTCATGATTTCATTCTTAGAATTCAATTTTAGCTCCCACAGTTGTGGGATTTTATTATCACATACATATCTCTACATAAAACGTTTTTCAATCATAGAGGTTTCAGTCTTGACAAAGTTGATAAACATTTCGACAACATTGTTAACTTGTATAGAGATCATAGAGTTTATAAATTTAAGCCATTCTGTGATATTTAAATTCCAGGGAAGCATCCAGATTATTTTCATGATTTTTTGATTTTGTCGTTAAATTTTAACGGGTAGAATTGGGAATAACTCTAAAACGACGCGTTTCATTGAGAAAACATAAAAACACTTTCAATTTCTGAAATGATTGTTTTTTTTCGAAAATATGAACCGTTTCTCTTTTTCGAATGGTTTTACAGTATTTTTGCGTTGATTCATGAGTCGGCTACGCTAGAACTTTCATATCAGGAGGAATATTGAATAAGTTTTGATCGAGGAATATGCACCATGAATAGAGACAACAATCAACCAAAATTCAGTTCATTTGAAATAACGGTACCGAAGATATGAACAGAAAACTGTTTTTTGTAATGGATTCTCGACACGCTGTATCTTTCAAACGAAACCGAATTTTGAGAAATGGTGAAGGAAAAAAGTGTTTCGTTCGATAACAGAAATCCACATCAAAAATATATGTAGGTATAAGTCAAAGACTTACCCGGTATCCTGTATATACAGGGTGGGGCAGAAAAACCTATCCGATTTCAAAACGTTATAAAATTAAAACCACTCAGCTTGTCAAAAAATTTTTTTTATTAACATATCGCAAATTTTATGCCATTTTTAAATTTAAGTTTTGAAAAGCACATCACTCAAATGTCGTCCTTGGGAGCGGATACACTTATTTAGGCGCTCGCGGTAGCTTTCCATGACTTTCACCGTCATTTCCACAGGAATTTCTTCAATTGCACGAGCAATTTCCCTTCGTAAAGCAAGAAGGGTCCTTGGTCGATGCTGGTAAACCTTCGATTTGAGGTAACCCCAAATTCTGCCTGTTTACGGCGCCACAAAGGTGAAAATGGGCTTCCTCCGTGAAGAGCACAACATCGTCGTTTGGCAGTTCTCGGAGATCGCGACACAGGTTCGTACGGGTTTCAAAATCCCTTTCACTTAATTTCTGTGCAACAACCATTTTGTAGGGATGCATTTTGAGGTCCCGGTGCAAAATTCGCCGAATACTGCGGTTGGAAATCCCCAAAGCGAGCGAATGTTTTCGCGCCGAACGACGCGGGGAACGTTCAATCGCGGCTCTCACATTGGCCACGTTTTCAGGTCCTGTTGCTGTCCTGGGACGTCCAGGCGACTTCTTTTTCAATGCTGAACTCGTCTGTCTAAAATTTGACACCCACACTTTAATCGTAGCGTGATGTGGAACAGGATCATGACGCCCGAGTCCGAAATGAATTCGAAAAGCACGTTGTGTAGCAATTATCGAACCGCCGCATTCGATAAACCGCTCAATAACAAAAGCACGATGTTCACCAGACCAAGGCATGTTGACTACTGACAAATGGCATAAAACCAGCTTTCTAACGGTTTTTACCCCACTACTCTACCTGCTCTCTCTTCTGAGAAAAAGGGATTTGAAATCGGATAGGTTCTTCTGCCCCACCCTGTAGAACATTCAGAACATGAGCATACATAGACATAGGTGACAGATATTTATCATCAGTCATCAGCGGATCTCTGAAGAGAATAGTGCGATCAAGCTTCTGCCATACTTCGGTATATCAGTTCTCAAAGGGTCAATGTATTTGGACTGCGGAGTAAGGTCAATTTGGTCAAACTTCCATGTCGAATGTATGTTGAATCCGCGACGTACACATGAGACAAGTCGTGAAACAAGGTGGCAACTTTCAGCTATTTGAGACAAGCTGCTGTCAATTTTTCTCACAACTGGAATTTTTTCGAATACTGTCAATTTTATTTCAAATCGGTTTTTCGATCTGGAAAATGTGAATCTCCCCACAAAGTACATAACGTCGGCTAAATGTGTTAAGCTGCTAACTCACATAGAGTCAGTTTTTCAGGAGGAACAAAAAACCGCATTAATTCCTATATAGATGCTTATTCGATGACTGATTTGAACAAAACAGAACTCAGTATTAGTTTTACCTTTTTTCAAACGCAATACTCGTAAATTTTTCTTAGTTTATTTTCTACAGCCTTAAAATGGAGTTAGCAGGTTTGAAATTTTCGTTGAGGAATAAAAACTAGGAGATAGCAGTATGTTCATATTATTTTCATAACAAAACCCGTGATGACACGAAAAAAAACTCTTGTATGCTGAGGTTCTCTTCTTCAAATGGTTTTTTTCTATTTCTGCTCTTATTTCTATACTGCATGGGTATTTTTTCACATTTTGTTTCCTCGCCACTAGTTTCTTCGAAATCTGAAAACTAATTTTTCCAATTTTGAATACTCCAACGACCCGATCCGACTGTTTTTGAATACATTGATTTACACTATCTTATTTCTTGATCACCTGTTTTCAAAAAATCACAATTTAACAGTACTGTCCACAAAAACTTTTTTTCTTCCCAACTTAAGGCCCAAAAGTAATTAAAAATAACTTATCTTTGCTGCTCTGTTATAGCATTACATTTCATTCCTATCTCTACACCGGCATCTTTCTTTCAGTTTTCTTGGTTCTCTTTCTACATCATAGGACCTTTTTCCATTTATTTTATTTCTTCCATAGTATCGCTTTCCTATTTCTCTCAAATTCTTATTCTTCTCGTCTCGGAAAACCACGATGCTTTTTGCACCTGAAATCGTTTTCGTCGATTCTTGCTTTTTGTAGGCAACTGTTACGTAGAATTTGCGGGAGATAGCAGCTCTTCTTCACACATTGGACAATATGTAGTTAGCCGGTATACGTGCGACGAGATTTATACAATTTCGGCTCTAAATAGGGAGTTAAATGGTTTACAGATATATGTCGGAAACTATCTAGTTACTGAATCTAAAAAAAACCCAAAATCGTTGAAAATGGAGTTAGCCGGTTAACGCTTTTAGCCGACGATAAACGAGCCCTCAAAAGTTCCTGAAACGTCGATGCTCTCCGTGACCCATCTTTCTGATATAAAAGAAATAACATTTTCATCCTAACTCCATCAGATCATAGATGCTGACTGCTGAAAAGGAGTAGTGACAAAGTTGCTTGAAACCAGAAACGACATTTATTTCCACATATCAGCATCCATCCAATCCGAATGCTGATTCTCGCATTTCCAGCAGGGTGAATAAAATAAACCCAATCGCACTTATAACCGACTCTGATACCGACCAAAGCATAAAATACTTCTAGTAATTCAGCCCTGTCATTTCCGATAACGGTGAATCCTCGTCTGAATATCTGAGTAGAAAGACGGAGATGAAGAACGGAGCCAGCGTAACGTCGGGAAGCAGGAAACCGCGCTACGAAACTCAACAGGCAGAAGACAGGGAGTACACAATGGATCGGAAGGATCTTTCTGGAGGATAAGCTATTATGCCAGGGCGGTTCATGAAAAGCAGGTACCTTATCTCGGGGCACCTACTCGGATCCTCATACAGGTTTATGGCCCTTTTTCTCTTCTAAACGATTGTTATAACTGAGATTGCTTACGAATGCAACGTTGCTCAGTTGGAAATATGAATATTTATGGGTTATAGGTGCATACAGGACATACTCGGGCTTAGAATGCATTCGTAGCTACGTGAATTCAATGCATTCCTCAAGTGGTGGGTTGACCCACTATTGATAGGTTGAATAGGGACTTCTCCACGTAATATCATCTCCGAAGAAGTCCCTTTCAAGTCACCAGATATGATGCCAATATCAGAAGTTCCAGCCAGAAATCACACACACTCAGTAGCTAAACTGTCAGGTTTGATTGAGGTGAATGACGTTCTTCTGTAAAGGGTGTTTCAAATTGCGCGTTTTATTTAGAATGAATAAAACACATAATTTGCATTTATTTTCGAAAACTTTCAACTGGTATTTGAAGTATCGGTTATGACATTTATGTACGAAAAAAATACCAGCCAAATGGCTTTCTCTTGCAGCTCTACACACGTTCACTCTTTCATTAAAATTTTCAATAACATTTTGACATAATTGAGGCTCTATCTCACTCATGACACGAATAATTTCATCCTTTAGGTCAGGAGGGCCGTATTCTCGACGAGTGATCTTTCGATGCGTATACGTTTTTCTGTGATATCGTACGTTTTGGTATTCTTGACAGATGAACATTTCAACGTATACGTTTTGAAAGCGAGTGTTTACAGCGAGCGCTTTATATCATTCGTTTTCAGTAAAGCATTCGTTTCGTTGACGTTAGTTGGGAAAATATTTACATTTGTGGATATTTTCATGTGATTGTCAAAAAGATAGACCTAATGGAGGACGAATTTGTACAGCAGTAGATAGGCAAATATATAGAAAACGTGGAAATACATTGAATGATTTAAGTGTTAACAATTTTTTGAGTTGTTTCGGCTCATCGGCTCTCTGAGGAATTGGTTCAATATCTCATAACAATAACCTCAATAGGAGATTAAGGTCAACTATAATGTACAATCTGAATGCTGATTGATACTTGTCCTCTTATATTTTCAATAAATAATATACATATAAATCACTTGATATTTTCTTGCCCTATTAAAATACACAAAATTTTTAATACATATTTATTGGCAACAAAGAACATTGAAGAACATGAAACCAAAAAAAAAACTCAGTAAGTCATACATTAGATGCAGTGAAGGTCTCAAAAAGTGGAATGCAAATAATCATGACAAGCTATCAGCGATTTTTTTTTTTGCATAGGCAATCCTCTCCCTAGCATTTGCTATTTTCTCTTTTGCACCAGCAATTCGTCCCATTAATAATAATTTTTCTTCATAGTATTTTTTTTATTTCCATTTTTGTGTCCATTCCACTTTGAAAGTCCTTCACTGAATCTAATGTATGCCTTGCTGAGATAGTTTTTCCTTTTTGGAATGGGGTTTCTGGTTGCGATATGATTAGGTAGGGCTCCTGCGGGATTCTGCAACTGGCTACTTAATTTCTTTCTCCAATTCAATATCATTTGCCTCTTGGTTTTGAAAGTCGAAATCGAATGCTGATTCAGCATACATTTTGTGCCTCCCAATAGACACAACTTTCATTATTACAATTATTTCTTTTTCCATCTTGGATAATTCGCGAGCAATTGGGGGTCCACCGCCTGTTTCTCTGGCATGCCTATTTTGGTTGCTGATCCTAGTCTATATGTGAAATTATTCGAAAATTTCATTCGATGATTTAATTGAAGATCAATGTTTTTTTTCAAATTTTTTAGGAGAACCTCTTCCTGGTTATTCGTATTTTGGCTTCTCTTTTGAGACATGTTCATTTTCAATGAAATATTCTTTAAAACCACACTTTGACAGTACTTTGAAAACTCATCAGAGATCTTAGGTATTCTCAAATTTAAATCGATCACAGAATGTTAAGATTTGCAGGTTTGCCGGAGTTTGCGATCGCACGTTTTCAAACGTATACGTTTGAAGGAACGAATGGTTGTCGAGAATACGACTACTGAAAAGCATTCGCACTTGAACCGTTCGTTTCGAAGCGTATACGTCAAAAAGATCACTTGTCGAGAATACGGCCCCAGGAATCGATTGTGGATTATTCTTATAGACCTGGCTTTCCACATCAACCCAAAGAAAATAGTCCAACGGTGTCAAATCACATGATCTTGGTGGCCAATTGACATCACCGTTTCTGGAGATTATTTGTCCAGGAATTTTTTGTCTCAATAAATCAGTTGTGTCATTTGCAAAGTGAAGTGTAGCGCCATTCTGCTGGAACCAAATCCCCTTCAGATAAATTTTCATTGATTCAGGCCACAAAAATTCGATCATTTCCGACGGTATCGATCACCATTGACAGTTACAGCTTCACCAGCAGCATTTTCAAAGAAGTAAGGTCCAATTACACCACCTGACCTTAATGCACCCCATACAGTGACTCGTTAAGGATGCGTAGGTTTCTCATGAATAATTCGTGGATTTTCCTCACCCCAGATATGACAGTTTTGTTCATTAACATAGCCACCAAGTTAAAAAAAAAGTGCCTCATCGGAAAACATGATTTTTTGAGAAGAATCTGTGTAAAAAGCACCCTCTTCGTGATTGGACGGAAGAACGGCTTTCCACCAATCAAGGGTGTTATTACTTAAAGAAAAATAAAAGATGTTGATTAAAATTTTGAAGTTCTTTCTTCCGACGGAAGAAAGTGTGGGATCGGCCCAACGCACTTGGGTCGGGTCTTGGTGTTTAAAATTATTTTCTAGGGAGAGGGATGGTAAATGAAACCTTTTAGATTAAATTTAAGACGTATATTAAATTCAAATCAAACCCAAACAAATTTACACTGGTTAGTTATATGTGTTACTTAAATCAAATGATTCAAATTATCAAATGTTCGGATATTTCTTAATTCGAAAGGAAATAATCCCATCAAGTAAAACTGTTATATTAGCTTTAAATTACAAAGGCAGATCTATTCATTGAAATTAAACCAACATCAGTGTGAATTCCAAATCATATAAAAATGAATTCAAATCATCAACAAAAATGAAAAGGGCTTATCAAAATAACCCCAACAATAATAACCATGGATAATCTCCAAAAGAATTTACAATACAAAGTAAATTTACTATACCCAAACGGGAAAACGGAAAATAATCCCTCTTAAACTTCACATAGATAAGGGAAAACTCAACAATAGTTTCCTCATGATCTTTCAAATGAACATAAGTTTTCTCAGCAGGAAAACTCCACTTAGACCTTCAACTACTTAAGGGTGATTACAAAGATTATAATACGTCTTAAGAAAAAAAAATACGAAAATGTGAAATTATAGAAGATTTCAGGACTCTGGACTATAGATATATTTTGGGCGGGCATGCGGCTTTTCTACCAATCCTCAAAAATAGCTAAGCATAAACAATTTATCTGACCTTTTTCCTGTACCAATGATCCCAAGAATGATGAACCTAGGAGGATAATTCTACGACCCCAATAAACACAGTAACCATTAAGAAACGTTGTATTTTTTAGGTAACGTCACTATATTTCATCGTTGAAAAATCGGTAAAATGTCGTTATGAAATACGTTTCTTTTTAGTTTCATCGTAACGTTTTCCTTGCACGTTGATTCAACGTTGCAAACCTCATATGTAAAATACCGTGATATAACGTTATTATTAAGTTTCAACGTAACGATGTATTTTCGTTTCGGAAATAACGTTGATGGTATACGAATTCTCAACGTTGATGTTCATGCCGAAATACCACAAATAAATAACGTTCATTTCAAGTGTCGAGGTAACGTTGATTTTAGGGAATAAAAATACCTTGATATAACGTTATCATTAAGTTTCAACGTAACGACGTATTTTCGTTTCGGAAGTAACGTTGATGGTGTACGAATTCTCAACGTTGATGTTTATGCCGAAATATCATAAATATTCAACGTTCATTGCAAGTGTCAAGGTAACGTTGATTTTAGAGAATGAATTAATCTTGAGTAAAAATATTTTTGAATTGTTATTATTTGAATTTCAGCATAATTTGTCCTAAACTAAGGAAACTCATAAACCTTTCTCATCTACATCTTGAAAAATATTCTAAAAACTCTCAAGATATTCAAATGTTTTTTTCATGGATATGAAAATAAAGAACAGGAAATGAATTTTGATCCGAATTTTGAATAAAGTATCATCACAGGAAATGTTTCTCATTGGAGATATAATTTTGGTCAGATGTATAAGGTGTTATTTCTGTGGACTCTGGTTATTTATGATAGGTGAAAAATTTGAGAAATATTCCTCCTATTCCTTATCTATTCAAGTGGACAATAATTTCAAAATGCTGACAATTAAACACAGATTCTTCACTATTTTGTATTAATAAAAAAATAAACAGAATAAGTATGAAAGAAAAAACAAAACTACATATAAATATGAAGAGAACAAACAAAAAAAATATATAGATTTTCAAATGTATTGAAAAAAATTTTTAAATTCGATTTTTTTTCTCTACTTAATGCAGCGTTCTTGAGCCTTTTCTTGGCAATTTTCAGCCAATCTTTCGTTGCGTCTGCAATTTGTAGGTCTGTGGCTGCAGCAAATTCTTTCTTGACAGCCACTGAAAAAGCCCATAATGCTCATTAGATATTTTGAAAATGTAGGTCTACAAAATGAAACCTTACCATAAATGAGTTCCATCGACTTTGTGTCTTGAAATGGTTTCTTCTCCCTGCCCTTCCTGTATTGGCAAGCTAAATCGTTGCTTAATATAAATCTAAGAATTCTCCTGGTATGGTCCTCAGGACCATTACCTCCCATCGACTTCAATCGGTTAACCTTAAAAAAAACGAGGATAATTATTTTTACAGGGAACTGGGGTAATAATTTTAGCATTGCTATATCAAATGATGCCTTCGTAAAAAAACATTAATTAACATTATCTATGTAACAAATTTCACAATTTTCCAATCAATTTTTTCCGAAATAACGGCCCTTTATTATACTAGTATAATCTTGAGCTCAAGTTTCTCCACATAAATTATATAATGAACATTCATCTTACATTATGAAGATAATAAAAACATGACATGGACTAGTAGAGATTATCATAGAAATTACCAAATGGAAACGTGCCATCAGCAAGGAAGAGACAGACCGGTTTCGCTCTTATTTGTGCTCATCAGTGCCGACATAACCCTGTTCACGCTGATGGCACGTTTCCATGTGGTAATTTCTATGATAGTCTCTACTACTCCATCTAATATTTTTATTATACTCAGTTGCTTTAAAAGCGTGATCTTTCTTTTCTATTTTCAAGATAATTTAATGAAATGTTATAATGTTGAAGGAATATGTTGGGATGTTGTTTATTTTCTATCTAATTTTCATGAACTCACTTTCTACCATTCATATAGGTACATATATTTCGAGAAAACAACTAGAAAACAAGTCAAATATTCGTAGTCTGTGTTTAATGAGAAAAATGAACCTTGTACTGACTACGAATATTTGACTTTTTTTCCAGTGTTTTGTTGATATTTTGGAAAGTTATTGAAAAAATACAATGATTTTAACAGTAATAATGTGTTCAAAATTGAATACTCATATCAAAAAGGAAAAAATTGAAAAAATCTTGAAAAAATTTTTTTTCGCTCCCTGTATAACCGAAAGTGCTTAAAAAATATTTTTGTCTAGTAGAGAATTTCAAACAATATCATAATCCATCAGGTCGATGGTTATGAAAAACATTTCTCTCTCTCTTATAAACCCAATTTTCAGATTTATGGTAAATTTGATAAATCTTGAGTAGAATTAAATTTGATTAACGTCATCTAATAAATAGTGACTCATTTAACGTTTATTCAATGTTACTGAGATCACGATGAACCAACGTTTGAAAAATGTAATAAATATACGTTTCATAATGGTGGATGAATCAACCAGTTGAATTGGGTACGTAATACGTATATTATATGTATAATCAACGTTCCGTTGAATTTGTGTTTCGGATGTAATAAGTAGAATTGAAGTAGGTTTCACCAAGCCTTCACGGATTCCAATATAAAAGGATGAAAACAACAACAACAAAGGTAGGTATGAGTTGGCTTCGGAATTTTATTTTCTATCTAATTTTCATGAACTCACTCTCTACCATTCATATAGGTACATATACGTGTTTTCAACGTCAAATATCATTCAATATGAAGAACTCAATGAAATATTCACTTGTGCGAAACTGTGAAATTGTGTGTATTTTTGAAAAAGCAGATGAGTGGCTTGTTAGTTTCAAATACGTAAATCATATCATGTAAAACTAACAATCCTTTTGGGAAAAATATAATTATACTTCTCATATGTATCACCAATCAATATGAAACTGATAGGTACTTACCTAAATCTTTGTTGTCGCACTCCTAAACAAATCGGATAATTTTCCTAGCAAACTCGATTCACTACGTCGGAAATAGCGAAGGGAACTATCGGGTGACTGCCGCACTAGCTCTTCAAAATGTGAAATGCACGAATGCAGGATCGCCGACGCCGGCCGGCACTATCACGTGATACCCCTGATGCCAACTCTAGTGCACCGTTGCCTAGGTTGATTAATCATTATCTTTCAAGAAACTCCATAATTTTCTATTGAATGATTTTAGCAAAGACGATGTATGTTACGAATATAAGGTTATTACTAATAATGGGTTTCATATTTTGAACGAGTAAAAAATTCAAAGTAAAGAATGCAGGAAATAAGTTCGGTAGGTATGAAATCACTTTATCTCTTCACATAAAATGAGAATATTTCTCGATCCTTTCGAGATGAAAGATTTTATAAAGGAAACATTAAAAGCGTTTCGAATAGGTATATTTAGGTACCCACCTTCAACCTAATAAGTAATATTGATTAAGTATTTCTTAATTATTAAAAAGAAACATTAATGTCAATGTAGGAAATTTTCAAAATGTTCGCCGCAAACGTGTTGGCAACATGCTTATCTGATGTAGAATTGTCTTCTTACGTTACTCAACATTTCTTCTCAGTGATGATTTTTGCTTACTTCCTTCATATCAAGAGGTAAATGGGAAATAGGTATTGAGTGTAATGTATCGAATTTGTGAAATAAAATAATTTTCATTCAAAATGTTAATTTTTGTAAAAAAATCTGGAAACACTTAATATTTCCGAAAAAGTTGAAGATAGGTATAGGATATTGTACATGAATTATGTCTAGGATTTTCTGAAGAATCCAAAAAATAAATTTATACAGGGGGTTGCATTTGAAATAAGAAAGTTGGTATTGGCCACGGTCGCATGGAACACCCTATATAATTTTATTTTCTTGAAAAATATGCGCATTTAAAATTGAAAATCGACGTGTCCGAATGTTTCCTAACACCCCCTCATTTATTCGTTATCGAATTTATTCCATTTGGCTGTTACACTCTGTATATTAAATGTATAATCAACGTTTCGTTGAATTTGTGTTTCGGTTGTAACAAGTAGAATTAAAGTTGGTTAACGTCTCAGTTGATTAAGAGTGACTAATTAAACGTTTCTTCAATGTTACTGAGCTCACGTTGGAAAATCGTTTGAAAAAATGCAACAAATATACGTTTTATAACGGTTCTTCAACCAGTTGGATTGGTTACGTATATTATATGTATATTCAACGTTTCGTTGAATTTGAGTTTCGAATGTAATAAGTAGAATTAAAGTTGGTTTACGTCTGAGTTGATGAAGAGTGACTCATTTAACGTTTATTCAATGTTACTGAGCTCACGTTGAGAAAACGTTTGAAAAAATGTTATAAATATACGTTTCATAATGGTGGATGAGTCAACCAGTTGAATAGGGTACGTATATTATGTGTATAATCAACGTTTAGTTGAATTTTCGTTTCGGATGTAACGTAGAAGATTCAACGTGTAACGTTAAATCAACTACAGCCACCAGAAATAAACGTTTATTATACGTTTGTGTGTTTATTGGGACGATGCTTCTTTCCTGAAACAGACAGATTAGATACGAAACACGACACCCACACGTTTTCGCCAAATTGACCTTCACTCCCGAATATACCGACGATACGCAATCTAAATAATTCCAAGTAATTTTAGACACTTTACCAATTACGACTTAACACCTTTTTATATGTCCCTGTTTGAGACTGATTTTCCAAAACTTCAAAAGAAACCAAGATCTATGAGTTACCCTAATGCCGTCTTCCGAATAACTACGAAACTAAATTAATTCTTAAACCTTCCTTAAAACCATATCAAACATATATTAAAGAAGTCAACTCAGAATCTTCCCGTTTAAGACTTCTGCAGTTACTCCTCGACTTTAAAATCAACCTTAATTGTTTTCGCCTCCACTTTGAGACCGTATTTCTTAACACTCAAGTACCTAACCTGAAACCGTACTACCCTAGTACCCGAACCACATTCGCGAGCACTGGCAACCTTCCCGTTTAAGGTTCAACCAGTAACTGCCGTTTTCGTCTCCCGAATAACTGAACTCACTTTCGTCCGAAACTTCCCCGGCTACCTTATTCTTTGTTCCTTTTAGAAACCAATCAAATTAAAGGTTTTTCTTTCGTCAGTACTTCAAAACCAATCAAACCAAAACTTCTTCCATCTTTGTTTTTATGAACCAATCAAATTAAAGATTTTTTTCTGCTTCCCACCTTCTTCTTGAGTTATTGCAGTTTTCCATGCAATGGTTTGGGAAATGCTACGTGACAATTCTCAACAATGCCTGCGTTGAATTTTATTCCTGTCATCGTGTGCAGTAATTGCAACCAAATTCGTGGGACAATTATAATTTATCATTTAGTTCTCTAAATAAACTTAAACTGAAAATCAACAATTTCGGTCGTTAACGTCTCGCCAAACATCCTGTGTGGGCTTGATAAACGATCCAATAATTTTTCTAACACAAGGCTATTAAATTTCAGAAGTTGAAGTGGAAAATACCGGTTAAATATTACAGGAAAGAAAATGTTCAAGTCCTAATTTTAAAAAGGATATTCATTTTATTACTTCCAAGTTATCTCTCCTATTACATCTGCTGGTAGTTCATTGATGAAATTGGCATATGAACGTCAAATGATCTAAGGGCTTCAGTTCCTGAACCTTATATGCCTTCAGAGCTAAATCCTTGTGTAAAATACGCCATGTTGTGGACCCACAAAGAACAACTTGTTGTGAACGTCGTCTAATGGACATTTCAGGGTCTTCAGCAACACTTTCACGAACCAAATCAATATTTTCTTGTGAACGACTGCTACGGCTGTATTTTTCACGATGGACGATAATGTAAACCATAAAATTCACGTAATTTTCTAAAAACACTCTTTAAAGAACGCTGATTTTCATAAAACGATTCAACAATTTGAACGCATTGTTGTATCGTGTGCAAAGCCATTTTTATAAATGTCATACATCGCACTTCTCAAATGTCAAAATACCCAGACGAATTCAGTGCGCCATCTATATGCATTCTTGAAAAAAAACTGGTAGATAAATGAGTCCTTGAATGCAAGAACTATTTTGTTATCTGAACGTTTGAATTCTTTGTACATCCATGAACAGAGCAGAATATGAAAGAAACGAAAAACAAGAAATTTCTGTCTGAAACACACTCGATTAACGAAACACAGACGTTTGATGTGCAAATTTCAGAAACACTCTTCGAATAAGCGAGAACACCGGAAGTTCTGTAATTGGTCGAATGTCTGATGAAGTTTAACCAAAGAGAATTGATCAAAGGGAGTATTGGAACGATTTCCGATTTGTTCATTCAAAAACAGATATTAGAAGGGAAAAGTTACGGAGAAAGATTCATTGGAAATGAATGAACAATTAATTTTCAATTTGAATTGATGGAAATTTCATCAAAATTCAAATATTAATCTGTATTTTTTCTACATGACAGTTTATTTTGCACATGTGGTTACTTGTGTGCATATTCCTTGCATCTAGTAAATTATGGAACTAAATAATTCCATGGAAGCATAGATAAATTCGAATATGAATAGATGGACTGATAAATAAATGGATTTGTGAATATATGTTCAAATTTGTCATCCACGCAATGGCAATTTAGCATATATGTATATGGAAATCTATTAATTTTCAGTTGCTCCATTCGTTGATTATTTTTCTCATTCGAATTGGCCTATATTCTACAGATTATGCATGTATGATACTTTCTGCCGGTTATAATTTGTAAGATATCAGATCTAACTAATCATAACTTTCCTTCATAAATCAACATTTCCATTTTCTGAATAATATCGAAATGAATTATTCTTCTGATGAGACAGAGCAGTTGTATCAATCTTTGAATATCCAAATTGACATATTAAACGGATAATACCTACTCTCGGTATAACCTTTTAATACTCAAGTAAAGTATTATTGTTTGCTGTTTTTTAGTAATATAGTGTGAAAAAGGTTATTGGGGTATCAGCCGTTTTTTCAGAAAAACTCTTTTTCCTTTTGCTCGAGCTTTCGAGAATTTAATTTATCTCTTCATCAGGAGCACTAAAATATAAAAACATAAAAAGAAAAACATTACGAAGATACGATATGATGAAGTTAGTTCGAATTAATTGAGGGTGGAAAGAAACAACTTACAGGAATTGAGGTCAAAAATGCCTGTATATTTGACAAAATTTGCAAGTTTGAATATTCGTGCCAAAAAACTGCAGACTTATATAGGTTCTTCCTCCGGAAGGATCTTCTAGGCCGTTCCAATTTCAGAAATGATTAAGCCCAAGATTTATCGAATAATCTCAGTGAATAGGATGATTTTACGGAATCGCTGCGTGATTCTAGCAATTCATTTGGCCGGACATTCATTCCGTATCCTTTGCGAGATAACACCGTTGCAGAAGCAATCTCGACGAATGAGAATGTCGCAAACATTAAATTCAATTTTCCCCTGAGCTGGATTTCTGGATACAGATGAATTATTATAGTCTAGCACATTCCCACTCAGGAATCAGGATCAAATGAGAGCTTTTATTATTCTCATAACTATATTTTATATTGCGGAATTTGACACGGTTCATGCGAAAGTCTGATTCATTTGCGACAATCTGAATTTTCTGAGCCTCAGAACTCATTCGGGAATTTAATCAATTCAATTTTCAGCCAGAAAGAACTGAATTATTTGGACTACGAAGGAAGATTAAATCCTATTGAATCATTTTCTGAGGGGTTGATATTACTAAAATTGAAGATAAACTAATGAAGGTAACAGTTCGCTTGGTGCAAACACAGTTCGCCTGAACCTACAGCGAACACTCCATTAATTTTTTCTGGTTTATCAGCATGAACCAATGATTGGACAAGACCCCAAAAAAATAATCTATTGGAGTTATGACGCATGATTTTGGCGACCAATTAATTGGACCGTTTCTCGAAAGAATGTTATCGCCAAATCTTTCTTTCAATAAATTATTTGTTACGGAAGCAGCATGAATTGTAGCACCATCTTGTTGGAACCAAAACGAAAAATTTTCCATGTGGTGGATGCACAGAGTCCAACTTGTTATGAACGTCGACGAATAGACAAATATGGATCATCATTAACTTTTTTTTTTTTTTTAAATGTTGTGATTTTCACGAAAAGGAATATCCTGTAATGTTCAGAGAACATCGTGAGAACCAAGGGCAAGCAGGTAGGAATTGGTGTTCTTCTTGAATTTCTGGAGGTTATATGCCTCGGGGAACACCTCCCTAGGCAATGTGTTCCAAAGCCTCGCTGTTCGTTGGATGAACGAGTCCTTGAAGAGAGATGTTCTGCAGGTCTCCAAAGTTACCACGAAGGGATGTGAAGACTTAACTTGACGGGTTAGTCTGGAAGAGACTGCCAGAGGGGGAACGATTGCTGACAATTCAGAAGAGCATCGCCCATGGAAATATCTATAAAATAGAGACAGATCGCCCACTTTTCTACGGTGTTCCAGAGAAGTGAGCGAGCTTGTAAGCGATGCATCACCGACGAGACGAATTGCCCTTTTTTGTACGGAATCCAAGAGTTTTAGGGTGTGTTTAGGTGCAGCACTCCAAACATGGGAACAGTATTCCAGGACAGGTCGAATCTGTGCCTTATAGATTATAAGCAGCTGACTCGAGGTGAAATAGCTCCTGGCACGAAACAGAAAACCAAGTTTTTGGGATGCACTTTTAGCAATGGATCTCACGTGATTCTCCCAGGAAAGGTTACCGCCGACAGTAATGCCAAGCATCGAAATGGATGACTTCAATGGTATGGTCACTCCCGACAATTTTATGCTTGGCACAGTAAGATCGGCTTTTCTAGAGAAAAGACATGCTTGTGTTCTGTTTGCGTTGAATTCTACCAAGTTATTAGATCCCCATTCAAGAATTGTTGCCAAGTCCATATTTATGTTGTTAACATTTCTTCCTCGTTCGTTTTTGATTTGGCGGGCTGGTATTGGAGCCCTAGAAGAAAAGGCGGTATGGAGGGTACTATCATCCGCGAAGCTGTGCACTGGACACGAAGTTGCTTCCAGCAAATCGTTGATGTGAAGCAGAAACAGCGTTGGAGCCAGAACTGATCCCTGCGGAACACCAGCATTTATGGGTAGAGAGTCAGACGAAACTCCATCGACCACTACATGGAGAGATCTGTTTGAGAGAAAACTGGCTAGAAGAGAACATAGCTTTGGGGGCACGCCATAAGATGGAAGCTTGGCGAGGAGTCCCTGATGCCAGACTCGATCGAATGCCTTGGAGATATCCAGTGCTACGGCTAGGGTTTCACCATATTTCTCGGTAGATAGCTGCCATATATGTGAGACGTAAGCGAGCAGCTCTATCACTTACAGCCGCGATATTTTCTTCATAAGTACAGTTCTTTGTCTAGTTGTTATTGTTGCATCGAGTAGAGAAAACGTTGTCCGAAATCTATCGATAGTTCGACGAATAAGCTGTTCTGAAGGACGATTATGTGAACCATAAATTTCACGAAGTGCTCTATAAGTTTGGCGAATAGAACACTGATTTTGAAAATAAATTCCAACAATTTGTAAACGTTGTGGCGTGAGTCTTCATGATAATTTGTACATGCTTACTGAACAGAAAAGTTAAAACAGAAAATACAGAATTTTTAGGGGTATTTCTTGATTCTTTTCTAAATTTCAGAAAGCACATTGAATATCTTAGTCAGAAAGTTACAAGAAAATACCTGAACATGAAATCAGGCAAAATATTATACTATTATATTCAAGCATTGCTAAGATACGAGGATATATTGAAAAATTCTTAGCCTACTATAGAACCAAACAAAATTTCAATGTCAAAATATTTTATTACTCAACATATTCGCCTCTTAATTGAATACATTTATTGCAGCGAACCTGGAACATCTCTAGACCTTTCAAAAAAAATGTTTCTTCCTGTTCTGCAAACCAGTCCCCCACAGCTTTTATTACCTCCTCGTTGGAAGAAAATTTACGACCCTTTTAGCTTTTTTTCAGTTGAGGAAAGAGATGATAGTCGAACGGAGCCAAATCTGGTGAATAAGGATGATGTTCTAGTGATTCCAACCCTAAATCACGAATTTTTTGCATGGCAACATGAGATTTGTTTATGCTGGGGTTGTCCTGTAAAAACAAAATACCTTTGGATAGCATGCCGCGTCTTTTCCTTTAATTTTTTCCCGTAAAGTATTCAGTTATGTCGAATAGTGATCTCCAGTTATTGTTCTACCCTTATCCAAATGATCAATCATGATCAATCCATGGCAATCCCAAAAAACTGAAGCAAGAACTTTTCCAGCAGATTTTTGGACACGAAACTTCTTAGATCTTGGAGAACCAGAGTGTCGCCATTCCATCGATTGTTGCTTTGTTTCTGGATCGTAGAAATGTACCCAAGTCTCATCCATAGTAGCAATTCGGTTTGAGAAGTCTACATCGTTTTCAAATCGAGCACAGATCGAACGCGATGCTTCTAGCCTCGCAAGCTTTTGGTCAACATTCAAACATTTGGGGATCCATTTTGCAGAAATTTTTCTCATGTCCAAATCAACGTGAACTATATGATGAACGCGTTCTTATAAAATCTTCAGTGCTTCAGATATCCTGTTTAGCCCAATTCGACGGTCTGATAAAATCATGTCATGAACTGTATCGATATTTTCGGGGACTGACACAGAAACTGACCTTCCCGATCGGTCATCACTTTCAATGGAAAATTAACCTCTTTTGAAGCTTGCAGTCCAATTTTTCACGTTCACATACGAAGGACATTGATCACCAAGGGTATTAAGCATATCTACGTAAATCTGCTTACCTCTTAACCCTTTTAAATACAGGTACTTGATGATGGCTCGCTACTCCAATTTTTCGATTTTTACAATTTCGGTGGACATCTTTTTTTTTATTTATTGCGTAACTCTGCTCTACTTTTTTGACGTCGAACTCCACACTGACACTTCTAAAAAGTTATTGTTCGTTGATATGGTATCGCAATATTTTGTTTATGCATGGAACTGGTCTAGGCTAACTAGATATCAATACATCCTCGTATTGAATAGTTTTCTTGGGCACCCCATAAAATTTGGAAGAAATGTTCTTAATTAAGAAAAGAATATGTAGGGTAATTTTCAACATGAAATATAAGGAATCCTGTAGAAATATATTCAAGCAAAACCACGTCTTTACAATATATTGTCTTTATCTATTTCAGTGTATAATGTTCCTACATAAAAACAAAGAAAAGTTCATGAAATAAAAAAAAAATAATACCAATCACCAGCATAAAACAGATCTTTAAATATAAATTATCCTATTCACAGACTGACTTTGAGTGAGAAACACCCAGCCTACAATTGTTTTGGAGTTTTTAATCATTCACCTAATTATATTAAGATCATAATTGATTTCAAACAACTTAAGGCTAAAGTGAAACAATTATCTATATATACATAAAACAAAGTTGTTGGTTACACCATTTATAACTCGAGATCGGATGGAATGTTTGTTATGAAACTTCATTTATGGATTCGTCTACGGCCCGGTTATTATAAAATACATTAAAACTCTGAAAAATTCGATGAAAAATTTGCTTTTGTAGGAAATGCTTTTTCTCCTTTTGAATAAGACCACTAGGTGTCGCTACGGTTTGCTTATGTAGGAAATGCTTTTCCTCCTTTTGAATAATGCCACTAGGTGTCACTACGGTTAATAGCTCTCATCTAGACACTAGATGGCGATGTATACAATTATTGTGTAATTTGCATAGAACTTATAATAACATGGAAGGCTATTATCAGATCAAAAAGCGGGTAAACATCTCAAGTTGGTGGAACAGTTAATGTTTACCGGAATGTCAAGTAAATCGAATTGTGACGCATCAATCGTGAGTTGTCCATTTTCATCTCTTCTCTATATTTCTGAAATATTTTTGATTTATGTTTAGGTAATGAATGTATAGCGGAAATAACTGAATTAAAAATTGCCCATAATTAGTAATTGACATATCATTTTTATATTTCTGTTTTGTGTGACAGCTCATATCCATGGAAAAGTTGACAGATGACGTTTGATAGATGGTATTTGACAGATGAAATTTGACGGATGACATTTGACAGATGACATTCAAAGATGACATTTGACAGATGACATTCGACAGATGACATTCGACAGTTGTTGATCTAAAATCAACTAGATTTGACAGTTCAGAAATCTAACCAAGCCGTTGATCTCCGATCACAGGTGATTACGATTTGTGAAATCCACCGGAAGTATAGGTATCAAGTTCGCCAGGTTAGCTAGTAAATTATAAAATGGAACCATATAATCTGGAGGACTTTCCTTCATGTAGATTGTGAATACAATATTGACGTTATTTCATTTAAACTGTATTGCTGTGGCTGTTACTGATGATATTATTGGAAATAAAGATTATTATTATTAACAAAATGACTTCTACCTTCTGTCAAATCCAAGCTATTTTAATCGAAAATTCCATCACTCTATAAAAAAAACCCGAATGAAATTGATTTCGGCAATTAGAGTTCTACTACCATAATATCTTCTATCTAATGGTAGAAGAAATGATCTACTTCATGGATTCCACTTTGAAAAATTGCTTCCTGTACGAACTTTCCATAAAAAGCTATAATCACCTGGACGTGACGTGGAACGAGTATTATCGGGATAATGTATTGACTCTGATGTTGAACGGTGGATGGAAACTTTGCATTTACCAAACTCCCCTTGGCGGATTGTATCCCGAAATTGTCCGTCAGTCACCGCATATTTTCCCGAGCGGACTTGTCCATTAATCAAACTTCATCGAATTTACCAATATCCCAAAACTAACCCCCAACTTTTCGATACCTCGAAGATTCTTCCCGCATTGACCGCTCGCAATTGAAAATCCATCCATTCAACGACAGACATTCGGAAAGTTCCGTGGCGTAATTAGTACGTGTCAGATGCGATAATAAATGATAATTGCGATTTTGAATTCGGCGGAAGAATTGGCAAGGGTCGAATCAGGCCGACGATTAGCCGAACTTCGGGACTCGTGCCCGGGAATTATTTAATTGTTTCGCATTTCTGGATACTTTCGTCGGAGATCCTTTCGAACGTTTAATTACTTTCTGTCGTGTCGGGCTTACAGCTGCACGGCCCTGAATTTGTCTTATTTGTACGTGATGTTTTTCTAACAACTCGCTACTGCAGCTGTGTCGAAAGGAATTTTTCCTGCCCCAATGCAGGGAAGAAATCCTTCATGACGACTACAAAGTTGTACATAACTTCCTGCAGATTTCGCAGCGATATCCGACATAGAAGATCCTGACGATCTGAATGCCGTGACTAAGTGTGGCCCATAAAAGGGGTATACACAATTACAGCTTAGTTATTTTATTTCAACCAAATGGCGATATGAAGTGGAAAGTTGTAAGACAGAGTTGAAAGCTATACAGTGTGTTTGGGCATGACTTAGCGATAATTTAAGGGCATCTAATATACCTAATTTTATCGATAAAAACCCACATTGGGGTGTTTACCCCCCTTTTTTCGAAATAGCCGCCATTTTAAATTAATTTTTTTATATCAGTTGACCCTTTCAAATAAAATCGATTTCTTTGAACATAAAGGTCCTACAGATGGGAAAAAAATGTTTTTTGGATGATAACACTACCACCTTTCATTAAAGTGGAACAATATAAAAACATTTAACTCGAGAATATCATAAAAAAATTCTCAACAAAAATTTCAGTCGGAAAATTTACTGAATTCTTAAGTAAATCCTCAATAGTACAAAAATTAGCATATTGAAATATAATTTTTTCTCAATGAACTAACACGCAAGGATATCAGTTACAAAACGACACCCACATCATTTCTGTAAGTTATACAGGGTGAGTCTTTGACTTGCACATATATTTTAACTGTAGATTCCTCTCATCAAACGAAACACTTTTTTCCCATACCATTTTTCAAAATTCGGTCTGGTTTCGAAAATACAGAGTGTCCAAAATCCATGAAAAAAAGACTTTTCTGTTTATATCTTCGGAACCGTTATTTCGAATGAACTGAATTCTGGTTAAGTTTTTACTCTATTCATGGTGCATATTCCTCAATCAAAACCTATTCAATATCTCCACAAGTATTAAAGTTACAAGGTAGTCGACTCATCAATACACGCTAAAACACCATAAAACCACTTCAAAAAAATAAACGGTTCATACTCTCGAAAGAATCGATCATTTGAGAAACTAAAAGTATTCTTATTTTTTTTTCAATGAAACGCGTCGTTTTCGTGTCATTTCCAATTTTACCCGGAGAAATTTGACGAAAAAATCATTAATTTCAAGAATAATCTGAATGCGTCTCTGAATTAAATATCATCGAATATTATTCCTTCTCTGGTCTTCAAACGAGTTTACAATGTTGTCACAATATTTATCAACTTTGTCGAGATATTTCAATAAAAGAATCCCACAAATGTGGGAGATAAAATTGAACACCAAGGAGGATTTAACACGCACAGTTTCTATTGAAAATTCATAGTTACCGGTCCATATTGAAGTTACATGTCGATGAAATACAAAATTCGGATATGAATGATGAATCTCGATACAAACTACTTATTGAATTGAAATTGAATGAATTTGAAATTGAAAAATAAAATGATACCGTATAATCTGTGCCGATGTTTCTATTTAAACAAAATCCTCTTGGAATTTTATAAACTCGACACGGTTAAGATTATATTAATTCACTCCACATAATAACCACATTAGAACAATAATTCACTGAATGCATTCAGAACTTCACATAATGTTTATAGTTCGTTAAGAGACTCTGGTTTGTTATTGTTTATAGTTGGCTTCCACATAACCAATCTTTCGGTTTTCGCTCTACGCATTGGTGGTAAAATTTGGCGGCAAAATCGATTGATGATGGAATCGTAACAAATCCTTAACCTCAATGAAAATATCAGCAAGCTGACAACATCTTCTTGAAATTCCTGTGCAAATTCACAGACCCGATACAAATTAGATAAGGTAAGGTTGTTTTATAATAAATTCTGATGATCTGAATGAAAAGTCTTTCTTCATGATATTGTTTGGGAATTTCGAGGGAAATATGAACAAGTTATTAGTGTTTACAAACTAATCTGCAGAAAAATCGAAGAAGAAACTTATTTTGGTGTGAGAAATGTGTCATTTTAGTTGCAGATATAATCCGATGAAACTAACTGTTTTCGTTGAAATTATCGTGTTTGCAACATTTTTATTCCAATAAGGTTAGTACTTGAGTATTCCCTAAATGTATAAACTCAATTTCTATCGAGAAATATGAACTTTCAATCAATTCCAGAGTATCATTTAAGGAGCGAAATGAGCCCAATTTTTTTTCAAATGGCTATATCTTTTTGACAGAGCCGAATTCGGAAAAATTGAAAATGAAAAAAAAGTTTCTTTTGACCTCAAGAATCTTCAGTTAAAATATATGTACAAGTCAAAGACTCACCCTGTATAGTTTGAAAGTAATTGCTGCCTGAAAATGACCCTTATTAAAATTGATTAAATAAAAACTCAGCACTGATTGAACTAAGAAATTTATCATGAATTTGCTCAAAATGATGAATTCGTTAGTTTATTCATTTTAACCCTACTGTTAAACCGAGGGTTTTTGCTTTGGGAAACCGATCAACTATTGGTTTCATCTTAGTTTTCCCTCTTGCGAAGGGGTTTCGAAACCACTGCCTCCTGGGCCAATATCCATCCCTTGTGTATTGTGTATACCTCATCACAAATAACAATATACCTACTCAACAAAGTCTACACGTAATTAATTGTTGATTAATTTTTTCCATTAGACAAGCTACAGAATTGAGGTTAAGTCACCTCCTTTTCGATTTTAAATCAAGTTTAACCTAACAGCTTCTCAACAAACAACAAAATGACCCACAGATACCCCTAAGAGAAAACTGTTTACATATCCTTATAGTTTTCTGAATAAACTCTAGCTATCAAACGAAAAATAAAACATATCCCTAGAATATCTTCGAGCAGAGGAGAATCGATAATCACCCTTAAATTCTATTCGGAAATGTAACAGATAATCGAAAGGTTATTTCCATGGCTCGCTGGAAGCGTCCATTGGCCAATGTCGAGGGCAGTTTCCAGAACGAGATTCACTGGTAGGCAAATAAACTAACTCGACTAGAATGGATTCAAGAGATCAATATATTTACTCCGTCTCGAATCAGTTTTATCGGGGAATTCCTTGAAAAATCTTCATTGAAAATCTCTCTTCTATTTGTAATCCATTCTACAGGGTCTTAATTCAGTATGGTGTTCTTCCATAGCTGCCAAACAAGGGATCTTAGAATTTTCGTTCCGAAACAGACTTCTAGAAAACTAATTTCTGTATCTCAGGAAATTATTTTCCACTATAGGTACAGATTATCCGACAGACGGAAGATTTTTTAAATGGATCACCCTCTATTTTTTTATATATTTTTAATTTGTTCTAACTCCTCTTTAATGGTGTGAAATTTGGGAGATATTTTTCAAGTGGTGCAGCTTTTATTAAAAAAAAAACTGTAAAAAGTTGAGGACATAGCCTTCCGCTTAAAGTCCTTAAACTCTCAGAAGAAGTGGAAGTACCACAAATTCGATCATAAGTTTCTTTAACTCAGATATTCGCTGAGTTATCATAGCAAAATGATTATTCCACCTTCTACAGGGTGGCCTTTATTAACTGCCAAATATGGAGAATTTCAAATTGATGTTTCTCTATTTAGATATAAATAGCGGTGAACATTTTCCTTGAGGAAGTTCAACGTTCCTATTACCTCTTTTGCTTTTGTCTATGAAATCAATTCAAAATGAATAATTTGTTTCAGGATTCAATTGCAACAGGAGTGATCGAAATATTGAGGTATGTTCATTCACGTATTATTATTTGATGACAATCAAGAAAGCAAAATTGATTGACATAATGGACATTTCTATAGGATTTCATTCCGATCAAAATAAATGTACATACCTAATTGTTAAATATCTCTGTCATTTCTGAATTTCGTGTCTTGAAGGCTTAATATTGTGACCATGATTAGCGTGACACTTCTGATTGGCATTTGACGACTTCCATGTGTGAGGTTTCAAGTCCTGAATGTGAAACCTTTATCTTATTGTTGAAAGGAAGTGAAATATGAGATTCAACAGTTTTATCATTTCGTGGAGTAAGATAGATGGACTAATTTAGACGCAAGTGTTTCTTGGTAGCTTATCATCCCTGGTGGCCGGAAATCGCCTAGGATAATTTATGATGCTTGAAGATGCACTTGGCTCTTGGCTCAAGTCGTACGAGAAGTAACACCTTTTTTCTCAAATGCAAATTGAGGCGAAACCGAGAATTAACGTTAAGGGCATAAGTGGGGTTGTGCAGAGAGTTGATAGTTGGGAGTTGAGGACAGAGTTCCTACGGAAGGTAGTTATTGCCATTAGAGAAGGAATTAGATCTTCAAGACGGTACAAGATCAATTCATTTATTCGGCGTGAAGTCTAGTTATATAATTAGTATAAGACTTATAAGGTACAAGTGTAGATTATTGTGTAAGGACTGTTAATAAACTGTATATAGACAATTTGAGTTTAAATGGTTCTTGGCCCTTGGGAGAACTACAGGAAAACATGGTATATTCCTAGACGATCGAAAACAAACCTACATTTCTATTCCGAGAACATTATTCAATATTCAGGCTTCAAAATTTCAGGAAATACCAAACTGAGAATTCGATTCAAACACGGTATGCTTCAATTGGAATTCAATCAGTAATTCAATCAATAGAGTGTGAGAGAATCGATTTGTCGGAAATTGAACACTTAGTTTCTGGAACAAGTTGGCTTTTCGTTCAATAAATCTGAAGTTTCTGAATTCCGAAATATTTTCATGAAATAATATTCGATGAATATTTACGGAATTCAGATTTTTCAATCAACCAACCAAATCTCTCCTCGTTAAAATTCGTCGAGACGTTCGATATGTTAAAAAATACGAACCTATAATTCATTCGCATTGCCGATAGCTCTCTACATATTTATCGCTCATTTTGAACAGGAATTTTCAGGAAACTATTCTGAATAATGATGTTTTACTTATCAGCGATCGCAAGCTCGCTCAATATGAAGCATATCGCGCCTTACCCTGCCTTGGACGGCTATTGATTTTCTTCGAAAATAATGTGGAGGTCTGATATATTCTGCATGTTTTTTAGTTCACTTCCATACATCGCGTTCATATCACATCAAGTTTGAAATCATGTCTATGCGCAATTCATATTCATATTGCGGAAAGGTATGGGTTATATATAAATTAGCTCAACTGAATTATCAACTTCCTCACATAAGAAACGAAACAATCTGTGACTCCAACCTAATTATCGATGGTTCATAGGGTACCTCCAGGAACTCAGTATTCAGTATTGAGGCTATATTATTCAGACAGTAGGATTGATAAACTGTTTCGTCCTTGATTAGATTATCAATGTAGGGGGTTTACTCAGCTGTGAGCATCCCATGGTGATCTTGATGATCACTATATACAGGGTGACCGAGAGATTGACAGGTCCTCGTGTCATGGGCTATTCGAATCACCCCCATGTATGTTATGCGATTTTTCATGGTTTTCGAGTTATGAATTTTTTTATGAACTTTAAGAATTTTCGACTTGACCATCTTAAAAGAGATATAAAAAAAAGGTACAAGACTTCTCTGTGAAATTCTTTTTGTAACTTAATTTCCATGAAGTGTACTTTTATACATAAAATAACCAGATTCGTAACTTTGATAAAAATTATGGAAATGTTGGTCTCAAGTGAAAAAGTTACGTGAATTGGATTATGATCTGAATTTTCGAATCAAAATTAAAAATGTAAAAAGGCGAATTCACGGTTCAGGTGTAGAATTTGTATTGAGGCTAGAGGTGGCCACTTTGAAAACCTACTGTAAATTTTATAAATAAATTTCTTTTTATTTCCATTATTATGAGTGATTTATTGCCATACCTATTCCTTTTTTCTTTATCTAGAACTCTTCTTGACCAACGTCTGAAGCTAGTTTTCATTAATTTTTAGCATTTCCTATCATAACTTGATCAGAAACATCTTAAAATGGCAAAAAATAATTTTGTAGTAAATGTCTAGTTCTTTGATTTTTTCCACCTCGATGAGTTTGAAGGCTAATTCTAGCAAAAGTAGCATTTTTTATCGATGATTCTACAAGCTGACTGTTGGGCACAGTTTTCAAGCATACTAAGAAACCGTGAATTTGCCTTTTTAATTTTGATTCGAAAATTCAGATCATGATCCAATTCACGTAACTTTTTCACTTGAGACCAACATTTCCATAATTTTTATCAAAGTTACGAATCTGGTTGTTTTATGTATGAAATAACAATTAATGGAGATTAAGTTACAAAAAGAATTTCACAGAGAAGTCTTGTACCTTTTTTTCAATATCTTTTTTAAGATGGTCAAGTCGAAAATTCTCAAAGTTCATGAAAAAATTCATAACTCGAAAACCGCGAGAAATAGCATAACATACATGGGGGTGATCCAAATAGCCCACGACACGAGGGACCTTTTTTTTTCTTTTTGACGTCAATCTCTTGGCCACCCAAGATGTTTTCTTAGATATCTTAGATAACAAATACGAAGAGGATGAGGAAGTGGGGGAATTTGACAAATAGTAATTTTCTTGTTACCCTTACTTAGATAATAAGAACGAAATACTCACAAGTATTATGTATACAATAATAAACTATACCTTCTATATGAAAATGTATAGCAAGGAAGAATTATGATCAGTTGTGATTTATACAAACTGACTGATGATTTTGATCAAGTAGTGACAATTAACCGAGGATTCTGATTACCAACTGATGGAGAATTGATTGGGAACATAGGGTTTTCAGACAAGCTGGAAAATAAGGGGGTACATTTACTCTGAGTAGAAGAGGAAAAGATCAACAATCGATTTATGAGCTCATACTTTGTAGATGAATGCATATTCACAGGACGTGGTTATTGTCTCAAAAAATCATATGAATCTTCCAAACTTGACCTTAATTCTTGGTTTGAGAACTTTTTCAATAGATGACCCATAAATCAGTAAAAAGGGTATTTTTAAACAAAGAACGAGAATTGTGAATCAAGGTATAAGGAACCAATATCGCATTACACGTGATCGATCCCATATGGTTGAAATTAATTTATCCATAGAACCTTTTTAAAAGAGAGAGCTCATTTCTTGTGGATATGGAATTTATTTTGTCCAGATGTGGCGTAGTGAGCAACATAAACCTAACACCAAAGTGTACTATGCGCTCAAACCATGGAGAAGATATCCCCATTTGTATTTTCGACCCTCAGTCTGATTTGTTGATAGTCAAGCCTTCCTCAAGCCACCAGTGATTAAATTTAATATCAGAAATCAACATCCCCCAACGTCTGTGGATTCACAACCTGCAGATCTTTCACTCTGGTATCTTCTCTTGATAAGTTGAGTGATGTTCTCTTGTGCAAAATTCTGTTCAAACCTCGGTTCAAACCCACCTTACTTTATCTTTTTTTATTGGGTCATTCATCAACGTGACTTAAAAGGCATTACAGAAAATAACTCCTTCGCCAGTATTTCTGCTAACCAAGAATAGTAGTGAAGCATTTTGATGTAAATCCTTCGCCACTGAAAAGGTTTCCTGATTATATGTACCTGATTAGAGAGGAACAGGCCCGTTAATTTCTGATCCTCTCGTACCTGTAGCCAGAAGGGAGCACAAACGCCACTTACAGGCTCAGAACCTTTCTGTGGTATGGGCAAATGCTCCTCACCAAACTATACCTGTACCTTCCTAAGATATTCTGAGAATAGCAGCTTGGACTTCTCTGTCTAACACTAGTTATAGAGTTGTGGGACGTAGTTGGTCACGTTCTCATAGCTCCAGTGATGCACATACAGGTTTTCTTGGTGCTGTTTTAGCTTGCTTTGACTTGCCAGGCCATTACTCCATAAGTGATTATGGATCTCACAATCAGGACATACATCCATCAGAGTGATTGAGTGATTTAGGGGTACAGCTCTAAGGGCCCCCGCAGACTGCAGACTTTTTATCGGCCGATAGTTTGGTCGGCTTCTTAATCAGTATGGAGAGGAATCGCTGTAGTGTGCGCATATGCATTCCTCTCCATACTGATTAAGAAGCCGACCAGACTATCGTCCGATAAAAAGTCTGCAGTCTGCGGGGGCTCTAAGTCTTAAGAGCTAGACTTGAGAAAACCATCAGAAGATTGATGGCTTTACTACAGTGATCTCAGCATGATTATGCCATAGAAGTTTGTTGGCGTTGTCCATATCAGCTATAAAATAGTTAGTGCCTTATCATTTCCGTAGATAGGGTTACATGGTCAGTTTTTTGCTACTGTTTTTTCGAAATACATTCAAATTACGAGTGCCAAAGTTTATCTTAGAGCTTGTAGAACACCCCGTATTATTTCTAATCTCTTTAAACCTTGGGTCATGGAAGAGTAATTCGGAAGTTTTACGTAGAAGCATGTGACGTTGAAAATAACCAACAGCTTAATCCTCGGACATTATAAAGAAACTGTGTTCATCAACAAAAAATAACAAACTGGAGCTTTCTCTTCATCTGAAAGCGGCCAGCCAAGTCCGACCTCATAGCAATCAAGGAGGGCCAGAAAATGACCATGTGCACAATAGAAGTGCAAGATACCATACGAAATTTTCTGAATGGAACTAATTAAAGCAAAAACTGCATAATGTGTTCCAGCCGCTCCAGGGCTTTGGCGGTTTACTGGCGGATGAAATTAAAACTCGGGCTAAAAGTCTACTTCCGCAGGCCGAGAACGGAAACTATTACACTGAATTTACATGGCCGGAGGAACAATGGGGCTGCAGGCCAACAATAAGTCCTGACAGAAAGCCAGAAAGATGGGAGAGGTCCCGCACTGAAACAAAAAGTATTGACCCTCAAAGTAACGCTCGGGATTATGAGTGAACTTTCGGTCACCATGTCGGTTAATATGCTGGAATTTCTCAATTGCGTGAATTTCCGCTTGAAAGATGCTGGGAAAGTCCCTCAGGAGGCGTGAAAATGCTGAAATTAAAAATAGAAATACGTCGTATTCAACGCGTGTGCATTTTCTTCCGCTTTGTGATTATGGGATGCAGTATTTGACCTCAAAAACGAGAGCATAAAACAGTGGCGTATATAGGGGGGGGGGCCCAGGGCCCCCCCCCCCCCCCCGAAATGGATAAAGAAAACTGAAATACTATAATAGATTAGACAGGCTCGAGAAGCATTTGATGGTGTAAGCATCTCGGGCCCCCCCCCGAAAATATTTTCTATATACGCTACTGGCATAAAACAAGATTGTTAGATTGATAAAAAAAAATTAAGTTATAATATAGGGTGTTCCAAATTGCGCGTTTTTTAGAATAAATAAAACACATTAAGTCCTCAATAAATGCCAATCCTGAAATATACCAGTAAACCTTCATAGTAGCCTCAAAAAATTTCTAATTGTACCCACTCTGTATACAATGAAGTCGTTATGGACATAATGAAGGGCACCAAGTGGTTCATAGAGGTCCTTCCACTTCTGACGTTTCCAATTTAGTGTTTCGATGAAATTTTTCGAAAACTGTCCCTATCAGACCGATTGTGGTCTGAGACTGCTTCTGTCACATCAAAGGACCTTGGGGAACATAAAGTGCTCCCGGTAAATTGAAATTCTGTTGGTTAAAAGCTGAACTTGAAAGCTTAATGGAAGGCATTACTTGATGAATTGACCAACAAACTGTGTCGCTTCAGATATGATGGCATTTGTCTGTATGGCATATCGAGGATAATTTAAGTTGTGACATGAGATGGTAGATGGAATGAAATTAAGTCCTCGAGAAATTGCTCATTTCGAGAGTACCGAAAAGCCATTCTATTCTGCAATTTCCAGCCTCCGATTGTATGACATCGAAATGAAAATGTGATCTTCCTTTACCTATGATTTGAGTGCACTTAATAATGTTCAAAGAGTATGATGCGAAATTGTTAATTTAGAGGAAATTCTCGTGATCGTTGATGTAATGAACTTCAGTGAATTGACCAGGACGATCACATAAGGAGTTTTTGATATTCGGGATACCAAGCTTCTATAATAGTGAGATTTAACACAAATATTTTCCTGGAAAAATGAGACAAAGCATGAGCCATAATCCCTGAAGAGTCTGTACATCATCAAAAATCAGTATATATTATGTAGTTTTTCAAGCCTTGATAAGGAAACCTGCTCCTTAGATGCCTGCCATTTCCAGCAGTTCAGAGATTTCTCAGTGGTGTACGAAATCATTTCACAGCGAGACTATAAACGAACTTTCAACATCTCCAATATATCTCAGCCATGTTGACGCGCACCTCAAGAACATCGCTTTTGACGGTGGTCATGTGAAACAATTAAACTAAATTGGAATAAACCACACTTTCTGAACGTTTGAAGCCAGAAAACCGTCCTGATTTGGGATGATGTTACAGGGTAGGATTGGAAGGGAAGAATCCTAGAGTCTGTCGGCAACTTTGATCCATTTATATAGCCAAGAATGGTGAAGTTATTCCGATAGTGTTTGTTGTGATGTTCAACTGGTTCATTATTGTAAATATTTCGATTATTCTAGCATTATATCCTTAGATAAAATTTCATCAGAAATAGTTAATATGTAGATACAATTATGAAAAGTAACTTTTTTATATTAAAATGTATATACTAGCAAGAAAGCAAAATGATCAGTTGGTAATTACGAGTATGTATACTCCATTCACAATTATAAAATCACAACTCTGGCCTTGGAAATTTGACACATTCCACTCTGTATCGAAGTTATGACGTTTTTCAAAATATTTTTATGTTCCAAGTCAACACTATGTTGCCCTTTCTACATTCTTAGAGTATTTCTCAGAATGTGAATGAATTGGAAAAGATGTGATGGACGAAAATAATTAACGTTTATATGAATTGATAGAAAGGATTCCTTTTCTAGTTATTTGCATGAAAAGTACAAGAGATCACTGTTGAAATATATTATTTTTCGCCATGGACAAATTGCATTGCTTTCACATAATTTTCATATGCATGCTTGTGAAGATTTAATGTTCATTATCCTCTTGAACTGAAAGTTCAAGACTTGACGTCATTTTATTTATTTGATCTTATGAACAAGGAGTAAAATATTCTGATTGTATAGTAATTTATTAGATTAAAAAATATTCATACATTACTACCACATTACTTGTACACATAAATTGGAATAGGTCGAACATATGCTACACATTTATCATTCACCTGTTCTAAAATAAGACACAAACTCCTGGAATATGGAAAAAACCGATGTATTCTGGTTCAATATAGCCTATTTCTACTTTAGGCAAAGGAATGAAAGCTCCAGTGACACATTTCAATTCATCGGAATCTGAATTCACCAACTGTGGAATGCAATATAGTCATATTTCTTCTTTTTTTCAGCTTTTTCGACGTGTTTTTTTCTGAAACGAGAAAACGATCAACAATAATCATTTACAGACCGATGATGGCCATCCAGAACCCGTTTAGGTACTTACGAAAATCGTGCAATTTCATTCTGCAAGTTCTTTCCTCATAATTCCTCGAAAATCCTACCTGAACCATATTTTCCAATCGCTATCGTTAGAAGATCGTATAAGGAAGCCTTTTTTGTCCATTTACACATTCCAAATAAATTTTGAGAACCAAAAACGATACCGAAACTAACCAAACTTCTGGGGACCGGAATTTCGTTTGAAATCTTTCAAAACGGCCAGATACCTAAAAAAAACTTCGTTATCAAGTGTAAAAAGGTCGATTAGTACTTACTTTCGCTTTATTTATGCATATAAATCGATTTTTGGTCCAATTCAAATTTGCCGTTCGTACTCACGCCAAAACTCGTGAAAGGAAAAAATGACACTTGCACGAAATTTCTCATATCGACGGAAAACTTCTTCTGGACGACGAAGAACGGAAAAATAGGCGATTTCCCATCGATATTTCGCCCCAAAATCGCCAATCGATTCGAACTAACAGAATGTAGTAAATCTTTGATACTTTTACTTTGATGTAAACAGAAAAACTGGCATCGTCGTTTCGTCATAAACGATATTCTATGTACGCGCACAGATTTTTCATCAGGTGCACCAATTCCTGAAAACGAAACCATGGCCAGAGTTGTGATTTTATAATTGTGAATGGAGTATATGTAGGATTTCATTCCGATGATATTCCTGAATTTCGCTGTATTGTGCCCAAGATTAGCGTGACATTTTTGGAACGCGCAATTTTGAATCACAAAAGGTTTCTAACTGGAAACACTGTTTGGCAGCAGCTGTCAGCAGTTTTTTCGGGTTTACCCGCGGCAAAACTTGACAGTTGTTGTCAACGAAAATCAATAATACATCCAGAATAATCTGTTACTCATGAAATAGTCTTGTCGAAAACCATTCTGGCATCTAATTTTTCCTGTGGAAAAAATCGAAAAAACACAATGCAAAGTAATATTTTTTTAACAAAAAGCATTCGTGCAGGTGCAAAAATCCTCGTCTTCGACTCGGATTTTTGTTGCCACCAGCACTCATACTTCTTGTTAAAATATTACTTAGCAACGTGTTTTTTCGATTTTTTTCGGAAAAATTGGATGCCCTTATGATATTACTTACGAGAATCGGTGCCGTAGCCGATTTTTTCACGCGAAAAAATAATTTCATCAAAGAGAAGAAATTGGAGTGCCCTCAAGACATCCTTCAACTTTAAAAGAAAAATCAAGCTTTCAGGTGAAAAATTGAGGGCGTGAACTCGGAAAAATGAAAGGCACTTTTCCAATGGAGAATCGGTACCGTAGCCGTCGGCCAGAGTAGGTATAACGGCCCCTTAATAATATAGCCACCATCAAGTTCAAAATGTACCTAATCAGAAAACATGATTTTTTTTGAGAGAAATGAGCTGGTTGTTCATTGATAAAATTGGCAAATGAACGACTTTTTTAACGATCTAACGGCTTTAGTTCCTGTGTTATTTGAACCTTATATGCCTTCGGAGCTAAATCCTTGTGTAAAATACGCCATGTTGTGGACTCACTAAGTCCAGAAAGCCAAGAATGGTGAAGTTATTCCGATAGAGTTTGTTGTGTTGTTCAACTGGTTCATTATTGTGAATATTCCGATAATTCTAGCATTATATCCTTAGATAAAATTTCAAATGTATAGCAAGAAAGAAAATGATCAGTTGGTAATTACGAGTATGTATGTAGGATTTCATTCCGATGATATTCCTGAATTTCGTGTGTGGAACGCTGTATTGTGCCCAAGATTAGCGTGACATTTTTGCTTTGCATTTGATGACTTCTATGTGTGAGCTTTCGAGTTCTGCATGGGAAACCATCATCTTATAGTTGAAAAGAAGTGTAATATGAGATTTAGCAGTTTCACTATTTCATGGAATAAGATAAATGGACCAATTTAGACGCAAGACTTTTCTTTGTAGCTTATCAGATTTGAATTGCATAGAACATGCATGGGATATGCTCCAAAGAAGATTATATAATCATCAACCTACCCCAGAATCCTTAAATGATCTGAGAGAGCTTCTGCCCCGTTTATGAAACCAAATTCCTCCAGATATGTTCAACAACCTCGTGTGTAGTATGCGAAGAAGATGTCAAGCTGTTAGTGATGCCCGTGGAGGCCAAACATTGTATTGATAGTTTTAAAATGCTTGAATTCTCTGGGAATAAAATTTCGTTATTTTACTCGATTCTTCTCAACCACCCTGTATACGCTGCAGACCTACAAGCTAAAATCATTTGCAACTTGAAATCATATTAATGTAAGAAATACCTACCTGTATATCTCTTGTTCAAGTTCAATGGCTTTGCGCGAGTAATTAGGTCAATCAGTTCAATGAATGTATGAATGTGGAAATCGACGGAGTCGACACAATTTATTCTTTATCCATTAATTGTACGTAAGACCTACTGAAAACAGTGTAATCCAAATTTTAACATTGTGAATAATAACATTGTATGTTGCTTCTTTGATTTACAGGTTAGATCAACATTCTTGTATGTAATTGTATTTTTGTATAAAAGAATAAATTCTTTGATTTACAGAGAAACAATTCTTGTATTATTCTGACCTACAAAAGGAACTTGGTGAACCCAAATCAATCCGATAAAACATTATATTAACATGAATTTTCATCACAAAAATCTTATTTTAACTATATTTTTTGCATCCCTAACTCATGTGGAGCAGTTTATTTTTCGAATCATCGCATTCTTAATTTCCAATATCATCATCGACCTCAAATTCTTGCGGATACTATGCGAGGATCCTTGGAATCTGCGAAGTCGATGTTGAGCAGTCCTGGGACCTAACTATGTATTGTTCGAATAGGGCACAAACTTGGGACCATTTAGTGTTATTAATTGATGTTTGGGGACATGACCGAGAATATTTCGCTGCAGGCTCAGGGTAATAATGCTGTTATTCATCATATTACTTTCTGAAGATCAATACGAGCAGGAAAAAATGTTTTGTAACCAGAATGAAATGTCCTGCGGGTATATGGACTGAACGAGAATAAATTCGCTATCACAAAAACGCTCATATCTTTTGAACCACTGGACCGATTTCGAAAATCAAACTCATTTTCTTATCATCTTCTAATTCTAATGAAAACTGTCTTTACAATGGAAAAACCTAAACGATTTTTTACAAAATTCATGGATTCTTTCTGGAATTCTTCCCATCATGCTTCTTATATTGTTCTCAGTCACTTTCTGGGATGCTTTTGCTTGAAGTCCGCTAATGTTTTCGTTGATTTCTTAGTCTTCTTCAATTCTCTTCTTACCAGGGCCCAATATCTTTCGATTGGCCTGAGTTCTGGGCAATTTGGTGGACTGGCCTCTTTGGGGACAGAAACCACCTCATTTGCTTCGTACCATTCCTTGGTGGCCTTGCTGTAGTGGCATGAAGCTGAATCTGGCCAAAAGAATGTTGACACATCGTGCTCACGTAAAAATGGTAAAAGTCGCTTCTTCAAGCATTCCTCGATGTATATCTTCGAGTCAACAGAGCCTTGGCCAACGAAAAGTTTGCTCCTTTTCCTACAAGTGCAAATTGCTTGCCAAACCAGGAATTTTTTAGTAAACTTTGCTTGTTTCTTCACGCGAAATTGTTCGTCAACATTTCCACGAGAATCTGCAGTATAAAATTCCTGACCAGGAAGTTGCGAGAAATCAGCCAAGACAGAGGTTTCGTCGTCCATCACGCATCAGGAAAAATGTTTCAAGAAATCTTTTTTTAATTTCTTTGCTCTGGATTTCGCTTCTTGATTCTTCACAGCGTTCCTGTCTAGCACTTTCTGCACTTTGTTTGTTCTAAGCCCACAACTCGACTTGATTTTCTGAACAGTTGACTGCGAACATACACTATTTGGGCCACTTTCCGTCCTGAAAGGTTAGGATTCTTCTGAAAAAGGCTGATGGCTTTCTTCACTTTTTTTGGGCTATGAAACCCCTTTTATCTCCCGGTTCCTTCCTTGCGGTTAATTGTAAGATCTTCGTTGAAGCGCTTAACAACTCTTGATACCGTTTCCGGACGAACGCGAGCCTCTTTTGCGATTCTTTTGAAGCTCCATTTCTGATTATTTCGAAAAAGTTTCACTATAAATTCTCGTGTTTTCACTGCGCTTGACATTTTGCGACAGAGAATTGGAATATCAGTCGCGTTCGGCATTGCGATCGGATTCATCTGACATAATTTTATCGTTCGATAATTACGTCTGGATGTAGGGGAGGTAAATCTGTTTCGTTCGGCAATTGACGTCTGAAGTATCCGGATGAAATGTTTTTGCTCGGCCTCGAAAGACGGATCGAACAGATTAATCGGTTAATGTCAGCAGATGACAGTTTTGGTTCAGGTTTTTATTTGTTTGCTGGGTATTCTAATTTCTAACTATTGATATCGAGATGTCTTTTCAAATATAAATATATTCTTTTGAAAGAGAGTAATACAAATCGAACAATATATGGCATAAGAGGCATGTGTGAAGAAATGGCGACAAGGAACAGATGGTTTTAAAAAAATCTTTTTCCTGCTCTGAATCTATGTGTTAGCAGAGGGAATGTGAACGGGGTACCATACAATTCTGCGTATGATACACGAGAACAGATAAAAACCTCTGAAAAAACTCCGTCTCCCCGTGTATGTACTGCGGGATGAAGAGCAGCTTTTGAGGGTAGACAGAAACTAAAAAATCGTCGACCTCGCCAATTGCCACTAGCATTTTATTCCCAATTCAATAAATTAAAAAAAAGAAAAATATGCTTTTGGCTATCAGCCAACAACAGAGTAGCCCTTTTTTTCAATTTATTTTTAGTTAGTAGATTTATCATCTCTCACTCACAATCTGAAATTTTCATGAGTTCAACTTTGTCACTTTTTGTTTTTCTGAAGCATTTTTAAAGATTGCTAAGAAGAGATTGTTATTTTTGGGCATTCAAGTTCTCAACTTTTCATCCACTTAACCAACCTTATGCCAATAGCTTCATAAAACATTTATTCAATTCTAGATGTGTTTGAAACACCATATATTGGCAGTGTTGAACTGTCTCTGATAGAATCCCCAAGCCCTGCCAGCGTACCGAGGCACGATCAGTTCAGCAAAATTATTGACTTTCTCTTTAATATTTACATCAGCTTCATCCTCATCAAACAAAAAATTGCCATTTGCCACTGTTAGAATGGCAAGTTTAAGATCCCTTTTAATTCCACTTCCAGCCATAATACAATAAAAACCTCATAATACAAGACCGTCCCGGGAAATCTTTCAAAATGACGTTTGTAGTTGTAAACAAATACTTGTCAATTTTTTATCTAGATCGTCCAAATTTGTCAGACATATCTGCAGTCACGTGCCAAAAAATCTCTCTGATCTGTGATGTCAATGCCGAACGCGGCTAATTGAAGAAAATGTTCCATATGTTTCTGACGTTCATAACAAAGCTAACTATCATCAACTTTTGATTTTTTCTCAATTCATTCAAGAGATATAGGCGGTTTTGTGATAGAGAATTTATTCTCGTTCAGTCCTTAAAAGATCGAAGGGATACCGATATGAGATTTCCGGTATCATTTACATATTATCAGAACGACACGTGATCCGCGCGAAAGGCGAAAACCCGATATTCGGTCGCCGATGTTTTCGTCGAGGTTGAAACGTGAAAATGTTCGAGACGGAGTGTTCTTGTGAGGATCCTGCATCAGGAACAGGTTGTCCCTATTTGCATACATCCAGGTCAGCGTGGCGGGTTCGCCGTTACATCCGACCGGCTTAACAATTTTGTCGCAGAGTCGCAGGTGTGCTACAGATGGGGACGAACCATCTCTAATTTCAATTAGGGAATGACGGCGGCGGGCTATGACGTTCCACTCTGTGGCACTTGCAAAACAGGCCTTTTTTATTTGATTTTACGGCTTCCGCGGATGTGTCCCTGGTGGCGTATGCGGTTTTTGCGTTCGGTTCGTAATATCTTAATGTTCGTAATCATGAAAAATGCCATGGATTCATTACTTTCAGAGTGGGTTGATTCAACTCTATGACTTCGCGTTCATTACTCTTTCTACATGGTGTTTCAAATTACGTTCCTGTTTAAATAGAAGATACTGCTATGAAATTGCGGCTTAACTATTATACTCTGTTCAAATCTATGAAGGAGCAATAATAACATGATTGGCGCAGCGGTAGGAGGGCCTTCGTAAAGTTTCTTTCCGTCCAGAGTCGAATCGAGGAGATTTCACACAATCGTTCAGTTTTAACTGACTTTGAATTCCATTTTTTTCAATAATCTATAGAACGTTGTTTTTTTGAAATTTGGCAAACTGTCGTCATCATTCACGATTTCTAGTACTTTAGACATCGTTGGAATTTCATTCCGGAAAAAAAACCGTGGACAATTCTTCTGATAAGGTTCATATCGAAATCGTCAACCGAATCGATTATTTTTAACGACTGGGCTCTCCTCTCAGGTGGCGTCAATGTTTTATTCTCTTTATATTCTCTGAGAATTCTGAATACTGCTGAATCACTCACCCCTGAGGATTTTGAAACAATTCCTACTAAGTCTCTTTTCGATAAATCAGGATGTTCTTCTAATTCTTTTCGAAAAATGTTCAAAATTATCTCTTTCTCTTCCGCTGAGAAATGCGACCTTTTTTGGACCTTTTTCGTATTAACTCAGAGAATATCCATTTTAGGGCAAGGGTGTGATGCATACACTCACATTATTTTTCAACGTAGATTCAATATCTGCCATAAAAAAATTGATTTTTCACGATTTTGTCATCCCTAACTTTGAAAGCGATTTTTTCACCCCCTGTATCATGAATCGCGATTTCGATTTTTGAAGTGGATACATCAATCTTACATCTTGAAAAATCCCAAAAATGAAAATTTTCCATCCAAAAACCTCGAAGTTATTCTTGTTTCAGCGGAGCTCTATTTTCGATTTTTTTTTCGAATTTTCCCGCTCAGAGAGAATTTTCCAACCAAAACTGAAAAATGTTACATCAAAATAACTTGAAATTTTCTAAGGAATCTATTTCTGCAATAAAAAAATGGTGTTCTAATTTGAAAAACGGAAGTTGACGTCATTTCCGGAAAAACCGGAGGTGCTCATGCCTTGAAAATATTTTAGATTTCATCAGCATCGTGAAATACTTATAAGTGCTGAATTTCATGAAAATACGTTCAGTAGTTTCCCGTATAAATATGGGTGAGGTTCCTCGTGAAATACCCTCTATAGTTTTATGAGCTTATGCTGAGAAACTGAATGAAGGCTCACCAGACATGGTTATTGTCTCAAGAAACCAGATGAATTTTCCAAATATGACCTAAATTCTTGGGTCGAGAACCTCTTCAATAGATGACCCATAAATCAGTTCAAAGGGTATTTTCAAACAAAGATCGGGAATTGTAAATCAAGGCATATGGAACAAATATTGCACTACAAAGGATCGATCCCATATGGGTTTCTCAGGGATTACTGAATGTTTTTCATGAATCCTCCAATAGTGATTGTTTGGAATTCATTCACGAATTCTGTCATTACAACTACATGCGCACAGAGTCACATCCTTCCTAAGCACTCTCCTGTTTCACATCAGAATGCCGAATACGTAGACCAAACACTGCCTGGAAGAGGCATTGCAACTGAATCTATGAAACTTATTACAAATGCCTGAGACGTCCCTTCGTGTTGCTCAGAAGCATGAAGAATTCGTTGAAATAGAATCTCAAGGCCTTAGTTGGGATAAGCTACTTCTTACACTTTGATACGGAAGGACATCTCTCAAATTCAATTTGATATCTTTTTTACGGGTTGGATGAAAATCGTTTTAAATGTGAATGGGATTTCGGAGGCTTAATAAAATGGAGAAGCAGGTCCCGATGTCTTCGATCTGTATCTTTCACGTTATTAAAGAATAAATCAGAGGATGGTAAAACTGTCAGGTTGCAGCGTGATCTTCGCTTTGAGGAACGCAGTCACTCTTGGAAGTAACCATGAATTCAGGGAAAAATAGGAGAGAATCTCTCATGAATGAAATACTTTTTGAATTCCATGATCTATTTTCACTGATTATTCGAACAATTTCTTTCTTGAATAAAATAACAATCTCTTTGATCCCAAAAAAATTGAAAACTTTTTCCGGGTTTCCTTGAAATTCAAGTGAATGAAATAGCATAATTTCGAGCTTCAACTTCAGAGCTGAAAGATACAGGAACAGGATGTTGAAAATCCATGACAATTTAATTGTCCACGCATTCCCCATTTTGTATATAGTGTGTTTGGCTTTAGTTTGTGACAATTCATTATTAATTCATATTTTTATCATCAAATAAACCTAATTTTATCGACAAAAACACCCACTTTGGGAATTCACCCCCCTTTTTTTGGAATAGCCGCCATTTCAAATTAATTTTTTTATTTTAGTTGACCCTTTCAAATGATATCGATTTCTTTGGACATAAAGTTCCTACAGATGTGATAAAAATGTTTTTCGAAAGATAATACTACCACCTTTCATTGAAGTAGAACAACATGAAAACATTTAATACAAAAATGTCAGAAAAAAAAATTTTAGTCAAAAAATTTACTGCATTTTTTAGTTAATCCTCGATAGTACAAAAACTAACACATTGAAGTATAATTTTTTGTTCAATGAACTGACATGCACAGATATCAGCTACAAAACAACACCCACATCATTTTTGTAAGTTACATAATTTGACAGTTATTGTTGTTCGAATGTGACCGTTACGAGAGAGCAGACACTGCATTGATTTCCAGGGCCACAAGACAAGTCGTCATAAGGGCCACTGCCTGTCTACAAATCAGAGGCGGCCATTTTGAGAAATTTTTATGATAGATTTGTCAGTTTAATAATTAAAAATGATCAAAAGTACAGTACTTAGTTTTATTTTATTTTATCAATTTTCATGAGGGCCATGTTCAAACAGCAATAACTCTCAAATTATGTAACTTACAGAAATGGCGTGGGTGTTGTTTTGTAGCTAATATCCTTGTTAGTTTATTGAAAAAAATATGCTTCAATTAGCTAGTTTTTGTACTATTGAGGATTCACTAAAAACTTCAGTAAATTTTTCGACTAAAATTTTTTTTAGGAATTTTTTACATTTTTGAGTCAAATGTTTTCATATTGTTCTACTTTTATGAAAGATCATAATATTATCTTTCAAAAAACATTTTTTCACTTCTGTAGGACCTTTATGTCCAAATAAATGAATATCATTTGAAAGGGTCAACTAAAATAAAAAAATAATTTAAAATGGCCGCTATCCTAAAAATAGGGGGTGAACCCCCAAATTTTTTTCGATAAAATTAGGTATATTTGAATATTTGATGCCCTTAAATTATCGCTGAGTCATGCCCAGACACACTGTACAATTTGGACGAATCTGATTCTACCCATGATTTATAATGCTAGAGGTAAATAAATATCCTACAGGTTTCTGTAAATGAATAGGTAACAAAGTAGCTACAATGTGCCGTCACTTTACGTCCTAAAATTTAACCTTCAATTCGTTCAAGGGCGTTGTTCCTCTAGGTAAATTTAAACCCAATGGTTATTTCCAACTTTAAACATTTTTCTTTAATTTTCGTGGTGATGAAATTGATAAAATCAGTTTCTTTTCCTGTTTGAGAAAATGTTTTACTACATGTAAACGTCAGTTTTTCGACACGCCACTGTCCTCAGCCCGCTTCGAATTCGCGTGATGAAATATCGCTGTTAATATGGGCGTAAGTGAATATCAGTACAGTCCAATATAATTATTTCAGATTTTCGGACTGAATATTAACCGGTCCAAATTCATTATGCAAATTGATGGCCACCGAAAATAATTGAAAATATGCCTGTGGATGCCTGAAATTGATGCGGCGGCGATACGAATTCAATTTTTCAAGGGTTAAATATGGGGTTATATTGATTTCCTTCCGTTTTGCAAGTTTCGGAACTGAAAGCCGATGTGATCCACGCCACTTTGTTGCCCGTACGCTTTTACGAGGTTTCATGTTAAGGGGGTATAAAACAACATGAATCCGAGGTTAATTGGTGGCGAGTACGTACAGGGTGGGTGCATTTTAGATCAGTAAATCTGAAGAAAAATTCCCGGAATTTTCTGAATTATCGTTTCTGGAGATAATTATGGTCTTAATGAATTCGTTAAATTATTTTTGAGCTTTGTGGATCACTGGTTTTCACTGTAATTTCTGTGCGAAGTATTCGAAATCTGCTATTTTCATTTTGTTTGCCCCTCATCTGTCCGTGCGTTCTTTCATCTTTTCATCAAATAAATCGATAATTCAAGCCTACGCCGTACGATGATGTGACACATATCGTCGAAAAACTCAGATCCCCGAGGTTTCTCAAGAAATAAACGATCCATGTTCTGGAAATGAGATGAATATTTTCCTTTATTTCAACTGCAATATATTTGATAGAAAATCATTGTTTGCCGTTCTTCGTTTTATGCAGGATGAGACAAAATTGAAAAAATGGGAAAAAATCTAAATCGATCGATAATTTATTTTCGATCAATTATACAGGGTGATTTTTCTGAGTGTTTCATTAGAAGTATTCGAGGAAGGAATTTTGATACTCATTCAAGATTCTGTATTTTTGTTTCAGAGTACATACACTTAAATTGTAGAATATTTTCAAGTAATCTACTTCCAGTTCTACCGGAAACGAATGTGAACTTCGTTATTTCGAATGCAACACCCTGTATATTTATACATATTTGAATTATTCGTTAAATTCTGCACTAATTTGATGTATGATATTATGCGAAACCACTCTGAGCGATTGTTGAGTTATAGCCTGATTATCAAATTGTTGACAGAAATAAAGTCAAAAATTAGTGTTAATATCTCCAAAATCCCTCATTTTAAGAATTTCTGTTCACCCCAGAGGAACAAGAGAAAGTACGCTAATACTGCTTCTTGTATAAATTATGAGGAACTATTATACAGAGTGTCTGAAAAAAGGCTTCAAAGTGAGCCTCAATAAAACTATGAAATCTCATTTTTTTCCAATGGGAACCATATAATTTTGTAATTCCGATCGATTGCTCGTCAAAAACTAGTTAGAGTGTTCCAAACATTTCATGTATTTAAAAGCAGTAGTTTTGCCATTATTGAATAAAATTCGAAGTTCATTCAGGACTAAAGCCAAGTTTCCTTGTCTGAACCTCTGAACATCAGGTTTATCAAGTTATTTTTCAAATAGGCTATGTCAATAGTAAGAATATGTCAGCTTTAAACTAAGATTTTTTTATTCAGTCATCATTCATTATCTGCTTTTTTATTTGTCACATTCGCCGCAAATAAAGAACTAACTATTGATATACAGGGTGGCCAAGAGATTGACGTCGAAAAAAAAAACAGGTCCCTCCGTGTCATGGGCTATTCGAATCAACCCCCCGGAACCCCCATGTATGTTGAGCGATTTTTCACGGTTTTCGAGTTATGAATTTTTTCATGAACTTTGAGAATTTTCGACTTGAACATCTTAGAAAAGATATTGATATTAATACAAGACTTCTCTGTGAAATTCTTTCCTCACTTGATCTCCATGAATTGTACTTTTATACATAAAATAACCAGATTCGTAGCTTCGATAAAGATTATGAAAATGTTGTTCTCGAGTGAAAAAGTTACGTGAATTGGATTATGATCTGAATTTTCGAATCAAAATCAAAAATGTAATAATGCTAATTCACGGTTTCTTAGTATGCTTAAAAACTGCGCTCAACAGTCAGCTTTTAGAATCATTGATAAAAAATGATACTTAACACTCTACTTTTGGTAGAATTAGCCTTCAAAGTCATCGAGGTGAAAAAATAAAAGAACTAGACAATTACTGATTCTAGCAAAAGTAGAGCGTTAAGTACTATTTTTTATCAATGATTCTAAAAGCTGACTGTTGAGCGCAGTTTTTAAGCATACTAAGAAACCGTGAGTTAGCCTCTTTACATTTTTAATTTTGATTCGAAAATTCAGATAATAATCCAATTCACGTAACTTTTTCACTTGAGACCAACATTTCCATAATTTTTATCAAAGTTACGAATCTGGTTATTTGATGTATGAAAGTACAATTCATGGAGATCAAGTTACAAAAGAATTTCACAGAGAAGATTTTTACTTTTTTTAATATCTTTTTTGAGATCGAAGTCGAAAATTCTCAAAGTTCATAAAAAAATTCAACTCGAAAACCGTAAAAAATCGCATGACATACATGGGGGTGATTCGAATAGCCCATGACACGAGGGACCTGTTTTTCTCTTTTTGACATCAATCTCTGGGATACACTGTATATCATGTCATAGGAATAAATACACAGTCAATCATGATTTTTAAAGGATGTCAAGTTCTCTTCGAAAATGCAACAATTTTCAAACGAAAATTTGCATTAATTATTAGTTTGACATGGATGAAACTGGCATAATTTGGAATATTCAACTAAAAATATGAGTGAGTAGATTAAAAGATTTCATGTTGATGGTATTATTATTCACAATTTCAATAAATATTCACTTTCCCGCTCTAGTGCGGGAAAGTGACACTTTCCGAATAGAAAACAATGCGGGAAAGTAGTTACATAGGCCCGGTTGTAGAAAATAAGATTGATTTTCCTCTCTTCGAATTCAATAGGGACAAGAAACCATTCACATTCCGAATTTGGACTTTCAAGGTGCAATTTATTGTGGATGAGTGTTATTGATTTATCGCCTCATTTGACAGAGTTGCAAATGTGCTGCTCGACCCCCTCCGAAGCTAGCTCTAACACTGTTTTTGTCATTTTCCTCAAACGTAAAATATTCATTCAGTATTCACGCGGACAGGCCGAAAAGAGGTCACCCGAAAACTTCAAATCAACCTGAAATTCACGTGTTGAAGTATTTCGATCCAAGTTTTTGCTTCATTAATTCAGAGGGTGAACCCTTCGAGGAGAGATTTATGGCGGAAACGATCCATGAAAAGAAATTGCTGGTCTGAAACTCAAATTATACGAAATCAACCTGATGGATTGTTTGCATGTGATAGTGGAGTCGGTGTTGTGACCGCGGCAGCGTCTCGAAAGCAAATTCGGCGATTTTTCGGTCGGGCTTTGTGATTTGTCCGAGGAAATGGGGTGAAAAAGTCCCATTCATGGAACTAATTGGATACCAAATGTCAGGACTAATATTCCACTAAATAAATATGGCACAGGACGTGAATTTGACACCAGAGTCGATTACAAAAAGATTTGCAAATGAATCCCTGAGATTTATGAGCAAGATATCGGTTGGCACAAAAAAAAATTCTTTTATTTCCAAACGTTCGATAACAACGTCATTTCTAGACTGACAGGATCACAGAGAAGTTCTATTTCTCCGCCTAGGCGGAGAAATAGTTGCTATGGCTTACTTTCCCCTCCGGCGGCAGGAAAAGTGTTGATATGCAAGGGACTAATTTTGCAAGACAACCGTAACTATACAAATGTTACATTTTTCACTCAATTATAACGATCGTAAATGTCAATATTATTCAGATTCCCAGGAATTTCAAGATGTTTGAAAATAAAATAACATATTTCATTCGAAGGAGAAGTGACTTTTCATGGCTCGCTTTCAATTACCAACTCAAGCTCGCCATGAAAAGTGACACTTCTCCTCCTTATAAAATAATATACTATTATTACCGAAATCATTTTACAAAAAATGGAGGAAGAATACGTCAGTAAAGAGCAAACTTTCAATTCACTGCTCAGAGAACGAAAATTCTATGAATTCCTTAATTGAATATGATTCCACATTAACAATCAACTCAACCAGTTAACACTTGAAATTACTATATTGAACCAAACAGGTAAAAGATAAAGCGATAAAGGTATAACATTGCAAAGTTCAATGCATATGTTTTTCGTGTTTTTTCAGACCATGTCATAGTACGAGGATGTATTGATATCTAGTTAGCCTAGACCAGTTCCACGCATAAACAAAATATTGCGATACCATATCAACGAACAATAACTCATAAGAAGCGTAGGTGTAGAGTTCGACGTCAAAAAAGTGAACCACAGTTACGCAATAAATTAAAAAAAAAGATGTCCACTGAAATTTTGAAAATCGAAAAATTGGAGTATCGAGCCATCATCAAGTACCTACCTGTATTTAAAAGGGTTGAGAGGTAAGAAGATTTACGAAGATATGCTTAATACCCTTGGTGATCAATGTCCTTCGTATGCGACCGTGAAAAATTGGACTGCAAGCTTCAAAAGAGGTAAATTTTCCATTGGAGATGATGACCTATCGGGAAGGCCAGTTTCTGTGTCAGTTCCCGAAAATATCGATGCAGTTCATGACATGATTTTATCAGACCGTCGAATTGGCCTTAAACGGATATCTGAAGCACCGAAGATTTTATACAAATGCGTTCATCATCTATTTGGACATGAGAAAAATTTCTGCAAAATATATCCCCAAATGTTCGTATGTTGACCAAAAGCGTGCAAGGGTAGAAGCATCGCGTTCGATCTGTGCTCGATTTGAAAACGATGTAGACTTCTTAAACCGAATTGTTACTATGGATGGGACTTGGGTACATTTTTACGATCCAGAAACAAAGCAATAATCGATGGAATGGAGACACTCTGGTTCTCCAAGCCCTAAGAAGTTTCGTGTCCAAAAATCTGCTGGAAAAGTTCTTGCTTCAGTTTTTTGGGATTGCCATGGAGTAATCATGATTGATTTTTTTGATAAGGGTAGAACAATAACGAGAGGTCACTATTCGATATTACTGACCACTCTACGGGTAAAAATTAAAGTGGAAAGACGCGGAAAGCTATCCAGAGGTGTTTAGTTTTTACAGGATAACGCTCCAGTACACAAATCTCATGTTGTTCGTGATTTAGGATTAGAATTACTAGAACACCTTATTCACCAGATTTGGCTCCGTCGGACTATCATCTCTTTCCTCAACTGAGAAAAAGTTTGAAAGGTCGTAAATTTTTTTCCAACGAGGAGGTAATAAAAGCTGTGGAGGACTGGTTTGCAGAGCAAGAAGAAACATTTTTTTTAAAGGTCTAGAGACGTTGCAGGTTCGCTGTTATAAATGTATTCAATTAAGAGGAGAATATGTTGAGTAATAAAATATTTTGACATTAAAATTTTGTTTGGTTCTATAGTAGACTAAGAATTTTTTAATATGTACAGGTGACATGTGGCTTGAATATGTTATTTTCCATCTAAATGCCAATTTTTTCTCATCGACTCCGTAAATCATCAAAAAAAAAAGTTTTTCCATCTTTATTATTTCTGAATCAGAATATCCCATTTTAGAATTAAAAAATTCTGGTCATGTAGATTAGCGAAATTTTCAAATAATTCGGGTACAAAATCTCCATATACTTAATTCATTTATTGGATGCAATAGAAAAGTGATCAGATGTTTAGCAATGTGAAGTTGGAACATATGAAGCATATTCACGTCCAAAAGAAGAATAATAGGATAATTCAGAACCTACAGACAATTTTTAAAACTGAATCATCCGATTCTGGCATTGAGACACATCTCAAACGCCACTTAGGAACTAAGCCCTACACTCATATATCGGGTATTTTTTTAGAGTAATAGAATTTTAGAAAGGAATAACTGTGATTTTACAGAAGGTAGAAGCCATGTTGTTTTGGAATTTCTGTTCAGTAGGCATTGACGAATTATCATGCAAAGACTCACGCCGGAAAATATTTTTTAAACATAAATGTCCCTAAATTATCCTTCAAATGAAAAAAATTGGCTTCAATCTTTACTCAAATGTGTTTTATTTCCTTTCAAAAATCTATCACACTGAAAAAAATACCCAATACCTACATGGAGGATATGCTATGCACATGAATTTATGAAAACGAGGATTAAAATGATCCTCAAACGATTTTTCTGATGCAATTCACCGATATTGAATAAAAGCAGTAACAAAGGTGGGGACATGAAGAGAGAATATTGCTCGAATTGAAACTCTTTCATCTGTCCTTGCCAGACGGAAATTCAGCAGAAATGAACTGAATTGAAATTGTGAGGTTTATGATTTCTGATAAGCCTCTCATTGAGGAAGCCCTTTTCAGTTCAATGTCCTTCCGATGAATTGAGATATATAAGATGTCTGATCCAGCCCCCTCGTTAATCGAACCTCAGAGATAAGACCTCGGTTATGAGAATTATTACTGCCCTATTTAATCCGCTGAATGGGCGTGGATATATCGTTGAATTATTTCGGGCTCTGATGACTCGGAGGAGTCCTGAAAATTTTCCTCTAATTGGCAATCTCGACGTGGAGATAATTTGCTCCTATCGAGTCGGTCAAGTGTGTGAACTGTACTAACCAATATATAACCTACAGCATGGGAACCTGATTGGGTATTGCAATTATAGGGGTACCTCAGGGAGTCATTTATGGGTCATTGATTTTCGTCCGGTTACAGATTGGCACAATGGATAATTTCATGTTTCGAAAATGAATTCTTTCTACATTGATCAATAATCATGTATGTACAGGGTGGGGCAGAAGAACCTATCCGATTTCAAATCCCTTTTTCTCAGAAGAGAGAGCAGGTAGAGTAGTGGGGTAAAAACCGTTAGAAAGCTGGTTTTATGCCATTTGTCAGTAGTCAACATGCCTTGGTCTGGTGAACATCGTGCTTTTGTTATTGAGCGGTTTATCGAATGCGGCGGTTCGATAATTGCTACACAACGTGCTTTTCGAATTCATTTCGGACTCGGGCGTCATGATCCTGTTCCACATCACGCTACGATTAAAGTGTGGGTGTCAAATTTTAGACAGACGAGTTCAGCATTGAAAAAGGAGTCGCCTGGACGTCCCAGGACAGCAACAGGACCTGAAAACGTGGCCAATGTGAGAGCCGCGATTGAACGTTCCCCGCGTCGTTCGGCGCGAAAACATTCGCTCGCTTTGAGGATTTCCAACCGCAGTATTCGGCGAATTTTGCACCGGGACCTCAAAATGCATCCCTACAAAATGGTTGTTGCACAGAAATTAAGTGAAAGGGATTTTGAAACCCGTACGAACCTGTGTCGCGATCTCCGAGAACTGCCAAACGACGATGTTGTGCTCTTCACGGACGAAGCCCATTTTCACCTTTGTGGCGCCGTAAACAGGCAGAATTTGGGGTTACCTCAAATCGAAGGTTTACCAGCATCGACCAAGGACCCTTCTTGCTTTACGAAGGGAAATTGCTCGGGCAATTGAAGAAATTCCTGTGGAAATGACGGTGAAAGTCATGGAAAGCTACCGCGAGCGCCTAAATAAGTGTATCCGCTCCCAAGGACGACATTTGAGTGATGTGCTTTTCAAAACTTAAATTTAAAAATGGCATAAAATTTGCGATATGTTAATAAAAAAAATTTTTTGACAAGCTGAGTGGTTTTAATTTTATAACGTTTTGAAATCGGATAGGTTTTTCTGCCCCACCCTGTACAAGATGAGTACATTCTAGGGCATTAGCGATTATCAAATGAAATTCATTAATTGCCACGTGGGTCGAGTAAGTTTTATACCTCAAAGCTCTTGTAGTGAAAAGAGTGAAAACTCGTTTGAAAGCAGGGTCACAAAAACATTGTCCAAAAGTATCACATCATACACTGCGCAAAAAAATTAACGCACATTATGGAAATCTCAAATTTATTCTACAACTGAAGGTGTTCTCAATGATAATTAGGTACATATTTTTATCAGAATTATGCATGCATTTGTTATGCACTTTCAACGTTTTTCTTCAATACAGATGTTTTCTCCCAGCAGGAATAAAAAAAGATGATATTATCAGATTTTGAATGTATTGGCTCCATTCTGAAATCAGTTGTTCTCGATCAATTATAGTGATCAATAGTTTTCTTTCGTTTGATTTTCTACACTCGATCGCTATACAAGGCGAAACACGCAATTTGACCCAAGGGTAGTTTTGCGAGAAGAAGGGTGGACATACACAAGAATTGCAGAAAGGTTTGGCGTTTCTCATACAAGTGTGTCCAGAATGTTGCAGTGATTCAGGGAGACAGGTATGAATGTCCGAAGACCAGGACAGGGTAGACCACGGGTAACAACTGCAATTCAAGAACGTTACTTGGGAGTTTCTTCGTTGAGACAACGGTTTGCAACCGCTCGACTCCATTTGCCCCATACATTGGTGAAAATTTCATTTTTATGGACGATAATGTCAGATCCCATCGTGCGCGCATCGTTCAGGAGTACCTTGAAGAGGTTGAAGTCTCTCGAATGGAATGGCCAGCAAGAAGTCCAGATCTCAATTCGATTGAGCAGGTTTGGGACAACCTCAATAGAAGGCTGAGAAGTTCCGAAAATCATCCAGCTACTCTTAATGACTTAGAAATTCAACTCGGAGAAATCTGGGAAGGATTAGATCAGAATATTGTAAGATCACTCATTTCGAGTATGAACCGTCGTTGCCGAGCTATAATTAACGCAGGGGGTGGAAATACCAAGTATTAAATCACTTATTAGCATTTCAGTATTCTTAAAATTGTTCATTTCTCTTCTTTCACATGAGATTCGGTGAAATCCTGGATATTTCTTCCATTCAATGTGTCTTGTTTCGTTCAAAACCTTCCCGAGAGAACATAAAAAATAAGTTATAAAGTCAATGTAGAGTTAACTTTCATTAAAATCGAAATTTTCAGAATGTGCGTTAATTTTTTTGCGCAGTGTAATTCTTATGACCTAAATAAACAGAACTCTTGAACCAAATATATGAAATAATGAAAAAATCTATAGAATGAACACTATTTGAAATCAAAGAACAGATACAGTATTACTTTATCTACTTATCTACTTAGGATAGGTAATTGAATGTTTTCAATTCGATTGACGTTCCTTCAACTTGAACACATTATCATTGAGACCAACAAAAGTTTCGTTAGATAGATTGTGATCATGATTTCGGCCTCACTCTGGTCGTCATCAGAGAAATATAACGAATATTGAGTATTGAGGAGAAACAGAATACTAGGAAGCCCGGAATTTTTTAGTGTTTGTACTGGATACAAGTTCAGGAACTCACAAAGAATTTCGCTGCACTTAGCGATCTCTGAGACCTCACCAAGAGGATCTCGCTGCACATAGCGATCTCAGGGAACTCGCAAAGAAAATTTCGCTACACATAGCGATCTCAGGGAACTCGCCAAGAAAATTTCGCTACACATAGTGATCACAGGGAACTCGCCAAGAAAATTTCGCTATACATAGCGATCTCAGAGACCTCGCAAAGCGAATTTCGCTCCACATAGCGTTCTAGGAGAACTTGCTATAGAATTTTGACCTCTCATATAGAAGTCTGTCAATCCTGGGCATGCTCAGTATTTCAGTGATACTTTGGGCGGGCTTTTGGGTGTTCAAACCATTCGTTTCGTTCCGTTAATGGAAGATTGAAATAACATTTTGACGTTTACCGTATACTGCTTGAGACTGAAGCAATTATAATCGATGAAACACTGGGCCACATATACGGTAGGTTCCCATACAAATTCGATTGAAAATCTTTTCATCAAACCTGATGAGGGTTTCGACAGCGGTTCGAAACCACCTTACCCATGTCAAAATCGGCGACCGCAGAAAGTTTTATCCATTTACCCCTGCGACGAGAAAAACCATTATAAATTCATTCTTTCGAAACAAACGGTCACATTAATTAAATTCCGGCATTTTATTATGTAAATTGATGAATCCCGGATGCCGAGAATCGGCTATCGATCAGGCCAATTCGAAATAACACAAAAAAGAAGGAGAGAGACTCGATTATGGCGAATTTGTCGCTCTCTCGAAAAAAGACTGATGAATAAATCTCCATGAAATTTTTACAATCCCTAATTAGACACCGCGAGACGCGTGATTTGCATCGCATCCGAGAAGAGGAAATTCAGATGGTTTAAAAAAATTAATGACGTCGAAATTCCGAAACTCCTTTTCCGGGACAAAGGGCTTCGGAAAATATTCCGGTTTTCTAACTCCATTTGGTACTATCGTTAGATTTAAGGGCCACTCGAGGCATTTTCGACTTTTTGTTCGAAATTCGTTAATTATTTTTTATGAAAGCCCAATTGAGGTTTCATAATTTCATTCTCTTCAACGTATCGGATGATCTTGAGGATAATATATAACAAGGTTTTATTATTTCACTAGCTCCAACTCAATTATCTTCTTGAAGTCTCCAACAGTTACTCACCAAAAACTCTAAAACCCTGATTTTGAACATTTGGTCCTTCGAGCCGGATTTAAATTCAAAGATGAATTAATGATCTTTAATTCATAAGTTGAAGGTCAGGCGTTTCAATAAAAAAACCTCTAGCTGTACTCTCGATAGCCTAAATGGATTTTCGATGAACAATTCATGAGGTTTCTATTGATGTTGAATAGTTAAGCAGGAATCAATGAGCGAAGCCTGAAATCTGCAGCTGTGTTAATTAACGTTGTAATTTATTCGAAACGCCATTCAAAGTAGCTTATAATTTCATTACACTTCTGATGGGTTCAGTTTAATGAGTGTACACGTGAATTATTTGCTACCTTGTTTCTCGATTAAATAATTTATGCACTAAATATGTTATGTCTCTGATGCCCTACACTAAAATTTCGTGCGTTATGATTTATGGCTGTGGAGACCGCAGTCGAATCAAATCGAAACAGTCATTCGTTTTAATTTCACTGAAAGAATATTCTTGTCGTCCTCCGGTTTTCAGTGACATAAATTTGATTGATTCGGATGTAAAATGATTTTGTTACATATTCTGCTGCCCTTATTTGGAAAACGAACCAATATTAATATTATGATAGATGATCATATATTGATATGACAGTAACCGTTCAATCATTCATATTTTAATTGATTCAAAATTTCATCGGTTTACTCAATTGTCTCGGAAAGAAAGTTGATTCTCCCTTCAAGACTATTCTTTAGCAAGAAGGAGTTATGTCTTATAGATCTACTATTGACAAGAGGATCAACTTTTTTTCCCTGTGACCTGTAGGTATCATCAACTGGGCTCAGGGGCGGTTCTAGGGCGGTGCGAGCGGTGCGACCGCACCGGGCGCCGTCTCGAGGGGGGCGCCAAAATCGTCGCACCGGGCGCCATCAGTAGAGGGGCCCCAAAACGATATATTATAAATATGGGGCAGAAAACGGGGCGTCGTTACGAGCGGAATCCGGGGCTGTTGAGTTTCGAAGACTTGCTTGTCTTTCATATGTTCCTCTCAATGTTCCTGAAAATTCTGGCACCTGCATTTCCTTCATAACAACCAACAGCTCTTTCAGAGAAAAGCGATTTCAGGCCTTCCTTTACTGGACTATCAGACTCGCCGGACGATACAATAAGACCGTAAAAACAGATAAATGTTTTTATATAGGTAATTATGTTTAAAAAAAACAACTTGGGTCTCCAGTCGGCATATCGTGTCATTCTCTGCGATCTCCTATTTTCATAAGTTTATTGCACTTGTCGGCATTCACTTTAAACGTCACCATATGAGTGGTTTACTAATAACTAGGCGGCGCCTTTGATGTCTGATTCAGGCGGCTTCTTTGATAGTTCGATGAGCTGTCCTTTGAGCGCATTTTCTGATATGATTGCCCAGGATTTTCTTTTAAAAGAAGGGGGAAATGCCACAGTCTTTTCATTTCTATTTCTCTGATTCCCATTAATTCTAGAGAAACAAACATTCGAAACAACGTTGCGTTCACATTGTGTTCAGTGTTAAAGTTACAAAGTTTTCACTAGGTGTTCTAAATTATCAGTCCCTAAGGATTTCAGGATTTCAAATTGTGTATTTAAGGTAAGCTTTCAATTGAGTGGCTGATTTATGCTGTAAGCGCATCTCGCATTATTTAATATTCTTTCGATAAAATACAACAAAACTAGTGTTTCAATAATGTTATCATCACTATTTTTCTATAATGACTTCCTTATCTTAACATTCTTAACTCTACGAAATGAAAATGATGTCGATTATACAGGGTGTTTAAATTTTGCTGGGCTAACCTAATTTTGTTTTTTCGAATGGAAGCCTATATTTTATATCACTTTCTCAGTTTCCCGATGAAAAATAATATACCCTTTTTATACATCCTCATCTTCATTTCGTAGACATTGAAGATATCCGAGATTTTCAACGTAATAGAATTTCACCCAAGATTCTTCCCTTTCAACACTTGAAATCATCATTAATCATTGAATGAGAAAAATTTGAGTATAGCTTTTTCAAAAATGGATTACCAACATGAATCTTAGACTTTAAATAAAAGAACAAAGATATTTCTTGTTTGTATAGAAAGTAGATTTATGTAATTGTTTGATGATGGAAAGGTTGAATGTATCTTTTTCAGATAAAAAACATGTCACTTCCTTAAAAAAAATTATCTGGTGCACAAAACTTAAAAAAAAAACTGAAAAATCAAGGCGAAGCTGAAAAATCTGCGAAATTATTATCAAAATTTTTGAGGGTCGAAAAGATATCTAACTCATCACCACCAGAACTTCAATATCCAGAAGCAAAAGAAGGAGACCCTCTTAAAAAGAGTTCTGTTCTTGAAGATGTAGAGCAGTTCAGTCAAGAAGATTTAGCTATACCTGGAACCTCGTCTGGTCCTCAAAATATTGCAGAAGAAATTGTATCAGATGAATCATCATCAGCTTTTGAACAAACAAAAAATTTAGATATTTCAGAATGGCCGCTTATTATTGACTCTGCAACAAAAGATGAACTCATTATCCGAGGTCCTATAAGTGATGAAATGAGTAACGAAAGCTACCCAAAGAATAGTGATGGTCGACATTATTCAAATTCACATTTTGAAAAAGTAATGCCAAATGGGGAGATTTTCAAAAGAAGATGGCTTGTGTACTCTAAAGCTGCAGATAAAGCATATTGTTTTTGCTGTCGTTTACTTAACACAAACCCAAACTCAAATTTAAGAAAAGAAGGATTTAACGGCTGGAGGCACTTATCAACGTGTCTGAAAACTCACGAAACATCCCCAGATCACCGACGATGTATGAACAGTGGATAGAAGCGTCAATTAGATTGAAGAACTTCAGAGGAATTACAAAAACAAATTGAAGATGAGAAATCAAGATGGGTTGCTATCCTCGAACGATTGATGTCTATAGTGTTGTTCTTGGCAGGAAATAATGTGACGTTTAGAGGGACCTCTGGATGTGAAAGTTTATACACCCCTAATAATGGAAACTTCTTGGGTTTAGTGAAATTTAAAAAATGATATAGCACAAAATCTAAATTATTGTGAATTGATAAAAAAATTCGCGAGCGCTGAAGCTCGAAAAGTGCATATTTGAGTTGTTTGAAATGAATAAAAGCTTTATTGTTATTATTTCCCAACTGTAATTTCTATCATATATTATTATACCTACTCGCACTACGGAAGGTAGAGCCTATTATCCATAACTCGCACAAATTGGTCAGAAGAACTTTTCAATTTCAATGATTTGAAATTTATGACAGTAAAAATTCGGTTTTATAGTTGTAGGGGCGCCACTTCCTGATCTTGCACCACCCAAAAATAGTGATAGCACCGCCACTGACTGGGCTGACTATGGAGTTGAGGTCACCTATTTGATGTCAAGTGACTAGATGCCTACAGATTGGTCGAATGTGAGCTTAGTTGAATTTACTCTCTGAGAAGCATATTGGTGGGAGTTGAAAGTGTGAATTCTTAAAATCTACTCCCTGACATAGCCTTCCACTAGCTTGATCTCGATGTGGATAATGTAAATCTCAAATATCTCCTACTGGATAGGCATCTGTATTTGGTATCTATGCAGAAGGAATAAGTTATTTCCACTGGTGAAAGCAGAGTTGAGTTTGTAATCAGGAATCAGAAATATAAAACTGCGTTGACAAGAAATGGTTTCGAAGAATATGAAGGAGTTTCAATCAAAAACTTGGAATGTGTTCATGTTTCATAAAAATTGGATATTTATACTCCATTCACAATTATAAAATCACAACTCTGGCTTTGGAAATTCGACACATTCCATTCTGTATCGAAGTTATGACGTTTTTCAAAATATTTTTATGTTCCAAGTCAACACTATGTTGCCCTTTCTACATTCTCAGCGTATTTCCCAGAATGTGAATGAATTTGAAAAAAAGTGATGGACAAAAATAATTAACTTATATATGAATTGATAGAAAGGATTCCTCTTCTAGTTATTTGCATGAAAAGTACAAGAGATCACTGTTGAAATATATTATTTTTCGACATGGAAAAAAATTGCATTGCTTTCACATAATTTTCATATACATGCTTGTGAAGATTTAATGTTTATTATCCTCTTGAACTGAAAGTTCAAGACTTGACGACATTTTATTTATTTGATCTTATGAACAAGGAGTAAAATATTTTATAGTAATTTATTAGATTAAAAACTATTCATACATTACTACCACAGTAGGATTGTACAAATAAAATGGAATAGGTCAAACATATGCTTCACATTTATCATTCACCTGTTCTAAAATAAGACACAAACTCCTGGAATATGGAAAAAACCGATGTCTGGTTCAATATAGCCTATTTCTACTTTCGGCAAAGGAATGAAAGCTCCAGTGACACATCTCACATCATCGGAATCTGAATTCACCTACTGTGGAATTCAATATAGTCATTTTTTTTCTTTTTTTCAGCTTTTTCGACATGTTTTTTCTGAAACGTGAAAACGATCAACAATAATCATTAAGAAACCGATGATGGCCATCCAGAACCCGTTTACCTACGAAAATCGTGCAATTTCATTCTGCAAGTACTTTCCTCATAATTCCTCGAAAATCCTACCTGAACCATATAATCTGGTCGCTTTCGTTAGAAGATCGTATAAGGAAGCCTTTTTTGTCTATTTACACATTCCAAATAAATTTTGAGCACCAAAAACGATACCGAAACTAACCAAACTTCTGGGGGACCGGAATTTCGTTTGAAATCTTTCAAAACGGCAAGATACCTAAAAAGGTAAAAGATACCTTTGTTATAAAGTGTAAAAAGGTCGATAAGTACTTACTTTCGCTTTATTTATGCTTATAAATCGATTTTTGACCTGAGTACGAACGGCAAATTTGAATTGGACCAAAAATCGATTTATAAGCTTAAATAAAGCGAAAGTAAGTACCTACTAATCGACCTTTTTAAACACTTGATAACGAAGTTTATTTTAGGTATCTGGCCGTTTAGAAAGATTTCAAACAAAATTCCGGTCCCCCAGAAGTTTGGTTAGTTCCGGTATCGTTTTTGGTGCTCAAAATTTATTTGGAATGTGTCAATGGAGCTTTCATTCCTTTGCCGAAAGTAGAAATAGGACATATTATATTGAACCAGAATACATCGTTTTTTTCCATATTCCAGGAGTTTGTCTTCTATTTTAGAACAGATGACTGATAAATGTGAAGCATATGTTTGACCTATTCCATTTTATTTGTACAAACCTACTGTGGTAGTAATGTATAAATATTTTTTAAACTAATAAATTACTATACAGTCAGAATATTTTACTCCTTGTTCATAAGATCAAATAAATGAAATGTTTATCTATAAAGCTTTCAGGAATTGACATTCTTGCTTATTAATTTATAACCAAAACTCAGTTACTACTGCATTGAAATTATTAGTTTCTCTGTAAACAAATTCGTTAATTTAGTTATAATGTTTATTTTCTTTATGATGAATGAATAAAACTGTTATTTATTTGAAATAAAGAAATATTCGAAATAGAAATGTTGACTTGGAACATAAGAATATTTCGAAAAACGTCATAACTTCGATACAGAGTGGAATGTGTCAAATTTCCAAGGCCAGAGTTGTGATTTTATAATTGTGAATGGAGTATATATCAGATTCACAATGGATTGAGAGGGATTAAATAATTTTGTTATTCTGTTCCAAAAGATTTGGAAATATCGTAATACCTCGAATGATGTTTTCATCCTGAACATTTTAAATCAAGTGCAGATTTTATCGCTGAAGCTTCTACACGTATTCATTCGATTTCACTCAAATCTCAAGTAGATGAACGAGGCTGTATAAAAAACGAATGTCGAAAACTTTCGAGTGCACATCAGGAGAGCGAGAAGGCTAGAAATCGCCCTTACCTCTCAGCGTGCAAATGGGATATTCCGTCATCATACATCATTCGCTGTCATCCGACATCCATGTCCGGAAGAGGAAAATCTATAATGAACTTGTTTTTCGATAAAACACCGCTAACATTATTAGATCCATCATCCATCTCTTAAATCTATTGTCGATTCATAAAATGTCACATTAATTTAGAAAGGAAGAGAAAAAGATTAATGGACATATCTACAAGTGTACCTTTGGGGAAATAAAGCAAGGCAGATTCCTGTCAATCCACACAGGCAGATGAAGAGAAGCCACACTCGACAGTTTCTGACAAGCCTATTCTTATTATACAGGGTGGCCATTTGAAAACGAAACAGACGAGATTACAGACGAAATAAATTTTTTCGATAGAAATGCTCGGACAGGTCGATTTCTGTTTCGAGGGGGACAACTTAAGATGTAGGTTACGGACGAATAGCGCTTCAACCCTTGCTGCTTCAACCCCCACCCCCAATTTTTGAATAGGGAAGATGGGGTGAGTGATACCTCAATTCAAAGGTATTTTTATACTGATTTCAGCACAGTAATTGTTTTAATTATTTTTTCATTTTATGCATTAGTTCTCGAAATATACATACGTTAGTTAATTTTATCACTCAAATTAATTTTTTGCGAATAATTGACATTTCGTGCTTCCGAAACACCAAAATTTCCGTACTTGTATTTGAAATTGCAAAACATCTACCACTGGGCAAATGAAGTCATACCGTACGTGTTAATGCTACTAGGGTCAGATGTTCGACTAGCTGTTTTATTCACTGAAATCATTCTCCAACTGTACGGTATCAGAACGATTTGAAGTTTTGATCTAAGAAATAAGACTTTTCAAAGTAAAGTAGATCAGTCAGTGGATTGGAGGAAGGAAGCCACAGTCATGGTTGTTTTGATGCTCAAAATGTCGATTTCTCATACAAAAAAACACTACAAGTGCCATGAAAACACCACTTCATTTTCAAATACTTAGTTAAGAATATTTCGAGAACTAATGCATAAAATGAAAAAACAATTACTGTGCTGAAATCAGTATAAAAATACCTATCAAATGAGGTATCACTCACCCTATCTTCCCTATTCAAAAATTGGAGGTGAGGGTTGTAGTAGCAAGGGTTGAAGCGCTATGCGTCCGTAACCTACATCTTGAGTTGTCCCCCTCGAAACAGAAATCGACCTGTCCGAGCATTTCTATCGAAAAAATTTATTTCGTCTATAATCTCGTCTGTTTCGTTTTCAAATGGCCACCCTGTATACCTTTCCTAGATCTTCTAAGTATAGCCTCATGGACAACCCTATTGATCATTAGATGTAGAGGAGTGAGATCTGTGTCTCATCAGGAACAGATTAAGAGAAAATATAATCGATTCTTTAAAATACTGATCTGCATGAAAAGCACATGAATTTTCTTCAGATGGCCATTAAGGCTTTCATTTTTTCCATTACTAACCATCAAACTTCCACATGGAATATTCATCACATGTAATGATGAAATTTGAAGTTGGATTTTTTTTCAAACACAGAAGCTCTGTCGCAGAAAGATTTCCTTGAAAAAAATAAGAAATTCTGATTGTGCCAATAATTCCTCTTGAATTTTCAGTACATCTCCGACATCTCCATATACTCAGCCTCCAATTATCTTTTCCCATCTTTCAGGCAGAGTAGAAATGGAAATTCGGCCGAGGACGACTTTCCCTCTTTTCGACATCATCAGACAGGAATTCTTCCAAATTTAATTCTCTTTGAGCTCAGCTGGGAAGATCCCAGATATGATCCAATCATTTCAACTTGACAACTCCACCTGCACTACATATCCCATTCCTTAAGTGGGGCCTAATTCAATCCGAGAAGTAATTTCATTCTGTATCACTTTCATGAATAGCTGTCGGACCTCTGCAGATAACTTGGCCCGAGTTTATTACACGAGATAACTCATTCAGGACTTGCAGAAATTCCGGGTAACATCTTCAATCGCTGAAATCTACGTTGGAAACATCCCGCCCGTATGGGATCATAAGGTTCGCTCGGCAACATAAACTGTTATCATTTTGATGAGCGAATTCCTGCTCCAGAAAATCAGTTTTTATTGACGAGAAAGCTGAAACACGACCAGAGGACGGCGGCATATACATGCTGGTTCACTTCGTACTAGCAGAACTTTGACAGTCGATAAAAAACTTAGTTTAATGAAGAGAATTGATATTAACCGTGTCGAGTTCATAAAATTCTAAGAGGATTTTGTTCAGATAGAAACATCGCCACAGATTATCAGGTATCATATTATTTTTCATTAATTTCAAATTAATAAGAAGTTTGTATCGAGATTCGTCATATCATATCCGAATTTTGTATTTCATCGACATTTAACTTCAATATGGACCGGCAACAATGATCTTTTAATAGAAACTGTGCGTATTAAATGCTCCTTGGTGTTCAATTTTATCTCCCACATTTGTGGGATTTCATTATTGAAATATCTCTGCATCAACGTTTTCCATCGTTTGAATTTAAGTCTCGACAAAGTTGATGAATATTGTTACAACATTGTAAACTCGTTTAGAGACCAGAGAAGAAATAATATTCGATGATATTTAATTCAGAGACGCATTCAGATTATTCTTGAAATTAATGTTTTTTTCGTCAAATTTTTTCGGGTAAAATTGGAAATAACTCGAAAACTACGCGTTTTATTGAAGAAAAAAATATAAATACTTTTAGTTTCTTAAATGATTGATCCTTTCGAAAATATGAACCGTTTATCTTTTTAAAGTGGTTTTATGGTGTTTCAGCGTGTATTGATGAGTCGACTACCCTATAACTTTTATACTAGGAGAGATATTGAATGGGTTTTGATTGAGGAATATGCACCATGAATAGAGTAAACAATGAAACAAAATTCAGTTCATTTGAAAAAACGGTTCCGAAGATATAAACAGAAAAGTTTTTCATGGATTTTCGGCACCCTGTATCTTCCAAACCAAACCGAATTTTGAAAAATAGTATGGGAAGAAAGTGTTTCGTTTAATGGGAGGAATCTACAGTTAAAATATATGTACAAGTCAAAGACTCACCCTGTATAATTACTTGCAAACATACAACTTATCCAGAAGAGAGGATGGTTCCTCAGGGTAATGGAGTTGGATGGTTCGGCTGGTTCCTCCAAAAAGTCTACTATCCTCAATACGTTCGTGCTATAGATGCTTGTACTGTACTTCAGTAATCAGCCAGCTGTTTTTTTAATAAAGACCCAACCAGAGATAGGGTAGTTCCTGAGAGCTGGTGCTTAGTCAATAATAGTTTCCAAAGCCAAAAAAACGAATCCAATTGTAGCGGTCTACCTAGAAAAAAGAAGTATACAGAAAAATAGTGCATCCAGAAAAATCAAGCAATAATAATTTCACGATCGAAAAGAGAAACCAATGCGTAGTTAAACTGCTCCACATGAGTTAGGGATATTGACTTAATTCCGAAAACAATCTAGTTGAAATAAGATTTTTGTGATGAAAATTTATATTGATATGATTTCAAGTCTCAAATTAATTTTAGCCTGTAGGTCTGCAGCGTATACAGGGTGGTTAAAAAAAATCGAGTAAAATAACGAAATTTTATTCCCAGGGAATTCAAGCATTTATGACTTTCAATACAATGTGTGGCCTCCACGGGCATCAATAACAGCTTGACATCTTCTCTGCATATACTACACACGAGGTTGTTGAACATTTATTGAGGAATTTGGTTCCATAAACGGGGCAGAAGCTCTCTCAGATCATTTAAGGATTCTGGGGTAGGTTAATGATTATCTAATTTCCTTTGGAGCATATCCCATGCATGTTCTATGCAATTCAAATCTGGCGAGTGCGGAGGTATTGGTAAATGTGGAATGCCAATCTCCTCGCTCGCATTCTTAACTATGGCTGCACGGTGCGGTCTAGCGTTATCGTCTAGAAATTGAAAAGTTACACCAATAGCAGCGTGAAAACTTGGCACAACTTTGTCAATGACATGCTCCCTCTACAGTAAAGCATTCCCAGGATAAATGTGTAGATCTGTGCGCCCGTTGAAACACATCCCGGCCTATACCATTACACTACCCCCTCGGAATGGATGGACTTGAACATAGCGACGATTACGGGGTATGCGTGGGATTGTCCATACCCTTATTCTTCGCGAATCTGAAAATCGTCCATATCTGGATTCATCAGTGAAAGGGACACTACGCCATTGATCGTTCCAATTGATATTTTGCCTTGCCCATTCCAGTCTTTGACGCGTATGGTCAGGTGTTAATGGAACTCCTCTTGATGGACGTCTAGAACCTAGATTCACCACTCTCAAACGTCGTCTGATGCTTTCGATGGAAACTTGGAGCCCATCTGCATTTCGAAGAGTATTCCGTAGCATTCTACACGTAGATGTAGGGTTTCTTCTCGCCGAAACGGTGATGGAACGATCCTGAGCAGGTGTTGTTTTTCATCTCCCACCAAGCCTTGGTCTTTCCAGCAGGGAACCTGTCTCCCCGAACCTATTCCAAAGTCGAGATATCATACTTTGGCTGACTTGGAGCCTTTCCACTACAACAACCTGAGTTAGGTCACCCTGTAGCATTCCGATAGCCCTATTAGCCTCAGCGTTTGTTAATTTAAACTGACTTCATTTCAAAATAAGAACATTCATGAAGCATATGCAAAGAACCAAACTTCAGAAAAAAGGCGACCAGATTGACGGAATGTCTCATACTGATTTTTATTGGATCGATTCAAGTTGTTATTGAGTTTTAAATGATTGTACAGCGATTTTCTCGAAGATTACATACTTTAAAAAACGATTGAATACGATATCCCTAAAGGTGGATTCATACAGCAACTAAAATAAAATAAGAACTAAAATAAAATAAAATAAGAAATAAGAGAAGACAACATAGGTTTATAGAGATCACTGGAAGAAAATAAGAAATAAGAATGAACCAATCAAATTGCAGATTTTTTGACAATGACTTTTGTGTTTTGTGCAAGTTCAGAAAATCGCCTATTCCGCCTTTTATTCAAGGCGATAATCGCAGTACATCGCTCCCATCATGATTTCTTGGTCATCCATATTAAATATATTATCAACAATGATTCAAAAGAATATTCATTGAATTTTAGGTTAGAAAACTAGAACTTTTCAAAAGTTTCAATACGGAAAAGATTGGGGAGTGGATTTAGGTCATGCCCACTATCATTTTCCAAATAAAATAAGCGAAAAAGATAAAAGTTGACCATCTCTTATTCTAATTCTTATTCCTTATTTTAGCTTATTTCCTGTATAAACGCTGTCATTGAAATGCATGAAGTGAACATTCTTATTTTATTTTATTTTAGTTGCTGTATAAACTCACCTTAACTCTTGTGGAGCAGTTTATTTCGCGGTTTATGAAAAAGTCATCAATAGAATTATCGAAGTCTTTCTTCAATTGAGGCCTTTTACTTATCTCGTTCGTGTAACCGACTTGTTACTCGAACAGAAGCCAAAAGGCTCTTTCAAACTGTCTTGATGGAACGTCACAGAACTTTTCTCCTCTTATTTTTCGAAGACCCGAATCTCCACTGAACAGACAATAACCCGCCCGATTTCAGCCGCATAATCCGAGAAAATTCCACGTCGGCATCATCGGCAAAGAGAAATCCCCCTGATTCAATAATATACCACTCAAAAATCCGACTTCAGGCACGCAACGCATCAACGTGACGCTGTCTTTTATGTGATTGCTGAAGGAGCTTATCCCTGAATTTAAAAGAGCTCGGGGACTGCAAATTCGATAGGGAAAACACGAAAAATATTTAATAATTTGCGATCAAGCGGGAATTTTCAAAGAGCCGAGGTGTCGAATGCTTCGAGTGGTTCATTCGAGGGGTTTCCAAGACGATATCCGGCCGATTCGTGACTGAGGGGCACGGATGAAAGTCCTTTGATGAAAATGCCGAAAGTTTAAGGGGCTCATCAGGGCGATTTTATTTTTTTTTGGGAGATGCCGAATTAATCGGGGAGATACGGAGTGAATCGATGAGCAGCTTATTGTTATGGCCAACCAGTTATATCAAACCTTCTCCAACTACTTTCCCTCAAAGAAACATCATTTTATGGTACTTCAAACTAAATGTAAATTTCTGACGTACAACCTCAGCCTCAAATCCAACCGACGAGATTCCACCACCAGAAGATGAATCCAGAGCTAGTGGAGAAGATCTCCTGCTTCCAAAGTCAAGAAGAATCCAGCTTCAGCTGGGACAATCTCCTCTACAGAGCCTAGATGAATTCAGAGCTAGTGAAGAAGATCTCCAGCTTCCAAAGCCGAGGAGTATCCAGCGTCAGAGAAAAAAATACTAGCCCAGAAAATGTCTGGGGTATAGGCAAATGTACCTGAAAATTTTTGGGGAAGGCATCAATCGAGAGTGAAACACTCTGGAGGAATCGTCCGGGAAAGGATCATTCCAAAAAGTTCCAAGAATTATTCGAATCTCAAAAGAAATATCTTGCTTCCTCAAAGAAAATTGTCCCCTCAGGAAGCATATGTTCTGTGGCAACTTAGGGATAAAGTGAACGGTAGTCTCTTGGTACTTCACTATTTCGGATATGTTCAATCTTGCCTTTCTCATGGCATCATATGCTGGGGCAACTGTACCAGGGCTGATAAGGTCTTCAGGGCTCAAAAGAAAATAATTAGAATTATATCATTCGAGCCATATACATTTTCTTGTAGAGAATTATTTCCGAAGTTGAACCTACTAAAATTTCACTTCCTGTTCATTCTTGCGTCAATGATGCAGGTCTCAAATAACCTATCTGGTTATCCTGTTTCTAGAAACAATCAGTATTGTCTCAGTGAAAGCTAAGATTTGGCCTTACCCACGCACAGATTGACCAAAGTTAGTATCTAACAGTCCTAATATGCTACCTATTAAATTGTATAATAAATTGCCAATTGATGATTACAAATAAGTTTGAGTTCAAAAATCCCCTTGAGAATATTTCGATCAGAAATTCCTCTTATTCTCTTGGTGATTTTTTTTTAAAGCAGAGTCTCTAGCCTTACATCTAGTACTTTTTGATGATGTCTTCAGTATAGTTTTTGTTTGCGTGTTGAATATTCCGTCTTTTCTGTTTTTAATAATTACTACTATAGAACCAAACAAAATTTCAATGTCAAAATATTTTATTGCTAGAAATAACCTCCTCTTAATTGAATACATTTATTCCTGCAACGTCTCTATATCTTTCAAAAACAATGTTACTTCTTGCTTTGCAAACCAGTCCTCCCTCCACAGATTTTATTATCTCCTCGTTGGAAGAAAGTTTACGACCTTTTAAAACTTTTTTTCAGTTGAGGAAAGAGATGATAGTTGGAGGGAGCCAAATCTGGTGAATAAGGGGGTCGTTCTAGTAATTCTAACCCTAATTCACGAATTTTTTGCATGGCAACATGAGATTTGTGTACTGGGGCGTTGTCCTGTAAAAACCAAACACCTTTGGATTTCTTTTCTCTTCAATTTTTTCCCGTAGAGTGGTCAGTTATGTCGAATAGTAATCTCCAGTTATTGTTCTACCCTTATCCAAAAAATCAATAATGATTACTCCATGGCAATCCCAAAAAACTGGAGCAAGAACTTTCCCAGCAGATTTTTGGACACGAAACTTCTAAGGTCTTGGAGAACCAGATTATCGGCATTCCATCGATTGTTGCTTCGTTTCTGGATCGTAGAAATGTACCCAAGTCTCAGCCAGCCACAGTAACAATTCGGTTTAAGAAGTCTACATCGTTTTTAAATCGAGCACAGATCGAACGCGATGCTTCTACCCTTGCACGCTTTTGGTCAACATTCAAATCAAACATTTGGGGATCCATTTTGCAGAAATTTTTCTCATGTCCAAATTGACGGGAACTATATGATGAACGCGTTCGTATAAAATCTTCAGTGCTTCAGATATCCGTTTCAGTCCAATTCGACGGTTTGATAAAATCATGTCGTGAACTGCATCGATATTTTCGGGAACTGACACAGAAACTGGCCCTCCCGATCGGTCATCATCTTCAATGGAAAATTCACCTGTTTTGAAGCTTGCATTCCAATTTTTCACGGTCGCATACGAAGGACATTGATCACCAAGGGTATTGAGCATATCTTCGTAAATCTGCTTACCTTTAAACCCTTTTAAAAACAGGTACTCTGGTTTTCTTTTTTGACGTCGAACTCTACACTGACACTTCTTATAAGTTATTGTTCGTTGATATGGTATCGCAATATTTTTGTTTATGCATGGAACTGGTCTATACTAACTAGGTATCAATAAATCCTCGTACCTTAATATCTTCTTTTTTTAAGTAAGTTCCATGATTTATTTCAATTGGGATACTCATTTCGACATTATTTAATACTGTGAAGACTATGGAAATGAAATGTTTGTATTGTTTTGGTATATGCTTCCTATGGACCTGTTCGAGCATTTTTCTAGAAAATAGTGAATGCCGAAGATTTGAATTTTATGCGTTACTTTTTACTCACTCTGTATCTTTTGATACAATTTATTCTTCCTAATCCTTAATCTGTGTTCGGGCTTTAAAGTGAGTTTCAACGCCTAATTCTCCTGAAGAATGCGTTCGGACACAAAATTTCCATCTGCGGATAACACGTGAAATCGCTCATTGTATCGTTTCCAGATAAGCAGCTTTGGAACTTCGAAATACAGTTAACCCTGCGAGAATACCCAGGTCTTCGAGACCATTATGTTAGAAAGTTGGAAATTTTCCCTTCGAGTGATACAGCAAAATACATCGGTGTGAAATACGAGAACTGAGCCCTGGACTTCTAAAGTCATTTATTTCAGATTTTACAGGGTGTCCGGACTAACAACAAGACTGTATAATATACAGACTTATTAGATTTTGATGGGTACAATGAGTATAAAATTCGACTGCATTCTTTCATCAGTAACTCCAATGATGGAAGAACCTCAATGCTTTATGCCCAGCCTTGAAATTTTAATCCCCATAAAACATTTTTCCTTCTAGAAGCGTTTTTCAAAGTCTCTAATTATCGAGTTCTGATTGGAGTAAAGTGGGTTGTTTTCATTCTGAATCTGAAAAGCTTTACTTTCAACATTTCAATTCTCTCGAAGTTCGGTTCATACGGTTCATAAAAGTTTATTTCGAAGTCGTCGAAAGCAAACTCTACGGAATTTGATGGTGATGAAAGTAGGTAACTAATTTTGTCGACTTTCTCCACCTCCGAAAATTTCAAGGAATTGCTTATTCTCGAGTTATAAATTCAACAGGGATTTAATTTTCCTGGGCGAACTGAATGTTTTGAAACGTTTTTTCTGGTGAAAATTCATCGAAGAACTGATTGAGGTTCTTGTTAGTATTTCATTATGAGTATTTCATTATTTGGATTCTAATATTCAAGACTGTTGAAAGAACTAAATTCTCAAAATCCGTTTCCTCAGATGGAACGTATCACACCCGAAAAATGTAGAATGAAAAAAGTGGAAAATATACCCACAATAGTAAACTTATGGAATATATGTCAACATCAACGCCTGATGAATATAAAATCCTGAATATCACATTTTATGTTATTTCTTTCGAACCTACAAATCGATCTCAGTGAGTATATCTTTGAAAAAGAATCAAATTATTTATTTATTCAATTTATTTTGCTCCTCATTGAACATTATTTACTGTGAAGTTCACTAGAGTTCGTAATCGTTTTTTTTAATTCAGTGATGTTCTACGAAGAACAAGAATGATTTATTATTTTTTAATGAATCCAGGTAAAATTTTCTTTATACACTCAAATGTTCTGTGAATATTGCATGAAACGAATAGAATCTCTCACCTCACCAAATAATGCAGAGTGGTATTGTTTGCGTACAAGCTTCAACAGAAGTGTGGAGGAGATTGATGTACCCTTTCATTATGCATAATTAAAGAATGGATTGATCCCCAAGGATAGCAAGGGAAATCATCAGTTATAATCAAACCAATGAGGGAAATATGAGCTTTGAGTTCATGGTAATATGCCAATTAGAGGAATGAAAGCTTTTTCATTTAGAGGTATATTCGTTATGTCAGAAGGACTTACAACAAACCATTGGGAAAGATACGGAATGTTTATGAGGAATTGTTTTATAATTTTTGTTGAACAAGGAAACAGAACATTTCTCTGAAATACATACAACGTATCCATTATACAGGGTCTTTCACGAGGAACCTCACCCATATTTATACGGGAAACTACTGAACGTATTTTCATGAAATTCAGCACTTGAAAATATTTTAGATTTCATCAGCATCGTGAAATACTTATAAGTGCTGAATTTCATGAAAATACGTTCAGTAGTTTCCCGTATAAATATGGCATGAGCATGAGCACCTCCGGTTTTTTCGGAAATGATGTCAACTTCCGTTTTTCGAATTAGAACACCATTTTTTTATTGCAGAAATAGATTCCTTAGAAAATTTCAAGTTATTTTGATGTAACATTTTTCAGTTTTGGTTGGAAAATTCTCTCTGAGCGGGAAAATTCGAATAAAAAATCGAAAATAGAGCTCCGCTGACACAAGAATAACTTCGAGGTTTTTGGATGGAAATTTTTCATTTTTGGGATTTTTCAAGATGTAAGATTCATGTATCCACTTTAAAAATCGAAATCGCGATTCATGATACAGGGGGTGAAAAAATCCCGTTCAAAGTTAGGGATGACAAAATCGTGAAAAATCCATTTTTTCAAATTAGAACCCCATTTTTTATGGCAGATATTGAATCTACGTTAAAAAATAATGTGGGTGTATGCATCACACCCTTGCCCTAAAATGGATATTTTCTGAGTTAATATCCACTTTAGGGCAAGGGTGTGATGCATACACTCGTCACTCACATTATTTTTTAACGTAGATTCAATATCTGCCATAAAAAAATGGGGTTCTAATTTGAAAAAATGGATTTTTCACGATTTTGTCATCCCTAACTTTGAAAGCGATTTTTTCACCCCCTGTATCATGAATCGCGATTTCGATTCTTAAAGTGGATACATGAATCTTACATCTTGAAAAATCCCAAAAATGAAAATTTTCCATCCAAAAACCTCGAAGTTATTCTTGTTTCAGCGGAGCTCTATTTTCGATTTTTTATTCGAATTTTCCCGCTCAGAGAGAATTTTCCAACCAAAACTGAAAAATGTTACATCAAAATAACTTGAAACTTTCTAAGGAATCTATTTCTGCAATAGAAAAATGGTGTTCTAATTTGAAAAACGGAAGTTGACGTCATTTCCGGAAAAACCGGAGGTGCTTGAAAATATTTTAGATTTCATCGGCATCGTGAAATACTTATAAGTGCTGAATTTCATGAAAATACGTTCAGTAGTTTCCCGTATAAATATGGGTGAGGTTCCTCGTGAAAGACCCTGTACAATTGTATATCTCGCATTCGAATTTTATGGTTAAGAAATCGAAGAAATTTTTTCTATTTTGCCATCAATACTGACCAAGTTTGATCGGGTACGCTCTGAAGGATTCAGTAATTGAATATCTTCATTCAGTATCGTGATTACGCTTCAACAATTGAGTTCTCTCAATTTATTTGTGGATTAATTAAGACCTACTCAGCGAAGATTAATTACTTTAGCGGTCGTTCCCGCGTTTATATTCTCTCCAATTAGTGGAGTTGTTAGGTTTGTTTTCAGATATATGAATATTTCGGCTGGCATTAAGATTAAAATAGTGTGGTAGTCTTCTGAGGAGAATATTCCAAACTTTTGGGGAATGAGCTTTCAAGTTTGCTCAGATCATGAATGAGATAATGTTAATATACCTTCGACTATCGTCCATTCTTCCAAGTAGAATTATTCACCGCGAACACTTTGGTAGCATAAATTTTTCAATGTGTTCTCATTACTTGAAAAAACTTTGATATGCATCTGCAGATTTTCATATCTCGGTATTTCTCCCACAGAACTCGTTCTCTATCACATATTGCTCATAAATACTAACGTTACATCTATTTCTTCTTTCCAACATCACGTTCAGCCTCTGTTATGGATGTGAAATTCATCAAACTTTATTTGAACATATTTCGTTTTCTCACTTCGCATAAAATGCAGCTTGCGATACGCCACAGGCTAAAAAATTCAATATCGTTTTTCCATGAAGGAAATGCTCCAAAGAATTCCGACATTTAGATCGTGGAAGAATTTCGATATCTGCCAAGGTCTGCAGGAATTACTATGAATTTATTCTGGGGGAATATTTCATTGTCGATTTCGCAGAAATCTATTGTGTTTGATTTTTTCTCGTTTTCCCTGCGGTAAGATGGGGGGGCCACATTTTTTTCGTGCTCAACTTCGTCATACTTTTTATTCCTAGTTGAAGTATTCCCATTTTCTTTCAATGAAACGCGTCGTTTTCGAGTTATTTCCAATTTTATCCGGAGAAATTTGAAGAAAAAATCATTAATTTCAAGAATATTCTGAATGCGTCTCTGAATCAAATATCATCGAATATTATTCCTTCTCTGAACTTTAAACGAGTTTACAATATTGTCACAATATTTATCAACTTTGTCGAGATATTTTGATAATGAAATTCTACAAATGTGGGAGATAAAACTGAACACCAAGGAGGATTTAACACGCACAGTTTCTATTGAAAATTCAAAGTTACCGGTCCATATTGAAGTTAAATGTCGATGAAATACAAAATTCGGATATGAATGATGAATCTCGATAGAAACTACTTATTGAATTGAAATTAATGAAAAATAAAATGATACCTTATAATCTGTGTCGATGTTTCTATCTGAACAATATCCTCTTGGAATTTTATAAACTCGACACTGTTAAGATTATATTAATTCACTTCACATAATAATCACATTAGAACAATAATTCACTGAATGTATTCAGAACTTCACATAATGTTTATAGTATGTTCAGAGACTCTGGTTTGTTATTGTTTATAGTTGGCCTCCAGATAACCAATCTTTCGGTTTTCGCTCTACGCATGCGTGGTAAAATTTGGCGGCAGAATTCATAGATATTTATACCACGGTACACAAGTGTATCATGATTTATACTATGTTTCGTAACAAATCCTCAACCTCAATGAAAATATCAGCAAGCCGACAACAAATTTGGAGAAATTGGAAAATTCTGTGCGAACATTCACAGAATCGATACAAGAGAGATTAGGTTAGATTGTCTAATAATAAATTCTGATGATCTGAATGAAAAGTCTCTTTACATGATATTGTTTGGGAATGTCGAGGCAAATATGAACAAGTTATTAGTGTTCACAAACTAATCTGCAAAAAAAGCGAAGAAGAAAGTTATTTTGTTGTGAGAAACGTGGCTTTTTAGTTGCAGATATAATCCGATGATTGATGAAACTAACTGTTTTTGTTGAAATTATCGTGTTTGCAACATTTTTATTTGAATAAGGTTAGTACTTGAGTATTCCCTAAATGTATAAACTCAGTTCCTAAAGAGAAATATGGAATTTGGATCAATTCCAGAAGATCATTTCAGAGGCGTAGTCAGCCCAATTTTTTTTTCAAATGGCTATATCTTTTTGACAGAGCCGAATTCGGAAGAATGGAAAATGATAAAAAAAGTCAAAGACTCACCCTGTATTGATTTGTGTAGATTGACGAAGGTTTTGCACCCAGCAAGAAGCAAAGGAAATAAATGTTCCTCCCCAAAAAAAAACTTTAAGCCATGCTCAGGTTGAAAATCTAGTAGTTTAACATGTCGCGTTTCAATTTTGATGGAAATCAAGGGAAAACAGTCTGAATTCTTATATTTCTACTGCTAACAGAAATGTGTTCCATTAAATTTTATTCACTCCAAATAATGACTTATGTGCCATGATTTGGTCGAGGAAGTGAGGATGCTGCATCTGTATCTGGAGAAAGATTCAATTTCTTCCTTTAGAATTCAATTAGGTCACGGAAATCTTCAGGACTCGGCAACAACACTCCAGATGGTAATTTCGCATTCTAGATCGTTTGTTCCATTCCATGCAGCAATCGTTCATACATCCAAGAGAACAAGGCGTCTCTTAGAGACCTAACAAGTTTTCTCTTCGTCTGAACTCTCGCAAATAGTCATGAATTTTGATTGCATCTGGTTATGATGCGACTCCGGGCCTCTTCATTAGCACTTCCGATTCCTGGGAATTAAAACCTTGCTGTGACTCTCTCGACGGATGAATCGTCAAACACGAACGAAGACATGGATTGTAGGGTAATTTCCTTGAGTTGGGTTGGAACTGCTATTAATATTCAACGGGGAACATCCTTTCCGAATATTTGATTGATAAATTAGGCCTGTTTCGCAGGAGGGTCCAGTGTGAAATAGTTGTTTTGGTTACAAGAACTTCGGCCAAGGTCCGAGGTTAATGGAATGGGACATCCAACATTATTACATCTAGTGAACCATTTGAATTATGAACACCGATGCCAGGCACAGGCTTGCTACATCCGGGCCTGCCCTAAACTACTGCAATGGATGTACGTCAGGATTGTGAGACCAACATGAACTTATCAGGCAGAAGTCTGGTTTGCTAAGGCGAGGCAGATTAGCACTTGAAAAATACATGACAAGATACAAGAGCTTGCCTGTGCTTGCAACACTGGAGCTATGAGAACTTGCCGACTATAGCACATGAGGTCAGCATTCGTGCTGACAAAAGCAAACATGGCAGTTTGATTCGTCAAACTGCAATGGATAACATGGCAGTTTGATTCGTCAAACTGCCATGTGTGCTTTTGCTTTGTGACCTTAAAATGCACCCATGAAAATATCATATTCAACTGAGGAAACTTAATTTTCAAAAATTCAAAAAGACTAATGAAAGGTTTTCCCTCGTTGGAATAGGAAGGAATCGAAGAATAAACAATTTATTTACACTCAATTCATCTGGGAAACTGAATCTAGCATTCCTCTGAATCAGAGGAATAAATAGTTAATAGCACATTTCCAATTGATGCTCATACTCATAAGACATGAGAATGTGGAAAAATGGTTACAGGGAAAAAAGTAGATAAATGTATACTCAATTCACAATTATAAAATCACAACTCTGGCCTTGGAAATTTTTAACATTCCACTCTGTATCGAAGTTATGACGTTTTTCAAAATATTTTTATGCTCCAAGTCAACACTTTGTTGCCCTTTCTACATTCTTAGCATATTTCTCAGAATGTATATTTCATTTTGGAGAACACAACAGAAAATTGTGAAGAATATTCTACATATAAAGAAGTTTTGGATTTATGATTGTAAAGATTTATCGATGTGCTTTGTTTTCATCATGATATTGTATGTGATATGATTGTGAGGGTTCATAACATTTCTATTTCAAATACATATTTCTTTATTTCAAATAAATAACAGTTTTATTCATTCATCACAAAGAGAATAAACATAATAACTAAATTAACGAATTTTTTTACAGGGAAACTAATAATTTCAATGCAATAGTAACTGAGTTTTGGTTATCAATTAAAAAGCAAGAATGTCAATTCCTGCTTTATAGATATACATTTCATTTATTTGATTTTATGAACAAGGAGTAAAATATTCTGACTGTATAGTAATTTATTAGTTCGAAAAATATTTATACATCACTACCACAGTAGGTTTGTACAAATAAAATGGAATAGGTCAAACATATGCTTCACATTTATCATTCACCTGTTCTAAAATAAGACACAAACTCCTGGAATATGGAAAAAACCGATGTACCTATTCTGGTTCAATATAGCCTATCGATTTCCTAACGATATTTCGCCCCAAAATCGCCGATCGATTCGAACTAACAAAATGTGGAATATCTTTGATACTTTTACTTTGATGTAAACAATGTTAGAACATGATTGAATGCTTCACCTCAGACTATAAATAACATCTTGGATTGAAATATAGATTCCAATGTGTGATTCCCATAGTGCTAAAAAAGGCACCATACTTGGTGGATTCTAGATGGAAGCCGTTTTGTTGAGTAGTGGCTTCTTTGCGAGAATGCCAGTAGCCAACTTACTAGCTTTCTGAAGATAGAGGTGATTCTAGGTATTCGGGATATTTTCAAGTCGATGAAATGTATAGTTTCCTTTCACTCAGTTCACAAAACTATCGTTTTTCATCATCAACCGACAATTTTCCGCAAAACTCTCATAAAATGGAAACATCTCAATTTCGCCCTGAATTTTCGAACAGAAATATACATTACGAATGCGAACCCGATTCTCTGCAAGATTCAAACGCTAATTGCCATTGGCATCGGTCGCGTTTGTCGCGATTCGAATGATTGATCGGTTTTTTATATTTCGGATCACACACCGAGGTAGGTATTCTCTGCAGCGGCAATAAATCAGATAATCAACCCTAATTGATGTTGGAAAACACGAATATGCAAACAGAGCACAATATGGATACACGTCCGGGTAATTACGGTACACGAAAGTGGGCTTCAGCGTTCTGGAAACATGAACTTGATAAGGGTCCGGATTTTGCTCAAGAATAATCAGCATCGGAAATGCGAGTTGGCGAAATACAGGTCTCGAGGTGGCAAAAGGTTCGCATTATGGATTATTTGGTCTGTTTGCTGTTTGCTGGTTCCAGGATATGCGAGAATCCAATAGAAGTTCAAATAGATTTCGCCTCGAACCACTGTTCAAAATGGGGATTTCCAGTACCTCAAAATATGCACTTTTCTTTACATGACGTAATGAAGGACCGTTTATAACACATTTGTAACCTTTTATTCACTCTGAATTTTGAAGAACCGATTAATTGATTGGATTCTCACGTAATTCGTGATTTTTCTTCAAATTTTTTCTTCATCAATTTATACCCTTAAAAAAATATTGAAAACTCAAAAATAATCCACCGAATTTAAACGATCAGACGAAGCGGGAAATCGTGTATCGTCGGTGGCTAGCGAGATTTTTGATTGGTCGTACTCGTCATGACGTGCTGCCGATATAAAACAGGGTCTTTCACGAGGAACCTCACCCATATTTATACGGGAAACTACTGAACGTATTTTCATGAAATTCAGCACTTATAGGTATTTCACGATGCTGATGAAAACTAAAATATTTTCAAGGCATGAGCACCTCCGGTTTTTCCGGAAATTACGTCAACTTCCGTTTTTAAATTTAGAACACCATTTTTTTATTGCAGAAATAGATTCCTTAGAAAATTTCAAGTCATTTCGATGTAACATTTTTCAGTTTTGGTTGGAAAATTCTCTCTGAGCGGGAAAATTCGAAAAAAAAATCTAAAATAGAGCTCCGCTGAAACAAGAATAACTTCGAGGTTTTTGGATGGAAAATTTTCATTTTTGGGATTTTTCAAGATGTAAGATTGATGTATCCACTTTAAAAATCGAAATCGCGATTCATGATACAGGGGGTGAAAAAATCGCTTTCAAAGTTAGGGATGACAAAATCGTGAAAAATTAATTTTTTCAAATTAGAACCCCATTTTTTTATGGCAGATATTGAATCTACGTTAAAAAATAATGTGAGTGTATGAATCACACCCTTGCCCTAAAATGGATATTTTCTGAGTTAATATCCACTTTAGGGCAAGGGTGTAATTATTTTTTAACGTAGATTCAATATCTGCCATACAAAAATGGGGTTCTAATTTGAAAAAATTGATTTTTCACGATTTTGTCATCCCTAACTTTGAAAGCGATTTTTTCGCCCCCTGTATCATGAATCGCGATTTCGATTTTTAAAGTGGATACATCAATCTTACATCTTGAAAAATCCCAAAAATGAAAATTTTCCATCCAAAAACCTCGAAGTTATTCTTGTTTCAGCGGAGCTCTATTTTCGATTTTTTTTCGAATTTTCCCGCTCAGAGAGAATTTTCCAACCAAAACTGAAAAATGTTACATCAAAATAACGTGAAATTTTCTAAGGAATCTATTTCTGCAATAAAAAAATGGTGTTCTAATTTGAAAAAGGGAAGTTGAAGTCATTTCCGGAAAAACCGGAGGTGCTCATGCCTTGAAAATATTTTAGATTTCTTTAGCATCGTGAAATACTTATAAGTGCTGAATTTCATGAAAATACGTTCAGTAGTTTTCCGTATAAATATGGGTGAGGTTCCTCGTGAAAGACCCTGTATATAGGGCCGGTCTTCTAATTTAGGAAGCATTAATAATTATTTTCATTTTGAGAAGTGCAGATTAGTGGTAAGAATAATTATGGATTTGGCAACTGTGTATAGTCGTCCGTCGTTGACGTAAACTAGGAGTATAGAATATAGAATACTCCTAGACTTAACTGTAAGAAACGCCATTCTATGGTACGCAGAGGAGACGTCGAAATGTGGAATAATGACAAAAAAGAAGGTTATGTTTCCATTTCTAATTTGTAGGCGTGGTTGCCACATCTTTATTTTTATTTTCAGAGAATGAGTATTATATCAACTTCAATGAAAATTAAGTTGTTATATGACGATATTTCAAAACATCATAGTGATCACATCAAATATGATACGATTACTGAATATATTTATGAATAAATCCAGAGATTTTACAGAGACTTGTCAACAGCGGCGTGTCTCTCAGTTACTCTGGGCTTTGTCTCCTCCATCACAAACTTCAACCAATCATATTACAAATTGAGCCACTGACGTCACAGCAGAGGGACGTTTGAATTCACACGTGTTGAAATCACACTTTCAATATCGAATAATTAATCAGTTCTTCAAAATTCAGATTGAATAAATGGTTACAAATGCATTATAAACTGTCTTCCATTACCTACGTCATGGGGAGAAAAGTGCATATTTTGAGTTGAGACTCAACTATTGGTTACTACAGTATTTTACATAATATCAAACGATCGAAAAAAATTTTTCAGTAGAACGAATGTATACCCTATTTCATTTTCATGCACAGTATCAACATAAAGCGAATACAAATTGATTTCATGATGGTCCACACTCCACACCATCCAATCCACTATTCCAACTGGCAGACCACTCAGACAGATATTCCATCATCCGGAATCAATTTGGGTCAGATCTATCGAAACATGGCTGCTGAAACGCATTCGGTATGTCAGACTGGAAGTTTCCAGCGTTAAGTCAACCGTCATCAATACCGCGGCTGCTAATGACATGGTGTTTCGTTGCTGAAAGGTCCGTGATTTACAGTATTGACCTTAAGGGTTTGATGAGGAGACTTCATGGTTTTCCACTCAGGAGAAATCATCAATGATTCCGGTAACTCTCCTCCTTCATTTCCTGATTTGTATGCATTGAGAATTTGATGTTGGTAATTCACAATAATTAAAGGTGCAGGTGGTGTTTCAAGAAAAAAGATTGCCCAAAGGGTCTTCATCAATTTAACAGCGATTCCTATGCTCGTGTCATCTCGAATTGAAAATTGCATTCAATTTTGATTCTGCAGATGACACATTGTTCCACAGCTAAATACAGCTATCGGTTTTCATAAGATTGAGTGATAACGGACTCATTCATGAAGATGAATAAGTTATTTTCATCCGCACCATCCATTACTTATGAGGTTTCGAAGCAGGGACCATTAGAACCATTCATCAGTATTGATCTCTAGATCTCGGGCGAGAGAATTAGAGAGGATTTTGGGCAGCTCAACCGGGATACGCTATGAGGCATGTGAACGTTGAAGAGTGATTTATTTCAGATTATGAGGACGCGCTTGTAGCGGATGGCTTTCGGTTATTGACTCCGGGGTGATTATCTGATTACGAAGGTGTCCTATTGAACGCAGAAAATTATAAATGTGGGCAGATTTTGTGGGTGAGCTGTATTCAGAACTGTAGTTTGGGAGAGTCCTACGAGGATATATTGAAAAATTCTTAGCCTAATATAGAACCAAACAAAATTTCATTGTCTAAATATTTTATTACTCAACATATTCTCCTCTCAATTAAATACATTTGATTCAGCGAACCTGCAGAGTCTCTAGACCTTTCAAAAAAAATGTTTCTCCTTGCTCTGCAAACCAGTCCACCACAGCTTTTATTACCTCCTCGTTGGTAAAAAATTTACGACCTTCTAAACTTTTTTTCAGTTGGGGATAGAGATGATAGTCGGACGCAGCCAAATCTGGTGAATAAGGGGGTCGTTCTAGTAATTCTAACCCTAATTCACGAATTTTTTGCATGGCAACATGAGAAAACACCTTTGGATAGCTCTCCGCGTCTTGTCTCTTTAATTTTTTCCCGTCCGATGGGGTCCGGACCACCCCCCCCCCCCCCGAAATTTTTTCTAGAGCTCAGTTCAACGGACACCCCCCACTCCCCCCGAAATTTTTTCTAGCTACGGCCTCGGACGGACCCACCCCCCCGAAATTTTTTTCTAGCTGCGGCCTTGTCGATCGTAGAAATGTACCCAAGTCTCATCCATAGTAACAATTCAATTTAAGAAGTCTACATCGTTTTCAAATCGAGCACAGATCGAACGCGATGCTTCTACCCTTGCACGCGTTTGGTCAACATTCTAACATTTGGGGATCCATTTTGCAGAAATTTTTCTCATTTCCAAATTGAAGTGAACTATATGATGAACGCGTTCGTATGAAATCTTCGGTGCATCAGAAATCCGTTTTAGCCCAATTCGACGGTCGGATAAAATCATGTCATGAACTGCATCGATATTTTCCGGGACTGACACAGAAACTGGCCTTCCCGTTCGGTCATCATAGTCAATGAAAAATTTACCATTTTTGAAGCTTGCTGTCCAATTTTTCACGGTGGCATACGAAGAACATTGATCACCAAGGGTATTGAGCATATCTTCGTAAATCTGCTTACCTCTTAACCCTTTTAAATAAAGGTACTTGATGATGGCTCGATACTCCAATTTTTCGGTTTTTACAATTTCGGTGGACATCTTTTTTATTTATTGCGTAACTCTGGTTTACTTTTTCGACGTCGAACTCTACACTGATAGGGGAAATACGTACAAAATGACATATATGGACAAAATGACATAGGCATCATAACTTGAGTTCGGAGGTATGAAATGCGGAACTGCCTACCACATTACACGACCCGAGTGGCTTCAATTAACCTCTGAAAATTAGCAAGAGCTACTCTGGTTCATTCGGTCGTTATGAGTGATAACAGAAATCAATAGGTCACGAGTTTTTTTTTCATTGCGCCAAATTTTAAGAAGAAATGGCCAGTTTTCACCATTTTTTTCATTCAAATTGCATTCAATTCAAACTTTACTTATTTGTCATTGTATTCACGGAGCTTTTTGTATGTTTAATATACTTTTTGTATTAATTCGATACATTTCTAGTTTTATAACGCTATATGGACAAAATGACATATACAGTGAACGGACAAAATGACATAGGTATTTCAGCTGAATTAACCGTTTCTACCGGACAAAACCAAGACAATCCATCTCAAGCTCCATCAGCAAACAAAGAATCAGGACTTGTCTTAACTTAACATATTCATAACAAAATCTTCATCTGCGGCTAATAAAGGCAATGTATCTCAATCTACTCTTGCTGATCCTATGAGGAGGTTTCTCCAATCCCTATAGGACAATTTATACGTGAACAAGGCAAACGTGAGCCGAGGACTCGACAAACGTTCTTAGTTTCAACTTCTACACCTAATAAGATTGCAATTAAATCAAAAAAGAGCCAATACCTCCTCCAAAACAAGGAGACAAGTCCCTAGTGCATCATTTAAAGAAGACAATGAAGAAGAACATGTTCCTAGCAACTTTCGAGATCATGAAGACGACTGTCCAGTGTCCATCTATCTATTGTTATGAGACCTTTTTTCCCGATTTATATCTACTCCAGGATTAGCCCTGAAGAAGACTGGTTACGGTGCATGCATTGCTTGCATTGGGCTCACGCATCTTGTGCTGATGTTCCTAGAAGAACCAAGCGTTTCATTCGTGAACTTTGTCAGTAGTTTTGTAACTATAAGTAGAAAAATACAGTTGCCTATTGCCGGTATGTCATTTTGTCCATAACATGCGAGCAAAATGAATTTCGTTTATCCCAATTTATCTAAGAATATTTTATTTCTTGGTACTTTTATTTCATAAAGGTTGATTAGATTTTATAAAGAAAGGACCAAAGAACAGAGGTGTCGAATATGACATTACTGGGATTCACTACTAACAAGTTATGCCTCTGAAATAAAACCCTATGTCATTTTGTACGTACTTCCCCTACTTCTTATAAGTTATTGTTCGTCGATATGGTATCGCAATGTTTTGTTTATGCATGGAACTGGTCTAGGCTAACTAGATATCAATACATCCTCGTAGTATTGCACGAATTCCCGAAAACAATATCCAGCTATCAGAAAATGTGAGAAAACTCAACGAAGTGGTTCAATTTTCAGCAGATTCCACTACCACTCGATAGTCTCGTGGATCGAGAAGGCGTAGATCAGGCATGGGCAACCTACGGCCCGCGGGCCACATGCGGCCCGCGAATAGAATTTTCATGGCCCGCCAATAAATTTTTGCACACAGGATGTACCACGCACCCCCAAATTAGCTCTTCAAATATCAGAAGAAATATCAGAAAAAATTTTATAACCGTTAGAAATTTTATTTTGGCCCGTGGTCTATAAAAATTTTTTCTATTTGGCCCTCTCCAAAAAAAGGTTGCCCATGCCTGGCGTAGATAATACCTGACGTCATTTCTAACGATTGAAACCGTTTGAAAAATTATCTGCTCCGCGTTTTCAGGAAATCAAGCTCCGTATCATGCAGCAGCATGAGCACAAAAGTGCTCTGAGGGTCGTACAAATTGAAAGGACTCACGGGTCGTTGACCCACAAAAAAGAACATTCGCAGAAACAGAAACAAATGAAAAGCTTAAATGGAAGAATTCTGGGATGCGCTACCTGGGCAGGAATCGGAGCAATTTACAGCCAGCTTCAACGTTACAGGGTGGCAATTGAACACTGGGGTACATTATTAAATGCGTGCATTAGGCGTGAGTATCACGAAAGTATGGATTATAATCCTGGTGATTTAGTGTTTCCATTCTTCACAGGAGCAGCTCTGAATGTGTTTTGATCTGTTATTTCGATTATTTTGTCTTACTGCGTTAACTGATTTTTACGTATGATTCGTTGTTTGTGAGATCTGATCAATAATTATGCGCAGGCTGAAGAACTTCGGTCGATTACCAATAAATAACGAAATCAATAGTTATACCCTTAATGCACTGAAATATTAAGAAGAAAAGTGTATATCTCATCAGAAAACCTTCCAAATGACCAAATAATCAAGAAAATAAGCATCGTAAGAGGCTTTAAAACGGTGCCAAGTATGAAGGAAGACTGGTTAAGCGAATACAACGCCCAGATTTAATAGAAAATACCATTGAATTGTGCAAAATGGTTCGAAAACGATTACAGGAATAAGTGCAGTAGTATTCAGGACTTCCACCTAATGATGATCACTATCGGTAGGCCCTTATTTGAACTTCTTTCAAGCAGAAATATTTGCAATTGAAAGATTCATTGAAAAGTCAGAGAAAAACTACCAGATGTGTGACTTAGCGATTCATTCTGATTTTCAAAGCACTCTCAAAGCACTGAGCTTCCACTTGAGATACTAAATGAACCAGGCAAGAAAAACAGTTATTTCTTGATCAAAACGAATCAAGGAAGGCAAAACTCTGTTTTCATAACTACGCTATCTACAGCTCGCTCACCAGCTCTGCAGCTGCAATGAACTTCATTGTGGATTCAAGGGGGCTGAGTCCTCATTCCTTCTATAATTTTCTTTGTCAAAGCATCCTTTGCCTTGAACTGCAATGACATGATACTCTGTAACCAGAGTGGGGTAGCAGGAGGTGTATCCTGTTCTCCAAAGGAACTTCTTGGAGTGATCCCTGAAAGATTGTTACTCTTTCGGTTTACACCAAAAACTCTTTTTAATAATATCCACACCCGAATCAAGTGTCGATATAAGACTATTCTTCCTAAAATAATTATAAGTTTATCGATTCTGAATTATTGTTGCAATAAAAGAATGGACATTCTGAATTTGACGACTGCAACAAATAATTCTATTTCTGTCGAAAGCTGAAATTTAGTTAGTGATGGATCCTGATTCAGACGTCGATTCGACTGCATTTGAGGGGAGCAAAGTCTTTCAGAATCGAAGTGTCAGTCAGTCAGAACTTCTCCAGTTCAGACCATTCCTTTCATAGTTGAACAACTTCATGTTGAATACGTGAAATCTCCCAAACTGCGAATGCATTCATACCAAACTCAGATAAATTCATATGAAAACCGTTAGGAGCATAACTCCAAAATCATGCGAATGAACCTTCACTAAACTTGAGCACAATGATCGAATCGATTTGTAGAGAGAAACTAGTTGAGGAACTAGTTGCCAATAAATCATGCACATTCAAAGATTCTCTTACCTTCTGTATGGATTAATCGGAACTTTGAATTCTCATTTGGTATAAATGATGTGGACGTTTCACCAATTGTGCTCAAGGCCTTGGCTAAAATTCAAGTGGCCAACTTTGGTGAGTGCGGGTTAGACTGGAACGTCTGAATGTATCCCCCCACAGTTGTCGTTCCCTGAACCGTATTTAATTGTATTAGTTTTAAGCACTAGCTGCCTGGTGGAATAATTAATGGTAACTTTGTTATATTGTACGTTGTAGACAAAAGCAGCGAAGGAAACTTCCTTCGGTTGTCTGAAATTTATTGGCCAATAGCTTAGAATCAGCACTATGTTATCTCAACAATGACGACATGAATGAGATGATGGTCGACCCCTGTTCAAGAATCCATTGATATGATTTGCCCAAAAGAAGTAACAAGACGAGATCATCAATGGAATCTTCTAGAAATAAAATTTTCAATCTTTGGCTCTTCTGGAATGTCTCAACTCTAGACTACATAATTTTCCATACAGAGTGTAACAGCCAAATGGAATAAATTCGATAACGAATAAATGAGGGCGTGTTGGGAAAAACGCTCGGACACGTCGATTTGTAATTTCAAATGCGCATATTTTTCAAGAAAATAATATTATATAGGGTGTTCCATGTGACCGTGGCCAATACCAACTTTCTTATTTCGAATGCAACCCCCTGTATATTATTTATTTTTTGGATTCTTCAGAGAATTCTAGACACAATTCATGCACAATGTCCTGTACCTATCTTTAACTATTTCAGAAATATAAAGTGTTTTCAGATTTATTGCAAAAATCAACGTTTTAAATAAAAAGAATTTTATTTCACAAATTCGGTACATTACACTTAAGACCCAATAAGTAATACTGATTATTTCTTAATTATCAAAAAAAAACATTAATGTCAATGTAGGAAATGTTCAAAATGCTCGCCGCTAACGTCTTGACAACATGCTAATCTGGTGTAGAATTGTCTTTTAACGTTACTCAACATTTCAGGCGTGACTGATCTAATCGCAAGCGTGATTCGGTTTTTTAGGTCGTCTAAGTTTAAGGGTTTCGTTTCGTATACAACACTTTTGACATATTCCCACAAAAAGAAGTCTAATGGTGTCAGATCAGGAGATCATGCTGGCCATTCTATCGATCCGCGCCTCCCTATCCACCGATTTGGAAAAATTTGGTTCAAGTACTGCCGGACATTGATTTGATGATGGGGCGGTGCTCCATCTTGCTGAAACCATATTATATTGGCAGGAACTTGTGGGTTTGCTAGATCAGGATATAAGTTTATCGAAGTTGGTACGACTTTATTTTGGAGTAGTTCTAAATATCGATGGTCGTAGCCCGTGCCTGCGCGCCGCGCCTCTTGCTTTTTCCTGTTTATATTGTTGTAACCTAAATACTTGACGAATTTTTGTGATTTTGAGTTGTATGTTTTGATCGATTGTTTTTTATGTGTTATCGAAGATGGGGACCGATCGATTTTTCTGCTCGCTTGTAAAGTCATAACAGGGCTGCTGCAGTGTAAGTTTTTTACTCCCTATTTCTTAAAAATCTTTTATCTAGAGCCTTTTTCCTTTCATTGCAGTCGTCCTGTTACTTGACTCCTGAGGATGGTGATATAATTCACCGAAACCGGTCGAGCAGACGTTTCTTTGCAGTCTACAAATAAAGTTACACCAAGAACAAGGCATTCATTCTTTCTTTTTATTCATAAATATCTTTCTCCATTCAAGTTGCCGTCAATGAAAGAGGGACCTACGATATGATTTCCAACAATTCTTGCCCAAACATTAACATTTTCAGGATATTGCGTATGTTCTTCTCTCATCCAGTGAGGATTCTCATCAGACCAATAGCGGCAATTTTGACGATTAACATGACCGTGTAGTGTAAATGTACTCTCATCAGAAAACAAAACATTTTCTGATTGGATCACATTGTTATCTAACATTGCCATCGTTTGCTCACAAAAATGCGTTCTCCTATCGAAATCGTCTTCTATGAGCTCCTGAGTTGCCATCATTCTATAGGGATGCATCTTACTTTCCTTTAATATTCGAAATATTGACGTGTGGCTGAAGGTGAACAGCTGGGCTACTTTTCGAACAGAATTATGTGGGCTTTCTTGAAACTCAAGCATAATATCCAATTTCGTATCATCACTCACTGCATTGGCAGCAATTTTTTTTATTTGTCTTACATGACCAAGCACTCGGAACTGCTTTTCTATTTTGCTAATTGTTCCTTGGGATATAGGCGGCCAATTTGAAAATTTTTCGTGAAATAAGCGAGAAACTTCCATTTGTGTCCGTGTGTAATCTCCATAACCAATCATTTGAAGAATGGTTATTTTGTGCATTTCTGTTGAATGAACCATTTTTCTGATATTATTACGTACAGTTATCGAAATTCAAAAGACAATAGCACTTACACTGATCACTTATTGTCATGCAAACAGACAACGTGTCACTAAGGCTATGAGAATAAACAAATCTGTTTGTGTTTTTTTAATTTCTTCTCAGTAATGGTTTTTGCTTACTTTCTTCATATCGAGAGGTGAATGGGAAATTAGTATTGAGTGTAATGTATCGAATTTGTGAAATAAAATAATTTTCATTCAAAATGTTAATTTTTGTAAAAAATCTGAAAACACTTAATATTTCCGAAAAAGTTGAAGATAGGTAAAGGACATTGTACATGAATTATGTCTAGAATTTTTTGAAGAATCCAAAAAATAAATAATATACAGGGGGTTGCATTTGAAATAAAAAAGTTGGTATTGGCCACGGTCGCATGGAACACCCTATATAATTTTATTTTCTTGCAAAATATGCGCATTCAAAATTACAAATCGACGTGTCCACGCGTTTTTCCTAACACCCCCTCATTTATTCCATTCGGCTGTTACACTCTATGTCTATATATTCCTGCAAAATTGAGTCAGAAAATTGTCCTGTTGAAATCATTTTCATCCAGCATAATTTCTTGGAGAAGTTTCAGTTGCTTGAGCTTATTCACTGTTCGAACTGCTCCTAAGTAAATGATTCAGCTTCTTCAATATTCGGAAAAATCAGAGGTGACTGGTTCAAACTGGTTTCACCAATTGAAAATGTCCAATCTTCTTGATGAATTATGAAGAAGAGAATCTTCCCCACTGCTCGAAAGTCAAAATCACGAAAAACAAACAATAACTCATTTACAGATGTTCAGGAATAAAATCCTAAAGTTATAATAAATAAGGAGAAGTTAAGTTGATAAAGATGTTCAATAAGACAGGCGATCACTGTTGACTACTTATGAAACATTCCAATTTATTCAGATCCCTTACTCGTCACGTGTCTGCTGGCATATTAGCTTCGTCCCTGTCATAAAAACATAATTTTCCAATTCCATGTCACGCCAGCTCTTCACAAGACATTAACTCGTCCATCCGAGAGAACAAGACCGATGAATTCAATATTAAAGAGCCGGGAAAAATCCTCGAAAACCTGACATTCAACAATATTTATCGCTCCGGAATACAGGTTCTGCCCCTGTTATTTCGGAACGAAGTCTTAGGGAGGATTGAGGCCCAACTTTGTGAATGAACATATTACATGGGGCGCACAGGAAAGTACCCCCGGGAAAACTTTATTAAAATGTCAGATGTGAGCCTCAGGTCGGCCGAAGAGAGAGTGGAAATGACTCCACGACTGGTTGGATTGACTCTTGGGTCTTGTTTCATTTTGCAGGTTTATTATGTCGCAGGTCTCCGAAAAGTATTTGGATCTTCCATTCACGCAGACCTTGAAAATTCATAATCAAGGATGGAGAACCAAATTTGTGTTTAATTCCCACATAAGGACGAGAATAACTTCGCTATATCAAAAAAACGCTTATATCTTTTGAACCACTAGACCGATTTCGAACATCAAACTCATTTTCGAATCATCTTCTAATTCTAATGAAAACTGTTTTTACAATAAAAAAACCGAAACTATTTTTTACAAAATTCATGGATTTTTTCTGGAATTCTTCCCATCATGCTTCTTATAGTGTTCTCAGTCACTTTCTGGGATGCTGTCTTCCACTTTTGCTTGAATTCCGCTAATGTTTTCGTTGATTTCTTAGTCTTTTTCAATTCTCTTTTTACCGGGGCCCAATATCTTTCGATTGGCCTGAGTTCTGGGCAATTTGGTGGATTGGCCTCTTTAGGGACAAAAACCACCTCATTGGCTTTGTACCATTCCTTGGTGGCCTTGCTGTTGTGGTGGCATGAAGCTAAATTTGGCCAAAAGATTGTTGACACATCGTGCTCACGTAAAAATGGTAAAAGTCGCTTTTTCAATCATTCCTCGATGTATATCTTCGAGTCAACAGGGCCTTGGCCAACGAAAAATTCACTCCTTTTCCCACAAGTGCAAATTGCTTGCCAAACCAGGAATTTTCTAGGAATTTTTGCTTGTTTCTACACGCAAAATTGTTCGTCAACATTTGCACGAGGATCTGCAGTATAAAATTCCTGACCAGGAAGTTGAGAGAAATCAGCCAAGACATAGGTTTCGTCGTCCATCACGCAAAAGGAAAAATTTTTCAAGAAATCTTTTTTTTATTTCTTTGCTCTTGATTTCGCTTCTTGATTCTTCACAGCGTTCCTGTCTGGCACTTTTTGCTCTTTGTATGTTCTAAGCCCACAACTCGACTTGATTTTCTGAACGGTTGACTGCGAAGAACCCACTATTTGGGCCACTTTCCGTCCTGAAAGGTTAGGATTCTCCTGAAAAAGGCTGATGGCATTTTACACCTCTTTTGGGCTATGAAACCCCTTTTTTCTCTCGGTTCCTTCCTCGCGGTTAATTGTAAGATCTTAAGCTAACAACTCTTGATACCGTTTCCGGACGAACGCGACTAACGCGAGCCTCTTTTGCGATTCTCTTGAAGCTCCATTTTTGATTATTTTGAAAAAGTTTTACTATGAATTCTCGTGTTTTCACTTCGCTTGCCATTTTGCGACAGAGAATTGGAATATCTATGAAGTAAACGTTCCACATGTTTCTGACGTTTATAACAAAGCTAACTATGATCAAATTTTGATTTTTTCTCAAATGGTTCTAGAGATATAGGCGTTTTTGTGATAGCGAATTTATTCTCGTTTAGTAATTAGTAGAAATATATCAGCTATAGACAATTGCATCTTTAACCTCAATATACAGGTGTTCCTGAACCGGAGGAAGAAACCAGAAGGGGAGATTCCTTGAATAATTTCATGGAAAAAAGTCTCATTTTGAATTCTTTTCAAGTTTTTCTCTCATATTATCTATACTGCACAAGATATTCAACTTAATCATTGCTACAGATCATGAGAATAACAATTAAAACATTAACACAGCAGCTTACTGACTGGATTCCAATGATAATCTTTATTTTCATGAGCATTTAGAGAAAATCGTTCGAATTTTTTTTTCTTGAAATCGGAAGCAGATAAGACCAAACTACTAAGGACCATGAAGTTTAGCAGGAGAATAAAGCTTCTTTTCACAATTTTTCAAACTAGCAGTGGCTCACCAAAAGAAGTTCTGAAGTAAAACAGGGAAAAGGGTTCAAAAAAATATCACCCTGTATATATGCAATCGAAACTGTCACAATGGTGTGAACTTCAATTGTGACTTATGACTATAAGAAAAAACCTGAAAAACATTCAAACTTTAACATTCTGTAACTGGAAAACGTTCGCAGTCCTTTAATTACAGCACTTTCTTTTCTTGAATTTGTGCAAGGAATCTTTCTTTTCCATTTGTACCTCCAATTCAGGAACATCCTGTATTTCAGAGATTTTCAGCAACCGTCGCATTCGCCAATTTGTGTTGTTTTCAATTCAACACCGCAATACAAGTTCAGAATAATGAAAAATGTAATGGTCACAAAACTTCAGGCTCTCCTTACTGTGAAATAAATTTTAAATCAAGCAATTCGCGGTCCTTCATTTATGGGACTTTTTTTCTTGAAATTATTCAAGGAATTTCCCATCTTCGTTTGTATCCCTGATTTAGGAACATTATGTGGAATGAGACTTCTTTAGCATCTTTTTTTTCGTAGGCCTCTTCGAGGCTATGGAGCAAATATTATGTTCGACTGAATTATTCTTAATGAAACCAGAAAAGTAGTATCTTCATTCTCATTCAATTTCCGAACGAGAAAAATTCGGCATCAATTCAAGCTCAAACTGTCCGTATCTACGATTGAATAACTTTCCTTCGCAATGAAATTCTCGTTAGAGGAGGAAGAATGTAATTGAATTATTTTTCGGATGATGCTGGAGACATTTCTTAATAGGAATCTTCACTGTTCCTGAACCTCCTGTCATGTTAACTCGTTTATCAAATAGAACAAGTCGTCCCAGATAGGTACTAATTACTGTTCTTTTGTACACAGAACACCAAGGAAATTTTCTTTTCGAGTTACACGGCGTGGAAAAATTGTTATTTAATGGTTTGTTCGGTAGGAAATTGTGTTTACGAATTAATTTTTTATGATTGCCAGAGCGAGAAATTGGACGTCGCTCTTGAATTGGAAAATATGGGAGTTGAATAGAGTTGAAAAGGAATCGATTTTTAATTTAATTTGGGGAGAAATTATAAGGGGCATTGAATTCTACTGTAATTCTATCTTTGGAGTGGATGACAGTGTAACCAATATAAAATGCCGAAAGGAGATATTTTCTTTACAAGAGAAGATTGGACTCATTTACCTACCAATTCTTATCAACACGAAAATTAGAGAAATGAATGTAGGTTTCTTTTCGGTCGTCTAGGAATATGAACCTTCGCTGTGACTACCAAACCTATATTTTACGTCTTTATCACTTTCTACAGTTCTCATAAGAACCAATGAAAGTCAATCTGTCTATATAGGGGAAATACGTACAGAATAACATATATGGACAAAATGACATAGGCATCATAACTTGAGTTTGGAGGCAGCAAATGCGGAACTGCCTACCACATCACACGACCCGAGTAGCTTCTATCAACCTCTGGAAATCAGCAAGAGCTACTCTGGTTCATTCGGTCGTTATGAGTGGTAACAGGAATCAATAGGTCAAGAGCATTGCGCAAAATTTTTCAGAAGAAATGGCCAGTTTTGAACATTTTTTTCATTTAAATTGCATTCAATTCAAACTTTATTTATTTGTCATTGTATTCGCGGAGCTTTTTGTATGTTGATATACTTTTTGTATTAATTCGATACATTTCTAGTTTTATAACGCTGTATGGACAAAATGACATAGGTATTTCAGCTGAATTAACCGTATCTACCAGACAACACTAAGACAATCCATCTCAGGCTCCATCAGCAAACAAAGAATCAGGACTTGTCTTAACATATTCATAACAAAATCTTTATCTTAACCTACTCTTGCTGATCCTATGAGGAGGTTTCTCCAATCCCTAAAGGACGATTTATAAGTGAATAAGGCAAACGTGAGCCGAGGACTCGACAAACGTACTCACTTTCAACTTCTACACCTAATAAGATTGCGATCAAATAAAAAAAGAGCCCATACCTCCTCCAAAAACAAGGAGACAAGTCCCTAGGGCATTATTCAAAGGAGACAATGAAGAAGAAAATGTTCCTAGCAACTTTCGAGATCATGAAGACGACTGTCCAGTGTCCATCTATCATTCTATCTATTGTTATGAGACCTTTTTTTCCCGATTCAGATCTTCTCATGGATTAGCCCTGAAGAAGACTGGTTACGATGCATGCATTGCTTGCATTAGGCTCACGCATCTTGTGCTGATGTTCCTAGAAGAACCAAGCGTTTCATTGGTGAACTTTGTCAGTAGTTTTGTAAATATAAGTAGACAACTACAGTTGCCTGTTGCCGGTCCATTTATCTCATTCTACGAAATGGAACAACTATTAAAACTCGTATTTCATTTCTTTAGAACTATAAGAAATAGGTTTCACATTCAGGACCCGAAGGCTCACAAATGGAAGGCATCAAACGCAAAGTGAAGGTGTCACGCTTATCTTGGGCACAATATAGAGCGTCTCACACACGAAATTCAGAAATAACAGAGAAATTCAACAACTTTGTAGGTTCATTTAATCAAAATGAAATTCTACATAAATGTACCTATGTATGAAACTGAATATTTATATCTGATGGTCTTCTGGTGTTGTACAAACAAGAGTCATTATTGCCCTATTCATTTCTCTGAAATTTTCCCTTAGACCTTGGATGGACCTCAACCAAAGAATCCGGAATAAATGAAAACTAATTTGATTGGGAACTAGGAAGGTGGTTAAATAATCAGCAAATTTCAGCTAATGCCAACGTTTCGCAACATATATTGTTGCTTCTTCAGGGCTAAAAGATACAGATAAAAGTCATATATAAAAGTCAAATGATAAAAAATACATAACATAACCGGGGAGAAACAAACACCAACACATACATAAGAAAATGAACTATTACAGAGTACGATCTGCCCCAAACACACTTACCGAAGCCAAACTATGCGTACCAAAGTTGTTCAAAAGTAATAAAAACCGCAGCCAGCGAAACATCGAAAAATTAGTCCAACGTGCGACATCTATTCAAAACAATCGAATGGAATACAATGAAATGAAAGAAACCGGGACTCAAATAAAAATACACACGTCCGCCCGCATATGCGTCACTATCCACAACCAGACGGTTCTACTTCGCGATCTCGGTACTTGAAGATTTCCAAAATATTTTCATATATTGCGCTGAGACCCTGAGTATCAATTCTGTTATTAACCGTATTGTTTAGCTTTATAAACACCATTTCACCAATGTTACGCTTCAACCAATTACCCTCAAAATCCAAAATCTCAACATCATCAAAATTAAACCGATGATGCTCATGAAAGTGATGATTAGCCAACGCTGTTTGTGACTCTTTCTGTTTGTTCACCTCACTGCAATCATACTTATGCTGTCTGACTCTATTTTTCAACAGCTGTTTGGTTTGACCAACATAGCACCTATTACAATTCATGCAAGGTATCCTGTACACGAGATTGCTACAATCTGATACGGGAATTCTATCCTTCAGCTTACTAAAGAGGGAATTCGACGAATTAATACTGTATGGAACCAGTTTCACCCCACGTGAAAACTGACTAAACAGTGCGGAAATCTTACCCGTCAGTCCCGAGATGTAGGGAAATTTGATGTACCTGTGACAAATCTCCTGTGTACCATTCACCTCTCCGGAGATTGGGTGGGAACCATAGGTGTACAAAATCTTTTTTAGAAGAGACACAGGGTAATTGTTCAACCTCAAGATGTGCTCAACTTTCTTCAAGTTTTCCCTGTGAAATATTGAATCACTCAAATTCCTAGATCTATAAATTAAATTCTTTATGGTCGACAATTTGTAAGAAAAACTACAGTATGATCTAAAATTTAAAATTCGACCGGAACTTGTTGGTTTACCATACCAACTCGAAACAAGCGATCCATCTTCACGTCTCATCACCAAGACATCAAGAAATGGTAATGAACCATCTACCTCGACCTCGCTTGTGAATTGGAGTCGCGGGTGATAACCATTAAACACGGTTAAAAGTTCCTCCACCTTGTCATTCGGGACAGCCAAGAAAGTGTCGTCAACATACACCTTTAGAATGGGAATACGAAAAGATAATCTAGATTCACACACCTCCACCAACTCAGACATCACCATATTGGCCAAAGATGGACTGGCTGGGTTACCCATAGCTGTTCCATCCAGTTGCTCATAAATATCACCTCGGAACGTGAAAAAACTGGATGAAAAAATGAAGTCTACACACCTCAGAAATAGATCCCTCGACATATCGGTGAATGCAGAAATATACCTCCACCGCCTTCTAATAATATCCAGGACAAGAGTCTTAGGGATGTTGGTGAACAAGGAAACAACATCCAAGGACACCAAGTAGTAGCCCTCAGGCACAGAAACACTGCGAATCAAAGAAACAAACTCATAGGAATTTTTGACATTATAGGGGGATGTGGAGTTAACAAGATTCAAAATGTGATGCACAAAAACAGAAATATTATATGAAGGTGAATCAATACAACTCACAACCGGTCGAATACTCAATCCAGGTTTGTGTGTCTTTCTTAGGCCGTATAATCTCGGAGGCACAGAATTGTATCTCTTCATTCTCGAAGCCTCAACCCTATTGACAATTGACTCACTCACCATCTCACCTATCAGTTGATTAGCAATTCTCTGAAATTTATCAGTATTGTTCTTTTTGGTCTTTTTATAAGTACTAGAATCAGACAACATATCAATCATGCAAACATCATAATCCTTTCTCAACATGATAACAGTTGAGTTTCCTTTGTCCGCCCTCATAACAATGATCTCTGGATGACTTTTAATGAATGCTTTAGCCTTACTGAGCAATTTAATGAGAGAAATATTGTTCCTTGAGGAATACGGACGTTGCCAAAAGTTTGTAATGACATTCACCCCACGAGCACGGAGTATATTCTTAGCTTCATCAACCAACCCAACACTCTGTACACCCCACTCAAAATCTTTTATTATTTTCGGAATTGGGATGGCATGTGTGGGCAAAGGAACACCGAAATTTGGACCGAGGGATAAAATCGAGCTAACATCATCGGGCAACACAACATCCGTGTAATTGAACAAGAAACCCGGATGTGAGCCAGAGCAGACCGCAACACTGGAAGAGTCCTTACAAAGTTGTTTCAATTTTCTCATATTATTACACTTGATTTGAGTAAAAAACCTCTGAAAGTTTTTCCTACATCTATCAGAAAAGTTCAAATATACATCGTACGGCAATATATCACGTAAGGTCAGTTTAATATCATCTAACTTACTGCGAACTAACTGTAATTTCCAAATTGTTATCCCTATTTCAACATTCAATATGGACTTCTGAAATCTATGCATAATCTTACGTGATCGATTAACTAAGGGACAATTCTCTTCTAATGACAAAATATCTATGCAATTCACGTTATTAGTAATATGCTTCGGAAATACCTCATTTCTTCTACATTCCAGCAAAAAAATCTTCCTATTATGTAGCGATGCCGCCCTCCTATCATAGCTAATCCATGACTTCAATTGTTTTCTAACATTCTCTCCGTATCTCTGACTGATGTTCTCGAAGAATCTCCCACTGATTGAATATGAACTCGAAGAGTCACTTCCTCTGAACATAATGTAAACTAATTTGATTGGGAACTAGCCCACACATGCCATCCCAATTCCGAAAATAATAAAAGATTTTGAGTGGGGTGTACAGAGTGTTGGGTTGGTTGATGAAGCTAAGAATATACTCCGTGCTCGTGGGGTGAATGTCATTACAAACTTTTGGCAACGTCCGTATTCCTCAAGGAACAATATTTCTCTCATTAAATTGCTCAGTAAGGCTAAAGCATTCATTAAAAGTCATCCAGAGATCATTGTTATGAGGGCGGACAAAGGAAACTCAACTGTTATCATGTTGAGAAAGGATTATGATGTTTGCATGATTGATATGTTGTCTGATTCTAGTACTTATAAAAAGACCAAAAAGAACAATACTGATAAATTTCAGAGAATTGCTAATCAACTGATAGGTGAGATGGTGAGTGAGTCAATTGTCAATAGGGTTGAGGCTTCGAGAATGAAGAGATACAATTCTGTGCCTCCGAGATTATACGGCCTAAGAAAGACACACAAACCTGGATTGAGTATTCGACCGGTTGTGAGTTGTATTGATTCACCTTCATATAATATTTCTGTTTTTGTGCATCACATTTTGAATCTTGTTAACTCCACATCCCCCTATAATGTCAAAAATTCCTATGAGTTTGTTTCTTTGATTCGCAGTGTTTCTGTGCCTGAGGGCTACTACTTGGTGTCCTTGGATGTTGTTTCCTTGTTCACCAACATCCCTAAGACTCTTGTCCTGGATATTATTAGAAGGCGGTGGAGGTATATTTCTGCATTCACCGATATGTCGAGGGATCTATTTCTGAGGTGTGTAGACTTCATTTTTTCATCCAGTTTTTTCACGTTCCGAGGTGATATTTATGAGCAACTGGATGGAACAGCTATGGGTAACCCAGCCAGTCCATCTTTGGCCAATATGGTGATGTCTGAGTTGGTGGAGGTGTGTGAATCTAGATTATCTTTTCGTATTCCCATTCTAAAGGTGTATGTTGACGACACTTTCTTGGCTGTCCCGAATGACAAGGTGGAGGAACTTTTAACCGTGTTTAATGGTTATCACCCGCGACTCCAATTCACAAGCGAGGTCGAGGTAGATGGTTCATTACCATTTCTTGATGTCTTGGTGATGAGACGTGAAGATGGATCGCTTGTTTCGAGTTGGTATGGTAAACCAACAAGTTCCGGTCGAATTTTAAATTTTAGATCATACTGTAGTTTTTCTTACAAATTGTCGACCATAAAGAATTTAATTTATAGATCTAGGAATTTGAGTGATTCAATATTTCACAGGGAAAACTTGAAGAAAGTTGAGCACATCTTGAGGTTGAACAATTACCCTGTGTCTCTTCTAAAAAAGATTTTGTACACCTATGGTTCCCACCCAATCTCCGGAGAGGTGAATGGTACACAGGAGATTTGTCACAGGTACATCAAATTTCCCTACATCTCGGGACTGACGGGTAAGATTTCCGCACTGTTTAGTCAGTTTTCACGTGGGGTGAAACTGGTTCCATACAGTATTAATTCGTCGAATTCCCTCTTTAGTAAGCTGAAGGATAGAATTCCCGTATCAGATTGTAGCAATCTCGTGTACAGGATACCTTGCATGAATTGTAATAGGTGCTATGTTGGTCAAACCAAACAGCTGTTGAAAAATAGAGTCAGACAGCATAAGTATGATTGCAGTGAGGTGAACAAACAGAAAGAGTCACAAACAGCGTTGGCTAATCATCACTTTCATGAGCATCATCGGTTTAATTTTGATGATGTTGAGATTTTGGATTTTGAGGGTAATTGGTTGAAGCGTAACATTGGTGAAATGGTGTTTATAAAGCTAAACAATACGGTTAATAACAGAATTGATACTCAGGGTCTCAGCGCAATATATGAAAATATTTTGGAAATCTTCAAGTACCGAGATCGCGAAGTAGAACCGTCTGGTTGTGGATAGTGACGCATATGCGGGCGGACGTGTGTATTTTTATTTGAGTCCCGGTTTCTTTCATTTCATTGTATTCCATTCGATTGTTTTGAATAGATGTCGCACGTTGGACTAATTTTTCGATGTTCCGCTGGCTGCGGTTTTTATTACTTTTGAACAACTTTGGTACGCATAGTTTGGCTTCGGTAAGTGTGTTTGGGGCAGATCGTACTCTGTAATAGTTCATTTTCTTATGTATGTGTTGGTGTTTGTTTCTCCCCGGTTATGTTATATAGTATATTTTTTATCATTTGACTTTTATATATGACTTTTATCTGTATCTTTTAGCCCTGAAGAAGCAACAATATATGTTGCGAAACGTTGGCATTAGCTGAAATTTGCTGATTATTTAACCACCTTCCTAGTTCCCAATCAAATTAGTTTACATTATGTTCAGAGGAAGTGACTCTTCGAGTTCATAAATGAAAATATTCAGCATAGCCTTCCAATGAATCATGAGAAACAACTTTCATTTCATTATTTTCACAAAAGTCGGCATTTGCATGATATCTTCTCATTTTGTTATGATTAACTTCCCTGACTACCAAGTAGTTATCATCTAGGTCAAAACGAATAGCTGGAGCGTGATATGAATACATATCGAATGCTATATGGATTATATCACTGCTACCGTTTCCATATTTACCCAATATAAATATCAGAACGTTTGTTTTATTAACAAATCAGTTATATATGTATTTCCTCATATCTGTTTTCGATAAAATGAAGCAATGGAATTGATATACCATTGTGCATATCGTTTCAATGGTAGAATTTTTCAGAACAGTTTTTATTTGACTTATTGATTGCAAGTGAATCAGTTCGAATTAATTTTTGTAACGAGCATTCGATATTTATGTTTTATGGTTTTTCATCATGGATTCATTTGCAGCATGAAACTGAATCCATGAAACGTACAATATATTTTAAACTCCTCACAATATTACTTAATATCCATTCAATTCAAACCCAAATATTCCAAAGCACATATTCAACTCTCTAAATATGAACCAAGCTTCTGGTAGAGACAGTATGACAAATTTCGTATCCTCTACAAGAGACAATTTGACATACCAGGTTTGAACCATCCATCAATTGGCTGTCTTTTTCTTTTTCACGTCGACACATAAAAGTGGAAATTAATATCAAGAGCAACTCCATTTTTCAGGGGTATGCCAAACCCAGCCCTGAATACAAGCTGAGCTGGGGGCTCTTTTGTATCATCCTACCCCTCTTCATATTAATTGTTGCCATTGAATGGTTTATTATTCGGAATTAATGGAGAAGCATTGCTCTATTATGAATTTTAATAGTTTCATTGATAGGGATTCTAGAAACCAATCACCATCAACTGCGAAATAAGGTTGGATGCAGGGAAAACATGAATACTAAAAATTGCAGATATTCTCATTTTCTCTTTCGCTCTAATTAGAATGATCTTGAATTGGGGTTGATTTGACATCACAAAGCTTTTTCGTTCTTCTTTATTTGAAGCTTACTAGAAGCTTGATTTTTTTTCAAATTAGAGTTGAAGGATGTCTTGAGGGCACTCAAATTTCTTCTCTTTGATAACATTATTTTTTCGCATGAAAAAATCGGCTACGGCACCGATTCTCCATTCAAGAAGTGCCTTTCATTTTTCTAAGTTCACGCTCTCAATTTTTCATCTAAAAGCTTGATTTTTTCTTTAAACTGAAGTTAAAGGATGTCTTGAGGGCACTCTAATTTTTCTCTTTGAAAAAATCATTTTTTCGCATGAAAAAATTTGGTTGAATTTGAGAGACTATGAAAATTGACTTCATAATCGTTTTTCGGCGGTTGTTCATCAATTTTCTTTCAGAAAATTCATTGGAGTGCCCTCGACAAATCAATTTTCTATATATAAAAAAAAATCCATTTGGATAATGCAAAAAATTATGGAAATTCAGAAAAGACTTGCAGAAAGTGTGAAATCGCAGAGAACTGTATGAAATGCTAGGAAAATAAAAAAAAAAGCTTTCAGGTGGAAAATTGAGGGCGTGAACTTGGAAAAATGAAAGGCACTTTTTGAATGGAGAATCGTTGCCGTCGACCATAGTATAACGGCCCCTTAACCAACCTTTCTGATATGAATCAAGGTCACCATTGAATAGATTTCTGGTACTCTTCTACCCAAAGCTGATGTTTGATGCATGAACTATTTTATTGACATACTAGCTGGCCCGGCGAACTTTGTTTCGCCTAAATGATACCTATACTTACGGTGGATTTCACAAATCGTAATCACCAGTGATCGGAGATCAACGGCTTGGTTAGATTTCTGAACTGTCAAATTGAGTTGATTCTAGATCAAGCTCCGATCGCCGGTGATATGATTTGTGAAACCCCCGTTAAAGTTGTATAAACTTACCATTGCTATTTTTTCAAGCAAGAGATAATTAGGCATAATAAAAGTTCTGTCAAATGTCACCTGTCAATAGTCATCTGTCAAACGTCATCTGTCAACTGTCATCTTTTCCATGGATATGAGCTGTCACACAAAACAGAAATACAAAAATAATATGTCAATTACTGATTATGGGCAATTTTGAATTCAGTTATTTCCGCAAATATATTTATCACCCAAACATAAATCAAAAATATTTCAGAAATATAGAGAAAAGATGAAAATGGACAACTCAAGATTGATGCTGATCATCACAATCCGATTTACTTGACATTCCGGTAAAAATTCACTGTTCCACCAACTTGAGATCTTTACCCGCTTTTTGATCTGATAATAGCCTTCCATGTTATTATAAGTTCTATGCAAATTACACAATAATTGTATACATCGCCATCTAGTAGCGATAATAATAATATCAAATATAGTATTTTCACGACTACGCTACAGCGTCTAGATAAAAGCTATTAACCGTAGCGACACCTAGTGGCCTTATTCAAAAGGAGGAAAAGCATTTTCTACATAAGCAAACCGTAGCGACACCTAGTGGCCTTATTCAAAAGGAGGAAAAGCATTTCCTACATAAGCAAAGAAGAATAAGAGTTTTATTGAATTTTATAATAACCAGGCCGTAGACGACTCCATAAATGAAGTTTCATAACAAACAGTCCATCCGATCTCGAGTTATAAATGGTGTAACCAACAACTCTGTTTTATATATACAGATAACGACAAGACAAAGAAAGGTATTCACATGATCAATATGCAAAAAATGAATATGTTTAGCTCAATTCTGACCGATGGAACTAGAAAATCTGTTGTGATTCCTGGGATCCCATTTCCTTCTTGAAGCTGGAAAAACATAACAGCATGATGCTATAAGATTGATTCGATTTGAAACCTAACCGGACTCTTTTCCGTTCCAGATGAAATTCCCAGGAGAACGGGAATCGCACATCTGGCCTCACTAAGTTGCGTTTCAACAAAGGTAAGTGGCGATTCAATCAGCAACAATCGACCTGAAAAATTCCATTACCTATACTCCAAGTCGTTAAAGTCACTTCCGAAGATCGTGGAGACTGCAATATCCGTCTGGCCATTCTTTACTTTCCGCCTAGGCCGAGCTTGGACAGGCAGGCTCTTGTGAAAAGGCTAAATTGTTTGACGGGTCAAGTTTTACAGCTGTTGCCATTATTGATTGTCCGGCATTTTTTTGTGTTGGATGATCCGTAAATACAACGAAAAATAGTTACGAACAAACCGTGTATGAGATTCAACTCACGAACTATCGGCCATTTCGAACACTTAAATTATATCAATTAGTTTTATCCTACACAAAATGTATGCATAAATCATTCTGTTTATTACAGGTTGAAAGATAATATGCAAATGTATACATAGTTGCCTCATTCTTCATTTCTTTGATAACAAGGCACAATTTGGACAAATCAATAGCGGAAGTATGTACAAAATGACATAGGGTTTTATTTCAGAGGCCTTACTTGTTAGTCGTGAATAACAGTAATGTCATATTCTACACCCATGATCTTTGGTCCTTTCTTTATAAAATCTAATCAACCTTTATGAAATAAAATTACCAAGAAATTTAATATTCCCAGATAAATTGAGATTAACGAAATTTATATGGTTGGCATGCTTTGGACAAAATGACATACCGGCAACAGGCAACTGTAGTTTTCTACTTATAGTTAAAAAACTACTGACAAAGTTCACAAATGAAACGCTGGGTTCTTCTAGGAACATCAGCACAAGATGCGTGAGCCGAATGCAAGCAATGCATGCATCGTAACCAGTCTTCTCCAGGGCTAATCCTGGAGAAGATCTAAATCTAAATAGATAAAAGGACAGTCGTCATCATCTCGAAAGTTGCTAGGAACATTTTCTTCTTCATCGTCTTCTTTAAATAATGCCCTAGGGACTTGTCCCCTCGTCTTTGGAGGAGGTATGGGCTCTTTTTTTAATTTGATTGCAATCATATAAGATGTAGAAGTTGAAAGTAAGTACGTTTATCTAGTCCTCGGCTCACGTTTGCCTTGTTCACTTATGAATCGTCCTTTAGGGATTGGAGAAACCTCCTCATAGGATCAGCAAGATTAGGGATGCATTGCCTTTATTACCCGGAGATGAATATTTTGTTATGAATATTTTAAGTCCTGGTTCTCTGTTTGCTGATGGAGCCTGGGATGTTTCGTCTCACTCGCAACAAATTAAATGCCATATCCCCTTGCCCACGAGAAAATGGCTGTCGCCTTCAACAATGTGGTATAGATAAATTGAGTTCAACCATATGGGATCGAACCCTTGATTTGCAATATTGTTTCATATGCCTTTATCTACAATTTTCGTTCTTTGTTTAAAAATACCTTTTTTCTACAAATTTATGGTCAGCTACTGAGAATGTTCTCAACCCAAGCAGTCAGGTCAAGTTTCGTAGATTCATCTGGGTTTTGAGACAATTACCATGTCTTGTGAACTTTCATTCAATTCTCAGTCAGAGCTCATAAAATTAAATATATGGTAACATTTATTGCAGTTCAAATTGCATTCGGGAAACACATGACAGGATCAAATACCAAATCGTCCAAGGTTTCCCTCATTGGTCTGTAGATTCAAGAAATGTCAAATGAGAGCACTTTGTTGGCGTTTTTAGATCCTGACATCCAATCAATTGTTGATCTTTCCCACTTTCATTCAGAGTAAATGAAATTCCCTTATTTTCAAGCTTGTCTTCAAAACCTTTTGTTACGGAGACCAGCAGTCAGTTAAGTTCATAATCGTAGGTCAATTACTAGTTGTCAATGAGTAATGAGTTATTTTTGTAACTCACAACAACACTTTGCTCCCTTGCTTTACATTTTCATATAGAAGGTACATCATAATTCTTCCTTGCTATCCATTTCATATAGAAGGTGGAGTTTATAATTTTATACATAATAATTGTTTAATCTTTTCGTTCTTGTTATCCTAGTTCTTTTTTAGTAACACAAAAATGTTCTTAATTTCTTGGTCAATCTTGAATTGTATTGAATCCTCCATGATGTTCTTGAATCCTCATTGTGTTGGCTCTTGAAGCAGAGGATGCTCTTTGCAGGTTCTGCTTTCTTTGGGATTGTAGGTCCTCAATCTTCATATTTGTTGGTAGCAGATATTGATTCTCTCTACTGGAAACCAATTTGCAGCTTTTGGATGTTGGAGATCTTCTGGCTTGGCTTTCTACTTGTGTATTGCGACTCAGCAAGTTTTTATATTGTCTCCACTGTCTTGGCTGATGAAGCTGGCGATTATCTTGGTTGTCTCTGAAATCTCCTCAGCTATGAGAGCTGAAGGTCATCGTCATAGGACTCTTTTTGATTCTAAAAGCTCTAGATGTTCTTCGTTTGAGGTCTATTTCGCTGAGGCAGGATTCCTCTTGACTGTGGAGGTTGGAGATTTTCTCGGCTGGTGTTGTGTTTTTTTGGTCGGATTTGAGGATGAGTATGAGAGTCGTGAGTCCTTACGGTGTGTCCTTCTTGGGAGGTTTTGCCTCTTAAGACATACCGCCTACAGAAGCCAATGAATAACAACGATAAGAATGGGTAAAAATGTGTTTCACTGTAACAGGAATGAAAAAATAGTTAGAAATTATTAATATCAGCAATGAGAGAGCTCTATTAGCCACAGTATTTGAAGAATATTGAGGTCCGCTTGTTTCATCTCATAATGAGGGGAATAATCACTTATAATACCACAAGAGCTTCAAAATTATCGGGTATTTCCCGATAGGTTCGTTGCAAACAAATGAAGGAGTCAAGTTTTTCAGGTTAAAAAATCACGAGCGCAAAGCGCGAGTGATTTTTCCTGAAAAACTTGACGACTTTATTTGTTTGCAGGGAACCTTGAGGGAAATGCTAGATAATTTTGAAGCTCGTGTGGTATTCGGGGGATTATTTTTCCGTCCCAAATGTCGGCCAATAGAATTGCACCATGAGACGAAATGTACAGTTAACAAATAAGAATTTCATAATGAATAAAACAACATTTAATTAAGATAAAGACTAGTGCAATTAAAAATACAATTGTTGTAAACATTGGTGCATGTTTTCTTCAAGTCAGAGTTATCGGTAATGGTCCCAGAAGAGGTAGATGGCATGAGGTTTATGCTGTTGATGGCATTTTCTGCAGTAGGCTCACTCCTTCGCAGTTTCTTGACAATTAATTCGTGGTGTTCCTGGTCGAGTTGGAGATACGGCTTGATGGAGTTACTGTTGGCATGTCCAGTTATTTTGATTATCTGCTGCTCTCCCAGGCCCGATTTCGCTAGATTGGAGACGGCTGTTGCACGACTGGAGTGATTGGTGATTTTTTTGTTACCAAGGTCAAGCCCAGCTTTTTGTGCTGACTCCTTAACCCACTTTGAAATCGTGTTTTGGCCTACTGGGGAATCCTTGTACCACCTAGCGCCTGGAACTTTATTCCAGAATGGATTTTGGGTCAGGAATAGTTTGTCGCTCTTGATATTGGCATCTTTCTTCTCTCTCAATTTCTGGAACAGTCTCACTGGGCACTTGTCAGGGATTTCCCGATTCTCCACCAGCCACTTGCTGTCTGATAATTTTTTATCACCACCTTGTGTGGTCTTGCTGAAAATTGGATTGTATTCAATTCTCCCAGTTGTTTCCCCGTCATTTCGCTGTTCTGCCTTGAAGTGATGTATTGACGCCATGCTGCCCTCACCACCTCTCCAAGCCAATTCCACTGATATTATCATGAATAATTTTTTCTGGAGGCCATCAGGAGTTTCCTCGTCCCAAACAGTGGTCATTGCATCCCAATCCTTTTCCTCCAACGCTGCTGCACTTGCCCTCCGTTTTTCCGGAATAGATTGTAAAGCCTTACGCTTGGCATCACGAGCTCCTCGAGCGGTCTTGAATGCAGCATCCGAAAATGTGTTGATTTTGATGTCGAAATCGTTCAAATACTTTTCTTGAAGTAATTTTGCAGTCTGATTCCACATTGTTTTTATTGTACCTTCCTTATAGTCTTCTCCATCCATTTTCTTCATATTGTAAGCGTAATCTTTCATAATGTTTGCCAATTGCGCTTCACTCGTTTCAGCACTCAATGTGTATTCCCTCTCAGTACAAAAAGTAGTAAATTGGTTCCAAACTGTTTTTTTTTGACTTCTCCGTATTAATGTGAACATTTCCTTTGACTTTTTTATCGATGGTGGAGAGAGAACAAACTCCAAATCGACTCATTTTCATGCAAAATCTCCAATTTTCACAATTGAATTCAACCTGTCAGTTTGACGTGTGATTAATTTGACTGGATCATGTTTTGTTTTTTATATATAGCAACTACCAGAGAAAATTTTCAAAAAATTATCAGTATAATACCATGTAGGTTGTACCATGTGACGTCGAATGGTGCAATTCTATTGGTCGATATTTGGGTCGCAAAAATAATCTCGAAAATTCCATACAGAATAGCGCGGTATCCCATTGTATTTGCTTAAATTACCTTTGGGCAGGTTTTCATGGATAGTAGCAGTAGTCAAGCCTGAAATATTCAACAGCTAAGCCGATTATTCCTTCGTTTCCCAATAAATTGAATCCCCAAGAGTTCGGAGAGTTCCGAACCTGAGCCAGCAAGCACGAACGGATTGGAGCCAAACACTTACACAATAATTGAGTAAATGCTGCTACCTCGTCGTGTAAGTATTCGCGGTTACTCATGTACTTCACGAGTGATAAATTCGAGCCGGTGGAAGTGTTACGTTCAGTATCGCCTCCTTTATCATGGGGATGAAGGGAGAATTGGAGTCTCCAACAAAGGGATGCTTAGTTCTAATGCCGAAAGGGACCTGTTAAATCCCATTAATAATTGAAGGGAGTTAAAATTTAATCGTGCAATGATTTCAACATCACTTAGTGAGGAGTGAGAATTTCTATTTTGGGTTCGTGGCCCGTGTAACCATCCGACTTTCTGATAAATAAGGGTTGGCGCACGGAGCTTTCTGTTGATTGAGGGCACATAATGTAATTTGTCACGGTTGTAATCATGGAATGGGTGATTCCTATTGGGATCTGTTTTCAACATTTCAGAAAATTATTGGGATGTGCGAATTAGAATTAACGTCTGATGTGAATTAGAGAGAATATCATTTCTAGAAATGCAGACGAATTTCTAAATCCGGAAGTTTTCTTTCCTAGTAAAGAGGTTTTCAGAAAAGAGGAGTTATTCGAACATTCAAAGAAAACTACCCTTTTTCATATCACGGATGTTTATTTCATTATGAAGGAGAAGGTATGCCGTTAAAAATGAAAAATAACATCAGCTAAATGACCACCATAACCAAATCGCAAAGTGGCTGCCCTATGTCTTTTATAGCCTCACGAATTCCATCTTTGAGGTCTTGAATCGATGCTGGGCTCTTGATGTAGAGCTTCTCTTTCACAAAGCCCCAAAAGAAGAAGTCGCAAAATGTTGAATCACAAGATCTCGGTGGGCAATTCTGATCAGTTCTTCGAGAGATAAAACGATCCGGAAACTTCTCCTGTGGAAGATCAGTGGTTTCGTTGCTTGTGTGGCACAAAGCGCCGTCTTGTTGAAAGTATACGTTGTCCAGATCAAAACCATTCAATTCCATAAACGGTGTTATGACGTTTGTGGAATGCCTGATTCCGATGAGCGATGAGGAATGGACTAACCTGGGTTTTCTTCAACACTTTCGGCTACAGCAGCAATATTCTCGGCTTTTCTTGAGCGACGTGCACAAGTTTTATTCTTCACATTACTAACTTATCCCAACAGCTCGAATGTTTCCACCAATGGGGATTTCCAGTAACTCAAAATATGCACTTTTCTTCCCATGACGTAATGAAGGACAGTTTATAACACATTTGTTACCATTTATTCACTCTGAATTTTGAAGAACTGATTAATTATTCGATATTGAAAATGTGATTTCAACACGTGTGAATTCAATCGTCCCTCTGCTGTGACGTCTGTGGCTCAATTTGTAATATGATTGGTTGAAGTTTGTGATGGAGGGGACAAAGCCCAGAGTAACTGGGAGACACGCCACTGTTGTGAATTCTTTGTGAAATCTCTGAATTTCTTCATAAATATATTCAGTAATTGTATTATAATTGATGTGATCACTATAATGTTTTGAAACATCGTAATATAACGACTTGATTTTCATTAAAGTTGATATAATACTCATTCTCTGAGAATACAAATACTGATGTGACATCCACGCCTACGAATTATAAATAAAAACCTAACCTTCTTATTTGTCATTATTCCACATTTCGACGTCTTCTCTGCGTATTATAGGATGGCGTTTCTTACAGTTAAGTCTAGGAGTATTCTATATTCTGTACTGCTAGGTTACGTCAACGACTGACGACTATACACAGTTGCCAAATCCATAATTATTCTTACCACTAATCTGCACTTCTCAAAATGAAAATAATTATTAATGCTTCCTGAATTAGAAGACCGGTCTATACAGGGTCTTTCACGAGGAACCTCACCCATATTTATACGGGAAACTACTGAACGTATTTTCATGAAATTCAGCACTTATAAGTATTTCACGATGCTGATGAAATCTAAAATATTTTCAAGGCATGAGCACCTCCGGTTTTTCCGGAAATGACGTTTTTCAAATTAGAACACCATTTTTTTATTGCAGAAATAGATTCCTTAGAAAATTTCAAGTTATATTGATGTAACATTTTTCAGTTTTGGTTGGAAAATTCTCTCTGAGCGGGAAAATTCGAAAAAAAAATCGAAAATAGAGCTCCGCTGAAACAAGAATAACTTCGAGGTTTTTGGATGGAAAATTTTCATTTTTGGGATTTTTCAAGATGTAAGATTGATGTATCCACTTTGAAAATCGAAATCGCGATTCATGATACAGGGGGTGAAAAAATCGCTTTCAAAGTTAGGGATGACAAAATCGTGAAAAATCAATTTTTTCAAATTAGAACCCCATTTTTTTATGGCAGATATTGAATCTACGTTAAAAAATAATGTGAGTGTATGCATCACACCCTTGCCCTAAAATGGATATTTTCTGAGTTAATATCCACTTTAGGGCAAGGGTGTAATTATTTTTTAACGTAGATTCAATATCTGCCATAAAAAAATGGGGTTCTAATTTGAAAAAATTGATTTTTCACGATTTTGTCATCCCTAACTTTGAAAGCGATTTTTTCACCCCCTGTATCATGAATCGCGATTTCGATTTTTAAAGTGGATACATCAATCTTACATCTTGAAAAATCCCAAAAATGAAAATTTTCCATCCAAAAACCTCGAAGTTATCTTGTTTCAGCGGAGCTCTATTTTCGATTTTTTTTTCGAATTTTCCCGCTCAGAGAGAATTTTCCCACCAAAACTGAAAAATGTTACATCAAAATAACTTGAAATTTTCTAAGGAATATATTTCTGCAATAAAAAAAATGATGTTCTAATTTGAAAAACGGAAGTTGACGTCATTTCCGGAAAAACCGGAGGTGCTCATGCCTTGAAAATATTTTAGATTTCATCAGCATCGTGAAATACTTATAAGTGTTGAATTTCATGAAAATACGTTCAGTAGTTTTCCGTATAAATATGGGTGAGGTTCCTCGTGAAAGACCCTGTATACCAATTCTTACCTGTGTAGACTAGGGATAATTATTTTTATTTGAATTTCTGCTTAGTTGAACCGTCTTTATCTTCAATTAGGAGGTCGTAAATTGAATTATATTATGAAGCTTTATAGAGTACAAATGAAAATGTCATGATGATGAAAGAAAAACATCCAAAATCAACATTATATTATGATATTATTAGGAAAGTGAAAGCAGGGGCTTTTTCAGACTACTCTATTTTGTGATTTGGCAATGCTGTCTATTTTATTTCAGCAGCACGTCATGACGAGTACAACCAATCAAAAATCTCTCTGTCAACTGACGTCACACGATTTCCTGCTTCTTCTGATCGTTTGAATTCGGTAGATTATTTTTGAGTTTTCAATATTTTTTAAGGGTATAAATTGATGAAGAAAAAACTAAAAAAAAACACGAATAACGTGAGAATCCAATATGTCAAAATATATTTTTTCTGAAAATGACTGGAAATGCCCATTTCTGTATTGCGGTTCGACAAGGTGCGTCACGACGATCCATAAATGTTCGAGTTTTACGAAGCGTCTCTGCCAAATTTTCACCACTTACGCAGTGAATTTCAATGTTTTAAATGCGTTGTATCGTTCCATATTCATTAATGGCGTAGTTACTACTTGTCAAATGTCAAAAAATGACAGCATCAAAAGTGACATAAACCGAAATAGCGGACTATTCAAAATAACACCTTTTTTTGAAAAACCCTCTTGATTCGAATCACATATCGCAATTTTCGATTTTCTCACGATAGAATCAACCATACAGTCCATTTCCGTCTCCAAAAGGAGTTGTTCACACTCATGCTTGAATCTGAGGCCGCCTGTAGCTCGGATAATAAAAATTCTGCACCCTAACTGTTGAACGAGTTGATAAATTTCCGCGGTTTACTCCGTTGCTACATAAAGCCCGACATAATATTTCCGAAATTTTATTCGCATACGAATTGAGATAACCTACGTCTGTTCAGCATTCTGGACATGTCGCATGCTCAAAAACTATAGCGAACTCGGGGAATATTTATCAGACTCTCGGCATCGGGGCGAAATGCCTAGAGTGGAGAATTAAATGAGGTTGACATACGTTAACGAATGGGGCCAGTTAAGAATTCATGTCATTGCTCGATATGTAAATCAGAATACAGCGAACGGACTCTTTAACAATCATAAGAATCATAAGCATGCTTCGAATAGTAATGGTTCTTGTGTACGAGACATTTTCCGCCTATCCAATCGTGAACGAAACCACTGTGTTTCTGACTCTTTCACTCTGAGATGGCTGAGCATATTTTTGGATAATGTACGTGTCTCCATCGAAATAATCAGGAGCGACTGTAATGACCAGATTGTATGACCAGGTAACTACAGTCGCCCCTGTGAATATCTACGAATTCCCGCACAACTGAATTCGAAATGCATCGCTGAGTTACTGGAACTGTATGGAAAACTGTGGCTTGGAAGACATTCATTGGAAGGCGGAAAAATAAACTGCTCCACATGAGTTAGGGATATTGACTCAAATTGCAAAAAAATATAATTGAATTGAGATTTTTGTGATGAAAATTCATATTAATATGATTTCAAGTTGCAAATTAATTTGAGCCCGTAGGTCTGCAGCGTATACAGGGTGGTTAAAAAAAATCGAGTGAAATAACGGAATTTTATTCCCAGAGAATTCGAGCATTTAAAGACTATCAATACAATGTATGGCCTCCACGGGCATCAATAACAGCTTGACATCTTCTTTGCATACTACACACAAGTTTGTTGAATATTTTTTGAGGAATTTGGTTCCATAAACAGGGAAGAAGTTCTCTCAGATCATTTAAGGATTCTGGGGTAGGTTGATGATTATCTAATCTTCTTTTGGGCATATCCCATGCATGTTTTATGCAATTCAAATCTGGTGAGTGCGTAGGTATCGGTAAATGTGGAATACCAAGCTCCTCGCGCGCTTTTTCAACTATGGTTGCACGGTGCGGTCAAGCGTTATGGTCTAGAAATTGAGAAGTTTCACCAAAAGCAGCGTGAAAATTTGGCACAACATAGTCAATGACATGCTCCCTATAGTATAAGTCGGTCATATTCGAATGTGTAGATCTGTGCGCTCGTTGAAACATATTCTGGCCAATACCATTACACTACCCCCTCGGAATGGATGGACTTCTTGGACATAGCGACGATTACGGGGTATGCGTGGGATTGCCAATACCCTTATTCTTCTAGAATCTGAAAATCGTCCATATCTGGATTCATCAGTGCAAAGGACACTACGCCATTGATCGTTCCAATTGATATGTTGCCTTGCCCATTCCAGTCTTTGACACTTATGGTCAAGTGTCAAGTGTTAATGGAACTCCTCTTAATGGACGTCTAGAACCTAAATTCACCTCTCTCGAACGTCGTCTGATGGTTTCGATGGAAACTTGGACCCCATCTGCATTTTGAAGAGTTTTCCGTAGCATTCTACACGTAGATGTAGGGTTTCTTCTCGCCGAAACGGTGATGAAATGATCCTGAGCAGGTGTTGTTTTTCGTCGCCCACCTAGCCTTGGTCTTTCCAACACGGAACCTGTCTCCCTGAACCTATTCCAAAGTCGAGATATCACACTTCGGCTGACTTGGAGCCTTTCCACTACAACAACCTGAGTTAGGCCACCCTGTAGCATTCCGATAGCCCTATTAGCCTCAGCGTTTGTTAATTTACGTCTTGGCATTTTCAGAAAACTCGTTTCGAATCGGAGCCGTTGATAAACTGACTTCATTTCGAAATGAGAACATTCATGAAGCATATGCAAAGAACCAAACTTCAGAAAAAAGGCGACCAGTTTGACGAAATTTCTTATACTGATTTTTATTGGATCGATTCAAGTTGTTATTGAGTTTTAAATGATTTTACAGCGATTTTCTCGAAGATTAAATACTTTTAAAAACGATTGAATACGATATCCCTAACTCTTGTGGAGCAGTATATTCGGCCAGTTCAATCAGAGCTGTAGCTCTGATTTCCAAAGTCAATATCAGAAGCAGCGTTCCTTTTTTGTATCTCTGACTGTGTTTATGGGCAACATCCTGTTTTTCTCTTTTTGAGTTAAATCTCTAACCATAAACTCGATTTTCTCTGATATATCTTGATGAGAACATCTTCTTCATCACCGAAAATGCCATCGGTAGTCGAAGATTCAATATCGCCCTCGTCGCCATGATTAAATTCCCAAAAATTCCGAAGCATCTAGTGTTTAAATTATATCGAGTCAGCGGAGGAGTTCGATTCGCCGTTATGAATTCTAGAAGAGACGGAAACAGACCGAAATGATCAATTAATTATTGACGTTGATATCCTCGGCCCACTCCATCTTCGTTCGTCTGATAATGCCAATAATGATATTCAGGGCTCTCGAGGCTTGTCAGCACGCCTAGGCCACTTCGGGTGACACGAGACTTTGAAGAGAGACGGTCGCTCGAGACTAGCCTCCTTCGGAATCAATAGGATGAGATGCTCGAGTTCTTTGTTCCGAAGTTCAAAGGACGAAGTTGAGGGATATGTAGGTGTGTAATCAAACTTCATAGTCGAGAACCAAAGATGTGGTGTTCATTGAGAGGAAGGAATCCTTCACAGGACGGTCTAAGGTTTATGGATTCATGAGTAGACAATTGGGATATTGTGCTAGTGGACCAGAATAGAATCTTAGTAATGTGGGTGTTTCTTCTTGTGAGACTGAAGCCAATGGAATAAGCCAAGAGCCGAGTGCATCTTCAATCATCATAAATTATCCTAGGTAGCCTCGAGCAACCAGGGATGAAAAGCTACAAAGAATACACTTCTCAATTCATCTTATTCAAAGAAATGGTACAACTGTTGAATCTCATATTGCACCTCCTTTCAACTATAAGATAAAGGTTTCACATTCAGGACTCGAAAGCTCACACATGGAAGTCATCAAACGCCAATCAGAAGTCACACTTATCTGGGGTACAATATAAAGCATTTCAGAAATGACAAATATATTTAACAATTATTCACAAGTAACAACTAACTGAGTACTGACTGCTTGTTTCTGTAACATGTTTTTAATACAAGCTGGAGAAAAAAATGGGAGGTTAATTTCCTCTGATTGAAAGAGGGAAAGATCAGCACTTGATTGGGAATCGAAAAACGACTTGCTAAGCCACAAAAGTGCTCTCATTTGTCATTCTCGACTGAAGTGGAAGAAACAAACCATTTCTTGTATCTACAGACCCATCAGAACATCCTTTGACTGGAGCATTTGATGTCTGGCATGGGTTTACCAATTTAAACTTGTCCTGCAATAAATGTGTCACCATGTATTTAGTTTTATAAGACTACGAGGATATATTGAAAAATTCTCAGCCTACTAATAAACCAAACAGAATTTCATTGTCAAAATATTTTATTACTCAACATATTCTCCTCTTAATTGAATGCATTTATTACAGCGAACCTGCAACCTCTAGACCTTTAAAAAAAATGTTTCGTCTTGCTCTACAAACCACAGCTTTCATTACTTCGTTGTTGGAAGGAAATTTAAGACCTTTTAAAAGTTTTTTCAGTTGACGAAAGGATGATAGTCGGACGGAGCCAAATCTGGTGAGTAAGGGGGGTCACGAATTTTTTGCATGGCAACATGAGATTTGTGTACTGGGGCGTTGTCCTGTAAAAACAAAACACCTCTGGATAGCTTTCCGCGTCTTTTCTCTTTAATTTTTTCCCGTTTAGTGGTTAGTAATGTCGAATAGTGATCTCCAGTTATTGTTCTACCCTTATCCAAAAAATCAATCATGATTATTCCATGGCAATCCCAAAAAATTGAAGCAAGAACTTTTTCAGCAGATTTTTGGACACGAAATTTCTTAGGTCTTGGAGAACCAGAGTGTCGCCATTCCGATTGTTGCTCTGTTTCTGGATCGTAGGAATGTACCCAAGTCTCATCCATAGTAACAATTCGGTTTAAGAAGTCAACATCATTTTCAAATCGAGCACAGATCGAACGCGATGCTTCTACCCTTGCACGCTTTTGGTCAACATTCAAACATTTGGGGATTCATTTTGCAGAAATTTTTCTCATGTCCAAATTGACGTGAACTGTATGATGAACGCATTCGTAAGAAATCTTCGGTGCTTCAGATATCCGTTTTAGCCCAATTCGACGTTCTGATAAAATCATGTCATGAACTGCATCGATATTTTCGAGGACTGCAAAAGAAACTGGCCTTTCCGATCAGTCATCATCTTCAATGAAAAATTTACCTCTTTTGAAGGTCGCAGTTGAATTTTTCACGGTCGCATACGAAGGACATTGATCACCAAGGGTATTGAGCATATCTTCGTAAATCTGCTCACCTCTTAACCCTTTTAAGTACAGGTACTTGATGATGGCTCTGTACTCCAATTTTTCGATTTTTACAATTTCAGTGCACATCTTTTTTTCTAATTTATTGCGTAACTCTGGTCTACTTCCTTAACGTCGAACTCTACACTGACACTTCTTATAAGTTATTGTTCGTTGATATGTTATCGCAATATTTTGTTAATGCATGAAACTGGTCTAGGCTAACTAGATATCAATACAACACTTTCAATAGATGACCCATAGGTAAATCTGTTTAAAGGGTGCTCAAACAAGGAACGAATAACAACCTTGGCATATAAAACAAATACGCAGTGCAAGCGATCGCTGTAGTTGAAAATCTATACAACCAATTTCAAACAAGACAGCACAATTATTTTGAAGGTCGAAGGAATTTCATTTTGTTTAGATGTTGTCGTAATGAGACGCAACATGCCTTTTCCTACTTAGTTTCCATGATCGAACTCAATGAACCCACATGATGAATGATCAAACTGTACGAAAAAAGCTGATGACATTTCAATATGGCTCTAGCGTTTTGAAAACGTATACTTCTCCACAGAAGAAGACGTTATTTGGGAGCTTTCCAGCCCCAAAATCACCAGAAAGATGTCCTTCCATAAATTTGCCGAGTCGCAGACCTTCACTTCTTCATCTAACCTTTATTCATTTCACTCGATAGTCCATAAAAGTCGACAGCAGTCCAACAAAAGTCCAGGACTGCACCCCCTGGTGTCGAGCCAATAACTTCCTGATTTATATCACAGTATAGATACTAACCAGTAGTCGCACTCCGGATAAAATGAACTGAAATCTTTACTCTCTCGAGAACTCGCGCACCATTTCTGTGCGCAGTAGAAATTTAGAGGGGCCTTTGAATTAACATTTTACCGCCAACCGGCTGTATCGTAAATATTGGGCATAATGATGCGCACCGAAATGATGCGCGTGTCGGAATCGGAGTAAGAAAATCCTTGAAGTGCGACTACTGGTTGGTGTCTATACTGTGTTTATATCGCCGATCATGGACCGTAAAGAAGAAACTCGGCAGAATGAAAAATCATTTATCGGTCCGGAATGGGGAAATATACTTTACTACCCATCCAGACTTCATAATTTACTTTCAATGTTTTCGTTGAAACTTCCAATTCACGCCCAGAACGTCGATGAGCTCGAATTTATTAGTCGAATTTCGGCCGTTCGTCCGGAGATTTTAGTAGCTTCTTCCCTGATAAATTCCATGATTCATTATGTAGATTAAAAAACTTTTAATGGACAAGTTACATCGTTACACATCCTGGTCCCTCTCATTTATGTTTTCGGCGCTGCTTTGTCTCAGTTGGATGGTCGAATCTCAGTGGAACATGTTGAATTCCAATCTTCACACGGAATTGACTTTGCTGTTTTTGCGGAGATCAACTTCTGAAAATGCTTTGAAATGAACTTTGGATCGCTTTCCTTTTGTATGAAAAAAGGATTAACCTGTCTAGGCAACGAATCAGATATTCCTCTGGCTACTTAAAAAGGATTAGAATATCTATAGTGCGTCCAAATATAAGAAGGAGCTTTGTAAACAAACAAAATCGTCTGGTTTGCGCACAATAAAGCTTCTATTGGTGAAACGGTCATTACGACACTCCCTTATGACGCCCTAAGAGACTGCCAGGATCGTACTCGGAACGGACTGTGAATGGTACCTACTTGATAGAAATGATTCAATAATTTGAATCAGCTATTCCCTCATTAGAACTTTTTTCCTAGATTAAACTCTAGTGCAAAATTTCTGTTATGATTTGCAACTGTCATAAACATTTTATATCCGACGTACCCTATTTTTTTTCTTTCGTTTTCTTTTTATATTATCATCTACTAAATAATTTCTTTTTCGGATGCTCGACATTGCGGCAAGGTTATTTCAGGAAACACAAGAGTTTCAGAGATTTGGGTCGGAATCTTGCAAGATTCCGACAAAGTAATTCTGGGAAACACCCGATTTGGGTCCTTTTCCCTAATGGGCCATCTTGATTTGCATAAATATCGAAGTTTTCAATTGACAAGACTCGTAAAAGATCTCTGTTCAAATTTATAATGGTCATTTACTTGTAATATGCGAAATATATTTAGTTTCGATCCAAAATTTTATATTATTTTGTACGAAACTCTTTGTCGGCTGCTCAAGATTCCGACAAGGTAATTCCGGGAAACACCAGATTTGGGTCCTTTCCCTTAATGGGTTAAAGCCATCTTGATTCGCATAAATATCGAAGTTTGCAATTGACAAGACCAGTTAAAATACCTAGAGCAAATGTGAAGGTCTAGCTGTTCAAAGTGTTTAAAGATTTTGTTGCGAAAATTGTATTGTGTTGGAAAATCTTTTGACAAAGTGTATATAGTGTTTATAGAACGATGTCGAATTCGGAAACGAATACTGCATCTGAGGGTGATATGTGGAGACCACCACAAAAAAGGTCCAAAAGGTCGCATTTCTCTGCTGAAGAGAAAGAGATAATTTTGAACATTTTTCGAAAAGAATTGGAAGAACATCCTGATTTATCGAAAAGAGACTTAGTAGGAATTGTTTCAAAATCCTCAGGGGTGAGTGATTCAGCTGTATTCAGAATTCTCAGAGAATATAAAGAGAATAAAACATTGACACCACCTAAGAGGAGAGCCCAGTCGTTGAAAATAATTGATTCGGTTGACGATTTCGATATGGGCCGATATGATTCCGGAATGAAATCCCAACGATTTCTAAAGTACCAGAAATCGTGAATGATGACGACAGTTTGCCAAATTTCAAAAGAACAATGTTCTATAAATTATTGAAAAAAATGGAATTCAAGTTCAGTTAAAACTGAACGATTGTGTGAAATCTCCTCGATTCGACTCTGGACGGAAAGTAAATATACGAAGACCCTTCGACCGCTGCGCCAAACTTGTTTATATTGCTCCTTCATAGATTTGAACAGAGTTTAGTTCTGGATCTGATCTTCAAATCGAGCCTATTTCGAGAACATATACGATATCCTGAAGAATCACCTCTCCTGTCATAACAGAACAGCAATAATATGCATAGCAACAGGCAGTCAATATGCATTGAAGCCTCTGTAGGCCTTCAACAAGACGAAGGCTATTCGGATCATCACATCAGAACCACCATTGGTTATTTTTTATTGAATTCAGCGTCTTCGAAAACCTATATTTCGACACCAAATGACCATATAGTCCTTCTTCCACATGAATTTTTTAAGTTTTTTGTTTTCCATTTTTCATTTTCGAGTTCTGTTCACGAGCTCAGAGCATGCAGAGGTTAGGTGTTTTGGGTCAGCAAAAAAGGTATTCTGATAAATTCGAATGGAATGAAGAACTTCACGATCTAATATCAACACTAGATTTCCTAGGGATTCCTTGGTGATGACGAATATGGTGTTTTTGGGGGTCTTACCCCTTACGTATTTTTCATTCAAAAACTTCGGATTTTCGAAATGATTAAACAATATACAAACTCAAAGTGAATACGACCTCTGGAACGCGAGCTATAGCGGTTTGAAATTTCGATTTTTTGATAAAATGCTATTTCGCAGGTGAAAATTTAAACCAGGATAGTAAGGTGTTTTATTGAGTAGAGCGACCTTGAAAACCTACATTTTGATACCAAACATTACCAAATAGTCCTTCTTTCACATGAATTTTTCGAGGTTTTTATTTTCCATTTTTCATTTCCAAGTTTTGTTCCTTACCTCAGAGGATGCAGAGCTTAGGTGTTATGGGTTAGCAAAAAAGGTATTCTGATAGCTTCGAATGGGTTTACGATCGAATATCAACACTAGATTTCCCAGGGATTCCTTGGTGATGACGAATATGGTGTTTTTGGGGGGTCTTACCCCTTACATACTTCGAAATCGATTTTATGCCTAAGAATACTTGGGACAATGCTGATTAACAATATACAAACCAAAAGTGGACACGAACACTGGAACGGGAGCTATGGCGGTTCGAAATTTCGATTTTGAATTGGAGCCTCTGAGTACCTTCAACGAACGCTCTTCTGGGAGATAGACCAGCTGGATAGTTTCGAGTATCAATCGACAACAAAAACAAGAACCATAGCACCATCAGCTGAAGTTAGTGACAGTAAAGCCTGGAAGAATTTCAGATTTCCGAATTTCTCATACAACATCTCACAAAATGGGAAGAGATCTGTCATTTCCTCCAGCGAACCGTGGCTTTTCATCTTGCGGATTGTTCCCATATGGTCCTTAGCGCCACGCATGGCATTTCGACAAATTATTCATTTTAATCCTTCTGCTCCTGTCGAAAGATAGAAAGAGCCGATGTGATCAAGACTAACGACATGCATTCATCCACACTCTCGGAGAAGAGAATGGTAAATTGTTTTTTCCGCTTCGTCTTCTGAACAGTCGGCGTGTTTGGCGCTAATAGCAGATGGAAGACATTCAAACTTATTGCTCTAACTATGTGTACCTAGCTGGAGGAGTGAAGGCAGCGTGAATTATTCAGGGGCACTGCGGTTTTGGGAAAAACGGATTACAGCACAATTTTTTCATTCTTCGGGAACAAATTCTTGTTGGAATAAATACGTACAAATAGTGCAGGTGGCCGAGTTATCCAAGTTGTGCTCTTTACAAATACACTGCGCAAAAAAATTAACGCACATTCTGAAAATCTCAATTTAAATGAAAGTTAACTCTACATTGACTTTATAACTTATTTTTTATGTTCTCTCGGGAAGGTTTTGAACGAAACAAGACACATTAAATGAAAGAAAAATTCAGGATTTCACCGAATCTTATGTGAAAGAAGAGAAATGAACAATTTTCAAAATACAGAAATGCTGATGAGTGATTTAATACCTGGTATTTCCACCCCTTGCGTTAATTACAGCTCGGCAACGACGGTTCATATTCAAAATGAGTGATCTTAAAATGTTCTGATCTAATCCTTCCCAGATTTCTCCGAGTTGGATTCCCAAGTCATTAAGAGTAGCTGGATGATTTTCTGAACTTCTCAGCCTTCTATTGAGGTTGTCCCAAACCTGCTCAATCGGATTGAGATCTGGACTTCTTGCTGGCCATTCCATTCGAGAGACTTCAACCTCTTCGAGGTACTCCTGAACGATGCGCGCACGATGGGGTCTGGCATAATCGTCCATAAAAATGAAATTTTCACCAATGGGGCAAATGGCACTACATGCTCTTCAAGAATGTTCCTCATATACTTATCAGCATTCATAGCTCCATTATCAACGACCACTAAGTCTGTGCGAGCAGTCAAAGATATTCCACTCTATAACATAATCGATCCTCCCCCGAAACCAGTAGTATTCAGGAAATTGCACTGAGCATATCTTTCATGTGGACGTCTGTATATAAGGGAACGTCGATCACAATGGTAGAGGCAGAATCTAGAGTCTAGACTCATCTGTGAAGAAAACTCTGTCCCAATCGGCCTCTTCCCAATGGATATGCTCTCTCGCAAAATCCAAACGCGCCCTTCGATGGGCTGGGGTAAGAGCTGGGCCTCTTGCCGCGACACGAGGCCTTGAATCATATTCCTGAGGCGATTTCTTATTGTCTGAGTGCTAATTTGCACCTCATGAGTTTGATCAAGCTGATTTTGAAGGAGGCGAGCGGTTGCAAACCGTTGTCTCAACGAAGAAACTCTCAAGTAACGTTCTTGAATGGCAGTTGTTACCAGTGGTCTACCCTGTCCTGGTCTTCGGACATTCATACCTGTCTCCCTGAATCGCTGCAAAATTCTGGACACACTTGTATGGGAAACTCCAAACCTTTCTGCAATTCTTGTGTATGTCCACCCTTCTTCTCGCTAAACTACCGCTTGGGCACATTCCTCTTGGGTCAAATTGCGTGTTTCGCGTTGCATAGCGATCGAGTGTAGAAAATCAAACGAAAGAAAAACTATTGATCACTAGAATTGATCGAGAACAACTGATTTTAAAATGGAGCCAATACATTCAAAATCTGATAATATTATCTTTTTTTATTCCTGCTGGGAAAATACATCTGTATTGAAGAATAAAGTTGAAAGTGGATAACATATGCATGCATAATTCTGATAAAAATAATTATCATTTAGAACTCCTTCAGTTGTAGAATAAATTTGAGATGTCCATAATGTGCGTTAATTTTTTTGCGCAGTGTAGTTGCAGATCGCAAACAACTCAATTAACATCTGGGGGTACCTTTTGGGGATGAGAACCCACTCCTATCCATTCTCATCTAATTAATCCGTTTCCAGTGAAAATTCAATAAACCTCTTTCGTCGCCAAACAATTCCTCACTGCCTTTTCCGATGGTGTTATTTACAGAGGCTCTCGACCGTTCTACGAGGCCTACAAAAACGGACTCTTGAAACCAAGACACGCGCTAACCATCTCATCAGATTGAATGGGGACACAGTTGCTCACAGAATATAGACTAACGAGGACCCAAAAGTGGGATGTGGAGCTCGCAGCTGTTTATTTAAATAACTCCACTTCTTTTTATCATTCTACGCCGTGTTTTCGAATATGGAAGGACACTCTGGAAAAATAAGTATGTCAAGCACTACTTCCAGTGTCCACTTGTATTGGATAAATACATACATTAGGTACTCGAAATCAACCTGGTATCACTTAAATAGTGCCAAATATAGAATTTGTTTCATCATTGCGAAGTGATGTTGAATTATTCGATGAATGAAAAATTACAGTTGAGTTTTTCTGCACTGCACAAAAAAATTAACGCACATTTTGGAAATCTCAAATTTATTCTAAAACTGAAGGTGTTCTCAAGGATAATTATTTTTATCAGAATTATGCATGCAAATGTTATCCACTTTCAAAGTTTTTCTTCAATACAAATGTTTTCTCCCAGCAGGAATAAAGAAAGAGGATATTATCAGATTTTGAATGTATTGGCTCCATTTTTAAATCAGTTGTTCTCGATCAATAGTTTTCCTTTCGTTTGATTTTCTACACTCGATCGCTATGCAACGCGAAACACGCAATTTGACCTAAGAGGAGTGTGCCCAAGCGGTAGTTTTGCGAGAAGAAGGGTGGACATACACAAGAATTGCAGAAAGGTTTGGAGTTTCCCATACAAGTGTGTCCAGAATGTAGCAGCGATTCAGGGAGACAGGTATGAATGTCCAGGACAGGCTAGACCACGGGTAACAACTGCCATTCAAGAACGTTACTTGAGAGTTTCTTCGTTGAGACAACGGTTTGCAACCGCTCGCCTCCTTCAAAATCATCTTGAGCAAACTCATGAGGTGCAAATTAGCACTCAGACAATAAGAAATCGCCTCAGAGAATATGATTTGAAGCCTCGTGTCGCGGCAAGAGGCCCAGCTCTTACCCCAGCCCATCGAACGGCACGTTTGGATTTTGCGAGAGAGCATATCCATTGGGAAGAGGCCGATCGGGAAAGAGTTCTCTTCACAGATGAGTCTGGATTCTGCCTCTACCATTGTGATCGACGTTCTCTTGTATACAGACGTCCACATGAGAGATATGCTCAGTGCAATTTCTTGAATACTGTTTTCGGGAGAGGATCGATTATGGTATGCGGTGGAATATCTTTGACTGCTCGCACAGACCTAGTGGTCGTTGATAATGGAGCTTTGAATGCTAATATGTATATAAGAAACATTCTTGAAGAGCATGTAGTGCCATTTGCCCAATACATTGGTGAAAATTTCATTTTTATGGACGATAATGCCAGACCCCATCGTGCGCGCATCGTTCAGGAGTACCTTGAAGAGGTTGAAGTCTCTCGAATAGAATGGCCAGCATCTCCAGATCTCAATCCGATTGAGCAGGTTTGGGACAACCTCAATAGAAGGCTGAGAAGTCCAGAAAATCATCCAGCTACTCTTAATGACTTAGGAATCCAACTCGGAGAAATCTGGTAAGGATTAGATCAGAACATTTTAAGATCACTCATTTTGAGTATGAACCGTCGTTGCCGAGTTGTAATTAACGCAAGGGGTGGAAATATCAAGTATTAAATCACTTATCAGCATTTCAGTATTTTGAAAATTGTTCATTTCTCTTCTTTCACATAAGATTCGGTGAAATCCTGAATTTCTCTTCCATTCAATGTATCTTGTTTCGTTCAAAACCTTCCCGAGAGAATATAAAAAATAAGTTATAAAGTCAATGTAGAGTTAACTTTCATTAAAATTGAGATTTTCAGAATGTGCTTTAATTTTTTTGCGCAGTGTATTTCCTTCGTTTCCAAGTCAACAAGACCCGAAGGAAAGAACTTTCATGCTCTTCTACTCAACCTACTGCATTACATGCTTCATTAAATAAAGCATTATTTCTTAACGCATATACATACAGTCCTGGTCACGGCACCACTTTACTTTATTCGCCTGGATTTTGGTTTATCTTCACATAATAAATTCCAATCTGTCGAAGCCTTTAACTTTATGAAAAAGATGATACCTCCATCAAGATTTATGAAAAAAAAATTGCCATTTCGAACATTAGAATCAAAACTCGCATATTGGAAGTTATAATTAATTACAAAAATATACTTCGAAATGTTGTAATGAAGAAACTGAAGCGATGCAATATTCGCCTTCGATTTCAAAGTTAGTCCAACCATTTTATGAGCGTAGTGCCTTCCTACATGTACGTATTCGAATAAACACGGGAAATTACGAGCTGATTTTCCAAAGTTTACGTAACTCAAATATAGGTATCCTAGCCAGACATACATAATGTGTACTTTGATTCAATCGGACTAACATCAGTCGAAGTTTTAGTTCTCCACTAAATTCAGAAATGCAGAGACCAGCATCTGGTGGATATCTCCCTGTTCTGTACAGCGAACTGTTAATGTTCGACTGAAATTCTGAACAACTGAACCTACATATTTATTGTGGCTGGAATTACGAAATTGAAATGTTGACGAAGATACTGAACGCGAGACTGAATTAATTGAATGTTCTGATCAGCTCATGTACCTACAGTATATTATAATTGTATGTAGGTACCTGCATACATACTTCACCTAATTTACATAGGGCATACATTAAATCTAAATGGGTTAACTGATTACATTTGCCCCAGTTTAAGATTTCGAAGCTCGTCCCTAATTAAATCCACAAATTATACCAATTTACTTTTCAATCCTTCAGTTGAATCTTCAAACATGTAGTATGCAGAGTGTTTTCAGTAGAAATACCACAAGATATTGAATTTCCGTGATAAGTCTATCGATTAATTTCCTAAAGAAAATGAGTTGCTTGGCATTTCCTCAAAGCAACTCATTTGAGTTTGGAAATAAAAGATAGACTTATGAGGTAAATTCAATCTCGTGCGATATTTTATAAGACTATTTCACGAACAAAATGAATGGGTCAGAAACTTTATATTCGAGAAGAGCATTGAAAAACATGTAATGTCGAAGTCTATACTCCATTCACAATTATAAAATCACAACTCTGGCCTTGGAAATTTGACACATTCCACTCTGTATCGAAGTTATGACCTTTTTCAAAATATTTTTATGTTCCAAGTCAACACTATGTTGCCCTTACTACATTCTTAGCGTATTTCTCAGAATGTGAATGAATTGGAAAAGATGTGATGGACGAAAATAATAAACGTTTATATGAATTGTTAGACAGGAGATCACTGTTGAAATATATTATTTTTCGCCATGGAAGAAAATCGCATTGCTTTCACATAATTTTTATAAGCATGCTTGTGAAGATTAAATGTTTATTATCCTCTGGAACTGAAAGTTCAAAACTTGACGAAATCAATTGTTGATTCTAATCAAGAATTCATTAAAAAAACAACCCAAAGATATAAGATGAATTGATGGGTAATTACAAGAATGAAGAATAATGGAACATTATATCCCTCTACTGGAATCCGAAAATGTGATATGATTGTGAGGGTGCATAACATTTCTATTTCTTATATTTCTTTATTTCAAATAAATAACGGTTTTATTCATTCATCACAAAGAAAATAAACATAATAACTAAATTAACGAATTTGTTTACAGAGAAACTAATAATTTCAATGCAATAGTTTTGGTTTTAAATTGATGAGCCTGAAGCTTTATAGATATAGGTACATTTCATTTATTTGATCTTATGAACAAGAAGTAAAATATTCTGACTGTATAGTAATTTGTTAGTTTGAAAAATATTCATACATTACTACCACAGTAGGTTTGTACAAATAAAATGGAATAGATCAAACATATACTTCACATTTATCATTCATCTGTTCTAAAATAAGACACAAACTCCTGGAATATGGAAAAAACCGATGTATTCTGGTTCAATATAGCCTATTTCTACTCTCGGCAAAGGATTGATAGGAATGAAAGCTCCAGTGACACATTTCAATTCATTGGAATCTGAATTCACCTACCGTTGAATGCAATATAGACTATATATTTCTTCTTTTTTTTTGTTTTTCGACGTGTTTTTTTCTGAAACGTGAAAACGATCAACAATAATCATTTAGTGACCGATGATGGCCATCCAGAACCCATTTACTTCTTCGAAAATCCTACCTGAACCATATTTTCCGGTCGCTTTAGTTAGAAGATCGTAAAAGGAAGCCTTTTTTGTCCATTTACACATCCCAAATAAATTTCGAGCACCAAAAACGATACCGAAACTAATCAAACTTCTGAGGGACCGGAATTTCGTTTGAAATCTTTCTAAACGGCCAGGTACCTAAAAAAACTTCGTTGTCAAGTGTAAAAAGGGCGATTAGTACATACTTTCGCTTTATTTATGCTTATTAATCGATTTTTGGTCCAATTCAAATTGGCCGTTCGTACTCACGTCAAAAGTCGTGAAAGGAAAAATGACACTTGCACGAAATTTCTCATATCGACGGGAAACTTCTTCTGGACGACGAAGAACGGAAGAATAGGCGATTTCCTATCGATATTTCGCCCCAAAATCGCCGATCGATTCGGACTAATAAAATGTGGAATATCCTTGATACTTTTACTTTGATGTAAACAAAGAAACTGGCACCGTCGTTTTGTCATCAACGATATTTTCTGTACGCGCACAGACTTTTCATCAGGTGCACCAACTCCTGAAAACGAAACCATGACCTCCTATGTGATTAAATAAAAGTGAATGGAGTATATGTCATTTGTACGTACATACTTCCCCTACTATAATGACTGACCCGTATTTGGACAGAAAAATAACACTCTCCTAGAAACAAGCGCAAAACCACGACTAGGAAGCTTATGCAAAATAAAAAAAATCTGTTCTTATCTGGAAGCCAAGCAGCTTTGGTCGAGTTCAGTATCTGGATGAGTGAGTGATCTAAATAACCTCAGGGTATTGTTTTATACATTTTTAAATGTTCGAATGGTCCAGCTTCCTCGACTGAATACATGAAAAAAAACAGGAATACACCCACACTATTGCGAGATAATTCGGGCCCATGGTGCGATCACAGATAGAGGGATGCAAATCGAAACCTCAAGGAGCAACGTTGTTGGGAAAGGTCGGATATTGGAATAACTTGGAGGGCGAACTGACTAGAACCGAATCCAAAGTTGCCCGTGTTTGTCACACGCCAACGTTCTTTCAAGTTCCCGGAGCCAGACCCTAAATCTCCCTCTCCGTTCCCGAGAAAATCCCCTTGTATCCGTTATACACGAAACTAATTTCAATATGAGGATTTATACGGAAAGTTTCAAACTCTATTATTTTTTCCTGGTGGGTTCTTGGAGAGTCGCCGGTAACCAAGGCGGAGATATTACTGGAAAATCAGTTTTCCTAGGGACTAGACACTGGAAAGATTGACAGTTCAATTTGCTCCCAGGATATGTGGCAGGAGGAGTTGGAACTTAAGTTTGACTTCGTAGTTTTTGATGTAGGCAAGGATGGGGAAATTATTTTCTCGTCGTTTCGGGACTACTCTTCATAAATATGATCACGATGCACACTGGTTTGGAACTAATATAGCTGACGAGTTGGAAAAAAATTGTGCCATTTTCGAGAAAAACTTGAGTTGAGGAGTTCTATACTTTTTTGCAAAGTGATAACACTCTTTTCTTAAGGAGTTATACTTTGGCCGACGGCACCGATTCTCCATTCAAAAAGTGCCTTTCATTTTTCCAAGTTCACGCCCTCATTTTTCACCTGAAAGCTTGATTTTTCTTCAATTCTCCTGGAATTTCAGACAGTTCTCCGTGATTTTACACTTTCTGGGAGTCCTTTCAGTATTTCCGTAATTTTTTGCATTATTTCAGCGCCTATCCAAATGGAATTTTTTTCAAAATATAGAAAATTGATTTTTCGGGGACCCTCCAATGAATTTTCTGAAAAGAAATTGATGAACAAAAAACGATATCTGTGTATTTTAGCACAATTGAAATTATTTTGAAACAAGCCAAACATAAAATTTGAGCTAGATCTTCTTTTAGCAGGAGAACTATACACACACTCCAGTAATCAAAGCACATATTCGATTCCGCATCTATCCATGAATATTATCCAAAAAACTAATTGAAAAAATTCCTTCTTTTAGAAGAAAAGAGTGGCGAGGAGTGAAATTCTTTCAAATTCCGACCTAAGAGAGTATTTCAATCGCTAGCTCAAGCAATCAGGTTCTGATTTCACAGGCCACCGCTGTTCCAAAAAGAATTCTGAGAGGAGATACTCATAAAAGGAATTATATCTGGCTATATCGAACGCAATCTCATATTTCCGTTTTCTTCCAACGAGTCGAATGAAATCTCTGCATAATAAATCAAACGGACATCTCAATTTCATATCTGGTACAGCCTTGGCCATCTCTCCTGAAGAGATTCAAAACTACCGATGCCTTCTTACAGATCAATAGAGATAAGCAACGTCATCTCGCACATTGTCGTAAATTGTAACGTTCTTCCATGAATTTCCCGCGGAATAGATGGGAGAAGTCACAACCGGTCAAAAATGACACTTTCATATAGGAATCTCTTGGACTGTGAAATATTAAGACCGCGTTGGATGGCTTCAAATCCCGATAGGAATGGATTGGAAACTTCATCTATCAGTTTTTTGAGGAAGGTAAAGCGCATTCTAGACATTCGGTCGATGGGCGGTTTCGAACTCGATGGGGATGAAACTTCGCTTTTTACTTGTGCAGAGAGTGAAAATTTCGTGCTTTTTAACGACAGTAAACAGAAACAGTTGAGGATTTACTCATCACGAATGATTCATTTGAATAGCTCTTCATGGTTCTTTGTTGATTAATTTTCACTTACCGAAAAAAGAAATGCCAAGTTACGTCCTAAATATACTGCTCCACAAGAGTTAGGGATATCGTATTCAATCGTTTTTAAAAGTATGTAATATTCGAGAAAATCGCTGTGAAATCATTTGGAACTCAATACCAACTTGAATCGATCCAATAAAAATCGGTATAAGACAAAGACCGCACCGTGCAGCCATAGTTGAGAATGCGCGCGAGGAGCTTGGTATTCCACATTTACCAATACCTCCGCACTAACCAGATTTGAATTGCATAGAACATGCATAGGATATGCTCCAAAGAAGACTAGATTATCATCAACCAGCAACCTACCCCAGAATCCTTTAATGATCTGAGAGAGCTTCTGCCCCGTTTATCCGCAAGAAATGTTCAACAACCTCGTGTGTAGTATGCGAAGAAGATGTCAAGCTGTTATTGATGCCCGTGGAGGCCATACATTGTATTGATAGTCTTAAAATGCTTGAATTCTCTGGGAATAAAATTTCGTTATTTTTCTCGATTATTCTTAAACACCCTGTATACGCTGCAGACCTACAGCCTAAAATTAATTTGCAACTTGAAATCATATTAATATGAATTTTAATCACAAAATTTTTTGCAATTTAAGTCAATATCCCTAACTCATGTGGAGCAGTTTATTTCTATATTTCAATTTGAGGCGCCGCTCTGTGAATGGTTGATATGTATAAAGGTGAATTTTTCGTCGTACTGAGGCAATTCTCAAGGGGCTGAAATTCAAGCTCGAATAAGCATGGCGTGTACCAAGCACACTATAGTTCCGTCCGAAACTACCCTAGCAGCTCGTTATTTCATCGAGTTTTCAACGTTTTGCGGCATCTAATTTTAATGAAGGGAAACATTATACATTTCGGGCCAGCTCCTTGGTTGCTGTTCAGCACGAATTGTTGGTTATCGATTCAGTAATAATATCTTCAAGGGAAACGTGTGTAGAGCGAGAAATTCTCAGAAATTTGCCGCAAATGTTCGTTCGGGTTCCCTCGAAACACGGCAAGGGTCTGACCCCTGAAAATTAATAGATATCTTTTCTTTACGGCTATGTTACTCTGGCCGGTCTACACAATTCAGCATCTCAGTTCTCAGCATTGTAATGGATTATCATCAATCGTCATAAATGATAATGTCTAGGAAGTTTTCTTAAGTTTTCTTTAATTTGGTCTTGATTTTGCTAATTTTTCGACAAAAATTACGATTTTGAAATCCATGAAAGATGATCCCCAAACATGAGGAGCCTGTAGCGTTCCTCGTGAAAAGGTTTTTTTAGAAGGTGAATGTTCAAAATTCATACATTTGTTTTCTTTCACCACAAAGTTTATACATAGGATGGGCTTATTTGGTTAAGAATAAGACCGAGATTCTCTGTGCTATGTGCGATTCTATGGCTGTTACAAAAATCCCACAAGCAGTTGAAGCAGTATATACCTGCTCAGTCCGACAAGATCTTTGCCATCAGTCGCATCATTTTTATACAGCTTTGAGCTTAGCCGAAGCCCTCAACAAATAGTTTCTACGTCGGCCTTTATTGCGCCACTCGTACATAGTGAATTCGTGTGATAAAGACTTTTACCCAGCCAACAACACATACAAAAGCAGACAGAAGCAGATACGTAACTTTTAATTTGAACAACCGTAAGTACCATTTCCTACAATGTTTACTTTGTGGTATTTATTTCTCTTTATATCCATTTTTTATTTCTTTAATTCTCGTGGCGACAAGAACTGGTACGCGAGTCCATTTCTTCTCTCCAAGAGAGCTCCTGTATTTTATTCAGTGAAGTATTTTTTTTACTGCTCCTTTCTCGTTCTTCTTTGTTCTTGTTAAAAATATAATTTCAATATACTTGCATCCAGTTCGATGAAAAGGCTAGTTTTCGAGTACAAGAAGCTCTGTAACATAGATATCAGCATATTCTTTTAACAAATTCAGTATCACGGGGAGACAGAGTTTTTTCATCTGTTCTCGTGTATCATACGCAGAATTGTATGGTACCCCGTTTACATTCCCTCTGCTAACACTTAGATTTAGAGCGGAAAACAGATTTTTTTCTTTGATACGTACAAAATGACATAGGCATCATAACTTGAGTTTTGAGGTATCAAATGCCTATACCATATCACACGACCAGAGTGGGTTCTATAAACCTATGAAAAGTCGCAAGCCCTACTCTACTCTAGTTCATTCGGTCGTTATGAGTGATAACAAAAATCAATAGGTCAGTAGTTTTTTTTTTTTCATTGCGCCAAAATTTCTGACGAAATGGCCTTTTTTCAAATTTTTTTTCATTTATATTGCATTTATTTCAAACTTTACTTATTTGTCATTGTATTCACGTGGCTTTTTGATGTTGAATATACTTTTTGTATTAATTCGATATATATTTAGTTTTATAAAGCTTCAAGGACAAAATGACATATACAGTGAACGGACAAAATGACAAAGGTATTTCAGCTGTATATACCGGACAACACCGAGACCATTCATCTCAGGTGACATCAGCAAACAAAGAGCCAGGACTTGTCTTAACATATTCATAACAAAATCTTCATCTGCGGCTAATAAAGGCAATGCATCTGAACCTACTCTTGCTGATTCTATGAGGAGGTTCCTCCGAACCCTAGAGGACGATTCATGAGTAGGCAAGGCAAACGTGAGCCGAAGACTCGATAAACGTACTCAGTTTCAACTTCTACACCTGATATTATTGCAATCAAATCAAAAAATAAGCCCATACCTCCTCCTAAGAAAAAGGGACAAGTCCCTAGGGCATCATTTGAAGAAGACAATGAAGAAGAAAATGTTTCTAGCAACTTTCGAGATGATGAAGACGACAGCCCATTTGTCTATTGTTAAGACCTCTTTTCCCGATTTAGATCGGGAACAAAACAGTCTTCTCCAGGATTAGACCTGGAAAAGGCTGGTTACGAAGCTTGCATTGGTTGCATTGGGCTCAAGCATCTTGGGCTGACGTTCCTAGAAGAACCAAGCGATTCATTGGTGAATTTTGTCATTTGTTTCGTAACTATTAGTAGAAATCTACACTTGCCTGTTGCCGGTGCATGTCATTTTGTCCATACCATGCGGTCAGAATGAATTTCGTTTATCCCAATTTATCTACGAATATTTTTTATTTTTTGGTACTTTTATTTCATGAAGGTTGATAAGTTTCTTAAGGAAATGATCAAGGAACATAGGTGTAGAATATAACATTACTGTAATTCACTACCAACAAGTTATGCCTCTGAAATAAAACCCTATGTCATTTTGTACCTTGTACGTACTTTTCCCATGTATTGCTCTCTTTCAAAAAAATATGTACCTACATGTATAGATTATCATAATTTGCTGTTTCTACTTCATCTTATGGTCCTTCTATTTTTAAAAAATTTCGCATCCAAACGCTGCCTATATCAAGTCGATAGATCAACAAACACAGCTCAGAAGAGAAACTAAAGGTTTCCACTTGTTTGAAGTTTGATAGATCAAACAGGTCTTATAAACATGTAGAGGAAACCTGTTAGTGAGAAAACTAGGTTTCTACTTCATTTTATGGTACTTTGAGTTGAATTTACCACAGATGGTTTGACAACGGTATGTGTGAAAATGGCGGATATAATGTCAATTAATGCGTACGTCTGAAAGTGTTTGAATATCCACAGGAATTGATTTAGTAGGGTATAAAAACAGAAGATCAATCCGATCGCAATTCTTCTATGGCCAATCGACTCCATCATATAACTTAGAAATTTTCAGTTTGCAGCAAAAAGGTAACTGAGTATTTCAATGATCCTCTCCTGGAGAAGGGTTTATTCAGAATACGATGAGTTAAGTGTGAATATTTTCAAGTAATCGATATGGGACTGAAAATAATAATAATGATCGATTTGGCGTGTAACCGTAAAATACCGATGTGTACATCCGTTTTATCCCTTCAGATCTGATTCAATGGGGCTGACATGTATGCGTTCACGTTTAGAGAGACCTGAATTGGGCTTAAATGTATAGGCTTGATCGTGTTTGTCCACTCGATCGATCCAGCTTTATAGAGTATTGTTCTGAGTTGAGGCCCGATGCAACTAAACAATCGCCTCAGGAAACAATTGCAATTTTCAGAATCTATTTCTATTTGAATGGATGCAAATTGTTGACATTATTTTGCGGAAGATCGGAATCACAGTGCGGTTCATTGAAAACCGTTGTTCAATTCTGTTTGCCATTAGATTAAGCCCTCGGTCCTGTGTCTGTTTTCCCGAACTCTAATGAGTTTTTGGCAGAATGGGAAATGTATCGGATAGAATTTATATTAATATATTACAGCGCATCCCACATACAACACTCTATTAGCTCGTAAAGCATTAATGCCGTGCCATAATTAAATAATTCAGTTCCTGAATTCGGAATACTGACGTATGTTCGGGACATGAATGAGTTACATCCAGAGGATCTGGCAATACTCCAGTTGATTGATCTACCATAGAAATTTTTCTTCTGAATACCCCATTCCTTGAGTAAAATTCAGATGATATAATGAAGCAATCAATTCAAATCCAACAAAAAGAGGTATCTAAGACTACCTTCAAGGAAATTGTGACAGCCTTCGTTTACTTCATCGGTTGCATTCTGGATATCTCTGGGAGCTCGCAATTAGAATTTCCTTTAATGTTAACATACAGAGTGTAACAGCGAAATGGAATTAATTCGATAACGAATAAATGAGGGGGTGTTGGGAAAAACGCTCGGACACGTCGATTTGTAATTTCAAATGCGCATATTTTTCAAGAAAATATTATTATATAGGGTGTTCCATGCAACCGTGGCCAATACCAACTTTCTTATTTCAAATGCAACTCCCTGTATATTATTTATTTTTTGGATTCTTCAGAAAATTCTAGACATAATTCATGTGCAATGTCCTATACCTATCTTCAACTTTTTTGGAAATATTAAGTCTTCCCAGATTTTTTACAAAAATTAACATTTCAAATGAAAATTATTTTATTTCACAAATTCGATACATAACATCCAATACTTATTTCCCATTTACTTCTGGATATGAAGAAAGTAAGCAAAAACCATTACTGAGAAGAAATTTAAAAAAATTTAATTCTACACCAGATTAGCATGTTGCCAAGACGTTCGCGGCGAGCATTTTGAACATTTCCTACATTGACATTGATGTTTTTTTTTTTTTTTTTTTTATAATAAAGAAATAATCAGTATGACTCATTAGGTTTTAAGTGTTAAGTACCGAATTTGTGAAATAAAATGATTTTTATGCAAAACGTTGATTTTTGCAATAAATCTGAAAACACTTAATACTTCCGAAATAGTAAATATAGGTATAGGACATTGTGCATGAATTGTGTCTAGAATTCTCTGAAGAATTCAATACTTATACAATACAATACTTTTGACATATCCCCACAAAAAGAAGTCTAATGAAAAATTGTAAAACATTGTGAAAAATCCGAAAACACTTAATATTTCCGAAAAAGTAGAAGATTGGTATAGGACATTGTACATGAATTATGTCTAGAATTTTCTGAAGAATCCGAAAAATAAATAATATAGAGGGGGTTGCATTTGAAATAAGAAAGTTTGGTATTGGACACGAACACATGGAACATCCTATATAATATTATTTTCTTGAAGAATATGTGCATTTAAAATTACAAATCGACATGTTCCCGAGCGTTTTTCCCAAGACGACCTCATTTATTCGTTATCGAATTCATTCCATTTGGCTGTTACACTCTGTATATGATTTCTTTGAGAGCTCACAAAAAAATTCCTTGTACATAAAATTCGGGATTATCTTCAGAGCGACGAAATGGGAATTTCCAATTCCATTTCTATTAGAGTAAACTTGAAGAACTTTCAATAAAATGAGTTGACAATTTCGCTTAAGGGGAGGTGGTACAGGTCCGAGCTCGCGAGCTCCTTTCAAAAATCGGGCTCTTTATTTCCATGATATCTCAGTTCGTATGCGGCGTAGACCAACATTTTTTTAAATTGAAGCTTAATCATTTTCTAGGATGTATATTACTCGCTTTTCTGTTTTTCTTTCTATATTAGCGAAAAAAACCTGGTGAGCTGTAATTTCATGAACATCTGGACAAACGATTTTATTTCCATGATATCTCTGTAAATTCTCGATATTAATGTATTAAATTTTCAATTTACATGCGTAATATTTCCCAGAATGTTCATTGATCAGTTTTTTGTTTATTGCCCCCTCAATTTTCAAATGAATTATAAAGTAGGAACTTTATTATTGGTCATATTTTCAACCAGGTTTTTTTCCGAATTTACGCAGAAAAAAAAAGCGAATTAAAAACATTCTGCAATGGTATATTTCATTACTAGTCCAGAAAGTAAGCTTTTTCCGTGCGCGCGCGATGTGTTCCCGTGTGAGGCGGAGCCGAACACGGGAACTCGTGCAAGCACGGAAAAAGCCTTTCTGGACGTGTAATGAACGATATTTTTCATTACACCTATCTGAAAACAATAACACGGGAAAAAATTTCAACAGAAAGCATTTCGATATTGTGAAACAATAATTATTCAAAACACTGACATCTACTGTCACGCAATCGTTGCTCTGTGTCTCAGCATAGGAATCATAGGATGCATCTATGCCTCAGCGCACCGTAAAACTTTTTGCGGTGCGGCCGCACGGAAAAGGGTCATTTTCGATGTTCTAAATCTACATGTTTTGATAGGGTTTTCAGTGCGGTGTAATGAAAAATATTATTCCGCATGTTTACTGAAAATTTCATACATTTATACCGAAAATTCACGGAGATATCTTGGAAATACTATCGTTTGTACAGATTTTCATGAAATAACAGCTCACCAGGTTTTCTTCCTTATATACGAAGAATAACAAAAAAACGAGTAATACACTTTCTAGAGAAATGTTCAAGCTTTCAATAAAAAAAAAATTGTTGGTCTACGCCGCGTACGAACTGAGATATAATGGGAATAAAAACCCCAATTTTTGAAGGGAGCTCGAGAGCTCGGACGTGTACCACCTCCCCTTAATAACATCTCAGCGATCTCTGGTACCTCAGATAGGACTTTCCCACCAAAAATAATTTTTTCTAGCTACTATTAATGTCCTTCTAGTACAAAGTGAACCACTCCGTATATCTATATGTTCAGAAGAAGAAAAATGACGGTCGATTAGAAACCGTACTCTGGAATATGAATACAATCGAATATAATGTGCAAGCTTTCAAAATGAAAAATTGAACTCTTTCGTGAAACGCATTGTGACGGAAAGATATATCGCTTCTGTACGTACACGTGATTTATCGAAGAGCTCGGTTATTTCCCTATAGGTTGTTGTGTTGTTTCAGCTCGAAAGTCACAAGCAGAAAAATTGTTTGTTTCTTTATTTCCATCTGGATGGAAGCGTGGGGTTTTCCCTTTTGCTCTTCCATATGCATATAATTATTTTGAATGTTCATAAAGGGTTTTTCAATTAGAGGTGTTATTTTGAATAGCCCGCTATTTCGGTAGATGCCACTTTTGATGCTGTCATTTTTTGACATTTGACAAAAAGAAACTACGGTATCAATATAAATGAAACGATACACGCTCCAAAAACGCATTAAAATTATTAAAACTCACTATAAAAATGGTGAAGATTTGGCAGAGACGGTTCGTGAAACTCGAACATTTTGGGTCGTCTTAGTGAAGCATCTTCTCGAACCGCAATATTGAAATTGATGCAAAAATTTGAGCTGTGGGGACGAGCTAGTGATGTGGAGAATAAAACCTGTGCATGTCACTCAAGAACAGCCGACCATATTGCTGCTGTAGCCGAAAGTATTGCAGAAAACCCAGGTTTGTCAATTCCTCGTCGTTATTTGGAATTAGGCATTCCACAAACGTATATTGTAAAAAGATTTTGGTCTTAAGGCTTATTAAGTTCAGTTAACACAAGAACTCAAGCAAGGCGATCATCAACAACGCCGTGTCTTTGCTGATTGGGTCCTTGGAATGCATTTAAATGATCCAGAATCCCATCGAAAAGTCATCTTGAGTGATGAGGCCCATTTCCACCTCGGTGGCTTCGTCAACAAGCAAAATTGTCGCATCTGAGTCTCGGAAAATCCTCGATGAGTGACTGTTTGGTGAGGTTATTTTCATCGGACCTCACTTTGTCGAGAATGTAGCTGAGGCAGTAATGGTACATGTTGGGTAGAGTTTCAGATAACCAACTGAAGTGTGGTTCAATATTATTGAAGTTTAATTTTTCGAAATATAATCTTCCGAATGAAAATAAAAACAAGGCTAGTGAACTGTATATGTATATGAAAAAAATTGAAACCCAACACAAAAGAAGGGATAAATGTACCCAAAATAACAGAAGAAATATAGTCTTACCTATATCAGCAAAACAGTCCACAGGATCCTGTCGATGACTCCTATTCCAATGTAAGGATTGATCGAGCTCGACAAACGAACATGTAATGAAGCTGACGTGAAAATCCGTTGCTAAAAATATCAAATAGGGATGTTGACACATGTTACAAATTCATATAAATTGAGGTTTTCCACATTGAAGGTAGTTTTTGAAATATGTACTAAAAAGTTATTTTAGTGAGCTAATTGCTCTAATTAAATTAAATTAAATCGATTTAAAATGTGTAATCTGTTACCGTTTATCACGTGACTGCAAACACGAATGAGAATACGTGACGTCACTGTAATGTACACAAAGCTAACACATAACCTTACTGTCATCACGAATACGAACTTACGAAAAACAGAAGAGAGTAAAACCAAGTAAAACGTATCACCAGCGAACTATTTCACGATTATTTGTTATTACGCAAATGATTTGTTCGGAAGAAATCACACAAGATCAGTTCGCTTTGACAGACGGCGAAGTCTGTTAACCGTATAGTGACGTCATCATAATCACTTCGTTTCAGCGGGAATTTTCAAAACTATTTTTATTTACGCATTTTTTATTGATATTTGCTATATTTTTTCCATGAAATTATTTTTTTCGTGTTTGTATAGGGCTTATCTACAAATTAAAATCATTTCCAAAAAATAGTCAACATCCCTATTGTGTACACTTGTGGTATTATAAAATAACCACGCCACTGGTAACACTCTTTTTGTTCGAACTAATACTCTCAAATGAAAGTTTTAAATGAATGTAATTCGATTGAATCGAACTGCGAATCACAGGAAAAACTGAAATTTTCCTAATTCACGAAAGGAAGCAGAAAATGAGCAATTAACGGAAGCAGAATTATTCACGATCAAGTAAATCAGTGAACTGATATGAATTATATGAAAATGAAACAAATATGCGACATATGCTGAGCTCCACAGCTGACAAGTTCTTCTTGTACATAAGGATAATCCATATGGGAATTCCCCAGTATGGAGAAATTAATTTAATAATTCGAATTTTGAAAATTCTGAAAAATCTTCCGAAACCGTTCACTCGGCGTGAACAGTACATTGTTTGCGCGATCGAGAGATTTATAATGATTTTGAGTGAGTGCCTTTCATTTTTCCAAGTTTACGCCCTCAATTTTCCACCTTGAAGCTTGATTTTTTCTAAAGTGAAGGATGTCTTGAGGGCACTCCAATTTCTTTTCTTCGCAAAAATAATTTTTCCGCATAAAAAAAATCGGGTTTAATTTGAGAGTCAATGAAAATGACTTCATGATCGTTTTTCGGCGGTTGTTCATCAATCTTTTCTCAGAAAATTTATTGGAGTGCCCTCGACAAATAAATTTGCTAAATCTAAAAAAAAATCCATTTGGATAGACGCTCAATTAATGCAAAAAATCATGGAAATACTGAAAAGACTTCCAGAAAGTGTGAAATCGCAGAGAACTGTCTGAAATTCCAAAAGAATTAAAAAAAAATCAAGCTTTCAGGTGGATATTGAGGGCGTGAACTTGAAAAAATGAAAGGCACTTTTTGAACGTAGAGTCTATGTCGTCGAGGACGTAGGGGAGCCGCTTTGCGATTTGATTATGAAAAATTGGAGATGTAGGCGTGGTGGTCATTTGGCTGATGTTATTTTTCAATATTAACGGCATACCTTCCTGTTTTCAATGGTATGAACATCCGATCATTCATCTAAAAAATGGCATTTTCTTTGAATGTCAAAAAAACAACTCTTTTTGGAAAACCCTTCAAACACTTCGTGGTATCGAATATGAATAGAAATAAAAATATGAATTCCGAACACCACTAAAACAATGCAATATAACTATCCACGAATGAGATTTAGTTTCTACAATTCCATTTCTCAAACAGCAACACAAAAAGCACGATTTCCAATCAGATACAAAGTGTACATTCCGTATTTACACAACCGGACAACAGGGTCCGGTGAACCCTTCAACAGAGAAATCAACATTCGCATATCGATAATAATTGTCACACATAATTAAATCGCACATTTTCGGGAGGACCAACGGATCGTTCCAATAGGAACGGACTATACATCAAACAAATCGTTACGATAACAATGATATTTTAAAATATGTTCAAGTTGTTGATTATTGCACATGCCATTAAAACAAATGTTCCGAACGAAAACATGTTGATTTACGTTTATTGGTATTTCCTGTTACTATTGCGCTACAAAGTTGTTATTACTGTTTGGTATAAACTGAAATTAGATGTTTGTGACTGGTTTTCGGGGAATTTCGTTTCGACAGCAGCTGTCGGGTGAATTACAATTTCATTTTATCGACGCAGTTATTTTCTTTCCAATTTTGATTGGAACGGTTAAACCTGGACATGGAAAATCAGTTATGTTGATTGACTTTCAATTAGGTGCACGTTGGTCATTTTTGGTAAAATGCACGCTTCATATCATTCATTCGACAGGGTCGAAATGGAAGTCTCGTTTATTTGCTACGCATGTTCCCGATTATATCGAAAGCTATATGATTGAATTTTTCCAATGACTGATGCCTTCAGTGACCTACACGCATGCATTTCGCTAGCACATTTGATCACTGAGAATAAACAGTGGAGGGGCCCACATTTGCAGTTCAACGGAAGTTCCAATAATGACCAATCGAAGCTAGTTCGGTTCAACTGATTTCGATAAACATAGCCATCATAACTTGCAGGTATCAAATGCGGAACTGCCTACCATATCACAGGAACCGAGTGGGTTCTATTCCCCTCTGAAAACTCCTAAGCTCTACTCTAAGTCATTCGGTCGTTATGAGTGATAACAGAAATCAATAGGTTACGAATTTTTTTTTCATTTAGCCAAATGTTTAGGAGAAATTGCCAGTTCTCACCATTTTTTTCATTTATATTGCATTCATTTCAAACTTTACTTATTTGTCATTGCATTCACGAAGCTTTTTTATGTTAAATGAATAAATACTTTTCGTATTGATTCGATATGTTTCTAGTTTTTCAACGCTTTATGGACAAAATGATATATACACTGAACGGACAAAATGACATAGGTATTTCAACTGATTTAACCGTATCTACCGGACAACACCGAGACCATTCATCCCAGGCTCCATCAGCAAACAAAAAGCCAGGACTTGTCTTGACATCATCAGAACAAAATATTCATTTGCGGCTAATGAAGGCAATGCATCTTAATCTACTCTTGCTACGAGGAGATTCCTCCAATCCCTAACGGACGATTCATAAGTGGACAAGGCAAACGTGAGACGAAGACTCGATAAACGTACTTAGTTTCAACTTCTACACCTAATATGATTGCAATCAAATCAAAAAATGAGCCCATACTTCCTCCAAAGATAAGGAGACAAGTCCCTAGGGCATCATTTGAAGGAGACAATGAAGAAAAAAATGTTTCTAGCAACTTTCGAGATGATGAAGACGACTGTCCATCTGTCTATTGTTATGTCCTTTTTTCCCGATTTACATCGGGAAAAAACATTCTTCTGCAGGATTAGACCTGAAAAAGACTGGTTACGATGCATGCTTTGGTTGCATTGGGCTCACGCATCTTGTGCTGATGTTCCTAGAAGAATCAATCGTTTCATTGGTGAACTTTATCAGTAGTTTTGTAACTATAAGTAGAAAACTACAGTTGCCGGTATGTCATTTTGTCCATAGTATGCGAACAAAATTAATTTCGTTCATCCCAATTTATCAAAGAGTATTTCATTTTCGTTACCTTTATTTCATAAAGGTTGATTAAATCTGATGAAGAAAGGACCAAAGACCATAGGTGTAGAATATGACATCAGTGTGATTCACTACTAACAAGTTATGTCATTTGGTACGCACTTCCCCTACCTACTACTGTGGAACTGATGGACTCTTGCTCCTAAATTGCTACAGTACGCCCCAATGTCACCATTGCGTCTTCAGTATGTTTCAAGGGCGGTATGACATCAATTGACATGTGGCACCGTTCTGCTGAAACCACATGTCGTCAAGAACGATAGGTTCCAAAAGATGCACCAGAAACTGTGTTATAAGAGCACGATAACGTTTGCCATTCGCCGTGTGAGGCTCCATGTTTACTGACTCCCATCTGTCAACTTTCGATTTGTCACGTAATAATCGTGTGACATTATGACTGTCAAACAGTAATTCCTTTCTTGCGCTCTTATTGGAACACCCTTTACAAGCGACAAAAGAAAGATATTAATTGGAAACAACTTCTTCCATAAAATGGTTTGGTAGAAAAAAAAGCTGTTCTGTCCAAAAAAACGGTCCATATATATTCCAAAAAAAGCAGTAGGTACATATTTGTTTTGAGCATCATGGCGTGTGTAATTAAAAGGCGATCAATTATCAATAATTAAGAAACAGATACAAACAGTAAAAAGTAAATTAAAAAGTGATGGAACTGAATATCTCGATGGAAACAGATGCATGAGACCTGTCAGCTGTGGAACTATGTTGCCAGATTGTGATGATCGTCGTTCATTTGAATATATAATGGTCGCTATGAAACGAGGATTTTTGAATTTCTGACTGGAACTCCCAAATTTTGGGAAGATGAGCTTAATATCCGGCTCGAAGGACCACAACGTGTTGGGTAGAGTTTCAGTTAACCAACTGAAGTGTGATTCGATATTATTTAAGTTGCATTTTTCGAAATATAATCTTCTGAATGAAAATAAAAATAAGGCTAGTGGACTGTATACGTATATGAAATTAAATGAAAGGATAAATGTACCCAAAATAACAGAATGAATAAAGTTACCTATATCAGCAAAACAGGATCCTGTCGATGACTCCTATTTCAATATAAAGATTGATCGAGCTCGACAAACGAATATGGAATGAAGCTGACGTGAAAATCCGTTGCTAAAAATGTCAAATTGTGCACACTTATCCATGTGGTATTATAAAATAACCACAAATGAAAGTTTCAAATGAATGTAATTCGATTGAATCGAAATTACTACAAACTGCGAATCATAGAAAAAACTGAAATTTTCCGAATTCACAAAAGGAACCAGAAAATGAGCAATTATCGGAAGCAGAATTATTCACGAAGTGAATCAGTGAACTAAATGAGAAATGAAAATGAAACGAATATACGACAAAGGTGCTTCACAGCTGACGAGATCCTTTTGTACATAAACGATAATCCATATTGGAATTCCCCAGTATGGAGAAATTAATTTGATAATTCGAATTTTGAAAATTCCGAAAAATTAATTTGAACCGTTCACTTGGCGTGAACAAGCCGTACGGAGAGTGTTCGCATCGGCACCCCAGGATGAACCACCTCAATGCTTGGAGCAACCAAACTGAATGATGGAACTTCTTCAGCTGCCACATCTCTGCCGATAGTACAGTTGTGGAGAAGGAGATGCAGTTTTCCATCTCGAGTTCAACACCAACGAATTGTTCAGGGATTGAGTCTGCAACTGCAGCATTCCAACTGAAAATCATTAAAAATTCTGTATCTAATTAATGGAGTAAATTGAAGAGTTGTAATTTTCCGTCGGATTTCTCGCAATGTCGAATCCAATCAGTGCCGCCATGATGGGTTAAACAGAAACGGGCGGAAAAATCCCGGGTTCATCAAATTACATCAACTAGAAGTTGAGTTATCCGATTTTCAGAGAGTGCTCCGGCTAATTACAACCATGGTGGGTAATGTAGCGGAAAGTAATTTAGCTTTTATTGTCTAGTAACTGGCTTTAACGTCTACGGATATAAAATTATTTCACGGCACATTGAGGTTGGATTGCCCTAACGTCTTAATAATTTCGCGTTTACATTTTCCCGTTTTTCGCTCGAAGTGAAATTTCGAAGGGATGGGGACACGGACTGAAATCCGTTCTAGACGCTTCTTCTTCGTAGTTACTTGCGCGCGAGATCTGTAGGGTTTATTTTCTCCAAGGAAGGAACTGGGTATTGGTTTTTATAGTTGAGGGTGGAGGATCTGAAAGTTTGAATGCCAATCATCTAGCGTACTTCAGAAGTTGCGGAGCTTTCTCAGGAAAAGTTTGGAATGGAAATTGAAAATTAAGAGTAGTAACATCCTCCATTACTCTTTATTCTAGGGTGAATAGGGAAGTTCCGAAATGGCATTTATTAGAAATGCAGCTGGCGGAATTTAATTGTGCAAGTTCGGAATCTCATTGCAATTGCTCGTCATTAGACTTGAGATATCATGATTTAGTGTCGGAAATTCTGCCAGATATAAAATGAGAAGGCTCTCATATAAATAATATTTTTCGCCCGGAGAAAAGTAGCAAAATGGCGAAAGCGCGCTTTGCAAATCATATTCCCTGTGTCATGGACGCATAAATATGCTCAGAAGAATGAAAGAGTTGTAGTGTAGTTTTTATCTGCTCCAACCAAAAATTTTTTCGAAACATCAGAGAGGAGAAACCGGGATGAAAGCTTCTAAAGAGAAAATATCCCAATAAAATATGATATTTCCACACTGGTAGAAGAATAATCTGATCAATTCAGGATCAGTAAATATCAGATAATATCTTATCTATAAAGAGTGTTATATTTCTCAGAAATCTAGAACGTCAATTTTTGTAAGTACTTTATAACAACACATTATGTCATTAGGTTTTTTCATAAGTAATATCATAAGTGCATCCAATTTTTCCGAAAAAAATCGAAAAAACACTTTGCTAAGTAATATTTTAACAAGAAGCATGAGTGCAGGTGGCAACAAAAATCCGAGTCGAAGACGAGGATTTTTGCACCTGCACGAATGCTTTTTGTTAAAAAAAATGTTACTTTGCACTGTGTTTTTTCGATTTTTTTCACAGGAAAAATTAGATGCACGAATGCTATTTGACAAGACTATTTCATGAGTAACAGATTATTCTGGATGCATTATGTATGTATTATTAATTTTCGTTGACAACAACTGTCAAGTTTTGCCGCGGGTAAACCCGAAAAAACTGCTGACAGCTGCTGCCATACAGTTTTTCCCTCTAGAAACCATTTGTGATTCAAAATTGCGCGTTTTTGATTGGTGGAAATTGTAACGAGGGAAATAGTCATAAGTAATATCATAAGTGCATCCAATTTTTCCGAAAAAAATCGAAAAAACACGTTGCTAAGTAATATTTTAACAAGAAGCATGAGTGCAGGTGGCAACAAAAATCCGAGTCGAAGACGAGGATTTTTGCACCTGCACGAATGCTTTTTGTTAAAAAAAATGTTACTTTGCACTGTGTTTTTTCGATTTTTTTCACAGGAAAAATTAGATGCACGAATGCTATTTGACAAGACTATTTCATGAGTAACAGATTATTCTGGATGCATTATGTATGTATTATTAATTTTCGTTGACAACAACTGTCAAGTTTTGCCGCGGGTAAACCCGAAAAAACTGCTGACAGCTGCTGCCATACAGTTTTTCCATCTAGAAACCATTTGTGATTCAAAATTGCGCGTTTTTGATTGGTGGAAATTGTAACGAGGGAAATAGTCATGTAAAAATTTTTGTTACATGAATATTTTTGTCGTTTTTGCCATTTTTTTTTAATTTTACAATAAACCAGCCGTTCAAGGAGATCCAAAGTCGATGTTTAGTTGTTGTTGAAAGTCCTAGAGCACATGTACGCGGAATTTATCGAAAGCTAAGTTAATTTGAAAGAGGTCGAATCATTGGTCTACGGGAGGCGGGGTTGTCATTTCGAGAAATCGCTAACTGTACGAACAGAAATCCAACTACTGTTTTGAGATGTTGTCAAGCGTGGTTTGATAATGCCCAAAATCGAAGATGATTAGGCACCGGATGTCGAAGGGACACAAATGAAGTTCAAGATCGACGTCTAAGACTTATGGCCATTGCAGACCGATTTGCAACAACTCGATCTTTGGCTGATGAGTGGTAAGGAGAACAAGGCCATCTTGTAACTGTCCGAACGGTTTACCGCCGAATAAAGTCTTTTGGACTGCAGAATTATCGATCTCATCATGTGTTACCTCTGACGGTTGAGCATCGCCAACAACAATTACAGTGGTGCACAAAACGAAAACATTGGAATGTGGAATGGCAACAGGTCGTCTCTTCTGATGAATCTCGATTCTCCTTGGGTGTACATGATGGCCGAAGAAGGGTTAGACGACGGCGGGGCGAAAGATGTGAACCTCAGTTTGATGTTAAGCGTCATGTACAGGGTATCCCATTTTGGGCACTTTTACGGGATATCTCCGTTATTTTTAACGTTAGCGGGATGCGGTTTTCGCGACAGTGTGCTACTTTTTTGTGAAACTAAAGATGGCGCAATCAGTTTTTGCATAGCTCTCTTAGTTTTTGCTATACAGGCTGGAAATGAAAAGTATCACTTTTTAATCACCCCCCATATCTCAGTTGTGCTTGAACTTGGAGGAATGGTTGAAACGCATTCCTATAGATTTTTTCCGTGGAATCCAGTGGCGTAGTCAGTTTTTCAATTACACTTTCTGTTTTTGAGTTATTGAGCAAACATATGTTTTTTTAAATGGGACACCCTGTATATTATTTTCTATTCTTATTAAGCACAATCTCAGCTTTTCAAAAACATATTATTTTATGCATTTATTTTCAAATTATTTAAATTTTCAAAAAATTGCAAATTAAATTAAATAAATATTAGATCATGTGATGTAGATATTATGTTAACATTATTTTCGATTTCTAACGAAATCTTGACAATTATTTTTTGTTTTTAATGAACAGTCATAGCCTACTATACTTAGTTATTGACAATTGAATTGCAAAATCTTGAATTCTGAGCTTGGTTTTGAAAATAAATGTATAAAATAATATGTTTTTGAAGAGCTGAGATTGCTCTTAATAAGAATAAAAAATAATATACAGGGTGTCCCATTTAAAAAAACATATGTTTGCTCAATAACTCAAAAACAGAAAGTGTAATTGAAAAACTGACCACGCCACTGGATTCCACGGAAAAAAATCTATAGGAATACGTTTCAACCATTTCTCCAAGTTCAAGCACAACTGAGATATGGTGGGTGATTAAAAAGTGATACTTTTCATTTCCAGCCTGTATAGCAAAGACTAAGAGGGCTATGCAAAAACTGATTGCGCCATCTTTAGTTTCACAAAAAAGTAGCACAATGTCGCGAAAACCGCATCCCGCTAACGTTAAAAATAACGGAGATATCCCGTAAAAGTGCCCAAAATGGGATACCCTGTACACCGGACAGTAAGCCTTATGGTATATGGGGTGCTATTGCACATGCAAGTAGGTCACTTCCAGTCTTTACTAGAGGAAACATGACAGCGCTGCGTTACCCTCAAGAAATAGTGGAGCCATTGTTCTCCCTTACCTTAACCGGCTCGAGAATCCAACATTCCAGCAAGATAATGCTCGACCTCATGTTGCCAGAGTCGGAATAACACATTATTAACAAATTCATAGAAAGAAATTGTAATTTTTTTTTCTCCAAATTTCAATCATTCCCTACTTGATATATCTAGATTAAACAGAAAAAAATTAAATTTAAACAGCCCCTTCTGGGTGTTGCAGTTTCTTTGTCAGTATATAAAGCTTGGAAATGAGGATTTCACCGAAAAATGTCCTGTCAAATTGTGATCATTTGACGTTACATTTACATTTTATAGTTATAGTAGTCAATGCTTTTGCTATATTTTAATGATGAAATAAGGGCTTTCAACACTTGTTACAATTGTTGCTGATGTTTCAACTTTCATGATCAGAATGAGCAAATGATATTTCCTTTTCCATAGTTTCAATTAAACAAGAGCTCTATTGGAGAGAAAAATGGACAGCTTTACCAATTCTCTTCACCATAAGAACTGAAAAAATATATATATATTTCATTTGAGGAGCACATAGTAAGAATAGACAGATACGAGAAGTACAAAAAAGAATCTTAGCATAAGCATAAATATGAACAAGAATATGACAAAAAAATGAATGTTTGAGAAAAATACCAAAAAGTAAACCCTGAAGGAATGGTACTTACGGTTGGTATGACTTGAAGAGTTGTATCTGCTAGTTTCCTGGCCTCGTGTAGGTGTATTGAATGGTCCTTTTTGCGAGAAAAGCATCCACTTTATATACGAGGATATATTGAAAAATTCTCAGCCTACTATAGAACCAAACAAAATTTCAATGTCAAAATATTTTAAATAAAAACAGATTGTTACTTCCTAGAGTTATTTACTGTGTGACTAGTTTCGCTCTGTATTGTCAGAGCATCCTCAGACTAGATTCACTGAACTCTCTCAACTTCGAATCGTCAAATGATAAATAAAACAAGGATAAAAATTACCGAAGTTCCTCATAAAACATGTTTGCTCCAAAAATTTTTTTGAAATTAAAAAAATTTTTGGAGCAAACATGTTTTATGAGGAACTTCGGTAATTTTTATCCTTGTTTTATTTATCATTTGATGATTCGAAGTTGAGAGAGTTCAGTGAATCTAGTCTGAGGATGCTCTGACAATACAGAGCGAAACTAGTCAAACAGTAAATAACTCTAGGAAGTAACAATCTGTTTTTATTTAATACACCACTTCCTATCTGGACAATTCCACGAAATAGTCAAAATATTTTATTACGCAACATATTCTCCTCTCAATTGAATACATTTATTACATTGAACTTACAACGTCTCTAGACCTTTCAAAAAAATGTTTCTTCTTGCTCTGCAAACCAGTCCTCCACAGATTTTATTACCTCCTCGTTGGAAGAAAATTTACATGGCAACATGAGATTTGTGTACTGGGGCGTTGTCCTGTGAAAACAAAACACCGTTGGATAGCTTTTCGCGTCTTTTCTCTTTGATTTTTTCCCGTAGAGTTCTTAGTAATGCCGAATAGTAATCACCAGTTATTGTTCAACCCTTATCCAAAAAATCAATCATGATTACTCCATGGCAATCCCAAAAAACTGAAGCAAGAACTTTTCCAGCTGATTTTTGGACACGAAACTTCTTAGGTCTTGGAGAACCAGAGTGTCTCCATTCCATCGATTGTTGCTTTGTTTCTGGATCGTAGAAATGTACCCAAGTCAAATCTCATCCATAGTAACAATTCGGTTTAAGAAGTCTACATCGTTTTGAAATCGAGCACTGATCGAACGCGATGCTTTCACCCTTGCACGCTTTTGGTCAACATTCAAACATTTGGGGATCAATTTTGCAGAAATTGTCCAAATGTCCAAATTGACGTGAACTATATGATCTATATGAACTATATCAGTGCTTCAGATATTCGTTTTAGCCCAATTCGACGATCGGATAAAATCATGTGATGAACTGCATCGATATTTTGCACGGTCGCATACGAAGGACATTGATCACCAAGGGTATTAAGCAAATCTTCGTAAATCTGCTCACCTCTTAACCCTTTTAAATACGCAGATACTTGATGATGGCTCGATACTCCAATTCTTCGATTTTCAAAATTTCGTTGGACATCTTTTTTTTTTTATTTATTGCGTAACTCTGGTTTACTTTTTTGACGTCGAACTCTACACTGATACTCCTAATAAGTTATTGTTCGATGATATGGTATTGCAATATTTTGTTTACTTGGTTTGGATTTATTGGGAAGGCAGTCAATAAAAATAAACCCAAACCAAGTTATAATAAAACAGTCGATTACCAATCTATAATATTTTGTTTATGCATGAGACTGGTCTAGGCTAACTAGATATCGATACATCCTCGTATAGGTACTTGGTATTCAACTCATATTTTTGCAATCACGTGCTGGGTGGCGTTCTTGCAAATAACTTTTTCAGGCGTGTTAGAGAGAGGTGAGCTGATGGCGCTGTATGACCGTCACTAGACGAGTAGTGAAAGTGTGATAAAGAACAGGTCAAATGTTTTGTGGAGTTCTGAATCACTCCTCCTAGAACTTCAGACAACAGAGAAAGTGGGTAAATCATAGAGCTCTGGGTCTTCTTTGTTACTGACGAAGTCCATTGTGGTATTAAAAAATAAAAATATTAATTTCGAACAATAATCTTCGGGAATCGTAGGAGTTTGCCCAGTCGTCCGTTACTCTTATAACATACGACGCAATTAGTCTGCTCTGCAGACTGAAAACGACTTCCCTTGCAAATTAGTATGTCTCTTCCACAGCCGTAGTAGCCCCAAAGGCTGAGGGCGAACAGATATATAATCACAACATCCAGGTTCCATCCGGCCTACATAATTAGTGTAGTAATCGCCCCACCGGTGCATTTCACCGCTGTTCTCATTACGAAGGCCGGGCGTGACTTTCGCATCACCCGAGCGCCCGGGCCTTTCCCACCTTTAATTGCTCCAGATCATCCTCATCCCCTCGATTTGTCCCCTTTCGCTTAACTTGCGGTTGGATGTTGCCAAACACTTGGGGATGGATCACCCGCGCTTAAGGAGGAATGGCTCTTCGGGGGGAATTCGTCAGCGGCTAAATTTGAGCGTGACGTGCCTCATTTCGGACCTTAAGGTCGAAAAATGTGGGAAGATGATTGTGGAGATCGATATTCATGATTTGGATGGTATTTTCCATGCTCAAGACAACCCATGATCTGTAGAAAATGAAAACACGCACCAAAAAAATTAAAATTACCACTCTTGACATCTTTCCTCCACCCAAATGATTTTTCCACGTCTTGAGGTGCTAAAGCTGGTTTCCAACGGTCAAGAAACTTCCTAACAACTGCTGACATTTCCTGATTGTAGGAAGATGTAGACAGCAACCTGGAAAGAAACTATCCAGAGTATGACAGAGCTATACAGTCCTCCATATTATTCTGCCATCGTTCAATGTCAATTCAGAATCCTCTTTTTCCATTTATCTCATTTTCACCACCTGGCATTCCGATTTTTATCGCAAGAGGGCCGAAATGAGCAACTTTAAATGATGAAATATCATCGTCTGCCACCTCAGGCCTCGAAAATGGGAGAAGTATGATTGATCATTTTAAACCGATTTACTCAAATTTACAGCTTGGAGTCGGATTAATTATCAAGGAAATGAAACCGCTGTGGAACCGCATCCGCACCCTAGCTGAGTGGGGGACTAAATAATGGATTTATTTAGATTGATATATTTCTGCCGCAGTAATGAGAATTCAGGGGATAGTTAATTGTTTCAGCCTAGTTTCTTCTCGAGGCTTCTGTTCTGCCCAATATCTGGATAGGAAATAGCCCACCCTTGCCCTAAAGTGGATATTAACTCAGAAAATATCCATTTTAGGGCAAGGGTGTGATGCATACACTCACATTATTTTTTAACGGAGATTCAATATCTGCCATAAATAAATGGGGTTCTAATTTGAAAAAATTGATTTTTCACGATTTTGTCATCCCTGTATATGGTTGTCCACGGAAAAAGCAAATAACGCTTGAAACCAACAATCGGATAACTTGATTGTATAGTTCCCAAAGGTGTATCTCAACCGTTGTCTGAAATTTCAATAAGATTAATTAGTGATGATCAACATCTCTCCTGGTCTCTTCGATCCGAGTGTGAATATAATTCTTGCCTCCGGTATTAATCAACCGACAATACAGTTTGGTGGTCAACATTCGGAATAGGGTATTTGCATGTAAACGATAAACCAATTAAATGCATGTCATTCCAACTCGAACTTTCCGTATTATTCGAGCAATAATTGGGTTTCGTTTTTGTGGTTTATTTGTGAAGTAACTGAGGCGAAATTGATGTGCTTTTAGAGTGTATCACAATGAAAAAGCAATCGGTGATGCTCTTATTTTCAATTGTATGCCAATTTCCAACTCGAAATGATCCTTGTACAAATACACGTGTTTGTTGATGGAAAACTAGTCAAGAAATCAGGTGGTCTATTATGTTTTGTTGGATTTTTATATTTGTGGAATCAACCCTAGCCTAGCAACACCCCACTTTGGTGTTGACTCAGTTCGCAATTGCTGTTTCCTACATGACCGATATCTGTCCGTTCACACAATACAATGCAGTGAGAATTTTAATGCAGCCTTTCCAAGTAATTTCAGTTCGAATGCAGGTATTCCCCAGGGCTCAGTTTTGTCATTCATATTTTTGTTTCTTTGTTCTAAATTAACGATTCTCTTGGTTCGACCCTAAATCATATCGTCAGCTTTAAGGATAAAAGCAATATTGTTGCTTCATCATATTTGAGCTCCATAGTCCCAAATCATCGGTATAAACCTCAGAGTAAAAACTCTATCTATATATATATATATGAAACAGAGTTATTGGTTACACCATTTATAACTCGAGATCGGATGGACTGTTTGTTATGAAACTTCATTTATGGATTCTAGACTGCCTGGTTATTGACTTGACTGTTCAAGTTAATCTTCCAGTCAGTTCAAGTACTGCGTTTCATATGAGTCCGTAGCTTCCATAAAGTAAACTGTGGAGTGTGGCTGTATACATATTAATTTATGTTTTGTATTTGACGCACAACCTTCAAATGTCTTTCCACGGCAAAACGCGTGCTCCATTTCCCAGTGATTCAATCATTATACAGAGTCGCGGCAAATCTTATCGGAAACTGCCTCTATGAATACAAATTTCGATTTTGCACTTATCCAATATCGAGTTTTCCTCTGGTTCCTCCATTTAAAGTTTCCCTGATCTCTTATTATGCGCTTCAGCGAAGAACATTGACGTTATCTTATTTTTTCAGATGGATAAGGAGGAGCCCACAAGCTGAACTCATCCCAGTAAAATTTCGTGGGTAAGAATGCTTAACTTTGAGGTTTTTTTTTTTCGCTTTCGTACACAAAGCACCAAGTCATTGAGTTTAATTTGTAAACTACCAATTGATATAATAACTTCACAACTTTCCAATTGCCAAGGCATTCATGACAGGCAAAGTGCAGTGAACTACGAGGATATATTGAAAAATTCTTAGCCTGATATAGAACCAAACAAAATTTCAATGTCAAAATATTTTATTACTCAACACGTTCTCCTCTTAATTGAATACATTTATTACAGCGAACCTGCAACGTCTCTAGACCTTAAAAAATGTTTCTTCTTGCTCTGCAAACCAGTCCTCCACAGCTTTTATTACCTCCTCGTTGGAAGAAAATTTACGACCTTTTGAACTTTTTTTCAGTTGAGGAAAGAAATAATAGAAGGACGGAGCCAAATCTGGTGAATAAGGGGGGTGTTCTAGTAATTCTAACCCTAAATCACGAATGTTTTGAATGCCAACATGAGATTCGTGTACTGGGGTGTTGTTCTGTAAAAACAAAACACCTTTGGATAGCTTTCTGCATCTTTTCTCTTTAATTTTTTTCCGTAGAGTGGTCAATAATGTCGAATAGTAATCTCCAGTTATTGTTCTACCCTCATCCAAAACATTAATCATAATTACTCCATGGCAATCCCAAAAATCTGAATCAAGAACTTTTTCAGCAGATTTTTGGACACGAAGCTTCTTAGGTCTTGGAGAACCAGAGTGTTGCCATTCCATCGATTGTTGCTTTCTTTCTGGATCGTTGAAATGTACCCAAGTCTCATCCATAGTAACAATTCGGTTTAAGAAGTCTACATCGTTTTCAAATCGAGCACAGATCGAACGCGATGCTTCTACCCTTGCAAGCTTTTGGTCAACATTCAAACATTTGGGGATCCATTTCGCAGAAATTTTTCTCATGTCCAAATTGACGTGAACTATATGAGAAACGCGTTCGTATGAAATCTTTAGTGCTTCAGATATCTGTTTTAGCCCAATTCGACGGTCTGATAAAATCATGTCATGAACTGCATCGATATTTTCGGGGACTGACACAGAAACTGGCCTTCCGATCGGTCATCATCTTCAATGGAAAATTTACCTCTCTTGAAGCTTGCAGTCCAATTTTTCACGGTGGCATACGAAGGACATTGATCACCAAGGGTATCAAGCATATCTTCGTAAATCTGCTTACCTCTTTACCCTTTGAAATACAGGTATTTGATGATGGCTCGATACTCCAATGTTTCGATTTTTACAATTTCGGTGGACATATTTTTTTTATTTATTGCGTAATTCCGGTTTACTTTTTTGACGTCGAACTCTACACTGCCACTCCTTATGAGTTATTGATCGTTGATATGGTATCGCCATATTTTTTTTATGCATGGAACTGGTCTAGGCTAACTAGATATCAATACATACTCGTACGTGAATCAAATAGATAAAAAGTCACCCATATGGTTTGCAGATGGATCAAAATCTGCTGAGGAAAGTGGCTTAGAAGTATATGGTCCTTAACTGAGACATTTCGTGGTAGTGTCCCTTTTATGGGTGCCAGAAAAGTGTGGCATTGAGGCTAATGAAAAGGCTGACGCACTTGTGAAAAATGAATCAATCGATATTGCCTAGAAAGGACGGACTGTTAATCTCACGCTGAAAATTCACTCTTTTCCTATGTTTTACTATATGAAAACGTGAACAAATTGCAAATTATTCCAAACATCACCATCAACGAGTGCGAGAAGATCGTTGAAATGCACTCAATGCACATTTCCTTGAGTTAATAGTGTGAAACGTTAACTATAAAGAAGAATAGATGCTATAGTAATGCCATATAATATAAATATATCCTCATGTGATATCATCCAGAATTTACTGTTTACGAGACCGATCTAGTAGTGTAGAAAGACTGCTGATATGGAACGAGATATGTATTACCTCATAACTTTTATGTCTTAACTATAAACATGAAATTTATATAGTCTTGCGAATATACTAGACTTCGGAATAGGAAACACAGCAATTGATTGTTTCGATTGCTCACTCATATTTTACTCTTAAACGTTATCAAACTTCGTTTTATTATCTTTAGGAAAATAATGGAGTTAACTCCTGGTGGAATTTTAATATGATGAATAACAAACTTTCCCAAGCATTCGGACAATAAAAATGTTCATTGAGACATTTAACACCAATCTACAGCTCTTGAGATAGAAGGAATTCAAAAAAAAAAAGTTTCTTCTATTTTTGAATAGACATTGTTGCTTATTTTCTTTGAGGCAGTGATTACATTCGATAGTTTCATCAACATTTTGTAACGATTAATGAAAGGGAAGAGATAACAATTTCAAAAATATACCACACTTTATAGGGCGAATAGAAATGCTCGAAAAAAAGGCAACGAAGAGAGGTTTTCTCAAAAATACATGTTTTTGAAATTTGGATGCATGGATAAGCGACAATACATTCTCACTGCCCTTAATAATTTTTCACGTTTCAAGCCTTCCACTAATTATCCTGTCTCAACAAAGGATCACAACTTCAGAGAGTCATCCAGGTTCTCCTTACTCCATGTAAATTATAAATTAATGAACATTATACCGCAGCTCTAACGATAAGAGTATAGATCTTAGGTTCAGAAGTTACCAGCTGCAGCCTGATGAAGGTAAACCATTGTCTGGTGAGTTTCGAAAGAACTTAAATTCAATTTAATGCCTGAGCCTCAGCTAAATTGCCACCGGGGTTCTCCAAGAAGTTCCGCATATCCACAGTTTGTCGAGTGGAGTTCTCCGATATATCATGGGAGCCATAAGTCTTTGAATTCTGTATTCTCATCAACCGAGGATTAACTGGGAAAACTGTTAAGAGGTGATCCATGTGAAAATGGGGTTTCCGTCATTCCTCTCAACACATTGTAATGAATACGCACCGTTTTCATGTTGTCAGTTTTTTCTACAGTTACTTTCTTTTTATGACCGTTTTGAGAGAGTTTTCTGAGCATTTCGAGAGAGTTTTTTGGGCATTTCGAGAGAACCGTTCAAAATTAATTTCTCGAAATTGGTAGTGAATACGACAAAATTATAGGAGACCATAAAGTTTAGTTTAAGAAGGAAGCTTTTATTCAACATTTTTTCAACGAACAGAGAAATAATTCTATGATTCAGCCTACTTAGTACTCAATAATTTGAATTCCATATACAAACCATATTTTTCATAATATCTCAACGAACCTGAGTCCGATGTATGACATATGATACATTTTTGAAACGGAAAAAAAATGGCGATTCTTTCTAAGTCATTTCAAACTACTGTTTCCATAAGAAAAAACACAACTTCATGTTATAACTCAGCAAATAAACCTCTTAGAAAAAATCAGAGTACGCCACTGGATTGCTATCAAAAAAGTGCCTCTATAATGTTTTATTTCAACATCCTAGCATCAACAGAAACGGAGATAATGACCAAAGTTGAAATCGCCCAAATTTCAATTTTGGCCTATAACTCGGAAACAAAAGAAGATAGAGGAATGCAGTAGATGGCATTATCAGTTTCTCGAAAAAAGAGGACTATAAGGTGCCATTCATTTTTCTCTATCTCCTCGGGTTAAAAAGTTTTAGTTCATGTAGCACCAATTTTGCCCACCCTGTACATAAAGGATAATCCATATGGGAGTTCCCCAGTATGGAGAAATTAATTTAATAATTCGAATTTTGAAAATTCAGAATAATCAATTTTAACCGTTCACTTGGCGTGAACACTCCAATTTGGGAGCACTCTGTATTTCAACTCATATTTTAAAGAACGTGATGAAATTTGCAATATTTCAACTGGTACAGGAAAGTTTTGATTATTGTTTGCTGGAAATGCACCCGAGAGGTCGAAATAAATCTGGCAACATCGTGTATTGTAGTTCAGTGAATTTTCCAAACCAGAGGCGGAACAAAATTATCAAAAAATGTATGACTTATTGCTCGAGTCTTTCGAAAACTGCAAGCTACATCCGAAAAACTGGGCAATCTGCGGGAGTAACGATAATGTGAGTGTATGCATCACACCCTTGCCCTAAAATGGATATTTTCTGAGTTAATATCCACTTTAGGGCAAGGGTGTGATGCATGCACTCACACTATTTTTTAACGTAGATTCAATATCTGCCATAAAAAAATAGGGTTCTAATTTGAAAAAATTGATTTTTCACGATTTTGTCATCCCTAACTTTGAAAGCGATTTTTTCACCCCCTGTATCATGAATCGCGATTTCGATTTTAAAGTGGATACATCAATCTCACATCTTGAAAAATCTCAAAAATGAAAATTTTCCATCCAAAAACCTCGAAGTTATTCTTATTTCAGCTCTATTTTCGATTTTTGTTCGAATTTTCCCGCTCAGAGAGAATTTTACAACCAAAACTGAAAAATGTTACATCAAAATAACTTGAAATTTTCTAAGGAATCTATTTCTGCAATAAAAAAATGGTGTTCTAATTTGAAAAACGGAAGTTGACGTCATTTCCGGAAAAACCGGAGGTGCTCATGCCTTGAAAATATTTTAGATTTCATCAGCATCGTGAAATACTTATAAGTGCTGAATTTCATGAAAATACGTTCAGTAGTTTCCCGTATAAATATGGGTGAGGTTCCTCATGAAAGACCCTGTATAGGGTGTTTCAATAGAAGCGCAAGATTACAAAGTTCAATAAAACATGGTTTTCTGTAGCAAAGTATTGAAATATCCAGTGATTCAGAAAATATACATTTGGGAATTATCTATGGAACAAAATATCTCGTAAATGACCACCACATTTTTGCTGGCATATGCGTAAGCAAAACGGTCCAATCATTCATCATATTTAGTTCTCCTTTCCTTTATTACTACTCTGCTGTATCAATTTTTAGTTTTGTTTCTGAGCTCAGCTCTTGTCATTCAATTAATAATAATAATAATTCCTCCAGACCCGTTGTGTATGCTTTGCTTTTTGATGAATGTCATATGTCATAATCATGTGACATTATCACTGTCACACATGGCGCGCAATCCAAATCTCACCCTTTCATTGAAACACCCCTAAGTTGGATCATTTCGAAATCCCTTCTTTCCCAAGAAGATATCTCAGCAACTGCCCCCTTCCCGCGCCACCAAACCGTTCCCTCAAATTCATTAAAACGTCCTTGTTAAAAACTACGGGATGACATAAAGCATCCGCTTTAATTAAATGGAAACTGGACGAATTCGCAGAATTAAATGAGGTATGAATTAGCTTTGAAGTCGGCGGGGTTCGGGGCAAGATCCAGGCGTCGGACGTCGGCAGAAAACGTCTCTATTAGATATTTCGCACTCGGCGTGTAAACCTTGCATTCGAACTATCAGAAAACTAACATGAGGAGTCAAAGTAAACATCGACGGACGTCTAACGAGACGTCGGTGGGTCGAAGAGCCAGACCGAGTCGTTCCGCAATTTCCTGCCAGGTTGAAAGCTAAAGTGCTCCTGCTTCCTATTACGTCTGAAGGAACCGCAAAAAGAGCCGTTAATGAGATATACATTCGTGAACTGCTGCAGCTCCCCGTAAAATGTATCCAAACACCAATCTCAACTGGAGAAATCGTACCGCCTGTCGTTTCATTCTTACATTTGTGGACAGTCGAAATTCAATTTGACTGTTCAGAATGAGTATTTTCATTTCTATTCAAACCAAAAAGTTGATACTGCGAAAGAAGATTAGGACCTCTGTGGTTTAAACACTTCCTTTAACTCTGCGGTCAACAGTTTTCAAGAATGGAACTATACCAGAATGGACACAGCCCATTGCTAGTTCGAAAAGTCTGAGTACAGTTCACTAAGGACCGGTTTTATTTATAAAGGGCACGTTCAATCCGAGGTTACTCAAACGAGGATTGGAAGTCAACCCTCGGTTGAAAAAAGTATTATAAAGTATTATAAAATTATTATATAAAATGGATATTTTCTGAGATAATATCCACTTTAGGGCAAGGGTGTGATGCATACACTCACATTATTTTTTAACGTAGATTCAATATCTGCCATAAAAAAATGGGGTTCTAATTTGAAAAAATTGATTCTTCACGATACTGTCATCTCTAACTTTGTAAGCGATTTTTTCACCCCCTGTATCATGAATCGCGATTTCGATTTTCAAAGTGGATAGATCAATCTTACATCTTGAAAAATCCCAAAAATGAAAATTTTCCATCCAAAAACCTCGAAGTTATTCTTGTTTCAGTGGAGCTCTATTTTCGATTTTTTTTTCGAATTTTCCCGCTCAGAGAGAATTTTCCAACCAAAACTGAAAAATGTTACATCAAAATAACTTGAAATTTTCTAAGGAATCTATTTCTGCAATAAAAAAATGGTGTTCTAATTTGAAAAACGGAAGTTGACGTCATTTCCGGAAAAACCGGAGGTGCTCATGCCTTGAAAATATTTTAGATTTCATCAGCATCGTGAAATACTTATAGGTGCTGATCGAATTTCATGAAAATACGTTCAGTAGTTTCCTGTATAAATATGGGTAAGGTTCCTCGTGAAAGACCCTGTATTAAACATTTTCTATGATAGTTTTCGAAAGAAAAATGTTCAATTGAATACTGAAATTTTTCGCAGAAACAACCTTTATAATTATCATAACTCTTAGTTATACAATGAGCTCTCTTGGAAATGGGAATGGAATGATATACCAATTATTATCAAAACGAAAACTAAATTCAAGTTTGAGATTGAATAATATACCACGAAGTGAATACTGAAAGAATGGTACGAACGGTTGTTGATGGCTTCAGAGATATATCTGCTTGTTTGCTGACTTCAGTTATACGAATTACAGTCCTTTTTCTCACGGAACCAATTTAGGGTTCATTTTGAACAGAGAGAAACATTCATCATATATTAACGTTCTTGCTGTTATATAGCAAAATTTTTCTTAATGGGATATAGGACTGCAATTTAAATACGCATCTATTTGTTAAGCGACGTCTCGACCATATATTTGATCTTCCTCAGGCTAAAAAAAAATCACAGAATGTTCAATAAATCGAGACTACAGCATACATGTAAAAACAGACAAATTACTATGGTATGTACAATGAAAGCAAACATCTCGAATGTAAAAATTGACAATTAATAGTTATTTAATCAACTAGTTTATTAATGACAGCGATTAATGGTCGAAATATTTTAACGCGTGAGCGGAGCGAGCGCGTTAATGTTTGAGACCATTAATCGCTGAATTAATAAACGAGTGGATTACAAGATTTTTCCGTCGACCCCATTACGAATTGAAGATAAATTCTGGGTAGAAACCAATTTTTATTTTGCATAATATACAAATTTGACGTAATGTTAATTTCTATGTTCGTTTCGATATAGTGTTAATATTTATGCTTCCTATAGAACAATTCGAAAAATTCATAGATGGAATATTAGACATGTTTTGACATTCTGAATAGTTCACATTTATAATATCATTACCTAAAATATCTGATAAAGAACGTGTGGATGAAGTGGAGGTTGAAGGATTATTTACGTTGGAACTATTATGACATAAAATTTTTTCTGCAGTTTCTATTTTATTTTGAAGGGAGTTTTCAATATACCCTTCTGCGACAGAAGTTGATTTCCAACCACCAAGTCTTTTGATGGCTGAAAAATCTGCACCACTGTCAGAAAGAATAGACGCAGAAGAACGCCATAAACAGTGACCTGTATACAAATGTGGTTGCTCTAATTTGAGGAAGTTTGCAATTATTGATGGTAATTTCGAAAATGTATTAATTCCAACTGGTTGTGTTGAGCATTTATAATTCTTATAAAACACGAAGAACCTTTCGTGTGGAGTGTGAGATGGCCTCAAGGATATATATCTCTTGATTATGTTTAAAAGTGTATGCTCCTCATTATCCACCACAGTGAATATCCTGTTCGAATGGGTTTTGGATGAATTCACTGTCACCAAAAATTTTGATCCCATATCTTGTACATCATTCTTGTGCAATCTCAACAATTCATCTTTTCTCAATGCACCCGCTACTCCGAATATCAAAGCGACCTACAAATCAAACAATGAAAGTTATTTCATTAGGTATTACGAGATGATTGACCTAAGTTGAAATGACGATTCGATTGAGTTTTATTTTTACCTTCGACATCAAGAAAATACTGTCCGGAGCATTCGCTATGAACACTTTCACATGTTCTTTTTCAAGAACTTTTGATTTTTTTGGAATATATCCCACTTTTTTCCGTTTAATAAACATTACCAGTTTGTGGTATCTGCTTATATCAATATTGTCTTTGACATTCAGTGTTGCTTTCAGCATCGAATACTTTGGCCATAAACTTGCTAGATGACCCTTTTCTGCAATACTCGTAAAGTATGCCAACAAAACCGTTTCCGAAAAGTTCAGAACGTTCTTCTCTTTGCACCAAGATTTGAATTCTGCGTAGGTTTTATTATATAAATGTCGGCTCTTTTCAGGTAGCAGACTCAAAGTTGCTGCTTCAGCAGTTTTTGCCACATCTGGCGGTGTCAAAGGGATATTTTCGGTAATTTTCTAGTTTAGGTCCCCCTCGATTTTTCGATGTTTTAATTTTTTTTCGTGAAAAACGAGTGATTTGGTATGATTTACCACTAGTTTCAATGCTGGCAAACAAGTTATTTTGCTGTTTTTTCAACGGGATCTGGAGTGAATAGGGGTGCTGGGTGGGTAAGATTCTTAGAGATTTCCTTGAAAAAACGACAATTTACGAAAAGAATTAGTCTTGCATAGTCTAAAAAGATCAAAATTTGCCAAAAATGTCTAGGTCATTGACCTATTTTTTCAAGGACATGACCTTGAAAAGAATTCAAAATCATTAGAGAAATATACAATTTCATTAGCGCTGAATCAATGAATATTTCAAATTTTCTCGAGTCTATGGTTACTGAAAATTTCAAGAATAATTTATTTTTTCGAAATTCTCCGACAGTATCCGTTGATAAAAATATGTTGACCATGAAGCATATTTTCATTAAATCTAGATGTGATTGCTCCAAAAATTTACCTTGAAATCCTTGAAAGACAATGACAAGACAATGCGATCACATTCTCGGTATCCTCTTTTCTGTATTGTAACCGCAACTTGAAACACACATATTCAAATCTTCCCCTTCTTCCACACTTGAAGAAATTCTCACAAATTACTATTTATTTCGAATGAAGTTTTAATTTCTAACTGTCGAATTATTTTTTTTGATCTCCGTAGTAACGATTACCTACGTGATTTGAAACGTGAAAATTCTGTTTGTACGATGCTTATTGCCACGTTGAATCATTGCATCTTTATTGCTCAAAATTTGTAACCGAAGTTTTCTACCAAAACGAAACCCATCAATGATATGTTGAATTTATTCGAACGTCATTTCCCGAATGTAACGTTGATTTCTCGAGGTTTACATCATAATATCAGTTGAATTATGTTATTATTGCAGAATATATTAAATTAAGCCATAACGAACTGACATAACCTAACCTAATTGCTGAAAAACGATAAGGCCATAAAAATCTCAGGGGGGGCTACGCCCCCCCTGAACCCCCCCTTGTTGGAGCCCATACCCTCGTTTGAATAGAACAAAACAGTGCGGACGTCATTGGGAGACAAGGGGATAAATGTCTAAAGCCTAACTTGAACTTACCAAACCCAACTGCTGAAAAACGATAAGGCCATAATAATCTCAGGAGGGGCCGTGCCCCCCCTGAACCCCCCCTTGCTGGAGCCCATACCCTTGTTTGAATAGAACGAAAACAGCGCCGACGTCATCGGGGAACATATCTAAAGGCTCATCTCTTGAAAATCCACCTGCCATGTGTGAAAGTTCTATGTCTATCTTAGTATTTGAGAAATTATTGAGATTTGGCAACACCGTCTGTTCGAGAAAAAATCACCTTACGGCATTTTACACTGCCGATGCGATTCAAATAAATATAAAGTCTAAACGCAGGTGGAAATATTCACAATCTTTTTTATTTTTTTTCTCTGAAACTACTCATTTGCCAATGCTGAAATTAAAACTGTAGTATCTTTTCAACATCTACAATCACGAGACAAAATATTTTAAAAATCGGAGAGGGGGAGCTAAACTAGAAATTGACCATATTTTCTTCGTTATTCATTGTTAATAATAGCGAAACTGGTCGAATCAGATTCTGATTGAAAGCGTATAAATAACTAATGACAGCTCGATAGTGCTCGACATAGATGCATCTATGCTTCGACTGAATATTTTATGTTTGGTTGCCATGATAATCATGCATTAATAAGAAATCATGCATTAAAATAGGTCATTAATGCATGATTTCGAGAGCGTTAAAATGAGCTTTTATTCTATGGTCGACGGAAAAATATATTAATCTTGTATATAATTATATGAGACAAACCTAGCTTCCAAACATTACGAAATTGCATACACAGTATTATGGTATAATAGAGACATCAAAAAGAAATGCATAATCGGATGAAAAACCAATAAATTAGAAGGATTGAAAAGATAAATATTGGCAATGTGAAATGGTTAATAAGAATTTCTGATATATAAGAGCTGTAGGCGGTCACTGAACTGTCAGGTGGAATCAATTTAAAAAAAAACAAGTCTTACATACGGAAACAGATCGAGTTTACGGGCTGCGATCGGAAAACAAAACAAACTATCGGCCCCCGAGCTCTCGTGTTTTTCGTAATATATTATTATATACATTTCTTAGATTGGCCACATCGGTTCTCAGATTGATATTATTTGTCGTCTGTATAGAGATCATCTCACTTATACATCGTTTCTTGTAACCAGATTCTCTATCCAGAACCCCAACATTGTCAAAATCAAAAATGTGCCCTGTATCGAAATGATGTTGAGCTAGGGCAGTTTTTTCTTTTTTTATTCGGTTTATTTCACAACAGTCATACTTGTGTTGTCGTATTCTATTTTTTAATTTTTGTTTGGTCTGACCTATATAACTTTTTTCACATGAACATGGAATTGAATGAATTAGGTTAGACTGTTCTAAGATTGGTGTGGGATCTTTTAATTTGGAATAAATATTATTAAGGGATTTTGGATTATAAAACGTTATTTCAGTATTTTCGTTTTTAAACAGGTGTTTTAATTTTGATGAAATTTCTGATATAAACGGTAACTTCAAATATTTCATCTCAATATCTATGCTCTCATTATTGTTGGATATATTGTCCGTATTTGATCTTTTTTTCTGTTGTAGTTTGTTAATTATTTGGAGTATGAAATGTTTCGGATAATTGTTCTGAAATAATAAACCAGTGAGGATATCCAGATTCCTACTGTGAAACGACTCATGACTTAGTTCTGTTGCTCGGTGAAACAGATTTCACATCGTATTGATTTTTTGTTGAATCGGATTATTTGACCGAAAATTTAGAAGTCTTCCTGAGTTCGTTGGTTTTCTATACCAGTCAGTTTTTAATCCGCCATCATTATCCCTATGAACCATAACATCCAAGAAGGGAATCATACAGTCAGACTCAAGCTCGACAGTGAATTACAACTTGTCATGATAAGAATTGAAATATTCCATGATCGAAAGTGTTTCTGATTTTGGTATAGCTAGTAAGGTATCATCCACATAAACTTTGATGAATGGAATATAATAAGGGATTTTCTCGCATACCTCTGTTAGAGAGAAACATATTGGAAAAGTGGAAAAATTTGTACTCATTAAGTTTGGGTCCAAGATTACGTTAGCAACTTATAGTTTAGTATCAGCATAGGAGAACCCAGAGCAGTTTTCGATAGAAGCTATACTACGTATATATTTTGAACATAATAAATCCATTCCCTATTGTAAATTAACTTAATGTAGGGGATGTACACGCTTGACTAGAGAAGCATTCAAGGTATACTCAACACAGTACATATATTGATCGGGGAAATCAAATCCTCCCCATATTTGAATAGGAACCCGTAGTCTCGGATGTGTCATTTCAGAAGTCTCTTATTCGTAATCGGTTACCAGTAACTGAATAGATAATCGAATTCTGTAGCGATAATTCCTCTCCTATTCCCCATATTCAATTTCCACGCAATTCCGAGCCTCATAAGATGGATTGATTGTCATCGACGTACAGACAAAACGATCCACCTTTCATCGTGGATTGACATGAACATCCTCTTCCAACAGGAAATCAAGAACTAATCAATCGAGTTTCATTGTTTCCCATGCCGCGCGATGATTTGCGGCAGCACCGTGATTGATTGTGATTCAGATTGAATGATTAGATGGAATATCGCCATTTTGGTGGAAATCCTGGGTCGGTAAATGTCTGAATTATATGGGAACGATACACGCGGTTTCAATTTCGGTTTTCATATTTGGCGAGTGAGAATTCATTGGTAGGCGGCGATATCCTTGAAAAGAGGTTATACTGAACACGAAATCGGGAGGAACGTCGTGAATTTTATCATAAGTAATATCATAAGTGCATCCAATTTTTCCGAAAAAAATCGAAAAAACACGTTGCTAAGTAATATTTTAACAAGAAGCATGAGTGCAGGTGGCAACAAAAATCCGAGTCGAAGACGAGGATTTTTGCACCTGCACGAATGCTTTTTGTTAAAAAAATTTTACTTTGCACTGTGTTTTTTCGATTTTTTTCTCAGGAAAAATTAGATGCACGAATGTTATTTGACAAGAATATTTCATGAGTAACAGATTATTCTGGATGCATCTATGTATGTATTATTAATTTTCGTTGACAACAACTGTCAAGTTTTGCCGCGGGTAAACCCGAAAAAACTGCTGACAGCTACTGCCAAACAGTTTTTCCATCTAGAAACCATTTGTGATTCAAAATTGCGCGTTTCTGATTGGTGGAAATTCAGACGAGGGAAATAGTCACAGTAAACCAGAGTTACGCAATAAATTAAAAAAAAAAGATGTCCACCGACATTGTAAAAATCGAAAAATCGGAGTATCAAGCCATCATCAAGTACCTGTATTCAAAAGGGTTAAGGGGTGGCAAGTTTACGAAGATATGCTAAATACACTTGGTGATCAATATCCACCGAAATTGTAAAAATCGAAACATTGGAGTATCGAGCCATCATCAAGTACCTGTATTTCAAAGGGTAAAGAGGTAAGCAGATTTACGAAGATATGCTTAATACCCTTGGTGATCAATGTCCTTCGTATGCGACCGTGAAAAATTGGACTGCAAGCTTCAAAAGAAGTGAATTTTCCATTAAAGATGATGACCGATCGTGAAGGCCAGTTTCTGTGTCAGTCCCCGAAAATATCGATGCAGTTCATAACATGATTTTATCAGAACGTCGAATTGGGCTTGAGCGTATATCTGAAGGACTGAAGATTTCATACGAACGCGTTCATTATGTAGTTCACGTCAAATTAGACATGAGAAAAATTTCTGCAAAATGGATCTCTAAATGTTTGAATGTTGACCAAATCGTGCAAGGGTAGAAGCATCGCGTTCGATCTGTGCTCGATTTGAAAACGATGTGGACTTCTTAAACCGACTATGGATGAGACTTGGGCACATTTCTACGATACAGAAACAAAGCAAAAATTGATGGAATAGCAACACTCTGGTTCTCCAAGACCTGAGAAGTTTCGTGTACAAAACTCTGCTGGAGAAGTTCTTGCTTCAGTTTTTTGAGATTGCCTTGGAGTAATCATGATTGATTCTTTTGGATAAGGGTAGAACAATAACTGGAGATTACTATTCGATATTACTGACCACTCTACGGGAAAAAAATTAAGCGAAAAGACCCGGAAAGCTATCCAAAGGTGTTTTGTTTTTACAGGACAATGACCCAGTACACAAATCTCATGTTGCCATGCAAAAAAATTCGCAATTTAGGGTTAGAATTACTAGAACACCCCCCTTATTCACCAGATTTGGCTCCGTCCGACTATCTTCTCTTTCCTCAATTGAAAAAAAGTTTAAAAGGACGTAAATTTTTTTCCAGCGAGGAGGTAATAAAAGCTGTAGACGACTGGTTTGCAGAGCAAGAAGAAACATTTTTTTGAAAGGTCTAGAGACGTTGCAGGCTGCATATTCATATGTTACCGACACAACCAAGCACCGCGAGAAGCCGAATGATTTCATATAAGTTACCGACGTAACTTTAGGATTCTGTCGGCACCTTATATACAATGTAATATGTATATAAGTATATATGTCATATAACAGGTATTGAAAAAAAAACTTGATATATTAGCGAGTATGGTTGATTATTAGTCCGAACAAAATATATGTTTCCAGCCTAAGAGTTCACTGGATGAAACCACCACTTGTATAATCGTTAAGTTACAGACAAACTAAGAATTACGTCGGCAACTTATTATTTTATAATTATTGAAGTTATAGTAGGTATGCTTAATTTTTTCGGATGAAAAGTATAGCCTATGTCACAAAAGGGTAGCTTTCTAAGTGTGAAAGAATTTCTGAAATCGGTCCAGTACTTTTTGAGCCAAATCGTATCAAACACACAAAATTGCAAATATTTCCTCTTTATAATATCAGTATAGATTACCCTCAGTAGAATATTGGTAAAGTTTTGGTTACTAGGTTCATTTTGGTAATAAAATTAGCAGTATCAAAAATATGCAATATTACGATAACTGAATGCACTTGTTTGATAAAACCACTACTCGCATAATAGTTAAGTTACAGACAAACTAAGAATTACGTCGGCAACTTATTATTACGTGTTCGGCATCGCTCAGAAAACCGATTGTGTGTTTGTGTCGGTAACATATGAATATGCTTGCAGGTTCGCTGTAATAAAAGTATTCAATTTAGAGGAGAATAATATGTTGAGTAATAAAATATTTTGACATTGAAATTTTTTTTTGGTTCTATAGTAGGCTAAGAATATTTCATTATATCCTCGTATGAAGCGTCATTGTGTATGAAAAGTAAGGTTTTATTGGTTAGTTCCGGGATATTTCGAGCGACGTGGTATGAGAGGCCTATATCACGTCTCCAGGTCCTAATGCGCCCATGAAATATCCAAGAAGGAAAAGTTCATGTGAAGTTTCCGTGGCAAAATCTCGTTCTGCCCAAGACCTCCAGAAAGTACTCATTAATATTCGAACAGGAACTGGGTAAAATTTGCAACAAGGGACGTCGTTATTATCCCTAGTCAGCCGGTGTCTACTAAGCTATACAGGGATAATTACAGGTCCATATCCCGATTAGATCCCTCTGTAATGACGATGATCATAACTTGGCAAACTTCGCTCGACCTACTTTGTTATACTTACAAAGTTCCCGTCTCATCAACTTAATATCGTTAAATGTTACAAATTCCATTTTCGTGTTTCGAATTAAGCACAGAAGTGCCGTTTCCAGCGAGGTCATTTATCAAAACCATCTAGCGCTCCACCCAAATTCAGCCTTCCATTCCAATTGGAAATTTTGTCTTGTTTCGTCTAATGTGATTTCCCGATTAATTCTGTCTCGCAGACCGAACCGATACACTTTTAATGGTGATTAATAGTTTTTGGATCAGCTGGAGGATATCGGAACAGCATGGGCGTTCCAGTTCTGCGGGTATCGGCCTTCGGAGTTGGAAAATCAGGAGTTATAGTTTGAAAATTCCATTGAATTTGCTGGGTGAGAGTTCTAATGAAACATATCTTGGTACATGGTTTTCCACTCAGGAGTTCATAAAATTAGACCAATGCATGCAGGCTACCTCATTGTCGTCGTTTTTCTCAAACCGATGCTTTTCAGACGACACAAATTTCTGGCGGAATTGGTTTATGGGAAATGGCCATGTTGTTTTGACATTCCTATTCAGTAAGCATTGACAAATTATCATGGAAAGACTCACGCCGCAAATTATTGAAAATCAGTTTCGAAATCATTGTTCTATTCGTCAAACCTATAGAGCACTCCGTGAAATTTATGGTTTACATACGAGGATGTATTGATATCTAGTTAGCCTAGACCAGTTCCATGCATAAACAAAATATTGCGATACCATACCAACGAACAATAACTTAATAGAAGTGTTAGTGTAGAGTTCGACGTCAAAAAAGTAAACCAGACAATAAATTTAAAAAAAAGATGTCCACCGAAATTGTAAAGATCAAAAAATTGGAGTATCGAGCCATCATCAAGTACCTGTATTTAAAAGGGTTAAGAGGTAAGCAGATTTACGAAGATATGCTTAATACCCTTGGTGATCAATGTCCTTCGTATGCGACCGTGAAAAATTGGACTGCAAGCTTCAAAAAAGGTGAATTTTCCATGGAAGATTATGACCGATCGGGAAGGCCAGTTTCTGTGTCAGTCCCCGAAAATATCGATGCAGTTCATGGCATGATTTTATCAGACCGTCGAATTGGGCTAAAACGGATATCTGAAGCACTGAAGATTTCATACGAACGCGTTCATCTTATAGTTCACGTCAATTTGGACATGGGAAAAATTTCTGCAAAAAGGATCCCCAAATGTTTGAATGTTGACCAAAAGCGTGCAAGGGTAGAAGCATCGCGTTCGATCTGTGCTCGATTTGAAAACGATGTAGACTTCTTGAACCGAATTGTTACTATGGATGAGACTTGGGTACATTTCTACGATCCAGAAACAAAGCAACAATCGATGGAATGGCGACACTCTGGTTCTCCAAGACCTAAGAAGTTTCGTGTCCAAAAATCTGCTGGAAAAGTTCTTGCTTCAGTTTTTTGGGATTGCCATGGAGTAATCATGATTGATTTTTTGGATAAGGATAAAACAATAACTGGAAATTACTATTCGACATTACTGAACACGGGAAAAAATCAAAGAGAAAAGACGCGGAAAGCTATCCAAAGGTGTTTTGTTTTTACAGGACAACGCCACAGTACCTATTATACACAAAGCTCATGTTGCCATGCAAAAAATTCGTGATTTAGGGTTAGAAAAACTATGACTTTTCAACTTCAAATTGGGAACTATCAAAATCAAATTGGAAACTAACATATTCAAATTGGGAATAATCAAAATCAGATTGGGAATAATCAATTTCATATTGGAATGACATCTATGTGAATCAGATCTTCGAATTACTCGATATGTGATTAACTCTCAAATTTGTCCAAAGTAAGTAACGAACGATAAGTTTACAATTTCTTTTTTATAATCATGCCTTATACAAAGAAGAAAGCTGCAGATTCAATGAAAAAGCAGGTAATTGCGGTATGCAATGGAAACATAACACAGAGAATTTCGTCTTCAAAGAATGGAAAATTTGATAAGAAGAAATATATCAACCATTACAGTAAGTACCTGTACAAGATATGTGCCTCATCGTTCATATGTGATGTTTTGAATTTTTTGGAAATGAGAGTTTAAGCACAAATATGAAATTTTTTAAGTACTTCTTACACTTTTTGAATGTTTGATAAGTTCAAATATATATTAATAGTTTTTTCTTCATGTTTCATCAATATAAAGATCTTCTGATCATGCCTGATCTTAATTTACATTGCCACGAATGACGTTTCAATGTCTAGAGACGTTGCATGTTCGCTGTAATAAATGTGTTCAATCTGAGGGGCGTTCGAGTTGACGGTCGAAATGCTCCGAGCGCACTCCACGTCTACTTTAAAGTTTTATTTCTCAAAAATAAATTCGAATTTCTGTCACAATACAATTCTTCCGTTAGGTTAGGTAAGCAATCTTTGACTCCACCGTGTTCGATTTGACAAAAGTGCTCGGGATCTCCTCTTTCTACTGTGTTCACTATTCTACTCGCTCCGCCGATCGTCAACTCAAACGCACCTTAAGAGGAGAATATGTTGAGTAATAAAATATTTTGACATTGAAATTTTGTTTGGTTCTATAGTAAGCTATGAGACTTTTTCAATATATCCTCGTAATAGTCCATCAGAGCAGCTTATTCGTCGAACTATCGATAGATTTCGGACCACATTTTCTCTACTCGATGAAACAGCAACAAGACAAAGAATTGTACGTACAGAAAAAAAATCGCTTCTGTGAGTGATTGAAGATCCAGATTTGTCTATTCGTCGACGTTCACAACAAATTGGACCCTGTGCATCCACCACATGGAAAATTTTGCGTGAAGATCTTGGTCTACAACCATACAAGATCCAACCGGATCAATAACTAAAGCCACTTGACCATAATAAGCGTCGTTTGTTTGCTGATTGAGCCCTAGAACAGCTTGAAGTTCCACTTTTTCACCGAAAAATTGTGTTTAGTGATGTGTTCTTTACACGCTGGAGGCATCATCGTTTCATATTCCTTCAAAAACGATGCTGGAGCTAATGTTACAGTGAATGGTGCTCATTACAGATCGATGATCAATGATTATTCGTTTCAAAATTTGAGTGTTATCGACCTAGAAGTGTTTTGGTTCCAACGAGAAGGTTCTACACTATATGCTGCTACCGTAACAATTGATATTAATAACATTATTTCGAGAAATGGACCAATTAATTGGCCTCCAAGATCATGCGACATAACTCCAATGGATTATTCTCTTTGGGGTATTGTCAAATCATTGGTTTATGCTGATAAACCATCAGTAACAATAGGCGCTTTGAAAGCCAACATAACTCGTGTTATTGCTGAAATAATGCCTGAATTACTCGAAAAAGTGGTCCAAAATTGATCTGGTCGAATACGGAGCTAGTCGTGGTGGGCATATGCCGGAAATTATTTTTAAAACATGAATGTCATAAACTTATCTTTCAAACAAAAGAAAAATTGGCTTCAATCTCAATTTTAATGTGTTTTATTTTATTAATTCACACAATAATTTAAGAATAAGGAATACAAAATAGTCGAACTCTGGTGTATGTTCTGATTATATTTATTCATTTATTCCTTTGATGGACAACTACTCCTTAAGCATTAATGAATAAGGATACATCAAATTCTTCGATACCCGTTTCTGAACTATTTTGTGATCAGTTTGTCGATATCTCAGGATCAGGAGTGACAGCTCCTGAAATAAAATAGATGAGAGCATCACTTCATAAAGTTATTACTTTTCAATAAGATCGGGAAGATCTTTGTAAGTAGCACGCAGTTAATATTGCGAGATGTAGCGAAACTTCCGAAACAATTATTCTTTAGGGACTGAGAATCTAGAAAGCAGTAAATAAAGTATAAGTTTAAAACGAATTTATCAAGGTGGATTCCAGGAAAGTTTTCGGGATCGTAAGAAATCAAAGTGAGGTGGGTTTGTTGGAGATAGTGAAGCGTAATCCCTTGTCGGTTGCTTTGTAGGAGGAAGTGAAGAATTCTTTCAAGAGAGTACCACTCAACGAAAACAGCCGAATATGCATTTTTCAGAAAGTTTGATAAACATAGGACGACACTTTAATAAAACATAAAATTAAGTACAACAATAAAGCTTTTTTCTACAGTTTTTCAAATCAACAATGATTCTCAAAAAAAAAGTTCTGGAGGAGAAGTGGGAGCAGTGTTCCAGAAAAAATATCACTCAGTAGATTTGTGTTCGAAATTTACACGTCACACGGTGAAAACTCTGAATTGTAATATCTATGCCAAATTTCAGTTGAATATATCGAGAAAACCGAGAAGAAAACTTGAAAGAAATTCCAACTTTGTCAATCTGTATCTCGAAAACGAAATGTTTAAGGTCCCATATGTATGGAACCTTTGTTTCTTAAAACTGCACAAGGAATCTGTTTTTTGTATCTCCAACTCAGGAAAAACATGTATTTCATAGATTTTAATCAACCGTCGCATACATCGCCAATTTGTGTTGTTTTCAATACAAGCTCTGAATTATGAAATGCACTATCACAGAACTTCTGGCCCTCCTCAAAAGCACCCTTATAAGAAGTTACCGCCTTTGAGCTGTAAAAGATAAAAAAAAATTGTATCGGTGTCTCTGACTATTACCACAGAATACCTTACTACATTCTGTGCTATTACCATTGAGTTTAAATATATGTACATAGAGACACATCCCGGTTCAACGATTTGAAGCTGAATTTAGTGTAGTTCCTTCATCGGTTCATAGATGGATAAGTGTGTTTCAGAGAAGCAGAAAATTTTTCTCCCGCATCTGGCGGTAAGTAGCTGAACTATGAAGCACTATTTCCGAAGCCGAATGCGATGACGATCAGGACCGGCGTAAGAAATATTGGATGTTTAGTATTTCATCACCTGATTTTTTTGGATGCAATAAAACGAAAACAATTTTTGATCTTTCATGACTATAAAATACTGATGTATGAAAAAATTAGGAACTGAATAAAACTCTTTGGACTCTAAAGCGACGTTTCGGAGTCATAATTCGTCTCAGGCTACAATGAAAACGGAATGAACAAATTAACAGTATGTGTATGTAAAAGTGATGTGTACAAATCCAAAAAAATGTTTTTGAAAATGACTGTATAAAACAATTAAAGATTCAATAAGAATACACTTCGCGCCGAAATTCCCTGTTTGAGAACTGAATAGACCAGGGGACGGCAACTTTTTGAGTCGGAAGAGTCAAAAATTTACAAAATTTCCAAATTTTTCAAGAGCCACAAATTTTTTTCTCGCCAATAAACAGTATTGGCAAACACAGAGTGCTTCTTAAATGGAGGTTAAAATAAAGAGGGGAGATTACATGAATAATTTTAAGTGTCTCATAAAAATGTGTCCGAAAACATTTCGTTTTCGAAATACAGGGTGTTTTTTTCTCATAGTATCTGCCTATGGTATGCCAATTTCGATTGCAAACCTACCGGGTGATATTTTTTCTGGGATACTATCCCCTGGTTTCCTCCGAAACCTTTCTTTCTGGAGTCACTGTTAGTTTGATAAATAGTGGAAAGAAGCTCGGCTGTTATACTAAACTTTATGGTCTCTTGTAGTTTTACCGATTTCGAAAAAAAATTCTGGTCGATTCCTCAGAAAAATCAATATTATCACAAAAATCCAGTTGGTATAATCAGAACTATTCAAGTCTGGGGATCTGGCAGGCTCTGACTAATGTCAGGTTTTCGAGAGAATCGTTTTTCTCTAAATCGGTAGCAGATACAATAAAACTATAAGAGACGATAATGTTTAGTCTAACAACAAAGCTTCTTTTCACAATTTCAAACTTGCAGTGTTTCACAAAAAAAAATTCTGGAGGAAAACAGGATAGTGTTCCAGAAAAAGTATCACGCTGTAGATTTGCAATCGAAATTGGCATGTCACATGGTGTAAACTCTAAATGGTAATATCCATGCCAAATTTCAGTTGAATATCTTGTGAAATGCAGATACCTTCTATGAGAAAAAAACTTGAAGAAAATTCAAATTTCAACTCCATGTATCCCAATACGAAACGTTTGTGATTCCATATTTATGGGACTTCTTCTCTTTAAATATGTTTGTACCTCCAATTGTACACCCTGAACATGGCATTATTAGATGATGATAATACTGGCGAATGGACTTGAAGATTCTCAGCTTCACCTCCAAAGACTAAAGAGCCACATGGCGCAAGTGGCTCGCGAGCCGCAGGTTCCTGACCCCTGGACTAGACTATTTATAGTACATTTTCACCCCTCATTTCCTACCTGAGAACACTCCTTTGGAGAAATTCATGGCTAATAATTCATCATCATTGATTCATACCGTTTGTAAAGGAGATATATAATTTGGATGAATCCGACCCTGTCCACGATTCATAGAACTAGAGGAAAATGAATATCCTACAGATTTCTGTAGTTATAGAGTGACATAATGGATCGGCAGTTTATAGTTCCTTCAGTAGCTACTATATGCCGCCACTAAAGTTGGCAAATTGGCAAGAAAACTGCCATAAATTTGTGCATCAAATCGTTGAATGGGTTGTGCCTCTATGTATATTTAAACTCAATGCTATTACGAAATCCGGAAAAAGTTTTAACTTCCAGCGGGAATCGAACCACGCATCTTCAGGATTACGGTCTACGGTTCTGACCATTGAACTATCGATGCAAAAGTTTATTCCAATCAAAAACAGAAAAGATCAAACTTCAGAAATTTGAAGAGCATTTGAATGAACAACTTATTCACATACCAAATTTTCATCTTCGTAACGTAATTGCTCACTATACTTTTCAAATCGTTGAATACTGGTCTCATCAAGATTGAAACCACTTTTATGCCCCCACAATTAATGCAGGCTTCTCACAATGTTGATGAAATGAATCCTAATAAACCCCGGGGATTACACAATAAGGGTGCTCATTAGTCCGTCGATTTTCGGGCTAATCAGAAGTGCAATCGCCAGCATGAGAGACCGTTGAGTCTGATTAGCAATTATTCCCTGGATATTACGGACGATTTAAACAACGATCCTACAAATAATGTGGATTATTAGTTGAACGCTCCAGTCGCTTCAATTCCACCAGAGTAAGGACATCATCACGCTGGATAGTGACTCAGATCGGAATGTCCTGTTCATGTTCATGCTGAAGTCAATAGCAAGATCGTAATTTTGAACAATTTGATTATGGAATACCTATGCACTGTTCAGTTTTCGATCTACCTACCTACATATTATGTTCGGATACCATATTAACAGTTTAATAGAGTATTATACGGGTTGTCACATGAAAAAGGAAGCATCTGGATTGGAGATGGTAGACATCAGTCATAGCCCCACAAATCCCCAGACTTATAAATAGATCAGAATTCATTTTCTAATGACTGAATTTTAATGACCACTTTGATTTTTCTGGTTCAAAATTTTTGTCGCAAAATGGGTAGCAGATAGGGCAAAACTGTAAGAGATCATAAAGTCTATAATAAGACCCAAGCTTCTTCTCACAATTTTTCAAACTAACACTGGCTCATCAAAAAAGAGTTCTGGGGAAAACAGGGAATAGTATTCCAGAAAAAATATCACCCAGTATATTTACAATCGAAATTGGCATATCAGATGGTGTAAACTCTAAATGCCAATTTCGATTGCAAATCTACAGCGTGATATTTTTTCTGGAACACTATCCTGTTTTCCTCCAGAACTTTTTTTTTGTGAGACACTGCAAGTTTGAAATTGTATAAAGAAGCTTTTTTGTCAGACTTAACTTTATGGTCTCTTTTAGTTTTATCGCATCTGCTACCGATTTAGAGAAAAACGATTCTCTCGAAAACCTGACATTAGTCAGAGCCTGCCAGATCCCCAGACTTGAATAGTTCTGATTATACTAACTGGATTTTTATGATAATATTGATTTTTCTGAGGAATCGACCGGAATTTTTTTTCGAAATCGGTAAAACTACAAGAGACCATAAAGTTTACTATAACAGCCGAGCTTCTTTCCACTATTTATCAAACTAACCGTGACTCCAGAAAGAAAGGTTTCGGAGGAAACCAAGGGATAGTATCCCGGCAAAAAATATCAACCGGTAGGTTTGCAATCGAAATTGACATACCACAGGCAGATACTATGAGGAAAAAACACCCTGTATTTCGAAAACGAAATTTTTTCGGACACATTTTTATGAGTCTTTTTCACTTAAAATTATTCATGTAATCTCCCCTCTTCATTTTAACCTCCAATTAAGAAGCACTCTGTATTTTCCAATACTGTTTATTGGCGAGAAAAAAATTTGTGGCTCTTGAAAAATTTGGAAATTTTGTAAATTTTTGACTCTTCCGACTCAAAAGGTTGCCGACCCCTGGTCTAGTCAGTCCTCAAACAGGGAATTTCGGCGCGAAGTGTATTCTTATTGAATCTTAAATTGTTTTATACAGTCATTTACAAAAACATTTTTTTGGATTTGTCCACATCACTTTTACATACATATACCTACTGTTAATTTGTTCATTCCGTTTTTATTGTAGCCTGAGACGGAACGTCGCTTTAGAGTCCGAAGAGTTTTATTCAGTTCCTTATTTTTTCATACATCAGTATTTTATATTCATGAAAGATCAAAAATAATTTTCGTGTTATTGCATCCAAAAAATCAGGTGATGAAATACTGAACATCCAATATTTCTTACGCCGGTCCTGATCGTCATCGCATTCGGCTTCGGAAATAGTGCTTCATAGTTCAGCTACTTACAGATGCGGGAGAAAAATTTTTGCTTCTCTGAAACACACTTATCCATCTATGAACCGGTGAAGGAACTACACTAAATTCAGCTTCAAATCATTGAACCGGGATGTGTCTCTTTGTATATTTAAACTCAATGCTAAAACTCAATTTTGCCACAGAATTTAATTGCTTATTTGCGAAATTGGATTTCCGCGAATATAGCTGTTCGAAAATATGTTTTCCTACGAACTCGATAAGAATGAAACTTCGCATTTAGATGAACAATGACTTATTTAAGCTACATGCAAAATTTTCTAATAGTGCCATGCCAGAACCATTCCAACGAATTATCCCTTACTGGCACAGAGATCAGGAGAGATATTTTGCATAGGTGGCACGAGAAATAAAAGTTCGTAATTATTTATATTTTATGTGTTTATTCAGAATGGAATATAAAAATATGATGAAAAATCAATGACCCATATTTTCCAAAAAATCTAGGGGCTGTGTAGGAGGTGGTACATATAATGTACCACTATGCCCGAAAGACACAAACCAAAGTTACTTGTCGAATCATTCGCAATGAATAAATTCACCTCTGATTGTAAATACTGGAAGCATGTTTTAGTTTTGGACAAGCATAAAGGAACTTTGAAGAATTTACAGGTCCATTCATTTCTAACTTGTTTTTTTCCAGCTGCATACTGCACATCCCCTTCTGGTGCCTCTTTCAGGCTGATGTGCTGAACTGTCTCAAGCCTATCGATACTTGAGGTTTATGTTTTCAATTTCTTATGGACTTTTGTCTCGTTTCTTTATGAAACAATCTTCTCTGCTTGTATTCCGTCTCCAAATCTTCTCCTGTAATCCTTATGAGTTATCTTTTTCACCGCTCAAACATCCTGCAGGGGATGTTCTGACTCGTCAGTTTCGTCCTCGTCAACAATAGATTCTGCATCGGATGGAATATTTTCTATTTTTCCTGGAAGCTCATCATAGGTTAGTCCTTTCAATCTGAATGGCAAATAGAACTTTGCATCTGAAATAATAATTCATGACCAATATTTATATCCGAACAGCACCGTGGTACATATAAAGTACCACCACGTTCTGGACATAATATTGAAAAAATGTAAATATACTTACTTGATGAATGCGATTCTTGAAACTTTTAGGGTAAACAGATTTAACAAATAAATTAAATGATACAACGATGGTACTTGTTCGATGAAGAAATTTGGTTTGAACATTCACGTGTTCTATCCTGAAAATGCGTCGCAAAAACTCATTCCTGAAAAATACATTGCTTACATTTGCGCACGAAATATGCGTATTAAGCATTTATCCACACGATGCAATAGGTGGTACACTTTTGAAGCTCTCGTGCCGCATCACATTTGCGATCAAATATGTGGTACGTTATTTGGACCGCTGTGCTGCATTCGTTCGGGAAAAAGTGGTACAATTTCTGTACCACCGTTCCAGTAAGGGTTATTAAAAAAAAACATTCAATCTTCCTGTAATAACAAACCCTGAACCATTTTTTCGACAGCTGTCATTGTTGAAATCTCGAAAGCAAATCTACGTCAGTGCTTTAGGTGAACTATTTCCATTTGTGGTTTGATTGAAGAATGAGAATCATTTTTGTTATGAAAAGTCCATACTATAGAAAATCATCTTCCTACGTTTTCATCATTCAAGTAATTATCCTGAATCAGGACTCTTTCAACACTGGGCGGGCATTCTGAGAAGAAGATCAGAGGCGTAGCCGAATAAATAAATCAAGAAACTCGAATAAATAGCTGCAATAACTTCAGCAGTTTTCCCCGCCAAATACCAGGAGTAATGTCCTGTTGGGAATAAGAACACGATATAGGCGGAACAAATTTTCTTCCAGAGTGTGTTGGTAAGATTTGTGGATTGCGGACGGAATCGCTGGCTGACTTTGGATTATGACATCCAGATTTCCTTAACGCACACTTTTTCTACTTCGGAGATCTGTTCAAGAAATGCCTACAGAGAAAAAGGTTGAGTTCCGAGCAAAAAGATCCTTATGATTATCTACGCATTTTTCTGACATCGAGGAATATAAATTCTTTACCACACGCCTTCATATGTGGAAAGCAGAATTAGAAAAAGAATGATAGGAAAAAATTTGAAAGGAAAAAAATTCTCTTTAGGAAAAATATGATGCAGCAATCACACTCCAGAAATATCGATTTCGTTTGATGGCAATAACCTACAGTTGAGAAAAATGTACAAGTCAAAGACTCAACCTGTAAGTTTGACAAATTGTTTAGGTTTTGGGGATGATTCACTCAAAAAAGGATCAAGAATATATTATTCATTTCTCCACGAGAAAATATCTTTGAGCCATGCACTATCGAAACTAAAATAATATATTTATTGGTTATGAAAAATACATCCAAACAATGCACATTCAAATCTATTATCTCTCTGCCATAATTTCCTGCCTATATCCATTCTTCTCTACATAACCATTGTACCGAATTCCTGGTGATATTTCCAGAGACATTTCGAGCAACCCCATGTAGTTCTAACCGACAAATTTGATTATTTGTTGAATCCGTCCCCCTTAGAATTCCGAATTCTGTATACAATTGAAAATGCACGTTGGGAGCTTAGCCTTTTATTCCGCAATACGGTTTGAACAGGGCTCTTGAATTCCATACAGGGCTGAGATTTTGGCTTCAATTTAACAATTTTAATAATTGGAAGCCAGAAAGTTTTAATTAGATCTAATGAAATTTTCAAGTTTGTATACACAAAAAGTTGGCTGACTTTGGGACTTTACGTCTTACACCTGAATGATTATGTAGGGTCGAGACAACTTTGAATCGTGAAGAAAAGCCGGGTGGAAATTGTTTATATTTCGTCGACTGCATAAGTTATTGGATTGAAAACTGCTCGGAGTTATTTCGAGAAGGAATTGGAGTTTTTATGAAAAGGATAAAACTTTATATGAATGCTGAATTTCTAATTTTTTTCGCCGAATGTCCTGTGTAACAGATATACAGAGTGTAACAGCCAAATGGAATAAATTCGATAACGAATAAATGAGGGGGTGTTAGGAAAAACGCTCGGACACGTCGATTTGTAATTTTGAATGCGCATATTTTTCAAGAAAATAATATTATATAGGGTGTTCCATGCGACCGTGGCCAATACCAACTTTCTTATTTCAAATGCAAACCCCTGTATATTATTTATTTTTTGAATTCTTCAGAAAATTCTAGACATAATTCATGTACAATGTCCTATAGGTACCTATCTTCAACTTTTTCGGAAATATTAAGTGTTTTCAGATTTTTTACAAAAATTAACATTTTAAATGAAAATTATTTTATTCCACAAATTCGATACATTACACTCAATACTTATTTCCCATTTACCTCTTGATATGAAGAAAGTAAGCAAAAACCATTACTGAGAAGAAATTAAAAAAAAACAAAAACAGATTTGTTTATTCTTATAGCCTTAGTAATACGTTGTCTGTTTGCATGACAATAAGTGATCAGTGTAAGTGCTATTGTCTTTTGAATTTCGATAACTGTACGTAATAATATTAGAAAAATGGTTCATTTAACAGAAATGCGCAAAATAACCATTCTTCAAATGATTGGTTATGGAGATTGCACACGGACACAAATGAAAGTTTCTCGCTTATTTCACGAAAAATTTCCAAATTTGCCGCCTATATCCCAAGGAACAATTAGCAAAATAGAAAAGCAGTTTCGAGAGCTTGGTCATGTAAGACAAATAAAAAAAATTGCTGCCAATGCAGTAAGTGATGATACAAAATTGGATATTATGCTTGAGTTTCAAGAAAGCCCACATAACTCTGTCCGAGAAGTAGCCCCGCTGTTCACCGTCAGCCACACGTCAATATTTCGAATATTAAAAGAAAGTAAGATGCATCCCTATAGAATGATGGCAACTCAGGAGCTCATAGAAGACGATTTCGATAGGAGAACGCATTTTTGTGAGCAAATGATGGCAATGTTAGATAACAATGTGATCCAATCAGAAAATGTTTTGTTTTCTGATGAGAGTACATTTACACTACACGGTCATGTTAATCGTCAAAATTGCCGCAATTGGTCTGATGAGAATCCTCACTGGATGAGAGAAGAACATTAACTCAATATCCTGAAAATGTTAATGTTTGGGCAGGAATTGTTGGAAATCATATCGTAGGTCCCTTTTCATTGATGGCAACTTGAATGGAGAAAAATATTTAGAACTACTCCAAAATAATGTCGTACCAACTTTGATAAACTTATATCCTGATCCAGCAAATCCACAAGTTCCTGCCAATATAATATGGTTTCAGCGAGATGGAGCACCGCCCCATTACCAAATCAATGTCCGGCAGTACTCGAACTAAATTGTTTTAAGGATTCAAGGAACTTTCCCTTTTCATTTGAACACCCTGTAGACATCCAACCGTGAATAATTTCCTTTTGTGAGATATGGCACATAAATTGGATTTGTATACTGTGTCTACCCATGTATTGAGGCTCTTTACCAGTGATTAATTTGTATCTGTACCATACATTAACTCATTTTATTCCGATTTGGATATGTTTTCGAGTACCACGTCCCGAAAACGACAATGTCATTCTATTGTCATTATTTTTCCATTAGACTTTTTCCGCAACTGTGAGAGCAGCCGCTGCGCCCGCGTCCATTCCTAAGAGAAACGATTCGGCAGTTTGAAAGCAATTTATAGACCATCGCCGAATGAGAAGAATCATATTTCACTTAAGACCCGAGAATTTCAATTCAGAAACTGCGAGGGGCCTGCAGAAGCCTGTTGAAAATATAGGCAGGCACTGTCTCATGCTTAATTCCCTCATTGTCGCTCATTGTGACGGCGTTTAATTAACAAAAATTCCTATTTACATTTCTCGTTTTCAACAGGAGTGCCGACTTCGGTCGTCGCTCGTTCAGTCGATTAAATCGAATGTTTTCAGGAGCCGTCTTGATATTTTAATATTCCCTGTTTTCATCTCGCAAACGGCCATTTCTGATTACCGGGAGTAAGCACAACTGCAGAAATATTTACGCTATTCGCTGCTCACCTCGGAATGAAGCGGCAACAATTTCGGAACCACTTCGACTCAGCATTTCGAGACTGCCAAGCATCTCCAGAATGCTGTCCCAAATACTCGCATTCCAAGAAATTGCAATCCATTCTATGCTGAATGCTGATCCCATCTATAATAGTTTCTATGGGCGGTGGAGAATCAGTTATTTTCATACCATTTTTAAAAATTCGGTTACGTTTGAAAGATACAGGGTGTCGAAAATCCATGAAAACACACAAAAAACACTGTTAGTAGAAACAATGGCATAACCATTGAATCAATGATATACTGTATTCCCTATTCCTGAATGATTACTATATTTAATTCAATGCTTATCTTGTTCTTCCTATGCCAATGCTGCCTATTTTTGATTCAATTATAGGTCTCATTGATTTGATCTTAGCAGTAAAAGTATTCAATGAAATGCTATAATTGGGACGAGAAAAGCGTTAGTTAGTTTCAATGGAAGAATACAATTAAAACAAACCCAACTTTTTTTCTATGAATTAACTATAATATTTCAGGAGAATAAATAAATCATTGAATAACTATACATTTGGATTGTTTTAAATGTAGTATATATTAAAACTGAAACGAGATGTAATTTCTTGAAAGGTAGTTCACTAAAGAAAGAATGAATGCTTGATTTTGATTTAAATAAACTTCATATTGAAGAAAGAAGCTTCATCAATTGAATCAACATGATGCAGTTGTTAGAAATATTTTACTATATTTGAATTGAAAGTTTATTATTGTTAATTTAACTCTTTAATTTATTGATTGAATGATAAGCTGTATCAAATAAAACTATTTTGAATGTTTTATATTTATTTATTATTTTATTAACAAAATCATAAATGTTGTCCCAAGAACACAATAACAATAAGTAAACAGTAACATACTAATATTCATAACAAAACAATAACTTATTTCCTCTAATTTGAACATAGTTATGGTACTGTGATAATAAGCGACAATATTAAATAGGGATCTTAAGGGATATTTTTCTTTTCGATTTTCTAAACCTCAAAAAACTACATAAGCAAAACCTTGTTTGAAAATAGAATGAATGTTAGAGACTTGATAAAATTTTTACTAACATCAAACTCTGTAAGTAGTGGATAAAACTGTGGGACACAGTTGTATGATCCATACCCAGTTTCATAAAAAAACAAATTACAATTTTACAAGTAAAAGTACTTGTAATGCACATTGAGAACAAGTGAATTTCACCAAATACTGCTCCCACTTTTAGTTGGATTACAATTTTACGAATTAATTCAATCGGTATTGTTACCTTAGTTCTTAGTTAGTTATTTTTATGGAGCGGATATTGGACAAAAAACTTACAACTCGCAGAATATCTGCCTGTTAACTTATAACTTGTTTTATGAAACAGGCCCAGGTATATCAAAAGCAACCACTAAAATTTGGTTCAATTTAATCTTGAAATTGGATGTCCCTCCTTCGAAAGCGATGGTGCACCAAGTTTTAACTTAAGGGGTTGAAATAGCGAAATAACTTACATCCTAGCAACTATCGGTAAAATAAGTATCTACCATTATTAGATTGTCTTTCGTTTATGGCACACATTCGCAATAAAACGGAAGGCTTTGAGACATTTTTATATGAATATGAAGGAACTTACCCTGAAAATGTGGAACTAGAGATTCCATTCCCCACTTACTCGTATTTAATAGGTATTCATTTTCAAACTCTTTCTTCGCATTAACACACTCACGCAACACGCAACTAAATACTAAATCAAAATCCTGTCGCGTCTTGACTTGATGCAGTCGTCTTCGTAGCTTTATTTACTATTTTTGAATCAATCATAGGCTTCATTGGAATAAATCTAGTTATTGTTCCGTTACTTTTTTTAGCTATTGAATGAAATGAATCAATTCATTCAAATATAGGTTGTGTTCAAAGCAAATATAGTTCTTTTTTATTTCAATATTATTCTGATCGATTCATTCAAATAGAAGTCTTATTTAACGAATATGCAGTTGTTCCTTATTTCAATATTATTCTGACTATAATTGAATGACAGCCGTATTATTCAATGAATTATCTGAATTTAATTACTTCAAAAATAATTTACTGATATAACAAGAAGTTTTATTGGGCCAACTGAAACGATGTCAATGAAATATCTACTATTGCCGTTAGCACAGTCTTTGTTTGTGTGAAAAAGCACTCTTCTATTTATATCTTCGGAGCATTGATTTTGAATTAACTGAACTTTTGGTGGACTGTTTATTCATGCTCATTCCTCAATCAAAACTTATTCAATATTTCTCCTCGTATGAAAGTTAGCGTAGCCGACTCATAATTACACGCAAAAATACTATGAAAGCACTTGAAAGAGATAAACGGATCATATTTTCGGGAGAATCAATCATTTTATAAAATAAAAGTATCCCTATGTTTTTTCAATAAAACGCGTCGTTTTTGAGTTACTTATTCGCAATTTCACCCGATAAAATTTGAAGAAAAAATAAAAAATCATGAGAATAATCTGGATGCTTCCCTGGAATTTTATTACCACAGAATGGCTGAAATTAATAAACTCTCTGATCTCTATACAAGTTAACAATGTTGTCAAAATCTTTATCAACTTTGTCAAGACTAAAATCTCTATGGTGAAAAACATTTGATGTGGAGATGAGTATTTAATAATACAATCCCACAAATGCGAGAGATAAAATTTAATTCAAAGGGACATGAAATCATCCAATTTATACGCAACGTTCCTATTGAAAATTTTTTGTTACCGGTCCATCTTAAAAATGAATGTCAATGAAAAACAGAATTAAGATAAATGAATGTCGATACAAACTACGTATTAAGTTGAAATTAATGAAAAATAAAATTATACTCAGCACTAAATAATCTGTGACGATGTTTCTATCTTAACAATATCCTCTTGGAATTTTGAAAACTCGACACGACACGGTTATTATAACATTCATTCACTGAAAGTCTTCACATAATTATCACGAGGTGGAAGGAAAACATCTAAAATAATCAGTTTCCCCTTCTATAACAACATAGCTCTAGAAATTATTTGACCATTTAATGCCATTTACATCACATTGTTTTGATTGTTTGTACACCTGTTCGCATTCTTCTCTGTATATGAATAAATGAATCATAATCCATCACGTCGGTTATTGTCACAGAACAACAATAAACTTTATACGCATGCGTCGTTCATGGGACTGACGTTTGAGACACAGAATAACGGTTTGTCTTGCGCGCCGGCTATCCCGCATTGGGAGGTAAGTGACCGTTATATCATTGTTCAGAGAGAAAATCAACAATCTGGCATTATCTCTTCAAAAGCTCTGTGAAATATCATAGAAGATGGGTTGGGTTAGGTCATTGACCTACAATTCTATGACCTAGGTTAATGGAGTTATGTTAGATTTGTGAAAAAACAATTTTTTATGAGATATTTTGGAATATAGAAGAACATATGAACAAGCTGAATTAGTGTTCACAAATTAATCTTCAGGAAAATCGAGGAAGGAACTTATTTTGGTGGGAGATATATGGCTTTTCAGTTGCAGAAATAATCGGACAAAACTCAGTGTTTTTGTTAGGAAATATCGTGTTTGTAACATTCATATTCATATACTTGAGTAGGTATATCCTAAATCAACTCAATTTCAATCGAGAAATATGAACTTCAAAGAATGGTATCAGACACGTATTTGGCCCATTTTTTTCCAAATGGCGATATCTTTTTAAAAGAGCCGAATTCGGAAAAATGGAAAATGAAAAAACGGTTTCTTTTGGCCTCGAAAATCCACAGTTGAAATAATGTACAAGTCGAAGACTCGCACTGTATAATAAACATAGAGTAACTGATGGATTTTTGTTGCAGATTCGACAGCAGAATGGAGACAGAAGAAGTGGATGCAGACAAAAGGCATGCTGAACGATGAACTCTACTTCCACCCAAAAATGCATCTATCCCCTATGATCTTCATCGTAGTAGGCATCTACTTACACACAGCCATGGCAGACTGTCCCTCACTGTGCGAATGTAAATGGAAAAGTGGCAAGGAAACTGTCATCTGTCTGAACGCAAATCTATCGCACGTTCCTCTACACCTAGAATCCGGCACTCAGGTTATCGATCTAACGGGCAACAACTTCCCGGTGCTGAAGAACGAAGAATTCAGCAGAGCTGGACTTCTGAATCTCCAGAAAATATTCCTGTCCAAATGTAGACTAAAAACCTTGCAGCGCTATGTGTTCAAAAACCTGAAGAATCTAGTAGAGTTAGACTTGAGTGTCAATCTTCTAAACTTCATACCTTCCCATACTTTCGATTCGATTTTTGAGCTGCGTGAGTTGAAATTGACGGATAATCCTTTACAAACTGTTATGAACGACGCATTCTCTAGTGTGCCTCAGTTGATGAGACTGGAACTGAATGATTGCAAAATATCTGAGATTGAACCAAAAGCGTTTTTAGGCCTTGAAAGATCTTTGGAGTGGCTGAAGCTAGATGGTAACAAGTTAACTGGTGTAGAAGCTTCATCGTTGACGAGATTAGAAAATTTACATGGATTGGAGTTGGCAGGGAATCCATGGAATTGTTCTTGTGCCCTACGACCTCTCAGAGATTGGATGCTGAAAACCAATGTACCTTTTGGTGTACCTCCTCTCTGTGAAAGTCCCAAACGCTTGAGAGGAAAGTCTTGGGAGAAGCTAGAATTGGACGAGTTCGCATGTATTCCAGAAATTGCTTCGAGTGACACCATCACCCATGGAGTGGAAGGCAGAAATGTCACAATGACCTGTAGAATAGCAGGGGTACCAGAACCAAACGTGAGATGGATGCTCAGAAATAAAATAATCGCGAATTTATCAGGACCTTCGTATACCAACGGTAAAAAGGTTTACGTGATGCAACTACAGAATGACTCTAGTGACTTGACAATATTCAGTGCCGATCTACAAGACGCTGGAACTTATGTTTGCTCCGCAGAAAATAAAGCGGGCCGGGTAGAAGCCAGTGTCACCCTGGCAGTTTCAAGAAAACCACCAGATCAATCCATAAGTGTCAAAATCTTACTCCTTAGCATCTTGATTGGGGTATTGCTAGTAGTTACTTTATGTTTTCTAAGTTTATGTCTGTGTTCGAGGAAGAAGAAGAGCAAGTGGAGAACGCGAGAGTGTACGAGAGAAGAGAACTATGAAAAAATCGAACTCAATCATAAGATAAGTGATAAGAACGGGGGAGTGCAAAGGAACGATGTTTCGGTTGTGAATAGAAAAAATGGTGATTATAGTGTAGTGCCGGCTGCTGACACAGATCAGGAGCTAGACGATGATGAAACCTCCACCCTGGATATAGCGTCTAGGTCTTCGCAATGGACCAAAGACTCCGAGAAAGATAGAAAATGGAACCCTCCTGACAATTCACAAAGTCGGGATCTGCAATTATCTGGTGATACAAGGTTCGTATGTATTAAATCTTTCGGTAGGGGAGAGTGGGGTAAGATGGGGTAAGTACGAAGCATGATGGGGTTAGTCACTGGCAATGTCCACAAACATGAACTGTTTCGTCATCTTCATCTTCCTCTCCTGCACAAGAGCAGTGACGTACATGGAACACTGAATCCAGCCTTCAGAAGATTCTGAGTATAAATAACCGCAGTATAGACATTCTGCGTCTGATGCTTCCGATGATCTTATGATGTGTCTTGCAAGGTTTTACTCTGCTTGTTATAAGATTTGATCTTTTAGCCAAATTTTGCTTTTTCCTAATTTCTTTTAAGGACTTTAAATTAAGTTCTACTTGAAGCCCATTCTGAGGGAAGAAAATACTATATTGGGAAAACATTGATGGAATAAGATGGGATACATCCAATCATCCCAACAGTAATCTGGCACTGAATAAAACTACGTTATGATGAAATCAGAAACATTTGGCACAAAAACATGCGTAAATGACAAACTGTTCAGTCAAACTGGCCCACACTTATTGGAAGTTTTTTTAACTCTTCCCTACCATTATTACTGGCACTCTACGCTAGGTTGCAGCTCTGAAAGGTCAGGAGCTTATCTACCCCATCTTACCCCGGTACCCCGTCTTGCCCCACTCTCCCCTATTTTATTGAAATTGGGGATGTTATGTTAATCTACATCTCCAATTAGTTGTAGAGCTCTGGCCTTTGGTGAACGCCAGTAACTAGTTCAGTTCAAAGAATTCCTAGAAAACATTACTTTCACGCCATATTACATTAGGATGCTCCAAGCGCTTCTGGATGATGATTCTGAATTTTTTCAGATTGAAGTTTGTTGAACCGATTAAATGGTTGACAAATCGCAAGTGGTTTATGCATGTCATGATGTTTGGAGAAACAGATGGATTATGATCAGTTCATCCGAGAGTCGTGAACAATCAGAATATTAAACTAGTGGAGCCACTAGATCTACCTATTTAGTAGTTATCCTTAATGGTAGATCTCTGTAAATCGGGGTATTTTTCTAGCTAAATGTCTAAGTTTGATCAATGATCCTGAAAAAATGGGAGAATAATGGAAAATATGAATACCAAGCAATTTGGCATTGACCTTTTCATTTCCGATCCGTACATTTTCATCACGGCTAGGATATCTGTGGAAAAAGTTTCATCGAGTTCAAAGTTGCCCTTTTTGCCGGATTTCCTTGCAATTTTCGGTGCATTACCTTCTTCGTTTCGAAGAAAAACGGTCCAATTGAATCCATGTTCATTAACTCCCATCTGTCGAAGGACCCCGCACTTTTTTATGGCAAATGGCGTTCCGTCAAATTTTCTAATATTTTGGTATAATGTAGTACTCGACCTACTGATCAAAAATGTCCATGGCCCCAACTCAATCCTATGACTAATTTTTTAGATACAGGGCGTTGAAGTTGAGAATAACCCACTTTTACTACGCGCGTATCTCGAAACAGAATCGAATGAAGTTCCATTTTTCTCAAGAAACATTTCATTCCATTCCCAGGGAGCAACCATATAGAGGAAAATGACCGAAAATCGTTACGAATACAGGGTTATCCATAATTGAACGCATGCCCGATTTTGAAAGTATAAAACATGTCAGTTCCAGAGCGAGAACGTTCGCAAAATAAATTATTTCACTAGATATGTTGTTGTTGCATCGAAAAAACCTGAAATAACCAGAATTTATACTGGGTGATCCATTATTCTATACTATACTAAAATGGTAACTGGGTGGACCGGCCCGTGAGAATCTGTCAAAAGTGGGTCCAGAAGAATCTTAAAATCGCAGCGCAGCTGCGATACTGTCAGGAAATTTTTATACGGTCGAAAAGAGGAATAATCGATTTATACGTGGATGAAATTTTGATTCTCTAGGCGAAATAGAAGTATTTTAAAAAAATTCGCGAATATCGCAAAAAAATCCGACAAAAAGGGTCATTTTAAACTCGATAAAACTTTTTCCCCAGATGTCCTGACCGTGATGTGAATACAGGTATCGAAAGAGGAAAAGTCAATGCAAAATAGCTTGGTATTCATTTTTTCCAAAATTTCCCCATTTCTTCAGGAAACTTGATCAAACTTTGACATTTCGTCTATAAAATCACCCGATGAGGATAACTACTTAAAACGTAGATCTGTTGGCCCATACTAGTTATAGAAACTATTCTCAATGAAGGTTAAGTAGACCCCCTGTATTTTTGGGTTGATTTGAGGTGTTTGTTTGATTTTGGCAGAACATATTATCATGGACTTCAAAGAATACAGGGTGATTCAGTCATGAAATAAACTGTAAACCTCACGAAAATGCTCAAAAACCACTTTTTTTTTTCCAGCACCCTCTATTTGAGATTAACTCCGTTGAGGTGGGAGTTTTCTTTCATCACTACTTGGTATATAAACTTCAATACGGCTGAGAGTTTTTATCCACTTCCTATGACCAGATTTGTTTTAGATATGTAATATCATGAAAAATCATGAAATCAAATGAAAAATCACTCTTGAAATCGAATAGAAAACTACATAAAAAAAAATCTGGTCATAGGATGTGGATAAAAACTCAGCCGTATTGATGTTTGTATATCAAGTACAGTGGTGAAAGAAAACTCCCACCTAAACGGTGTCAATCTTGAAATGGGGGGTGATGAAAAAAAAGGTGATTTTTGGGTATTTTCGTGAGGTTCACAGTTCATTTCATGACTGAATCACCTTGTATTCTTTGAAGTCCATGATAATATGTTCTGACAAAATCAAACAAACACCTCCAAATCAACTCAAAAATACAGGGTGTCTACTTAACCTTCATTGTGAATTGTTTCTATAATAATGGATCACCCAGTATGAATTCTGGGTATTTCAGGTTTTCTCATAAGTAATATCATAAGTGCATCCAATTTTTCCGAAAAAAATCGAAAAAACACGTTGCTAAGTAATATTTTAACAAGAAGCATGAGTGCAGGTGGCAACAAAAATCCGAGTCGAAGACGAGGATTTTTGCACCTGCACGAATGCTTTTTGTTAAAAAAATATTACTTTGCACTGTGTTTTTTCGATTTTTTTCTCAGGAAAAATTAGATGCACGAATGGTATTTGACATGTATTATTAATTTTCGTTGACAACAACTGTCAAGTTTTGCCGCGGGTAAACCCGAAAAAACTGCTGACAGCTGCTGCCATACAGTTTTTCCATCTAGAAACCATTTGTGATTCAAAATTGCGCGTTTCTGATTGGTGGAAATTCAGACGAGGGAAATAGTCATAAGTAATATCATAAGTGCATCCAATTTTTCCGAAAAAAATCGAAAAAACACGTTGCTAAGTAATATTTTAACAAGAAGCATGAGTGCAGGTGGCAACAAAAATCCGAGTCGAAGACGAGGATTTTTGCACCTGCACGAATGCTTTTTGTTAAAAAAATATTACTTCGCACTGTGTTTTTTCGATTTTTTTCACAGGAAAAATTAGATGCACGAATGGTATTTGACAAGACTATTTCTTGAGTAACAGATTATTCTGGATGCATCTATGTATGTATTATTAATTTTCGTTGACAACAACTGTCAAGTTTTGCCGCGGGTAAACCCGAAAAAACTGCTGACAGCTGCTGCCAAACAATTTTTCCATCTAGAAACCATTTGTGATTCAAAATTGCGCGTTTCTGATTGGTGGAAATTCAGACGAGGGAAATAGTCGATGTAACAACAACATATCTAGTGAAATAGTTAATTTTGCGAACGTTCTCGCTCTGGAACTGACACATTTTAAACTTTCAAAATCGGTCAGGCATTCAATTATGGAGAACCCTGTATTCGTAACGATTTCCGGTCATATTTCTCTATATGGTTGCTCCCTGGGGATAGAATGAAATGTTTCTTGAGAAAAATTGAAGTTCATTCGATTCTGTTTCGAGATACGCGCGTAGTAAAAGTGGGTTATTCTCAACTTCAAAGCCCTGTATCTCAAAAACAAGTCCTAGGATTGACTTGGGGCCATGTACACTACGATCAGTAGGTCGAGTACTACATCATACCAAAAAATTAGAACATTTGACGGAACGCCATTTGCCATAAGGAAAGTGAGGGGTCCTTTTTCAGGGATACTTCTATATGGCCTAGGAGAATCGAAATTTCGCCCCCGTATTAATCGATTATTGCTCTTTTCGACAGAATAGAATAGAAATAGAACAACAAGCATGTTATGTTGGCTATTATTCACGCAGGTTATCTGTTGCACAGCAATAAAATATTTAGAGAACTTGTATCAGTGAAAACCCACTAACAAATTCGAAAATCATAATCTGTTATGAGTAAGAACGGATTATTTTTCATTGTCTTTCGCGTTGCGGAAGAAGTATACTCATACCACTGTAATCTATAGTACCTGTTTTTGTTTCTAGAGGCGATCATCCACAGATTACCACTTCAACGTCTGGTACATTTAATAAATCGAAGGACACAACCCCATCTTCCACAACCAAATGTTTCTCCCAGATCTCCAGAGGCTCTCCTGAAGGAAATGGCATTTCTTCCAGCGCTGCACCCTCCACAAGGCAACCAAACGTGCCAGTCGAGACCTTCAAAAGAAGATTCCCAGACATCGTAGGCACCAGTTCAACAAAACCCTTCACCTACGGTGCCCTGGGAGAGGTCAGGGGTGCCAACAGTGAAGGTGGCAGCGTGAACGATATCTCAGAACTTTTTTGTACTTTACCCAGAAAAACGCGAAGATATAGAAGCACAGATAGTGAGGCTCCACTGTTGTCAGATAGTAGATATGTAAGTAGTGGTGGAGAAAGTTACGGAAGTGAAGAAAACTCCCTTCGAAAACTCGGGGAGTCTTACAGGTACACGGTGAATCTCAACAAGAATAGGAATAAAATATCGAACAGTTACCTTAACCTGTGTAGGGTGGATCGACCTAGCGCCTCCCAAGAATATAAAGCCACCCCTTTGCTGAACGTTTCCGGTCTGGAGAATAGACCTACCAGACCGGAAATATTCTCGCCTACTTCCGGTACACCCAACGCAAACAGCTACGACTATCACGCGACACAATTAGAGCGGTTCTTGGAGGAGTACAGGAATTTGCAGAAGCAATTAACGAAGATGAAAGAAACTTGCGATAACCTGAGGCACGATACCAACTATTTGAAATCGGTGTCTAGAACTAGTTCTAGCGACGACGTGAAGAGATCGAGGAGGGCTAGTTCGATCGACGGTGGATGTTCGCCCAATTCGAATCTTCCAATGGAAAATTCTGTCAATTTTGGCAACGTTCAAAGTGATTTGACTAAGTATCTGCTAGCGAAAAGTTCCTCCCCAAAGCCGTATGCCACAAGCACCATGTTCAATAATTAAACTGCTGTTTTCAAAATGGAAATATCCCCAATTGGTCTCGTTTTGTACAGAATTATAGAAAACATCTTCTCGAACATATTTTCATTGAAAATTCTTTTAAAACGAACTTCGAAAAAGATTCACTTCGAGAACCATCTCCACCACAGCTTTCACAATCTTATATTATTCAGATCAAACTTACTAAACCATGTATCCAAATTTTATACGAAAATATGAATGAACAGCATTGCCATTGTATATAATGCCCATACATGCAAAGATTAAGCATTGTCATACATCTTGAGATTGTTTTATGTACCGGGTTTTTCACCCCCCCTTTAACTTTGTTTCTAAAAGAGGTAAAAAAAAATATTTCACATAAAAATTTTACGAAATCAAATGAATTTTTTGAAAATGATTACGTCAATTGGAATATATACAGGGTGAACAACATATTGAATGCAACTACATTTTTTCAAATGAAAAACCCAGTATATTCTTTCCTTTTTAAATTGGTTATATTATTCTCCTGATATCGAATATAGGATATAGGTACAGAGTGTAACAGCCAAATGGAATAAATTCGATAACGAATAAATGAGGGCGTGTTGGGAAAAACGCTCGGACACGTCGATTTGTAATTTTAAATGCGCAAATTTTTCAAGAACATAATATTATATAGGGTGTTCCATGTGACCGTGACCAATACCAACTTTCTTATTTCAAATGAAATCCCCTGTATATTATTTATTTTTTGGATTCTTCAGAGAATTCTAGACACAATTCATGAACATTGTCCTATACCTATCTTTAACTGTTTCGGAAGTATTAAGTAGTATTTTCAGAGTTATTGCAAAAATCAACGTTTTAAATAAAAATTATTTTATTTCACAAATTCGGTACATTACACTTAAAACCTGATAAGGAGGTAATATCTACTGATTATTTCTTAATTATTAAAAAAAAAACAAACAAAAAATTACTGTCAATGTAGGAAATGTTCAAAATGCTCGCCGCGAACGTCTTGGCAACATGCTTATTGGTGTAGAATTGTCTTCTAACGTTACTCAACATTTCAGGCGTTTTTGCTTACTTTCTTTATATCAAGAGGTAAATGGGAAATAAGTATTGAGTTTAATGTATCGAATTGGTGAAATAAAATAATTTTCATTTAAAATGTTAATTTTTGTGAAAAATCTGAAAACACTCAATATTTCCGAAAAAGTTGAAGATAGGTATAGGACATTGTACATGAATTATGTCTAGAATTTTCTGAAGAATCCAAAAAATAGATAATATACAGGGGGTTGCATTTGAAATAAGAAAGTTGGTACTGGCCACGGTCGCATGGAACACCCTATATAATTTTATTTTCTTGAAAAATATGCGCATTTGAAATTACAAATCAACGTGTCCGAGTGTTTTTTCTAACACCCCCTCATTTATTCGTTATCAAATTTATTCCATTTGGCTGTTACACTCTGTATATGCGTATATGGGTCTGTCTCTTTTATTTTCAGAGTTTCAAAGTTTGGAAATAAAACTACGGAATAAAAAAATACATGTGAAATCATTCCGAAATTTTCTTTATATTCGAACAATTCACTTGAAAGCAATATTTTTTTCAATGCATACCTACCTAAGAATATCCATTAAAAAAAAAATAATGAATTTTGGTGGTATGGAATAAATAATGTCAACTGAAGAAATTGGTTCTTGAAATTTGAAACTCTGTGGTACTCAGAATAAGAGAGATAGACCAAACATATGTTATATATTCGAAATTAGGGGAAAAAGAGCTTGCCAAATGTAGAAAATATACAGGGTGTTCTATTTCAAGAAATGAAGTTGCAATCAATATATTGCCCACTCTGTATATATTTCATTTTGTGGAATCATTTTAAAAAACATTAGTCGATTTCGTGAAACTTTTGTGAAAAAAATTTTTTTGTACCTCTTTTAGAAACAAAGTTAAAGGGAGGGTCAAATTATTATTACATAATTTTGAATTTGAATTATTAAATATAAAGTTTCATGTCTATTGCCAAAAAAAAATTTGTTCCAGACATAATTCTCAATTTTAAGGGAGGAGGTTATTGTTCTGGTCAATTGATTGAAATTTCAAAAGAATTGGGGAAAAACTATTTCTCTTCAAATTGAAAATTATATCTGGAAGAAACTTTATATTTAATAATGGAGGAAAATTATTTTATAACCTAATCTGAAGTGTGCATAAACGTAAGATTGTCCTCTGAATCTTCAGATTCAACATACACAACCTTATTCAAAATTATCTTCCATTTTGCCTTGTCCTAAATTTACAAAGGATTTTCATTAATTCTTTTTTTTTTTCGGCTATAAATATTTATAAGACACCTTGTTGCTGAGCCCGTTTGAACGGATATTTCGTGTAAAATATCATTTATTTAACTCATATCCAAAGGGGGTTAAGTGATTCCCAATGACGATGTTGAATTACCGCCCCTCAATCCCGATGTAAAGACTCACACCCAGGTCAATAGAAAATCTCTTGAATCATGAAGCAAAGACTTCCTGGCTTTTATAATTTTGTTACCGGATAGAAACAATTATATCGCTGATAATTATAGTTATCGAATATTCATATTTGAATATTGTAATTGAAATGTATATATTTGTATATGTGATGAATGTTATTTTTGTTCGATATTAAATGTTGATGAAAGGTTCTAGACAACATTTTGTGATACCATTGTTGTAGATTATAATGATCGATGTAATTCATTCATCCCAAATTTGATCTATTCGAAACATATCTTTGTCAAGTTCATGAATTACCAATGTCAATAAACTTTTGTTTTTTTTTCATTTGTGTTTTAATGAAGAATCCATAGCATACCTAGGAGGAACTCACACAAAAACTTGAATTGAAGTCACTCAATCGTCCATTTGCCATTGTCCAAAAGCAATGGGAATGATCCGGAAGGTGAGAAATAGGGTGTCTTATGAACTGACGCCAAAAGACAGCAGACACGAAGAATGATATCGCAACTGAAAATTTTAATCAAATAATAACATAATAAAAACAAACGAACAATCAAAAGAGGTCAAACAATGAAATAAAACTAAATGAACAATTATTGACAAACTTCAAAACCTTCCCAGAATCATACTTCTTGAGCATCGACATAAAAATTATATTTTTTTTCCGTACAAGCAATTCATATTGATCACGTATTCAACCAATTATATCAGTTTTTATCGGCTTTCAAAAAAAAATATTAATCACGTTATTGCTACTTAGAGCTCAAAGATACTTTCGAATACAGTAAATCAGTATGAATTTTTGGAAAAAATGGGATGTTGATAAGATTTTCATGTTATGGCAGTGCCACAGAACCTGTTTTTTAGAAAGTCAAACTTATGCTGCCCAATATCCCGATAGGATACATTTATGCCATTTTTTCCAAAAATTCATACTGATTCACTGTATTCTTTGAGCTCTAGTAGCAATAACTTGATTAATATTTTTTTTTAAAGTCGATGAAAACTGATATAATTGGTTGAATACGTCAAATACGTGATCAATATGTATTGCTTGTACGGAAAAGAAATATAATTTTCATGATGATGCTCAGGAACTATGATTCTGGGAAGGTTTTGAAGTTTGTCAATAATTATTCATTTAGTTTTATTTCATTTTTTGACCTCTTTTGAATGTCCGTTAGTTTTTATTATTTGATTAAAATTTTCAGTTGCGATATAATTTTTATTCGTGTCTGGATGTGGAAGTTAAAATAATCCGTAGGTTACTTCTGAGAAAATGTAAGGTATTCAATTGTCTACATTATTGTGGAAAAAAATACAGGGTGTTACATTTGAAAAAATCGAGAAATAATAATTTTAAGTTCTTCATATTCGGACCCTAATAACGGACACCCTGTATATAACAGGTTCATCGTTAAGGAACCGTGTCAAGGTAAATCTTTCAATCAAAAAACTTTCAGATCAAATTCATGTTACTATCGCTTCTGGAAATCGTCAGAAGACTTTTACTGAACTGCTTTTCCCTCACTTTTTCGCAGTTTTCTTCGAATAAGATCTGTACCGTTGGAAAAATGTACCTAATATTTTGCGTCATGAAAGAGGTAATGAAGGTCATTGAAAATATGTGGAAATATATGGGGTGATCCATTGAAAAAATCATCCATTTGTTGAATAACATTTATCGGGGACACCCTGTATATCAGAAAATAATTTCCTGAGATGCAGAAATGAGATACAAGAGGTCTACTTTCCAACAAAATCTTTGAGATGTCTGGTTCGGCAGCTATGGATGATTTTCGCACTATTGCAGGACCCTGTATAACCGTTTCAGTTTGTCTCAGTATTCATTCTGCTTGAAAGTTCGCGAAAAATAAAGATAACTACAACAAAAAGAGAACAAAAAATATCCAGAACGATACAGAGAGCATCGAGTGAGTCCATATCGTTCAAAGAATCTAATTTTTATTCATTCCATGAAATACGTGAGTTGGTTTCTCTTATCCAACTGGGTAGAATTCTTGCGAATTGCTTCGGATATTTCCACTATCATGAAACTACATGTACCCTTCAAACAGCAAAGAATTAATCCTTGTTGTCTTGAGAACACCAGCAAGCAGTACATCTTCCATATCATTCCCAGAGGAATACTTTGGGATTACTGGCGACCGTGTATACATAAATCAGCTTCACATGTACTGTCATAATGATATGTCTGACTCAAATGGAGGCAGAGAACAAAAGAACCAAATAGTAAGCGTATCAAATTCCAGGGAAACTTCCTCAATGTACCGTTATGCGGGGCTCCTTCGTCGGATAGACGATATCTTCATTAATCTGAGTTAAAAGCAACACGGGTAGAGTAAACACAGTGAAGAAAATTGCAGCAGACTGCTCGAGGCAACTACGAATTAACATTATGTTTTAGTAAGTGTGAAATGTTGGACTTGGGAAATGGAATTTGAATAAACTTCTACTCAGCATTCCACTGCATTCGACATATTAGGTTCGGGTTTACCAACTCTTAATCTGGAGAGGCAGATATAAACTCGGTGCATTCAATCAAGGAAATATCAACTTTCCTACAACTTTGCTGCATGCTGCATGAGTGACATACCGTCAACAATTTGCTAACTGTACTAATGGGGCACATTCCTACAAATCTGAACAGAAAGTTCTGGATACGTAAATTATTTTCAGCATATAAGAAAAGATATTCAACTATAAGAAACATATCATAGCAAAAAGTCATGTAGATTTTTATTCGCACGAGACCTTGTCGATGCATTTGCTATATCTATTTGGTATTTTCCGCCCCAAGTTTGTGGCAATTACGACGAATTCTGAAAATATCTCTAGTGATTGGGTTCTTCAACTCGAGATTATTGGCATAACAAAGAATAGTATATTCTAAAACAAGTTGCAGAATGTGCTCCCATTCCAATACGAATGCGAAATGAGCATGAGTGGCATGAGTGTTGGAATTGCATTCTGCAACGAGTATTAGACGATATTTCAGTCAAATTTCGTTGAAATTCAATGATAAATTCAGATTATAGGGGAAGTAAGTACAAAATGACATAGGGTTTTATTTCAGAGGCATAACTTGTTAGTAGTGAATCACAGTAATGTCATATTCGACACCTCTGATCTTTGGTCCTTTCTTTATAAAATCTAATCAACCTTCATGAAATAAAAGTACCAAGAAATCAGTGGCGTATATAGGGGGGGGGGGGCAGGGGGCCCGGGCCCCCCCCCGAAATGGATAAAGAAAACTGAACTACTATAATAAATTAGACAGGCTCGAGAAGCATTTGATGGTGTAAGCATCTCGGGCCCCCCCCGAAAATATTTTCTATATACGTTACTGCAAGAAATAAAATATTCTTAGATTAATTGGGATAAACGAAATTCATTTTGTCCGAATGCTATGGACAAAATGACATACCGGCAATAGGCAACTGTATTTTTCTACTTATAGTTACAAAACTACGGACAAAGTTCACCAATGAAACATTTGGTTCTTCTAGGAACATCAGCACAAGATGCGTGAGCCCAATGCAAGCAATGCATGCACCGTAACCAGTCTTCTTCAGGGCTAATCCTGGAGAAGATCTAAATCGGGAGAAAAGGTCTCATAACAATAGATAGATGGACACTGCCCACTGGACAGTCGTCTTCATGATCTCGAAAGTTGCTAGGAAAATTTCTTCTTTATTGTCTTCTTTAAATAATGCCCTAGGGACTTGTCTCCTTCTTTTTGGAGGAGGTATGGGCTCTTTTTTGATTTGATTGCAATCTTATTAGGTGTAGAAGTTGAAACTAAGTACGTTTGTCGAGTCCTCGGCTCACGTTTGCCTTGTAAATCGTCCTTTGGGGATTGGAGAAACCTCCTCATAGGATCAGCAAGAGTAGGTTAGGATGCATTGCCCTTATTAGCCGCAGATGAAGATTTTGTTATGAAGACAAGGCCTGATTCTTTGTTTGCGGATGGAGCCTGAGATGGATTGTCTTGGTTTTGTCCGGTAGAAACGGTTAATTCAGCTGAAATACCTATGTCATTTTGTCCGTTCACTGTATATGTCATTTTGTCCATACAGCGTTATAAAATTAGAAATGTATCGAATTAATACAAAAAGTATATTCAACATACATAAAGCTACGTGAATACAATGACAAATAAGTAAAGTTTGAATTGAATGCAATTTGAATGAAAAAAATGGTGGAAACTGGCCATTATTTCTTCTAAAAATTTGGCGCAATGAAAAAAAACTCGTGACCTATTGATTTCTGTTATCACTCATAACGACCGAATGAACCAGAGTAGCTCTTGCTAATTTTCAGAGGTTAATTGAAGCCACTCGGGTCGTGTAATGTGGTAGGCAGTTCCGCTTTTCATACCTCCGAACTCAAGTTATGATGCCTATGTCATTTTGTCCATACATGTCATTTTGTCCATACATGTCATTTTGTCCATACATGTCATTTTGTACGTATTTCCCCTACATCCTAGTGACTTTTGTATTGTATCTTGGCAGTTCGTGACTGTTACGAAATTGACATTTCCAAATTGACGTGTGTTGAAAATCGTTTGGATCGGAAGCCAGTGCTGACAACCAAAAAACGAAAAATATAACTGAAAACAATGCTGTAGTGAGTTCATTACAGCACTGTTTTTGGAACTGTAATGAACTCATTACGATACAGAAATGGAGAAAAGCTATTTCTGAGAATAAATGGAAGATAATACGGTAATTCCGAATGAACAGTGAATTATCTGTACAAATCTGATCTTGAAAGCAATTTCCAAAATAGTCGCTATAGGCAAGAAATAAAAGTCAATTCTCATTTATTTCTCACTTAAGGAAACAACAAATAAATAGAAAATATTTATAATTGGAATATTACAAAATTATCACAACCTCAACAAAAATGGACACTATACGGAGAAAACATAATAACAAAAGAAAGTAAAGGAATGGAAGCTTCTTTTGCGGTAAGTATATTTCGTCTTCCTACGTGTCAGCAATAAGAGGGTTTTCCAATAAGTAGAAAATACGCCATCTATAAAAATGAAACGATATACGCTTCAACAACGCATTAATGTATTAAAATTCACTATAAAAATGGTGAAAACTGGGCAGAGACAGTTCGTAAAAATCAAACTTTTTTGGGTCGTCGTGAAGCACAGAAACTGTTAAAAAAATTTGTGCTTTTTGGACAAGTTAGTGATGTGAAGAATAAAACCCTTGACGTCACTCAAGAACACCCGAAAATATCGCTGCTGTAGCCGAAAGTGTATTGCCACCCCTGTTTTCAATAACGGCTCTCAAACGTTCAGCCATGTTAATGCAGGCGGTAATTTGAGGCAATACCCGTTATTAAATTAATGAAAATGTTATTTGTTGTTTTTTTTTATTTTTCTTTTTTTGAAATTTATGAACTATATGCAATTAAAATGTGGAAAAAGCTCGAGAAGATTCTTTTTTGCCTTTTTTAAAGATTACGAGCTTCTCAGAGCAAAAAACGTGATCCTTATTTTTTTTCAAAAATTCAATCGAGTCAAACAAAAAAACGGCTCGCTGAATTGAGTTGGCTCTTCGTAAGGTTTTTATCAACATATTGAACTGTGAAAGTCACACTTAACATTATTGGTTTCCTCAACATTTTCGATCCAGCGGTACATTTTCCAAGAAACCACCAAAAGCCCTTTTTTTGTTAAATTTTCATATTGATGCGACATTAAGAAAAAAAAATTCCTATGAATAAGCAATGGTAGTTCATTAATGAGAGTTCATTTAAGGTCTTGAAACCTCCCTTCAATTTTCTGTGCGATCATTGGTTGCTGAGAAATCGATAATCAAAGACAAATGGATCCTTTTCCATTTGAAGACCGATATCCCGGCGAGAAGTGGACGTATTGAGGTCAATAAAAAAATAAATTGAAGCTGAATTAACAAAGTATCCCATCATTATAACGATTATGCAAAAATAAAATTTCCACTCTCGTAGACAAGAAAAAAAAAGTGGTGAAATTTTGAGAATTTTTTTGTTGCTGATTTTTCTATCATTACTCGAAAACCACTGAAACTTAAAATTTTTGAAGTTTTAATCCAAAAACTAGACACTTGGAGCTACAATTTCCTTCTTTTGAATTCCTTGTACAACCATTCCTCTCAAAGTTACGGCATGATGAAAATTGCCGAAAAATTGGAATTTTTTTTTGATCCTTTAATTTTTTCCAGTAGTGTAGATTAATAGCCTCGATGAAAAATTTGTGAAATCTTGGTTCGAAAAGGAGAAAATTTCGAAATATTCATTTCTGTCAGCTACGTTGACCTTTTCTGGGACAAACCTCTTTTCAGTCTGCTCAAGTATTCGTGCCAATATACGCCCATGTATATACACCTACCGTAATTCCAAGACTGTCCATAAGCGAAGCATCTCACGGCTGATATTCCTCCCGAATCATCCTAACCAGGACCTCCCAAATGATCCCAATTTTTCACGCAACCAACTCCCGTCCTACATCCGATATAAAGAACGTGCAAGTGCCATGAAATCGTATATATAAACTGAACTCCTGAGGGGATTCCTTTTTCCGAATGCCTTCGCTGACAAATAGCAATGTCTGAGGTATTGATTGCATAGGTACGCGACGGCGAACCCCTCATGGGCTCTCAGGCTAATATTTGCCATGCTCTGCGAAATCTGATGGAAACAGCGAAACTTGTCACCTAGGAAATTCCCAAATCGGAGGCACGTAAGGAGCTGAATAGTTCGATCTGGGAATGCGCAGGAAAAATTCGGGGTATGTCGAGATTTGTGGGCCATTGAGGCATTGTGTTCACAATTCATATCTTTATTTCTGATACCACAAAAATCATCGAATTGACTTCGTCATTAACAAAGAAGACCCAGAGCTCTATAATTTACTCACTTCCTCTCTGGTCTGAAGTTCTAAGACGAGTCACCCAGAACTCCACAAAAGATTCTACCTGTTTGTTCTCATCACATTTCTGCTACTCGTCTAGCAACGGTCATACACAGCGGCATCAATCCGCCACTCTCTTACACGCTCGAACAAGTGACTCGTCGGCAAAAACATTTTATCAAAAACCCAAGTATCCATACAGTGAATGCGTTCCATGAGAAAAAAGAATACTCAAAACACCTGCACGAGGCCAGAAAACCAGTAGGTACATCTCTTCAAGTCATAGCAACTATAAGTACCATTCCTTCAGTGTTCACTTTGAGGTATTTCCTCGACCTCAAACATACATACACTGCGCAAAAAAATTAACGCACATTCTGAAAATCTCAATTTTAATGAAAGTTGACTCTACATTGACTCATAACTTATTTTTTATGTTCTCTCGTGAAGGTTTTGAACGAAACAAGACACATTGAATGGAAGAAAAATTCAGGATTTCACCGAATCTTATGTGAAAGAAGAGAAATGAATTTTCAAAACACTGAAATGCTGATAAGTGATTCTGATCTAATCCTTCCCAGATTTCTCCGAGTTGGATTCCTAAGTCATTAAGAGTAGCTGGATGATTTTCTGAACTTCTCAGCCTTCTATTAAGGTTGTCCCAAACCTGCTCAATCGGATTGAGATCTGGACTTCTTGCTGGCCATTCCATTCGAGAGACTTCAACCTCTTCAAGGTACTCCTGAACGATGCGCGCACGATGGGGTCTGGCATTATCGTCCATAAAAATGAAATTTTCACCAATGTAGGCAAATGGCACTACATGCTCTTCAAGAATCTTCCTTATATACTTATCAGCATTCATAGCTCCATTATCAACGACCACTAGGTCTGTGCGAGCAGTCAAAGATATTCCACCCCATACCATAATCGATCCTCCCCAGAAACCAGTAGTATTCAGGAAATTGCACTGAGCATATCTTTCATGTTGACGTCTGTATACCAATGGATATGCTCTCTCGCAAAATCCAAACGCGCCCTTCGATGGGCTGGGGTAAGAGCTGGGCCTCTTGCCGCGACACGAGGCCTTAAATCATATTCTCTGAGGCGATTTCCTATTGTCTGAGTGCTAATTTGCACCTCATGAGTTTGCTCAAGCTGATTTTGAAGGAGGCGAGCGGTTGCAAACCGTTGTCTCAACGAAGAAACTCTCAAGTAACGTTCTTGAATGGCAGTTGTTACCCGTGGTCTACCCTGTCCTGGTCTTCGGACATTCATACCTGTCTCCCTGAATCGCTGCAACATTCTGGACACACTTGTATGGAAAACTCCAAACCTTTCTGCAATTCTTGTGTATGTCCACCCTTCTTCTCGCAAAACTACCGCTTGGGCACATTCCTCTTGGGTCAAATTGCGTGTTTCGCGTTGCATAGCGATCGAGTGTAGAAAATCAAACGAAAGAAAAACTATTGATCACTAGAATTGATCGAGAACAACTGTTTTTAGAATGGAGCCAATACATTAAAAATCTGATAATATCATCTTTTTTTATTCCTGCTGGGAGAAAACATCTGTATTGAAGAAAAACGTTGAAAGTGGACAACATATGCATGCATAATTCTGATAAAAATAATTATCATTGAGAACACCTTCAGTTGTAGAATAAATTTGAGATTTCCATAATGTGCGTTAATTTTTTTGCGCAGTGTATTTTCTTTAATTCTCATGGTGATAATAATTGCTCTTGTAAAATATGTTTCGAATTGCACAAAAGTACAATTGATTCTAAAAATAGGATCAATAAAACACATAATTTGTATTCGTTTTCAGAAACTTTCTATTGGTAATTGAAGTATCAGTTATGACATTTATGTACGAAAATAAAATCTCCCAAATGGCCTCCTTTTGCAGCTCTACAGACGTCCACTCTTTTGTTGAAATTTTCAATGACATTTTGACATAATTGAGGCTCTATCTCCCTAATGACACGAATAATTTCATCCTTTAATTCAAAAACCGATTATTGATTGTTCTTTTATACCTGGCTTTCCACATAACCCCCAAGAAAATAGTCCAACGCTGTCAAATCACATGATCTTGGCGGCCATTTGACATCACCGTTTCTGGAAATTATTCGTTCAGGAAATTTTTTTTCCAATAAATCAATTTTGTCATTTGCAAAGTGAGGTGTAGCGTCATCCTGCTGAAACCTAATGTCTTCTAGATCAATATTCATTCATTCAGGCCACAAAAATTTGATTATCATCCGACGGTATCGATCAACGTTGACAAATACAGTTTCACCAGCAGCATTTTCAAAGAAGTAAGGTCCAATTACACAACCTCACCATAACTGACCATATTCAAAAGCTATCGGTTGCAGCTTTTTGAGCATCTTTTGGTTGATACCAATGTGTCATCAATGTCAATGTTCAATGTCAAACCTCATTAATGTCAATTGTCTTTGATTGTTTACAATTTTTGAAGTTTTGAACGTGCTTTTTATTTTGAATTCTGATAGAGCGAAAACAATTTTTGGTAAAAATGGATACTAAAAAGGCGTACTTCTTGTGTACACCTGAATTTTATGAAGAATATTTATAATGAAACCTAAATGTTAATTGGCGGGCTTATTTCAAATCAGTAATGACAGTGATGACATATTATTATTATTGCTTCCAACCCAAGAACGCTCAAAAAGCTGCCACCGATAGCTTATATGAATAGGGTCAATTCACACCAAACAGTGACTCGTTTAGGATGCGTAGGTCTCTCATGAATAATACGTGGATTTTCCTCACCCAGATACGACAATTTTGTTTATCTACAAAGCCATCAAGTTCAAAATGTGCCTCATCGGGAAACATGATTTTTTGAGAAAAATCAGCTGGACGTTTTAAATGATCTAATGGCTTTAGTTATTTGAACCATGATATCAAGTTCGATTGATCACTTCAGAGTCTCGCAAAAGTCTCATCCTACAAATCTAGTTTAAATTTGAAATATTCAGGTTCGACTTTAATAATGTAACTCAGAGCAGGACCTCCAACAGGAGAATCCACATAAAGCATATCTCTTCTCCACAATTCCATAAAAAACCCAAACTTCATAGTAAGGATGAGTTCGCCAGACCCTCATTATTGAATACAAGAGACAGACATTCCTCTCGGAATATTCATTACAGGAAATCTCCGTCACAATATGCAGGGTGAAAAAAGAGATACTGGAAGTTTCGAGTCTAAAATTACTCTTTTTTCGCAGCCAAAAGGCATTCCATACTTGCCCCTAAAATTTACGCTCCGGAGAGAAGGAGCACCTGGAAGCGACTCTAAATCAAATAAATTCGCGAAATAAAGAACAGCACTTTCTTAAGAGCACACACTTCAGAAGCCAAAAACCTACTTATAACACGTGGTTGTAGATTTCTATGATATCGCGCTTACTTTATGGACTAATATACATAATATACCCCCGGCGCTGCGCTAAGATACGGTTTGTTTTTTATCGGCCATTTCGGGGTGTTTTATTTGATCGGCCCCAAGGCTGTTTTAACCACACAGTTATGGCCGTGGGCAAGGAATTTCATTGAGGTTTTATAAACGGGGTCTGGAGAATATCTTCACTTAATTCATCGTGCGTTATTCACCAGATGAATGAGGATTATGGGAATTATGACCCCGCGAAATTGTGTTGAATATTAATCTAAGATGTTCCATTTTGGATATCGACTTGAAATTAAATATACAGGGTGTTCTTGAATAGAGGTACAATCGAAAAGGAAAGATCCCTGGCATAATTCCAAGACTTAAAATCTCTGAAATACTGGATGTTCCGAAAATGGAGGTACAAACGATAAGGGAAGATTCCTTGATAATTTTGAGGACAAAAAGTCCCATGAACATAGGACCGCAAATGTTTCGTTTTCGAGATACGGGGTGCTAAAGTTTGAATTCTTCTCAAGTTTTTTCCTCATAGTATTTGCATTTCACGAGACAATCAACTGAAATTTGGCATTGATATTACAATTTGAAGTTCACACTGTGTGACGGGCCAATTTCCGATTGCAAATCTACAGGGTGATATTTGTTCTAGAACACTATCATATGTTCGTTCGAAAAATTGTAAAAAGAAGCTCTGCTTCTATACTCAACCTAATGATCTCTCGTATTTTAGTCGTATCTGCTACAGATTTAGGAAAAAAATCCTCTCGAAATGCTCAACACAATCAAAACTCATAAAAACCGAGTTAGAAAGAAGAAATATAAACTATTCAAGTCTCGGCATTTGGCAGGCCATGCTGATGTCCAATCTTTTTTTCGTTGAATTGCTCCAATACACAGAGTACACTCTGTATCTCGAAAACTTGAAAAAATCATGTGGAAAAATAAAGATTTCTTTTCTTGAAAGTGCTGAAGTGTTGAAGGAATGGCATTTTATGGGCATGTTCTAACAAAAAAGGGCTGCCTGTTACTATTTTCCAATTAGATGTGATCTTTCGAAGGGGTGAAACATGCAACCCATATTCTTATATTCAACAAAACTTTTTGAACAACCTAAAGGACCCCGCACTTTTCTTATGGCAAATGGCGTTCCATAAAATGTTCTAATTTTTTGGTATAATGTAGTACTCGACCTACTGATCCAAAGTGTTCATGGCCCCAACTCAATCCTATGACTAGTTTTTGAGATACAGGGCGTTGAAGTTGAGAATTACCCACTTTTACTACGCGCGTATCTCGAAACAGAATCGAATGAAGTTCAATTTTTCTCAAAAAACATTTCATTCCATTCCGAGGGAGCAACTATATAGAGAAATATGACCGAAAATCGTAACGAATACAGGGTTATCCATAATTGAATGCTTTCCCGATTTTGAAAGTATACAATAGGTCAGAGCGAGAAAGTTCGCAAAATGAACTATTTCCCTAGATATGTTGTTGTTACATCGAAAAAAACTGAAATAACCAGAATTCTTACTGGGTGATCCATTATTAAAGAAACTATTCACAATAAAGGTTAAGTGGACACACTGTATTTTGGGTTGATTTTAGGTGTTTGTTTGATTTTTTCAGAACATATCATCATGGACTTCAAAGAATACAGGGTGATTCACTCATGAATTAAACTGTGAACCTCACGAAAATACCCAAAAACCACCTTTTTCTTCATCGTCCACTATTTCAAGATTAACTCCGTTGAGGTGGGAGTTTTCTTTCACTACTGTACTGGATATAAAAACATCAATACGACTGACAGTTTTTATCCACTTCCTATGACCAGATTTTTTTTATGTAATATGAGAATTATTTATTTATGTTATTCTATTCGTATTCCAGCAAGAAAATCTGGTACCTAATAGGAAGAAGATAAAAGCTCTCAGCCGTATTGATGTTTTTATATCAAGTTCAGTGGTGGAAGAAAACTCCCACCTCAATGGAGTTAATCTTGAAATAGTGGGCGATGAAAAAAAGGTGGTTTTTGGGTATTTCCGTGAGGTTCACAGTTTATTTCATGACTGAATCATCCTGTATTCTTTGAAATCCATGATGATATGTTCTGAAAAAATCAAACAAACACCTCAAATCAATCCAAAAATACAGGTTGTCCACTTAACCTTCATTGTGAATAGTTTCTATACCTAATAATGGATCACCCAGTATGATTTCTGGGTATTTCAGGTTTTTTCGATGAAATAACAACATATCTAGTGTAATAGTTCATTTTGCGAACGTTCTCGCTCTGGAACTGACATATTTTATAGTTTCAAAATCGGGCAAGCATTCAATTATGGATAACCCTGTATTCGTTCGATTCTGTTTCGAGATACGCGCGTAGTAAAAATGGGTAATTCTCAACTTCAACGCCCTGTATCTCAAAAACTAGTCATAGGATCGAGTTGGGGCCATAGACACTTTTGATCAATAGATCGAGTGCCATATTATACCAAAAAATTAGAACATTTGACGGAACGCCATTTGCCATAAGAAAAGTGCGGGGTCCTTTCTTAATTCAAAAATATGTCCTGAAAAGAATCGAAAATGGACGTTATCGAATCTCATCGTTTCTATAAATGTATTCTGTAACTAACATTAACATCTTTATGTATGGAAACTCGAGTAAACATGAAATATTTGCTTCTCACACATGGAAACATTTTCAATTTCCCTATCCCTTAAAGGGCGAAAGTGATCGAGGAGTTCGTAATCGAATCTTGCTTATAGATTTTGGGGTTTGACCCAGAACAATATCTATCTTTCGGGTCGAGTGCCTGTTGGGGATCATATATCTCTTCCCCCCGTTTTGTTCAGTCATTCATGTATTTACGATAATGCCAGACATGAATTATAAATCTTCCTTATTTATTGCGCAGTTTAAAAAATCCATATTTCTTGAATACGATAGCGAAAAGCGAAAGCTAGAAGATCATCGGTAATGCCACATTGTTTATTGATCGAAAGGTCATCAGAAATGGATACAGTCTGCTCCATGGAATTCTTCCCATCATGCTTCTTATAGTTTTCTCAGTCACTTTCTGGGATGCTGTCCTCCAATTTTGCTTGAATTCCGCTAATGTTTTCGTTGATTTCTTAGTCTTCTTCAATTCTCTTTTTACCAGGGCCCAATATCTTTCGATTGACCTGAGTTCTGGGCAATTTGGTGGATTGACCTCTTTGGGGACAAAAACCACCTCATTAGCTTCGTACCATTCATTGGTGGCCTTGCTGTAGTGGCATGAAGCTAAATCTTGCCAAAAAATTGTTGACACATCGTGCTCACGTAAAAATGATCAAAGTCGCTTCTTCAAGCATTCCTCGATGTATATCTTCGAGTCAACAGAGCCTTGGCCACAGGCACGTAGCCAGGATTTTCTTTCGGGGGGGGCCCACAACTTTCGGGGGGGGCCCACAATAAGTAAACATTGCAAATTTTGTCAAATATAAGGGCATTTTTTGATTTTTTTAATATTTCGGGGGGGGCCCGGGCCCCCGGGCTCCCCCCCTCGCTACGTGCCTGCTTGGCCAACGAAAAATTTGCTCCTTTTCCCACAAGTGCAAATTGCTTGCCAAACCAGGAATTATTTAGGAAACTTTGCTTGTTTCTTCACGCGAAATTGGTCGTCAACATTTCCACGAGAATCTGCAGTATAAAATTCCTGACCAGGAAGTTGCGAGAGATCAGTCAAGACATAGGTTTCGTCGTCCATCACGCAACAGGAAATATTTTTCAAGAAATCTTTTTTCAATTTCTTTGCTCTTGATTTCGCTTCTTGATTCTCCACAGCATTCCTGTCTGGCACTTTCTGCACTTTGTATGTTCTGAGCCCCCAACTCGACTTGATTTTCTGAACGGTTGACTACGAACAACCCACTATTTGGGTCACTTTCCGTCCTGAAAGGTTAGGATTCTTCTGAAAAAGGCTGATGGCTTTCTTCACTTTTTTTGGGCTCTGAAACCCCTTTTTCCTCCCGGTTCCTTCCTTGCGGTTAATTGTAAGATCTTCGTTGAAGCGCTTAACAACTCTTGATACCGTTTCCGGACGAACGCGAGCCTCTTTTGCGATTCTTTTGAAGCTCTATTTTCGATTATTTCGAAAAAGTTTCACTATAAATTCTCGTGTTTTCACTTCGCTTGTTATTTTGCGACAGAGAATTGAAATATCTATGAAGTAAATGTTCCACATGTTTCTGACGTTCATAACAAAGCTAACTTTGATCAAATTTTGATTTTTTCTCAATTGGTTCAAGAGATATAGGCGTTTTTGTGATAGCGAACTTATTCTCCTTCAGTCCTTAGGCAATGAAGTTCTAGATTCTAGGTAGATGTAGGTGGTCCTTTTTGAGGAAAAACTGTAAACACTATATTTTGTCTTCAGATAAAGTCCATGAAATAACTTCAGAAATGTTTGCTTTCTACTCCAGTTTCCAAAAACAAAACGCCTTATCAATTTTCATTATACCTCACTCGGATATCATCTCAACAATTCCTCATTCCATCTCCGATAGATTCGAAAGGACAATTGCCAGCGCTCGTTTCCTAAACCAGCTTTATCTACATTTTCTGGTTGGCAGTTTCCGTTTGAAATAACGCCAGCCTCAATTGTGTGCCTGCCTATCAACAGATCGTAAAACGGACGCAAGCTGTCGAAAACGTGTAAGGGCATACAGTGGGGCTTATCGTAACATATTTCAGGTGTCTCGTTATTTCTGTTGTGCCCATTTTAAAAGCTGAAAGACGAAAGTTTTCAGTTGTGTGCTGCTGTACTGCAAAATTTATTTTATGTACATTTGGCCATTCGAGAATTGGGTCGGATAAAACAACTCTATTTACAATTTCATTCGATGAATATTTTATGATCACTTCCTGTGGATGCGAATTTGTGAAAAAAGTTAAAATAGTTCAAGACGATCGAATTATAAAATGGCTATGACAATTTTCCATAATGAATTTGTTTGTGCTGACCTGCAGGGCTTGCCCATATGTTGGGGGATTATCAATTATGCTATTGAGCATGGAAAATGCATGATCTCACGGAAATAATCACCCCTCAAGCCCATGGTCAAGAGATTTCTTGACGACCACTGATGCACACAATAAGCGCGTTCGGCAATGACATCTGACTGGTCGGACTGATCCTCGGACTGATCTGAACCGTTCGTTTATTACATCCAGATTGAGGGGAGTACACATCTGGACCGTTCGTCAAGAAAATCTGATCAATCGGATGTAGATCTTTTTGCTCGATGTATTTCGACGGATCAAACGGATTTTTTCCACAGAACAGAAACAGAAATTACTTTTCTGCCTTTGTCAATGGATTTTATCTGCATTTATGAGTTTCCTGCTTCGAATATTCTTGAACAGTCTGTTAAAATTTCGTGTCTTATGTTATTTGTTGTGTAGTAATAAATAAAAAATGTCGTTTGATAAAAAATAATTATTCAACATAATATTGAATCATCTCAACCAAGGGGTAGAAGTGTTGAGAGCTATAACAAAAGAATTAAAATAGAACCCAGACTACCTCTACGGCTGCATAGACCTTTGAGCACTAATTTAATATCTGGCAAACAGAAAAAACGCTCTGAAAGCTCCGTACCGTTCGTTTATTACAGAAAAATCTGACAAATCTGTACAATTTGTGATCACGTGACTAAAAAATCCGTCCGCTCTCGGATGCTAATGCCGAACGCGCTTAATAGTATATTCTAAAACTAGTGGGCTCCTATTCCAATACGAATGCGAAATTCGAAAACGAGCGACGAAGGAGCGAGTTTTCGAACGCATGAGTGTTGTAATTGCATTCTGCAACGAGTATTGGACGATATTTTCTCTATTTCAGTCAAATTTCGTTGAAATTTGACTGAAAAATTCAGATTATACATCCTAGTGACTTTTGTATTGTATCTTGGCAGTTGGTGACTGTTACGAAATTGACATTTCCAAATTGACGTGTGTTGAAAATTGATGGGATCGGAAGTCAGTACTGACAACCACGAGATGAAAAATATAACTGAAAACAATGCTGTAATGAATTCATTACAGCACTGTTTTTAGTACTGTAATGAACTCATTACGATACTGGAATAGAGAAAGGAAATTCCTCTTTGTGGCTGTCAGCAATTGTCAGGAGATGTCCTAATCCTTGGAAGCTGTCATAACAGGAGTCTATCATGAGGACGCGATGAGTAGACATGGTAAATGGTCTCCAATATCGCTGAAAGGAGTTGCAAGAAATGAGGACTAAAAGTTAATCATAGTCTTATCCTAAAAGAACGGACTCTGAGCTTTTGCAGTGAGAACAAATCTCAGACTATAACTCAACGAATAGGCAAAAGTCTTTCCAAGGACACTGCAATAAAAGAGATACGAAATGTTTCAAGCGATTTTTGTAAACTGCTCCACATGAGTTGGGGATATCGACTTGAATTGCAAAAAAATATAGTTAAAATAAGATTTTTGTGATGGAAATTTATATTAATATGATTTCAAGTTGCAATTTAATTTTAGCCTGTAGGTCTGCAGCGTATACAAGGTGGTTAAGAAAAATCGAGTAAAATAAAGAAATTTTATTCCCATCAGAGAATTCAAGCATTTTAACACTATCAATACAATGTATGGCCTCCACGGTCATCAATAACAGCTGGACATCTTCTTTGCATACTACACATCAGGAGGTTCTTGAATAATTTGGTTCCATAAACGGGGCAGAAGCTCTCTCAGATCATTTAAGGATTCTGGGGTAGGTTGATAATTATCTAATCTTTTTTGGAGCATATTCCATGCATGTTCTATGCAGTTCAAATCTGGTGAGTGTGGAGGTATTGGTAAATGTGGAATACCAAGCTCCTCGCGCGCATTCTCAACTATGGCTGCACGGTGTGGTCTAGCGTTATCGTCTAGAAATTGAAAAGTTTCACCATTAGCAGTGTGAAAATTTGGCCTAACATTGTCAATGACATGCTCCCTATAGTGTGAGGCGGTCATATTCCCAGGACAAATGTGTAGATCTGTGCGCCCGTTGAAACATATCCCGGCCCATACCTTAACACTACCCCCTCGGAATGGATAGACTTCTTGAACATAGCGACGATTACGGGATATGCGTGGGATTGTCCATACCCTTATTCTTCGAGAATCTGAAAATCGTCCGTATCTGGATTCATCAGTGGAAAGGACACTACGCCATTGATCGTTCCAATTGATATGTTGCCTTGGACATTTCAGTCTTTGACGCTTATGGTCACGTGTTAATGGAACTCCTCTTAATGGACGTCTAGAACCTAGATTCACCTCTCTCAAACGTCGTCTGATGGTTTCGATGGAAACTTGGACCCCATCTGCATTTTGAAGAGTATTCCGTAGCATTCTACACGTAGATGTAGGGTTTCTCCTCGCCGAAAATGTGATGAAACGATCCTGGGCAGGTGTTATTTTTCGTCGCCCACCAAACCTTGGTCTTTCCAACACGGAACCTGTCTCCCTGAACCTATTCCAATGTCGAGATATCACACTTTCGCTGACTTGGAGCCTTTCCGCTACAACAACCTGAGTTAGGCCACACTGTAGCATTCCCTATTAGCCTCAGCGTTTGTTAATTTACATCTTGGCATTTTCAGAAAACTTGTTTCAAATCGAAGCCGTTGATAAACTCCCTTTCAAAATAAGAACATTCATGAAGCATATGCAAAGAACCAAACTTCAGAAAAAAGGCGACCAGATTGACGAAATGTCTCATACTGATTTTTATTGGATCGATTCAAGTTGTTATTGAGTTTCAAATGATTTTACAGCGATGTTCTCGAAGATTGTATACTTTTAAAAAAGATTGAATACGATATCCCTAACTCTTGTGGAGCAGTAAATTTGGGGCATAGGAAAATGTTAATATTTTAGAGGAAACAAATAATTCTAAAAATGCACAGGAACTGTTTTGCAAATGGAGTGAGATTGAAAATCTGTTTCATAAATATTCAGCAGAATATCAGCCAACATAGATTGATTGTAGAAATCGTGGAGTCATTCAATTGTCAAAATGACTCATATCACAGTCATTTTAATAATACCGTCACTTCTAAATGTTCTGCATGCATTCACTATCAAAAATGACTCCTTATCCGAATATTCCTACATGGTGCTGATTGGAACTCATACCGATCAGAATTTTCAGCTCACCTCAGCATGTTGTGGCTGCATTCTCACCAGGAGATACATTCTTACAACCGCTCACTGCTTTAGAGCAGATGAAAATTGGATTGCTCTAATAGGCACCGTGGTACACGAGAAGTATTTGGCTGTTTTAGAGAGATGGATCCTTCACCCTCACTACATAGCTACAGTTGGTGAGTAAAAGAAACTGGCGCTTTCAGGGAAGGCAAGAGTTCGAATGGGCACGGGACTGAGCTGAGCCGAGCTCTTCTTCCTTAAGACGCTTGCACTTGACTTCAACTGCCGCTGATCGCTGGGTCTAATCAACTTCTCCCATTCCTAGATGCAACCTACAACGACATCGCATTGACGGTGACGGAAAAGTTCATAGACTTCGAGAGGAACATGGTAAAACCGCTGACAATCAGACCAATCCATAAAGATACCATTGAATACGACTTGGAATGCGTCATGCTCGGTTGGAAAACATCTGATCCGGAATCGTTGACTGTCGATGTGACTTCAAGCGACTATATCGAACAGGCGAACCAGCTGTCCACCGTTTTCAGCTTGCACAAGACTTTTCTATCCCCCATGCAGTGCGACTCTTTGATAAGTCTCATACCGGATGTGAATCTCATGCCGGACGATAGCTTCATGTGCGTGAGACACCGAGACGATTTCGTGAACGAAACTCAGTACGGTTTCATCGGAAGTCCATTGTTGTGCAGAGAACACGAACACGACGAAGAATGGCTGATGATGGGGATGAAACTGAACCAGAGACATATCGAAAACGGTCTTCCGGAGTTCTTCGTCAATATACATCTTTACGAGGAATACTTGGATAATAGGTTAACTTATCCAGGCGACGATCCTAAGAAATATTATTGCCACGTTAACGTTTGCAACAAGAAGTATCTCATTGCCGGAGAGTATTGTCTTGTCGGGGATGGAAAAGATTGTTTCAATGAAGAATCGATGTTTAGTTATCATTATCCTATTTCATCTCACAGTAACATCAATCCTTCATTCTTTCATGAATTGATTTGTGCTCATTTATTTTTTTGTATCGTAGTTCACATTCCGGAATGGAGTACATCGTTTATTTTTAGTTAGGGCACCCATAACTGTTTGAAACGGTGTCAAATTTTCTTCCATATACTTCTACCATTTCTCTTCTTCATCGTTTTGTCAGTATGTCAGTAGTTTAAAATGTTTTCTGAAGATACTTTATTGTGTTTCTATTCTTCAATTAAAATTGTTGTTAATATCCAACAATGTAAAAAAGCGAAACCCAATAATTGTTCATCGGTTTTGGAATGAATTATTTCATCAGATCTTGGAATTCACAGAAAAAAATAAAGAATAGGAAATCATTTACGTTTTATCAACATCGACTTTTACTACTTATAACCTTTTTCAAAATTACAATTCAGGATTCAAAGGAATGATTGCAGGAGCTTCAAATGCTCAACTTTGGCAGCAGCAACTTCGGGTGTGTCTTGAGGAACATACGTGTAAAACTGTTGGGGATTGTAGAACCACTCAAGATTCCTCTGTAGTTGCTTCTTGTATACCTCAGATTGGGCCTGATGACTAATGGCTTGAGGTTCTTGCGCAACAACCTGGGGTTGTTGGAAGACCACTTGAGGTACTTGGGTGACTGGCACAGTTTGTGGAACTTGATATACAAATTGTGGTTGTTGAACTACATCAGCTGATTCTTCGAGTTTGGGAAGAAGCTTCTTGATCTCTTCGTATGCAGCCAGATGAGCTTTTCTTGCAGCTGCTACTTCAGGAACTTCACCAAGCTCACTCCTAGGAACATCTTCGGCGAATTGAACAAATTGCTGAACTGGTTGAATTGGTTGTTGCACATTTTGAGACTGTTGGTACAACACTTGAGGTACTTGGGCAACGACTTGCTGATTAACGTTATGTGATTCCTGAGAAACCACTTGAGGTTTTTCAGTCACAAACTGTACCTGTTGTCTCACAGCAGGCTGGTAAACTCCTGATACTACTTCAGGTGTTTCTTCAAGTTTGGGAAGAAGTTTCTTAATCTCTTCATATGCGGCAAGATGAGCTTTTCGTGCAGCTGCTACTTCAGGAACTTCACCAAGCTCACTTCTGGGAATCTCTTCGGCCAGTTGGACAAATTGTTGTGCTTGTACTTTGGAGGGAATATTGACTGGAACTTCAGTTACTGTTTGTTGAACAACAAATGAAGGCTGTTGAGCAACATAGGATGGTTGCTGAGGAACATAGACGACTTGTTGTGGTACAACTTGCTGTTGGGAGCCGTAGTTCAATGCCTTATACTGTTCTTCAGAAGGAAGGACAGGTACGATTTCCAAAATACGAGCATGTGCTTGATAGTGAGCAGCTTTGGCTGCAGCAACCTCAGGGGTGTCACCAACTGGTTGTCCAAGAATATTGTCGGCGAAAGGGCCTTGCCATCTGGGACCTGGAACACCAATAATCTGGGATGGTCCTTCGGTAGAGGTGAATTGAGCATAGCTCAGCGCTATTAGAGCAAACAGAGGAATCTGGAAAGCAATGGCAATATTTTCAATACACATATGAATTGAATATATAAATATGGGGAGAATATTTGAATGAAAAGCACTGGCGTGAAGTCAGGAACTTTTGAGTGCTGCTTCGTTCACCTTGTAGGTAGATTCACCTTGTAGCTAGATTCACCTTGTAAAAGCGGTTCTCGGCTCAGAAATCGAAAAATACAGTAGCATTCTGACGGAATGATTCCAGAGATTCAAGAGAAGTTGGCGCAAAATACCCATTCAAACGCTATTATAACATCATATTCCTTTCACTTAAGTTAAACATGGGATGTATGACCTATATACAGGATGAGACTTTCACTGGTACTGTTTTTCAAATTTTAGATTCCTCTCGCCCAATGAAATATATTTTTTCATAAAATCCTCCAAAATTCTACTGTTTTTCAAGCGATATAGGATGTTGAATTGAGAATTCACCTAAAAAAACCTTTTTCTGCATGTAATCCAATTTCACCTTTCGCATTTGTGTAAAAAAAAATGTCTTAGGTGAATTTGAAATCCTGTGTCTTTCAAGCGAGTTAAATAAATTCTTGAAGATTGGTATGAAAAGGTGATTAATTTGGAGAAAAAAAAAACTACAGTTGAAAAATTTACAGAATGAGTCGAATCTAGTTTTTCCGTTCGAGTTATTGCATTTACCGACGGACAAAATTGAATATTGACCACGTATTCTTGATCAGTGAGTCAAACCTTATCGTTTGAAACCATTCCAATTCGAAAAATACAGATATCGTGACGAAATCTACTGTTATGTAGGTACAAACCAAAGACTCACCTTGTGTAAAATTCATAGCTATTTTTCAATGCAAAATCCGATTTATGTATGGAATATTGCAGTAAACAACAAAAGCGAAGTAAAATTAGAAGTTGAAATTGTTGAGATTGAAGATACCGAATTTAACAAGTTCCCCCATAAGTCTAAGCTGAAGTTTTATGAAGAAACATCCCACCTAATTGAAAATTCTGATTTATAGTACGGCTCGATGAAAACAGCGAAAAATATGTGTTAATACTCATTCGAACAGACTCGTTTAATTTTAACTGCTGTACCTACACATATAAATCTTGATTACTTGAGACCGTGTAATATCGCGAAATACGCTATTAAAAAATAATAACGAACTTTTCTCGAAGTTATTACGAACTCTGAGTACTTACAAAGTGTTTCATGTTGAAGCTGAGCAGAACACTGTGAAGAATCGATCCAATTTTTGGATATTTATGAGAGTCGTAATCGGGTGAGAGCAATGAAAATTCAAATAGTCCAACATGCTTTTTTTCTAATTAGCAGGGGACCTGTTTCGGCTTCCCTGGTTTTGAATGATCTCTTGAATGGAAATTTGTTTTTAATTATGCCTAGAGGAGAATGAGAGATAATTTCTTGATTCACTTGTATTCGAAAGGTACTATTAATCTCCAAGAATCTGGATGTTGATTGCAGTGTTCCGATTAGTATGTTTGTTTTGCATATCGCCCAGTATATTGATCTCAATACCTCAAAAACTTCAACATTTCCATATCAGTCCACTTTGAACTAGAGCATTCAAAATTCCCAATCGGTTATAACAGATGTTAAGAAAAATTAAACACATTCGTATTCAACCACAGTCAATGATATTCTCAAAAATATACTCTTGGATCTTTTTGGCTTTGAAACTCCACTGATAATTATTCAACATATGTTTTTTCTTAGACACAATTTATGTCCACTGAGAATCTATATCAATTCCATAAGCCTATTGAATAAACCTACTTTAGAACTGGAGACACTTGATTATTGATTGTGTAACGGAAAACACATCTATGAAACCACACATCCGCAAATATAATACGTAATCACAATGACATCGGAAATGACAGCAAATTTTCAGTGAGCTTTTCATCTGCAGTAAAACTTTCCTGAATAAGTGATAAAGTGAAGTTATCACTTTGGTTTTCGAATGTTTTAACCTAACCTAACCAATATATGGCTAAAAAAATTATTTTGATCTGGAAGCCAAGCAGTGTTGGCGAGGACATAACCTGGATGGCTACCAATTTGAACAAAACGCGAAATATTTCATGAATTTTTTTCTTCTACTCTATTCGCGTGGGTTAACTTAGCAAAAAGTTATGCTGAGCTCTGTAACAATCTGTTTTATTTCCTACCAAAATATTGATGAGCAATACATTTAATTTTCAACATATTGATAGGTAGGTTTGCAAAAAATTAGCATCACCACACAATATTTCGCTTTTGAATGTTACTCTTGAATAACATTTTTCTATTTCCTACCAAAAACGCACAGCATTCTTCCAATAATTCTGTCCATATGGTGACATCCATATGAACCCATTGGAAAGATTTACTTATACAGGGTGTCCCGGAAAATGTGGAAAATCTCTCGGATTCAGATAAAACATAAAAAAATAAGATGACAAGTTTTCAAATTTTTTTTTCTAGCGGCCCTCCCTACGGAGATACGGCCTCCTCAATTACTTCACTGGAAATCCATTATACTGGAATAAATACTACTTAATATGATTTGAAGAAAATTTGATATGATGAATAGTAGTAAGGACCTCTTAAAATACTGCCCTTGAATTTAAATGAGCTCTTTTAGTTTACCAGGGGCAGACTAGGTTGTACATCCTCAACACCCTGTATGATAAGGAGTAGAAAAAAACAAATTTGGATAGCTTGAACATTGAGCTACAAAAAAGGTACTCTTGTTTATTGTCGATAAAATGAACCGTTTTCGAAAAACAAAATTACAAATTCTTAATTATGTAGTTTTGGCTCAGAAAGGCACGTTAACAAAAATTATTTTTTAGAAATGTACTCTCACTAAAGCTTGCAACGATTGAATACAAATACGCTAGTTAAAAATAATCAATTAAAAACTTTATATGAGTACATTTCTAAAAAATAATTTTTGTTAACGTGCCTTTCTGTGCCAAAACTGCATAGTTAAGAATCTTTGTAATTTTGTTTTTCGAAAACGGTTCATTTTATCGACAATGAACTGGAGTACCTTTTTTGTAGCTCAATGTTCAAGCTATCCAAATTTGTTTTTTTTCTTCTCCTTATCATACAGGGTGTTGAGGATGTTAGCATTAGAATGTACAACCTAGTCCGCCCCTGGTTAACTAAAAGAGCTCATTTAAATTCAATGCAGTATTTTAAGAGGTCCTCACTACTGTTCATCATATCAAATTTTCTTCAAATTATATTAAGTAGTTTGAAATTTATTCCAGTATAATGGATTTCCAGTGGAGTAATTGAGGAGGCCGTATCTCCGTAGGGAGGGCCGCTAGGAAATAAAAATAATGGGAACTTGTCATTATATTTTTTATGTTTTATCTGAATCCGAGAGATTACCCACATTTTTCCGGACACCCTGTATACATCAATCCCAATCTGAAAAATAAACTCATAACAAACCACTGAAACTATGACGCTTGAAAATGTCAACTGCTAGAACGCTAGGTTTTCATACAGTGTGTTTCACGAACGATACCAAACTAGGAGACCATGGCGGATCGAAAAAGCAAAAATACAGGGTATTCTATTTGAATTATAAAGTTATTTTTTATAGAAGCGGAAACACCACAGCGCCGAACATATTCTAGATATACAGGGGTGGGGTAATGAATTGATATTATTGTACCTACGATTGAAGGGGTTTTTGGCGATTCGGGAGAGTTTGTTTTATGTTTTGTGAAATCCATTCGGTTCTCGAAATATCCGATATTTTTGAAAACTCAGAAAAATCACACCCTTTGCCATTATTATTGATGTCAAGACTTCGAATGAACGAACTTTTTCAATGTATTTTTTGTAAAATCCTAGATAGGGCGCTTGCATAGTTTTCTATGAACGATCTAGCCCAAATTTCATATTTTGCTTATTTTTCAAGCTCAACCTCACGTAGTGTGAAAAAAATATGGTCTTATGGGTGCAAAATTAAGCAAAAACATGCCTGCTTCATTGAGACTTCGAAATAGTAATTTCCAACATTTAATTCAAAATAATTTCCTATCACAATGAATCAAGAATCAAGCGCTTCTTTTCTCGAAGGTCCATAGAGTACACCACACCCTGTATAGAGCACTGGTTTCTACCCAAAAAACCAAACTCTCAATAAAAGCGTACGTCCGATTCTATCTAAAAGTCCAGGGTACCATCGACAGTGGCCCATACTGTATTGATGATGTATGAGCCCAAAATATCGCTGGAAGAAGAATTAATGCTCTAAAATGAAAGTTCAATGCGACTTGACCTCGTGATTGATGATTGGAAAATTGAAACACTTTCTTTCGCCATCATTTTTTCCGGAGCCCCACACTAGCGCTCCAATATATTACTATGATATATCGATATTACAGCACGCTGCGAATTACGTCGCTCTCGGAGTGTGATATTTTCTTGGAATAATATCTCTGTCGAAACCTGCTGCTTAAAAACTGTCTCCAGGAAATGAATGATAGCTGTTACTGACAAGACCACTTCCCGGGAATAAATACAAAATATATTATTTCTTAGTATACAAAACCTGGGTCGTATAATGCACGTAAGAGCAATATTTCACGGTTGGACCTTTTGGGGAACGGTGAGGATCAGGGCGGATAGTGGGAAATGTTATAGCTGGAATTCTGAGTACCGACGGCGTTCACAAATAGTTTCTTGAGTGCTGATTATTTTAGTTTATCGCCAACGTTGCGAATAAGGGTAGAAATGGGAATTGCAAAGGCTGAGGAAGTGATAGTCGCATATAAATCCTTTTATTGTTTGGCGCAGACACGACAAAATATAATAAACATGGTGGGGAGATAAAACGATGGTAATTATGGCCGCATTTTGGGAATTAGATGGAGCTTCAGAATATCGGTAATTTAATTTATTCAGGCATCAGTAGGGGAAGTACGTACAAAATGACATAGGGTTTTATTTCAGAGGCATAACTTGTTAGTGGTGAATAACAGTAATGTCATATTCTACACCTATGATCTCTGGTCCTTTCTTTATCAAATCTAATCAACCTTTATGAAATAAAAGTACCAAGAAATAAAATATTCTTAGATAAATTGAGATAAACGAAATTTTGTTCGCATGCTATGGACAAAATGACAAACAGGCAACTGTAGTTTTCTACTTATAGTTACAAAACTACTGACAAAGTTCACAAATGAAACGCTTGGTTCTTCTAGGAACATCAGCACAAGATGCGTGAGCCGAATGCAAGCAATGCATGCATCGTGACCAGTCTTCTCCAGGGCTAATCCTGGAGAAGATCTAAATCTAAAAAGATAGAAGGACAGTCGTCTTCATCATCTCGAAAGTTGCTAGGAACATTTTCCTCTTCATTGTCTTCTTTAAATAATGCCCTAGAGACTTGTCTCCTTATCTTTGGAGGAGGTATGGGCCCTTTTTTTGATTTGACCGCAATCATATTAGGTGTAGAAGTTGAAACTAAGTGCGTTTATCTAGTCCTCGGCTCACGTTTGCCTTGTTCACTTATGAATCGTCCTTTAGGATTGGAGAAACCTCCTCATAGGATCAGCAAGAGTAGGTTAAGATGCATTGCCTTTATTAGACGCAGATTAATATTTTGTTATGAATATGTTAAGACAAGTCCTGGTTCTTTGTTTGCTGATGGAGCCTGGGATGGATTGTCTTGGTATTATCCGGTAGATACGGTTAATTCAGCTGAAATACCTATGTCATTCTGTCCGTTCACTGTATATTTCATTTTGTCAATATAGCGTTATAAAACTAGAAATATATCGAATTAATACAAAAAGTATATTCAACATGAAAAAAGCTTCGTGAATACGATGACAAATAAGTAAAGTTCGAAATGAATGCAATATGAATGAAAAAAATGGTGAAAACTGGCCATTTCTTCTAAAAATTTGGCGCAATGAAAAAAACTCGTAACCTACTGATTTCTTTTATCACTCATAACGACCGAATGAACTAGAGTAGCGCTTGCTAATTTTCAGAGGTTAATAGAAGCCCCTCGGGTCGTGTGATGTGGTAGGCAGTTCCGCATTTGATACCCCCAAACTCTAATTATGACGCCTATGTCGTTTTGTCCGTACATGTCATTTTGTACGTATTTCCCCTACTTGTTCCTATTTCAATCTATTTTATTCCTCATTATGACAAGATATGCAGGTTGTAAATCGGCTGACGTGAGTAGATGATGTAAATGCGCCGTCTTCTTTTACAAAAATATAGCTCAAATTTCATTTCCTCTTTATTATTTTTCTCCAAGTTGAGCTTGGTGTAATTTGACACCCATTTGTGGGGGTTTATCCCCATTTCTGGTTCCAATGATCGAATTCATTTGAGGACACTTTTTTCTGGGGGCCTCTATAAGACACTACTGATTAAAAACAACATTGTTAGTTTATCGTTTTTATTTTTCGAAATTCTCTTCGACACATCCAAACATAAACATAACAAAATATAAAACGATATTTGAGCATTAAAAACAATTATCGAAGAGAATCATCATTTATGTAAAACATAATTAAGTTCCTTAATGTAACCACTGGGTCCTACGTAAGAATACGTCCCTCTGACACTTCCATCGCTGTAAAGATCCTCGTATTGGGAATAAGGATTAAGAGTGACTCTGAAGGGTTGTTGTGGGTGGGGTACAGAAGCTCCTAATCTCAGGTTAAAACTGATGGGGTTGCTCCGAACCGAGAATACTGCAAAGCAGAGCACAAGTAAAATCTGAAAGAAAAAAAATAGAATTAACAAAAAATTCGTACGAAGAAAAATCAATTTTATATTTACAGACAGGTAGAATATAAAAAAATATAGTGAAGTTTTCATTTTGACTCACCGTTATTTTCATCATGTTGGTCTTTGAAGATTGGTTTACTGAATCACAAGAACTGACTATCTGCTTTACGTTTTTATATGAACAAAAATGTCTTTTTAAGTAAAGTCTAGTACGGAAGTCACTTGCAAACGTTTCAGTTCAATCTGATGAGATTTTAATGGAGGAACTGTGTAGTGAGCTCAGTTTGTTTCAATATATCGAAAAAGCTGTTTATAATATGGTCAATCATTAACGGAAATATTATCACAGTATGAGTAAGTATTCGTTTTGTACAGGCGGAAAACATCAAAATATTTTGCAGTGTTCTCAACTATAAATTTACTTCACCTACATTACAAAAATCTTTCGAATAAAATTGGGGAACCTGCGAATGGGATTTTTCCTCTAAAGGGAAGATTCAACCTCAAAGTAAGAATGCTATTAGTTTATTTCCGCCATTAAATCGCACGCGACAAGGTGTTACTAAACTTTGACCAATTGATCGATATTAGCTTTTAGTGGGTGATTAGAAATTAGAAGTCGTCAATACATCGAACATCCATTCTATTTGTATTACAAGAACATTAAATGAAAGCGCATCATTATCTGAATAGACGTTAACATTTCTTTCATTGCGATATTTCTGCCGCCACTGTCAAAAATGTTAGGAGCCAAATACGGTTTGAAACATATATGATGAAGAAAATTCGTTATTTGCCAGTGCAAGTTGCGTCGACATCATGAACATCCTTTATGTAAGTAGCAAAACTCAAATTTGACATTCTTTCATACAAGCATAGTTCAATACAGGGTGTTCGGTAGAGGAACCGACAAAAATTTTCTGTGTATTGGTAGGATTAATTGTAGTATTTTATTCAAATAAACTTTTGTCCTAAGTGTTATAGTTTTTGAGATAGAATTTTTTTTTCGGTTTTAGTTCGATTTTTTCAAAATTTCTCCAAAAACCTCTACGACTATTTTGTTCGAAGTTGTATGTGCGTCAAACTTTTTGTATTCTATTCTGTAATGTATTGCCTCACAGGATAAATCATTCCTTCAGTCATAGAGTACCTACCGAAAAATTTAGTTAGGTATAGGACTTTTTTATTTTTTAGAAAAAAAACCAAAAGCGGCAGAGGGCTTCGTTTTCATTTGAAAAGTTCTATGGTTTATCCTCTTTCTAATGATATGCCCATTAGGGCACAAAATTATTTCTTTAATAGTCAGAATACGTCCACTGTTCAAAAGAGGTAGTAAATGAAAAATTCTTTTTTTTAATTTATTTTTTAAACTCTTTTTTAAACTTATTAATATCATTATTATTACGAATCTTGCTCAAATTGAGCACCTCCATTCCTTAGGATACAGGCTCGACATCTTTTTCTTACCTCTACTGTAGTTACTTGGAGATTTATTAATTATTTTTGGGAATTTGAAGTCTTATAACAAAATTTTTCGGTACTCTATGACTGAAGAAATTATTTATCCTGTAAGGCAATACCTTACAGAATAGAATACAAAAAGTTTGACGCACATACAGCTGCCAACAAAATAGTCGTAGAGGTTTTTGTAGAAATTTTGAAAAAATCGAACGAAAACCGGAAAAAATTCTATTTCAAAAACTATAACACTTAGGACAAAAGTTTATTTGAATAAAATGTTACAATTAATCCTACCAATACACAGAAAATTTTTGACGGTTCCTCTACCGAACACCCTGTATAATCATTCAAAAAATAAAAACTGAAAATCTCTCAATTATTCGACAAATTTCATTTAATCATCATATAATAATACAATGCTGCTACTTAAATTCTGAGATAGACAAATAGAAACAAATATTCATAAACGGTAATGGCTTCATACATTTCTAAATATCTTCATTCAGACCTCAGTTTCCTTTTCAATGTGATACCCTGTATCTTATTATTCATTTTTGATCTTCGGGTATGAGAAGACATCTTTGGGTGACAAAAAAGCACTGAAAGATGTTTCGACTTCTTAAATAAGATTTTATTTGAACTTGTATTGTATTGTCATATTGTCATTTTGAAGATGAATTTTTCAATAAGTCGGAAGCTTTTTCTTGAGAATTTTAAAATTATGCTAAACCAAAGCCGAACAAATCTTTTTACGGCAAAATACACATGCAATATCGAATGTATGCAAGTGGAAGTGACCAAGTTCGGCTCAATGATTGAGCCGAACTTGGTCATCAATGTTCGATTGAGCCTCAATCGAACGGTACATGTCAGATTTGATATATTAAATCTGTGGTGCCATATCTCAAAACTTAAGTAGCAATCTTGTTGAATTTTTCTGACCTCACCTGAACTAACCTAACGGACAATTACATACACGTCATACGCAAAATATTCATCGTTATTATATTTTCAACAGATTACTTTACTATATTTCGCTTCCGCGTACTGTGAACAGAACCATTCGAAAATCGCCCTGGATCATAAAAATGCACAATACAAAATAACAACTGATTTACCACTTCACCCAGTTGCACCTTTGGCTGTGCAGAGGACTGGCAACCATTCTGTAAGAACTACACGAGAAATCCATCATAACGTGTACAAGTTCGTAAAATCTGCATCGCAAGCAAACTCTCAGAAAAAAGAGAATGAGAAATATAAGATAGTACTCACAGCAAACAAAACAAACGTATCAGCCAAAGATCTGATTAAACCTTCAGTTCAAAACTACAAAGATGTTACAATAAAACTGAACAACCATGGTGAAGCAAGTAAAATTCTGCAATATCAAATTGATCAGCAACCAAACCATGACATCAAAAATGATTATCAACGAACCACATCTATACACAATAATCAAATATCAACGATTGACAAAAAAGATGTCGGACTTCTTGATGCTACCACGCATCAACAAAGAGCCGCTGAACATCTCAAAGCATTGAGGAATGTCTTAGCTCTACAACTTCAAAACTATAAGGGTGATTTACCAAGAACTGAAGTTCCTGCTCAGAAAGTTGAACTTGATTCGAACAAAAGGGTTATGACGAAGGGGACGAACCAAAGTAAAAAACGTCATGTGACTTATGACAGCTTCGATAGGGATATGAAAAAAAAATTGGACGTTATTGCAGCAGCGAAGGCATTAATGAAACTCCTGGATGCATAAAATGTTAAACTATCATCTTGTTTTCCGGCAACAAGAAGCATTGTACATATGTTTAATTGTCCATAGATTGTAATTCCCATTGTATCTAATAAATTATTTATCACTGTTTTTGTTTTGTTCAATGGCAATCATCCCAATTCGTCTGAGGGAGCTAAAGCCGCTACAAACGTACCGAAAACAGGAAACAATTTTTTTTTGATTAATCACCTTCCACAACATAAGTCAACAGATATATCAATTTCAATATAGAAACCTATCCAAGGGTAGTAATTAGAATATTTTCGAGAAATAGATCATTCGCTCTGCAAACTATTCTTCAAACAATTTCCTTGAGAAAACACCAGAAAAATCCCGACTTTTGTTATATGTTGCACATAATTCCAGAACTAATCTCCAACTGTCAAAGGCCCCGAGCACCTGTCCCTCATCTTTCCACATACAATGAGGAAGAAATGAAAGATATTTCCCCACGCCAGGGAACAATTTCTTAAATGGCCTCATATGTTCCAGATTATGGTTATATCAGTGGGAACATGCGTAGGGTAAAATGATATTATGTGAGAGCTAGAGGGTGTATATTTTTTCCCAACTTGGACAGGAAATTGCCTCTTCAGGACGCGTCCGAACCCTCATTTTTAACGAAGATATGTCTCTCAAAAATCCCCTCTGTTTTTAAGGTATCGACCTGCAGGTTTCTTGACCCCCTTTCATAAATTCGGCTTTTTCTTACAGAATATCACGTCGGCATTCTGAATATCCCCTTTATAATGAAGACCAGCTTGGCGGTTTCGCCTGCGCCACTATTTGTTTTCACCAATAGACACATATTTAATCAATCAGTTCCTATTTGAAGTGAATTTCGTCAAATTATCCCTAATTAATCCAGCGGCTCTGAACATACATGTTGATTCAACAGCTCTAATTGGAATTTGTCCAATGAAGTTCATTTTGTATAAAACACCTCGTATTTAAATTCGATAGTTTTTGAGGGTTATACCGGATGAAGGCTGCCACAAAATAGTACATAAGGACTGAACAAGAATAAATTAGCTTATATCTCTTGAACCAATCAAGAAAAAATCAAAATTTGATCATAGTTAGCTTGGTTATGAACGTCAGAAACATGTGGAACATTCACTTCATAGATATTCCAATTCACTGTCGCAAAATATCAAGCGAACTGAAAACACGAGAATTTATAGTGAAACTTTTTCAAAATAATCAAAAATGGAGCTGCAAAAGAATCGCAAAAGAGGCTCGTGTTCTTCCGGAAACGGTATCAAGCGTTTCAACGAAGATCTTACAATTAACCACAACGAAGGAACCGGGAGAAAAAAGGGGTTTCATAGCCCAAAAAAAATGAAGAAAGCCATCAGCCTTTTTTAGAAGAATCCTAACCTTTCAGGACGGAAAGTGGCCCAAATAGAGGGTTGTTCGCAGTCAACCGTTCAGAAAATCAAGTCGAGTTGTGGGCTTAGAACAGACAAAGTGCAGAAAGTGCCAGACAGGAACGCTGTGAAGAATCGAGAAGCGAAATCAAGAGCAAAGAAATTAAAAAAAGATTTCTTGAAAAATGTTTCCTATTGCGTGATGGACGACGAAACCTATGTCTTGGCTGATTTCTCGCAACTTCCTGGTCAGGAATTTTATACAGCAGATTCTCGTGGAAATGTTGACGAACAATTTCGCGTGAAGAAACAAGCAAAGTTTCCTAAACAAATTCCTGGTTTGGCAAGCAATTTGCACTTGTGGGAAAAGGAGCAAATTTTTCGTTGGCCAAGGCTCTGTTGACTCGAAGATATACATCGAGGAATGCTTGAAGAAGCGACTTTAATCATTTTTACGTGAGCACGATGTCAACAATTTTTTGGCCAGATTTAGCTTAATGATTTGAATTGAAGAAGACTAAGAAATCAACGAAAACATTAGCGGAATTCAAGCAAAAGTGGAGGACAGCATCCCAGAAAGTGACTGAGAACACTATAAGAAGCATGATGGGAAGAATTCCAGAAAAAATTCATGAATTTTGTAAAAAATAGTTTTGGTTTTTCTATTGTAAAAACAGTTTTCATCAGAATCAGAAGATGATTCGAAAATGAGTTTGATTTTCGAAATCGTCCAGTGGTTCAAAAGATATAAGCGTTTTTGTGATAGCGAATTTATTCTCGTTCAGTCCTTATTTCTAAATACCACATTTTTGGCAACTGTTGAGATTTATTCAGAAACCTCTAATGTTCAGGTTGCCCATAAATTTCCATCGAATACCGTCATTTAAAAGCGCCAAGAAATTGGTGTGACCTATAGCAAGTGTGGATAGTATGATACCTACAGGTCGAGTACTTTTTGGCGGTTCAGATTAATCTGTTTTTTTGTTTCTTGTCCCTTGCTTTTCGATATATTCGACTTTTTCGAAAATTCAAAAAAATACACCCTTTGCCACTCCTTTTGGTGGCAAGACTCCAAATGATCAAGTTTTTTCAATGTTTTTTCGAAAGAATTCCTGGATATATGCACTATCGAATGTAAAGTAGGATTTTTAAGACGCATGCATAGTTTTCGTTCAATCAAAGATCTAGCTCAAACTTTTGTTTTGCGTATTTTTTTTTTCATTACGCCTCATCATGTATACATTTGTCTAGTTTAGGGTGGAACACCCTTTATACATTATCGTTGATAAATATGGGTCTAAGAGCAAATTACATATTTATTCAACTATTTATCCACTATCTTAACGTGAAACCGAATAACTCATACCATAATCTCTCATAATATTCTAAAATTAGTTAATTTCCTTATATGCACATTCTATACGACATATATGCCTCAATACAGTTGGGTCAGGTAAAACTCACACTGGAAAACTACCTCTAAAAGCAAGGACATTCGTCGAATATACATACCCTATTTTTTGAAAATTGTCGTTGATTTATATAATAGTGGTTATAAAATATTATTAGGTAGTTTCGTAATCCCTGCAAATTAATTATGGAAAATTTCCAGACGTCAAATTAATAACATTGCCATTCTTCTGGTGAAAGAATTATGAATATTTGAAAAGTGTGATCATCCGCTTTACCCATTAGACAAATTGTTCGATATAAAGCTTTAATTTAGCCGAAAATCCTCCATGGCAGATTCTCTTCGAACAACGGTGACTGTCCACTATATAATTCGCAGAAGTCTTAGAGGCTGTCGGGTCCAAAACCACAAGGTCGTCAGATTCTCGTGAATCACTTATTGAATTTTTACCTCATCCATTTTGCATTGACCTATCAAGAATAGAGGAAAACCAAAAATAGCTTATCCAATGGTAGCTTCCTGATCTTGAGGCAGTGACGATCAGCAATCTTTCACAGCCACTTTATCTTCGCTAATAGGAAAAAGTCCTTTGAATTCGAGATATTTCGTAGATATTAGGGCAGAAAAAACCGCACAGGATAAATAATAGTAGATTGAGACTTCTAATAAAAGGTCTTTTGCGTTTTGTGATTTCATTTCAGTGTGAATTATTCAACTGAGTAAGTACTCCTTCAGATTTCCACCATTTCTAACTTAATTTATTTCATTCCTCAAAGTTGACAAATCTAGAAGGTGTAGATGAGAAAATTGGACAAGATCTCCAAAAAGTTACGGTATTCCCCAAATCATACATCCTTATCGGAGAAAATAGCTTCAACTTTCCGTTACTTGTCAAAGCAATTCAAATACAGATCTACAAGAAATTCACAAGTAATTCTTTCTGTCCCAATTTTTGTAACAAATACGTAAAGTCTTCAGAACACGAAGATCAGACAATTTATTTCAATTAGTTACTCCATATTCTTCTCGATTGTACTTAAAAATCTCAATACAGAGAGTTTGTTCAGCACAAAGAGGAAATACATAATTTTTCTCTGAGTTCGACTCTAATTTTCAATTCAAAGTAATTGTAGTTAAAGGAAACACCCAATTTCAAAAATTCTGCGAAAAACCATTTGATTCAATTCACATGAAGAATCAAAATTCAGATGTCTCCTATATCTCATGAATTTATTTTTTCACGAGTAATAAACAAAAAAATCCGTCGAAAAATTAATATTTTCATAATTAAAAAGTTATCAGGCGAGTGGACTATTATTTATTCTTCTGATTCTTCTAGATACAAATATTCACCAACGTTTCGGCAGCATTCGTGCCTTTATCAAAGCTCATTTTTCCTTTAAGTCACAGATATCGTCAGTGTTCTAGGATGTGACATGAATTGATTTTTTGTGGACAGTTTTCGGAAATTTTCACAAACTTTATTGATCATCAGCGTAACCAAGAAAACAACGAGCGGACAGACAGAATTGAGTTTGACCACGTAATGTTGATCAGTCGAACCTAGTCGTTATAGCTCTGGTTTAAGTAGAAGAGTAAAACTGATCATGAAATGTATATTTCACTGTATATTCATGTATATTCAACTTCTTAATTCTTAAGATCAACTGTACATGGTTCGAAGTCATTTCATAATTTTTTATATTGTCGCTTTTTGAATTTCAAATTTGAAATTCCCATAATTTCAATCCAGAGAGTCATATTGAGAATATCACCTTCACTGACACAGATGAATATTGGCAATTTTTGCCGTAATACGGCAAAAAAAATTTTTTGTTTCATACTATGAAACAAAAAATTTGGAAATGAACTAATGCAATTTTTTTTTTGTTACAGTTGGATTATATACAACAGTAGTGTTCGATGTGTTTAACAAAATGAAGATGATGAAGATAAATCTAATCTTCCTCTTCCTTCTTCTAATATGGATCGACTCGGCTATATCAAGTAAGTGAATAATGAATTATGGTTGGCAAAAGATATATTACTGGTTAATTTATTATTAAGCGATTCTGATAAATTGAAGTTTCTTATTCCTTTTCGATATATCCAGATGAAGAAGTCCTCACACCATGTTTATTTTACGTGCATCTATTTTCAAAGATCCTCAGTAGTATTTCATTGAGTTTACCTTTGATGATAATAATATAATTATTTCTAGTAATTTTTGAATGGAAAAATAAAAATGTTTAACATCTTCAATATCCTGTATCTTCTCAACGATGGCTCTGAGGACCAATGTTTGTAGTATTTCAGACAATCAATTATTTAGGTTGACCTATATTTATGTGATTTGAATCTTCCGAAATTATTTCTCCTGTGTAAACGCACTGTTTCTTTGGCTTCCATCGACTGACATTCATAATGTGCACTTTTTGTATATTCAACTAATTGGAAGGCCTTGGAGAATATCACAGGTGTACAGTCATTCTCGAGTTCTTAAATAGAAGAATATTCATCTTTTCCCTAACGAAATAAAACACTTCTCGCCAAATTATGATGAATTATTAATTATATTCAAAACAACTCTAGAACAAGTATTTCAGTCATCCTCTTAGCAATTCATGTATTTCTACTATAACATCTTTCATCAGCCCTGAAAAACGTTGACTCATTTATTTTGATTATTCTAATAGGAATAATATCGTCATTACAAGCACGAATATGAATTTTCAAAGCAGGTAGATTTATATTTGGAAATGGTGACAAAATCAATAAGGATAGAAATTGAATCATTCTTATATTTAGTTGATTCGATTTCCGTGAATGGTATGCATTTGTCTCATTACAGCCGAAATTTCAAGGCTTTTATGAAGAATGCATCATCAATTTCAGAGAAAACCACAAGATTGATCCTCATTGTACTGCTACCTCTTTCATGTTCATTTCATTCATCAGATCAACATCTCCCATTATATTTTTTGGAAATTAAAGGCCTTGTGGAGAAAGCAGTGTCATAGACATTTGACGTGAGGAGCCTGGGTTCATCAAATTAACTCAATTCAGTTAATGAATCCACTTATTCCAAATTTTAAACCAAGAATTCCTCAACAGTGGAACCATTCTGATCATTTGGGATCCTTATTGGCTCAAAATTGAATAACGTTCCTAAGAACTGCACGAAAAAAAACTGCTGTCGTAAATTTTGATAATTCATTCAAATTTGAAAAGAATTGAAACATTTCTATATCACAAAGGAAAAAAAATTTACTCTAACAAGAAAAGAGCCAAACACTATTGTAGAATGTGTATTCCACATTATTGGTAGAGGAAAGTCACCAAATATGGAATACCATTTTGTTTTTGGGATATAAAGACAAAACTCCATATCAATTAAATCAGTTTAATATTGATACTAATCAGTCATACATTCATATGTAGTAATTAACAGCCTCCAATCAAAAATATTAGTTATCTAATCGAAATCTAACACAAAAAACACAATCACAAATGAGTAATCAAATATGGAATAGGAACCCATATATGGAATATAAGCTTAAATCAATATAACAATAACAAAAATGGACAATGATGTCTTTGAGATCAATTAAATGAATAAAACATATTGTGGTAAATGAAAGAAGTTAGATAATTACTTGCAAAAGTCACAGATCCAAGTATCAAACTCTGGACCAGCACAATCGTAATGTGCCCAGAGCCCACACGTCAAGCATATTCCATAATTAGACACCGACGACTGTCCATATTTGGATTTTTATACTAGTTCAAACTCTTCTAAATATGTTTTCAAGTCACAATATTTTAATGACAAAAGATCACAAAAGGGTGAAATAAACATAATACCGATATACTAAATAGTATAACACTTTGTGTATACAAACATAACAGCTGGTAATACTCATTTACTACTTACCTGTTAAAATTTTCTTCTCGACAACAAAACAAAACACGCCTGCCACACGTTAAGCGTTTGCGCAACTGACTCGATGGTGTGAGTGCGATAGTTAGTAGACCGAATGAAACAGAAGATGATCGAATGTTCCGTTTATTACTTATATCTTGGAGAAATGAAGGTATTCCATATTAGGATACTATTTCATATTTGGTTACTTTCCTCTACTATCTTTCGATAGTACAGGATCTATAGAATGTCCCCGTATAGTGTAGATATTCTATAGTAGGGAATCTTCCATCGAATTGCATTTCAATGTCCACTTTTGCAGGATCACCAGTGAAAAAAGCTCGGCCAGCAGCCAACACGAAAAAAGTGACTTTGGATTTGTCATCAGGAAATGGTGATGTAACCCAAATGATCTCGCAGGCCTTCGTATCAGCAATAACCGAATTCAAGTCTCAACTACAACAAAACCTGCCGGTTACCATATCATTCTTCGTGACTCCACCACCAAACACGAAGCAAAAATATGTGGCCAACACAGAAGTAGTCTTGAGGAATCTAATAGCTCAATGGGTTCAATTCCCCATGCAAGGTTATCTGAAGACCGAGGTGAGAGGAAAGGATGATGGCACTGTTGGGAATATGACCATTACGGTATCTATTTTGCCTCCTGTAGCAACCAAGGAGACTAGACCTCCAAACTTTGGGTCAGTGAACGTTGATCTGTCAAAACCAAACGTGGACATGATGCGGGAGCTGCGACAAGTTTTAGCAATTTCCCTTCATATGCCAAGTGTAAGAGATGACGGAGATAGCTCTAACCGCATCAAACTGCAGATAATTGCACCAAAACAAACCACATCAACGAATGTGCACGATATAGTTGGAGCCGTCCAATCAGTTTTGAGCAGTCTGTTACCGGAAACCCAATTCTCCCTCAAAATATCGGTATCTCAATATCCTGACGGATCTATAAACTATATTTACTGCATCATCAGCATCGATAAATCCCCGATACAGCGAAAGAACTCGTTCACTTATTCCCTAGATATATCAGAAACTATTGAAGTTTTGGACGGAGAAATAAGCAACATCCTTCAAGATCTACAACCAGAAGCAGAAAGAATATTCAGTGAAAATCGACCAGTGTTTATTAGTCTCAAAGTTAAACCACCACCCGGATCTAACAAGCAGACTATCACTCAAATTATGGACAGCGTGAGTTCAACAATAAATCGATATTTTTCAAACAAAGTCGACATGAAGGCACAAATTCAAAAAAACTCCAGAAAAGAAATCACTTCCGCTACCTTCGATATCACAATTGAGCCCAGCAATACGATCAGTATCAATTTGAATGTTCCTGGTGGCAATCTGGCTGACCAGATAACCCGTGAAGTAACAAATTTGAAAGATGTGCTCAAATCCAAGAAACCAATAGCCAAAACAACATCTTTCACGGTAATCATCAAACCACCGACCACTGCCGATGACAAAACTGTAGAAAAAATTCTACATGCCATTGGATCAACTTTCTCTGAAATATTTCCAGGAAACGAATTGAAGATTCAGATCAAAACAACGAAGAACAGCCAAGGTGTTCCTATCAAGATAACTATCATTATAACCGTTGAACAGAATGCTGATGTCCCAACTAAAAATGAAAAAATCGAACATATCGATCTTTTGAAACCGGGAAGTGACCTCATCAATGAAATAAGAACAATTTCCACAAATTTGAAGAATACTGTGAATAAGTACAACACCACCCCGCTTAAACTAACACTCGATATCACACCTCCAGATAAATCGAAGGATGAATTCATTACAGAAACAATGAAGACAATATTGGCCGTTGTAACTGAAGACTTTCCTGAAGACAAGATTAAATGTGAGGCAAACGCACAAAAAACTTCCCAAGGTAACCTCATAAATGTCAAAATAATCATCACAATAATACCAAGCACTAGCCTAGAAGAACCAGAGGATCATAAACCTCCCACTATTGATTTGACCACAACTGAGAGTGATATGGTAACCAAAACCATGAATATACTACCAAAATTAAGCGAATTGATGAAAGATAATCAACCAGCAAGCATTCGCTTGAAGATCCAACCAACAGGAAATGTGAAAAATGAAGCCGTCAAACAAATGGTTAATACTATAGTATCAATTTTCTCTCAAGCATACCCTCAAAATAAGCTAGAAGTGCAAGTGAAACTAACCAAAGATAGTCAAGGTAACATCGAAAATATAACTGTCTTTATTACGATAGAACCGACAAACAAAAAACCAGATCAAGAAACAACAGACACTGATGCTATTAATATCAATCTGGACGATCCTAAAAAGAAGCTCGTGGACGAAATTTCTGTCATTATACCAACACTGAAGCCCAAAATTGAGGAGAAACAGAAGCAAGGCATACCTTTCAATATTAACGTGAATATAAAACCGCCCAGAGGTGCGACCACCGAATATGTCAAAAAAAGTGCAAATACAGCCTTGACAATCATATCTAAACTACTTCCGGGATCTGAAGTAGGAGTTACAGCTAAAATAACCAAGAACGGTACTGGTAAAATAACGGACATCAAACTCATAGTTACCATCAAACCAAAAAAAACAAATGAAACAACTCCAAAACCGGACACATCCAGAGAAATCACCTTGGACTTGTTCAGGCCTGGAAAAGATGTCACAAAAGAAATTTCAACAAGCCTCGTGAATATCAAGAAACAAATAGATCCAACGAGACAGAAAAATAAGCCGGTAGATTTTCAACTGAACATCAAACCCCCCTCTGGATCTGATGACTCCTTCGTAAGAAAAACCGTAAATATAATTTCAACTTTACTTCCGAAATTATATCCAGATGACAAGATCGCATTGAATGTGAATATTTTGAAGAACACCGATCAAACCATCAAAAATGTGAGAGTTTCCATCACTGTTTCACCACAAGAACCAGAAACTATTAGTACTCCTCCAACGCCTAAAAATGTTCATAAAGTACAACTAGATTTGTCTAAACCTGGAACTGATATCACTAAAGAAATAACTACCCAGTTGATCAAGGCAAAACCGGAAGTTATTAAAAAGACTCCTTACAATCAGCCAGGCATTTTACAAATAGATATCGAACCTCCAAAAGATGCTTCTGATGAATTTGCAAGAAAAACGGTGAATGTAGTTACAACTTTCATTTCGAAGCTATTTCCAGATAAAAAAATTGTAGTGAAAGTACAGGCTTTGAAAACACCTGATGGGACAATAACCAAAATGATCCTAGTTATTAACATAGAACCTCCTACGAACAGAGATGAAACTACTACATCTACTAGTCGTACTACCACTACTACTACTGATATAGTTACAACTCCTCTAGACAAGAATACCATTAAATTCAATATAGACTTGTCCAATCCAAACACCGATTTAACCAACGAAGTAATGATGAAACTACCAGACATCAAGGACGAAGTCCTTCTGAAGCAACCAAAGAACATACCAGTAAAAATAGAATTCGACATTAATGTTCCTATAAATCCAAGCGAAGACTTTGTGAAAAAAACACCAAAAACTATCGAGGACACACTAAAAAGATTTTACCCTGATAATGAACTAGAAATCAGGGTGAAACTACTCAAAGACAGAAATGGAACTATAAGCAATATGGTTGTAGTATGCACAATAAAACCTGCAACAAAAAAAGTTCTGCCGTTCGTAATCGGTGTGGTTACATTGAAGCCAACAACAGAAAACGAAATTAATTCTGAAGCCACGACCCCAAGTGTTCTTACCACTCCGTCTGAAGAAGAACCAATAAAAGTCGATTTCGATCTTACCAAACCGAAATCCAATTTGGTGTCAGATATACTGACTGTTATCCCGAATATTGAGAAAGAAGTAGACAACAAACGGCCTGCTAAGAAGCCTGTGAATATTGAATTCCAAGTGAAGCCTTCCAAGAATACAAATGAAAAAACACTGAAGAAAGATATGAAGGATATTATGGAAGTATTAACTAAAAAATTCCCGAATGATGAGGTAAAAATCAATACTAAAATACACAAACAAAACAACAAGATTGATAATGTAACATACTTCATAACAATCGAACCCAGTTCCACCACTGACGAGAAAGAACCCAAAGAATCGTCAACAACTCCTAAAGATGAAACTACAACTGAAGATACCTCCGGAACTACGACCAAAAATGTTCTGACCACTCCTTCTGAAGAAGAACCAATAAAAGTCGATTTCGATCTTACCAAACCGTTAACCAATTTGGTGTCAGATATACTGACAGTTATCCCGAATATTGAGAAAGAAGTAGACAACAAACGGCCTGCTAAGAAGCCTGTGAACATTGAATTCCAAGTGAAGCCTTCCAAGAATACAAATGAAAAAACGCTGAAGAAAGATATGAAGGATATTATGGAAGTATTAACGAAAAAATTCCCGAATGAAGAGATAAAAATCAATACTAAAATACACAAACAAAACAACAAGATTGATAATGTAACATACTTCATAACAATCGAACCCAGTTCCACCACTGAAGAGAAAGAACCCAAAGAATCGTCAACAACTCCTAAAGATGAAACTACAACTGAAGTTACCTCCGGAACTACGACCAAAAATGTTCTGACCACTCCTTCTGAAGAAGAACCAATAAAAGTCGATTTCGATCTTACCAAACCGTCAACCAATTTGGTGTCAGATATACTGACTGTTATCCCGAATATTGAGAAAGAAGTAGACAACAAACGGCCTGCTAAGAAGCCAGTGAATATTGAATTCCAAGTGAAGCCATCCAAGAATACAAATGAAAAAACGCTGAAGAAAGATATGAAGGATATTATGGAAGTATTAACGAAAAAATTCCCGAATGAAGAGATAAAAATCAATACTAAAATACACAAACAAAACAACAAGATTGATAATGTAACATACTTCATAACAATCGAACCCAGTTCCACCACTGACGAGAAAGAACCCAAAGAATCGTCAACAACTCCTAAAGATGAAACTACAACTGAAGTTACCTCCGGAACTACGACCAAAAATGTTCTGACCACTCCTTCTGAAGAAGAACCAATAAAAGTCGATTTCGATCTTACCAAACCGTCAACCAATTTGGTGTCAGATATACTGACTGTTATCCCGAATATTGAGAAAGAAGTAGACAACAAACGGCCTGCTAAGAAGCCAGTGAATATTGAATTCCAAGTGAAGCCTTCCAAGAATACAAATGAAAAAACGCTGAAGAAAGATATGAAGGATATTATGGAAGTATTAACGAAAAAATTCCCGAATGAAGAGATAAAAATCAATACTAAAATACACAAACAATACAACAAGATTGATAATGTAACATACTTCATAACAATCGAACCCAGTTCCACCACTGACGAGAAAGAACCCAAAGAATCGTCAACAACTCCTAAAGATGAAACTACAACTGAAGTTACCTCCGGAACTACGACCAAAAATGTTCTGACCACTCCTTCTGAAGAAGAACCAATAAAAGTCGATTTCGATCTTACCAAACCGTCAACCAATTTGGTGTCAGATATACTGACAGTTATCCCGAATATTGAGAAAGAAGTAGACAACAAACGGCCTGCTAAGAAGCCAGTGAATATTGAATTCCAAGTGAAGCCTTCCAAGAATACAAATGAAAAAACGCTGAAGAAAGATATGAAGGATATTATGGAAGTATTAACGAAAAAATTCCCGAATGAAGAGATAAAAATCAATACTAAAATACACAAACAAAACAACAAGATTGATAATGTAACATACTTCATAACAATCGAACCCAGTTCCACCACTGACGAGAAAGAACCCAAAGAATCGTCAACAACTCCTAAAGATGAAACTACAACTGAAGTTACCTCCGGAACTACGACCAAAAATGTTCTGACCACTCCTTCTGAAGAAGAACCAATAAAAGTCGATTTCGATCTTACCAAACCGTCAACCAATTTGGTGTCAGATATACTGACTGTTATCCCGAATATTGAGAAAGAAGTAGACAACAAACGGCCTGCTAAGAAGCCTGTGAATATTGAATTCCAAGTGAAGCCTTCCAAGAATACAAATGAAAAAACGCTGAAGAAAGATATGAAGGATATTATGGAAGTATTAACGAAAAAATTCCCGAATGAAGAGATAAAAATCAATACTAAAATACACAAACAAAACAACAAGATTGATAATGTAACATACTTCATAACAATCGAACCCAGTTCCACCACTGACGAGAAAGAACCCAAAGAATCGTCAACAACTCCTAAAGATGAAACTACACCTGAAGTTACCTCCGGAACTACGACCAAAAATGTTCTGACCACTCCTTCTGAAGAAGAACCAATAAAAGTCGATTTCGATCTTACCAAACCGTCAACCAATTTGGTGTCAGATATACTGACTGTTATCCCGAATATTGAGAAAGAAGTAGACAACAAACGGCCTGCTAAGAAGCCTGTGAATATTGAATTCCAAGTGAAGCCTTCCAAGAATACAAATGAAAAAACGCTGAAGAAAGATATGAAGGATATTATGGAAGTATTAACGAAAAAATTCCCGAATGAAGAGATAAAAATCAATACTAAAATACACAAACAAAACAACAAGATTGATAATGTAACATACTTCATAACAATCGAACCCAGTTCCACCAATGACGAGAAAGAACCCAAAGAATCGTCAACAACTCCTAAAGATGAAACAACAACTGAAGTTACCTCCGGAACTACGACCAAAAATGTTCTGACCACTCCTTCTGAAGAAGAACCAATAAAAGTCGATTTCGATCTTACCAAACCGTCAACCAATTTGGTGTCAGATATACTGACAGTTATCCCGAATATTGAGAAAGAAGTAGACAACAAACGGCCTGCTAAGAAGCCTGTGAATATTGAATTCCAAGTGAAGCCTTCCAAGAATACAAATGAAAAAACGCTGAAGAAAGATATGAAGGATATTATGGAAGTATTAACGAAAAAATTCCCGAATGAAGAGATAAAAATCAATACTAAAATACACAAACAAAACAACAAGATTGATAATGTAACATACTTCATAACAATCGAACCCAGTTCCACCACTGACGAGAAAGAACCCAAAGAATCGTCAACAACTCCTAAAGATGAAACTACAACTGAAGTTACCTCCGGAACTACGACCAAAAATGTTCTGACCACTCCTTCTGAAGAAGAACCAATAAAAGTCGATTTCGATCTTACCAAACCGTCAACCAATTTGGTGTCAGATATACTGACTGTTATCCCGAATATTGAGAAAGAAGTAGACAACAAACGGCCTGCTAAGAAGCCAGTGAATATTGAATTCCAAGTGAAGCCTTCCAAGAATACAAATGAAAAAACGCTGAAGAAAGATATGAAGGATATTATGGAAGTATTAACGAAAAAATTCCCGAATGAAGAGATAAAAATCAATACTAAAATACACAAACAAAACAACAAGATTGATAATGTAACATACTTCATAACAATCGAACCCAGTTCCACCACTGACGAGAAAGAACCCAAAGAATCGTCAACAACTCCTAAAGATGAAACTACAACTGAAGTTACCTCCGGAACTACGACCAAAAATGTTCTGACCACTCCTTCTGAAGAAGAACCAATAAAAGTCGATTTCGATCTTACCAAACCGTCAACCAATTTGGTGTCAGATATACTGACTGTTATCCCGAATATTGAGAAAGAAGTAGACAACAAACGGCCTGCTAAGAAGCCTGTGAATATTGAATTCCAAGTGAAGCCTTCCGAGAATACAAATGAAAAAACGCTGAAGAAAGATATGAAGGATATTATGGAAGTATTAACGAAAAAATTCCCGAATGAAGAGATAAAAATCAATACTAAAATACACAAACAAAACAACAAGATTGATAATGTAACATACTTCATAACAATCGAACCCAGTTCCACCACTGACGAGAAAGAACCCAAAGAATCGTCAACAACTCCTAAAGATGAAACTACAACTGAAGTTACCTCCGGAACTACGACCAAAAATGTTCTGACCACTCCTTTTGAAGAAGAACCAATAAAAGTCGATTTCGATCTTACCAAACCGTCAACCAATTTGGTGTCAGATATACTGACTGTTATCCCGAATATTGAGAAAGAAGTAGACAAAAAACGGCCTGCTAAGAAGCCTCTGAATATTGAATTCCAAGTGAAGCCTTCCAAGAATACAAATGAAAAAACGCTGAAGAAAGATATGAAGGACATTATGGAAGTATTAACGAAAAAATTCCCGAATGAAGAAATAAAAATCAATACTAAAATACACAAACAAAACAACAAGATTGATAATGTAACATACTTCATAACAATCGAACCCAGTTCCACCACTGACGAGAAAGAACCCAAAGAATCGTCAACAACTCCTAAAGATGAAACTACAACTGAAGTTACCTCCGAAACTACGACCCAAAATGTTCTCACCACTCCTTCTGAAGAAGAACCAATAAAAGTCGATTTCGATCTTACCAAACCGTCAACCAATTTGGTGTCAGATATACTGACTGTTATCCCGAATATTGAGAAAGAAGTAGACAAAAAACGGCCTGCTAAGAAGCCTCTGAATATTGAATTCCAAGTGAAGCCTTCCAAGAATACAAATGAAAAAACGCTGAAGAAAGATATGAAGGACATTATGGAAGTATTAACGAAAAAATTCCCGAATGAAGAAATAAAAATCAATACTAAAATACACAAACAAAACAACAAGATTGATAATGTAACATACTTCATAACAATCGAACCCAGTTCCACCACTGACGAGAAAGAACCCAAAGAATCGTCAACAACTCCTAAAGATGAAACTACAACTGAAGTTACCTCCGAAACTACGACCCAAAATGTTCTCACCACTCCTTCTGAAGAAGAACCAATAAAAGTCGATTTCGATCTTACCAAACCGTCAACCAATTTGGTGTCAGATATACTGACTGTTATCCCGAATATTGAGAAAGAAGTAGACAAAAAACGGCCTGCTAAGAAGCCTCTGAATATTGAATTCCAAGTGAAGCCTTCCAAGAATACAAATGAAAAAACGCTGAAGAAAGATATGAAGGACATTATGGAAGTATTAACGAAAAAATTCCCGAATGAAGAAATAAAAATCAATACTAAAATACACAAACAAAACAACAAGATTGATAATGTAACATACTTCATAACAATCGAACCCAGTTCCACCACTGACGAGAAAGAACCCAAAGAATCGTCAACAACTCCTAAAGATGAAACTACAACTGAAGTTACCTCCGGAACTACGACCAAAAATGTTCTGACCACTCCTTCTGAAGAAGAACCAATAAAAGTCGATTTCGATCTTACCAAACCGTCAACCAATTTGGTGTCAGATATACTGACTGTTATCCCGAATATTGAGAAAGAAGTAGACAAAAAACGGCCTGCTAAGAAGCCTCTGAATATTGAATTCCAAGTGAAGCCTTCCAAGAATACAAATGAAAAAACGCTGAAGAAAGATATGAAGGACATTATGGAAGTATTAACGAAAAAATTCCCGAATGAAGAAATAAAAATCAATACTAAAATACACAAACAAAACAACAAGATTGATAATGTAACATACTTCATAACAATCGAACCCAGTTCCACCACTGACGAGAAAGAACCCAAAGAATCGTCAACAACTCCTAAAGATGAAACTACAACTGAAGTTACCTCCGAAACTACGACCCAAAATGTTCTCACCACTCCTTCTGAAGAAGAACCAATAAAAGTCGATTTCGATCTTACCAAACCGTCAACCAATTTGGTGTCAGATATACTGACTGTTATCCCGAATATTGAGAAAGAAGTAGACAAAAAACGGCCTGCTAAGAAGCCTCTGAATATTGAATTCCAAGTGAAGCCTTCCAAGAATACAAATGAAAAAACGCTGAAGAAAGATATGAAGGACATTATGGAAGTATTAACGAAAAAATTCCCGAATGAAGAAATAAAAATCAATACTAAAATACACAAACAAAACAACAAGACTGATAATGTAACATACTTCATAACAATCGAACCCAGTTCCACCACTGACGAGAAAGAACCCAAAGAATCGTCAACAACTCCTAAAGATGAAACTACAACTGAAGTTACCTCCGAAACTACGACCCAAAATGTTCTCACCACTCCTTCTGAAGAAGAACCAATAAAAGTCGATTTCGATCTTACCAAACCGTCAACCAATTTGGTGTCAGATATACTGACTGTTATCCCGAATATTGAGAAAGAAGTAGACAAAAAACGGCCTGCTAAGAAGCCTCTGAATATTGAATTCCAAGTGAAGCCTTCCAAGAATACAAATGAAAAAACGCTGAAGAAAGATATGAAGGACATTATGGAAGTATTAACGAAAAAATTCCCGAATGAAGAAATAAAAATCAATACTAAAATACACAAACAAAACAACAAGATTGATAATGTAACATACTTCATAACAATCGAACCCAGTTCCACCACTGACGAGAAAGAACCCAAAGAATCGTCAACAACTCCTAAAGATGAAACTACAACTGAAGTTACCTCCGAAACTACGACCCAAAATGTTCTCACCACTCCTTCTGAAGAAGAACCAATAAAAGTCGATTTCGATCTTACCAAACCGTCAACCAATTTGGTGTCAGATATACTGACTGTTATCCCGAATATTGAGAAGGAAGTAGACAACAAACGGCCTACTAAGAAGCCTGTGAATATTGAATTCCAAGTGAAGCCTTCCAAGAATACAAATGAGAAAACGCTGAAGAAAGATATGAATGACATTATGGAAGTATTAACGAAAAAATTCCCGAATGATGAGGTAAAAATAAATACTAAAATACACAAACAAAACAACAAGATTGATAATGTAACTTACTTCATAACAATCGAACCCAGTTCCACCACTGCAACAAAAGAAGTTCTACCGTTCGTAATCGGAGTGGTTACATTGAAGCCAACAACAGAAAACGAAATCAATTCTGAAGCCACGACCCCAAGTGTTCTTACCACACCTTCTGAGGAAGAACCAATAAAAGTCGATTTCGATCTTACCAAACCGTCAACCAATTTGGTGTCAGATATACTGACTGTTATCCCGAATATTGAGAAAGAAGTAGACAACAAACGGCCTACTAAGAAGCCTGTGAATATTGAATTCCAAGTGAAGCCTTCCAAGAATACAAATGAGAAAACGCTGAAGAAAGATATGAAGGACATTATGGAAGTATTAACGAAAAAATTCCCGAATGATGAGGTAAAAATAAATACTAAAATACACAAACAAAACAACAAGATTGATAATGTAACTTACTTCATAACAATCGAACCCAGTTCCACCACTGCAACAAAAGAAGTTCTACCGTTCGTAATCGGAGTGGTTACATTGAAGCCAACAACAGAAAACGAAATCAATTCTGAAGCCACGACCCCAAGTGTTCTTACCACACCTTCTGAGGAAGAACCAATAAAAGTCGATTTCGATCTTACCAAACCGTCAACCAATTTGGTGTCAGATATACTGACTGTTATCCCGAATATTGAGAAGGAAATAGACAACAAACGGCCTACTAAGAAGCCTGTGAATATTGAATTCCAAGTGAAGCCTTCCAAGAATACAAATGAGAAAACGCTGAAGAAAGATATGAAGGACATTATGGAAGTATTAACGAAAAAATTCCCGAATGAGGAGATAAAAATCAATACTAAAATACACAAACAAAACAACAAGATTGATAATGTAACTTACTTCATAACAATCGAACCCAGTTCCACCACTGACGAGAAAGAACCCAAAGAATCGTCTACAACTCCTAAAGAAGAAACTAAAACTGAAGTTACTTCCGAAACTACGACCCAGAATGTTCTGACCACTCCTTCTGAAGAAGAACCAATAAAAGTCGATTTCGATCTTACCAAACCGTCAACCGATTTGGTGTCAGATATACTGACTATTATCCCGGATATTGAGAAGGAAGTAGACAACAAACGGCCTGCTAAGAAGCCTGTGAATATTGAATTCCAAGTGAAGCCTTCCAAAAATACAAATGAAAAAACGCTGAAGAAAGATATGAAGGACATTATGGAAGTATTAACGAAAAAATTCCCTAATGATGAGGTAAAAATAAATACTAAAATACACAAACAAAACAACAAGATTGATAATGTAACTTACTTCATAACAATCGAACCCAGTTCCACCACTGACGAGAAAGAACCCAAAGAATCGTCAACTACTCCTAAAGATGAAATGCCGGATTTCGATAAGAGCGAAAAAATAGTACAGGAACCATCAACAACTTATCCCACGAGTGTGAAAGATTTATTCAAAGAATACACAACAGAGCATGAGAGGCCTGAACAAACTCTTGATGACATTGATAAATCGACTACCACACCTAGAGAAGAAATATCAGTTTCGTTCGAGGATGACACATTCAAGGAGTCTACTACAGCAGAGAAAGAAAGCACAACTGGAGGTACCAGTGGAAAAGTACCCGAAACAACCTTGCTAACGGAAAATACGTCTGAAATAACCGAAACTACCCAGGGAGAAATGCATACAGAAACCACAACCCCATCATCATTATTGACAGACATAATGAATAAGTTCACCACACCTGGCATATTGAAATGGATTACTGGTTCAAAAGAGACTGGAGAAGTAACTACTACACCGGCCACGTCCGAAGAAGGTAAAACTGAGATGCCTACCGGTGAGAATGAAAATATTGAAAAATTGTCCAAAACTACCACTACGCCATCAACACTGGACAAAATCCTCGGAAAAGTCACCATACCAGAAGGTAAAAAATCATCTCAGACAGAATCGTCCACGCAAACAGAACCATCGACGACCTCTTCATCAGCACTCAAAAATTTATTGAGAAACTTCACAATTCCAAAATGGATCACTGATATACCAAGACCATCAACTCCCAAAAATATATTCGACGACTTCACGATATCTCGTGACCAAGTAACCACACCAAAAGAAGGAAAAGTTGAACAAGAAATAACTTCTCAAAGAGAAACCACAACGACTTCACCAAGAACCAACGATAAATTTTTCACAGTACCTGACTTCATTTCAAAATGGTTTACCGATAAAACGAAACAAACTGAATCGTCTACGGTGCCAAAAGAAACTGGATATGAATTGGGAACAACAACCTCTAAGGATGAGACTCCTTTTGAAGAGACTACCGCTCCGGTAAGAGTAACAACAGGAAGAGATAAAGTTATTAATGTAGGCATAGATTTGTCGAGGCCAGGAACGAATTTCGAGGACAATATAGAAGGAATCATTCCAAATATTGCCCCAACTATCACCTCAGTTTTGAAGGAATCCCATCCTGTCACTTTAACATTCGAAATAAAGCCTCCAACTGGTTCAGATCCAAGTTACATAGATGTTACCACTCAAAGTCTTCTGAACATTTTAACAAAGCATTTCCCTAACGATAAAATCAATATTAAAACCAAAGCACAGAAAGATCCAGAGGGTTATGTTACTCAGATTGTGATACAAATTGTGATTGAACAATCCAAACCGCAAAAACCCGAAGACAACAATGTGGATATCGACATATCAAAACCAGGATCTTCTCTATCAGACGAAGTTTCATATATTTTACCGAATATTCTACCCAAAGTAACAGCGGCACTAAACAATAATAATCCTGCAACCCTGACATTCACAATCAAACCGCCTACTCAGACTACCGAAAATGATTTGCAAATTATGATTGAACCTTTGCAGGAAGTGATCAGGAAATATTTCCCTGAGAACGAAGTGAAAATTAAATTGAATGCCAATAAAAATCCACAAGGATACATAAGCCAGATAACAGTAGACCTCACCATAGTACCAGCTCCCAAAGACACTACGGGAGATGATGATATAGATCTGACCAAACCAGGAACCACTTTGGTCACAGAATTCAATAAACTGTTTCCCAATATGCTACCAAATATAACCAAAACTCTGGAGGATAACAAACCAATATCGATCACTTTTAAAGTCAAACCAAGTACTGGGATGACCGAGAGTTACTTACCAGTCATCATCAGTACGCTCGAAAGTATTTTGACACAAGATTTCCCCAGAAATAAGATCACTGTTGATGTAAACGCAGAAAAAGATACAAGGAACTACTTGAAGGAAATAATAATTAATATTAGAATTGAACCGTCTCCAACAGAAAAAGGCAAAAATGTAATTATAGATTTGGGGAAACCAGGAACAACATTGGTGAATGAAGTTCGAGAAGTTATTCCCACCATTTTGACAGATGTAACAGAAAAACTATCCAACAAGCAGCCTGTAACTCTCAATTTCAAGATAAGACCGCCAACAGGCACAACTGAAAGTTACCTACAAAATATACCATCAACGCTTGAGACAATCCTATCGCAATATTTCCCAAACAACAAGATCAGTTTCAAAATAAGCGCGAGCAAGGATCCCCAGGGATATATTACCGTTATCATTGTAGATATAACCGTTGATCCATCGGAATCGAGAAATCCCACAGAAAAAAAAGTAGATATAGACTTGACAAAACCTGGAAGAACTTTAACGGATCAAATAAATGACCAAATGCCCAGCATAATGAATGACATAACAGATCAACTGAAGGCCAATCGTCCTACAACTTTGACTTTCAAGATAAAACCACCTCGTGGATCTACTGAAAGCTATCTACAAGAGCTGGCTAACTCCGTCGTAACTATTCTTACAAGCTACTTCCCCGATAACGAAATCACGGTTAAATTAAATGCGGAGAAAGACTCTCGAGGCTACATCTCTGACGTAACTCTAGAAATAACTCTAAAACCATCAACGACTCCAGCAGGAGATGATAAAGTAGACATTGACTTGACGAAACCAGGAACTACTTTGATCAAGCAAATTCAAGAGAAAATGCCAAATATTCTAGGTCATATTACGAATAAACTGAAGGCTCAACACCCTGTGACAGTCACGTTCAAAGTGAAGCCTCCCTCTGGATCTACTGAAAGTTACCTTCAAGAGTTGACCAATAGTGTTACGACTATTCTCACGAAATATTTCCCTAATAACAAAATTTCGCTTAAAATGAACGCAGACAAAAATTCGCGAGGGTACATAACTGAAGTAACACTGGAAATTACTATAAATCCATCGTCAATACCGCAAGACGATGATGTAGATATAGATTTAACAAAGCCTGGAACCACTTTGATCGAGCAATTCAAAGAAAAAATGCCTGATATAATGAAAAATGTGAAGGAGAGCATGAAAACCAAACGACCAGTTACTTTGAGTTTCAACATAAAACCTCCTTCTGGTTCTACTGAAAGTTACCTCGATGAGTTGACTAATTCTGTAATGACCATAATGTCGAAATACTTCCCTGCTAACGAGATTTCGATCAAAGTGAATACGCAGAAAGACCCACAAGGGTTTATAACTGTAGTGACTTTAGAAATTACCTTACAACCTTCCACAGCTCCAGAAAGCGGAGATGTAGACATAGATCTGTCAAAACCAGGTGTTACTTTGACCAACGAAATAGGTAAAATCATGCCAAGCATGCTTCCGCATATCACGAAAGACTTGGCTAACAATAAACCTGTAACCCTGAGTTTCAAAATAAAACCACCCCCTAGATCGACCCAGAATTACTTACAACAAGTTTCTGGTACTTTACAAACTTTATTTGGACAATATTTACCCAACAACGAAATATCCATCAAATTGAATGCTCAACAGAATTCGCAGAATTACTTCACTCTTCTAAATATTCAAATAACCATACAACCATCGGATTCACAAATACCTCAGAAGAGAAATATTGAAATTGATTTAACTAACCCTAATGTGGACTTTTACAACGAATTGAGTGGACACTTGACTGCTATCTCATCCCAAGTCACCTCGAATTTGGGAAGTGGAAAACCTGTGAATATTACCATAGGCGTTAAGCCTCCCCATCGTTCAACAGAAGATTTCATTCACAAAATCATACAGCCTTTGGAGTCTTTGTTGAAGAAAATTTTCCCTAGTTACAAAATCAATATAGAAACAAGTGCAGAAAAGAATTCGCAAGGTTACATCTCTGACATTTTGTTCGTAATCGTTATCCAACCTGCAGAACAACCCAAAGGATACAGTGTGGACATTAATCTGTCAAATTCAAGGTATACACTAATGGAACAAATTTATAATATCATTCCAAACATCTTGCCGACCATACAGGACGATTTGAGCAGTGGTGAATCGATTACATTAAGTTTCAAGGTTCTTCCACCAAATAGGTCAGGTCAGGGTTATCTGAAAACTTTAACTGACTCTTTGGTTCCTATTTTGAGTAAATTCTTCCCAGAAAACGAAATGGGAATTAAAACGAGTGCTCAGAAGAACTCGCAAGGCTACTTAGTCAACATAATTGTTGATATAACTATTAAATCTAATGTTCAACTAAGTAAAGTGGATATTGATTTGTCCATACCAGGAAGTACTTTAAGAAGAGAAGCTTCTAATGTACTACCTCAAATTGCACCACACTTGAAAGGTGATCTTAAGCGTGGTAAACCAGTCACACTAAGATTCAACATAAGAGCCCCAATGAATTCTGGCAAATCATACCAAAACCAAGTGACTAATGAGTTGGTATCTATACTGCCGAAATACTTCCCTTACAATAGGATGGGTGTCAAAACCTCATCATCGATGGATGCCCAAGGATTTATATCGGTTATAGTTGTCAATATCTCCATTCAACCTTAAATCAGCATGTCCACAAGAATCTCCTTAAGCACCAAAGTCTACATCCAAATGGAAAAATTGATCTTATTTTCATATTAAACAGTATACTGAGAATGCCTGAATAATTTAAAAATTGTTAATCTTATAGTTGTAAGAAATAAAAGCACAGGAAAAATCAATATTTTCTATTATTTTATTCCTTGTCCAATTAGTGTTCAAAAAGAGGAATTGAATATTCCAAATGAACACTTAGGTAATATGAATTAGCAATAAAGCAAACTGCGAAAATTTTAGTAATATCGTTGATTATTCTCCTCAGGAAGATTCAACCAATTATATTAATGCAAATTCCTTAGCAACTACATATATGAATACTCAGTGGTTACATCCCGAGTGTACGCCAAATACTCGAATATTATGACATCAAGAAGTGCAGGAGTGAAAATATCAGAATATTTGGCATGCAAGAAGGGAAATGTGAAGGACTATTTCCGGAAAAAAATTCAGACAATATTTCACAGTTCCGAATATAATCTTAACTAGCGGATCCGGCGAACTTTGTTTCGCCTAAATGATACCTATACTTACGGTGGATTTGACAAATCGTAATCACCAGTGATCACTGATCGGAGATCAACGGTTGTCAACGGCTTGATTAGATTTCTGAACTGTCAAATCGAGTTGATTCTAGATCAAGCTCCGATCACCGGTGATATGCTTTGTGAAACCCACCGTTAAAGTTGTATAAACTTACCATTGCTATTTTTTTCAAGCAGGAGATAAATTAGGCATAATAAAAGTTCTGTCAAATGTCATCTGTCAATAGTCATCTGTCTACTGTCAAATGTCATCTGTCGAATGTCATCTGTCAAACGTCATCGTCATCTTTTCCATGGATATGAGCTGTCACACAAAACAGAAATACAAAAATACCTAATATGTCAATTACTAATTATGGGCAATTTTGAATTCAGTTACTTCCGCAAATATATTTATTACCCAAACATAAATCAAAAATATAGAGAAAAGATGAAAATGGACAACTCACGATTGATGCTGATTGTCACAATCCGATTTACTTGACATTCCGGTAAAAATTCACTGTTCCACCAACTTGAGATCTTTACCCGCTTTTTGGTCTGATAATAGACTTCCATGTTATTCTCCATGCAAATTACACAATAATTGTATACATCGCCATCTAGTGGCGATAATATCAAATATAGTACCTACCTTCACGAATACGCTACAGTGTCGAGATAAGAGCCATTAACCGTAGCGACACCAAGTGGCCTTATTCAAAAGGAGGAAAAGCATTTCCTACATAAGCAAACAGTAGCGACACCTAGAGGCCTTATTCAAAAGGAGGAAAAGCATTTCCTACATAAGCAAATTTTTCAGAGTTTTATTGTATTTTATAATAACCATGCCGTAGACGACTCCATAAATGAAGTTTCATAACAAACAGTCCATCAGATCTCGAGTTATAAATGGTGTAACCAACAACTCTGTTTTGTATATATAGATTTGAATGATTAAAAGCTTCTTCACAATTATTCCACCAATATGCACCTTATATATTTCGAAAAGTGGGACAATCATGGTGGCTTTAATTGTCCACTTTCGAAGGAATCTCTTTGGTGGAATGAGAATCTGCCTCAGAAATGAGGTCCGTCGGCTCTTTAACAGAGCCAAGAGATCAGAAAGGCTAAACTTTCAAGCTTATTGTGAAACGCTCATTTCACTCCCACAGAAGCCAGATTGCAAAATACCCCACTTCATAAATGTCATCTTATTACGTATGTGGAAGGGCAGATCAAAGGAGACTGCTCTGTATCAGCTAACTGGAGTCATCCAGTGCACTCTGGTTAAAAAAAAATCGCAATGAGCGCCTTCCTGGACATACCTGACTACCTGAGACCTTTGACAGCGCAACCCATGTGTCAGTAAGAGGAGCTCTTGGATGACGAGAGTTGATGTGTATGTCTACAGAGTGTAACAGCCAAATGGAATAAATTCGATAACGAATAAATGAGGGGGTGTTAGGAATAACGCTCGAACGCGTCGATTTGTAATTTTAAATGCGTATATTTTTCAAGAAAATAAAATTATATAGGGTGTTCCATGCGACCGTGGCCAATACCAACTTTCTTATTTCAAATGCAACCCCCTGTATATTATTTATTTGTTGGATTCTTCAGAAAATTCTAGACATAATTCATGTACAATGTCCTATACCTATCTTCAACTTTTTCGGAAATATTGAGTGTTGAGTAACGTTAGAAGACAATTCTACACCATATTAGCATGTTGCCAAGACGTTCGCGGCGAGCATTTTGAACATTTCCTACATTGACATTAATGTTTTTTTTTGTTTTTTTTTAATAATTAAGAAATAATCAGTATTACTTATTAGGTTTTAAGTGTAATGTACCGAATTTGTGAAATAAAATAATTTTTATTTGAAACGTTGATTTTTACAATAAATCTGAAAACACTCAATACTTCTGAAATAGTTAAAGATAGGTATAAGACATTGTGCATGAATTGTGTCTAGAATTCTCTGAAGAATCCAAAAAATAAATAATATACAGGGGGTTGCATTTGAAATAAGAAAGTTGGTATTGGCCACGGTCACATGGAACACCCTATATATTATTTTCTTGAAAAATATGCGCATTTGAATTTACAAATCGACGTGTCCGAGAGTTTTTCTCAACACGCCCCCATTTGTTCATTATCGAATTTATTCCAATTGGCTGTTGGTGTCAACGATGGAGCTTGATTGTAAGACATTCTTCATGAGATATTTTTGGGATATCGAGGAAAATATGAAGAAGTTATTATTGTTTACAAACTAATATTGGGAAATTCGAAGCAGGAACTTATTTTGATGGGAGAAATGTGGCTTTCTAGTTGCAGATATAATCGGACAAAACCAATGTGTTTGTCAAGAAATATCGTGTTTGTAACATTTTTTTCAATAAGTATTCCCCAAATTTATTGAATCATTTTCAATCGAGAAATATGAACTTTGCATTGAATCCAGAGAATCGTATCAGGCACCTATTTGGCCCAATTTCCTTTTTCAAATAGCTACATCTTTTCAAGAGAGCCGGATTCGGGAAAATGGAAAATAGGTTTCTTTTGGCCTCAAGAATCTACAGTTAAAATAAATGTGCAAGTCAAAGACTCACCATGTATATGGGCTATAACAATGAGTTAGAGGTAAATTCTCGAAGCAATGGCGCAGGGAAAAAGAAAACCATCAACTTTCGAAATTAAGGCTCAGAATTTAATAAAATCTGAACCTTACTCCCAAAAATAAAATAAAACAAACCATAAAATTATTCATTTCTTATATTTATACATATTCTATAATTTTATCATTAACGCCATAAAAAGAATGAAATACAACAGCAAATCAAAAGGACTGGGCCGCCATATCGTCCGCACTTATACCTAGTAGTGCCAAATCGTCGTCTCCTGGTGGCAAAGGTGGAGGCTGAAGAGGCATCATGTGGGAAATAGGAACGGTATTCGGCGCCTCTAAGGGTTCGGCAAAAGACGTAAACATAGGAGGATACAAAGCCCCATAACCATTGCTGGAATTCTGCCATAATTGACTTGGTTCTTCATAGAGACTAGGATCGAAATCCTCGTTTTTGAATGGCTCCTGAAAAGAATCACATAAAGGGTTATGCAATCCAGATATAACAAATTTGTACATACTGAAAAACAGAATAAAAACAACAATATTAAAACAAATTAATCAGATAAAGATTTGTACTGAATGAACTCACCTGGATTGGAGCTACTTTCTTCTTCTCCGGCTGTGGCTTCGGCTCTTCAATTTTAGGAGCTGGTGGTGGCTTAGGAGTTATTTTGGGAGCTGGCGGAGGCGGTTTTAGTGGTGCTGGAGCTGGTGGTGCCAGCTCAGGATATGACGAGAGTTTCGGGAAACAAACCACGTCTGGTTGCGGAATGAAGGCCCTGGCCAAGATGCCTTGTTCGAACCTGGTTGTTCTCGGTTTGTCATATTCCTCCTTTTGAATCTCCTTCTCCACTTTCTCATCAGGCTTCTTGTTTTTGAAAAGAGGCATCCTTCCGATGAAAGGTAGTTTCTTGTATGATGGCGGACCTGGCGGCTTCTTTTCCATGGCCTTGGGTGTCTCCTTCTGAGTTCGTCTCTGTTCCGGACCCCTGCTTCTGCTTCGAGATCTGGAACGACTGTTCCTTCCCCTTGAATATCTTCTGTACCTGAAGTTTTGAAGAAATTGCTCAGTGAAATATTCACAAAAAAGTGTGTAGAAACATTCCCAAAAATACATACTTATTTGAAGGACTTCTTTTAGGTGATCCACTCCTCTTATTTCTGTCATACTCTCTTTCCCTATCTCTACTGGAAATCTTATGAGTTCCATGCTCTGGACTAGGAGATATGCTTTTATTTCTCCTGTATTGCTGTTTATTATCCTTAATATTTTGTTTGAACTTGACTTGATTGCGATCCTGAAATTAACAACATCAACATTATCAATTAATCCTGAAATCAGTGGAAAAAAATTTACCTTATTCAATATTCGTTCGAATTCCAATCTTTCTTGTTCCTTTCTGTCCCGTTCCCTTTGTTCAAATGCTTCTTTCTCCTCTTGTTGCTTCCTCTCAAGTTCATCTCTTTCCCTCTGTTCTCTTTCTTTCTGGCGTTTCTCCAACTCCACATACTTAGCCTGCTCCACAGAGTGCTTCTGTTTCATCCTATCCTTGAGAGAATCCAACAGATACTTTTCCTTTTCTGGGGGTTCATTGATAGTCATCCACTGGTTAATAAGGTTATCCTTGGGGGGCTCATGTTTAGGTTCAACCTGAAAATTTAAAAGAACATACAACTTTTCGTAAATGTATATTATGCATAATTTGACTTTGGGCTTTGTAAAGAATTCTGTTCGAATCTCCATTGGTCGCAAGCTTTTGATGCAATCATTACCTTTTCCTCCATTTGAGATTTCCTTTTGTGCTCCTCCATCAATCGGCCCAACATCTCCCACTTTCCTGTCAAGTCCTCTTTCAGAATAGATTCTGCCTTAACATTCCTCATAGCCACCCTTATACTTCGAGATTTGTCCTCCTCTTCATTATCACTGGAGGAATCGGAAGAGCTTGAGCTAGAGCTGGATCCGCTAGATTGACGCTTATGTTTCCTGCTCTTCTTTTTCTTCTTCTTATCCTTCGAACTGGCTTCAATCGATTTCCTATCCCTCTTTTTCTTTTTTTTTTTACTGTCATTGTCCGAACCATCGGAGTCTGAACCGCGCTTATCTGTTCTAGAGAGTGCCTTCTCGCGATCTTTCAGCCATTCCATCTCCCAATGCGGGTTTTGTTCAACGAAGTTCTAGAAAAAGGGGGACAATAAAACCATCTATTGAAACATTCAGAGTGAACCAATTCTGATGTTTCTATTATGACCACTAGGTTAAACATAGTCGGAGGAAACAAGAAAGGTTTTCAAAATATTTGAAGATTTAATACTTCTTTAATTGGTGTAAAGCAGTGAAGGTTTAAATAAAATCATCAAACGTAAGATCCCATGGAAATAAGGGAGAAAAACAATCAAGTCATAATAAAACTTCGAAATTAGCTCATTCTTAAGCTACATATCAAGATTCATGAACTGAAATATATTTTTCACCTACCTGATAGTTCTGAAAGTGCACTTGAGATTTCAAATGCTGAGAGGCACAATGCAAATCACCGATCCACACGTCGCAGAGTTTACAATACCAAGATGGTGCGGAAATAAAAAACTGCAACCCTATAATTGGAAATAGACAGTAATTTCTGAATTACATTGTTTTACAAACACAAAAATTTTTGCCTAAGTTTAATCCATACATCAGTTATATTCGGATGAAAACTGATGATGAAATTTCTGTAGCATATAAAAAAACTGCTTATTCTACAAATATCTCAAATGGGTCTTTACCAGTCTATCCCACTTTTCTCAATTTTTTTTAAATCGAATTACATGAGACATATTTTTTAGATAGCTTTGGTTCCATTCAACTTTCTATTTCAAAATTTGGGCTATTTAATGTACATTTTATACAAAGTGTTCTCAAAGTTGAGTTATTTTTAACAAAACATAGAACTCATCTAAATAAACCCTACACCAAAAATTCAAGATGATGAAATGGGAAGTACTGATCTGTTTCCAATCAACTTGTTCAACTTAGTCATCTTAAAAATTTTAGAAGACAATTTTTGGTGAAGTTGCTTTTTTTGACAAGTTCTATACCCTGAAGAGAAAAACTCACCTTTAAAAACACCTTGCATACATAATTCACAAATAAACAATAATTAACAAGAACTAAGAAAGTGATCCGATGTTCTATTATGTGAAATTTTTATGTGTCTGATGAAATACCTTTGATGGGAATGCGCTTTTTGGGAGCCCCCTCATAGTGGGGAAGCTCTGGTTCTGTCGGAAGCTTATGCCAAGGTGTGCTGTCCCCCACGTCATTATCCTGTATATTCTCCTGATGATTCTTGCATTGTAGATGGAGTAGAAATTCTTTGGCAGTCTTCGGAAACTTATCGCACATCCTACACCAGTGCAGTTCTGGATCGTAATGGACGTAATTGAACTGCGCGTTATGGGTTTCCTTGACAAACGGCGGCGACTTGCTTCTCTTCTTTTTCGGGGTATCCTCTCTGAGCTGATTCTGCAAGTCTGCTATGGTCAGGCCATCTTTGATGATGCTCGAAAGCATCTCGATAACATTTTTAATGGCCTTCATCTTGGTCTGTATCTCATCCTGGAAATTAAAGAATTTATTGCAAAATGTTCAAATTTCGTTTATTCCCGTTAAAAATACTTCTACCTTATGACCAGATCACTCTTGGAAATTTCAAATTTGAGGATAAATTACTACTTAAGTAGATTAATTCCCTTGAATCGATGTTGAAACTGTGAAAAAAATATTGTCACCAAATTCGTAATGGAGAAATTCACCTATGATGATTATAGTTGATTGTTCCTAAAGAATATTATAAATAACAAACCTGAAGTTTCTCATTTTCTTTCACGATGGAATCCAGATCCCTCGGTGGAGATCGAGTGCCCAGCAATTCATGCTTCTGGTTTCTCAATAAATCAAGTTCCCTTTGAAGAACTGATAATTTCTTCACGTAATCTTCCCTTTGCTTGAGCAACTGGGCTTTCTGCTGCATCATTTCATTAGCAACAGCTGCAAGAAGAATATGAATCAACCAACAATCAATTAGTTTTTTTCAAACAGAATTGAATACTTAAGTCCTCTACAACTCTGGATATCAAGATGAAGACATCGTGGTTCCTGACTCACTTCTGGTTAAAACATAACTATGAAGGGACAAAAAATTATGAATGATGCTTCTCCTTGGATCACTGCCACTGACGAAAATATGGACCATTCAAGAAAACATACATTTTCTATATCTAACATTAAATGGTGCATATCAAAAAAGCCGAAAACATCTTTCTAGATAAAACACTAGAAAATTGGAAGACAAGTGCGCTAATGAAAATACGGGATTTCAAAAGAAAAATTAGTATACAACAGCATTTATTATGGGTAGGCTTATACCTAAACTTCAAAATCTTATGTTCAATATATTCTTTAACATAGTTATAGGAATTATAAATTTGGTGGATCTTTATCATGCCATGGTAACAACCTAAAAATAAATTTCATTACAAATATACATATATTTTTAAACAAAATTGATCATATTAAACAACATGACCCAACTTTAATGAAAATAGGAGTGGAAGGAGAGGGAATTGTTGGTCAGATTCTCAACTAGATGTCCCATGATGTAGTCTCTGCTCATGACGAGTTTTAGTTTAGTTTTGAGAGGTCCTCTGTTGCACTCCTATCTCCAATGAAGTTGGGTTATGTTGCTCTGAGGAGATCTTACTAGATCGAAACCTAGGTCAGCATATTACACAATATTACTTCCAAACAAAAATTGTATGGTACCCTGTTTACATTCCCTCTGCTAACACTTAGATTTGGAGCGGGAAACGGATTTTATTCTTTTATATAATCTGTTCCTTGTCGCCATTTCTTCACACGTGTCATATGCCATGTATTGTTTGATTTAAGAAAACAGTATGTAATTCTCTCTTTCAAAAGAATATATATATATATACTTCCAAACTTCAGTTTCAATCATACAAAAAGAATCCTTGTCAATAAAAATTAGTTCCGAAGTTTGTTTTTACAACTCAATTGGCTCCAAATTGAAATAAGCCAGTATGGATATTGAGTACGTGCATGGATGTAGGATAAGGAGATTGGACTAGTAAAAACCAATAAATAAAAGACCCATTTCAGTACCAAATATTTTATTTCTGAGAATATATAAGATGAATAGAAACCACACTCATAAAGTCTTAAATATCAATACTTACCTCAAATTCAAGTAGGTATTTATTGTCAATAATGAATAAACTCACCTTATATCATGTCAAGTCACCTGCTATCACTGTTACACTAGTGTTTTGGCCCTTTCTATTGTTAAGTCAAATGTTTTAAATGGTAATACGCCAATCAACAACAGAAAAAATATAGGGACCTCAATATAAAATGTTTATGTGATATCCGAATCTCACTATTGATATTTCTTCATATAAAATGATTCTTTTGATTATTTCGGAATAAACTTGAAACATGAAGTTTGGAAATATGTACTTATAGCAACAATATTGGCAAATCAACACGTTAATGAAATAGTGCAGGGTACAATAATAATTGCAACAATTCTCATAAGTATTGTTGAATATCAATGGACGTAAGTTATCAATACTACTTGCTCACCATCATTGGTACTGCCTTCTGTCGGAGTCAAATTAGACTGAGGTTGCTGCGGAAAATTCCATGCATATTCTGTCCTTGTACCTGAGGAGCTCTGTAATAATAACAAAACGTAATGAGATTTTCCACTTGAAATAAAGGAATATACTAACCAAATTGTTGTATTGGCTCGTATCATAACCCTGATAGTAATTATTTGCATAATTCTGTGCATACTGGGGGTAGGCTGAACTCTGATAGCCTGAAGTAGCATAGGGATCCTGAAAAATGATTGGAATATTCTTGAGAGATCAGAGGGAATATTTTCAAATGAAAACTCTTTCAATTGGTCCCAAAAGTGAAAAATCGTGGAATTATTCATTATTGCTGAATCTACATTGAACAAACCCATCAAATGAAATTAAACATTTTGAAGCATGCTCTACGAACAACTCATAGCTACTCACATATGAATTATTATCATTCATTGTATTTCTGCGATATAATTAACCTCAACATGAAGTTGATTAGAAACAAATAATATTATTTTATTATAAAATATAATAATTCAACTTTTACAAATCCAACGCTTGACAATCAGACAATTTTGACATTTTAGCGCATTGACGCATAGAATCAGACACTGATGCCCACAGAACACTCTTCCTCTTTGCTATTACACTCTTCCTGCTAGCAAGCCATGTTTTTGGGACAACAAGGTGTGAAAAAAAAATACAACCAAAGTGGAATAGTCTTTGGTACAACGTTCGTATATTTCTTATTAGATTTTCGTTCGAATCGAAATTAAAAAAAAGACAGCTATGCAGACGACTCCACCTTATGAATTTGAATTATTATCATTTAAGTTCATGCTCCATCTGCTCTGCACCGAAATCAAGTGCAGCAGCATACTTGACAAAAATTAACGAATAAAGCTCATCAAAATATTTGAATTTTTTTTTTGAAACGTGCTCTCAAGTTCATCCAGCAGGTATTCCTGCTGGTCAATGACTGAGTGCTTTCTCATGTTTTCTATTGATATGATAAAATGAATATATGGAATCTTTTATCATTTCCTTGTTTACCTCAAGGATATATGAAAGCATAAGTAATATTTGTTGATGGCTTATCTATCAATCTTACTGCAGTAACCCAATACAGGATACTATTTTTATACATCGCCTTTTCGTTTTAGCTGACGCATACGGCATAACTTTTTTGTGAAGAAATAATGTTATTTGGCGTGATCGTACACTAAACTGTTGTCAGTGAATGTTTATTGTATTTTTGTATTCCTTCGAATGATTATTTGATTTTACCTAATTGAAAATGACGAACATACTGAAAGAAGCCGCAATTCAAGTTGGGTCAGGTGGAACTGCAGGTAAATAGATTGATTTTCGATTGTCCAATATGCACAAATTTCTCCTCAATTTACTACGACTTGCTTTAATATTATCTCCGGAATAGATTTTGATGAATCAGGAAATGGTGGATGCTCCACTTAATTGAAAGGAAAATTGGCATAATAAGCATTCGATGACTGAACACATCTTAAATAAGCACAATAGGCGATCAATTTACCATTCACATCCTTCTATGTTTTTTCTCACTTCTTTCATTTCGAAACACAGTAGTGATACATACAAATTGTCAATTGAAGCTCACATGTGAATAGGGAAATGTATGATGTATCAACAATACGTGAAGCGCCCTCTTCAGAATCTATTTCGAATTTTCATTTTATAAATACCAAAATGTGATTTTGCACATAAAAGAGATGGAAATATATTACCTGTTTGCATATAATCACTGCTAGTTTGTTGTGGACGAAAACAAGAAAAGAGGTATCGTACTATGTCTTGTGAGCGCATCCACCATTTCTTACAACCAATTTTTTTTGCGATTTAAATCTCATAATAAATAATAATCAAGTTTCAATGAATGTATTCATCCAGTTCTACATATAACTGATTGTTTTGTGCAGGTTTTGTGGAGGTTTGCATCATGCATCCCCTAGATTTGGTTAAAACGAGATTACAACTTCAAAATAAAAATATTATGAGATCAGATCCTCAATTTTATAATGGCATAGCGGATTGTTGGGTGAAAATGTACAGGAATGAAGGACTTGGGGCATTTTGGAAGGGGATTGTGCCTCCTATTCTGGTGGAAACTCCAAAAAGAGCTGTCAAGGTATCTTAATTTCCAATGAGTTAGTAGTGATAATGGAAAATTAATGTACTAAGAATTTTGGGATAAGATTTTAAATGGCAATTTATCACAAAACTATTCATGTAAGCGTAAGAATAATTTCGGACATATAAACAAAAATTTGGATACTCTGTACAAAGGGTATTGAAACTTAGTATGCAAGAGCTAAGAATGCTAAGATAAGCATTTGAGTGATATGACCTCTTTTGGTCCTCTGTTCTGTGCTCCTGAGTTTTCTTTATTTTTCGAAAAGAGTCATCACTGCTGTATGCATTATTCCTCTATTTATTATCCTTTTCATCCACTCACTTTTTTATAATATTTCCTTCACCTTTATAGTTTTTCACTTTCGAACAATACAAGCAATTATTCTTGTTTGGACACAGTTCTCCGACCCCAGTGACTTACTCCCTCGCAGGACTCGGTGCTGGTATCACTGAAAGTATTCTAGTCACACCTTTCGAAGTTGTAAAAGTAGCATTGCAAGCCAACAAAGCCAGAGTGAAGGAAACTCCATCGACATTTCTGGTGGCCAGACAAATAATCACCAATGGAGGTTTTGGAAAACGAGGTCTCTTCAAGGGGCTCAGTGCCACAATTCATCGAAATGGCCTCTTTAACATGGTATACTTCGGATTTTACCATTCTGTGAAAGAGTTTTTCCCCTCATACGAGGTAAGTGCTTGGGGATTTCGACAGAATTTCATAATACATAATTTCCCGATTTAGAAATTTGTTAAAAAGCGTAAGATTTCAACTTTTCAGCGTATACGAAATTTCAGGTTATTGCTTCTATGAATTTTCATTAACAATATGACTTGGTTTCGTTGGGTTTGTAATAATATTTGCTTACAGAATGAAAAAGCGGAATTCTTCAGGAAGTTAGGAATAGGATTTATTTCTGGGACCCTGGCCTCCTGCGTGAACATTCCTTTCGATGTTGCTAAGTCCAGAATACAAGGACCTCAACCTCAAATTCATGTGATCAAATATAAGACTACTTTTGGTACCATAGCAACGGTATACAAAGAAGAAGGGTAGGTTCTATAAGTTAATAATTAGATAATAAATACATTTCCTATGAGCTTGCGCAAAGTAGTACTTTTCCGGAGCTAAAAAGTAGAACTACTAGAAAATTTCATTTATGATTCCACAAAAAAAAATAATACAGTACCTAATTCTTCATCAAGCCATATGAAGAGCTGACTTAAGTTCAGTCAACCTTCATCATCAAACAAATTATTCAAAACGTTTTATAATTATTTTTGTTCAATTCAAAGTTGACATGCATTTTCTTTCTCACAGTTATTGTTTATAGGCAGGGCTTTGGACTAATATTTCGATAATAATTTTCAGATATTCTGCATTATACAAAGGACTTCTTCCGAAAGTTCTGAGATTAGGACCTGGGGGCGCAATAATGCTACTGGTTTATGAATATATGCACACTTACCTAGTAGAAAAGTTCAACTGATACCAATACAATTTGAATGAATTCAAATTTGATGAATGTATGGAATTTTCAATGTGTGTGAATATTGAATATTCCGAAAGTTGTGAAAAATTGTTTCAGTACTTATACATATTTTGTTATGTCTTCTATTTTATATAAATAAAAGGATTAATTTTGTTTTTTTTCTTTTTTCTTCGATAATTGAAATATTTTAGGCATATATCTACTAATACCTATATGGCTTATACGCCTGCTAATCTGAGTCTGAAAGTGAAGCCAGATCTTTGGTAACGATTGATTTGTACGCATGCGTCAACTCGAAATTCGAAAATGACAATAGACTTTGAGGTTATGTTATTTATTTTAGACTTCAAGATTTTCTTGCATAGATATGTCTTGCATGAAAACGTTCTACTAAAACATTTCCATTTTAGTTTTCACAAAGAAATAAATGTTATAAGATTTCAGAAAACTATTAGATTCATCGTATCGAAGGGAATGCATTCTTTTAGCCGGAATAAATATTGATAATTCAATTCATGTATCAAGGATTTATCGAGAAATTTTCGTCAGAGGTTTAATGGAATTCCGATAAAATAATACGTAGGTATGCCTGAACATCATTGCTGTGAGAATTAAGGTTGATAAAATGGTAACTCACATAGTTAAATAAACTCTCGTTATCAAAGTAATGTAGAAGTCAAAAAGATTCTGTGTTTTGGGTTAATTGAATAGTGAATATTTCATTGCTGAAACAAAATTGAAATGTGTTTTTTCAGTTAGGTATTCAAGGATATGTTTATTTGCAATGTTGGATCCCAATAGTTGTTCTCTTCACAATTTTTTTTTGATAAGAAGTCTACAATTTTTGTCTCGTTTTGTTGATCTACTTGCTCAGGGTTCGATGAGGTTTCAATTCTGAATGAAAAATTCTTTCTTTGCTTCAAACATTCCTTTTTAAGATCCCACTTATAGCAACTATTGAAGATAATATCAAGTAGAGGCCATAAACATTAATTATTTAAATTTGCAATTTCTTTAAATGATGTATTCAATCATTCTATGTAATAAAACAAATAATAACTATTTTACAGTTTATTTATACATTTTTTCATAACAACTTCAAACCGAAAATTATTGTTAAGGAAGAGAAAAAACAAGTTTACATGCTGAGGTAGGTAGAGTTGGATGAACTTATTCTTAATTGAGACATATGACGTTTTGTTTACTTTGGTGGATTGGAAAATATGGGGCCTCTTCGATAAGGTTTTTTGGGAAACAAGCTTTCATGACATATTCAATATGAGTAAAGTATTAGAAAAGTTTGAATCCTCCTCCAATTTTAAAATGGTACATGAAATTAGAAATATTTTCTTACTATGAGTTTTCAGGTAAACTATGAATTTTTAGTCCATGATCCATATTATAATTGCTTACATAGTAAGGGAAATAGCCGTCAGATAAGGGTAAATCCAAAATTATTCTCAGAAGGGCACTTTTGAGAACAAGTTGAACTTTTCTGATTGGATTATTATGCGTTTTGGATTATGGCATGAAAAAGGAGTTTGTTGGTAGTACCCTCATAGAAATGTGCAATTTTTAACCCAGGGACTGCATGTTCCATTAAAATTGAATGAGAGGCTATTATTATGACAAAGTGAGAACATGAGAGTGGAGGTAGCAGTACATACACTAAGTAATACAGTATTGCAAAAACACTGTTGCTTTATTTTGTTAAATTTTCAATAATACCATCTGAATAGTGAGTAGGAGGATAATATGTGATCTAAAAAGACATACCGTTGATTGGAAGGAAGATAGTGGATTGTCTGTAAACAGTGGAAGATTAAAATCATGCAAATTTTTTGCTAAAACAAGATGAGTACGTAATGTTGTGGTGTATAAACCTAGAGTGGAACCTCGATATAACACATTTTAGACCAATATCACCTTAGTTTAATGAATTACTTGTTATAACGAATCTCTACTGGTTCCCCACTGATTTGTTATATCAAGGTTCCACTGTGTTTATATGACGTAATCAAAAGCCAAGGCAAATTTACTTCTCAATACGATGAACATAAATACAGAACCCAGATAATATGTGACAAATAATTTATCAAGTTTCAGAATGCATTTATTCTAGAGTCAGTTTAACTGACTGATTTCATTCATTTGATGAAAAGAAAAACGCACCCAATATGTGTGTTACAGTTTTTTCACCTAGAGGTACATTGCCATTAAAAACTTAGAGCCAACCCTTTCAGTGGGTTACTATTCAAAAAGAGATTTATACTTTATAAGATGTCCTCCATCCAAACCAAAATTGACTTCTCTAAGTGTTTTCTATTAGTACCTTTCCCTGTAAAATAACTTTCAACAAAATGTCTTCCTCAAATCCTCATTTATGCGACATCATTATCAGCATTTATGTGACATAGGTAGAGCCATCCATTGAGATCTTTGCAGGTGATTCTTAGGGAACCTGAAAATAATATAGTGGTAAAGGAGAAAGCATGAACGTATAACAGTAGTATTTGAATGTTTTACCTGTGATATGAATTCGAGCATGTAGGGTCACAAATGTAACATTTGTAAGTAGAACTCCTTCAAGACATGTTTAATTCCTTATTGAATAAAGGAACAACAACAAAATTTTCGAATAGATATAAGTATTATTCGGACCAACTATAACTAAAAAGACTAACCAACTCAACTAGGTAAAAATACTTTGATTATATTGAACGCGAAAATTAACAATAACAACAACGAACAGAATGAAAAAACGAACGAGAATTTAAATTATCAACAAACCATGAATGTTCAATAAGAGCGGAGGGTAGAAACGGAACGCAAACGGATCAAACTGGGGAAACAAACTTCGATTATATTATATCATTATATCAAACACGAAAATGAACAACAACGAATAATTTGTTTGGTTATGAGCGTAAATATCCACATGAAATAATACATCACATTATTAATTTTACGTCTATGACATAATAAAATGTGCCAGAGAGAGATAGAATAACCACGTTATTTTTATTCTTAATATTTCTGCACATGCGCAGATCTGGATCGTTACCAAAGCCCAGCTTCAATTTTGATTGGCCTATTACCTATATAGGAATTATTAGATATATGATTTTAGGAAATGAAAAACGAAACTCTATGGAATCGTTGACAAAGTCGAATTAATCATTGTCATCTGAAAATTTTGTTCTCGTGGAATATTGTTATGAAGATCCGGCCCAAAATTTCTTGTAGACGTTAATGGCTTTTCTAAAATTTTTGGTCATGAAGTTCACGTTTCATTAGGTATTGAGATATATTATGACCAATGAATCTAGAGATGTAAAGAAGGCTTTTATTCAATTCCTTGCTGGAGGCAGTGCAGGTAATTCATCAATTAACATCATGAAGATTTCTTGAGAGGGTTCTAGAGTCATATGAGTCTATAAAGGTTTGACGTAGGGAAATATACTGCTCCACAAGAGTTAGGGATATCGTATTCTTTCGTTTTTAAAAGTATGTAATCTTCGGGAAAATCGCTGTGAAATCATTTAAAACTCAATAACAACTTGAATCGATCCAATAAAACTCAGTATGAGACATTTCGTCAATCTGGTGCCTTTTTTCTGAAGTTTGGTTCTTTGCATATGCTTCATGAATGTTCTTATTTTGAAATGAAGTCTGTTTATCAACGGCTTCGATTTGAAACTAGTTTTCTGAAAATGCCAAGACGTAAATTAACTAACGCTAGGAGGCTAATAGGGCTATCGGAATGCTACAGGGTGGACTAACTCAGGTTGTTGTAGCGGAAAGGCTCCAAGTCAGCCGAAGTGTGATATCTCGACTTCGCAATAGGTTCAGAGAGACAGGTTCCGTGTTGAAAAGACCTAGGCTTGGAAAGCGACGAAAAACAACACCTGCTCAGGATCGTTTCATTACCGTTTCGGCGAGAAGAAACCCTACATCTACGTGTAGAATGCTACGGAATACTCTTCAAAATGCAGATGGGGTCCAAGTTTCCATCGAAACCATGAGACGACGTTTGAGAGAGGTTAATCTAGGTTCTAAACGTCCATTAAGAGGAGTTTCATTGCCACCTGACCATAAGCGTCAAAGACTGGAATAGGCAAGGCAACATATCAATTGGAACGATCAATGGCGTAGTGTCCTTTTCACTGATGAATCCAGATATGGACGATTTTCAGATTCTCGAAGAATAAGGGTATGGACAATCCCACGCATACCCCGTAATCATCGCTATGTCCAAGAAGTCCATCCATTCCGAGGGGTTAGTGTTATGGTATGGGCCGGGATATGTTTCAACATGCGCACAGATCTACACATTGGTCCTGGGAATATGACCGCCTTATACTATAGGGAGCATGTCATTGACAATGTTGTGCCAAATTTCACGCTGCTATTGGTGAAACTTTTCAATTTCTAGAATCTAGACGATAACGCTAGACCGCACCGTGCAGCCATAGTTGAGAATGCGCGCGAGGAGCTTGGTATTCCACATTTACCAATACCTCCGCACTCACCAGATTTGAATTGCATAGAACATGCATGGGATATGCTCCAAAGAAGATTAGATAATCATCAACCCACCCCAGAAACCTTAAATGATCTGAGTTTCTGCCCCGTTTATGAAACCAAATTCCTCAAGAAATATTCAACAACCTCGTGTGTAGTATGCAAAGAAGATGTCAATCTGTTATTGATGCCCGTGGGGGCCATACATTGTATTGATAGTCTTAAAATGCTCGAATTCTCTGGGAAAAAATTTCGTTATTTCTTCTCGATTTTTCTTAACCACCCTGTCTACGCTGCAGACCTATAGGCTAAAATCAATGTGCACCTTGAAATCATATCAATATGAATTTTCATCACGAAAATCTTATTTTAACTATATTTTTTTGCAATTTAAGTCAATATCCCTAACTCAGGTGGAGCAGTTTATTTCATTGAAATTATAAGAGTATAAAAAATTTTCCTGCGTTTTTTTCGGAAATTAAAGCTTTATTGAAAAAACACCCATAGGTACATTCAATATTAAAAGTATTGTCCGTTGCTGGACACTACTTCTTCCCATCCTTCTGACAATTGACGTATGCCATAGCAAGATGCAGCCGTCTCTTGGAACTCTATCCATGCATGGATCCATTTTATGACTTTCATCGTAATTGGAGAACTGCTGGTCAGCCAGGACATGTTGCATCGATCGGAAGAGATAGTAATCCGAAGGAGCAATGTCTGGGATGTACGGCGGGTGGCGTAGGACTCCCCATTTATGCGTTTCTGAAAAGGTCACTTGGCTTCAGTTCATACGGCACCCAATTTCTCACCTTACGGATCATTTCCATTGCTTTAAAACGATGGCAAATGGGTGGTTGAGTGGCTCCGAGTGTTTTTCCAGTTTCTATTACGTTTTTAAAGGATCTTCATTGAGCCCTGCCCCTAATTCTTCATCCATGGACATCGATGGTGCTGCGGGTCTTCTTTGTCTTCCAAATCGAAATTTCCACTTTTAAATTGGGCAAACCACTTCTGGCACGGTGACTTTCACCAGCGTTCTTCCTCATATAGCAGTAACACATTATTCGGCTCGAAGAATAAAATTTTTAGCGCAAAAAGAAACGATGTTGTTTAGACTTTAGCCAAATAACAGATACTGACAAAAAAGCCTTATAAGGACACTTGAAATTGATATTTTAGGACGAAATATCGAAAAATAAATCTGTAGCGCACGAACTTATTTATACTCCTGATAGTTTAATCACGCCAAATATGCCAACAGGATTCATCGAAGTATCCCTAATGCATCCACTGGATTTAGTGAAAACAAGAATGCAACTACAGAGAGGCCCCATTAAAAAGAATGACCCAAACTACTATACCGGCATTCTGGATTGCTTCCAAAAGCTTCAAAAGCAAGAAGGTACCTTAGCATTTTGGAAAGGGATTCTACCACCCCTCATCGTTGAAACCCCAACTAAATCCATAAGAGTAGGTGGACCGCAAAATGTGAACATAGTGTTTTATATCTGTCCATAACTGAAATAGAGTATTTTTCACTTCAGTTCACTTCATTTCATTATTACAAGAGGAAGTTGACGAGAGGAAGGGAACCAAACTTGTTGGTGAGTGAAAAATACAGATTTCATACTGTGTACGTTGTCAGGGTGAATTCAGGAGAATTATCCTCCTCAAATACTTGAGGGCCTTCCTTTCCAAATCACCTGGTGGTGCCATAGCTATTACTTAATATCTTGGTAGTCATTATTTGTATCTGCCCTAGCTAAGCCCAATCTCGAGAGTTGGAGAGAATATTGTCATAGACGATTTTGTATAGCTCTAAGGATTTTGCGATTTTTTGTAATGCTTCAATGCATTTGATTCCTTCAGGCCTACATGATCAGTGGGTTCGGCGCTGGTCTCACAGAATCCATGATGATATGTCCCTTCGAAGTGGTGAAAGTCACTCAGCAATCGAATAGAGGTCACATATCTCGCACTCCTTCTTCCTGGAAGATGGCGAGGTTGATCATCAAGGAGGGTGGTATTATTGGAAAGAGAGGTATATACAGGGGTTTGGGAGCCACTGCTTACCGCCATAGCGTTTTTACAACAGTGTACTTGGGACTTTTCTATTCAGCAAGAGGAAGTATTGAACAGACAGGAGTGAGTAGTGTGATAAGTCTAAGGGAAGCTGATACTTAAACATTAACCCTTCTCCCTTGAAATACCAAGGTTATTGCCAAATGAACGATACCAAGGTAAGGTGCATTTGCACCTCAATTATCATGATTTCTATAACAAATAAACTGCTCCACATGAGTTAGGGATATTGACTTAAATTGCAAAAAAATATTGTTAAAATAAGATTTTTGTGATGAAAATTCATATTAATATGATTTCAAGTTGCAAATTAATTTTAGCCTGTAGGTCTGCAGCGTATACAGGGTGGTTAAGAAAAATCGAGTAAAATAACGAAATTTTATTCCCAGAGAATTCAAGCATTTTAAGACTATCAATACAAAGTATGGTCTCCACGGGCATCAATAACAGCTTGACATCTTCTTTGCATACTACACACGAGATTGTTGAACATTTCTTGAGGAATTTGGTTCCATAAACGGGGCAGAAGCTCTCTCAGATCATTTAAGGATTCTGGGGTAGGTTGATGATTATCTGATCTTCTTTGGAGCATATCCCATGCATGTTCAGATGTTCTATGCAATTCAAATCTGGTGAGTGCGGAGGTATTGGTAAATGTGGAATACCAAGCTCCTCGCGTGCCTCCTCAACTATGGCTGCACGGTGCGGTCTAGGGTTATCGTCTAGAATTGAAAAGTTTTACCAATATCAGCGTGAAAATTTGGCACAACATTGTCAATGACATGCTCCCTATAGTGTAAAGCGGTCATATTCCCAGGACAAATGTGTAGATCTGTGCGCCCGTTGAAACATATCCCGGCCCATACCATAACACTACCCCCTCGGAATAGATGGACTTCTTGGACATAGCGAGGATAACGGGGTATGCGTGGGATTGTCCATACCCTTATTCTTCGAGAATCTGAAAATCGTCCATATCTGGATTCATCAGTGAAAAGGACACTACGCCATTGATCGTTCCAATTGATATGTTGCCTTGCCCATTCCAGTCTTCAACGCTTATGGTCTCGTGTTAATGGAACTCCTCTTAATGGACGTCTAGAACCTAGATTCTCTAGACCTAGATCCCTAACTCTTGTGGAGCAATAGGTATAGTACCTACCCTGCATACTTTCCGTAGAATAGAGGCCATTCTTTTTATTCATCGAGCAGTTATAGCAGTATTTCCATTTTGAATACAGAATCGTCTGAAGGACACATTAGTAACTCTAACACTTGGAATAGCAACTGGATGTTTTGCCTGTCTCTTCAATACACCATTCGATGTTGCCAAGTCCAGGATTCAAGCACCGCAACCCAAGATTGTCAAGTACAGCAATACCTGGCAATCGATCAATACAATATTCAAGGAGGAAGGGTAAATATTCAATGGGATTAATCAAACACCACACAATTGTTCTAGATCTCGTCAGAGCAACATAATTTATCTTCAACGAGAATAGGATTCCTTTCGAAGTTGGCCTGATTATGTATTTTCTGCTTATGGCTGCGGCTAGTGTTGTTGAAAAAGGACTCAAGTTCCAATAATATTCTATTCTAGAACATTGAGCCTTGAGGAATGCCCCAAGGATCTGTATCAAGACCTTTACCTACTCACCTCAGATTTTTCCAAAACAGACAAAATAACTCCTCAAACACCTTTAGATCATGTCATATACCTAAAACATTCAAATTCCATGGAAAAAAAAGCGAAATATCTAGGAGTTATACTTGACCAACAGCTTCAATAAACACATAACCGCAGTGGATCAAAATGTAAATATGTATAATGAAGGGATTATCGGGTTTGGAGTTCAAAGATATATCACTCAGTGAACTCCAAACCCGATAATCCCTTCATTATAAATCGTTGAGTTCGACAAAATCATACTATAAAAATGTAAATGTGATGAAAAACCAGCTATACTCGCTCTTAAACAAAAAGAACAAGCTGGTATGAAACAAAAATATGAATTTATAAATCGGTTATAAGACTGATTATGATATACTGCATCAATAAAGATTTGTAAATAAAGCAATCAACGAAATAGCCGACGAAACAGTAGAAAACACGTATGAAAAAATTGAAATAAACTATAATCCGATAATTGAAGAAATATATACAATCCATAAAGATATAAAAACCTCAACATCCTTATAACAGCCAGTCAAGAATAATGAAAAAAATTTATAAATAAAAATTTTAAAAACCAAAACACAAAAGGAGTTAACGAAGAATAATTCCAACACAGCAGAAAAAGAAGTTTACCTCATACCGCGAAACAAAGGTAGAATCAAGATGAAGAGAGAAGTTGAGTAATGTTGCTCTGGTGAGATCTATAAAGATCGAAACCTGTGACAGCATCTAATCTAGGACAATCAACTTTCTCTCCTCAGATGGTGGTATGACAAGACATGGTGTCTTATTAATCAATGATATTCTTTGGCATTTTCCCATGTAAAAGTATGCCGATTGAGATTAAGTTTTATTTGACCAAAATTTTTCCATCATGAACAGCGGAAAAGATCAATCTGCTGGGTGATTAATCAGACCGTGGTAGATATTTAATAATTACATATAGCTACCTACATAATTACTTTTCGTAGAATTTCTGTCCACTCACCAAGAGATCGTAGCATCCTATGTCCTTGCCATACCATTCGTACCTCATGTATCCTGACATTGCATCGAAAGGAAGCAGTTACCATTTCGAAATGCACAGGACAATTGCATATAATGACCTCGCATGTGAAAAAATTTCCACGAAGAAATAGGAGATGAAATTGACTGATTTTCTGATCACAATCTTGTTTTTCGGTAGAGGATATATTGGTTAACAATTTTCGTACGATTTTTTCAGCCTACCTGCTTTGTATAAAGGACTCTCTGCCAAAGTTTTGAGACTGGGACCTGGTGGTGCTATAATGATCATTGTTTTCGAGTTTGTGGAAGATGTATTGTCAAGAATATTACTGTAATAAAAAACAAAAAGAGCAAATACTTTTCAATTTTTATTTCTTCTATAAGATGAAGTGGAAGCCCTTTCGAAATCACTGTCCTCTTGAAATCTAACATTTTGTTTTTCTATATTTGAATGTAGAGCTGTGAGTTCCGATTTGAGTTTTTCGCAGATCGCAGTGATGCTAAAAATAATAGTCGTGATCAAAAGATTCGTTGCGAAGGAAAATACAGGATGTTTAATTTAAAAATGGAAAAAGAGATAACCTATGCTTCATTTCCTGCATAATTTTATATCGAATATGCGCAATTATTCTCAGGGCTGTTGCACCAACAATCCTAGCCAGAATTTCCCGAATGTATTCTTCTAACAGCATTTTTTTGATTTTTTTTATTCAAATTTACCTTTTCTCCACTCTTGCTTCCTCAGTCTTGTGATCTGTTACTGTTTGAACTGTTTTACTCTCAACATTCACTTGAATTCCTACAGATTTCGACCATTGAATCTGAAAAAACATGAATTCGTAAAATCACACAAACATAATGTATAGGAAATCATATGGTAGAAATTGAAAGTTTGTGATTCTTAAAAAGAAACCTCTATAGATTGGATTGAATTCGAGGCGTTTCCTTTTATTGTTACCATCTTCGAAGTAAGAAGCTTTTTGAATCAAAATTTCAGTTCCAAAATTCTTCAGAGCCTATTAACGAAAAAAATCTATAAAGATAATATCTAAAGATCTATAATGATCAGTGAAATCACCAATATTTTTTCAGATTAACTATTTCACAAAAAAGTCGACATTATGCATTTCAGCATAAATCATCTTGCACTTCAGATCGATAATTGAACCATAAATTTCACAAGTTTAATGAAGTGTAAACCACAATTACACTCCTCATAGTTGGTTAGACAAAACGGTGTGAAAGATAATAGCACAATTCCATGGTTAATGAACCTGCATTACCTGCAGAACTGTAATCACGTAATATTTATAACAAATTGAACTTAAAACTTCAGAGGAGTGTGAGCTTCTCTGCGATCTATTTAAATATGTTAAATTATCTGGGCATTGACTTAGAGAATAAAAATACTTGATCGTTTAATAAATTTATTTCTTGAGAACTTAAATAATAGAAGATTTAACAATAAATGAGGTCTTTAAATAAATCGGTTGTGATGAACAATATCATTATTTCTTATCATATAATCCAGCATGATTCCACAGAAAAAAATTACATACACATAAATACAGGACATCTACAAATAATCAACAAAACTCATAACAAAGCTAACAATATTCTTTGGAAATGGGCCCTATTGAACGAAAACATTTTTCTTGAGAACCACTGTAGTTTTCTTCTTTCTGTATTCGTTATCAACAACTGTTGCACTGGGTGATAGATTATCTTCATCTTCATCAGCTTCGATCTTTTCTATTGCCGTGTAATCAGCAATTTGAGGCTCAGGAAAATCATAGCTGAATTGTTCGTCGTATTTTTCAGGAATGTAATTGTATATATTAGATGGGATGTCACCGGGATTAATTTTCCTGCCTTGTGGTAATTTTTTCTTCTTATTTTCCGACCGTTTCGTTATTCGTTGTTTATTTTCTGATCCACTATATTCAACATCAAAAGGAATAGCGATGATTTTATCGGATGTGTACAACTCCCTAACACTAGCAGCAGGAATCAACGTGTAGAGAGTCTCTTCTTTATTAATTCCGTCTGTAGGTTGTTCTTGCAAAGAATTTTCTTTCTGATTTTTCTGTTGGCTGTATGGATTGAAAAATTCTACGTGTTTGAGCTCCTGAGGGTTGTTAGGTAATGGAATCCATCCATTCATTTCTTTCTGCAGCTGTTCTTGATGTTGTCCAAACGGATTGAAGTAATGAGCAACTTCAGTAGGAACTGGAAGTGAGGTATAATATTCTATAAAAGGAACATTTTCGAAATTATCCTGTCGTAGAAAGGCGTTTGGTGAAATTTTGAAAGATTCATCGGATCTCAAGGGTTCTGCTTTAGGTCGTGATTTATTTTTGGAAATTTCCTCGTTTTCTTCCTTCTTTTCTTCTTCATTTTCCTCGGAATTCCTTTGACTTGAAGAAGCTTCAGCTTCTTCTTCCACGTTTTCATTTTCTTCGTTTATTTCTTCATTCTCAGGAGATTCATCCTCATTCTCAATATTTTCAAATTCTTCATCATCACTATAATTATCACTTCTTTTTTCTTCATCCTCTTCATGCGATCCCTCTCCCTTTCTTCCATCCTTGATATCTTCATTAACAGGTTCCAAAGACTCATCCTCTGAATGTGGATGTATGAATTCATGGTGGTATTCTTCATTTTCGTTTTTGTTCTCGAAAAGATTTTGACTATCAGGACCATTGTTTTTTCTGTTCTTAATAATATTCGAGTTTTCTTCATGTGATTCTTCATTATTTCTTGTTTTTCCTCTATCCGCTTCTTCGAGATGGTCCATGTTGTGTTTGTTACGAAAGTTACCTGATTTTTCTTCAACTTCTTCATCTACAGCGTCTTCCTCAACTTCCTCCCCTTCCAAATTATCCTTTTCGTTTGCTTCTTTATCTTCACTTTCTTGGTTGATTTCTGCTTGCTCTTTCTCTTCTTTTTCTTCAGCAGTACTTTTGTTCTCCTCCCCATCTTGAATTTCTTCTATTCCAGTTACAATTTCTTCTTCTTCATTTTTTTGGTTGTTCTTCAAATTGGTTTTATCATCTACGATGACATCTTCATTTAAATTTCCACTTATCGGGTAGTTTTCTAGGAATTGTTTTTCATAAATATTCCTATATTTTTGTGGGGGTATGATCTGTTTTATCCTAGCTGCATCGTTGGCAAATTTGTTGTGTATGAATGATAATATCTCCCTGTTCACTTGTCTATATGGTCCATAAATCTTTTCTTGGTCGAACACTTGATTTGCTGGCTGCGGAGCTTTATTCCTATCAAGAAATTTCAGGATATGTTCGTTGACTTCCCTGTAGGGTCCATAAATTTTTTCAGTATCGAATGCTTTAGACACCACTTGTTCCAAGTTATGACTCGCTGCTATCTTAGGGAGATTATACACTAAATGAGATGAAATAGCTCTTTTCTTTGGCGAGCTTTCTTCATCTTCTTTCACAGATCTTTTCGATAACCGATTATGGTGGGGTTGTGTATCATGAAAGTTGTATATCGAAAATCCGTCAGTAAAATGGTCAATACGGCTATGATGGCTGACTACAGGGTGTTGTTGACTCTCATCTGTTTGCTCGTACGGTGAGAAACCTCTAGGAAAGTTGTCTAATCTTTTTGCTTCGTCTGTGATTATGGGTTTCGTAAGATATCGATAGCCTTTCTCAACGGTCCAAGGAGACTTCTGCCAAAAATCATGGTAGTGCTCTTTGAACTTTTTCCTATCCTCGAATTGATTCTTGAATGGCTCCGGATGAATGTGTCTTTTGGAATCGCCTCTATCTTCAGCTTCATAATCTGGAAAATCTAACTGGTACTGCTGCGGTCTGTCGGAATCATAATCCGATTCTTCTGATTCTTGATTTCTCCCTTGATACAGCTCCAAATCGTCATAGTTGCAAGGTTTCCCAGCTTTTGGAGCGGGTTTTCTGGGTGGTCCAACTGGTTTTTTTCGAGGTGGCGGAGGGGGAGGATTTGGCACAGCTGAGGGCTTTGGAGGCGGTGGTGGAGGTGGGCTTTGTGGAGGAGCTTTGGGAGGTGGGGATTGAGGTGGTGGTGGTGGATTTTGTGGAGGTGCTGGTGATGCTTGAGGAGGTTGGGGTGGTGCAGGTGCAGGAGCAGGTGGTGTTTGGGGAGGTTGAGGTTGTGCAGGCGGCGGTGGAGGATTTGGAGGAGCTGCAGGAGGTGCCGGAGTTTGCGGACCTCTATTCCACGAAAAATTTAAGTTGAAGGATTTTCTAACAGTATCTGTCAAGAATGGTGGAGGTCTTATCGGAGGATACGTAATAGGTTGTTGTGGAGGAATTGCAGGAGGAAGAGTTGGAGGAGCCGCCTGAGGCGGTGGTGGTGCCTGGGGTGGCATAACCGGAGGTGGAGGAGGTTGTAGTCCTGGTTTTGGTGGTGGTGGTGGAGGAGACATCGCAGGAGGCGAAGGGGGTGGGGGAGGCATTACTGGTGGTGACGGCGGCATTGCAGGAGGTTGCGGCATCCCAGGGGGTGGACGTGAAGGCAGCACTGATGGTCTCTTAACAACATCATACCCGAAAACATCAGCGACGTTCTTGAGTATCACACCAACTGTTCTTTTACGTCTTGGATCACTATTTTGACGCACATCGATTTGGCTTTGACCATAGCCCGATACAATAACGACAAATAGAAATAACACCACAGACAAGTTCATTGTTCATCGAAACTGATCAAGACGGGATGTTTTCACGATGAGGTTCCAGGTTGAACTGAAAATTCCAGTCTGTCAACTCCAGTCGTTAAGACGAAATTTGCGGGAGAAAGGAACATTTTTTGTTCTTCGTTGTGACAATATTGCTCTGATATTACGTTTTTCGCGAAAGCGGTGGCGATCGAATTATGCAAGTTGTTATTTGTATAAATCGAATTTCGTAGCGCTCTGATAGTTCTCTGTAACTGATATAACCGCAAAATCGCCTTGAAGGTTCGAAAAACTGCAATCATCTGGAGCTATTCATTTGTGCCGCTGTGCAGGTGCAAATGATGGGTACTTCCTGGCTTTTTATCGTCATTTGTTATGTATGCTTCATTCACGTGCTTTTTTTGTTTAGAACCTTCCTAATGTAGCTACATTCACACTTTTGCAATAATTATAAGCACAATATACATAATATGCTTCATTACCTTTGTCACTCTTTTTGTTGGCAAGACTCAAAATGAAGGAATTTTTCAATCCGTGTTTGGGAAAGTACACTGAGCAAAAAAATTAACGCACATTATGGAAATCTCAAATTTATTCTAAAACTGAAGGTGTTCTCAATGATAATTATTTTTATCATGCATTCTTCAATACAAATGTTTTCCCCCAGCAGGAATAAAAAAAGATGATATCATCAGATTTTGAATGTATTGGCTCCATTCTAAAATCAGTTGTTCTCGATCAATTCTAGTGATCAATAGTTTTTCTTTTCGTTTGATTTTCTACACTCGATCGCTATGCAACGCGAAATACGCAATTTGATCCAAGAGGAATGTGCCCAAGCGGTAGTTTTGCGAGAATAAGGATGGACATACACAAGAATTGCAGAAAAGGTTTGGAGTTTCCCATACAAGTGTGTCCAGAATGTTGCAGCGATTCAGGGAGACAGGTATGAATGTCCGAAGACCAGGACAGGGTAGACGACGGGTAACAACTGCCATTCAAGAACGTTACTTGAGAGTTTCTTCGTTGAGACAACGGTTTGCAACCGCTCGCCTCCTTCAAAATCAGCTTGAGCAAATTCATGAGGTGCAAATTAGCACTCAGACAATAAGAAATCGCCTCAGAGAATATGATTTAAGGCCTCGTGTCGCGACAAGAGGCCCAGCTCTCACCCCAGCCCATCGAAGGGCGCGTTTGGATTTTGCGAGAGATCATATCCATTGGGAAGAGGCCGATTGGGAAAGAGTTCTCTTCACAGATGAGTCTAGATTCTGCCTCTATCATTGTGATCGACGTTCCCTTGTATACAGACGTCCACATGAAAGATATGCTCAGTGCAATTTCCTGAATACTACTGGTTTTGGGGGAGGAACGATTATGGTATGAGGTGGAATATCTTTGACTGCTCGCACAGACGTAGTGGTCGTTGATAAAGGAGCTATGAATGCTGATAAGTATATAAGGAACATTCTTGAAAAGCATGTAGTGCCATTTGTCCCATACATTGGTGAAAAATTTCATTTTTATGGACGATAATGCCAGACCCCATCGTGCGCGCATCGTTCAGGAGTACCTTGAAGAGGTTGAAGTCTCTCGAATGGAATGGCCAGCAAGAAGTCCAGATCTCAATCCGATTGAGCAGGTTTGGGACAACCTCAATAGAAGGCTGAGAAGTTCAGAAAATCATCCAGCTACTCTTAATGACTTCGGAATACAACTCGGAGAAATCTGGGAAGGATTAGATCGGAACATTTTAAGATCACTCATTTTGAGTATGAACGGTCGTTGCCGAGCTGTAATTAACGCAAGGGGTGGAAATACCAAGTATTAAATCACTTATCAGCATTTCAGTATTTTGACAATTGTTCATTTCTCTTCTTTCACATAAGATTCGGTGAAATCCTGAATTTTTCTTCCATTTAATGTGTCTTGTTTCGTTCAAAACCTTCCCGAGAGAACATAAAAAATAAGTTACAAAGTCAATGTAGAGTTAACTTCCATTAAAATTGAGATTTTCAGAATGTGCGTTAATTTTTTTGCGCAGTGTATATAGACACTATGACGATATATTTCTGCAGGTTCGGAGCCCTCAAACACTGGGGAAACAAAAATGTATCCTGAAATCCTTCAAATTCAGAAGGCACTTGAGAAGGATGTAGATTGGTCAAGGGTGTAGATAATAGAAAACTGTAATGGCGAATGCATTATATCGGCAACTTTCTTTTCGCTCTCCCCTTTTAGTGCTATGCATTTTCTACGGTTCAAAGTCAAATCCGCCGCATCAAGCAGGCCGCTCACGTCTGCTCTAGGTACGTACACCAGCCTGCTTCGTGGATTAGGAAATTATCGGTGTTTACGATAGTAATCAAAATTTTTACGATTCCGAGCAGGATATCAAATTGTTAAACTCCTTGTATAGAAAGGGAAAATTGGAGTAACGTTACATATAAGTGTATTACGTCGATGTACTCCTATTGTTTTCTGGCTGAATCAAAAACCTGATCGAAATAAATTAATTGGTGTTTTAGGGTTGAGTAATACCAATTTTCAGAAGTTACGTAACAGCTAAGGTCTGAAACAGGACATTCCATCTGTATTCTTATTCAAAACATCCATCAAAATATCTTGAAAGAATCTAGTTTTTGCAGTCTGAAGAAATCATTTAAACTCTTTCCTGAGCACCCTGTATGCACTTCTGGCAATTATTTCTTTGTAGAGAACTAAATCTTATATTAAGATAAACCTCTTAGAATTTCAGAGAACTCAAGGTATATCAGCATTAACTTCCATTAATAAATAAAAAGGTTTATCTATCAAAGAACACGTTGCATTATGTGCCAACATCAGATATGATAAAGAACATAACTTTCGCATGTCCAAATGTGAATTTCGCTATCGAGATTGAAATCGGTTCAGAAAAAATATAACAGCGTGAGCTGGCCAAACCCGCTGCAATTATGCAATGATATTCAGGAAAATCATTCAGGTATTATTTACAACGATGCATTAATTTCTACAATCTGCTGAGTATTTCTGGATCTAGGTAGTTGCCTTTCTCCTCTCAATGCGGTCCAAAATAATCTGCTTAACATTAATTACTTGGGTTACAATTTATTGAATTTTCATGACGAGAACTCGAAAAGAACATGGCATTTAATGAATACGTCTAAGGATACATATGAATTTCATAAGGACTGGTCTCTTTCTTGCAAAAGTGACTATTGAAATATCAATTGTCAGAAAAATCCTTCTTCATTAGGTGTTAATATATGTGCCAACAAGATACTAAATAAGCTTTCAGAATCGGCTCATTATTTTGGAAACTCCAGTTTGAAATCGAATGCAGGACATGCGAAAGGACATAATGAAAAATCAACACATGTTAGAATATTTCTATTATTTTGCATTTGATGAAAATAAATTCATTTCCACAAAATATATAAACTGCGCAAAAAAATTAACACACATTCTGAAAATCTCAATTTTAATGAAAACATTGACTTTATAACTTATTTTTTATGTTCTCTCGGGAAGGTTTTGAACGAAACAAGACACATTAAATGGAAGAAAAATTCAGGATTTCACCGAATCTTATGTGAAAGAAGAGAAATGAACAATTTTCAAAATACTGAAATGCTGATAAGTGATTTAATACTTGGTATTTCCACCCCTTGCGTTAATTACAGCTCGGCAACGACGGTTCATACTCAAAATGAGTGATCTTAAAATGTCTAATCTAATCCTTCCCAGATTTCTCCGAGTTGGATTCCTAAGTCATTAAGAGTAGCTGGATGATTTTCTGAACTTCTCAGCCTTCTATTGAGGTTGTCCCAAACCTGCTCAATCGGATTGAGATCTGGACTTCTTGCTGGCCATTCCATTCGAGAGACTTCAACCTCTTCAAGGTACTCCTGAACGATGCGCGCACGATGGGGTCTGGCATTATCGTCCATAAAAATGAAATTTTCACCAATGTATGGGGCAAATGGCACTACATGCTCTTCAAGAATGTTTCTTATATACTTATCAGCATTCATAGCTCCATTATCAACGACCACTAGGTCTGTGCGAGCAGTCAAAGATATTCCACCCCATACCATAATCGATCCTCCCCCGAAACCAGTACCTAGTATTCAGGAAATTGCACTGAGCATATCTTTCATGTGGACATCTGTATACAAGGGAACGTCGATCACAATGGTAGAGGCAGAATCTAGACTCATCTGTGAAGAGAACTCTTTCCAAATCGGCCAATGGATATGCTCTCTCGCAAAATCCAAACGCGCCCTTCGATGGGCTGGGGTAAGAGCTGGGCCTCTTACCGCGACACGAGGCCTTAAATCATATTCTCTGAGGCGATTTCTTATTGTCTGAGTGCTAATTTGCACCTCATGAGTTTGCTCAAGCTGATTTTGAAGGAGGCAAACCGTTGTCTCAAGTAACCTTCTTGAATGGCAGTTGTTACCCGTGGTCTACCCTGTCCTGGTCTTCGGACATTCATACCTGTCTCCCTGAATCGCTGCAACATTCTGGGCACACTTGTATGGGAAACTCCAAACCTTTCTGCAATTCTTGTGTATGTCCACCCTTCTTCACGCAAAACTACCGCTTGGGCACATTCCTCTTGGGTCAAATTGCGTGTTTCGCGTTGCATAGCGATCGAGTGTAGAAAATCAAACGAAAGAAAAACTATTGATCACTAGAATTGATCGAGAACAACTGATTTTAGAATGGAGCCAATACATTCAAAATCTGATAATATCATCTTTTTTTTATTCCTGCTGGGAGAAAACATCTGTATTGAAGAAAAACGTTGAAAGTGGATAACATATGCATGCATAATTCTGATAAAAATAATTATCATTGAGATCACCTTCAGTTGTAGAATAAATTTGAGATTTCCATAATGTGCGTAAATTTTTTTGCGCAGTGGTATGTTACTTCATACACACTTGTATATTAGTGAAAATTCATTATAAAACTTGTATTGCATTCTCAAGAAATAAATATGTACTAATATTTTCTCATCACCATATTTTTCTACATCATAAACTTTCTTTTTCGCCTGAAAGATTTATAGTTTCTCTGAAAATTCTAAAATCTGCACTGTTTCGTATTATACCTTATGGCCCTTATGGGTTTCTATTGAAAACACTAAATTATAAACAACTTTGATTGTTATCTGTTGAAGCCTCAAGGAAGCAAAAAACAGCTACTGAAATACTGATTTTTTTAGTTAGTTGTAATGTCCATCGTTCCTAAGTAAACAAATGGGAAAAATAAAGTTGTTTTATCTCCAGGATAATAAAACTGTCAATTGTAGAAGCACTAATTTTTTCATGTTGATGACTTCCTTTCACATTACTAAAGCTGAAAGAAATATATGCAAATCTTTAAACGAGATAAGGAAGAAACTCAAAATTATCAAGATCAAGTTCAATCCGTAGTAGCAACTATTCGAATTTGACTAATTAGAATGAGGAACGCATCTCGCTAGGTCGCGTATTGAAAAATAATCCGCAGAAAGTACTTCCAGAATTGGTAATCACTTTCTTCTCTGATACTTTTGCTATAATAAATTAATATTAAACAGCTCATTGAATTTCTACCCTCGTCTTGAAGAAATAGTCGATATAAAAACAAAAGAAAGCTATGCTTAGTGTCTGTTGTTCTTCTGTTTTTCCAAGTGGTAATATGTGTGCTGTTTGAAGGAATACCAGTGCTGTGACTTGTGAAAAATGAGTAAATTGTTCATAGTATGTACCGATTTAATATTTCTACGTGAATGTAGGATCTCAAGTTCAAAGCAGAGCAAAGTTTTTCGAATTTTAATTTAAACGCGACATTACAATCACTAAACAGCAGTAGAAAACAATGTTAATATTCACTTTACTATTTCGGTATAATCCCAAGTAGATCATTGCCTAGTTTTTCGAAATTGATATCCTATTATAAACTGTTTGAGATTGTTACCTTCAAAATGACCAACAAATCTGTGAATATTGCGTAAATAATAATCTTGTCTCCCAAATCGATTCAAGTGAGTACCATGAATTATGAGATATTTAATAGACCGAAATGCAATTCGAATATTGTTTTATTTCAGACAACCTTGTTACTCTTGTTAGTAAATCTAGCAAGTAATACAGCATGTCGAATCTGATTCATGTATACTATTCACTTTCATTATTTGAAGGCTTCGTAATATGTGTTTGTTGGAAGTTTCATTTATATGCAGATTAGTCGAATTTGTTTTTTATCGATCACACTTTTTGCTACGACGCATTGCATTTGCTTAACCTATTTGGAGTAAACTTGATTTGGTGATTGCATGAAAATAGGTTACGTACCGCAAAAAGATTTGATTTATACTTAATATAGAATTAGGGTATGCACGACTTTTGTGAATACAGCCCCTTGTTATTTCCACTATAATCCTGAAAACTCTATCCAAAACAAATGGTAAATATCCGTCATAGTTCTATCATCACTTCGACACCTTGTATCTTTAAAACAAAGAACTGAAAGAAATTATATGGGACCAAATAATCACTCCTCTAATCAAAGTCTTCAAGGTTCTCATAATGGGTTATTTTGCAATCACAACTCCGATATTTCACAATAGGAAATAATTTCTACTTCACTCCCAACATGAGGTCAACAGATTCCTCTATGTGACCCCCACAGGGTTAATGACTTTTTAATATCTCACACAGATCTACATTTTCCTCCAATGCGTTTCAACCTTCGTTTGGTGCGATGCTACTCTTGACGAACAGAACAACCAGAATGACCTCAACCCAGTGAACGACCAAGAAAATAACGACGACAGTGAAAGAGACCACGAGAAGAGAACGATCTTCAACTCTGAAGAAGATAACTATGGTTGGGCCAAACACGTTGGTGTCCATCCTTCAGGATTCAGATACGTTCTCGGAATAGGCCCTGTTGACTTTAAGTACGTTCCTGTCATAAGGAACCCGTTCAAAGTGGCGAATCATCGTCCGAAATGGCCATCGAAAAATTTCAAACCCTTCAGACCATTCAGGCCAGCCCATGGCCACGTTTGGAAGCCCATAAGACCCCAGGTTGGAATTCCTGCATTATCAGTTCGTCCATTTGTACCTATTGTGAGGCCGGTTGTACCGCTAGTGAGACCAGGAGTACCTTTTGTGAAACCAGCGGTATTTAGACCAGTGCCACCACCAGTTTCTCATTGGCCTAATAAATCTTGGCATCACAACGAATGGCAGAAACCTGCTCCTCCAAAGCCTGTTGTTGCTTTGAAACCAGTGAATGTGAGTATAACCTCGGATTCAAGTCAACATATCTAATAAACTGGTAATTGAAGTATGTACATTTAAATCATGAATAGCAATAAGGACTCTTAGAATTGGTTGGAAGAACGCTAGCTCAACGAGAACAACTTTGATAAGAAATTTAATATACAATAGATTTTCTCCAGGTGATACCAGTCCAACCAGTCGTCAAGCCTGTTCCAGCACCACCACAAGCTGTTCCTGTGGTTCCATTTCAACCTGTTAATCCGGTAGTTTCAATACAGCAAGTCAATCCGTTACCTGTGAACCCAGTGGTACCAGTACAGCCGATAAATCCTGTGGTTCAGTTTCAACCAGCTCCTCACCCAGTGGTTCCGTACCCTACCACTATATCTACAGATCCTTGGGTACCATTAGTGAAACCTGCCTATCCGTTGGTTCCACAGCAGCCGCTTTTGGAGGTTACCAAGCCGAACTTGCCGGTTCTACCACTTGGTGCCAGTTTTCCCTCTCCTGTCCTTCAGCAGGTTCCAGCAGGTGACATCTTCTATTTCCAAAGTATATATTGATTGTTTATAAATATGTTTCGTCGTTTGCATATTCAGAAATTCTGTTATTCTTGAATGAATCTCAAAATATTTTTTCAGGACCAGGAATCGCTCTTCAAAAACCTCAATTGATCCATCAAAACCCTGTACCAACTGTGGAATTCCACGGCAATCACCACCATCATTTTATTTCACCGAATGGATTTATAAACTTCCCTAAATTAGCTTCAATACAACCTCAATATGCCCCACAGTTCACTCAGGTTGTTCCACAAAATACACCCACACAAATAATATCAAATCCTCAAATTCCTTTTGACGCTGGACAACCCATTCCTCATTTCCATCAGAATGTCCCTCAAGTGACGCAAGTGCAGCAATTGCCAAATCCACAACAACAGTTCTTTTCACAAGTGACGCAAGTACAGCAATTGCCACAACAAGAACAGCAGTACGTTCCACAAGTGACTCAAATCCAGCAACTGCCACAACCAGAACAGCAGTACGTTCCACAAGTGTCTCAAATCCAGCAACAGCAATACATTCCTCAAGGGACGCAGTTCCAACAGATTCCCAATCAAGGGCAACAGATAACTCAAACTCAGCAATTTACGAATCAAGGGCAGCAGTCTTTTGATGTCCAGTATTTGCCTCCGCTGGCTCATGGTCAACTTCCCATTGAAGGTAAATTGTGAACAAACTGAATATAATCAATTTCAGAGAAACATACCATGTTTTTGTCTCAGGAGAATCAACTTCCCAACAACAGCAGCCTCAGAACCCCTACGTCAACAACCCTCAAACTAATTTCTTCTTCCAAGGGCAAGATCAACAATTTGCTTCCGAAAACGATATCCAACAACAACAGCAACAATTCCAGAGCACCAACAGCATTCAACCTGGTCAAACTGATGTCCAAACACCTCTTTATTTACCTCCACATAATACTTACAACCCACAGGTTGAAACCTTCAATAACGGGTTTAGCCAGCAGTTTCTTCCAAACCAAGACAATGTTTTGAGGCCTTCAAACACTTTAGAGGCTCCGTATGATAATTTTGGTTATAATAGAAGGGAGGATGTTGTTGAGGATGTAGTAGAGGATTCAACTGAGAGTACCTGATTTGTGGATTGATGCTCTTCAGTTCGTTGATTTGTGTTGTTGACTATTGTGTAAATATCGTTTATATCATTAATAATTTATTTTATAAAATATATTTTTTTATGGAAGATCTGTAGTTTTCGTATTCCTTCATTTCTTGAAGTAAGTTTGATTCAATTAATTGAACAGTTGGGTGGATACAGTACCTGAATGGGTGGCCAGGCTTTCTACGAATTTGAGAAAGAGCAGAATACATTCTATAGTCCGTTCAAATACAAGAAGGAGCTTTGTAAACAAACAGAATCGTCTGCTTTGCGCACAATCAAGCTCCTATTCGTCAAACGGTCATAACCACGCTACCTTTTAACGCCCTTAAAGATTGCCAGGATCGTACTCGGAACGGACTGTAGATGGTACTGGATAGAAATGATTCAATAATTCAAGTCAGCAATTCCCCCATTAGAACTTTTTTCCTCAGAAACTTTCTGTTATGATTTGCAACTGTCATAAACATTTTATATCCGACGTACCCTATTTTTTTATTTTGTTTTGTTTTTATATTATTATCTACCAAATAATTTCTTTTCCGGATGCTCAAGATTGCGGCAAGGTAATTCCAGGAAACACAAGATTTTCAGAGATTTGGGTCGGAATCTTGCAGGATTCCGACAAAGTAATTCTGGGAAACACCAGATTTGGGTCCTTTTCCCCAATGGGTGAAAGCCATCTTGATCTACCAGTTAAAATACCCAGAGCTAATGTGAAGGTCTAGCTTTCCAAAGTGTTTATAGATTTTGTTGTGAAAACTGTATTGTGTTGGAAAATCTTTCGACAGAGTGTATATAGTGTTTATAGAACAATGTCGAATTCGGAAACGGATACTGCATCTGAGGGTGATATGTGGGGACCACCACGGAAAAGGTCCAAAAGGTCGCATTTCTCTGCTGAAGAGAAAGAGATAATTTTGAACATTTTTCGAAAAGAATTGGAAGAACATCCTGATTTATCGAAAAGAGACTTAGTAGGAATTGTTTCAAAATCCTCAGGGGTGAGTGATTCAGCTGTATTCAGAATTCTCAGAGAATATGAAGCGAATAAAACATTGACGCCACCTAAGAGGAGAGCCCAGTCGTTAAAAATAATCGATTCGGTTGACGATTTCGATATGAACCTTATCAGAAGAATTGTCCACGGTTTTTTTTCCGGAATGAAATGATGACGACAGTTTGCCAAATTTCAAAAGAACAACGTTCTATAAATTATTAAAAAAATGGAATTCAAGTTCAGTTAAAACTGAACGATTGTGTGAAATCTCCTCGATTCGACTCTGGACGGAAAGAAATTTTACGAAGCCCCTCCTACCGATACGCCAAACATGTTAGTATTGCTCTTTCTTAAATTTGAACAGAGTATAGTTGCATATTTCGATCGAAATTTCATATTATGTACATTGCCATATCAAATTTTCGGAGTGACACCTTGTACAGCGACGATCTTCAATCAATATTTATATAAAAATCATATTACAAATTTTTCTACTTGATGAGATGCTTAGGAACCGCTAACACCCAATTCAACAGCCTATTATTATCCAATAATTCACATTTCCTCAAAAAGAGATCAAGAATAAAAACTTCTTGAGCAATAACATCGTGGAATTTTTTTCAGTGACGAAATGAAGGTATTCGATAAAATTTGCTTTGGTTTTCAGACAAGAGAAAGAATACGAATTAGGTAAGACACTCTGAATGACCGAATGACCTTAACGACTAGACCACACGCGTCTCTTTATTATTCGCAGAAAATGACTGTTGTTACAAAAGTAATGCCGAGTGAAAACCAGAACCCAATGTGGTGCGACAGTAGATATTTATTAAACTGTATGGATTGCTTATAGTAAATCTCGTTGTATTAGGTAATAGACTATATGTTTTCCTTGTGAAAAATGATCCAGTCTTGTTGTTCAGGATAAGCGTAAATAACAATAATCTCAAATATGTACTTCGAAGCTTAGACTGTTTTTTTATATACGTGAAACAGGGTCGTACAAAAGAATAAAAAATATGCATATTTCTGAAGTATTGAAAGGCGTATTATGGGATATAGAACCAAATCTACCTCAGCCAAGTTAGACTTAGCTGTATGGGAATTAAAGGAGTTTTTCCTCTTAGCAGGATGCCACCCAAAAATATCACTGTTCCGCTTTTTTATTTCGAATTGTCTTCCTTCCTAGACGTGCAATACGAATCAACTAGAAAATTTATCTGCGTGAGAGAATCTCTTTGACCTCAATGCTATAAATATGATGCAACAGTTACCTGTCAACCAAAATATCGACACTCGTCAGCATAACAGAAGGAGATGGTTGAGTTAACAACCTCATTAAAAAGATGTGTGGATCAAACACCAGTGGGTGAAGGTCAATATAATCTTCAACAGATTATCTAATATTAATTATACAGTTAATAAATTGCGATTGGAAACTAGATCAATGGCAGAAAATACATATGGTAAATTGAGATTACTCATGTTCACAGATCGTTGCACTCTTCACGGTTTGTTGGTCACTTTGTAGATTCTTGTTTGTGAATGGATTTGAATGTTATTGATAGATGTAGATGTCATTCACTACGTTATCGCGATGCTGAGTATTTGCTCCTATGAGAAAATCTTTAAATTGCATACTCAATAATTGAAATTCATTTCTAATGACTGTTTTTCTCTATGCACTGGCGGATGCAAACAGTTAAACTACACGAGTTTTTTTTCCCCCAGAGATTTTTCTATCCCGAAATTGTTTTCCCAGAGTTTCTCCAACTGCGCAATTTTTGTCCCCGGAGTTTTTCCAAGCGCGCATGGCTATGTTCAGGGTGCTAGCTTTCAAAAAACTTAATTCTGCAATTTGCCCTATTTCGCACAATAATAAAGATACAAGATGTTCGTTTGTTTTTGAGATACAGGGTATACTAGGGAGCAGTTGGACGAAAATTATAGAAACAGGTGGATTGGACTTAAATAGTTCAGATTTCTTTTTATACTGACTGGATTTTCATGACAATTCTGATTTTTTCGATAGAATCGTTCAAAATTTTTTTCTCGAAATCGGTAGCAGATACGACAAAACCATATGGTTTAGTATAACAACAATGCTTCCTTTAACAAATTTTTTGAACTAACAGTGGTTCACCAAAAAAAAAAGTTCTGGAGGAAAACAGGGAACAGTGTTTCAGAAAAATATCATCCTGTAGATTTGCAATCGAAATTGGAATGTCACATGGTGAGGACTCTAAATTTCGATTTGTATGCCTGATTCCAGTTGAATTGTGAGATGCAGATACAAAAAAATTTAAAATTTCAAACTTTAAGTCATTGCCCCCTTCCTTTTCTTTATTGATGGCCCTCCCTGAAAAAATTCATGCCTCCCCCTGAAAAACTTTTTGGATCCGCCAATGGCTCTATGTGACAATGCAGAAGAAACATAACAATCAAACAATCGACGAACAATGTCGGCAACAGGATTGAATCTTTTTGAAGAGATGGATACCAAAAAACTGTCGATGATTCGTTCAATAGTACAATGGCATATTGGCCACAGAATCTTCAAATTGTTTTGATGATTTTAGAAGTATGATGTAATATCTATGCCGAATTTTATTTGAAGATCTTGTGTGATGCAGATACTATGAGAAAAAAATTCAAACTTTAACACCCTGTCTAGAGTTTGAACATTTTGGCTTAGCAGAAATTTCATCCTTTATTTCACTTCAATATCCTATAAAGTTCTAGTTAAATCGCCCTTCATTCAGATCATGATTCCAAGAAATATTTTGACAGTTTCTCGCTTAACGCACTGTTGGGGTCTCCAACGTCTCTTTCGGCATTTTTGACTTAAACTGTATTTAGACAAAATTACAAAATGATTGGATGCTCAAGTCTTCTTCAATGATAAGTAATTGAGCTTATACAAGCCGTGAGTTTGTAATAATGGCTTATCTACTGTTTTAAAGAGGCGTTCATCAGAATGAGTTGTGTATTAGGAGCAAGTTTTGGAGATTAATTGAGAAACACTTTCCTTTTCAAGAAGATAGATCACGGAATAATTTATTCCTACCTCTAAAATAAAAATGAAACCTAAACGTTTATTGGTATATATAGGAAAATCATTTGTATGAATACTTTATTTCAGAAACAAGATTTGGATTTATCAAAATGAGAATCGTTTCTTTTGAACATCAAACAGTAAATTTTTGAGTAATATCTGATGGCACCAAAAGTACAACAAATTACAAGTCGTAACTCTTGACAGTCTATATCATTTGAGGATTTGAGCGCTTTCAATACATCACAATATATTCTTGAAATAATGAGAAGTGAAATATTTCCAAATATCTAACGTAATACCGTCCTAAAGAAATCCTATCTAAAGCCAAAATCTTCAAGACATTATATGAAGTCGAGCAATTCATTCACATCATGAGATTTACAACATATACTGATCAATCCCGTTTCATCTCTAAATGAGGTAAGTGATGTTCAGCATAACTCTGTGAAAACCAACCGAATGTTCATATTATCAAGTCATTTATTCAAGGGACAGATACTATGTCTGGCATTATAATAATTCAATAACTCGAAATCATGTTATGTTATGTTATGGGAAATGGCAAGTTCAAAAAGTTATCGTGGCCAAGTGTCAGGAAAAATAATAATATACCATTTTAAGAAAATAATTTCACTTTATTTTACAATTTTTACACAGATAACTTAAGCTTATTAACACAAAGAAGTCACAGAAATTCACAGCGTCTACCATCCGTGTCCCAATTCCAAACCACTGCTGTAGGACAAACCGTGTCCAAGAGAAAGATCTCCAAGACCATAACCGTAGCCGTGTCCAAGAGATATGGGGGCATCATAAGATTTGATCAATGGGGCAGCAGCGTAAGACTTGATGATGGGGGCAGAGTAAGACTTGATGAGGGGGGAAGAGTAAGACCTGATGATTGGGGTAGCGTATGACTTGATGATAGGTGCGCTAGCGTATGTCTTGTAGATTGGAGCTGGTGCCACAACAGTCTTGTAGATTGGAGCTGGAGCCACCACAGTCTTAACGATGGGTGCTGGGAGTACAGCCTTGGAGATGATTGGAGCAGACAGATACGATTTGGAAATGATTGGGGAAGAGTATGAGAGGGAGCTCAAGGGTGCAGAGTAAGCTAAACCATGGTCGAGACCACCAAGACCATAGCTTCCATATCCGTATCCCAAGGATTCGCCGTAGATTCCTCTCTTGTCCTTTTTGGTTTCGCCAGCTGCAGCTACGGCCAAAACGGCGCAAACGCAAACCTGAAGGAATAAAAGATTGTCTTAAACAACAAATCGATGGCGCAATGCTATCATATTTTTTGAAGAAAATGGCAAACTATTAACCCAGCTCTGAACACGCTCAGTTTCCAAGAGTATTGAGTGTTTTTTATTTTATTAAATTGTATTTCGACATTTTAGCTGGAATATGTATTTGGTTTAATAGGTTATAGGTTAGAGATGATTCATGTCCATAATATGGTCGAAGGTATTCGAAAGAAATATAAAATTAAAAACGAAACACTTTGAAATTTTGGATCGAGATTTTTGAAATTCAGATCCTTTTTCACGTGGAAAACCTCATCTTTCTCAACTTAAAACGGAAAAAATTAATACAAATAACAACTAAGCTTTACAGTTATTAAAAAAGACTGAATTTGGAAGCGCTGCTCTTTTTCATGAAAAAATATGAATAGTGTTCTAATTTTCATTGTGCATGTCGATACTTACCAAGAATTTCATGTTAACTGAGTGAAGCGAGGGAAAACACTTGGATGAACTGACTGTGGAAGGCACAGCTGATGTATGATTCTTCAGTTGAGACACACAAGCATTTATACCGAAAGACGGGGGTCATATTTCCTCCCCTGTCCTTACCGTGATACACTTAGGTAACTAGTCTGTTGTGCGTACCTACCTCAATACCATCGTGAATGTGAGAAATGATACACAAATTGGAGTGGTCATTGTGCAACGAGTACACGAGATGTTTTCGTTGGTAAAAGCCGGGTCACACACAGGAAATTGGCCAAATCGACCTTGGTTAATTAATCTCCTTTGTTTCGTGGATTTATGAAAAAATTATGAGACCATGGGCCAGCATACCTTCGAGACATTCGATAGTTACAACAGGTCTGTGAAGTTTTTTATTGTCGGTTGTTGGATTGATTACATCGAAATTTGGCAGGAACAATGGTCGGTTTTCCTGGAGCTTTTCAATATTGCAATAGTCACATTTCATGAACTAACATCTGAATTCAACAATGTCAAAGAATTTCTGTAAATTGTACCTAAATACATATAACTTAATTTTTCTCAATGACCAGACTAGTCAATGGAATAATATTGGTCTCAAATGTTAGGATGGTAATAATTCTACCAGCTAAGTATGGTTCATTGTGAAATCATAAATCTGTGAATTGTCAGAAATAAAATATCGTAAAAGTTAGTTATGCTATTAATCTCCAAAGGACCTAAGTTTTCGAGATTGCTGAAAAAAACAAAATGCGAAAACCTTTCCCGAAGGAAATACATATATACAGTGTGTTTCACAATTCATTATTCATACAAAATCGGCCGATTTTCAAAAAAATTTTTTTTGCTCTCGTTCTGCTTTAACAAGGGCTATATCTCTTTGTCACGATGTCTGTATAAGCGTCCTTTCGATTTAGTCAATTCTAACTTGAATTGTAAATCATCTTGAAATTGGAGAGCAAAATAATTTCAGCCTCTACGACTCAGTCGTATTAACCGTTTTATAAATTATTTTTTTTCTCAAAAACTGTGAACTTTAGCAAGAAATTACAAGAGAACGTATCTGTTGAGAATAGATCAAGCTATCCAAAATTATTTTTTTTATTGTAAAGGGTGTTTCAAATTGAGCGGTTTTTTTAGAATATAAAACACATGATTTGCATTCATTTTTGAAAACTTTTTATTGGTAATTGAAGTATCAGTTATGACATTAATGTACGAAAAATAATATCTTCCAAATGGCGTCCTCTTGCAGCTCTACAGACGTCCACTCTTTTGTTGAAATTTTCAATGACATTTTGACATAATTGAGGCTCTATCTCACTAACAACACGAATAATTTCATCCTTTAGTTCAGGAATCGATTGTGGATTATTCTTTTAGACCTGGCTTTTCACATAACCCCAAAGAAAATAGTCCAACGGTGTCAAATCACATGATCTTGGTGGCCAATTGATATCACCGTTTCAGGAAATTTTTGTCTCAATAAATCACTTGTGTCCTTTTCAAAGTGAGGTGTAGCGCCATCCTGCTGAGATCAAATGTCCTCTAGATCAATATTCAGGCCACAAGAATTTGATTATCATCCGACGGTATCGATCCCCATTCACAAAACGCTGATTTTTATTAAATAATTCAACAATTTGAACGCGTTGTTGTATCGTTGTCGAAGCCATTTTTATGAATGTCATCCATCACACTTCTCAAATGTCAAAATACCCAGACGAATTCAACATTTTATTTATTATTCAAAAAACAGCGCAATTTGAAACACCCTATATAATCTGAATATGAAAAAAATTTTCTTGCGAAAAGAGGTTTGGGTTGGTTTTTCCAACCCCTTTCAATCATAGAGGAACACAACAAAAAAATTTTCTGAGTGCCATCTCGATAGAATTTAATGTCTATTTTTTTATTGTCAGTGTTCCAGTGTTTGAGAAAAAAACTGTTAGAAAAAAGTTATTGCTCGAAAAAAGTTTATATGAAAGACCCAATCCATTTTTCCGCAACTATTGATGTATTGATGGTGATCCAATTCACCCTGTATTGCATTTTCTACATTGGTACGCTTGTAGCTATTTCGTGAAGAAAAACCTCTCACACTTTAATTCGAAAATGAATTCATGATGTGTCCAGACAAAATAGTTAATCTATTCTTTCGATTCCCATCTATGAAACCGTATTAGGAAACTGATTTGTATGCGTAGCATACTTCTGAAGTGAAACAAATTCATGGTCATAAACTGACAAATGTCCAAAGTGAGCGATTCTTTACGAGGTTTCATGAAAATTCATATTTTTGCACTACCTACCATTGTTGCACGAGATCATGGTTGATAAGAAACGAAGGAGATCTTAGCGAATAGAACACATCAGTGAAAGGTTAAATAATAACTGTTACCAATAAGCTAAATCTCGTCCATTTGTCATATAATCTACAAAAGAAAAATATACTGAATAAACTCAGTTGTGTATTGTTCTTTCGTTCTTCAAATAAGATTCCTTGTTAAAAATCACGGTGTTTCCAAATCAATAAAATCAATAATTCATAAGATATTTGAACATGCTCGCAATAAAATAGCATTGCTCATCTAATTAACAAAGTCGTTAGCTTCCATGAAAATCGGAGAATTAAGATTGACAAGGATGATGTAATGACCCAGCTAAAATATCCATTGTCCATTGTGTGTATTCTCAAGAAGAAACTAATATTTGTTAATTTCTTATCAGCCTCTTATTCAAGAGTATTTATTATTCCTTAATCCTTGTAGAGTAGATATTAAATAGTGAAGGCGGACATATGAGTTGTAACTCCAGCATTTGACCTGGAATTATTTGTCACAGGAGCATACCCATTTTTAAAACAAGAGCGTCCACAAGAAAAATTTTGGGTGCAATATACCTGATGCCTCGCATGTTTCATTCATTAATTGAATCACATAAGTGATTATGCATTCCAAATCTAGAATAGCCGTTCAGTGATGTTGATGTTGAGGCAGAAGCCCGTATGCACTTCATGATGCAATCCAATAACAACATTCCTCTAATTTTTTTCCAAACCGATTTTGCAATACCGAAAATGTGAAATAACAAATAAGTTGACATATGATCGCAGTAATACGCCAATATCCGTTACACTGTCCAATTATTCAGTTATAATAATCAAATGCATACTCCGATATAAATCAGATTGTCATCCAAACTCATTACCGTTACTTCGACTGCTATTGCTCCGCTTACGTAACCCTAGACTGGGCGTCGAATCTAAGCCATAATAATTTCAAAATAGGTATTGACTTCAATACAAATCAGATGGTCTGCAGAAAAGTGATCGTATCTGCAAAAAGGCGCGTAATGTCATGAATACATGAAGATGAAGATTTATAAATAGGGATGGCAACTATACTGCTCCACAGAGTTATAGGAATATCGTTTTCAATCGTTTTTAAAAGTATGTAATCTTCGAGGAAATCGCTGTAAAATCATTTAAAACTCAATAACAACTTGAATCGATCCAATAAAAATCAGTATGAGACATTTCGCCTTTTGTCTGAAGTTTGGTTCTTTGCATATGCTTCATGAATGTTCTTATTTTGAAATTAAGTCAGTTTTTTAACGGCTTCGATATGAAACGAGTTTTCTGAGAATGCCAAGACGTAAATTAACAAACGCTGAGGCTAATAGGGCTATCGGAATGCTACAGGGTGGCCTCCTCACTCAGGTTGTTGTAGCGAAAAGCCTCCAAGTCAGCCGAAGTGTGATATCTCGACTTTGGAATAGGTTCAGGAAGACAGGTTATGTGTTGGAAAGACCAAGGATTGGTTGGCGACGAAAAACAACACCTGCTCAGGATCGTTTCATCATCGTTTCGGCGATAAGAAACCCTACATCTACGTGTAGAATGCTACAGAATACTCTTCAAAATGCAGATGGGTTCCAAGTTTCCTTCGAAACCATCAGACGACGTTTGAGAGAGTTGAATCTAGGTTCTAGACGTCCTTTAAGAGGAGTTCCATTAACACGTGACTATAAGCGTCAAAGACTGGAATGGGCAAGGCAACATTTCAATTGGAACGATCAATGGCGTAGTGTCCTTTTCACTGATGAATCCAGATATGGACGATTTTCAGATTCTCGAAGAATAAGGGTATGGACAATCCTACGCATATCCCGTAATCGTCGCTATGTCCAAGAAGTCCATCCATTCCGAGGGGGTAGTGTTATGGTATGGGCCGGGATATGTTTCAACGGGCGCACTGATTTACACATTTGTCCTGGGAATATGACCGCCTCACACTATAGGGAGCATGTCATTGACAATGTTGTGCCAAATTTTCACGCTGCTATTGGTGAAACTTTTCAATTTCTGGACGATAACCCTTGACCGCACCGTCAATGAAATCCTTATACAATGAGTGAGAACTTTTTTCTTTTACTAAACGTAAAACGTATTTTTCTGAACCGCCACGAAGTCATCTTCTCCCAGGTACCATATCATCCATTTATTACGCTACACCCTATATTTCCTCGTTCCTTAGATGAATTGTCGACATCGATATATCGATGGTTCATGGCATCCCTGTAAGTAATACGCATAAAATTTGGAGATTCAGAACAGATCCGTTCCATTGCTAAAAGCCATTGAGTAAAATATGAATGGGTGCCATAATATAAATTCATCCATAAATTTGCCATCGGCGACGGATGCTCTTCGACAATCTATAAGGTGTTTTATAATTGGGTATTACAAATTCGACTGATTTGGACGTCAGCTTTTGTTGTTCGGAAATAACAAAATCGAAAAAATAGATCTCACAACATCAGTCATTCTTGATTTTTCGCAATAGAATTTGGTGGGAATGGAGTTGCTTTCCAAATTTGAATTATTTCATTACCATTTCGAATTCGCAGTTATGAAATCATCTATGAGCTTCTTGGTAGTTCGTTCCACAGATTGATCATTCATTCACCTGTCCAATGATGTATGAAAAGATTCGATCGATACGAATCGATCATACACAGAAATCATTTTTTACTTTACTGATAGATTCAACACTCAACTAAAAAAATAAGAACATTTTTCTGCTCATCAAATTTTCCTTGAGTGGGTTGTGGAATCAATTTCGTTATGAATTTTCAGTTTTATCAACAAATCGAAATAGAGCATACATTGACGTGACAAAACAATGAAATCGAATGAACTTTCGGCAGCCATTCATTTGGAATTAAACAATATCGGTATAAAGGCAAGCAAGCAATGTTCTGGTATTACATTTACGCTTACTTTTCCTGAGTCCGAATAGAACAATGCACTTGTTTCACCAGGTATATGCGTGATCTGATTACAAAGGATTCAATTTTTTGGGGCAATAATTAGTAAAAGCACACATTAAATTTCAGCTTTACTTTTGACAACAGCTATCTACTGCTCCCTCTCCATCTCCAGGGCTTCAATGAACTTCATTAGAACTTCAAAGAGGTTAAATATTCGTTTCTCCTAAAATTTCTTGTGCAAGACATTCCTTGCGCAGACTTTCAATGGCATGGCATTCTGTAACCTGGAGGACAGAATTTGCACAGCAAAAGGAATACTCAAATATCTGTTTTCAATAGCTTTCGCTAAGGAAAGCAAATAACTAGGACCAGTAGGTACCTATATAAAATGTTTGAGCTTTCTACAAAATTCGTTACCCCGTAATTCTTGATTAATTCATAAAGGTCTTCATCTTTCTGGGAATTGATACAAATTTGAAATCGTCTTCTCATTATCATTCGATATGTACTAAATCAGTCAAATCTCGTTTTGCTTGAATTTCAAATAGACTGTTTGACACCGATTGTGAAACAGCGATGTCCCATAATATGCAAAAACGAATTTCTAAAACAAGAAGTGGCCAGTAGGTGCACCAGATCAAGGTTCGAAGGATCCAAAATTACATAATTAGTTGCCAAATTGATGGTCAATTGTTTGACTGGTTTTCTTGACTGATTTTACCATAATTTCAGAATTTATGGGTGAATATGAATGACATGTTGACATCGCTCCTACTTTTTCCATTCATATATAAGAAAAGACTGAATGGTCAATAATCAGTATCAGTAGCTCATCCTTCTGCAGAGCAACTAAAAAAGTCACCATGAAATTCTTGGTAAGTTTTATTGATTTTTTCGATTGAATTTTCGAGTTAAGTATCCAATAATGGGAATCTACAGCTAAGAAACACTAGTCTAGAAATTGCCCTCTTTTCAGCCTTATCAATACAAATAGTTCTCTTCATTTCACAACTTTTAATAATCTCGTTGAAGAATCATTTTCATCCAGTACTTATCTGAAGAACTAGAAAGTTTAAAGAAGAATCTAATGCTTATATTCTATTTTTCTACTTTTTATGTAATCAAAATCCTCATCGGAAAATGAAGTTATCCATTCAAAAATGACGGAGATTGAAATAAATAAGCATTACTTTTGATTTTCAAACAGTTCCATAACTTTGTGTATGATGAAAAGTAAAATTGACTATTAAGAAACATTTCATTTTTAAAACCCACATATTTAGGAATTGTATTATTCACAGTGATATATCTAAACCAATTAAGGAAAATATTCACCATTTTTTTTTTAGTCACATGGACTGTAAATTGAAAATTGTGGAAACTATCCTCTCTTTTTCGTGAATCAAGGTTTACAGCCTAATTTTTGTGGCAGAAATATTTTCTTGGGCGTTCAATTTAATTCTATTCATTTTTCTAATATTGCACCATTTGGAAAGTAGAAAGTGAAAATAATCGAACGACAAATTAAATCGAAATAGTGATAAATGTATATCTCACACAAATTACCAATTCTGATGGTCACTGAATATCATTTAAGACACGCTTATGAATAGTCCATAAAAATGTAAATTTCATTCATTTCGAATCTTCGAATAAACAAAATCGTGAAGCAACATTAAGATTCAATCTGGATTGAGCGTCAATTACCTACTAACTGTTATGATTATTGTCCTTCATTTTTATGTCCCGTTTTGAAATTTCGGTAATTTTTGACGAAAAACATCTGAAGCTATAATTCTAAAATCATTATATTTATTATATCATGTCAAAAGTAGAGGGTTCCACTGTGTGAACGCTTCGAATTAATAAACCTGATTTTCTGCTATCTACAATATTATGAAAAATGCTTCGATATTTCGACATTTGAAAAGTTCAAATTTACAAAAGTCCATAACAATATCAGCTGTGTTACTCATGTAAGAGCCAATTGCATTTATACGATAAATGAATATCTGTTGTCGGCAGTGTTTCAAGAAATTTGTTACATATTCGAAAGATGATCAAGTTTCGAATTATCAAATCTTGAATATGTCTCCTTTTCAGATTGTTATTGCCGCTATTTTGGGTGTTTCCATGGCTGGAGCACCAGATAATAGAGGCAAACGTGGATTGGTGAGCAGCTTGGGATATGGCCATGATGCGTCACTTGGCCTTTCTTCCCTTCATCTACCTCTCGCTTCTTCTGTGGTCTCAGCACCATTGGTATCAGCACCAGTTTACTCAGGCATTTCATCACCAGTTTTATCTGGCATTTCAGCACCAACTGTCATCAAAACCGTCCACACTGCTCCAATTGTCAGGACTGTTTTGTCTCAGCCTCATCACCAGGTTTTGAGCTACGCTTCCGCTCCTTCTCTGGGATTAGCTTCATCCTTGGACCTCCATTCCCTTGGTTATGCCTCATCCATACCATCAATTCATTCTGCTGGACTCATCGATAGCTACAACCTGGGAGGACTTCCAATCACTAGTCACGTGAACGACATTCACGCTTGGTAAATGGAGTGAAGAATGGCATATGATTATATATCTAATTGTTGTACATAAAATGAAGAAAAATATATTATTTTCGCAAATTTCTTTCGTTTTATTATAATTTGTTGTATGGTTGAAAAAACAAATCGCTTCATCTTCGGAATTATCACTTTTTCCATATTAAATACTCCTCAATCAACATTTAAGATACAATTCTTGCAATAAACTTTGGTCAAACATACGGATATTAAATTAGTTCGGATTTCCTCTTCAGAAAAACTCTTTTTGTACAACTGTCAAAAAAACTTGACATTTTTTTCATCACTATGGATGTGTAAATGCGTCTTTTTTAACGGTGAAAAAAAGAGGAGAATAATTCACACAATAAACATGAAAATTACCTCTTGAAAGATTAATTTATTACAGAGTCAATTATTGATGATTAATAATTATCGAATCAACTCTTCAAGTATTCAAGTAGGTAATATTTAACGTTTTTAATTAGAAACAACATGGAACATCCCTCCAATGTTGAACAGAGTTGGCAAGTTTAAAAAGCAGTTGGAATATTTTCGAAGCTGTTGAAAAATTTTCGAAGCAGTTGGAAAAATTTCGATGCAGTTGGAAAAATTTTGAAGCAGTTGGAAAGATTTTAATTGAGTTCGAATACATATTTCTGAAAAAGTTTTCTTAAAACGTGGATGAATTTGACTTCTTTTTTAATAAAGTTTGAAATTCATGCTTATTAAACCGGTAGAACTAAGCCCACGTTTAGCCGAACAAAAGCATGCAGAGAATAGCGACAAATATACAAATTCTTGTTGGAGTAGGATTTAGGGTATTTGGCAGATTTGGCCCAATGTGCAATGTGTATAACCAGCAATAAATGGTATTTATTCCGATATTGCTACCAAGTGTTTGAAAAGATGAACAGTTTTTCATCTTTCACTTTATCCCTCAGCATTTAGTTGTGTCATGAAAAACCATCTGGTACCAATTTTCGCTATTTCTCTCGGTCGGGCAGTAGGCAGTATTATTTTTTCTCATTCTTAATTATTCTATCGAATCTCTGTTCAACACGTTAATCTGTTAAGGGGCCCTTATACTTTGGCCGATTCACCGATTCTCCATTCAAAAAGTGCCTTTCATTTTTCCAAGTTCACGTCCTCAATTTTCCACCTGAAAGCTTGATATTTTTTTTAATTCTCCTGGAATTTCAGACAGTTCTCTGCGATTTCACACTTTCCGGAAGTCTTTTCAGTATTTCCATAATTTTTTGCATTAATTAAGAGCCTATACAAATGGATATTTTTTATAAAATAAGTATAGAAAATTGATTTGTCGAGGGCACTCCAATGCATTTCCAAAAAAAATTGATGAACAACCGCCGAAAAACGATGATGAAGTCAATTTTCATATAGACTCTCAAATTCAACCCGATTTTTTCATGCGAAAAAAAATTTTTTCGAAGAGAAGACATCGGAGTGCCCTCAAGACTTCCTTCAACTTCAATTTAAGGAAAAAATCAAGGTTTTAGGTTGAAAATTGAGGGCGTAAACTTGGAAAAATTGAAGGCACTTTTTGAATGGAGAATCGGTGCCGTAGCCGTCGGCCGAAGTATAACGGCCCCTTAAGTACGCACAAATGAACCTAAAAAGATTCAAAGTGAAGTGTGTGGTATGTGGACTTTTTTCAGTAAACTTGAATAAATCATTCGTTTTTCTTCGAAATTGAACTTTAAAATCGAAACATACATGATAATGATAATCTGTTATCATTATTATGTATGTTTCGATTTTTAAGTTCAATTTCGAGTGTGTTATCTGGTAATGCAGAATGAAAAAACTACACTACAAAATTTTCTGCATATTTTTAATGCTCTCGGGGAAAAACATTGACTGGCAATCCAAAATACCACCCCACTTCAACCATTGGTTTTTTAATCCTGCACAGTTGGAAAATTTTCGAAGCTATCCCCCCAAAAATTTTGCTTCGGCCCGTCCCTGAGGCCTGTGTGCAAGTGCAACTCATTTCATTGGAAATCACCCTAAATATTGAATAGCAATTCCACGTTAATCTATGGAAAATATCAAATTGATCGTTCGAACGAAAAATCATAATTTCGAAGTTTTAGAGAGGTTTCAATAATTAGAATAAGACCAGTAGTCTTCTTCCTCATATTGCAACTAATCAGGGACCAAGAATAAAAAACAGATTAAAAAGAACAACGAACCAATATAATTCAATAAAAAAACACAAAACCAACAATATCACAACAAAAAAACATAACAAAGTATAATTTGAATCGAAATGAAAATTCTAAACTAAATGTTCCAAGACGTTATAGGATTGCAAAAATGGATTTCCCCTAAGCAATTCTGTAGCTTGCTTCCACTGGGTCAAATCGTAGTGGTGCTCGAGCTGATCAAGACCGTAAGGTTCAGATATTTCAAGCTGTGGCAAAGGAACGTTGGTGCTTGGTCTCACAACAATTCCTTGTGGTCGAACTGAAGAGGTGTTTTCAGTCTGGGTTTCGTTCCTTTTGGCTGTAGCGAATAGGATGTTCTTGATTAAAGGATTTACATCATCGGGACGAACGAGGTATCTGCCTTGTCTTTGACGGTTGTTATCTAAGTATGTCAATTGTCTGCGTAAGTCAGGAAGGCTTGAACTAGCTTCATTTTGTTTCATAGTATCGATAAGTTCGTTTACAAACGTGTTGCGTTCCTTTTGTTCCAATGTCTGTCGGCCTGCATTAATAGCTGAATTCCTGTTGTATTTACGAGCTTCCTCCAGTAAACCTCTGAGCTCCCTTATTTGAGCATTCTTAGAATTTCTTTCATTCAAAAGTTGCTCCCTCAAATTATCGAGATTGGACATCATAGCAGGATTTGATTTCAGCACTTTCCAGATTTTAGCTGTGAGTTCAGCGTAGGTGTAAACGTTTGGTTGCTGGTTGTCGCCATTCTGGTTTCCATCTTGCTGAGCTTCAAGACCGTCCACAGTCAATCCTTCGTTATTCCTGTTTGCTTCCGATTGTGCAGATAACCTTTCTTGTCTCCAAACATCATTTGGTGCTTGATTAGCGTTGAGTTGTTGAGATAATCTGACATTGTTGCTCAAAAGTTCACTTGGAATTATCACCTGCACCTCTTGTTGCCTTGGTTGGCTTGAAGATTGATCAATCAGTTGTGATCTCACAGAGTTTTCTAGAATTTGTCCTCGAACAACTGGAAGTGGGTTACTTCTATAAGCTTGGTTAGAATTGAAGAGAGCTAAGGTATGAGGGTAACGTGCGGCATTGTCCGACGAAGCAATTTCTTGCCTCAAATAAAGGGATGGGTTATTTTCTTCTTCATTATTCCTGATTATTTCCTGCTGGGCAGATAACCTTTCTTGCCTCCATAGGTCGTTTGATACTTGGTCAGTGGCGAGTGGCTGTGAAAATCTGACGTTGTTGATCAAAGGTTCATTTGGTCTTAGCCCCTTAACCTCTTGAAGTCTTGGCTGGTTTGAGGATTGGTCGATAAGCTGTGATCTGACTGAGTTCTCTAGAATTTGTCCTTGAACAGCTTGGTTAGAATGAATGAGTGCCAAGGTATTAGGATAGCGTGCTCTATTATCAGAAGAATCACTTTCTTGTCTCAAATAAACTGATTGGATATTCTCTCTATTATTGTTCCTCAAGTAACTTGCCTGGGGTTCCTGGATTTCCTCAGATCTCACCAAGTTATCCGAATTGGCCACTCTTAATGTTTGCTCCAACTGTGCGTTCTGTGCAATCTTTTGGGCCAACAATCTTGAAAGAATCTCTTGCTGGACCCTCTGTTCATTCAGTTGATTTGCCTGTATCCTTTGTTCTGTATTGAGTCCTTTCAACTGGGGTTGGTTTGGAACGTCTTCGTTGATTTCCTGCACTGCATACCCTGATGGCCTTTGGATATTCTCAACCGGAGTTGGTTCTTGTACGACTGGAAGTTGATTGGATCTGATCAAGTCTCCAGAGTTGATCACCCTCAGGTTTTCTATGTTGAGATCGCCATTGTTTCGGACTAACTCTTTGACTGGCTCAACTTGCTGGACGTTCAGACCCAGAATTCTTCCTTCAACAGCCGGAAGTTCTTTTGGTTCGAACAGATCTCTCAACGTATCTTGATTGAGTTCGATAGGTTGAGTTACTTCACGCAATGGATATCCTTGATTTCCCCTCTGAACATTCTCTCTCAAAAGCTGACCTTGTATGGCTTGAGGACGTGGGTTAGCTCTTGTCGAATGTAAAGAATTCACTCTGTTGTTGTAAGGATTTCCTGCCTGTCTTGGATAAGCATCAGGTCTTGGATAAGCATTGGGTCTTGGTCCTTGGTTTACATTTCTGAACGCTTGTGGTTGAGCTTGATAACTATTTGACTTAATCAAAAAGTTTCCATTTATTTCCCTCAACACTGACTGGTTTATTGGCCTGCCTCTAGTTTGCACTGAATAATTTGGTTGTCTTTGCCTCGTCCTCTCATTAACAAGTTGTTGTTTCGCGTCAAGGGATGGATTATACCGGATGTTGTTGTAAGAGTTGGTCCTTTGTTGTTGTTGTTGTCCATTCTGTCCATACCTGCCGCTATAATATTGCTGATTCGAATTTGAGGTGATTGGAATCCAATCTGAATTCTGTTCCCTAGCACTGTAGAGATTAGAAGCTTGATTTACATTCCTTCCTTGGTTTCTTTGGATATTTCTTCCGTTTTGGGATGGGTTGTAATTGTTTACTCTCGACATTTTAGTGCTAGGTATATCGTAATAATTGTTGTATGGTCGGAATCCATAATTTGTAGGAGATTGCCAAGGACTTGTGCTCAAGGAATCATAATCATCTCTTTTTTTCCTCTCTTTCGAAGCCAGCGTTATAGCCAGAACTGAGGCAACACAAACCTGAGAAGAAATCGTAATATTGTTATTCATATCAAAAAAACTCATTATTCTATTAGAATTCCATCGAAATCTTTCCAAATATATGAGGTTCGTGAATTGATATATGTACTCAAAAGTTTATTTCGAATAAATTTAATTGATTTCTAGGTGTGACTGTATTCAACGAGAGAAAATATTTTCCAACAAAAAAATCAAAAAAATAATTTTTCTGTATTATTTTCTGTAAAATTTTTCTATATCATTGTACTTACCAATATTTTCAGTGCACCACACATTTCTGTACCGTTTGAAGGACGGTGCTTGAATGACAAATAGAGAAATTGGACATCTTCTTATAAGGCGATTTGAATATGAGAGAATAGAAGGCATCTTCCTCATCTGCACTGTCCGATCTCATCAATATTCGATTTAAAAAATGCAAATATATTCAGGACGATACGTTTAATTTGTAGAATGTTAAGGCGGGGATTACTGAACCTACAAGAGTATCACCAGAATGTTGAAAAAACGTAGGAACTGAAGTGTTTGTAAAATTGGGTCATTTCACAGAATGTGGTTTCGAAAAATACTCGAGGAAGTGTTGAGTAACTATCATCATCTTATTTCAAAGATTTCAACTGAAATAACAGATGATAGGTACCTAAACAAATTTTATCGACTACCTATATATTATTTTCGCTTGAACTTGGCAAGCTGCAATTTTTTAAAATGCATGTTCTCAATTAATCAGAATAATGAGAAGACCCTTATTTGTTCCTTCAGGAATTAAGCAGTTAAGCACCTGAAGAACTACGTCTTTCCTTAGCTGATATTAATACGTTTATGCCCGAGTCCCACTAAAACAGAGGTGTCGTGTTTTCATTTGAATAATCACCAAAAACATAAAACTTTGAGGGTTAGTTTCAATAATACAGTTTTAAATCATAATTTCACTCCCAAGTATATTTGAATAAAACTAGATTCTTCTTTGACTATTAAGGCTCATTTGGAAAGTTTACGTCTAAAGTTGAAGACGAGGAATAATATGATTCAAAAATTAGCTGGTTCATCCTGGGGTGCCGATGCTACCACTCTTCGTACGGCTGCTTTAGCCTTGGTTTTTTTCTGCAGATGAATACTGCTGTTCTGTTTGGTTCAACAGTTACCATGTCCATAAAATTGATGGGCAACTCAATATTTCTATAAGGATTATAACTGGAACCATTAAATCTACTCCATTAGCTTGGTTACTAGTTCTTTCTAACATAATACCTCCTCATATTCGTAGACAGGTTGCTGCAATGAAGTCTTGGGATAAATTTCATTCCTTTAAAATTCATTTCCTATTATGAGTTATATGCCAGATACAAGACTGGCTAGATTGAAATCTCGAAAGCCTCTAAGGATAAATAATTTTCTTTATTCTAAAAAAAATCATAAAGAAATTTGGAGTTCGGAATGGACTTCATATGATTTTTTCAATAAAAGTTTAATTCTCGATCCTTCTGAGAAAGTTCCCGGTTTTCATCTGTCTAGGAAAAATTGGTGTCTTTTGAATCGTCTTAGGACAGGTCATGGACGTTGTAATAGTATGCTCTTCAAATGGAATGCCATTGATAGAGCGAGATGTGAGTGTGGGCATGAAGAGCAAACTATTGACCATTTGGTCAATAATTGTTCAATATATAAATTTCCAGATGGTTTTAACTCTATTCATTCAGTATCTGATTCATTTTTGAGATGGGTTGGTACCTTCAAAAAGATTTGAATACGAGTATAGTTGATTTTGCTCTTCCGTTTTTTCTTCCTTTGGCTTTTGTTTCAGATTATTTAAAAATGCTTTGTCAACCCCTTTGAAGAAATGAAGAAAGAATAACATTCGTAGAAGAAGATGCCCTCCAATATGAATATTTGAAAACAAATGCAATATCCCTACACTTATACAGGGAGACAGATTTTTTGCTCAGGTTTTTTTATCTGTGCTCTTGCATCATACGCAGAACTGTATGGTGCCCCGTTTGACATTCCTCTGCTTTCTTGGTAGTTTTATGAAATGGTAACGGGGTAAATCGACAGTTTCCCAAAAAAATGGGGTTGTAGATAATATATTTAATCACAGATATCTGTGTATTTTAGCACTTTTGATATTAAGATAAAAACTCTCAACTCATTTCAACAGAAATTTATTTGGTATTGAATGCTAGGAATGCAACGAGTTATATCATTTGGGAATTTCAATGTAACAGGCATGTTTTTATTAATTGAGCACTCAGGTGACCATTTTTTCACCCCACTTATTAGTTTATTTATTGATTTGATTTAAGTCGATAGATAGGTGTTCCGGAACACAAAAAGAAATATCCTGCACAGTTTTCAAAACGATCCAATTTTAAAAATCACACATTCTTCGTCTTCCATATCTTAAAGATGAAATGATGACTTAATCAGTCTTATAAACTTACTGCGAAATCTATAAAAGGAAGAAAGTGGTCTTCTAAAATAGATGAGAAAAGAGAGAAGATGATTTCACTCGTATTAATATTGAAATTAATTTACGAATGTCGAGAGATATAAAATTCCTTAGGCGGATTATACATTCGTCGTTCTGCTCGTATAACGACCAATAATTTATGCCCATTCTCGAATGGATCCATTTCTGTCAATGTTCATAAATTTAATTCACTCATTCTTCCGTGTTTATGAAATCATGTTCTAATTATTATACTCACGGCATCTTAGTGTGACAGAAAATAAGATTTGTAAGACATTCTGGTGAAAAAATATAAATATACAGGGCGGCCAACTAAAACAGAACATAGCCTTTTTCAACAACCGCTTCAACATATTAAAAAATCGCACAGACATGTCAATATTCGATTAAAGTTTCAGCAGAATTATAAGAGATATTAAAAGAAAGCCTACTTATTTAAATATTGAAATAAGTGGAGGAGACGAGAATCAATAGAACTGAGCAGTTCTCTGAAATATTTACGCAGTTCCTGATAATAAATCTGTTTCGTTTTCAGTCAGTCACTATCACTCTGTATATAATTTCGTCAACCTACTGAGAAAATATTCATCAGTTTACAGCAATGTTAGGAAAGGACAAACATCACTAAACTAAGTTCAAATATATTAATGGCTAAAATACAAAAATCACTGAAGTTCACAACTGATGAGTATTTATCAATAAAAAAATCTACTTGCCTTGTTCCTTTCTCCTCTCAAATATTGTTGTAGGAGAACAATACATACTGCTAAAGAGTCATCGGTTTCCTATGAAAAATATTGAATACTTAAGGGATTTACCAAAAATTGGTTCATAAAGTGGGGTGTATCATAATTAAGTTATTGGAAATAGATATACTGCTCCACAAGAGTTAGGGATATCGTATTCAATCGTTTTTAAAAGTATGTAATCTTCGAGAAAATCGCTGTAAAATCATTTAAAACTCAATAACAACTTGAATCGATCCAATAAAAATCAGTATGAGACATTTTTCGTCAATCTGATGGTCGCCTTTTTTCTGAAGTTTGGTTCTTTGCATATGCTTCATGAATGTTCTTATTTTGAAATGAAGTCAGTTTATCAACGGCTTCGATTTGAAACGAGTTTTCTGAAAATGCCAAGACGTAAATTAACAAACGCTGAGGCTAATAGGGCTCTCGGAATGCTACAGGGTGGCCTAACTCAGGTTGTTGTAGCGGAAAGGCTCCAAGTCAGCCAAAGTGTGATATCTCGACTTTGGAATAGGTTCAGGGAGACAGGTTCCGTGTTGGAAAGACCAAGGCTTGGTGGGCGACGAAAAACAACACCTGCTCAGGATCGTTTCATCACCGTTCGGCGAGAAGAACCCCTACATCTACGTGTAGAATGCTACGGAATACTCTTCAAAATGCAGATGGGGTGCAAGTTTCCATCGAAACCATCAGACGACGTTTGAGAGAAGTGAATCTAGGTTCTAGACGTCCATTAAGAATTAGGAGGAATTCCATTAACACGTGACCATAACATAAGCGTCAAAGACTGGAATGGGCAAGGCAACATATCAATTGTAACAATCAATGGCGTAGTGTCCTTCTCACTGATGAATGGACGATTTTCAGATTCTCGAAGAATAAGGGTATGGACAATCCCACGCATACCCCGTAATCGTCGCTATGTCCAAGAAGTCCATCCATTCCTAGGGGGTAGTGTTATGGTATGGGCCGGGATATGTTTCAACGGGCGCACAGATCTACACATTTGTCCTGGGAATATGACCGCCTTACACTATAGGGAGCATGTCATTGATAATGTTGTGCCAAATTTTCACGCTGCTATTGGTGAAACTTTTCAATTTCTAGACGATAACGCTAGACCGCACCGTGCAGCCATAGTTGAGAATGCGCGAGAGGAGCTTGGTATTCCACATTTACCAATACCTCGCACTCACCAGATTTCAATTGCATAGAACATGCATGGGATATGCTCCAAAGAAGATTAGATAATCATCAACCTACCCCAGAATCCTTAAATGATCTGAGAGAGCTTCTGTCCCATTTATGGAACCAAATTCCTCAAGAAATGTTCAACAACCTCGTGTGTAGTATGCGAAGAAGATGTCAAGCTGTTATTGGTGGCAATGGAGGCCATACATTGTATTGATAGTCTTAAAATGCTTGAAATCTCTGGGAATAAAATTTCGTTATTTCACTCGATTTTTCTTAACCACCTTGTATACGCTGCAGACCTACAGGCTAAAATTAATTTGCAACTTGAAATCATATTAATATGAATTTTCATCACAAAAATCTTATTTCAACTAATATTTTTTGCAATTTAGGTCAATATCCCTAACTCATGTGGAGCAGTTTATTTCAATCATAGAATCTCGGCAACAACATATGAAGATTCAACCCAAATACAGATTGATAAAATGTGTCTCCTGTCTGGAATACAGGGTGCATCTCAAAATTCATTCATAGGGAAAAATTCACTATTTTTGGAGAGCTAAATATATTATTTGAATGATTCCAAAACAAATTTTGTAACAATAATTTAGAATATCATCTGAGTAGAAATATGATATATCCTCGAAAATGCATGTATTAAATTGGGAAGCTATATTTTTTCATCAATCTCATTTAAAATATGACGAAGAGGTTGAGATGAAAACCCATTTGTGCAGAAAAAAATGAAGGAAAAAAATGATTACATACTTTCAATTTTTCCAATAATACCAAAAGCCTATCTTGCACTGTTGAAGTCATGCTGTTTACTGTCGCGTGTCATCAAGGTATTGATTGTCTTCAAATGAGATTCGGTTATCCCTTGCATGCGATACAGTCTTTCAACATTTTCAGTCACGAATTGGAGATTCGCAATTACTAGTTTGCCCTTTTTCTGTCTCATTGATTGATCGATTTCAAGAAGAGCTGCTTCTCTAGGTACAACCTCATTTCATTGGCAGATTTACGAGGAAGGGGTAGTTTTCTTTAGCTCTTTTCGGAAATTTAATTGAATTAAATTGAATTTTCGAATACGTCCGCCAGTCATTTATACGTTTTATTACGTTTATAAAAATGCACTTTAAGAAATGGGTCCCAATTTTTTTGCTTATTGTATATAGGAATATGAAATAATGGATGTATCAACTACCCTATTGAAAATGGGCTTTTGATGCCCAACTTTTTCTGGTGGAGACAGTGTTTTTAGGTAGTCCTATTACACAAAAAGTAGGAATTTTCAATATGGATAATTTATGAGATTGGTTCACAAGCTGAGAGCCACTGGCTGTTATAACACATGAGGCCCACGTGATGGGTCCACCACTGGATTTATCCAACTTATTTTTTTTACGCCATTATTGGTTATAACAAATAAAAGTTCAAGAGCGTAGCATGATTGTAACACTAGCAAGTTTGTTTCCGAATAAATTTTACCAAATGAACAGGCTGAGATTTTTTCAATAAAAAAAATAACTTTATTCTATGCATCTAAAAAATAACATAACCTAAATTCCAAGTTTGACACTGACACCTATAAATTCTATAAAATCGTCATATTTGGACAAAATAGTGACAAAATATCTCATGTTTACCAGCACTTTCTACTAATAACATAGTCGAAAACAAAATAATGAAGATTCCATTAGTTCTAAACTGTGATATTTATATTTGATAACATTTTAGCCAAGTTTACTTAAGTATTCCTTATAAAAAATCAGCAACTCTCGATATGCAGAGGAAAGTGCCCACGAAGTTTTCATTAGATCTTAGTGATTAATCTAATATGTGATAAAAGTTATGAGGGATGACAAAATGGGGTCTCAGACACTAGAAATACTTAGGCAAGGAGTGTGGGCATCTCTGACTGGTGGTTGGTTTTATGACCCCCATCAAGATATATTTTGTAACACATTTCATCTTTATATTTGGCTCTTTCTACTTTGCTTTCCATTTACTATCTACGTGGTAAGTTCCTGTTTTAGTTTTCTCAATATTATTTGCTGTATCAGTCTTGTTTATGAATGGCATTTTATTTGCTAATCGTAATTGATGATTTCAGTATTTTCCACCAAAAACTGGAATATGGTATATATACTGCATAATAGTAGCAGGATTGATTGCAGTTATAAAAATATCAAATTATGCATTACATCGAATGTATGACACCTCCGAATGTATAAAAGAAGAGGCAGAATCTGAATTAGATGCCCAAAAAAGGTACCCACCGTAAAGTTTTTTATTATAATAATTCCAATTTAAGATATGTATATTTTTCTAATGTATTGTATGACTTTTTAATAAATGTTGAAAGTATGCTCTTGACCCAAATTCAACACCCATTTACAGAGAAGAAGAGGGTATTGAATTGCAAGTTCTGTCCAATAAATCTGTTGAGGAGAACTTGAATACTGCCAAACCCCAAAGTTCCTTGATGTCCTATGCAGAAGCTGGGGCTGTTCAAAGCACAGACGCAGATAGCATGGAGTCTATTGAGTTGTTACATCTTGACACTGGTGACACAGAAAAACTGCCTGGAACTATTGGTGGGTACATACATGTATAATTTTCATCTTATCATTCAATGTTCTTGATCATAATCATTACCCAATCTTTCATTCTGCCAACAAAATAAATACTTTTCCAGATCTAAAAGCAGAAGTTCATAGGAAAAATTCTTCAGAGAGCAGTGAGGATCAACTTTACCTGGCTACTCTGACAGCTGAAACTTTGGAGCTGGAAACAAAAAATACTAAGGGAAAGAGAGCAAGCCACCAAAGATCAAAAACAGATAGTTATGTCAACATTTATGTTAAGGGAGAAGGACCATCTAGTTTCAAAAAACGTTCGTCGAAGGAGGATGGTGATGAATTGGTGGAATCAGCAGAAGGTTCATATTCGCAAAAGACATTTGTGAATATTGAATCTGAGGCTGGCCCGTCGAGGTCTGATTGCCGCAGGAGGCATTCAAATTTCACCAACAGTACTTTGAATATACACCCTTCGATAGCACAAGAAATAAAAGCCACTGGTTCCTTTGAATTAGGTTAGAATAGAACATTATATAAACTGAAACGATAAATTTAATAATGCTTATGTTTTTATTCATACAGAATTCTGAATATTCATTGATGAGTTTATTTCAGGTTTAATTGATAAAAACCCTAATCCAGATATGCCTTCTGATGAATACTATTTCCAACCTCACAGTAGTATTGGAGTCAGAAGAATACGATCCACTGCCCTTGAAACTTCCTGTCCTGCTCCATCTTTAACGGTGCATCCGAATAGTTTGGAAATAATTGGTTGTAAGAGCCGAAACCCCTTGCCACCTCCAAGGTAATTAGTGCCTATTTCTTTGTTGATTTATTTCATGAAAATTATAATCAGTTCATGTGGTTTTTTTCTGCGAGAAGTATATTCAACAAATATAACCAAGCTGTTGAATGTTCAAAGACAAAAGATCAATTTCACCTTGCATAAGTTGAAAAACTTGCAATGAGCGAATGACGTATTAAATTGAAACAAAATCGTTGGAGCCATTTTTAAGAAAATCTAGTATGAATGAACCATAAAGACAAAGCAAGGTATTAGGAAATCCAACCTGTCAAAATATTTTTTGAGGTTAATGCTGGTGTTCAAAAAATGCCAATTCAGCTATTCTCATGTATATATATAAAAAAACGTTTATTGCCTTGAAAAATTGTTTTATGGGGCATTTTTTTGGTTGTTTTTGATCAATCTTACTTCAAGAAATATCAAATCAATGTAAATGATCAGAATTAAGTGCATTTTCACTTGAAAAATTTCGCAAATGTGTGCCAAGGTCGGATTTGAAAATCGTTCAAATCATGAGGATTTTCTCTAATACTTTGGAACACCCACTGTGAGTAACTTGATGTATGATCCACATATCAAGTGTCTTATTAGAAAACAACAGGAAATTTGGTCAGCAGTCATCAAGACTTGACAAAATTGAAGATAAAGAACTAAGTTTCTGTTTTATGTGGAACTGATTATTATTTAAATTTTATATCATATAAAAGGTTATAGAAGTTTCTGGTTGCAGTGCTCTGATGAATATTCCTTCCTCAATACTTCCTTCACAATTTCTGTGAGCTCCCAGTCATAAAAGTTGTGATCATATGATAGACTTCAATTTTCTTCGCCTCTGTTTCTTTAGGGTATTTTTTTATCATTCCAAGCATAAAAACTCACTGGATCACGCATAAAATAAATAAATTCTTCATATTTACCGATTACCAGCGACCTGTCAAGAACGTTTTGAGGTTAGCACTGGTGGAATAATCACGGGGTTTGGATTAAATGATAACTACAAAGCCATGAATTCGATAATCTCTTAGCGACAATTTGTATGCAAAAAGTGGATCATAAGTCGAAATGTTCATGATTCATTCAGAGGAACTCTCTTCAAAAATGCGAAGAATTTGTATTCTGAGATCGATATTTTCGTACAAATGAAGCGTTGTTTTAAATTTTTTCCTCTAAACGTTGCTTGCAACTGGTGTTAGAATGGTCCATTCTGAAGTTGTATCGTAACCAAATGGTATTGGCTCCGTTTGAGTGAAACTTATGCTCGAAAAGTGTAAAGTTGACCCTACGGATGCGAGAAGTGCCATTAAATCCCCTCTTCAAAAAAGTACCTCCAATTGAATTACCCATGTTGAGTAATTCGCAGACAGTCATTTCAGGTTTCTTGAGAATACTCCTATTTTCAGTACAACATTAGTGAGAAACCAACATCTGAACCTATGCCCTTATTTCGGTTCCGAGATCGTTTACCCAATCGCCGAACAATCAGACGAACACCAAACCTCCCAAGGTCCCGATTCCGATCAGGATTCAGCGGCCCGTAACTCAGACTCGGATTACGAAGAATGCGATAGAGACAGATCTCCATACTTGTACGTCAAATTAGGTAAATTGAAGAAATCGGTGCCCTGTAAAATAAGATACCAGCATTCGAAAGACAGAGAAAACGACGAGGATAATGAACTTGCAAGTGCCAATTCCAAAGACATGTTGTTGAGTGAAGAACCTTCAGTTGTTGAGGTTCAAGTGGACGATCAACTGCATAACATTGAGTGTATTATTGTTTCGGAAGATACCGTGGATAAAAGATCTAGTGATTCAGCTAGTAACACCAGTTTGGAAAGTAGGGAGATAGTGGTACAGAAACCGTCGAAATCCAAAATGAAATCTAGTCATAAGAGTCTAGGAAAAGGCACTGAAGATGTAAGCTATGAATGTAGACACCAATCGAAGAAGAAGAAAAAACGGAATGAGGGACAGTCCATGTTTTATGATACTGGATCGAGCGAGGCAGCAATAGGTAGTTCCAGGCAGAATCCACGTAGAGAATCTTCTAATGAGTCTAATGATAGAGCAGGAAATGGTCGCAGTCTAATCCATTTAGATTTGGATTGGTTGTTTGGGGAAGACTCTGAAAACCAAGGTAAGATTTCATTGTTAGAAAATCAAGAGCAGGATTTGAACATTTCTACATTAAATCCATCAGAAACCACCAAAACGGACAATTGGGCCAACTCTTCTACCATATCCTTAGAACAAGACGTAAGCAAAGTTCTTCAGGAAACCGCGTCATCCACCAGAAGTCTTGGCGCGATCCCGAAGAAATCTAGAAGTGTCCTCACTTCCCACTCTACCGATAATTCTGGTCGCAAGACGCCTAAAAGTGAATCTGATAAATGTAGTAAATGTAGATCTAAGATGGACGTTGAAGCAGGTCCTGCTTGTTCTCGAGAAAGGGGTAGGCATTCAAGGTCGCGTGATAGTCGACCTGACAGTGTGGAAAAGGTGGAATGCTACGTGCTTCCTGCCTCAGGTCTAAGAACAATCAACTTTGTGCCTAGAAGAGAAAGTAGACAACTCAGGTAGGAAAAACTAATTTTCAAAATTCAATGAGACCGAATTTTGATTCATTTCAGATCAAATTTTGAAGAATCTTCCTCTAGCACTTCCAGAATAAACGAATTAAGCACCTTATTACCGTCCACTCCTCTTCTTTCGGCATTCCTCGCATCACGCAGGGACATACCTTTAGCTCTTTGTTTACCCACTGAAAAATTGAGGTTAGAACATGCTCCTCAAGCACTCAAAAGACGGCGAATGAGCAAGAGCAGGGGATCAAGAGCTAGACGTAGTGCCCACGAGAGAAGGCGGAGTCAGGGTTCTTCGCAACTTACTGGTGATGTAGTAGATGAGGGTAAATAAATTTAAAATGTAATCGAACTGTTTTGAGTTTGCTCATTCTTCCAGCTGAAATACATAATGCTCCAAAAGAAAGTAGTTTGGAGAAATCGGCGCCAAGAAGATGTTGTGTGGCACCATCTACTGCAACACCAGAAAATTTGGAATTCTGGAATATGGAAAATTTTGAGTCTGCAGAAAAGGCATCTGCGAAAGAAGCAGCTGCTAAAAACGTGATTTCCTTGGAAGAAGTCCAGAGGAGACACAATCAAAGGACGCAATTCGTAAATTCACTTCGACGTCGAATGCTGACTGAATCAAATTCAGATACAATAATAATAAATACATCGACGTTTCTCAATGAAGAAAATTTTAACACGCCTGTACCGACATTTAAGTTCATTAGAGACGATGTCTCTTACCCCAAAGTGAAAAGTTACTACAGGTTTAGGGTACTGCCGAAATTATTTGTCAAAGTGACATTTGACAGATTGAAATTATTGGCTCTTTTAGATCGCAACCTGACACTTTCAGAAACTGTTATATCCATATTTTTGTCTGTACTTGTTTCTTTGTTGGGAGCCCTATTATTGTATTTAGATTTTTACAAAGACATTCCAGCTTTCATTTTTTGTTTTGTTATGGCTAGCTGTCAGTATTCTTTGTTGAAGAGTGTACAGCCTGATGCAGCCTCTCCTATGCACGGTTTCAATCGTATCATATCTTATTCGCGACCTATTTATTTCTGTATGTGTTCAATCTTAGTCCTACTGATTCACTATTATTTAACTTCAACTAATAATATTCCAAACCGCACTGAAATGGTTCTTGTTTTCAGTAAGAATTTTTTGGCAATGTTTATTTTATTATTTCCTTTATGGTTTTCTTTGGGATTGTTTCCTCAAATTGACACTTTTTTGATGTACTTTTTGGAGCAAATCGATATGCACGTTTTTGGCGGAAACGCTATGTCCAGTCTCCTTGGATCTTTATATTGCATTTTTCGGTCTCTTGTGATTGTACTTACCCTAGTGGGACCCGCATACGGAGGTCTTTGTGAAAAAAAAGGTTCACAACACACTTCGTACTCTATTTTTTGTGCGGCCATTGTGGCAAGTTCTTACCATTTGAGTCGATGTTCAAGCGATCCCTCCAATATATGGAACATTGTGAAGAAGCACCTCTGGCCCCCCGACATCTACAGGGAGCACTCTAAATTTTCTGAGTCCAAAAAAGGCATTCAAGAAAATGACGATGGGAGAGAAGAGAATGAGAGGAAGAAATCATTCGAAAAGCCGAAAGAGAAAGTGTCTGAAAAATCTGTCGGAGCTAATGATCATGTAGATCCACTACCGAAAAAATTGCAGAAAACAGTTAATAGCCGCCTGAAAAACGACATTATTATATGCAGTCTCATCTCAATATTTGCGTTCGGGATACATTCCAGTACAGTTTTCACAGTTTTACAACCGGAACTGAGTCCTGTACTATGGTCAGTAGCAGCGGGATTGGGACTCATTTTACACTATGTCATACCACAGCTTAGGAAACAGCTTCCTTGGACTTGTATAGCTCGTCCTGTTTTACGCAGTTTCGAATATGGTTTGTATGAAATCAAGGGACCTTCAAGGATCATGTGGTTCGAAAGGGTAAGGAATTATAATGAATCCAGATTTTTTTTTAATATTATTTGCAACAATTTTTTTAGATTTATGTGTACATGTGCTTCATTGAAAGGAACATAATCTACCCATCATTGTTCATAACGGCTTTAACAGAAGATGGACCTAAAATTGAAGCTGAGACAGGACCGCTTATCGCATCTTTCATTGTTGTTGTATGTGGCTTGAAATGTCTGCGTAGCAGTTACTCAAACCAAAATATCCAGTATCTTGTGGTCACTTTTACTGCGCTCGCATTCAAATACGACTATAAGGAGTATCTGAGTAATTTTCTGGTTACTTATTTCTTCATGGGCATCATCTATCATAAGTTTCATGAATTACTTCTCAAGGTAATTATGTCGAACACAATCGGGGCTATTCACTAAGCAAAGTTGTTATGGATAGCAACTGTAAATCGTCGTTATCCCATGCTTATTACATGGGATAACGACGATTTGCAGTTGCTATCCATAACAACTTTGCTTAGTGAATAGCCCCGATTATGATGGTTTACTGTGATTACTTGAGTTCTTTTAATTTTAGGTGCAGTTCGTAGTGACGTATATAGCGCCGTGGCAAATAACTTGGGGATCAGCATTTCACGCGTTTGCCCAGCCATTTTCCGTCCCACACTCGGCAATGCTCTTTCTGCAAGCCATCATCTCAGCTATTTTATCCACACCTCTAAATCCTTTCCTTGGCAGTGCGATTTTCCTCACCTCTTACGTCCGTCCCGTCAAGTTTTGGGAGAGGAATTATAACACTCGTAGGGTCGACCATTCCAACACCCCACTATCTTCCCACCTTGAAAGGTAGGTCCCAAACAGCATCTCCATTCACTGTGTGGTTTAATTGAAAATATCGAGATATTTGGTATAACTTTCTGATACTCCTTAAATAAACTATATTTCAGGAATTTAGGTGCTGATGACAATAACCTGAATTCAATATTTTATGAACACTTGACAAGAAGCTTACAACATTCGTTATGTGGCGACTTGGCATTAGGACGGTGGGGTTTAGTTAATCAAGGGGATTGTTTTGTGTTGGCAAGCGATTATTTGAATTGCCTAGTACACATAATAGAAGTTGGAAATGGGCTTGTGACTTTTCAAGTCAGAGGTTTGGAGTTTAGAGGTACTTACTGTCAGCAGAGAGAAGTAGAGGCAATCACTGAAGGTGTGGAGGAAAATGATGGTTAGTAGAGCAAAAATTGTTGTTAAGTGTTTTTGTACCAAAGACTATCATTGTTATTTTCATTCTAGGTTGCTGTTGCTGTGATACCGGTCATTTGCCAAATATGTTAAGTGTTAATGCTGCTTTTAGTCAACGTTGGTTGGCATGGGAAGTGACAGCAGCGAAATATGTACTAGAAGGTTATAGCATATCAGACAACAGTGCCATTTCCATGTTTCAAGTTTTCGAATTTCGAAGAGTCCTCGTTTCTTATTATGTGAAGGTAATGAATCAATTAAGTCGAAATAAAGAATTTATCTAATTTTTTGTGATTTCAGAGTATAATTTATTACACTATCAAGTCTCCAAAATTGGAAGAATGGTTGGATTCGCAGATAATAATGGACAGTTTGCAACCTATGCAAGATAAACAGTTTGTAGACCTTGATCCTGTGTTCAATTTCAACATTGATGAGGATTTTGACATTAACAAGAGTGGGATGACGAAGCCTTGGTTCATTATGGCCCACGGGGAATGGATAACATACTGTGCCGAAAAGTTTGGCAAAAAAGTGGATTCAGGCAGGGATTCTGCTTTAGTTTTACTTTGCTTTGCGTTGGGTTTATTGGGTAAGTATATCGAAGGTACAATCCTTTATTATGTGTGGTTCTCCCACATAAAGTGATATTGGTCGAAGGATAATTTGGGAGGCGTTTGCATACTATTTTTTTATATGTCCAATTCCATAGAATCTCCGTTTTCAGGGCGTAGAGCTTTGGGTGCGGTTTCACATAATACTCAGTCCAGTGTGGAATTTTTCCTGTATGGTCTACATGCCCTATTCAAGGGCGATTTTCGAATAACATGCGCCAGGGATGAATGGGTATTTACCGATATCGACTTACTGAAGTCTGTCGTTGCGCCGGGAATAAGAATGTCCCTCAAACTCCATCAAGATCATTTCATGTCACCGGATGAATATGAAGAATTGCCAGCCCTGTTCGAAGCGATCACGAAACATCAAGAAGAGTTGGTGATTTCCCATGAAGGCGATCCAGCTTGGAGAAACGCCGTACTGAGTGGCACCCCTAGTTTGCTCGCACTGAGGTAAGAACTCTCATTTACGGGATGATGAAGCTCAAATTGACACCATAACTGGATTCATTTCAGACATGTTTTGGACGATGGTACCGACGAATACAAGATCATCATGCTGAACAAGAGATATCTGAGCTTCCGCGTGATCAAAATCAACCGCGAATGCGTGAGAGGTTTGTGGGCGGGGCAACAGCAAGAGTTAGTCTACCTGCGCAACCGCAATCCGGAGCGAGGCAGCATACAGAACGCCAAGCAGGCGCTGCGTAACATCATCAACTCGTCTTGCGACCAACCCATCGGATATCCGATATATGTGTCACCCCTCACCACAAGCTATGCGGATACGAACGATCAATTCTGTTCGCTGGTAGGCGGATCGGTGACCTTGCAAAAAATACAGAATTCTTTGCTCACTTTGTTCAGGAGGTAAGTCAGTTTTTGTTCAAATCATGCTTTCGTTTTGGTTTAGCTTGATACTTGGGGGATTGAGGGGTCGAATTGATATCAGAAATGTTTGCCGGCATCTCGAATCTTCTACTTTTATATCGAAAAAAAGTCAGCTTTTGAAATTAGTTAGTAGTGGCGATGAAATCCAAGAAAAGAGAGTAGTGGATGATATTTTTCAGAATCCGTAAGAGATGTGGCGAAGGGTGCTCCAGTGGAGCTTCCACTAGGGATGAAATTGGCATGGGTAATGAAGGAGTGTACGCAATGACACCTGTGACAACATTGGGGCATCATAACTCGGGGGGACAATCCGGGGAAGCTACGCATCTGAGCGGCAGCATTGGAAGAGGGTCTAGTCTTGGCAGGGGATCTCTAGGTGAGAATGAGCAACTAAGGTGATTTGCAAGACGATCATCATATCGGTGAAAACTTTTCAGGTGCTAACAGAGGTAGTCTAGTTTCCATGGGAAAGCCGGCAAGTTCGACGTTGGCGAATTTGGCCGGCATTTTCAAGGAAAAGGACGAGAGGGCCGTGTCTCAAGCACCAGACGGTCAAGCGAGACCTGACGAAAAACTGAACGAATGCGAGACCCCTGAGAAAGATGCCATTCAAAAAGTGATGGTAAATAAATTCGTTATTCTCAATCTGCAAGTGTTTACAACTTAGACTATATAGAGACCCCTTTATTTACATTAAAATGTGTCGCATCTGAAACTTAGAGCTGGTCGATTGGACCTTATACTGGTCCACTAGAATCGTTTGCAATATGTCCATGTTGCCAAACTGAGCAGGTTGTAGGTTTCTCTGATGACGTATTATCATACACATAAACTATTTATCTCATTTACAATGCTAAATTGATATAACATCTCGTAATTTTTAATTGAGACAATTTTTTCGGATATATCATTAATGAGTAAATCAAAGAATATAGTTGATTATACTATTTTATGCTAGGGATATTGTACCGAAGGAATTCAGGTTAGATTCATGACAACACCGCCCTTATCTCTACTTCAGTTTTAACAGAGATGAAGAGATACTTTGGTCAACACGTGGTTCTCGATAAACCAACGTTGCCGGAATAATCCGTTGAATGACAGGAGAAACTTGGGTGTAGTTTGGTGGTTGTTTATGATTCCGTGGCGTAGATACTTTAAATAAGGAAGCTTTCAGCTTGTATCTGTTCAGGTACCTACAAATTCATATCACAGTCAGGATTGTTTGTTGTTTTGTAACAATGTAGACTGTCTCTGCTACATTTATTGTCAGTTTGTCGTTACATAAACACTCGTTGTAAGGAATAAGGTTTTGATTGGCCAAAAATTCAAGTTTGTTGGGATTAATATCAGATAAAGCTAGTATATAATTATTTTTGAACATTTATATTCGGTAAATACATTTAGAATTGATGTAATTTTTTTTTAAATAATGAGTATCACAATATTCTCAATAATTCAATAGCAAAATTACAACAGGATTTAAAATATTGGAGTGATTCGATCTTCAGTGGATGGAAATTCATTTTGATAGGAATTAAATGATCAGTTAGTCTATTTTCAATTTTAATAATTCAAAAATCAATTGTTTCGCCATATTGTAGCTTTTTCAGATTTCAAATTTCTCTTTCTGAAATTTGCCGAAAAATTTTTCATGCTTAGAGTAGACGCGAACTCTTCTGTTTTTTCCTTCAACAAGTTTCCAAAGGTTCGTGTACGCAAGTTCGAACTTGTCGCAAAATGCAGGCACATACTTACAAGCTTTCCGCCTCTTTCTCTCAGCAACTTTGAATTGTCGAGTGTTGGACTCCGATTAGTTTATTTATTACAACAATTGTTTCGCTCTCATTTGATTCCTATAAAAAGGAATTTCCATCAAGTGAAGACCGAGTCAATCCAGTATTAAATATTTTTGTAGAGTTGAAATTAGTAATTTTCAAAGCTTTAGAGTGCTGAGCACTGAAAAATTCATTATTCTTCTCATTTGTGAAATATTTTCAATAAAATTACATTGAAAGGAAGATTTATTCTGCAGAACAATAAATGTCGCGGCAGAAGTCATTTAAAATCGCACGCCCATGTTCATCCAAAGTTAACGATTTATGCGGTGTTGCCACAAAACGTGGCCGAACAAAGAGATCCCATCTTTTATCCTTGTTCCACTCATTGTGATGACTTTCAATGTGGGAGCCAAAACAAATCATGATTCTACAAGAGAATGCGATGTCTATCGGGTATAGTCAAAAGTTAACAACCTCTGTTCAGATTACAGATCCGAATTTTGTGTATGACGGAATCAATCTTGGACGTAGGATAGATGTTTTGTGGCCGACAGAGTACATGAGAATCAGAGGCGGTAGATCATATTGGAACAATTGGGTTCCTGAAACAGGCATGGAGGGATATGTAAGAAATTTCATGATTTGTTGCAATCTTTCCATTGTGATTTTTTTCCTTTTTGAAGGTTGTTCACAAGTGGACGCCAAATCACAGAGACCCAAGTCAACGATCGCATGTTGACAGGACAATACTTCTTGTTCAAATCGAGGATAAGTTCATTCCAATAGCTGAGCAGGGTGTGAAGGAAGTACAGGTTGAACCCTAACATATGCTCCTTATCCCCACCCATCCCTGACGTGATTATCAAAATGAGGAGAGAAGACTGATACTTTAATACAAGTAGGTCATGAAACATTTACAATAATCATATCTCTTACATTATTTTGTCCTCTTTGTATTCCTGTGTTTTATGATTATTTATTCCGGTATTAAGATGGAGCGCCGTTATGTCGCTTCGACTTCAAAATCCAAATATTTCATCTAATAATGGAAGCTCTCTATATTTGGCTGGTTAGTTTTCGAATGAAACATTTCATCTGTGATTTATATATTTTTATTAGTATTGGTTAGAGGCATCCAACTTCTACTTTGCATTTCGAAAGTTCAATTTTTCCTGAGAATCTAATGTGAGAATGCGATTTATTTAAAAATAATCTATATGAGAATATCGAATTTCTTTCGAGAAAACTTATTGAAACTTGCAAAATACCTCAAAGTTTTTTTCGGCTTGACTTAAATTAGTGTTTAGACGTGGAGGCTAAATTGATGACAAAGAAAATAGCGAAAGGTCCGATTATAATCTACACCAAGTAAAAATGAAGCAAGTTGCCTTAAGAATATAGACTGATTTTAGGTGGTTTAGGTTGAAACCCGAATTTTCTTATTTTTTCCTATAGCTACGAACCTCGAAGTGGCTCGATTTTTAAATGTTTTTCCTGTTTTGTATCAGACATTAAAATGAAAATTAAATAAGTCCTATCCATGTAAAGTAATGTACCTATTTAAAATTGTGAAACTTGTTATAGTTATGTATGTAGATATATTTTATATATTAGGCGTTTTAATGTACATTATAGTTGTGTCAATTTGGCCTAAGTTATAATTGTTGGTGATTCTTATGAGAATGGAAACAATAAATTTTTAATAACTGTTCTTCTTTTCGTATTCCTCGAAGTCTTGAACATAAACAGACAGAACGTTAAATTCTGGGTGGGGTGCTAATTTTCTCAAGGAATACAATGCGTAAGGTACCGCTTTTCATGCAATTTGAATCATTCGCGCATATTATTCAAACAGTGGATACTAAGTCTCTTTTCGATAAATCAGGATGTTCTTCCAATTCTTTTCGAAAAATGTTCAAAATTATCTCTTTCTCTTCAGCATAGAAATGCGACCTTTCGGACCTTTTTCGTGGTGGACCCCACATATCACCCTCAGATGCAGTTTCCGAATTCGAAATTTATCTATAAACACTATATACACTTTGTCAAAAGATTTTCCAACACAATACACTTTTCACAACATAATCTATAAACACTCTGAACAGCTAGACCTTCACAGTAGCTCTAGGTATTTTAACTGGTCTTGTCAATTGAAAACTTCCGATATTTATGCCAATCAAGATGGCTTTAATCCATTAAGGGAAAGGACCCAAACCTGGTGTTTCCTGGAATTACCTTGTCGGAATCTTGAGCAGCCGACAAAGAGTTTCGTATAAAATAATATAAAATTATGGACCGAAACTAAATATATTTCGGATATTACAAGTAAATGACCATTATAAATTTGAACAGAGATCTTTTTCGCGTCTTGTCAATTGAAAACTTCGATATTTATGCAAATCAATATGGCTTTCACCCATTATGGAAAAGGACCCAAATCTGGTGTTTCCCGGAATTACCTTTCCGCAATCTCGAGCATCCGAAAAAGAAATCATTTAGTAGATAATAATATAAAAACAAAATAAAAAATAGAATACGTCGGATATGAAATGTTTATGACAGTTGCAAATCATAACAGAAATTTTGCACTAGAGTTTCTGAGGAAAAAAGTTCTAATGTGAGAATTGCTGACTGAAATTATTGAATCATTTCTATCGAGTACGATCCTGACCGTCTCTTAGGGCGGTCGAAGAGAGCGTTTTTATCACCGTTTGACCAATAGCAGCTTTATTGTGCGCAAACCAGACGATTCTGTTTGTTTACAAAGCTCCTTCTTATATTTGAACGGACTATAGACTAGGGGTTTCGTTAATTTGGCTGTCCGAGATTAGATTTTCATGATATTCTCTTATAGAGATAAATTTCCGAACCGATTTTGAATAATATTTCACTATGAAAAAGTTACTACATATTTCATCCCTGACTGATCTCATTTCGATGAAAATGATATTTCATTTGGAAATTCCAATATTCCTGAATCAAAGCTTTTAAAATTATGTAGTGAAAACATAATTAGTTGAGAAAAGAGTATGAATTACATTAATGCGTTTCACAAACAGTTCAAAAGAAAATCCGAAGTAGCTATGCCTACTACAGCTTTAATATCTTAGTCACTTCAGGACCGTTTATTATCTTTAGTTTGAAATTATGAGGCGTCAAGAATAAAAAGTGATCCTTGAAAAGAACTTTCGTTCAACACAACTTACGGTATATTTAAGGAAATGAAAATAATGATTCTTATTTTGAGTAATTGTCGACTAATTACAAATGAAGCTATCGGCGTTACAGCCACTTCTTGAACGGAAAATTAAAATGGCCATTTCTGAGAAAAGTACTTTCAAAACATAACTGGCTATTGTAGTATTTGTATGTGGAATGTCAAGCAAATATGTGTTCATTTGACTGGATTAGGATACCTATCCACTCAATATTTTTCCAGTGAGATCAAAAAATTTTGCATGAAAAAAGGATGTTTTGGAATGGGGATAGAGTTATACGAGTATATTTTTCTATCTTTGATAAATTGGTCTCTGATTTTGCATCTAATATGTATAGTGGACGCGAGCTTTATACTAGGAGCATAGAATATGCTTCTAGCTTTATACATCATTTCAGATGTAATGTCTTCACGACATATTATTCTGTCGGGGTTGATGTTCTATTTTTACACAAAGCAAAGTCATGTCGTTAAGTTAATTATCGATCAGGAACTGTAAGGTTTCCAGAATTCTACAGTAAGGCTTCCTACGCAGCAAGGGGATGAAGACATGATGCCGATACGTATCTTATTTTATTCTACCCATGTACTCCGACCGAATTCAATTATAATACGCTTTTATTAGTGCAAATATTATCCAGATAGGTTGTTCATTCTAAAGTTACTGGGAAACAATATCATATTGTGATTTTTCACATTTCAATCCAAAAGATATACATTTTTAATTTTCTATTTGAAATAGGTGAAAATCTATTTCACGTGATTTTATCACAATTTTATAAGGACTGAACGAGAATAGATTCATGTAAGGGGAAAAAATTAGCCTTATCTTCACTTTTTTCCCCTTACATTGATTGAACACCTCACAATGGACTTCGCTGTGATAGATTCGCTATCACAAAAACGCCTATACCTATCTCTTGAACCAATTGAGAAAAAATCGTAAAATGAACGTCAGAAACATGTGAAACATTCAGATATTCCAATCATAGACAAAGTACTTTATTTATGATTCCAATTCTCTGTCGCAAAATGTCAAGCGAAGTGAAACTTTTTCAAAATAATCAAAAATGGAGCTTCAAAAGAATCGCAAAAGAGGCTCGCGTTCGTCCGGAAACGGTATCAAGAGTTGTTAAGCCCTTCAACGAAGATCTTACAATTAACCGCAAGGAAGGAACCGGGAGGAAAAAGGGGTTCCATAGCCCAAGAAAACTGAAGAGAGCCATCAGCCTTTTTCAGAAGAATCCTAACCTTTCAGGACGGAAAGTGGCCCAAATAGTGGGTTGTTCGCAGTCAACCGTTCAGAAAATCAAATCGAGTTGTGGGCTTAGAACATACAAAGTGCAGAAAGTGCCAGACAGGAACGCTGTGAAGAATCAAGAAGCGAAATCAAGAGCTAAGAAATTTTGGCTGATTTCTCGCAACTTCCTGGTCAGGAATTTTATACTGCAGATTCTCGTGGATATGTTGACGAACAATTAAACGTGAAGAAACAAGCAAAGTTTCCTAAAAAATTTCTGGTTTGACAAGCAATTTGCACTTGTAGGAAAAGGAACGAATTTTTCGTTGTTGACTCGAAGATATACATCGAGGAATGCTTGAAGAAGCGACTTTTACCATTTTTACGTGAGCACGATGTGTCAACAATCTTTTGGCCAGATTTAGCTTCATGCCACCACAGCAAGGCCACCGCAAGGAATGGTACGAAGCTAATGAGGTGGTTTTGGTCCCCAAAGAGGCCAATCCACCAAATTGCCCAAAACTCAGGCCAATCGAAAGATATTGGGCCCTGGTAAAAAGAGAATTGAAGAAGACTAAGAAATCAACGAAAACATTAGCGGAATTCAAGCAAAAGTGGAAGACAGCATCCCTGAGAACACTATAAGCAGGCACGTAGCTAGGGGGTGGGCTAAGGGGGTGAAGTCCCCCTCGAAATTATTAAAATATCAATAAGCATGTGTTCAGTTATACGTTTTGGCAATCATCATGAATTATTTCATTTCCATAGGTTCAAATTTTTTAGCCCCCCCCGAAAAAAATTCCTGGCTACGGGCCTGACTATAAGAAGCATGATGGGAAGAATTCCAGAAAAAATCCATGAATTTTGTAAAAAATAGTTTTGGTTTTTTTATTGTAAAAACAGTTTTCTTAAGAATTAGAAGATGATTCGAAAATGAGTTTGATTTTCGAAATCGGTCCAGTGGTTCAAGAGATATAAGCGTTTTTGTGGTAGCGAATTTATTCTCGTTCAGTTCTTTTTTTTTGGTTTAGTACTTCACAATTTGTACAAGAATGAGTTATATGTTTATGGCATAAAAAATTCAAAATAAGAAACTGAAGGAAGATCTGGAAGAGTTTATTTCAAATGTGATGCTTTAATATGTTTCCTAATATAAGAAGGCTTTCACAATTCTTTTCATCATTGCCTATCGAAATCGCCACATCTGAAAGATCATTTGCAAATTCGATATATTTAAAATCTTTTGTAATTCAGAAAAAAAGCTCTTCACTCATTGTAATATAGGAATTAATTTTGTATTAAATGATGGAAATGCAGTGAGTTATAACACTTCGGAATCTCAATGAAACAGGCATGTTTTTTCTTCATTTGGCACTCAGGAGGCCTTATTTTTTTTAACACCATGTTAGGTTAAACGTTAAACTCAGGAAAATAATAACCGTAACAGGGGCATTTACGTCATTTACTAAACATACAGGGTCTTTCACGAGGAACCTCACCCATATTTATACGGGAAACTACTGAACGTATTTTCATGAAATTCAGCACTTATAAGCATTTCACGATGCTGATGAAATCTAAAATATTTTCAAGGCATGAGCACCTCCGGTTTTTCCGGAAATGACGTCAACTTCCGTTTTTCAAATTAGAACACCATTTTTTTATTGCAGAAATAGATTCCTTAGAAAATTTCAAGTTATTTTGATGTAACATTTTTCAGTTTTGGTTGGAAAATTCTCTCTGAGCGGAAAAATTCGAAAAAAAAATCGAAAATAGAGCTCCGCTGAAACAAGAATGACTTCGAGGTTTTTGGATGGAAAATTTTTATTTTTGGGATTTTTCAAGATGTAAGATTGATGTATCCACTTTAGAAATCGAAATCGCGATTCATGATACAGGGGGTGAAAAAATCGCTTTCAAAGTTCAAAGATGACAAAATCGTGAAAAATCAATTTTTTCAAATTAGAACCCCATTTTTTTATGGCAGATATTGAATCTACGTTAAAAAATAATGTGAGTGTATGCATCACACCCTTGCCCTAAAATGAATATTTTCTGAGTTAATATCCACTTTAGGGCAACGGTGTGATGCATACACTCACATTATTTTCTAACGTAGATTCAATATCTGCCATAAAAAAATGGGGTTCTAATTTGAAAAAATTGATTTTTCACGATTTTGTCATCCCTAACTTTGAAAGCGATTTTTTCACCCCCTGTATCATGAATCGCGATTTCGATTTTTAAAGTGGATATATCAATCTTACATCTTGAAAAATCCCAAAAATGAAAATGTTCCATCCAAAAACCTCGAAGTTATTCTTGTTTCAGCGGAGCTCTATTTTCGATGTTTTTTTCGAATTTTCCCGCTCAGAGAGAATTTTCCAACCAAAACTTAAAAATGTTACATCAAAATAACTTGAAATTTTCTAAGGAATCCATTTCTGCAATAAAAAAATGGTGTTCTAATTTGAAAAACGGAAGTTGACGTCATTTCCGGAAAAACCGGAGGTGCTCATGCCTTGTAAATATTTTAGATTTCATCAGCATCGTGAAATACTTATAAGTGCTGAATTTCATGAAAATACGTTCAGTAGTTTACCGTATAAATATGGATGAGGTTCCTCGTGAAAGACCCTGTATAGCCACACCCTGTATGTATTTAGTTCGGCACAAAATATAAAATCGCAAATATTTGGGCACAGTAATATTGCTCTCGTTCCCAAGATCTAGTGAGTAGTGCGCGAAATGAAGAAATTCTGAAATCCAACTCATAGTTTTTCATGTCCAATTTCTCGCGCCCCCTAAAGATCAACTTACGACTCTATTACATGATGATTTCTGTTTGCTGCTTCCGTCCCATTGAATTTTGCACAACCAATGTGTTGTATCAAATTTCAAACAGAATCAGATAAGAGAACCGCAAACTTGACAAGCGTCGAAGGGATAGCAGGGACCTTTGAGCTTGCACGATTAATAAATGTCGAATCGTTGATGCGTACCTCAAATCTGAAGTCCAAACACAGGTGCAAAAGGGTGGGATTCAGGTTTTTAAGAACCTGTGTGATTCGCAAAGGCAGAAGTTATCGGGAAAGCTACTCCCGGGTCCCGGCCACTTGATTAAACATACCAGATCCCTGGACATGTTTACTCAGTGGGATTCACCAGTTGGGATCAGCGGGGGGCCTTAGTCCGATGGTCGTGCGCCTTGCACGTGCCCCTGTGATATTTAACACCGACAATTTAATTTGGATGGGCGATTAGCAGATAGTTAAGCCTTGTACGACGTCGGTCTGGGAAACCGTCTACAAATTACATAAATGGCCTTTGCGGTGATTACAACTGGTTTTTCTGAGTGCTTTCATCAATCATATTTCTTGAAAGAGTATGAGCTGAGTGAAATTATGGGAGATGTACACCGGATTTCAACTAAGCTCTAAGCTCTCCCTACATAACGTTCTCTTGGCCGAATAATGCTAATAACTAATAAGTGATTGGATCTAACATATAAGTATCGGCTGTTTTTTTCAGAGTGATAGACGCCAAGTTGTTTTGACATTTCTGTTCAGTAAGCATTGACAAATTATCATGGAAAGACTCAGGCCGCAACAACGTTTGAAAATTGTTGAAATTTATCTTCGAAATCAGTGTTCTGTTCGCCAAACTTATAGAGCACTTCGTGATATTTATGGTTAACATAATCGTCCATCAGAGCAGCTTATTCATCGAACTATCGATAAATTTCAGACAATATTCTCTGTACTCGATGCAACAACAACAAGAAGACAAAGAACTGTACGTACAGAAGAAAACATCGCTGCTGTGAGTGATAGTGTTAATGAAGATCCAGATTTGTCTATTCGTCGACGTTCACAACAAGTTGGACTTTGTGCATCCACCACATGGAAAATTTTGCGTAAGATCTCGGTCTACACCCATACAAGATCCAACTGATTCAAGAACAAAAGCTACTTGACCATAATAAGCGATTTACTGGAAGAAAGATTCGGCGATAAAATTATTTCGAGAAATGGTCCAATCAATTGGCCTCCAAAAGATCTCTAATGGGGTTATGTTCAGTCATTGGTTTATGCTGATAAACCAGAAACAATAGATACTTTGGAAGCCAATATAACTGTAGGTACTCTGTTCAAATGTAAGAAGGAGCAATAATAACATGTTTGGCGCAGCGGTAGGAGGGCCTTCGTAAAGTTTCTTTCCGTCCAGAGCCGAATCGAGGAGATTTCACACAATCGTTCAGTTTTAACTGAACCTGAATTCCATTTTTTTCAATAATTCATAGAACGTTGTTCTTTTGAAATTTGGCAAACTGTCGTCATCATTCACGATTTCTAGAACTTTAGAAATCGTTGGGATTTTATTCCGAAAAAAAAACCGTGGACAAGTCTTCTGATAAGGTTCATATCGAAATCGTCAACCGAATCGATTATTTTTAACGACTGGGCTCTCCTCTCAGGTGGCGTCAATGTTTTATTCTCTTCATATTCTCTGAGAAATCTCGATACAGCTGAATCACTCACCCCTGAGGATATTGAAACAATTCCTACTAAGTCTCTTTTCGATGAATCTGGATGTTCTTCCAATTCTTTTCGAAAAATGTTCAAAATTATCTCTTTCTCTTCAGCAGAGAAATGCGACCTTCTGGACCTTTTTCATGGTGGTCCCCACATATCACCCTCAGATGCAGTATCCGTTTCCGAATTAGACATTGTTCTATAAACACTATATACACTTTGTCAAAAGATTTTCCAACACTTTAAACAACAAAATCTATAAACACTTCGAACAGCTAGACCTTCACAGTAGCTCTAGGTATTTTAACTGGTCTTGTCAATTGAAAACTTCGATATTTATGCAAATCAAGATGGCTTTAAGCCATTAAGGGAATGGACCCAGACAATAATATAAAATTTTGGACCGAAGCTAAATATATTTCAGATATTAGGTACAAATAAATGACCATTATAAATTTGAACAGAGAACTTTTACGAGTCTTGTCAATTGAAAACTTAGATATTTATGCAAATCAAGATGGCTTTCAGCCATTAGGGAAAAGGACCCAAATCTGATGTTTCCGGGAATAACTTTGTCGGAATCTTGCAAACTCTGGTGTTTCCTGGAATTACCTTGCCGCAATCTCGAGCATCCGAAAAAGAAATTATTTAGTAGATAAAAATATAAAAACAAAACAAAATAGAAAAAATAGGGTACGTCGGATATAAAATGTTTATGACAGTTGCAAATCATAACAGAAATTTCGCACTAGAGTTTCTCAGGAAAAAAGTTCTAATGTGGGAATTGCTGACTCAAATTATTGAATCATTTCTATCCAGTACCATCCACAGTCCGAGTACGATCCTGGCAAGTCTCTAAGGGCGGTCGAAGAAAGCGTTGTTATCACTGTTTGATCAATAGGAGCTTCATTGTGCGCAAACCAGACGATTCTGTTTGTTTACAAAGCTCCTTCTTATATTTGAACGGACTATAGCGCTCGGTCATCCAACTTGTAGTTATCATTCGCTCTAACCAGTTAAGAAAACGATTGAGAAAAAATTCGGAGCAGTTGTCAAATGAACCGTCAGTCATCAGAAATATTGGAAATCTTCCTCTAAATGCTAAATATCATCCCTATAGAAAATTATCAGAAAAACAAAATCTAGGATTTGGGGAACCTCTAAGTACAGGGTGGGCAAAATTGGTGCTACATGAACTAAAACTTTTTAATCCGAGGAGATAGAGAAAAATGAATGGCACCTTATAGTCCTCTTTTTTCGAGAAACTGATAATGCCATCAACTGCATTCCTCTATCTTCTTTTGTTTCCGAGTTATAGGCCAAAATTGAAATTTGGGCGATTTCAACATTGGTCATTATCTCCGTTCCTGTTTATGCTAGGATGTTGAAATAAAAACATTATACAGGCACTTTTCTGATAGCAATCCAGTGGCGTACTCTGATTTTTTATAAAAGGTTCATTTGCTGAGTTATAACATAAAGTTTTGTTTTTTCTTATGGAAACAGTAGTTTGAAATGACTTAGAAAGAATCGCCATTTTTTTCCCGTTTCAGAAATGTATCATATGTTATCATCGCCCTCAGATTTGTTGAGATATTATGAAAAATATGGTTTGTATATGGAATTCGAATTATTGAGTAGGCTGAATCATAGAATTATGTGTCTCTACGCATGGTGTAATTATTATTTCACAGTTGAATCACTTGCTGCCCCACTATTCTCATTCGCTAAAATGAAACATTTCAACATATCATATTTTTCGTAATTTTGGAATATCTCCATAATGCCGCCAACGATGACTTCAAATTTTAATAACTAACAGTTTTTTCAAACAGGGATCGCACCATCAAGTATTCAAACGTGAATTAAGAATTACACCATGCGTAGAGACACATAATTCTATGATTCAGCCTACTCAATAATTCGAATTCCATTTACAAACCATATTTTTCATTATATCTTAACTAATCTGAGGGCTATGTATAACATATGATACATTTCTGAAACGGGAAAAAAATGGCGATTCTTTCTAAGTCATTTCAAACTACTGTTTCCATAAGAAAAAACACAACTTTATGTTATAACTCAGCAAATGAACCTTTTATAAAAAAATCAGAGTACGCCACTGGATTGCTATCAGAAAAGTGCCTGTATAATGTTTTTATTTCAACATCCTAGCATAAACAGAAACGGAGATAATGACCAATGTTGAAATCGCCCAAATTTCAATTTTGGCCTATAACTCGGAAACAAAAGAAGATAGAGGAATGCAGTTGATGGCATTATCAGTTTCTCGAAAAAAGAGGACTGTAAGGTGCCATTCATTTTTCTCTATCTTCTCGGGTTAAAAAGTTTTAGTTCATGTAGCACCAATTTTGCCCACCCTGTACATATAACGACCCGATGTACAGAATTGAATTTGACGATGGATTCGTCATCAGTGAGTCGAATCTTATCGAAGAAGGTCATTCAAGGCTCAAAATTCGAATAATACAGACATCTTGATGAAATGCTGTGAGTACGTAGATTATTTATTACATTTCTTCAATTATCTACTGATGTCATTCTCAATGACCCCTCATGGAAAACAATAATCTTATTCTTCTACATTCTGCGCCACGGGGCACAAATATTTCATGAGAACGAAGAAAATATCAGAAGGTGTTCAAAAAAACCTCAAGAATGTAAAAAAAAACAATGATTATGAAACTCTCTGAGCTACATTAAGCACCCTACCAAATGAAAAAGATGTTTCTGGTTAATACACTACAAGGATGAAATAATGTTATCGATCAATAAGGGTGCTGGCCACAGAACACCGCCCTCTCCCTTTCATTCTGTTATTATTCCAGGGGTAGAATTCAAGCTCCTCCTCTGACTCTTCTTATTGGTTGCCGGAGGTTCTGACTGATAATATAATGTTCGGGAGCTTAGGTGACTGAAGGAAGTCACGAGTAACGTTTTTTTATCACGAAATAGATTATGCTAAAAACAATGAAAATTCCATAAACGCCATATCAATTTTAAAAAAAGAACACAGAAAGCTTTTAATAAAATGATAAAAATTAATCTTAATCATAATATGTGACCTGGAAAATACACCCTGTATTGGTATGGAGCTATAAAGTGGAAATCAATTCAAATAATCAATATTAAGTAATTCCATTATGGCCTATGGGTAGCTAACTATTTATCAAATAGTTTCAATAATTTATCATCAAAAGAAAATTATATTTAATTTTCACTTTCTCATGTCTCGAAAAAACCTTCAAGAAATGTTTTTTGGTTGAAATTGAAATATTTAAAACTACGTTTCCGATTCATCAAAATTTTTACATCAACGTATTTTGTGCATTGCACTCATACGCGCGTGTTTTTGATAAAGTCTATTTGAGGGTTACATTTTTAAATTGCAACGCACGATTTTGGACCGATTCTTGTATATAAATATAATTTTGACTTTTCAATAAGCAGGCTTTTTGAATGATCATTTCCTGGTGCTTGATTTGGTGAAGTTCCGATTCTAAGGGTTTATTTTGAGTACAAAATTGTGACATTAAAAACTGAGTCAAATTCGAAATTTGGCCCAGATGAGATTCTAGTGAATTATTGGAAAATATAATAATGGAGGTCACGTCCTTCAGTTCGACCAACAAAAATAAATGTGAAAAATGGACTAGCTAGATCTCTGCTAGTCCATTTTTCACATTGGAAAATATATCTGATATTTCTGTAATAACATATCAAAATATTTTACCATTCTTCTATTTACAGTTGATTTAATTTGACATTTTATTCGTAATTGATGCAGAGCCTCGATCATTGATAAAAATACAGGGTGGTATTGATTACCTGTGAACCGGCCCCATATGGTGACCGAAGGGTGAAATGGTGGGATCCGATCATCCGGTTTGTTCAGAACGCCCGGAATTGTGTAACCGGAGCATCATCAAATCAGCCGGACTTCCTTTTGTGTCAGCTATTTCACAGGTATTCCACTTGATATGATATGGGGGCTCGACTACACATGGGAATTTATTACGGCCCATATCACGATACTATTTTGCTCGATTGTTCCCATAATGAACATTAAAAAACATAGTGTGGAAAAGCCAAATGAAATAATAGTATATTCTAAAACTATAGTTGCAGAATGGGCTCCTATTCCAATATGAATGCGAAATTCGAAAACGAGCGACGAAGGAGCGAGTTTTCGAACGTATGAGTGTTGGAATTGCATTCTGCAACGAGTATCAGACGATATTTATGGTTTATATAATCGTCCATCAGAACAGCTCATTCGTCGAAATATCGATAGGTTTCGGACAACATTTTCTAGACTCGATGCAACAACAAGGCAAAGAACTGTACGTACAGATGAAAATATCGCTGCTATAAGTAATAGTGTTAATGAAGACCCAGATTTGTCTATTCGTCGACGTTCACAACAAGTTGGACTCTGTGCATCCACCACATAAAAAATTTTTCGTAAAGATCTTGGCCTACACCCATACAAGATCCAAGTGGTTCAAGAACTAAAGCCACTTGACCATAATAAGCGTCATTTGTTTGCTGATTGGGTCCTATATACTCTGTTCAAATGTAAGGAGGAGCAATAATAACATGTGTGGCGCAGCGGTAGGAAGGCCTTCGTAAAGTTTCTTTCCGTCCAGAGTCGAATCGAGGAGATTTCACACAATCATTCATCAACTGAACTTGAATTTAATTTTTTTCAATAATTTAACGTTGTTCTTGTGAAATTCGGCAAAATGTCGTCATCATTCACGATTTCTAGAACTTTAGAAATCGTTGGGATTTCTTTCCGGAAAAAAAACCGTAGACAATTCTTCTGATAAGGTTCATATCGACATCGTCAACCGAATCGATGATTTTTAACGACTGGGCTCTCCTCTTAGGGGGCGTAATGTTTTATTCTCTTCATATTCTCTGAGAATTCTGAATACAGCTGAGGATTTTGAAACAATTCCTACTAAGTCTCTTTTCGATAAATCAGGATGTTTTTCCAATTCTTTCCGAAAAATGTTCAAAATTATCTCTTTCTCTCCAGCAGAGAAATGCGACCTTTTGGACCTTTTTCGTGGTGGTCCCCACATATCACCCTCAGATGCAGTATCCGAATTCGACATTGTTCTATAAACACTATACAGGGTGGCCACTTTTTCAATGGCATTGTATTGGTAACTTTTAAACCATAAGAGTTAGAAGGTCGGTCAAATGGAGAAAAAGTTGTATCAATAGAAGCATTGTCAAGCAGTTCAAACAAATCGAGATTATCAGGGCCGGTTTTTGAGATATCATAAGAAAAGTAAATTCTGTCATTTTGATTTTTATTTTTTTCTCACTTTTTTTCGAAAATTATCAAAAAATGTTACAGGAATTTTTTATTCGACAGTAAATTATCTTCAAAATGACATAATCAGATTTCGTATCCAACGTTTCGTTCTTCCTGGGCCACCTTCAACCTTATTTTTTTCAATACGGACCTGCATATTTTATGACACTTTTCGAAATAACTTTTAACGCTGAATTCAACGATATATCATACAATGTCATTCAAAGTTGATTTTACAAAATGGTGGAAATTTCGAACACTTACGTCATTAATGTTCATCATTTACCTTCGAATAATCATTCAATTTGTCTTTCATTGAATGGTATTTTCGTTTAATTATTATGAATTAGGTTCTTCACCTCTTGGAATAAGTGAATAATTATTACTTGTTTCTTGCTTTGATTCTGTTACGTATTATTTATTTACAAATTTCAAGAAGTGAAAAACCTAATTCATAATAATTAAACGAAAATATCATTTGATGAAAGACAAATGAAATGATTATTCGAAGGTAAATGATGAACATTAATGACGTAAGTGTTCGAAATTTCCACCATTTTGTAAAATCAACTTTGAATGACATTGTATGATATATCGTTGAATTCAGCGTTAAAAGTTATTTCGAAAAGTGTCATAAAATATGCAGGTTCGTATTGAAAAAAATAAGGTTGAGGGTGACCCAGGAAGAACGAAACGTTGGATACGAAATCTGATTATGTCATTTTGAAGATAATTTACTGTCAAATAAAAAATTCCTGTAACATTTTTTGATAATATTCGAAATAAAGTGAGAAAAAAATAAAAATCAAAATTACAGAATTTACTTTTCTTATTATATCTCAAAAACCGGCCCTGATAATCTCGATTTGTTTTAACTGCTTGACAATGCTTCTATGCATACAACTTTTTCTCCATTTGACTGACCTTCTAACTCTTATGGTTTAAAAGTTACCAATACAATGCCATTGAAAAAGTGGCCACCCTGTATACACAATACACTTTTCACAACAAAATCTATAAACACTTTGAACAGCTAGACCTTCACAGTAGCTCTAGGTATTTTAACTGGTCTTGTCAATTGAAAATTTCGATATTTATGCAAATCAAGATGGCTTTGATCCATTAAGGGAAAGGACCCAAACCTGGTGTTTCCCGGAATTACCTTGTCGGAATCTTGAGCAGCCGATAAAGAGTTTCGTACAAAATACATAATATGAAATTTTGGACCGAAACTAAATATATTTCGGATATTACAAGTAAATTACCCTTATAAATTTGAACAGAGATCTTTTTCGAGTCTTGTCAATTGAAAACTTCGATATTTATGCAAATCAAGATGGCTTTGACCCATTAGGGAAAAGGACCCAAATCTGGTGTTTCCCGGAATAACTCTGTCGGAATCTTGCAAGATTCCAAATCTCTAAAATTCTGGTGTTTCCTGGAATTACCTTGCCGCAATCTCGAGCATCCGAAAAAGAAATTATTTAGTAGATAATTATTTAGTAGAGACGATTCTGTTTGTTTACGAAGCCTTTTTTATATTTGAACGCACTAAAGAGAGAGGAAAACGCTGAATATTCAGAATTTCAGGGTAGGTTGGGACCTTTACCATTGCAACTTTCGAAATACTACTCAAAAAAGTTTAATTCCATAAGGAAACATTTAATAGAATATCGATTAATCAGATACACCGCGATCATTGATATAAATATCAACAACCGCCATGGATCTGACTCGAACTTGCCACAAATCATCATCCAGGGAACGATGAGGTTGAAACTTTCGCTAGTTTCCCTGGATGATGATTTGTGGCAAGTTCGAGTCAGATCCATGTCGGTTGTTGATATTTATATCAATGAACGCGGTGTATCTGATTAATCGAAATACTACTCAGGAATATTGGTAAATCAATTTTTGAAAATTCACAGTGTCTGCTGCTCCAAGGTTATCCACTGGTTTCTGGACAGCCTGTATATGCGCATTCGCCATTTAGTAACCAAAATTTTATTATTTTCGAAGAAGAATCTAATTTCACCATCATCCTTTGGATGAACGCTTTCCACCTCCACTTTCACCTCGAAAAAGTCCCCGTGAAATCTTCCGCTCCATCGCTACGGACCAGTAACATACACTCTGCATGTGAAACAAAAGATGACACCCCCGAGGGTGAGGGGGTGCCTCGGTCACTTCGTCAACGTCGGACTAATGCAGTCATCGACATACAGTATCGGACACCGATCTGATCTGCAGAGATCGAATGACTCCGGTGGTTGATCTCGATTGATACTGATACTGCTCCTTTCGTCAGTGTACGGTGAAAATTCTTCTCTGAAGAGGCTCGACTTGTGTTTGAAGTGCTCGAAAGTAATTATTCGGCTGCGAGAATTTTGTGTGATTTGTGAAAAAGTATGGTGGTTGTTTTCCTCTCGGACCGACTGCGAAAGTTGCTGGTTTTTCCGATTTTGCAAAAGCTGGTCGAGAGGTCTGTTGCGAAATGTGTTACTTGAGTGACCTGCAGAGCTGTATTATTCACACGGTAAGTCAACGATATTCATTTATTTATTTTCACTCTACACATAGGTAATTACATGCGAAGGTTTTCAACTTAATACTGAATTTACAAACTGAAAATACAAGATATGATATAAGGCTAAGCAACAAAAACAATAAAACAAACAATTAAAACAAAACATGATAGAAGTAGAGGTATAAAGCAGCAAATAGCATATCATTTTGAATTGGGTTTTCATCTTGATGCAGCAACAAATTGAGCCTCATATCCCCTATGCTGAGAAAACTGTTAATTACTCTCTAGAAAATTGAATTCTGGTAGTTTTTCGAATTCGTTCATTTTCTCGACAACAGTCAAAAGATGCCGGAATTTCATTTATAGATTAATCAGTCAATTAGAAAAACGACAAGGCTACACATTCATTTGAAAAAATATTAAATGCAGAAGTTACAAATACGAGCTCAGAGACTTTTTTTAATGGCAACCCCCTTATTTCTCTAAAATCTGTGAAAAACCAGAATTTCCTCAATCATAGAAAGCTTAAAGTCTCAATTTTTATGTGACCCACTTGGGTCCCCTGGAGGGTGCATGATAAACTCCTCAATTATGCATAAAAATTTGAGTAATTTGAAATATTGACCTGTCCAAGCATCTACAAAATAGTGAATACAGAAGATATCAATTCTGTGCGTTACTTTTCAATCACTCTGTATTCAAACTCATCCTTAATTATGAGAATATGTGGTGTTCCATCTGAAATAACGAAGATTACTTCCATTGTCGATACAATTGAAAGGAAAATAGTTCCAGTAATTTGCAAAAGCTTCAACATGATGTCACTCGTACCCAATTGAAATTTAAGATTCCTGAGAGGGTTGCCAACTCAGGGGTTGATCGTACACCTAAGAATTCAAAATCAAAAGATGTCCCCTCCAAATAAAAATTTAAATGTCTCGGGGTTTTCCAGAAAAACTTATACTTGGACTGTTTTTTTGGTACCACCCTGTATAGGTTTTCTGAACTCTTCATGCCTGTTCTACTTCGTGTTACTCATAAGCGCCCGCAGAAACCCGCAGAAATTTTTCTCAGGGGGGGCAAAATAAAAATTAGAAAGTAATATTGAGGATGTTGTGCTAAAAAACAATAAGGATATCGAAATTTAAGGAGGGGGGCATGGCCCCCCATGGTGTTACTTTATCTTTTTATACCAATGAAACATCCTGCATACCTAGTGATAGTAAAAAAAGAAAATAATATATGATCACATAGTTTAGCAAAACTCGAGAATTAATAAAACTAGTATGAATAAACCGAAGGAAATAGAACATATATGAATAAACGAAACCGAGATATCCATAATAAGAGCAACCTTAACATTAACAAATCGAGAGAAAGATCTGGAGAATTATTTGTTGTCTCGTTTCTTAATTAGATCAAATCAATAAAACTTCGTCATTGTAGAATATTCAAACTTAATTTGGGATCAAAGTTTCACTCGAAAATTTCAAGAATCTTCTCATATACTTATACATACAGAGTGTAACAGCCAAATGGAATAAATTGTGTTAGGAAAAACGCTCGGACACGTCGATTTGTAATTTTAAATGCGCATATTTTCAAGAAAATAAAATTATATAGGGTGTTCCATGCGACCGTGGCCAATACCAACTTTCTTATTTCAAATGCAACCCCCTGTATATTATTTATTTTTTGGATTCTTCAGAAAATTCTAGACATAATTCATGTACAATGTCCTATACCTTTCTTCAACTTTTTCGGAAGTATTAAGTGTTTTCAGATTTTTTACAATTTTTTACAATTTTACATTAGACTTCTTTTTGTGGGGATATGTCAAAAATATTGTACACGAAACGAAACCCTTAAACTTAGACGACCTAAAAAACCGAATCACGCTTGCGATTAGATCAGTCACGCCTGAAATGTTGAGTGACGTTAGAAGACAATTCTAGACCAGATTAGCATGTTGCCAAGACGTTCGCGGCGAGCATTTTGAACATTTCCTACATTGGCATTAATGTTTTTTTTTAATAATTAAGAAATCATCAGTATTACTTATTAGGTTTTAAGTGTAATGTACCGAATTTGTGAAATGAAATAATTTTTATTTAAAACGTTGATTTTTGCAATAAATCTGAAAACACTTAATACTTCCGAAATAGTTATAGATAGGTATAGGACATTGTGCATGAATTGTGTCTAGAATTCTCTTAAGAATCCAAAAAATAAATAATATACAGGGGGTTGCATTTGAAATAAGAAAGTTGGTATTGGCCACGGTCATATGGAACACCCTATATAATGAAAAAGGATGATCATAATCACGTCCCTAAGTTAGGACAAACTGAATAAATGAGTGAAATGGACTAGTATATAATATTATTTTCTTGAAAAATATGCGCATTTAAAATTACAAATCGACGTGTCCGAGCGTTTTTCCCAGCAAGCCTTCATTTATTCGTTATCGAATTTGTTCCATTTGGCTGCTTATAGGTCGAACTGTTTATGTTTTTGAGGGCTCTATCACTTCAAAAAATTTAGAGGGTTGATGGCGATGGCCCAGGGTGCAACAAAAATTCTTCAAAAACGCATAAAAATTTGGTAAAAGTGAAACAAAATGAACCTGTTTCAGGATTTTGTTGCCAAATATTTTTCTTCTGAGAAAATGACTTTGTTCCATAATTTTGAAGCGCATTTTTTAAACAGTTCAGTACGAAGAACAAATGTCCCTTTCCATATCAGAATTGATTGAGCCCTTGCACCGTTTTCTCAGAAAATATTCAGTAAGTGCGTTATGTGGTAGGTTTCATATGCGCACCCTCTTATTCTGAAAGCTTTATCTTTTCAATTATTATACCTATATAGGAAATAAAGGGTGTTGGGATAAGAGCGCGAAATTTGAATTGCGTGCCATGGCTGTCAAACTTGTTCATAATGATTATGACGTGACAGATCGAAATTTGACAGATGGGAGTTAATGAACATGGATTTAATTGGACTGTTTTTCTTCGAAACGAAGAAGGTAAACGGTGAATGGCAAACGTTATCGTGCTATAACACAGTTTCTTGTGCCTCATTTGGAAGCTATTGATTTTGACGACATGTGGTTTCAGCAGGACGGTGTCTCATTTCACCGCCCGTGAAACATTGACGATCTTGCACTAGTTTGCTCTTGGTTCTAAATCAATAAATATTTCAATACTCCGCTACAGAAAACCATGTTTTTTCAACACTGAAATTTTGCGTTTCTTATTGAAACACCCTCTACAAGTGTATATAAGGGCTAACTGAGTTGTCTGAATCTAAAAGTCACAGCGTTCTTCAAATTCCAATTTCTCAGATAAAATATTAGATAAATTCAGTCAGAACCAAAGCACTTGATAATTCAAAAAGTAAATATAGGTATCAATATCAAAAAACTCAATAGCAATGTGCCGTCAAAAAGACTGATTGAAAGTTTTAACATTCAATAAGAACATTGTCTCCCCACATACAGGTGAAACGGAAACCCTGTCGGCGGCCATCATTCCCGACAGGGTGGCCTGGGAGGCAGGTCCAGAGGCGGTCCAGGGCGACAGCATCCCTGCCACCCCCGCCATGGAAACCAGTTACATTCCCAACAACCCTCAGTTTGGGCTGCAGCTGGAATGCAACTGGATCCCCAGCCCTTCGGTAGTCCAGGTAAGCGATCCCAAAAATTACGAAAAGAGTTTTCGAAAATTTGCCAACTATTGAAAACTTTATATCAAGAATCTCTTTATTGATTTCAGCAACAGCAACAAATAGGGTCTTCCTGTGCAGAAGATTTCGCACCTTGGCCTTCGGGAGGAACTGTGGATAGTGATATGGCTTCGTTTTCGTTGCCTCTGGATCTGGATCCTCTACCTAGTCTTTTTCCTTTTTCGCCTGCAGCTTACAAGTAAGTTTGTGTTTTTCTTATTCAAATTGGAGAGACTTAGGTAGCTCGAATGAATAATGCAATACTTGATGATTTCTTTATGGGGGAAACAAAAAATAATGGTTTTGACTTTTGAACCATTTCGAAAAAATGTAGATACCTAGCACTGGGGGATTTTCGAACTCGAATAAAACGAAAAAATTAAATATAGATCCAAATTTTTCGAACTGAAAGACTCAACAAAATCGTAAGTGCAGATAAAGGTGTCGGAATGCTCCGAATTCATTTAATGAATACTCCCCGAACATTGAAAACGCGCTGTCTTATGTCGGTATCTGGAGGCTGGAAGTTAATTTTTCATGGTGAAAATATCATTCTACATTCTATGTTCGAGTTATAGGGTGTTTTTTGCAATTGTGCATTTCGTGAAAGTTACTCTTACTTTTTCTTGTCAAACCAATTTTCCTACAGCATTTTTTTACATATAATTCAATAGTGTCTGTAGCTTTTCCAAAATCCTAACTTATATTTGGATATTCACAAAAATTATTTTGCTGGCGGGCAAGTGTCGAATGGGGTGTAAAATATACTGCTCCACAAGGGTTAGGGATATCGTATTCCATCGTTTTTAAAAGAATGTAATCTTCGAGAAAATCGCTGTAAAATCATTTAAAACTCAATAACAACTTGAATCGATCCAATAAAAATCAGTATGAGACATTTCGTCAATCTGGTCGCCTCTTTTCTGAAGTTTGGTTCTTTGCATATGCTTCATGAATGTTCTTATTTTGAAATAAAGTCAGTTTATCAACGGCTTCGATTTGAAACGAGTTTTCTGAAAATGCCAAGACGTAAATTAACGAACGCTGAGGCTAATAGGGCTATCGGAATGCTACAGGGGTGCTCAGGTTGTTGTAGCGGAAAGGCTCCAAGTCAGCCAAATTGTGATATCTCGACTTTGGAATAGGTTCATGGAGACAGGTTCCGTGTTGGAAAGACTAAGGCTTGGTGTGCGACGAAAACCAGCACCTGGTCAGGATCGTTTCATCACCGTTTCGACGAGAAGAAACCCTACATCTACGTGTAGAATGCTACGGAATACTCTTCAAAATGTAGATGGGGTCCAAGTTTCCATCGAAACCATCAGACGACTTTTGAGAGAGGTGAATCTAGGTTCTAGACGTCCATTAAGAGGTGTTCCATTAACACGTGACCATAAGCGTCAAAGACTGGAATGGGCAAGGCAACATATCAATTGGAACGATCAATGGCGAAGTGTCCTTTTCACTGATGAATCCAGATATGGACGATTTTCAGATTCTCGAAGAATAAGGGTATGGAGTTATGGACAATCTCACGCATACCCCGTAATCGTCGCTATGTCCAAGAAGTCCATCCATTGCGAGGGGGTATAGTGTTATGATATGGGCCGGGATATGTTTCAACGGGCGCACAGATCTACACATTTGTACTGGGAATATGACCGACTCACACTATAGGGAGCATGTCATTGACAATGTTGTGCCAAATTTTCACGCTGTTATTGGTGAAACTTTTCAATTTCTAGACGATAACGCTAGACCGCACCGTGCAGCCATAGTAGAGAATACGAGTATGCGCGCGAGGAGCTTGGTATTCCACATTTACCAATACCTCCGCACTCACCAGATTTGAATTGCATAGATAGAACATGCATGGGATATGCTCCAAAGAAAATAAATTAGATAATTATCAACCTATCCCAGAATCCTTGAATGATCTGAGAGAGCTTCTGCCCCGTTTATGGAATCAAATTCCTCAAGAAATGTTCAACAACATCGTGTGTAGTATGCAAAGAAGATGTCAAGCTGTTATTGATGCCCGTGGATGCCATACATTGTATTGATAGTCTTAAAATGCTTGAATTCTCTGGGAATGAAATTTCGTTATTTTACTCGATTTTTCTTAACCACCCTGTATACTCTGCAGAGTGCAGACCTACAAGCTAAAATAAATTTGCAACTTGAAATCATATCAATATGAATTTTCATCACAAAAATCTTATTCTAACTATATATTTTTGCAATTTAAGTCAATATCCCTAACTCATGTGGTGCAGTTTATTTGGAATGAAAGGGGACATTCTTGAAATTTCAGTAGAGCTTGAAAATCTAATTTAAAAAATATGCCATATTTGGTATTATACTGAAATCATCTTCGAAAATTAGAGATTACGAGTTTCCTCGTGTTTATACACGATGATTATTCATCGAAGTGGTGGAGAACAGAATTGGATTTTTTTTTCAGTAGAAGATTTCAGGCAAAATATCAAATTTCGTATAATTTTGGAATGGTAACCTCTACTGAAATATACAAAGATGTCTAGTGTCAGAATCCTCAAGTCAAGAAATAATACAACGAAATATTACAGACAATAAAAAAATGATAAAAAATGAAATAATTGACAAAGGTTAACTGAACTCAAAATGGCAGTTGTTCGCTCCGTCAAAAGGATAGACTTAAGTAAAAAAGTGTATTCTTTAATTCTTTAGAACTGAACCCTGTGGTGGAACCTCAAGTCCGTCTCCATCTTCGAATTTTTTATTCCGAGATGGCAGCAAACAAACTAACCTAGGTCAACCTTGCGGGGGTGGTGATGTCGCAGATGTCTTACTTTCCCTCAAGCATGCAGTTGTTCATCCCCACCAAGACCAGCAGGCCCTTTACCACCATCCTCAGGTGAGTTCTTGCAAAAAATGGATTGGGATAGCAAAATAATGATGCATTGGCAGGAACAGAGGAAGCCGTCGTAATGAGGACTAATTTATTCGTGCAAACATTTTTCCAGGTTCTCTTATCTCCAAACAGCGGAGCCTACCCTCCAACATCCAACAGTTTTTGTGATTCGTTCAATGCTTCCCAGCAAACTTCCCCAGCAGCTCTTTTTCCTAGCATGTCCGTTAACGTTTCGATGAACATGACCATGCATCCTCCTGGATACCACGCTTCTACAGGACCTGCAGCGTCAGGCTATCAGACGATAGCTGAGTGTCCTCAGGTTAGTATTTCAATATTTCAGAAATTCTTTAACGATTGCCACCTCCATGTTATTTGAATTTCCGAGTTGCCAAATATGTCTTGGTGAAAGTAATCTTTTAGGGTAGTATTACAGCACACTATCCAATGAAAATTCTGATTACATCCCTGTGAATATTAACCATCACAATTCACAAGTATTCGTTTATTTGCTACGTTAAAATATACGCTTATTCGCTCAAGGCATGGACGCTGTACAGCGCGACACTCAAACACGGAGAAAAAATATCTACAATTATTCCCGGCTCATCATTTCAATTCTACAGGTTCAATGGAGTGCCTGCAGTCCCCACCAAATCGCCCCATCGCCAAATAACCACCAAGGGCTTCTAAGTCCAACGTACGGAGGCGCCACATATTCCTTCACCGCCGATTTCCGACCAACTTCAAATCAGGACATCTACAGAGCTCATCCCCACGTCCAGATGGCATTTCCTTCGAGCAGAAATGGAAGGAAATCGGCCTCTGGTTACTCTTTAATCGACGACGATTGCCACAAGCCTAACGTGTGTCGTATCTGTGGTGAGTGTGTAGTGTTGTTCAATTTCACAGAGTTTTACTGATTTCGTTTATTTGTAGGCAAAAGTTATGCCAGACCCAGTACTTTGAAAACGCACCTTCGAACACATTCTGGCGAAAAACCTTATAGATGTCTGGATTGCAGTAAATCTTTCTCGCAGGCAGCCAACCTAACAGCACACGTGCGCACCCACTCTGGGGAGAAACCATTCCGGTAAGTTCGTTCAGCTGTGAACGGCAGCTTTGTGGATTCATAGCTCCGCCTCTAACCAAAGCTTTATACTTTGTTCAAATGTAAGAAGGAGCAATAATAACATGTTTGGCGCAGCGGTTGGAGGGCCTTCGTAAAGTTTCTTTTCGTTCAGAGTCGAATCGAGAAGATTTCACACAATCGTTCAGTTTTAACTGAACTTGAATTCCATTTTTCTCAATAATTTGTAGAACGTTGTTCCTTTGAAATTTGGCAAACTGTCGTCATCATTCACGATTTCTAGAACTTTAGAAATCGTTGGGATATTCAAGTTTGTTCTTCATGGAGACTTATAGGTAGCTATTCTTATTTATATTTTTTTTAGATGTCCAGTATGCGACCGACGATTCTCTCAGTCCTCATCAGTGACAACGCACATGCGCACGCATTCAGGGGAACGTCCATACCGCTGTAGACTTTGTAAAAAAGCTTTCTCTGATAGTAGCACACTAACAAAGCATCTCAGAATACATTCAGGAGAAAAACCATACGAGTGCAAACTTTGCCTACTCAGGTAAGCACTTGAATTGAGCCTATACAGTGTTTGAGAAGAATCACCATCAATTGCAGCTTCTTTGAATTCTTCGCACTATTCTATTTCATGGTAAAATAGATATTATTGTAACTTTCTTCACAATCGCATTCGAATCTATCTCAGCAGAACGTTTTCGGTTTATTCAAATCATCGGATTCGACAATTTTAATTCGCAGTTGCATGTCCTGTTTCCGAAAAATTGAAGATGTCCTAATAATATTATTTTCAGGTTCAGTCAGAGCGGGAATTTAAATCGTCACATGCGTGTTCACGGAGCTGCAGCGGCCATGTTGACCTCGTGACCTGTATTTTGGAACACCGTAAGGCCATTTTGGCCTGCTGAGATTATGTGTCTTTCAAAATCAACGTGAAAGACTACGCTCCTGGTTTCTGCGAAAGCTGTCTTGAAACGATTATACATACCGACTAGATCGTTTGGTAGAACAGGCATATATTCGGTACTACGACAAAAGCGTACCCAAGTTGAGCTCTGGGGATTTGTTGCAATCGCCAGAAAGCAAAGAAGAAATCAAATATTTACAGGAAATAATATCACCGTCTAAAAAGTATCCAATTTTTTGAAAGATGACATGCGACATTGGGTAAAGACCATTAACCAATGGTTATGCTAAATGTCCACTTGAGACTAAACTGTCTCACAAACTGGAAATCTTTTGAGTCTAAGAGCATTCTACAACACTGGGCATACAGGTCGGTGCTACCCTTAGACTATATAAATGATATAGCCTAAGGTGTTACCATCCTTCCCCAGCTACGTACTGGAAATGACCGGTGCAGGATATTATGGAAAACTGATATCTGAAATTTTTTCAGGGTCTACCTTATAATTATTATACAACGAGATCTTTTCTTGGTTCAAATTGCAAAATCAAGGAGAATCAGATATAGAATAAAAACGATTGTCGACAATAATAAAGTAAATAAGAATTTATTGTATTCATTTGAAGGCAAATGCAGATACTCTCATTTTCATCATGAACAACGATTGCCAGATAACCAAAGACAAATTCTGAAGAATTGGAGTATTGGGAATTAATCCAATTACTAGTCATTTTGTATATAAATCCATTCTCTGAAAGTACTGAAAGTCAAAGTGAATGTTGTTATTTTTATTATTGAATAAACATGATTTTTTATTATATTAGTTTTTTTAACATTCCATATACCATTTGTTAACGCAAATTCGTTCATAGTACACTCATGAGGAATTGTTTTTGATTTTTTTGTAACATTATATAAGTAAATGTTCACAAAATAAAATAGCCATATCTTCAAAAATGTATTTTTCCAGATCTTCCTAAGAATATTCAACTATAAAGATTGTATTACATTTCTGTTAGAAGAATTCAAGTCACACGAATCACCTTCTGGCAAGAATAATGAAATAACTCAAAACTTATAATTTCAAGAAAACTTTGAAATAGTTATAAATTGAAACTTCTTTCACTTTTTCAGTTAATGTGGTTTCAAACTATTAAAAGAAAATATTATATACACAAATTTCGTCGAAAGAAAACTCTGTTACAAAACCTTTGAATGGCACAAAACCAAGAAAAAGTATTTTGCTGAGAGATGATGTATTTCTAAATGTGAAACTTTTATTGAACAATTATACTTTCAAGACTGCTTCGAATAATTTTTACCTTCATTCAATAATACATATCAGCCTTATTTTTCCTTATATCTTCAAAGCCTTCTGGTTTTTGAAGAATATCAGGTGCCATTTTGTACCTGCAGAAATTTATACTCCTCTGAAGATACTCATAACTTAAACCTGCATCATTATCGTCAATGAGTGCGTCACAATTTTTAGAAACTTCAAAACGGTTCCATTTATAATTTGCACACTTCCTAGTTCCTGAGCAACTTTGTATCAAATTCAATACTACAGGATGATTCAATCCAAAAAACTCATTTCCCCTTGGCCTTGTACTCACAACATTCAGGGAAAGAGAATCGTTTATTCTTTGGAGCAGAAGGGAATGGCAAATATCTGGAGTATCACCAATAATGGGGGATACATTATCATCAGATCCAATTTCAAACCTGAAATTCAAAATGATCGTAGATGAGGAACAGTTAAGAAAAATGAATATAAAAACCTTGGTAGATCATTGGCATCAGAAATTTTGCATGTATAAACGCATTTGATAGTTGGATCTTTCAAACTTCCATAAATTCTCGTTGAAACATATCCTACTGAGAATATAACATCCTCAGTATGGAATTGTGGCTTATCAGGAATGACTTCCCCTAGGGAATGCACTGTTAACCTTCCTAAATCAATGGGAAATATAGGTTTTCCTGTATTGTCTAAAGGTATAGGGGGTACCACCCTTTTCTTGCTTTTGGACGGTCTCCTACCATGAGACTTCCTCTCGGATCTAGTCTTAGATTCTCCTCTGTTTTTTGAGGGTTCTGTGGAACTAGAATGTTTTCTCTTCACTTTCTTTGATTCAGCTGCGGGAGAGGAAGCATCTAATGATGAAGACCCCGTTTTCTTTGCAAACATTTGTACTTCATTAGCTGTTAGGGGTTCAAATTCGCATAGTTTCCTGAGCAGAAATTTCCTTTCTTCTTTTCTAACAAGAGTCTGTACCTGAATTTCATCAATTTCATCTACGAGGGCTGCATTTTCCTATGAACAGAGGAGTGGCTATAGATTAAGTTAGGAAAAAAAATAGGACTATTACATGTACATACTCTCTAATGAGAGTTTTTATATAATTCAACTTCTGTTCGTATTTTCCTATCGGTTTATCGGAATTACTGTTTCTATTAGTATACATCTCAAAATCTGACATGTATTCAAAGTAAAAATTTCGGAAAACATTTAAGGTTAGAGCACAGATTCCTCTTTACTCATTAACGATCCTACCAAAGAGTAGATATCTACTCTTTGATCCTACCGCGCAGTGGCGGTTCTAGCGGGTAGGCCCAGGCCTACCCGAAAATTTTATAATGGTGGAGTTCCCAAAGATGTCTTTTATGGTTTTTTCATAGATGAATAATAATAAACAGTACGAACAAAAAGGGAAAGAATAAAAAAAGAAATCAATTAACACAAGTGCAAACACGGTTCAAGACGAATGATACACTGGCGGGAATTTTCAAAATTTGCAGCGTTATTTATTTTGGATTCGATTTTTGTAAAAAAAAATAAAAATCCTCATCAATTTTCATTCAAAATTGATGGGATCGAAAAAGAAAACTAGATGTAGGTTAATAAGGAAATTCAATCAACAAATGAATTTATTTATCATACACAAGCAGATCGTCCCAGCTTCACCCGAGCAGAAATTTGTTTTACGCGGTGATTTCATCTTCAGCACTTCAACCTGCCATATCTTTTGATGTACTCGTTGTAATTGTATGATGTGAAGGGCAATTTCGTTCTAAATCTAAATTGAATACTGGGAATAAATAACGTAGGTATTAGGTTGGATGAGTATCAATAATACCCTATTCATAAAAACACACTCCCGAATAGTGCATAATTTTGGAAAACATCTGATGACCATAAACAGGTAATAGCAAGTCAATCTTGAGAGATATATATATGCTATCGCGGACTTTTTTGTATCCACGGAAGTACGGTTTCCGTAGCGCACGTGAAAATATAGCTGATTATGGCTGATTTTTTTATAATTATTGAAGTAGTTATCCTTAATTTTTTCAGGTGAAGTATGACCTATGTCACTCAGGGATAATGTAGCTTTCAAAGGGTGAAAAAATTTCTGAAATCGGTCCAGAAGTTTTTGAGCCTATTCGTATCAAACATACAAATCTTTCCTCTTTATAATATTAGTAGATACATCGGAATGAGTGAAAAAAATATATTAACTATACAATTTTATGTGACCCCATAATTATTAAAACACGAATAAACTTTGGAAACATGATTTGTTCTTTGATGAAGATGTTAAAATTATTTTCATTAGTTTCAAGAACTCCAATAAAAAAAAATCGAAGATTTCAAGAAATGACAAGGAACACGTGCGCCCGCAGAAATTTTTCTCAGGGGAGGCGAAATGAAAATTGTTGAAAAATTGAGGGTGTTTTGTTGAAAAACGATATGGCCATCAAAATCTCACGGGAGGGGGAAATAGGTTATTTGATTCGTAAAGAAAAAATAAGCTTCAATATTCATTCATTTATTATATATCAAGTAGTAATATACCAAACTGTACACTTCACAGTATGTTTTGAGGTTGTCATTTTAGAGTCATAGCAATTCTAGAAAAACAAATCAGTAACCTAAATAGAAAAAAAATTAATTTTACCCTATTAGTTTCATTTGGGTTGAATCATCATTCTTACCAGAACAATGCTAAAATCTACCAATTGCAAAATTTCGATGATCTCAATTAATATTGTTACTCAGTAATTCAGAAACCAAAAACAGAAAATATTGAAAAAAACAGTTTGAGGATCCCAACATATTTCTTGTCAGGAACTTGGTATTCATGAAATCTGTAATGCTGAAAAAACAGGTAAATGAGTTTGAACTAGAAGAATCAGATTCTTAAGGCCATCACCGGACGAATCCCTCTGGTAGAAACCGCAAAAGTTATTCATCTCAAAAAATTTGCATTATTGAAAATGGGAACAAATAAAATAAGAGAAGTTGACAATATTTAGTATTGTTTTTCAACAGACCATTTCATCAGGACCAAGCCTTGCAATGATGAATCGTGAAATCTGAAAGCAAAAGAACAATTTGAGTAAAATATCAAGATGAACAAATCAATGCTATGGTTGATTGAAGTGTTCTCAGTTAAAAAAGAAATCATAAAAGTAGCTCATAAACTCTAGTCTGGCATGACATTGGTGAATCATCATTATATTCGAATTCTTGAAATGAAAGCAATAATTATTCTTTTTATAAACAAAATATAAAACAACTTACAATTGCTAAAATTTGATGACCTCATCTTATATTGTTCAAAGAGCCACAAGTATTCCTGGAATCTGCAATCAGAAGAAAATGTTTAAAAAAAGTATAATCTGTGGAACAAAATGAGTTTGAATGAAAAAAATCAGATTCTTAAGGCCATCAACAGGACGATGTCCCTCTGGTAGAAACCGCAAAAGAAAAGTTATTCATCACGAAAAATTGACGATATTAGTAGTAGGATCGAAAAAAAGAATGAAGCTAACATACCATTTCATCAGATTTCAATCCTGGAACTAATGAATCGAAAAGTCTGAAAATAAAAAATAATTTCAGTAAAATGTCAAAATTAAGAAATCAATGGTATTATTTGTTAGAATGTTCTCAGTTTAACAAAAAAATCATAAATGTAGCTCATAAACTCTAGTCTGGCATGACATTTGTGAATCATCATAGTATTCAATATTCTTGAATTGAAATAAATAATTTATATTTTGATGACAAGATGAACTACTCACCACTACAAAAATTTGATGAACGTATATTGCCATGCATCGAAAGTAATTCTGCAATCTGTAATCAGAAAATTTTCTCTAAAAACTGTCATATCTGTGAAAGAAATAAAATTAATTTGAATGAAAAAAATCAGATTCTTTAGGCCATCAACGGGACAAGTCCCTCTGGTAGAAACCGCAAAAGAAAAATTATTCATCACAATAAATTTAAAACATTATAATTCTGTTGATGAGATAAAGAACTATGTACTCACAAGTTCAAAAATTTGATGACTTCAACTCATATTACGCCAATAGCCGAAAATATTCCTGGAATCTGCAATAAAAAAAAATTGTTGAAAACACAGTCTTATCTGTGGAACAAAATGAGCTTGCATGAAAAAAATCAGATTCTTTAGGCCATCAACGGGACAAGTCCCTCTGGTAGAAACCGCAAAAGAAAAGTTATTCATCACAAAAACTTTGAGATTAATTTATTCTTTTGAAAACAAGAAAAAGAATTACTTACCACTTCGAAAATTTTATGTCCCAGTCTTGTATTGTTAAAAGAGCCATAAGTATTCCTGAACCTGCAATAAAAAAGAATCTTGAAGAAACAGTCATATCTATGAAACGATCATAGCTTGATTGAGATAAATCAGATTCTTAAGGCCATCAACGGGACAAGTCCCTCTGGTAGAAACCGCAAAAGAAAAATTATTCATCACAAAAACTTCGAGATCAATCTATTCTTTTGGAAACAAGAAAAATAACTACTTACCACTTTGAAAATTTCATGTCCCAATCTTATATTGTTAAAAGAGCCATAAGTATTCCTGAACCTGCAATAAAAAAAATTTTGAAGAAACAGTCATATCTATGAAACGATCATAGCTTGAATGAGATAAATCAGATTCTTAAGGCCATCAACGGGACAAGTCCCTCTGGTAGAAACCGCAAAAGAAAAATTATTCATCACAAAAACTTCGAGATCAATCTATTCTTTTGGAAACAAGAAAAATAACTACTTACCACTTCGAAAATTTCATGTTCCAATCTTATATTGTTAAAAGAGCCATAAGTATTCCTGAACCTGCAATAAAAAAAATTTTGAAGAAACAGTCATATCTATGAAACGATCATAGCTTGAATGAGATAAATCAGATTCTTAAGGCCATCAACGGGACAAGTCCCTCTGGTAGAAACCGCAAAAGAAAAATTATTCATCACAAAAACTTTGAAATTAATTATTTTTTTGGTTACAATATAAAGAACTACTTACAACTTCAAAAATGTCATGACTCCATCTTACACCGTTCAAAGAGCTGAAAGTCTTCCTGGATTCTGCAATCAGAAATAAAGTTGAAAAAAACAGTCGTTTCTGTGAAATGAACAATGCTTAAATGAGAAAAATCAGATTCTTATGGCCATCAACGGGACAAGTCCCTCTGGTAGAAACCGCAAAAGAAAAATTATTCATCACAAAAACTTCGAGATCAATCTATTCTTTTGGAAACAAGAAAAATAACTACTTACCACTTCGAAAATTTCATGTTCCAATCTTATATTGTTAAAAGAGCCATAAGTATTCCTGAACCTGCAATAAAAAAAATTTTGAAGAAACAGTCATATCTATGAAACGATCATAGCTTGAATGAGATAAATCAGATTCTTAAGGCCATCAACGGGACAAGTCCCTCTGGTAGAAACCGCAAAAGAAAAATTATTCATCACAAAAACTTTGAAATTAATTATTTTTTTTGGTTACAATATAAAGAACTACTTACAACTTCAAAAATGTCATGACTCCATCTTACACCGTTCAAAGAGCTGAAAGTCTTCCTGGATTCTGCAATCAGAAATAAAGTTGAAAAAAACAGTCGTTTCTGTGAAATGAACAATGCTTAAATGAGAAAAATCAGATTCTTATGGCCATCAACGGGACAAGTCCCTCTGGTAGAAACCGCAAAAGAAAAATTATTCATCACAAAAACTCCAAAATTAATTTATTCTTTTGAAAACAAGAAAAAGAACTACTTACCAATTCGAAAATTTTTTTGTCCCAATCTTGTATTGTTAAAAGAGCAATAAGTATTCCTGAACCTGCAATAAAAAAAATTTTTGAAGAAACAGTCATATCTATGAAACGATCATAGCTTGAATGAGATAAATCAGATTCTTAAGGCCATCAACGGGACAAGTCCCTCTGGTAGAAACCGCAAAAGAAAAGTTATTCATCACATAAAATTTGAAATATTAGAAATGGGATTGAATAAAATGGGAGAAGTTGACAATAATACATACCATTTTATCAGATTCAAATCCTGGAACTGATAAATCAAGCCTGAAAATAATAGAACTATTTCAATAAAATATAAAGGTGAGGAAATTGATGCTATAATTGATTCAAGTTCTCAGTTAAATAAAAAAAATCATAAATGTAGCTCATAAACTCTAGTCTGGCATGACATTTTTGAATCATCATGAAATTCAATATTCTTGAGTTAAAATTTATAATTATTCTATCAATAACAAGATAAAAACTACATACTCACCAAAATATTGATGAACTCTTAAAATATTCCAAGAACCGTGAGTATTCCTGAACCTGCAATAAAAAAAATGTTGAAAAAACGGTCATATCTATGAAACAAAATGAACTCAATTGAGAAGAATCAGATTCTTAAGGCCATCAACGGGACAAGTCCCTCTGGTAGAAACCGCAAAAGAAAAATTATTCATCACAATAAAATTTGAAAATAAGAAATGGAAGAAGTATACAATACTACATACCATTTCATACAGTTCAATTCCTGGATCTGATGAATCAAAGCCTGAAAATAGAAAAACTGTTTGATAAAACATCACGATAATGTAATTTTAAATATTATCAATCAAAAGTTCTCAGTCCAAGAAAAAAATCATAAATGTAGCTCATAAACTCTAGTCTGGCATGACATTTGTGAATCATCATTGCATTAAATATTTTTAAATAACCTTCAACATAATAAAAAACTACTTACAACTTCGAAAGTTGCTGAGATGTACTCATTTTGAACCAAGAGCAAAGTTTTACTGGAATCTGTAATCAAAAGAAAAAATGCTGCAACACAGTTATATCTTTGAAACAAATAAGTTTGAATGAAAATAATCAGATTCTTAAGGCCGTCATCGGAACGAGTCCCTCTGGTAGAAACCGCAAAAGAGAAGTTGATCATCACAAAATATTCAGAGGATTGAAAATGAGGGAGACTAAATCAGAATATGAATAATTCAAGCAAAAACATAAGCACTACATACCATTTCATTGGGTTCAAGTCCTAGAGTGATTGAATGACATAAATCTGAAAAATAATCTAATGCTATTGAACATCTATTAGAACAAATTTGTTGAAAAAAATAATATTCAATAGATGTGATATAAACTAAAGACCTTACTTACCTTTTCTCAATTGAAGTTGTCTGTATAGGATACACATGATTGCACTTTATTGATTCAGAGTTCGAAGAAACCAAAGGATAAGTAATAACATTTTGAGAAGTAGGCTATGAAATTGGGATTAGTAACAAATAAAACAATTTCAGATTAAAGTGACTTTATTAACAAAAAATCACATTTCATTCAGCAACATTCTTCGGTTTGACTGTTGCAAGAAAATCAGAATATTCTTGGTATGGAGTTTTAGTCAGAGGCATGTCAGCCCACAAATCGGGAGTCAAGTAGGCGTAGGTCTTGGCAATTGCCGCGAATGTAGCCTTGGCGAAATTTCCCAATGTTCCAGTGGAACCCCTAGCAGAAGTGTAACAATCCTCAATACCAGCCATCATGAGCAATTTTTTTGGTACAGGAGCTGAAACTATTCCAGTACCTCTTGGAGCTGGAATGAGTCTCACAGTAACACTACCACATTTTCCTGTGACCTGTAAGAAAAGTTAAGCAATCAAGAATTTGGACAAAACTACCTTACATATCTTAAAGTCGTTCATTTATGTTAATATTTCAATAGAAAACTAGACTGAGTAGAACTCACCTTGCATGGTACAGTATGTGGTTTACCAATCTTGTTACCCCAATAACCTCTTCGTACAGGTACAACAGAGAGTTTGGCAAGAATGATAGCACCACGAATAGCAGTTGCTACTTCCTTGCTGCATTTCACACCTAAACCAATGTGGCCATTGCTATCACCAATAGCTACAAAAGCCTTGAATCTTGTACGTTGACCAGCACGAGTTTGTTTCTGTACAGGCATAATCTTGAGAACCTGAACATGAAAAAAATTTTTTTACAGAAACCTTCCACTACAATTTCAACAAAATTCCTTACCTCATCTTTTAGTGTCGAACCAATGAAGAAATCGATGATTTCGAACTCTTTGATTGGAAGGGAGAAAAGATAGATCTGTTCGAGATTTTGAATTTTTCCTTCTTTGACGAGACGTCCCAATTTGGTGACGGGAGTCCATTCTTTTTGATCATCCTTTCCACGGCCACGACCTCTTCCGCGTCCACGACCACGTCCTCTTGGACCTCCACGGCCACGAGAACCTCCAAAACCACCTCTAAAACCGCCACGTCCACCGGCTGGAGCAGAATCCGCCATTCTATAGCATAAAATGAATGAATTTACTCAAGTTTTAAGTGAAACAGCCACGATGCCAAACACGTGGTAAAATAATTTCAACTCGGAAAATATCACAGGAATATAATGCGAAATAATAACTCTATTTAGTTTTAAAATATTTTAAAGTATTAAAGTACCTAGTAATTAAAATAAGAAATTCTATAATAAACTATATACTTAAGTACTTACGTATAGATCTTTACCGTTGATGGAAACTTTGGTAAATGAATGAGAATGAGAAAGATGGCGGTGGCAGAGTGTCCAAGTTTCGAAACATAGAAAACTTGGAATTGACTCGGGTCTTCTTCCTGTGAAGGTCCTAACTGGAAATAACCTTCGTCGCATAGCCGTCGTTATACCAAAGACTTCGGTTATACAAGCCATGAAATACTTTGTGTGTCAAACTATGAACACCGTTATGACCCCGAAGTATTTCATTATTTGATATACAGAATAATGAATTCTTTTGAAAATTAAATATTTTCAAGCGCAAAAATATTGATTATTTCAATGGATTCTTCCAGCTTCAGACTTGTTACAAAATATGTTTCCTTTGCAACTGCTGGAGAATTTTTATTTATTGCGATATTTTTATTTATTTAATCGAATGAAATAGTCAACATTTTTACACTTTCACGATTAATCATTGAAGCGTGAGCCGTACAACTAGCAATTTCATAATTTTCAGGAGAGGTATTTACTTTTTATGTGAAAATACTTCGTCCCTTCTAGTTTCCCAAACTCCAATCAATTACGCCGTTGCCTGATGCTATTTAATGGCGTGCTGAAAAGTAAGATCCAAAGATTAAAGACTCTTCAATCAAAGATTCTTTGCTCTACTAATCTTTGACACAAATGTTCAACATAACCAACATTTTCTGTTTTGGAAAATAAACTGATACTTTCTTTTAATTTTATCCAATTGCAGTAGCCAGTAATGAACGAAGATGAATTTGATGAGAATGATTCAAATTCAAAGTACACACATGAGCAAAAAGTCGTAGCTGCTGTTTGGGTACATGAAAAAGAGTACAATAATCAAACTTGGAAAGATATACATAATAATTTCATGATAAGATTCAATACTAAGCCTCCTAACAGATCCACTCTGCTTAATTGGGAGAAGAAATTGTTTCAGCTAGGTAATGTAGATGACAAAGAGAAATCAGGAAGACCTCTATCTCGCCTTATGCATGTTCCATATGTGAAGGCGTCTTTAGAAGAATCACCAAGATTGTCACTCAGAGAAAGATCGAAGATTCTTGGTTTACCTCGTACAACACTTTTGAAAATCATTAGAGAAGATTTGAAAATGGAATTTGAACCTGAACAAGATGAAGATGAACAACCATCATTTAATAAAAAGCATGCTCCATACACAGCAGGGCAATGGAAAAAAAGAGAAGAGACTATAGTCAAACAAGATGATGAAAAGCCCCTTGAATACATTGATTCATCTGAATATCAACCTATGGCATGAAAAACTTCGATACAACTTTTTTTATGTGATATTACAGTTGTGTTTTCAGCTGGGGTTCGATTCCTGATAAAAGGAAAGTAACTTTTTCAGTAGAATTCATAGTTATTTAGTATGAAAAGTTACCACCCCTGCTTTCAGGAATCGAATCCCAGACTTGATTTTAAGCCATATAAAACCATTATATGTAGGTAAATTATTTTCTGGATAAGTTTATTGTTGAGTATTTTTCTCCAGTTATGTTGCATTTGTTAGTCGTGAGTCTTCCACTTCTCATATAATTTTCTTTAGTGGTTACCATCGAATTTATGGAATTTCATTTGAGATAGAGAAGAATTGAATTTTTTTAAACCGAAATCATTCTTAAAAATGTTTTGGATATCATCATTGCATAAAGGTTATTTGTTATAAAAGTATAGATCAAAAACAAGAAAATTGAATAAAACGTAAATTTACACACGATTTTTAATAAGGTGTTCAATCCTTTATTTCAATCCCCATTTTTGCAAGCCAAATTTAAACAATCTTATATTGTGCTTAAAACTCTGAGAAATGGTACAACAGCACTTGGACGAGTTGCACTGCACGTACGTTAATTCAAAATGAGAAATAATGCCCATTCTTTAGGTCAATTCTAATCATTGAATTCATTCAAACTAAGATATTCCGGTAGACAATAAAATTAACAATAAACATTCAAAAGTAAACTTTATCCACCTATTCGAATGATGACCTTGAAAAAGTTAGTTTGCCTATGCGAAGAGGTCTTTGATTTCATCACTACTCTCCCTCCAGGGATGATAGAGGAAAAGCTTCGTGCTCTTTGAATGAAATACCACAGATTAATTGACATTTTTATGAAAGTATCAATGTTCTCAGAGCGTAGGTATTTGGTCCTCCTTTCCTTCTTGTTCCCTCTATTTCAGAATCTTCAAAATTTCGTTAAGTTGAATTTAATCAAAAAGTGAAATCCTTTTGTTTTATCTGGTTTTATATTCATTATTTTCCGAAATTGAGCGTGTTTGGGAATCCGGAGGACTTGAAGGTTGAAGAACGGTAAGTGATAATTAAATCTAGAATCTGATATAAGATATATTCGATTCGGACTCATTTTTCATCTAGAAATTGTAATTTCATCAAAATAAGAGTTTTCATTTTATCACCTAAGGTCACTTGGATATATACCTATACAATTATATATGTTGACTCCATAAATCTATCTGTCCATGATTGCACTGCATATCAACAATTTTCTTCAAATTGTAGAACTTATTATAATCGAAATTTGTTTATTGCTCCAAATATTCCCATATATAAATCAATTGTTGAGAGGAAGGCAAGTTTCATCAACCATGAAAAAATCACAATTAAAATTTCAAAACAAAGAATTCTAAAAATCTGACATTATTAACTGGTGTCTTGATCCATCGAAAAAGACTGATTTCAAAAAGGTAAAATCAATAAGTACTGGTCAGTTCAGCTTTGAATTGTTTTGGATTTTAACCGGAGTTATTGTAGTAATTTCTATTAGTGTGGTTCTATCTTCTGTTTGTATCCTACAATTATTATTACATATTGCATGTATAGAGTTTGGTTACAAAATGAATCAGGTAATCATAATTAAAACGAAATCAATAAGTTAAATTAATATATTTCAAACAAAAACAAACAACATTATGTCAGTCGAAATTTCTGCTTATGCTCATTTTCTCGATTACCCTATTAGATAATATGTAATACCAAAATTTGTTTTTGCAACAAATAAGAACAGGCACTTATTTCATAGGTACTATTTCTTGAGATTTTAGAGAGCAGTGAGGAAAGATAAAATTTTTTGATAATAAAAATTGGAACATTATAGAATCCATTATCCAAATAATTTTTGAATGAGAAATTTCACATATGAAAAAAATGAACATTTTTGACTGAACAATTTTGTTTTTATAATATAATAAATACATTTTTAGGATACTTCAAGAACTTCCTTTTCAACTGTGTAGAGGATACAGATTCCATTACTTTCAAACTGGTTCTGTTGTGGTCCCTTCGTACTATTGGAAATTTAATCTTCATTAAAAAAAAATATAATAATTTAACATTTTTTGCTCAAATTGTACCCAAACTTAATCAATATCAAGCAAAATTTTACTGGAAATCGCATTGGTATAAATTAAATATTTTAGAATTATGTATGTTGAAAATTCAGGAATGGTATCAATTCAGGGTTAGCAGGTATAAAAAGGAACAGTTCAGTCTTTTTTCTGATTTTTTCAATTTGTCTTCAGGTTTTGAAATTCTTATTTGACCAGAGAATGTACGTGAAACATTTGGGAGATTTATTATTTGAAAGCAACACACTTTTCAAATGATATGCAATTTTCGATATAGTACCGTTCATTAAAAGAATTTTCAATTCATACATAAAAACTGACTGAGTGGATTGTAAAATTTTACTCAATGAATTCATATGCACCAATTTTTTCATAAAGACAGGGTAATATTTGATAAGGAGAAAACTTGAATTATTTTTAATTCCTCATGAACTTTTCATCGGACGAAACAATGAAACAAACATCAAAAATACAAACAAATAAATGAGATAAATTCATATCTCCTCCCTGTAGATTACAAGTCATATTGCTGATAATATTTGAAAATAAATAACAACTCCAGTTACGAAAATATAAGATGGATCAACTCAAGAATAAAAACAGTAATATGTAATTCATTATGAAAATTTTTTATATTGAAAATGGCCATAGTCGGAAACACTTAAGATAAAATTCAATAATTTAAAATTTATAAAATATACAAGATATACATAGATTTACACACATAACTAGAATATATGCAAAAATAACAATCATGACTTCTCATAATATATACTTACACAACATTAGTCGTGAGTTTGATTCACTAGGCCACTATTTCAGCATGTACAAATATAGCAATTGTTTATATAATATATGTATATAACTTTAAAATTACACTATTTACAATAATGTACACTATTTACTCGAAATTACCTACTTGTGTAAAAATATTATGTACAGTATTCAGAGTCAACAGGTTAACTGCAGCTATATTGCAGTTAATCGGTCGAGTGTCCCTTGAATAGGAATATAATTTCCTCAGTATCAACCACAAATTGATGGTAAAAACTACCACCCTACAGAATATTATTCTATTCCGCATTATTGTTGATTGATCCATTGACCAACAGAATTGACAGGATTTTTCTTTGGCTTCATTCGTTCATTCAATCTTATATGTTGCTTATGAGCTTCCCTCTTGCATTTCCCTTTGGACTAGCAAAATTCCTCTCTTGACATATGATACCAAATGTCTGATTGTGCTGTGTAATGTAAGAGGTCTGCACGTCCTGTCCAACTGTATGAAGAATTCTGAAATTCAAAGGAGTATTAAGTTAATAATTCATACCTGTTCGTTATTACGAGTAAGAGACCAACAGTACTTTTATAATGACTCAAGTTGAAATATTCTAGTTTTACTGAAAAAATTATTGAATGGAAAAACATGCAACGCAGAAAACTTACCAGTGAGACCGGCGTTTTGCACTAGATTATCGGCAGTCTCCCAGAGATCCATATATGTTAGTAAGTACGTGAAATGCTGATTTTGAATGGTCACAGCGTTATGAACTGGCATGGGCATCCACATTCCTTGGTTTCTGCTTGGAAGGTCACTACTGCTGTAACCAGATGAGGAATGACTTCCTATCGATCCTACAGAACCCGAAGGAGATACAGGTGATGCTGCATTTGGTTGGGCTGGACCACTCTGAGTGGGTGGCGGATGTTCTGCTGGAGTTGCAGTACTCTGAAAAATATGGAATCAGTTTGAAAAATTGATATATTACACATCAATTAATCTGATGAAACTCACCTTATTACAAAAATCAGCAATTAATTTCTGGTACTCTCTATTCTCTCTCCTTTTAATTTCAATAAGTTTGAAGTAAAGTCTTGATTGGCATCGATAACTGAAAAATAATAAATTATCATTAGTAACACTTCTTTAAAAGTAATTTAGTAATTTAAGTCATTAGTTAAATTTGAGTGACAAGCTAAATAATAATTTGTTATGCTTACTTCAACACAGCCAGGGTCGTGAACATTTGTGAATACATGTGCTGCTTGTAGCGTCCAGAAATATATTTGATTAAAGACAGGGTATCTCTGAACATTGTGAAAGCAGCAGTTTCCGTACTTCTCTCACTTTCCATAGCATCTCCAGTTAGTAAGAAGTAGAGAACAGCATCCATATACAGCAAACATTGCCTGATCGGATCAGATACTGTGTCTGCTAAATGTTTGAGTCTTTTTGCTTCAATCAAATATTGATTGTGATCCCTACTGTCGAATTCTGCAGGTTCCTCGACCCTTTCAAAATAGGAGAACGATACTACTTTTTGATTTGAATTATCACTACTCGTTGAAGCTTTTTGATCGTTACTGTACGTTATCTTCTGCTGGTTTGGTTTGGAGGAAGATTTATGATCTTCAGCTTGAGGAACTTTTTCCGGATTAGTTTGTTCTTTCTTACTATTTGTTAGGTTGTTTGATTCTTTTTTAGTTGATTTTGAATCGTCCGAGCTTGCTGTTTTTCCATCATTATGCGAATTCCTCTCATGATTTGTCTGTGGCAAATTGGCATTATTTACAATACTAGATTTTTCATTTTCAGTTTTCTTCTTTTTCGAAGGAGACTCATCAGTTTTAATTTTAGTGTTGTCATCAGTTTTGTTTTTCGTGGAACTTTCATTCGGTTCTGAACGTGATGAGCTTTTGCTGTGGTCACGTTTCCTTTTTTTAGATTTGTGTTTGTTTTCATCTTTAGGGTCTTTATTGTGTTTCGAACTTTTATCTTTTGATTTATGTTCTTTATCTTTGTGGCGTTTCTCTTTTGATTTCTTCTCTTTGTCTTTTACTTTAAGTTCCTTTTCTTTAGGCTTAGGATCCTCCTGTTTCATTTGGTGATCTTCAATTTTTAATTGATAATCTACATTTTTCATCTGAACTTCGTTTTTCGATTTATGATCCTCATCCTTCGTTTTATATTCTTCTGCTTTCAATTTACTCTCTTCAACTTTCAATTTACTCTCTTCAACTTTGGAATTATGATCCTCATTTTTAATTTTGTGACCTTCATCTCTAATTTTCTGAGCCCCATCTTTAGTTTTATGTTTTTCTTCTTTCATCTTATGACTATCAACTTTCATCTTGTGACTTTCCTCTTTAGTTTTATGACCTTCATCTTTAATTTTATGGCCATCATCTTTAACTTTTTGACCTTCTTTAATTTTGTGTCCTTCGGTTTTCATTATCGGATTGTCTTCTTTTAATTTAAGACTTTCATTTTTCAATTTGCGACTTTCATCTTTTACTTTATGATTTTCACCTTTTATCTTATGCTCTTTCTTCTTTTTGTGGTGGCTGTCTTTAGTTTTCACATGCTCCTCTTTCTTTTTAGATTCTTCATTGTTCGATTTGACGCTTTCTTCAGAGTTCAGTTTCTTGGAACTATGATCTTTTTCTTTATGTTTGCGATGCTTGTCCTTAGATTTATGTTCTTTTTTCTTTGATTCTTTAGATTCACGATTCACCTCTTTCGATTTCTCTTCGACATTTTTATGTTTTTCCTTTTCGCCCTCTCTTATTTTTTCTTGTGGTTTCTTCTGTTCATTTTTCTCTGATGAATTCACAGATTTAATACTCAATTGTTGCATATCTATCTTCATTTTCAATGTTTCTTTGTCGTTCGATTTCTTTTCAGATGATCCTGTGACTGGTTTGACAGGTGGTGATGTAAGTTTTGCTGGTGATGGCGCTGTTTTTACAGATTCTGCATTATCCGTTTTGGATGTTCTCAAAGGAGATACGGCATTAGATGAAAAAAGATGGTCATCTGATGTGCAACGTTCGTAATCTTCTTTTATGATGACGCTTACACCTCCTTTGCCCTTGCCACCTTTACCGCCGCCTTTGCCACCTCCTTTACCTCCTTCAGAATCTCTTTTTGGTGTGTACAGTTTCCTCAAGAAATCACTTTTGTTCTTATCCTGTACTCGATCCTTATCCTTCTCTTCCCTTTTTGGAGTGGAGTTTGGTTTTTTCATTTTTGGATCACTTTTATTGTTCGTAGGAGAGTCGCTCATTTCACTGTCGGATGAGAGGTTTCTCTGTTTGTCGTCATCTGATTCACTATCGCTGGATGTTGGCACAGTTTCTGAACTTTTAACATTGCGTAATTGCTTCTTTCCAGATTTCTTCTTGGACGACGAGGTGCTATTTTTTTCGTTTGTCACTTGATGTTGCTTATGACCATGGTCTTCCAATTTACCACTTTTATTCTTGGATGATTTGTCTGTTGTTGGAATGTCAGAGTCATCATCCGATGACAAACATAATTTAGACTTTTTGATTTTGATTTCGTTATCCGAACTAGAGTTCCTCTTCTTTTTGGGCCTTCCACGTTTTTTAACTTGGACATCCGCGTCCGAAACACTAGAAGTCCTCTGTTTGCTTTTAAGTTCGTTTTTAGGTAATTTTGGTCTGCCGCGTTTTTTGGCTTTCACTTCGACATTATCCGTTTCTTCAGGTTTGATTTTTCTTGGTCGACCCCTGTTACTTTTAGGTTTAACTTTATCGGATGGAGCACTATTTTTGTTGATTGGCGAATTTTTAATGTTCTTCATTTCGAAATCCGAATCAGAGTCACTGTAAATAACTGAACTCGTCCTTTTTACTTGTTTTTCACTCAGGTTCGTCCTATTGTCTTCATCACTATCACTGTCATCGGAGTGTCTGGTAACTATTTTGTTAATGTCTTTCTGGGCGGTTCTGCTGTCACAACTGTCCGATGAGACACTCGACATCGAAGCTACGCCGTTTTTGTGTTTTAGCGACTTCGCGTATTCGTTGGAGTCGTAAGTTGATGGTCTCTTATCGAGAGGCGAGAGTGGCGTTGGAACTGCGTCCTTGTTTTCCGAATCGATGTAGCTGGCCAAATTCCATCTTTTCTTGTGTTCCTCGTTGTCAGTTTCGAAAGACGGGGTCGGCGATTTCACATGCTGGACCGCAGGAACTTGTGGCGGTGGCGGTTCGATTGGCGTTTCGTCTTCTTTCTCGTTATCGGAATCATCGCTGCTAGAGTCGCTGTCCGATCCAGATCCAGACCCAGATCCCGAATCGGAACCCGAACTGGAAGAGCTGTCGTCCTGATCATCGTCATCGTCCTGCATGGGCTGGGGTTCTGGATGTGGTGGTAACAAATGCGGAAGATCGTCCATGCGATTCACGGCCGGTGTTGCAGCGATTGGTGATAACATTCTTTCTATTATGGGTTGATGCTCTTCTTCTTCATCGTCGCTGGTTTCAGACAGGGCGAGTTGGAATCTCAAGTCACTGGAATAAACAAGAATTTCGATTAAATTTCATTCGCGTTTTTAGGCGTCATTGTACTCTACAGAACTTTGCTGAAGTGTAGTACTTACCTTGACAGGTTGAGCCCGTTTTCTTCCGGTTCAGTATGTTCTGAAATTGCAGAAAAAATTTATGAGATATTGGATTGATCGAATAAGGGAGTTTATGTTTAAATATTGCCTTCATTGGCGTAAAAATTTACTGAAATTCTTGAGAATACAAAAAAGAGTTTGATTAATAACAAATGGAATTGTTTTCGAATAATCAAATAACTACATATTATTATTCGATTTGTGAAAATATGTTTGGAAAAATTGGCTCAAGTTAAAGAAAAGATTAGTTTCATATTCATATGCATTGAATTAATTCAAACGATCGATTACTACACATCAAGCATCTTCCATCGTTGAAGAAAAAAAAATCAGTCAGCAGTTGTGCATTTTATTAATTTCAGTATTATCTGCTTGAAATTGATGATTGGTGAGAACCATCTGTCCAATAGCTCCACCTGCTGGCAGGTGGATATTCAAGTTGATGATTGCACTCTATCCAAACATCGGAAGTAGTATATTTTTATTGATTTTCCAATTCGAATAATTAAACGTGTTAGACGAAGAATAAGTTGAAATAGGAAATTTTGTTTTTCATCACATTGCAAATTTTCACAAATATTATAATAAATAAGCGACTTCCATCTGCTACAAATTCAGGCAGGCTATTTCCGGTTAACATAAGATGGTTCTCAGTGTGCATTATATTTTGTGATGACGTGAATACACACCTGTTGTGATCTTCGAACAAAGGATTAATTTTTGTTCAATATGATTTTTTATGGAAATGCGATGAAAGTTTCTGAAGGTCACCCAACTACATTTAATTTATCGCCTTTCAATAGCGAAAGTTGTAGATTTATCTAAATTTTTCTGTACGAAGATTTTGAGCCTAAGATAAAAAAAATACCAATGCAATTACAGCTTCAAATTCCTAAGTAAAGAACGATATTATTGAACTTTGTTCAATAATAAATTAACAGCTCAAAATTGCCCAAGAATATCATACGAAGAACAAAACAGGGTATTATAGACAAGGAGATTTAATAACAATTACAATTTAAAAGTTTCGAGATTTTACATTATCTTTTCTTCAGGCTGATTTTTGTTAACGTCAGTTCGATTCTCGCTGTTCAATGATTTGGCTTTTTTTGATGACGTTTGGATAATTAATGAATGTTTTAATTGATTCCTTAAGATGTATGTTATATTGTTTGAGGTGGAATTTCGTTTGCAGTACGTCTTATGTTGATTTCAGAGAGAAATTTTCGGTCAATTTGTCAATTTATTCTGTTGAGCAATATTTCTTGTGGCGTTTCTTTTCCCATATTAATTCTCTGTTTTGGTTTTTTAGCTTGAAGAGATAATGTAAAATCTCGAAACTTGTAGCGGTAAATTGTAATTGTTATTGAATCGTCTTGCCTATAAAACATATTTTTGTTCTTCGTTCATTAATAAAAAGAGTTGACGTCTTTAAGGACAACATAGTCTATTCAATATTATTTTTGATATTAGTTGGAATCCGGAGGAGCAATTTTAGAAAAACTACATTTTCCTTGATACTCAGAATCTTTTCATAAATCGGAAGATCAGTTCGTATTCCCCGCTCTAAGCTCGTGTATCTATAATGAAAGTCAGCGACCTCACTACGATGTGTACTCGAGATTGCATAGTTTCGAGCGGAAAAGGATAATAATTAACAATGGTTTTCCACCAGGCACGTAAACAGTATTGAGCAATCGGCTCGAAAAAAGCGCCAAAGCTCCGCTAAACGAATATGATCAAATCAGGTATCAAATTATAACCAATGATGAGTATCGGATCGTCGCTGATCAGATCCAATCAGATCCAACAAAGAACGCCGTAAACAAACGCGTTCTCAGGGTTCAAGCACCTGGTCTTCTGCACCGCGCCATTTAGTTTAGTTTATTGCACGTTTTCTTTACTACAATTACCACATTATACGAAACGCAGCCAAAAGACAACCAATCGTAAACTTACCGCCACTCTTGTAAAAACTCCTGTATGCGCACACGATATGCGCGACCATTTTCGAAGGCAATTAGCGACGAGAAACAATAACACAAAGAGAATCCTTTCTATGACCGTTCAAGATCGAGAAAAGTAGACGAAAACATCCAACGTTTCATGTCTTTCGAACTGGGTAAGGTTCGATTTTATGCTACGAGATTCGTCGTTCAGGTTCGCATTGTTATCCACCATTACGTCGTCTGAAAACCGCACGTCCGCTGCCTATATCGTTCGGCTCCCCCCGATGGCGCGAATACACTGAGGCGGTACTTCTAACTTCTGTGTCTAGTGCCCCCGGCTCTCATCGACGGAAGGAACTGGTGTATCCGCATACGACCCTCTTATTCCCCTTCTTCACCCCTATCGGAACGGCGGGAAGACCTCGTCTTTGTCACCGAATAAATTAACATTAATTTCATCACGCCGATCGCAGTTTTAGACCCCCATTTATGGCATTAAAGACTCACTTTTCGTCAGGTGTAGTTTTATGTCGAAGCACGAGATATGATGAATTTCGAAGTAACACACAGGCTGAATCAACATGTAACGCTCTCTACCTTTAAATTCAAATGAAACAAAGTGTTTCGCGTTCGATGAGTCGACCTATGGATTGGGCGCTTCTATAAAACCATCGTCGAATAATTCAATGCATTGAAGTAATTATATGATCATTGAAATTGAAAAAACGAAATCGTTCTGCCCTTAAATGAGTTGATGAGCCAAAGAGTACTATTCAAACCCAGACTTCCAAAAAAGAGATATGTATTGGCGCAAACATTAAATTGTATATACACTTCATTTCAAAGAAAGATCTGTCTACTTACTTGGCGAAGTAGCTGCTTTTGGTGGAGGGGCTTCCGACAACTGAAACAGAAGAACCTAATTAGATTTTGCTGGAAGGACGCTCTTATGAATTTCAATTTTGAAACAGATTAGAATAAAGATTTACAATAAAATTATATTTCATTTTACTTACAGTGGCAGTAGGCTGATGAAAAAATAACCCATTGTTGTCCATATCAGTCCTTGGAGTAGCAGCAATCATAGAAATAGGAGCCCTCACCAATATCATCTCCTCAAGAACTTTGTCCACTTCAGATATTGAAGGAGCCGGTGTTTGATGTGGTAAGGTTCTTCTCTCCTGTAACGAATTCAGATATAAGTAAAAAATTAGCAGGTAGCATAAGGGTTAAATCAACTCCCTCAGTTGAAATTTCATGGAACTGTAACTGTTTGAAAAAAAGGTCTTACATTTTGCGGTAACTGTGGAGGACGATGCATTTGATGATTAGGACGATTCATGTTAGCTGGAGGATTTGGAGGGGGCCCGGATGGAAAGGGCATCCCTCCGTTCTGTCGATGGGGGTTGTTACCCTGCCTCATCTGTTGCCCTGGATAAGGGCCACCGCGGTCTTGAGATCTGCCGTCGCCAGGTCTTCCGTAACCACCAGAGGTCCTGTCGGTCCTCTGGTGCAACGTTGGATTGTGGCTGTTGGGTTTCTTAAACTCGTGCCTGTTGGCTTCCGGAGGCGGCCTATAGTTGGGAAAAATTCATGAATAAGAAAGGTTATTTCAAAACCGTTCAATTTATAGCTTAGAATTTTTTCGGTCTCTTCAGTACAATTGGTAAGTCAGCTAACCTGCTTATCGTTGTCTGAGGAGGCGCATGGGTCCTCTGCTGCGGTTGCTGCTGCTGCTGAACCACCGGATACGCAGAGCTGTAACCGTGGTCGAGCCCCATGATGCCTTTATTCACTTCGAATAAATGCTTGACTCTACCAAAGTCTCCGAGCCTGCTGTTTATGCTCTTCACTAAGGGATCATTCTTTGTCGGACTTATCTGGAAAGAGATACATTATTAAAAAATTGTTAATACAAGACTATATTTCCGGATAAACAAAATGTTCCACAAATACCGCAACTACGATGCAACGTTTGATTCCCACAGGTAGACTTTAAGACTCGGATTTGCTACTATTGAAGTGGAATAGGTATCCTCATGTTGTTAAATTGATATGGATAGTTTAGCAATCTCCTTATCTCTTTTTGAAAAAAACGATTTAGTGAATTTGACTGAATATAAGATTGCCAAAACGATTGGCTGAACGTATGGCAAATATCTCACTTTCTTCTTTATCTAAAGTTGATATGAAAACATAATTTCGGATTATAGACGAAGTAATTTCGATAATCCGATATTCGCAAAATCTGGTACCGCCGTGAAAGAGTTTTCGAGCCCCGCGAATTCTCGACAGCATAATTTTTCATCAGACCCGATAATTTTCCGACTGATCGACGATGAAAGATGAAACCGATCGATCTGACCCGAGGCGAAGTTTCGAAACGAAGCCAGGACGCGGATTTTGCTCTCTCACTTGTGTAATTTAACCGGTTAATTCGGTATTAAATCGGAAGTCTTGGTTCCAGGGCTCGCAACAACCGTCATTAAAAATGAAAATGGCCTTTGTAGGGGTTCCACAGTTTATCGCTTTGATTAGCGCGAGAGTAGATCGACGAACCCTAATGGCCATTTTCGACCTGGAATTTCGGAATAGGAGATATTGCTTTTAGGCTTTGGGACGCTAAGGGCTTCCTGAGATTTTTCGTGATGCGTTTTACCTCCGATTGTGATGTTTATTCGTTTTTATGTTTTCAGTTCAACATCTCGATCAACAGAAGATTTCACCCTACTTGACGCAAAGCGAATTATTTCCGAATTACATTAAAAACTGAAAAATCCTTTGAGGAATTAAATTACTGCCAACACTAGAAAAGTGAAGAGATGATTGAAGGAATTATTTGGCTGATACGAAAGGAAATGCTCTTGGAGTTCAAGGTGAGCATTGCGAAGGAAGTGGAAGGTATGGACATTTTGTGCAAACCTCCCATTGTTCTTTCGAATTTTATCGTCCGATTTGCACAGATACAATATCTATTAATAGTGAATTATTTAAAGAGGAGAAACTTCTCTCTATTCAAGGTCGAAAAACAAAATGTTCCTTGATTATGTGGCAATAATCATTACGTGATGTCTTCACTACGAATATGATATGAACGCAAATATAACGCCATTCTCGGTATTGAGGATAACTCGGTCGAAAAAACATCTGCCTCGGTCGTTTACACGTCAATGGCAACCGTTTGTCTGATAATGACACCTTTCTTTTTTGCGTGACCCGATTGTATCGGGATTTCGTCAAATTCGTCCAGACGGTTTCAGAATCAATTCTGCCGTACGGTGATGAAATTTAAAATTAGACCAGAAAATTTTAGAGCCTGAATTTTGACACAGAGACTAGCAAGTGCATTTTATGAAATGACGGGGTTGGTGGGAAATTGCCTTCTGTCCTTTTCGCTCAATTATCATGTCGGCACAAACTCGCAGGTAACTCATTAGCATGTTGGCAAATTCGTGACTTGCTGCCTCATCGAATGCAGGATTGGAAATTCTACTGCATTTCCTATTTCGCTCAGTCGAACTTGCGACCCTTGCCAGTGTCCGTGACGATATTCATTCATATCTTCGGATTCGTCCTACTTCGGTATAAGGTTGACGTTTAGGGCTCAGTTTGCCCGAAATTATAAGGCTATAACTATGACTGCCATTTAGAACTGTGCACTTAACCTCCTTCCAAAGTTTTGATTCAATTTAATAAGAAGCGTCCCAAAAGATCAATAACCCCGTAGATATCAACCGCGTCCAGTAAGTGCTAATGTAACATTTGGACGCAAAAGTATGAATAATTCTCTGCTTAGCTCTGTTCTGTACTCTACTTAAAAATAAATCCCGTATGACTAATACGGGTTCAGTGAATAAGATTTTGATGCTCAAATGATCGAATAGCATCAAGGACAACAATTGTATGGACAGTCGTAGCGTTGGAGGTGCAGCTATTTGGCAAAGCGCCTGTTTATTCACTCATCTAAGTTTTCAGTAGGTAATTGGTTTATCCCGACTGAGGTATTTGTTTTCATCAAGTTCAAGACATGATTATAAACATCACCGACAAGAGTTTCTATCTGTTCGAGCGTAAGCTCAAATATTTTTCGTGTTCTTGCATTTAACGTCGGCAGGCGTTAAAGTGTCACTTCTCACCATTATACACGTGTGTTAAAGCGCACTTTTACTCCCAGTAGGACATGAAAAATGTCATGAATTTTGATACATTAGCGTGCGAATATTCAAAAATCTATTTGACGCTGTTATTATTCGCACCGCTCCGTAAATTTGTCGGGGACATGTTCAGTTAGTTCCACGCTTCAAACGGTAGCTTTCTGCATAAAAATCCACTCTGACACGAGAATAACAGTCCGTGAAATTCGCACAGTTTCATATAGAACAGTCAATTAATTCCAGATTCCCCCGTATCTGTCACAGACATCGAACGGTGTAATATACTTTGTTCAAAAGTTAAATGAGATATCGTTATCTTTTCGCGTTTGCGGTAGTAGAGAAAATTATTTGTTCGAATCCCGTTTGTGCCGGTGAAATAAAATTAGAATGGTACGTTATCGATTCGAGAGTGCAAGTTTTCATATTTATCGCTCATTGTTCGCCAGAAAATTGTAAATCCTCACTTTTTACTCCCACGCTAGATAATCGGAAATAGGTGAGGAATTATTGTATAAAGCAATTGAAGTACTCTGGGCATTTTTTATGATCTATATGGAATAAAAAATAAAAATAAAAGAGAAGTATAATTCGCTATGATTCGCTCCATAACTAACCGGCAGAGACTTGCTGTTGTTTATTATCAGATAACACTGAAACATCAGTAAAGAGATGAATTCAAGGCTGAATCTTATGATTATAATATACCGCAAAGAATTTACATTTACAAGAAATTATAATGGTTTCGATGTAATTTTGAAGAAAATCAAGGAAATTTCAAGATTCCGAATTTTTGAGTCAAGATTTAATATGGAGTTTCTTAAGTCCAATTGGATCGTCATAAAAATGGATATGAGACATGATAATATCAATTAAGGATCCCGGCGCATGCTCCATTTTGTGGTAATGTGTGACTACTCTCATGATCTCGCCGAATGAGTTCTTGAATATATTTCTTCTAAGTGAGACTTGGATGTTTATGGAGGAGACCTTTACACAGGGGTGGAACACAGAACGACCAGAATTAGGGGAAAACTGGAAAAGCTGGATGTGTTTGTGAACAAAAATTTAAAGTGCTCACTTATTCACAATGGATCATCCACATCGAAATTGATTTTTGGATAGATGTATTGTACACCACTGGCGGATCCAGACAGTTTTTCAGGGGGGGCCATCAATTGATAGAAATTTTTTAACAACGTTATAGGACTACTAATAAAGAGATTATTATCAATTTCGAGGTCCAAGGGAGGGCCATGCTGTATCCGCCAGTGTTGTACACAAATGTATTAAACTATGTGTAATCATTAAACTACTTTTACTATTCATCTTCCTTACCTCATATATGTATAGTACATTGTAAACGCACTCTTAGATCATTCAAAAATATATCATAGCAAAATATCAATTCGTCCAAATATTTTCTATTACTGAATTATAAAGGGCAGGTAGAGAACTTGTATAATACTGTAAGGTTTATCAGGGCACGTCACATTCGTCAAATGTCAAAAACTAACATAGGTTATGTCAATAAAAAATTATCACAGTTTGTGGCACAACTCAATTTCCATAAAAACTCGCAATAAAATCATGAAACAAAGCTGTTTTCATTACGTTCGATGTATTTTAGAAGTTATACCTTTGAACGAATTATTTGACAGTTTTGTTTTTCGAGCGAAATGGCGCCGAGGACTCTTTGTGCAGGTAATACTACCAGAAACATTATTATTAACTGTTTGCCATTTCACGAACGACTCGGATGATTAATGCTTGACGTATTATCACATTTAATTTGCATACAAATTATAATTAGAAATTCGAGCTCGACGAAGGCTAAAGTCGCCGAGATGTCGTCGGATCGGCGCGAAGTGTTATTCGGGTCAGATCGGCGATTCGCCACCTCGGACTTTACGAGACAATGCACGAAATAGGTTTTTCGCATTTGTAGAAACGTCAGTTCGGAATTTCTGCGTTGAGGGAGCTGCTCAGGTTGCGAGAATCGCTATGTATTATCGAAGGAACAAAATTAATTTATTTCTTTATCTTCGACGAGTTAGGCTCTCATTTCCGAAAGGTGTAGTTAATTATTTCGCAGCTAAGAGTAAACGGTACAAAACATCATCAGAATGTTCAGAAATGCCCACTGAAAAAAGGGGACAAGGAAGCCAATGTTCTTGATTATTTCAACTTACTTCTATCTGCCAACTTCTAGTTTAGTTTCGAAAACGATTAAGTTAGGACAGATGATACTAACAATAATAAAATTATTTATCAATCTGTCCAAAGCATAGCAATCTTCATTGAAGTATGTCATAGTATCTAAGAGAGTGGAGGGCCCCTTTTTGTTCACAAAATTTTTAAGATCGAAAATGTAATAGCTGTCAAATACCTGGTGACAGCTTCATTTTTTGTCTTCTGATTGATGCCTAGAATACCTGGTGTAACGAGTACTTACTAATAATTTTTAGATCAATCAGCACTCTAGATTTCAGTACTGGTGCTACTTCCGGAATAATCCGCAATATTTATCGGTCGTGGCGCTATTTTTTCTATGACATAGGTTATGTTATATTTTTAGAGAAATGACAGATGTTTTCATTGTGTCATAAATTCCATCAAAACATGGATTCATGTCGAATGTCATATAAGATTGTGGTTATGGAAGAAAGCGCGACCCCTTTCGGGATAAATGAAAAGCAGGACAAATACTCAGATTTTCCATCGACAAGAAAGTCTTGAACAAAATCCAATCAGTGCCAACACCAGGCATTCTATGCATCTATGTCTTATGTTGTTGTTGTTATGTTTTTGGAATTATGATAATTTAGATAATGTAAGCATTGGTGTAGGAATTTAGGCGCTCTAAGTTATTATGCCAACAAGCCAACCATATAAATATCTGTTTGTACTTTATGACTTCCAAGTGCTGGTAAAACTGTCCCATCGGTGTTGGGCCATAATAAACTTCAATAAATAGGATGTCTGCGAAAGTCAATTGTTTCCAGTCGGGAAGAATGCTTTTGAGTGACGGTTGACAGTCGGAACTCAACGTAATTTGGTCGAGCCGAAACATTTCACGAAAAAGGTTTATGGCCGCCGCTTTCCTTGAGAATAATTTCAAGAATGCAACCCTGGGATTTTTGGTGCATGCGACTTACAGACGATGGTAATCATAAATTTTTTTGAGGATAATGTTTCTAGGTATAAATATGTTGATTTCGAGTTGTTTTCAGTATCGACGTATCCGAGTGATAAGAAAATCATGACCTTTCCACGAATTCATGTTAATCTCAACGTTCAATGTGTAGGTACCTCCTAGAAATGTGGTTGTAATGACCTGTCAGATATTTAACATGCTTAAGAATTCCCTACAATTTCTCTTATCTATCGATAATATCTCTGATATCCTCCGGATATTTATAACCCCGATTTGTATATTGTTTACGTCAGTTTACTCATTTCAACAGCTCCCTAATAGGGAGGTCTATCAACTCGGATTGAATTTGTTAAATCCTGAAAATAAATGAAAACGACTACCTGAGCGAACCCTTATGAATTGAGCTTTTCGCTACCTTTGTATCTGCCGTATCGAAATGAGATAACACGTGTTCAACCGAAGAAGTGACCAATGGAAACTGTATGTCCTTGGGGTTGATACTTGGTCGAAATGACAGCTCGTAAAGAATACGAGTTTTGAATTAATTCAGTTATGTGGTTGAGCGCTTTATATATGGTATATTTATTTGGTTTATCGTTATCTGGTCTATTTAAGTTGGTGGAATAGTTTATGCACTATGAGGGGGTGAATGTTTGAATATACTTCGAGTATGCAGATTCCCTTAGAGGATCCTTGAAGACTGATGTTTATATCAAGATAAAGCTTCAGGGTTAAGCGATAAGAATCACTGTTGTTTGACACTGACAGCGGGGAATTTGTGGAACATAGAGATGGATATGAAGTTTATAACTTACCTTGATGAGTTTCCCGAAAAGGGGAGGCATTCCTGCTGTAGGTGGTGCATCTTCCTGTTCGGCTTGAGATGACATTCTTGCTCTCATCTGTCTCTCCCGCTCTCGCAGGCGATCCCTATCAACGCTGGAAAGAACAAAAACAGGCTCAACAAGTGCATCACTAAAAACACATTAAAACATGAGCAACACAAATTGGCGAACGTATCCAGAGGCGCGCACCGATTATCACTTTGCGACAAGCACAGAAATTACATCGCACAGAAAGGAATCACCGAATAACTCGATCGACAGTCATGTTGAAGGGTACATTTGGGAATGATTGTGAGCGCCACAAAAGGACAATGCCACCTTCGTTACAGACAGTCCGTTTTGAGGGGGTGCGTTCTAAGAAAGTTCACTTCTCGGTCCATAGAATATCACGGCGCGTAGAAGAAGACGTCATTAACCCTTAATCGTGGAAATATTCGACGGAGATAACGAAACTTGCTCTCCTGTTGAGACATACTTGTTACTCTACTCGATGCACGGACACACGACAAGGTTCCGATTTCAACTTTCTGCACGTTGCTTCGGTGCGATGTAATGAACTGTGCGACGTTGCCGGTTCTAAATAATATTGCCGGAGCGAGCGATTGGAGCTTCTCCAAAATTCTCTGAATGCGTCATTTCGTTGTGACGCTCAAACGAACTGCAATAAAGCTCGTTTTCTCGAAAAAAATATGCGTTATCGAATCGTCAAGATTAGAGGATCGCTCTATCATTGTATGCAATGGGTTATCTATCGCGAATTATTTTGTATATGGAAATGTGGAATCCTCCACTTTGAATACTGGTTAATGACATTTCATTCCACACAAACACGCTTTTTGACAAAATAATTTCAAGCAAATGATTTCTGTTAAAACAATGCAAAATACGCACTCTCCTACTTTTGCATACATTGCGTTGTTTGAACGCCTAAAACATAATGAAAACAATTACAGCAAGAATGAAATCAACCAAGGCCTCTTACGCTATTGGGAAACTAGAGGAAAGATGAGCTAGGACTTGTGATGAGGAGAATAACAGAAACAGATGAAATAAGAATACACTCAAATACAGAGATTCAGAAAGATGAAAAACGTCAGATATATGTCTGTAGTTACCAAAACGTATACAAGGATGAGGGGGAAAATGATAAAGAAAGAATAACTCCGTGGGAATTCCATTAATAATATACGAATACATTCAATTCGAAAACAGCCTGTATAGTGACATGACATTGATTGAATTCCGATTTTGTTGTACATCTGGCATCACCGATCGAATCCGGTCTGGTTTGTGACGTTAAAGTAGTAACCCACGATCTACGTCATATTATCATTATCCGAAGAGAAAGAGAAGGAAATATAGAGCGAAAAAGATAGAAAGATCACGTCGAGATCGAGCAGCGGTCCTCAAACTCGTGCTCAAGGGGACAGTGAGTCATTTAGATCGTTTCCGGAAAAATTGGTTGTTACGACGACTATACTCAAGAGCGATTATTGCGTGCGCCTCCAATTAATCATTGCAAATCTCATTATCAATCGCCTTCGATACTTATCAACGAAATATATACCAATTAAACGATGTGAATCCTTGGGAAACTGCAGGAAAAACTTTCTGGAAATTTTCAGATATAGCATTTCAAGGAGAATATAATATGATCATATTGCTTCGAATTGCAAGAGCTTTTGCCGTCACAGTATTTGGATATGTACCTACTAATTTTTGTTGAATCTGTTCACAATCGAAAACTTGTCTAAAAATAATATTTGAATGTATCGAAAATACCAATGAGAATGGGGAATAAGATTGAGAGAATTATAAGATGCTAAGAATGAAGAAGTAATGGTGAGAAAACAAAGAATTCCAAAGTGTCTCCAAATAACCATCACAGAAGAAAGCAAAGCCCAAAACTACCGCAGCTGAAGAAGCTAAATTACTACAATTGAAGGAGACTGCTGCTGTAGAGATAATAAGAACAAGTAAAACGAATATTGATCTGTGATTTTATGTGAAAGAGAAAATAGAAACAAGTGAAGAGAATGTGGGCATATAATCAAATGTTGAAGCATTTTAAGCTTGTTATATTCACGAAACCGAATAAGTTTCTGCTATCATGGATATTGTGAAAAATACGACAACAAAAAACGTAATTTCAAAATGAAAGATAAGATGAAAGAAAATGTAGAAGAAAAGTGCAGTAACTAGAGCTACCACATCATTCTAGTTATGGTTTTCGGTCACAATTATTTTATAATTTTTTATATTTTCAAAAGGGGATTGGGAATAAAATATCCATTAGTTCGTTTTGAATGTATCAACTATTAAAAAAGGGGTATTCGAATTTTTTTAAATCACAACTTTTTGTCCCAGAAAATAGATGGACATTTTGTTGCGGATGATGATTTGGTCATTGATGGTTTTTTTTATCAATCGTTTCATTATTATAGGAAAGAAATGGTTAAATTCAATAAATTGGAATTATTAACTTTTTCACGTCCTGTGGAGTCGATCACAAACATTTTCAGTGTTTATATTTTCTCCGAGCAGTATCATTGTTTGAAATTCGAATAAAAAAACTATCAAGGCCCATATTTTGCAGCAGTTTTATTTCTCATAATTTATCAATTACCATCCTAGGAAAGAGACACGTGTCCGATAACACTTGAATATATCGATCACTCGTCGAAATACACAAGAATGGAAAATTCTAATGCAATTAATTCAACCTCTTTATTATTTTAATGAAAAATATCCTCGGCAACAAAAAGTCTATTCTTTCCTGACACAAAAATTAGGAATAAAATATCAAAGCAACATTTTTGGATTAAATATGGCTAAAATATTCCTTTATTCTAATGAAATTTTGATTGAATTCACGAAATCACTATGATGTGGAACACACTCAATACTTAATTTTCACTTTCACAATGGAAGTTAATATTTTTACTAGCTATGACTTCAACTTTGTTTTCAATATCATAATTGTGACAGTGAATACATAAACTGACATTTGTATGATCCATCAATTTTCTTTTCAATAAATCGTACTCACCGTTTGCCAAAAACTTGCCAAAGAACACGCGTCTTTGGTTCATCACAATCACAATTCGAAGGATGATTTTCACGATCATCAATCGATTAAACCATTTTTCACACGAAAATTGAAAAATTCAAATTCACAATACTTTTTCCGTATAACTCGACAGAACTACGTTCAGAATAAGACATCCTGAACAAGGGTTGGAAAACGTTTATCTTCACATTATCGGAAGGTAGCAGTAACTTGTCTCACAAATATCATTGGGACCGTATTAAAATCTTTGTACCAGACATTGTTTATGTCAAACGTCACCAATTTGATTATTCATTGCAATATGCACAATTTCGAATCGAAAATGAGTTTCCGCTTTGCTCTTTTCTAATTCAGAATACTTCTTATTCAAATTTGATATTTCAAATAATATCATAATATATTTGAATCACCGAAAAAGACTTTTGTAAAAATGTACAATTTTTGCCTGAGACGCTCGGATAACACATAAATGAGTTTTTAATGGATGTACTCTATCTCCCTTTTCATACATTTATGACCATACAAATGGAATTGAATTTATGGCTAGTTCATTAAGGATTCTTATTGGTTTATTTTTTCTTTGCTATTGTATTTTAAAAATCCGTTCGAATTTAGAAAAAAAAATGTCTGAACTTTCAGATTTTGGCTTCTAGCCCTAGTATACACGCTAATATTGAAGATATAGGAATATGAAATAAGTATACTATTTTCATATTGAACAGAATGATATGAGTTATGAATTTTAGTGGCAATTATTTAATGAATTTCAATATTTTCAAATGGGAATTGGATATTCATTGGTTCGTTTTAAATCAGATTCAAATGTTCAAAAAAAGGTATTTGAATTTTTTCAAATGACAACTTTTTGTGCCAGAAAATGGATGGACTTTTTGTTGCTGATGATGATTTGGTCATTGATGTTTTTTTTATCAATCCTTCTATTATTATGAGGATGAAATGGTAAAATTCAATGAATTGAAATTATTAGCGTTTTCACGTCCTGTTGAGTCGATCACAAACATTTTCAGTGATCATATTTTCTCTGAGTAGTATCATAGTTTTAGATTCAATTAAAAAAAACTATCAAGGCTCATATTTTGCAGCATTTTGATTCCAGATAATTCATCAATTACTACCCTACGATTATACTTAAAAATTTCAAGCACTCGTCGAAATACACAGAAAGGGAAAATTCTAATGCAATTCATTTAACCACTTTATTTGTTTGATGAAAAAAAGGTTTATAAAAACTCATCAATGAGCAAATCATGCTCAGCAACAAAAGGTCTATCCATTTCTGGCACAAAAGTTAGGGTTACCGAATTGGAATGAAATATCAAAGCAACATTTATAAATTAATTATGGCTAAAATACTCTTTTATTCTAATGAAAATTGATTGGATCCTTGAAATTACTATAATGCAAAACAAACTCAATACTTAAGTTTCACTTTCACAATGGAAGCTATTTTTACTAACTATAACTTCAACTATGTTTTCAATGTCATAATTGTGACAGTGAATACATATTTGAAGTTCATAAACTGTTCCATTTATATGATCCATCAATTTTCTTTTCAATAAATCGTACTCACCGTTTGCCAAAAACATGCCAAAGCACCCGCGTCTTTGGTTGATCACAATTACAATCCCTAGGATGATTTTCACTATCATCGATAGATAACACCATTTTTCGCACGAAAATTGAAAAATTTAAATTCACAATACTTTTTCCGAATATCTCGACAACACAACGTTCAGAATAAGACTGACTGAAAAATGGTTTCTTCCTGAAAGTTATCCTAGGAAGGGATTAGAAAACGTTTATCTTCTCATTATCGGAAGGTAGCAATAACTTGTCTCAAAAATCTCATTGGGACCATATTCAAATCTTTGTACCTGAAATTGTTTATGTCGAAGGCCACCAATTTGATTTTTCTTTGCAATATTCACAATTTCGAATCGAAAAATGAGTTTCTGCTTTGCTCTTTTCTAATTCAGAATACTTATTTATTAAAATTCGATATTTCAACTATTATAATATATTTGAATCACCGAAAAAGACTTTTGAAAAAAGTACAATTTCTGCCTGAGACGCTGGGATAACACATAAATGAGTTTTTAATGGATGCACTTTAATCCCCCTTTTCATATATTCATGACCATGCAAATGGAATTGAATTTATGGCTTGTTCATTAAGGATTCTTACTGGTTCATTTTTTCTTTGCTATTGTATTCATCCAATCCGTTCAAATTTAAAAAAAAATGTCTGAACTTTCAGATTTTTGCTTCTAGCCCTCGTAAACACGAAGTTGCTAATATTGAATGTATAGGAATATGAAATAAGTATACTATCCTCATATGGAACAGAATGATATGAGTTATGATTTTAAGTGGCAATTATGTAATAATTTTCTATATTCTCAAATGGGAATTGAATATTCATTAGTTCGTTTTGAATCAGATTCAACTGAGATTCAATAGAAGGTATTCGAATTTTGTAAAATGGAAACATTTTGTGCCAGAAAATGGATAGACTTTTTGTTGCTGATGATAATTTGGTCATCGATGGTCCTTTTTATCAATCCTTTTATTATTATAGGGATGAAATGGTAAAACTCAATAAATTGGAATTATTAGCGTTTTCACGTCCTGTGAAGAGGATCACAAACATTTTCAGTGTTCATATTTTCTCTGAGCAATATCATTGTTTGAAATTGCATTGAAGAAACTATCAAGGCCCATATTTTGCAGCATATTTATTCCTGATAATTCATCAATTACTACCCTACGAAAGGGGCAACTGTTCGATTATACTTGAAAATTCAATCAAGCACCCGTCGAAATACACAAAAAGGGAAAATTCTAATGCAATTCATCCACTTTATCCGTTTGATGAAAAAAAGGTTCATAAAAACTCATCAATGACCAAATCATGCTCAGCAACAAGAAGTCTATCCATTTCTGGCACAAAAATTAGGGTTGCCGAATAGGAATGAAATATCATAGCAACATTTATAAATTAATTATGGCTAAAATACTCTTTTATTCTTATGAAAATTGATTGGATCCTCGAAATTACTATAATGCAAAATAAACTCAATACTTAAGTTTCACTTTCACAATGAAAGTTATTTTTACTAACTATAACTTCAACTATGTTTTCAATGTCATAATTGCGACAGTGAATACATGGTTGAAGTTCATAAACTGTTCCAGCTATATGATACATCAATTTTTTTTTCAATAAATCGTACTCACCGTTTGCCAAAAACATGCCAAAGCACCCGCGTCTTTGGTTGGTCACAATTACAATCCCTAGGATGATTTTCACTATCATCGATTGATAACACCATTTTTCGCACGAAAATTGTAAAATTCAAATTCACAATACTTTTTCCGAATATCTCGACAACACAACGTTCAGAATAAGACTGACTGAAAAATGGTTTCTTCCTGAAACTTATCCTAGGAAGGGATTAGAAAACGTTTATCTTCTCATTATCGGAAGGTAGCAATAACTTGTCTCAAAAATCTCATTGGGACCATATTCAAATCTTTGTACCTGAAATTTTTCATGTCAAATGCCACGAATTTGATTTTTCATTGCAATATTCACAATTTCGAATCGAAAAATAAGTTTCCACTTCGTTCTTTTCTAATGCAGAATACTTTATATTCAAATTTGATATTTCAAATATTATAATATATTTGAATCACCGAAAAAGACTTGAAAAAATGTACAATTTTTACCTGTGACGCCCGGATAACACATAAATGAGGTTTTAATGGATGGACTATAATCCCCCTTTTCATACTTTTATGACCGTGCAATGGAATTGAATTTATGGCTTGTTCATTAAGAGTTCTTACTGGTTCATTTGGTTCTTTGCTTTAGCATTTTGACAATCCGTTCAAAGTGAGAAAAAAATTTCTTTTTTTGCTTTCAACCATATTGAAGCCCTAGTATACACGCTGTTACTAATATAAAATGTATAGGAATATGGAATAAGTATCCTCTTTTCGTATCGAAATGATTATTCTGTGATGTAATATGTGAAATTCTTCATTATTTCATTGATGAAATACACAGGCATATTTCCATCTCCGATTCTCAATAAATCGCCGGGATTGAATAAAAAGCATCCGAAAAAGTTCGCAATGAATCGGAGACATCATTGTATACTTAATAAGCGAATGAAATAATAGTAGGTGTTAAATATAGAATGAACGTGTTGGTGTTTGATTAGTAATGTTCATTCTTTCATTGAGTACCTATGCGCCGACATATTAAAGACCTATACAATCACAATTTTTCCCATCGTCCTAATGATATGTGTACCATTTTATGATCGATCCCACACTATTGTGCTGTGTTTGAAACGCTATAAAATTATCCACAAAGAACGGACGTATTTATATTTTTTATACGCAGTTTCTTCATATTATGGAGGATATTCATTGTAAAATAACTTTTATCTAAAAATACTAGTTTTGAAGTATTAGTTTTCAGAATGAAGCAATAATAAAATATTTTGTGCTGTTTTAGAATATCATAATTTCCAAAAGATTTTGGTATCTGTTAATATATCGGGTGTGAAAAAGTTTGTATGCTTCTGTGGCGAATAATTAAGTATCATTAAGGGTCTACATCCCTGAAAAAAAAGGGAGTCAGAAACGATTTATTTTTTCTGATTGATGAAGGGATGTATGAGTGTATAAAGATAAAAATAATAAAAAAAAAATTTATAAGTATTAAATGAATGAAAAGGATATTCCTCATCATTTTTGGTTATTTTTCAACATTTCCACCACCAAAACTAACAAATATCTTTCTGTTTTTTCATTTCAGTATTGAAGTATTTCATTTAGTTAATGGAATGTCTATCTCCTTTTTCTTTTAGAATTTACCATTTTTTTGTTAATGATATTACAACAATGTGTTGCTTTCGCGAAATATATTTCCTTGAATTTTTCTATTCGAAATGATAAATACCCATTTTCATCAAAGACATTATATTAAGGATTGTTTTAGCTGTCGATTAGTGAAAATTATTTGTTTCTTACAATTGTGGATTCTAACGTGGAATTGAATTCCTTTTAAATAACACGGCCCGCAGGTATCTCCTCCCAGATGACTGATAAAGGAAAAAGAGAGTATTATACCAAATTATACAGGCAGCGTGATATCTAGTTCGGGGTAGTATTTCTAGTTATATTGCCTGTGCAAAAGAAAGAACTCTTAGGATATGAAATTGATTATGTGAGAATGCGTCAATAAGAGCCCAAATGTTCTTATTTTGAATTTTGTACACTCAAATTGTCTAGTGAGATCACAGCAACTCTCATCTTGGAAATTTTTCTGTAGGGGCATTTGAAAACAAAAGTCTATGAAATCTAAATGACAATAGGGGTATTATACAGAGTCAAATTCGATTTATTACAGGTGAAATCTTCGATAATGTTATCCAGGGATATTGGAAGACCTGTGAGGTTATTGCATAGTTGATAATGGTGCTTCATTTGTTGTAATCGTTTTCAATAATCGTTAACAATGACTAGGTTCGTTCACCTGTTCTGTCATTTCCACAGATAAGACCCCTATAAGCCATATTACTGAATTCGTCTTATAAAAAAGATTTACGGAAAAATATGCAGCATGTGCTTTTTAATATGAAACAGTTTGATTTCTTACTGAACCACTCTGTATACCGAAATAAGCGATTTTATACCTTAATAATCCAGATCCATTCATTTCAGAAACATTCCAATTATTGTTTCCAAGATATCATCAATATTCAGGACATTTTTTATGTGTAATGGAATCTGTGAATTTTTCTTTGTGATTTCCTCTGACCGCCTACAGAAAAAATTGCCACGGTATGTATTTGGAAGCTCAAGATGCCAATAAGTAAAATAGCCAGATGGTGAATTTGAAAAACTACCACAGTTGAAAAAATGTGTCACTGAAATAATTAAGGAGAAGTCAGGAGCTTTTCAACGCTCGTTCGTCCACTCTGTAGATTCACATATGCCCGTTAAAAAAATCAGTTGGAAAAAATTTTGACAGGTGTGAAACATTTTTGACAATACAATAAACGAACTGAATTTCAAGTCGGTCAAATCTGATTTGCGGGGCTCCACACCGCGAACGTGAGTGTGGATGGTTTCTTGGTGTCACGGTTACCGATCCGAGTAGGTATTTTGTGCCGTGTTCGCGACATGCGAAAAACGTACGGTCCCCACACATGGCGCTTGGCACTTTTCAGCTTTTGAAATGTAGGGTTCACGTAGCAATGAAGTGGAATTGAAAGTTGGCGGCAAGAAAAGAGTTATTTTTTCAACTTTTGAGACCCTTTGTCTCGAGTTTCTTTTGTCTCGATATTTCTCGTTTGAATGTGAGGTTTTAGCCTTAATATGGAGTTCTGTCAATCATTAAGTCAATTACATTGTCTCTCCTGCCCGACAAATAACTAATGGAGACATTTCCTGCTAATCCGAAGCACACTTCGAAAGAGCACTCACTCCATGTAAGACACTGCATTTTTTCATCGCCTAGCCGATTGTTTCGATAAAAAAACCCCCTATAGGCGGAAACTAAGGTTTAAATTTAAACCACCACCGAACGTGACTAGGAAGAACTATAAATATATGTATATGTAGCGAGGGGGCCTCACATATATCTTAGAAAAAGAAAAATGAGTTTTCCTGACGAATTTAACGGTACAGCGTCCACATTTTCGAATTACGATACCTCGGAAATATGGTACCTTAATCTGTAACTTCGCTTCGTAATTTGGATTGTAGTAATAATGATCTTGATCACTATCGGGATGGCGATCACATTACATGATCTCCTGAGAATATACTCTCAATTTCAGTAATAGTATTTTCAGAATTATTATGCTTTGGATAACGTTTTAATCATGATACTGTTGATAGTCCATTTTATTATACTGGATAGGGAAATTATAACATTGAGAAGCTCAAAAAAATTGGGAAATTATTATTACAACCTTCCCACAATTTTTCACGGGCAATATTAATCATTTGGAGCAATTTCTTGACACTAAGACGGACTCTAATCTTAAAAGAACGAATTTGACTTTTTTTCTCAATTATTAATTGTACCATGTTGCATATCAAATGAAAGCTCTAGTTGTTGGGTCAACAAATATTTTTTTTTGTTATTTTTGGGATGCATATTTCAAAAGATATACAAGAAAATGTGTTGTAGCGCAGTCCTCACTGTCCAAACTTGAGTTAGGTAGTGTATTTTGTGGAAGATTTTCTCTACTTCAATTTTGTTCGTGATGGAAATTTTTTTTTACCCATTTAAAATATATCGAATCGGGGGGCTCATTCGGATTCAACACCCTGAAAAAACATATGAAACCGTTGCGAAAAAAAAATTCTAGAGTTTTATCCTTTGAAAAGCATTTTCCTACTGGTGTATAATGAGAGCGTTAATATTGCATCGCGTCCAGGAATGTAGACGCACATAAGTCACGTAAGTGTGCTCGATGGTTGAAACCAAAAACGGATAGAATCCCGCTAAGTTTCGGGCGCATTGGAACCAGGTGCACCTTTAAACGCCGTAGGGGAAAAAGCGGAAGCGAAGATTTATCTGAGGGGTCGTATCTGTCACGCTCTTTCGTTAAAGGGTTTGCCTCTTTGTTTAGCCCGCTTAATGAAGTGTTGAGACGCTGTTCGGTGACGATTCTCCGGTTATTATCCGATTGGAATTAATGGGCGATCCGAAGTCTGAAAGACTAATTCCAGGATTTTACGGAAATTGTGTGTTGGGACCTGTTGATAATGCACCTACATTTGGAAGTTTTTAAGATCATAATTCATGAAATTTTTCACTTTCAAATATCTGTAGAAGAAATTATAGTACGCAAACCTCTTTCACGCGAGTTCTATACTCACTAGAACCTTTGCATTCAAGTTTAGTATCAGATGTTCACAAGTCGTCAGAAGGGTGTATTATTTGTTTATAAATATAGTAAAAAATGACTTCCATGCTTGATTCATTTTTGTACTCTTATTCGTTATCGTTGTAGACTATTTAAATATCAATGGGCGGCACTTTTAACACAGTGGTTAAACTACATATTTTGTACCTGAAATCTGCAAGATCTTGTTTATTTCAAGCCGAGATGGCAAAACCGATACGGAGAGTGAAAAATTATTATCTGAGTACAAAACTTTCAGAAAGATAAGAATGAATTCTTCCTAATGAGTTACTGATTGATTTATGGAAACCTTATTTGTCCATCATCAAGTAATTTCAGAGAGAAAGAATATTTATGTTGATGAAGTCAAAGAAAGCTAGTTCCCCAAAGTAAAATATGTATAACATTGTTCTGGAAAAACTAGCCATATTTCTTGTCGTTTTATTGGTATTGACCATTGGTAATTTTAGGGTTGGAGCACCAGGTATAAAATGGTAGATTCAGAAAGAATACAGGAATACTTATAAAATCTATATACAGGGTGAGGCTTAATTAGCAGATAACCCGCCACAACATGAAATGAACTCACTCTTTCCGATGTCATGATTACAAATCAAGGAAATTTATATCAGTTTGAAAAGAAATCTAGGGCCATAAGGGACAATACAATAAAAGATCGGGCATCGTCGATAAATTAAGTCTCAACCAGGTTGTATAATACATATATAGGTTCAATTCTCATCGTTCTGAGAACATTTTCTCTTGTTCAATTTAAATTTATACTATAATTCGAATATTTACCTATTAACAATCCTAACACGTATGTTCTGATCAGAATGTGTGAATATTTCACCACAAGAAGAAAGAATAAGCTTTACACACTTCGAGAGGCACTTGAAAATATCGAACGATTTTCAAGTAAATATACCTCTTTACGCCTCAGTCCTCACCATAGAACAAGTGCTTTATTCTATGGCCGCCCTTGACTGAAATTGTAAGGAGGGAGGTTTTCTATATTTCGTATCCAAACCGGCAGAATTCGTTAATTTCCGGTGGAGATGCCGAAACCAACACCAAAGATTTTTGGCTTAGGGAAACATTGTCAATTTTTATTTTTTAATCCCATAGTAAAAGTCACTTCTTTATAACCTACTCCATTTGTTCGAGTACGTATTATTTATGGTACTCACCTCATAAACATTCACAGTACTGAGGATGACAGAAAAAGGATGGAAATAATCCCATACTTAATGAACTTTGTGTTTGTCAAGATTGACAACCCCCATAAAAGAGTGCCAGAATGGTCCACTGAGTCACTGTTACGTACAGGTGCGTTCAAGAATGCTAACAGTGTTTATTAGTCTCAATAATAACCCTTACAGTCACAGTGTCACTTCATAAACATGTTTATTATGCTGTGCTAAATTGGACACTTTCGAATTCAAAGTCCTATTTTAAAGCTAGACGGATGAAAACTGATCTATATCCTGACAAACTCGAAAGTTCAAAACGCATATTCATATCTAACGTTGTTTCAGCCTTATAGAGCGTTCTTTAATAGCACATTTTGAAAACTTTTGCGCGCACTATTAGTTTGTCGCAAAATTCAATTCTCTACAGAAAAAGTCACAAATTTTCTCTTTACTTTTCTTCGAATAATTTTCTCTTCACATAAATGTTAATATGTGGAGAATGATTTTTTCCAGTAAAGAAGAATGTAGAGAATCATGTTTCGTTGGTTTTCCGTAGGCTGAATAGAAACCAATCATTATGGGGAACGGATCAAATGAATAACTTATGTAGCAGACGATTGAACGACAGATAGGTGTTGAATGAATAATTTAATATTTCGTCCAGTTAATCAATTGGTCAATTTGAGAAAGCGAAATTAATTAGTTCGATTGGGAGTGATCATTTGAGAACTAGTTCTCAATTTGAGAGTTCCTGCTGAGCATCGTATCTAGGAATTTCTCTCCGAAGACTTTTATCTATCATTATTGAGTATTCATAGAAGAGGTTCTTGCTAATTCATTGTTTTGAGAGTCTTTAGCCTTTTAAATAAGAAACGTATACCGCGAGATGGCAGTGCAGTGCATTAATTTTTATTTATTGGGTTATTCAGCCTCACAGAACAAATGTTGGGGAGCAGGGAATATAACAAGAAATCCTACACTAGATGTGACACTGGCTGTCCTGTATAACACTCTAATTTTCCTTTAGCAGTCATCTGGGAGGAGATTCCTGCGGGGCGTGTCATTCAAAAGAAATTCAATTCCATCTTGAATCCACAATTGTAAGAAACAATTAATTTTCTCTAATCGACGGCTAAAACAAACCTTAATAAATTATCGTAAGTAATATCATAAGTGCATCCAATTTTTCCGAAAAAAATGGAAAAAACACGTTGCTAAGTAATATTTTAACAAGAAGCATGAGTGCTCTGGTGGCAACAAAAATCCGAGTCGAAGACGAGGATTTTTGCACCTGCACGAATGCTTTTTGTTAAAAAAATATTACTTTGCATTGTGTTTTTTCGATTTTTCACAGGAAAAGTTAGATGCACGAATGGTATTTGACAAGACTATTTCAAGAGTAACAGATTATTCTGGATGCATTATGTTTGTATTAATAATTTTCGTTGACAACAACTGTCAAGTTTTGCCGCGGGTAAACCCGAAAAAACCGCTGACAGCTGCTGCCATACAATTTTTCCATCTAGAAACCATTTGTGATTCAAAATTGCGCGTTTCTGATTGGTGGAAATTAAGACGAGGGAAATAGTCGTTGATAAAAATGGATATTTATCATTTCGAATAGAAAAATTCAAAGAAATAAATATCGCGAAAACAACACATTGTTGTAATATTATTTACAAAAAAAGGTAAATTCTGAAAGAAAAATGAGATAGACATTTGATTAACTAAATGATAGACTTCAATGCTGAAATGAAAAAACACAAAAATATTTGTTCGTTTTGATAGTGGAAATGTTACAAAATAACTAAAAATGATGGGGAATATCCTTTTCATTCATTTGATACTCATGAAATATTTTTTTTTATTATTTTTATGTTTATACACTCATACATCCCTTCATAAATCAGAAAAAATAAATCGTTTCTGAGTCCCTTTTTATTCAGGGATGTAGACCCTTAAGATGTCGCCACTAGGAAGTAGTTCGGAATCAGACAAATTTCACTCGTCAATTTTCGATTATTTTGAGCATTTCAGAATTATAAGATTACATATTTTTATTTGTAATTCTTTCAGTTTTTATAATAACCATGCTCTTCTCATACATGAATATCTTTTAATTCGATACAGACATCTAGAAAGTATAAAGAGTAATCGGATGCTTCATCTATATTTTTTTCATTTTTGGGAGATAGATAGTAACATAATAAACGAGTTTTCGATCATATGGTCACGAAATGGCGAATGCGCAAGTACCTTCATTCAAATATTATAATTAATACTGTTATCTGCAGTTTTTGGCCTATTGTAATAAGATTTCATATTATTCACATAGGTCAGCTGTTGTTGACGTTGATTGCGGAATATTTAGAATTCATATAATATAAATACATTTTCGATTGATTCTGGAGAGGCTATGTTTAACCATTGAGTATAAATATACCTAGAGGAAAAACGCCCTTGAACGAATTGAAGCTGAAATTGTCGGCTGTAAAGTGGCACATAGTAGCTACTAAAGGAACTATGATCTGCCGGGACAGTCTGGTCCATTTTGTTAGCTATTCATTTACAGAAATCTTTAGGTTATTTATTTACCTTTAGTTCTTTAGTACTATAAATCATAGGCAGGGTCGTATTCGTTGAAATAATAGATATTGGTTACAAACGGTGTGAAGGGAGATCATGTAGATCAGGGTTTTTCAACCTTTTTCATGACCCCCCTGGTATGCGAAAATATTTCGCGACCCCCCGACCCTTCGCTTTTTTATCATGTATGGTTGTGTATGTTACAGTGTTACAAATATTCATTCCGTACATCGAGGAGAAGTTAGCCACATCCACACATACACTCAAAGACAAAAAATGGCTAATGGAAAAAAATTCATAACTCAGTGAAATGAGATGGTATTGCAATCAGATTTAGATGTGAGCTTGATGGGTTGATAAGAAATTGAATCCTCTTTCATTTGGAGACTTTCAAGACTCATGGAGGGAGTTATGATGGGGGTTGTTGGGGGTGGCTTCTGACAAAAATCATAACTCGACGAAATGGGAGTGTTTCTCGATTGGTTTCGAATATGTGTTTCTTGAATGCCGAAAGAATAAAATGCAATACCCCTCATAGTTTGTTAGCCCCCAGGTTTGGAAAATTGGGAGGTTGTTCATGAAAAATGATGAAAAAAATTCATATCTCGAAAAAATGAGTGTTCCACGATCAGATTCGAATATGTGTTTCTTGAATGCCGAAAGAATGAAATACAAAAGACCCCATAGCTTGTTAGCCCCTAGGTTTGGAGATTTGGGGGCTTGTTTATGAAGAATGATGAAAAAAATTCATATCTCGGAGAAATGAGAGTGCTCCATGACTCCATGAGAGAAGAATTGTGTCGTTTGATTAATCCGAAACAAGCACAACCTTCTCTTACTAAAGTTCTCCCGAGTTCTGGCGACCTCCCTACAGAAGCTTCGCGACCCCCAGAGGGTCGCGACCCACAGGTTGAAAAACACTGATGTAGATCATTTGAATTACAATAATAAATAAATCACGCATTTGTGCCCAGCCCGCTTAGTGCACTATAGTTCAGCTACTCACCGCCAGATGCGAGGGTAAAAATTTCAATTCTGTGAAACACAACTGCGCCCCTATGAACGGGGGAAGCAACTACAAGTAAAAGTGGCTTCAATTCGTTCAATGACGTTGTTTCTCTAGGTATATTTACACTCAATGGTTTTTCTCATCAATTAACATCGCATATTTTTCCTTGAATTAAGAAACCGAGAGTAATTTGACGGTTGGCTCTCAACGGTTTCTCCAACATTTCCACAAATTGGTCGAATCCTCCTAGATTGCGTTCTGTACGCCGATTTGCATACGTATGGTGCACGATCGTCGGGATTTTCGTCTTTCGGAGGCAAGGTCGAGCGTTATGACGTTCCAACAATCTGACAATGGTAATGAGTTGCAATTCGCCGATGTTGCCGCTGGAACCTTGGCCCAGAAACGAAGGATTTCTTCCTCGATTTCTGTCGTCCAAATCCCACCTAACGGAAGCCGTTCCCGTGCTCTGTGTTCTCACCCGATTAAAATGGCGGATCTGTTGAGAAACTCTGGAGGATTTATCAGTATTTCTGAGTGGCGATTGCTTAACGACTTGTTTTCGTTGTATGGATAACTCTGCGTTGTTTTTTCCTGCGATGCTGTCGTTTATTGGTTCCTCGTTGGGTTTTGGGGGGGATCGTGATAAGATTTCGGATCAACAGGTGTAAAAATCAATGTTTTGGATTGCTTTTTGACGAAATTACAACAGATTTTATGTTTCAGACTTCATCTTGCGTTCTTTGCATCATTGTAGTTCAAATTGATGGTTGCGAAATCATTCGAGATGAGTTGCTTGACAGATAAAGGAAGGAGCGAGGGTTGTAGTTCATTTTTCAATCATTTCTTTTTGTTTGACATCACATTGAACTAATTTTTATGCCCATACATATTGATGTTGAGAATTATGAGTTGAACTCCAATTATATCTTTGAGTGTTGATTGATTGTGTAGGTTATGAAGTCTGTGGCATTGTGTATCGTTGGGTGTTGATGATCAAAATCATTATTGGGCCTAATCCGTAATTTCTGACTCCAAAGCCGCATCTCTAACTTCCAGACATTCATCATCGAAGTCCAGACTTCCCGAACAGGATTCGAACATCGGTTCCGTTCCAGAACGGAAAGCCCTGGAGATCACTGATAAGTCGCATCAATGGTTAGGTAACATGACCTACTCAATAACTCGTTGTACTCCGATCTGCCTTATCTCGCCGATGGTTCCGGATACTGTTCCTCAAGTGAACGATCCCCGGTCCGCCCAGGCCTGTATATCAGCATACTACTGACCGTATGATTGTCATGCAAGCAACAATGTCGATGACCCATGGCTAGGAAACTGCTTCCTTTGGAGAGTACTTGTGTATTGAACTCGCGAAGGTGAAACGAATTGGAAAACGGTGTCAGAGGAGGAAGATGGGAATAAAAGCAAAAATTTGTCGATGAAATTGATACTTCAACTTCGTTGAGTGGATGCGACAAACAAGTAGAGCACTAGCATTCAAAACTGAAAGAATTGACACCTTTTTGCAATATGGCCCCCTTAAAGGAATTTTCTATTGATAGATTTGAGTCATAACCCTCAGTTTTCTTTTCGAAGAATGTATTAGTCCATGAATATTTCAGTTTTCCATTCGAGGTGAAAAAAATGCTTATCGATGGTCTTCCACTAGACCAGTATTTCACATTTCTCGATTTCTATTGCCTATTCAAATGGTAATGAAACCTTTTGTCCGCTATTTATTGATCTACTCATTGTATTCTTGTGTTGAGTGAAGTTCATAGATTAATCGGTGGGATTCATTCACATCTATTTTCATGCCATGCATGTAGAATATGATTTTCAATTGATGGCTCATATATTCCATGCGGGTGTGTTTGGTTCCCTTATTCGCGAAAAGTTTCACAATAACAATTTCTGGTAATTGCTCAATAGATGAAATTATTCTCTGCTAGAAGATACATCCTGCCATAGGATTCTCATCGATGGGGAATTCATTATTTTTCTAATATTGTCTGCTCTTCATTTCATTTTTTTCTCGAAGTATGGCTACCTCTGCATAAAGTTCAGACAGGAGTTATAATCGGATCACTTTCAGAAGCGAAAAATGATTATCATAATCATCGGTTGATTCTTACAGGGAATTATGCATTTGCTTTGTGAAGAAATAGCACAAATTCCAACGATTTGTCGAAAAGATGTCGCCTGTAGCATTCTTCAACATAAGATTAATATTCCACGTGAAGCGCTCCTTTATCATCTCTAAACGGTACAAATTTTTTGTTTCCGCTTTCGTAGTTAACCGATATAATACCTTAGCATAGTTACGTCGATAGTGGGAGTAAACGCACACTTATCCATTTTCTCTAACCAAATCTCTCCGAATTGTTAATTCGTGTAAGCGATATCTATTGGAATAATAGAAATAACAGGTTGGTTTGATGGATAAGTGAATATGAACAAATATGTAGGATTTATTTACTTCCTTTAACGGACGCTGCGGTCCAAATGGACCTAGATAAGGAAAGCGACATCTATTTTACAAGACCAGAAATAATCTGAATTTCAGTGATTCCAGAACAACACAGGAAACTTTCATAACGAGCGCACCTATAGCGAACTGATGAACCGTTAGATTTGGATGAGGGAAGTCTGTCATGGTATGGATCAGAATGACTTTAGAGAATAACAGGATTGAAAACGATATTACTATAGGAACAAAGGGTTCGTTGCAACTATTTTAACTGCATTAAAACGGAACAAGAGCAGATAATCTATATTATTATGTAATTTCTCGAACTGAATTGTTATATCATTACCCTGCATCCCCATGGTAGCAACAATTAAAGAGAGCACATGCCCCGTTCTTGTTTGGACTCATCATTAGATATAATAATAAGATATTGGAATCCAATTGGAGCTGGTATATAATTTATCATGATGCAAGGAATGAAGAGATGTTCTTCATTTGATAAAATAGTACAAATACTCCTTTCCGACCGTGTAAAATTTTTTTTCCTGTATCGCAGCGAAGATTCTTCTGGACCCACTTTTTTGACAGATTCCCCGGGCCGGACCACAGAGTTACCGTTTTAGTATAATATAGAACTATTGTATACTAGCTTCGACCACAAAAATTTGTCTGATATTATATAATATTCAGCCATATCTTCTAGCGTCCGGTAGTGAAATCTCATTGAAGTTGGATTTTCTAAACAAAATATGTCAATTCGACTTTCATGAACATGATCAGAGTTTCAGTTGGATTCTTCAGGCTTTTCATTTCAAGAAGTATAATTATTCATCCCATCAATAAGTTGATTACTGTCGTACAGAATATAGATTCCAATGATTGTACGATGTGTATGTTTGGTAATAGAGTAACGTTAAAAATTGACGTGGGGACCTTCCTTTTTGGCTCTATTGAAATCTATTCTCAGGGTCATGTTGGAAATGGCAGGTGCACAGGAAAGAACAACCCAACAGCTGTGAATGTCTACCTACAATTTTCTATAACATCAGAGAATCCCATACTAGTAGTTCCTTCTACATAAAATCATCTATATGCGAACCCAAGTTGTCTCTTCTATCAAATCATATTTTTACTTTGATACTTTGGACAATCTCATATATACAGAATCCCATTCTGTTCATTCTAATGGTCTACTTCTGAACCGATGATTTATTCTTTTCTGGTACATTTTAAAATCCATTTTCTCCAGTTCACTAAAATCCATCTGTTCATTTCCAATTCAACTTGACGTCTAAAACATCGTCTTTCTTTCCATTTCTATCGAATGAATCTACAATTCTACTTAAAACTCATTTGGATTTCCCAATTTTATCTTTAATTGGTACGGCAAGACTCTCCTCAACTCGGGTCAGCTGTTCCTGAGCACAAAATAAATATTTCAAATCAAGTTAAACCAGAATGTTTCAACTCGAGCTATGCGGTCCCAAAATAATCTTATCTCCTGGAGACAGTTGTTGACTTCTAGGTACCACAATAACCGACATAAAGTACCCATATTGTCAAGGACTTTTCAGTTTGTGTTTATTATCTCTTCCACTTTTCAGCTGGTTTCTCGTTTTCAATTATCAGGTTTGCGGTTATTCTTCGTTACTTTTTAGCTACAACATTGTCTTATCTGAATTTGGCGATATCATGCTGTTTATTCAATGTGTCTATAGTGTTTATTTTTCCATAATTTCTCAAGAATTCTGTGTTGTTTTCCAGTTGATTTTATCAAATTGTTCTCTTTTCTAGTGAACTGATTCTGACTACTTCTATGATTGTCAATTCCAAAAACAAAGGTATTTATTATATTATTGAGGTCACCAATCTCAGAGTTGAATTCCCTATTGACATATCGCTCTAATCAAATAGATATTGATTCCTTCTGGTCACTGTTTATGCTTTACTCATTAATCTAACATTGCATCTCTCAGATAGGAGAATATGATGATGCGAAAACAAGATAAACTAGAAATTCTTGCTTTTTTCGGGAGTGAACCTAATGATTTTATTTGATATCTGTGTGAGAATACACTTAGGTCCTAGGCAGTTATTGTTCTTTATATATCTTGTTATTGGCAGCTGCAGTACCTGGGAAACCCTTTAGGGAACTGTTCATATAGACTTCGATTGCATCGTTTTGCTTCTTCTATGATCTTCTAAAAATTAAGTTGGATGTTGAAATAACCAGAGAACGTGTTCAAGTAGGTGGTAGACTTTTGAAAGTAAGGTTTAACTTGTACCACACTGACATCTACATTGATTTATTTGATACGAGATACAAACTAAGCACTTCTTTCAGAAGTCTTACCTACCGAACACGTTTTGTTCAACTCTCAATACTTTCTTCAAAAGCAACCTTTTTACTTGATCTCATTCATAGATAAAATTATATATGAAAACAAAGGAGAAAACAAACTAAGAAAAATCAATTCCCATCATTTATTGAATATATATTAATTATAAGTACTCATTGATATCTCCCTGATGATATCGGATAAAAAAATCACCAGAATATTTTTAATGATCCAGCATTACCAATTGTACACTTGCACAGATAATGGACACACTTTGTCCCTGAGAACATGTTTGATCCCGAAGAAGTCGTTATTGAGATTTCTATTAGGACAAATTAGTTATTTAGTACCTATTTATTTAACCGTGATATTGAAGATTCGTTTTAAAAGTGAAAGCTTCACGAAAATTGGCAAACGTTAACCACGTTGATCAACTTGATGAAAACTGGGACAAAGGAACTTCCCAGGAAATTATTTATTGGTTCGAAAGGAAGATGTTCTCTGTAGCAATAGAGATGCTATTGGATTTGGTTTGTAGTCCTGGTATATTTCCATTATGTGGCTATTAGTAGATCTTAACCTCAATCTTGATTATTCTTCATGTGAAACAACATGAATTTATGATTCAGTTATTCCTAAAGCCTTGTCGAGATGTTATTTGTTAGTTATTGGACTATTTCGGGAACTACTTTTATATTGCAGCCAGCGATTGGACATACCTATTTATCTTGGTGTCCTTCTGACATCTTGATAATGGTTATCATAGTTTTAGGAATAAAGTGGATCTTACAGGTCTCCACGCTGAGGAAAGTATTAAAGTCATGGTATACCACGTCGGATGACTTACCGAGGTGGTTTCTTCATTTAAATATCAGATGTTTCCACTTTTGGATAGTTCAAAACGAAAAATTCCGCACAAATGTCGGATCATTTCACATTGTTTGTTCAGTGCCTAGCACCATCACTGAAACATTGCCGAATTGGTCAACCACTTGTTGGGAAAACGATAAAAATAAGTCACAGAATCATTATACGGCCACCATTACTGTAAACATATAATCTGACATTTGATCAAAATACGCGAGAATGCGTAATACAGCACTGTAGATCGGCGCAAGAAACACATATTTGGTTTATTAAAGATTTCACTTTACAGCCGTCTTCCCCTTGAAAGTGGACGTTGCCATATGTTCGGAATAGAAGCTTTGCGGCGCCACTGTCGCTGATACAGGTTTCTCTTTTACTGTGTTTATTGCGGCGCATCTGAATATTCACTATTCGAAGGGAACAAGGTGATAGCAACCATCTTTGAAATCTTCCATTTTCACCTACTGATCACACTGCTGAATAAATTATTGAAGTGGAAAAGTTAAGTATTGTGTTCTAAACATTTCTGATGCATTCTTGTCCAGCCATAATTCATTAATCCCACTTGAATACGTTCTATTGGTATCTGAAAATGCCACCTTTATGCCAACCTGAAAAAATAGAGCAGTCGCTGCATTCACGGCTAATAGATGGCGCTACAACGCATGAAATTCTACTGGTATCACTATTGATTGATCTCCATATATGTTTCAACATGATAACCCAACGATATGCCAAGGTATCTGTAACTTCCCCAATTTAAACGAAACCTAATTCGTGGATAACCAGTTATAGCAAATTTAATTTCTGTGGAATCCATCCGAAGCTACAGCGATTCGTGGCGTCGTATAAGGTTAACTGGAGCAACCATTTGAATAAAACCCCTCGAGGGTTGTAACTCTGGATCTGACAATAGATCCAAACAAAGGGATTAATATTGGATTAACGTAGCACGACCACAAATTGGTAATGGAATTTCCAATTCGCGTATAAGATATCGGTTCGTTCGATTTGCTTCGAGCCAATTTGAATTTGTGTTCTTTCAGTAAACAGGGATTGAGTTGTTTCTGGCGAAATGTAATTGAAAGTGTACAATCGTTATATCATATCATTTTACAGTTTCCAGAAAAAGCGTCTAATCTAACCTAGTCCCATTTAGGTAATGTTATAACACGCGAACTACCATTAAATTAACACGTGATATCAGTTGGTTGAGGAAACATTTGACAGTTTTATGACCCTATAGGTAAAACATGCCATTTGTTTGCGTAGGGGTAATCCAATAGCAGTGTTGCTATTTTTTCGAATTCATAATGAATCATGATGCTGTTGTACCATGCTATTGTTGAATACACAGGAATTGTTCAAAAATGCAGATTTTCAAGAGAGTTTTTATGTTAATTTCGTATGTATGGTTTTGTAAATGAAATCTTTTATCATAATTCCATCTGCCAACAGGAGTTTTTGTGAATCCTCAAAGAGAAGACAAGAATCCCGGATTGAAGCTGGGGAAAACCCTGACAAAATTTGGAAGAGTTTGCTCCTAAAATCGCAGTTATATGGCAGTGAATTTGTGTTTGAATTAAAGAACTCATAGAACATGTAATGCTGCTATTGCAGTGCAAAAACCACTGAAGCAATGTTCTCGTTCCAATCTCGTTTCCAATTGTTTCTCAAAAGTAATATAACACGAAAAGAAGATAAAGTTTATTGGGTGATGTGTTAGTAGCCGTTCGTTCCATCATCATTTACAATTTATGAGGACATACAACTGTTCATCAAATATCGAATTAGTGCATAATGTATATGGATAGGATCGAACACTAAAGTACCTACATTACTGCCACTGCCCACCAGAAATATTTTGTTAAGTTTTCAATGAAAACTGCCCTTATAATTGAAGATTATATTACAGTAGAAATCATTGCACTCAGATATTAAGCCATAGTAGTTTTTGATATAGTAATTGACGAGTAACGGGAGAAAAGAATATTAAAAATGAAGCAGGAAGATCGAGTCTCAAATACCGGATAATTTTTGTCGAAAGGGTCCTTTTGTTTTCGAGGATGATAGGACAATCAACGCTTCTTATGTCAACGAACGGAAATGTTTACGAAACTTTGTGATACTCTACATATTTGTTATTTATTATACTTACTCATTGTTCTCAGTTTGTAGGAAATGGAAGTTGATTTACCTGAAAAAATACAGACTGTTATATTGTGTATATTGTAGATTTCAGTGCGAATTATTTCAATGTAGATTAATACATAGAAAAATTTTCCACGAATTAATTCCTCAATAACAAATCTCTCATCATGATTCCAATACGTTTTTTTCTGTCCGAATGAATTACCGCAATTTTACTGAAACTTGTATGCAGTTCACGCAAATTTAATCGCTTTTTATACTAAATCGACCTTGAGATAAAACAAGGTAAGCCCACTCTCAAAAAACCGGAAATTAATATGCAAATGAATTCATTGTATTTTCCTTCAGCCATTTAAGACTATTGTTCCATTCAACATTACTGGTAACGTTCATATGTATTCATCCGTTGAATATTGGCTTCGATAACAGTAACCGTTGCTAATGATTTTCGTTCAAAAACGTGATCGTTTTGAGAATTTTAAATCGATTGTGTGTATCCCACTTGTTTTGATCAAGAAGCAACAACTACCTTTTCGACACATTTTAAGCTAGGGATTTATTTACAGGAATAATATCGGTTCATTGTAAGATATTGAAAAATTTATATCATTTTTTGAGGATTGATTCAAGATTCGTGGACAAAGTCAAGCATTCTACTTGCATGTTTTTCACTTCGATGGTATCAGACTCGGTTTCGCCTCATTTTATTGACTTTATCCGCGGGAATAATAACCCCTTATAATAGCTGGATGAATAATAAAATAGAGAGATAGACGTAATTCACAAAACTTTTAGGGCTATCGACCGGGGCCTTCCGTCCTTAATATGATATATTCACAGATTGGAGTGCTTGAATGAGAACTAGGTTTGTATAGAATGAGGAGTATGCTAGTATTATCAAGTTTGCATGGGTTAATTTCAATTTAAGAGATGGGGTAAATTGTAATTATAACTTATACTCTTAATTGACGGCAACGATAAGTGTACATAAATTCACTGCTTTATTTGTATCTGCCGACACAACATTTAAGTTGTTCACCTTCTGCCATCGACACTTTGATATAAATCGTTTTATCGGGAGCTTAAGTGTGCCTTGTTGCCATTCAGCAATTTCCATGTAGTCGTGAGTGTTGGACGTAGGAAATAAAGCGGAGTGATGAATAATGAATGTATGACTTCCACTAATCGTTTGCGTTTGCACAGAGGGTTTTCATTACAGGAAATGTTGTCGGGGAATTCGTTATTCAGTTTCGGGAATCAGTTCAATTTTTCATGTTTATCTGAATTGAAATATCACTTTGGAACTTTATAATTCAAGTTCGCCTCCATTAGAAATTTCCTAATTCTGATCATACTCAATTCGAAAATACAATTAGAGAATTATTTATTCTTCAATCACTGACGTAGCCAAGTTTCCTAAGACCCCGATACGAACAAATTGAGGCTCTTCTCACATGGTACGGAAGAAAATATCGCTGCTGTGAGTGATAGTGTTAATGAAGATCCAGATTTGTCTATTCGTCGACGTTCACAACAAGTTGGACTCTGTGCATCCACCACATGGAAAATTTTGCGAAAAGATCTTGGTCTACACTCATACAAGATCCAACTGGTTCAAGAACTAAAGCCACTTGATCTTAATAAGCGATTTAACGAAAGAAAGATTTGTCGATAGCATTATTTCGAGAATCATGTGACACAACTCCAATCGACTATTTTCTTTGGGGTTATGTCAAGTCATTGGTTTATGCTGATAAACCAGAAACAACATAAGCTTTGGTGGTGGTCATATGCCGGAAATTATTTTTAAAACATAAAATATCATGAAATATATGTAAAAGATTTCGTGGGATCGGAATGTTTTGGGGAATAAGACACTATGTAATTCCTTTAAGCGACGTTTCGCAACTTTATTTGTTGCTTCTTCAGGCTCTCGGAAGTGGCAAATGTTCCGATCCCACGAAATCTTTTACATATTAAAGAAGGAATACGAAAAAAACTGAATTCAATCATGAAATATCTTTCAAATGAAAAAAGGATTTGGCTTCAATCTTAATTTAAATGTGTTTGATTTCAATTTAAAGTTCTATCACTAAAAAATTATCCGATATTTATTCCATGAAACATTTAATTTGATGTTTAGAGAGAGTTATTTTACTGCTCATAAAATTTCATTTTATTTAATAATTGTCCTTTCTAGCCCAAGCAATTCTACGTACATCATAGCATATCTATTTCGATTGTTTCAAATGTCAAGACTCCCACGCACTATCGGCCACGTTACGCCAGTGCCGTTCCGCCCTTCTTCCTTTCAACAACATTTTGCGTGGGAGTTATGACGTAGTACCCAGCTATGACGTAGCTGTTACGTAATTGATTGATGACTCGAACCCCACCGTCGATTCGTAACTCACTCCGGCACGGTAGGATGTGGACGCTTTACTCTTACGCCTTTCGAATCAATTTGGACGTTGATGCACAGGATCTTGAGTGGGTGTTGAAGGACCCTTTGACGGATCTTTTGATATTTTTAGGGAGTGGGAGCAGAGATAGGAAGCTCAGTTATCGGGATTTATGGTCCATATTGTGTTGTATGAGGTATTACAGTAGGATGTCTCAAGCATCCCTGTTTCTTTTTAAGATATGTTTGAATCGTTTCTGGGAGAATAAGCATCATCAGTCGGTGTTATGGGCGATTTCGCCTACCAGAGGGCGTTAAAGGTTACGAGGTGGGCGAAAGGGTGTAATGAGAGAATGAAGGGATGATTAACGGTCTGTATGGGAGAGTTCTCCATCGCAAGAGAAATTGCAAACAATTCATACGAGAATAATCTGCGACTGGTATTATTTCATCAGTTGTTCTTTAAAGGGTTAGTGAACTCTGAAACGGTGCTGTTTTGTGTGATTGCAGAAGCATGAATTTTGATTTGTGACCCCTAGATTTCAGATTCAGAATAACGTTCAAGAATCATGCTGATGGGGAACCATGAAATTGATAAATAATATGGCCTTATCCGTTATTTACCAAGTTAATTAATTCAATGTTGCCGGTCAACGGATCTCATGACATCTGATTCGTAATTTTTTTGTGCACTTGTTCCTAGAAACGAGAACGTTACCATTTTGTATAAATATCTTTGGAAGACCTCATCAAATTTAATTCTGTCCATCCAGTTTCTACTAAATAGTGTTTACATCACTGTTGTTTTCAATGTTCAAATATCAAAAAGAAGTTGAACAAATATTTAAGCAGCCAATTATTACCTTTGGGAATAGGTATCGGTCAGTCGAATGAACCGTTTCGAACTTTTTGAATCCCTGTTTGAATTATGCATATTAAATACGTAGTGCGGAACCTAATTTGCTTATCCGATTTCACGGAATTGCTCGCTTGTGAAATGTAATTTTCATTAGGAGAAAATCGAGCGATTACACCGATCGTAACATAAGCAGCTGAAGCTATCGAATAACATAACAAATCATCATCGAACAGTTCAGTTAAGCGGTAATATGTAGTTGAAACCAATTATAAACTTCAATTTCGGCGGACATGGAAACTTTCCAGGTTCAGGAGTTTCGGGAGAGGCAATAAATCTTTTTATCTCTTCCTCGCTCCACTTTGAAAGGCCCATTTTCTGAAAATTGAGTTCGATTCAGCCGTAAACTTAGCAGGAGGATCTCGGTCTCGGCTCAACTGCATATGGCACTGCAATAACTCGATAATACACAGTATGTCAATTTCTGCCGACATTCTATCGATTACGAGGTTGCTTATTCGCGAAAAATTTAAATCGACAAGTCTACTGTCTCTACATTTTCGGTAGAATAAAATAAATTTGGTTTCAGATGAAGCCAATAACGGGAATATATCAATCGTCCTCTTAGCAGAACATTGAGGGCAATATGTCTTTCAGCAAAAATGGGGGCTCATATCTTTCACCATCTTGACAGACAAAAGTCTGGCACACCTCTTCACCTTGTGATAGATTGATTATCCCATGAGGCCATTCAAAGATATCTAATGAAGATACAGGTAATCAGAGAGCCAGGTTCTCTCTTACCAGGTACAAATCATCATCAAATTTTCACAGTGACGAAATGATCTGGAAAAAGCACCCAGAAAGACTTCACCTCGAGGCTTAACCAGAGTTTCCTCTGGGAAAAAGAATCTACAGTATACTGATGATGCTGAAACCACGATGGGGCCTGCGCTGGAGTATAAGAGGCAAGAAACAAATATACAATATCGTTATCGTTGGACTCCCACTCGAGTGTTTTTCAAGCAGAATCACTGGCAATTGAAAGATGTCTAGACTTAAACCTAGAAAAAAGTGCGATATTGCCATTCACTGGGATATTCAAGCCGCTAATGAGTGAACGAGAATAAATTCGCTATCACAAAAACGCTTATATCTTTTGAACCACTGGACCGATTTCGAAAATCAAACTCATTTTCGAATCATCTTCTAATTCTTATGAAAACTGTTTTAACAATAAAAAAACCAAAACTATTTTTTACAAAATTCATGGATTTTTTCTGGAATTCTTCCGATCATGCTTCTTATAGTGTTCTCAGTCCTTTTCTGGGATGCTGTCTTGCACTTTTGCTTGAATTCCGCTAATGTTTTCGTTGATTTCTTAGTCTTCTTCAATTCTCTTTTTACCAGGGCCCAATATCTTCCGATTGGCCTGAGTTCTGGGCAATTTGGTGGATTGGCCTCTTTGGGGACAAAAACCGCCTCATTAGCTTCGTACCATTCCTTGGTGGCCTTGCTGTTGTGGCATGAAGCTAAATCTGGCCAAAAGATTGTTGACACATCGTGCTCACGTAAAAATGGTAAAAGTCGCTTCTTCAAGCATTCCTCGATGTATATCTTCGAGTCAACAGAGCCTAGGCCAACGAAAAATTTGCTCCTTTTCGCACAAGTGCAAATTGCTTGCCAAACCAGGATTTTTTTAGGAAACTTTGCTTGTTTCTTCACGCGAAATTATTCGTCAACATTTCCACGAGAATTTGCAGTATAAAATTCCTGACCAGGAAGTTGCGAGAAATCAGCCAAGACATAGGTTTCGTCGTCCATCACGCAACAGGAAAATTTGTTCAAGAAATCTCTTTTTAATTTCTTTGCTCTTGATTTCGCTTCTTGATTCTTCACAGCGTTCCTGTCTGGCACTTTCTGCACTTTGTATGTTCTAAGCCCACAACTCAACTTGATTTTCTGAACGGTTGACTGCGAACAACCCACTATTTGGGCCACTTTTCATCCTGAAAGGTTAGGATTCTTCTGAAAGATCTGATGGCTTTATTCACCTTTTTTGGGCAATGAAACCCCCTTTTTCCTCCCGGTTCCTTCCTTGCGGTTAATTGTAAGATCTTCGCAACTCTTGATACCGTTTCTGGACGAACGCGAGCCTTTTTTGCGATTCTTTTGAAGCTCCATTTTCGATTATTTCGAAAAAGTTTCACTATAAATTCTCGTGTTTTCCCTTCGCTCGACATTTTGCGACAGAAAATTGGAATATCTATGAAGTAAATGTTCCGAATGTTTCTGACGTTCATAACAAAGCTAACTATAATCAAATTTTGATTTTTTTCTCAATTGGTTCAAGAGATATAGGCGTTTTTGTGATAGCGAATTTATTCTCGTTCAGTCCTTATTAAAGCACTGAGCTCCTATGTCATTGACTCAAAGTTGAGTTGAGAGTGCTAGACGAAAGTTGAATGAGATAGGCGAGAAAAACAAGGTCTCTCAAATCTGGATTCCTGGTCACACTGGCCCAAAACCTTTCTATGATATAGGGAAATGCACCTATAAGAAAGAGTAACTGGAGAAGAAGAAATACTGAAAGGGAAATGCTCTGGCGGAATCTCACTGGAATGTATCACCCCAAAAATTTCCTTCGGAACTTTGAAACTGCAAGATCCAAAAGGTTTCTGGATCTCAGTAAGAACCAGCTACACCTCACCAGCTTTCTTACAGGACATTGGTGGACATCTGGTGACTGACACTTCTATTCACCTAGTCAAGGAATGCCTTGCCATTGTAACACAAAAGAAAGAATGCTTTGGGCAAGAAACTTGAAGGAGTGAGAAACTAGCCTCGTTGAAACTTTTCCAGATATTGGATTTCATTAGATCTCTGGAAGGCGAGCTGTTAAGTGCGTGGTATGTTAGAGGGCACAATAGACCTTAAGGTCGCAGTGAACTGTACCCAACAGGAACGACAGCAGGAGTATTCGGGCCTGACACCAAATGCCACTATCTTAGGTCACTTGATGGAACTTCTTTCGCGGGAAGTCAACGCAGTATTCAGTGTCCCATTTGTCCTAGTTCCAATTTATCTGAAAAACAAACCAGCTTTCCTCATACCCACTCGCCCAATTGATGGAACCTGTCAAAACTGTCATACTTTTTAACTCTGTGACAATCATCGATGTTTTTGTTTTAGTCATTATGCTAAATGAACGAACGGTTACTTAACAGACACTTGATGGAAGGGTGAATAAACCGGCCTCTGGAATACGTTCAAGCTCCTACCCCAATGTGGTCGACACGTCAAATTCCACCAAGAGAACCCTGCCTGCAAGTCGGCCATCGCCCGTCGGGATGCCCCAGGCGCCGCCTCGCGATGTCACAGACGCCGTACATTTCAATATCGGTCTCTCCACTTCGCCGCGACGAACGGCGTCGTCGTCCTCCATTATAATAAGTTTGCTTCGCCGTCTTCGTTTTGTCTCCCGCGGATGAAAGGGGCGCAGGATTCAACAGATCCGAGATGCGAAATATGTTTGATGAAGTTTTTATGTTCTGCTGAACGGGGTTGTTTATATTTATGAAGGGGGTGGAACCGGAACAATGCCTTCATTTTCATTCATCCGTTTTGTTTCGTGTCGTATATCTTCAGGTTTTATTTTTCGGCTGCAGTGTGCATTGTGCGCTCGGAGCTAGTTTCGAAAAATGTGTTTTCGCGTAGGGGTCTTCGAAGAGTTTGATAGATTACAGATAATAAAAAATGTTTGGCTCATGGCGGAAGAATATGTATTTATCCGCCATGGTTTGGCTATTCCTCCAGAAAACTCTTCGTTGTGCCGTAAACTCCTTCAGGTATAGGTGATCCGGAGTTACTTGAAGGAGTCACACAAACTTTAATACAGATGTTCCTTTGGAACCGGCAAAATATCAAAGGAACATCTGTGTGAAAGATTTTGACTCATACGAGTAACTTTGGAACCAGTAAATCATATTCTTTTGTGTACATACTTTCAGACATCGGTATTTTATGAAGAACGATGGGCGCAATATAATTTTTCATTGGAGCATTATGCGAACTGCTAATAATTTAGGGTGTTTGACTATTCGTTCTAAGACCCTCATAAAACTAGTCCATTTGCTTTTAACTTCTTGAGGCATACCCACCATATTCTCATTGCCTCAATACTTCATTTTGTTGCATTTTGAGTCATCCGTATTCGATGAAGAATTCTTCTGTAAATAAAACCCCATTGGCAGATTAAATTTTGTATACCAATTTGTGAATATTCTCCATTTTGTGTTTAATTACCGTGCTGTTTTTTATTCCAGATCAAAACACAATATCTGAGCAGTTTCCAGTGTAAATAATTGAAGCATTGACATCGAGTTCAGTGACCGTGACCAGTGTTCCAAAAAACACCGAATCTTAGAAAAATATTCCGTTGATACCTGGGTTTCACTCATATCTTTCGACACTGAATTCCGACAGAGGCGGTGTATGTGCTTTCCTTTTCGAAGAAGAAGGAGCCTGGTCAGGAACGTACTCCAAATAATTCAGTGATCATTGATGGGAATAATTTTGGAATTTACTAAGTTTACTCCCAGAGAGATGCTTGTATAGTTCCGATAGCGAATTATTCACGGTTATTGTTTTCAGGGACATATCAAAGGTGAGTTTAAATTGACGAACGGGAATTGGAGCAGTGTAAGTGCTTATGGTTGACATAATTGATCTGTGCGCCACGCTTTAACTAGGTTGATATCGAACGCAAGAGTTGGATATTAAATTGAAAAAAAATTCTTAGTTCAAGCCGGAAAATTATGTCTTTCTGTGAATGCTTTATCGTTTTATAGCAAGGAAACCTAAAATTTTAATTAATTGTACTGTAGAAAATTGCGTGACCTACGTACCGACAGCTTTCTGAATTTTCTATGTTCGGCATAAGTCAATAGGTGTATCTATTGGTTGATTGTTTTGAGGGAGGCTAGTGACATAATTTGATTTGAGATTAATTATAATTGAACGTTTCTTCCCCTCTCAACGTAAAGAACAAACTGGATAAAAAGCCTCCGTATTTGACCTTTTTCCCCTCCACTTATTCAACAGTTCGAAAGCGACGACTGAAACTTGAGAATAAATCTTCAACTTCTCATTTTTAATTCGCCCCCATAAATCCAGAAATTGATATACATTTCCCGTTCGTTCCCAAGACGGCGCTGCCGGTTCGTTTCAACCCCTGATTCGCACAAAACCGTTTTGCATAAAGTCAGGATGCCGAAATTAGCCGCCCCCCGGAGTAACGTTCCGGTGACGGCGACTGTCGCGCTCTCCGGACCGGGGGCCATTAGAAGCCGAGACCACGGTCTTTGACAGGTCCCGTATTACGTTTCTAATTAATGTAATAGTTGGTGTATGAACATCGCAATCTGTTGGATATGCAGATAGGAAAGATATTTAACCCGTGATCTGTATTTGTTGGAGAGATTGCGGATGTTCCGCAAAAAAGACGCTGCGAAATTTGATCTAATAGTGTCTACGACTCCCTAGAGGTAGAAAAAGACAAAAAATTATGAATTCACAGAGAAAAACGGTTATAATTCCAACCTCATTAAAAGTCCTCAACCTTGTTTATTATTGTCAATAGGCTGGAGGACCCCTAGTTGATGGCCAATAAAGAACTGTTACTACTACTACTGCTATTATTTATTTTTCGGACAAAAATTGGGACGAGCTTGTCCACCTGTAACAGTATTCGAGAAAAGATGCTTTCTGTTACACCTTCAGTATTAAGTTATAACTCATGGTTCATAATATTAAACGATTAATTACCTTGATTAGAAAATGATCGGACTACTTTTTTCGTACGACAAAGCATTTTTTGCCTGTAACTATTTCAAAGTGTTACTGTTTTTTCCAGTTCGATTCGGCATGTAATAAAAAAAGATTTCGAGTTTCGACATTGAGTACGTCGAATCAATAATTGCATAGAGAGTTAAACTTCGAAAACAATTCCAATAAAATTTTTAAGAACTCATTTGAACCGTCGTCATGTCGTTTCGAAAAGTCATTAACTTCAAATATTGAGCATGGCTTACCAATCATTTAGACCCACTCAAACGATATTTGGATGTAATTCTTTCGCATATCTTCGAAATGAGGATTTGAAGAAATAATATTCGGAAATGAACATTATTGAGAGTCCTGGATCAAGTTCAACTTATTGATAAACATAATTCTTCTTACACGAGTTTAATTTTCATGTTGGCATAAATTAATAGACCAAGCATAAACTGAATAGAATATCAGTATCATCACCCCATTATCGAAGTAAATTTTCTCTCCCATTCGCACAAAATTTTTCCGTTAGCCAGCTCTGGTATCAAGCAAGAGTTGATGCTGCGCAAGCGGAGGTCAAAGTTCACACGACTAGACGGATTACTGAACTCAACAAACATTTTTGAGGGTTATACTTTCCGAGGGTTTTCGCGCTAAATTTCATCTCTTTTTTCGGCGCAATATAATAGGGGTATACAGGGGAATTTCGTTGAGGGATACAGAAGATGACATTCAAGGTAATGGATCAATAACCACTCCTATCTAAGGGATTCTGCAATGGAATTAAGCTCACTTCGTAGAGGATACGCAAAGATTATTATATCTGTTCGAAATCTTTCATATATTAATACAGGGTGGGGCAGAAAAACCTATCCGATTTCAAACGGTATAAAATTAAAACCACTCAGCTTGTCAAAAATTTTTTTTTATTAACATATCGCAAATTTTATGCCATTTTTAAATTTAAGTTTTGAAAAGCACATCACTCAAATGTCGTCCTTGGGAGCGGATACACTTATTTAGGCGCTCGCGGTAGCTTCGTCCGTGAAGAGCACAACATCGTCGTTTGGCAGTTCTCGGAGATCGCGACACAGGTTCGTACGGGTTTCAAAATCCCTTTCACTTAATTTCTGTGCAACAACCATTTTGTAGGGATGCATTTTGAGGTCCCGGTGCAAAATTCGCCGAATACTGCGGTTGGAAATCCCCAAAGCGAGCGAATGTTTTCGCGCCGAACGACGCGGGGAACGTTCAATCGCGGCTCTCACATTGGCCACGTTTTCAGGTCCTGTTGCTGTCCTGGGACGTCCAGGCGACTTCTTTTTCAATGCTGAACTCGTCTGTCTAAAATTTGACACCCACACTTTAATCGTAGCGTGATGTGGAACAGGATCATGACGCCCGAGTCCGAAATGAATTCGAAAAGCACGTTGTGTAGCAATTATCGAACCGCCGCATTCGATAAACCGCTCAATAACAAAAGCACGATGTTCACCAGACCAAGGCATGTTGACTACTGACAAATGGCATAAAACCAGCTTTCTAACGGTTTTTACCCCACTACTCTACCTGCTCTCTCTTCTGAGAAAAAGGGATTTGAAATCGGATAGGTTCTTCTGCCCCACCCTGTATAAGAATAGCCAAGGTGTAAATGAAAGCAATAATTTCATTATTTCGTTATTGGGTGACCTTGGAAAAAATACTGACTCTCGTTGATTTTTATTATCGCCTGCGGGAACGTGATCAAGTAATGGAATTTTTTTTTGCAAATGTGGGTCAATCAGCTATACATCCACATCAATGATTCAAAGATATTTGGATTTTTATCGAAACAAACAGTAGTATGAAAAAGATAAAATTCCTGCTCAATCAACACAAATAACGTTACATCAAATATTGAAATACCGACTGAAAACCTTTCTGCCTAAAATTCCAAAGAGCAAATGGAGTTTTCTCAACAGAAAACGATTACTTTATTTGACATAGTTGTTATATTTCAGCTTTCGATGTTAGCAAACGTACTCAATTTTTTTGAAAAAAAATCTGTGGCAAATATTAGTTATTCTTTTATATTCTGGAATATCATATGATATATTCGGAATCTGAATTTCAGTTCTAAACTATTTCATCACCAATCGACCTATATTCCGAATAAAGCAGCAGCACGAATTCAATCAAGAAATTATATTATTCTAGCTACAATCGACCTTCACATCATTTCGGAAATGAAAAGGATCCGGATGAATGATTATCATCATACGTCATCGTGCATACGCTTGAATAAATCGATTGAATGTAGTAGTTCATGTACCCGCAAATATAACTCGTGCTCTACATAAGAGCTAGGGGAGATTATCATTATGGCATTGTTTCATCTATTTCAGATTTTTTTCTTTTCTGATTCGTTATTTAATTTGCACTAATAAAAAAGCAATTAGTGACATTCTAGTAAATAATGGTAATTATGTACAAATTGGAATGACAATTTCATTCAAAAATTCCATTGAAAATTATGAGATAATAGTAAAAGGAAGAGACGAAAATTTATAATAGGTGTATTTCTCATATCGAAGATACTGTCTGTGATTTTGGTTTTTCAGTATTTCATGATACGAATCTCAATCATGCGAATATTCGAAACATACCTGGTGTTTCTCGAGAATCGGAAGTTTTTAGACAATCGTTGAGAGATTTTACATACTCGTTCAAGTCAACTCAATCAAACCAGTCAAAGGTGCGCCATCTCTTAGACAGCTTAGGTACTGGTGAAGTAGTAAACAATCATCGAATGTACATTCTTCGTTTGTTTTGTTCCTCAACAAGTTTATGCTGGCAAAGCATTCTTGACAAATCTAGTAAGGTGTCCAACTAATAAACTATCAAATTCAAGTAAATCTCGAATGATTCCAGTTTTTATTCGATGACGTTTCGATCATGATCAAATCATGTGCGCGATCGCTGTTAAAACATTAATTTTATTATCGCAAAGCTTTCCACCATTGATGAACAGCTGGTTCATTGTTCCATTCTCTATTGTTGCGCTCAGGTGTTCGCTTCAGATGGGCTTTGACGATAACTTGCTCGTGAATGCGATGGTCAGCTAGCGTCACATATTATGATCACCTTGCTTTATGGAAGATTCTTTCGATTTTAAAATAAGCCCCTATTTTGAGAAAGCTTCATGTCGATACAAAAACGACTGGAGGTATATTTTGGCAAAATAAGATAAGGAGGGTGGTTTTCACCCACTTATTCTTATGAAGAGGCTGATTCTCACCCCTTTATACCCAAGAAAAAAAGTGTGTATGTAGTATGATGTGTCGTCCCAAATCCCCTATTCTCAGAAAGTTTCATGTCGATTCAAAAGCGACTCGAGGTAGATTTTGGCAAAATAAGATAAGGAGGGTGGTTTTCACCCACTTATTCTTATGAAGAGGCTGATTCTCACCCCTTTATACCTAAGAAAAAAAGTATGTATGTAGTATGATGTGTCGTCCCAAATCCCCTATTCTCAGAAAGTTTCATGTCGATTCAAAAGCGACTTGAGGTATATTTTGGCAAAATAAGATAAGGAGGGTGGTTTTCACCCACTTATTCTTATGAAGAGGCTGATTCTCACCCCTTTATACCCAAGAAAAAAAGTGTGTATGTAGTATGATGTGTCGTCCCAAATCCCCTATTCTCAGAAAGTTTCATGTCGATTCAAAAGCGACTTGAGGTATATTTTGGCAAAATAAGATAAGGAGGGTGGTTTTCACCCACTTATTCTTATGAAGAGGCTGATTCTCACCCCTTTATACCCAAGAAAAAAAGTGTGTATGTAGTATGATGTGTCGTCCCAAATCCCCTATTCTCAGAAAGTTTCATGTCGATTCAAAAGCGACTTGAGGTATATTTTGGCAAAATAAGATAAGGAGGGTGGTTTTCACCCACTTATTCTTATGAAGAGGCTGATTCTCACCCCTTTATACCCAAGAAAAAAAGTATGTATGTAGTATGATGTGTCGTCCCAAATCCCCTATTCTCAGAAAGTTTCATGTCGATTCAAAAGCGACTTGAGGTATATTTTGGCAAAATAAGATAAGGAGGGTGGTTTTCACCCACTTATTCTTATGAAGAGGCTGATTCTCACCCCTTTATACCCAAGAAAAAAAGTATGTATGTAGTATGATGTGTCGTCCCAAATCCCCTATTCTCAGAAAGTTTCATGTCGATTCAAAAGCGACTTGAGGTATATTTTGGCAAAATAAGATAAGGAGGGTGGTTTTCACCCACTTATTCTTATGAAGAGGCTGATTCTCACCCCTTTATACCCAAGAAAAAAAGTATGTATGTAGTATGATGTGTCGTCCCAAATCCCCTATTCTCAGAAAGTTTCATGTCGATTCAAAAGCGACTTGAGGTATATTTTGGCAAAATAAGATAAGGAGGGTGGTTTTCACCCACTTATTCTTATAAGGAGGCTGATTCTCACCCCTTTATACCCAAGAAAAAAAGTATGTATGTAGTATGATGTGTCGTCCCAAATCCCCTATTCTCAGAAAGTTTCATGTCGATTCAAAAGCGACTTGAGGTATATTTTGGCAAAATAAGATAAGGAGGGTGGTTTTCACCCACTTATTCTTATGAAGAGGCTGATTCTCACCCCTTTATACCCAAGAAAAAAAGTATGTATGTAGTATGATGTGTCGTCCCAAATCCCCTATTCTCAGAAAGTTTCATGTCGATTCAAAAGCGACTTGAGGTATATTTTGGCAAAATAAGATAAGGAGGGTGGTTTTCACCCACTTATTCTTATGAAGAGGCTGATTCTCACCCCTTTATACCCAAGAAAAAAAGTATGTGTGTAGTATGATGTGTCGTCCCAAATCCCCTATTCTCAGAAAGTTTCATGTCGATTCAAAAGCGACTTGAGGTATATTTTGGCAAAATAAGATAAGGAGGGTGGTTTTCACCCACTTATTCTTATGAAGAGGCTGATTCTCACCCCTTTATACCCAAGAAAAAAAGTATGTATGTAGTATGATGTGTCGTCCCAAATCCCCTATTCTCAGAAAGTTTCATGTCGATTCAAAAGCGACTTGAGGTATATTTTGGCAAAATAAGATAAGGAGGGTGGTTTTCACCCACTTATTCTTATGAAGAGGCTGATTCTCACCCCTTTATACCCAAGAAAAAAAGTATGTATGTAGTATGATGTGTCGTCCCAAATCCCCTATTCTCAGAAAGTTTCATGTCGATTCAAAAGCGACTTGAGGTATATTTTGGCAAAATAAGATAAGGAGGGTGGTTTTCACCCACTTATTCTTATGAAGAGGCTGATTCTCACCCCTTTATACCCAAGAAAAAAAGTATGTATGTAGTATGATGTGTCGTCCCAAATCCCCTATTTTCAGAAAGTTTCATGTTGATTCAAAAGCGACTCGAGGTAGATTTTGGCAAAATAAGATAAGGAGGGTGGTTTTCACCCACTTATTCTTATGAAGAGGCTGATTCTCACCCCTTTATACCCAAGAAAAAAAGTATGTATGTAGTATGATGTGACGTCCCAAATCCCCTATTCTCAGGAAGTTTCATGTCCATTCAAAAGCGACTTGAGGTAGATTTCGGCAAAATAAGTTGAGGAGGGTGGTTTTCACCCACGTATTCTTATGAAGAGGCTGATTCTCACCCCTTTTAGACCCAAGAAAAAAAGTATGTATGTAGTATGATGTGTCGTCCCAAATCCCCTATTCTCAGAAAGTTTCATGTCGATTCAAAAGCGACTTGAGGTATATTTTGGCAAAATAAGATAAGGAGGGTGGTTTTCACCCACTTATTCTTATGAAGAGGCTGATTCTCACCCCTTTATACCCAAGAAAAAAAGTATGTATGTAGTATGATGTGTCGTCCCAAATCCCCTATTCTCAGAAAGTTTCATGTCGATTCAAAAGCGACTTGAGGTATATTTTGGCAAAATAAGATAAGGAGGGTGGTTTTCACCCACTTATTCTTATGAAGAGGCTGATTCTCACCCCTTTATACCCAAGAAAAAAAGTATGTATGTAGTATGATGTGTCGTCCCAAATCCCCTATTCTCAGAAAGTTTCATGTCGATTCAAAAGCGACTTGAGGTATATTTTGGCAAAATAAGATAAGGAGGGTCGTTTTCACCCACTTATTCTTATAAGGAGGCTGATTCTCACCCCTTTATACCCAAGAAAAAAAGTATGTATGTAGTATGATGTGTCGTCCCAAATCCCCTATTCTCAGAAAGTTTCATGTCGATTCAAAAGCGACTTGAGGTATATTTTGGCAAAATAAGATAAGGAGGGTCGTTTTCACCCACTTATTCTTATAAGGAGGCTGATTCTCACCCCTTTATACCCAAGAAAAAAAGTATGTATGTAGTATGATGTGTCGTCCCAAATCCCCTATTCTCAGAAAGTTTCATGTCGATTCAAAAGCGACTTGAGGTATATTTTGGCAAAATAAGATAAGGAGGGTGGTTTTCACCCACTTATTCTTATGAAGAGGCTGATTCTCACCCCTTTATACCCAAGAAAAAAAGTATGTATGTAGTATGATGTGTCGTCCCAAATCCCCTATTTTCAGAAAGTTTCATGTTGATTCAAAAGCGACTCGAGGTAGATTTTGGCAAAATAAGATAAGGAGGGTGGTTTTCACCCACTTATTCTTATGAAGAGGCTGATTCTCACCCCTTTATACCCAAGAAAAAAAGTATGTATGTAGTATGATGTGACGTCCCAAATCCCCTATTCTCAGGAAGTTTCATGTCCATTCAAAAGCGACTTGAGGTAGATTTCGGCAAAATAAGTTGAGGAGGGTGGTTTTCACCCACGTATTCTTATGAAGAGGCTGATTCTCACCCCTTTTAGACCCAAGAAAAAAAGTATGTATGTAGTATGATGTGTCGTCCCAAATCCCCTATTCTCAGAAAGTTTCATGTCGATTCAAAAGCGACTTGAGGTATATTTTGGCAAAATAAGATAAGGAGGGTGGTTTTCACCCACTTATTCTTATGAAGAGGCTGATTCTCACCCCTTTATACGCAAGAAAAAAAGTGTGTATGTAGTATGATGTGTCGTCCCAAATCCCCTATTCTCAGAAAGTTTCATGTCGATTCAAAAGCGACTTGAGGTATATTTTGGCAAAATACGATAAGGAGGGTGGTTTTCACCCACTTATCAGTATAAAAAGGCTGGTCCTCACCTCTTTATACCTGTCCCAAGAGAAAAGGACCAATGAATTATGATGTGTCGTCCCAAATCCCCTATTTTCAGAAAGTTTCATGTCGATTCAAAAGCGACTTGAGGTAGATTTTGGCAAAATAAGATGAGGGTGGTTTTCACCCACTTATTCTTATGAAGAGGCTGATTTTCACCCCTTTATACCCAAGAAAAAAAGTATGTATATGATGTGTCGTCCCAAATCCCCTATTCTCAGGAAGTTTCATGTCGATAAAAAAACGACATGAGGTAGATTTTGGCAAAATACGATAAGGAGGGTGGTTTTCACCCACTTATCCTTATAAGGAGGCTGATTCTCACCCCTTTATATCTGTCCAAAGGAAAAAAGTAAGTAGGTAGTATGATGTGTCGTCCCAAATCCCCTATTTTCAGGAAGTTTCATGTCGATACAAAAACGACATGAGGTAGATTTTGGCAAAATACGATAAAGAGGGTGGTTTTCACCCACTTATCCTCGTCCTAAGGAAAAATGAATACTCGCCTATGATGGGTCTTCGCAAATCCTACATTTTCGAAAAGTTTCCCCTCCTAAGGAATATCTCTACACTCAGGATGGGTCGTCCTTTCAAAGAACATGTGACAAAAGCATCTTGTATCGTGGAAAAATAGCAAGTTTCTTCAACAATGTATCCGTATCAATTACACTTATTCTGATAGTCCCACAGACTTGACACTTGAACTAAAGATAAAAAATACCGTGATTCCATCACATTTATCCAATTCCTATCAGTGGCTCTGCTGCTCTGCAATTGTCCCAACCCAACAACTATTTTTACTTCGAAAGAGTAGTAATGCGTGAGAACGGAAAGAGACAATGATTCTATTCAAGGCTGGTATTCCCGTTCAATTATTATACTGGTTGTTTTCACGCAGTGGTAGAAATGACAGAAATAGTCTTAGTCAATTATAGGTGTTCTGAAATCATATGCGATTGAACAGATACACGGCAGTGAGATCATTAGGAAGTCCGGTATTGTAAAGCCCCTATTACACTATAGGTTTTGGAGCTGTTAATTCCTTAATATCTTAACAACGTTGTGGTCGCTATTGGAGTTTTCTTTTTTCGTACGGTCAACGCTGTAACGGTTCGTTAGCAAGCCGTGCGCGCTCATTGTGAAAGTTAGGAACACCAAGAGGCGGAAAATATCATCACATAGAGTGTGCTGTTCTATTGTCGAGCTTATCATTCAACTTTAGCCATCTGATATATTGCTCTGATCCACTTTTATTTTACAATGTTCCTTATGAAACGTTAAGAACATGTTTTAATTATTACTTCATCGTTCATTCCGGAAAACAGTATTGATTTGAAAAAATAGAAACAATGATGGAGGATACTCGTATGGTTTTATTAAAATCAACCAAGAATGCCGTTTTCCTGTAATCCGTTTTGAAACGAAAACACGCCAAATAGGACAGTTTGAAACCAGATCACCTTCATCGCGCCCGTATTATGCCGTAGTTATCAGTAGTTGTTATATGAAACCGGAATAATACACTTTATCTACCTGATAATGAAGAAAATACTCGCTCCAACATACACGATTTGCTGGTATTTTCAGCTTTAATTACAGTTCAATTAGTCGAAGAATAAATTACTGAAATGGTTCTTGTTTTTTTTTTCAATACATATATTTTCCTGGCTAATCAAGTCAACCATCAATGACAGAGGATTCTTATAGAGATGCATAGAAATCTAGGTGTAGCTATGCATATCCGATGGTCCTTATAGTTAGCTAGTTTCTTTTTAAAATTTTTTCTCTTAATCATATATTTTTCGATTCAATGCATCTGTTAAATCAACATTGATAATTACCTAAACGGAAGTGTCAAATATCGGCTAGCTCCATTTCCGCATCCGTTTCAAGTGCATGTCAACGGTGCGCATAACAACAACCATATTTGTCAGCCTTAGCGCGCTAATTGCGATTTATATGTCCTTTATAATTCACATTGTAAAATCATCATAATTGGCAGGTTAATATCGGTCCGTATAATTGGCGGGATAACACCGGTCCTCGAACCGTGCGGAACCTTCTAGTATGCAGAACCGGCGGAACGGGAACCTGTTCTGGGTTACAAATTGCATTAGGCGATGAACGCTTCATTTATGCGCGTATTAAGGACTGAAGTGAAATAAGCCCGATCCCAAAGGATGGTATTGGCAAAGTTTCGCGAGAGAGAGATGATTAATATAGGTTGAACATTGAACATATTGTTATGTGTAACGAGCTCTTGCCGAAGGAAAATATCACAAGGAAAAAAATCAAATATTCGTAAAATATTAAAACGACATATGTTGAGAGGAAAATGGAAGAACTGGCAAAAAAGAAAGAAGCTAGGAGAATCTAGTAAGAATACTCAACGAGTTCGCAGTATTTATTTCATTCATATTATTAGACGTTAAACATTCTAAAAGTGTAAATATCCATTTATTCATGTAGTTTTCCTCTAATAACATCTTCAAATATGAACCTTGCTTATTGAAACACCTTAAATTCTTCAAACAACTGACCACAATGGTCGCAATACCCAAAGACCTCCTCAAAACTACCTGGAAGTTACTCGAATGAGAATTTATAACCTGTATTGCAGGCGCCATATTGAGGGTCGAAAAGTCACGTGTTTTGTATTGCCTAATATAAATAATCCGTGTCACATGCTTCAGTTCCGTCAAGCTTTATATAGCGCCCAGTGACAAAAACTAGATTCCCATGTTTGAAATTACAGCACGACCATCGAGAGTAATTAACAGTTTCATTTACAACTAATTAATCAGGGAAATTGAGCTGCTTTCTCCTTTATTCGAGTCAATTCAACACGTAATCTGAGCATTTGCGATCATTTCACTTGAAGTAGATCAATGTAGTTGTATCGAAAAAAATGTTTCTTGTAAACACGCATTATATATTTCATCAATTCGAATGGAGAACATGTGAACTCAAGTAATTCAAACTATGCGGTTGGATAATAGATGGCACTGGTGTGCAGTTGCGTTAGTGGGTTGGTCGGCATATTATGGTGGGCTTTATCTCTGGGGATTGACTTGACACATAATCTCATTTATTGCTTACTCAACTCTAATTCAGACAGAACCATCGAGAGTTTGCGCGCGATGAGCTAGATTCGTATATAAATAATTAGAATCAATATTATAATGTAACAGAATGGGGTCATTTGCACAAGCGTTAGCATTCGTAGAGACGCATCAGAAGGATTCGTTGTGGTCTAAATTGTACTGCTTGTAGTGAATCAATTTGATTCCTGGAAAAGTTGAAAATCATTTCATGCAAAACCTTTATTAATGTGACAAGTATTTCATGGTAATGACCTTTGAAAAAGCTAGATTATGATCATGTAAGGCTAGGATTCAGCTCATCCAGACAAGATCTAAGGATCGAGATGAACATAGTCATCACAAAACAACAAATCTGAACGCGGCAGCTTTCCTGAGCTAAGTGGTTTCATTATCTCCACGCGTCCGAATACCTCACCGAAGGAAATAAGCTTTATCGATAACAATGGGCGGCCATCACATCGCTCTGGCTCGAGGATCGGGCTAACGATGTAACCATGACGTCACAAAAATACGTGTGAGACGGCTAAAAGAGAATGGTAGAGTACCTAAGTAACCTCGAGGTGGATTAGAAATCCTGCTGCCTGATGAGGTGAAAGTGTTGCCAATTCCACATAACTCAACGACAGACTCAACGGCAACGGATAATAAACAATATCGTATTTTTGGATGCATGTAGCTATATTTGTCAAGTGGGAGCTCCTCTTCGAATCGAGCAGATAGCGATATCATGAATGGATTTCTTTTCGCATCTTACGGTGATGAGATAACGGTTGATTACCCGGAAGGTAAATGAAGCGTTTTCGAAACGCAAAAAAGTCTGAATAATATTCAGGAGCAACATCTCACAAGTCATTCAAGAGCTTTATATGAAGCACCCATATCATGTTGTTTACTCTGTTCTCAGTAGTCAGTACCTACTTATCGCATAACTTTCCCTAGGCCTTCACATAATTTAGTCTAGATACCACTCAAACGTATTTTAAGTGACTTCACATTCCAAGTCGGTTTGAGTTAGGTTAGGCGAGATGAATATCTACAATGCAAAAATTAGCTAACGAAAATGATTGCACCTTAGACAATTATAAAGAGAAATCTGTAGATAGTCAGTAACAACATGAAAGAAATGGAAATGAATTAATCATATACGTCATAGCCTATTTCAACAAGGTTCCTGAATTCAATGAGATTTGTGCCCTCTCCTGTTGGATCGCAAATATAATTAGCTTTGAATGAGCATTCGCACTACTCAGAGAGAGGATTTCGAATATTATCGACTTAGCGTATCATCCAACATTAACTTCTTGTACATGGGAAGCACGTTTGATAGGTATATTAATCAAGGTATTTCATCGGCACCGTGCCATGGATATAGCTAGGGATGAGTCAATTAATGCGCCTGAAACAATTCACCGTTGAAAGGCTTAATCCTTATAATCTTCATTTCACTTCATCTTCCAGCATGATTACGTAGTTTATAATCATTAATCCTGATGTATACAAGTCTCTGGCGATATTACTTGATGCAAGTACCTGTCCAAATATTATTCAACATTGAGAAAATTGTTTTCGAACAAGAAAAATGGCGAATAAGAAACCATTAATGTGCATTTGGGTATAGATGTAATATTGTTTGATCTATTGCCATTCTCCCAAATAATTATTCTCGAGTATAATACACCACAATACTTTATTCATCAGTCTCAGACTTGATAAGTATTCAGCCAGTATGGTTTCTACTTTCTACAAACTATGAAGTCTATAAACAATGGTATTATTACGATGTTAATAACATTTAATCAAACTGCTACCGATGAGACACAATAATTTGTATTATGTTGTTCAAGTAGATGATGAGTAGGTGTCCCAACTATGCGAATAGGCTGTGTGACAAACTAGAGCTGGCTGCTGAGGAACGCAAAGGCCATATTCTATCGTGAGTTATTATATACGCCGTTCTACTTTAGTGAAATTACCTCACCAGCTTCCGTCCGTTGTTCTGATTTAATGATCGTGTTAATTCTCTTGAGCGCTATGGACGGACGGACGAACTTATTCAATGAATGGTGGGGTATTTTCTGTAATTTCAATAGAATATGGACGCTGTTTATGCGCGGAATGATGTGTTTCTTTTATCATCATTCACATGATATTAATTGAGAATGTTCAAAATTCGGAAAATGGCGCAATTAACTTGATACCCACTTTTGAATAAATAAATTGCATCAATAATATAATAATCTTGGACATGTCATTCATACAATAATCACGAAAACCCCCAGCAGTTCATATCATTTTGGAGAGTGATAAGTTATTGCGCATGTTGAATTCCAAAGGTTTACTAACCAACTTCACTTGATAATATCGATAATTGATATTCCACCCTACTATAACCCAGAGCATATTGAATTTTGTTAACTAAAACTACTCATCAATAGGAAATTAACACCAAAAGTTTTTTTGTCGATTGGAAAGGAGTGGCCTAGATATAACTTGCATAATTTTCTATTTCTGTAGAAACAGACACTTCGAAAGATGATATTTGGAAGCCAGGAAACTGAAGACTGAAAAATACCTCTCGTTTTCGTTCTCTTTTTGTTAGCAGCAACGTCGACAATCGATTATAAAATCGCCGGAAAATTTTATTCGGCTACAGAATGCTTTTTCCGCATATTGGAAAGCTTTCTATCAAGATAACTGATGTATCAATCTATATTCAAGAAGGTTAATTGAATTCGCCTCGCAGCATCTCTACAGAGTCTTTCACGAGGAACCTCACCCATATTTATACGGGAAACTACTGAACGTATTTTCATGAAATTCAGCACTTATAAGTATTTCACGATGCTGATGAAATCTAAAATATTTTCAAAGTATGAGCACCTCCGGTTTTTCCGGAAATGACGTCAACTTCCGTTTTTCAAATTAGAACACCATTTTTTTATTGCAGAAATAGATTCCTCAGAAAATTTCAAGTTATTTTGATGTAACATTTTTCAGTTTTGGTTGGAAAATTCTCTCTGAGCGGGAAAATTCGAAAAAAAAATCGAAAATAGAGCTCCGCTGAAACAAGAATAACTTCGAGGTTTTTGGATGGAAAATTTTCATTTTTGGGATTTTTCAAGATGTAAGATTGATGTATCCACTTTAAAAATCGAAATCGCGATTCATGATACAGGGGGTGAAAAAATCGCTTTCAAAGTTAGGGATGACAAAATCGTGAAAAATCAATTTTTTGTAATTAGAACCCCATTTTTTTATGGCAGATATTGAATCTACGTTAAAAAATAATGTGAGTGTATGCATCACACCCTTGCCCTAAAATGGATATTTTCTGAGTTAATATCCACTTTAGGGCAAGGGTGTGTATATTTTCCATTTACGAACTAAGATTTATCGACACCTTATGTATTGTTGTGTCAATCGTGTGTTTTTTTCGTTATTCCTGGTATATTTTTCATTATTTCTGTATTTAGTTGTTATCGTTACTTGATTGTTCGGTTCACAGCATAAGGAAAAGAAACAATTTTCAAATGAAAGCGGTCTATGTTGAGAAATATTATAGTGAGCAAATTTCAAATTTTGTAATTGAATATCTCATCTTCATATCATTGGCCTAAATGTATATCGTTAATTCTATTATGTTCTCTACTCCTATCAACTATTGATGTTTTAACATATTTCAAACTGTCACCAGCTATAAAGTTGGGTCTGAATAAATTATCTGGAAGGTCATCATTATTTTCTCTGATATTTTATCGAAAGCGTGAACGAAATTTTGAGTCCTTTTTTGTTTGTTTTTCTATATATTCTCTAATCCCAAAAGCCTAGGCTCCTTTTCATACGCGCTTTATTTTGATTCGTACTGATCCAGTTTTCGGTTATACTGTTGGTACTTATTTTCTGGAAAACTTCGATGAAAATGTTTCTTTCTGGGTATTATTTGTAGAAAACGAATTTTTGAGAATCGGTCGATTTGTTGAATGAGTTGCCACTTAGAGTGAAACATACCTTATAACGGTATTGCGAATCAAGGTAGATGTAATTGGGCTTTGGGTTGTCCGCATCAACAGTTTCTGAATACTAGGCCATATCGTTAGTAGTTATACAATGTTTCATTATTACTTATTGTTTATTTATTCGAATATTCTTGCCTACAATATGACTATTGTGTATCATTATAGCTCTGTATGAACGACATTCTCGAAAATGGCAGTAATACTTCCAGTGCACAAATTATGTCGCCAAACTTTTGAACCGTATTATTTCTAATTAGGTGTGTGGTCAAGGTCTCATAAGTCACAACTCTGAATGACTACACCTCATCTGCAAACCTTCCTAGTGATGTAATGATCAAGAAAGTAAGCATTGAGAAGAACTTCAGTACAATGCTGAGTAAAAGAAAGGATGGGGAAAGGGAATACACCAACTACAATCTGAAAGAAAATACAATGAAATGGTATACAGATGGTTCTAAAACCGCTACAGGAGCTGGCGCTGGGATTTACGGGACAAGAACCAAGTGTGCACTATCGTTAGGCTCCTGTACAAGCGTCCTTCAAACGGAAATACTTGCAATCGGAAGATCTCTAGATTTAAATCTAGTAAGAAACTATCAGAAGTGTGATATAGCATACAGATAGTCAAGCTGCTATTGAAGCACTGAGCTCCTACGTCATTGACTCCAAGCTGATTTGGGAGTGCCGAAACAAACTCAATGAGGTTGGCAAGAAGAATAAGGTCTTTTTAATCTGGGTTCCCGGTCATTCGGGAATCGTAGGAAATGAAGAGGCCAATACACTGGCCAGAAAGAGCGCACAAACGCCACTCACTGGCCCAGAACCCTTCTGTGGTATAGGAAAATGCACCTATAAGAAGGAGTTTATGCTGAAGGAGAAAACCGAAAGAGAAAAATTCTGGCGGAATCTCCAAGGGATGGATCACTCCAAAAAGTTCGGAACTTTGAAACTGCTAGATCCAAAAAATATCTGGATCTCAGTAAAAACCAACTTCACTTACTCACTGGCTTTCTCACAGGACATTCTCGCTTGAAGAAACATCTGTTGAGAATAGGTATATCGGACACTGATGAGTGTAGATTTTGTGGAGAGGAGGAAGAAACTCCTATTCACCTGGTTACGGAACGCTATGCCATTGCAAGCCAAAGGAAAGAGTGCTTTGGACAAGAAACTTGTAGAAGTGGGGAGTTATTCTCCTTGAAGACGTCCCAGATACTGGATTTCATCAAATCTCTGGAACTGGTGGGCGAGCTGTAGGAGGCGCGATGATAACAGCTCTGTCAGGGGGCACAATAGACCTTAATGTGGACTGTAACCCCTTTTTACTATCTATATAAGGTCTCACAAATATTGTGTTGGTAGTGCTGCAGCAATCAACTTCGACTGAGATTACAAAGAGAATGCTTTCAAAATATTTGTGATGCTAATTTTTTGGTGAGCAGTAGCTCTGCAAGAATGCATCACTTTTTACAGAGTTAAAAGAATGTCCGAATCAAACATCGCTTCAAACAGTCGGAACAACAATCACAGTAACGTTGGTTATTATTAGCATGGAGTCTCTCTCCGTCTTGTTATTCGTTGACCCACATACTTCACGACGAAGATGGTGTCGTGACTGAATGATCCTCTGGCAAATATATTTGTTTACTGCCTCGTACATCCTTTACGATACATCTTTTCTGGAGAATAGACTGCCGCCTCGCATGCCCCTCGTGTATCTCGGTCTGCTCTCGAGATCGATTTTCAATTTTCCATTCAATTTCGTGGCCGCGTCGGAGTGTGCCCCATTTCGGGCCGTTTAGATATTTATTATGTCGTTTCAGGTTTGGTCTAGTTTTGATGCATGGTATTATCGGTAGTTTTTTCGTTTCCGGCGATTCCCTAGAGGGATCGGGCGGGAATGTATTTTAAAAGTTCCCGAGCCACGTGCCTCCACGTTCCGCAGCGTTGCGTCAAGAAAAAGACAAGAAGAGAATGGGATATCATCGGTTTGAATTATTTTCGGCAGATCAATATTCAATCCCCTTCTGTAATCTGAATTCTTTCCCTATACGAAGAATTGCCATTGTTAAGACTGCGGGAACAGTTTCTACGGTTTTTCACAACGATATCAAGACAATTGATGCACCAAAACGATTGTGGAGTCGAGATTAAAGAATCGAATATCAGAATAACATAATGGATATATCACCTGATACGCAGAGAAGTGGGTTTCTCTACAGGATTTCTCATTAAGATTCACCTTCGTTCAGGTTGACGGAATTTCATCACACCATTAGGTTGAAAATTAAACTGGAAACTAATGAAAGTAGCGTAAAAAATATCAATCACAACGCTCAATGTTATCTGCTTTTGAGAGAGGATAAAACAGAAACTCGCAAAATATAAGTAAGCATTATATATTTCGAGGTCATCGTCGAGGTTGCACGCGATTGTGACGATTTATAAAAATCCTTTTCGCGTAAACGGATAGTTCGAAAATGACAAAAATGTTATTGCGACTTACGACTGAGAAATCATTTGTGATATATTTGCTACCACAACTTCTGTTGTAGCTATACTAACATTTGTCAATTTTCATTGTCGAATCAATGTTTTCTTATTGTTGAACTATCAAATGACTACATTATACATGAGATAAGGACTGTGACGGGCTTTCTTTACCTATTGGCTATTGTAGGCGGAAATATAATCGCTCGGGCGCCAGCCACAATGGGTTTTAAAAGGTTGTGACTCCTTTATAAAAAGTTTCACTTCAAGCCCTTGCCTGGGTAGCTTTTAGACAGTTGGAGAAGGGTTCGGCTCAATCTAAGGTGTTAGCGATTGATAAGTATGTTCTTTATTAGATATTTCTAGCTGTCGTTGGGATAATGAAACAAGCAAAACCTTAAACAACTATAATGTGAAACTAAAATGCAATACAATGTAAACTAAACTAAATAATGTATGCAACACCCAAAATCAAAGTATTAAACTGTTTCCAAAGATCGATTATTAAGTGTTTGAAATGCAAGTATGAAAGTAACAAAAGCCTTACTGATATTATGAAAAGAGATGAAAACGGTTGCGGGTTAACGGGGTGAGCAGGTGAGACAGACGGAAGATAAGCGGTGATAGAAAATGAAAATCTAATTATAGTAAATGAACAATGAGAGCATTCGAAGCAGCCGTGAAGGAGCAAAGCAATGTGCATGTAAAGCGACAAATAGTATAGAAAAATGAAATGGGCTACGATTTCCGAACCACAATTGTATGTATGGATGCTCGGGGAAAAGATTACACTACAATATTTCCTGCTCGAACAATTTATCAGCGGTCGAACAGATATCCGAGAATTTGATTGGTCGGAGGGATTAGCGTATCTACCAAAATGTCGGGGACAAGTCACGAAGCTCGTAGACTGTGCTCTGCCCCGAAATGACCCCAGCCACCAGCCAGCCACAACAACTGGGTTGCACCGCGCGCTGTGTGACCAAACTGATGTGCCGAAGAAACAAGGGACCCAACACCGCCCAATAAGCGACGAGACGAGCCAAAATTCGCGGCAAACCAGAAAACAGCGCGGCGCATGCGCAAAAATGTCGTGACGTGTAACGAAGCTCACAGGCCGTATGTCGCCCCAGAATGCCTCCAGCCACCGGCCAGTCACAACAACTGGGTTGCACCGCGCGCTGTGTGACCAAACTGATGTGCCGAAGACACAATGAGCCCAACACCGTCCAACAAACGACGGGACAAGTCAAAATTCGCGGGAAACTGGAAAACAGCGCGGCGCATGCGCAAAAATGTCGTGACGTGTAACGAAGCTCACAGGCCGTATGTCGCCCCAGAATGCCCCCAGCCACCGGCCAGTCACAACAACTGGGTTGCACCGCGCGCTGTGTGACCAAACTGATGTGCCGAAGACACAATGAGCCCAACACCGTCCAACAAGCGACGGGACAAGTCAAAATTCGCGGGAAACCGGAAAACAGCGCGGCGCATGCGCAAAAAAAAATGTCGTGACGTGTAACGACGCTCGCAGGCCGTATGTCGCCCCAGAATGCCCCCAGCCACCGGCCAGTCACAACAACTGGGTTGCACCGCGCGCTGTGTGACCAAACTGATGTGCCGAAGACACAATGAGCCCAACACCGACCAACAAGCGACGCAACAAAATAAAAATCTCAAAATTCGTAAGAGTTAAACGACCGGGCCTCCGACACTGGACGACCTTGAATCGAAACGCTCGATCGCCTGCACGCACAACGTTAGTTACTAGCCAAACCGGTTTTCCCTTGCGAGAATGTTACGAATAAAAGAAATGAGAATCACACGTAATTCGAGCAGAAAACAATAATCGTACACAAAATATACACAACTATGGTCCGGAATACGGAATGAAAATTCGGAAAAGCCCAGATCAAGATTTTCCTACCTGATAGAGATTCCGTTAGCTTTCACAGGACACTAAACGGCGGAAAAGAACTTCACGGTCCAAAAATGAATATCTTCTTCACGGATCCGGTGTAAAAAAAACGTTCTCGGAACTAACGAATTATATTATTACTTGACTTTAAACTTTTAACTCTCGACTATCTTCTCTACCAATATTTTACAATCTTAATCTCAATTTTTACACCTTCCGGATCTTCAACTCTGAATGAATCCCTCTGCGTCGCTTCCAGCCCCTCCTAAAAGGTCCCCCCCATCATCGGGAGTCGCGCGCGTGAAAATTCCTCAAATTTTCGAAAACAAATCGATCATTATGGGCTCTTATTGGTCTACTTGAGTTTCCACTTTTCGTGAACATTCTAGAACTTTCTAGAGGTAACTACGACGCAAAAATCGCCGCCATTATACAAGATTTTAAACTCTATAAAAAAATGGAAAAACAAACGACCAACAAAAGAAACGACGAAGAGAGATAACAACGCCAGGTTGCCGATAATCGACGCCTGATTTTTAAATTGCAACCGAACGACATGAATGAGATTTTACGGGTTGCCTATCGGAAAATTTCAAAGTGATCTTACCGAGATTCTTAAAATGAAGGGCGCTTCATTACACCCCCCTGTCTTCCACAAAAAAAAACTGAAGGTTTTTTTTTTTAAACTCCCCCATCTCACCCGCTCTTACCTTACCCTCCGCGGTCATGTCTAGTTACATATGGCGAAGAACACGTCGGGTCGCCACGTCATCACCATGGGCTTCATGTACGATGGGGTTCTCAAGATTTCACATTGGACTCCAATTGACCTCCTGGAGTTACGTCCTGGCGACTGGACAGAGGAAGCAACGACAGCCGGGTGTCCACCGCGGCGACGCTCTTCCTGAGACTCTCTTGCTGGCTGTGTCCTCGTTTCCGTCCTCGATGATTTCTGAGATTGTCCCCTCGATCGACAAGGACAATTCCTCGATAATACTCCCATTTTGCCGCATCTCGAGCAAAACAACTTCGGTTTGTTGTGGCAATTCTTCCTGGCGTGTCCTATCAACCCACAGCGCCAACACGCCCCTTCAGAGAGCTGTATATATTGAGGACGTTCATTTCCCTCAATGGCTCGTTCGGACGCTCTACTTTGACGGTGTTGTCTCCTCCGTTGGACACGCTTACGGCCTGCTGACTTCGACTTGACGGGATCATGGGGTCGATTCAGTACTACCTCGGAGACCTTCGTTACGGGACGCTCGGTGGCCTCAGGCTTGGGAGTCGGGGCCTCTTGTTCCTCGCGTCTTCTCTCCAGGAAGTCTTCGTAGTCGCTAATTAGCATCTCGTCGAGGTTCAACGATCCCCTCCAGGAGACCTCTGACGGTGTTTCTTTCGAGCGGGGCATTCTGAAACAAAACCCACGGTGTTTAGTACTACGGTTAGGGCAACTTACCGCAAACTGAGGACAACCTTGGCTTCCAGGCAACTTCGCTTTGCCTCTTCACGGCACCGGCAGCCAGAATCTCCTCTTCGTCCCATCCGGGAGAAGGAACTTCTCATGCATCCTTTTACGGACTCCCGGTGGGCGGTACTTGATAAGCCGTTCCGCAAAACTGGGGGTGATACCCTTCTTCGGCTGCCGGGTCATCGCTTCCTGGAAGCTGGCGCCGACCACGATGGTACGCCGACGCGGTGAACGTGGGCTTTCGGCCAATTGGGTGCTGGGTCCCGGTAGTTCCGTGCTAGGAGCGGAACCGAGGGCGCCCTCCACGCATAGTCCGGCTGGACCGAACCCGCGGGCGCCCCACTCCGCGGTGGGGCGTTCCGAAGGTTCGACCCTCAGCATTCGGCCAACGCCATCCGCCAACCACCCCGGCAATCTTTTTAGTTCGGGCCCTTCGTACTGCCCCCGGAGCCGTGAAATCATCGATTCCGCCCTCCCACCCAAGAATGGGGTGGAACCGGTAGCCAAGTAATTGGCCACCAGACCCATTGCCCATATATCGGCGGGAAGGCCGAACGGTAAACCCTTCACCATCTCAGGAGACATGTACGGGACCGTCCCCGCAAGCTGCGTCGTAGTTGGCCGATCAGGCGACAGCCGAACCGCCAACCCGAAATCCGCCAAGCACACCCTCGGACCTTTCAATAGCAAGTTCTCCGGCCTGACGTCCCGATGTAGGATGTAGCGGGCATGACAGGCCGCCAAGCCGGCGAAAGCTTGCCACATGACCTCCCAACACCTGCCCTCGGGAAGTGGGCCCCGCCTCTCGACCAGTTCCTGCAGGTCGCCGTTCATCAGCTCCACCCCGAGGGCGAGCTGATCACCACTGATATGACTCGTTATCAGTCGGAGTATATTCGGGTGATCCAGCTCTTGGAGGAAGTCTCGTTCGATGACGGCGACGGCAGAAACTGGCGCGATCTTCATCGCGAAGTTCTCGCCGCCATCCTTCCTCTTCATTTCGAACACCCGGCCGAAGCCCCCTCGCCCGATGAATCGAACGACCTCGTACGGCCCCATGTCTTCATCCATTTCGTCACCCCGGGGCGATGCGCCGCTCGGAGGAGTCGATGAGATGACGACGATGGAGTCGGCCATTTCCTGAAAGAGACTATAAATGTGAAGGTTACCTATTCAACATATCTCATTTTGCTCTCATTACGGCAAGTTGCGGGGTTTCGCGTCTTCTTTAAGGTTCTACGCGATGCTCACCCTCCCGAAACGGTTTCAAGTCTTTAACATGAATGTGCCGGAGGTATTTCCCGGACGCATCTTTAAGATCGTACACTACGGGGGAGACAACTTTGACAACCGTGTAAGGTCCGGTAAATTTGGCGGCCAACTTCGAGGCGAAGCTGTCCGCGGCGGACGACAAAGGGTGTTCCCTACGTAAGACTTTATCACCTACCTTACAGGTCCACTCCCTTCGACGGAGGTTGTAGTAGCGGCTCTGTTGACAGAATGCTCTTTCCAATTGGATTCGCACGAATTCATGAGTTTCCTTCAGGTGTCTCAAACGGTCAGCGTATTGGGCTGCGTCTTGTGTACGGTGTTCTTCGCCGGCGCCTTCCTCGTCGTCGGCTCCTTGCACATCTCGACGGTTCTTTTCTGGGGATCTTATCTCCCTCCCAAAATTCAGGAACGACGGTGTAAACCCGGTGGACTCATGCCTCGCTGAGTTTATTGCGAACGTCAACTCCCCTATGTGCTCATCCCAACTACGGTGATCCCCTTCGCAAAACTGCGCTATCATAGTTTTGATAGTTCGGTTTGCTCTCTCGACGGGGTTGCACTGGGGTGAGTAAACCGGTGAGAACCTATGTTTGATCCCTAGACTCTGGATGTTCCCTTTGAACAACTTTCCATCGTACTGCGAGCCATTGTCGCTTATCACGGTTTTAGGACATCCGAATTTCAACACTACTTGTTCGTAGAAGGCCTGGAATACCCCCTTGCCGGTGGCCGCTCTGAGCGGTCTACATTCTACCCATTTGGAAAAACGATCCTGGAACATGACAAGAAAGGTATTTCCTTTCCGCGAACGGGGTAACGGACCAATCAAGTCAGTACTTACGGTGTTCCACGGTTCACTGATCACGTAGGGTTGCATTTTGCCGGCGGGTTTCTGCTGAGAGACTTTGTACTGCTGACAACGTTTGCATCGTCGAACATACAGGGCTATCTCGCGGAACATTCCGGGCCAATAGTAATTCTGGGCCACCCTGGTAATAGTCTTCGCAATACCCAGGTGACCAGCCGCGGGATTGTCATGGTTCTCTCGCAATACCGCTAGACGGTCCTCAGTGGGGACGCATAACTTCCACGGTGTGCCCATCTCCGGTTCGGTGAAGTCGTTGGAGCTCCAAAAGTGTCGGTACAACTTCCCCTTCTGTATTTGATAGTCAGGGTGTCCGGCCGGGTCTTTGGACACTTCTTGGAATTTCCTCACGTACCATGGACACAGCACCACATTTTCGGCTAGGCAGGAATGTTCTTGATGCGGCAACGGATCCCGTGATAAGGCGTCTGCCACTCGGTTCAGTGTCCCTCTCCGGTATTTTATTTCGAAATCATACTGTTGTAAGAACACGCTCCATCGCGCTATCCTTCCTGTGGGAGATTTTATCGACTGTAACCAACGGAGACTCCCATGATCTGTAACCACGGTGAAACGGTATCCCTCCAAATATGGCCTCATCTTATCGATGGCCCAAACTATGGCCAAACACTCCTTTTCGGTCACCGAATAATTCCTCTCTGCGTCGTTCAACGTACGGCTCGCGTAAGCGATCACTCGTTCATGACCTTCCAAAACTTGTGTTAGAGCGGCTCCAAGTCCCGTGTCTGAGGCGTCAGTCTGTAATGTGAACGGTTGCGAAAAGTCCGGACACGCCAAGACCGGAGATTCGGTGAGCTTGGCCTTCAAGGCCTCGAACGCCTGCTGTTGGTCGTTTCCCCATTTCCACCTTTGTGTCTTCTTCAACAGTAACGTCAGCGGAGTGACTGTCTTCGTGAAGTCCCCTACGAATCTACGGTACCAACTCGCCACCCCCAAGAATCGTCGGAGTTCACGGATTGTCCTTGGCGGTGACATGGAATTAATGGCGGCGATCTTATCCGGATCTGTCGCAATTCCATCTTCAGTCACCACATGTCCAAGGTATTTAAGCGAGCTTCTTACGAATTCGCATTTTTCCGGGTTTATCTTCAGATTCGCTTCACGGAGACGGCGGAATACGGTTCTCAGGTTGGTTAAGTGGTTCTCAAACGTCTCACCCAGTACCACTATGTCGTCTAGATATGCAAAAGCATCCGGATCCATCTCCGGGCCTATGACTCTGTCTAACAACCGCTGGAACGTAGCCCCTGCGGAGTGTAGGCCAAAGGGCATGACTCTGAACTGGAACAAGCCCCTTCCAGGGACTGTAAAGGCGGTGATAGGCTTACTTTCCTCGGACAGCGGGACCTGCCAATAGCCCTGCTTCAAGTCTAGGGTCGATATATATTTGGCTCGCCGGAGTTTGTCCAAAATCCCAGCGATGTAGGGCAACGGGTAAGCGTCCTTAACAGACACTTCATTTACTGCGCGGAAGTCGATACAAAAACGAGGTTTTCCATTGGCCTTCCTCACGATGACTACGCTGGAGCTCCAGGGAGACTTAGACGGTTCGATGACTCCCTCTTCCAACATTCTATCCACTTCTTGATTAATGATCTCCTGCATTTTCGGATTATACGGACGGTATCTTTGCTTAATCGGCTCGGTACCAGGTTTGATCTTAATCTCGTGGTTGGTCAAGGTAGTCTGGCCTTGTACTTCCTGAAAACTTCCCATCTCTACTTCTAAGAACTCTCGTAGCGTCGTTTTCTCCTCGGAACTCAACGAACCTATCATCGAGTTCTGTGGTCCATGGGTTGCAGGTTCCGGTTTCATCAACAGTTTTCCCTTGAGAAAACATCGGGATGTCCGGAAGTCGATGTGGAAATCGTGCGAGGTCAGAACATCCATACCAAAAATCAAATCCACCGGCAAATGTGGTACCAAATACAGTCGAGGCTCGATCTCTTCGTCGCCAATCGTACACAACGGCTTGTACATCTTTTCAACGGCTACGGAATTTCCATCGGCTACGGTGGCCAACATGCCTGTGACTTTGGCAGGCAAAACTCCTAACTTCTGGCATGTTTCCGCTGTTCTCTGGCTCACGAAAGATCTGGAGGCTCCCGTATCTAACAAGGCTTTGAAGGAGTTTCCTCCTATGTGGACGGTGATAATTGGACGGTTTTCTCCTCTGGAAGGCGACTGCGGTGTTATTGGGGATGCTGCGGACGGGAACTGCCTCCTCCCCTCGTCATGGCAGTTCCGCTCTCGTTTCCCGAACATGGACAATCCCGTGATAGGATTCCGGGTCTTCCACATCGTGAGCAAAACAGTCTTGGTTGTGAGCGACATTCTCTTCTCATGTGACCCATCTTTCCACATCGCCAGCACTGAGGGCCGTTCTCCACGAAACGAACCCTCCTCTGTGTTTCCTGCGACGGCGGTTCTGACGGTTCAGCCGGTGGAGGTTTCGGCTTCTCTTTTGATTCCTCCGGTTTGACAGCGACCCTGGATCCCGGTGTGGATGGTAGAGGGGATGTATGTTCCCTTGTTTCTTGCTGCGACGAATTCACGGCCAGGCTCTCTGCAATTTTCGAACGTGGGTTTCTGTAGATTAGATGAGGCTCATCTATCAGACCCTTCCGATCCGGTGGCGAGACATAATTGTCGGCATGCCATTTCACCAACTCGAACACTTTTCCCTTCTTCAGCAACTGTTCGTAGTTGTTCGTTTCTTGGAAGGCGAGCGCTTCCTGGAGTGACGGTATCAAGCGCTTTTTGATAATGTTCACCTGCTCTTCCTCGGATGGTCGTTTGGTCGTCAACTTCAAAAACAGATTCTGCATCCTGGTAACGAACAGTAATAGTTTCTCTCCATTTCCTTGGGTGCGTTTTCTGATTTCATCCAAGAGGTTTTCTTCGTAATCGAGTGGTAGGAAGGCTTCACGAAGCTGTTCCTTGAAATCTTCCCAACTTCCGAAGGAACCTCGTCTGGGAATATACCAATCTCGTGCATCCTTCCTCAAGAGTTCAAAAATGGACTCGAAAAGCTGTTGTCGTGTAACTTTGCGAGTTTCAGATAGCTGCTCAACCTCTTCCAGGAAAGTGTTCACGCTAGTAGAGCCGTCAAAATGCACGTTCCATTTATAAACGGGGATGGAAGGTTGACTGCACGTTGAACTAGGTCGTCTTGCGCATCCAAGATCAGCAATATTCAGGTTCGGACGGGCCTCGTCGGCTCCTGCCTTCCTAATGCCCGCCGTTCGTGCGACGCATTCTTGTTCAGGTTTATCCTCGTTTGAATCAGGTCTTAGTCGAGCCGAGCACTCTGACTCCGCTGCATCGAGAAATGGGAAAGAAATCCGGCGAGTAGATTCGGCTATGTCTGGCCTATCCTTTCGTATCGGTCGCGCTAATGTGTCGTCATTCCGTGGTCCAAGAGGGCTGGTGAAATTCAATCGTCTCCGGACTGCTTCACAAGCCCGCTCTCGCAAGCGTTGAAGGAAATCACTCGGTATTCCGGTCAGTTGAGATGTATCATCTCCGCGGGATTCGGTAGGTCTTCTCCGTTCCCTCATCACTTGATCTGAGTTTAGGTATTCCCGGCTCCTGCCTCCGCCATCTTGCAAATCATCGAGACCAGGCACCTGAGATCGAAGTTCTGGTGGTTCCTCGAATGAAATCAACTCCTGCTCTCGACTCTGTTCGTTTAGGTCGCCCTCCAGTGGGCCGCCGAACGTTTCTTGTACGGCTCTCCTTGCATCGGCTAGGAGTTTGGCATCCTTCAACATCTCGAATGCTTGGACCAAAATGTCCCTCAGCTCGTCCAGCCTGTCGTGTTCTCCCAACGACGTCGGTTTGATTTGGCTCAGACGGTGCTGTACGTGCAACAAACGGCTCCTGATACCGGTCTCCACGTTTGCTGCGTTATCCTCGTCAAACTCTCGCACGTCCTCCAACAGACATCCCAAAATACGGTGGGCATTATTCAATTCCTCTCCAATATTTCTGGTCAACGGACAGAAAGGAATCTGCTGGGCTACCACCTTTCGCAGCTGCATACGGTTCTCATTGACGGTTCTGGCCGCCTTACAGCCACGGGCTTCCAACTCCCAAATCAACTCCTCAGCTCTCAGTCTGTTCACCTCCATACCTGCTCAACAAACCGCGCCAAACAAAGCTAAGAAAGTTCCTTTTGATTCAAAAGAAATCAGGTCCCTGCTCGGGCGCCAATTTGTGACGGGCTTTCTTTACCTATTGGCTATTGTAGGCGGAAATATAATCGCTCGGGCGCCAGCCACAATGGGTTTTAAAAGGTTGTGACTCCTTTATAAAAAGTTTCACTTCAAGCCCTTGCCTGGGTAGCTTTTAGACAGTTGGAGAAGGGTTCGGCTCAATCTAAGGTGTTAGCGATTGATAAGTATGTTCTTTATTAGATATTTCTAGCTGTCGTTGGGATAATGGAACAAGCAAAACCTTAAACAACTATAATGTGAAACTAAAATGCAATACAATGTAAACTAAACTAAATAATGTATGCAACACCCAAAATCAAAGTATTAAACTGTTTCCAAAGATCGATTATTAAGTGTTTGAAATGCAAGTATGAAAGTAACAAAAGCCTTACTGATATTATGAAAAGAGATGAAAACGGTTGCGGGTTAACGGGGTGAGCAGGTGAGACAGACGGAAGATAAGCGGTGATAGAAAATGAAAATCTAATTATAGTAAATGAACAATGAGAGCATTCGAAGCAGCCGTGAAGGAGCAAAGCAATGTGCATGTAAAGCGACAAATAGTATAGAAAAATGAAATGGGCTACGATTTCCGAACCACAATTGTATGTATGGATGCTCGGGGAAAAGATTACACTACAATATTTCCTGCTCGAACAATTTATCAGCGGTCGAACAGATATCCGAGAATTTGATTGGTCGGAGGGATTAGCGTATCTACCAAAATGTCGGGGACAAGTCACGAAGCTCGTAGACTGTGCTCTGCCCCGAAATGACCCCAGCCACCAGCCAGCCACAACAACTGGGTTGCACCGCGCGCTGTGTGACCAAACTGATGTGCCGAAGAAACAAGGGACCCAACACCGCCCAATAAGCGACGAGACGAGCCAAAATTCGCGGCAAACCAGAAAACAGCGCGGCGCATGCGCAAAAATGTCGTGACGTGTAACGAAGCTCACAGGCCGTATGTCGCCCCAGAATGCCTCCAGCCACCGGCCAGTCACAACAACTGGGTTGCACCGCGCGCTGTGTGACCAAACTGATGTGCCGAAGACACAATGAGCCCAACACCGTCCAACAAACGACGGGACAAGTCAAAATTCGCGGGAAACTGGAAAACAGCGCGGCGCATGCGCAAAAATGTCGTGACGTGTAACGAAGCTCACAGGCCGTATGTCGCCCCAGAATGCCCCCAGCCACCGGCCAGTCACAACAACTGGGTTGCACCGCGCGCTGTGTGACCAAACTGATGTGCCGAAGACACAATGAGCCCAACACCGTCCAACAAGCGACGGGACAAGTCAAAATTCGCGGGAAACCGGAAAACAGCGCGGCGCATGCGCAAAAAAAAATGTCGTGACGTGTAACGACGCTCGCAGGCCGTATGTCGCCCCAGAATGCCCCCAGCCACCGGCCAGTCACAACAACTGGGTTGCACCGCGCGCTGTGTGACCAAACTGATGTGCCGAAGACACAATGAGCCCAACACCGACCAACAAGCGACGCAACAAAATAAAAATCTCAAAATTCGTAAGAGTTAAACGACCGGGCCTCCGACACTGGACGACCTTGAATCGAAACGCTCGATCGCCTGCACGCACAACGTTAGTTACTAGCCAAACCGGTTTTCCCTTGCGAGAATGTTACGAATAAAAGAAATGAGAATCACACGTAATTCGAGCAGAAAACAATAATCGTACACAAAATATACACAACTATGGTCCGGAATACGGAATGAAAATTCGGAAAAGCCCAGATCAAGATTTTCCTACCTGATAGAGATTCCGTTAGCTTTCACAGGACACTAAACGGCGGAAAAGAACTTCACGGTCCAAAAATGAATATCTTCTTCACGGATCCGGTGTAAAAAAAACGTTCTCGGAACTAACGAATTATATTATTACTTGACTTTAAACTTTTAACTCTCGACTATCTTCTCTACCAATATTTTACAATCTTAATCTCAATTTTTACACCTTCCGGATCTTCAACTCTGAATGAATCCCTCTGCGTCGCTTCCAGCCCCTCCTAAAAGGTCCCCCCCATCATCGGGAGTCGCGCGCGTGAAAATTCCTCAAATTTTCGAAAACAAATCGATCATTATGGGCTCTTATTGGTCTACTTGAGTTTCCACTTTTCGTGAACATTCTAGAACTTTCTAGAGGTAACTACGACGCAAAAATCGCCGCCATTATACAAGATTTTAAACTCTATAAAAAAATGGAAAAACAAACGACCAACAAAAGAAACGACGAAGAGAGATAACAACGCCAGGTTGCCGATAATCGACGCCTGATTTTTAAATTGCAACCGAACGACATGAATGAGATTTTACGGGTTGCCTATCGGAAAATTTCAAAGTGATCTTACCGAGATTCTTAAAATGAAGGGCGCTTCATTACAGGACTGAACGAGAATAAATTCGCTATCACAAAAACGCTTATATATTTTGAACCACTGGACCGATTTCGAACATCAAACTCATTTTCGAATCATCTTCTAATTCTAATGAAAACTGTTTTTACAATAAAAAAACCAAAACAATGTTTTACAAAATTCATGGATTTTTTCTGGAATTCTTCCCATCATGCTTCTTATAGTCTTCTCAGTTACTTTCTGGGATGCTGTCTTCCACTTTTGCTTGAATTCCGCTAATGTTGTCGTTGATTTCTTAGTCTTCTTCAATTCTCTTTTTACCAGGGCTCAATATCTTTCGATTGGCCCGAGTTCTGGGCAATTTGGTGGATTGGCCTCTTTGGGGACAAAAACCACCTCATTAGCTTCGTACCATTCCTTGGTGGCCTTGATGAAGTGGCATGAAGCTAAATCTGGTCAAAAGATTGTTGACACATGGTGCTCACGTAAAAATGGTAAAATTCGCTTCTTCAAGCATTCCTCGATGTATATCTCCGAGTCAAAAGAGCCTTGGCCAACGAAAAATTTGCTCCTTTTCCCACAAGTGCAAATTGCTTGCCAAACCAGGAATTTTTTTAGAAAATCTTTGCTTGTTTCTTCACGCGAAATTGTTCGTCAACATTTCCACGAGAATCTGCAGTATGAAATTCCTGACCAGGAAGTTGCGAGAAATCAGCCAAGACATAGGTTTCGTCGTCCATCACGCAACAGGAAAAATTTTTCAAGAAATCTTTTTTTTATTTCTTTGCTCTTGATTTCGCTTCTTGATTCTTCACAGCGTTCCTGTCTGGCACTTTCTGTACTTTGCATGTTCTAAGCCCACAACTCGACTTGATTTTCTGAACGGTTGCTGCCAACAAACCACTATTTGAGCAACTTTCCGTCCTGAAAGGTTAGGATTCTTCTGAAAAAGGATGATGGCTTTCTTCACTTTTTTTGGGCTTTGAAAACCCTTTTTCCTCCCAGTTCCTTCCTTGCGGATAATTGTAAGATCTTCGTTGAAGCGCTTAACAACTCTTGATACCGTTTCCGGACGAACGCGAGCCTCTTCTGCGATTTTTGATTATTTTGAAAAAGTTTCACTATTCTCGTGTTTTCACTTCGCTCGACATTTTGCGACAGAGAATTGGAATATCTTTGAAGTGAATGTTCCACGTGTTTCTGACGTTCATAACAAAGCTAACTATGATCAAATTTTGATTTTCTCTCAATTGGTTCAAGAGATTTAGGCGTTTTTGTGATAGCGAATCTATTCTCGTTCAGTCCTTAGTTGATAAAATAAGTGTTGGGACTTCTTATATGAGGAGTATGACCCAAAACATCCCTTTTTTAAATTTTCTGTCTGTCGGTTGTTTGTAAATTAAATTGTTGACAATAAATGCCTGAAATTGGCTATCACAATCCTCCAAAATCATTCTATCAAAATGGTTTCACACCAGATCAAATAGGGGATGGCACAAATTCGTGTGAGCATGGCTTCTGAACCGAGGAATATTAAAAGTAAAACTCCTACAGTAATTAATTCCCTTTGTGAGGGGGCCAAATTACTAATCTACCCGTGAATGAAAGATGCGATTGAAACCTCTCCAAAATTCTTGGAGAATAAGGTTCATCCTCCTTTGTGGATCCGAACCGAGCGATTTGACCTACAGTTATCTTTCGTTGGAAAACACGAGGACCTCCTGTACCTCTTCATAAGTAACGAGAAAAACTCCCTCTGTGAAACCGAACACAAAAGGGGGAAAATTGGGGCATGCAAAAGTGAGAAGCGTTTTTCGAAGAGTCGTCGGGCGGGAATTTATCGAGCGACAGTGAAAAGCTCTTGAAGCGCGAAAAACATAAAATTGTAGTGAAGCGCCTGACCCGATCCATGTCCTTAATTCTATCGATGTACCGCGAGCCAACTGACTGGGGAAATACGTGGCAGCTTTGCTGCACAAACTAGATTATGGAAGGAATTATAATTAAGCCTGCCACGCTTGCTGGAAACTTTCCTAACTATTTTCCTCCGCAAATGGAACATCGATCTGATGAAAACTTGTTGAAACATGGCAGCAAAAAATTGATGAAGGTTGTAGACAATATTAAAAAAACAATATGTCGATTGACAAAAAAATCTGAGATAAAAACTGTTGAATGTGGTTTCAGAATCTTCAGAGAATGAATAATAAACTTGATCAGTCATGGCTTTGTGTATTTTGTGGTTATTCGAAAAATAATGCAATATTAAAGTTTATAAATAAAAGAAGAGATATAAAGTACACGCCAAACTTTCTTGACCCTTTCTGGAGTAATTACCTGACACAACCTAAATGAATTGGTTTGTGAATTTTTTAGATTGATAACTTCATTAGGTCTAATATCCAAAAATTATATATGAACGGTACCACGAAAAATTTCGTAGCTCGGAAAACATTACGAATTGATACTTCATCGACCATTCTCCGAAATATTTCCCTTATGAGTGCCTCTTCACCTCCCCCACCCAGTAAAATCTCCTCAACGTCACTCTCTCTTTCTCTACAACGAAGTCTTGTTTCTCACCGATCATGAGGTCGACTTTCCATAGAAAGCGATTAATAAAATGCTTTATTGACCAAGGACGTCGAAACAAAGACGTATTAGATTGTCTAACACAAGACTCGGATGTAATGGGAGCAATAAGCGCAAGAATTCAGCTGTGCAACTGTACTTCAATACCAGAATGGCGGACTAACCTAAATTTGAATTCGCTTCGTTCCTCGATAGAATGATTTTCCGTTGTTGTTCGATACCGTTCGGTTTTGCGATCGATTAAGATCATCCTGATCTTAATCGATCGCAGGGGATTTGGCTGATTGATGTGATGTGAGGGTGTCAACAAATGTACTACTTCAACTGTACTACCTCAGCGCAAAAAAAGATCAACTTGATTAATCTCGAAACCATTAACTTTTCCGTATACGCCATTTCATACCACCTCAATCCAGAATCTTTCCTACAAGTTGAGAGATTTCCAGGAACATCGGCGTAAGGACAAAAAATCAATGAGGGCCTCTTCCAATTCCTTCATCCCTAGGGATGGGACCCCTCAAGATATATCATTATATAATGAATAATCGACTTCAGTTATGTTATTTATTCTTTTGTGTGTATAGTGAAAGTATTATTAGGGTGTGAAAAATTATCAGAAGTTGAGATTGGTATAAGGATAGATGATGGAAGAAAATAAAATATGCCGTACATTATTTGCTTAGAATCGGGAAATAGGTTACTCTCATATTCATTCGGTAATTTATAACGTGAAGCTAGCTAGCACAAGAAAAGTAAACAAAAATTCTCACCTAAACAGTAGAACATTTTATTAATTTTTTTATTGATTAATTTTTTCATTTATTCATTTATTTATCTTCATTTATTTCTATTCAGTCATTTATTATTATTTATTTATTTACAGATAATTGGATCAATCATCCAACACATGATAACAAGAAACTTCTCGTTGAAAAAAAAATAAGTATCTAGTATGCTGTTAACTTCCATTGCTCATAGATTTTGTATACAATATCCGAGACAATATCTCAGCTAAGTAAAACATCACAGCCCACCATCCAAAATCTTTATGAACGTTCAATACGCTTATTCAAACTTATTCCCCATACAACAATTTAAACCGATATCGAAACTTTCTTCACCGAATCTATTTCATTAAATAGCATTTGATAAATGGAACGGAACAACTGAAGAATATTACACAACATCGTAGTGAATATTCAGTGGAGCACATCACAAATATTTTGCTGATAGAAAATTAATCTGTTTCATCTAAATCGTCATCAGTGAGCATCAATTCTAGTAGGATTCATTACTGATCCATACCATTCCAAAACAACACTGAAATAGAAAGATCGACCATTATCATTTTCCAGAATTGAGTTGAAAAAATTTAATGAACTTGATAATATTTCCCCAAAGCTTACAGCAAACATAAAGCTTTTCAAATCCTATGCATAATAAATACAGATGAAATACGAAGTCGTTTTACTGACTAAATTCGAATATTACCTAAATATCAGGGAATATAAACTAATGACAATAGGTTGATTGATAATCTGTACGAATTCGAATAATCATCATATTCGAAAGATTTCATGAACTATCAAATATTCCTTCAAAGATTTTTTCAGCCTCTTTACAGAAAAAATGCCTCCGATATTATGAACTGGCAAATATTTTCATCCTCAAAACATTTCTAGAGGTGGAACCTACGTCATGTAGATAGGTTATAACCTTCTTTCAATGCAGCAAATTCTCTTGTATGACTTCAATGAACTCAAATAGAATTGTATCAGTAGACAGCTCAGGTAACAGGAAAAATTAGCAATAGCCCTATCTATCTATTCACACAGTTGCTGAATAAGTAACGAATAATAATATGTCAATGCAAAATCCTTTATTATTCCTTTTTTTTATTGATCAAAAATATTAAGTTTGTATTTTTATGCGCCACGATCATACTTGCAACAATTGCTAGATGTGTAGATTTAACAGATTTCTTGACCGGAAATTGTAAATATGTTTTATAAGGATTTGTTTCAAAAGTACACGTTTTGAAAAAAAATCGTGCTGCCATTCAATTACAGGAGGTATCTATTCCATTCCCCTAGGGCCAAGGCGTTCAATTTGAGTTTAGTGCCGATTTCTGATGAAAATCGTTAAAAACCTTGAAATTTCCCAACGCTTATCAAACATTTTCATAAAATGACAGCATAAAATCATTTCACATATTCTCAAAATTTCCATATGAATTTTGAAAGCAGGGCATCAGTGAAAGAGCGAGCTGCGATTATATTCAATTTGGAGCAAAAACATTAAGTTATTTAAAGGTTGATTATTTCAGGGTTACGGTAAAGGTCTCATACCATACGTGTCGTTGCTAAACAAATATTTATGATTTGTGCGCGAATTTCATTATTTCATCATCAAATTAGGATGTCGTTTAACCTCTAATTTCCTAGATTTTATTTCTATTTCATCCTATTTTCCAATTTAGACGGAAGGAAGGTGAAAAAAAGGTATTCTCAAATTTATATCACTATTTATTCTCATTTTCATGTCGCATGATCGAATGGAAAATACTGCGAGTTACAATACACTGAGTTACTGTGTGAAAGTTGAGAGCTATCTGCTATTCAGTGCGTTGATATTTACTGTTTTTGTAATTATGTAATTCATACTTTTGGGTGCTCTGCTATTTCACTAAATAATAATTAGTTAACAAAGTGTCTGCCTTAATAATTGCATATCAAACCAAAAAATTCACTCTGAGGAATCTCTGAAAATTATGCAGTAATTTGTATTTAACCACTGATATCCGTCTCTGAACAGAACAAGTTTTGACATGTATGCATCTTCAAATACTAGCAGTGGTTATGTCAGTGGGGGATTTTCAAACAGGATCGATTATTATCCTTTTTTAATTTCGCAAATACCTACATTTCAATGAATGTTTTTGTGGAGGCCCAACAAATTTCTTGTAAACAATTTAAAAAATGACTTCGGTATTCATTGCTAAAGTAACTAACTTCATCTTAGGAATGAAGAGATACACCTTGGTACATTATTAAATCATTATGCATCGAGGAAGTAGTGATGGTTCACCTCAAATTTTAACAACAATGAATCCGGAATTTTCGCTAGAAACCAGTATCGTTATCATGGCGCCTCTACATCCTTTTGGGCTAATAGCTCTCTTCGGTCACTATCATTTGGTCTAAAATGTGCTTATATTTTCGGTGACGCAAAAATTTTATCACTGGTTGTTCTTCGTTCGAGAACAAATTGTGTTTTTATGAGTGGTCATGATTATCATGATTATGAATATGTAATAGTATGTTTTGCCTGCATTGGTTTTTATGATTCTTTACCAAGTTCCTCAAGACTAGGTGCAAAAAATTACACGCGCCAGATGGATTTAATCTCAGATTCATTCAATGAATATTGTAATTTGGAAAATTTTCACTTTCACCGAGTTCTTTCAGAAAAGATATTGAAAGAATTTCTTATAATCACTAGACTAGAAATGAAGTCTTTGCTACCTTCTATTTTCATTGTTTAGTCTGTATCTTGAACACCATAAGGTGAAATCATTTTAATCAAAATGTATCAGAGGAGATACTTTTACGGTAATATTCCTGTTTGTCTACTAAACTTGAAATAAAAAATAAATGGCTATTGATGCACGGCAAAAAATGAGAACGAGGATGTTTGAGAAAAAAACAAATCTGCAACGAAGTAAACGTCATATCGGTGCAGGACTTGAATTGCATCATAGTCCACTTATCTGCCAAGTTAGAATCAGAGTTACCTCGATAAAGTTCCTTTCAGCAGCGGGTTCCTGTCTATGTATCCCCCTATCATATTTGAGGTAATCCAAAAAACGAAATTGCACAATTAGGTCACGACAATTAGTGGTAACCAGCACATAACACTTTATCCACATATCACTAAACGATAAGTGTCTTATAGCACACACACCGTCGTACAAATCACCACACTTGCGACACGGGGTTCGAACCCCGCACAAAATACAGCACGCGACACGCTGTCCACATAGGCGGGTGTATTTTCGTTTATCTGACGATTGGTATATTTCGCTGCCCTTGATAGGCGGTGAACTGGCTGGTGTGCGAGCGCTAGCGGAAGGTTCGACTTGTTCACCTAGTTTACGATTTCTTCGGCAAGGGGCCCCCCGCCGTCGTAAGAGCGCCTGCCATATTTGCCTCCGTCGAGGATGGTTGTCCGCAGAAGGAGGAGGATATTCTCGATGGATTCTGTTTTGATGAATGCAGGATTGAAGCAACTCGCGGATTTCAATTTTCAGTCGCGGCTACTACATACGATGCGGGGGGAACGTCGTCGATGACCTTGGGATCCCTAACAGTATTTTCGACAAAATGGACTATGTCATTAATGTTTTTCAATTGTCATTATTTGGTCAATTGATGAATGGGATCGTAATGTCGGTTATGAAATAATTTCGGTCCACACAATTATTTTACATCGATGAGAATTTTTATATTACACCAGGTGTTTTTTTAGAGTGATAGAATTTTCGATAGGAATAACTGTGATTTGAAAGAAGGTAGAAGCCATGTTGTTCTGACATTTATGTTCAGAACGTTTACGAATTGTTAAAATTTATTTTCAAAATCGAGTGTTCATTTCGCCAAACCTTTAGAGCACTTCGTGAAATTTGTGGTTTACATAATCGTTTATCAGAGCAACTTATTCGTCGAACCATCGATAGATTTCGGACAACATTTTCTCCACTCGATGCAACAATAATAAGACGAAAAACTGTACGTACAGAAGAAAACATCGCTTGTAAGTGATAGTGTTAATGAAGATCCAGATTTGTCTATTCGTTCACGTTCACAACAAGTTGGACTCTGTGCATCCACCACAATTTTGCATTTTGCGTGAAGATCTTGGTCTAAGGACTGAACGAGAATAAATTCGCTATCACAAAAACGCCTATATCTCTTGAACCTATGGAGAAAAAAATCAAAATTTGATCATAGTTGGCTTTGTAATGAACGTCAGAAACATGTGGAACATTTACTTCATAGATATTCCAATTCACTGTCGCAAAATGTCAAGCGAAGTGAAAACACGAGAATTTATAGTGAAAATTTTTCAAAATAATCAAAAATGGAGCTTCAAAAGAATCGCAAAAGAGGCTCGCGTTCGTCCGGAAACGGTATCAAGAGTTGTTAAGCGCTTCAACGGAGATCTTACAATTAACCGCAAGGAAGGAACCTGGAGGAAAAAGGGGTTTCATAGCCCAAAAAAAGTGAAGAAAGCCATCAGCCTTCTTCAGAAGAATCCTAACCATTCAGGACGGAAAGTGGCCCAAATAGTGGGTTGTTCGCTGTCAACCGTTCAGAAAATCAAGTCGAGTTGTGGTCTTAGAAGATACAAAGTGCAGAAAGTGCCAGACAGGCACGCTGTGAAAAATCAATTAGCGAAATCAAGAGCAAAGAAATTAAAAAAAGATTTCTTGAAAAATTTTTCCTGTTGCGTGATGGACGACGAAACCTATGTCTTGGCTGATTTCTCGCAACTTCCTGGTCAGGAATTTTATACTGCAGATTCTCGTGGAAATGTTGACGAACAAGTTCGCGTGAAGAAACAAGCAAAGTTTTCTAAAATAATTCCTGGTTTGGCAAGCAATTTGCACTTGTGGGAAAAGGAGCAAATTTTTCGTTGGCCAAGGCTCTTTTGACTCGAAGATATACATCGAGGAATGCTTGAAGAAGCGAATTTTACCATTTTTACGTGAGCACCATGTGTCAACAATCTTTCGACCAGATTTAGCTTCATGCCACTTCATCAAGGCCACCAAGGAATGGTACGAAGCTAATGAGGTGGTTTTTGTCCTCAAAGAGGCCAATCCACCAAATTGCCCAGAACCCAGGCCAGTCGAAAGATATTGGGCCCTGGTAAAAAGAGAATTGAAGAAGACTAAGAAATCAACGAAAACATTAGCGGAATTCAAGCAAAAGTGGAAGACAGCATCCCAGAAAGTGACTGAGAACACTATAAGAAGCATAATGGGAAGAATTCCAGAAAAAATCCATGAATTTCGTCAAAAAAATAGTTCTGGTTTCTTATTGTAAAAACAGTTTTCATTAGAATTTGAAGATGATTAGAAAATGAGTTTGATTTTCGAAATCGGTCCAGTGGTTCAAAAGATATAAGCGTTTTTGTGATAGCGAATTTATTCTCGTTCAGTCCTTACACCCAAACATGATCAAACTGGTTCAAGAAGTGAAGCCACTTGACCATAATCAATAAGCGTCGTTTGTTTGTTAATTTGTCTGTAGAACAGCTTGAAGTTGATGCACTTTTTTAACGAAAAATTATGTTTAGTGATGAAGCTCATTTCTAGTTGAACGGCTACGTAAACAAGCAAAATAGCCCTATATGGAGTGAAAACAAACCTCGAGAAGTTCCGTGCATCCTGAAAAATGCACTGTATGATGTGCTCCACACGCTGGAGGCATCATCGGTCCATATTTCTTTGAAAAAGATGCTGGAGCTAATGTTACAGTGAATGGTGCTCGTTACAGATCGATAACCAATGATTATTTGTTACAAAATCTGAATGGTAACGACCCAGAAGTGTTTTGGTTCCAACAAGATGGTCCTTCATCTCATGCTGCTACCGTAATAATTGATTTATTGAAAAAAAAAAGAATTAGGTCCGATTTATTGGCCTGGTGACATTTGGTGAAGCTTCTGGCCGTGGAGATGTGACAAAAAAGAGATTCCTCATAGTTAAATAGTTATAGTGAAACGGGGTTACAGTCCACTGCGACTTTGAGGTCTATTGTGCCCCCTATCAGAGCTGTTATCATCGCGCCTCCTACAGCTCGCCCCCCAGTTCCAGAGATTTGATGAAATAAGAGAAACCTTGGTTCATTTGAAGAATCTCTGAAGTCTGACGCTTATAGGAAAAAATATGTGTTGTCAGCACATTCCGACACGTTATTTGTGTGTATGAAAATTAACCTCTTGTAGATATATTCCAAATTGCCAGGAAGTAGACGCTTGCGTGAATACATTTCCATAATTTCATATAGAACAATGCAAAAAGGGATACGGTCCCGATAATAGTTACATGAATTATTAAGGTACCTTAAATGGCACAGATCTAGGGATAACTATCGTTGTAAAATGTCAAAGGGATCTAATGCAGTTATTCCTGCGGTAATAGTTGCAATTGAATAAATTTCACTCCTGGAAAAATGTCAAAGGTCAAGACAGTTATGTAAGAAAATTGAAAGCGTGGTTTTGGTTGCGACAAAGACATTCATGGCTTGTATTAAGACAGTGCGGTTCATGGTTGTTGTGATAATTGTTTCAGTTTGAATAATAGGAAGTAATACCAATTAAGGTCTTCATAATGGAGAACGATAATCGAATATGAAATTATGCGGTTGAGAATATTTTCCAATCGTATAAAGGGGACAAATAGAATTGAAGAATTCTTAGGAATTTATATTAACATAGACCCATTTTTTTTGAGAAACCAGGCGTTGAAATTTATTATCTCTATCTGAAAAATTGCAAGCGACTGCTGCTGGTATTTTCGTGAGGTAATCATCAATTTTTTTGAAGTTCACTTACACTCAAGCTGGATTTTTTTAATTACCGAATAACTTCGACAAATTGTTGTTTTCAATGTGCACTAAAAATAGGGACGTCATTCATAAGATTCAAAGGAAGTGGAGTTGATGAAGTCCAACTCAATGAAGCGGTAATCGAATTAGCAATTATGCATTTATGTACCCACAGACATTGTACATACTTGATTTACAACACTGGAAAATGATCTAGTTCTAGTATGCTGAATATTTTTCTCTACAAACGGAAGGAATGCTTAAGGTCCGTTCTATTTTTAGCATTCCTTCTCTCATTCCACCCACTTAATGAGTCTTCCTATTCGTGGACGTATTAATTGAATGTGTTAACCTTTGACGTTTCCCAAATAAAATGAGAATGTTTTCAGGCTAATCATGAAATTATAAAAAAATTTTTGAGACCAAATTTTCACATAAGTGCTGTTTTCAAGAAATAGAAATTTGAATTCATATTCAATGTAAATTCCGCCAGTTCAAAATTGAAGATTCCTGTGTTATTTTTTCAATATTGGATAAGCAAGTTTTCGAATCAAATATATCCATAATGAAGCCGCTCTAAGTGAAAGTGTGGAACGATGCAATAAAAAAACAATTATTTTTCGTGAGAATGTGGCTTGAGTGCTTCATTGCACGTCTTTTTGTGGCAAGTTGAAAGGAAATTTCAATGCGTCAATTTATTGTTTTGACGTTTATAACATTATATACAGTCTGTTTCACTTTGTGAGACTATAATTCGTCATTTTATAATAAGACGATCGGTTTCCAGAAATTTGAATGTGAATTATTCTGAAATAAAAATTTCCGTTTATTTTAAACGAATACTTAAACGAATAAGTTCTCAAAATTCGAGAAAATAATATCTGGCGGTTTTTATTGAATATGTGGATAATAGTGTAGAAATTAGTACACTAGATGAAACTTATTACCTTCGACAAATTTCAAAGTGGCTTTTTCATCAAAAATAGAATAAAAATGTAAGATTGAATTAAAAGAACTAAGTAGTAATAAGTATTGACCGATAAAACCTGTAAAACCCAAGCATAAATTTTCATCTATTTTTTCACCGGTTCAATCAGAAAATACCTCCCCATACCCATCATCCCTTACAAAGCTTTCCATAGAGAATGATTTTCAGAATTTACTTCTCGTAAATTCATTCACCAGAATGATTAGGCTTCGGTTCAGTAGGCGCTATAATCGGAGATATGATCTCTTCACTGCCTCGTATGATACTGATATCAGCTGTCAATCAATTCCTATGGGGTTAATAGAGATGATTGATTCATTTTTAATTACGCGTCCTCGAAATTTCGATTTATATTCATTGACGAGCGTTCATAACAGTATCTGTGATGAATTTTGCTGGATTATTGTCGAACACGAAATTCATATCAATTCATAAGCGTGATACGTTTTTGAATAGGTCGTGTGGGTTTAGTTCCACATAATTTCAAAGTTCTTCTCAATTTGAGTATGATTTATTTCCATGACTTGATTTGATACAATTTAATTATATGAAAGTATTATTGAGCAGTATTTTATGCAATTTTATCTTCACGTGAAAGAAAGATATCTAACGAGAAATTATTCGAAATGTTTTCATATTCTCTTCATATTTATGAATATAGTAAGTTTCGGAAACTCTTATCTAAATTTATCTATGGAAGTAATTGATGAATTTTTTCTCCCTTACCTATCGAAATCGAAGCACCCCAAAATGTCCATGGCTTGCTTATGTCCAATTCACGATATTCTGGAAAATAAGAAAAATAATAAAGTAAACAAACTCATTCGATCCATGTCATACTGGCGTTGCTAGTAGCATTTTTTCGGTGAAAATTTCCTTCATGCTTGGACATTTTATTGGTAGGCGATCCCAATATACACATGAGGGTGATACCAGCCATACTTCATCGTCTAATGACAAGTATCACACTTATTTAATGAAACTAATTTTGACAAAATAAATGCTCGGATGCTCGCTTTCGCTGTCTGTCCCTATGTATGCTTAAATCTTCAAAACTACGCAACGGATTTTGAAAAGCTTTTTTTAACTAGATAAAGTGATTCAAGAGGAAGGTTTATATGTATGATACATGCATAATATTCCAGAGAAATACTGATGAATTCACAGGTTTCTAATGTGATGTCGTAAATAAACACATTTTTTGCGCTTACATTGCAGACGCTGACTGAACCCCACGAGATAAATCAAAATAATGTACTCGGTATTGTACCCCTAAAAAAGGTCAACAAAAAGTCCGCGATGTTATATGTCTATCTCTTAAGGATAACCCACAATAACCATTTTTTATCCTTTACATTTTACGGGAAAAAATGGATTTTTTAGGAAGTTATTTTAATTTTTTTTAATTCAGCATCAATTAATAATTCAGCATCAATTAAGTACCTTAAATACATTGTCCATTCAATGTAGATCAATATGGCCCTTTACAGCATGTAATAGGGATGTTGACACATGTTACAAATTCATATAAATTGAGGTTTTCCATATTGAACTTAGTTTTTGAAATACTAAAAAAATATTTTAGTGATCTAATTACTCTCATTAAATTAAATAAAATCGATTTAAAATGTGTAATCTATTACCGTTTATCACGTGACTGCAAACACGAATGAGAATACGTGACGTCACTGTTCTGTAAAGATGCTAACCTATAACCTTACTGTCATCACGAGTACGAACTTACGAAGAACAGAAGAGAGTAAAACGTATCACCAGCGAACTATTTCACGATTATTTGTTATTACGAATTACGAAAACGATTTGTTCGCAAGAAATCACACAAGATCAGTTCACTTTGACAGACGGCGAAGTCTGTTTACCGTATGGTGACGTCATCATAATCACTTCGTTTCAGCGGGAATTTTGAAAACTATTTTTATTTACGCATTTTTTATTGGTAATTGCTATATTTTTTTCATGAAAATATTTTTTTCGGGTTTGTATAGGGCTTATCTACAAATTTAAATCATTTCCAAAAAATATTCAACATCCCTATTTGAATGAATATTTCCGAAGATACTACAGATTCAGAATGCAGGGACATAGCGGTGCGGCGCCGGCACCACCATTGTTTATAAGGATTGCATTGCATTCGTGCGAAGCCGGGGCGGGTCGATAGTGTGAAATAACAGAAAAAACAGCAGATCCTGGATCATAGACAATGATGCAGCTGCTTTTAATTATTATTTTAGAGCTGTCAATAATTTTTCAATTGCTTACACGAAATAAAGAAGCGAATCTACCTACAAGGTGAATGAACGAACGCTCAAAAGCTCTTGGTTCGTATTTTTTTAATTTTAATCTGTCGATTTAATTAATCGAAAACCAAAGAACTAAAATAATGTAATTGGAAATTATCAGTAAAAATTCAATATAGACATAAAATAATGAAAATTTCAAATTGCGCAGTCGGAAGCTTGAAGCCAGTTGAGCATTATGTCATTAAACATGAATCTATCGGAGGTTTTATAAATCTGACAAAATGAATACCCGCTTCAGTTGGGTTGGACACAATTGGAATTCGATTCACATTTCATTCAACCGTAATACCTTAACTGTGCAAAGGATTATTTGCGTTGCGTTATGCGAAATTAGTGTCTATGTAGATCATAAATCCCAAAAGCAATCCGATGAAAGTGTTTGGGAAATCAAAATTGATTTGAATCTGCAGCCAATATTGACATAACAAATGGACTCAAACCGTTGTCAATTGTTGAACAATAAGTCGATATCTGAACAGAAATATCGTCATTGATTAGAGAATTTTCTGAAGATTGGAATATCCAGTGATATTATACAGTTTGTTTCACCAGGAGGGCCAGAAAATCATTTTTACAAACGGAACCTTTCTCGTGGAAATTTTCATTTATGTCACTATCCATCTGAATGAGAAATTCCATATCGATCGAATACGCGTAGATTGAATATTTGAAATGATCAGCAAACCGGAATTTTAGGAACCCCTTTTTGAATTGAACCTAACCTGTGTTATGTTTGGTTTTGATGATTCAATTAATGAATGTAGATCAGTTTTTATTATTTTATTTACTAACGTGTTACTTGCACATGCCTTCATAGATCTATATCTAACTCTAATCTATCTGATTGCCCATCGAACATAGGTTATCAATGGTGCCAACCCTAACATGAGCAAGGGTGCCAACCCTGATTTTTTATGGGTTATTCCGGTCTAGCGTATTTGGCCACAGATTCTTGATAATTTCAGGCACAAAATTCGAAAAATATAGGCATTGGGAACAAATGATATAGGTCTCGTTGTAGTATAACGAGCGCTTAAAAAGAGATCCCACCTTTTTGAAATTTTTGTGGCGTAAAAAGTCATACTGATTATAAATAACTTTAATTATTGCTACCTATTATCTAGTTCTACGATATCATTATTGTAGTGTTTACCTCGAGGAAACTGTTACTTCTTTTCCGTATGCAGATAACTCAAAATCAATCAATTATATTCATTTATAAGAATTCGGAAAGAAAGCGATCAATATATTTGTTCGTCTGCAAATGAGACTTTTCGCCTTTCTTCTCTCCGAAGATAATATCAAACGACATTATCAGAAAAACTTTTTGTAAAATATGCTTTCCATATAATCTAGCTGGTGTATATGCCAAACAAAGGTAACAGGAAAATAGTTCATAAATTCCAAGTGAATGACTAATCACACATATCGATGAAGTTTAACTCATCTCTCCAATTTTGGGAGACGCCCAAATGCGATTTCACCCTCGCAAAGGAGCTGGTAAAAGGGAGAACACGAATTTATGAAATTGATGCGTTACTACGTTCCATATTTGCGTGGTCGTGGTAGCTTCGACCGAATGCGAACAGTTCAAACTTGCGGAGACAGAGATAAAGGGAATGGAAGATTATGTTGTAACCAACTGGAGAGGCTATATCTTAGGAAAGCGTTGGATGAGTAATTAAAAGCTCGAAATAACCAACCTACTACAGTCGCCGACCTGTCCTGTGCTTCGAACTCGATACAGAGTGCGAAGAAAAAACTCGAGAGCTGTTCACTACGTTTACCGATGCCATTTACTTGAGTATGAAAATTATGATGGTGATCAGAATTTCAATGAAAGTTTTATAGCGATAGTGAGTCGAGTAGTTAAATCATTAATCGAATTGAATGGTAGCTACTTATCGAATACTTGAAATGAAATATAATCCAGAATGATCGCTTTTTGAAAAAAACTCACGTGAAGTCCGGAGCTTTTGAGAGTGCGTTCATCTACCTTGTTGGAGGTAGATACGCTTTGTGGGCAGTCGTATTTAGTGTTCAAGAAATAAACGAAGTTTTGATAGCTGTCATAACGAATTATTCAACATAGATGCATAGAAAACCTATTTTTCAACAAACTGATCAGATCTGTGGTTACTGAAATAAAGAACAACCTAGGAGCATAGAGTTATTCTATGCTCCTAGGAACTACATATATTTTAATTCGTGAATTCTGGATACGCGATCTAGGCAAAATTTTGCATACGTCTTCAACAGAATGAGTTCGAAATGCTGTGAAAAGCTACAATAATCCAAAACCAATAGCAGGCAAACAAATATGTCTACCAATGCAGAACGCTACAGAAACATGCATCGTTATTTCTTCGGTCCAATCCCTTTACATAAATGATATGCTGTTTCAACAAGGCGGTGCCACAAGCCACACAGCGGGTGTTACAATCGACTAACTGAAATCGAATTTCGGTGAACGTGTTATATAGAGAAATGGACCTGCCGATTGGCCGCTCAGATTGTGGGATTTAACACCTCTAGACTTTTTTTTACGGGGCTACGTTATGTCAGAGGTCTATGCCAAAAAGCTTGCGTCGTTAGAGGAGTCAACAGCAAATATTGAATGAGAAAAAGTGACGTTTCCGTCAAAATGTGTGGCCGAGTCGTCGAAAATTGGGTTCAATGAACAGACCGCAGCAAACATGCCGTGGTGTATGAACGAAGCCGAATTCCATTCATAAAAGTTAATTGATCTTCAAGCCAATAATGAAATCACAAATGGATGCTATTAGAAAAAAACAGTTGTCGAGTTCTTTATGGGAAACCCGATAATGATTATTTACTTTTTTAATAACTGTCAATACCTCTCCTATCACCCGATTCTAGAATGGCGTTGAATTTTGGACATCCTGTAGAATTTGAATTGTGTTTCTATTAAAAAAAATGATGAGCGCATTCATGATTCACATGCATGCATCTGAATTAAGACGAAATGAATTTCGAGCTTCCACAATCAATTTAATCATCAGGACTTAAATGATAAAGTCAAAAGTATTTGATCCATAATAAATGATAGAAGACTGGGAAAGTAAACATAACACTAAATTATCTGACAGAATAACACATGGTTCCATTATTAGAATCAACGAAATGATATCGTCAACATATAAATTAAAATACATTTCACATCGTTCCTGCTTCATCGGAATCTGATTCAAACACACGAAAAAAATGCGTTGTAATTCGGAATCAGCTGATTGAATTAATACATAACTCCATAGAGAAAAGAAATGAAAATATAAGATAATAATTAATTAAACTCGAGTATTTTCAACAACCGCATGAATCGTTCACCAATAAAATAAGCGACACTTGATGGTTTTCTTCATCAAGGTTACTTTGAAAAAAAGTAGTGTTCGTTAGTTCTCATCTAACTGACGATGAAGAAGTATCGAAGATCTCTAGCAAATGAATGAAATGATTCAATTCAAGGTTGTGCTTTTGATCTTTTTCATTAACTAATGTATTGTTCAGACATCTTATGTACTCATATTCGTTTGAGGCATAGCAGAAATATTTTGTAAATAATTATTCAATTTTATCGCACTTTTTTCGATATGTATTTTTAAATCTTTTATTTATTTTATACTTTCACTATTGAAAAATCGAAACATCAATTTATACCTTCAAAAAGGTGTTTAGTAATCCTTGGGAGACTGCATATATCTAGCTTTAATTCACATTTTTCCACGTTCTCACGAAAAAATTTTTTCCTCACTGAAACGGTCACATTCTGTTTTTTCACCTTAACATGCACTGTGGTCGTTAAAAACTCCGGCGTTTGACGTTTTCACTGAACACAGCACAGAGCGGCTATCCCCGAAATTTCGAGACCGATTTTAATCGCGAACAATCACCAATAAAAATCTGATAGATCGTAGCAAGTGTGCATATTAGATACGCGGTGCGGAATCGAGAATATTGTGTATAAAATCGGGATAAAGCGGAGACAGGAGAGAGAACCATGCGCCGGCTTCGGCACGAGGACTAAAGGCAGCACAGTGAGGGACTTGTGGAATTCAGGCTCGTCCGAACTCGTGTTGAATTGGGTCAAAGAATAAAAGGAGGCAGAGTCCGGAATAATCTCCAAATCATTTTTCATCAATTGGGACCCAAACTTCACACTTTACGCACTATAAGTCCTACTTTATAACGTTGCAGCTCTTTTCCTACTTTTCTGCATACAAATTGTAATTCTGATAAGTTTTGGCGTGAGGAAAAGGTACTAAGCTCACGAGTTTGGAACAAATTTTCCCTACGAGCTCCATATCAGATATGTATATTTATCCGAACTCTTCTTAGCGTCGTTCGTATCTGTTTTTACGAGTATTTACGAGCTGGGACTCTTCCATGCAGTGGCGCACCCAGGGGGGGGGGCTTTGGGGCTGCAGCCCCCCCCAAAAGCTACTAAAAGTTTCGATTTTTCGCAGTTCATTTCCAAACAAACGTCGAGCATTATCAAACAGTCTTCTTCAGCCCCCCCCAAAACAAAATCCTGGGTGCACCACTGCTTCCATGAATGCCCTATAGGTCGCACGAATAAATGACTTACTAAGATAGATTGAAGGTCGGTGGGTTTACACAGAATAATGCACCAAAAACATCACTTACCATATTAAGAGAAGAGAAAATACGATAGGGAAAGATCTGCATAATTTATATCCACAGATGAGGGTTGATTTCTGATATCACAAATGTGGCGTTGAGCGTTGGAAAGCTTGAAAATTATAGAAACAAGCTTGGAAAATACAGAAACACAATAGGTATTTTCAGTCATTTTCAGAAAAAATATATTTCGACATATTCGATTCTCACGTAATTCGTGATTTTTTTTTAATTTTTTCTTCATCAATTTATACCCTTAAAAAAATATTGAAAACTCAAAAATAATCTACCGAATTCAAACGATCAGAAGAAGCAGGAAATCGTGTGATGTCAGTGGCTAGAGAGATTTTTGGTTGGTTGTACGCGTCATGACGTGCTGCTGATATAAAAATGACAGCATTGCCTTATCACAAAGAAAGAATTAGCCTGAAAAAGCCCTTGCTTTCACTTTCCTAATAAAATCATAATATAAGGTTGATTTTTGATGTTTTTCTTTTATCATCATGACATTTTCATTTGTACTCCATAGTCCTTCATAAAATCATTCAATTTACGACCTCCTAATTGAAGATAAAGAGGGTTCAAGTAAGCAGATAGGTGAGAAATTCAATTAAAAATAATTATCCCTAGTCTGCACAGGTAAGAATTGGTATATATAGGCCGGTCTTCTAATTTAGGAAGCATTGATAATTATTTTCATTTTGAGAAGTGCAGATTAGTGGTAAGAACAATTATGGATTTGGCAACTGTGTATAGTCGTCAGTCGTTGACGTAATTCACATAGAATATAGAGTATAGAATACTCCTCGAATTAACTGTAAGAAACGCCATTCTATAGTACGCAGAGAAGACGTCGAAATGTCGAATAATGACAAACAAGAAGGTTATGTTTTTTTATGATTCTCAAGCGTGGTTGCCTCATCATTATTTGTATTTTCAGAGAATGAGTATCATATCAACTTCAATGAAAATTAAGTTGTTATATGACGATGTTTCAAAAACATTATAGTGATCACATCAAATATAATAAGATCACTGAATATATTTATGAATAAATTCAGAGATTTTACAAAGACTTGACAACAGCGGCTTGTCTCTCAGTTACTCTGGGCTTTGTCTCCTCCATCATAAACTTCAACCAATCATATTACAAATTGAGCCACTGACGTCACAGGCCACAGCAGAGGGACGTTTGAATTCACACGTGTTGAAATCACATTTTCAATATCGAATAATTAATCGAATCTTCAAAATTCAGAGTGAATAAATGGTTACAAATGTGTTATGAACTGCCCTTCGTTACGCCATGTGTAGTAAAGTGCATATTTTGAGGTACTGGAAATCCCCATTGTTGGATCTCCTTTTCTGTTTTCGTACGGTCCTGAAACAAGATGCGCAAAGCATTAAATAAGATTGTCAAAACGTTGAAACGATTTGGTCCCAAAGTCATTTCCAATTCATATAGTTGCAGTTGCCACAATTGTTGATGCAACAACTTTCGAAGTTTACATATTTCGGCCACAAAATTTTGAGTCCTTGAGGATGCTTATTTGAAGAATCATTATCAAGGTCCGAATACGAATCGATAAAACGTTGTTGAATGTTTTCGGGGACAGTTACGCAGCTTTTGTGGTCTCTCACGTTTTTCCGTGGGGATGTTGATCTGTATAATTAGCCTGAAGCCTGAAGCTCTCTCACACGTGACGCTTAAAGCTTGTGTTATGAGCGCTTACATGCGTTTTCCAGATATCGACTTTCATTTGAATGGAGCGTGTTCTCTTAAACTATTTTCAAGAAGATTTCATAAAGGCGATAACTTGAGGTTAGGAGCTTTACTCGCTTGTTAGAAATTTGAAGCTTCTTGGCTTTCGGATGAACAAAAACCCGATGATAAGCATTGCTAACTTTTTTCCAAGAAATGTTACATTTCTCGAAATGTTTGTAATTTTCCATGAATTCTACTAAACTATCAAAGAAAATTACAAAAACGACAGGAAAAGCGAATATCATTATTGATATTTTACACAAAAATATCGTCACGATGTAATTCATACTTCTATTTTAAGGAAGTTATGCATTCATAGATTTTTAGTGTAGTGGCCGGGGGCACTACACGATACCAACTAAAAAAATTTGACGTCATGTTATGAAATAATGAAATGTCGCCACTAGAAGTGAAACACACTGTATATGAATATGTTCATCGTTCATGTTTTCAATCCTTGAAATATTTGAAAATGTTTTCACTCTGTTATTGTTATTACATACAGGGTGGCCAAGAGATTGACCTCTAAAAGAAAAAAACCGGACTCTCGTGTCATGGGCTATTCGAATCACCCCCATGTATGTTATGCGATTTTTCACGGTTTTCGAGTTATGAATTTTTTTATGAACTTTGAGAATTTTTGACTTGACCATCTTAAAAAAAATATTTAAAAAAAGTACCTACAAGACTTTTCTGTGAAATTTTTTTGTAACTTAATCTCCATGAATTGTACTTCACTTTTTATTATATTCATAAAATAACCAGATTCGTAACTTTGATAAAAATTATGGAAATGTTGGTCTCAAGTGAAAAAGTTACGTGAATTGGATTATGATCTGAATTTTCGAATCAAAATAAAAAATGTGAAAAGGCTGATTCACGGTTTCTTAGTATATGCTTAAAAACTGCGCTCAACAGTACGCTTTTAGAATCATTGATAAAAAATGGTACTTGACACTCTACTTTTGCTAGAATTAGCCTTCAAAGTCATCGAGGTGGAAAAAATCAAAGAACCAGACATTTACTACAAAATTATTTTTTGCCATTTTAAGATATTTCAAGTTATGATAAAAAATGCTGAAAATTGATGAAAATTAGCTTTAGATGGTCAAGAAAAGTTCTAGATAAAAAAAAGAAAAAGGTATGGCAATAAATCACACATCATAATGTGAATAAAAAGAAATTTATTTATAAAATTTACAGTAGGTTTTCAAAGTGGCCACCTCTAGCCTCAATACACATTCTACACCTTCTTAGATAATTTTCTTTTAATCGCATAAAACCTGCTCTGTTTTCTCTTAAATTAACCAAACGAAAAAATCGATGGGATTGAGGTCAGGTGAGCGTGGCGGCACCTTGATTGGCCACTTTGAAAACCTACTGTAAATTTTATAAATAAATTTCTTTTAATTTACATTATGATGTGTGATTTGTTGCCATACCTTCTTCTTTTTTTATCTAGAACTTTTCTTGACCAACATCTGAAGTTAATTTTCAGCATTTTCTATCCGAAAGTAAATTATTCTTCAATGAAAAATAATTGAATTAGATCGTCAACAAAATTTTTATGCAACATGTATGAAAAAGATGTTTTTCAATCATGTCATAAGGAAGTAAGTAACAACTTTTGCTTTCAGTTGAAAGTGTTTTTAATGAAAACCGTTATTCTGCAATATTTTCTCTGAGAATCTGTTTGTACTCATATCAGAATTTTATCTTCAGGTTACTTATTGAACTTTAAATTATTGATCGAAAGCGTTAATATTTTCTTGGTATACCCATGTTTGGTTGTCTCGAGCTTCTTCATTCCACTCGACTCTTGAAAACGAATTGTATGATTATCGATATACCTTGAATTACTCGAAAAAACTTTCACTTTCCTCGTCTATTCAACACTCAATAATACCTGAAGCGTATGAAACTAACTTCGTTATTTTGCAGCATTGTTTGAAGAATTAGTGGTCATGATTTAAAAAAATTATGAATTTTTCTTTCAATTCGACAGCTCCTTTTGCCATTTTCAGTTTGGAAACATTTGTCAATTTTGGTGGTGATTTGAAAAAGATTCTTCTGAGCCTGTTTTGTCTGCTTGATTTCTTCAAAATCTTTCTGATTGATAGTATGGAATACCAATACGCCTTTGTCCGATATTTTCTCAACTATCATTTGTCTTATCTAAAACATACATCCCTTTAAAACTATTTACACAATTCATTTTCACTAGACCCTACTTGTCCCTATCGTCGAAATCTACTCTGTTTTGACTAACAAATTATCCTCATCCTGAATATTTGCGAAAATATTACATTAAGCTTACGGTGAACGACTTTATGATAACACGTGCGTATGAATGGTACATTGAATTCAAAACGCTCGCAATTTAGATCTGGCCGTCCACCTTCGTCTCCAACCAAACTCGACATATCCTAAGTAAACCAACTGGTGAGCCAATGTTCAACTATTGTTTGAACATTAAACTCGTTGTCGCTGGACTAACCACTAAGCTATCATCGTGGACGAAAAACTCAACAAACGCTATCGAACAACCACCGTATTCCCCTGATATGACTCCGGCCATCTTTTATCAGTCAAGTTCGGTTTACTAGAAATAGGTTAGAAAGGAAGCTAAACCTAACCAACCTATTCCAGCATTCTGAAACGAAGTGACTAACTTGGCAAAAGTCCATTTGTGAAGAAATGGATTTGGCAATAGTGTATTTCCGCAATGTTCGAACTCATTTCCGCGAAACTAAAATGGCACCATTCAAATCGACCGAGTTCCCATATTCGCGAAGTGAAGTTCTTTTTTCTATAACCGATTTCGAATAAACTTCGGCCTTTTTTATTCTTCCCAAAATTCAAATCACCATTCTGAGGAACGTGTTCTGAGTCAGAGTGAGATAGCAAAGAGAACTGAGGTCTGAAAATGCGTTTAAAATGTTTTTACTGCTTTTTCTATGGTCGTCCCCCCTCCAAACAGAAATTAAACTAAGTGTTCCATTTGGGACACCTGTATAATCAGAATTAAGACATTTTGGTGTTGATATCAATTGAGAATTACTCATCCTTCTAGTTTCCAGAAAATCATTTGCGTATTCCTTTTTTTCTTCTTTATCAAAATTATTCCAGAGAATTTGTAAACTCAAAAGTCAGAATTTTTGTCTAATATTTATTCTATTTGCAAAATCTATAGGATATCAAATTACAATCGAGAGGGAGTAAACTAAAAAATTCATGAAGGTTTCTGTATAATAAAGAAGTTTTACAATTTTGTACATACAAAAAATTTGGGGAATGTACCAATTATCTAGGGAAAATCGGTAAATATTCGGAAATTCAATGAATAAAAAAAATTATTAAATCTATGTTCAACACAAAAATTACAGTGATAACTCCCTATAACAGGTATGTGTTCAACTTATAAAGAAATATTTTACATATATTGAACATTCTCTTTGCTAACGCGTAACATATTTGCATCTTTAAATAACACAATATTCAAATTAAAATAATATTCATTTAAAAATTAATGTGTAACGTCAATATTACAAATAAACTTCCCAGAAGAATAAATTCACATATTCTTTCATTTAATCATTCTATAAAAACTATACTTTAGATTAGAAAACTAAAATAGTTTCATTAAAATTTCGATTTCATAAAAACACACGAACAATCCTGTCCATCATATCCCAACCGTCTTGCATGTTTCAAAATTTCATTTGTTGTTGAAGCCATTAGAAGGGGTTGTTTTATGGTGTTAGATAAATCTAAGCATAATTTTATGTCTTTCTGCATGTGCTGCAGAGGATGGTCCGGATTTTGAAAATCGCGACTGACAATTCGTTCCGCTTTTCGCTGCAAATACGGACTCGCCATATTTGTTACATTGAAAATTTCTAAAACAATTTTTGTGGATAGTCCAGATCTGTCTGCAAGGCTAAAGGCTTCACTCAGTCCTACCATGGCGATGCTGTTTATCATGTTGAGCACCATGTTCATTTTGGCCGCGTAGCCTACGTTGCCGAGGTAAAATGCTGTTTTGCCCATAGCTTTGAAGCAGCTCTGACACTTCTCGAAAAGGCTGTGGTCTCCGGCTGTGAGTATGACCAAGTTGCTTTCCTCAGCTTCCTTTTTGCTGCCTTGAAGCTGAGCTTCGAGATAAAGGCCACCTTTTGTTTGGATAGATTTGCAGAAATCCATAGATGTTTCTGGGTCTATTCCAGTCATTTCGACATAGCCCTTACCTTCCAAGGCATTGTCGACAGACAACACTCCCAGATTTCCGTAAAGTATCTGGAAATGAGAAATTCCTTTAACATGAAGTGAAAATTCAAAATTGAAACATCACAATCATAATAATCGTTAAATTTCTAAAATCAAACGTTGAACAAATAAAATGATCATTTTAGAATTGATAAAAGGATGAACCAAAACCCAAATACTGATCAAGTCAACTAACCTCTCCTGCTGCACTAGAATCCGAAACACATGAGAAAATAACGTCGGAGTTCAAAACAACCTCATAGGGTGTGTCGTAAACAGTTACCAGCCTGGATTGATATTTCTTCTTTATTTCTTCACACTGAAAAAAAAAATGGAAATTCTTATGTAGGTTTAAACCAATGAAAATTGTGTTTGAAAAAAATGTTCAAGAGGCTTCGCACATAGTCGATGGTTCAAGTATTCTAGTTAATTTACCTTATTCAGTATTCATTTTGAATATTTCGTTCTGTTGTTATTGAAAACAAGAAATTGAAAGAAATTAAGTTTATTTTTCTCGGACGGGTTAAATAATGCTGTCTGAATTACTTTACTTTTCTTTCAATAATGAATTACTTATGCCAATAACACATCGAATTGGTAATATACTTTTTTTCCGTCGAGAATATAGGAACAAGGAACTACATATATGAAAAATAGTGTTTTTATTCTCGAAGAAATTTAAATTTTACGTTTAAATTTTCGTTGAATTCTTGAAAGCGAAACGTCCTAAAATATTGTTAAGTTATTTTTGCGAACTCCAGAGCACAAGCAAACTTCATTCTATGACAAAACATTCGATAAAATCGATCTGCCGAGTCGTATTCGATTAAAGGCAGTCGGGAAATCAGATGAATTCGGCATTCCACGGTTATTCTCGTACCACTCTTTGATGTTTTCCTTGGAAAATATTCACTGAAATATATCAAAGCTGAAACGGATCTATGGGATGCTTTCATATCAATCATATTGAGAACTTCAATAATTTTCATTCGAAAACTGATCGAGAAATTGATTGGATACATTGGATCTATCCATATGGAGATAGCAAAACGTTAGATAGTAGCACTGTTTGCGTCAAATCAGCAATCAACATTAATATTGAATGAGAATAAACAATTGCAAGATTAGGCAGAAATGAAAAGAGATACGTCTTTAATTAATTATAAATATTTCTTCAATTTTTTGCTTAGATTAACAAGATTGAATTGAATTTTGCGCATTTATGAAGCTATCTAAAGATTGTTTGGTCAGAATTTTTTGGTATATTTCAAAAAAAAAAAAATAAGGGAAATAGAAATAAGGAAATAATCGAATAATATAAATATTCGATACATTACCGCATGCTATTTTAAAAATGCAGGAAATAGAAAAAAATCTTTAATTTGCTTTTTATTAAGAGCTTTTATTTAGTTTCACCTGACCCGGTGTCTGTCTGTCTGTAATCAAATCTTGCAAGTTGAATATGACACACTTCTAATCGTCCGATTGATTTGAAATTTGGCAGGTGTACATAATTCTGGTGACAATGCATCATGATTTTTTATAGAAAAAAACAAAATGGCGGATGAGTTTTGTAATTATCATCCGATTTTTTATTTATTTATTTCATTCAAAATTAGTATCGGGGGGTTTTTGGGTTCGACAAAGATGATTCTTTCGTCAAAATTGAAAAATTCAAGATGGCGGCTACAATATGGCGGACGAGTTTTGTAATTATGATCCGATTCTATTCAAAATTGGTATCTGGGGGTTTTCTGGGTCGGAAATTACGATTTTTCCAAATTGAGGAATTCAAGATGGCGGCTTCAAAATGGCGGATGGGTGTTGTTATTATAAAAGCTTGTCTTAAAAAATGATTTTTTTATTATAGCTCGTTGAATCAAGCAAGAAATAGTTACGAGATACTCGATATATACTTAGAATCTGAAGGGTTAGAGGGTGTGATTTCTCAATATTTCGTTGTTTATCCCACATACCAGATTTCAGCCTAGCCTACATTTTAGGAAGTACCAATCTATTCATAATGAATTTCATAAATATGCCTACATCCATATGTTAATCCTATAAGACATTATATACACTGACCCACACTCCCTTTCGACGGTGGAAGTTATAGACTTCTCAATTCCCCATGGTTTATAAATATTATTATAAAATCTAATATGAACTAGATAAAGATGAATTGAACATACATTTTGTATATTCAATCATTCAGACCGAAGTTATACGATCATGGTTGGAGCGATATCCGCAAATTACAAACAGTACAGGAGAAACGACAGAGGTTCTGTTACCTTAATTTCACAGGTGCAATTCTTGTGATTAGGGTACCTGAGTCTGACTCCTATTGTACCAAATATTTCGGTATAGGTAGGCTGTTCGACGTATTTTATGAAACCACGTGTTCTTACAGTTATTAAGTAGTTACTTATTTATTACAAAGCGTCCTATGAAACATTGCGAGAGGTCCGAAAATCAGTATTTCCTAGAATTATGTAAGAAAATCTGAATTTATTGACGTTTCTATATAATGAAAACTCCCATCACAAAGATATTCTTTGGAACGAATGAGGTCACAAATGATTCGGTAAGCGTTGTGCAATGCCCTTTTTTATGGCATATTCAATTGATCTGTATTCGTTCGGATCATTCAGATAAGCAAAACAAAACTGTTGCTATTTGCATTTTTTCGATGGAAAAAGTTAACCGCATGATTTCACATCAAAGTTTTATCGATACATCGCGAAATTGGGTTGCAATCTTATATGACCTAGACCCTCATAATGAAAGGCCGAAGAATCAGAACGATGAGAAAAGGGCAATATGTGTAAAAAAACCTCGCCATTTTTGGCGGAAATGGTTCTTCGACGCAAGGCAACGCAGGCTTGTCGCCATGTAACGCGGCCCCACCTCGATCGTGACGAGATGGTTCGACCCGAGACCGATATCCTATCTCCCCACCTTCCAACAATGGCGTTAGGAACTGTAGAACGTTGCCAGCTCACCCAGAGGCCAGAGCAGCTGGATACGATCGTTTCAAGCGCTCTACGGTTGAAATCGAAAAACAAGACAAGACATATTTCACTAGGCTGATTGCTGTAGCTTGTACGCCTGGGCCTGGGTGCATTATTTTCTATCAGTTTATGATCGGTGTGGTTGTTTGGTAGTGCTCATGTTTGTGATCGATGAAATCAAAATATTCCTGGAATAACAGTTGTTCATATGTGGAACCTTCAATTAGTGATATTTAAATAAAGCAAATTTTAAAGCGATTTTCTGAAACCTTTTCAGTATACATTCCGTTATTCCCAAACAAAGCAGGACATTTGGCAATGGTATGTATGCATTATTGAACTACAAGTATGAAAGTGGTTACTAACCATTTCTTAAAAGATTCTTTAGCATTATTCGCAATCATAATGGGGGAAAGTATAATTTCATCACAACTACGAGCAGTTCTTTCTCTACTTTAAATTCTGATTCAATTCAAACGATAACACTGTCATTTAATCATATTGTTTATGTTCCTTTGTGGATCATAATTCAAAGGTGCCTGATACCGTTGTTTGTAATAGACCTTAAGGCCGCAGTGACTGTAACCCCTTTACACAATCAATCCATTTTGAAAAAAATTACATAAGACCACATTTTTTATATACAATGATATTTTTTAGAAACCACCTTTACCTGTCCCACCAAATATGTTTTCCGTTTACACTATTCGCTATTCATATAATTGCTTAATATTATCACTGGGAAACTAATTGAGGATAAGTATGAGCGTTTAAAATGCACGATGAAATCTATTAATTATAAACGAATTATTTTTGGATTGTCGAAGATATTTTGGCAATTCGGAGAGACAAAACTTCGAATGCTCATAACCTCAAGCTATTTATTTATAATTTAGCACACGATGTAAATATCTGGCGAATTTAATACTATTTTATTTCCAAATTGAGGAAAGAGGTTCATTCAGATATCGCAAAGCGAAAGGTTAGATATAGATAATATTCGACCTATGAATTATTCCAGATTTAATCTTATACTGTAGCATAACATCATTCAAAAGTTTGAGTGGTTTTTTGATATATGCTTCATTTGAATATCCTATTAGCAAACTCTTTTATCGAACCTCAATTGAACATTGATTGATGTTAATCTCGGGTAATTATTAATGATACAGTTACATTCTCCGAATGGGTCTTTCACTACCTAAAATAGCAAATCCCATGCTGCGCTCTTTCAGATGTTTTACAAGATAACTTATGGAAACGTAATGAAAATATTCAAAAATAAAAATCGGTTAATTAATTTCATATGCACAGTATGCGTTGTATAAAATTAACATTTATGAACTACTGTTGATAACCGGCAAGATTCCCATCTGGTTTCGCTGTATGCGACTCCAATCAATAATGGAAAGAGAATCTGCGGATTATATTCCTGGATGTTAAGTTTCGAGAAAGTCGAAAGGGTCCTCATAGCAACCTCAACATCTCCACTTTCTGTAATTTGGATTTTGTCTGATTGACATGATTCCCGCAAAAAATCATGAACTAACAAGTATTTCCTGCACCTCTCAAATTTTTTTTCTCTGAACAAAAACATAGCTAACTTCTGTTCCGACTACCACTTAATTAGAATGGAAATCAATAGTAGCTTTCTTGCCATCAAACCCTATCGGTTTACAGCGATTAGTGGAGAAGGAAACGAACAAACGCATGAAAAATTTAAATTCCAGATTCAATTCCATGGGTTGTGATTCGTACTGGCTCTGCATTATCGATTCTCGACTCAGGAGAGAACGAAACCAATTCCATATAGGTAGTTGAAGAAAACTGATGCGGTTTTAGTTTGAACACATAAAGTTTGAAAAACGCGACCAGAAAGTTGATCTTAAAAGGTTTTACCAAACAAAAAATGCAATGACGATGGATAAATTGGAGCTCCTGTTTCAAGAACGATTCATAATTAATAATAATGAAAAATTGTTGAGATGAAATTAAAATTTCAAGCTAGTTAGATATAAACAATAATTCGATCATTATATCTTGAAATATCCTCTCGATATGAATGCACATGTAAAAAAGCATCTATATTCAATGAATAACTACATTTTAAATAAGCCCACGTGTCTTAAATTACACTGCAACAATTAAACATGAACAACTCAGATGACCAACGAGAAACATGTTGAATTGTTTGATTTGTCGAAACTTTGAGCTTTCTTGTGTAATCATTCACAATAATTCTATTTTTAAAATTATCAGTTATGTTCGACTAGAGTGAAGAATCTCAATATAACACGGATTCAAACTGAATAAACCCCACGATTAAAGAAAACAATAAAATAACATCCCTAAGCGGATACAGAATAATTCAATTAAGCCTAAATGAGGGCATAATATTTATATTTAAATGGAAATGTCTAGAAATTAGACTGTTTCAGTATTTATAGGATTCTATGCCTCATGTCACAATGATGTTTTCTATCATGTATGAAAACTATTCAATTCGTGAAAAATTCGATGTAATCTCACTTATAAGTTTTCCTATAAATCCAGGAGTTGACAGGTTGGTCGTATAGTTTTCCGGTTAGATCTAGGATGAATTCACTTGTCGGAAAACTTTGAGAGGTAAAAAATCAGAAAGCCATGTTATGATCACAACCTGAATTACCATTTGCATAATGAAATGATTTCCCTGAATATGGCACTGGCGAGTAGCCGATTTCCCGAAATGAGCTTTTCCTTTCTGTTTCAGCCTTCTCCGATATAAGACCCCGGAAATGTCGCTAGTGAGATGGAAACGCATCATCGAGTGAACTTCGTTTCCACTTCTGCTTGTAGATGGATAGTAGTTTTCTATCTTCTAAACTTTGCAAATGCAGCGATCCAAATCAAAGAAGGAAACTCCGTCGGTCCTCCACGATGCGTCATAAAAGATCGTTATCTTTTGAAATGTTCCGATGGCGTTGCCACAAACCTAGCCGTTACATCGAACGTGAACAGGGTGGAATTCTTTAACGTAACCATCCAAGGACACAAAATAAATGCGGCCCATCTTATAAAACTGGAATGGAGGGCCAGCGGCCTGTCAGACATAAGGGATGTGCTCGAAAACCCGAACGTTCTTACCCACTTGGACTTGTCTCAGAATGAAATGGTGAATCTGGTCGACCATCAATTCGACCAGTTCAAGAATCTGAATCTCATGAACCTCTCCCACAATCATATTGAAGGCGTGAAACCGAACACCTTCACTGGTCTAGACCTGAAAGAACTATATCTTTCTCACAACTCCCTGATAGCTATTCCGTTCCAGCTATTTCATCCAATGCAAAATTTGAGGATATTAGATCTTTCGTACAACAGCATCGTTAAGATATTAGACCACTTTTTCAAATTCAATAAATATATAGAGATATTATTCTTGAACAATAACAAATTAGCCAATTTTACTTCCAACGCTCTAGCTGATTTGCAGAGCCTCCGTAGACTAGATGTATCCCACAATTCCATTCAGTACTTCTCGAAAGGTATCTTCGATTCCTTGGTGAACTTGGAGTACTTAAACGTGGCTTATAATCCTATTGTTAATATACCAAGCGGAACATTCAGAGGTCTTCGCAATCTCAAAAGTTTAGACCTTAGTGGCACAGAAATCAACATCTTCCCCTTCGGACTACTCCATTTCAGTCCGGAACTAGAGAGTCTCACCGTCGATGAAACGAACATCGAAGAATTCCATAACAGCGAACTGCTGGGCGTGCCAAAACTTCGAAAATTAAATATGAGGCGAAATAAAAGACTTAAGAAAATCGAGAGTTACTTATTCTCAGACACTCCGCTAATAGAGGAGTTAGACATAAGCGGAAACGGTCTCACTTTCCTACACGAGTCAATAGCGAATCTGACGCATCTCAAACATTTAAACATATCAAACAATCCGTGGGCTTGCGACTGCCGCATGTTCTGGTTCGCACCCTGGATACTATTCAAGCAGAAGTCCAACACGACTTTATCGGACCTGTCCTGCGGACCGTACGCTTATCCCAACGATATGTTACCGACTCTTGAACATCTTAATTGTACTGCTCCATATATAACGTACAAAACTCCCACCATGAAGTACAGGCTGAGATCCACAGCCCTTTTGGAGTGTAAGTACTCGTCAAATCCCCCTCCTTCCATAACCTGGATAACTCCGACACGAGAAGTGTTTCATTGGAATCCAGACCCTGCCATACCAGACATCTTCGAAAAACATCCTCATGCACATGACGGGATGATGGTGCCCATGAGGATAATACCACCAAGAATTCAAGTTTTGGACAACGGCACCTTATTGATTAAGAATGTAACAAGGGAAGACTGCGGAAGGTACATCTGCTACGCCAGTAATCCTATCGCTAACACTACAGACAACGTGCTCTTACACATCGACCCAGTAGATTGGAATAATGTGAGAATCATCAGTTTAATTGTTGGCGCGCAATGTGCATCTATATTTTTGGCTCTCACCCTCATCATTCAGTTCCTACGATACTTGATAAGAAGGTATGCAATTTAGGAACTTGATCATTCATAACATACATTTTTCAATATTGTTCATAATAAATCTAATTTTAATGCTTAATATCGCTTGCTTCATTTAATCATCGATATACTATTTTAATGGAAAAACTGGAACATTTTGTGAACGAAGGTAATTTTTCTACGCAGGTTCGGCCTGTTCAATAACTTCTGCAGCTTCTGTAAACGGGACAAGGTTTCTCCCAGGGCCAAACAAATCTACGCAATGCTAGACAACATCGAACAGTACAAATCGCAACAGCTGGAGAAGCTCAGGGATAACTACGCTCAGCAGGTGTCAAGAATCAGGGAAAATTGCAACCAACAGATGGAGTGGATCCAAAACAGCTACCATTCGCAATCCAAACACCTGAAAGACTTCCGGGACATCAGTTCTGCTCATCTGACAACTATAAGGAGCCAATACCAAGATCAGGTAAATTCCAAAACAATAATTACAAACACTACTCTCTTCATCGGTCTTCATCAATAAACACCTTATTCAGTTATGTACTTTGCAGGCGAAGAAAGTCCGGGACTATTCGATCAGCCAGCTGAACTGGGTTCGAGAAAACTACGTTTTCCAAAGAAATAAGATTCGTAAATTCTCTGCGCACAAGGTGTTGCAACTCCGAGAGACGTACAAGTATCAGCAACAGACCCTGAACAAGGTCATCGAGAACCTGCCGAGCTTGTACTTCGAGAATTGCAGAGCCGGAGCGTGCGGAAGGGCCGAGTCTCTGGTACTCGATCCCAACGAAGTGGAGAGTTTGGACATGTACATCAAGGCGAAAATTGAGAAACTCGCGCAGTTGGAAGAAGTGAATACGGAGGTCAATACTGATATAAACCAAAGCAGGCTATCTCTTTACTACACGCCAACTGAGAGATCCTTAGCTTCCAAGGTAACCTCGCCAACAAGTCCTACGGGCGGTATACACATCAACTACATACAAGACAGGCCGGACCCTCTCCTACTGGAACAACCGTGTTCTTCCAAATCGGCTCTGATGCGTGATCTCCAATTGTCCATACATAACGAAGATTTTCCGCACCCGCTCGGTCCAGAACTGATGAGGATCACCGAAAAGCCGCACGTGGAGAAAAACAGGGACGCGAAACTCAAGTTTTTGGCAGACGTGTTGGAACCTCCAGAACATGCGGATTCTTCGGAATCGTCAGCACCACCGCCTTACAGAGACAGCGATACTGACGCCGACGATGATTCCGTAAGACTCGAAACTGTACTGTAGTAGATTTTATTGTTTGCTCTAGTGAAGCTGTGATAATGGGTATTTATTGACTTTCGCAGTGTAGAATCCGTGAGCGCTCTTTAGTGCCAAGCATAGTTCAAAGCAATCCGTTCATTTGTGAGACAAGAAGATGTAAGAAGCACATAAATGGGATTTGAGTTCGTCCGCGGTTGTTTACCGGAATCCTAGTCAATCGAGACAAGACTGAAAAACAGTGGTGTGCACGAAAGTTCCCATCGAGTTCAAAATTTTTTCCAGACACACTGCTTCCATTTCGACTAAAATTACTACTCGTAAAAGGTACTTTTAGGATTTTTGATGCACCGTTTTTTATCCAAATTATGCAGTTGGAAATAAGCGATAATAGTCATTAATTTCGAATTGATGGTCATGAAATGATTCTTTTGTTTTCTGTATTGCGGTTGTATCTACACTGGTATAGGGACTTAAGCGGGTACCAAATAAGAATAAACACTATTTTTCAATAAAGAGGATGATATATTGTTAAACTTTTGTGACTTCTTTGTTTTCACTCGATAAGCTATTATTAGAATGGCATTAGCGGAGTAGCTGCCGATATTTTCGATATCATCGGCACATGTTTTCGATGGATCTTTCAGAATTTTAGTTTTTTTTATAAGTTGTATAATTAAGAACATAATCAATTTCGACTGTTACTCTTTATATTTTCGAAATAATATTCTTATCCAATAAAATGTTGAATGGTTCATATGTTATTACTTTTGTTCATTCCTTCTCCAAATTTTTTAGTATCCACTAAACGAAGGTAGAAAATAAACGACATGGAATTGATGCAATTGGCGTGGTGGGAACAGCTCTTTTAGGGTACAATAGACCTCGAGGTCGCAGTGAGCTGTTACACCTTCTCAGCTGTATTGATGGAGCAACTGAGGATCGTTAGAATATCGACTATTCCCAATGTTAGAATTTAAAACAAATATTTGACAGCCGTCGCGGTAAACAATAAAAATTGATAGGATTGGGGACCATTTTCTAGCTGAATATTCGAGTATATCGACAGTGAAAATAAAGTTTCTTATTGAAGAAATAAATTGGTAACAAAATGAAAACAAAAACTTACCTTTTCTATAGTCCTGTTCCATAAATTGACGCGGTGGCCAGAATTAATGAGGTTTTTAACAATGCCGGTACCCATGACTCCTAGACCCATGAAGCCAAAAGCCAAATTCGATGGGGTCTGAACTTTCTCTTTGGAAGAATCGGCACTACTGCTGAGATCAGGAACAGGCGAAGAACTCTGAAATTTTTTTTTTTAAGATTTACCATCGTGATAGCGGCTGTTGTGTGAAAAAAATCCGCAAAAATACTTTTAACGTATCGAAGTATCTCAATCATTTTCATCTACCTTGAATGGTCAATCTGAATCTCGTTCATTGGCGGACGCACCGTTGGGGTGCACTATTTTCATAGTGGAGGGAGGTTTCGATTTGAATTCGATGGGTATCGGTGAGGTTATGTAAGTCTTTTGTCGATATATACTTCATTTGTCCGAATTTATTTTATTGCCTTCAAAGAACTGACCCTTTCCGACACTTACGCCAACGAGTAACCATGACGACATTTTTTAAACGTATATTCAGAAATCGACTTCAGTACTAGCTAGTAATTCACGTTTGTGTCATCTGTCGATTGAAAACTGGTACTTTAAGGTTTAGAAATAGAAGATATTAGGGAAACACGGTTTTCATTCGATGAGACTTCTTAAGTTTTGGCCACAAATTCACAATGATAGCCTTGTGAGATGGCAGGACGATTGGAGAAGCGTGCATGTGTTCTTGATAAAGTAGATTCGCCGCAAATCTTATGTAACATTTCAGCGCTTCCGTGAACGAAATTTTTACATGCAAGTCAAAATTGAAGAGAGGTGATTCTCTGGCCATTTTATTTTAAATCGCAAAACAGAGCCATGCGGACTAACTAAATTCCAAATGACGCTCAAACTTCACGTGAACATAGAGGACATTTATGCCAAGTCAGCCACAAAAAGCGGGCGTTAAATGTTCAATTCTCGGTACTATCTCGATGGACCTGGTAGTTAGCTCTGCGGCACGGATGAACCGATTTTGATGAATTTTTTTTGGGGATTTGTGTGGTTGCTACGTCAGATTACCAATCGAGACCGATAGAGGTAGCGCAGCAGTATTCCTTCACCTTTTTGCGGGGATAATTCCCGCATGGGTGAAAACATCGACTTCAATTTATATTATACAGGTGGTCCACATAAAACACTCCTGTCAGAATTTCCGGAAAACTATGGAGCAGATCAATCTTCTCCTTGCAAATGATTAAATCTTGATTAAATTATCGACCAACTAAACAAGTTTGGACCAAATCTATATATATAAAACAAAGTTGTTGGTTACACCATTTATAACTCAAGATCGGATGAACTGTTTGTTATGAAACTTCATTTATGGAATCGTCTACGGCCTGGTTATTATAAAATACATTAAAACTCTGAATAATTCGATGAAAAATTTGCTTACGTAGGAAATGCTTTTCTTCCTATTGAATAAGGCCACTAGGTGTCGCTACGGTTAATGGCGCTTATCTAGACACTGTAGCGTAGTCGTGAAGATACTATATTTGATATTATCGCCACTAGATGGCGATTTATACAATTATTGTGTAATTTGCATAGAACTTATAATAACATGGAAAGCTATTATCAGATCAAAAAGCGAGTAAACATCTCAAGTTGGTGGAACAGTGAATTTTTACCGGAATGTCAAGTAAATCGGATTGTGACGATCAGCATCAATCGTGAGTTGTCCATTATCATCTTTTCTCTATATTTCTGAAATGTTTTTTATTTATGTTTGGGTAATAAATATATTTGCGGATATAATTGCGCATAATTAGTAATTGACATATTATTTTTGTATTTGTTTTGTGTGACAGCTCATATCCATGGAAAAGATGACAATTGACAGATGATGTTTGACAGATGACATTTGACCGTAGACATATGCTTATTGACAGATGACATAACCTTTAATATGCCTAATTTATCTCCTGCTTGAAAAAATAGCAATGGTAAGTTAATACAACTTTAACGGTGGGTTTCACAAAGCATATCACCGGTGATTGGAGCTTGATCTAGAATCAACTCGATTTGACAGTTCAGAAATCTAACCAAGCCGTTGATCTCCGATCACTAGTGATTGCGATTTGTGTAGGTATCATTTAGGCGAAACAAAGTTCGCCGGGCCAGCTAGTGATTAAATATTTTTAAGGGAGGCCTAGTACCATCAAGTTTGGGAACCACTGTCGTAGGCTATGGCACGGCACTCTTCGTCGTCTCAGTCGACGAATCCTAGCGTTAGGCTTGCTGATTTAGTGCGATCTGTTATGCCATACTGGATTAGTGTGCGGTAAGCTTTAAGGGGGAAACTTTGACATAAAAACGGAAACAAAATGAAATCATGATATAGCAATTTTTCGAGGGCACTGGATACTATAAGTTTTGAACATATTTTCCGATTTGCAGTGTAGGTACACTACAAAAGTGTGGCGTATCGAAATTGAATTTTCTCACTGCCTGTATTCTACACAGAATATAATGCGAACTTCCTCTGGAATTCCCTGTACCCACAACCAACAGAGACCGAGTGAGTCTTTTTATTTCAACAAACTCGTTTAAATAAAGTATTCCACTGAGAATAGCCAATGTGAAACTTAAAATATGGAGAAATTAATATGATTCGAATTCATTTCAATCAAACAAGGAATACACGGGGCCTGATTCCGTTCCTTTAAACGCACCGCGGCGCGATCAAAGTTACGCATTCTCCGACGTTATAAAGTTCAGGTCTAATGAACGTGTAACATTCACTCAAAAAACAAAATCTGCAATTTGTAGGTTATGTTATATGTCCTGTTAGATGCTCAGCCTAGTTTTGTCACGGTATCTCAATTTTTCGAATGATGATGAGTCCGTGGTCAAATTCAATTACATAGTATGTCTGTTGATCTTACAGGACGGCCGTAAACACGATATCTCCCGAATAGAAGAACCTAGAAACTTGAAATTTTCATGGCAAAATTCGTCTAGGTTTCCGTCAGTATGACCTTTCAAAACTTTGTTTTCCTCGTTTCGAAACGGAGAATTTGATCGAGATTGCATATAAAATTCTAGCGAACTGGGAAAAAAACCAATGGTATTTCAGCAAAAACAGACCATTCTTTGACAGCTGCTGTCAATCTATTTTCGGCAGCTGACAGACATTTTTTCGATTGGGTGTTTTGGCCTGACAAATGCGAAACTACATACAGGGTGGACACTGCTGTTAGTGGCTAATTTCACGATTGATAGCTGCCTGCAGTCCTATATGAAACTGAATGTAGTGGGGTCAATACCTTTTTTTCTGATATTACTTGTTTTATTACCTGTCTGTCTGGCTATTACTGCAGTTTTCAAACTTGGGTTGTCAATTACAGACCCCAATATATAGAATTGTTGAACTGACAATTCTAATTTACTACTGATAACCTTATTGTTTTCTTATGTCTTTTCTGATTGTAATGTGAATCGTAGTTTTATTTTAATTTCGAAATCAGAGAAAAGAAAACGATGACTCAGTTCCAAATGGATCTTCTAATATTGGCGACGAAGGAATTTCTTAATTTGTTTGTCAGTGACGAATATTACAGATATTGATCAAAATCGTAAATATGTTGTTAGCCGTTCTTTAACGACAAAATTGTAACAGGATAGATGAATTTAATACAGGTTGTTGCATTTGAAATAATCAAGATATTATGTCGTCTCGAACACATAAAACACACAGTCGTTTTCGAATTATTGCTAATTTTATACGATCATCTATCGGGTTTACTTCGCGCCAATTCTTTTGGTAGCCCTTTTATTTTCAATACTTTCGGTACAGAAAACGAAGAAATTGAATGATCAGGAACATGTTCATATCCGCAAATAACGAAAAAACATTTTGTTTAAGAATTGAAAACACCACAAACAAATACGAAACAAAAATACAAAAACACAAATAAAAATGTAACAGAGTTCCAAGAATAAATAAAAAGCTTCGACTCAATTTGATATGTCGGTGAATTTTTTGATAACGGCATCTATCGGCGAAAAGTAGAACAATAGCATTATTGGCGATATTTGAACCGCATTTTGGCCCAATAGGTATTTCATGCATCTTGGTATCACTTGAAGTCTCTCATAGAAATTAGGCCAATAAATCAAAAAAAAAAAAAATTATTCAAGATAAATTAATGAAAATCGTTTGCTTGTGAGATTTTTTGGCATATCAAGGAAAATATGAACAAATTATACATAGTTACTGAATAAGCTTGAGGAAAATCAAAGAAATTAATATTAAGATTGGCAACAAAAATCAACTAAACCAAAATAGACAGATTAAATAAATTTTCAATGGAATGCAGACAAAATTGTAAGATAGAAAGCATTTGTATCACATCGGCTATGATATATGTAGCTACACCTGAATCTTTTTGGAGTGTTCAAGCCAGATCTTGTTGTGGAATACATATTGAAATCATTACATAGTATAAAACAAAGTTGCTTTCGCTGTCTGTCCCTATGTATGCTTAAATCTTCAAAACTACGCAACGGATTTTGAAACGCTTTTTTTCAATAGATAAAGTGATTCGAGAGGAAGGTATGTATGATACATGCATAATATTGTAGAGAAACACTGATAAATTTACAGGTTTCTAATGTGATGTCGTAAATAAACAAATTTTTTTGGGCTTACATTGCAAACGCTGACTGAGATAAATCAAAATAATTTACGCGGTATTGTACTCCTAAAAAAGGTCAACAAAAAAGTCCGCGATGGTATATGTATATCAATTAAGGATAACCCACAATAACCATTTTTTATCCTTTACATTTTACGGAAAAAAATGGCTTATTTAGGAAGTTATTTTAAGCAATACAGCATTAATCCTAATCCAATTAAGTACCTTTAACACATTGTCCATTCAATATAGATCAATATGGCCCTTTTCAGCATGTAATTAAAATGAATATTTCCAAAGATATTACAGATTCAAAATACAGGGACATAGCGGTGCGGCGCCGGCACTACCGTTGTTTATAAGGATTGCATTGCATCCGTGCGAAGCCGGGGCGGGTCGTTAGTGTATCATAAATTGTAAAATATTGCATCCGTCTTGTTCAATTTTTAAGGAACCACTGTTCTCTTACATTGAAAAGTACATACTCCGTTAAAATTAACCCAACCTGTGTAGGTAATTGACAAAATTTCTGTTACATACCGTATGGTCTGTAGGCGCTGGAAGTTCTGCAAGTTCTTCGCTAAGACTGTGGGAACCATTCTCTTCAAATTTGGGTGAAGATCGCCTTGGTTTCTTAGCCACGGAAGTTGGGCTACTGACAGAAGTATCTTTCGACAATCTTTTGATAGCCTAGAAATTATGCAAAGACCTCATTATTTCTGTATATGTTATGGCTCATTTATCAACTCACCTTTTTGGGCTTTTTTGGTGTTTCTTCCTCTTCCTTTTCCTCAACAATTGCTGGCATTTCTATCTCGTAAGAGGGATCAGTCTGCAAAAGAAAAATTCTTAGAAATATTCTCTCATATTGAATTAGCAATTGATTTGGATTGATATACTCCTCTACATTCAAACTTTTGCATGTGGAAGGGATAATTTCTTGTCAACAGAATCACTATATTCAAAGCATGCTATGTGGACAACATCAATTTTTCATCTTCGATAGTTGTTTAGTAGCAACCATCATAACAATTTCAAATTATATTTCTGGTAATCATAATTATTCGAAGCATTATCCTGTCACTATGTATTTAAGCACTATTTAAGTTAATTTTTCACAAAATGGTATCTATTACGTTTCATTCATACAGACTCCCACAAATGACAATTATGCAGTCATGTGTTTTTTCAACATCTTTTTAGTCTCTTGAAATGTTTTGGTTTCTCCACTTGAATGAAATGGTTTCCCAATAAAGAATTCCTGTTAGATTTGTATATAAATCCTCATTTTGATGCAGTAACTTTTGTGATGAAACCATCCAAACAATTATTAAAACATATTTTTGTTGAATTGCAATAAACACTTTTTCAAACTGATGACATAGAAACATATGTTTTTAGAAAGATAAGAAGCAAACTAACGAAATCAACAAACACATTCAAATTGCATTATGTTTTGATTGAAGTATGTTTAACTCACCTTTTTCTTTTCAATGAATTCCTCAATCTTTTCGAGAGCTTGTTTGAATCCACCAGCCTTAGATCCAATTGAGAGTTTTTCTTTGTACGCATGATATGATTTGATCTGATCACTTTCAATCCAAGCACTTAAAATTACAAAAGAATTCTTCATTAGATAATCCTAATTATTGAAAGTTTAAAGATTGAGGTGTAATAATTGCCAGGTACAGAACAAAAATGAATTTAGTGATTTTTGAATTGTATTAAAAGATTTTGGGTGAGATATTGAATGGTATTACACTTGGAGAAAATTTTCAGTTCATACATGGAATTGAAAGCATTCTGCAGTGTGGAAATTTTTTCTTCATTCTAATGAATGAAGATGGTTCAATATGTATGTTTAGATTGTTCTTGACAACTCTAGATATCAAGGGTCTTTATCAATTGAACAATCAGGTGGGTAATGATAAAATCAAAGAGAAAAAAGCTTAAGAATAGAAAAATTAAGTTTCCCTGGAAAACTCTCAATCTTTATCAAGATCACAGTATTTGATAATGTTGAAAATTGAAGGCACTCACTAATTTTCAGAACCGAAAAAGTAGATCCATTGACAATTTTTCTTGGTGCCCTTCTTTGGTGGCGGATTTACAACCTAAAAAGAAACATTCATTACAACTATGCAATTTCCACGAAAATCAAATGCTGAGGTTAGTTGCGCTGAAATGTAAATAAACGACGCGCGCAAAGGAGGGAATAACGGTTAGGTTGAATCGGCATCACTTACTTGAGCGGGCCACGGTGGGTATCCCTTCATTTTCGCCCTGAAATTTTTTTTCGTTTAAAATACAATTATTAACTGGTATTTAGGTTAGAAAACAATCAATTTTCCAATTTTAACACTCACCACACAAGATCACCGACTTCAAATTTATTTGACATTATAACACTTGCACCTTCGAAGGCTTCACTCAAACTGAAGTTGGTTGAATAATATTTTTATTTGCCTTGTTGCCGCTCTGTAGTCGCGTGCTTACGATTCTGCGCAGTGCTTTGTTCGTCGTTCCATAGAAAAACATTTTTGACATTTGACAAATGACAATTACCTATTCTGTGCCATCACCACAGATCATCTCTGATTTCTTTAAAATTACTCAATAAAATGAAGGGGTCGAAATGGCTCAACCATTTTACACTTAATTTAATTTAAAAAGAAATAGACGCGATTTTACTATTATTTTTCGTTTGGAAATTCAGGTTTTATTTCCCAATAACAGAAGTTCAATTGTAAAGTAGGTTCATTGAACATTGTTTCTCTATCTGTCAAATTATCTGTTATCATTCCTGTCATTAGTGTCATTCACGATAGGACCGATCGTAATTTTTTTGTATTTTTATTAATCCTATTCTTTGAAAATATCATAAAATTGTTCAATTATGAGTGAAAATATGCTTTTCTTATATTTTTAGTATCAATAATTATCATAATTGTAAAATGGGCGAATGCATCTTGTTTCCATCACTCTCAAACATGATGGATAGCGTTAATAATTATTGGCTGAGGCATGCATGATTAAACGATGAGTAGTTTGTCTATTCTTCAATAATCACCGGAAGTGGTTCGAGCAGTGGAATGAACTGTGAATTAGTAATTGATTAACTCAAATTTTCGTTAGTGGATTTATTGAGGTGTTGAGTAAAAGTGGCCACTATTTTTAGATTGTCAAATTCGGAATGCCTATAAAATGTGTCACTGTGTTTGGTAATCGAAGTGCATTTAAAATTTCGGAAATAAAGTGAATATTCCTAACCTTCCCTAATGGCTCTATCATATTTTCAATTCTGAAACTCTGCCAACTCTAATGTCCAAATATGGACGAAGGGACTTTGAATGATTTACTTGAATGTTCCGTGTGTTTAGAGCGATTAGATACTTCCAGCAAAGTGCTCCCTTGCCAGCATACATTCTGTAAAAAATGTTTGGAAGAAATTGTACATAAACACAAAGAGTTACGATGTCCAGAATGTCGTGTAATAGTCACCACAAAGGTAGACGATCTACCACCAAATGTTCTCTTGATGAGAATATTGGAAGGTATGAAGAATGCACCAAATGCACTCAAACTCAGAAACAGTAATCCTGGACAAATACATAGTAATTTGGTTCCACAATCTGTTCTACAACCTGTTCATAATACACCTGAACATATTATCTCACCCAGTAAATTGAGTGCTGCCCAAATTCATCATCAACCCTATGCTAAAGCCCTTTATGATTACACACCAAGAGAAGTGGGGTAAGAACATTTTTATATGATATTTAATATGTTTTATTCACATGAAATTCTCGCATGTCACTAAGTGTTGAGTTTTTAATAAAGCATTTAGTTTAATTCAAAGTGAAATGCTTTGTGTGTATTACAATCTGTTTTTCATAATGAATACTTTCAGTATGTTAATACAATTGATATTAATCTTCTAGAGATCTATCTTTCAAAAGGGGGGATACTATTATACTGAAGAGAAGGATTGATAGCAACTGGTATTATGGGGAATGCAATAATCATCAAGGTGTCTTTCCTCTGAGTTATGTACAGGTATAATATAAATAAATATTTCCATCCTCTGAATCAAACCTGAGTATGTTTCTAGATTGTCACTCCTATACCAAGTCATTTACCACAATGTAAAGCCCTGTATGATTTTCGAATGACAAATGATGAAGAAGAAGGTTGCTTAGTCTTCAAAAAAGGAGACATCATCAATGTTATAAGGAGAGTCGATGAGAATTGGGCAGAGGGAAAACTAGATGGAAAAATTGGAATTTTTCCTCTAGCCTTTGTTGAATTGAATAACTTGGCTAGATCCCTCATGAAATTTTCCATCAAGTATGTGCAATAATATCAACATAATGTTCAAAATATAATATATTCATTGTAGTGTTCAACCTGGACCATCTAAAGTAGCACCCCCTACTCCAACAGCTGAAGAAAGTGGTACACCACTAATTCCTACTGATCATTCAAAAATTGTAGTACCTCAGTCGAAAGGTATACCCCCATCTGCTGCACCCAAAGCACTGCCAACCTCAGATTCTAGCTCAACAATTAGTTCGGGTAGCTCCTCCACCACCACGCCAAATGTCTCATCTAGCAATACGTCTTCAAGTTCAAGTACAGCTCCATCTTCTCCAGCATCTCCACCATCCAGAGCTCAAGGAACCCCCAACAGAAATTTCATTCAGTGAGTACACTAATCGCATTTTCCACAATTTCGTATTTGCTCATTCGATAGTGTTTGCAATTTGCCAACAGTAGGTTTTTTTGGTTCCACATTCAATTGCCAATATTGTGAATGATTCATTCATTTCCAGGGAGGAAATTTATCCCCATTTTTCTAATTTCAATTCTAGGATACCTGAATACGTTGGGCGCACAAGTGCCACTAGCACTCCCCAAAGAACATCTGGATCTCACCAGCTTCATTCGAAAGAAAAAAGACATAGTTTTACAGGTTTATCTCATCCACAACACAATCCTCATCGACTTTCTGCAGAGATTACTGACAACGCACATTTATCCTCACCTCGAAGGAGCAACGAAGATGTCCAATTGCCCGCCCCATACATCGCTCTCTATCCTTACAAACCTCAGAAACCCGATGAGTTGGAGCTAAAAAAGGGTGGTATTTATATGGTGACAGATCGTTGTCAAGACGGTTGGTACAAGGGCACCTCTAACCGCACTCAAAAATGCGGGGTCTTCCCCGGCAACTATGTTTCTTTGGCACACGGCTTGACGGCGGCCCAAATTGAGTCCAAATCCGTAAGTCGCATTCGGAGCAATAAGAACGGTTTGTCGAAAAGCTTAGGGGCCCCGCCTGAGCTTCCTCCGCGGGCAGTCAGTCCCTCCGCCACCCACAGCATATCCTCGAGCTGGCATGGGCAGCAGGAGGGTGGGACTGTGCCTTTGGGACGAAGTACAAGTGCCATTATGCCGAGCAGTGCTCAATTTTTGGCTTCTGCAAGTTCTACTAAAAGTACTGATAAGGTTTGTGCTTTTTGTGTGTTTTAACATTCATACACTTGCTTTTGTCTTATGAAAATTTTTGAGTGTGCTGCTTTCACTTTTAACAGGTTTCAGTTTTTCGAAATTTGGCGATATCAAATTTGAAATGAAGATAAATTTAAGAATTTATAGGACAGTTGATGATTATCTAGATTGGATTGTTCTTAATTTGATTCGATTTTCAATTTCGAAATTACATGTAATACTGCTTTGGAACATTGACAGATATCTTAAAATTTCAAAGATATACTTCACATAAACCGATAATTTCTTTCAATAGTCAAAGGAACGAAAAGAACGAAGCTCAACTGTGAGCCTGATGAAGAGGCTCGCTAGTATGAAAAGGCCAAAATCTCCTCCCAATCCATCATATTCAATGGATAATCCAGTTTTCGAAGATTCCTCCATTACATCCAGTACTCTACCTGTACATGTTAGGTAAGAGAAGACGTATTGTGTTCAAGTTTGAATGTATAGTATTGAAAAAAGTGATCTTCATGCTGTATCATAACAGGCTTCCACACAAATAATGCTGTTTCAAGAAATGTTTCATTAGACATCGCAATATAATCAACCATCCCTCCCTACAGATCAGGTTCATGCCCCAGTCAGCTACTGCAGGTGCACTCAACTGATCATCGTTTGTTGGGATCATCTTCACAACGCTTAAAGCATAAAGATCGCCCCAGTGTTCTCCCATCACACAGGTGTGTTGCACGATTTTTCTGTAAAAAGTTTTTAGCACCTCAACACAGCCTCTTTTGCTAATTCTAACCTTTAAACTTCACAATCCCTCTCTTCAACAAAGGAGTTCCCTAAATATTTCCCTACCTAGAAAGAGGTCTATCAAAGGAGAATGGATATTTTTGGTCAACATCTCCATTGTGTTCTCAATAATTAAATATGTTCCTGAAATCAAAAGAGCTTTACTGGATTGAGGTTGTTATTGAAACCCGAGGCATATGTTATCAAATGTCATTTTAATTGTCATGTTGCATTTGACATCAAAACATAACCTCAAGTTTCATACCAATCTTAATTTTAGCAGGTCAGAAATAGGGTTCATGAAAATTATTATTTCTCCTCTTTAGATCAATTCAGGAAAACTCTTGAATTTTGTAGGATATTTAATGGTTGCAAACATCATGAAATCGATTCAGATCAAAAATACCCAGTTTCTTCAGGTAAACCTTTTTTAGGTTAGTAACTTCCTCCATCGAAACTATCCCTCTTTCATTCTGTTCCAAAATAAGCTTTGCTCGAAGCGTATACAAGCTATGTTCAGTTTCTTGAACATAATTGCAACAGGATGAATTACTTTTCAGAAGTGTTGAATCACAGTCTACACATTCTACTTCAAGCCCAGAAGTACATCGCCATAGGAAGTCCAACTCTTTGGATGCAGGCAGTAGGTTGAAACCTGCCTCTCAAACTGTGCGTGAGAGATATCGCTGTATAACTCCTTATCCTGCTAATAGCGAGTATGAATTGGAGTTACACATCGATGATATTATTTACGTACATAAAAAGAGAGATGACGGATGGTATAAGGGGATACAACAAAGAACTGGGAAAACTGGGCTGTTTCCAGCCAGTTTTGTCGAAGCATTTTGAAGGGTGGGTTTTTCTAATTTAAGGGAACTGATAGTTTCGAAATCAAATTGTTTGGATATGAAACAATGAACCAAAACTTATTATTTAGTGAAATTCACTCTTATTCGACTTGTTGAAAATCATAAAAAAATGGGAAAAATAAAAAAAATTACAACTTATATTTATTAATTCCATATTTTTCAATGGGTTTCATGTGCTTTTAATTATATTATTGTACATGCTCTTATGTTACTATTGGATGACACCAAGACACTGCACATTTCAAGAGGAATATAATAATCTATTTCATCTAACCCTTGTTTCAACTTTTGTGATATCAGATATTAATCTCTTTAGCTGCATTTAATGAATTGCAATAAGAAATAAGTAGAATGTTTACCCTCTCGATATAAATACGTTCAGTGAGGCAGTAAAACTTAGTGCAATATACTCCATACATTTATTGTTGGCGAATTCATTGCTATTTATTATATTTATGTATCTTCCTTATTTGGAGCCATTCAAACTAATTTGGGTAATCAATTGAAGTTTTCTCTCTATAGAATTATTATCTATCATGCCTGATTTTCTGTGTTAATAGAATTTTTTAAGATGCTTGTATATTTAACTTATTTATGTGTTTATTATTAATTAGGTCTGAGAGTTTTATATAATTTGTTTTGATGTTGCCATTCTTAGTACATACTAAATTTTAATCATTTTAAGTGTTCAGTATAAAAATAATTCGAGAAAGTTTTCCAAACTGTCTACTGTAAATTTTCATCCTTTGTCATAGCTTAGTTGATATTTTCTTCAGGAAAGGATATTTCAAGGCAAAATATAATAAACAAAGCATCTTTTCCATTATGAATGTTGATGAATTAAATGTATAGTGGAATTAATCACTCAAGCTTCTATTCCCAATTCTTATTTGACTAATATTGGAAACCGAAGTCTTTCGTTCTGCTTTGTTCTCGACCTTTCTATGAACATGTTCCAACTTCCTAATGTGTTTAATGTTCAATATGTGTTAAATGTTAGTTTATAGTGAACATTGATTCTGCTGTGCTCTGACAATACAACATTGAGCCATTTTTGGCAAAAAATAACCTATATTCTGGAAATTTAACGCACTAAATGTATGATTGAGTGAGCATTTCCTGAAGAGAAATTATAATTCACGAAACAGAGTATTTGTCATCATTCTGATCTGTAGCAGTTTGGAAAATGTATTTAAATGGAATTTTTTGCCAGGCCATATTTATTAATATCTTAATTATTGCATTTCTGAAACTCACACGATGTGTTCAATGATTTCTATAAATATGTATGTATTTCAATGAGAAATAATATAATAATATTCATATTAGTTATTGATCTAAGATAGTTGATCGAAATTTAAATTGTGGTGGTGGTAAAAGAAATTTGAAAATTCTTTTTTTGTTGAACTTTCATCTAGATAACATGACTGAAGTTTTTGTGAAATTATTTTTAGGCTTCATATTATCTTCATTAGGGATCATGTATGTTTTGAAGTAAGTATATATCAGAATTGAGATTTAGTTTATTTTTTTATTCTCACCTTTGATTTCCTTACATCCTGAAATCCATTTTATATGATATATTTATGGATATCCAGAAATCCATTTCATAGGATATATTTATGGATAGCTCAAAATAAACTAGAATAGGACAGCCAAGCGTAAAATACAAAATTACTAGAAATTTGCTTCAGAAACGCTACAAAACCAGGGAATTCCTAAGATACTTGCATTGCGTTCTTTTTTTTCAATTTTCAGACTGCTACGTTTACGTTTGTTTTCTCAATAGCAAGGCACACACGAAAGGGAAATCTGTGAGATCCGATCCGCAGTCCAGACCTGCAACAGATCTGGACTGCGGAACAGATTTCCCTTTCGTGGGTGCCTCGCTATTCATTTCAAGATAGAGATTTCTTGACAGGATTCTTCAATGAAAGGATATAATTTCGAAAATGCGACATTTCGATTGATGGCGTTATTCCTAACACATAAGTGTAGTTTAATAAGAAAATTAGGTTAGTAATTCAAGCATACCTGATTTTCATATAAATCTTTTATTGTATCTGGACAACAAACATATAGGTAATAATACAATTCATAATATACACTCATTGAAAGATAATACATTTTTTCTGTTAAGCACCCATTACTTTACTCACAAGGCATTCTCGATTCATCAATAAATTCTTTTATTGTAATCAATATTTTATAATTTCTTTCAATATATACACTAACGATTTATCGTTTTAAAAGGCACTTACAACCTATTTCACTTGAAATATTACAAATCTTAGTTACTAATGCCGATATCATCACATGGCAACAGTTCATATGTAGAAAATTGATCTTTGATAAACTAGTGATGTCCTAAAATATAGATATTTACATGTTATACAATAGTGTTTCAAGACCTTTTACGTTTTCGATAATTATTTGTTGAAGGAAAGATCGTTGAAATACCTAAACGTACTTCGTATCAATTGGATGTGGGTTTAATAACACAATGAAAATGTGACTAAAATGACTATATAAAAACACAAATTTTCAAGAATGCCAGTATTAAAATGGAAATTTCTTTTCTGGATCATTCGAGAACACTTTCATTAAGAAAAAGACATATAAACGGTATAAAATATGGATAGGGGAAATGTACAATTGATTAATTAACAAAATAAGATTCCAATTTTCACCAAATAAATTGGAAGTTCAAAACCATTAACTTCATGTTTCAATGAACTTTTAATTTCATTGTCTCAATATTTTACTCGGACATATACCCTCAAGGTGATTTCTTCTTAGCTTCCTGAGCCCGTTTCTCCCATTCTGCTTTTCTTTGATTGAAATTTTTTGGTTCTATGATTAAATCGTTACCGGTTTGTTCTTTCGTTACATCTTCATCTTTCACTTCTTTATCTTTCTCACTATCTTCGTTTTTAATGTTTGTTATCCAGTTATCGGTTCTCCTCCTGCTGATGAACTGTTTTCTCAGAATGTTCTGGGAATTGTCGATATTTTTTGCGGTATTGACACTTACACTTCTGATGTAGGAGGAGTTTTGTTCAACCGGTTTTCTGAGTGTTACTTCTACGTTTTCAAGAGAATGGTTTTCTGAGCGAGAGTTGCGTATAATGGGTATTGGCTTAGAATGAGGGACGTTAGATTCGATCAACGGTTCTTTTTCCTTCTTTTCCAACTCGAATATCAGAGGTTTTTTCTGCAAACTGTTCGCATCTTCGTCGTCCGATTTACTGGTATATTTCTTCCTAAGTTGAGGCTCATCCTCTGTTGATTTAGTACCTACGATTTCGATTTTCATATTTTCCTTCGATTTCTTACGTTCCCTTACAGGGGAATCTGTCTGGTTCTCTTTATCACTGTCTCGAGCTTTATCACAATATTCATTCATCATCACAGATAGTTGCTGACTTATGGTTTCGTTTTCGGGATCTTTCAGTTTCAGAGATCTTCTTGCAAACACCTTCATTAGTTCAGGTTCTTCATCTCTGTTTTCTTTAACTGAAGATTTCTTTCTCAACACCACACTCTCAGATTTATCTCTTGACTTGTCGATAACGTTATCCAGGCTATCCTGAGAAGATCTGTCTGTACTATCAAAATGGTCGCTTGCAAGAGAATCACAACTGGAAGATCTGAAGGAGGTTATTGACTTATCTTTAGTTGGGGATTCTGGGCTGACTGAGACTAAAGAGGTTTTCTTCATCGATTTTTCATTTTTCTTGAATAGAGGACCCATGGAAGGAACAGCAAAAATTGGTGGGGTTTTAGGTGACTCAGAGTCTTTGTCTACAATTTCAACGTTTTCCTGACTAAATTTCCTCTGTACATTTGGTTGTTTGTCTATGTCGAAGTTGAATACAGGTCTGGTTCTTAGTTGATCGGAAAACCTCTTTGGACTTTTTGAACAAAATATAGATTTACTCTCCAAAATTACCGGAGATCTTGGAGATAATTCTTCAATTTCCGGTTGCACATTTATTTTCGTTATGGATATTAATTGTTCCTTCGGACTATGTTTCTCGTGAGTTTCAACTTTGGATAAAGTTTCCTCAGTCAAGCTGAAATATTCCGAATTGTTCTTAACGTTAACAACGGCGGTGTGACTTGGTCCCGAGATGGTTATGTGACTTTTATCAGGAAAATTGTCGGAAATACTCTTAGTTTCCATTATCTGCTTGGCCACTTCTTCATCTATGTTGTCCTTTTGGTCTACAGTTATATCACATTTGATTTCCACCGTTTGTTGTTTTATTTGCCTTTGGTGTTCTATTCTTTCTGTGAACATTTGGGTGCTTGATCTTTGTATTTGTTCAGTTGTATCCAACCACTTCATACTATCGAGTGATGATGATTTTCCCATAGAAATTTCCTTGGGGTCCACACTGGAATCGGTTTTTCTATTTGATGATAACACAGACGTCGTAACACTCTGAGACGACGATTTGGTACTCTTGAAACTATGGCTCTTCGTTAAATGAACGTTAGAGCTTTGGGATGAGGTTGGAAATTCCGTCAAAGATTTGAAATTGTGAAAATCTCCTTCATCTTCGTTTAGGATCAAAACCTTCTGTTGCAGTGAAGATAGTCCGGCTAACTTGATTTTATGCTTGGATTCTTCAGGTTTACCCTCGAAAAATCTGGGAGGTTTAGAACTACCAATAATTTCTTCTTTATGTTCTACATTTACGTCAGTATAGTCCATACTTTGAGGCGGACTAGAAAGAGTCAGTCTTTGTTTCAATTTGTTTTCCAGTTCCAAATGGAGTGGAGAAGTCGATAAAATATCTGGCAGACCTTTTATTGTGGTTCCTTCTTCTTCTTCCTTCCAGGGGGCATCTGGAGAATCTTGAATGTCCACTGGGATCACTCTTTGACGGTAAGCAGCTCCTGATCTTACTGCCGGAACTGGCTTTGTTTCATACCTACGGTTACTACTCTCCATTTGTTTAGAATAGATTGAGGATGTGAACATTTCTTCTCGGGAACTATATTTATCTGTGATTGGTTTGAATATTTCGGAACTTCTGACATCCTCGCTTTTCCTTCTATCTTCAATCTTTTTATCGTCATGTTTCACGGAGGTTTCTTCCAATTTAATTTTCTTTTCTTCTTGCTTCTTCTCGTCATGTTTCGCCTTCTTCTTTTTGGCACTGCGTCTTGGGAACAATCTCTCGAAGAACGACTTGTCGCATTTTTCTTCCTTTTCCGCATGTTCTTCGAGAGCGTCCTGCGACTTGCTCCCTGCGTTAGATTTGCTTCTGTTTAGTTTATTGTCAGAGCCAGGTGGAACTAGACCGAGAGGAAGAGAAGAACTTTTTAGTTGGATTTCGGTTAAAGAAGGGTGATTTCCTGATGTGTTACAAAGCTCTATAGCGTTGTCTGAAATGAGAATGAAAGCAAAGCGATCAGAGCATATGGGTGATTAGTAAATTACAGGCGAAGAATGGAAAAACGTGACTGAGAAACGGATAAAGCAAGCTTATAATATTTGCACTTAAAATGGCATTTGAAGGTGCTCGAATTTTTTTTCATCCTCTTCTACACCTCTCGTGGAATCGTTCAGTTATGAAGTTTTTTTTTGGAATAGAATCCTCAATACATATGTTACAACTTTAATTACGTGCAAGTGTAATCATATTATGACGATTATAACATTTTTATTCGTCTCACTCTTCCAGAGATGATATTGTGAATACATCCTTTCCTTTTTTAGGATGAACGTATATTATTGTGATCGAATATGGGTGAAATTTAAATCTTTAAACGAATGTTTATGCCATGCTCGCGGAAAATGAAAAATTTTGTTAATCATCGCCTAGCATACCTTTACTATTAGCTTCAGGAGATGAACTTCTTATGGAAGAATCTTCGTTCACTTCTATGGTGGTTGGCAATGTATTAGGTAACTGTTGAAAAAAAAGGAGGTGAAAAATTATTTCTCAAGAACTTTTGCATACGAATAAGCACCTGTTGGACTCTTCTTCTTCTAGGTACCCCATGGGTTTTCTTAGGTCTAACTGCAACACGATGATGGGCAGCGCTGTGGTTAAGTGGCATCGATGTTGTCTTGAGGTCCAAGTCTGGAAGAGGATAGACAATAACAGTCACCATTTTTCAACTCCCATTTTTGGTTCTCGTCAAAATTTTAGACTTTTTTCTACTCATAAGTTCGTAGACCATCGAAGTGGCCGAATACTAAAGATAATCTTTACAATTTCAACTGGGAAATACTTAATTCGAAACTCTTCTGTGCGTAAGGCCTAGATCCGGATGCAGATAAAATGGATATTTTCGAAGTTATGCATGACCAATGATCATTTACGGATGCTGATATTGGTCGATATGCACAATCTAGCGTTAAATTCAATGGCCCGTTAGTGAGATGGATGAATTAGTCTTTATATCAATGAAAAAAGTAGATGCATGTAGTTTCTTAACTTCACTCAATCTTGTGAGGAACTGAATGATCAAAAGATATAAATCGAACTCTGCATAACATCCTTTGACGAACTCGGTTCAAGCAAAAAAATTACTTGAAGAAAGTTCATTTGGACTGTATAATATAGATAGAATTTTTTGATGAATGAACTTACCATGTTTCTTTTCCGATAATGATAATTTAGAGCTATATCTTATCTGACTAATCAACAAATCCTGAAAAAAAGAAGAAATTATTTAATAAAAAAATAATAGTTACATACAGGAGGAGCCAAACACACAAATAATTCGATGTTCTTTTTCACCCCTGATACTAACTATCATAAATTCTCAGTTCTGTATCGGTTAAAAAAATTTCAATTCAAGCGGATATTTTCATGCCTACAATAGGTCAAACGTGAATATAACCCCAAAGTTTCTTCTGGAAAAATGTGAAGCATTCAATTCCCTGCATTATAGTGAGAATATAAATAGGGCGTTACATTTGAAAAAATCGAAATATATCAATTTCAAGTTCATCATACAGGGTGGGGCAGAAGAACCTATCCGATTTCAAATCCCTTTTTCTCAGAAGAGAGAGCAGGTAGAGTAGTGGGGTAAAAACCGTTAGAAAGCTGGTTTTATGCCATTTGTCAGTAGTCAACATGCCTTGGTCTGGTGAACATCGTGCTTTTGTTATTGAGCGGTTTATCGAATGCGGCGGTTCGATAATTGCTACACAACGTGCTTTTCGAATTCATTTCGGACTCGGGCGTCATGATCCTGTTCCACATCACGCTACGATTAAAGTGTGGGTGTCAAATTTTAGACAGACGAGTTCAGCATTGAAAAAGAAGTCGCCTGGACGTCCCAGGACAGCAACAGGACCTGAAAACGTGGCCAATGTGAGAGCCGCGATTGAACGTTCCCCGCGTCGTTCGGCGCGAAAACATTCGCTCGCTTTGGGGATTTCCAACCGCAGTATTCGGCGAATTTTGCACCGGGACCTCAAAATGCATCCCTACAAAATGGTTGTTGCACAGAAATTAAGTGAAAGGGATTTTGAAACCCGTACGAACCTGTGTCGCGATCTCCGAGAACTGCCAAACGACGATGTTGTGCTCTTCACGGACGAAGCCCATTTTCCTTTGGGGTTACCTCAAATCGAAGGTTTACCAGCATCGACCAAGGACCCTTCTTGCTTTACGAAGGGAAATTGCTCGGGCAATTGAAGAAATTCCTGTGGAAATGACGGTGAAAGTCATGGAAAGCTACCGCGAGCGCCTAAATAAGTGTATCCGCTCCCAAGGACGACATTTGAGTGATGTGCTTTTCAAAACTTAAATTTAAAAATGGCATAAAATTTGCGATATGTTAATAAAAAAAATTTTTTGACAAGCTGAGTGGTTTTAATTTTATAACTGTATTTGGCAATCAATTAGGTACAGACATCCTATGTATGGCGGAATAATATTGTTGTTTTGAGGACTCTGAATCTTTCAGAAACCAAGAATTTTCCAGTTTTCTCTGAATAAGATCTGTACGTTTCGTGTTATTGAAAATTAAAGGGGTTACTCGTCAGAAAGTGATTATTGCATGTGACATTTCCAATCTACATTGTGTATGGCAGTTTTAAGGTACAAAATTACATTTCAACGCCTGATGATGGTTGTAATAAGTTTGTGGAGGGTTCGTATGAAGACTACTACAATTTCTCCAGGAAATGCTTACTAACGACTGTTCCTGAACTCAAACCATCTCGTACAACAGAATAATAGCTATCAATTTCCGTGAGAACCCTCCCATCGCGCAAAGATCGAAAACGGTCTGCTGCAGATCAGATTAATCGAGATAAGGAAAGTTATGTCAGACGCCGAACAGCCCCGTATGGATCTCGTACACATAATTAGGCCAAACTGGCAATAATTACATAAAACGCGAATTTCTCGACGATTAAATATCGGCTAGATGGTTGCGCAATCGTTACATCGGGTTCTTCTAAACGAGAGAGGATGGATAGCTACGACCGAGCAACATTCTTTCCTCGCCTCGGTCAGTTTCCTGTTATCTGGGTCGTTCCTCCAGCGTATTTCGCACGGTTGATGGTCCATTTTGCCGAGATATGTTACATCTCGAGAATGGGAGTATTTTTTGAACCACCCAGGCATGAATCGGAATTTCATGTCGAATCACTCAGCACCATGTAACATTTATTTTGCAATTTCGATTCGTTCGTTTGGCTGATATGCATAAAGTATAAGAACTATATTAAAATCGACGGTTGTACCACATCTTTCCTTGCTTTCGAAAAAGTTCAATCGGTTTCAACCTTAGACTGTGTGATTATAGTCAAAGGTTTCAACTTTCAACCCGTTACCCTCGTTCTCTTCGGACAGGGCAACTCCAAAACCTTCAGGAGCAAGCTCCGCTCATAATAGGCAATCTGAAGAGTCCTTTGAGCGGAGCAGGGACGAAACATTAACGCCATTTCGATACACAATCTACAGCAAAACGCTATAGTAAAAAGTCGTTCGTAGGGTTTATAAATTTTAAAAATTATATTGTCCTAAAAAGCATCTACCTATGTGATGTAATTGGTTTATTCTGAACGCAGGCCGTCCCAGCTCCGCCCGGGTAGAAATTTGTTTCACGCCGCGGTTTCATCTTCAACGCTTCAACCTGCCACATCTTTTGATGTACTCGTTGTAATTGTATGATGTGAAGGGCAATTTCGTTCTAAATTGAATACTGGGGATGAATAACGTATTAGGTTGGATAAGAATCAATACCCAATTCATAAAAACACACTCCCAAATATTGCATAATTTTGGAAAACATCTGATTACCATAAACAGGTAATAGCAAGTCAATCTTGAGAGATAGATATATGCTATCGCGGACTTTTTTGTAGACCTATTTAAGAGGTACATTTCCGTCATTCATTGCATCCACGTAAGCCTTACGGTTTTTGCAGCGCACGTGAAAATAGCTGATTATGGCTGATTTTTTGTAATTATTGAAATTATAGTATAGGTACTCCATTCACTTTTATTTAATCACATAGGAGATCATGGTTTCGTTTTCAGGAGTTGGTGCACCTGATGAAAAGTCTGTGCGCGTACAGAAAATATCGTTAATGACAAAACGACGTTGCCAGTTTCTTTGTTTACATCAAGTCATCAAAGTAAAAGTATCAAAGATATTCCACATTTTGTTAGTTCGAATCGATCGGCGATTTTGGGGCGAAATATCGATAGGAAATCGCCTATTTTTCCGTTCTTCGTCGTCCAGAAGAAGTTTCCCGTCGATATGAGAAATTTCGTGCAAGTGTCAATTTTTCCTTTCACGACTTTTGGCGTGAGTACGAACGGCAAATTTGAATTGGACCGAAAATCGATTTATAAGCATGAATAAAGCGGAAGTAAGTACTAATCGACCTTTTTCACACTTGATAACGAAGTTTTTTTTAGGTATCTGGCCGTTTAGAAAGATTCAAAATTATTAGGAAAAAACTTGCAGAATGCAATTGCACGATTTTCGTAAGTAAACGGGTTCTGGATGGCCATCATCGGTCTCTTAATGATTATTGTGGATCGTTTTCACGTTTCAGAAAAAAAACACGTCAAAAAAGCTCAAAAAAAAGAAGAAATTTGACTATGTTGCATTCAACGGTAGGTGAATTCAGATTCCGATGAATTGAGATGTGTCACTGGAGCTTTCATTCCTATCAATCATTTGCCGAAAGTAGAAATCAGAATACCTACATCGGTTTTTTCCATATTCCAGGAGTTTGTGTCTTATTTTAGAACAGGTGAATGATAAATGTGAAGCATATGTTTGACCTATTCCATTTTATTTGTACAAACCTACTATGGTAGTAATGTATGAATATTTTTTAAACTAATAAATTACTACACAGTCAGAATATTTTACTCCTTGTTCATAAGATCAAATAAATGAAATGTATATCTATAGAGCTTTCAGGAATTGACATTCTTGCTTATTAATTTATAACCAAAACTCAGTTACTATTGCATTGAAATTATTAGTTTCTCTGTAAACAAATTCGTTAATTTAGTTATTATGCTTATTTTCTTTGTGATGAATGAATAAAACTGTAATTCATTCGAAATAAATAAATGTTAGAAATAGAAATGTTATGCACCCTCACAATCATATCACATACAATATCATGATGAAAACAAAGCACATCGATAAATCTACATAAATCCAAAAACTCCTTTATATCTATAATATTGTTCACAATTTTCTGTTGTGTTCTCCAAAATGAAATAAACATTCTGAGAAATACGCCGAGAATGTAGAAAGGCCAACATAGTGTTGACTTGGAACATAAAAATATTTTGAAAAATGTCATAACTTCGAAACAGAGTGGAATGTGTCAAATTTCCATGGCCAGAGTTGTGATTTTATAATTGTGAATGGAGTATAGGTAGCCTTAATTTTTTCAGGGGAATAGTATAGTCTATGCCCTATGTCACTCAGGGATAATGTAGTAGCTTTCTAAGGGTGAAAGAATTTCTGAAATCGGTCCAGTAGTTTTCGAGCCTATTCGTATCAAACACACAAAAATACAAATCTTTCCTCTTTATAATATTAGTATAGATAAACTCATTTATTATTATTATTATGTGTATTTCAGAATCTACGTATTCCTTCAGGTTGGAGTTTGGTTATGAGCTGTGAAATAGGGATTCTCAAGTTTATCCAGAATCGAAAGAACACCTAAACTAATTAGCAATTGGTTAATCAAAGAATCGATAAAATGAGTTTTGCCTCAAGATCGTTATCAACTTGCCATTGAAAGATTTAGTTTTATAAAAAGTAAATAATTCAATTTATACAAAGTGAGTTTGATTTTTCATCACGTTTTCCATAGTGTGCTTCAATTTCTTGGCGCAATGTATTTATGTTGTCACTGGTTATATGAATATTCCTAAACACACACTTCATAATTCATTGTGATATTGCAGCTCAAATGTAAGTAATTGGCCTCATTCCATTTAAAACTTGAACAACATTCACGCTCTTACGTGTGAACAAACTCGATTCTGATTCACCGAATGGATTGGTATGCTTTTGCATAAAACACAAGAGAATATTTTTTCAATTTGAAGATTGTTTAGTATCATATATAGGTCCCCTCTTCAATGACGAAACAAACTTCACCCAATCAATAACCTATTTCACAAAAAATATGGGTAAATAAAAATCTATCGAAGTGGTGTCAAACTGCTGACTTCTTCTCATATATGTATCTCGGAAGCGCTAGATATTCCTTTTATGCTCAGCTACAGCCTCATATGAAGAATGCATATTGCTGTCTTCCGCCAGTTGATCTATAGTCGATGCAGAAAACAAGATTGCAAAATTGATAAGAATCTGCTGTTCTCTTATTTATCCGTTATGATAAATTGGATAGAAAATATATCTGACTTCGTGAAAAGATCACATAAATCTTCGGAATTATGAAGCGTTTCTTCATATTTCAGTATCATCATTGAGTTTAAATATACATATATTTAAACTCAATGGTATCATGGAATTTTAAACATACGTAGAAATCAAATTCACGGATCCTTTGTATAAATAATAACCGAAGGCAGACAAACAATAAAGCTTCTTCTTGACTCATTCAGGAAAAATAAATCAATAACTCATGAATAACATCAAAGACCGCTCTTTAATCAACAAAATCATTAAGTGCATGCAAGCGCGGTACGATTGCATAGCACATTATTCTTGCGATATAAACTTGCTGAGTTATTCTTCACATCTTGCTAAAAATACGGAAGTAGGTATGTAATATAGATAAAAATGTTCTTACCTCTTCTATGTCTGAGCTTCCAACACTTAGGAGGGAACCGTCACTACAAGTACTATGCGATTTATTAGGGAGATCCTGCAACAGAAATCATTAGGATATTATGTGGTGGTTTTTCCAAGATCAGTAGATATAAATAACAAGAACAAAAGGGAAATTCAGCTCGAAAATTACACGAATTTTTCTGAATATATCGGTAATACACTGCGCAAAAAATTAACGCACATTCTGAAAATCTCCATTTCAATGAAAGTTAACTCTACATTGACTTTATTACTTATTTTTTATGTTCTCTCGGAAAGGTTTTGAACGAAACAAGACACATTGAATGGAAGAAAATTCAGGATTTCACCGAATCTCATGTGAAAGAAGAGAAATGAACAATTTTCAAGATACTTAAATGCTGATAAGTGATTTGATACTTGGTATTTTCACCCCTTGCGTTAATTACAGCTCGGCAACGACGGTTCATACTCAAAATGTTCTGATCTAATCCTTCCCAGATTTCTCCGAGTTGGATTCCTAAGTCATTAAGAGTAGCTGGATGATTTTCTGAACTTCTCAGCGTTCTATTCTATTGAGGTTGTCCCAAACCTGCTCAATCGGATTGAGATCTGGACTTCTTGCTCGCCATTCCATTCGAGAGACTTCAACCTCTTCAAGGTACTCCTGAACGATGCGCGCACGATGGGGTCTGGCATTATCGTCCATAAAAATGAAATTTTCACCAATATATGGGGCAAATGGCACTACATGCTCTTCCAGAATGTTCCTTATATACTTATCAGCATTCATAGCTCCATTATCAACGACCACCTGTGCGAGCAGTCCAAGATATTCCACCCCATACCATAATCGATCCTCCCCCGAAACCAGTAGTTTTCAGGAAATTGCACTGAGCATATCTTTCATGTGGACGTCTGTATACAAGGGAACGTCGATCACAATGGTAGAGGCAGAATCTAGACTCATCTGTGAAGAGAACTCTTTCCCAATCGGCCTCTTCCCAATGGATATGTTCTCTCACAAAATCCAAACGCGCCCTTCGATGGGCTGGGGTAAGAGCTGGGCCTCTTGCCGCGACACGAGGCCTTAAATCATATTCTCTGAGGCTATTTCTTATTGTCCGAGTGCTAATTTGCACCTCATGAGTTTGCTCAAGCTGATTTTGAAGGAGGCGAGCGGTTGCAAACCGTTGTCTCAACGAAGAAACTCTCAAGTAACGTTCTTGAATGGCAGTTGTTACCCGTGGTCTACCCTGTCCTGGTCTTCGGACATTCATACCTGTCTCCATGAATCGCTGCAACATTCTGGACACACTTGTACGGAAACTCCAAACCTTTCTGCAATTCTTGTGTATGCCCACCCTTCTTCTCGCAAAACTACCGCTTGGGAACATTCCTCTTGGGTCAAATTGCGTGTTTCACGTGGCATAGCGATCGAGTGTAGAAAATCAAACGAAAGAAAAACTTTTGATCACTAGAATTGATCGAGAACAACTGATTTTAGAATGGAGCCAATACATTCAAAATCTGATAATATCATCTTTTTTTATTCCTGTTGGGAGAAAACATCTGTATTGAAGAAAAACGTTGAAAGTGGATAACAAATGCATGCATAATTCTGATAAAAATAATTATCATTGAGAACACCTTCAGTTGTAGAATAAATTTGAGATTTCCATGATGTGCGTTAATTTTTTGCGCAGTGTATTTCTTCCTTTAGATTTTCGATTACAACAGAATCAAATCTACTCAGATCTACCCAATTTGCATTAGAAATAAAATTAAGCCTTCTATAGCAAACGATATATCATAATTGAACAAAAATCTTCGATTCGAATATTGATCCAAAATGATTTCATTTGGAACATTAATTCGTTATTAATAAATCTGAAGACATTTCTATTAATTTTGAAGATATCCCCCTTTACCCTGAATAATCCTATAATTTGATCACCTGTTCATAGTAAGACTTGATCAGCCAAAAACTGTGCACCGCCTTAAATTTACAAAGTCCTTGCTCCATTTCAACTTATGGTTCTTCGAGCCATCTCACGCACACAATTCCCTCAACACCCATTTCCATCTCAACAGAAGAACAAAACTGCCACAAAAACTCCGCACTATAACAAACATTCGCTAGCTCATACCGAACGATAAAGAGCATATCTGGGAAATAATTAAAAAAAAAGAGCTCCCCGCAAGTCGTCTCGTAATACTCGACGTTTCTTCGTGTTGCGCGGTCTCAACGTGCGCCCATTATGATGTAATTTCTTGTTGCTGCAACAGCTAGGAGTTTCTAGTTTCATTTCCGACGAACACAAAATAAACGATTTATTGTGTCTCTTGGCGTACGCAAATGCGCTCCACATGGATGAGAAGCGAAAGACAATGGGGACAATGTGATGAGGGGCCCCCGAGTATCCTACTTCCGATCCATCGGTTCGTGCGATGGGGGCAAACAAACGAACACTCGACAGTGCACGAACGACTCTAGCTAAGACTGCCGAGTTTTTTTTTGCGTAGGAGGAGACATTTCATTTGCTATACCTAGTACCTACTTTATCAGGATGCAATGGAACCTGCAGAACTTCTTGAGGATTGTTTTCCCTCCATATACGGCAATTCGGCTTGTTTACGTGGCTGTTCTAGCAAGAATTAGCTTCATCACTAAACACAATTTTTCGATGAAAAAGTGCATCAACTTCAAGCTGTTATACTCTGTTCAAATGTAAGAAGGAGCAATAATAACATGTTTGGCGCAGCGGTAGGAGGAACTTCGTAAAGTTTCTTTCCGTCCAGAGTCGAATCGAGGAGATTTCACACTATACTTCAGTTTTAACTGAACTTGAATTCCATTTTTTCAATAGTTCACAGAACGTTGTTCTTTTGAAATTTGGCAAACTGTCGTCATCATTCACGATTTCTAGATTTTTATAAATCGTTGGGATTTCATTCCGAAAAAAAAAACCGTGAACAATTCTTCTGATAAGGTTCATATCGAAATCGTCAACCGAATCGATTATTTTTAACGACTGGGATCTCCTCTTAGGTGGCGTCAATGTTTTATTCTCTTCATATTCTCTGAGAATTCTGAATACAGCTGAATCACTCACCCTTGAGGATTTTGAAACAATTCCTACTAAGTCTCTTTTCGATAAATCATGATGTTCTTCCAATTCTTTTCGAAAAATGTTCAAAATTATCTCTTTCTCTTCAGCAGAGAAATGCGACCTTTTGGACCTTTTTCGTGGTGGTCCCCACATATCACCGTCAGATGCAGTATCCGTTTCCGAATTCGACATTGTTCTATAAACACTATATACACTTTGTCAAAAGATTTTCCAACACGATACACTTTTCACAACAAAATCTATAAACACTTTGAACAGCTAGACCGTCACAGTAGCTCTAGGTATTTTAACTGGTCTTGTCGATTGAAAACTTCGATATTTATGCAAATCAAGATGGCTTTAATCCATTAAGGGAAAGGACCCAAACCTGGTGTTTCCCGGAATTACCTTGTCGGAATCTTGCAAGATTCCGACCCAAATCTCTAAAACTCTGGTGTTTACTGGAATGACCTTGCCGCAATCTAGAGCATCCGAAAAAGAAATGATTTAGTACATAATAATATAAAAACAAAACAAAATAAAAAATTGAGTACGTCGGATATGAAATGTATGACAGTTGCGAATCATTACAGAAATTTTGCACTAGAGTTTCTGAGAAAAAAAGTTCTAATGTGGGAATTGCTGACTCAAATTATTGGATCATTTCTATCCAGTACCATCCACAGTCCGAGTACGACCCTGGCAGTCTCTTAGGGCGGTCGAAGAGAGCGTTGTTATCACCGTTTGACCAATAGCAGCTTCATTGTGCGCAAACCAGACGATTATGTTTGTTCACAAGGCTCCTACTTATATTTGAACGGACTACAGGGCTCAATCAGCAAACAAACGACGCTTATTATGGTCAAGTGGCCTTAGTTCTTGAACCAGTTTTGATCTTGTATGGGCTAGACCAAGATTTTCAGGCAAAATTTTCCATGTAGTGGATGCACAGAGTCCAACTTGTTGTGAACGTCGACGAATAGACAAATCTGGATCTCCATCAACACTATCACTTGCAGCAGCGATATTTTTTTCTGTACGTAGGAGCAGTTCTTTGTCTTATTGTTGTTGTTGCATCGAGTAGAGAAAATGTTGTTCGAAATCTATCGATAGTTCAACGAATAAGCTGCTCTGATGGACGATTATGTAAATCATAAATTTCACGAATTGCTCTATAAGTTTGGCGAATAGAACACTGATTTTGAAAATAAATTCAACAATTTGTAAACGTTGCGGCGTGAGTCTTTCCATGATAATTTGTCAATGCTTACTGAACAGAAATGTCAAAACAACATGGCTCCTAGCTTCTGTCAAATCACAGTTATCCCTATCACTCTAAAAAACACCCGATATAAAACAGGGGACCCAGTATAGACCCTTGAGACACACCCTTTCCTACAGTAATTTCATCTGATTGTGTTTGTTTACAATTATTTGTCTTCTCAGATAATCTTTGTCTTCTTTCAGTTAGATAAGACTTAAATTTAACACATCTTATGCCTTATCTCTCCATTTTCTGAAGTAAGATCCTATGATTCAGTGTGCTGAATCCTGCTGCCAAAGTTTTGAGCATATTGAATGGGAATGCTTTAGCCTAGCCAGCACTCATTTGATGTAAAATTAATTAAGAATAGTGTCCTTTTATCTTTTTATTGAAGATATGTTCTCATAACTTCTGAAATAGTCCAACTTTTTGATTCCTATCACTTTGCAGACCAATGACCATGAATCACTACAAAGAATCTATATAAAACAAAGTTGTTGGTTACACCGTTTATAACTCGAGATCGGATGGACTGTTTGTTATGAAACTTCATTTATGGATTCGTCTACGGCCTGGTTATTATAAAATACATTGAAACTCTGGAGTAAATGCTTTTCCTCCTTTTGAATAAGGTCACTAGGTGTCGCTACGGTTAATGGCTCTTATCTAGACACTGTAGCGTAGTCGTGAAGGTGCTTTATTTGATATTATCGCCACTAGATGGCGAAGATGATTACGATTTGTGATATCCACCTTAAGTAGGTATTATTTAGGCGAAACAAAGTTCGCCGGGCCAGCTAGTACATTGATAAAGACAAGTATATTCTTAGATACATTCTTGAAATTCCATCAGAACCAAAATAAACAAATCGCGTCGAAATATCGTTTATCCCCAGGTCTATTTAGGAACCCACTCCTCAAGCTTATTTTTCTTCTCCGCAGTAGGCGAAATCAATTTAGAAACAGGGCAAGATCGAAATTAAACAAACTATCGATGACATCACTGTGCCATTTGCTGCTGCACTCAAACACCAAGGTCGAGAGCAATTCGTCAATAAACTAAAAATACCTACCGTTCTCGATAGTTAAGCAATCTGTTGTAGAAGACACTCGCTAAAAGATCTTTATTGAATCATTATCTCAACCTTATAAATCGATGTGGTGGGTGATCGTTGCAATATTTCATAATCGACAATTTGATACAAAGTCTCTTTCCGAATTATTATCGCATCTTTCTCAACCGTTACCCGAAAATGGTGAAATCAGGCAATTGTGTCGATAAATTGTATCTGTCATAATTATTAATTTCCATCGAATACGAAGCCATGGGAGATTCGGAGAACTGCAGAATCGTGCATGACCACAATGGCTTGTATTGTTGAGTTTTCCATTTCATCTGTTCCCATGACACACTGATTTGCCAATACGCGGAACGGATGTAGGTAGTGTGGTCTATTTTTCCGATAAGCTCTAGATATCGAGCGAGGTGTCAAGATGTAATAAATGAACGAACTTGTGCCATGAGGAATACTGAGTTCCATACCTTCTGGTATGGCAGGGTATTAACTGAACCATTAAATTAAAGTCCTGTGCCTTTCAAACCCCGCGTATAACCTAAGCAATGCACAGGGGCAATCACTAAGAAGTCCACGAGAGATGAATTTGCTGAACGTACGAGGATGTATTGATATCTAGTTAGCCTTTTGCATAAACAAAATATTGCGATACCATATCCACAAACAATAACTTATTAGAAGTGTCAGTGTAGAGTTCGACGTCAAAAAAGTAAACCAGAGTTACGCAATAAATTGAAAAAAAAAGATGTCCACCGAAATTGTAAAAATCGAAAAATTGGAGTATCGAGCCATCATCAAGTACCTGTATTTAAAAGGGTTAAGAGGTAAGCATATTTACGAAGATATGCTTAATACCCTTGGAGATCAATGTCCTTCGTATGCGACCGTGAAAAATTGGACTGCAAGCTTCAAAAGAGGTAAATTTTTCATTGAAGATGATGACCGATCGGGAAGGCCAGTTTCTGTGTCAGTCCCCGAAAATATCGATGCAGTTCATGACATTATTTTATCAGACCGTCAAATTGGGCTAAAACGGATATCTACAGCACTGAAGATTTCATACGAACGCGTTCATCAAATGGTTCACGTCAATTTGGACATGAGAAAAATTTTTGCAAAATGGATCCCCAAATGTTTGAATGTTGACCAAAAGCGTGCAAGGGTAGATGCATCGCGTTCGATTTGTGCTCGATTTGAAAACGATGTAGACTTCTTAACCGAATTGTTACTATGGATGAGACTTGGGTACATTTCTACGATCCAGAAACAAAGCAACAATCGATGAAATGGCGACACTCTGGTTCTCCAAGACCTAAGAAGTTTCGTGTCCAAAAATCTGCTGGAAAAGTTCTTGCTTCAGTTTTTTGGGATTGCCATGGAGTAATCATTATTGATTTTTTGGATAAGGGTAGAATAACTGGAGATTACTATTCGATATTACTGACCACTCGACGGGAAGAAATTAAAGACAAAAGACGCGGAAACTGCGGAAAGCTATTCAAAGGTGTTTTGTTTTCACAGCACAACGCCCCAGTACACAAATCTCATGTTGCCATATAAAAAATTCGTGATTTACACTATAGAATTACTAGAACATCCCCCTTATTCATCAGATCATCTCTTTCCTCAACTGAAAAAAAATTTAAAAGGTCGTAAATTTTCTTCCAACGAGGAGGTAAAAAAAGCCGAGGAGGACTGGTTTGCAGAGCAAGAAGAAACATTTTTGTTGAAAGGTCTATAGACGTTGCAGGTTCGCTGTGATAAATGTATTCAATTAACTGGAGAATATGTTGAGTAATAAAATATTTTGACAATGAAATTTTGTTTGGTTCTATAGTAGGCTAAGAACTTTTCAATATATCCTCGTATTTTTGATTTTTTCGAAGTTTTATCTTTCTCAAGCGGACCAATCATCCAACGACAAGAAATTGAAATCGCTCGTCGGTATTAAGAGCGATACCTCCATCAGCTGTTGGATTTTCAATTCCGTTCAACCAGTTGTTGCCTGAATTGTGCGGGCGACCGTATTGACATGGCATAAATTGAAATCTAATATTGATAGGATCGCGCTCGAGAGAGTTGACTACACGGCAGAGTTCACTTTCGTACCTAATTGTCAGATTGAGCAATCGACCTGAAAAACCGTTCGATCCTATTTGCTACACTCCGAACGGAATGCGATATTGTTTTTCTATTATCCAGTACGATGAGTAATCCCAATGGCAGCCTCGATGCAATTACTCACCGTTGTATCCAAGCAGATGCACGAGTTTCATTTAATTTAATAAAGCAAAAGATCAAAATATTAAAAATCAACGTAAAACTAATAAACAAATTTGAATGAGAATGGCAGTTTTCATTTCACTGTATCCCTCCGCTGTCACCCTTTGTAATGAATAGTTAGTGGGTCAGAAGCCAGTAATGGAAATAATGGAATCCATGGATGCAGAGGCCAATGTTATTGCAAGATTTCATTATAACCGACGCATCCACCATTTTGTAACTTCAAGTCTTCTTTGTCAAGTTCCTTGAATTTTCATTTTCTATACAATTATCTTACCTTATACCACTTTTTTCTTTCCAATATTGGCACCCCTGTTCTTCAGCCAAAGTCTAAGCTATGGCTACATAAACATGTGATAATCACATTCGATTGTTTAATTATGGAGGACGCAATCAGCAGTATTCGATTTTTTTTTATACTGATTATAATTTCGAAGCACGTTTGTCACAGTAACGATGTTTGTCAAGTAGTCGGATGACCCTTTTAGGCTTTGAGACTTTTCGAAAAAAACTATAAGATGAAGCTTTGTTTTACCATGCTCAAGGGACCTATGGTTCACATATCGAGTAACGATATTCAAATCAATTTCCAGTAACTCAAAATATGCACTTTACTTTCCATGACATAATAAAGAATTTTGAAGAATTGATTAATTATTCGATATTGAAAATGTGATTTCAACACGTGTGAATTCAAACGTCCCTCTGCTGTGACGTCAGTGGCTCAATTTGTAATATGATTGGTTGAAGTTTGTGATGGAGGAGACAAAGACCAGAGTAACTGAGATACACGCCGCTGTTGGCAAGTCTTCGTAAAATCTCTGAATTTATTCAAAAATATATTCAGTAATCGTCATATAACCACTTGATTTTCATCAAAGTTGATATAATACTCATTCTCTGAAAATACAAATACTGATGTGACAACCACGCCTACAAATTATAGATAAAAACATAACAATCTTATTTGTCATTATTCGACATTTCGACGTCTTCTTTGCGTACTATAGAATGGCGTTTCTTACAGTTAAGTCTAGGAGTATTCTATACTCTATATTCTATACTCCTAGACACACAGTTGCCAAATAAATAATTATTCTTTCCACTAATTTACACTTCTCAAAATGAAAATAATTATTAATGCTTCCTAAATAAGAAGACCGGCCTATATATTCCAATTCTTACCTGTGTAGACTAGGGATAATTATTTTTAATTGAATTTCTCACCTATCTGCTTATACTTGAACCCTCTTTATCTTCAATTAGGAGGTCGTAAATTGAATGATATTATGAAGCTTTATGGAGTGCAAATGAACATGTCATGATGATAAAAGAAAAACCAAAATCAACATTATTTTATGATATTATTAGGAAAGTGAAAGCAAGGGCTTTTTCAGGCTAATTTTTTGTGTGATTTGGCAATGCTGTCATTTTTATATAAGCAGCACATCATAACGAGTACAACCAATCAAAAATCTCTCTAGCCACCGACGTCACACGATTTCCCGCTTCTTCTGATCGTTTGAATTTGGTAGATTATTTTTGAGTTTCAATATTTTTTAAGGATATAAATTGATGAAGAAAAAATTTCAAAAAAATTACGCATTACGTGAGAATCCAATATGTCAAAATATCTTTTTTCTGAAAATGACTGGAAATGCCCATTCGTGGTCCAGTGTACCTACTGTTACACTTTTGTACGTCACTTCAGTAAAACGTCACAGCACTCTAGAATTATCTCGCAGAAAAGTCCCTATGATGTACTGAATTACAAATGAGCAGGTAGGCGACGTTTATATCCTCCTCCTCCATAATGCTTTCAGTGAGAAAATATTTCTGTCGCTGTTGTTTCCGCAAGACCGAAGTTATCGTGTGTAATCTGCACCTGATTTACGAGTGTCCTGATTATGTACGCCAATATCGAAGCCTATTTAGGCATCAAGATACTTTCGTTTGTGTACGGCCATCGAATAATGGATGGCAATGACCCAATAACATTAACAGTTCCTGAAGTTGCTTTGTATCAAGCGACACGTAATAAAGTGCACGAGAACAGACCGTTAAACTCGACGAGATGAAACTCGAACGTCGGAATCATGAATGACAAAGTAGGCAAATTTATTCAAAATAAAAAAAACGAGAACAAACCTGGGTCCAAACATTTTTCACTGTAATTTTTAAAATTCTATTTTTCCAATATCTCGAAAACTACATATCCGATGAGATTGATATCAATAAATCAATCTTTGCTTTACATTTCAAGTGAAAGATAACACTTTTTTGATCTTCAAAATTTTTTAAGGTTATCCCTTTATAATAACCTTGGGGTAGAAGACTGATTGAAGTTGATTGTTTGGCACTCACCTTTAGGGCAGTCTTGTCAATATTATCAGTCGTGGTGGGGGAATTGCATATACTATGGGGAAATCCTTCGTCATCTTCGCTCGTATCCCCTCTTCCTCCACCACTGCGCCTCAGTCTCAACCTCTCGCTGAGTTCGGTCTGAAATTAGAGTTATCGAATGAAGTTTTTTAATTCGTAGATTTCGCTAGCAAAATCACGAGAATTCAATCCGATTTAGAGAGGGTTCCGCCATTTCAACGAACTTATTGATAGGAAGAAGATCAAACTTCACGAATAGTACAAACAAGCTCAATTAAGTTGTGTGAGTAGACGGTTTCAATGTTAAATTACGATTGAGCTTGAGAGTTAAATTTTTTTCTTCTGCATAAGGGTAGCCAATATGTCTGTCTCGTTGGCTTGAAGGGTTTATTCATTAATTGCAAATTAAAAATTCTCCTTTTTTTCGATTTTTCGCCATTTTCTCTACAATGGCTCTTCTAAGGCATAAAATGGTCTTTATAAACTCATCATTATTTGATCTTGCCATTCAATTCTTGAATTCATATTCCATTCAAAAAAGTGTAACTATGGTCTATATCTTTGTTATCGAACACCCTGTATATGTGAAAACAACTTTGAATTGTGCATCTGATTGCACTTTACATTTCACGAAAATTTTTTTCAAAATGTCTTCATTCACTGCCTCAAAAATGAGAACCGCGTCTGGGGTGGGCCACCCTGTATATATGTTTATTCATTGACAATTTCACAAAAAGAAACACACATAATAGAGAATTCCAAGCTAGTTATGCTGGAATAACACCAAATAGATGTCCATGTATAGCAATAAAAGCTACTCAAATGACAAAAAAAATGCTTGTGTTGAATAAACATGGTTTCCTTCAAAAACCAAACAAATTGCAAAAATTTGCTAGATTCTCCTTTGTACTCTTAGTAGAAACATTTTGTCATATTCAATAATTGAAGTCAAATGCAGAAATAAATTATACTATTATTATTAGTATAAATGACTTATTTTTCCTAGCACATTTCGAATTGCACCTGTGATACTCAAAGTAGCATCTATCAAACCTACCAAACCTAGAAGTATATCAAGTTGTAGTGTGGAACACACCCATTCTGGTCGAGAGACACTGATACGTCGCCTGTTGACCTTCGTTCGCGTTCTTTTATCGTAAAGAGTTTCTCAATATAGAAAAATCACGTTTCTTGCGGAAAAACGATGGTGCAAAAGTTTGCATGTCAGCGAAGATTGGACGTGAAAGGTAGAGAGATATTAAAACTAGATAAAGAAATTAAAAACCCGGCGAAAATTCCTCGTTCCTATATTCGCATATGGACACATTTTAATGAATAAGAGGCTGCTGGAACCGGTCTGCATTCATTGACATAAATCTCGCCGAGGGGCAAAATTACCGATATAGATTGTGGCATTCTCTCTGAGGCCAAGAACTCATAACTGATTCGACTCTTTTGAATACGGCGAGATATTTTCGATGGAAATTGTAAAAGAAATAACCTGATATTGGGAACTTTGCGCGCTTGTTCAAAGTCGTAGACAGCACTGTCGCCAATTCAGATACGGAACTCTGTCTACGCCGCTGGATTATCAGACAAATTAATTTCCCAATACATTTTTGTCTATTGGAAAAATACGGGAAAATCTTGCATGACAGAGATTCAGACTCAGACACAAAAATATTGCGGTAACTGATAGGATAATAACATGTAGTTCAAATGATATCATTAACACATTTTCGACCTCTGAGCTGAAAATCCAAAATATAAAGGTTGTCGATATTGATATCTGCTTCTAGATTCCATTTATGGAATTTCAATAAGACGGTTTCCCTCAAATTGGCACATTCTGCAAGATAAGCCCTAAAATTCATCATAACACATTTGTGCAAAAACTGAATATCGGATAGAAACCATCTAAGCATAGTTGAACATGTCATTATCCATCATTTTCCGCAATTTTTTTGTCTTCGCCTACTATATTATACTTTCACAGTGAGCACAGGCTATTTCTGTTTTCATTTAAATTACAATCATGTAAAATATGAATACCAAGCTAATTTGCATTGATCTTTCCTCTTTCGATCCGTATATTTCCATCACGGCCTGGATATCATTATATTCATTACAGTACTGGAAACAGTACTTTAATGAACTCATTACAGCATTGTTTTCAGTTATATTTTTTTTGTGGTTGTCAGCACTGACTTCCGATCCTATCCAATTTCATGGTATTTATTCAGAACTGAAAGAATCGTATTCTAAAAGTGAAAAAATTTTTACTCACTAAGTTTGGGCCCAAGATTTCGAAAATGATAACGAGAAGTGGGCAATCCTCTTAGTTTTTGCAAAAAAAATACCAAAGTTTCCGTTTGGAAGTTGAGGTTATACCTAGTTCTATAGCTAGTTTTCTTTTATTTTCTCAATCAATACTCGTTGTAAATGTTTTATTTTTCAATTTCTGAGCCATACTACGTTATTCTAAATACGCATACAAAACATTACCTGAAATTCAAATAACCGAATTCTCTTCAGACCATTTCACAAGTTTTTCGTATTCTTCATTATAAATGGATTAGGATTTTTGAGGTATTAATTTATTCGCAATATTATTCGCAATTTTTTTTAATTCTGGAGGTGTTTAATCGATTTCTTCAAACATAATTCACGAATTCAATGCGTAATTATAAATGATTTCAAAATTCGAAACGCGAGATTCAAATGTCAATTAACAGTCACACCAACTGCCAAGATACGATTCAAGAGTCACCAGGAAGTATAATGTGAATTTTTCATTCAATTTCGACAGTTTTTCACAAAACTTGACTGAAATAGAGAAATTATCGTCTAATACTCGTTGCAGAAGGCCATTTCAACACTCATGCGCATACTTTTAAGAGTCTTTAGCCTTCAAAATAAGAAATGTAAACCTCCAGATGGCAATGCAGTGCATTAATTTTTAGTTATTGGATTATTCAGCTTGATAGAACAAATGTTAAAGCGCAGGGAATATAACAAGAAATCGTACCCTGAACTAGATCTCACACTGGCTGTATAATACTCTCTCTCTCCTTCACCAGTCATCTGGGAGGAGATACCTGCGAGGCGTGTCATTTAAAAGAAATTCAATTCTATGTTAGAATCCAGAATTGTAAGAAACAATTAATTTTCACTAATCGACGGGTAAAACAAACCTTAATAAATTGTCGTTGATAGAAATGGATATTTATCAACTCGGATAGAAAAATTCAAGGAGATAAATTTCGCGAAAACAACACATTGTTGTAATATTATTCACAAAAAAACGGTAAATTATGAAAGAAAAATTAGATAGACGTTTCATCAACTAAATGATAGACTTCAATACTGAAATTACAAAACTCAAAAATATTTGTTCGTTTTGATGGTGGAAATGTTACAAAATAACCAAAAATGATGGGGAATATCCTTTTCATTCATTCAATCATAAAAATAGGAATACCAAGCTATTTTGCATTGACCTTTTCTCTTTCGATCAGTACATTTACCTCATGGCCAGGATATCTGTGAAAAAAGTTTAATCGAGTTTAAAATTGCCCTTTCTGCCCAATTTTTTCTCGATTTTCGCGAATTTTTTAAAAATACTTCTACATCGCCTAGAGAATCGAAATTTCACCCACGTAAAAATCGATTACTCATCTTTTTGACATTATAAAAATTTCTTCACTGTATCGCAGCTGCGCTGCGATTTCAAGATTCTTCTTGACGCACTTTTCGACAGATTCCCTCGGACGGTCCGCAGAGTTACCATTTTAGTATTTTAGTAGTATAGAATGAGGAGAAGACCTCTTCAGCTTGGCCAATAATAGTAGTAGTATTTTTTAGCCTCCATTGTGAAACCGAATCTTAGGTGCCAGATTAATCGTTATCTTGAATCGATGCAGTCCAAAAGCTGTGTCCATTGATTATATGTTGCATTAACTTTCGACGTTTCTGCAAGCCTTCACTTGCCGTCATTAGGGTAGTCTTGAAAAAGACGTTTCTTGTAAAACTTCTGTAATGTTTTCCCTTTGAAACGAATCCACTTTTGGTGGAGATTACCGAACCGTTTACACAGAGAATAGGTAAATAGAATCCGTAAAACTGAAGGAATCCTACTCACAGCATCTTTGCGTCTTTTACACAACAGCCTCTTCATGCAAACCCTCTTCATTTTCCCCAAATTGTGGAACAAGTACGACGGGATAACTTTCGGATGATTCATCCTCAACAAAACGTCACAAAATCATATGTTGACAATCCACAGGTGTTCTCGAGGTTACGTCATTGGTAATCACCAAAAACAAGGGGACGAATACGATGTAACTCCTAAAAAATCACTTCGACGAGGGGTTTCACGAAAGCAGTTCATAACCTCACACAGAACACAGAACGAAGGTTGCAACAAGTGGTACCATCGATCACCGACCAAGACATTATCTCTCGCGGACGACATGTGCGTATTGGACCCTACAAAAGCAATGAAATAACCATCAATCACACCGGATCGTGACGAACGGCGCGTAATTAAAAACCCGAGGCTGAGGCACAATACGTCGGTCATGCGGCAAAGACCGCGTCTCATTCACTTACCCATATTCTGAGGAGGAAATCCATTTCACGGCAGCTCAGCTACATCTTTTTATGCCATTATCGGACACCAAACTAGCACTTTCTTGGACTTCGGACGGGTCGAGGCGGCCGCGAACAGGTTCTCCGGGACCTAGGACGGGGAACGGACCGCGATATAAATTTCGTAATTGGCCTGAGTAATCGATTCCGCGAAATCCCGACGGAATCTGGTGATTCGTGTGTGTTTGCGTCGTTCTCGCGGTCCGAACCGGCCGAGGGAGAGGAGACCGTGACTAAGAGGCGGCGAGGTTAGGCTAGGTTGGAGGATGTCGCCGATGCGGCGATCCGACTTCGACAGGTGCGACGAAAACACGCTAGGTATCGTAGACGAGAGGTGACGTCATAGGCGACGCTGTTTGGATTCGCGAATGCACCCTTCGGACAACCCCCGATGACCTTCTATCGAGTGGATAGGGTCGCTTAATGCGATACATCAGAGCAGATTTATTCGAGACCAGTCCATGACCGGGAAGATCATGTCCTTCAAGCCGGCCACGGAACGCGAATTTGATATTTCCCTATGATTAATTCAACGAAACATCTCTCACCAGTCACCACACCGTAAAATTGCAGGGATCAAAAATCCTAAGCCGCGTACAGACCGGCGCATTCCCACCGATTCGAATTGGGCTTAAAATCCTCGTGTGGACGGGTCACACTAATGGGTCCCACACAATATACGATTGCCTGCATGCTGCCGCCTCAATAGGAGACCAATATTTCAGAGCAACATGCACTATCAGTCAACCGTTTGCAGGCGCACTTACAGAACTGCAGATCAATGCCTGATCATCAACACAGTTTTCCACCATGCTTCGTCGAAAACGTTACGCTATTCACCTTCTCGCAATTTTTGGAGATCCCCAAAAAAAGGTTTTGGGTAAAAAAGTGGCTTCAAGATAGAGAAAAAAAGCTCTCATATGACATTGAATGAACTGAAGCAATCTCATCACGAGAATTCATTATTAAACTGCTCCACAAGAATTAGGGATATCGTATTCAATCGTTTTTGAAAGTATGTAATCTTCGAGAAAATCGCTGTAAGATCATTTAAAACTCAATAACAACTTGAATCGATCCAATAAAAATCAGTATGAGACATTTCGTCAATCTGGTCGCCTTTTTTCTGAAGTTTGGTTCTTTGCATATGCTTCATGAATGTTCTCATTTTGAAATGAAGTCAGTTTATCAACGGCTTCGATTTGAAACGAGTTTTCTGAAAATGCCAAGACGTAAATTAACAAACGCTGAGGCTAACAGGGCTATCGGAATGCTACAGGGTGGCCTAACTCAGGTTGTTATAGCGAAAAGGCTCCAAGTCAGCCAAAGTGTGATATCTCGACTTTGGAATAGGTTCAGGGAGACAGGTTCCGTGTTGGAAAGACCAAGTCTTGGTGGGCGACGAGAAACAACACCTGCTCAGGATCGTTTCATCACCGTTTCGGCGAGAAAAAACCCTACATCTACGTGTAGAATGCTAGGGAATACTTTTCAGAATGCAGATGGGGTCCAAGTTTCCATCGAAACCATCAGACGACGTTTGAGAGACGTGAATCTAGGTTCTAGACGTTCATTAAGGGAAGTTCCATTAACACGTGACCATAAGCGTCAAAGACTGGAATGGGCAAGGCAATATATCAATTGGAACGATCAATGGCGTAGTGTCCTTTTCACTGATGGATCCAGATATGGAAGATTTTCAGATTCTCGAAGAATAAGGGTATGGACAATACCACGCATACCCCGTAATCGTCGCTATGTCTAAGAAGTCCATCCATTCCGAGGGGGTAGTGTTATGGTATGGACCGGGATATGTTTCAACGGGCGCACAGATCTACACATTTGTCCTGGGAATATGACCGCCTTACAATATAGGGAGCATGTCATCGATAATGTTGTGCCAAATTTTCAAGCTGCTATTGGTGAAACTTTTCAGTTTCAGACGATAACGCACCGTGCAGCCATAGTTGAGAATGCGCGCGAGGAGCTTGGTATTCCACATTTACCGATACCTCCGCACTCACCAGATTTGAATTGCATAGAACATGCATGGGATATGCTCCAAAGAAGATTAGATAATCATCAACCTACCCCAGAATCCTTAAATGATCTGGGAGAGCTTCTGCCCCGTTTATGAAACCAAATTCCTCAAGAAATGTTCCAACAACCTCGTGTGTAGTATGCAAAGAAGATGTCAAGCTGTTATTGATGCCCGTGGAGGCCATACATTGTATCGATAGTCCTAAAATGCTTGAATTCTCTGGGAATAAAATATCGTTATTTTACTCGATTTTTCTTAACCACCCTGTATACGCAGCAGACCTACAGGCTAAAATTAATTTGCAACTTGAAATCATATCAATATGAATTTTCATCACCAAAATCTTATTTTAACTATATTTTTTTGCAATTTAAGTCAATATCCCTAACTCATGTGGAGCAGTTTATTATTTGAACCGTGGTCGTCATATCTCGGTCAACCTTCCGGGAACTACGACCATGTAGATCTTTCGTTCTCTACCCTACTCATCCATTGTAACCCAAGGAGGTAGTCAATGGTGTTGATAAAACCGACAACATCCTTTTAGGAGCCTTCGCCGTTACCTCGTGGGTATCCAGGACCGGTTTCCCCATGTACATGGTTCTCAGACCAACCAGTTCTGGACACTTACCATGTGTTCAGCTGTTTCTGTTACTGGTATTTTTAGGTCGGTGAAATCGTCACGAATTTCTTAGACTGTTTAAGTCCAGGAGTGTTTCTCCAGAGGGTTATTTTGTTGTTCAACTGTCATTATTATAACACTGCCTTATATTGGTCTTTCCAATCCCACAGAAAGGCTCAGGTCCAGCAGGTGTTAACCTTGATGAGCCTCTTGCAAGCTTATCGGCTTTTTCATTTCCTTCAACACCACAATGCCCTGGCATCCATAGTAGAGTCACTTTATTGCCTCTGGCTAGTTGCTTTATGGTGTTACGTCACTCCCAGGTCAGCAGAGAACCCTGGCAGTGTAATTCCAGGGACCTAAGCGTGGCCTGGCTGTCCATAGTGATGAAGATATGCGCTTTAGGGTACGTACATGCCGGAGATGCAAGGATGAGCGCGGTGGAGGTCGCGGTCGCGATAGTTACATCGATGTCAAAACATTCAGTTTTGAATGGGACCGTACATACCAAAGATGCTCCACCTGTTCACCCTTGCCGCCTATAAAAGCGACTTATAGCGATGTCGGCAGTGGAACGAGATAGTTTGATTACGTACATATAGAATATGCAAGGATGAGCGCGGTGGAGGTCGCGGTCGCGCTAGTTACATCGATGTCAAAACAAACCTTCAGTTTTGAATGAGACCGTTCATACCAAAGATGCTTCACCCATTCACCCTTGCCGCCTATAAATGCGCTCGATACCGATGTCGATGGCAAAACAAAATAGTTTGATTTTATAGCGCGATCGAGCTGTTGCCGCGTGATCGACACATGAGGGTCATTTTTAGATCATTTTTCATTCTCGAATTTGTGTATATTATAATTATATTTCGGAAAGTATTCGCCGTAGCATAAACATATTTGGTATGTGGAATCCTTATACCGATGTTGAAAAAATCATTGACTCGCAACGGGGTAATTATTCAACCCTTAAATTTCGAAATTCGATATAACGGATACCATTCGCCGTAGCATAACCATATTTTGTATGTAGAATTTTCTTGGCAGAATCCAACGAAATCATAAAAAATAGGGTTCTCGTTTGAAAAACAGAAGTTTTTGACATGGAATTCGAAACACGCTGTGATGATATTTCTGAAATTCAAAAGATGCATGAAGTTTCCACATTCGGTTCACGCTCAGGATGTTGAGAATAAGAAAAACTAACATAATAATGGCTACGAATATTCGATTATTTTCCGGGTTTTTCTCGATATTTTGAAAAATATTTGAATGAATACAATGGTTTTCACAGAAATTAATTCATGATTGATTGAGAAAAAATTTGAAGGAAATTTTTTTACAAATTTATTTTCACTCCTTGTATAACCAGGAGTGCACAGGCTGCAAAAATATTTGGGCTTAGTAGAAAATTTTGAACAATGTCAAAATCCCAATTTTCAGATATTAAATATGTCCAGTTCTCCAGAAACGTCTAATATGAACTCGAACTTGGGACACCCTGTATATCATTTTCGTATTTATGTTGCGAAAACAAATATGCAGTGACGACAATTATTGGATGGAAACTTGTAACAAACATAACCTACTCATTATCAGAAAAAAACAACGAAAAACAGTAGTAAAGTTTTCAAGGTGATTATAATTCCGAAAGGAAGTGTTGAAAAGGGAGAACGTGACAATTACAGGCATTTTCAGGTAGGTTTTCGCAGGACCATGAAAAGCTTGAAGTGTGGGTTTCATACTTTCATTTCAGCATGTGGCGGACAATTCTCGATTTATGAGAATATTGTTTGCAAATATCTCACTTATCAACAGGTATTTAAAAACACAACCGACAAAGCTTTTAACCATATCCGACAAACTACCTGAATTCTTTAAATAGTACGACATGGCGAAGGGAATTTTTTTTATTTCCAGAATATGGGGTCAGAGAGCATAATTATCTACTTTTAACTTTTTCAAATATTTTTGGTGAGAACACAAATTTTCAGAACTGAGAAAATGTGCAGAAATGAAATTAGTTTTGAACAAGAACCTTTCCAGTTCCTCATTTCACTAAAATATAATAATGTGAATATTGAAATCTTCAATTATGTTAATTCCAAGCAAAATAATTTGACAGTTCTCAATGGCCACAGAAAAGCACATTCGACATGTACGGCCAGGCGCCAGGCAGCGATGGAAACCTCCACCGCGCTTATCCAAGCATCTTCGGTATATACGGCCAGGCATCGATTTAAAACTTGATCGCGACCGCGACCTCCACCGCGCTCATCCTTGCATCTTCGGCATGTACGTACCCTTAGAGAGGACTTTAGAGATCCTCAGTTTAGGTCCATAAATCCCAATGACAGTTGATCCATCGGTAAACCATATGGATGACTTTTTGCCCAAGCGATTTACGAAGCTTATTGCAGTAGGACGGTCAGCTATGACCGTTTGAAAGGGCGTTTCTAAATCGAAGATTGTTGGCATAAGATCCTATGGCTTTGCCAAGAGGTTTGAATCCAGTTGATATACAATATACTGGTACTGGGGTAACTGAACGAGAATAAATTCGCTCTCACAAAAACGCTTATATCTTTTGAACCACTGGACCGATTTCGAAAATCAAACTCATTTTCGAATCATCTTCTAATTTTTATGAAAACTGTTTTTACAATAAAGTAACCAAAACTATTTTTTACAAAATTCATGGATTTTTTCTGGAATTCTGCCCATCATGCTTCTTATAGTGTTCTCAGTCACTTTCTGGGATGCTGTCTTCGACTTTTGCTTGAATTCCGCTAATGTTTTCGTTGATTTCTTAGTCTTCTTCAATTTTCTTTTCACCAGGGCCCAATATCTTTCGATTGACCTGAGTTCTGGGCAATTTGGTGGATTGGCCTTTCTGGGGACAAAAACCACCTCATTCGCTTCGTACCATTTGTTATTTAGCTTAATTTGTTGCCGTACTGTATATACCGCGGTTATATTTTAACTACAAAATAATCACAATCAACGAGAGATTTTTAATATGTTTATTTACTAAAAGGGGACAATGACTGTCCGTATATTTACAAGTGTCGAAGTATAATCGAAGAAAATGACGCGTGATCTTAAAGGCTTAAGATGGTCAAGACGGAGCGTAGATCAAGAAGGAAGGTTCTAACAGAAACATCCCTATTTATCCATGAATCCCCTCCAGAAGGGCGGTTTCTGTCGGTTGAGTATGGTGGGGCATCTTCGTCTTCTGTGGTTCCCGTTTGATGGCCTCAGTATTTTCTTCATCATTCTTCCGAGTGTTTAACACCATTCCTTGGTGGCCTTGCTGTAGTTGCATGAAGCTAAATCTGGCCAAAAGATTGTTGACACATCGTGCTCACGTAAAAATGGTAAAAGTCGCTTCTTCAAGCATTCCTCGATGTATATCTTCGAGTCAACAGAGCCTTGGCCAACGAAAAATTTGCTCCTTTTTCCACAAGTGCAAATTGCTTGCCACACCAGGAATTTTTTAGGAAACTTTACTTGTTTCTTCACGCGAAATTGTTCGTCAACATTTCCACGAGAATCTGCAGTAAAAAATTCCTGACCAGGAAGTTGCGAGAAATCAGCCAAGACATAGGTTTCGTCGTTCATCACGCAACAGGAAAAATTTTTTTTTTAATTTCTTTGCTCTTGATTTCGCTAATTGATTCTTCACAGCGTTCCTGTCAGGCACTTTCTGCACTTTGTAGGTTCTAAGCCCACAACTCGACTTGATTTTCTGAACAGTTGACTGCGAACAACCCACTATTTGGGCCACTTTCCGTCCTGAAAGTTTAGGATTCTTCTGGAAAAGGCTGATGGCTTTCTTCACTTTTTTTGGGGCTATGAAACTCCTTTTTCCTCCCGGTTCCTTCCTTGCGGTTAATTGTAAGATCTTCGTTGAAGCGCTTAACAACTCTTGATACCGTTTCCGGACGAACCCGAGCCTCTTTTGCGATTCTTTTGAAGCTCCATATTTGATTATTTTGAAAAAGTTTCACTATGAATTCTCGTGTTTTCACTCCGCTTGACATTCATAACAAAGCTAACTTTGATCAAATTGTGATTTTTTCTCAATTGGTTCAAGAGATATAGGCGTTTTTGTGATAGCGAATTTATTCTCGTTCAGTCCTTACAACCCAACAAATGGATTGCATCGCGTTGAAGCAGCAACCAAAATTTCAGTTTCGTTCGAATCTCTATGAATCTGTAGAGTTTATGAAAATATCCTCAGATCATTCCAAGGATGCGTTGCCACAGATTGATATAAGTTCGCGGACTTGGATGCAAAGAAAGCTGTACTTAGGGATTCAGAAACTCATCAGAGATCCTCCAACCTACAACCTGCCACCTTAACACGACACGAAGTCCACAACTTCCACAGTAAGAAGCACCAGATCGTCGTCAGGCCATGACGAACGAAATTTCAAAGAACGCCAATTACCAGAACTAATGTCCTTATCGGACACATTATCGAACTACACCCATTTTAAAAGACACCACTATTTAAACGCGACCATATCGACGAAGTTCCACTAACGACGGAAAATAGAGACTAATCACAACGGCCGGTTCCAAGAACTGATTATTCCTTATCGTTGCGGTAAAGAAGAACCAAAACTAAAAACCATAGTTAACAATTACGACATTCTTCGAAAGAAGTACGAATTACATACACGTTCGGATGTAACAGGAGAAGGCCAGCGAAGCATGTTCGGCATCGGATTTATGCTAAATGTTAATTCGGACCATTCGGAGATCGTTCACCGGAGAATGATGCATCTATTACTATTGACATTGAAAAGATTGAGAGCAGAAAATGAAGAGGATCGTCCTATTGGAGAATTATCATCATAAGCTTGCGATGACGTCAAACTAGTTTCAAATTTCAACCGACCGTTAAATACAAATTTAATACAGGGTGGGGCAGAAAAACCTATCCGATTTCAAAACGTTATAAAATTAAAACCACTCAGCTTGTCAAAAAATTTTTTTTATTAACATATCGCAAATTTTATGCCATTTTTAAATTTAAGTTTTGAAAAGCACATCACTCAAATGTCGTCCTTGGGAGCGGATACACTTATTTAGGCGCTCGCGGTAGCTTTCCATGACTTTCACCGTCATTTCCACAGGAATTTCTTCAATTGCCCGAGCAATTTCCCTTCGTAAAGCAAGAAGGGTCCTTGGTCGATGCTGGTAAACCTTCGATTTGAGGTAACCCCAAATTCTGCCTGTTTACGGCGCCACAAAGGTGAAAATGGGCTTCGTCCGTGAAGAGCACAACATCGTCGTTTGGCAGTTCTCGGAGATCGCGACACAGGTTCGTACGGGTTTCAAAATCCCTTTCACTTAATTTCTGTGCAACAACCATTTTGTAGGGATGCATTTTGAGGTCCCGGTGCAAAATTCGCCGAATACTGCGGTTGGAAATCCCCAAAGCGAGCGAATGTTTTCGCGCCGAACGACGCGGGGAACGTTCAATCGCGGCTCTCACATTGGCCACGTTTTCAGGTCCTGTTGCTGTCCTGGGACGTCCAGGCGACTTCTTTTTCAATGCTGAACTCGTCTGTCTAAAATTTGACACCCTCACTTTAATCGTAGCGTGATGTGGAACAGGATCATGACGCCCGAGTCCGAAATGAATTCGAAAAGCACGTTGTGTAGCAATTATCGAACCGCCGCATTCGATAAACCGCTCAATAACAAAAGCACGATGTTCACCAGACCAAGGCATGTTGACTACTGACAAATGGCATAAAACCAGCTTTCTAACGGTTTTTACCCCACTACTCTACCTGCTCTCTCTTCTGAGAAAAAGGGATTTGAAATCGGATAGGTTCTTCTGCCCCACCCTGTATTAATAGAAAATCGCAAGCGCATAAAGAGTTTTCCAATAAGGGCGGGTTGTAACTCAGTAGGTTAACCTCTGGTTTCCGTTGACCATTGGTTAACGTTTGATTGGGTTGTTGTATGACAGAAATCTTGAATTGACTTAACCTTACTTGGCAGGTTAACCATTGGTTTCAAGACCAACTGGTTAACCAACTGAGTTACAACCCGCCCTTAGAGGTGTGTTCAATAGCCCGCTTTCGGTAGATGCCACTTTTGAAGCTGTCATTTTTGACATTTGACAAGTAGAAACTAGGAAAATGGAACGATAAAAGCTTCAATATCACATTGAAATAAACTGCTCCACATGAGTTAGGGATGTTGACTTAAATTGCAAAAAAATGAAGTTAAAATAAGATTTTTGTGATGAAAATTCTATTAATATGATTTCAAGTTGCATATTAATTTCAGCCTGTAGGTCTGCAGCGTATTCAGGGTGGTTGAGAAAAATCGAGTTGAATAACGAAATTTTATTCCCAGAGAATTCAAGCATTTTGAAACTATCAATACAATGTATGACCTCCAAGGGCATCAATATAACAGCTTGACATCTTCTTTGCATACCACACACGAGGTTGTTGAAGAATTTGGTTCCATAAACGGGGCAGAAGCTTTCTCAGATCATTTAAGGATTCTGGGGTAGGTTGATGATTATCTAATCTTCTTTGGAGCATATCCCATGCATGTTCTATGCAATTCAAATCTGGTGAGTGCGGAGGTATTGGTAAATGTGGAATACCAAGCTCCTCGCGCGCATTCTCAACTATGGCTGCACGGTGCGGTCTAGCGTTATCGTGTACCTATATTTTGCAACGTGAAAATTTGGCACAACATTGTCAATGACATGCTCCCTATATTGTAAGGCGGACATATTCTCAGGACAAATGTATAGATCTGTGCGCCCGTTGAAACATATCCCGGTCCATACCATAACACTACCCCTTCGGAATGGATTGACTTTTTGTGCATAGCGACGATTACAGGGTATGCGTGGTATAGTCCATACCCTTATTCTTCGAGAATCTGAAAATCGTCCATATCTGGATTCATCAGTGAAAAGGACACTACGCCATTGATCGTTCCAATTGATAAGTTGCCTTGTCCATTCCAGTCTTTGACGTTTATGGTCACGTGTTGATGGAACTCCTCTCAATGGACGTCTAGAACCTAGATTCATCTCTCTTAAACGTCGTCTGATGGTTTCGATGGAAACTTGGACCCCATCTGCATTTTGAAGAGTATTCCGTAGCATTCTACACGTAGATGTAGGGTTTCTTCTCGCCAAAAAGGTGATGAAACGATCCTGAGCAGGTGTTGTTTTTCGTCGCCCACCAAGCCTTGGTCTTTCCAACGCGGAACCTGTCTCCCTGAACCTATTCCAAAGTCGAGATATCACACTTTGGCTGACTTGGAGCCTTTCCGCTACAACAACCTGAGTTAGGCCAACCTGTAGCATTCCGATAGCCCTATTAGCCTCAGCGTTTGATAATTTACGTCTTGGCATTTTCAAAAAACTCGTTTCAAATCGAAGCCGTTGATAAACTGACTTCATTTCAAAATAAGAACATTCATGAAGCATATGCAAAGAACCAAACTTCAGAAAAAAGACGACCAGATTGACGAAATGTCTCATACGGATTTTTATTGGATCGATTCAAGTTGTTATTGAGTTTTAATAGCTATTTATGTAACAAGTACATAAATTAGATCTTTATGGACGAGTCCAAAAGTTTATGGCAGAGCGAGCGAGGCCAATAATTTGGGCAAGTCCATAATCCTAATTATGTACGAGTTGCATACAAAGCTTTATGTTTGACTGCAATGCAGAAATTTAATTTTCTGAAATGGCAATTAATATATTCGTCGCTTTATTACGAAGAAATATTGAGTGAGCTCTTGCTTTTCTTACCTTAGTAACCATCACCGACCTTAGCAACCTCACTAAACAAATTTGATAACTTCGTTAATTCTGTGACAAACGTCATAATCATCCAAAAAATGGATGATTCGGGAGAGGAAAGCGTGAAAATTAAGCCGCAAGTGCCAAAGAATCTCTCCTACTCACTAAAAGTGCTCATGAAAATTTGTATGCGGCCTATAACAAGTGGTGTGAAACGAAGAAAATTGCAAAATCGAGAGAAGACTGACAGTTGAGTCCAATAAAGTGGTGTCCAATAAAGTAGTCAATTATGGACGCTAATCGAATTCATGAATCAAGTGTTTATGAAGCAGTCGAACATAAATGATTTTACAGCGATTTTCCCGAAGATTACATACTTACCTAAAAGATTTTGAATACGATATCCCTAACTCTTGTGGAGCAGTATAATTGGAATTCACTATAAAAATGGGGAAAATTTGACAGATACAGTTCGTAAAACTCGAACATTTTTGGGTCGTCGAACCGCAATACTGAAATTGGTAGACAAATTTGAGCTTTTGGGACGAGTTAGTTATGTGAAGAATAGAATCCCTGCTCGTCGCTCAAGAACAGCCGAGAATATTGCTGCTGTAGCTAGGAGAAAATCCAGGTTCTCCATTCCTCGTCGTTCTTTGGAATAAGGCATTCCACAACTGTCATTACACCGTATTTTGCATAAATTTATAATATTCGTAACAAGTAACGATCTTACTTTTATATGTTCCAGAATTCTTCTTAGAACTAAGTAACTTATTTCGTTCCAATCAGAATTTTGACGAAAATGTTCGTCTTTAAGTATAATATGGTGGTTAGTACCGTCGAAAAATCTCCGATCATGCACCGTTAATCTAGGTCTTTGTTGTAAGAGAGCTGCCATGAATCACGATGAGGTTTATCGCCGAAAGCAGGAAGGATGTATGACATAAATATTACGATAATTGTATTGCTGCACTGCAAGATGCCGACTTGTCTTGATATTGAAGGAGTATACACTCCCATGCTGTACGTTGCAGGAAATGAAACTGTATTAATGGAGATAGCAGAATCAAAAATTAATCTTGAAGAGAATTCTTGAAGCAAACTATTTTTCGATGAAGTATACGAGATAATTTCTAATCGATGTACTCATACATTTTTTCTCCAGCAGAAATTTTTAATGAGCATAAAATTAAACATGAATAACTTCCAAATACTTATAAAGAATTGCGTCATTCACAAAATTGTACCTGAAGAACTAACGATCGTTGAATATTACTCCTGCCTTTGTTTCTTCAATAGTTCTCCTTTAATTGAGGTCGGCATAATCATTTTTTAAGAGAGTCCTTCTGACAATAATTGGAGGAGTTGACGAAGTAAAACACGTTGAAACTCTCAACTAATAATTGTGGCCTTAAGAATATCGTAACAAGGCACTTCTCAACCCACAATATGACCTGTTATAAGTTCAAGTTTCTTGAACAGTTAGACGATTCTTATACGCAGAAAGAACAATTCCAAATTACCTGTAGTTCGGCTGCATGTGGTTGGGTAGGAATGCACAACGAAGAAGAACTGCGTCCAACATCGAGATCAGTTTCTGATCCCGATTGCGGCGAATGGAAAACGCTGTCATGGGACACACTCAGTCCTGGGTACATAGAGCTACCATTTCTGTAAAATACAATGAAGTGAAAATATGGTGGAATAAAATAATTATCGTGACAAAATGAGGAAAACTCATTTCAGGCAAATTGAATGATGGGCAAAATACACTGCGCAAAATAATCAACGCACATTCTGAAAATCTCAATTTTAATGAAAGTTAACTCTACATTGACTTTATAACTTATTTTTTATGATCTCTCGGGAAGGTTTTGAACGAAACAAGACACATTAAATGAGAGAAAAATTCAGGATTTCACCGAATCTTATGTGAAAGAAGAGAAATGAACAATTTTCAAAATACTGAAATGCTGATAAGTGATTTAATACTTGGTGTTTCCACCCCTTGCGTTAATTACAGCTCGGCAGCGACGGTTCATACTCAAAATGAGTGATCTTAAAATGTTCTGGTCTAATACTTCCCAGATTTCTCCGAGTTGGATTGCGAAGTCATTAAGAGTAGCTGGATGATTTTCTGAACTTCTCAGCCTTCTATTGAGGTTGCCCAAAACCTGCTCAATCGGATTGAGATCTGGACTTCTTACTGGCCATTCCATTCGAGAGACTTCAACCTCTTCAAGGTACTCCTGAACGATGCACGATGGGGTCTGGCATTATCGTCCATAAAAATGAAATTTTCACCAAAGTATGGGGCAAATGGCACTACATGCTCTTCAAGAATGTTCCTTATATACTTATCAGCATTCATAGCTCCATTATCAACGACCTCTAGGTCTGTGCGAGCAGTCAAATATATTCCACCCCATACCATATTCGATCCTCCCCCGAAACCAGTAGTATTCAGGAAATTGCAGTGAGCATATCTTTCATGTGGACGTCTGTATACAAGGGAACGTCGATCACAATGATAGAGGCAGAATCTAGACTCATCTGTGAAGAGAACTCTTTCCCAATCGGACTCTTCCCAATGGATATGCTCTCTCGCAAAATCCAAACGCGCCTTTCGATGGGCTGGGGTAAGAGCTGGGCCTCTTGCCGCGACACGAGGCCTTAAATCATATTCTCTGAGGGATTTCTTATTGTCTGAGTGCTAATTTGCACCTCATGAGTTTGCTAAAGCTGATTTTGGAGGAGTCGAGCAGTTGCAAACCGTTGTCTCAACGAAGAAACTCTCAAGTTACGTTCTTGAATGGCAGTTGTTACCCGTGGTCTACCCCGTCCTGGTCTTCGGACATTCATACCTGTCTCCCTGAATCGCTGCAACATTCTGGACACACTTGTATGGGAAACTCCAAACCTTTCTGCAATTCTTGTGTATGTCCACCCTTCTTCTCGCAAGACTACCGCTTGGGCACATTCCTCTTGGGTCGAATTGCGTGTTTCGCGATGCATAGCGATCGAGTGTAGAAAATCAAACGAAAGAAAAACTATTGTTCACTAGAATTGATCGAGAACAACTGATTTCAGAATGGAGCCATTCAAAATCTATCATCTTTTCTTATTCCTGCTGGGAGAAAACATCTGTATTGAAGAAAAACGTTGAAAGTGGATAACATATGCATGCATAATTCTGATGGAAATAATTATCATTGAGAACACCTTCAGTTGTAGAATAAATTTGAGATTTCCATAATGTGCGTTATTTTTTTTTGCGCAGTGTATATCTCCAGAGGGAGCTGTTTGAATTTCAATTTTTTTTTTCATAAAACATAACTAAATAGTACCTATAGCAAAGAGTAAATGATTAAATGTGAAGAAATACAGTAGAACCTCTTTAATCCGAACACCGTATTGCAAGGCGTTGTTCGGATTAACGAATCGTTCGGATCATCGGAACCATCAACATGTGCATATCAAATAGCAAAAATAACCATTTCATTTGCAATTTGTACCAACTTTATTCAGAAAAAAAAATAACATATAACCAAAATTTCATTCTATTTTAATCTAGGTCTAAAAAGAAAATAACATGTAACCAAAATTTAGATTCTATTATAATCTGGGTTTAAAAAAAATAACATGTGAACAAAATTTTGATTCTATTCTTATCTAGGTATAAAAAAAATAACGTGAACAATATTTTGATTCTAATCTAGGTTTTTCCGAAATAACTTGTGATTTTTGATTGTTTTTGATTTTTCAATTCTCGTATGAGAGCTCCCGAAACGTTCATGCCTGTCTAAACGCACATCGTTCTCGTACCGTTCGGATTATCGAGGGAGCGTTCGGATTATCACTTCAAGGAATTTGCGTTCGGATTACGGAGTGTTCGGATTAACGTGTGTTCGGATTAAAGAGGTTACACTGTAGTTATTTTCCTATCAAGGGCAGAAAGTTGTACTTTCCCTAGAGTTAGAAGACGAGAATAATTCCAACAGCTAAGCTAGTTTGATAGAGGTCAAATAGTTGGGTTCTTGAAAAACGTACGACGTCCTCAAAAAGGCTTCACTAATAACGATAGTTTATGAGTGAAAATCTGGCTCCTGCCGACGTGAATTTCCACTAAATGAATAAAATTCCCGCGAACCTCATCAACGTCTTAATCGATATCCAGGATTATATCCCTAAGTAGGGCACTACCCGACCTATTATCCCGCGGCCTTAAATCCCGAAATATCCTCGTCTTCCCGATCGACTCGATTAACTAATCGCGACATAACACCTTCTGGTTAATGAAGCGTCCAAAGAGCTTTTTCAAAGGTCAAGACGTCGTCACCGAAGGGAGAGAAAGGAGCTCACCTTTTCCTCGGCGGTTCTTCGATCGACAGCTCGCTCGTAGACCTGCTACGCAACGATTCCGAGGTCGGTATGTAGTCGGATACAGGCAGCACGCTGTCCTCTATCACCTTGTTCTTCCGCTTGAACCATTTCAGACGATTCCAGAATTTCTTCTTGGTGGCCACTGAAAATAAAAGGTGTTTTGTGAGTTACTGGCGTGGGTACGGATTTCGGCAGATATTCGAGCAGGTATTTCATCGGAATGTGATCAGAACATCCTTTTGAGCCTAAGCTTGGCTTTCGAAGGAATCTGAATCTGAATACTTAACACCATTCAAGGTGAAAACAGGCCTATTAGGAGTATAAATAGGTTCGTGCGGTTTCGATGACAGATATCGCGTCTAGTTTATTATTCCATTGCTTAATTTTGCAACACCGTCATTTTAAAGTGTCATCATCAAGTTTTCTTGTTCAGTGTTCATTTCGCTACAGTGAAAACAACATAGTTTATATACTCTGTTCAAATGTAAGAAGGAGCAATATAAACAAGTTTGGCGCATCGGAAGGAGGGCCTTCGTAAAGTTTCTTTCCGTCCAGAATCGAATCGGAGAGATTTCACACAATCGTTCTGTTTTAACTGAACTTGAATTCCATTTTTTTCAATAATTTATATAGAACGTTGTTCTTTTGAAATTTGGCAAACTGTCGTCATCATTCACGATTTCTAGAACTTTAGAAATCGTTGGGATTTCAAAAAACCGTGGACAATTCTTCTGATAAGGTTCATATCGAAATCGTCAACCGAATCGATTATTTTTAACGATTGGGCTCTCCTCTTAGGTGGCGTCAATATTTTATTCTCTTCATATTCTCTGAGAATTCTGAATACAGCTGAATCACTCACCCCTGAGGATTTTGAAACAATTCCTACTAAGTCTCTTTCCGATAAATCAGGATGTTCTTTCAATTCTTTTCGAAAAATGTTCAAAATTATCTCTTTCTCTTCAGCAGAGAAAAGCGACCTTTTGGACCTTTTTCGTGGTGGTCCCCACATATCACCCTCAGATGCAGTATCCGTTTCCGAATTCGACATTGTCTTATAAACACTATATACACTTTATCAAAAGATTTTCCAACACAATACACTTTTCACAACAAAATCTATAAATACTTTGAACAGCAGACCGTCACAGTAGCTCTAGGTATTTCAACTGGTCTTGTCAATTGAAAACTTCGATATTTATGCAAATCAAGATGGCTTTAATCCATTAAGGAAAAGGACCCAAATCTGGTGTTTCCCGGAATTACCTTGTCGGAACCTTCAGCAGCCGACAAAGAGTCTCGTACAAAATAATATAGAAGTTTGGACCAAAACTAAATATATTTCTGATTTTACAAGTAAATGACCATTATAAATTTGAACGGAGATCTTTTACGAGTCTTGTCAATTGAAAACTTCGATATTTATGCAAATCAAGATGGCTTTCACCCAATAGGGAAAAGGACCCAAATCTGGTGTTTCCCGGAATTACTTTGTCGGAATCCTGCGAGATTCCAAATCTCTAAAACTTTGGTGTTTCCTGGAATTGCCTTGCCGCAATCTCGAGCATTCCAAAACGAAATTATTTAGTAGATTAATATAAAAACAAAACAAAATAAAAAAAATAGGGTACGTCGGATATGAAATGTTTATGACAGTTGCAAATCATAACAGAAATTTTGCACTAGAGTTTCTGAGGAAAAAAGTTCTAATGTGGGAATTGCTGACTCAAATTATTGAATCACTTCTATCCAGTACCATCTACAGTCCGTTCCGAGTACGATCCTGGCAATCTTTTAGGGCGTTAAAAGGGAGCGTGGTTATGACCGTTTGACGAATAGGATTTATTGTGCGCAAAGCAGACGATTCTGTTTGTTTACAATGCTCCTTCTTATATTTGAACGGACTATAATAGGTGCTCCGAAAATGTCAACAATACTGAATGAATCAGTAAATTTCCCATATTCCTAAAGGAGCTTTTCCTTCAAAAAACTTTCTTCACTACCAACTTCGTCAGTTTCAATGTAGGATATGGGTTTAAGAGTGCCTCAAAGAGAGAATGTTCACGAAAATCAGAAACAACTGTTGTAACTTCATAAACAATTCATTCCGGTTCAAGAACAATGAGAAAACTTTTCAACGAGTAATGAATGATGCTCCAAACTATCCAGAGTTTCATAGACCAAAAACAACACCCGCATCAAAGATCAATTTTGCTTCCACGGATTACCGAAGTTGGGAAAATTGCAACAAGTAAAATCAGGACTAACCTAAGGTTAGTCCTGAAACCTAGAAGACCTGCATTTACGATATAACCCTCAACAGTCAACACAACATCGCTGACACTCTTCCACATAAAAATTCAAATTAAATATCGTAAATTAGTGGATACATGAACTAACAAAAATGAACTTTAGTTGGAAATTAATTTTTCTGTATGAAAACAAATCGTTTTCAATCAATTAATCACTTCCTCTGAAGACTGCGTCGTTGGTAGGAGTATAGAAGATGCAGATGGTTCCTGAACTTTTGTTTCTAATAATCTGAAGTATTTATTGTTGTTTGTTTTTGATATTCTAAACTTCATCAGGCGGTTTTTCAACAGTTCCTCTTTCAAAGAAAGTTTAAGGTGAAGTTGAATCATGCTTGTGGGTTTGACCTCATTAGTCCATGAAATCTGGTCTATTTTATGTTCTCATGAGATATATCGTTCTGGCCTCCTTTTAGTTGGGGTTTGAAGTTATCCGGAGAAGCTTCCAGAACAACAGGCCTTTCCGCAAGATGAAAATACTCCAAACTATTCAAAGTTGAACAAACCAAAAAGCACTTCGTCTTCCGTGATAAACACCCCTCCAGCCATATGAACAGAACTTGTTCGAACACGAGAAACAACGACTGACACAGAATGGCGACAGTAAAACCGGGACGCGTTCCGTTATCCACCTCTAGCATAAATGCGCCTATTCAAAACTCTTCGAGTGCGGGCAAAATAACGAAAACTTCTTTTACCTAAACAGTATTTCCTCTTTCTGTAAAACATATCGGATTCGAACGCATTCGGTTTCGCGTTTACGCGATCTATCCGCTGTTCGAACTGCGTCAGCGAAACTACGAACCGAATAAGTAGAAGGGTCGATCATCCTCGGCGCGTTGTTTTCGATATTGTTTCGTTCATTGTACAATTCAACAATGATATAGGTGCACAATGGCGGTTTTGTCCGTGGAGCGTGACTGAACGACGATTTCGATAAACGGGGAACATCGGCAAAAGTGAAACGCCAGTGGCGTAGAAAAGACGCGGGCAATTGAATCGACTCAGTGCACATAAAAATCCTATTATTTCAAGATGGCCAAGCCGCCGTGCAGAACAACATACTTTTTCGTACACTGACATTACTTTAGCTTCAATATGACATCAATAGGGATTTCCAGTACCTCAAAATATGCACTTTTCTTCACATGACGTAATGAAGGGCAGTTTATAACACATTTGTGACCATTTATTCACTCTGAATTTTGAAGAACTGATTAATTATTCGATATTGAAAATGTGATTTCAACACGTGTGAATACAAACGTCCCTCTGCTGTGACGTCAGTGGCTCCAAGGGCGGTCATAAGGGGGGGGGGGCATGGGGGCCATGGCCCCCCCCCAAAGTTGGCAATGCACTTAGAATAAATTCTGTAATACTAGATACTATTGTGACACCTTATGTAATTGTACAAAATGCCCCCCCCCAGAATCAAGATATATGACCGCCCTTGAGTGGCTCAATTTGTAATATGATTGGTTGAAGTTTATGATGGAGGAGACAAAGCCCAGAGTGACTGAGAGACACGCCGCTGTTGTCAAGTTTTTGTGAAATCTCTGAATTTATTCATAAATATATTCAGTAATCGTATTATATTTGATGTGATCACTATAATGTTTTGAAACATCGTCATCATAAATAACAACTCAATATTCATTAAAGTTGATATACAGGGTGTAACTGAATAAGTGTAAAACATTTAAGGAGGTGATTCCTCATCGAAAAAAAGATAGGATCTTTCATATAAAGAAACTTCATTGGAGCATCCCTTGTTAAGATACAGCTCCTTAAAGGGGGTACATGAAATTTGTATAACAATTTTTTTCACAAGCACTGAAAAAGTTACAATATTGAAATTAACCTGACGTTTTGTACTACCAAAAAGACACTTAGCCAGTAATTTATTTGGTTTACCCCTTTAATCGTTTAATGCAGGTACTAACTACAAAATAACAATAAATCCAGTTCGCATTTATGACGATGTATCTCTGTAGTTGTTCGTAAAATAATGTTTTGCTGCTTACTGATTTATTTTGGGCAAAAAAACCCAAGAGACATTTTTTAAATGGTAAACAAATAATGAGACAAAAAGTTACATTGGAAATAAATTTTAGGGGTTGCGTTTTTCACCCCTTACAACCATGGGGTAAACCAAATAAACTACTGGCTAAGTGTCTTTTTGGTAGTACAAAATGTCAGGTTAATTTCAATATTGTAACTTTTTCAGTGCTTGTGAAAAAAATTGTTATACAAATTTTATGTACCCCCTTTAAGGGGCTGTATCTAAACAAGGGATGCTCCAATGAAGTTTCTTTATATGAAAGATCCTATCTTTTTTTCGATGAGGAATCACCTCCTTAAATGTTTTACACTTATTCAGTTACACCCTGTAATACTCATTCTCTGAAAATACAAATACTGATGTGACAACCACGCCTACAAATTATAAATAAAAACATAACCTTCTAATTTGTCATTATTCGACGTCTTCTCTGCGTACTATAGAATGGCGTTTCTTACAGTTAAGTCTAGGAGTATTCTATACTCTATACTCCTAGGTTAAGTCAATGACTGACGACTATACACAGTTGCCAAATCCATAATTATTCCTACTAATCTGCACTTCTCGAAATGAAAATAATTATTAATGCTTCCTAAATTAGAAGACCAGCCTATATATACCAATTCTTACCTGTGTAGACTAGGGATAATTATTTTTAATTGAAATTCTCACCTATCTGCTTGCTTACTTGAACCCTCTTTTTCTTCAATTAGGAGGTCGTACATTGAATGATATTATGAAGCTTTATGGAGTTCAAATGAAAATGTCATGATGATAATAGAAAAACATCCACAATTTACATTATATTATGATATTATTAGGAAAGTGAAAGCAAGGACTTTTTCAGGCTAATTCTTGTTTTGTGATTTGGCAATGCTGTCATTTTTATATCAGCAGCACTTCATGACGAGTACAACCAATCAAAAATCTCTTTAGGCACCGACGTCACACGATTTCCCGCTTCTTCTGATCGTTTGAATTCGGTAGATTGTTTTTGAGTTTTCAATATTTTTTGAGGGGATAAATTGATGAAGAAAAAATTAAAAAAAAATCACGATTAACGTGAGAATCCAATATGTCAAAATATATTTTTCCTCAAAATGACTGGAAATGCCTATTGCAGATCCTTGTTTTATTTAAAAAAGCACAACAGAACAGATAAACTGAAACTTGATAAAGTTTCAAGAACAGTCAGAAGCTGATACCTTATTGTTCAAAAGCTAATTGCTGGCAGGTACGCCAATGCACCAAAATGATAGTATTGAAGAGGCCTAGAAACTGAAATCATTATACACACAATGCCTAGCTTTGTCGCATATCCATTCGAATGAACAGAAAAGAAAAGTTATCATATTCGTTTGAATTCGAGCAATCAGGAAATTATTTCTTTTTGATAAACCTGCATATGCAACAGCAGCAGCCAGCAGAGCTATTAGCATGTCTGGAAATAAGCAGAAAGAAGAATACGAAGGCGATAGCGGAGCAGTGGAGTTGCAATCTCAAACAAAAACTCAAAGAAAGTGATGCTGTAATAAAATTATTGTAAATTGAACAAGAAGCTCTTGTGTCAGTTGAGAATAATGAAAAATAAAACGAAGTGAACCTAATCAAGGGAAATTAAAAAGATTGTTCTTATACTAGAAGCGCTTCTGAGTTGGCAGCAAATGAAAAACCAGAAGAAAAAAAGGAAGCAAGTTAGTAGTCAAAGAAAGATCAAGAAATGATAACAATGATGATGAACAAATCATTTATAACAAGGAACAACTTGCTATTAAGGAGAAACCAACGAAGAAACAGAATAATGATGTTTAAGGAAAAACAGGTGATGACTGGACTGATGAGATAAGTGAAGTTGATCTATCTGAAGAGACACAACATGTAACTGTTGTAAATGGAAGATGGTTCAACAGAATGAACCAAAAGGAAAAGCAAAGAAAAAAGAGTGGTCTGATGATGATAGTGATGATAAAAATCCTTCAGCACCAGAAAAGCGAGAAAAACAAAACAAGTACATTACAGGAAAAAACGCAAAATGAAGAGAGTGAACTTGAAATTGACGGAGTTGAGAGAAGAGCTTCAACATCATCCAAAACTGATCAGGCCGACAACAGGGAGTGAAACTTTGGTGAGAGGTTCAGAACTGAGTCTGCTTTCGATTTGAAGTTCGGTTCATCGGAAGATAGAAGAATATGATTGAGAATGCGATTTCGAGAGGTCCATAACCAAGTCTGGGAAAAGGTCTTGCAAGATGGAGGCGAGTTATAAGCTGAAAAGCAGAAAGAAATAAAAAAAACCTGGTTTGGTTATATAAACCGAAACGGAATTGATGAGACCTTGAAGAAGAGCTTAAAAGCTCATAAAGGTAAACGACGTGGTTTACAGGATCCAGTGCAACCCTACGACAAAGCCAAAGGTGATTCATTCGGACAGGAATCACATCCAGAAGTTAAACTTTTGGCAGACTAGATATCGCAAAATCTGCTTGCACGATCTTAAAAATTAACATTACCAAAACTATATTTCCTCCTATAAAACATCCTGTCTCTCTCTATCGCCCATCACTCGTACAAACTTGGCACCGTATGAGCACGTTTCGTCATGACGAATTTCACCTCTTCAAGCTTGAGCCGAACAGAGACTGCATTAAGATAATAATTCGAACGCGACTGCCTTTTCGCGTTCAAGACAGTGCAACCGTGGAAATATTCATGAGTCAGCGAGGAAAACGCGACTGCAGAATGCAACGCGAAACAGAAATAGATTGTTTCGGCGGATCTGTGAGATACAGACCATTTTTGCCGGAAAATGCAGCGGAGGATAAGGAAGCAACGAACGGCGCGGGTGTTATCTCTTTGTTTTCGCGTGGCGGATGAACGGTGAATAGCGACTCGATATGGGAAATATGCCAATTTCGGAGATAGGTTTATAATTATAGCTCAGACTTTTCAGGAAAAATTGTCCATATTCTTGAAAATGGAGGTGAATATGGAGAGGGGTTCAAAAATGCTTCATAATAAGGACTGAACGAGAATGAATTCGCTGTCACAAAAACGCCTATATCTCTTAAGCCAATTGAGAAAAAATCAAAATTTAGTTAGCTTTGTTATGAACGTCAGAAACATATGGAACATTTACTTCATAGGTATTCCAATTCTCTGTCGCAAAATGTCAAGCGAAGTAAAAACACGAGAATTCAATTTTCAAAATAATCAAAAATGGAGCTTCACAAGAATCGCAAAAGAGGCTCGCGTTCGTCCGGAAACGGTATCAAGAGTTGTTAAGCGCTTCAACGAAGATCTTACAATTAACCGCAAGGAAGGAACCGGGAGGAAAAAGGAGTTTCATTGCCCAAAAAAAGTGAAGAAAGCCATCAGCCTTTTCCAGAAGAATCCTAACCTTTCAGGACGGAAAGTGGCCCAAATAGTGGGTTGTTCGCAGTCAACTGTTCAGAAAATCAAGTCGAGTTGTGGGCTTAGAACATACAGAAAGTGCCAGACAGGAACGCTGTGAAGAATCAAGTAGCGAAATCAAGAGCAAAGAAATTAAAAAAAGATTTCTTGAAAAATTTTTCCTGTTGCGTGATGGACGACGAAACCTATGTCTTGGCTGATTTCTCGCAACTTCCAGGTCAGGAATTTTATACTGCAGATTCTCGTGGAAATGTTGACGAACAATTTCGCGTGAAGAAACAAGCAAAGTATCCTAAAAAATTCCTGGTTTGGCAAGCAATTTGCACTTGTGGGAAAAGGAGCAAATTTTTCGTTGGCGAAGGTCCTGTTGACTCGAAGATATACATCGAGGAATGCTTGAAGAAGCGACTTTTACCATTTTTACGTGACCACAATGTGTCAACAATCTTTTGGCCAGATTTAGCTTCATGTCACTACAGCAAGGCCACCAAGGAATGGTACGAAGCTAATGAGGTGGTTTTTGTCCCCAAAGAGGCCAATCCACCAAATTGCCCAGAACTCAGGCCAATCGAAAGATATTGGGCCCTGGTAAAAAGAGAATTGAAGAAGACTAAGATATCAACGAAAACATTAACGGAATTCAAGCAAAAGTGGAAGACAGCATCTCAGAAAGTGACTGAGAACACTATAAGAAGCATGATGGGAAGAATTCCAGAAAAAATCCATGAATTAGAATAAAATTTTTTGGTTTCTTATTGTAAAAACAGTTTTCAGTAGAATTAGAAGATGATTCGAAAATGAGTTTGATTTTCGAAATCGGCCAGATATGAGCGTTTTTGTGATTGCGAATTTATTCTCGTTCAGTCCTTAGATTGACAAATCGTTTGACAGCTGTTGAATTTTTTTGACAGCCGCTGTCAAATTTTTGACAGATGTCAAAGAAATTTTCAATTGGTTTCCTGAAATGGAAAATGCCTACCTACAAGGAGGATATATAAGCGGTCAAAAACGACTTTAGTTTAATCTGTTTATCGACCAAATATCGATTATGCCGATTCACTTACTTCCTGTTAACCATTCGTCCCCAAACATCGAACACCTGGCATATAACGCCGTCGAACCTACACGAACGCCCGATAAATCCAACTTAATTCAATTGCCACCTTTGAAGACGATACACGCAAAATTTCCAAGCGTAAACAATCCTCGCATCGTAGGTTGGGCGGGCATACATGATACGAACCGTTGCCAAAATCACACGAACACGTAGTTCCTGATCTATGCCACCTTGCATGAATCACCAGGTGCGATGACCGCTCCATTTTGTCAGAAGCGTCGAGTAGGTTCGTTTTCATCTGAATTATTCATTTCGAGGATCTTCTCGCGAGGATAACATGCTTACGCACTGTGACGATCCGCTTCACGTACTCGACACGGAAAGGGCAAGAGAAACAATGCGGTTCGAAAATCGAAAAGGTGAAACAAAATCTCTGTTTTGTACCTAGGTAAGTTCACCTAGGTTGTACTGGTTTTAATTTTGTACCCTGATGCTGGTGATCCACGTAAATGTCGATGATTAACTGTCGTGACTTCACAACTATAAGCACCCTATGTTAATCTTGATGATTACTGCGATAAGTTGTTATCAGTACTTGATAACAATTATGAAACCATAAACCACAAATAAACTATTAACAACAAATAAACTGTATTTTTCTTGTTACCTCAACTTGGTTAACAAGCACGAAACGATTATACAAAGATTATGTATACAAGTATGAATCTACCTTCTATATGATAATTTATAGCAAGGGAGCAAAGGTGTTATGATAACGAATTCTATTACTTTACTGGTAATTGACCGACGATTATAAACTCAACCTTCTAAATGAAAATGTGTAGCAATGTGTATGATTACTAATACAAAAAACTCTACTGATTCCTTGTCTTTCTAACATAGACTTTTAAAGACAAGCTCGAAAATAAGGAAGGTTCATTTCCTCAGATTAAAAGTGGAAAAGATCAACAATTGATTGGAGGTCAGAATCGAACATCAACGCCTCGCTGAGCCAACAAAGTGCTCTCATTTGCCGTTTTGACTATAGTGGGAAAAACAACCCAATTTCTTAAATCTAGACCAATGAGGACGCTTCGAAGATTTGCTACTCTCTCCTGACAAGTACCTATTTCCCAGATGTAACTTGAACCGCCATAAATTCCCACATGTTCAATTTTATGAGCCTTTACTGCGAACTAAATGAAAGTTCATCAGACATGAATCTTTTTCAAGAAACCTACCTTCCCACCTTTCGAAATAAGCTAAAGCATCCATGAGCCACCGAGGCAGAAGCCCACAAAAAGCCAATCCAAAACCTCCCGTGGTAATTTATTCGATTTCCACCAACAACAAACGACGAATCGACACTAAAACACCACAAGAAACTGAACATACGAGTTGGACAGCAACGAAACTCGAACTACCCATCAACGTATTCATTCCATTTTCAGCCCGAAACCAAGCAAGTGCCAGCAGCTGAAATTCCTGAAAGACGGACAGCAGGAGTAAGGATTCACCGTTCGCGTTTTCACGTTTAGAGAGCACGAAATTCTGAGAGTCCAATATTTGATATGGATACCACAGTTACGTCTTGGATGTCTAATTAATGTCAACATTGTTGGAATTAGTGTGGAATTCGGGGTTATGGATTACTTCGGTAGCGCTAAAGGGGGCCACACAAGGAAGGGTTTAAATCTTCTCAATAATGTTCAAAGCCCCTCAATAATAAACTGCTCCACATGAGTTAGGAATATTGACTTAAATTGCAAAATAAAATAGTTAAAATAAAATTTTTGTGATGAAGATTCATGTTGATATGATTTAAAGTTGCAAATTAATTTTAGCCTGTAGGTCTGCTGCGTATACAGGGTGGTTAAGAATCGAGTAAAATAACGAAATTTTATTCCCAGAGACTTCAAGCATTTTAAGACTATCAATACAATGTATGGCCTCCACGGGCATCAATAACAGCTTGACATCTTCTTTGCATACTACACACGAGGTTGTTGAACATTTCTTGAGGAATTTGGTTCCATGAACGGGGCAGAAGCTCTCTGAGATCATTTAAGGATTCTGGGGTAGGTTGATGATCATCTAATCTTCTTTGGATCATATCCCATGCATTTTCTATGCAATTCAAATCTGGTGAGTGCGGAGGTATTGGTGAATATGGAATACCCAGCTCCTCGCGCGCATTCTCAACTTTGGCTGCACGGTGCGGTCTAGCGTTATCGTCTAGAAATTGAAAAGTTTCACCAATAGCAGCGTGAAAATTTGGCACAACATTGTCAATGACATCCTATAGTGTGAGGCAAATTTGTATATCTGTGCGCCCGTTGAAACATATCCCGGCCCATACCAAAACACTACCCCCTCGGAATGGATGGACTTCTTGGACATAGCGACGATTACGGGGTATGCGTGGGATTGTCCATACCCTTATTCTTCGAGAATCTGAAAATCGTCCATATCTGGATTCATCAGTGAAAAAGGACACTACGCCATTGATCGTTCCAATTGATTTGTTGCCTTGCCCATTCCAGTCTTTGACGCATATGGTCACGTGGTAATGGAACTCCTCTTAATGGACGTCTAGAACCTTGGACCCCATCTGCATTTTGAAGAGTATTCCGTAGCATTCTACACGTAGATGTAGGGTTTTTTTCTCTCCGAAACGGTGATGGAACGATCCTGAGCATCAAGCCTTGGTCTTTCCAACACGGAACCTGTCTCCCTGAACCTATTCCATAGTCGAGATATCACACTTTGGCTGACTTGGAGCCTTTCCGCTACAACAACCTAAGTTAGGCCACCCTGTAGCATTCCGATAGCCCTATTCTATTAGCCTCAGCGTTTGTTGATTTAGGTCTTGGCATTTTCAGAAAACTCGTTTCAAATCGAAGCCGTTGATAAACTGACTTCATTTCAAAATAAGAACATTCATGAAGCATATGCAAAGAACCAAACATCAGAAAAAAGGCGACCAGATTGACGAAATGTCTCATACTGATTTTTAAAGAATCGATTCAAGTTGTTATTGAGTTTTGAAAGATTTTACAGCGATTTTCTCGAAGATTACATACTTTAAAAAACTATTGAATACGATATCCCTAACTCTTGTGGAGCAGTATATATACGAGTATCACAGTGTGCTGCAGATTCCTTCAAACGCTTTCAGAAAGCGTTTATATTAAATTGAAGTTGGTATGCTGAACGATGATATTGTTAGATGCTGTGGAAATGATTGAATTCTTGCTTTGAAAACTAAAATTGTTCGGATGCACCTTCGCCTTCACCATTTTGCATCACTCCATCGAATAATTCAATTTTCCATTTATGAGACATGAAATTTTGTCATTGATTTAAAGCCTTCTAACAGAATCAGATATAATCTTCGGCTGTCCGTTGTAAAGGTTCAAATATTCTTCCTTGATTCAATCACTAGGAGGCCTTATGCCTAGACTAGAATGATTCAACATTTGGACTCACTCAGTCTTATTACAAAATTGCAAAATATCACTCATACTAGAAATACAAGGCTTCGAGAATGAGCTTTGAAGGCTAACACCACTCTCTAGAGCCTAGAAACACTGAAAGTTTTCTGAGACAATCAAAGAGTCCTTGAAGCTTGTCATTATTCAGTTGGAAACATCTCAATCGACATTTCCCATAACAATGGGAAGAGAATTATTGTCATAATCTCACAACAGTTGCTCGCATCAAATAAACATCGATGCAATTCCAATCTCGAAGATGCATAGCTAATCTACCCGTAGGACAGTGTCATTGTAATATCGCGAATTTAAATAAGCCGTTATAAATTTTTATGAGAATGATGTCGTCTCCATGGAATGTGGTTGAACCGTTTCTACATATCCGACGGCGTATGTAGACCTTCATCTTGGATAATTCCGTACGGTAATGAGACGAACGTGAATTTATTTCGAAACGATAAGGAGCGGAACTAATAGGAGATGTCCATGATCGATGCGGAAGTATGGGAGAATCCGAAGTTGAAGAACAGAGTTCAAGGGTCGTTACTTTAAAGACTGTACAAGATAAGCATACCCGGCTCTATCGGATCCCAGATTTGAAGTTGGCTTATTGTTACTCACATCTCAATTTTTGTCCTGAAAATAAACAAATTGCACTCTGCTCACAGCTGAGTAGGTAGGGGAACAAGTCTTCAGATAAACTCATCGGAAACCATGAACAAATACGAGAAAAGGGAAATGCCTCAAATTCTTGAATACAAAGTGTACAGACAATTTAGGGGCAAAAATACAGGAAGTGACCATCGCACTAGGCATGAGATCCAACTTTCTACCGATTATTGAATACCATGACAAATAGTCATAAAGGAAAGGGAATAACATTTGACGAATCCGTAAAGGAATTCTCACAATTTCCTGAAGAATGTTTGGAGACATCTGAAAAGATTAACCATAACAAATTGGAAAAAAAAATATAAATTGCACTTTTACCGCAGCCAATTTTATAGAGAACTGAACCTATGTATACAGGGTGAGTCTTTGACTTGTACATATATTTTAACTGAAGATTCTCGAGGTCAAAAGAAAAATTTATTTTCCATTTTTCCGAATTCGGCTCTGTTAAAAAGATATAGCCATTTGAAAAAAAATTGGGCTAAATACGTCCCTGAAACGATCTTCTTCAATTGATGCAAAGCATGTTTTTCCATTGAAATTGAGTTGATGCATGGAAATACTCCAGCACTAACCTTATTGGAATAACAAGCTATTATAAAAAAAACTTTTTTTAGACAAGCTTTTATAATAACAACACTAATCCGCCATTTTGAAGCCGCCATCTTGAATACCTCAATTTTGAAGAATCGTAATTTCCGACCCAGAAAACCCCCAGATACCAATTTTCAAGATAATCGGATCCTAATTACAAAACTTGTCCGCCATATTGTAGACGCCATATTGTAGCCGCCATCTTGAATTTTTCAATTTTGACAGAAGAATCATCATTGTCGACCCCAAAAACCCCCAGATACTAATTTTGAATGGAATCGGATGATAATTACAAAACTCATCCGCCATTTTGGAGCCGCCATTTTGTTTTTTTCTATAAAAAATTTTCATGATGCATTGTCACCACAATTATGTACACCTGCCAAATTTCAAATCAATCGGACCATTAGAAGTGTGTCATATTTAACTTGCAAGATTTGATTAGAGACAGACAGACAGACAGACACCGGGACAGGTGAAACTAAATAAAAGCTTGTAAAAAATGGTACAATCACGATATTTCCTTAAAACACACTCAGTATAGTCCGATTATATTGGCAATTGAAAAGCCATATTTATCCCATCGAAATGAGTTCCTCCTTCGATTTTCATCAAGATTGGTTTGTGAGCACTTATAACTTAAATAATTGTTTTTGCACGTATCGAACTGCATTAACCTAGAGGTCAATGATCTAACCTAACCCATCTTCCCATCTTCTATGACAGAGCTATCATAGTGCTTTTGAGAAGACGATGCCAGATTGTGTTGATTTTCTCTTTAAACAAGGAAGCAGTACGTCCCCCATCGTTAACGGATGAACTAACGCAAGGGCACTAGTTTTGTTCACTTTTGGCTGAAGGCGTCTAGTCGTGCCTCTTTAGAAATGTCGAAGGGGTAGTTCTGATTCTCGCCGATAGAGCGCTACGATCCAAATTTCAGTCGCCTATAACGGTGCGCAAGACAAACCGTTGTTCCACAGACCGAACAGTTGGTCTGTGGTTGTTGAACGAAGCATGCGTATAGCGGCGTGATGGACTAAGATTTGTCGATTTCTTGGACTATAGTCAGGGGGTCGATTCGTTCATTCACAGAGAATAATGCAAACGGTGATGTGACGAATTTCAGTGAAAGTGAATTAATGTGATAATAACCGTGTTGTGTCTAGTTCATAAAATTCTAAGAGGATATTGTTTAGATAGAAGCATCGCCACAGATCATGTAGTGTTAAGTATCATTTCATTCAGCATTAGATTAGATTATTTATTCATTCTCTGGACAGCTTACAACTGTATAGAATCGATTTCAATTCACATGGTTTGTATATGGGACATTCATCATTAATATCCGAATTTTGTATTCCATTGACTTTCAAGTCTCGAAACAGTTAATGAACATTCTGACAACATTGTTCATTTGTATAGATAGATAATCAGAGGGTTTATAAAGTTCGGCCATTCTGTGTTTTTATAAATCCAGGGAAGCATCCAGATTATTCTTATGAATTTTGTTTTTTTGTTGAATTTTATCGGGTAAAATTGGGAATAACTCGAAAACGACGCGTTTTAATGAAAAAACATAAGAATACTATTATTTTCTGAAATGATTGATTCTTTCGAAAATACAAATCGTTTATCTTCTTCAAGTGGTTTTATGGTATTTTTGCTCGGATTTATGAGTGAGCTACGCTGTAACTTTTATACCAGGGGAAATTTCGAATAAGTTCTGATTGAGGAATATGCACCATGAACCAATCAACCAGCCTGGAATTCTTAAAATACCATAAACCCATTTTAGGAGTGAAGTACCTAAGTTCCTTTACTGGCATCTACAGAGTATGTTTTAATGAAGCACTGGTTATGATCGGTCGTAGACGGTACCATTATTGGAGGCAGTACCGTAAGAGGCAGGTAGGAACAGTGATTGTATTACACGCGACAGAAAGTGGAGGCGGAGAAAAACTTTTGACATTTGAATTGTACGTTGGAAACGAGCACGTGACGTAAACCAGAGTTAATTTTGCGTAACAACGATGAAGTCGCAGTCAGTCCCATTTACATTGTGAAACAACCGCAGTATCACCTTCGTACATATGAATTGGCCGATTTTATTGATGTATGATCTGTGTAATTATTGCAATTTGCGTTTGGGCGACCTTCTTCATTGATTAGGATCACAATGTTGATGGACGAACAATGGGTTTTGTTCGATTGATCGGAAAACTACGGTTCCGATATTATCGAGGGACTTTTACGTATTACGCTTGCAGTATTTTAAAATATGGTAACTGACAAGAAAACAGGAGGTGCTGTTCAAATTTTAATTTTTTTTTTTTTGGGTAAAACCTAGATAGTATAGCAAGAAGTAAATTATTAAAATTCGGAGAAAAAACGAAGGGTTCCAATTTTTTCAAATAAATTTGTTAATAATGTGTTTGTCCAACGCGGTTATCTATACACTCCCCAAGCTACCTGTACTTCATGTCTCATAGCCGCCAAAGTCCTTGGGGACTGGGGTACATTTCCAAGCCTTCTACCCTTGATGTCCCTCATATGCTCTATGGGCGAAAGATCGGGGGATCTGGGCGGACATGGCAAAAGATTCACATGGGTCGCTTCAAAAAAGTTGAAACTTACTCTGCCAACATGAGGTCTAGCATCATCTGGCTGAAATATTGGATTTTCGAGCCGGTTAAGGTAAATGAGAACATATAGCTCCACTATTTCTTGAAGGTAACGCAGCGCTGTTATGTTACCCCGAATAGAGACTACCTAAAGGTGACCTACTTGCATGTGCAAAAGCACCCCATACCATAACGCCTACTGTCCGGAATACATGGCGCTCAGCATCAAACTGAGGTTCACGTCTTTCACCCCAACGTCGTCTAACCCTTCTTCGGCCATCATGTGCATCCAAGGAGAATCGAGATTTATCAAAAAAGACGACCTGATGCCATTTCACATTCCAATGTTGTCGTTCTCTGCACCACTGTAATCGTTGCCGGCCATATTCAACCGTCAAAGGTAACACAAGATGGGGTCGATAATGCTGCAGTCTAAAAGACCTTATCTGGCGGTAAACCGTTCGGGCAGTCACAGGGTGGCCTTGTTCTCCCAACCACTCATCAGCCAAAGATCGAGTTGTCGCAAATCGGTCTCTAATGGCCATAAGTCTTAGACGTCGATATTGAACTTCATTTGTCAATGTGAAGTCATGTGAAGAAAAGTGCATATTTTGAGGTACTGGAAACCCCTATTGAGACATGTGCGCTGACATTCGACAGTAGTGAAGGTTGTCACTGTCATAGTGTATGAGGATGAGACGTGGGAAAAACTCAAGGAAGAGACTGAAAAAGATCTTTTTCACATAAAAGAGTGGTTTGAAGATAATAAACTCACGGTGAACATTGAGAAAACACTCTACTTACCATTTGCATCCTACAAATCTGGTCTTCCACATATGGGTGAACTAGTAGTTGATAGCAATACATCCATTCCTGAAGCGGATCATATTAAATATCTTGGGGTTACAATTGACCGATATCTGAGGTGGGATAAGCACATCGATTCCTTAATGGGAAAACTAAGGTATCTACTCTCAAAGTTCAGATACCTGAGCGTTTCGAATTTGGAGCTGATTTATACTGCCTTGTGTCAGATTCAGTATGGAATAATAGGATGGGGTGGAGCTTATAATTGTCACATGAAAAGAGTTGAAGTAATCCAGAAGTGGTTGCTTCGTATTATCTATGGAAAACCACTTTTATTTCCATCCGATGATTTATATGAAATATCCAAAATAATGAATCCTCATCAGCTATTTGTACTGAAAATCTTATCCGCCATAAGTTCGAGAAAAATTCAGATCCAACCAAGAGAATACTCTTATGACACAAGAAATAAGACCAACAGATGCTTTGCACCAAGAGCAGAAAAACGTATTGGCCAAAGAAGTTTCAGTTACCTTGCTCCGCGATTATACTCTGCGGTTCCCAAAGAGTTGAAAATTATAGTAAATCCTAAAAAACGTAGAACTGAATTGAAGAAATGGGTAACTGAAAGAGGAAGGGAATATTTTAATTCAATTATCAACCCATAATGAAAGATCGTTATATAGGTATTTTTCAAGATATTATTCTGAAATGACTACTATCGAATGAAAACCTTCCCTGCACCTAATTATTAGTCCGACTATTTTGTAGATGAGAGACCAGAGACCCCTTTTTGTCTTGATGCGTTTCGTCATTGAAAGTATTGAAACCATTCATTATGTAAGATCCTAAATGAAGCTCTACTCCTGTCACATTTGAATTATTATTAAGTTTGTATGTTTTATATTGGCTATGGTTAATTTTATAAATTGTATTACAAATAACGTACAGGCTCACGCCTCTGTGATTCATGTTTATCGAGAATAAACTATATTATTATTATTATTGTATCTGACAACCTCAATCGTTCGGTTGCATTAAATCATTGGAGCAGTGTAGTTAGATTTGAGTATTCATTAATATTGTTCGAAAAATGAAGAATTTTTCATCACAGTGTATGCCTGGTGGCCCCGAAAAACATCTTTATGTTAGACGTGAAAACCCAAATCAGCATTTAAGAATGCGTCAGATATTCTGTAATTAAGTCCATATCATTAGATAAGCTCGGAGGCCGGCCTGATTACGGTCTCATTGCGCAAAAATTAACAATAATTGCAATATCTCCGATCGTTTCCAATCAACACCGACCCAATGGACTGATCCGATGGACGCCCACGTAGCCTTCTGGGAAATTGTTGTTGTGGATTTCGAAACGAGAACACCTTCTGGTTGTAGTGGTCATTATTATTCGATCTGTCGAGGGCCTCGTTGAGACACGACGAATCGGGTTACGATTCGGTTTTGGCAAGGAAGAAATCCGATACTTTCTTGAGATTTACACAACTGCCGTTCGTAATGTGCAAGGTCGGCTGCAATCTCGTCCATTTTATAATGTGCGTGATGTTTTCCTGTGAGAACTCGATGGTGGAAGGTGACAAACAGAAATAAGGATCAGACAACATTTAGCATAACGAGATCCACCTACTCTTAGGATAAATGTTGAAGAATCCTGTGAAAATCGCTCAATTTTCTCATGGGTCCAAGGGGCCGTTATACTCTGGCCGACGGCACCGATTCTCCATTCAAAAAGTACCTTTCATTTTTCCAAGTTCGCGCCCTCAATTTTCCACCTAAAAGCTTGATTTTTTTTTAATTCTCCTGGAATTTCCGACAGTTCTCTGCGATTTCACACTTTTTGCAAATTTTCCTATTTTTATTTTTTGCATTATTTGAGTGCCTATCCAAATGGATTTCCCTTAAATATAGAAAATTGATTTGTCGAGGACACTCCAATGAATTTTCTTGAAAAAAATTGATGAATAACCGAAAAACGCCGAAAAACGATTTTGAAGTCAATTTTCACAGACTCTCAAATTCAACCCGATTTTTTCATGCGAAAAAATGATTATTTCGAAGAGAAGAAATTGGGGTTCCCTCAAGACATCCCTTTACTTCAATTTGAAGAAAAAAATCAAGCTTTCAGGTAAAAAATTGAGGGCGTAAACTTGGAAAGATGAAAGGCAATTTTTGAATGGAGAATCGGTGCCGTAGCCGATTTTTTCATGCGAAAAAATAATTTTATCAAAGAGAGGAAATGGGAGTTCCCTGAAGACATCCTTCAACTTCAATTTAAAGAAAAAATCAAGCTTTTAGGTAAAAAATTGAGGGTGTAAACTTGGAAAAACTGACAAGAACACCCAGAAGGAGCTGTTTTTAAATTTTTTTTGGTGAAACATAGATAATAAAGCGAAGAGTAAATTATTAAATTTGGAGAAGAAAATCGTGAAGGTTTTTTCATGTAAACATTTTTGTTACTTAAATTTTGTAGTCTTTCTTTGCAATTTTGTTATTTGGCAATGCTGTCATTTTTATATCAGCAGCACGTCATGACGAGTACAACCAATCAAAAATCTCTCTAGCCACTGACGTCACACGATTTCCCGCTTCTTCTGATCGTTTGAATTCCGTAGATTATTTTTGAGTTTTCAATATTTTTTTAAGGGTATAAATTGATGAAGGGAAAATTGAAAAAAAAATCACGAATTACGTAAGAATCCAATATGTCGAAATATATTATTTCTGAAAATGAATGGAAATGCCCATTGTCAGGTGACCATATTTATTTCTTTCCATTCTCATTGGTCGTTTGAACAGGAAATACGTGTACAATTTGGGGGCGTGTGAAGAAGCACTTTGAATGAACAAATTTTGTATGAGATTTTGCAGTATTTTTAGTAACATCTACACCTGTGATTGTTTTTTTTTTCGCTCACTTAGTATAGATTGTCAAATACGGAAGGGAATTCACGTTCGTCACTTTTTGACGGATCTGCTTATTTATTTAACAATTGAGACTTCGAATATGGATGAAGTGTTTGTTCCATGAGAAGCTAGTCCTTCAGGATTGCCGAATTTTTCAATATGTTTCAGGTGGAATTATTTCCATTGTTTTTTTTAGCCTTCGTTTAAAACTGTTACAGGTTGCGAGAAGAATTTAACCTGTTACACCTCCCTCGGCTTATTGACTGAAGCTAGTTCACTGATCTGCGAAGAGAGAACTGTTATGTATACATACAGTTTGATACAGATTTAATTGGGCCCAAGGTGGAGAGTCAATTTATTTATGTACCACCTTATATAAAAAGAAGAAAAGGAATTAAAAGCTGCTCAAAAGAAGCCGTATACAAATTCAAAGGCACCTATTTTGAACCATGTTATTTATCAGTATAGATTTATAACAATCTCGTCTTCTATAAATTCCAAGTAACATAGAGGTCTCATTTTCATCCGATTAACTAAAGCAAAAAAATTTGACTGGTATCAGTTACAAATTAGTTTATCCTCATAAATCAATCCTGCATCTAATAGGCTTTTAAAACTAATATTGGATTAAAACCATTTTGCATTCAATGCTGTAGGTATAATATAAGCGAAAACAAGCTTGTAAACGCTGATCATTCCTGATGTTTTCAGCAAAATGTTATCGTGTAAATACTGTAAATGGCATATTATAATGAAGTAAACGGAAGAACTAGGTCATGTAGGCTATGGACATTAAAGTCATCAGACTGTGTACTGAATATTATTTTATGTTCTCAGATTGGGAATAGGTGTACCGAACTTTTGCAAAAAAAAATTATTTGAATTCTTTTCGACCTTGCTTTTTTAACACTTTATATATTCTGAAAAAATTGGCATTCGACAAGATCAATATCTTAAGGCTGCTCACTGTTAATTGCTAGTTACGTCTCTACACGGTAAAAGACAAACCACGAGCTCCTTTGCTATTAACATTATTCTAAAAGACCCGTATTAACAATTATGGACTGAAACACTCATCAATTATTAGCATTATTATAATCATGTTGTTTCGAACACTACAAACTGCTCATATATTACTGAAAATTATCTAAAACCGAGATGTAATCATTTTTATAATCACCATTCATTATACATAGCGTGTGGTATTCATATTAGAATCGGTATAGTTTCCGTAATAACTCGTAATATAACAGATTTTTTCCGATGTTCGGGACTAGGAGCACGCCGATAGTTGGCGGGTGAAAATTTCGTAGGAACCTTCAATTACGTCGGAGAAATTGGGCTTTACCATTCGTCACGGAACCAGTTCGCTATTTGAAATCGTTGAATAAAAAAGAAATTACCCGAAATTATGCATAACACATGCGATTTCGACAGTGGAAGTACGGAAATACCTTTCACAATACGATTCACAGCACACGACAGCTTAATCTAGGAGAATTTGATAGTCATAACTTGAGTGGTACAATCAGAAAAAGTTCTCTAAAAAACCACCCGATATATTGAATCAGGACGCACGAACGAGTCCTAAAGACCATTTTGGTATGCTGCCAAGGCATGAATTTGATAGTCATAGTGGTCCATCACACGTTGAATTATAATCGAGTGAATAATCCGAATGAAAGCGAGCAGATTGCGGGTTATTAGCATAGGGATTGCTCCGTCAAGACTGCCATGAGAGATCGCCGAGCTTAATAGGGGTCAGAGGGCAGAACATAAAATAGAAACAGCTTCCATGCCGGGGAAGGACCGATAAATTGGCTCGTATATATGCGTAAGCAAGGGTCACGTTGTTCGAGAGCAGATATACATGAGTTTTTCACGTTTCGAAAGCTATATGGGATCTGAAGAAGGTAGTATTCAATGCAATGAGGAAATGATTTGAAGTAAAAGAAAAACAGAGACAGAATCCTCATTTAAGGTCCTTCAAGAGGTATTAAATGAGCAACTGCCTACCATATCACACGACCCGAGTGGGTTCTATTTACCTTTGAATACTCGCAAGCGCTACTCTTGTTCATTCGGTCGTTATGAGTGATAACAGAAATCAATAAGTCACGAGTTTTTTTTCAGTTCGCCAAATTTCTAGAAGAAATGGCCAGTTTTCACCATTTTTTCATTTATACCTATTGCATTCATTTCAAACTTTACTTATTTGTCATTGTATTCACTTTCTTTGTGTGGAATATACTTTTTGTATTAATTCGTTATATTTCTAGTTTAATAACGTTTCATGGACAAAATGGAATATGCATTGAACGGACAAAATGACATACAGAGTGTAACAGCCAAATGGAATAAATTCGATAACGAATAAATGCGGGGGTGTTAGGAAAAACGCTCGGACACGTCGATTTGTAATTTTAAATGAGCATATTTTTCAAGAAAATAAAATTATATAGGGTCTTCCATGCGACCGTGGCCAATACCAACTTTCTTATTTGAAATACAACCTCCTCTATATTATTTATTTTTTGGATTCTTCAGAAAATTCTAGACATAATTCATGTACAATGTCCTATACCTATCTTCAACTTTTTCGGAAATATTAAGTCTTTTCAGATTTTTTACAAAAATTAACATTTTGAATGAAAATTATTTTATTTCACAAATTCGATACATTACACTCAATACTTATTTCCCATTTACCTCTTGATATGAAGAAAGTAAGCAAAAACGCCTGAAATGTTGGGTAACGTTAGAAAACAATTCTACACCAGATCAGCATGTTGCCAAGACGTTCGCGGCGAGCATTTTGAACATTTCCTACATTGGCATTAATGTTTTTTTTTGTGTTTTTTTAATAATTAAGAAATAATCAGTATTACTTATTAGGTTTTGAGTGTAATGTACCGAATTTGTGAAATAAAATAATTTTTATTTGAAACGTTGATTTTTGCAATAAATCTGAAAACACTTACTTCCGGAATAGTTAAAGATAGGTATAGGACATTTTGCATGAATTGTGTCTAGAATTCTCTGAAGAATCCAAAAAATAAATAATATACAGGGGGTTGCATTTGAAATAAGAAAGTTGGTATTGGCCACGGTCACATGGAACACCCTATATGATATTATTTTCCTGAAAAATATGCGCATTTAAAATTACAAATCGACGTGTCCGAGCGTTTTCTCCAACACGCCCTCATTTATTCGTTACCGAATTTATTCCATTTGGCTGTTACACTCTGTATATGTACAGTGAAAGGACAAAATGACATATTTATTTGAGCTGAATTAATCGTATCTACCGGACAACACCGAGACCATTCATCCCAGGCTCCATCAGCAAACAAAGGGCCAGGACAACAAAATATTCATCTGCGGCTAATAAGGGCAATGCATACTCTTGCTGATCCAATCCTTAAAGGACGATTCATAAGTGGACAAGGCAAACGTGAAGATCCGATAAACGTACTTAGTTTCAACTGCACCTAATATGATTGCAATCAAATCAAAAAATGAGCCCATACCTCCTTCAAAGAAAAGGAGAGAACATTATTCAAAAAGACAATGAGGGAGAAAATGTTCCTTGCAACTTTCGAGATGGTGAAGACGTCTGTCCATCTATCTATTGTTATGACCTTTTTTCCCAATTTAGATCGGAAAAAAACCAGTCTTCTCCAGGATTAGCCCTGGAAAAGACTGGTTACGATGCATGCATTGGTTGCATTGGGCTCACGCATCTTGTGCTGATGTTCCTAGAAGAACCAAGCGTTTCATTGGTGAACTTTGTCAGTAGTTTTGTTACTATAAGTAGAAAACTACAGTTGCCTGTTGCCGATATGTCATTGTGTCCATAGCATGCGGACAAAATGAGTTTCGTTTATCCCAATTTATCTGAGAATGTTTTATTTTTCGTCACTTTTATTTCATAAAGGTTGATTAGATTTTGTGAAGGAAGGACCAAAGATCATAGGAGTAGAATATGACATTACTGTAATTCACTACTAACAAGTTATGCCTATAATTTGGACGAATCCTGCCTTCGATTCATAGAACTAGAGGGAAACAAATATCCTACAGATTTCTATAAATGAATAGCTAACGAAATGAACCGGACTGTCCCGACAGATTATAGTTCTTTTAGTAGCTACTTTATGCCGCCACTTCACGGCCAAAACTTTAAGCTTCAACTCGTTCAAGGACGTTGTTTATATTTAAACTCAATGATCAATATTATTAATTACGAGATTCATATCATCCATGAAGAATGTTTATTATCGGAGATTTATTTCAGAAAGATGCTTTATTAGTGAGTATTCTCCTATTATCAACAGTTGGCGACCATGGCAGAAAACGATGGAGAAATTGACCCAATTGAAGAAGGAATTATCACAATTAATAAGGATATTCTCAAGAATTTGCATGGAGATAGATAACTTTATGACGAATGCAGAAATCCCAAAAGAAGTATTATTATTTTCATCCAGTCTTTCCGGTTTATCTGAAAAAGTCTTGAAAGATCTATTAATGCTCCTTTTGAGATTTCTGCATTTGTCATAAGGTTCAATCTCCCTGCAATAATAACTTTCCTAATCAAAAGTGAACCAAATGCCCTTTTTCAATCTTTAATATCATTCAGGATGTCAATGCATTTTAGTGTTGTTTGATGTGTGTTTTCACCTAGAGCGTGATAATTGTAAACGGTTTAAGGCTTCTGTGCAATACATGCTGATTTTCATGGTCAACATCCACAGCGTTCAACCGTCACAACCACCTCAGATGTAAACAAAACTCGTCCAGCCTCCAATAAGAACGTGTATAACGAATTAGCACACTTTCGACATTCTCGTTGCGTAATTACAAACCATCCGTTTCAATTGACGAGATGTAGTGAGCGATCACGATCTGGATAGACATGAAACTGCAATTATGCCGACGAGCTCGATCGGCAGAGGGAAGAATAAAAAGCGGCGAGAGCAGATGTACAGAGACCCAGATCTGTCCTAAACGACGAGCTCGTGCGATTTCGCGCAAGATAAAAACGTCCATCTCTCTATTTCGGAATGGGTTACATCGACGATCTTCCGCATTTCTGTTTGTTGCTACACTCGTTTATTTATAAATAATTGGACGGATTCCAGATCGCCAACGAAGAAGTCTGAGGACATTCAGAAGAGTCCGACTCAATGGATGCGGAAGATGCATAAACATCCAGACAGATATAAGACTACTTACCTGCATACCAGTCTATCGTAGCGACTCATATGTATGAGATGAGCCGATAGGCGACTTTAAGACTATTACCCAAAACCAGTCCCATACTAATCAAACAAAGAGTGCTACATAGTTCGTCCATTTCTCCATAAATTTCGATATGAGTCGCTTCACCAGCGATCAAGTTATCACAATTACAATAAAAGGAATATATATCTGTCACATAATAGGAAATTACATAGTCAGCAACCAATGAAATCAAGAAAATCACATAGTTCGACAATCACTTCTCGAAATTGATCGCTTCTCTGAGTCGCTACACCAGAAATAAACATGTTTAAGTCTGAGATATTTGTCACACCAGCCATGCATACTCCTTGCACATTATGTACCTTTCTTTATCGTTCCTTTCAGCAAAGATTATAAGACTATTACCCAAAACCAGTCCCATACCAATCAAATTAAGAGTACTACATAGTTCGTCAATTTCTCCATGAAATTTCGATATGAGTCGCTTCACCAGCGGTTAAGTTATCACAATTACAATAATTGGATTGATATTTGACACATATATCAACACTATATGAGGAAACTATAAAGTCCACAACCAATGAAATCAAGAAAAATCACATAGTTCTACAATCACTTCTTGAAAGTAATCGCTTCTCTGAGTCGCTACACGATAAATAAATAGGCCTCAGTCTGTTAACTTTCAAACGTCAGAGATTTTTGTCACAGTAGCCATGCATACTTCTGGCACATAATGTACCTTTCTTTATCGATTCTTTTAGCAAAGAATCTAAGACTTTTACCCGAAACCAGTCCCATACTAACGAAAAGTAAGAATACTACCGAATTCATCAATTTCTCCATAGAATTTCGATATGAGTCGCTTCACCAGCGATTAAGTTATAATAACAATGAATAGAAGAGATATCTGTCACATATATCAACCATATCCGGAAACCATATAGTCCGCAAACCAATGATATCAAGAAAATCACATAGTTCGACAATCGCTTCTTGAAATTGATCGCTTGTCTGAGTCGCTACAGCATAAAAGAATATGCCTCAGTCTGTTAACTTAACGTCAGACATTTTTGTCACATCAGCCATGCATACTCCTTGCACATTATGTACCTTTCCTTATCGTTTCTTTTAGCAAAGACTCTAAAACTATTACCCCAAACCGGTCTCATACTAATCAAATTAAGAGTGCTACATAGCTCGTCAATTTCTCCATAAGATTTCGATATGAGTCGCTTCACCAGCGATTAAGTTATCACAATTACAATAAATGGAAAATATATCTGTCACATATAAGGAAATTACATAGTCAGCAACTAATGAAATCAAGAAACTCACATAGTTCGACAATCTCTTCTTGAAATTGATCGCTTCTCTGAGTCCCTACTCCATAAATGAATATGCGTCAGAGATTTTTGTCACATATGCCATGCATAACCCTTGCACATAATGTACATATCCTTATCGATTCTTTCAGCAAATGAAATGAAGAGTGCTTCGTAGTACGTCAATTTCCACGTACAATTGCGATATGAGTCACTTCGTCAGCGATTAAGATATCTCAATTACAATAAGAGGAATGTATCATTAATGCATCGCTCTTACCATATCAGAAAACTAAATAGTACGCGTCTAATGAAATAACATTGTTCGACAATCATTACTTGAAATTGATCGCTTCTCAGAGTCGCTACATCAGGAATAAATGCCTCATTTAACATATACGACAGAGATATTTGTCACATTAGCCATGCATAATCCCTGCACATAATGAACCGTTCTTTATCGTTTCTTTTAGCAAAGACTATAATACTTTTACCCAAAACCAGTCCCATACTTATGAAATCAAGAATGATACAAAGTTCGTCAATTTCCCCATAAAATTTCGATATGAGTCGCTTCACCAGCGTTTAAATTATCACAATCACTATAAATGGAAGTGATATGTCTCATATATCTATCACACAAAGCTCTTACCTTATCAGAAACTACTCCTCAATTAATGAAATCAAGAAAATCAAATACATAGTTCGAGAATCACTTCTCGAAAATGATCGCTTCTATGAGTCGCTTCACCCGAAATAAATATGACTTGACAGAAACGACAGAGATATATTTGTCAGCCATGAATACTCTTTGCACATAATGTAACTTTATTCATCGTTTCTTCTAGCAACGAACTTATGAATTCGATAATCATGATTGGTTAATTTTTGGCGGGTGAAAGATAGTAGTTGCAAGAAGTAATAAAGCAACCATGCGTATCTCTTACTACGTCAAGAAGCATCGAAAATGGCTTCGACGCTAAGGAGGAAGGAAGACATTGTTAAGACCTTCGTTCAATGTTTGGAGTACCGCTTCTCTAAACAGCGCGCTTCGAAAGTAAAAGCCTATTCGCACTCCGCTTTCTGCATAAGTAACAATCAATGAGTGGAAGATTGCACACAGTGAAACATTTTCAACCGAGCCACGAATTAAAATCAGAATAGTTTCTTGTATGTTACCGGTGAATCATTCCACGATACGCAACAATTGACCGGCCTCCACGCTTCCCTGATTCGATGGTTATCGACTTATCGTTTTGAGGTCAACGGAACCGGTCGAAAAGCGGCGCGAGCGTTGTGGAAACAATTCTATTAATTCGAAGTTTCTTTCTGATACTTTTTATATTATTTTGGGCTCAAAATTACGAACTAGGAGCTCTGGTTGTCTAGACGAGAGAACGAGGCGACCATGAATGAAAGTTTTCTCTTTCCCTGCTCAGAATTTCTAAAACTAATGGAACAATGAATGCGAACTTACCACTCTTTTCAGTGTCAGAGTCGAAATCTTGTAAAGGTGAGGATTCGCGAACACAAGACATCAGACCGAGAGGTCCAGCCCCTGAATGTGTGCTGACTGCAGCCGAAGACATCTGAAAACAAAGTAATTTTTCTGAAAAACAGTTCCAGCACAAGTGCTTGTGTAAGAATATAATGTGCCGGATGCGCAGCAAACAGCAAGAAATTTTCGCCAATATCTGCGTGAAATTGTAGTACCTCCTGTTGATAACTTCACCAAGATATACCAGTGATGTCATGGATCTTGGAAGTATACTAAACTCCCGCGAACAAAATCAATGTGATCACTCCGAAATAAACTAAACGAAAACAGGGATCCCATGGTTGAAATAAGACATGTCTGAGTTTCATTTTGGATGACCATGAAACCACTTGCATCAAATCAGAGCCTCACAGCCTCAACTGAATCAGTTGCCTCATTTGCGAAGGTTAGAATGGTTCTCTCCACGACGATTTATGTTAAACATGACAAGAATAGGTACAAAATCGAACCCTGAAGAACACCTCCTTCAACTTTTCTATCTTTGTCAATATTTCCTGAAAATCTACCACCTGCTGCGACATATATCATACAATGGTCCGGCTAGGTCACGCTGTATACCCACTACCCAGTAGTGGACAGTTAGAAGCTGTTGAAGATAATCCATTTCATTATGAGAAATGTAGCACCGTTTTTCTCTGGAAACGTGACCGTTTATTCGTTTAGCGATGCCTGTGGGAGAAAACCGACCTTCCCTCTTTCAGGGTCAGGGTCGAATCCCATCGATCCGAGATTTTCCGGGCGCACAGCATCCGACGGGGTGCGCGGGGGACCCACCGAGCACGTGTACGACAGGATTCGGAAAATTTGTCCTCGCCGACTCGCGGAACACTGAAGTTAGATTGCGGCAACCCACGCTTGAAAAACGAAGAATGAATTCGATTACCGTGGGCCCATTATGGGGTTTCATGGGGGAGAGTTATAATGAAAGCCTTTTTTCTGTTAGTTTCACCATCAATGTTGTCAGTTCCACCAACGCAAGTGCGAAGTTCCATATAGAAATAATTTCACCCCTTCATTTGCCCCACAATTGAGAAACTTCCTTTCGAAATTGTAGGTCCCTTAGTATGGCACTTCTGTGTGATAACGTACTTCCGCAACTGCGGAATTTCCGCTTAAGATTGTACCCTCACAACTGCAGAATTTCCGCTTGAGATTGCAACTCCGCAACTAGGGAATTTCAGCTAAAGATTGTACCTAGGCAACTACGGAATTTCAGCTGAAGATTGTACATGACATCTACGGAATTTCAGCTAAAGATTGTATCTCCGCAACTGCGGAATTTCAGCTTGGCATTGTAATTCGACAACTAGTGGCATTTCAGTAAACTTCGGAATTCCAGCTGAAGATTGTACATGACATCTACGGAATTTCTGCACAAGATACTGTACCTTCACAACTCGGAAATTTCCTCTTAAGATTGTACCTTCCCTGCTGCTTAAGATTATAACTCCGCAACTAGGGAATTTCAACTAAAGATTGTACATGACAACTATGGAATTTCAGCTTAAGATTGTAACTCGACAACAAGGGACATTTGAGCTAAACTAAAGATTGTATCTTCACAACTAAAGAATTTCAGCTAAAGATTATACTTCCGCAAATGCAGAAATTCAGCTTAAGATTGAAACTCCACAAACACGGAATTTCAGCTTAGGACAACTAGTGGACTTTCAGCAAAAGATTGTATCTCCGCAACTGGGGAAATTCCGCTTAAGATTGTAGGGGAAATACGTACAAAATGACATATATGGACAAAATGACATAGGCATCATAACTTGAGTTCGGAGTTATGAAATGCGGAACTGCCTACCACATTACACGACCCGAGTGGCTTCAATTAACCTCTGAAAATTAGCAAGAGCTACTCTGGTTCATTCGGTCGTTATGAGTGATAACAGAAATAGATAGGTCACGAGTTTTTTTTCGTTGCGCCAAATTTTTAGAAGATATGGCCAGTTTTCACAATTTTTTTCATTCAAATTGCATTCAATTCAAACTTTACTTATTTGTCATTGTATTCACGGAGCTTCTTGTATGCTGAATATACTTTTTGTATGAATTCGATACATTTCTAGTTTTATAACGCTATATGGACAAAATGACATATACAGTGAACGGAAAAAATGACATAGGTATTTCAGCTGAATTAACCGTATCTACCGGACAAAACCAAGACAATCCATATCAGGCTCCATCAGCAAACAAAGAATAAGGACTTGTCAATAACATATTCATAACAAAATCTTCATCTGCGGCTAATAAAGGCAATGCATCTTAACCTACTCTTGCTGATCCTATGAGGAGGTTCTCCAATCCCTGAAGGACGATTTATAAGTGAACAAGGCAAACGTGAGCCGAGGACTCAACAAACGTACTTAGTTTCAACTTCTACACCTAATAAGATTGCAATCAAATCGAAAAAGAGTCCAAACCTCCTCCAAAAACAAGGAGACAAGTCCCTAGGGCATTATTTAAAGAAGACAATGAAGAAGAAAATGTTCCTAGCAACTTTCGAGATCATGAAGACGACTGTTCAGTGTCCCTCTTATTGTTATGAGACCTTTTTTCCCGATTCAGATCTTCTCCAGGATTAGCCCTGAAGAAGACTGGTTACGGTGCATGCATTGCTTGCATTGGGCTCACGCATCTTGTGCTGATGTTCCTAGAAGAACCAATCGTTTCATTTGTGAACTTTGTCAGTAGTTTTGTAACTATAAGTAGAAAAATACAGTTGCCTATTGCCGGTATGTCATTTTGTCCATAGCATGCGAACAAAATGAATTTCGTTTATTCCAATTTATCTAAGAATATTTTATTTCTTGGTACTTTAATTTCATAAAGGTTGATTAGATTTTGTGAAGAAAGGACCAAAGATCAGAGGTGTCGAATATGACATTACTGTGATTCACTACTAACAAGTTATGCCTCTGAAATAAAACCCTATGTCATTTTGTACGTACTTCCCCTACCTTCGCTGCTGCGGAATTTCATCTAAAGGTTGTACCTTCAAAACTACGAAATTCTTTCTGGAGATTGTACCTCCGCAACTGCGGAATATCCGCTTAAGATTGTACTCCACAACTGTGGAATTTTAGCATAAGATTTCAACTTCACAACTAGGGAATTTCAGCTGAAGATTGTATCTCCGCAACTGCGGAATTTCAGTTTAAAATTGTAACTCCCCAACAAGGGAATTTCAGCTAAAATTGTATCTCCGCAACTGCGGAATTTCAGCTTAAGATTGTAACTCGACAACTAGGGAATTTCAGCTAAAGATTATGCCTTCGCAAATGCAGAATTTCAGCTTAAGATTGAAACTCGACAACTAGTAGACTTTCAGCGAAAGATTGTATTTCCGCACAAGATTGTACCTTCACAACTGGGAAAATTCCGCTCAAGATTGTTCCTTATCTGCTGCGGAATTTCCGCTGAAGATTGTACCTTCACAACTACGAAATTCCTTCTTGAGATTGTACCTCCGCAACTCCGGAATATCCGCTTAAGATTGTACTCCACAACTGCGGAATTTTAGCTGAAGATTTTAACTCCACAACTAGGAAATTTCAGCTGAAGATTGTATCTCCGCAACTGCGGAATTTGAGCTTAAGATTGTAACTCCACAAATGCGGAATTTCAGCTTATGATTGAAACTCGACAACTAGTGAAATTTCAGCAAAAGATCGTATTTCCGCAACTGCGGAATTTCCTCACAAGATTGTACCTTGACAACTGGGGAAATTCCGCTCAAGATTGTACCTTATCTGCTGCGGAATTTCCGCTTAAGATTGTACTCCACAACTGCGGAATTTTAGCTTAAGATTGTAACTCGACAACTACGGAATTTCAGCTAAAGATTATACCTCCGCAAATGCGGAATTTCAGCTTAATATTGAACCTTCCCAAGTTTGTCACATCAATGTATAACTGAAGATCCGTAAGTACGAAAAAGGTTGAATCATCACAAAAGGAAGGAACATGCAAATCTTCACAGCAGAAGCGCATCACCAATTCACAGCTGGACGGATCATGCCGGAGATATACGCAATGAATAAATCATCAGGAAACAGCAATTCCAGCAACTGAGTTGTATGCGTAAACATTGTGTTCCTCCGATGCTGGCTAATTTCTTTGGAGGCTGACCTTGCAGTTATATCAATAACGACCAGAGATTTGCAAGATAGGACGTTGTCTGACTACATAAACGGGGACATATAAGCTTGCGTGCTCGGAATTGGTAAGTTTGCTGAAATGTGTGCCTCTAACGGTAGAGAATCATTGGTGTCCATTGTTCTAAGGAGGCCCATTAGTATTCGGTCTCGATTCAACACAGATGGCTCCATGGAAGATGACGTACATGAAATTATTGGGGCGAACTACCAAAAAAAAACATTAGAATGATTATTTTTTGAACGACTGAAAACACAGCGGGGAATTTAAACCAAGAGTTGTTTATTTCGTTGATGGAATTCGTGAATACCAATTTCCTCCAATTGGTGCACACTGATATACGTTTTGTGAGCTTTATTCATTCAATAACACTCAGTCGCCACTTCAGAAATACACGTGACTGGTCAGCAAAAGCAATTTCATCCCTATGTTTATCCCCCAGAGCTGAAACTTTTCTACTTTCGTGTAGTGAGTTGTAACCAATTGGTCCTCGATTGCCGAAGGTCCTTCACTCGATACACTCTCAAGTTTTCCCAGTTTCCATGAATACTGGACCCCAACAGGCCATATGGCCCTTCAACCCGAATTAGTCATATAAATAAGAATTACTCACATCGGCGGATCGATACAGTAGTCGTCCTCGGCGTCTAAACCATTACCTTTCACTTTTCATCCACCGCTTTTCCAGCGGGAAACCAGACGCTGTTCCCGTGGGAATTCCCCAAAAAAGCTGTTAACGTTTCAATTCCGTGAAAGAGGTTTTTCGAGAATTTGTTATTTTCCACCTTTGCGTTGTCAACCGGTAGATATTCTCTCTCGGGTCTTAGAGACTCCTTATTATGTATGGCATTTTAAAATTTCACGACTTGCAAAAGCAAAGGTTGTACGAGGAAAAACATTCATGAAAAATAGAGGCGGAAAAGCCTTTAAAAGGTGCTTTTGTGGGCCTCCTAAACTCATCTTTCTGTGTGAGGCTTTCTTGTCGCTAGACGTCACAATTTTTAATTTATCAAGACGAAATTTGGCATGTACACGCAGATCTTCTACCTCTAGATGCCTTTGGAAACTTATGAATATTGGAAAAGCCGTTCTCGAATTTTCCGAATTATTTGTGTACACACTCATTGTCGCGGCGCCAAATGTCACAAAATTGAGAGGTATTTGAAATTTGGTACGGCGCATTTTTGGATAACGGAGCTTATAGTCAATTTTTCGAACGCATTCTGCTTGCTCTTATACAGGGTGTGTCTTTGACTTGTACATATATTTTAACTGAAGATTATTGAGGTCAAAAGAAACCTTTTTTTCATTTTCCATTTTTCCGAATTCGGCTCTGTTAAAGATATAGCCATTTGAAAAAAAAATTGGGCTGACTACGCCTCTGAAATGATCTTCTGGAATTGATGCAAAGTCCATATTTCTCGATAGAAATTGAGTTTATACATTTAGGGAATACTCAAGTACTAACCTTATTGGAATAAAAATATTGCAAACAGGATAATTTCAACAAAAACAGTTAGTTTCATCGGATTATATCTGCAACTAAAAAGCCACATTTCTCACACCAAAATAAGTTCCTTCTTCGATTTTTCTGCAGATTAGTTTGTAAACACTAATAACTTGTTCATATTTTCCACTAAATTCCCAAACAATCTCATGAAGAAAGACTTTTCATTCAGATCATCAGAATTTATTATTAAACACCTAACCTGATCTATTTTGTATCCATTCTGTGAATGTTTGCACAGAAAGAAGATGTTGTCAGCTTGCTGATATTTCCATAACATAGTATAAATATCTATGAATTCTGCCGTTTCCATCATAAATCGAGTTTGCCGCCAAATTTTACCACGCATGCGTAGAGCGAAAACCGAAAGATTAGTTATGTGGAGGCCAACTATAAACAATAACAAACCAGAGTCTCTGAACAAACTGTAAACATTATGTGAAGTTCCGAATACATTCAGTGAATTATTGTTCTAATGTGATTCATTATGTGAAGTGAATTAATATAATCTTAACCGTGTCGAGTTTATAAAATTCCAACAGGATATTGTTTAGATAGAAACATCGAAACAGATTATAAGGTATCATTTTAGTTTCATTAATTTCAATTTAATAAGTAGTTTGTATCGAGATTCATCATTCATATCCGAATTCTGTATTTCATCGACATTTAACTTCAATATGGACCGGTAACTATGAATTTTCAATAGAAACTGTGCGTGTTAAATCCTCCTTGGTGTTCAATTTTATCTCCCACATTCGTGGGATTTTATTATTAAAATATCTCGACAAAGTTGATAAATATTGTGACAACATAGTAAACTCGTTTAAAGACCAGAGAAGGAATAATATTCGATGATATTTAATTCAGAGACGCATTCAGATCATTCTTGAAATTAATGATTTTTTCGTCAAATTTCTCCGGGTAAAATTGGAAATAACTAGAAAACAACGCGTTTTATTGAAAAAAATAGGAATACTTTTAGTTTCTTAAATGATTGATTCTTTCGAAAATATGAACCGTTTATTTTTTAAAAGTGGTTTTATGGTGTTTTAGCGTGTATTGATGAGTCGACTACCCTGTAACTTTTATACTAGTAGAGATATTGAATAGGTTTTGATTGAGGAATATGCACCATGAATAGAGTAAGAACTCAACCAAAATTCAGTTCATTCGAAATAACGGTTCCGAAGATATAAACAGAAAAGTGTTTTTTTCATGGATTTTCGACACCCTGTATCTTCGAAACCAAACCTAATTTTGAAAAATGGTATAGGAAAAAAGTGTTTCGTTTGATGAAAGGAATCTACAGTTAAAATATATGTACAAGTCAAAGACTCACCCTGTATAGGTAGATATATAGAAAAATAATCATTCTTTCTTAAAAAAATTCGGCGTTGAAAAAATAGAAATTATGGGAATTGAAAGAATCGTTCGGCTTATTTGCCTTCATTTCAAAATATTTGGACATACATAGATTCGGTAAATTGGCTGATCCTCATTCAAAAGGACAGGTCAGAAACTCACTCTTCCTAGAAAGGAATGTAAAGAAAAGCATTATAAGCGTCATAAGAAACAGAACTTGAGTCTACCATAAATGTGGATTTCACAAGAGATCTCTGGACAAATCCATTGTACACCTGTCATCAATGGTTTCAGGTATACCGGAAGTAGTCCTGCCGAAGGATGTTTTGCAATTGTGAATTTTAGGGAAATTTGTTTATCTGCGATGAAAAAATATCTAAGATAACAACAGTGCAATATTTGATTTAGACTTTGGGGGTTTGGCACTAACAATGCAAGCGTTATCTGAATAATAAGCAAACAAACCGCAGATAAGCAATAGAGATATTGATTCGAAAATATTACACACTTGCTTGAATGATGAAAATTTTCAGTAACAATGAATTGTTCGAGAAACAACAATATTCTGTCCTTTGTGGTCAGTTCAAATATTCAAAAAACACAAACAGGGTCTTGAGATTCAGTTTTTTTCTGTCAAAGTAATGGTTTGTCTCAATTCATATTTATAGTCCTGACTTTATCGAGGAAATTATCTTTCTAGAGTTATAAAACGCCTAATTTTAAGATATTTTGAAACACTGTATTCACAATTTCGTAGAAAAATGCTTGTTTAGATCAATTTTCATTTCAAATTAGGCAACTTTTCATGTGAAATTGACTAGTTTCTCATGCGCCATTGTAAGTTTTTGAAAATACGGAACAGAACCGAGAACAGAACTCATTTTCAGAATGTTGATCTATCTTTGACATCTGAAACAGACATGTTTACCTGTCTGAAAACTACCCTAAATTTTAAACTCAATATCAAGGGCTTCAGTGTTCTCGGTTGAGTTGTCTGTGTAATTTTCGAATGAGTGAATTTGACTTATTTGTATTTTAGATCAAAACATGAATCATTGAAATAATTTTTATCTTTTCTTCGGAATGGCTGATCTAAATTTAATGAGGCTTTCACAGTTGGAAAATGGACTTTACGTAGTTTTAAACTACAATTTGTACCATACTCTGATTCTCTATTGTGTAAAAAGCCTGAAGGTATGCGAAATCGCATATGAAATGATTCGGAATATTAAAAACCTCCTCTAACCAGTAACCACAAAATTCTCACTCCATTATGTGCTAATCAAATTTTCACCTAGTTCAAACTCGCGTAATCTCCGATATGCAACCTAATGAAGAGATTACTCTGTTACGTCAGTGCAGATCGAACAGCGTTGTTCCATTTTCCCATGGTATCTAGGTCAAGCAATGACGAATTCGACAAATAAACCTACTACCAGCATCATCTCTATATATGTATTGATAGATTCAGAAGTCGATAAGTCGAGCGCTAAAATACCCATTAGAATTAATTTGATGGGGATATCGCTAAAAGCGTTCGATAAATCTTTGATCTTTATTCACGAAGGATATTGATGAATTCAAGCAACAATGAATGAATTTCAGTACCTCCTATTTCATATTTGATCCTGATATTTTTAAAACGGAAGTTCCCCTGCTACAAAGAATAAGAACCAAATACTCAGTGACCAAAACGCTCTATGGTCAAAACATCTCGACCAAGCGGGCCATGGAGAGCTAACTCAATTTTCTTCTGAACTCTGAACAAATGAGATTATTCTAAAGTATGAAAAGTTTCAACATTTACAAAATTATCGACTCATTTCGTCTGTGACCCTGTAGAAGCCAAAATCTGCTAGTATTGCTATATTTCAGAGGAAATCAGCGGTCAGTGCGTCCCAATCTCTTCTGTTCACCGTATGACGAACGTCCATTGTTTATAAGAAATTGAAATTATTCATTACCAATTAAAGTGGTATCTTATCTTTTCGCAGATAAGTGAAAAATCTGAATAAGCTTATTAGTCGAGCTCTGATTGAAACATTTAAAATTGAAATTATGCCGATGGAATTATCGCAACGAACTGTAAGTATTATATTAACCCAGTTTTCGAAATTCTGTTCTGTGTGGAATTGGGCAACGAAAATAGTGAAGCTCGATGAAAATGTCGATCGAATTATGGACTTGGTAATACACTGCGCAAAAAAATTAACGCACATTCTGAAAATCTCAATTTTAATGAAAGTTAACTCTACATTGACTTTATTAACTCATTTTTTATGTTCTCTCGGGAAGGTTTTGAACGAAACAAGACACATTAAATGGAAGAAAAATTCAGGATTCCACCGAATCTTATGTGAAAGAAGAGAAATGAACAATTTTCTAAATACTGAAATGCTTATAAGTGATTTAATACTTGGTATTTCCCCCCTTGCGTTAATAACAGCTCGGCAACGACGCCGACGGTTCATACTCAAAATGAGTGATCTTAAAATGTTCTGATCTAATCATTCCCAGATTTCTCCGAGTTGGATTCCTGAGTCATTAAGAGTAGCTGGATGATTTTCTGAACTTCTCAGCCTTCTATTGAGGTTGTCCCAAACCTGCTCAATCGGATTGAGATCTGGACTTCTTGCTGGCCATTCCATTCGAGAGACTTCAACCTCTTCAAGGTAGAGTAGCTGGAAGATTTTCTGAACTTCTCAGCCTTCTATTGAGGTTGTCCCAAACCTGCTAAATCGGATTGAGATCTGGACTTCTTGCTGGCCATTCCATTCGAGAGACTTCAACCTCTTCAAGGTACTCCTGAACGATGCGCGCACGATGGGGTCTGGCATTATCGTCCATAAAAATGAAATTTTCACCAATGCATGGGGCAAATGGCACTACATGCTCTTCAAGAATGTTCCTTATATACTTATCAGCATTCATAGCTCCATTATCAACGACCACTAGGTCTGTGCGAGCAGTCAAAGATATTCCACCCCATACCATAATCGATCCTCCCCCGAAACCAGTAGTATTCAGGAAATTGCACTGAGCATATCTTTCATGTGGAGGTCTGTATACAAGGGAACGTGGATCACAATGGTAGAGGCAGAATCTAGACTCATCTGTGAAGAGAACTCTTTCCCAATCGGCCTCTTCCCAATGGATATGCTGATGCTCTCTCGCAAAATCCAAACGCGCCGTTCGATGGGCTGGGGTAAGAGCTGGGCCTCTTGCCGCGACACGAGGCCTTAAATCATATTCTCTGAGGCGGTTTCTAATTGCACCTCATGAGTTTGCTCAAGCTGATTTTGAAGGAGGCGAGCGGTTGCAAACCGTTGTCTCAACGAAGAAACTCTCAAGTAACGTTCTTGAATGGCAGTTGTTACCCGTGGTCTACCCTGTCCTGGTCTTCGGACATTCATACCTGTCTCCCTGAATCGCTGCAACATTCTGGACACACTTGTATGGGAAACTCAAAACCTTTCTGCAATTTTTGTGTATGTCCACCCTTCTTCTCGCAAAACTACCGCTTGGGCACATTCCTCTTGGGTCGAATTGCGTGTTTCGCGTTGCATAGCGATCGAGTGTAGAAAATCAAACGAAAGAAAAACTATTGTTCACTAGAATTGATCGAGAACAACTGATTTTAGAATGGAGCCAATACATTCAAAATCTGATAATATCATCTGTATTGAAGAAAATCGTTAAAAGTGGATAACATATGCATGAATAATTCTGATAAAAATAATTATCATTGAGAACACCTTCAGTTGTAGAATAAATTTGAGATTTCCATAATGTGCGTTAATTTTTTTGCGCAGTGTACTTCCTTCTCTTTCCACAATAATATCAAAGCATATTTGAAAACCGATTATGTGAGAAGGTCCCAGTTTTGATCAGACACAGAAACGCCTGGGCTGAATTCAAAATTTCCACTCCGTTCCTAGCAACATCATCAACCTAATCTTCAATATCTGCCGTTATCGACTGAACCTAATGGTCCTAATTAACGATTCTCGTAATTTATGGAAGCATTTCTACCGCCAGACGCAGTCCATTAAGGTCTACTCGGTGCTCGAACGTTAACCCAAAATCTAATTGCCGCAAAAACGAAATGGAAAAGAGCCCAAGTCCAAAAGAGCCAACACAAAACAGGCAGAAAAACTCGTATCGCAACACCTTCATTACGGAAAGAAATTACGGCCGAAACAGCGTAGCGTCTGAAAGAGTACGGGAACACAAAAGCATGAAAACAAACGTGTACGTCGGCGAAAAATTAACCGGCAGCAACGGATACAGACTGACAGCGAGGATTGGAGGAGATGAATCATCGGACATTTCTGAAACCGGAAAGAAGGTTTGCTGTCTTTCCCTATCTCAACTCGAGGAATTCAGGATGATGGTACTTGAATTCTTGCATTCTGTAGACACAATCGGCAGAAGTGATTCAGGGCAATTGGAACGATTGTCGGTACGGTATAAGCACTGTTTGCCGAAGGCCAAACGTACTTCATGATCAAAAGGACCTTGAAATTGGGAATAATCCAGAATTTTTGATAGAACTGAACACCAAAGGCGTTTAGCAACATTTTTACCTAAGCGGCCCACCAATTTCGTCTGTGATTGCAAAACAAAATTCAGAGCAAACTCTTTGCTGAACAGAATTGTCTATTACAAAAACTGTTGTAAACAGCTTTCAAATTAACTTCTCCACAAGAGGTAGGGATATCGTATTCAATCGTTTTTAAAAGTACCTATGTACCTAGTCTTCGAGAAAATCGCTGTGAAATCATTTAAAACTCAATAACAACTTGAACCAATCCAATAAAAATCAGTATGAGACATTTCGTCAATCTGGTCGCCTTTTTTCTGAAGTTTGGTTCTTTGCATAATATATGCTTCATGAATGTTCTTATTTTGAAATGAAGTCTGTTTATCAACGGCTTCGATTTGAAACGAGTTTTCTGAAAATGCCAAGACGTGAATTAACAAACGCTGAGGCTAATAGGGCTATCTGAATGCTACAGGGTGGCCTAACTCAAGTTGTTGTAGCGAAAAGGCTCCAAGTCAGCCAAAGGGTATGGATAATCCCACGCATACCCCGTAATCGTCGCCATGTCCAAGAAGTCCATCCATTCCGAGAGGGTAGTGTTATGGTATGGGCCGGGATATGTTTCAACGGGCGCACAGCTCTACACATTTGTCCTGGAAATATGAGCGCCTTACACTATAGGGAGCATGTCATTGACAATGTTTTGCCAACTTTTCACGCTGCTATTGGTGAAACATTTCAATTTCTAGACGATAATGCTAGACCGCACCGTACAGCCATAGTTGAGAATGCGCGCGAGGAGCTTGGTATTCCACATTTACCAATACCACCGCACTCACCAGATTTGAATTGCATAAAACATGCATGGGATATGCTCCGAAGAAGATTAGATAATCATCAACCTACCCCAGAATCCTTAAATGATCTGAGGAACCAAATTCCTCAAGAAATGTTCAACAACCTCGTGTGTAGTACGCAAAGAAGATGTCAAGCTGTTATTGATGCCCGTGGAGGCCATACATTGTATTGATAGTCTTAAAATGCTTGAATTCTCTTGGAATAAACTTTCGTTATTTTACTCGATCTTTCTAAACCACCCTGTTTACGCTGCAGACCTACAGGCTAAAATTAATTTGCAACTTGAAATCTTATTAATGAGAATTTTCATCACAAAAATCCTATTTCAACTATATTTTTTTGCAATTTAAGTCAATATCCCTTACCCATGTGGAGCAGTTTAAATACCAAGGACCTGATCCCGCTCAAATTTGATTACCAAAAAACAAATAACCGGCATGGTTTACAGCGGTTTGTTTTAATTACAATTTGCCGTTATTATTCATAATTTCTTGTGAATTGCATTAACGGTAATATAATTTGCTTAAATGACCACAAATAGGATGTGCATGTGCTTCAACTTGAGACTGCAACAATTCACATTATCAACCCCAATACACCTTTGAATATTTTCGTTTTCCTGCATACAGAGTGGTCCTAAATTGAACGTACAAACGAAAAGGGGAGGTTCCTTAAGTAAGATTAAGAAAAAAAATTCCATAAACATGGGGTCGCAAACGTTTCGTTTTCGAGCTACAGAGTGATGAAGTTTGAATTTTTTTCAAGTTTTTTTCTAATAGTATCTACACTTTACAAGATATTCAACTGAAATTTGGCAAAGTTATTACATTTGACAGTTCTCACCCTGTGACTTGGCAATTTCGATAGAAGATCTACAGGGTGATATTTTTTCTGGAATACTGTCATCTGTTTTTCTCCAGACCTTTTTTTGGTGAGCAACTGTTAATTTGAAAAAATGTAAAAAGAAGCTCTGTTGTTATACTAAACTTTTCGGTCATGTCGTCAAAATCAATAGCTTCCGAATGAGGTGTAAGAAACTGTATTAGGTATCATGTCACGATATCGTTCCTCATTCACCGTTACTGCAAATTTTTGAGAATCAGGATGTAAATACTCCCATCTGTCAACTTTAGATCTGTCACGTCATAATCATGTGACATTACAACTGTCAAACATGGCGCGCAATTCAAATCTCGCGCTCTTTTTGAAACACTTCACCTTCATATCCCTGTAGCATATGGAAGGTTTATTTTATTCGTGCCGTCTAGGAAAACCAACATTTCCTTTGTTTGCCGAATCCAGCAAGGGTGACAACCCTCACGTCTAGCTCACATACATGAAACGAACTCTTTGAACCAGGATACGCCAGTCCGTTGCCCTTTCTCCCACACCAATCGATTATGACAGATTCCGTTGAAATTTGACGCGATCGGTTTCCTAGCAAGGTTCCGCTGATGACAATGAGCCCTTAGCTATCTTCCATGTCAACATCAGATATTGTCGAGTGCGACCCCTGAGGTCGGCGGTCAAATAAAAATTTCATAGGCAGTTTGAGGACGTCGTAACCTTATTCGGCGATATTTTTAGTTCTCGTCGTCTGGTTGAGCCCTTCTTTTATTACCGCCACTAAACTAGGGTGGTCTATTTTTAAGTTCGACAATCTATCTCTGCGCTACCCTGACGGATTATTTCAGCAGACCATGAGGAAATGGAAGCTACAGATTTGGGGATATTCGGTTTCACTTAATTAGTGCAGCAGCGTGATTCATTTGAATTTACAAATGCAATGGTTCTTTTCTTTTTAAAATGAAGAAATGTTGGGATTCTCAACAGAACTGATAAGTTCTGGGAAGGACAAAGGCGGTCATTTGCTTGTAAATATAGTTGACGTTATAAAGCTACAATTTTGACCAGATTGTGAAGCCAGAAATATCTGCTGTTTTTTAGAGTGATAGAAATTTAAATTGAGATAAAACACATTCAAATTAATATTTAAGGTGGGCGTTCAATGTAGTGCATTTGAAAATGGATTCACTTTGAGAACTGAAATTTTGTGGGTAAACTCAGAAAGGATTGGAGTTCTTAATGAGCCAACTCATGCTTCTGTTTCATTTCAAACGAAAGACCCATGAAAATAGTTCCACTTCCGATTAAAAGTGAATCTACAGATAATTTCATTCAGAAGAACAACTTGAAATACGGAATTGGCAGAGAATGGCCAAATTCAAATATATGGCGAGAAAAAGTTCCTTCTCTACCCACATATTCACTAATTTCATAGTTCAGCGATTTTCGGATAGAGAGCGCCATTGCACATTTCATTTATAATTAGAGAGATATTTATAGAACTTATAGAGATAATGTAAGTTCTATGGAGATATTCCATGAAATGCACGGTGGCGCCTCTATCGGATGACTTTTCCTACGCGCTCTGAACGGCGACCTTAAGCCAATTTTTTTATTTGAAAGATAATTTTATGACATTTATGTTTTAGCTCTGAGGAACCGCGCTAGACCAATTTTGGAGCACTTTTTCGAGTAATTCAGGCCTTATTCCAGCAATACCAGTTATGATGGCTTCAGAAGCGTCTATTGCGAGTGTTTCTGGTTCATCAATGACTTAATAAAATGAAAATAATCCATTGGAGTTATGTCGCATGATCTTGGAGGCCAATTAAATGGACCATTTGCCGAAATATTGTTATCGCCAAATCTTTCGTTCAATAAATCACTTATTATGGTCCAGTAGCTTCAGTTCTTGAACCAGTTGGACCTTGTTTGGGTGTAGACCAAGATCTTTACGCAAAATTTTCCATGTGGTGCACGCACAGAGTCCAACTTGTTGTGAACGTCGACGAATAGACAAATCTGGATCTTCATTAACGCTATCACTTACAGCAGAAATATTTTCTTCTTTACGTACAGTTCTCTGTCTTGTTGTTGTTGCATCGAGAAGAGAAAATATTGTCTGAAATCTATCCATAGTTCGACGAATAAGCTGCTCTGATGGACGATTATGTAAACCATAAATATCACGAAGTGCTCTATAAGTTTGGCGAATAGAACACTGATCTTGAAAATGAATTTCAACAATTTGTAAACGTTGTTGCGGCGTGTGTCTTTCCATGATAATTTGTCAATGCTTACTGAACAGAAATGTCAAAACAACATAGCTTCTACCTTCTGTCAAAGTTATCCCGATAGAAAATTCTGTCACTTAAAAAAACGCCCGATATATAAACTTCTAGCGAAGAAAAGGTTCCAACATTTCTGTAATTACAGATCGTGGATCATTGACGATTTTTGTTGACAGCTACTGTCGAATTTTGATTGCGATAAGAGAACATCCGCTCGAAAAAACGCCCTCAACTGCAAATGCCCACTCTTCGCAATATACTCTATGGTCTCTGACTAGACCACTAGCGCTTCGCTACGATATCAACCGACTGATTACTGCCGCAGCCTGTATTTTCTTGACAGTATGTTTTACAACTTCATTGAGATACAGATACAGCATAAAGCTCAGCTATAAAATTAATGAAGATTTCTAGAAGCACTGGAACTATATGTCATCCCTGAACCGATCTTTTTTTGAAGAATGAACGTGCATAGGCATTGAATTTCCAGCATTTGTCGGTTCCAAAACGTTTTGTAAGAATAAATCATCAACCGAAAGGCTTTTAATCAATATTCCCCATACATTCATAATCCAGAAATAATCCTCCTCTGTCGAGTTTGTTATCCCAGTCATCCATTATAGATTGCCAATTTCATGAGTGCTAGATTACGAATTTATAGTTTTCCCACCGTTCCGACGCTTCGTTGCCTTGTAATGAACAATTCAAAGAAGCTATTTCCGTCGATCCAATCGAGACCTGTGAAGCTATCCCCGAACAAATGGATAGATAATCGAAGAATAAAGGTGGATTTATACAGCAACTAAAATAAAATAAGAACTAAAATAAAATAAAATAAGAACTAAAATAAAATAAGAATGTTCACTTGATGCATTTCAATGACAGCGTTTATACAGGAAATAAGCTAAAATAAGGAATAAGAATAAGAATGAGAGATGGTCAACTTTTATCTTTTTCGCTTATTTTATTTGGAAAATGATAGTGCGCATGACCCAAATCCACTCCCCAATCTTTTCCGTATTGAAACTTTTGACAAGTTCTAGTTTTCTAACCTAAAACTTAATGAATATTTTTTTAAATCATTGTTGATAATTATATTTAATATGGATGACCAGGAAATCATGATGGGAGCGATGTTGTTATTGATGACAAGTACTGCGATTATCGCCTTGAATAAAAGGCGGAAGTCATTGTCAAAAAATCTGCGATTTGATTGGTTCATTCTTATTTCTTATTTTATTCCAGTGATCTCTATAAACCTATGTTGTCTGCTCTTATTTCTTATTTTATTTTATTTTAGTTCTTATTTTATTTTAATTGCTGTATAAATCCACCTTAAATATCGCTCCACGAGTAGAGCTATCAACACAGCAGGGACTCTGTATGGAGCAATCGAATTTGGAAGGATATATGAGTTTAGGCATCAATTCGCCAAACTACAATTTGCCAAAAAAATAGAAAACTAGAGATTTGTTCACTCCGTTTAGGAAGTAGGTACATACCTAATTCTCATGAAGATAAGTTTCTCTTGAAAACTTAATAAATGAATAAATATTGAAGTTTCTCACTGATACTTTTATATTAATCACAAAAAATGTTCCATGCAGTAACTTTTTAATCGATACTACAAAGATCATGTATTTTCGACAACATATTCGAATACCTCGAAGAACATTATCCTATGAACGCAAAACAAATAAAAATCAACAGCAAATAACTCACTTTGAGAGAAAACATGAATGGAGAACTCAAATAATCCAAGAAATCGAAGATTCAAAAGCACGAACCCACTCACATTCACGGACAAGTCGCAACGTACTCTCGACAACTAAACGAACAGCTTTAGCCTTTATGACAACAAAACTGAAATTCCAAGATTACTAGGTACAAAGAGCAAAAGGGCCAACCCCATTGGCTGTCAGGTATTCAAAATAGGACACCTGAGCGGGGTAGACGGTCCACAAAATAATGGCATTCGAAGATTACTCCCAACAGTCTATTGGAAGTCTTGGAACCGTGGTGACTCATTGCCCGAAAGTTGTCAAATTTTATTAGAGCAAATAGGATTAGGGGTGCTAAATTGATCTGTTGTTGCAATTTTTGTCTAACACGATTAACAACTTAGTGAAGCGTTAGATCACCCTCTACATCAATTTGTTACTGCTTCTTGTATAATAGTTCGGCAAATAAAAATACAGAAAACTATCAGAAGAATCTCGTTCTAGGTAATAGTCACAGTTGAAAAATATCGGTCCAAGGAACAAAATAATGGAAACTATTCTTTCACAACGTTTCGGCACTTTATTGTGCCTTCTTCAGGCTAAAAATGAAAATTTGGCAATTAGTGACACAGATATTTCAAAAAACAGAATACTTTCATAACAATATTAAAATATTTCAATAAAAATATCAATTTTACATATTAAAATTTTAAAACACGTAAGAATGAAATAAAGCACTAAAAACTGAAAAAACAACAGATCAAAGCGGATCAAGCAAGACAGCTGCATAGTGAGCCAGACTAAGGAACAAAGAAGAAAAAGGAAAGGTACTCACTGTCAGAATATTAAACGTTTCAATCTTTTCATCTACAGAAAATCGTCATTAATGAAGGAAACAGTAAAACTCATTTTGTTTCCTTCATTAATGACGATTTTCTGTAGATGAAAAGATTGAAACTTTTAATATTCTGACAGTGAGTACCTTTCCTTTTTCTTCTTTGTTCCTTAGTCTGGCTCACTATGCAGCTGTCTTGCTTGATCCGCTTTGATCTGTTGTTTTTTCAGTTTTTAGTGCTTTATTTCATTCTTACGTGTTTTAAAATGTTAATATGTAAATTGATATTTTTATTGAAATATTTTAATATTGTTATATGAAAGTATTCTGTTTTTTGAAATATCTGTGTCACTAATTGCCAAATTTTCATTTTTAGCCTGAAGAAGGCACAATAAAGTGCCGAAATGTTGTGAAAGAATAGTTTCCATTATTTTGTTCCTTGGACCGATATTTTTCAACTGTGAATACAGAAAACTTGTAGCATATCAAAGCCAACGCCACAATTTGGAGTTGGTAAAAAAGGACTTTTAATTTTGTATTTTTACAGTAAAATATATTTCTGTCCCAAGAAAAAATTCAGCTCATTAATACCTGACTTCCTGAATAGCAATTATACGTACTGTTAACGACCAGTAGCGACTAACAGGATAATCGTTATTTGAATAGATTGATAATGTAAAATGAAATCAGTCACAGGTGTTTGATTAAAGCAGTTGTTATGCCTCTCACTAACAGCATGTTTGATTTATGATCAGGAAAAGTAAGAGGGATGTATCAATAGGTTTCATGAACTATGTATTAGATTTGGTCTGAAATGAAATCATTCGATATAGAATATTTAAGGGTACTTTTGTTCTCTGTCGAACTCAAACTTAGGATGGCAGGTAATTCCTCCACTTCTCTGATGTTCCGTTTTCCTAATCTTAGGGCCATCAGAAAATTTACTGAGGACCACTGACGCCTTTGTGCCCGTCAGTGGTTGTCAGGAAATTTCCTGACCGTGGGAAGCCGCCCTAACGATTGTTAACAAAAATTTTAAACGAAAGTAGTGCGCAGTTCACAGCTATCCTATATAGATCTATAGATGCCGAATTCTTGAACGCTCTTTTAAATCTACGAATATTTTACAAATTCTGTGCTCAAATGGAGAATTCTCGACATTTCTATGGTGCGACCAGACTCACAGAAAGCCTGACATCTCGGGTCAGCGCACAGAACGTCATGAATCAATCGGTCGGGTTCCAGTTGTCAACACGATTCCACATTATCTACGATCTTCTAAATTGAGCTCACGTAAAGCTATCCGACTCGATTTTCTTCGTGTTGCAATAGTTTTTCAATGTCAGCGCGGAATTGCACTTTGGTCGTAATCGCTAATCGGTCTGCATTTCCGAGAAATTATGCCAGCAGCTGCAAAATCCCGCAGTGTATACTGCTGTACTTCCGGAGAGAGTGAAATGAATTTATTTTCAATATAATTGACGTTTTGCATAAACATTTTTTTCAGAAATCTGTTCCGGAGTAATAGATGGAAATCATCAGACTGACAGGTTATCGTATGGCTTTTTCTTGTCCACTGTAGTTTCCTCATTCACCATGTCATTAGTTGGCCAGTCAAGATGTTGAATAATTCTAGATTCTAGAATGTTATTAGTTATAATAGGTAAGAGGTTTTCTATGCATCTTGGTGTAACGTATTTGCTGATCTTTGATCTACTTCCGGTACGGAAGACAAAGTCATATCAAGACGGCTCCCAACTGTCAGGAATAGATATGCATAGAAAACCCTGGGGAACGACCATAGAACTTATAGTTAGTCACAGTAACAGTAAGTTCCCCCTAGGAGCATAGAATAATTATAATTATTCTATGCTCCTAGGTTTCCCTAACTTAATAACATAACCAAAAAATGCAGATCAAATGGACACTAGTTCCGGAATGATCCGCAATATTTCAAGGTCGTGGCGCAATTTCTTGTGTGAAATAGGTCATGTTATATATTTTAGAGATATGAGAGAATTGAAAAGCAGGACAAATACTCAGATTTTATATCGACAGTCTAAAAGAAAATCTAATCAGTGGCAACACCAGGTTTTTTATGCATATCTATGACATAGTATTCTTCACGTTATAAATCCATCAGTATTGTGCATTGAATTTCTTATCTGAATGTGAAATTCAACTAAGCAGAAAATTTCTCCAGTCACATATAATTCAAGACATGTCTCAAAATTGCCTAATTTGACAGTGGGTCTAATTTTGATAAGCCCGTATTCATTCGATGGTACCAATTAGACACCGTTATAAAACTGACCTTAACTGTACGTTACTAATATTCAACTTTCTCTCTAGACAGAGCCTCGAATGAAATGGATCAACGCAAAACACAGAATATTATCGTCTCTTCCAATATAAAATACGATTAATCATTTTATAAACGACTAATCAATAACTTTGACTTCTTGTAAGAATGAAAGATTCTCGGAAAGATTAAAAGTACGAAATGAAATTGATATACCATATATGCGATTTCATTTTGGTTGTTTTAAATAGGCGAAAATCAATCCCCGCTTCAAGTTTTTTTTTCACTCCACCAAAATATTTAGACACTTATTGGATCACTCTGTATTTAACTGCTCAAGATCACTCGAATAAAAACTACTGTTGAACTTTCTGCTGTCTAGTGTTAATTCTTCTCAATTATTTTTCTACTCATTCATCTTGTTAACAACGCGGTAATTGATTCAACTCGTGTTAAGTAGCTGGAATACGACAGTATTCATCATTCAAAATGTAATTGTATTCTCATTTGTAACTTAGTCGATTATAGGGTATCAATGGTAATTTTGTGAGAAACTGTTCAGTCGCTCCTATCTCAGATGATCCACAGAAATTATGTCTAGTATTTTACCCTCGATTTTACCGTTCTTCATAAAAAAGCTTAAAATACGTATACTTTATAACGAGCAATCAACAAAATAACGTGGCCTCGAAGGTTACCGACCTTTGAAAGTGTCAAATACGAATGTCACTAACAGCCAGAGCGTGATGTAAATTTAGGAGTGTCACATGGGTCTGTGCTTGGGCCACTTTTCTTTTTATTTTTCATTAATGACCTACCTGCTACTCGATTATGAAATTTAAAGGCAAAATATGTGTCATATCAGAGCTTCTACAACCAAAAGGTTTTTAAATAAATGCTTATTGTAAGTTAGGCATGCGAATAACCCAGTGTTCCAATTCAGTTATTGTTGCAAGTTTTCCTAGTGGTTGGATAACAGCATCATTATGGTTGCATAAAATCTAGGACGTCTTCAAAGAATGGATAGGTAGCCGTAAGCCAAAGTAGAATTATAAACATGTAATTAATATCTAGGAAACGGATACTCAAATAGTTACATGAATCGTAAAACATAAGTATTTATCTATTAAACAATGAGCGCGAATTCATACTATATTATTTATAGAAGTTGAGTTTCTTTCCCAATAGTAAGATCCTATTGTTTACTGGTCATAGTAGACCAGGGCCGAAACCTTCAAAAATGGTAAAAAATGAAAAAAAATTACAGTAGGATGAAACCCATTAGAAAAGGAGGGGAATATGATCAAAATGAAAGGAAAAATAAATTACGGTCGATCCGAGTTCGGGAAGTGGGAGGGGTGAGTTTTTAAGGGTGAAAAATGGTTTTCCTTGATTTCCGGCAAAACTACAAGTTCTATGGAAAAAAGTTAAATGGCAAAGTTGTAGGAAATGAAAAAATCTACAACTTTTGTATTTGCAATTTTTTCACATAACCTCAAAATTTAGGTGAAAAATTCAAAAAACCAAGTTTTTGGTATTTTATTTATATCTTTTTCAAACAAAAATTATTTTCTACGAAATTTTGTGAAAACTTACCTTATTATGTCCCAAATACACTGTAATTTACTAGATTCAAAATATTTATGTTTTCGCCTTATTTTAACTTAATATCAAAAAAGCCCCCTAATTTTCAATCGAAAATTCTGACGTCAAAATATCAGCTTTTTTCAAAAAGTTTAGGGGCTTTTTCTTCATTGAAATATCTACTTTCTGATGGTGTAAAAAAAATATACATTACTATTGGAAATGTTCTCAGAAACGCAAAAAATTGAAAAAACTCAAATTCGAATTTTTTTTTAATCATTATGTACAATTTTGACGTATTTATTGAAATTTACTCTGTAATTACTCAAAAAACGTAAGATTTCCTGTTTCATTTATAAACGAAAAAATTGCAAATTGAAATATACTTCTATAATTAACAAAAAAATAAGTTAATAAAGTTAATATTTAATAAGACATCTACAATATTTTGAAAAAGTTGTAGAATCTTGTTTAAATAATATTTTTAGATGACTATTTATTGCTGTTTTGAGATAATTCATATACCTGAGTGACCTTCGGTTAATTTTCAACCCATTGTAAGTTATTTCATAGAGAAGTGGGGACTGAGTTACTCTAATGGTGGGTTTCATAAATCGTTGATTGAACAAATCACAGAATTATTCGACGAAATTGTCAAATCAACCAATAGGATTTCTAATTTTCGAAATTTTTAGCATACAATTGCTTGATTGAGTTGTGAGAAATTTACTTTATTCAAACAATTGTTTGGAATCTACAAAGCAAGGTAAATACTATCTGTATTTTTATCTATATTAATCAACTTTAAATAAAAATAGAAATATTTTCTTTCATAAATAGTATGTTTAACGTAACTTAACCTAAAAAATTAAAATTGAATGATATTTTGGTAAAAGAATAAAAACTAGTAATTTCGTTTATTTTGTACAAACAAATTTAGTTATACTCATGATAAAACTTTGAAGGGATTATTAATTTGATTTTGTCTTTTCAGATTGTCAGTATGGATAAATCTGTTTGTATAATCTGCAATAAGATAGGTGACAAGCAAGTGTATGAAATAAAAAAAACAGCTTTGAATCGTTTAGTGGCGTCTAGCAAGAATAAATACAAAAAATTTGAAGTTTTAAAATCAGCTTTTATTCATCGAACTTGTCAAAGTCACTACAATGATGAGACTGCAACATTCTGTAGCTCAAGACGTTAGAAATCACAGGAAGGAAAAGAAATAAATAAGGTCGCTCTTACATTTAATTTTCAATCTCATTGCTTTCTCTGCGGTGGGTTCTTCGGTAATATTTCAAAAGATAAAATTTCAACTGTTCAAATTAACGATACAAGAGATAATATATTACAGCATATTCAAAAACAAAACGTTTTTGAAAAAAAATAAATAAAATGCGTAATCAGAATTAAGTAGATATCTAAATTCAATAGTACGATTTACCTGTATATTTATATTGTATAAGATTTTCTATGACATGAATGTAATTCGAATTGAATAAATAAACTCTTTATCCTAAAAAAATGCAGCAATCACATTTTTTTGATGAAATTGACGAAATTGTACATAGTGATTAAAAAAAATTTTCGAATTTGAGTTTTTTCAATTTTTTGCATTTTCTGAGAACACTCCTTATAGTAATGTATATTTTTTTCACACCATCAGAGAGTAGATATTTCAACGAACAAAAAGCCCCCAAACTTTTTGAAAAAAGCTGATATTTTGACGTCAGAATTTTCGATTGAAAATTAGGGTGCTTTTTTGATATTAAGTTAAAATAAGACGAAAACATAAATATTTTGAATCAAATAAATTACAGTGTATTCGGGATATAATAAGGTAAGTTTGCACCAAATTTCGTGGAAAAAAAAATTTTTTTGAAAAAGATATAAATAAAAAACCTGAAACTTAGTTTTTTGAAATTTTCATATAAATTTCGAGGTTATGTGAAAAAATTGCGAATACAAAAGTTGTAGATCTTTTTATTACCTACAACTTTGCCCTTTAACTTTTTTCCATAGGACTTGTAGTTTTGCCGGAAATCAAGGAAAACCATTTTTTACCCTTAAAAACTCACCCCCTCCCACTTCCCGGACTCGGATCGACCGTAATTTATTTTCCCTTTCATTTTGATCATATTCCCCTCCTTTTTTAATGGGTTTCATCCTACTGTAATTTTTTTTTGTTTCAAAAATTATCGACCCTGGTCTATAGAGCCATAGAGGGTACTTGATTAAATTTCCGTTTATAGGTAACTACTCGAAAGCATTATGGTGATAAGTTCAAAAAACCTAGGCATAATTCATTTTAGTTCATGATAGGTGACGGGTTTTCCCAAAGAAGAGATAAAACAGAAGTTTAATTATAATCAGCTCTAATTTATTTCTGATGCAAACAATTCTTCATCCATTCAAATATAATAATAATTTATATCCTTCTCTTCTCATTCATTGCAATATTAGGTATATTGGTATGTACCAATAAAAAAGAAGACATGTTCTGGTATCTAGAGTCTAGACCCTTGCCTGGTCCGGGTATTGGGCGGAGTAGAATTCAATGAGACCTCTGGCGGAAAAAAATTGTAATTGAAGCAACGAGTAAAACAATTCGTATTGCATTGTTTTTATTCTGTTTTTTGTCTTCATTGCAGATCAAGTTCAGGCACGTAGCCAGGATTTTCTTTCGGGGGGGGCCCACAATTTCGGGGGGGCCCACAATAAGTAAACATTGCAAATTTTGTCAAATATACAGGCATTTTTTGATATATACAGGCATTTTTTGATATTTCGGGGGGGGCACGGGCCCCCGGGCTCCCCCCCTCGCTACGTGCCTGATCAAGTTTGATTTTTTTTGTACCTTTTTTAAAGTTTTATACTTTGAATTATGTCGCTGCATAATCGAAACTGTTCTGTATTTGGTTGCACTAGCCGTGAAGGTAAAAATCCCGATTTATATTTCCATAAATTTCCTCCCATGGGAAGAATGGTAAATATTGAAAATGCGTTTGGAGTTCTGGAAAATATATCTCAAAAGGCTTGGGCAATGAAACTAAAAATGGGGAAACCAGTTATAGATAGTATGTCCGTGTGTTCCTTACATTTTAAAAGGGAAGTCTAGTCAAGGTTAGTACCAAGTGTGTAATACATAGTTATAAGTTAATAGTGGATGGTGTAGGTTATATTTCTGAAGGTGAACAATATATAAATGAGTAACATATTCTTCAGGTCTCAGTAAAAAAAAGTATCTTCTTTTGAATGCAGTACCTTCCTTAAAACTACCACAGTCAAGCCACGAAGTATGTTCCAGAAAACGAAGAGAAAATAAGTCGGTATTAAAAATTTCAAATGATACTCAATACAAACGTACCTTCCCTGCAACTTTTGTAGATATGACTATATCAAAAATGAAATAAAAACACGAAATCAGACCTAAAACTAAACAGTTAATTGAACGCTTGTTGTACTTTTCACAAACATCAACCATACCTATTACTCCAAAAATAAAAATATTGGGAGTCAAAATTTAGATTAACAACACAAAGCACTAAAGCACAATCAAAGAAAAACCAAAAGTTTCACAAAACACCCCCTGAAAATAACTTGAACAGCAAAATAAAACCACTTCAATAACAAAGGGCTCATACGACATCTGATTTGTTTTACTCGTTGCTAAGATGACATTGACATTTCAGAGCGCCACCTATCGAATTCTACTTTTCCCAATTCACGGTCCTACATTATCGTAGACGTAGATGTCACTAGTGTCAGTGACCTTGGAAATTTATTGTCATAATAATTAGGTATTAGTACTCGTCTCGTTTCTTTGTTTACGGAATCCAGTTACTTCCACAATACCAATAATGTTATCGGTCTCATCGGAAAAAACCGAATCTATAATATTCTAACTTGGGTACAACACTCAACGGAAGTTTCTAAGTAGTACCAAGAACATTCTTATCGATATTTACATAATGTAACGTTACGTCTAACCTAAAACCAAACCAGTTGTTTCGGAAGAACATATTTCATTACTCGATAATTCAATATACGAATCAGCTCTGCAAGATTTAAATTTTTTGCTAGGTAATAGATGAGTTGATGAACACCTGAAAAATATTAGGTAGAAATCCAACAGGAAAGGAAATGAAAAAATAAAATTCAATTATTGGCACAGCACTCATATGGAAGCAAAAAACCAATTAACTTACTTGTTATAAGACGTGACTTCAAAAATAATTTAATCCATTTCACGGCAATGTAACTTGAATAACAACTCCTATACAAGTTTCAAAACTTTATCACAAACTATAATCCACTTGCATTTCACCACATATTCTTGAATTAAAATTCAATCAATCAAATCAATCAGTCCAATCAAGTCCGAATATATTGTTTTCATTCATTAAAATATGTAAACATTTAACATTTTTGATCCCAAAGAGATAACACGACCTGTACCAAAGAGAGCTGTCAACTGTTGCTGTGTTTGCATCTCGCATAAATCTGACCTGAAGTTCAAATATCGCTACTAGCGCATCTATCGGGCAATCTGCCAACCAAATATTCTAGTTTCCTATAAGATATATCCTCTGGTCCTTCGACCCGGATTTTACCAATTTTACATTGGTAACGCAAATAATTTTCGATAAAATTCGTGGTCTAGTAGGCTATCCACGTTTGAAAAAAGCTTTTAACTGAACTGCAGTGGTCCATTTCTTTTATCCGCAAGCCAAAAAATAAAAATTATTTATCCAATTTTCTCTATGTCTCTGGATTAGAGGTTAGATTTTTGGTTCCTCTATGGTTATATTTTGTTTGTAAGCGTTAAAATTTAAGTGTAGGCTTTATATAATTTCAATCTTTTTCCACAATTTGCAACGATAAATATGTCAGGAACATCTCAAAAACATAGGAATTTCGTTGCGGAGCCCATGGGGGAAAAGCCTGTAACAGATTTAGCAGGCGTGGGCGAAGTTTTAGGAGGTAGATTGAAAAATGCTGGATTCGATAAAGTAAGTTTCTTTCAGATTTGCGGAATACAGGTTTTCGAATAGATCCACATCATTGTGTTCGAGAACTATACATCCGTAATATATGAATTATTGATGATAGTGGAACCCATCTTATTTTCAGGCTTACGTAGTATTAGGCCAATTCCTAGTTTTGAAGAAGAATAAAGAATTATTCCAAGAATGGATGAAAGATGTTTGCTCCGCTTCTTCCAAGCAGTCTTCAGACTGTTGGCAATGTTTGAATGACTGGTGTGAAGAATTCTTGTAAATAGTTATGTCCATATTATGTGTATATTTTTAATTAAATTGTTAACTGAATATTCAGAAATCTTTGGAATTTTATACTCGAACTGCATTTATAATTCACATATCTTATGACAATAAATCAATGTTTCTTCTGCTAAATCTTCCTTGCTTGTTTTTTTATGAATGAAGAATTACTTCCTTAGACAATAAATTACCTTTTTCCTGTGAAACGTAATGGATGGAACAAGAGAAAAAATTCGGAAAAAGCACTATCATGACGCATTTAAGTTCTCACTTGTCTATGCCAATAATACAAGGAACTCTGTACATCAGTAAGAAAATCTAGAGACCACATAACATATTATGAGAAGGGATTTACCAGGATGTCATTTTTAGTTGATCTGTTCAAAATGCAAAATTTCATCTCAGTCAAATCTGTAGTTTTGAATCTATCAGTAAAACTATAGACATTTTAATACCTTTTTGCACAACTTGAATTATTCCAGTATGAAAATGTAGTGGTCCTACAAATCCTGTGTCACATTGGCAACGCCTCTGAGAATTATTCTGACTTTCAAGAGTGCCAACCTGCATCAGTTCTAAGTGAAAAAACTTGATAAGCCTAAATCTTGGCCAACCAGGATACTTTATAAAAATGAATAGAGTATTTGTTTGCAGTCCAAATGCTTTAGTGAAGTTTATTGTCCCAATATTTTGAAAAATGTATATCAAAGACAAGTTTGGATCGAGAGGTATCTAAAAAAATTCGATCGAAATAATAGCATTATATTTTGAGTAGTTACAAGAAAACTTTATCATACTGAAACTCATAAAATAAATTATCACAATCAAATTGTAAAAAATGCGATTATCTATGAACATACAAAGTTGAAAATATATAATTGTGTTGAAAGAACAAAAAACATTTATTCAATCTAGATGTCTAAATATCGAAACTCAAGAGCATAACATTCTTATAGTAGAGAACTATTAGTAATGTTCACTTTGTAATATACATACAATTTCACATCATTTTGGAGTTGAACTGCTCCTAATGTAGGAAACCTGTACCTATTCAATAGTTAACATTGTTCAGCTGTAAATTCATTATTTCTAGTCATTTGAGCTTTTAGAAAGGAGGGCTCGGAATTCATTTCAATAGTTTTTTAAATTAATTGTCGAGCTCATCAATTTTCAGTAAAAGATTCTCTCAGCTGTATATAGAAGCAGTTTCCTATCAAACTAGATTTTAAATGGTTTTCAACTCCATTTGGGAATGATTAGGTTGTTTCTAATACCTGAAACGACAAATTCTTCTGCCAAAGTATAAATTATTATTAATTACACCCCAAATTCAAATCATTCAATCATTTCATACCCCATAGATTCAAGATGTATTTTTCGAGGAAATCACCGAAATTGTTCAGTTGAGATATGAATTTTCAGTTAGAACGAGACCTACAATATTTCTAAATTTTCCCTAAAGAACTTCTTAGACTATAAACAAATGATATCGCCACATTTAACAAATTTATTCTCTCGAATTGAGCTCATTCAAAATCAGGGATGTGGTTTTCAAAGCTAGAATCATCTAAAAAAGAATGTTAGGAATGGAGGAACGGATTCAGATTATGTCATGGAATAAATAACGAATGCAAGTTGACCGAATGAAAATGCATGATGATACACACCTTTGTGACATTGAAATTAACTTCCTTCCATTTTCATCCTAATTTGGCACTTTTTTCAATGTTCTCTTCTCGAAGCACCAAAGAAAAAAAGGCTGAAACGACTAGAATCAATGACTTATCAGTAGTGAGTACAAGCACAGTGATTATTTATTTACATTCAATACAGCAAATGCAAACAAAGTTACATATAAAAAAGGAAGTTTTAAATTAGAAACGAAAATTATATACAAAAGAAATGGAATCAGAGGTAATTAATTACCTATTATATACAAACCATAAGATATCTCTAGTTATATGTACAACTAATTCTACGAATGAATAAATGAAGTATTATAATAGGTATCTAGATCAAGACCCCTCTCCATAGATGCAGTTCATTATACATTGAGTGATGTAAAATTCATATTATTTCAGAAACCTGTTATCAAGTTTCAATTTGGAATCCCAATGCAGTTATTTCAAAACCAAAATAGATAATCGATTCCAGCAAGTGCAATGAACATTATCAGTGAGATTAAACAGGGATAATTATATGTCTATAAAAGATTATTTATCGTTCTACAGCACTTGCAGGAATTAATAATCTTGATTTTGCAGGTATCTTATCTGAAAGTTTCAAAAGAAAATCCCTGTTATCACTATTTCGAGATGATGTACACAAATAAATAACCTAACAAAAACAAGTCGCTAGATTGAAATTCGAGATGACTAGAAATTAATCCATGAAAATATAGAAATTATCTCAAGAATTGGTTAGTTGCCTTTTTGTCCAATCATTTTGAAAGTTTTACTGGATATACACATAATGTGACTGAATGAGTTTTCAATAATTTTAAATGTTTTGTGCGTTTCAAACTGCACTTTTTGTCATTCAAAAATATCATTAATTTTGTTCGGAAACATATCCATTTTCAAGTTCTTCAATAGAAAACTCAAATATATCTGACGGTTTATTTTCAATTGATTCCAATTTCAACTAGTGAGAACCCCCTAGTTATACATCTGGAGATTGGCCCGATTCTATCAATATTCACTGGTTTCTTTTTTTTTTTGAGTTATTCAATGAAGTTCAACTAACTGCATATTCACACAAACACTTTGGCGAGACCATCCGCGCCTGCGCTCGCTATATACGGTTTCGAAGGATGGAAGGCGACATCTAGAATACTCTCATCGAATTTCTTCCGATGGGCAGTGATCTCCTGAACACAAGTCTTGTTGTCCAAGTGCCACAGTCTTATCGAGCAATCGTGCGAACCTGACAAAAAAATTCAATCTTACTCCTCACCCCCAGCTCCAACCAATCACACCAAACCTACCTGACAGAAGATAGAGCCCGTTGGGATCGACAGCCAGGCTGGTGACGGCGTCCAAATGCGCCACCATAGAATGGACCATCTTGCCCGTCATGTTGTCCCAGAAACGGATGTGACGATCTTCGTGGGCGGTGATCGTAAGAGGTAGCGTGGGATGCGACACTATCTTGTTGATCATCTTGTTGGCGGCGTTCGCTTGCTCCTGGCCCGATTCCAGCCGCACCACCGGCTTGGCCGTCTCGATGTCGAAGATCACGCTGTGGGAACTGTTGTAAGCGGCCACAATCTGGATTGGATGGTCGCGAATAAAGTCCACGCTCGACGGGGCTCCGTCTTGTTCCGATGTGAAGGTGTTCAACAGGGGAACCTAAAGATGGGCGGTTCGGTACACATGAATGGGGTGAATCTCATCGGAGAGACTCGAAAGTACTAGAGACCATGCAAAGTCCTTAGATACTTCACATCCCAATACAAAACAATTCAAACCCAGTTGCGTGAGAAAATAGGCACTTACCTCACTGTGGGGAACCCACAATTTGATGGTACCATCGGCTGAACAAGATAACAGTTGCTGTTTGGAACTTAGAACTGAAAGACCCCAAACGGAGTTCGTGTGGCCATGAAGTGTCGTATAAAGTATCTCCGGATCGAACTGATCATACGGATCAATGTTAGAATTTGGAACATTCCAAACGTGAATAGCTGAATCCAAACTACCCGAGTAGCAGTAGTCACCCGAACCAGATATTGCCAGACAAAGAACTGGTTTATTATGACACCTGCAAAGAATTCAATGCCAAACCCAAGTCATTACAAAGAATTTATTATGATTAGGCAATCCAAACCATGTGATTATTCCACCAATGTTAACCTCAAACGTTTCTGACAGGTCACAGGTTGGCGGTAAATATGAGGAATTTTATTGTTTTAGGCATTTTATGAGTGAAACAGTGAGTTTTTATGCTTTGTAATATCCAAAATGCAGGGTGGGTCTTTGACTTGTACATATATTCTAATTCTAGATTCCTCTCATCAAACAAAACACTTTTTTACTATACCATTTTTCAGAATTCGGTTTTGTTTGAAAGATTCAAGGTGTGGAAAATGCATAAAAAACACTTCTCTGTTCATATCTTCGTAACCGCTATTTCAAATAAACTGAATTTTGTTTGATTGTTTACGCTCATGGTGCATATTCCTCAATCAAAACTTATTTCAAAATTTCTCATGGTATAAAAGTTACATCGTAGCCGACTCATAAATCCACGCAAAAATATTATAAAACCACTTGAAAAAGACATACGAATCATTTACATTTCTCAATCTACGAAGAAATGTTCACTTTAGACTCTTATTTTCGATTTTGTCCAGTCTTGATATATGCTGACCAAATTTCCCTTCGTTTCCTGGTAAGATTGACTGAAAATATGAATAAATGTCCCCAGAACAAAATTTTCCAAGCAAAAAATAAACATATACTCAATATCTTCATGAACAAAGCTAAATTCCCATTGTTCGACCACCAGCACTAACCTCAAAAAATATCTGATCGCTGGATTGCCTAATCAAAGACGGAAGAATTCTAACCTGAAAGTATACAAGGGCTCCACGTCCAAAGAAGCAGACTTCTTAGCCGGAACGGTCTTCTGAAGATTCCACAGTTTCAGAGTATGATCCTCGCTGCCAGTGATCAAAACGGGTTCCGTAGGGTGGAAAGCCAGTGCCCTCACCCCGTCGAAATGACTGCGCAGGGTGTATTTGGCGTTCCACGTTTTCCTAAACGCCTCTTTGCTCGTGGCCATGTCGTATGTATTCTCGGCGTCATTGTTGACAGTCAACTGGGCCAATTCTCCAAGGCCCAGAGTAGCCTCTAGAGAGCTGTTGATTTCCTCGCTCACGACGGGGTCGATAGGTCTTTTTGGTATAGTAGTTTGGTAACCTAGAAATCATTATTTGGAGGACTTTGTTTTTTTTATAAGTGCGGATTGGTTTTACCTTGGTTCCAGTCCCCTTGATCTCCTTCATCGTTGTCATCTTCGGAATCGAAGAGCTGGGTAATTTCATTGATAACTTCCATCGCTTTGGAGTCAAAGTCACTGCACAATCTTTCACTTTTGCCTGAAAATGTGGAGAAAATGTTCCATCAATATGACATTGGTCGTTGACAAGAAAAAGATTGTCATATTCGAGATATAATTAAGATGCCTAGTTTAGTCATCGAAGATATAATCAATGAAGTTTTCGAAATGAAAGAAATAAGGCTATAAAATTTGTTGATTACTACAAAGACTGACTGAAATATCGAATGATTTGATTAAGACTATCTACCTTTTATCGTGTGAAGAACAAGGTGATAAAGAGACATACAAATGTGTGTTTTCATGTGACTACACAAAAATCCAACTGACGCAGAACACCAGAAAGCAGTTTTAACTTCCAAAGTGTAATTTACAATAAACTAGCATTTTCACACATGATTAATCACATTCCAACAAATGAAAACTTTCATATGTCAAAATCCTCCATTGTCTCAGCAAATATTGAAGGGTTTGCAAAATTTGCTTCATTGATTTTTTTAAGCACTTTGGAATCATTGTTATAGGAAGATTCTGTTAAAAAAAGATAGCAAAACCAAGTAGAATAAAAATGTTAGAGTGAATAATTGAAGTTCCTATGCGAGAGAATCTTTTATTATACCAATACCACCTATACTTCAGATTCCGATGAGTAAAAAGTATATAGGAGCATCAAACTGCAATATTAGTTATATTAGGGGACAGGGATAAAGTTGTTGATTGAAGTACTATGTGCGAAGACACCCAACCAATCTATTTAGTTTCCATCGGTTCGCTTGGAACATCTATATTCTTTAGAATCATTCAAATCCAGATGTTTCAGAGCTGAACATTTTGTCTCGCATTCAGAGTTTGAAAAACTCATTTTGATGACAGCCCTTTAAATTTTTTTCTTGTTTTGCCCAGAGTATGATTGAGATCTTCCCATATAATACTTAATCAATGGTTAGACCACTTCATCTGCTCAAGACGAAGGTTGAAATCAGACAAACAAATCAATTTGGAACATGCTTTTTATTTGTACTGTTAAAATATTTTTGGATTCATAACATCTTAATGAGTTCTTGTGATTTGAAAATGTGGTGGCATATTAAAAATGAAAATATTCAAAACGAAGATATACAGATTGAATAAATTACAAATGGAGTATGGGCAAATCAATGAATGTGAGAGAGAAAATGACACCTGGATCACTTAGTAAAGTGTGGCTAGATTAAATAAATCATAAGTTTGAAGACATTGTGTCGCATCTTCATCAAGTACAATATGCTGTCTGCAGCACCGAAAATTCTATTAAATTTATCCAATCTGTGTATTATTAATTAACAATAAAGATTTTCACCTTGCTTTGTTCATTTTATATTAGAACATTAGTTGTTTGATATGAAAATCATTTCAGACTTTGAAATATTTGAGAGGAAAATTCATCAAGGCAGAATTCCTTGAAACACAAAAAAATTCTGAATATTCAACAAATTTTTGTGAATTTCTTGTTCCCAACCTGATACTAATTCTAAATAGATAAGTCAACTGAATTCAGAAGATTATCACTCAACTTTAGTTTCAAAAACAAATTAAACTCAGATCTTAGGTCCAATAATACATTTTTTTATTTCTTGGAAATTTGTGATGAATTCATTTCATGCTTTGTAAAAAGTTGAAAAATTGCATAGCAAAGAAAACAATGTCAATAAAGCAGGGTATGTTCAATATGGAATGAACGCATCTATCACACAAACTCATCAAGGATCAAGATTTCCTACTTCATCCAAAGGTCCATGAGATCATCAGATTTCTAGAATTTTTCAATTGTTTCTTCTTGTGAGACACTTGCACACGTCCATGCATTCTTCAACTTATACTTCTTTCTCTACTCACCTTTTTTCCTTCCAGCTTTATCATCGTCGACTTCCTCTATCGTTTCGACATCTTTCTCGTTGATGATGTCTTCATCATCATCCATTTCCATTTCTGAATTCGTTAAAAATTCCATATTAGCCATAACAGCTTGTTCTGCTTCGATCATCATCGCTTCCGCCAATGAGCCTGGTCGTTCTTTCTTGAAAGGTTTTCTTCCTGCAGAAAATGAACCATTATGAAGAAGAAACATTAAAAAACGAAAGAAAATGCGTTACCTTGACCTTCACTTGGCCTTTTATTAGATTCACTTCCATTAAGAGAGCTTCCATTGTGGTTTTCTTCTTGCTCAGCATTGTTATTGAGACCCAGCAAGGCCCTTACACGAGTAGATCTAACATCTATTATTCTATCTGTATAACCAATTTCCTGTAATATGAATCATTATAAAAATCAACTTGCGGTAATTATAAAAGTTTCTTCTACCTGGAGGTACTGTCTCAAAAGTTGGCGACCCTGCTTCCAAGTTGAATTGGTTACAGAAATGTAGGTTTGATCAGGATCTAGTTGAGTTTCGTTCGCTGACTCGTCTACCGGTGGAGGGTTCATATCCCCCTGTTGCAGATCTGTACCATATTTGAGTTTGTGAAACTTACTACGTTCTTGTTTGAGAGCATATTCTAACATTTTAATTCGACGAACAAGATCATTTTTCAGATTTTCCTGTCCCTTGCGCTCACCCTGTAGAAAAGCTATGCGAGCCTGAAATTTCAAACAATTTTCTTCTAGAATTCGAAATCCAAATGGATCAATTATGAAGAACCATTGAGTATTCAAATAACAAATGTTCATAACTAGAATGTGTGGGTCATCACGAATTTATGAACTCAAAGCATTTGAACCTCAAATATATTCTAAGAAGTTAAAGGTTCTTTCTTCAGAAAGTTATTTTGTTTACGGAAAACAGGCATAATTAAATTTCAACATGAATTCTTTATCTTTTTTGATGTAGCTCCTTTCCTTTGAATTTTTCGAATAAATTTAATTGCGGACATATTGTTAGTAACACAAATTTTGCCAATTCTGGAAGTTTTGAATGCAAGGAGCCAATTTCAAATATGTAATATTTTCAACATTTTGAAGTGTAAAAAAATTATGATCGGATTTTCTATACCTACAGTGTATATGCACTTGAAATAGCACTCTTATTGGGTATCAATACTATTGCAAATTCGTGACAAAATCGTTGAATTTTTTTAAAAACTTGATAGATATTCATTTTAACATATTCACAATACTTCCAGTTTGTTTAAAAGTGGATTGGCCATCATGAAATGGGAAAAGCGGAATTATCCAAAATAATCGTAAATTAAAAGAGATTCGCTGACCGTATCTCATTGGAAATTCATTCATATCAACAAACACTAGTGACTAGAACAACTGTAACATCAATAGTTTCTAAATGGGACGCTTGACTGCATTCATAAAGCTTTAAGGCTATGAAATCTACAGGCAACTGATTGTTCTTGTTTAATTACTGACTTATTAGTAAGATTATGCACTGTTAACAGCAACTGCACTTTCCATTATGCAATGCAACGCTTCAGCAACACCATCAGGATGATTGACAATATTCAAATTCACAAAATTTAAATTAATGAAGGTGACAAAACTGTCCACAACTCTTTACAAACAGGCTCATGAATAGACAGGAAATGTTCTTATTGGAGCAAAACATAATTGTTGATACTGAACTGATAATGCAACACAGAAGAGGTTGACAAATTTCAACTATTTCTGTTATGAACAAGATTAACTAATTAAATTCACATTTCTGCTCATTCCTGTTGATGAATGTAGTTCTTTAACAATTATAATTATAGGGCTAAATTCTTTATAACCTTTATAGGAAGAAATGAAAATATGATTTCCAATTTGGAGAATGTGTTATTCTTAATTCTTCACATGAAATTGTATGGAATGAATCAAGCACCAAAGGATAACTTTGACAGGACCAGAAGAATTATGAATAAAGCTTCAGAATTGAAAAACGAAGTATTCAAGGAAAAGGTTCTTCAATTATCAATATGACTCCGATGAGGAATATTTCAAAACAATAATCCTTTGTAAGGCATTGAAAAAATGATAAAGCAAACAAAGAAAATATGTAGCCATAGACTATATCCCGGCTATGGTGAATATTGAAAGAAAAACCGGGCAGATTTCAATGAAATGGAAAACCTACCTGCAATTCAGCCCTATCGACTTCCCATTGGGATCTTTCCAATTCGAACCTAGCCCATTCGTGCTGGATGAAATGTAAGATCCCGGGTATTGAATATTGTGCTTTAACGGATGTTTCATCGTTTTCTTTGTTATTGCTTACTGCACCAACTTGCTTCACAACTTGTCCAACACCGTTCTGATGATTGAGCGAATTATCTTCCATTGTCGTATCTTTAATCTTAACTCAAACTAGAAAATTTCAATTGTCCACCATTGCTCTTCAATACGCCATTTTATTTTCTAATTTTCGTTACAGAAATGAATACACCAAGATTAATTTAGTGAGATACGAACTAACACACTCCAAAGGAACCGATTTCAGCCAGATGAAATGAAAGAAAATTGGAAATTGAGAATTCGTTAGTCAAAAACATATAACTTTCTTGATTCTTGGAAAATTTCCCTTTTCTTCCTAGAACACCTCACAAGCTCTGATATATGACTATCTCTGTTGCTCTAACGTTATCAAAGCTAAGGAATTTCTCCTCTCTTTTTTGCTCGTTGTTTAATTGACCCTATCTGTCAAAGTCCCAAAAGCAGAACACAGAGTCAACAGACAATTGGGATCTATGTTTCAGAACATAGATCCGCGAAAAAGGCAGTGGCGACTCGTGGCGAATGATTTGGTCATAGACAAATATTGACGTTTGGATTTCTGGTCGGTGTCAATATTTTGCCCCCTTATGATTAATAAAATCTCAATCTGAATCTGAACATAATTAATATTTTCAGGTGTGGGAAGTTTTATGAAAAATCGGGACGAATGTCTGATAGTATGTGGCATGAAGCTAGACGCCAAGAGCGTAGAATCAAGGGAATGCTTGTAGACTATCGCAGAAGGGCTGAAAGAAGACGAGACTTTTATGAAAGGATAGTAAGTATTTGTTAATCAAAAACCTAAACAGGTCTTACATTTTATATGACTTCGTAGAAAGCAGATCCTACCCAGTTTCTGCAAGTACATGGGAGGCAATGCAAAATTCATCTTGATCCATCAGTCGCTGCTGCTGCAGATAGTGCAACTGCTATGTAAATAAAAGAATACTACGAATGGTAATAGATTGGAAAATTATTTCATTTTTGTAGGATGCCTTGGCAGGGGGATCATGAAATTTTGATTGATCGTTTTGATGTGAGAGCTCACTTAGATTTCATTCCTCCAATAAAAAAAGATGAAGAGGAGGAGCTTTCGCAAGAAGAAAGGCAGTTAAATTATGAAAGATACAGAATTATAGCTCAAAACTCTTTCCTAAGCTTATCTGAAGAAAAGTTCTTAAAACAGTTACATATCGAAGAGCAATTTGGATATACAGAAAATAAAGAGAAAAGGAAGGAGAGAGCTGCTGGTGTAGCAATCGGATTCAACTATGAGGATGGCAGTGGTAAAGAATTCGCATTTCAATAAAGTCAAAATGAAATCATGTGATAGATATTATTTTAGGAACAAGTCAACCGCAACCAGTTACTGAGACAAATGAAGCGGATTCTGAACATTCAGACAGTGACTTAGATGTAGATCTCTCTATAAATGTGTCCAAAATGGATCCGTCTGAAGCACATGAAATGAATCGTCATGGAAGAAATTATGGCATGAGTTCAAATGATTTCTATTCCTTTCTTATTAAAGATTTAGATGAAGCAGAGAGTTACAGATTGGCCAAAGAAGAAGAACATGAAAAAGCTTTGTATGCTGGTAGAAAGTCTAGGAGAGAGAGAAGGTAAGAACTTGAATGATTCATATTTATGTGCACACTATTTCAATCTTTGAAAAATGAGGATGGGATTCTGGCAGGTACAACTGTATTCCTTTATATACATTTTCCGGAACGAAATCCATTTTATCCATAAAATAAATATATCACATATTTCCACAATTTTCACATATTTTCACAATGTGTTCTCCAAATGTAGTATACTTTTGAAAAAGCTAGGCTACTATTCTAGCACAGAAGTGTCATAAAACTCATCTGACTCTTAATTAAGATGTCTAAACACATCTTACCCTTAATTTGATGTACTGAATGTTCATTTCTATGTTAGTATCATTGAGTTTAAATATACATAGAGACACAACGCAGTTCAACGATTTGATGCATAAATTTTTGGCAGTTTCCTTGCCAATTTGCCAACTTTAGTGGCGGCACATTGTAGCTACTAAATGAACTATAATCTGCCGATCCATTCTATCACTATTTAATTACAGAAATCTGTAGGATATTCATTTTCCTCTAATTCTATGAATCGTAGGCAGGGTCGGATTCATCCAAATAATACAGGGTGAGTCTTTGACTTGTACATATATTTTAACTGTAGATTCCTCTCATCAAACGAAACACTTTTTTCCCATACCATTTTCCAAAATTCGGTTTGGTTTGGGAGATACAGGGTGTCGAAAATCCACGAAAAAAACACTTTGCTGTTCATATCTTCGGAACCGTTATTTCAAATGAACTGAATTTTGGTTGATTCTTTACTCTATTCATTGTGCATATTCCTCAATCGAAACTTATTCAATATCTCTCCTAGTTCGAAAGTTACAGGGTGGTCGACTCATAAATTCATACAAAAACACTATCAAATCACTTGAAAAGGATAAACGGTTCATATTTTCGAAAGAATCAACCATTTTAGAGAATAAAAGTATTCTTATATTTTTTCAAAAAAACGCGTCGTTTTCGAGTTATTCCTAAATGTATACGAAGAAATTTGAGGAAAAAACCATGAATTTCATAAAAAATCTGAATGCTTCCCTGAATTAAATATCATCGAATATTGTTTCTTCTCTGGTCTCTTAACAAATTAACAATGTTGTCAATGTTTATCAACTGAATTCCGAGAAGCATGAAATTACACAGTTTATAAGCAAGTTTCTATTAAAAATTTATTGATACCAGTCCTTCAGGAAAATATCTATCTTCTTAACAATATCCTCTTGGAATTTTTAATCGACCCTACACGGTTTTCACATCACATATCACAAGCATCACCTCACACCTGTTTGCTTTATTCTCTGCGAGTAAATAAATAAATGAATTGAATCCATGTAGAAAGGTTATCGCGTTTAAGCGTCGTTCATTTTATCACAGACTGGCTGGCCTGTGATAGTGTGATGTGATGAGACACAGAACAACGGCTTGTCTTGCGTGGCGGCTACATCGCAGCCGGCAGCGCACCACGACTGAAATTCAGATCGGCGAGAATCAAAACTACTCGTTTGGCATTTCCAAAGAGCAATGCGTAGAAGCCTTTAGCGAAAAGTAAACAAAACTAGTTCTTCCGTTAACGATAGGGGACGTTCTGCTTTCTTGAGTTCGCCTATACCATTTTTTACTGAGAAAATCAACACAATCTGGCATCGTCTTCTCTAGAATTCTGTGATCACTATCATAGAGCCCATAGAGGAGATGGATTAGGTTAGGTCATTGACCTCGAATCAGATGACTGATTAATGGAGTTAGGCTAGGTTAGTGAGAAACTAATTTTTATAAGATAGTTTCAGGGTATCGAGGCAAATATGAACAAATTATTAGTGTTTACAAACTAATCTTCAGGATAATCGAAGAAGGAAATTATTTTGGTGTGAGAAATATGGCATTTCAATTGCAGAAATGATGGAACAAAACTTAGCGTTTTTGTTAGGAAATATCGTGTTTGTAACATTCTTATTCGAATAAGGTTAGTGCTTGAGTATTTTCTAAATGTATCACCCAGAATATCTAATAATCACATCAATTTCAATTGAAAAATATGAACTTTGAGGTGTTTGTAGAGAATAATATCAGGGACGCATTTAGCACAATTTTTTTTTTCAAATGGCTATATCTCTTTAACCGAGCCGAATTCGGAAAAATGGAAAATGAAAAAAAGGTTTCTTTAGGCCTCAAGAATCTACAGTTAAAATATATGTACAAGTCAAAGACTCACCCTGTATATCTCCTTTACAAACGGTATGAATCAATTATGATAAATTATTAGCCATGCATTTCTCCAAAGGAGTGTTCTCAGGTAGGAAATGAGGGGTGAAAATGTACCATAAATAGTCTAGTCCAGGGGTCGGCAACCTGCGGCTCGCGAACCACTTGCGCCATGGCCCATGCGGCTCTTTAGTCTTTGGAGGTGAAGCTGCGGATCTTCAAGTCCATTCGCCAGTATTATTTATTTGATCATCATCTAATAATGACATGTTCAGGTTGTACAATTGGAGGTACAAACATATTTCAAGAGAAGAAGTCCCATGAATATGGGATCACAAACGTTTCGTATTGAGATACATGGAGTTGAAATTTGAATTTTCTTCAAGTTTTTTTCTCATACGAGATATTCAACTGGAATTTGCCATGGATATTACCATTTAGAGTTTACACCATGTGACATGCCAATTTCGGTTACAAATCTACAGCGTGATATTTTTTCTGGAACACTATCCTGTTTTCATCCAGAATTTTTTTTTGTGATACACTGCAAGTTTGAAATTGTAAAAAGAAGGTTTGTTGTTAGACTAAACTTTATGGTCTCTTAAAGTTATATCGTATCTGCTACCGATTTAGAGACAAACGATTCTCTCGAAAACCTGACATTAGTCAGAGCCTGCCAGATCCCTAGACTTGAATAGTTCTGAATATACTAACTGAATGTTTATGATAATATTGATTTTTCTGAGGAATCGACCAGAATTTGTTTTCGAAATCGGTAAAACTACAAGAGACCATAAAGTTTAGTATAACAGCTGAGCTTCTTTCCACTATTTATCAAACTAACAGTGACTCCAGAAAGAAAGGTTTCGGAGGAAACCAGGGAATAGTATCCCAGAAAAAAATATCACCCGGTAGGTTTGCAATCGAAATTTGCATACCACAGGCAGATACTATAAGAAAGAAACTCCCTGTATTTCGAAAACGAAATGTAATGTTTTCGGACACATTTTGATGAGACTTCCTCACTTTAAATTATTCATGTAATCTCCCCTCTTCATTTCAACCCCCAATTAAGAAAAGCACTCTGTGTTTGCCGATACTCTTTATTGGCGAGAAAAAAATTTGTGGCTCTTGAAAAATTTGGAAATTTTGTAAATTTTTGACTCTTCCGACTCATAACGGCAACCTTATGAGTCCCCTGGTCTAGTCAGTCCTCAAACAGGGAATTTCGGCGCGAAGTGTATTCTTATTGAATCTTTAATTGTTTTATATAGTTATTTTCAAAAACATTTTTTTGGATTTGTCCACATCACTTTCACATACACATATACTGTTAATTTTTTCATTCCGTATTCATTGTAGCCCGAGACGAATTATGACTCCGAAACGTTGCTTTAGAGTCCAAAGAGTTTTATTCAGTTCCTTATTTTTTCATACATCAGTATTTTATATTCATGAAAGATCAAAAATAATTGTCGTTTCATTGCATCCAAAAAATCAGGTGATGGAATACTGAACATTCAATATTTCGTACGCCGGTCCTGATCGTCATCGCATTCGGCTTCGGAAATAGTGCTTCATAGTTCAGCTACTTACCGCCAGATGCGGGAGAAAATTTTTTTGCTTCTCTGAAACACACTTATCCATCTATGAACCGGTGAAGGAACTACACTAAATTCAGCTTCAAATCGTTGAACCGGGATGTGTCTCTATGTATATTTAAACTCAATGGTTAGTATGTAATTTAAACGTGATAAATAAGTATATTTATCTCAATGATCATAGGTATTCAGATCTTGATATGTAAAATCCTTAATTCTATCAAGAAATTTATTTTGCTTTAATTTTCATTTGTTGGTTTTGTTTTATTAACAGAGCTCATAGAGAAAAACGATTAGCTAATAGAGTAATAAGTCCACCCAGTTATGCTGCAAGAAAATCCCCTGATTACACAGCGTTTAGGCAAAGTAAATCTCCTTCAAAATCGCCAACTCCAGATAATGCAGGAAAAATTACTTACATTACATCATTTGGAGGTGAGTGAAAATTAAAGCAATCCTCCCAGGTCATAGATTTCTTCGATTTTAGATGAGGAGGAAACTCCTTCTAAGCCAACATATGCAGATAAAGTCAAGATGGGTAAATCCATCAAAAAGGATAACAGTTGTGAAAGGTCTGTTTATATAACTAAATCCAGTGACATTTTGAAAAGAAAAAGGTCTCATAGTAGGAGTTCTAGAAGTAATTCAAGACAACGTCGTTCTAGATCCAGAGAAAGGTGAAACCTTTCATGCTTAAATTGAATAATAAGACAGTTTTAAATAATTATAGGTATAGGAAACGTTCTAGATCTAAAACCAGGTCGTCTTCAAGAAGCAGGAGATCGTCATCGAGAAAGAGAGCTTTTAAGGGAAGGAAGTCCAGAAGTTCCTCGAGTTCAAGTTCAAGTTCTGCAAGTTCCAAAAAACGGAGTAGATCTTCAAGCAATTCATCATTGAGTTCCAGCGATAAAGAACCAAAGGTTTCCAGATCTAAATCCAAGAGTCCTACAATGAAGGAGTCCCCTCCCAAACAAATTCCTAGATATTATGGCAGAAGAAAAAGCGATCTGAGCTCTTCTGAATTAAGTGATTCTGATGTAAATGAAAAAGAAGAGAAGGAAATGTATGTGTTGGCAAAAAAAGGCTGTTCCATGAGTGGTTGAAAAATGACTAGTCGGATGGAATTGTCGGTGTTAGAATTGATCAAGTAAAATTATTGGAAGTTCTCCATGTTGAAGTTATAAATCTTTGACGATCTCAGTGTTGATCCCGCTCTTTTGAAAATTTATTCAAGTCTTTTTTCAACTACATGGAAACGAGTCCTTTCATATTTTTCTTCAATCTACATTATTTTTCAGGACAAACTCAAATAGGGCAGGATATGGTAATTCAGGCTCTTCGTTCAAAGTCAGTAAGAATCATAATAAGAACAGTGTATATTTTTACTGCTTGAAGTTTATTTCTTACGTTAGAAAAATGATAGTGGCTAAAGCACTTTATATCACGTTAACAATGTTTTCAGAAATCCACAGGTATGGCTGCAACTTCTTCTGCAGTTTCATTCCAGGAACGTCTTAAGAGGAAACGACAGGCACTTCTCAATAAGCAATGTAAGTCGATTATTCCTATTCTAATTGTTTTACGCACTTCGATATTATTCATTTTCTGACTAGAAAGGACATCAATTGGGGTATTCAGAAGGAGTTCACTAAACTTTGCAGGATCTATTCTGTATTAATATATGTGGATGGTATTTTCATCTGATTTCATTTTTGGATCATAATCTTTTTTGAGAGTTGAAATAGGTGTTCATAATAACAGTAACTTACACATGCAGATGGGATACGTGAAGTTAATTGAAAAATATGTTTTGAATGTATTTGAATGACTCGAATCAGTCAATCCAATGACCTGTCATTTTTGGAGGTTAGTGCTGGTGGTCAAATAATGGGAGTTCAGCTTCATCCTAGATATTAAAAACGTTCATTGGCTTGAAAAATTGTTTTATGTGGACATTTTTTTGGATATTTTGAATCAATTTCACTCTGAGGAATATACTATTAACATAGTAGTACTTTTCGCATAAAGTTCCTCTTTTACTTGCACCACCATAAATGTTCCTTTCTCTAATATTTAAATATTTAGAAGATCAAAATTATTTCTTTCAGTTAAAGCAGATAAAATAGCTGAAATGACAAAGGCAGAAAGGGAAAAGCAGGAGCAACAAACAAGGGAGGATGAACTGAGAGAAATGGGTATAAAGCTGAGAAAAAGGTAGTATGATCTTACTATGTGTAACAGGACCAAATTGTCTCTTCCGTTTTGGCTTTGAAATTCCATTGTCTCGAAACGACACAATGGCGGTAATCGTGAGCAAGTCTTGTAATTCTGGTTGGATGCCAAAATATTCTTCTGTCCAGGATATTTTCAGAATTTTGAAGAGCTCATAAATTATTTCAGGCAACGAGAAAAGAGACATGCTTATGACAGTGACAGCTCATCATCTACCCAATCAAGTACACTCCGCAGCCCTAAAAAAGGAACGGAGGAAAATAAAAGTGGAAGCTCTAGTCCACAACCTAAGATAGAAGAGCCTGACAATAAGAAACGCTTGAACAGAACTGATGAACCTAGAGATAATTCATATTCTAGGCGAAAGTCCCCAGTTAAATATGAAGAAAAAAGAACTGTTTATATGGAAGAAAAGGATAGATTTGACAGAGACAGAAGAGATAGAGAGAGAAGAGATGACAGGGAGAGACGATACAATAGGGATCGAAGGGATGATAGGGGTAGATGGGAAGATAGGGATAGACGAAACGATAGGGATAGAAGAAATGATACTAATGAAAGAGATAAGAGAGAATTCAGAAATCGTAGAGATGATAGAGACAGAAGAGATTGGAGAAGTAGAGACACTTCTAGAAGAGATAGATATGATGACAATAGTGATAATGATTCCAATTCTAAGCCAATAAGGTCATTAGTTGACTACTAATTATAATTCATCGATCCCAATATTGTTCTTCCTTGAAACTTATCCTGATATTCATGATAAACTTCATATTCGAATTTTTGAGTTATGTTTAAATGGCCAAAGTATTCTCGTTTAATATGATCTTTATTAAAGGTAGAAAACTTAGAGAAATTAATTTAGGTAATTATAAAAAATTGTGAAATAGAATAGGTTCCGGAACTTTTCAAACTTTTGAAATATCCGAAATATTTGTCACTTAATCCATGGGTAAATTGTGTATATAGACTTTTTTGGAACAGGGTGAAATTTAAATAGTCATTTCATATTTTCTTCAGCAGTATTATCCATTCCAAATTAGAAATTTCTTCATGAGTTTTATTTACCGTGAGGTGTAAATTTATCAATGATGTACAGGTATTGATATGTTGGAAATAAATGGTTTATTGCTTTGTACTCGTTTCATTTATAGTTTACCAAATCTTTTTTTGCTTCCCTGAAGGATTGACAAGTCAGGATATGGAAAAATATCAGTGAAATGTCACAGCACAGTATACCACGAATTTAATTGAACGCTCTGATGGGATTCGCCGAAAAATTCGTAAAAAAAAATTACGTTAATTTGAGGTCCGATTCTGATGGGTTTGGAATATATTAATATTAATCATTTGAAAAGAAACAACTTCAAGGTATTTTATTTATGTACGAGAAAATCGCATCAGTGCCGTACTTCTCCAAATATTTTTAGAAAAATTGGTCTCTTTAACAGAAAAGTATTTGGAAGAATAAAAAATGATTCTTTTTATCTCAAGAATCTACAGATAAAAAGATGAACAAGTCAAAGAGTCACCCTGTGTACTGTAAATAAAATAGATCAAATACCTACCAACCACTCTATAGTGTATTCGAGAAATCGGTTTTGGCGTGTAGGTTCCTTTTTAAACTTCGTCACGAACGGCAAAGCAGGTAAAGAAGGATCAGAAAGAATGTAATTTCGCTAGGACGAGTCCCTCAGGACATGTGGTCTTCCCCTTTTCCAAACAGTCCAGCCTCGTCCACATCTGCTCAGAATGCGAATGGCGGACCCCGAGGAACGCAGTATTTTGATTAAAAGTACAGGGGGAACGGCATGCCAGAGAACATTTTCGAATATTCCTAGTGATGGCCGTTTGTTATAGGTGTAAATGCGGGGAATAATTTGAAATTTTGAATAAATTGAGTGTTTCCATCGAAAATTTGATCAGGCAGTCGATGTGATTAAGTTATCTGCAGATGAATATTCAGTGAGAACCATTAGCGGATCCAGACAGGTTTTCAGGGGGGAGAATGAATTTTTTCTCAGGGGGGGCAATGAATTTGTGCAGGTTCAATTTATTGTCAATGTTTACGCCAAGGTATTTGATTGCAGGAGCATGTTTTATGTTTTTCTCATTTATCTTGAAAGTTGGTGATGAAGGAGAGATTTTGTGGTCGAAAATTGTATACTGTGACTTGTCTGGATTAATTTTCATTCTCCACTTCTCCGGAACAAAAACGTTATAATTTCCGAATTCAATTTAATATTCAATCCCTAAATTATACCAAAATGGATGAAATCCTAGTTTATACAGGGTGGCCAAGAGATTGACGTCAAAATAAGGAAAAAACAGGTCTCTCGTGTCATGGGCTATTCGAATCACCCCCATGTAGGGCGATTTTTCACGGTTTTCGAGTTATGAATTTTTTTATGAACTTTGAGAATTTTCGACTCGACCATCTTAAGAGATATTAAAAAAAAGTACAAGACTTCTCTGTGAAATTTTTATTGTAACTTAATCTCCATGAATTGTACTTTTATGCATAAAATAACCAGATTCGTAACTTCGATAAAAATTATGGAAATGTTGGTCTCAAGTGAAAAAGTTACGTGAATTGGATTATGATCTGAATTTCGAATCAAAATTGAAAATGTGAAAAGGCGAATTCACGGTTTCTTAGTATGCTTAAAAACTGCGCTCAACAGTCAGCTTTTAGAATCATTGATAAAAAATGGTACTTATCTGTCTACTTTTGCTAGAATTAGCCTTCAAGGTCATTGAAGTGGAAATAATCAAAGAACTAGACATTTAGGTACCTACTACAAAACTAATTTTTGCCATTTTGAGATTTTTCTGATCAAGTTATGTTCATTCAAGTGATTACTAAGAAGGTGTAGAATGTGTATTGAGGCTAGAGGTGGCCACTACTAGGTACTATAAATTTTATAAAAAAATTTCTATTTATTTACATTATTATGTGTGATTTAATTATTGCCATACCTTTTCCTTTTTTTTATCTAGAACTATTTTTGACCAACATCTGAAGCTAGTTTTCATTAATTTTCAGCATTTTCTATCATAACTTGATCAGAAAAATCTAAAAATGGCAAAAAATAATTCTGTAGTAATGTCTCTAATGTCTAGTTCTTTGATTTTTTCCACCTCGATGACTTTGAAGGCTAATTCTAGCAAAAGTAGAGTGTTAAGTATCATTTTTTATCAATGATTCTAAAAGCTGACTGTTGAGCGCAGTTTTCAAGCATAGGTACCTACTAAGAAACCGTGAATTCGCCTTTTTACATTTTCAATTTTGATTCGAAAATTCAGATCATAATCCAATTCACGTAACTTTTTCACATGATATCAACATTTCCATGATTTTTATCAAAGTTACGAATCTGGTTATTTTATGTAAAAAAGTACAATTCATGGAGATTAAGTTACAAAAAGAATTTCACAGAGAAGTCTTGTACCTTTTTTTTTAATATCTCTTTTAAGATGGTCAAGTTGAAAATTTTCAAAGTTCATAAAAAAATTCATAACTCGAAAACCGTGAAAAATCGCATAACATACATGGAGGTGATTCGAATAGCCCATGACACGGGAGACCTGTTTTTTCTTTTTGACGTCAATCTCTTGGTCACCCTGTATATTCCCGAAAGAGTAGGTAAAAAATATTCGGGATTCCAAATAAAAAAGTCCATTTTGTTTCATAAATGATTATAATTAATCATATTATAAGAGGCGTATCAATAAATACAGTTATTTACACTCAATATCTAAAACGATGCTGTCATGAGGTTGAAGAACGAATCCCAATGGGTTCACAGTTTCCCTAAAATAAAAAACATTACCAATTGATTTTATGTAAAATGGTCTGAAGCCGCGTTCTCAGAGCTCCGTATTATAGCCAGCGACACCCGTTTCAGCCAATCAGAGGATTCAAATTTTAATTTGAATCCTCTGATTGGCTGAAATGGGTGTCGCTGGCTACACTACGGAGCTCTGAGAACGCAGCTTTATACTCAAAACGATAATTTCATTAGGTCAATCATTCTACCTACCCTATTTGGTACGACGAGTTCACATTGGTCAGTGCTACTGTGGCGGTATCACATTGGATACCAGGCACAAAGGCAGTCTCTGGCAGAGTATTATTATGCCATCCGAGCTTGAAAGCCAGAACAATATGCCTATCTTCTAGACTCCTCTTCAAGATCAAAACGTCTTCAGAAATACTCCAAATGTTGGCATCTCCAATTCTAGCTGGATCTTCCTGACGTTTCCTCAAAACTTCCTTGTATATTTTGTAATGGCTCATACCCTCAACCTCTTTTTGGGCTGCCAAGTTTGTTTGATGGTATTTTTCACTGACAGGTAGCCACGTGTCATGACCTTCGTTGAAGCCAGCGTTGACTGTGGAGTCCCATTGGAAAGGAGTTCTCTCGAAGTCTCTGCTCACTTTGTCGAATGTCGTTCTGTTCCTGGCAGCAGGGTCTTTGCCTTGTTCGTAAGTAACCTCACCGTCTTCTTGTCCGATTTCTTCCCCGTAGTATGTGACTCCGATTCCTGGCAGAAGGTTCAGCAGCATGTTGAAACCGTCTATGTTTTCTACACCAAACCGTGTGCTCACTCTCCTGTTATCATGGTTTCCCATCTGTAATGAAGAAAAGATATTTTCTTTGAATGATAAATTTTTGACTGGTAGGTGCCTACAAAACATCTGATTGTTTTCGGTCAAACTTTGCAGCATCTTTAAGCAATAGATAAATCCAAATGCTAAAGGTTAAATGCGATCAACTGTAACATTGTTAAATTAAACTTTTCAGCATAACTATAACGTCAGTTCTTTGGAGCTCTTCAGCTGAAGGGGGAGCTTTAGATGACGCAGTTGCGAAAATAGACCTGTAGTTCTGCATAAAATGTAATCCTCTTACCAAAACTATAACTATAACTTTTTTGTAGCAATAAATAGAGAACCGAAGTGTCGAGAAATAATTCCTTTACTCACATCCCAGTTCGAAACATAGATGCTTGGCAAGTTGTCAATCCATGTGTACACTAGGTTTTCGATGCTATAGGAGTTGCTGGTATTCAAATTAACACCAACAAAGAAGAAATTGAAGGTGAAATGGGCTCCAAGTTTGCTCCCATCAGCTGTTCCATAATATCTCATGGTTTTGTCCAGTGGTGCATAAGCTTCTGACATCAGGATCCTTGAAGAAATCATTGAATTAAGTAAAAATCGTTGAGTGGCATTTGGTTTGAATTGAGAAAGAATGAAAAAAAATTTAAAATTCTTACCTAGCATCTCCACCATGCTCCCTGGTGTAATTATCTACGACATCCCTGAACTCATAAAGTACGTCGAAAGTATCATCAGTGTTCATTGTATAGATGTGATCCAGATATTCGTGGTCATCTGGTTCCACATTTGGAGTGAAGCTTCTTGGCTCATCTCTCAAGAGTTTATCTTCCACAAAATATGGTACAGCATCGACTCTGAAACCATCTATACCCATGTCCATGTAGTAGATAAGGACTTGCTGTGAAAAAATTTTCGAACTGAGCTACAGATAATCAATGTTTGCTCGCAGTAAATAAGGTAGGTATACTCGAATCACCTTCTTTAATAACCTGCTCCACATGAGTTAGGGATATTGACTTAAATTGCAAAAAAAAATAGTTAAAATAAGATTTTTGTGATGAAAATTCATATTAATATGATTTCAAGTTGCAAATTGATTTTGGCCTGTAAGTCTGCAGCGTATACAGGGTGGTTGAGAAAAATCGAGTGAAAAACGAAATTTTTACCCAGAGAATTCAAGCTTTTCAAGACTATCAATACAATGTATGGCTTCCACGGGCATCAATAACAGCTTGACATCTTCTTTGCATACTACACACGAGGTTGTAGAACATTTCTTGAGGAATTTGGTTCCATAAACGAGGCAGAAGCTCCCTCAGATCGTTTAAGGATTCTGGGGTAGGTTGATGATTATCTAATCTTCTTTGGAGCATATCCCATGCATGTTCTATGCAATTCAAATCTGGTGAGTGCGGAGGTATTGGTTAATGTGGAATACCAAGCTCCTCGCGCGCATTCTCAACTATGGCTGCACGGTGCGGTCTAGCGTTATCGTCTAGAAATTAAAAAGTTTCACAAATAGCAGCGTGAAAATTTGGCACAACATTGTCAATGACATGCTCCCTATAGTGTGAGGCGGTCATATTCCCAGGACAAATGTGTAGATCTGTGCACCCGTTGAAACATATCCCGGTCCATACCATAACACTACCCCCTGGGAATGGATGGACTTCTTGGACATAGCGACGATTACGGGGTATGCGTGGGATTGTCCATACCCTTATTCTTCCAGAATCTGAAAATCGTCCATATCTGGATTCATCAGTGAAAAGGACACTACGCCATTGATGGTTCCAATTGATATGTTGCCTTGTCCTTTCCAGTCTTTGACGCTTATGGTCACGTGTTAATGGAACTCCTCTTAATGGACTTCTAGAACCTAGATTCACCTCTTTCAAACGTCGTCTGATGGTTTCGATGGAAACTTGGACCCATCTGCATTTTGAAGAGTATACCATATAGCATTCTACACGTAGATGTAGGGTTTCTTCTCGCCAAAACGGTGATGAAACGATCCTGAGCAGCTGTTGTTTTTCGTCGCCCACCAAGCCTTGGTCTTTCCAACACGAAACCTGTCTCCCTGAACCTGTTCCAAAGTCGAGATATCACTCTTTGGCTGACTTGGAGTCTTTCCGCTACAACAACCTGAGTTAGGCCACCCTGTAGCATTTCGATAGCCCTATTAGCCTGAGCGTTTGTTAATTTACGTCTTGGCATTTTCCAGAAAACTCGTTTCAAATCGAAACCGTTGATAAACTGACTTCATTTCAAAATGAGAAACATTCATGAAGAATATGCGACCAGATTGACGAAATGTCTCAAACTGATTTTTATTGGATCGATTCAAGTTGTATTTGAGTTTCAAATGATTTTACAGCGATTTTCTCGAAGATTACATGCTTTTAGAAACGATTGAATACGATATCCCTAAATTTTGTGGAGCAGTTTATATGGAGAAGGCTTGGATTTGAAACAATGAGGTTTGAGTTTGGAGATATGGTTGATAGAGGAAAACAAAATGCGAAGTGGAAGTGTAAGATGCTTAAGGTAACGAAAACTGCCTTTAGTTGTGCTTGCAAAACTTCAAATAGTATTTCAATAAATGCTTACCCAAAGAGCTTGCCGTACTTTTGGATTCCAAAAGTTGAGATCAGGTTGTGCAGCCAGGAACTGTCTAAGATACCATTGTTGTCTTTTTTCAGACCAAGTCCAAGCTGAGTTTCTAAATACACTCCTCTGAAACCGAGATATGAATATGTATTGCCTTGGGAAAAACATGTAGGAACCTTCAATATACAATATTTGAACACTCAAAGCCTGAAGATCAGAACATGCTGAAATGCAGCAGTTCTGAGGAAACCCTATTCAAATGAAGAGACTGAATAAACTCCGAACTTTCAAGAGTCGTACCTAGCATTATAATAATTTTAATCTAATTCTGTATCTGAAGAACGACTCGAACTGAAGGTATTCTGCTTGGAAATAATCAAAATTTCAACTGACCCAATTATTTGGAGGCTTGTCAGGAGTTCCATCCACCCAAATATAAAAGTCCTCGTAGCCCTCTGTCCTATTCTCAGAAGCCTTGAACCATTCGTGCTGATCACTGGTGTGATTTGGTACGAAATCAAGAATAATCCTCAGTCCAAGTTCATGAGCCCTATTTATCAACTTCTTCAGGTCATCCATGGACCCGTACATGGGGTCTATGGAGTAGTAATCACTTATGTCATAGCCTGCATCGATCTGTGGAGATTTCATGATTGGAGAAAGCCAAACACCTGTGATACCAGCGTCTGCAAAGTGTTCCATTTTCTGCAAGATGCCCTGGAGATCACCATCCCCATCGTTGTTGGAGTCCTTGAAGGATCTTGGGTATATCTGGTAGAATACACCGTGTTTCCACCAATCTTGATCACCTTGGTGTATTGGAACCGATAAAGTGGTTCCAAGAATAATTGTAAATATGCTCAAGAACAAAATGATCATTGTTGATACCGTTGTGACAAATTCAATATCAGCGTTTTGTCAGATTTGCTGCTATTATATCGATTTGGCAGAGATAATCTCGATATGAAGGAGATTTTTTAAGGAATTCAGATAAAATCGATTGTTTCTGATGAATACTACGATATCTTATATTTTCGACAAGTGGCATCACGCTCAGGAAATTGGATCAAATTATGACCAATCGTAGAAATAAAATTTTATTGTTTTGGTTTAATTGGGAATTGGGATTTTATCTGATAGGACCAGTTGATTTTTTAAACAAATGCGAAAGCGATTCGAATGAAAAAAATACAGACATTTTGACGAAATGATTATCCCCCGTTTGCGTATAATGAGAGCTCAAAAATGAATAATGAACAGCAGAATGATTAAAATATGGTAATGTCATGATAAAATGAACAAAAGTTGCATACAACAAATTGTTGTGATGAATTCATTTTTTCTGGTTGTTTCTTTATACGTCACGAAGTGAACTATTCACAATGAAGGTTAAGTGGACACCCTGTATTTTTCGGCTGATTTGAGGTGTTTGTTTGATTTTTTCAGAACATATCATCATGGACTTCAAAGAATACAGGGTGATTCAGTCATGAAATGAACTGTGAACCTTACGAAAATACCCTAAAACCACCTTTTTTTCATCACCCTCTATTTGAAGATTAACTCCGTTGAGGTGGGAGTTTTCTTTCACCACTGTACTTGATATAAAAACATTAATACGGCTGAGAGTTTTTATTCTCTTCCTTTGACCAGATTTTTTGCTGGAATAAGAATAGAATAACATAAATAGGTAAATAATTTTCAATTACATAAAAAAAATCTGGTCATAGGAAGTGGATAAAAACTCTCAGTCGTATTGATGTTTTTATATCAAGTACAGTGGTGTAAGAAAACTCCCACCTTAACGAAGTTAATCTTGAAATAGAGGGTGATGAAGAAAAGAGGTGGTTTTTGGGTATTTTCGTGAGGTTCACAGTTCATTTCATGACTGAATCACCCTGTATTCTTTGAAGTCCATGATGACATGTTCTGAAAAAATCAAACAAACACCTCAAATCAACCCAAAAATACAGGGTGTCCACTTAACCTTCATTGTGAATAGTTTCTATAATAATGGATCACCCAGTAGGAATTCTGGGTATTTCAGGTATTTATCTAGTTAAATAGTTCATTTTGCGAACGTTTTCGCTCTGGAACTGACATATTTTATACTTTCAAAATCGGGCCAGCATTCAATTATGGATAACCCTGTATTCGTAACGATTTTTGGTCATATTCCTCCATATGAATGCTCCTTGGGGATGGAATGAAATGTTTTTTGAGAAAAATTGAACTTCAGTCCATTCTGTTTCATGATACGCGCGTAGTAAAAGTGGGTAATTCTCAACTTCAACGCCCTGTACCTCAAAAACTAGTCATAGGATTGAGTTGGGGCCATGGACACTTTTGATCAGTAGGTCGAGTACTGCATTATACCAAAAAATTAGAACAATTGACGGAACGCCATTCGCCATAAGAAAAGTGCGGGGTCCTTTTTTCACCAACTATTTTTCACAATTTTTCACCATTTTTGCGTTTCGACAAGGTGCTTCATGGCGATTCAAAAATGTTCGAGTTTTACGAACCGTCTCTGTCACTATTTTTATAGTGAATTTAAATAATTTCAATGCGTTTTGGAAGCGTGTATCTTTCCATTTTTATTGATGGCGTAGTTTATACTTGTCAAATGTCAAAAAAAGAGCTGAAAAAGTGACATCTACCGAAATAGAATCCTATTCAAGATAACACCACTTATTGTAAAACCCTTCATGAAACTAGAATACCACATCTTCTTTAGAATTTGAAACAAGAGCTAGGAGCTGGTTTTGTTAAATGTCGATCCAATTAATTTATTCTTCCACTCCCTTTCCCCCATCCTTCTTGACCAGACGGCCGAACGAACGGTGAAGCAGACATGTCCCGATGAAAATATTTCGGTTTTGATGGGCACCTCGTGCGATACAAACGTGTCGTATTGAGAGGCGAGGAAAGGGAAGGTGTGTGTTTGCGAATAGGGCTGTCAGGAAGGCCAAACGGCTCCCTGGGGGGTCCCGAGGTCCTGCGACGAGCAACCCACCCCCGCCACGACTTGAGTATCCGATTCCCAGTCCCTCCATACTTTCTTAGGGTACTTTTCCACCTGCTACCCAGCATTTATATAAATAATTCGGAAACTTCGTCACTTTGTCTTTTTAACGACCGCCATTATGGATTATAACCGTTCATTTAGGTATGGTTCAGGGGGTTGTGGCGCTCAGATTATTTTCTTCTACACATGTTGTCTTGATATGGTGGCGAAAAGTGAACGAGTCAGGAATATGGATTGAGATATTTCATAGAGGCTTGAAGAAGCCGAACAATGCGAAACGTCGCTGAATATTAAATGAATATACAATCCAGCTTTTGATTTATGTCCCATATCCCACAACATACTTTTACAGGGTGTTGAGTGAACATACGGCAAAGAGGTTATTCCTTGGCCTAACATTTCTTCTTGTTTTTCGGTATTCTTATGTCATATTGATATAGCCCAAACTTATTCTTCCTGTAAAAAAATAAATTGTCATTTGTCGTCTAATTCTCACTTTGGTAGACATTAATATCGAATACTTTGATCTATTGGTTTATTCAAAAAAGATATTCTTGTTATAATCGAGTCCTGAGGAAGATTTTAGTTACAAAACTCCTTGAATATCACGAGGATATTTTGAAAAATTCTTAGCCTACTTTATAACCAAACAAAATATTCTTCTCTTAATAGAATACATGTTTCTTCTTGCTCTGCAAACCAGCCCTCCTCGGCTTTTATTACCTCCTCGTTGGAAGAAAATTTACGACCTTTTAAACTTTTTTTCAGTTGAGGAAAGAGATGATAGTCGTACGGAGCCAAATCTGGTGAATAAGGGGGGTGTTCTCAGTTCTAGTGATTCTTACCCTAAATCGCACGAATTTTTTGCATGGCAACATGGGATTTGTGTACTGGGGCGTTGTCCTGTAAAAACAAAACACCGTTCAACAGCTTTCCTCGTCTTTTCTCTTTAATTTTTTCCCGTAGAGTGGTCAGTAATGTCTGATAGGGGGCACAATAGACCTTAAGGTCGCAGTGAACTGTAACCCCTTTTCACTATACTAATGTCGAATAGTAATCTCCAGTTATTGTTCTACCCTTATCCAAAAAATCTGTAATGATTACTCCATGGCAATCCCAAAAAACTGAAGCAAGAACTTCTTCAGCAGATTTTTGGACACGAAACTTCTTAGCTCTTGGAGAACCAGAGTGTCGCCATTCCATCGATTGTTGCTTTGTTTCTGGATCGTAGAAATGTAGCCAAGTCTCATCCATAGTAACAATTTGGTTTAAGAAGTCTACATCATTTTCAAATCGAGCACAGATCGAACGCGATGCTTCTACCCTTGCACGCTTTTGGTCAACATTCAAACATTCGGGGATCCTTCTTGCAGAAATTTTTCTCATGTCCAAATTGACGCGAACTATACATATGATGAACGCGTTCGTATGAAATCTTCAGTGCTTCAGATATCCGTTTTAGCCCAATTCGGCGGTCTGATAAAATCATGTCATGAACTGCCTCGATATTTCCGAGGACTGACACAGAAACTGGCCTTCCCGATCGGTCATCATCTTCAATGGAAAATTTACCTCTTTTGAAGCTTGCAGTCCAATGTTTCACGGTTGCATACGAAGGACATTGATCACCAAGGTTATTAAGCATATCTTCGTAAATCTGCTTACCTCTTAACCCTTTTAAATACAGGTAGGGGAGCGAGGGGCTTGTTGTAACAGGGGCAAGTAGTAACAGGCTCTTTTCACTAGGATCTTAAACTTTATTAGCGTATTTCTTTGACCCGATTTAACCTATAAACCGTGCCGCAAAATTATGCCATAGCTACTATCCCGCCAGCCTGCGCAGTGAGTGGAAGTGTGCTCGTGCTTCATTTTTGCCAGGTAATATAAAATTGTACTGTCGTAAAATTTTGTTTTGCGTAAATATTATCGACTAATTTCAAACTTTCTGTTTCATATTTACATTCAAATTTATCTATCTCTGATAATGTGTAACAGTTTTCGAGATTGCTAAATTGTTTTAATAGTTATCTTGATAAGTGTTGAAAATCATCCCATGGGGTTAGTTGTAACAAAATCCCGGGGCTTGTTGTAACATGTTACACATGACCCAAGTTATGATGTAGATACCTAAATATTTTTTTTTCAGAATGAGGGTGTATAAAAAAGTCAGAGCGGGCAATACAAAGTCAAGAAGTGATTTAAAAGTGCCATGATGATTAAAAGTAGTGTTTAACTGAATAAAACCGGTAATTACTTAATTTTTAGGTGTTGATTACTTAATAAGTGTATTTAAGTTGATTTTCGATAATGAATGAATAATACCTACTTCAGAAAGATAATAATTTTTTTTTAAATAAACAAAGAATAAATGATCAGAGGTATTATTGTTGTCTTTTTTTGTCGTTACAACTTGCCCCAAGCACGAGGTAAGTTGTAACACCGCACTTCTTCTAGAAAATAATTGATTGTGAAATTATGACCAATAGTTATGGCATTATTTTCACTTGATTTGGTAGAGGAAGAGTTACAGCATCCATCCATATTCATTCGGTAGCAATTTAATCAATGGATCTCAAGATTTATTACTTATCATGAAAACTGTTACAACAAGCCCCTCGCTCTCCTACTTGGTGCTGGCTCGATTCTCCAATTTTTCGATTTTTACAATTTCGGTTGATATGGTATCGCAATATTTTGTTTATGCATGGAAATTGTCTAGGCTAACTAGAAATCAATACGTCCTCGTATTTGCCTTCCGTTCTTACGAAAGTTGAACTGTACATTCCTTTTTTCACGTTTGAATGATTCTCCCGAAAGATTACGGCTACTGATTAGGGGGGAAGGTTGATCAAGGAGGATCCCAAGTCGGCAAGGAGTTTTACAAGGGTTCGATTTCTTGTCTGTCTGTTTTGCGAGGCAGATCCTGAGGTAGGACAGCGGCTAGCGCCCAGGTCCATGAATAATGCATGTCGCAGATGAGGAAAACGTGTAAGGACCCTCGGTCCCAACCTTTCGCTCCTTGCCCCGTGGCCAACTTACCCCTTGCCCATCAGGGGCTGTAACTCTCCGGGTCTTACAAACTAAAATCAATCTATATGCATAAAATGGAAGTTGGGTAGTTGCGATAAATTTGAGGGTTAGCCGGCAGAGGATCTGCAATAGGAATTGGTAAATTTTCACTCCCACCAATTGGTTGATTCTCGTTCAGTGAAATATCATTTGGAAATTCTACTTTTGCTGATCGCCACAGGAATATAGAATAAATACACTGCGCAAAAAATTAACGCACATTCTGAAAATCTCAATTTTAATGAAAGTTAACTCTACATTGACTTTATAACTTATTTTTTATGTTCTCTCGGGAAGGTTTTGAACGAAACAAGACACATTAAATGGAAGAAGAATTCAGGATTTCACCGAATCTTATGTGAAAGAAGAGAAATGAACAATCTTCAAAATACTGAAATGCTGATATAAGTGATTTAATACTTGGTATTTCCACCCCTTGCGTTATTACAGCTCGGCAACGACGGTTCATACTCAAAATGAGTGATCTTAAAATGTTCTGATCTAATCCTTTCCAGATTTCTCCGAGTTGGATTCCTAAGTCATTAAGAGTAGCTGGATGATTTTCTGAACTTCTCAGCCTTCTATTGAGGTTGTCCCAAACCTGCTCAATCGGATTGAGATCTGGACTTCTTGCTGGCCATTCCATTCGAGAGACTTCAACCTTTTCAAAGTACTCCTGAACGATGCGCGCACGATGGGGATATCGTCCATAAAAATGAAATTTTCACCAATATATGGGGCAAATGGCACTACATGCTCTTCAAGAATGTTCCTTATATACTAATCAGCATTCATAGCTCCATTATCAACGACCACTAGTTCTGTGCGAGCAGTCAAAGATATTCCACCCCATACCATAATTAATCCTCCCCCGAAACCAGTAGTATTCAGGAAATTGCTCTGAGCATATCTTTCAAGGGAACGTCGATCACAATGGTAGAGGCTGAATCTAGACTCATCTGTGAAGAGAACTCTTTCTTAATCGGCCTCTTCCCAATGGTATGCTCTCTCGCAAAATCCAAACGCGCCCTTCGATGGGCTGGGGTAAGAGCTGGGCTTCTTGCCGCGACACGAGGCCTTAAATCATATTCTCTGAGGCGATTTCTTATTGTCTGAGTGCTAATTTGCACCTCATGAATTTGCTCAAGCTGATTTTGAAGGAGGCTAGCGGTTGCAAACTGTTGTCTCAACGAAGAAACTCTCAAGTAACGTTCTTGAATGGCAGTTGTTACCCGTGGTCTACCCTGTCCTGGTCTTCGGACATTCATACCTGTCTCCCTGAATCGCTGCAACATTCTGGACACACTTGTATGGGAAACTTCAAACCTTTCTGTAATTCTTGTGTATATCCACCCTTCTTCTCGCAGAACTACCGCTTGGGCACATTCGTCTTGGGTCAAATTGCGTGTTTCGCGTTGCATAGCGATCGAGTGTAGAAAATCAAACGAAAGAAAAACTATTGATCACTAGAATTGATCGAGAACAACTGATTTTAGAATGGAGCCAATACATTCAAAATCTGATAATATCATCTTCTTTTATTCCTGCTGGGAGAAAACATCTGTATAGAAGAAAAACGTTGAAAGTGGATAAAATATGCATGCATAATTCTGATAAAAATAATTATCATTGAGAACAACTCCAGTTGTAGAATAAATTTGAGATTTCCATAATGTCATTTTAAACCTCATATTCTCACACTAGTCAAGGCAGTTTCGAAACAATGTTTGGTTTATGGTTGGGAGCCTTTATTGAGAGTCTACAGGGTGATTTGTCCGTTTCGACCTATTTTTGTTTTTTTCATAACTTGGGTATGGCTTGATCAATATTGATGAAATTTTCAGTGTAGAACAATATGATCGTCTACTTTCAATAATTGCAACACTTTTTTGAAAATACAGGGTGGAAATTATGATAAGTTCAGGTTGAAATTGTATGATGAAAAAAAACCCTGTACATTCCGTTTCAAAAATTCGCTACCTGCTTCAGATTCTACCATAAGTTTACATTGCTGGAACGTTCTTATATTTTTTTTGGTACACGTCCAGTTTTCTTAGAAAAAATTTTAAAGATGAACAATATCGTTATTTCGCTCCAAGGCAGTGAGAATATTCTGAACTAGATAGTAAAGCTGTATCGTCCGATGATACAAAGCTCTTTCGAATGAATGGAAAATAGTGTTTATCAAATTGAAAATTTTCCATGAAACTTAAATCTCCTTTTAAATCAGGTTACTTTAGGACTACTTTCTATTCATTCATATTCGTTCTTTCTTTATTTTTCATTTTAATGAGATCTAATGAACTACCGTTATTGATTTTCTTCTGCTTGATCATATTTTACTCCCTTTAACTGATTGGACCAAATACCTTGATACAAAATACGTTGTTGGTTTGTATGTCCTCTCAGGAAATTCATACACGTTATTTTTCCCTGAATAACTTTCATCCTTGCGATATCGATATAGAACCGGAGGGGAGAAGATAGCACTAGTCCCTTTGTCCCAGCACAATATTCGACCTATCCAGGTTCGACCTATTCAATTATAATATTCCTGTCTATATGTTCGACGTATCTGAATCCAATTTTATTATTCACTCTTACTTCTCTCTTTCGATGATGCGCTACATTGAATCGACAAACGAGCTATCGGAAAAATGCAAGGACCTGACAATAAGTATATTTCCTTCTGGGTAAAGGCGAAGTAGTTGATTCAGCGAAATGCAAGAGATGAAGTAGTTTATCCTGAATAAATTCTGCGATACTGCGATGTATGTACGTCATGATTGTGAGACCTATAGTCACACATGGGTCAGTAGCCTGGTTTGCTAAGACAAGTCAGGTAAGTACGAGAAAAATGCTCGATAAAGTAGGTACAAAGGCTTGCCTGTGTGTGCACCGCGGGAGCTATGAGAACGTGCCTAACCAGGGCGCTTGAGATCATCACAGACCTCACACCTCTACATCTAGTGATTGATAGGGTAGCATGAGGCCATCCTCAGAGTATCTAAAGAAGGAGCAGGCAATGAAAGAGTCAGGTTTCAGAGAGCTTGGTCCTCTCTGAATGACTATACCTCATCTGCAAACCTTCCTAGTGATGTAATGATCAAGAAAGTAAGCACTGAGAAGAACTTCAGTACAATGCTAAGTAAAAGAGAGGATTGGGAAAGGGAATACACCAACTACAATCTCAAAGAAAATAAAATCAAATGGTATACAGATGGTTCTAAAACCGCTACAGGAGCTGGCGCTGGGATATACGGGACAAGTACCAAGTGTGCACTATCGTTAGGCTCCTGTACAAGCGTCCTTCAAACGGAAATACTTGCAATCGGAAGATGTCTAGATATAAATCTAGAAAGAAACTATCAGAAGTGCGATAATATAGCTATTCATACAGATAGTCTAGCTGCTATTAAAGCACTGAGCTCCTACGTCATTGACTCAAAGCTGATTTGGGAGTGCCGAAACAATTTCAATGAGGTAGGCAAGAAGAATAAGGTCTTTTTAATCTGGGTTCCCGGTCATTCGGGAATCGTAGGAAACGAATAGGCCAATACACTGGCCAGAAAGGGCGCACAAACGCCACTCACTGGCCCAGAACCCTTCTGTGGTATAGGAAAATGCACCTATAAGAAGGATGCTGAAGGAGAAAACCGAAAGAGAAAATCTCTGGCGGAATCTCCCAGGGATGGATCACTCCAAAAAGTTCCTCCGGAACTTTGAAACTGCTAGATCCGAAAAATATCTGCATCTCAGTAAAAACCAACTTCACCTACTCACTGGCTTTCTCACAGGACATTGTCGCCTAAAGAAGCATCTGTTGAGAATGGGTTTATCAGACACTGATGAGTGTAGATTCTGTGGGGAGGAGTAAGAAACTCCTATTCACCTGGTTACGGAATGCTATGCCATTGCAAGCCAAAGAAAAGAGTGCTTTGGACAAGAAACTTGTAGAAGTGGGGAGTTATCCTCCTTGAAGCCGTCCCAGATACTGGATTTCATCAAATCTCTGGAACTGGAGGGCGAGCTGTAGGATCGAGGCGCGATGATAACAGCTCTGTCAGGGGGCACAATAGACCTTAAGGTCGCAGTGGACTGTAACCCCTTTTTACTATAACTAAATAACTATACAGGTTCAGCATCTGTTCGAACCAATCATTTATGCATAGAACGAAAAGCATGGGTCCCAGAATCTCTCCTTGGGGTACTCCATGTTTCACATCATACAGTTATGTTCACGTACTCATTGAGCATGATCCAATGAGTCAAAAGTCTTCGTCAAGCACAAATTGTTGTTTTTTAATCCAATTATTCATTTTATACCATCCGAGAAAATATTATGAGTCCCAAAAACTCTTGAACACTCTGGCGATATTGAAAGTTAAGGATGTTTTCATTGAAGAAAGGGTATTCTCTCTTTATTTTCTTTATTCGTGTGCCTGTGATCAGGAGTAGTATCAGATAAAATCTAAAAAAACATCGAATCGATTAATCGTAAATACTTCACATGCATCAGTTATCAGATATTGGATTAACTTCAATTACTGAACTGATTTGAGTGATTAGATACCAAGATCGAAATTATTTATTGAAGTTTGTCTGGTCTTAGAAATATTATTAAAAATATCCGATTCGCAGTGTTTGATAGTTGACGATGATTTGGAAAATATTAATTTCGCTGACGCTACTTGGTGTTTTGGTCAACACCAGGAGCCTTCAGGGTGATCAGAATTGGTGGAAACATGCCACATTCTACCAGATCTATCCGAGATCTTTCAAAGATTCAAACAACGATGGTGATGGTGATCTTCCTGGTATTATTGAGAAGCTGGACCATCTAGTAGATACAGGAGTAAATGGAGTATGGCTGTCCCCCATCATGCAGTCCCCACAGGTGGATCAAGGATACGATATCAGTGATTACTGCAAAATAGACCCCAGGTTTGGTACTCTAGAAGACCTGAAATTGTTGGTAAAGAAGGCACATGAGAAAGGTATAAAAGTTATAATGGATTTCGTACCAAACCATACAAGTGATCAGCACGAATGGTTCAAGGCTTCAGAAAATAGAACAGAAGGTTATGAAGACTACTATGTTTGGGTAGATGGAACTCCTGACAAGCCTCCAAACAACTGGGTAAGAAAAATGCAAATACAATCGAAAATTGCGAGTTTAATCGCACATTTATTCAATGTAATTTTTGTAAGCTGAGAGATATTTATATTATGGGAGGATCATTTTAGATGAGTACATTCTCTGGATCTGCTTGGCAATGGTCTGAAAAACGTCAACAATATTACCTGCATCAATTTACGATTCAGCAGCCTGATCTCAACTATTGGAATCCGAAAGTTCACGAAGAAATGAAGGTAAGGAAAGAAATGAGTGCAGAATGAATAAGGATCTGTTCTGTACCATTAGGTCCTTTCAGCAAAATTACCATTCCAGGATGGCCATGAAGCATTAGATTGCAAATTCTATAGAGTCAACTTGTATTCTTCTAACTAGGTTATAATTTTTCAGAATGTGCTGAAGTTTTACATGGATTTGGGCATGGACGGTTTCAGAATAGACGCAGTGCCTGTTGCATACGAGGATCAAAGATTACTAGATGAACCAAGATCCTACAAGCCGGATGTGGGCCCTTCTGATAGAGATTATCTTGACCACATATACACTGCCAACCTACCAGAAACATACGCCCTTATATATGATTGGAGAAAATTTGTTGATGACTATGTCACTGAAAATGGAGGAGATTCTAAGTGAGTAACTTCTGAGAAAGTGACTAGTCTTGTTTAAGCTTGGAAATGTATATTATCGATCGTAATTTCAGAGTTTTGATGACCGAGGTCAATGCTGATCTGAACAAAACGATGCTTTACTACGGATCTCCTGATGGAAGTATTTTGGGAGCACATTTCACTTTCAACTTTCTGATAATAGAGAAATTCAATCGCAATATCTCAGATGCGAATGATTTACAAAAATTCATTTACAACTGGATGAACGCAATACCAAGTATATATACGTCGAACTGGGTTGTGAGTATTTCCAAAACCTGCTCATCTTGATTATTGCAAAAACCAAACTTTGTAGATAGGAAACCATGACAACCGTCGTTACCCAACTCGCTACGGTGTTGAAAACAAAGATGGCTTCAATATGTTAGTGAGCCTGTTGCCAGGAATCGCTATTACATACAATGGCGAAGAATTTGGACAAGAAGACGGTGAAGTCACCTACGAACAAGGCCAAGACCCTTCTGCTAGAAACCCAGAAACCTTCGAAAAAGTCAGCAGAGACTTCGAACGAACACCACTGCAATGGGACAACTCCACAAACGGAGGTTTCAACCAAGGAGCCGAGACTTGGTTACCTGTGAGCGAGAAATACCACAAATTAAATTTGCAGAGTCAACTGGACGAGACTAAAGTGAGTTACTACCAAAACTATCGAGCATTGATCAGGAAAAGGCAGGAAGATACTGCAAGGCTTGGAAGTACCACCTTCTGGGCTCTGTCAAACGACAGCATCATTTTGAGAAGATCATACGAAGGAAAACATATCGCACTCGCTTTCAAGTTGGGGTGGCATGGTAATAATGAACCGGAAACTGTTTTGATCCCTGGAATAACTTGTGAATATGGTACTGTAGCTATTTCTAGTGTTGGATCTCAGTATAAGAAAGGGTGAGTGATACTATTTTCTGTCAGATTATATCGTTTATTGATTTATTTGCAGGGACCAAATATCTGTGCAGAGCCTGGTATTGCAGCCTCATGAAGCAGTGGTGATAGATATTACATGTTGACTGATTACGATGTGATCAATGATAATTATATACAATATTATCCTCTTGTTTTAAAAAGTGATTCATTTATTAATTATACTCAATTGTGTATCATAATTCTTACTAATGTATAAAACTGAAAGTCATTATCTTTGTTCGTTTGTCTTTTGTCTGTAAATGTTGTGATTAAAAGGTATACAAGTAAATGTATGGTGTTTTCTCTTCATCCTTTTCTGATGATGAATTCGTGGTCAAATTCGATTTTGTCTGGCCGTTAACATTAAAACTTATGAAAGAAAATACGTTGACATTTTCAGCTAGGGGTCGTTTCATGGCAAAATGGCGTAGCTAAGTTCATGATTGGGCCTAATTGGTTCAAGTGTTTTGGAGTTATTGGAATTATTATTTGCCCAATATTTAAAAAACTACATATTCGATCAGGTTGAAATTTGTTTTTAAAATAAGATCAAAATTCGTGAAGATCAATCGTTTCCAAGAATAAAAAATCAATATATCCTGAACTAATAATTCGGATTATATTTCTCATAAGTTACTCGAAGAATCGTTATCATCGTACCTACCATTAGAACATCGGAAAATTGTTTTCATATCGAAGCCATTTGAAAGCGTCACTGTTTTAGCTACGAATTTTTATTTGAGCTCTTAAACTCGACAATAAATTAGAGGCAATGAAATAAGGATATATTGAAAAATTCTTAGCCTACTATAGAACCAAATCAACAAAATTTCAATATCGAAATATTTTATTACTCAACATATTCTCCTCATAATTGAATACATTTATTACAGCGAACTTGTAACGTCTCTAGACCTTTCAAAAAAAATTTTTTTTTGCTCTGCAAACTAGTCCTCCACAGTTTTTATTACCTCCCAGTTGGAAGAAAATTTACAACCTTTTAAACTTTTTTTCAGTTGAGGAAAGAGATGATAGTCGGACGGAGCCAAATGTGGTGAATAAGGGAGGTTCTAGTAATTCTAACCCTAAATCACGAATTCTTTGCATGGCAACATGAGATTTGTGTACTGGGGCGTTGTCCTGTAAAAACAAAACACCTTTGGATAGCTTTCCGCGTCTTTTCTCTTCAATTTTTTCCCGTCGAGTGGTCAGTTATGTCGAATAGTGATCTCCAGTTATTGTTCTACCCTTATCCAATCATGGTTACTCCAGTGCAATTCCAAAAAACTGAAGCAAGAACTTTTTCAGCAGATTTTTGGACACGAAACTTCTTAGGTCTTGGAGAACCAGAGTATCGCCATTCCATCGATTGTTGCTTTGTTTCTGGATCGTAGAAATGTACCCAAGTCTCATCCATAGTAACAATTCGGTTTAAGAAGTCTACATCGTTTTCAAATCGAGCACAGATCGAACGCGATGCTTCTACCCTTGCACGCTTTTGGTCAACATTCAAACATTTGGGGATCCATTTCGCAGAAATTTTTCTCATGTCTAAATTGACGTGAACTGTATGATGAACGTGTTCGTATGAAATCTTAAGTGCTTCAGATATCCGTTTAAGCCCAATTCGACGGTCTGATAAAATCATGTCATGAACTGCATCGATATTTTCGGGGACTGACACAGAAAATGGCCTTCCCGATCGGTCATCATCTTGAATGGGAAACTCAATTCAATTTTTCACGGTCGCATACGAAGGACATTGATGACTAAGGGTATTAAACATATCTTCGTATAAATCTGCTTACTTCTTAACCCTTTTGAATACAGGTAGTCGATGATGGCTCGATACTCCAATTCTTCGATTTTTACAATTTGGGTGGACATCTTTTTTCATTAATTTATTGCGTAACTCTGGTTTACTTTTTTGACGTCGAACTCTACACCGACATTTCTAATAAGTTATTGTTCGTTGATATGGTATCGCAATATTTTGTTTATGCATGGAACTGGTCTAGGCTAACTAGATATCAATACATCCTCGTATTTTTCAAACCAGATATAGTTTTGTACTTTTCATAGAAAGCATTCGTTTGAAATAATCAGATTTCGTCAAGTGATATTCAGAAGAAAAATTCCAACATTTGAGCTTTGGCTTCATAATCAAGTGATCATTTCCATATTTCGTGCAATCGTGTGGCTCTGGTTTTTGATAAAGAATTAAATGAGATAAAATCCAGAAAGAATAGGAATTGTATGAATTCACTCATCGTCAATCCTTCAGATAAAATTATCGATAATAAAGGAAATTTACTCCAATTACTGGATCGATTCGAAAGATAAGATACCACGTGCTAAATCTTTATAAAAGTTTTTGTGGTCCTCGAAATATTATAATCAAATTCGGTTCCGCTGTGATTGAGAGTTGACGATGATTTGGAAAACATTGCTTTTGTTAACGCTCTTTGGTGTCTTGGTGAACACCAGGAGTCTTCAAGGCGATCAAAACTGGTGGAAACATGCCACGTTCTACCAGATCTATCCGAGATCTTTCAAAGATTCAAACAACGATGGTGATGGTGATCTTCCTGGTATTCTTGAGAAGCTGGATCATCTAGTAGACACAGGAGTAAATGGAGTATGGCTGTCTCCCATCATGCAGTCTCCACAGGTGGATCAAGGATACGATATTAGTGATTACTGCAAAATAGACCCCAGGTTTGGTACTCTAGATGACCTGAAGTTGTTGATTGAAAAGGCTCATGAGAAAGGCATAAGAGTTATTATGGATTTTGTACCAAATCATACCAGTGATCAACACGAATGGTTCAAGGCTTCAGAAAATAGAACAGAAGGTTATGAAGACTACTACGTTTGGTTGGATGGTACTCCTGACAAAGCTCCAAATAATTGGGTAAGATAGCACAGTTCTTATCATAAATTCGAAAAAGATTCTACGAAAATATGTTTTCTAGCTGAGTTCCTTCGCTGGATCTGCTTGGCAATGGTCAGAAAAACGCCAGCAATATTATCTCCATCAATTTACAATTCAGCAACCGGACCTGAACTACAGAAATCCTAAAGTGCATGAAGAAATGAAGGTGATAAACTATTACGTTCATGTGATGAAATGGTCTAAGTTGATTTTGAAAATTCTGGTTGAATGAATTCTCGATATACAGGATTGGAAATATATGCTGGAAACATAGCCAATTTAACGTTAAACGAGTTGATGAATATTGTCTAGTGGACCAGTAAAATAAGCAGAATCCTCGGCGCGATGCGACGAAGAATAAATGACTAACCTCACTCAATGGCATAGGAACTGCATCGAGACTCGCAAGAGCTCGAAGCCCTCACTCTCTAGTCTCCTGTGCCATTGAGTGAGGTCAGTCATTTAATCGTTGTCACAACGTGATGAGGTTTCTGATTATTTTACTGATGTATCCACTCGTTTAACGTTGAATTAGCTATGTTTCCAACTAATATTTCCAAACCTGTATAATAATTATTGTAATGTTCCTATGAAAAATTTCGCCAGCAGTGAGATAAATTTATTTTCTAGAATGTACTCAAATTTTACATGGACTTGGGAGTAGACGGTTTCAGAATTGACGCTATTCTGAATGCCTATGAAGACGATAGATTCCTTGATGAACCAAGGTCCAACAAGCCTGATGTTGATCCTACTAATTCTGACTACCTCGTTCATATTTACACTGCAAATCAACCAGAAACCTATGCTCTTGTTTATGAGTGGAGGAAATACGTTGATGATTATGTTGCAGAAAATGGAGGAGATTCTAAGTGAGTTACTTGTGTAGAAAGAAACAGAAGTGGAAATTTTCGTTGAAACGAATGAATTTCTTCTCAAAATTGTAAATAAATTCAGGTCTTTCAATCGGATGAATCAATTCAGAAATACAATGAATGATAGCACATTTCAAGGAATCAAAATATACTGGAATTTTTAATTGTGCGTTTTAGAGTTTTGATGACGGAAGTTTACGCTGATCTTGACCAAACTATTCCTTACTATGGAACGGCAGATGGAAGTACTTTGGGAGCACATTTCACGTTTAATTTCTTCATGGTGAGAGGTTTCGATTCGAACGTTTCTGACGCAAATGAATTGGGAAGGATTATATACAACTGGATGAATGCACTACCAAGCATGTACACATCAAACTGGGTTGTAAGTTACATTATACTTCAGACTATAGATTCTATGATGTAATTTCAAAAAGTGCCTCTTAAATTGATTCGAGAAGTTCAAGATATCTTGGTAATCTTCTATAAGGTAAAATGAAAATACTTTTTTTTCTGCATTCAGCTAGGAAACCATGACAACCGCCGCTATCCAACTCGTCTCGGTGTTCAAAACAAAGACGGCTTCAACATGTTAGTTGGTCTTTTGCCCGGAGTCGCTATAACATACAACGGCGAAGAGTTTGGACAAGAAGATGGTGAAGTCACTTACGAGCAAGGCCAAGACCCCTCTGCTAGAAATCCAGCAATCTTCGAAAAAGTAAGCAGAGATTTTGAACGAACACCATTGCAATGGGACAACTCCACAAACGCTGGTTTCAATGATGGAGCCAAGACGTGGCTTCCTGTGAGTGAGAAATACCAAAACTTGAATTTGCAAAGTCAACTGGACGAGAATGAAGTGAGTCACTACCAAATCTATAAAGCTGTGAGCAAGAAAAGGCAGGAAGATCCTGCAAGACTTGGAAGTACCAATGTTTGGGCATTGTCTAGCGATAGTATCGTTTTGAGAAGATCCCTCGAAGGAAAACATATTGCACTTGCTTTCAAGTTGGGGTGGCATGGTAATAATGAACCAGAAACAATTTTGATCCCTGGAGTTTCATGCCAAACTGGCACTGTAGCGATTGCTAGTGTTGGATCTCAGTACAAGAAAGGGTGAGTGTAACTATTTTCAGCGAGATTCTGTTTTTTACTGATTGATTTTTAGGGATCAAATATCTGTCCAGAACCTGGTATTGCAGCCCCATGAAGCAGTGGTTATAGATATCACATGTTGATGATTCCGATATGATGATGAATGATAATATGAAATTATTTATTTATTTATGAATTATATCTACCTTCTTTATTGTGTATCATAATAAATACGTCCGAAAAAAATTAAAGTTCTTTGATAAAACCTGCAATATCCCTACTTCATAATTAGCTCACGAAGGGTTTCCTATACCATCGTGTCTGACTGTGGTCGCGGTCTTCAGTCTCTGAATTGAAACGTAATATACAAGGTGAGCCACTAAAGCCGTTCATTAGAAAATTTTGAGGAAGGATGCAGTTTTAGTATGTAAAATTTGGCAGTTATTTGGAGAATTATGAAACATGGAAGTTTCGGCAAAAAATCCCTTTACTCAAATATTGAAAGGTAGAATAGAATTATGGGGATTCTTTGTCAGTTCTCTTCCTCTAATTCTAGAAACCCTTCTTCGTATTTTGGGATACAGACTCCCCCTCTTCTTTAACCAAGAAAGAACACTTATGAGAGGATAATCTAACACCTTTTACACTTACCATACTGTTGGGCCAAGTCATGATCTTCTAGTTAGCATCCTACCTTGTGTGATTAAAATGAATTTAATTGGGAATAACTAGATATGCAAGAAACTAGGATAGGAAATCATGAGTAAGAATAAAATAATTAAATAAAACATAGAAGTGGATATTTCCTTTATTGTTCCATCTGGAAGTGGTTTTTGAAACTATTTCCTCGAGAGGGAAACCCAACAGGTTGCAGCAGGCCCGTAGCCAGGAATTTTTTTCGGGGGGGGCTAAAAAATTTGAACCTATGGAAATGAAATAATTCATGATTGACACAATGTATAACTGAACACATGCTTATTGATATTTTAATAATTTCGGGGGGGGGGGGGGGGCTTCAGCCCCTTAGCCCACCCCCTAGCTACGTGCCTGGGTTGCAGCTTCCCCAAAGCAAAACCCTTGGTTTAATAGTTGAATAATTTAATACAGAAACATGTATAAGATATCAGTAGGTATATTAGTAATAATAGTTAGGATGATTGCATAAATATCACATTGATATTGGAGTACCTAGTTACTTATACGAGTATGGTCATAATATTATTAGACATGACCCAGTTGTCAATCGATGCAAAGGGCTCATATATTGAGGGATAGAATGTAAGAAAGAAGATTGCAAGTATCATCTTTATGATTACCTGGTGTAAGGAATACAATACAATATTAGTTGAACCTAACAATTTTCAAAAAGTATCAACATATACGAGGAAAAGAAATGATCTTGCCAAACACAGGTAGCTGGAAAGCTATATAATATAATAATTGAATATACAGGGTGTTTCACCATGAACTGGACAAACATATATAGCCGTATAGACGACACCGGGGAAGTCATTTTTGCCTTATGACATCCCGTTTTCGACGCATAAGCGAGATACAGGGTTTTTAATGTCTACTATGAGCAATATTCTGATAACTTCGGTGAGTTATGCGTGACATTTGTAATAACGGTTACTGGTCACATCTTAGTATTTATTAGGGCTCAATTCAATTGTGGTGTAGAATTCTGAAAAAAAAAATCTAAATGGCGGAAAACCTGCAAAGTTGGATTTTTTTTTCTCGGTTGCCAATTTGGAAAGCATTATTTCAATGTAATAGATTTTCTATGATTTTCCTTGAAAAAAATTTTCCAAAATTCGAACTCAACTTTTTTTTTACATGTCTTCATGGAAAAAAATATTTCGGCCGAAATTGTTGAAATTTTTCATGGTTGAACAATCTTTCATTCTGAATACTGAGGTGAAAACAGAATGAAAAAATATCAATTGGTTTCCTTTTTGTAGCCTTCCGAAGATTACGCTAGGTGTACTTTCTTAATTTTTATTTGAGAAACTGGAGGCCGTACGAAGGTCAAAATTGTGCTGCTGGGCTGCCAGAATGACCCAGATAGAAATATGAGATTATAAAAAAAAAAAATTTTTTCGAAAAAATTAAAAAAAATTGAAAAAAAATAAATTTCGAACTCTAGACTCTCGATTAACTAGTGTTGCTTTGGTAACGGAGATTTATAGGATTAGAATCAATCCAATTCATACTTTTAGAGTTCGACCAAAATTTTTTGAAAACAATTTTTTTGGTTTATAATTTCATATTTTTATCCGGATCATTCTGGCAGCCCATCAGCACAATTTTGACCTCCGTACGGCCTCCAGTTTCTCAAATAAAAATTAAGAAAGTACACCGAGTGTAATCTTCGGAAGGCTACAAAAAGAAAACCAATTGATATTTTTTCATTCTGTTTTCACCCAAGTATTCAGAATTAAAGATAGTTCAACCATGAAAAATCCAAAAATTTTGGCCTACATTTTTTTTCACTGAAGACATGTAAAAAAAAAGTTGAGTTCGAATTTTGAAAATTTTTTTTTACGGAAAATCTTAGAAAATTGAGTACGTTGAGATTATGCTTTCCAAATTAGCAACCGAGAAAAAAAAATTCCAACTTTGCAGGTTTTCCGCCATATTGAATTATTTTTTCGCAAAATTCTACACCATAATTCAATTGAGCCCTCAAAAATACTGAGATGCGACTAGAAACTTTTATTTCAAATATCACGCGTAACTCACAACAGTTATCAGAATATTGCTCGAAGTTGACATTGAACACCCTGTATCTCGCTTATGCGTCGAAAACGGGGTATATGTCATAAGGCAAAAATGACTTTCTCAGTATCATCTACATGGCTATATATGTTTGTCCAGTTTATGGTGAAACACCCTGTATAGTCAAAAGTACCTCAAGCTTTTTCACACCCAGATTGATTATTTTAATGATTTAATAATTTTCATTTGAAACTCGTCAGAATTCTGTCAATTATAATGGACCAGTAGGATTAGGATTTATATGAATATTGAACTTTCTACTTCTTTAGTTTTTTGAATTTTATTTCATGTCATCAGTTTTATAATGAGATTCTCTACGAAATTTTACATCAATGTGATGTAGTTTTTTGTCTGCTGAGGGAGTTCATTTTCGACTAATTTTCATCTGTATTCATAAGATAATTCACACTCATCAGGGGAGCTATTTTCGATCAGTTATCTTTTTCAATTATGGTCTATTATTTTGTTGATTTCGGTTTTGTGATTAATGAATAAATTTTCGAATTAAATTTTATTTCTCATTGTTGTAAGTTCACGGAGTACAATGGAGAACAGCCTTGGATTTTTCATAATTTTTTTTGGTTATCGACTTTCAATTTTCAAAATACATATACACTGCGCAAAAAAATTAACGCACATTATGGAAATCTCAAATTTATTCTACAACTGAAGGTGTTCTCAATGATTATTCTTATCAGAATTATGCATGCATATGTTATCCACTTTCAACGTTTTTCTTCAATACAGATGTTTTCTCCCAGCAGGAATAAAAAAAGATGATATTATCAGATTTTGAATGTATTGGCTCCATTCTAAAATCAGTTGTTCTCGATCAATTCTAGTGATCAATAGTTTTTCTTTCGTTTGATTTTCTACACTCGATCGCTATGCAACGCGAAACACGCAATTTGACCCAAGAGGAATGTGCCCAAGCGGTAGTTTTGCGAGAAGAAGGGTGGACATACACAAGAATTGCAGAAAGGTTTGGAGTTTCCCATACAAGTGTGTCCAGAATGTTGCAGCGATTCAGGGAGACAGGTATGAATGTCCGAAGACCAGGACAGGGTAGACCACGGGTAACAACTGCCATTCAAGAACGTTACTTGAGAGTTTCTTCGTTGAGACAACGGTTTGCAACCGCTCGCCTCCTTCAAAATCAGCTTGAGCAAACTCATGAGGTGCAAATTAGCACTCAGACAATAAGAAATCGCCTCAGAGAATATGATTTAAGGCCTCGTGTCGTGGCAAGAGGCCCAGCTCTTACCCCAGCCCATCGAAGGGCGCGTTTGGATTTTGCGAGAGAGCATATCCATTGGGAAGAGGCCGATTGGGGAAGAGTTCTCTTCACAGATGAGTCTAGATTCTGCCTCTACCATTGTGATCAACGTTCCCTTGTATACAGACGTCCACATGAAAGATATGCTCAGTGCAATTTCCTGAATACTACTGGTTTCGGGGGAGGATCGATTATGGTATGGGGTGGAATATCTTTGACTGCTCGCACAGACCTAGTGGTCGTTGATAATGGAGCTATGAATGCTGATAAGTGTATAAGGAACATTCTTGAAGAGCATGTAGTGCCATTTGCCCCATATATTGGTGAAAATTCCATTTTTATGGACGATAATGCCAGACCCCATCGTGCGCGCATCGTTCAGGAGTACCTTGAAGAGGTTGAAGTCTCTCGAATGGAATGGCCAGCAAGAAGTCCAGCTCTCAATCCGATTGAGCAGGTTTGGGACAACCTCAATAGAAGGCTGAGAAGTTCAGAAAATCATCCAGCTACTTTTAATGACTTAGGAATCCAACTCGGAGAAATCTGGGAAGGATTAGATCAGAACATTTTAAGATCACTCATTTTGAGTATGAACCGTCGTTGCTGAGCTGTAATTAACGCAAGGAGTGGAAATACCAAGTATTAAATCACTTATCAGCATTTCAGTATTTTGAAAATTGTTCATTTCTCTTCTTTCACATAAGATTCGGTGAAATCCTGAATTTTTCTTCCATTTAATGTGTCTTGTTTCGTTCAAAACCTTCCCGAGAGAACATAAAAATAAGTTATAAAGTCAATGTAGAGTTAACTTTCATTAAAATTGAGATTTTCAGAATGTGCGTTGATTTTTTTGCGCAGTGTATTTTCCTCATATATTTTCAGTGTCTACTAAACCAAGAAAAATATCTACATACTGGTGAGTAATGAACTAAGCAGCAATCTAATTTTCCACGGCTCTCTTGACCTCGAATTTTTGTGAGCGCTAACCACTTTTGTCGTGTGTATGGCCATGGCTATCATGGATTTATCTGAAATTACCACGTCAGAAATTGAAATTTTTTAATACGGATAATGCTCCAGTACCTACTCAGAAACTATTGTAATATTTATTCCCGCAAAGATAGCCATCAACAGTTCATTTTGTTTATCTCTAATTCTTTAGCGATCACACATTTGAATAGCTTTTCAAGTCAACAGTTATCGGATAAGAGATTTTTGATAAGATTGAATTTTTGGTCCTTTTCAATGCATTTTCATGGAAATGACTAGAAACTACACAGTTTTGTTGGTGTGGAAATATTGATACCAATAAAACAGATTTGCATCGACAATTTTTATTCAAATTTCGATATTCATTACAGAATGATATCCTCAAATCATTCGAATTAGGTATAACTGAATGAGTTGAATTCAGATGATGTCTTCACTAACGATGAAAAAAATGAACTAAATTTTCAACTCAAGGAAAATTCAATAGATTCACGATTTCTGTCTATTGATAAAATTTATTGAAAATGCGTAGATAATTGGCAGTTCACAGCTCAAGATAATGCGTATCACAGGAATTAAAGCACCTGATGAAAAAACAAGGATCCTGCATATTACAATATTATCATATATTCCAATTACCTTATTTGTTTCATTAAGTTTACGATGTTTCATGTCAACAATTGAATTATGTATATTATTACTGATCGTACTCACATCTAACATTTCAGTTCTAATTATAGGTGATGAAAATCTTCACTTATCTTCCCTACTACGTGCTGGCAACATCGTTGGCTCTATTTTCGAACGTAACTCATAGTCTAGTTCGATATGTGAAAATTATAGATGTATTAACCTTATCCGAATAATTGTACTTGAAATAATAGAAAGCTAACGAGTGCCTCTGCCATGAAAAGTTCGAAGACATTGATATATTTATTGCTGTAAGAATACAAAGAATTAATTGTTACGAAGCTGAACTAGGAGTTATTATGGAAACCAATTTACAGAAAAGTACATCTATTAAAGTGATGTTCAGCAATCATTATCATTAAAATGCGACGTATATTTCGTACGATGTCAGTGATATTCAATGTGACAAAATTTGATCTTGGGAAAATATACATTCGAACAAGAGTTTCGTGTGTTCGAGCAAAATTTATGTGAACAGTTTATAATCCCAACCAAAATGAGGTACCGTACTTCAATCATTTTATTGTTTATGATGTCGAGATAATGTTTTTTTGATCAATATGTCGAAATACTAATAAACAAAAGTTTTGGTACTATTGTAACATTTTTCTAATCGACATTGAAATGATTAGGGACTCAGGCAACTTAAAAAAATCAACAATTGTTTCCGTTCCATAATCTTCTCATTCACAGATAATCATCTCAACAATTTTCATAATTCGTGATTATCACGAGTAGTTTGCACGAAATTTCACAATATAATCCCTTTTCCAATTATCAATTTCTATGAATCGCACAACTAAATTATCATATAAATGCTGCACTTTGTGCAAGGAGCACCATTCGCAAAATGTTACTCAGAAGTTTTTGGTTGACTGTGGTGGTGCTTTACCTTTCTTCTGGTTCTTGCAGCTCAGAAGAATGGTGGCAGCACGGAGTGTTTTATCAGGTTTACCCCAGATCATTCAGGGATGTCAACAATGATGGCAATGGTGACATAGCAGGTGTCATCGAGAAGCTTCCTCACTTCAAGGATGCAGGAGTTAACGGTGTGTGGTTGTCTCCCATCATGAAGTCTCCGCAGATAGATGCTGGTTACGACATTAGCGACTATTACTCCATTGAAGATATGTACGGCTCTGTTGAAGATTTGAAGGAGTTGATCAAGAAGGCACATGAAATGGGCATCAAGATTATTCTTGATTTCGTGCCGAACCATACCAGCAACTTGCATAAATGGTTCCAAGAGTCAGAGAATAACAATGAGGAATATAAAGATTATTATGTGTGGGCAGATGCTAAGGAAGATGGAAGTCCTCCAAATAACTGGGTGAGTTAACCTATGGTAGCAAATTTTAACATTTCCATATCTCTCCCATGAGCTATGCCCTTGTTATAAGTTGAAGTTTATCCCAATGAAAACAATGCTGTATAAATGCATTTCATACATGACCGCTGTTTGGTCTCCATTCGTTGACCTGACTGACCTTTCAGATCAGCGTCTTCAGAGGATCAGCATGGGAATGGTCAGAGAAAAGGAAACAATACTATCTGCATCATTTCGTCAAGGAGCAACCTGATCTCAACTACAGGAACCCTAAAGTTCGAGAAGATATGAAAGTGAGATGACTTAATAATACATATTTCGAATAACTATGTAACATATGTCTCTTATAGGCGGTCTTAGTACACTATATGGACCTTGGCGTAGACGGTTTCAGAGTGGATGCTATACCATACCTAATTGAAGACGAAGAAATGAGAGATGAGCCAAGGTCATTCGATCCGTATGCCTCAGAGATCGATAATGAATATCTTAAGCACATTTATACGAATAATCAACCGGAAACCTACGAACTTATCTATGAATGGAGGAAGTTGGTTGATGATTATAGTGCAGCACATGAAGGAGATCCTAGGTAGTATATTCTGCTTGAAATTGTGCCCCATAAAGTTTAACGATCTTTGATGTGTAGAATATTGATGACTGAAGCTTACGCTGATCTCGAGCACACAATGCCGTACTATGGAACCGCTGATGGTAGCACAAAGGGCGCTCATTTCACCTTCAACTTTTTCTTCATTTCTAATTTCAACAAGAACATCTCCACTGCCCATGACATCGCAAGGATCGTCTACATGTGGCAAAACGCTTTACCCTCGATTTATACTTCTAACTGGGTGGTAAGTAAATCTCTTCAACTTCTGAAGATCGATTTTAAACACAAATTTTCAGCTTGGAAACCATGATAACAGAAGGATACCAACAAGATTAGGAGCTGAGAATGTAGACGGTTTCAACATGTTTGTCCAATTGCTTCCTGGAATTGCCGTGACATACAATGGCGAAGAGTTTGGTCAAGAAGATGGTGAGGTTACCTACGAGCAAGGAAAAGATCCTTCAGCTCGCAACCGAACAGTTTTCGAGGTCAAGAGCAGAGATTTTGAAAGGACTCCCTACCAATGGGATGATTCTACTAACGCTGGTTTTAATGAAGGCAAGCAAAATATTCTGTGCAAAATATCTTCTTCTAATGAGAATTATTTTTTAGGTGCCGAACCTTGGTTGCCTGTAAGCCAGAAGTACAAAGAAGTGAATTTGGCATCCCAACTCGATGAAAATGTTCTGAGTCACTTCCAAATCTATAAGAGACTGACAAGAAAGAGGCAGGAAGATCCTACAAGGATTGGAACAACAGATATCTGGGCAATTTCTGATGACGTTATTGTTTTGAAGAGGACCAGCGGTAACAAACATACCGTTTTGGCATTCAAACTTGGCTGGCATGGAAATACTGAGGAAGAAACAGTTTATGTACCTTCCGTTGGAGCGTCACAAGCTACTGTAGCTCTCACCAATGTTGGATCTTCGTACGAAATAGGGTGATTATATTTTTTCTAATGTGTTGATTTGAGTTGTTACTTATTCGATTAAGACTTGAGCTAAACTAGATATTATTCCGTTTCAGGACTGTTATCAATCCGCAGAATTTCAAATTGAAACCACACGAGAGCTTGGTTTTGGATATTGTGTCTTGAGGAATATAGCGTCATGTGATATCAAAAAATTGATGTGAATATAATGTTAACCATTTCATGTTTTCATTTCTTATGATAAGTATAGTAAGATATAATTATTGATATTTATTTATTTTCATGTAATAACTCAAAATGATTATTAAAAAGTCATTAAGTATTTCCTGTGGTTTTAAGCCTACTCCTTACTATGTACCTATATCTTGAGCAGTGGCGTAGCAAGGTATTCGAGGGTTTCAGTGCAAAAATGAATTGGGCCTCGTATTGATATGATTTTTCAAGTGGAAAAATTAGTGATTTCAAGATGTGAAGCTACTGACTTCACATCTGTATGGGTGGGTTATGTAGATTATATTACAAGTGGTGATAAAGGTGACAAAATGAAACAGGTGAAGATTATTGTGTTCGTATACAGGGTGAGTCTTTGACTTGTACATATATTTTAACTGTAGATTCCTCTCATCAAACGAAACACTTTCTTTCTATACCGTTTTTCAAAATTCGGTTTCGTTTGAAAGATACAGGGTGTCGAAAATCCATGAAAAAAACACTTTATTGTCCATATCTTCGTAACCGTTATTTCAAATGAACTGAATTTTGGTTCATTGGTTACTCTATTCATGGTGCATATTCCTCAATCGAAACTTATTCAATATCTCTCCTAGTATAGAGGTTACAGGGTAGTGGACTCATCAATACACGCTAAAACACCATTAAACCACTTTAAAAAGATGAACGGTTCATATTTTCGAAAGAATCAATCATTTAAGAAACTAAAAGTATTCCTATGTTTTTTCAATAAAACGCGTCGTTTTCGAGTTATTTCCAATTTTACCCGGAAAAATTTGACGAAAATATCATTAATTTCAAGAATAATCTGAATGCGTCTCTGAATTAAATATAATCGAATATTATTCCTTCTCTGGTCTTCAAACGAGTTTACAATGTTGTCAGAATGTTTCGCGGCAAAGTAGATTTCTGATGGAAACGGCAGAATTCATAGATATTTATACTATGTTTCGTAAAAAATCCTTAACCTCAATGAAAATATCAGCAAGCTGACAACATCTTCTTGAAATTTCTGTGCAAACATTCACAGAATAGATACAAAATAGATTAGGTTAGTTTGTTTAATAATAAATTCTGATGATCTGAATGAAAAGTCTTTCTTCATGAGATTGTTTGTGAATTTCGAGGAAAATACAGGGTGGGGCAGAAAAACCTATCCGATTTCAAAACGTTATAAAATTAAAACCACTCAGCTTGTCAAAAAAATTTTTTTATTAACATATCGCAAATTTTATGCCATTTTTAAATTTAAGTTTTGAAAAGCACATCACTCAAATGTCGTCCTTGGGAGCGGATACACTTATTTAGGCGCTCGTGGTAGCTTTCCATGACTTTCACCGTCATTTCCACAGGAATTTCTTTTTCTGTGCAACAACCATTTTGTAGGGATGCATTTTGAGGTCCCGGTGCAAAATTCGCCGAATACTGCGGTTGGAAATCCCCAAAGCGAGCGAATGTTTTCGCGCCGAACGACGCGGGGAACGTTCAATCGCGGCTCTCACATTGGCCACGTTTTCAGGTCCTGTTGCTGTCCTGGGACGTCCAGGCGACTTCTTTTTCAATGCTGAACTCGTCTGTCTAAAATTTGACACCCACACTTTAATCGTAGCGTGATGTGGAACAGGATCATGACGCCCGAGTCCGAAATGAATTCGAAAAGCACGTTGTGTAGCAATTATCGAACCGCCGCATTCGATAAACCGCTCAATAACAAAAGCACGATGTTCACCAGACCAAGGCATGTTGACTACTGACAAATGGCATAAAACCAGCTTTCTAACGGTTTTTACCCCACTACTCTACCTGCTCTCTCTTCTGAGAAAAAGGGATTTGAAATCGGATAGGTTCTTCTGCCCCACCCTGTATGAACAAGTTATTAGTGTTCACAAACTAATCTGCAGAAAAATCGAAGAAGGAATCTATTTTGGTGGGAGGAATGTGGATTTTTAGTTGGAAAGCCAATGAAACCGGATGCCGGATGAAACAAACTGTTTTTGTTGAAATTATCGTGTTTGCAACATTTTTATTCCAATCAGGTTAGTACTTGAGTATTCCCTAAATGTATAAACTCAATTTCAATCGAGGAATATGAACTTTGAATCAATTCCAGAGAATTTTATCAGGAATGTAATAAGCCCAATTTTTTTTTCAAATGACTATATCTTTTTAACAGAGCCGAATTCGAAAAAATGGAGAATGAAAAAAAAGTTTCTTTCGGCCTCACGAATCTACAGTTAAAATATATGTACAAGTCAGAGACTCACCCTGTATAGTTTAGAGTTTGGTAAGGGGTTACATTTCACAGCGACCTCATGGTTTATTGTGCCCCTTATCCAATCTGCTATACAGGGTCTTTCACGAGGAACCTCACCCATATTTATACGGGAAACTACTGAACGTATTTTCATGAAATTCAGCACTTATAAGTATTTCACGATGCTGATGAAATCTAAAATATTTTCAAGGCATGAGCACCTCCGGTTTTTCCGGAAATGACGTCAACTTCTGTTTTTCAAATTAGAACACCATTTTTTTATTGCAGAAATAGTGGACATTAAAGAAAATATCCATTTTAGGGCAAGGGTGTGATGCATACACTCACATTATTTTGTAACGTAGATTCAATATCTGCCATAAAAAAATGGGGTTCTAATTTGAAAAAATTGATTTTTCACGATTTTGTCATCCCTAACTTTGAAAGCGATTTTTTCACCCCCTGTATCATGAATCGCGATTTCGATTTTTAAAGTGGATACATCAATCTTACATCTTGAAAAATCTCAAAAATGAAAATTTTCCATCCAAAAACCTCGAAGTTATTCTTGTTTCAGCGGAGCTCTATTTTCGATTTTTTTTTCGAATTTTCCCGCTCAGAGAGAATTTTCCAACCAAAACTGAAAAATGTTACATCAAAATAACTTGAAATTTTCTAAGGAATCTATTTCTGCAATAAAAAAATGGTGTTCTAATTTGAAAAACGGAAGTTGACGTCATTTCCGGAAAAACCGGAGGTGCTCATGCCTTGAAAATATTTTAGATTTCATCAGCATCGTGAAATACTTATAAGTGCTGAATTTCATGAAAATACGTTCAGTAGTTTCCCGTATAAATATGGGTGAGGTTCCTCGTGAAAGACCCTGTAGAGCTAGACTGTCTTAAGTAGCGTATTTATTTTCAGTTCCAGAGTATCTGTTATTGCCAAAATGGTATTAGTTTAAGTTACAAAGTATTTCTAACCTCCACAGACAGAAAATGTCCCCATTCAATTATCGAATTAAATACCCATCAAAGCCACAATTACTCTCTCTCATTCATCATTCAGTAACTCTTGTCAATACTTTCCCGAAGCCCTTCTGCATCAGACCGAGCAGCGTGTCAAGGAACGGCAAGTAATTTCGTCCTGGAAATAAAAACAAAGGACGTCAAACTTGAAACACACAATATGGACAAGATGGAGCCCTGGGGAATCGGAAACTCATTACAGTAGTCTTTGACCCGTGCATCTACGAGACATTTCAGACGGAAAAAGGTCCAGAATGCGGACTGCTCGACTGAGCAGATCCTTTCTAAGACGAAACAACAAAATATCTTTCAGACTATACTGCTATTCACAACGGAGAAGAAAGAGAAATGTTACCACTTTTTATGAAGCCCTGTTTCATCAGCTAATTAGATTATTTCGAATGTTATGAAATAAAACTCTGTTACTACGCTTATCATAATTAAAATGAAAAAGTTTTTCAATAGGATCAGATCCATTTTGACCTTTATAAGAAATGACACAAGAACAGATGAAATATAAAAGATTGCCATGAACAAATCCATTTAAAGATAACCACCAAATAAATTTTAACTGTAGATTCTTGACGCCAAAAACACCTTTTCTTCATTTTCCATTATTTCGAATTCACCTCTGTTGAGAAGATATAGCCATTTGAAAAAAAAATTGGGCAAAATACGTGCCTGATACGATTCTCTGCAAAGACCTCAAAGTTCCAATTTGTCGATTGAAATTGAATTGATACATCTAGGGAGTACTCAAGTACTAACCTGATTTGAATAAGAATGTTAAAAACACGATATTTCTCAACAAGAACACATGGTTTTGTCCGATTATATCTGCCATTAAAAAGCCATATTTCTCCCATCAAAATAAATTTCTTCTTCGATTATTCTAAAGAATAGTTTGTAAGCACTTATAACTTGTCCATATTTTCCTAGATATCCCAAAAATATTTTATAAAGAATATCTTTCAATCAATTCATCAGAGTATATTATTAATCAACCTAACCTAACCCTTTTTGTATTCAATCTGTGAATATTTAACAGAAAGTTTTACCTGTATGTTGCCAGCTTCAGCAATATTCCTGACACTACACAAGACACACCGTTAAAATCTATGAATTGACCCATCCGTAGCCTAAAGAGACAATCTCTGTACGTATTATAACGTCTGTGGACGACGCATTCGTATAACGACCACCGGCGCGATCTCCAAACAAAAATGGAGTAAATCTTTTCTAGAGCTATATTGTTATGAAAGGGGAAAGTGATTAGTTAGGTGTTTTTCTTCGATCTCGTGATGATTATGTGCAAACTTTCAGTGAATGAATGTCATATTAACCGTGTAGTGTCGAGTTTATAAAATTCCAAGAGGATATTTTTAGATAGAAACATCGCCACAGATTATTTAGTGCTCAGTACATATCATTTTATTTTTCATTAATTTCAACTCAATAGGTACGTGGTTTGTATTGACATTCATCATTTATTTATCTGAATTTTGTATTTCATTGACATATTTTATTTTCAATATGGACCGGTAACAATAAATTTTTAATAGAAGCTGTGCGTTTTAAATGTATAATTTCATAATCCTTGGTGTTCAATTTTATCTCTCCCATTTGTGGGATTTTATCATTACATATCTCTACATCAAACGTTTTTCCGTCATTTAGATTTTATTCTCGACAAAGTTGATATTTTGACAACATTGTTAACTTGTGTAGAGACCAGAAAAGTAATAATATTCGAATACAGGAAAGCATTATTCTTGAAATTAATGATTTTTTCCTCAAATTTCAAAGTATACAATTAGGAATAACTCGAAAAAGACGGGTTTCATTAAAAAATAATAGGAATACTTTTATTTTCTAAAATGATTGATCCTTTCGAAAATATGAACCGTTCGTCTTTTTCAAGTGGTTTTATGGTATTTTGCGTGGATTTATGAGTCGGGTACGCTGTAACTTTTATACCAGGAGGATTATTGAATAAGTTTGGATGAAGCAATATGCACCAAGAATAGAGTAAACAATCTACCAAAATTCAATTCATTTGAAATAACGATTCCGAAGATATGAACAGAAAGTGTTTTTTTCATGGATTTTCGACAACCTGTATCTTTCAAACGAAACCGAATTTTGAAAAATGATATGGGAAAAAAGTGATGAGAGGAATCTGCAGTTAAAAGTCATGTCGAAGACGTTTTTCAGGAGCTGTCTGAAAAAACCTAGAGCGAACAATTCTCGACGAAAAAAATCGGACCCAAAATTCCCCGGCAAAATGATATTACGCCTTCCACTCCAATCTCCACACAGGTTGTTTTCTTTCTCCCGGAAAATTGAATTATCGAAAAATAAACGAGTTCTGGCTCGGAATGAGGTCTCAGAATTGAACAGACTGTCATATCTGTATATGTATATATTTGCAGAGAGGGCCAGGCCAGCGTGGCATTGTGGCGTCAGAAGCTATCAGCCGTCTCCGAGGCCCCCTGATTCAAATAAGCCCGGACTTCGGCCGACTCCGGGGAATGGGATTTGGTTTTTGTCGACCCCGCCGAACTTTATATGTCACTGTCGTGGGCGACTACCTAATTTGGCAGCGTTATATTCGATTCGGAATCCTTGTAATTTTCACGCGGCTGGTATATTTTCGATTCCGGTTACACCGGAAATAGCTTACAAATTCGTTTTCTCAACGGCATGCTCCATGAATGAAGCTGAGGCAAAAACCTCAGAGTAATGAAAGATCCTTCAAAAAGTCTTCAATTATTTTGCTGAAACTAACCGGTGACGCTTGTATGAGGAGTACGGATTAACCTATACGTATACTCCATCTACTTTTTATTTAATCACATAGGAGGTCATGGTTTCGTTTTCAGAAGTTGGTGCACCTGATGAAAAGTCTGTGCGCGTACAGAAAATATCGTTAATGACAAAACGACGTTGCCAGTTCCTTTGTTTACATCAAAGTGATTTTGGGGCGAAATATCGATAGGAAATCGCCTATTCTTCCGTTCTTCGTAATCCAGAAGAAGTTTCCCGTCGATTTGAGAAATTCTGTGCAAGTATCATTTTTTCCTTTCACGACTTTTGGCGTGAGTACTAACGGCAAATTTGAATTGGACCAAAAATCGATTTATAAGCATAAATAAAGCGAAAGTAAGAATTAATCGACATTTTAAAACTAGATAACTAAGTTTTTTTAGGTATCTGGCCGTTTAGAATGATTTCAAACGAAATTCCGGTCCCCCAGAAGTTTGGTTAGTTTCGGTATCGTTTTTGGTGCTCAAAATTCATTTGGAATGTGTAAATGGACAAAAAATTATACGATCTTCTAACGAAAGCGACCGGAAAATATGGTTCAGGTAGGATTTTCGAGGAATTATGAGGAAAGAACTTGCAGAATGAAATTGCACGATTTTCGTAAGTACCTAAACGGGTTCTGGATGGCCATCATCGGTCTCTAAATGATTATTGTTGATCGTTTTCACGTTTCAGAAAAAAAAACACGACGAAAAAGCTGAAAAAAAGAAGAAATATGACTATGTTGGATTCAACGATAGTTGATTTCAGTTTCCGATGAATTGAAATGTGTCACTGGAGCTTTCATTCCTATCAATCCTTTGCCGAAAGTAGAAATAGGCTATATTGAACCAGAATACATCGGTTTTTTCCATATTCCAGGAGTTTGTGTCTTATTTTAGAACAGGTGAATGATAAATGTGAAGCATATGTTTGATCTATTCCATTTTATTTGTACAAACCTACTGTGGTAGTAATGTATGAATATTTTTTAAACTAATAAATTACTATACAGTCAGAATATTTTACTCCTTGTTCATAAGATCAAATAAATGAAATGAAATGATACTTACGAGGGAAAATTTTCATGGAACTAAGAAGTCAAATCTGCTGTGAATTAATCTTCTTCAAGAAGAATACTTCAAAATGAAGTAGAAGAATTTGAAAATTGCTGAGAAAGATGCAATGAACTCATATGAGATGAAGAATAAATCTAATGTACTTTGACTAATAATTATAATAAACTAGCGACCCGCCCCGGCTTCGCTCGGATGCAATGCTGATACTAAATAATATACATACCTACCTACTACAGAATGTCTTTATGAACAACGGTAGTGCCGGCGCCGCTATGCATTTTAAATCTGCAATATCTCGGAAATATTCATTTAAATTACATGCCATATCGCGTCATATTGATCTATCTATATTGAATGGACAATGTTTTAAGGATAATTGGATAAGGATTCATGCTGCATTGCTTGAAATAACTTTCTAAATAAGTCATTTTTTCCCGTAAAATGTAAAGGATAAAGAATGGTTATTGTGGGTTATTGTGGGATAGACATATACCATCGCGGACCTTTTTGTTGACCTTTTTTTAGGTGTAAGATACCGAGTACATTATTTTGATTTATCTCGTGGGGTTCAGTCAGTGTTTGCAATGTAAGTGCAAAAAAATGTGATGGCATTAGAAACCTGTAAATTCATCAGTGTTTCTCTACAATATTATACATGTATCATAAGGACTGAACGAGAATAAATTCGCTATCACAAACACGCTTATATCTTCTGAACCACTGGACCGATTTCGAAAATCAAACTCATTTTCGAATCATCTTCTAATTCTAATGAAAACTGTTTTTACAATAAAAAAACCAAAACTATTTTTTACAAAATTCATGGATTTTTCTGGAATTATTCCCATCATGCTTCTTATAGTGTTCTCAGTCACTTTCTGGGACGCTGTATTCCACTTTTGCTTGAATTCCGCTAATGTTTTCGTTGATTTCTTAGTCTTCTTCAATTCTCTTTTTGACAGGGCCCTATATCTTTCGATTGGCCTGAGTTCTGGGCAATTTGGTGGATGGAAATGTCCAATCATCCAGTATAACTTCAAAATACTAATAATTAATGAGCATCAACTCTTCCTCAATCGAAAGCCAATGGTCCCATAGGGGCCAGCTCAAGAAGACCTATCCTGCCATTCTGGTCCCCCACAACTGAATATTTGATTCGCCCATCCTGACTATAATAAGCGATTCAGTTTGTGTCCGGCATGGCAGCACATGGTCGACCGTCGAAACGGACCGTTCTAAGCGTCGTGACGCCGAGGGGCGAGTAGGGTTCAGTCGGATTCGACGTCCAGCCCTAATGGCCGTGCTCTACCCGCGGAATGATCGTTTCGTGGCCCGAATGACAAACGGTCACGGCTGTCCTTAATGGCACTATTTTCTGGCAGACCTTCAGCACGCGCAGGGTTTGGGGCTGGAAAACTGGTTTTACCCGATCCATCGGCCCGTTATTCCAAGGATACCTTGTATTAGAGGCATTATTCGCTCCCCAACCGAAATTTCGCAATCAATACTTCCGTACAAAGTATAACGACAATTCGAAGTGGAGAAACTGCACACTAAAGACCAGTTGCATAAAACTTCTGCCATCGAAAGAAGTTGAAGGAAACCCTATTCAATGTTACGTTGCTCAACGTGAAATGAACTGATCAATTTCGGTTGGCACTCCTGATATTAAGTAACTTTTAATATTTTCACGAAATACATGGACTGAAATATCCAGAAATACATTCCATTGATATTGATATTGACAACGAAACAAAGTTATTATACTCCATTCACTTTTATTTAATCACATAGGAGGTCATGGTTTCGTTTTCAGGAGTTGGTGCACCTGATGAAAAGTCTGTGCGCTTACAGAGAATATCGTTAATGACAAAACGACGTTGTCAGTTCCTTTGTTTACATCAAAGTAAAAGTATCGAAGATATTCCACATTTTGTTAGTTCGAATCGATCGGCGATTTTTGGGCGAAATATCGATAGGAAATTGCCTATTTTTCCGTTCTTCGCCGTCCAAAAGAAGTTTCCCGTCGATATGAGAAATTTTGTGCACGTGTCATTTTTTTCTTTCACCACTTTTGGCGTGAGTACGAACGGCAAATTTGAATTGGACCAAAAATCGATTTATAAGCATAAATAAAGCGAAAGTGAGTACTAATCGACCTTTTTACACTTGATAACGAAGTTTTTTTTAGGTATCTGGCAATCTGGCCGTTTAGAAAGATTTGAAACGATATTCCGGTCCCCCAGAAGTTTGGTTAGTTTCGGTATCGTTTTTGGTACTCAAAATTTATTTGGAATGTGTAAATTGACAAAAAAGGCTTCCTTATACGATCTTTCTAACGAAAGCGACCGGAAAATATGGTTCAGGTAGGATTTTCGAGGAATTATGAGGAAAGAACGATTTTCGTAAGTACCTAAACGGGTTCTGGATGGCTATCATCGGTCTCAAAATGATTATTGTTGATCGTTTTCATGTTTCAGAAAAAAACACGTCGAAAAAGCTAAAAAAAAGAAGAAATATGACTGAATTGCATTAAACGGTAGGTGAATTCAGATTCCGATGAATTGAAATGTGTCACTGGAGCTTTCATTCCTTTGCCGAAACAAGAAATATTGAACCAGAATACATCGGTTTTTTCCATATTCCAGGAGTTTGTGTCTTATTTTAGAACAGGTGAATGCTAAATGTGAAGCATATGTTTGACCTATTCCATTTTATTTGTACAAACCTACTGTGGTAGTAATGTATGAATATTTTTTAAACTAATAAATTACTATACAGTCAGAATATTTTACTCCTTGTTTATAAGATCAAATAAATGAAATGTCGTCAAGTCTTGAACTTTCAGTTCAAGAGGATAATAAACATTAAATCTTCACAAGCATGCATATGAAAATTATGCGAAAGCAATGCAATTTTTTTCCATGGCGAAAAATAATATATTTCAACAGTGATCTCTTGTACTTTTCATGCAAATAACTAGAAAAGGAATCCTTTCTATCAATTCATATAAACGTTAATTATTTTCGTCCATCACATCTTTTCCAATTCATTCACATTATGAGAAATACGCTAAGAATGTAGAAAGGGCAACATAGTGTTGACTTGGAACATAAAAATATTTTGAAAAACGATAACGATAACTTCGATACAGAGTGGAATGTGTCAAATTTCCAAGGCCAGAGTTGTGATTTTATAATTGTGAATGGAGTAACATACTTTTATACCTACTCAATATTTACGGGAGATCTGCCACTGAAATTTATTTTCAAAATCAGCGTTCTATTCGCCAAACTTATAAAGCACTTCGTGAAATTTATGGTTGACATTATCTTCTATCAGAGTAGCTTATTCGTCGAACTATCGATAGATGTTGGACAACATTTTCTTTACTCGATGCAACAACAACAATAAGACAAAGAACTGTACGTACAGAAGAAAATATCGTTGCTGTTATAGTGATAGTGTTAATGAAGATCCAGATTTGTCTATTCGTCGACGTTCACAACAAGTTGGACTCTGTGCATCCACCACATGAAAAAGTTTGTGTGAAGAACTTGGTCTACACCAATACAAGATCCAACTGGTTCAAGAACTAAAGCCACACTTGACCATAATAAGCGTCGAATGTTAGCTGATTGGGCCCTAGAACAGCTATAAATGGTCCAATTAATTGGCCTCCAACTTCATGCGACATAACTCCAATGCATTATTTTCTTCGGGGTTATGTCAAGTCCTTGGTTTATGCTGATAAACCAGAAACAATAGACGCTTTGGAAGCCAGCATTACTCGTGTTATTGCTGAAATAAGGCCTGAATTACTCGAAAACGTGGTCCAAAATTGGTCTCGTCGAATGCGGTTCCTCAGAGCTAGTCGTGGTGGAAATTTTTAAAACATAAATGCCATAAAATTATCTTTCAATTAAAAAAAAGTTGGCTTCAATCTTAATTTAAATGTGTTTCATTTCGATTTAAAGTTCTATTACTCTAAAAAAAACAACCGATACATGAAAATGACGGATATATCACAATCCCATACAGCCAATTTGAAATGTATTGAATGAATTGTACCTCTCTTTCAAAGAAGGTTGAAGATAGGGTTCCCATTTTTACGTGTAAGAATTCTCCTTCAAAATTTAAGTTAAGATAATGAATTTATTTCATTTGGCTTTTCCACACTGTATGACCGGTGTCCTCAAGCATCAAGAAACAAGAAACCAAACTAACTGGTTATTCAATTCAGACTCTTCCTCTAACTCTTGCCCTTTTCCTAATTTCACATACGCTTACGAATAGTAAGCGCCTTCACTCATCCCACCCTTGAAAAGATTCCCGTTTCAATATGTACCATTCGACCCACAAAAAATTCCAGTCATGAGCTATTTTATGCTTGACCTCTGCTAGGGGAGAATAACATGATCTGAATTTAATCTTCGCACCCCTGAATTCCAGTGCTACGCGAGCTGGACCACAATGGCAGCCACTTGCTCTTCCCTGGACCGCAACATCTGACCTCTGACACTGGCACGCTCCAGTTTTGATCTTGTTTGAAGGATGGGACGGTCAGGTGACCATCACAATGAGATTAGGTTACAGTTGATGTTGATTTGGAAGGTAGAATAGGAGCGAATGATGCTGTTTATCGTTTTTTTTTGGGTTTATGAGGGAGATTGTCGTTGAATGGGGGATAAAAAGTGGGTTTGAATGGAATTCCATTGTTATAGTGAGATAAAATTGAGTGGTTGATATTTATATTATCATTGTATGATTTGGGGATGGTTAAGTAAGAGTTGAGTTAGATTATTGTTAATTTGGTGTATTTATCATGATTATTTACTTTGATTTCATTCAAATTTTCATAGACAAAACGAAACTATGACTCAGTAGAAAAATATGCATGGGATCAATGGGGCAACCTTGGTATAATAATTGAGACATCTGAGATTTTCATTCTCCAGAGTGCAGAGTCGGGCTGAAGAAGGCACATCGTTACAACTTCTCCATTTCAAAACAGCAACGTCTGATGTCGAGAAAACCCATTGTCACCTAAAGAAACGGACTCTATTCGAGAACCCTCACCAACTTGCAAATATAGAACAATGGGTAGTGGAAAACCGGAAAATCCTAATGCCCGGATTTCCACCTTCACAACTATTGGTCCAGTAGTCTTTACGTTCTCAGGCGACGTGAGTTTCATCCTTATGGAATCACAGATGTCCTATAAAATGTCAAAGAACCCGGATTTGTTTCCCTACATATTCTTTCCACATTATAGAGGACTGCTCGCGCTAATAAAAACCAACAACTGTCTTATTATGTGTTCTCGCTTGATATTCCTATATTCTCCTCGGATGGAAATGCGGAACCAATTTTATTAAACAATATGTATAAAATTTTATGTTTTCTAGTTTTAGGATTATGACGTGTCAAATTTTAATACGATTTCAGGGCCTGGAAACTGGTTTTCATCAGCAACATTATTGTAAACGAATCATGGCCAATCTTAGGTTCTTTTCCTATTACATCACACATTAAAAAAATATTGTGGTTTGAAGGTCATCAATTTTTGTGAAATCTTCCTCCCATAACCAGCATAACCTGAATAAATTAATCAGATACACAGGGCGAAAGTGTAAAAGACCTCGGTTTCCCATTAGGATATCGTTACTATACTCTGTTCAAATTCACGATTTCTAGAACTTTAGAACCTTTGGGATTTCATACCGGAAGAAAAAACCGTAGACAATTCTTCTGATAAGGTTCATATCGAAATCGTCAACCGAATCGATTATTTTTAACGACTGGGCTCTCCTCTTAGATGGCGTCAATGTTTTATTCTCTTCATATTCTCTGAGAATTCTGAATACAGCTGAATCACTCACCTCTGAGGATTTTGAAACAATTCCTACTAAGTCTCTTTTCGAAAAATCAGGATGTTCTTCCAATTCTTTTCGAAAAATGTTCAAAATTATCTTTTTCTCTTCAGCAGAGAATTGCGACCTTTTGGACCTTTTTCGTGGTGGTCCCCACATATCACCCTCAGATGCAGTATCCGTTTCCGAATTCGACATTGTTCTTTATACACTATATACCATTTGTCAGAAGATTTTCCAACACAATACACTCTTCACAACAAAATCCATAAACACTTTGAACAGCTAGACCTTCACAGTAGCTCAAGGTATTTTAACTGGTCTTGTCAATTGAAAACTTCGATATTTATGCAAATCAAGATGGCTTTAATCCATTAAGGGAAGGACCCAAACCTGGTGTTTCCCGGAATTACCTTGTCGGAATCTTGAGCAGCCGACAAAGAGTTTCGTACAAAATAATATGAAATTATGGACCGTTATGTATACAATATACATTGTGGATATTACAAGTAAATGTCCATTATAAATTTGAACAGAGATCTTTTTCGAGTATTGTCAATTGAAAACTTCGATCTTTATTTATGCAAATCAAGATGGCTTTCACCCATTAGGGAAAAGGACCCAAATCTGGTGTTTCCCGGAATTACTTTGTCGGAATCTTGCAAGATTCCGACCCAAATCTCTAAAACTCTGGTGTTTCCTGTAATAACCTTGCCACAATCTCGAGCATCCGAAAAAGAAATTATCTAGTAGATAATAATATACAAACAAAATAAAAAAATTGGGTACTTCGGATATAAAATGTTTATGACAGTTGCAAATCGTAACAGAAATTTTGCACTAGAGTATCTGAGGAAAAAAGGTCTAATGTGGGAATTGCTGACTCAAGTTATTGAATGATTTCTATCCAGTACCATCCACAGTCCGAGTACGATCCTGGCTGTCTCTTAGGGCGGTCGAAGAGAGCGTTGTTATCACCATTTGACCAATAGGAGCTTTATTGTGCGCAAACCAGACGATTCTTTTTGTTTACAAAGCTCCTCCTTATATTTGAACGGACTATAGTTTATTATCACATTGTTTTATCTGGGAGAGTGGGAGCACCGTCATTTTGACGTATCTTCAAGAGACTTTTTTTTCTCGGTATCATTTCCTAGTTTACTCAACATGAGACATTGGAATTTCATTGTTTCTGGCGATTACAATACGTCAAGTCAACACTTTCTAAGTAGAATTCATAAATCGAGTTGCACAATCTCCTTGAAAAGAATAGTTTTGAAAATCGATTTTGACCGCCAAAAATCTGTGGACAGCAATCAATATTGCATTTACAGAAATATCTTTATATGCCAACATCTCTATAAGGAAACGACCACAAATCCTTATAAAAGTAGATACAGTATTTTATGAAGGTCCAAACGATTTTCTCTCTTTGTCTCGTTGAACTGCCCAAATAAATCATAGTGTTACAAGGATTTCCTGGACATTATCAATATTCGGGTAATTCAGCTCGAGTGTAGCCTGCTTGAAAAATGTCCCCGGCAGCATTGTTCTTCACGAGATGAAAAGGAAGTGGAGGAGTGAAAGCATTTGATGTCGGAACAAAGCCGTCAAATAATGTGGGCAGTCTGTTTAACTGAAATGAATAAAACCGTCCTCTGATCAAATTTCGATGGATTGTTTAGATTGTTCTGAAAGGCTTATTGTGGAGCGGACTTAGCTCAAAGCCAATTCAAGACGATGACATTACATCTCGTTCCCTTTCCGTTGCAAAAAACACGAATGGCGGTTGGAATCTTTAGTGGAGTCGAATAACTTTTTGGATTTCTTCCAGGTCTGAGAGTTTCTGTATATTTCACCTTCGATTGACAAACATTAAAATTGGTACATCAATCTGTAGTCCGTTAAAATATGAGAAGGAGCTTTGTAAACAAACAGAATCGTCTGGTTGCGCACAATAAAGCTCCTATTGGTCAAACGGTCATAACCACGCTCCCTTTTAACGCCCTAAGAGATTGCAAGGATCGCACTTGGAACGGACTGTAGATATGGTACTGGATAGAAATGATTCAATAATTTGAGTCAGCAATTCCCACATTAGAAGTTATTTCCTCAGAAACTCTAGTGCAAAATCTCTGTTATGATTTGCAACTGTCACAAACATTTCATATCCGACGTACCTTATATTTTTCTTTTGTTTTGTTTTCATATTATTATCAACTAAATAATTTCTTTTTCGGATGCTCGAGTTTGCGGCGAAGTAATCCCAGGAAACACCAGAGTTTAAGAGATTTGGGTCGGAATCTTGCAAGATTCCGACAAAGTAATTCTGGGAAACACCAGATTTGGGTCCTTTTCCCTAATGGATGAAAGCCATCTTGATTTGCATATATATCGAAGTTTTCAATTAACAAGACTCGTGAAAGATCTCTGTTCAAATTTTTCATAATGGTCATTTACTTGTAATATCAGAATTATATTCAGTTTCGGTCCAAAATTTTATATTATTTTGTACGAAACTCTCTGTCGACAGCTCAAGATTCCGACAGGGTGATTCCGGGAAACACCAGATTTGGGTCCTTTCCCTTAATGGGTTGAAGCCATCTTGATTTGCATAAATATCGAAGTTTTCAATTGACAAGACTATAGTTAAAATACTTAGAGCTACTGTGAAGGTCTAGCTGTTCAAAGTGTTTATAGATTTTGTTATGAAAAGTGTATCCCAACGATTTCTAAAGTTCTAGGAATCGTGAACGATGACGACAGTTTGCCAAATTTCAAGAGAACAACGTTCTATAAATTATTGAAAAAAATGGAATTCAAGTTCAGTTTAAACTGCACGATTGTGTGAAATCTCCTCGATTCGACTCTGGACGCAAAGAAACTTTACGAAGGCCCTCCTACCGCTGCGCCAAACATGTTATTATTGCTCCTTCTCAGATTTGAACAGAGTATAAATAGATGCAAATAAATAGATGCAAATGTCCCCCTGATTATGTGTCCCTTCCTTCATAGACTTTAAATATTTTGCGAAAATCAGATCACTTTTTAAATATCCTTCAGATTCGTGCCATTTCATAATCACTCTTCCCTCGAAATAGATACGGTAACGATAATCTAAATAATATTATTTGTCATCAAAATACAAATTCTTTCATGAATATTGTGTGATTGAATAATATTAAATTCAATTCAGAAACAAATATGGGTTTTCTGAACAAATTTCATTATATTAAAAAATTTTCACACTTTTCCCACAAAGCAATCCAAATTACATTTCTAATTCTCAATTTCACAAAGATAACTCATAAATTGGCCTTCAAATTCGATACAATTTCTATATGAAATAAATACTTCTGAACATTTGCAATTAGATTTATACTTAATGTATCAAGCTTTTTGATAACTTCAGAATAATCTTGTGAATCATCTCGAAATTGAATTATTCAGATTTTTTCAACTAACATAGGGCAGATAATAGTTAGTGAAAAATTGCGTTTTTCGGAATTGAAACACTTTTATTGAATGACATGTTTGGCAAGAAGAATACATTCAGTGCACGCATGAAACCCATGAAATCCTCTCCCAAAGTACGCAACTTCAATAAAAACCGAATAAAGGCAGAGAAAATGACAGTGTAGCATGCCACTGAAATCAGATCTGTTATAAGGTCAGTAAAAATGGTCTAGAGAATGGCATTTCTGGAAATCAAAGAACGTAACGCCCTTATTTATATGCTAAGGGTGTGTAGAATGATGTGGCATCCGGTTTTATTGCTTGATCAGAATATAACATTACATCGAAATGTCCCGGATATGTTATTCCAGCTATTCGACCCGATACTATAAAGAAAATTTCTTCTGGAGTAACTAAAGTTTGAGGACGTTCGCATTCGGTGCACGAACTGCTCGGAGTTTATATATTACGGGGATCGAAGGGTCATGAAAGCCTTTTATGGGATATGCTGAAATGAGATCTATATAATTCGAGGTTTCAAATATGACAATGCGACGGTAAAAGGGTGTTTCATTTCATAATTTCGAACCACAACGTCCCAACCAAAAAGTCAGGCTTCCACTATCACATAATGTGGATATCAATTAAATGAAATTAATATTATGTCTTAACTTTATGTAAAGTACCGATGAATCGTTATATGAAAGAATCATAAATACAAACTCCAACTAACTACTGTCAAATATCACTTAACCCTGTCGATAATTCAACAAGAATAGAAACTGGAACATTTATCCAGACCAGGTAAAGTCTGTTACATGTTTGAGTAAAAGTGAGGAGAATTGATGTAATAGTGATGTTTTGTAGATATTACCTGATCTACCTATATTCTAAACTCTGTTTAAATGTAAGAAGGAGCAATAACAACATGTTTGGCGCAGCGGTGGGAGGGTCTTCGTATAGGTACTTTCCGTCCAGAGTCGAATCGAGGAGATTTCACACAATCGTTCAGTTTATTTATCCATGTCTCATCCAGGTACAAAATTTTTCTGCCTTGTTCCCTTAATGAGCAGATTTTCTTCAAATAATCTCTTCTCCACACAATTATTTCATCCCTATATTCCTTATCTATCAGTAGACTATCACGACCACGTTTTTTGAACTTGAATTCCATTTTTTTCAATAATTTATAAAACGTTGTTCTTTTGAAATTTGGCAAATTGTCGTCATCATTCACGATTTCTAGTAGGTAGGTACTTCAGAAATCGTTGGGATTTCATTCCGGAAAAAAAACCGTGGACAATTCTTCTGATAAGGTTCATATCGAAATCGTCAACCGAATCGATTATTTTAAACGACTCCGCTCTCCTCTTAGGTAGCGTCAATGTTTTATTCTCTTCATATTCTCTGAGAATTCTGAATACAGCAGAATCACTCACCTCTGAGGATTTTGAAACAAATCCTACTAAGTCTGTTTTCGATAAATCAGGATGTTCTTTCAATTATTTTCGAGAAATGTTCAAAATTATCTCTTTCTCTTCATCAGAGAAATGCGATCTTTTGGACCTTTTTCGTGGTGGTCCCCACATATCACCCTCAGATGCAGTATCCGTTTCCGAATTCGACATTGTTCTATAAACACTATATACACTTTGTCAAAAGATTTTCCAACACAATACACTTTCCACAACAAAATCTTTGAACACTTTGAACAGCTAGAGACCTTCACAGTAGCTCTAGGTATTTTAACTGTTCTTGTCAATTGAAAACTTCGATATATTTTATGCAAATCAAGATGGCTTTAATCCATTAAGGGAGAGGACCCAAACCTGGTGTTTCCCGGAATTACCTTGTCGGAATCTGAAGCAGCCGACAAAGAGTTTCGTACAAAATTATATAAAATTATGGACTAAAACTAAATATATTTCGGATATTACAAGTAAATGACCATTATAAATTCGAACAGAGATCTTTTTCGAGTCTTGTCAATTGAAAACTTCGATATTTATGCAAATCAAGATGGCTTTCACCTATTAGGGAAAAGGACCCACAAATCATTAAATCTCCACTCTAGTAGTCTTAAGTATGATCTGAAAAAAAACTCGTAGTGGAAGGTCAGTCATAACTGTGAAGAAGAACAAAAAATTTCCTTTGAAGAATCTGTGAAAAGAAAATAAACAAATAAGAAATAAAAATAAGTAAGAAACAAACCAAACAATGATCTCAAAGGACCAGAAGATTTGTGAATACAATTCTGAAAAACCACAAATTATCTGCACCTGCCAGACTCGCTCAGATTTAGTTCGAAACACACTAAATCCCTTTCAGAGTAACAAATGGAAAACCTTTGAAGCCGACCTGCATGAATCCCTTTATAAATTAGTTCGCGGTCGAAGAGCATACTAATCTATTCTGGACAATAAGGATAGAGTTGTGTTTACTTTGCGGTATTCCCGTTCTATTCCCGGAACTCTCGGAGGCCCCGGAGCCTAGCCGGACCGAGATTGACGAGGTACATTAGCAAATGGACCCTCCCGCCCCTTTCCAGGTTGCCCCCCTCATCCCCTTCTCCATCCCGTTCTAAATGGGCAGCTGATTTCGGACAATGAATTTTCCCACCTTCTCTCTGACAGTTCTACGATGCGTCATAGTGGAAAACGGGCTTTTAGGGTCAGGAAACTGCCATATTGATGGGGAAATTGATTATGCCATTCGGTACTTTTCCGGATTCGGTAGCTTTGATGGGTCTTCCCGTATCCTGGGAATGACACACAGAAGGAAGGTTTTGTATAATTCATGAAGCAGGTATTTGAACATCGATTTATTTCTTTGGATCGGATTTTTAATTTTCGAGGTTCTCAACACAGAAATATCAGTATTTTATATCGTGGACAATAAATAGAAGAAATCTTTTTGTTAGGAACACAGTGCCAAAAATTTCAAAGTAAATACCTTCAAAAATGGTATACAGACATTGGCGGATCTAGACAGTTTTTCAGAGGGAGGGGCATGATTTTTTTCAGGGGGGCCATCAACAGTTAGAAATTTTTTACCAACGTTATAGGACTACTAGGATTATTGTCCATTTCGAGGTCCAAGGGCCATGATTTAAAGTTTGAAATTTTATAATTTTTTTCTGATAGTATCTGCATTTCACAATTCAACTGGAATTGGGCATACAAATTAAAATTTAGAGTCCTCACCATGTAACATTCCAATTTCGATTGCAAATCTACAGGATGATATTTTTCTGGAACACTGTCCCTGGTTTTCCTCCAGAACTTTTTTGGTGAACCACTGTTAGTTCGAAAAATTGTTAAGAGAAGCATTGTTGTTATACTGAACTTTATAGTCTTTATGGAAAAAAATGTGGACGATTCTATCTAAAAAATCAAAATTGTCAAGTCCAGTGAATATAAAAAGAAATCTGAACTATTTAAGTCGAATCCACCTGACTCTATAATTTTTGTCCAACTGCTCCCTATACTCTGTTCAAATCTAAGAAGGAGCAATAATAACATCTTTCGCGCAGAGGTAGGAGGGCCTTCGTAAAGTTTCCTTCCGTCCAGAGTCGAATCGAGGAGATTTCACACAATCCTTCAGTTTTAACTGAACTTGAATTCCATTTTTTTCAATAATTTAAAGAACGTTGTTCTTTTGAAATTTGGCAAACTGTCGTCATCGTTCACAATTTCTAGAACTGTAGAAATCGATGTAATTTCATTCCGGAAAAAAAGTGGACCATTCTTCTGATAAGGTTCATATCGAAATCGTCAACCGAATCGATTATTTTTAACGACTGGGCTCTCCTCTTAGGTGGCGTCAATGTTTTATTCTTTCCATATTCTCTTCATTTTCTCTGAGAATTCTGAATACAGCTGAATTACTCACCCCTGAGGATTTTGAAACAATTCCTACTAAGTCTCTTTTCGATAAATCAGGATGTTCTTCCAATTCTTTTCGTAAAATGTTCAAAATTATCTCTTTCTCTTCAGCAGAGAAATGCGACCATTTGGACTTTTTTCGTGGTGGTCCCCACATATCACCCTCAGATGCAGTATCCCAGTATCCGTTTCCGAATTCGACATTGTTCTATAAACACTATAATACACTTTGTCAAAAGATTTTCCAACACAATACACTTTTCACAAAAAATCTATACACACTTTGAACAACTAGACCTTCACTGTAGCTCTAGGTATTTTAACTGGTCTTGTCAATTGAAAACTTCGATATTTATGCAAATCAAGATGGCTTTAATCCATTAAGGGAAAAACCCTATCCTGGTGTTTCCCGGAATTACCTTGTCGGAATCTTGAGCAGCCGACAAAGAGTTTCGTACAAAATAATATAAAATTATGGACCGAAACTAAATATATTTCGGATATTACAAGTAAATGACTATTATAAATTTGAACAGAGATCTTTTTCCAGTCTTGTCAATTGAAAACTTCGATATTTATGTAAATCAAGATGGCTTTCATCCATTAGGGAAAAGGACCCAAATCTGGTGTTTCCCGGAATTAATTTGTCGGAATATCGCAAGATTCCGACCCAAATCTCTAAAACTCTGGTGTTTCCTGGAATTACCTTGCCGCAATCTCGAGCATCCGAAAAAAAAAATTATTTAGTAGATAATAATAATATAAAAACAGAATAAAATAAAAAAAATAGGGTACGTCGGATATAAAATGTTTCTGTTATGTTTATGACAGATGATAGAATCATTTCTATCCAGTACCATCCACAGTCCTAGTACGATCCTGGCAGTCGAAGAGAGCGTCGTGATAATGGTTTAACCAAGAGGAGCTTTATTGTGCGCAAACCAGACGATTTTGTTTGTTTACAAAGCTCCTTCTTATATTTGAACGGACTATAGTACACCTAGTACACCCTGTATCTCGAAAACAAATAAACACCTTATATGTCCATCATTGGGCGAAAAAGGGCAAATTGCAGAATTAAGTTTTTCCACTAAAAGTAAGCACCCTGAACATAGCCATGCGCGGTCGGAAAAACTCCAGGGACAAGAATTTTGCGCTTGGAAAAACTTCGGGGACAAAAATTGCGCGGTTGGAGAAACTTCGGGGAAAAAATGTTGCTGTATTAAAATCTACAGGGAAAAAAAATTCTAATTGGAACTATAAGAATGAATTGACAATTTCGCTTACGAATATCACATGGGACATCGCATAGGGCCGCAGTGTAGGTTACACTCTCGCGGAGAAGTCTGTGTTTTCTAGGAAAATGACCAAATTTCTACTTTAAGGCGAATATCTCGAGAACAACTGAATTTTGGGGTATGGTAAAAATGAAAAAGAAATATCTATAATTTTAAGCAAAATTCGAGAGCATATAGGGTACCAATCAGAAATTTGAATCTTGTTCTCGTATGGACTTCCTGGTACACCCTGTACACGCAGATTTCTTCAAGAGACATAGAGCAATAGGAACCTTCATGTTTTCGTATAGAAAATTCTTTTCTTATCAGAACATAGACAGACATAAATCTCGACACTGGTTCCTCACAGGACATTGCTGCCTTAGGGAGCATATGATCAGAAGGGGTTTGTGAGAAACTGTTTAGTCCAGAATCTGTGAAAGAGGGGGAAACTCCTGTTCACCTGGTTGTAGAACGCCTCACCATTGCAAGCCTATGCAAGGAATATCTTTGACAAGAGAATTATAGGAGGCACGAGGATTTAACCTTCTTGTAGTTCTCTCAGATACTGGAGTTCTCTGTAGCAAAAGGGTGAGCTGTAGATAGCACAGCTCTAATGGAGGCACAACAGACCTTGAGGTCGCTGTGGAAAATAACCTCTTACTAAACTATATCTATAACTATACTCCAATCCCAATTATAAAATCACAACTCTGGCATTGGAAATTTGACACATTCCACTCTGTATCGAAGTTATGACGTTTTTCAAAATATGTTTATGTTCCAAGTCAACACTATGTTGCCCTTTCTACTTTCTTAGCGTATTTCTCAGAATGTGAATGAATTAGAAAAGATGTGATGGACGAAAATAATTAACGTTTATATGAATTGATAGAAATGATTCCTTTTCTAGTTATTTGCATCAAAAGTACAAGAGATCTTCATTTCGCCATGGAAAAAAATTGCATTGCTTTCACATAATTTTCATATGCATGCTTGTGAAGATTTAATGTTTATTATCCTCTTGAACTGAAAGTTCAAGACTTGACGACATTTCATTTATTTGATCTTATGAACAAGGAGTAAAATATTCTGACTGTATAGTAATTTATTAGTTTAAAAAATATTCATACATTACTACCACAGTAGGTTTGTACAAATAAAATGGAACAGGTCAAACATATGCTTCACATTTATCATTCACCTGTTCTAAAATAAGACACAAACTCCTGGAATATGGAAAAAACCGATGTATTCTGGTTCAATATAGCCTATTTCTACTTTCGGCAAAGGATTGATAGGAATGAAAGCTCCAGTGACACATTTCAATTCATCGGAATCTGAATTCACATACCGTTGAATGCAATATAGTCATATTTCTTCTTTTTATAGCTTTTTCGACGTGTCCTCTTTTCTGAAACGTGAAAACGATCAACAATAATCATTTAGAGACCGATGATGGCCATCCAGAACCCGTTTACTTACGAAAATCGTGCAATTTCATTCTGCAAGTTCTTTCCTCATAATTCCTCGAAAATCCTGCCTGAACCATATTTTCCGGTCGCTTTCGTTAATAGATCGTATAAGGAAGCCTTTTTTGTCCATTTACACATTCCAAATAAATTTTCAGCACCAAAAACAATACCGAAACTAACCAAACTTCTGGGGGACCGGAATTTCGTTTGAAATCTTTCTAAACGGCCAGATACCTAAAAAAAACTTCGTTATCAAGTGTAAAAAGGTCGATTAGTACTTACTTTCGCTTTATTTATGCTTATGAATCGATTTTTGGTCCAATTCAAATTTGCCGTTCGTACTCACGCCCAAAGTCGTGAAAGGAAAAAATTACACTTGCACGAAATTTCTCATATCGACGGGAAACTTCTTCTGGACGACGAAGAACGGAAAAATAGGCGATTTCCTATCGATATTTCGCCCCAAAATCGCAGATCGATTCGAACTAACAAAATGTGACATATCTTTGATACTTTTACTTTGATGTAAACAAAGGAACTGGCAACATCGTTTTGTCATTAACGAAATTTTCTGTACGCGCACAGACTTTTCATCAGGTGCACCAACTCCTGAAAACGAAACCATGACCTCCTATGTGATTAAATAAAAGTGAATGGAGTATATGTATACTTTCCAACCTTTCAGTTTCATTTTTGTGTTGTCAGCCGCCTTTTCAATTCAACCATCTCCAACGTTCTGTCGAAAAGAGACTGGAACCGGACAAGAATAACGGGTAATCAAACTTTAAATTGAACTCCCGTATTTAAAAGTTCCACTGTCAAGTTAAACTATTAGTTTCCCGGCCAAACAGCGCGGCCCCCGAATATTTGTGTGTGTGTCGAGTCCACTGGCATAACAAACGCTCGAACTTCAGAAAAGTTTCCCTATTTGTTAGCAGGCCGTGGAGGAAAGCTCGTTCCGGGTCCGGAAGTTAGCCGGCCCGGTCCAAGTTCCGGTAGGAAAAGACGAGGCAATATTGGCAGAGTCTCAGACACTACATAAAAGCTTATGGACTTCGCCTGAGTTGTTCCTCCACCGGAGACCCCCTTTGACAAACGTCTCTTTCGATTTCGCCGGAGTCTATCAACTGGGGAGTTTGCAAGAAGTTTTAATCTGATTAGTGATACCTTCGTTCTGGTGTTAATTGCGTGCGCAGCTACCCTGTTGGGATTGAAACGTCTTGGTGAGCCTCTTCTTCAGGGCTAGGATAAAACTTGGAGAAAAGTCTTATATTTTGCAAGTCTATTTTGGGCTTGTGCTGCAAGTCCTGGGATCTCATGTATCTGTCGTGCTTCTTGCCACTAGCCAACAGGGAGGAGGCCCTCTTACTGTTAAAATGACAGATGCTAGATTCCCTGTGTTCATCTCTGTTCATGTAATCCACTGTTTCATATGTACCAACCTTAGACTACAGTCTAGGGTATAGTCAAAGGTACCAACAGCATAAGAAATAACCAATGAGAATGACTCTTAAACGAAAAGCTTCTTCCCAAGATCCAAAAGCTTCTTGATCTCAGATTTTTAAGAAGGCTCATTGAAATGTAGCCTTGACTGCCTCCACTGATAATCCCCAGTGAATGAAAGAACAGCAAATAGCTCCGCTTGTACTGCAGAATAAGCTTCTACGAGCATCATTGCCTAATTAGTTCTAGGACCAACAATCTCAGCACCCACCACTGTGGAGCAGACAGTGTCATCGATAAATTAGGTCGGACCCTCTGGGTTAAGAAGCCTATGTGGTTGACCATCTCTGTTAGGAACTGCCTGCAGGGTTCATCAAAGCAGAATCTGTATAGGTTACAATGTCTTGTCAGCATCACGCCATATTCATGGACTCTCCCATGGTTCTTTTTACCTCTGAAGCCAGTGTTGACTAATGCTTTTCTATGAGCGTAGGTACTAGTCAATAATGTAGTTTGTGGAGAGTCACTAGGTGGATGAACTTGCACTTGCAACACTTGCAACTACCTGGGTATCTGTAAGGAAGTATCAATTCGAACCAAAAGTCCTTTCACTAAGTAACCATTGGAGGTCTTTCCACAATATAAAATTCTGTGGATTTTCGTCGCCACAGCAGCTTGCCTCCTTGAAGCCCTCTCAAATACTGGAGTTCATTGCAGCTCTGGATATGGAGGGCTAGCTGCAGTTGCGAAAATCGCTCTGATGAGGGCACAACATACTTTGAGATTGCTGTGGAATGTAACTGCCCTACCAAAATCAAACTGAAAAGAGGAAGAGTGTTTTACTCAAAATCGCCTTTCAGTCTAGGTCAGATTAGAGGAGGTGCGATAAGATTCCGCAGATCTCGCAGCACCTTGACCTAGAAATGTTTTGAGCAACCCCGTGCTGTTTACCATTTTAATTAGAAAGTCTCGATAAACCCTACTACCTTCCTGGGAGCTACTTCCATTACTTTTTTTGGTAGCAAGACACACAAACCAAGGTGTCGCAGTCTTTTTCCAATGAACAATTGCAAAGCAGGTGTTCAGAGGTCTCAGTGGCTTCATGACAGAAGCGACAAGTATCAGTCGGGAGTCTTTCTCATGCTCCGCAGGTGATAATTCATGAGGCAATGTCCCCTGAGAATGCCCTCAGTTTTTCTCAGTTCTGATTTACTGAGTGAGAGGACCAGCTCGTCGAGTAGGAAAGAAATGATTTAGCCTGCCTTCGTCCTTCAAACATTCTCCAGGACCTCATCGTGCTCTTTTGTTCTCATTCCTTAAATTGCACCGACTTTTGACAGGCAGTACTGTGTCTCTGTTTTCTCATTCATTGAGATAGGTATCCTCTAGTAGTGATCTTGGTTGTTCAAACCACCGAATCTGGACCATCAAAAGGGAGGTCTAAAAACCTTGTTTGGTAAATGAAGTCATCATCCTGCAGGTTCCATACGCCAAAAGCACCTTCCCTATATATATTATTCTTATGAAAAAGAGCAGTAGGTACCTACATATTTGTTTTGGATATCATGGCATGTGTAATGAAAAGGCGACAAGGAATAGATCATTCAACAAAAAGATTGATTTATTCCCCGCTCCTAATCTCAGTATTAGCAGAGGAAATGTTAAACGGGGCACCATACAGTTCTACGTATGATGCAAGAGCAGAGATAAAAACCTCAGCAAAAACTCTGTCTCCCCGTATAAGTGTTGGGATATTGGATCTGTTTACAGAATAAGCTGATATTTATGTTGAAGGGACATCTTCTTAGACTACAATAAATTTTTCTTTTCTCCAAATGAGCAATTTCCAATAATCTGAAACAAAAAAAACAAGGGGAGAGAAATCGAGAAGAAAAAAATCGATTAATATATTCATAATCAAATTGTTTTGAAGGTACCGACCCATCTCAAAAACGAATCAGATATTGAATGACTAGCTTCAAAACCATCTGAAAATCTATATACTGAAACTGAACAGTTATTGACCAAATGGTCAATAGTTTGTTCTTCATGTCCACACTCACATCTCGGGCTATCAATGGCATTCCATTTAAAAAGCATACTATTACAACGACCATGGCCTGTCCTAAGACGATTTAAAAGACACCAATTTTTCCTAGACAGATGAAAACCAGGAACTTTTCAGAAGGATCCAGTATTAAACTTTTATTGAAAAAATCATTTTGAATTCCATTCCGAACTCCAAATTTCTTTATAATTCTTTTCAGAATAGAGAAACTCATTTAGCCATAAAGGCTTACTAGATTTCAATCTAGCCAGTCTTGTATCTGGAAAAGAATGCAATTTATCCCATGACTTCATAGCAGCATTCTGTCTTCGAATATATGAGAAGATATTATGTTAGAAAAAACTGGTAACCAAGCTAATGGAGTAGATCTAATGGTTCCAGTGATAATCCTCAGAGAAATATTAAGTTGTCCATCAATTTTATGGACATGGGAACTGTTGAACCAAACAGGACAGCAGTATTCAGCTGCAGAAAAAACCAAGGCTAAAGCAGCCGTACGGAGAGTGTTCGCATCGGCACCCCAGGATGAACCAGCTAATGTTTGAAGTGAATTATTCCTCGTTTTCAACCTTCCCCATGTTCATCTTCTAGTTCTTGATGAATCCTTTCACACTTCAAAGGAGGTCTTGCATTAATTTGTTCGTTACAGATCTATATCACTTTCATTGGAGGTGTGCTAGTGCTATGGTAGCAGACCCAAAAAAACTCCTGTAGGATTCGTTCCCAGTAAAGTAGCATCTTTTTGGAGAAGGAGGGAGCCTGTGACCTCCACTTTCCACAGCCTCATTACATGTCCATCCTAAGTCGATATCGGTAAATCGGTATCCAAATTGTTGATATTTTGGTGGTGAAATATTTCGTGTCTTTGAATATAAGAGATATTCGGATTTAAAGAAGAGATTAGTCATATTCTCTGGCTGCAATTCCCACCACATTTTCCAGCTCCAGTGAGCCCTCGCCTTCAACGATTCCTGGGAAGCGCCGAATGATATTCGGATCCTAAAACACGATCATGGACGCCAGTAAAATAAAACTGTATCCCCTCTTTACCTTTCCCCGTAATGAATTATGCACAGATGTGAAAAAATCCATTAGCTGTCGAACTCAAAGGTAGGATCGGGCAATAAAATACGACGTTATAGCGTCGAAGTGCCCGGGGAGGATGGAAGTCCGTGGAAACTCGAACACACAGGATAGATCTTGGGTCAGCTCGCGTTACAGAGCGGGGCGACCCCAAGGAAATAAGCCGAAGATGGGCGGCGGCATTTCCCTGACGGCTGATGTATGTTGGGGCTACCCTATTCCCAGATATTTATTGTGTACTTAAGTGGAACGAGTTGCCGCGTTCTTCGAACCCACCGCTCTATTATCTAAACAAAAACTGTATCCAAACAGACGCCACACAGCCCGGCCGACGGCTTATGTTTTCATATTTTCGGAAAAGTGCCCAATTTGCAGAATTCGGGCGGGTTTTTATGGTGTCCTCGCGCTACTGGCGCGTTGGGTAATTGGGATGTTTCAGAACGCAACGTCCTCGCATTATTTTCGTCTGAGATCGTGAAGATTTAAGAATAAATGACATTATTTTTTTTTTTGATGGGTTTACCTCATTTTTCTGGAGAATCATGTGAAGTAAATCCCTATAAACTGCTCCACATGAGTTAGGGATATTGACTCAAATTGCAAAAAAATATGGTCAAAATAAGATTTTTGTGGTGAAAATTCATATTGATACGATTTCAAGTTGCAAATTAATTTTAGCCTGTAGGTCTGCAGCGTATACAGGGTGGTTAAGAAAAATCGAGTAAAATAACGAAATTTTATTCCCAGAGAATTCAAGCCTATTAGGACTATCAATACAATGTATGGCCTCCACGGGCATCAATAACAGCTTGACATCTTCTTTGCATACTACACACGAGGTTGTTTAACATTTCTTGAGGAATTTGGTTCCATAAACGGGACAAAAGCTCTCTCAGATCATTTAAGGATTCTGGGGTAGGTTGATGATTATCTAATCTTCTTTGGAGCATATCCCATGCATGTTCTATGCCATTCAAACCTGGTGAGTGCGGAAGTATTGGTAAATGTGGAATACCAAGCTCCTCGCGCGCATCTCAACTATGGCTGCACGGTGCGGTCTAGCGTTTTCATCTAGAAATTGAAAAGTTTCACCAATAGCAGCGTGAAAATTTGGCACAACATTGTCAATGTCATGCTCCCTATAGTGTAAGGCGGTCATATTCCCAGGAGAAATGTGTAGATCTGTGCGCCCGTTGAAACATATCCCGGCCCATACCATAACACTACCCCTTCGGAATGGATGGACTTCTTGGACATAGCGACGATTACGGGGTATGCGTGGGATTGTCCATACCCTTATTCTTCGAGAATCTTAAAATCGTCCATATCTGGATTCATCCATTGCCTTGCCCATTCCAGTCTTTGACCCTTATGGTCAGGTGTTAGTGGAACTCCTCTTAATGGACGTCTAGAACCTAGATTTACCTCTCTCAAACGTCGTCTGATGGTTTCGATGGAAATTTGGACCCCATCTGCATTTTGAAGAGTATTCCGTAGCATTCTACACGTAGATCTAGGGTTTCTTCTCGCCGAAACGGTGATGAAACGATCCTGAGCAGGTGTTGTTTTTCGTCGCCCACACGCCCACCAAGCCTTGGTCATTCCAACACGGAACCTGTCTCTCTGAACCTATTCCAAAGTCGAGATATCACACTTCGGCTGACTTGGAGGCTTTTCGCTACAACAACCTGAGTGAGGAGGCCACCCTGTAGCATTCCGATAGCCCTATTAGCCTCAGCGTTTGTTAATTTACGTCTTGGCATTTTCAGAAAACTCGTTTCAAATCGAAACCGTTCATTTCAAAATAAGAACATTCATGAAGCATATGCAAAGAACCAAACTTCAGAAAAAAGGCGGCCAGATTGACGAAATGTCTCATACTGATTTTGATTGGATCAATTCAAGTTGTTATTGAGTTTTAAATGATTTTACAGCGATTTTCTCGAAGATTACATACTTTTAAAAACGATTGAATACGATATCCCTAACTCTTGTGGAGCAGTTTAATTCAATGATAACTCCTCTGTTTGAACTCAGTCAAATTTGTCATTTCGATTCATCTCGATCATTTCACATTTTGCTCTTGTTAGCATTGATATTTAATGATTTTACGTAATGTGAATTAGAATTGGAGCCTTTTGCTTAACCCCTTTCTTATGAGTTCGACTACAACAGTACGTATTCTGGTATGCTATGAGAAGTTGAACTCTCCTTCTTCTTTTTTTTTTTTTGAGAAGTGCCCTATACCTATAAACCATATGAAATTCTCTATACTAGTCATTCTAAAGGGGAATAGAGCCTTGCTTTGCTGCCCTGTAACTAGCTAAAGGTAGTTTCAAATTGCGCGGTTTTTTTAGAATAAATAAAACACTCAATTCGCATTCTGGAAAACTTTTTATTGGTAATTGAAGTATCAGTTATGACATTTATGTACGGAAAATAATATCTGCCAAATGGCTTCCTCTTGCAGCTCTAAAGACGTCCACTCTTTTGTTAAAATTTTTAATGACATTTTGACATAATTGAGGCTCTATCTTACTAATGAAACGAATAATTTCATCCTTTAGTTCAGGAATCGATTGTGGATTATTTCTTATAGACCTCTGGCTTTTCACATAATCCCAAAGAAAATAGTCCAAGGGTGTCAAATCACATGATCTTGGTGGCCAATTGACATCACCGTTTCTGGAGATTATACGTCCATGAAATTTTTGTCTCAATAAATCAATTGATTCATTCGCAAAGTGAGGTGTAGTGCCATCCTGCTGAAACCAAATGTCCTCTAGATCAATATTCATTAATTCATGCCACAAAAATTCGATTATAATCCGACGGTATCGATCGCCATTGACAGTTACAGCTTCACCAGCAGCATTTTCAAAGAAGTGAGGTCCACCACCTGATCATAATGCAAACCAATCAGTAACTCGATTAGGATGCGTAGGTTTCTCATGAATAATTCGTGGATTTTCCTCACCCCAGATTCCAGATACGACAATTTTATTTATTAACATAGCCACCAAGTTCAAAATGTGCCTCAGCGGGAAAAAATGATCTTTTGAGAAAAATCAGCTGGTTTTTCATTGATGAAATTAACAAATGAACGACGTTTTAAATGATCTAATGGCTTTAGTTCCTATTTTATTTAAGCCTTATATGCCTTCAGAGCTAAATCCTTGTGTAAAATACGCCATGTTGTGAACCCACTAAGTCCAACTTGTTGTGAACGTCGTCTAATGGACGTTTCAGGGTCCTCAGCAACACTTTCACGAACAAAATCAATAATTTTTTGTGAAAGACCGCTGCGACTGTATTTTTCACTTTTTTGGTCTCCCATCGAACCGGTCTCTTGAAATTTTTCAATAATTCGGCCAATAGTGCTTTCAAATGGACGATTATGTAAACCATAAAATTCAAGTAATTTTCTAAAACCACTTTTCACAGAACGCCGATTTCCATAAAATAATTCAACAATTTTAACGCGTTGTTGTATCGTGTACGAAGCCATTTTATAAATGTCATACATCACACTTCTTGCATGAATGCCAAAATTCCCAGACGAATTCAGTGCACCATCTATATTTTATTTTTTCTTAAAAAAAGCGCAATTTGAAACACGCTTTATTCGCTTTATACTTCTTGTGGCCAATAGGTAATTGAATGAAATTTGGATTTGAGCCCCATGCAGTGATTTTTCCAGGTGATTATAAATAGAAAGGGGGTGTTATCTTCGTGAGTACTGTGTGAATTATATTGAAATAGCTTTGGGTTTATCTCGATTTAGATCAGTTGTTAGAGTCAAAGAAAGTGTCATCCACATAGAAGACTGCGTGGCAGTCTATGCTTTGTGGTAGGTCATTAATGTAAGTATATAATGAATAATATTGGACCAAGTGTGGAACCCTGAGGTACACCCTGATTCACTAGAGACACTCAACTCAATTATTGCAAAAATAGCTGTTCGAAATTCTGTTTTCCTGATCATTTCAAATCTACAGATTCAATCGAAATGGAATTAGGTATGCATTTGGTTGAAAAATGACCTATTCAATCTACATGCAAGATTCCTAATATCTTTGTGCAAACATATCCAGAATCTTGAACTATTTCTCCTACAACGGCTGACAAATTTTGTTGGAGAGTTGCCAAATTTATTTTTCGTTTGCTTCTTAAAGTTGCATATCCAATTACATATTTTGAAAACGGATAATATTCAGTGTGAAAGAAAGATTTGGAAGGATATTTTTGTTCTTATAAATGGCTGTGAAGTGTGGGGGAAATAAAAAGACCATTTAATTGAAACGAAAACATTTCTTCTGAATGTTTTCATAGAAACGAACAGTTTTGGCCAAGAATTTTCGAAAATGCACTCTCAGTTGTTCATAAGAATTGACCGTCAGATGTCGCCTGACTGTAGTTTGTTATTAGGATTTTTCTTTCAGGGGTGTCCAATTCGGTACACCCTGTACAATCAGAAAAACATCCTCGCCAGCCAGCTCAATCACGCCACACCATAAAAATCTGAATTTCAAATATGAAACTGGCCCCCACATATGACTCCTGCATCCATGCAGACTCCAAATGAATATGAAACCGGGGACTATACGGAAGCACCATCATCAGTATAAAACAGTTGTCTTCCACCCAATGCGCTGTGTTATCCACCACTTTATTTTTGACTGTTCTGATCCCTGTTTATAAATGACTGTGGGGGAGTCCATCCATGTATCCAGAAAAGGAAGTTCGATTGTGCAGTGGACTGGGGTGTGGCTATTTTATATGAAACACACCCTTGCAAGGGGTGGAATCTGAGCTCTGATTGCGGACATAAATGGATAAAATAGCGGAAAGAGGCGAAATGTCGTATCGATATATCGCGTCGATAGGAATTTCTCAAAGCGGGTTACAAAATATTAACCAGGAGGGAGATTGTCAACCAGGGATATTATGGGAGTCATATAAAGGGTGATTTTTCAACAAATTTTTTGGCAACACTAATTTTGACAACTCACGACGTTTCGTCTCATTGTCAAACATTCAGTTTGGTCTATAATTCACCCATGAATCATTTTACAAACGGAAAACGCTTGCGATTTGTTGAATTTTATTATCAAAATGCGTGCTCTGTTAACAATCCTTTCTTTCCCAAGTTTCTTCAAGATTTTCTGGTTGGCTCAAAAAATTACTACCTGCGCAATTCATCTTGATCCGAGAATAAAAATGCGATATATAACTACATAATTAAATTTTTTTTTGATTCGATTTGAAAAAAAAAATTTTTTGAGACCCATGGAATCAGTGGGAATGCAACGAAATCACGATAATTTGTTTTGTGAAACTCAAATAAAAAATCTTTCTAACAACAATAATAAACATTAGGAAATAATCAATAATTAATGAATATATAACACTTGCAAATTATGACTATACTCTGTTCAAATGTAAAAAGGAGCAATAATAAAATGTTTGGCGCAGCGGTAGGAGGGCCTTTGTGAAGTTTCTTTCCGTCCAGAGTCGAATTGAGGAGAATACACACAATCGTTCAGTTTTAACTGAACTTGAATTCCATTTTTTTCAGTAATTTATAGAACGTTGTTATTTTAAAATTTGGCAAACTGTCGTCATCATTCACGATTTCTAGAACTTTAGAAATCGTTGGGATTTCATTCCGAAAAAAAAAACCGTGGACAATTCTTCTGATGAGGTTCATATCGAAATCGTCAACCGAATCGAATATTTTTAACGAGTGGGCTCTCCTCTTAGGTGGCGTCAATGTTTTATTCTCTTCATATTCTCTGAGAATTCTGAATACAGCTGATTCACTCACCTCTGAGGATTTTGAAACAATTCCGACTAAGTCTCTTTTCGATAAATCAGGATGATCTTCCAATTCTTTTCGAAAAATGTTCAAAATTATCTCTTTCTCTTCAGCAGAGAAATGCGACCTTTTGGACTTTTTTCGTGGTGGTCCCCACATATCACCCTCAGATGCAGTATCCGTTTCCGAATTAAACATTGTTCTATAAACAGTATATACACGTTGTAGGAAGATTTTCCAACACAATACACATTTCACAAAAAAATCTATAAGCACTTCGAACAGCTAGACCTTCACAGTAGTAGCTCTAGGTATTTTAACTGGTCTTGTCAATTTAAAACTTCGATATTTATGCAAATCAAGTTGGCTTTCAATCCATTATGGGAAAGGACCCAAACCTGGTGTTTCTCGGAATTAGCTTGTCGGAATCTTGAGCAGCCGACAAAGAGTTTCGTACAAAATAATATAAAATTATGGACCGAAACTAAATATATTTCGGATATTACAAGTAAATGACCATTATGAATTTGAACAGAGATCTTTTTCGAGTCTTGTCAATTGAAAACTTCGATCTTTATTTATGCAAATCAAGATGGCTTTCACCCATTAGGGAAAAGGACCCAAATCTGGTGTTTCCCGGAATTACTTTGTCGGAATCTTGCAAGATTCCGACCCAAATCTCTAAAACTCTGGTGTTTCCTGGAATTACCTTGTCGCAATCTCGAGCATCCGAAAAAAAAATTATTTAGTAGATAATAATATAAAAACAAAACAAAATAAAAAAATAGGGTACGTGGGATATAAAATGTTTATGACAGTTGCAAATCATAACAGAAATTTTGCACTAGAGTTTCTGAGGAAAAAAGTTGTAATGTGGGAATTGCTGACTCAAATTATTGAATCATTTCTATCCAGTACCATCCACAGTCCGAGTACGATCCTGACAGTCTCTTAGGGCGGTCGAAAAGAGCGTTGTTATCACCGTTTGACCAATAGCAGCTTCATTGTGCGCAAACCAGACGATTCTGTTTGTTTACAAAGCTCCTTCTTATATTTCAACCTATTGCCATTGTCCACATATGCTCGCGATAGTTGTTTTTTCGAGAAATTCTTACACGTAAGCCAAATGCTGAGTAATCTCGCCCTTTCCATTCAATTTCGAACTTCAATAGAAAGCGTGAGTTCATCTAAATAGGCTCTGACCCACACCATGACTTAGGTGTTTTAATTGAACTTTTTTTACCCAAACGAACCACCCCTTTCTGGGACATACTTCATAGAAAAAATAATCGGATCTCCAAAGGGTTTTGTGGTTGTATAGAGTGTTGGGTATTATTTAGTCTGGGGACGCAGTGGGGGGCTGAAGGGTTGCAAGGGTTACGTAACGTGACGTCTCTGTACAGCCACTGGATCGGGTCCCAGATGTCAGCGAATTGGGGTTACCATGCATCATCTACCTTTCTAAGGTATTGATAGTTTATTACCTACTACTGTTCACGTCATGTATCTTTGTATGGACGGAAATTAGAGGGAAATCTGGCTCGATTCAGTTGGAACACTCTTAGTAGGGATTCCTTTTCTTCAATTCCTGTAGGGTTCAGTCAGGAATCTTCGGATTAGAGTGAAGTTCGTATGTTATTTTGTTATTTTGGCTTAGATAACAACGAAGCGGCATGATAATGTGGCGAATGAAGTCTTTTCAATCAGATCATTGTGTACCTCTGTTTCTGTTTATATTCGCTATGTAAGATATTGGAAAATTTACAATTCTCCTTATTCGATTACAAATTAAGTTCGAAACTAAAGGGAAAACATGTAGATTGTTAAAAACATTTCTCTGATTTTTTGGGCGCCATACATTCGATGGAAAAATTAAAATCTTACAGGATCAATAACGATGTTCTCTGAACATTACAGGATATTCCTTTTCGTGAAAATCACAACATAAAAAAAATACACAGTGTAACAGCCAAATGGAATAAATTCGATAACGAATAAATGAGAGCGTGTTGGGAAAAACGCTCGCACACGTCGATTTGTAATTTCAAATTCGGATATTTTTCAAGAAAATAATATTATATAGGGTGTTCCATGTGACCGTGGCCAATACCAACTTTCTTATTTCAAATGCAACCACCTGTATATTATTTATTTTTTGGATTCTTCAGAAAATTCTAGACACAATTCATGCACAATGTCCTATATCTATCTTTAACTATTTCGTAAGTATTAAGTGTTCTCAGATTTATTGCAAAAATCAACGTTTTGAATGAAAATTATTTTATTTCACAAATTCGGTACATTACACTTAAAACCTAATAAGTAATACTGATTATTTCTTGATTATTAAAAAAAAAAATATTAATGTCAATGTAGGAAATTTTCAAAATGCTCCACGCGAACGTCTTGGCTATGAGAATAAACAAATCTGTTTTTGTTTTTTTTATTTCTTCTCAGTAATGTTTTTTGCTCACTTTCTTCATATCAAGAGGTGAATGGGAAATAAGTTTTGAGTGTAATGTACCCTAGGATAGACCATCATAGGGTTCTTTCGGTGATTGACCTACTGTGTTTATTTCGGTAGCTATACAGGGTCTTTCACGAGGAACCTCACCCATATTTATACGGGAAACTACTGAACGTATTTTCATGAAATTCAGCACTTATAAGTATTTCACGATGCTGATGAAATCTAAAATATTTTCAAGGCATGAGCACCTCCGGTTTTTCCGGAAATGACGTCAACTTTCGTTTCTCAAATTAGAACACCATTTTTTTATTGCAGAAATAGATTCCTTAGAAAATTTCAAGTTATTTTGATGTAACATTTTTCAGTATTGGTTGGAAAATTCTCTCTGAGCGGAAAAATTCGAGAAAAAAATCGAAAATAGAGCTCCGCTGAAACAAGAATAACTTCGAGGTTTTTGGATGGAAAATTTTCATTTTTGGGATTTATGATACAGGGGGTGAAAAAATCGCTTTCAAAGTTTGGGATGACAAAATCGTGAAAAATCTATTTTTTCAAATTAGAACCCCATTTTTTTATGGCAGATATTGAATCTACCTACGTTGAAAAATAATGTGAGTGTATGCATCACACCCTTGCCCTAAAATGGATATTTTCATAGTTAATATCCACTTTAGGGCAAGGGTGTGATGCATACACTCACATTATTTTTCAACGTAGGTAGATTCAATATCTGCCATAAAAAAATGGGGTTCTAATTTGAAAAAATTGATTTTTCACGATTTTGTCATCCCTAACTTTGAAAGCGATTTTTTCACCCCCTGTATCATGAATCGCGATTTCGATTTTTAAAGTGGATACATCAATCTTACATCTTGAAAAATCCCAAAAATGAAAATTTTCCATCCAAAAACCTCGAAGTTATTCTTGTTTCAGCGGAGCTCTATTTTCAGTTTTTTTTTTCGAATTTTCCCGCTCAGAGAGAATTTTCCAACCAAAACTGAAAAATGTTACATCAAAATAACTTGAAATTTTCTAAGGAATCTATTTCTGCAATAAAAAAATGGTGTTCTAATTTGAAAAACGGAAGTTGACGTCATTTCCGGAAAAACCGGAGGTGCTCATGCCTTGAAAATATTTTAGATTTCATCAGCATCGTGAAATAATATATAAGTGCTGAATTTCATGAAAATACGTTCAGTAGTTTTCCGTATAAATATGGGTGAGGTTCCTCATGAAAGACCCTGTATTTGCTATGTGAGATATTGAAAAATTTTCAATTCTCCTTTTTCGATTACGATAATGATAATATCAAAGAATGATTATTTAAAATCGAAAAATTGATTTGGGACATGGGATTTCGCAAATAAATACATAATAAAACGCAAGAACAAGAAATTATGAAACTGCAAGAATAACAATGATAAAGAAGGGAACGTGAGGAATCTTGAAATCAGCATGTGTACTGAAACTTCAATTTCACATTGTATATGAAATAAGGATGTTTTCCTATCTGTGGCTGCCCAGAAAACAGTCTGTAAATAGAAAAGAAGCAGCATCCACTGCGGAATATATCTGTTATGTGGTGATATTTGAGAAGGTAATTACCTATCCCATTTTTCTCGAGAATTTATGGTCCCTCAGGATATAAAAAGGATCGGAATATCGGCTATTCCAGGCTCGGTATGGTAATGCCTAGTAAGGCTGGCCAGCCGCTGATAACGTAGGGTCGAGGAGTCCATCCCTTGTCCCCCTTCCCCTCCCGCTCCCACAGGACTCCCCCAAGTTCCGAGCTCCCCTAAGACCCGGGATTACTGGCTACGTAGTGCGTCCTCTGAAAATTTTTGATACAGAATTCTCCCTGAATATATTATATTATTCATTCGTCTCTTCGGCTCTGCTTTGTTTCGCTTTTGGGGTTTTGGTTCGGAAAATATGTTTCACATTTTCCAACCATTATTTTTTTAGGGGGATTGATATTTAGAGGAAAGCTCCTTTCGTGTATTGAACATTTAGGTTTTTCATGACGGGTCGCACTCAATGGAAAAGCGACTTTCCGTATCGACAGTGAAGAATTATAAGCTGGGAAAGCTCTAAGTTTGAATTCGGTGTGAAGATTTTTCATTGAATTTTGAAATAATTCCTCTATCGATGGATCGTCAAATTCAGTGAGTTTTGAATATTGCGGGATGAGATTTCTTGGTTCTTAAGAGTTCTCCGTAATACTTATGAATCGCCAGAACCTAATATACAGGGTGTCGACTCGATTGCATACCGAATATTGTAACATTGATTTCACATTAAAACATTCTATTCTATTTCGTGTTATACCCTGAATTCTATTGTTCGTCTAGTGAAAAATGAATAGTTTCAATTATAAGGAAGTATGTATACTCCATTCACTTTCATTTAATTACATAGAAGGTCATGGTTTCGTTTTCAGGAGTTGGTGCACCTGATGAAAAGTCTGTGCGCGTACAGAAAATATCGTTAATGACAAAACGACGTTGCCAGTTTCTTTTTTTACATCGAAGTAAAAGTACCAAAGATATTCCACATTTTGTTGGTTCGAATCGATCGGCGATTCTGGGGCGAAATATCGATAGGAAATCGCCTATTTTTCCGTTCTTCGTCGTCCAGAAGAAGTTTCCCGTCGATATGAGAAATTTCGTGCAAGTGTCATTTTTTCCTTTCACGACTTTTGGCGTGATTACGAACGGCCAATTTGAATTGGACCAAAAATCGATTTATAAGCAAAAATGAAGTGAAAGTAGGTACTAATCGACCTTTTTTCACTTGATAACGAAGTTTTTTTAGGTATCTGGTCGTTTAGAAAGATTTCAAACGAAATTCCGGTCCCCCAGAAGTTTGGTTAGTTTCGGTATCGTTTTTGGTTTTTGGAATGTGTAAATGGACAAAAAAGGCTTCCTTATACGATCTTCTAACGAAAGCGACCGGAAAATTTGGTTCAGGTAGGATTTTCGAGGAATTATGAGGAAAGAACTTGCAGAATGAAATTGCACGATTTCCGTAAACGGGTTCTGGATGGCCATCATCGGTCTCTAAATGATTGTTGTTGACCGTTTTCACGTTTTAGAAGAAAAACACGTCGAAAAAGCTATAAAAAAAGAAGAAATATGTCTATATTGCATTCAACGGTAGGTGAATTCAGATTCCGATTAATTGAAATCTGTCACTGGAGCTTTCATTCCTATCAATCCTTTGCCGAAAGTAGAAATAGGCTATATTGAACCAGAATTCATCGGTTTTTTCCATATTCCAGGAGTTTGTGTCTTATTTTAGAACAGGTGAATGATAAATGTGAAGCATATGTTTGACCTATTCCATTTTATTTGTACAAACCTAATGTGGTAGTAATGTATGAATATTTTTTGAACTAATAAATTACTATACAGTCAGAATATTTTACTCCTTTTTCATAAGATCAAATAAATGAAATGTATATCTATAAAGCTTTCAGGAATTGTCATTCTTGCTTATTAATTTATTACCTAAACTCAGATACTATTGCATTGAAATAATTAGTTTCTCTGTAAACAAATTCGTTAATTTAGTTATTATGTTTATTTTGTTTGTGGTGAATGAATAAAACTGTTATTTATTTGAAATAAAGAAATATTAGAAATAGAAATGTTATGCACCCTCACAATCATATCACATACAATATCATGATGAAAACAAATCACATCGATAAATCTTTACAATCATAAATCCAAAAACTCCTTTATATGTAGAATATTGTTCACAATTTTCTGTTGTGTTCTCCAAAGTGAAATATACATTCTGAGAAATACGCTAAGAATGTAGAAAGGGCAACAAAGTGTTGACTGGGAACATAAAAATATGTCGAAAAACGTCATAACTTCGATACAGAGTGGAATGTGTCAAATTTCCAAGGCCAGAGTTGTGATTTTATAATTGTGAATGGAGTATAGTAATACGTCCTATTCATGATTCATTGTGTACAAAATCTGAAATCAATGTGAAAAACTGTTTATGAGATTCCAGAACAAATATTTTTTGACATCATTTATCTCGAAAAAGACACGTTTTGAAACAACCTGTATCGATTTTGAAGATAGCTCATCATGTTTTAAGGGTTTGTATGCCATGCAGTTCAAATGGAGTGATTTCCCAAACTACTATCACATAACTTTTAAGAAAAATTACCTGAACAACATAATTCTTATTGCATTAGCTGCATAGGTACATAATTTTACTTGAATTTTGAATTAATTGAACATAATTTCACTTTTCCTGCAAACAATCTAAATTAAATAACCTGCACATAATTTACTTAAACATACCTAATAATTAACTCAAATTAGCTGCTCAAAATTTGAATAGATCACCTTGGCATAATCTTGAATTGCTTTCTTCCAATGATTATGTTTTCCCCGTTCTATAGCTCACATACATACTTGGCTTATAAATTCCACAAAGGCCTATAGAGAAGATTGATCAATCAAATCAGTAGAGCGAAAGCAAAATATTTCGAGGACTACTCAAAGAAATTATCATGTGTAACATCTAGTAATGTTGAGCTCTTGAACTAATCTAGTGCATTCGTAGGTTCGATAAGAATCTCAAAGTCAATTGGAATGACATTATTGTGTATCTGCTGGTCTCCCCTATACGACAAACGGGAACCTGACAGAACGACCCTTCTTTTTATATTTTGGGTAAACATACCGCCCGGGAATTTACTGAAACGATGTTTTTCCAACAAAAAGTAAATATAACAATGAGGTCTGAAATATGTGATTTGGGGGATATATTCAGTAATAACGGTTTAGATTTCACGGGTATCGAAGGGGGGTAAAGTGCCTTAATACAGGTGCCTGATGAATTTCATAACTCTATCGGGGATGGATGGGAATTTTGGGGGAAGAATTGGTGGAAAATGTGGATTATAACCTGTTGAGTCTACTCAGGAACAGTTCAGAACGCAACATTCTTCACAATTTTTATTCTCAATTTTAAGTATGGTATGAACAGCCAGAACAGCAGGAATGATTGGGAATGTCAAATATGCATTTTTGAGCAAATCTAATGAAGTAATTAATTTGATAATGAAATAATATGTCAATGAGAAAATTCCGTACATTTCAGTAGTAAAGGTGATACTTGAATGAGTGAATTGTTGATGTGTGTTCAAAACTAATGAATTTGTCAGAATTTCTTTTTCTGTGAATAGAACTCACAATAATAATAAAATAAAGGACCAATATAAGGAAAAAAGGAGTATATTGATCAGTTCATAGGCTTTCTCAATTGAATAAATAATAAATCGTGACTTTCTGGTGAAAATTGATGCCTGATGAAATCTGAGTATATTTCAAATGTAAAATTTTTAAATGTTCAAAATTATCCCTTTGAATATTTTCGAGAGAAATATTTTATTTATCTTCAATAATTCATAATTATTGAAGACATTAAAGAACAAAACTCAGTGTTATTATTAAGAAATAACGCTTTATCAACATTTTCACTCATATATGGATAAAACTAGAGTACACACAACCAAACTTATATGGAATCACCCAGTATTAAGATGAAATATTATTTTGATATCTTTTTCGTTAGAGGCAAATAAAAAGTGCATGTGTTTACTCACAAAAACAGTTAGGTTCATAAGCACTTGATAAGATTTGGCTTTGCAGTGCCGATTTTACCATTTCGTTCGAACGTCGCAGTGAATTTATATTTTGTTTTTTTGCGAAGTTTTAAAAAAAATGTCTTATGTGGGGTTATCGGAAGTCCAGAGAGGAAGAATTATTACTATGGCAGAACAAGGTATGTCACAAAGACAGATATTGCAAGAACGGTGGGGGTTACATAAGGGGTTGTTTCAAATCCTATGCAAGGTTTCTGGAGTTAGGAACCCTAAAGAATAGGCCGAGAAGAAGTCGTGGAAGAGTAACTACAGAAAGGCAGGATCGCTTTTTAGCCCAAACAGCAAGAAGAAATCCCGCAGTATCTCATTCAGAGCTTCAAAGGCAATTTTTGCAAGCTACAGGTGTTAATGTTTCTGTCGAAACTATCAGAAAAAGATTTCGCGCTCGGGAATTCAAGAGAAGAGCGTTAAGAGTTCCAGAACTATCAAGGCAAAATAAAGTTGACCGTTTTAATTGGTGTTTAGAGCATGAAAATTGTTCTATTGAAGATTGGAAAAATGTCTTATTTTCGGATGAGACCAGAATTGGCCTACGATCAGACGACCGGCGTGTTCGCATTTTAAGAGGTAGAGGGAGGCAAGCTAGGCTCCAAGCTGCAAGACCGATCCCTAAATACAAACGAGGTACTGTAATGTTTTGGGGCGGAATTATGTTTGGTGAGAAAACTCCTTTAATTCCCATTAGACAATCTCTGACAGGGCCTAGGTATGTTGATCTACTGCTACAACCTGTAGTGAGGCTCTGGCGAGGTGCTTTTGGAGATTATTTCCTATTTATGCAGGATAATGCACCTCCACATACCAGCAGAGTTGCAAAAAAATTTTTCGAAACAGAAGGTGTGACTGTTTTAGAGTGGCCTTCTTGTTCACCGGACCTTAATCCTATCGAGCACTTGTGGGATAGGATCAAAAGAAAAATTAGAGCTCGTCAAAATAATCCTGGTAACGCAGAGCAACTTATACAAGTGGCTTTAGAGGAATGGGCAAATGTTACAGAAGAAGAAATTAACAACTTAATAAAAAGCATGCCTCGTCGAATTCAAGCTTGTATCAATGCCAGGGGTGGTAATACTGATTATTGATTTGTTAAAATCGTTTTATTTGTTGTTCAATTCTCAGTTACATAAAAATTATTTTCAGAGAAATTTACACTTTTAATTTTCTGTTCTATTATAAAAATAATCTTTTAATAATTTATATTTTTTTTGTAATAAACTTGTTTTGGGAAAACTGCTCTTCACTTTTCAGCGACTTTCTTTAATTAAAATTCGTTTTTTCCAAATAACAGGGTGATTCCATATAAGTTTGGTTGTGTGTATTTCCTGAATGTATTTAATCAGTTTCAAAACGAATTCGACTAAAAATAATGTCTCTATTCCCCCTATATTTCTTTAATGGAATTATCTTCTCAACAAATTATAATTCGGAAAGATGGAAAATAAAAATAATTTTTTTGACCTCAAGAACCTACAAATAAAGAAAATGTACAAATCAAAGTTTCTGAATGCTTGTCTTTGGCGTGTTTTATTGAAAAAATTTCTATTCGTTTACAAAAAGTGACCCATGATGTCAAGATTATTTTTTTAGTCCTATAAAAAATATAGAATTTTCATGAAGCTCTCATAGTAAAGGATGTGAACGAGAGGAAAATATAGTGACTCACCCTGTACTTACAAGTAGTCTTTGATGAACCTCCAACTGACGGATATACGCTACCGTAAGCACAAAACCTGTGTATTCAATTCAGGAGATTTTTCCGGTAAGATCCAGCTTCCTCATCCCATTCAAGGTTCTTCTTCTGGAAAATGCATCTTTGGTCAAAAACCTGCTGAAGCTCTCCTCTTACATCCCGGCAAATATCGTTCTGAAATATTCTCCAGTTCCTTTATAGCAACCCATCTGAAGATTGAATCCATACGTTCGGAGTTGCACAAAAGAAAAATGTTATATTAAGCACAGGATTAGGCGCAACCAATATGCCTTGGACCGGAGCGAAAATCTTCAGCTCTCCTTAAGCTTTCCAGAAGGAAATGGGTTTCTACACAACATTTACGTCTATTCTTGCCTTTAAATTATGTAATATCCTTCGTCTTTTTGATCAAAGTGATCCTTGCTTGCGGTTTAGAGTGGATGAGGAAGCTAACGGGACCAGTGAATAGGTATAGCTACTGTGAAGAATTATTGATTTTACATAGAAGAATATTATCGCTTATCGGATCATGAAATCCGATGCGTTTAGTTCTTTCGAATCAGGAAAAAGTTTCTATGATATCCTCAAGAGAGCTGGTGAGTGGTGTACGACAGCATTATTTCATTATTTGAGTGGTACATAAATAAGTCCATCAGGAATGTTTTCTCAGAAATGCAGAACTTTTTGATTGCTTCATCATAAACTTGAATGTATTTGAGAAAACAGTTTAATTTTTTTCAAAATTCCTTCAGATGGGAATTAATTGAAATAATGAAATTGTAGACCCTGAATAATAATTTTGGAATAAGTGAATAAGTATACGATAAAGTTATGTAACATAAAGTAGTTTCAAAATTGATTGCTTCTCAGTAAAATAAAACAACGTTTCAATCCATGATTAACTATCTATTCAGAAAAGTAAGGATCACAATTTCCGTGCAGAATTCAAACAAATCGAAGGTACCAAAAAAATGTAAAATAATGTAAAAAGAGAAAAAACAAAATATAATGGAATTATGCGAGTTTAAATTAAAGTCAGAAAATGGAAGAAAGAATCACAATTAACATGCAAAATAACAATAAATCGTAAGTACTAAAAAATGAAAAAATAATATCAAAACATGTAAAAACAAAAACATAGTAAAATTATGCGAGTAGTACTTACTGTTTTTCCTATCAATATTCAACTGATCCCAGCTGTCCCAAAAACAATAAAGAAAGAATAAATGAAGAGCAAAACTTATTCTAAACGGAATAATGCACATTGAGCATCGACATAATTCTAGGACATGCTCGAGTGTAGAGCTTTTAACTGTTAATCTGATCCGCAAAGGTGGTAGCCCATATTGGGATACTTAATCCTTTTTCGGGGACCTTTTCCAGGTAGAAAGAGTTCCCGTTTGGGACGGTTGCATAATTGAGGACGTATATTATAATATTCTGCATATGCTTAGGGGTTGATTATTCGATGCGTGTACGTGCAGATGTTCAATAACGATAAAATATTCGAATCGGCGTCTGTATCTGCCTGACGCGATTCGAAAAAGGGTGGGACTCTACTGGGTGTTTCATTTATGTCGCACACTTCAGTTAAGTTGGAATCTCCAGTCCAAAAATTTCATCCCGAATTTTTAGGAACATCTGATTAATAAACTATTTAAGGGATGAGAATTTTTAATTTTCTTATTCTGAAAAATAGCTTCACCAAATTTATAAATATTTTGGATATTTTTGATGAGTTTGATTTTCAAACAAATTTGAATGCGGGGGAAATAATAACCGATTCTGAGCTGGAAAATTCTACGTCGAAAAAACTATATTAGCCAACAAGATCAATGTAGGTACATAAGTATAATTTAAAAATTTTAGATAATGAGCGAATTTTATCATTCGTAACTGTATTTCATTAAAATTAATGAACCAGAAGGATCGATTGGCAATTCTCGTCATTATTTTTCGGCCATGAGAGCTGTGACGAAGTGAGGGGTGAATTTCACCCTCGGACAATAATTAGTCATAGGGGGTGGGTCAGTTGTACGACAATGAAGCTTTAGAATCGGCCATCTTGTCATGTACCACATATGGATGGCAGAAGATGAAAAATTGTGATTCATCATACAAACATCTAAATAAAAAAGAAGTATGATAATTGAGAATTCAAATAATTCTGCAACAAATAAATACATCGAACAATTCCGATGTACGGGTTCAGAAGAACTTTTAGTCTTTTGTTTTGTTGTTTAGTATTTAAAAAAGAAGTTAATGCATATTATACAGAGTGTAATAGCCAAATGGGATAAATTCGATAACGAATAAATGAGGGGGTGTTAGGAAAAACGCCTGGAAACGTCGATTTGCAATTTTAAATGCGCATATTTTTCAAGAAAATAAAATTATATAGGGTGTTCCATGCGACCGTGGCCAATACCAACTTTCTCATTTCAAATGCAACCCCCTGTATATTACTTATTTTTTGGATTCTTCAGAAAATTCTAGACATAATTCATGCACAATGTTCTATACCTATCTTTAACTATTTCGGAAGTATTAAGTGTTTTCAGATTTATTGCAAAAATCAACGTTTTAAATAAAAATTATTTTATTTCACAAATTCGGTACATTACACTTAAAACCTAATAAGTAATACTGATTGTTTCTTAATTATTAAAAAAAAACATGTACAATGTCCTACACCTATCTTCAACTTTTTCGGAAATATTAAGTTAATAATAATAATAAGACGTTCGCGGCGGGCATTTTGAACATTTCCTTCATTGACATTAATGTTTTTTTTGTTTTTTTTTGATAATTAAGAAATAATCAGTATGACTTATTAGGTTTTAAGTGTAATGTACCGAATTTGTGAAATAAAATAATTTTTATTTAAAACGTTGATTTTTGCAATAAGTCTGAAAATACTTAATACTTCCGAAATAGTTAAAGATAGGTATAAGACATTGTGCGCATGAATTGTGTCTAGAATTCTCTGAAGAATCCAAAAAATAAATAATATACAGGGGGAGGGGGTTGCATTTGAAATAAGAAAGTTGGTATTGGCCACGGTCACATGGAACACCCTATATAATATTATTTTCTTGAAAAATATGCGCATTTAAAATTACAAATCGACGTGTCCGAGCGTTTTTCCCAACACCATTTATTCGTTATCGAATTCATTCTATTTGGCTGTTACACTCTGTATGTATACAAGAGTGAAAATGAAGGAATACTTCAAATCAATCAAAAATAACGAATGAGCGGCAAATAATATAAATGGTAGAATATTATTGTATATTTTTGGAATTATCTCAAGCTCTACTTAAATATATGAAAATCTCTAGTGTCAGAATACCATTCGAAATAAAATATTGCTGTATGAATATAGCTATTATTACAACAAGGGAAATATTAATAGTACATTTCCGAGGTTGTCAAAGATACATCCCGAGGGCGAAGCCCGAGGGATGTATAGACAACCGAGGAAATATATTCATATTTCCCGTGTTGTAATCAATAGTTTTTTTCTGATTGAAACACATTATTGTTCTGAAAATGGAAAAATTAATATTAGATAGCAAATTTTTGAATTCATTGGATTTTAAACGTTGCTATGGGCAGTGTTTGTGAAAATCATAGTTGACTGTTTTGGTTTCCATGTCTTGTCAAAAATAAAATTGCTGAAATAATGTCAAAATACGTGGAAGCTCAAGCGGAAAAAGCCCGTGAATGTTTGGTTCCGGAGAAATCTAACACTGCCTACAATAAAGCGTATGAAGACTTTCAGTAGTGGAGAAGAAAAAATTTGGTGGACGGTGTCTACGAAAATATTTTGTTAGCATATTTTGAAGATTTGGTATGTTGCTCTGATTCTTGATATTTTTGATGTAATACTAATTTTCTCGATCCCTACTTGCAGAAATATTCACCAAACACGTTATGGCCAAAATTATCGATGCTAAGGTTAATGTTACATTTGAAGAAAAAAACTGAAGTCAAAATATTCGATGAAGTGGAAGCATTTGTTAAAAACCAAAATGAAGGATACTTTCCCAAACAATCAGCAGTGTTGGCTCGGGAGGAGATCAAGAAATTCTTGAGAGAAGCTCCAAATGACGAATTGCGAACAAGATATTTAATCTTTTGCATCTGGTTACAATACCTTTAGCTGAAATTTTAAGAATTGCACTTTTCTTCTTCCAATAAATAAATAAAAGATTTTTTATAGTAAAATATAAATATATCATATTGTCCCAAGGGAAATATGACTTGACGTTTCATATTTCCCTTGGGAAATATTAGTGTGTTATGACATATGGTAACTAAGGCGATATTGCTCAATATTGTTCCGATCAGCAAAAAAAAAATGATGAGTATCATTTTGGGAAAATACAATACCGACACTATTGTATGCTACATAAAAAGTGCCACAGAAATATTTTCACAGAAACGCACAATTTTCCACAGAAAAAAAGTTACAGCCACTTTTATACATTTATAAAAAAACACCCTCTCACACTGAAACGTTGTGACACTGGCATCAGCTTTTGTGTATCTAGTTTATAAATAGGACTTTACATTGAAATGTGTCCAATTCGGTTTTGTACTCTTGGTTGAAAACTTTCATTCCCCCCTTCCCAGATCAGCTGGTGCTGGAACGATGTTTTGATTCGTGACACAACACCCAATTTTCAGACGACCTTCACGAAATTCATCCTGTAGCAAATTTCGGCCTCGACATAATCAGGAAAACCGACGGAACACAGTGTACACAACTGCAGCAGATCAAACTGGCACAACATTTCCTCTTGGCCCTGTCTGATGTTAACTCTCTCACACCAGATAATGGCAAACTTCTCACGATTTCCTAAGGTTCGATTGCACCCTTCTTCAGCCACCTCAAGACCCTTCCACGCTTGATCGGGCCTCGAGACTTGTCTAACGGAAACACTTTTTACCTTTGTCGCGTCTTTAATATAAAGCTACCATATGTGGACAGGTATATCCTTTTGTTAAGGGTAGCTGCGCGTAATTCTGAGGCAACCCTTTTGTCGTCGATTTGCCCCAGGTAACCCGGAAGGAAGAAAGGGTTTTTGCAGGTAGTTTTTGACCTACTGCAATGGGTTAATGGAAAACGGAATTAATTCAGTTGCATTTGGGACGTTAACACATCCGAATCTTGATTAAGACGAGTGGTACTTCAACGGGTAGTTCGAGAGTTGATAGTGATCGGTTTTGAGGAGTTTATGATTTAAGTTGGTCGCTGATTGGGCTGTCTGTTGGTGACTTTTGGATTGTTGTGGGTTGGTGTTTCTATGTGAGTAGATTTGTCGATGAACTAGGATAAATCCAAGACATTTCGATAAGTTAATTTCAGTTAGGATCAAGATTACAGAAATTCTTACCCATAAATTTTTTCTTTGAATCTTTACACCAGCTGTCATGAAATTCAGATGGAGTCCAGCACTCAAAAGTCATTATTTGTGAAGTAAAACAATTGTCCTTTGGCTTTTTGGAGGTATATTGCCTTTCAAAATATAAACATATAAACAAATAAATACATACCTATATTAATCTTCAAATCTTTACCAGAATAGCAGAGTGGAAAAGTTGTAACTTTTTTTGAATGTGTCTACTAAAAATATACTATATATACGGTTTTCTCAAAGTGACTTTCGAAGACTTTGTTCGATTGCCTTCTATAAAATGGAAGTGCAACGATAGCGTCTAATGCAGTTGAATTTCATTTGAATATTAATCAAGTATTTGCGTCATCTGAGAATATTTGAAAGAAATACATGGGGTTTGTTGTATATATTTCTCATTCCTCTGAAACCAAATCATTGCTTTCTGATTTATTTTTCAATTTTCCTATAACATCATGCAGAAATATCCCCCAACTGCTGATGCTCTATAGGTAGAAAATTTGCATACCAAGATTTTGACAGATCCATATTGGGCTACAGTTATTTTTGAAAAGAGTAGATGATAATTCAATTTAACTTGAATGATGAACTATAGAATAAAACATTTTAATAGAAAATTAAATTAGTGGTCTACTGGTAAGTGTCCTTTAAAAAAAGTAATTGTTTAGTTGTTTGAAGCTCACCACAAATTATTAAATATTTCAATATCCAAGGAAGTATAGAGTCAAAATATTCCAGAATTTGTTGGAATAAGACGTTTAGCTTTTTGCATCATTCCAAACATTTCAAAATTTTATAACGGTTTTTCGGAATTTGTTCACATCGATAATTCTTTCACTCAATTTTTTCGAATAGAACCCCAACTGTTTCCAAATGTATATTACCCTAGAGAAAGTGTTTACACCTATTTATCTTAGAGAACGGTTTTTAGATAAACAGAAATATTTCTCAATGTTGAAACTTAAAAATTATCACTCGTTAGTTTCTGTTTCGGAAAAAAAGAATTATCGACTTAATTGACAACAAACATGAAAAATTTTGAGTAATATTCCGAAAAGGTAGCCCTCAACTTTAAAACATTCATGAACTCTTTTTAGAAACGACATTGTGGTGAAAAGATTCCTCCTGCTGTCAACTCATAAATGAAGTATACCTATCTAGTATTAATTTATAGGAGGTAGGTCTTTTACACGTCTTTCATACTTCTTTTTTACGTAAAACCACGAAAGTGGAGGTAAAAACGAAAAGGTACGATTCCTTGCAAAATAGTGAGAAAAAATGTCATATAAACATGGCTTTGAAAACGTTTCGTTTTCGAGATACAGGGTGTAGTAGACTTGGGAGCATTAGAATGAAAATGATGAAAACAGGTTGATTGGACGGGGTAGATTTAAGACATGGCTCGCAAAATACTGAGATTCAAATAGGTTAGATTTATTTTTATACTAACTGGATTTTCATGACAGTTCGAATTTTTCTGAGGACCTCCAAAGAATCGTTCGATTTTTTTTCTCGAAATCGGTAGATCATAGAGTTTAGTATAAAAACATAACTTCTTCTCAGAATTTTTCGAACTAATAGTGATTTACCAAAAAAAGCTCTCAGGGAAAACAGGGGACAATTTTCCAGAAAAAATATCACCCTCTAGATTCGCAATCGAAAATGGCATTTACATGGACAAATTTCAGTTGAATATCTTGTGAAACGAAGATCCTATTGAAAAAAAAGTAGTTTGCAGTTTTGGGACATTTGTCTTAAAATTATGCAGGAATTTCCCCTTTTCGTTTTCATCTCCAGTTTAGGAAAACCCTGTATATTTTTCGGCGTTCAAAGCACTCTTCATGTTTTCCTCAATCATCAATAAGAGATAAACACATTTCTTCTGACATGAACATGCGAAAATGTTGTTTGCAAAAATCCGGCATTTTCCACGAGACAAACTTTTCCCCCTTGCATTACTTAGCAACACTACACTGCCATTGACATTTCCTTACAAAGAACCCCGAGTCGAACGGCCATCCAGAATAGGCTGATGGCTAGTTCTGCAGGGTAATTTATGGAAGCACTTTGCTGCAAGTCAATGCAAAGAAAGGTCCTGCCACTGATTCGAATGCGTCCTTTTCGGTCGCCTGCCGAACTCGCTTCTCTTTGACAAATTGCATTCGTTTACTGATGTAGTTTCCGCCAGTGGGGTTCTTTATCTTGCTGTTCTGGGGGCTTCCACGCAGTTAATTAGTCGAGAGGAAATTGGAAATACCTTAAATTAGCGCGATTCGTTTGTCCGGAGTTAATTTTGAACGTGGGGAAGGCTTTTCTTGATTTCTCTCGGTTAGTTGGGTTTAATTTTCTTTCTTGATGGGCGGTTTTTATTAGGATGGGTTACTTCACACTTTTTTCAGTTATTGGATTCAACGTTCACCTTAAATTTGACTGATATCCCTATAATTAATGGGACGATATACTCTGGCCGATGGATACGGCATAGATTCTCCATTCAAAAAATGCCCTCAATTTTTCACCTAAGAGCTTGATATTTTTTTAAATTGAAGTTAAAGGATGTCTTGAGAGCACTCCAATTCGAAAAAATTATTTTTTCGCATGAAAAAGTCGGCTACGGCACCGATTCTCCATTCAAAAAGTGCCTTTCATTTTTCCAAGTTTACGCCCTCAATTTTTCACCTGAAAGCTTGATTTTTTTTTAAATTGAAGTTAAAGGATGTCTTCATGGCACCCCAATTTCTCCTCTTTGAAAAAATTATTTTTTCGCATGAAAAAATCGGCTACGGCACCGATTCTCCATTCAAAAAGTGCTTTTCATTTTTCCAAGTTCACGCCCTCAATTTTTCACCTAAAAGCGTGATTTTTTTTAATTGAAGTCAAAGCATGTCTTGAGGGCACTCCAATTTCTTCTCTTTGAAAAAATTATTTTTTCGCATGAAAAAATTATTTTTTCGCATGAAAAAATCGGGTTGAATTTGAGAGTCTATGGAAATTGACTTCATTATCGTTTTTCGGCGGTTGTTCATCAATTTTTTTTTTTGGAAATTCATTGGATTGCCCTCGGCAAATCAATTTTCTATATTTTGAAAAAATTCCATTTGGATAAAAATTAAATTAACTAAATAATGCAAAAAATTATGGAAATACTGAAAATACTTCCAGAAAGTGCGAAATCGCAGAACACTGTCTGAAATTCCATGAGAATTTAAAAAAAAAACAAGCTTTCAGGTGGAAAATTGAGGGCGTGAACTTGGAAAAATGAAAAGCACTTTTTGAATGGAGAATCTGTGCCGTTGGCCAGAGTATAATATCCCCTTAAAGCTTATGAAGAATCATAGATGCATAGAAACCCTTGTGTAACTAAGAGAATCGGTGCCGTCACCAGAGTATAACGTCCTCTTAAAGCTTATGAAGAATCATAGATGAATAAAAACCCTGGCGTCACTAAAAATCACGACCAGAAATTGTAGATCAAATCGGTACTCTTCATTCTAGTTGTTTGTTCTAGATCCGGAATGATCCGCAATATTTCACAGTCATGGCGCTATTTTTTATGTGAAATATGTATGTTATGTTTTCAGAGAGATGACAGATGACACTAACCTCAAAAGTTTCGTTTGTTTGCCTAAGTAATTTTGAATGTCTTATGAGCTATTCAGAGGTCAATTAGTCCAATTTTTAAATGAATGGCTCATATAAGATTGTGAGAGAAATGAAGACCAAAATAAATACGCAGATTTTCTGTCGACGAGAAGTCTTAAATATAATCTAATCAATTCCAACACCGGTTTTTATATGCATTCTATGCAAGAATTCATTGATATAGACATCAAAATGAGAGTTTTTCAATAAAGCTCCGAATTACAATGGAATTTTTGAATTATTTCTGAATACGTGATTTGATTTTCTGAATACTTCCATATTTTTCATTCAAATTCTTCAACGAACAATTAAGATACCAGCTCCTTCGAATATACTGAATATAAATCTAAAATGGCCGATATCTATCGTTCATGTTGACTCCTATCGACCCACCCTCTATATATGACTAATTATACTGCCTGTGGGTGCTACTCACCCCTGTTTATAAAGAACTGAATGAGTTTTTATTTTACTCATGCAGGACATGCATGTGAGAATAGGCTACCATTTTAGATTCTAAAAAAAATTACGGTTTTTTTCGAGGTCCACCTTCGGTTTACAGAAAAATTGTAGCGTTAATCCTGAGTCTTAAATTTCCTATAGAAAAATTATAACTCTGGAGTTCCTGAACGAAGTATTCAGATGTTGAAATTGTTCATCATTTGCTTCTAGCTTGTTATTAAATTCTTATTAATTTTGTAGCACTTTAGGTGCAGTTGATTAGTTTGTTGTTATTGTTGATCCTTTGATCTCACCAACAGTGCTTCAAAATGTTGAATAAGAATAAATTGAAGCATTACACTTACATCCAAGAAGTTTTATTTACATCGAAACGCCATTCAAGATTCTTGAGGGGGTTGCCTGAGGGGAGGAATTTTGAAGCAAAACATTATTAAATGAGCCACTCTGTATATCTGGAAAATTGTAAGAACTTCATAAACATTTTTCTCTATCGCCCTCTACTCCTGGTCTTCCATAGCAATAATCAGGCCATAAATCCCTGGAAATTCCTTATCAACCGTTCCATCAAAACTACCCATCGTGGGGCAGGACAAAAAGCGGGGGGTGTAGCGTCTGAATGATATATATCGAAGCCATTTAACCTTTCCATGTATCATCTCTGTTTTGCGGTCGTAGAGGACGTCTAACTGGCGAAACTTTTGCTTACTTTGCAATCTTCTTATTATTGATCAGTGTCCAACGGTCAGAGCTGCGCGCGCACTGTCCGAACTTAGGGGTTGGGGTGAGTTTGTCGGGACGAACGCGTAGGTGGGCGAGACGGAGGGATGAAAAATGAAAGTTGAAGACGATCTGGGGATGATCAGATTTTTTTGAGTTTTACTGAATATTCACGAAAAAATTATAAAAATTATTTCTCTTTATGAAGTAGAATAAGCACCACCACTTTAGGAATAAATCCCGCTAGGCCAGACGCTAGCTAAGTAACTACGACCCAAAATAGCAACAGTTGAAGTTTATTTTCATTTCATTTTCTTCAATTAAATTCGATACGGATTGGTTTCACTTTCCGCAGTCCCCTTCCAAGAAATTTTTTCTGTTTATTACTTCTTCCTTTCGCGTTTGAAATGATTCAGTTAACGAGCTCATAGCCGACCACTCAAAGCCTGTCTTTATCAGGAGAAATCTGGACCCCCATCCAATACCGACATCAAAAAGAAACTCTCCGCGTCCCAAACAAAGGTATTTTCCAGGTAATCATTTCTGAAACTCAGGACGAACCCTTACATGAATATTAGCAGGACTCTTCAGTAACAAACTATGCCTGGAAAATGTCAATATAAATTCCAGAGCTAGTCTCCGAGGAAAAACACGTTCAAAGGATGTGTTTTCTTTTGTCATTTCTCGAGGGTCCAATGCGAAAGCTCGTCAGCAATTGGTGGGATTTTTAGGAGATGCTCTGGTATTTATTGAAGGGTGAAAGATACTCCTTCGTTTGATTACCTTCATGAAATTGTGCAATAGGAGCGAATCATGGAGAGTAATTATTAACATTTAGGGCTGTCCGCTGGCAGAAATGAAATGACAATTATACAAGAGCTCTCTTGGAGAGAATAATGGACTGTTGTACCAATTCTCATCACCATGAGAATTAAAAGAAAAAAAATTATGTATGTGAAGGAAACAATACCACAAAGCATACACTGAGGAATGAAATCTTTTTGGGTGATTCAAGACGATGGAATCGAGCTGAGTGGGTTGACCACTGAGTTCTCGATCTTCTTCGTTACCGACGAAGTCCATCTGAAGTATGAACTTTGTGATATTAAAAAAAAATTTTAAGAGAAGGGATGATTTCGATTCTGCACATGTTTTCCCATTGTAGGATGAATAAAGTTATTTTTACAGTGTAGTTCTCCCAAATTTACTTGAAGGAGACATAAAATCTCTCACACAGAAGATGTTCCTCTGATATTATGCTGGTTTCGAAGGAATATTTATGTGGAATTTATAAAACTTCTTCAATTAACCTTAGATCGACTATATCAGGAAAGTCTTGTTATTTGATCCATGATTCGCATTCAAAAATCCCACAAAAAATGTTTGACTACTGTCAAAAAACTTGGCAGCATCCGTCAAAGCTATCGTCCATCATCCTGGATATGATACTGAAGAAATATTGCAAATTTTTCGATCAATAATTCGCTAGCATTTCATATGCTTATGGTTGAGCGATCTGAACAAAATTTTGCACAGGGCTTGACTACTTTATTCTCCATCCAAATGCAAAATTTCATCTAGTTCGAATTTGTAGTTTTGGAATTATAAGGGAAACAACATTCCGAACAGCAATATTCACGAAGTTTGCCTACTAATACAGGGTCTTTCACGAGGAACCTCACCCATATTTATACGGGAAACTACTGAACGTATTTTCATGAAATTCAGCACTTATAAGTAGGTATTTCACGATGCTGATGAAATCTAAAATATTTTCAAGGCATGAGCACCTCCGGTTTTTCCGGAAATGACGTCAACATTTTTTTATTGCAGAAATAGATTCCTTAGAAAATTTCAAGTTATTTTGATGTAACATTTTTCAGTTTTGGTTGGAAAATTCTCTCTGAGCGGGAAAATTCGAAAAAAAATCGAAAATAGAGCTCCGCTGAAACAAGAATAACTTCGAGGTTTTTGGATGGAAAATTTTCATTTTTGGGGTTTTTCAAGACGTAAGATTGATGTATCCACTTTAAAAATCGAAATCGAGATTCATGATACAGGGGATGAAAAAATCGCTTTCAAAGTTAGGGATGACAAAATCGTGAAAAATCAATTTTTTCAAATTAGAACCCCATTTTTTTATGGCAGATATTGAATCTACCTACGTTGAAAAATAATGTGAGTGTATGCATCACACCCTTGCCCTAAAATGGATATTTTCATAGTTAATATCCACTTTAGGGCAAGGGTGTGATGCATACACTCACATTATTTTTCAACGTAGGTAGATTCAATATCTGCCATAAAAAAATGGGGTTCTAATTTGAAAAAATTGATTTTTCACGATTTTGTCATCCCTAACTTTGAAAGCGATTTTTTCATCCCCTGTATCATGAATCGCGATTTCGATTTTTAAAGTGGATACATCAATCTTACATCTTGAAAAATCCCAAAAATGAAAATTTTCCATCCAAAAACCTCGAAGTTATTCTTGTTTCAGCGGAGCTCTATTTTCGATTTTTTTCTCGAATTTTCCCGCTCAGAGAGAATTTTCCAACCAAAACTGAAAAATGTTACATCAAAATAACTTGAAATTTTCTAAGGAATTTATTTCTGCAATAAAAAAATGCTGTTCTAATTTGAAAAACGGAAGTTGACGTCATTTCCGGAAAAACCGGAGGTGCTCATGCCTTGAAAATATTTTAGATTTCATCAGCATCGTGAAATACTTATAAGTGCTGAATTTCATGAAAATACGTTCAGTAGTTTCCCGTATAAATAGGGGTGAGGTTCCTCGTGAAAGGCCCTGTATTTCACGAGTGCCAACCTGCGTCAGTTTTAAGTAAAAAAACTTGATAAACCTAGATCTTGGCCAACCGGAAACTTCATAAATATGGATGGAGTATACTCACTTTGTATGTTCCAAATCATTTCTCTCAAGTAGACTTGGCTGTGACTGACAGAGAGACAGTTTCTCAAACGTGTGACCTATTAGAGGCCGAATTTTCATTGAATGTACTGAGCCCTAAAAACTGAGTCTTCGTAAAATTCGAAGAAGGTGCATAATACAAAATTTAATGGTGCGAACCGAATATCTCTGGATAACCTAGAAACAATGAACCCATGAGCTTAGTTAACCCCTAACCATCCTTTTTATCCCTCAAATCCGCGAAAAGCGATAGGTCCATCCGACCGGCCCCACTTTCCCCGGAAAATCTCCGATTTTTCCACCGTCCAAACCCATCCGGTGGAAAACTAATATCGATGGACCCGGATCCTTTTATAAAATATTTTGTAACATGAATATGTAGGGATATTCAGAGGCGCCTAGATGGTCCCGATCGTATTCGAATTACGTAGCGTAAAAAATCGGGGTAGCATGTGCTGACTCAGACGGTCGCTGCCGGGGGCAAAAAAGCCCGGATGACTGGGTATTTTTCCTCGGTGTCCCTTAGATTGATGGAGCTTTTTCGGAACCGTACAAGAAATAGTAAAAATAAACCTTCTGTTTGATTCAAACGAGGCCGAGCGTTGACAGGTCAGGATAAATGATCTTTTCGGCTGCTTTTTCGTTTTTCAAATGTGTCGATATGATTCTGATGGCCTGGGGGTCAGATGTTCGCTATTTCTTCCCAGTATTCCTGAAGGAAGTATAAAACTATGAATTGTGCCTTCAGTAAACTCATCAACCATCCTGCGAGCGTGAAATGCAATCGATACCATTTAAATTTGTCTCGTTCAGCCGTTAGTAACGTCCCCTCTCTGACGCATGCCCCTGAACGGGACGTGGGGGATTCTTTCTTGACCACTAAGGGGTGGCGGATAACGAGGAGTACGCCGGACCCTTGCCCCGCGAGCCTCGTGTCTGAACGCCCTTCGACGTCAGCCCGTCCAGTTCACCAGTAAAACTTGCCACGTGCTATGAAGAATGATGGGACCTCTTTAATACCGTCTGAGGATATTGACCATGCTATATTCAATTATTTCTATGGGGATGAACGTATTGTTGGCCTCCAGAACCAGATGAAATATGGGAAAGATTGTCTGGAACATTTGCTTTGAGGTTTATAGTGATTTTAGGGCTGAGTTAGGGAATTTTCAGGTCATGTCTTCTTTCTTACGTATATTTGAAGAAAGTATCCAATTTTCTTTCTGTAACGATAATACCGAATAAGTTTGTACGTATGCAGAAATTTTGCAGAATGAAAGTTTCAGAATAGTATATTCTAAAACTAGTTGCAGAATGGGCTCCTATTCGAACATGAATGCGAAATTCGAAAACGAGCGACGAAGGAGCGAGTTTTCGAACGCATGAGTGTTGGAATTGCATTCTGCAACGAGTATTAGACGATATTTTCTCTATTTCAGTCGAATTTCGTTGAAATTCAATGAGAAATTCAGATTATACATCTCAGTGACTTTTGTATTGTATCTTGGCCGTAAATGTTACGAAATTGACATTTCCAAATTGACGTGTGTTGAAAATTGATAGGATCGGAAATCATTGTTGACAACCAAGAAACGAAAAATATAACTGAAAACAGTGCTGTAATGAGTTCATTACAGCACTGTTTTTAGTACTGTAATGAACTCATTACGATACTGAAATTGAAATAGAGAAAATTGATTCTGAACCCTTTTTTGTTGCTCCTTACTATTTAGAGCTCATTTCTTACTTAATACCACTGATCAATTGATGAAACTTGAAATAAAAGTTTGAAATAAACAGATAAAGAACCCAAATACAGAAGCTGAAAGAAAAAAGTCCCACTTTTTAAATTTTTCTTTGATTTGAAAAATAAACATGAAATTTGAGTTAGATCTTCGTTAAAAAAAACTATGCGAGCGCTCCAAAAATCATAGTTTACGTTTGATACCGCATCTATCCAGGAATACAGATTGGAAAAAAATCTTCTATTTAGGGTAACTGACTTTTACAGAACATAAGAAATATTTTTCTGAGCCCCCACAAAGCGTTCAGCCTGCAGGTACTATTTTATAAAGGGTGTTTCAATTTTCCGCGGTTTTTTTTTCAGAATAAATAAAACACATAATTTGCATTCATTTTCAAGAACTTTTTATTGGTAATTGAAGTATAAGTTATGACATTTGTTCACGAAAAATAATATCTGCCAAATTAATGGCCTCCTCTTGCAGCTCTACAGACGTACACTCTTTTGTTAAAGTTTTTGATGACATTTTGACATAATTTAGGCTCTATATCACTTATGACACGAATAATATTTCATCCTTAAGTTCAGGAATTGATTGTGGATTATTCTTATAGACCTGGCTCTTCACATAACCCCAAAGAAAATAGTCCAACGGTATCAAATCACATGATCTTGGTGGCCAATATTGACATCATCATTTCTGGAGATTATTCGTCCAGGAAATTTTGTCATTTGCGAAGTGAGGTGTAGCGCAATCCTGCTGAAACCAAATGTTCTCTAGATCAATATTCATTAATTCAGGCCACAAAAATTCGATTATCATCCGACGGTATCGATCACCATTTGCAGTTACAGCTTCACCAGCAGCATTTTCAAGGAAGTAAAGTCCAATTCGTAGATTTTCCTTACCCCAAATACGACAATTTAGTTTATTAACATAGCCACCAAGTTCAAAATGTGCCTTATCGAAAAAAATTGACAAATGAACGACGTTTTAAATGATCTAATGGCTTTAGTTTCTGTGTTATTTGAACCTTATATGCCTTCAGAGCTAAATCCTTGTGTAAAATACGCCATGTTGTGGACCCACTAAGTCCAACTTGTTGTGAACATCGTCTAATGGACATTTCGGGTCTTCATCAACACTTTCACGAACAAAATCAATATTTTCTTGTGAACGACCGCTACGACTCTATTTTTCACCGAAACGGTCTCTTGAAATTCTTCAATAATTCGAACAATAGTGCTTTCAGATGGACGATAAAAAATTTTTCCGCAAATCCCTAGGAAATTTTGACATTCCTAACAAAATTTGTCATAGAAAAAGTCAAGATTTCCCAACTGTTAGGAAATATTCATTTCCTTACAGTTGTCAGTGTTCTACATACCTAAGCATATTCGTACTTTTCTCGAGATCTCTTTGGCAATAATTCCAATGAAGCAGTATTCACTGCCTCAACCAGCTCTGGGGGAGTTCCCGAAATGGAAAATTCATCATCACTTATCATTTTACACTATTTTGTCTTCGAAAAGACCAAGAATCAAATTAATATTCGTCAAGTTTGACAATTCAGCATTAATACTTGTCCATAGTAACGCAACCAATTCCATTCCGAATTTCAAAGCGCCATTTATTTATGAATGGAATAATTCGCGATTTTTTTCAAAATATATTAAAATCTGTCGAATTTCAAACGATTTGCGGAAAAATAGTATGTTTACCTCGTAGGAAAAGCCACATTCCTGGACTCTGTGATGCTAAGTCACGGCTTACGCCTCGACTTAGCAATCTTCACAATCGTCCAGGAATGTAAGGCTTTTCCTACCCGGTAAACAACTATTAAAAACACTTGTCACAGAACGCTGATTTTCATAAAATAATTGAACAATTTGAACGCGTTGTGGTATCGTGTACGGAGCCATTTTTATAAATGTCATGCATCACACTTCTTAAATGTCAAAATACCCAGGCGAATGCAGTGCGCCATCTATATTTTATTTATTCTTGAAAAAACCGCGCAATTTGAAACACCCTTTACTTTCATGCCACACCCTGTATAAAAGAAAGACCGAAAACTAACCTGCGCTGCTTTGTTGTCTTGACTCTATGAAGACGTCATTCTTTTCAAGATTAATTTCGAAAAACACCAAATTAGCATATGAGTGAGAATATGGGAATTACAATAAGTAGAAGAAACTTCCTTTAACTCCAAAACGAAAAACTAGTTCAAAATGGCCCTAATATCACAAATTATGCAGTACATTTCATTCACATAATCGCATGGTGAGGGTGAGCTAGATTTTTCCCTGTATGTAAAGAATGCTGAACTCAAGATTGATTACACCTTTTCAGTCCCTTCCTCATCTCCATTATAATTAATGACCATACTGATACCTCTACCCATTATCCTAATCGCCCAAATTCATTTAGCGACGCTGACCCCACGCTTCCGTCCATAAAAATGCATTATGATATCATTTACAGAGTGCTCCAAGTAAAACGTCAATATTTCAAGGGAAAACCCTCCGTTTGACGTCCGCAAAGGCCGTTACGTCGCATCGGGAGTATCGTGTTTCCGGGAATGACCACGTTCCTTACTTTAGTATGTGTCAAAAATTTAAAAGAATCCCAGAGGAGGCATTGAAATTTCGAAAGTGTCCGAGGGAGGCCTCCCAAGTCGTCAGGACGCGCCGTTAACGGAACGCCGCCCCCGACGGCTGATTCTGTATAACTTTCTTGCCCCCAACTTCTTAGATGGTGTATAGATTATCTATATAGGGTGCTTGAGTGGGCGGATAGAGATGTAGGTCTGCGGAAGTTGAGATGGAAATTTTTGTGAAAACTAAACTAAGGTTACTATACTATGTTCAAATGTAAGAAAGAGTAATAATAACATGTTTGGCGCATCGGTAGGAGGGCCTTCGTACAGTTTCTTTCCGAACAGAGTCGAATCGAGGAGATTTCACATCAATCGTTCAGTTTTAACTGAACTTGAATTCTTTTTTTTCAATAATTTATAGAACGTTATGCTTTCGAAATTTGGCATACTGTCGTCGTCATTCACGATTTCTAGAACTTAGAAATCGTTGGGTTTTCATTCCGGAAAAAAAACCGTGGACAATTCTTCTAATGAGGTTCATATCGAAATCGTCAACCGAATCGATTATTCTTAACGACTGGGCTCTTTTCTAAGGTGGCGTCAATGTTTTACTCTCTTCATATTCTCTGAGAATTCTGAATACAGCTGAATCACCCACCCCTGAGGATTTTGAAACAATTCCTACTAAGTCTCTTTTCGATAAATTAGGATGTTCTTCCAATTCTTTTCGAAAAATGTTCAAAATTATCTCTTTCTCTTCAACAGAGGAATGCGACCTTTTGGACCTTTTTCTTGGTGGTCCCCACATATCACCCTCAGATGCAGTATCCGTTTCCGAATTCCACATGTTTCTATAAACACTATATACACTTTGTCAAAAGATTTTCCAACACAATACACTTTTCACAACAAAATCTATAAACACTTTGAACAGCTAGACCTTCACAGTAGCTCTAGGTATTTTAACTGGTCTTGTCATTTGAAAACTTCGATATTTATGCAAATCAAGATGGCTTTAATCCATTAAGGGAACGGACCCAAACCTGGTGTTTCCCGGAATTATCCTATCGGAATCTTGAGCAGCCGACAAAGAGTTTCGTAAAAAAAAATATAAAATTATGGATATTACATATTACAAGTAAATGACCATTATAAATTTGAACAGAGATCTTTTTCGAGTCTTGTGAATTGAAAACTTCGATATTTATGCAAATCAAGATGGCTCCCACCTATTAGGAAAAAGGACCCAAATCTGGTGTTTCTCGGAATAACCTTGCCGCAATCTCGAGCATCCGAAAAAGAAATTATTTAGTAGATAATAATATAAAAACAAAACAAAATTAGAAAACAGGGTACGTCGGTATAAAATGTTCATCACAGTTGCAAATCGTAACAGTCTTGCAGTCTCCAAGAGGAGCTTCATTGTGCGCAAAACCAGACGATTCTGTTTGTTAACAAAGCTCCTTCTTATATTCGAATGGACTATAGGCGCCGTAGCAACTTGGGGTTTTCAGCAATTTATGTTTCTCGAAAAAAGAGGACATGACATGTATATTACTCTTTATTTATCTCTCATAGTTTAGGAGTTGTAGTACTAAACCAACGAAATCTGGCCACCCTGTACATGACGTCAAAACAAAATCACTAATGTGTTGAAGGAATTTGTTTATCATATGTCCAAGCTTGATGTGCATAAAAATTTGGTAAAAGTGAAACAAAGATTGACCTTTTTCAGGATTTTATTGCCAAATATTTTTCTTCTGAGAAAAGGAGTTTGTTCTATAATTTTCACGCGCACTGTATATTAGATTCGTCCAGTGCAAGATTATTTTCCAGAGAATATTTGTGAGATGCTCCAAAAATTCGTTTCTCAGCACTCAATTTTTTGAAAGTACCCGCACCGTACAATCTAAGAATAAACGATCGCAATATATCACAATAACCGTCCTAATTCAATTATTGGCACATCTACAACGGCATCCATCGGATGATTAATAGTATTTTAGTGAAATAAATCCTTCATTACCTTCACTATCCGATTCTCCGTAGTGTCCTCAATGCCCGCTTTAACCAAAACACGTAGGGATTACGATTTTAAGTCAAATAGGGGACATTTTAAACTTCCGAATCGTCATTGACTTACAATGCGTTTTTCGGATCAGATCATAAAAAATGGCATTATTAATAGTTCGCCTTTCATGATCAGACAATGCAGGTATAGGAATCGCTGAAAAAAGGTTGAGGGGGACCTTCTCGCTCTGATTTTTTTTTCTCTGAGCGTCCCTTCAATACAAACATAATAGTTATTGAACAAATCGGTGGGATCACAAGTGTCCGGAATATAGGGTTATGTTTAACTTGTTGGGGTTAGTTCTCACGATAAAAATTGTTTACTTTCCATGAGTGGGATTAATGTCTTCTAACGTCCTATCGGTACATCTGGACCATCAGTTTATACCTCTCAAAAATTCACAGAGAATTTAGAATAAATAACAGACATTCTTGAACAAATTGATTTTGTTAATTCTTTCCCCCAATAACTATCTTGGACGTGGACAAAATATGAAAGCGACTACTGGGTCCTTCAACAAAAATCAAGGGGTCCTTCTTTTGGAGACGGAGGAATTATACAATTTTGAACGAAAAATATTAATTCTTGTCGGTCAACTCTTCACCAAAGAAAAAACTTCTTCAGGGATTTATTATCAATCCAAGATGTCGAATAAAGAGTGGTAGAATCCTTACCATCTGTATTTTACAGAAAGGGTGGATTATAAATCAAAATTCCCGGTACAGACGTTTTGATGATACGTCATTGTGAAATCCGCGATTCCTCAATGTCCGCCCCGTTATTGTTGGCAATATTTTACTGGTCCACCATAACGATCCCTTCCGTATGTCTATTTGCATATATACTTGCTTTGAGAAAAATATACCCACTCAGCTTTCCACAAAGTATCACGGCCGCATCACCATGTTGATATATCGATGGCGCAGAAAACATATGTTAAAATCCGAATATAAATGCGAGATTCAAATACCACTTTCCCAGGGATGCAAAGGGTTTATCCCACTCTTTCCCTCCTCAAGTTACCGTTATATGTATCTACCAGATACTTCACATCTTTTAGATTAGGGTGAATTGTATTCACACCAGACATTCACACTCTGAATGCAATACCGATTATTATTATAATTCGATTCGATCATAAGCATAGTTCTTCTTCTTTTCATTTGATTCAATCATCCCATCACTCCACTCAACACTTCCATGCTGTAGAATTCAAGCATGATATACTTTAACCCACCCTCATTTTCAGAGCCAGTAACTTATGAATCGAAAATTAAAAACAATTACACCCATTGCCACTATTATTGAAGGTAAGACTCCAAATGAAGGAATTTGATTAATCTGTTTTTTGAATGCAAAATATGGTTTGTGGGGGCAGATGCATAGTTTTTTTTACAGAGATCTTGCTCAAAGCCAAATTACCGATGCGCATGGAAAGGTTCAGCTAAAATATTTACTGTTACAGGGTGATTCACGAATGAATCACAATAGCTTTTGCAAAAACTCGATAATTCTGCAGTTTCGTCACAGAGAAATTATTCCATGAAGTTAATACCTAGTCGTCACCAATTTTCAGTCTGAAATACTTCATTATGATTACTTTTCATACAGGCAACCATACCATAAATACTTATATTATTGTGATTTATACTTGAATCACTCTGTAACAGTAAATATTTTAGCTGAACCTTTCCATGCGCATCTTATCTGTACTCATATTGAACTAATGGGCATAACATAAAATCGATCTGCCTTTTCAATTGAAAAAAAAACTGATGAAATCATTTATTCTCCACTTCAACTCCCTATATCTCGAAAACTCTGGTAATACATAGTATTGGATTCAGAATTCATACCTCTGGAGATGTTGTAGAAATCAATATATAGTGGGAAAATAGTTGCATTTGACCGAGGAAATATTCGAATGCAGGGTGTTCATGTTTTTCGAACTTTTCCCAAAATGGAATACCTTCCTTTGAATAAACCACCATAAATATTTTGGAGATTAGAGAGTTAGAGACACACATATGTTCGAGGTATTACTTTTCCCAAAAATCAATTAAAAAATACAGGGTTTCGAATCAATTCTAAAAAAAAATTATTATGTCTAGTGGTTCTCTCTGCGGAACAATCTGTATAAAAAATATGCACTGTGCAATATTTGGTCGTCATAATACTAAATAGAAAAGAACATTTCAAAAATATGCCTTCCTGACGTCACAGTAGAAAAAGTGAATTTTGACAAAAAACTACCGTCATATATTCGTGAATCACCCTGTAAATATAAATATTTTTAATCATACGTATCCACTAATTTCATTACTAGAACACGTAGTAAATGTGTGTATGCAACAGAAATCCAATCTAACTCTTAATAATCAAGGAATATGTAAATCCGAAAATTTGGGCAATTTTCAACTTTAACACCCCGTATTTGGAAAAGTAGCCATAGGATTGGGTTGGACCCATTGACACTTTTGGTCACTGAGTCGGGTACAATAACATACCAAACTTTCAGAAAATTTGACCTGTCGCCACTTTACCTATAAAAAGTGCGGGGTCCTTTCTTCATTTGGAGTCTTGCCACCGAAAAAAGTGGAAAAGTGTGTAATTTTCTTCAATTTTGGAAAATGTCGAATATCTCGAAAACCAAGGGACTTTCACTGAACATAAATTATATTCTTCTGTACAGTCACACCCTGTATATGTGAGAATACCTAGCGAATATATGATTTTCATCAAGAATTCGAAACAACCCAGCGTGGATGTAAAATTAGTGGTGCGAATTGCGCGAAAGGGTGTTTTAAAATATCGAATAACGGGTCGATCCTATCTGCGACCTTAAAATGAGGACATGGAACCGTTACAAACACATTACAAACCTTTTAAAAAATAAAAAACGGCAGACAGATAGACGCATTGTAGGCATATGAAATTTATGACAACCCTTTCAAGTCCGCTGTCGATGTATCGAACATATGCCATCCCAATTTACAATTAGATGGCCCAGGTAGCGACCTAACGGGATATGGGGTCGCAAAAAAGGGTTATGTGTGAAATTGTAGGAAATGGCAAATGGGTCTCGGGATTAATTCGATATTTCCGCTACACTTATTTGCGATTTTTCGGGGTAATTGACAGGTTTATGTGCCGGAAATTCCGAAGGATATGGGGAAATGTATGGGAATCCGAGGCATGGGAATTTTCGGGTATTCTTCGAGGAAAGGTACCCACTACCTGATTGTCTATTTTCGGAGAGATGATGTTTCCCATAACGCAATAATTTCAGCTTCCTTAAAGATGAAATTATCAATAATTATTCTTGTTTGATCAATTTATTCATTCAAATAATCCTGACTTGATGTCCGTGTTTTAAGGGCCCGATTTTTTGAGAACGAATGGGTTTTTTTTTTCATTTCAAGAAAATTCAGGAATCTAATCATAAAAAATGCTAAAATCCTTATTGAAAAGTAGTTTGATGAATATAAAGAAATTAAAGAACAATTTTTTTATGTAAAATTGGAAAGTTGAGGCCCTTGTTCATTATCTTAGAACTGTTTTACATTTACAAAAAACAATATTGAAATTAGGGGTTTAACGACTCAAGGATTCAGGAAAAGAACTACCTACTCTTTTTCTAACCAAGCTTTCGCAATACTTTTATTACTGCATCAGGGTTTCTAAAATATAAATTTGATATTAAAAAAAATTACTTTACTTCCTGAGAGATTTACCGAGTGAGGTTGAACATAACACAGCAATAATCCACAACATACAGGGTGTAACAGCCAAATGGAATAAATTCGATAACGAATAAATGAGGGCGTGTTGGGAAAAATGCTCGGACACGTCGATTTGTAATTTTGAATGCGCATATTTTTCAAGAAATTAATATTATATAGGGTGTTCCATTCGACCGTGGCCAATACCAACTTTCTTATTTCAAATGCAACCCCCTGTATATTATTTATTTTTTGGATTCTTCAGAGAATTCTAGATACAATTCATGCACAATATCCTATACCTATCTTTAACTATTTCGGAAAAATTGAGTGTTTTCAGATTAATCAGATTTATTGCAAAAATCAACGTTTTAAATAAAAATTATTTTATTCCACAAATTCGGTACATTACACTTAAAACCTAATAAGTAATACTGATTATTTCTTAATTATTAAGAAAAAAACAAAAAAAAACATTAATGTCAATGTAGGAAATGTTCAAAATGCTCGCCGCGAACATCTTATTATTATTATTAACTTAATATTTCCGAAAAAGTTGAAGTTTTTTATATTTGGTATAGATGCATATTTTCTATCCGATTATTAGTTCTCTTTGTTTAATTTCATGAGTTGTTGCATTTGGATTTGACGAATATAATAATGTTTTTATCATGCTAGTTGGATAAGAATTTCGAATCAATATTTCATACAGATTTCCCAATCCTTCTTTCCGAAATGTACTGTGGCAGATTCTGTTGACCCGGTTTTTCAAGGTTAGAAAAAAGAGTAGTTCTTTTCCTGAATCTTTGAGTCGTCGAACCCTTAATTTCAATGTTGTTTACATTAAAGACTCTGGAAGTACATAAGTGAATCATTTAAAAAAATACACACATCGCAAAAAGTCTTGCCCCCCCCTAGGTTACTCAATAAATAAGCAATCTATGTTCTGGAAATGAGATGAATATTCTCCTCTATTTCAACTGCAATATATTCGAAAGAAAATCTTTGTTTGTTACTCTTTGCTTTTTTCAGGATGAGACAAAATAAAAAAATCTTCGAACCATTCGGTCGTAACAGAAGGAAATAGATAACTCAAAATTTAATTGAATCGGTTTTTTCAATCATCCATTGCTTCGATAACATTGATAAATAACCAATTGATACGCTCAGCTTACCAATTTTGGCAGATACTTTCGCCATAACCAGCATCCAGTTCAATTAACTTAAGTATGACATATTTCTCGTTTCGGAAAAGGGTCCAAAATAACGGATTTCAATTTCAACCCTTGTTGTAAAACGGACATAAAATTAAAATAAGTGGACCGTATATATGAGTTCGACGGCAGACGACGGACATGGAGGTATAAACTCGAACTCCGATGTCAATATTTTAAAATAAATAACTTTAAGGGAAATCTATCGTCCCTGGGGTCGGAATTATCCGCCTAATCCTTATTTATAACGCTGCACTGTGTGACGGGACCTTAAAATGACCCTATCTGGTGGATCCGTTCCAAACAGGGTGGAATATATGTGGAAGACCGTCACCAAATTTCATTATTGAAGCTCTGTCGAAAATTTCATTTCGTCGTGAACATCTGTGATATTCTCGCGTCGAAAAAATTGAGAGAGAATGGGTAGATGTTTAGTTCTAATTCTACTATTACGGTTTTTAGAGTTGGGACAATTCGATGAAAAAATAGCTTCCCTGTCTGCCTGTAATTTTTTACTTTTTTTAATTTCAACTAACTGGTGTTTCGAATTGCGTGAATAAAATATAAATGGCGCACTGAATTCGTCTCGGTATTTTGACATTTAAGAAGTGTGATGTATGACATGTATAAAAATGGCTTCGGACACGATACAGCAACGCGTTTAAATTGTTGAAATATTTTATGAAAATCAACGTTCTGTGAAGAGTGCTTTTAGAAAATTACTTGAATTTCATGGTTTACATAATCGTCCATCTGAAAGCACTATTGGCCGAATAATTGAAAATTTTCAAGAGATCGGTTCGGTGGGAGACCAAAAAAGTGAAAAATACAGTCGTAGCGGTCGAAAATACTAATTTGGTTCGTGGAATTGTTGCTGAAGACCTTGAAATGTCCATTAGACGACGTTCACAACACGTTGCACTTAGTGGATCCACAACACGGCGTTTTTACACAAGGATTTAGCTCTTAAGGCATATGAGGTTCAAATAACACAGCAACTAAAGCCATTAGATCATTTAAAACGTCGTTAATTTGTCAGCTTCATCAATGAACAACCAGCTGATTTTTCTCAAATAATCATGTTTCCGATGAGGCACATTTTGAACTTGGTGGCTATGTTAATGAACAACATTGTCGTATCTGGGGTGAAGAAAATACACGAACTATTCATGAGAAACCAACGCATCCTTAACGAGTCACTGTTTGGTGTGCATTATGGCCAGGTGGTGTAATTGGACCTAACTTCTTTGAAAATGCTGCTGGTGAAGCTGTAACTGTCAAGTGTGATCGATCCCGTCGGATGATAATCGAATTTTTGTGACCTGAATTAATGAATATTGATCTTGAAGACATTTGGTTTCAGTAGGATGGTGCTACACCTCACTTTGCAAATGATTCAATTGATTTATTAAGACAAAATTTCCTGGACGAATAATCTCCAGAAACGGTGATGTCAATTGGCCACCAAGATCATGTGATTTGACATCGTTGAACTATTTTATTTGGGGTTATGTGAAAAGCCAGGTCTATGAGAATAATCCACAATCGAATCCTGAATTAAAGAATGAAATTATTCGTGTAATTAGTGAGATAGAGCCTCAATTATGTCAAAATGTCATTGAAAATTTTAACAAAAGAGTGGAAGTCTGTAGAGCTGCAAGTAGAGGCCATTTGGCCGATATTATTTTTCGTACAAGAATTTCATAACTTCAATTACCAATAAAAGTTGTTGAAAATTAATGCAAATCATGTGTTTTATTTTTTCCTAAAAAAACCGCGCAATTTGACACAACCTTTATAATTAACAGATTTGATTTTAATTTTCACCTACGTCAAAAAGTCCGATAAACTTGAGAATTTGCACAAGTATCAAGAATCGATGGCAATACAATAATTTTTATACCTCAGCCTAACATTCTGAACAGAGTCGTCAGGATAAAAAAAACTCGATATTTCGAGGAACCTGCCCCTGCGCCATTTTGTTGCACGATTCCATTCTAACACTGGCGAATTTGCGGAGGGGGACCATGAAGGCTATGCACCCCCGCCCTCCTCGAAAATAAACCCTGGTTGGATGGTAAATCGACCAATTTCCAAAATTCCAATTTCAGACGAATCCTTCAATACCTACCTAATTATTTTTTTCGGCAACCGTCCGGGATGTACCCACTTCCCGGACGCTTTTTCTATGAGGAAGTAGCATTTCCCGGCCTAGTCCGGAAAGTACGTACTTTCCGGACTAGGCCGGAAAAAATCACGTCGTTGTTGTCATTGTCATGATCATCACAATAGCAACGAAATAACGGATGACAGTTCTGTTCTGATTAATTCAAATAAGAATCAAAATGTATAATGAAGAGATGTGTCGTCTCATTGATTCGTTATTCTATAGGTTTGCCGAAAAAATATTGTACGCAACACGCCCGAAAATAGTTTTTTTGGACTCACAGACTTCCAGGACTCGCCTCCGGCTCGTCCTAGAATCTTGTCTATTCGTCCAAAAAACCCTATTTTCCGGACTTGTTACGTAAATTACTATTTTATTGTCTGTGCATATCACCGAACCCGAAAGGAACGAAATAATATGATATAGATCCGACTTTTTCAAACTGCAAAACTCAATAGAATCATAAATGCAGACAAAGGTGTCGGAACTCGGAATGCTCAGAATTCATTTTATGAATACTCGATCATTCGCAAATGTGCATTTTGGAAAAGTAACTATGACTTTTCCTTGTCAATCCAATTTTCCTACAGCTCTTTTTTTACGTGTCAGTAGTTTTTCCAAAAAGCTTACGTTCAATTACATATTTTCAAAAAATATACTGCTGGCGAGCAAGTGTCGAATTTTTTGCAACTATTTGTGAGTGAAATGACATCATTCAACACGGAAACACATGCATTCTTCTCTTATTTCGAAGGGGACATCCTTAATTTTTCAGAAGAACCTGAAATTCCATTTGCTAAAATATGCCATACTATAGTGCGTTCAAAAATAAGAAGGAGCTTTGTAAACAAACAGAATCGTCTGGTTTGCGCACAATAAAGCTCCTATTGGTCAAACGGTAATAACGACGCTCTCTTCGACCGCCCTAAGAGACTGCCAGGATCGTACTCGGACTGTAGATGGTACTGAAGAGAAATGATTCAATAATTTGAGTCAGCAATTTCCACATTAGAACTTTTTTCCTCGGAAACTCTAGTGCAAAATTTCTGTTATGATTTGCAACTGTCATAAACATTTTATATCCGACGTACCCTATTTTTTCATTTTGTTTTGTTTTTATATTATTATCTACTAAGTAATTTCTTTTTCGGATGCTCGAGATTGCGGCAAGGTCATTCCAGGAAAAACCAGAGTTTTAGAGATTTGGGTCGGAATCTTGCAGGATTCCGAGAAAGTAATTCCGGGAAACACCAGATTTGGGTCCTTTTCCCTAATGGGTGAAAGCCATCTTGATTTGCATAAATATCGAAGTTTTCAATTGACAAGACTCGAAAAAGATCTCTGTTCAAATTTATAATGGTCATTTATTTGTAATATCCGAAATATATTTAGTTTCGGTCCATAATTTTATATTATTTTGTACGAAACTCTTTGTCAGCTGCTCAAGATTCCGACAAGGTAATTCCGGGAAACACCAAGTTTAGGTCCTTTCCTTTAATGGATTAAAGCCATGGATTTGCATAAATATCGAAGTTTTCAATTGACAAGACCAGTTAAAATACCTAGAGCTACTCTGAAGGTCTAGCTGTTCAAAGTGTTTATAGATTTTGTTGTGAAAAGAGTATTGTGTTGAAAAATCTTTTGACAAAGTGTATATATTGTTTATAGAACGGATACTGCATCTGAGGGTGATATGTGGGAACCACCACGAAAAAGGTCCAAATGGTCGCATTTCTCTGCTGAAGAGAAAGAGATAATTTTGAACATTTTCCGAAAAGAATTGGAAGAACATCCTGATTTATCGAAAAGAGACTTAGTAGGAATTGTTTCAAAATCCTCAGGAGTCAGTGATTCAGCTGTATTCAGAATTCTCAGAGAATATGAAGAGAATAAAACATTGACGCCACCTAAGAGGAGAGCCCAGTCGTTAAAAATAATCGATTCGGTTGACGATTTCGATATATACCTTATCAGAAGAATTGTCCACGGTTTTTTTTTCCGGAATGAAAACCCAACGATTTCTAAAGTTCTAGAAATCGTGAATGATGACGACAGTTTGCCAAATTTCAAAAGAACAACGTTCTATAAATTATTGAAAAAAATGGAATTCAAGTTCAGTTAAAACTGAACGATTGTGTGAAATCTCCTCGATTCGACTCTGGACGGAAAGAAACTTTACGAAGGCCCCTCCTACCTCTGCGCCAAACATGTTATTTTTGCTCCTTCTTACATTTGAACAAAATATAGGTATTATTCTGAGCGAGAGCGTAAAACCTTTAATACGGTAGTTATAATCAATTATAATAATGGACCAAATACCAAAATCGTCCTGTAGCTCAGAAACTAGGCGTCGTAGCAACTCGGGATTTTCAGCAATGTTTCTCGAAAAAAGAAAAAATGACATGCATATTACTTTTTCTCTATCTCTCATAGTTAAGGAGCTGTACAACTAAAACTAAACCATCGAAATCTGGCCACCCTTTACTCTTGGTTGAGAATTTTCATCCCATCCCCTAAAAAACTCCCTAGATCCGCTACCGCTAGTGTCCTAACAATGAATCCACCCAAACCTCTAGCCATCAAACATCGTAATGAAACAATGAAAATACATATTCCCGGGGTTTTCAACCGCATAAAACGATAGCTTCACGATTTGTGGGCAACCGGAAGGACCACTGTCCAAGCCGAGACGCCTCCATTCCGAGCAAAACACCCGGACACAAAGCCCGTCCAACTCATCAGCAAGGACGACACGTTTTTGCGTGCCCTATCTCTTGGAGAAGACATAATGCCGGACCCTTTCGCTTGGGGGACGGACGTTATCTCGGTTTATCAACGCAGAAGTGACCCGTCCAACGACTTGCAACGTCTAGGATGGTCCCTTCTATACCGTCGTTATATTTAGCGGTTATCACGTTATTAAGATAAAATTTATTAGGACACTTCACTTCCAGTAGCCTCTCGAGGGCTCGGGCTTGAAATGACGTGGAAATTTCGAATGGCAATAAGTGATGATGATGATGCGAATTGTTCTGATTGGAACAGGAACAGGATCACGATATTCAGCTATATTCCATTCACTTTTGAATGTATCCCGGACCCCGGTTGGCCATGATTTAGGTTTATCAAGGTTTTTTCACTTAAAACTGACGCAGGTTGGTACTCGTTAAATGTCAAATAATCCCAGAGACGTTGCCAATGCTAAGTTCTATTTAATATTTTCTAACTTTGTGAATATTGTTAGTTCTTTCAAGGTTTAACTGTGACACTGGTTTCGCAGTAGGTACTACTTTATTTTCATACTGAAGTATTTCAACTCTGTAAATGGAGTGAGTACTTTTAAGGTATAACTGATGTGATACAGGTTTCGTAGTATGTAGTAGGGGAAATACGTACAAAATGACATATATGGACAAAATGACATAGGCATCATAACTTGAGTTTGGAGGTATCAAATGTGGAACTGCCTACCACATCACACTACCCGAGTGGCTTCTATTGACCTCTGAAAATTAGCAAGAGCTACTCTGGTTCATTCGTTCGTTATGAGTGATAACAGAAATCAATAGGTCACCAGTTTTTTTTCATTGCGCCAAATTTTAAGGGAAAATGGCTAGTTTTCACCATTTTTTTCATTTAAATTGCATTCAATTCAAACTTGACTTATTTGTCATGGTATTCACGGAGCTTTTTGTATGTTGAATATACTTTTTGTATTAATTCGATACATTTCTAGTTTTATAACGCTATATGGACGAAATGACATATACAGTGAACGGAAAAAATGACATAGATAGGTATTTCAGCTGAATTAACCGTATCTACCAGACAACACCAAGACAATCCATCTCAGGCTCCATCAGCAAACAAAGAATCAGGACTTGTCTTAACATATTCATAACAAAATCTTCATCTGCGGCTAATAAAGGCAATGCATTTTAACCTACTCTTGCTGATCCTATGAGGTTATGAGGAGGTTCCACCAATCCCTAATGGACAAGGCAAACGTGAGCAGAGGACTCGACAAACGTACTTAGTTTCAACTTGTACACCTAATACGATTGCAATCAAATCAAAAAAGGAGCCTATACCACCTCCAAAAACAAGGAGACAAGTCCCTAGGGCATTATTTAAAGAAGACAATGAAGAAGAAAATGTTTAGAGCAACTTTCGAGATGATGAGTCGACTGTCCATCTATCTATTGTTATCAGACCTCTTTTCCCGATTTAGATCTTCTCCAGGATTAGCCCTGGAGAAGACTGGTTACGATGCATGCATTGCTTGCATTAGGCTCACGTATCTTGTGCTGATGTTCCTAGAAGAACCAAGCGTTTCATTTGTGAACTTTGTCAGTAGTTTTGTGACTATAAGTAGAAAACTACAGTTGCTGTTGCCGGTATGTCATTTTGTCCATAGCATGCGGATAAAATGAATTTTCGTTTATCCCAATTCATCTAAGAATATTTTATCTTTTGGTACTTTTATTTCATAAAGGTTGATTAGATTTTATAAAGAAAGGACCAAAGATCATAGGTGTAGAATATGACATTATTGTGATTCACTTCTAACAAGTTATGCCTCTGAAATAAAACCATATGTCATTTTGTACGTACTTCCCCTACTACATTCTCATGCTGGAGTATTTCAAGTTGTGCAAAAAGGTATTTAAATGTCTACTGTAGACTTTTTTCTTGAGAATTTTGAAAAGTGGGGAATTCGATAAGTCCGTCTGTTCATTTAGAAGTTTCTCTGTTGGGTTATTCGAGTATTTTCAATCTTTTTTCGGATGAATTATCACAAAGTAACGAACTATTCTGTCCATTATTCTCCAGTAAAATTTCAACACTTGGTTCTTGATTTCCGTACAAGAAAATAGCATAACCGAATCTTCCAACCATGTTTATATTTATATTTCCAGTATTAACAGAGAGGGAAGTTTCTTCAACATTCGCCAGGTCTTTGGAATTATTGAATTCACATAATTTTTTCTCAAATTCGTTATTTTCCCAAAGTAAATGAACATTTCGATAAATTACTACGACCTCCATGTGGAAAAGACAACGTTCCTTATCCATCTGAAAGGAGAATGACTATAACCTAACATTTTCAAAATATACACGGTGAAATGTATCAGAATGTCATGGCCAACCGGGATACATCATAAAAGTGAATAGAGTATTGTAATAGTTCATAATCATTTTAAATTTCTCACAAAATATCCAAATGTAGCATGAAATCATTTTCAGCAACAATTCAGAAGATATTGTGGACAGTTACTGCACATTGCCTATTAATCAGTGACGGCTCCTCAGAAGGGGCAAGAGAGACTAAGCCACTTCTAAAATCCTTATTGCTTCAGTTTTTTCTCAATCTATCGGGTGTTTTCTTTAGAATATTAGAACTTTGAATCGAAATGAAACACAATTAAAATAAGATTGAAGCCAATTCTTTTTTAATTGAAAGAATATTTTATGACATTTATGATTTAATAGTATATTCTAAAACTAGTTGCAGAATGGGCTCCTATTCCAATACGAATGCGAAATTCGAAAACGAGCGACGAAGGAGCCAGTTTTCGAACGCATGGAGATTTTAGAGGAGGCTTTGTCCCTTCTTGCCTCTTCTGATGATCCGTCACTGATTGAGATCTTTCAAATGAAAAAGAATATGGCTTCAATGTTTATTTAAATGTATTAAAATGTATCAGCCGAATTCTTTTCGATGCAGTGCTGACATCGATTGAGCAACAAACTTTCACAATAAATGAGTGGACAAGATGTGTCGATTGAACGGATAATGTGAACACCTTCTTTTCAATTCGTTTCTTTGTCGATATTTCGACTGGGTTTCATCATATGCGATCGAACGTACATGTTTATTCGAGTCTGCCTCAGATGGAATGATGAGTCTCATCAAGGACGCGTACTGAGATACAGAAATAAAAAATGAGTTTTCAGCCCTTGAGTTTTGAAGTCAAAGTTGGATAACTTGCTTAATCTGAGCTACGAACGAGGCCAATCCTTCAAGAAAACCAATCCTAAGTGCTCGTCTGACGAGCTTGTCTTAGGGGATGACAAACTTCTAGGGAATTACATATCGACGATTTCGGAATATCGTAGCAGTTTGAGGAAGGTTCAAGTTTGACCCCGCACTAGCGGGTCCGACCACAATAAGCGCGATTACAGTTCTATGTCACATTTAATCTGCTTGTTCAAACAGAACTGTTTAATTAAGGGATATGTTTCAGACCCGTAACTTAAACACAAGTGTCCGCTCGCCAAGCTTAAAGCGACTTAGGCAAATAACTGCTTTCGCCATTGCTTGGGCCTTCTACCCGATCGCCATATTTCTGATTAATTGAAAGCACTCGGTAACCCTTTAGGTGCGGAACTGTCCACGTTAAGCCTAGGTCCTTCGTTTGGGGAGGGTTTGGGAAGATGCGGGGGGTTTCAATCTTAACTTCCCATATTCGGTATTCTCTAAAATGATCTGATGGACTAGAATTGGACGCCTATGGAAAAGTTTTACTTCGGAAGCAAAAAGAAAAATACTACAGAGAAATAATCATCTTTATTGCAGTTTTAACTAGTTCAGAAAATGGATAACTCATTCAAGTTCAAACTGGAAGTTTCTATGAACAGTAGGAAATGATAGAGCAGCTCCCATAAAAAAAAACGAAGAATTCTAACACTGCATGAAAGTAGGTTTTTCCATTGTTGAAGAACTTGACTCTCCCCTAATTTCTATTTCATCAATTGTGTGTCGTGCTGATTCAAACTCTTTCAAGTAAACATTATCGAATAGTATGTGCATAAGTTCCAGTTCTTGGGACAGTGAGGAGTCTGTAATAATATTTATCTACTCCTGTCGTGTTCATCCATTAGTCTAATCATATCACTTGTATCACGTTAGCCAGCTTCAGTAAGGAGTTAATATGTTCAATATTTACATCAGAAACTAGTCGAATTCCATTTAGTTACGAAGATATTCCACAGATTACGGGTGGCATAATTTTTTCGATGTGAACATGTGAAAAAAAGTTGTATTCAATCTATGTGAATTTTTTTTTTCAGGGAAATTTTAGAGATTCAAGTAGCGGGTTGTCAACAACTTTTTCATTTTATCCAAAATTACAAGGAAGTGAGGATGTACCCAGAAAACGTTATTTGGGAGCTCTTCACAACCCACCACACTCAACAAATATTCCCCAAAAATACCACCTACATTCAGCAGGTTCTCCCGATTTCATCTAACTGAAGGGTTTTCCAATGAGACTTGTTATTTTGACATTCAAAGAAAAACGCCATTTTATTTTATTATAAAACGGAAGATATGCCGTTAATAATAAAAAATAACATCAGCCAAATCACGACACGACTACAGGACCTTTTCATGAAATTTTTCATAACCAAATAGCAAAGTGGCTGCTCTACGTCCTCGATAGCGTCACTAATTCCATCTTTGAGGTCTTGAATCGACTATGACATCGCCATAGATCATGCAGTGCTAAGTATCATTTTATTTTTCATTAGTTTCCATTCAATACGTGGTTCGTATGGACATTCACCATAAATATCCGAATTTTGTATTTCATTGTCATTTATTCTCAATATAGACCGGTAACAAAAATTTTTTAATGAAAACTGTGCGTATAAAATGTATAGGTTACTTCATGCTTCTTAGCATTTAATTTTATCTCCCACATTTGTGGAAATTTATTATTACATGTCTCTACATCGAACCATCATAGAGATTTTAGTCTTGAAAAAGTTGATAAACATTTTGACAACATTGTTAACTTTTAGATATAGAGATCAGAGAGTTTGAAAATTCAGCCATTCTGTGATGTTGAAAATCCAGGGAAGTATCCAGATTATTCTTATGATTTTTGGTTTTTTCGTCAAATTTTATCGGGTAAAATTGGATATAACTCAAAAACGACGCGTTTCATTGAAAAAAAAAATAGAAATATTTTTATTTTTTAAAATGATTGCATCTTTCGAAAATATGAACCGTTTATCGTTTTCAAGTGGTATATTTTTGCGTGGATTTATGAGTCGGCTACGCTGAATATAGTGAAGAATAGATAATGGTACCTACGGGTATATATGACTTTGAGGCGGATCAGAAAAATATATTTTCCTATGGGTGTTCAAAGATATTCCACATTGTGTTACTAAAATCAACGCTCTGTGAAGATAGATTTCTGTGCCTGGACTCTGAAAGAGCTCGATAAAGATCTGCTGAAGAATTTTGTTCGATGATAAGACCCATTTCTGATCCTGTATAATCGAAAATGGACCACTGAACTCACAATCTATAGCTATGAAGATGTTGGGCTCTTTAGAAATTCATCAAAACAGAAAAATAACACTTTGAAAGCTATCTCAGTTTCCAGTTCCTTTGACCCCTATGAAATCTTCATATTTACTGAGATCACGTGTAGTCGGTGTAATACTGAAGTTCATGTCTCCTCAAGCAATATTATTTCACTTCTCTTATCAATGAAACTTGTGACGATCACTAATAAAGTGTGTTATGCTCCGAAAGATTTTAATTTGATGCATCAACAATTTTTCGGTAGAAATAAAAATTGTGGGTATTTTAAATATAATCAACTAAGAGTCGCAGACCAACTCTAGTTTTCTACTCGCAGATTTACTTCAGTTTCAAATTAACCTATCTTTACTATAATATTATAAAGAGGAAAGATTTTTTTGTGTGTTTGATACGAGTAGGCTCAAAAACTACTGGACCGATTTCAGAAATTCTTTCACCTTTAGAAAGCTACATTATCCCTGAGTGACATAGGCTATACTTTTCACCCGAAAAAATTAAGGATACCTACTATAACTTCAATAATTACAAAAAAATCAGCCATAATCAGCTATTTTCACGTGCGCTGGAAAAACCGTAAGACTCACGTGGATACAATTCATGACGGAAATGTACCTACCTCTTAAATAGTTCTACAAAAAGGTCCGCGATAGCATATATCTATCTCTCAAGATTGACTTGTTATTACCTGTTTATGGTAATCAGATGTTTTCCAAAATTATGCACTATTTGGGAGTGTGTTTTTATGAATTGGGTATTGATCCTCATCCAACCTAATACGTTATTTATCCCCTGTATTCAATTTAGAACGAAACTGCCCTTCACATCATACAATTACAACGAGTAAATCAAAAGATATGGCAGGTTGAAGTGTTGAAGATGAAACCGCCGCGTGAAACAAATTTCTACCCGGGCGAAGCTGGGACGGCCTGCTTGTTATTTATAATTTGAAAGAAGTTCAATATTTCCTTATTCTTCCAAAATGCTTCACTCTATTTCGGGACAATAATTCAATGAGTTTGAAGTCCGTCTGGATTGAACTCAGTCTGGACTCCGCGTAACAGTATAGAATAGCCATAAATATCCGATTCGATACCATAAAAAGTTTCCGTATACAAACCCTCTCTCATCCCATAAAGATCAGCTCCGGGATCAATACCAGAGAGCCAATGGAGCCATTTTGTGTGTGTCAGGTAGGAAAACAACAAAAAGCGTCGAAATTACCGAGGGTCGAATGGACCAATGTCCAGAGGGGGAACAGCAAATCCCACCCGCCTCTAGGGTACTTCAAAACAACTGCTGTCGACCGTAGAGGACGAGGGTGTCTCAAATCATCGGACCAAACAAGGTTGACCGGAGTGAAACTGAATAAATATATTAGCAAGGGACTTCAAACGGGGAATCTGGGATTGGGAAACGGAGGAATGTTGGGACTTTTCAGCCATGAAGTTTTCCTCGAAGGCAGAAAGTTATTTTCTGCTATTTATTTGTTGTGAGGATATGGCAACGGTTCGGTTCATTTCACAGAAATGCTGCTTCTTGAAAATGCAGGATGAACCGTCAGTTGACGTCCGAAGCAGAAATTTGGATACTTCATATTGAGCTGTATACAAATGACATGGATTGAAAACAGGATTCAATTTAAGGAGAAAAATTTTAATAGCACCGATAACCATTACATTTACATAGTTAGTTATTATGGGGGCTTCATTTTCTGTATCTGTAGTAGTGAAAAGAACTACCTATACCTACTTATTATTGAATTACCTATTCATGCATGACCAAATATACCTATATAATTTTTCGATTTAATATATGAATAAATAAATAATTGAAATTTAATCATTGGCAGAAAACCAAGGTTTCAACTAATGCTTTCGTTCTATGAAAGCAGAATGTGTATTTTGTAAACTAAATTGATGAAAATCCAAAATATAATAATTCAATCTACTAAGAATTGTTGGAATTTAAAACATCAGAATCTTTGTTTGAATAATTGAAAAAAAATATATAGAAACATTATTTCACTTTTCACTTGTTAAAATTAAGTAGTTTAACTATTATTCACAATACATTTCAGTATTTCACGCACTTTATTGTCACATCTTTCAAATGTTTTTGCAGTTACCGAATAAAAACAAATCAAATTTTCAGCATAGTAGTTATTTCCAATAGTGACCTGTGACCTGTCTGTCTAATTGTGTTTGAATCTTTACATTCAGAAGGAAGTGAATGAATAATGTTTATTTCTCAGGTGAATAATTCCGGAAATAATCCAGTTGTATACTACTCGACCTATAAATTCAAATCGATAAATCAAGTAAAATAGTTTTTCCTTGATATTCCAGTTTTCGAATAGTTTTATATTGCCTCGAAATTTCATATACCTAGTCAGAACTGAAACACAATTGATAAACAATGTTAGTGGAGAGTTCCAATTCATACCACAATGAAATTCCAGATGGAATTGAAAAGCATAATCTATTTTCAGAAGAAATGGTTCAATATAAGAACTGTTTTCCAAACATAAAATGATCTAAGATCTTCACTAAAAAATTCGATTAATGAAAAACTGAAATCTAAAAGCTGAGGAACATCACTACCATTTAGAAGTGAAAATATCTGAACATGAGAACATTAAATAATACTCTACATTGAACATCTAGACAATAATAAAATAAGAGAAAAATAGTTTTATGCAGAATTATTATAAAAAATTCAATGAAATCAACCATATTTTTGGGGCAAAATCATAACAAAAAAAATCATAGTTCTTGTGATTTAATATATGAGTATTCAACCAATAGAAGCAAACTCAATGAAACTAGTTCGAAAAAAGTTATTCATCATTTGAATATACCTACCTACATATAAAGATAGATAATGTAATCAAAAGTTTTTCTTTCGTGGATTTTTTTATATCATTAGGCTGATGATAAAATGTTATCTGTATACTTCAAAAATAAAAGGGAAAATATTATCATTATTATTACAATTATAAAAGCAGAAATTACACTTACCAGCAAAACATTGAAACAGATTTGACAAAATTGCGGAATAGAAAAAGCCAATATCGTAGATTTCACTAAACCCAAATCAATGGAAAAATGTATAAATATCGTCAAAAACTATTGACAAACAACAAAAGGATATAAGATCTAGCAAGCTAATGAACAAAAGCGAGAAGAGTTGAAATCACTGACGACGAAATACGATAAGTAAAGTTGCTGAAAGACAACAATTACCACCACAAATCAAATTGATTTTCACCGAGAAATATCCTCATGCCTAACACCGAAAAAACCTTCTCACCCTGTATACGAACGTGCCACCCTGCATTTCACCAAGATCTTCAGTGAAAATCATCTGAATCAGCTGAATTCAACCCACGCCGGCTGAGTCATTTGCCTAAATAAACACACCGAAGGGTTTACCTTTCATCCCCATTATCCCCATACCTTCAAGCACCGGTTTTTTAATTTGGAAAGGGTGGAGCGATATGACCATCCTCTGACGCTACGTTGCAAAAAACCGGCTCGTTTTTCATTTTTTTTTTCACGAAGGGGTTGAAAAAACGTCAGGGGTGAATTTGTCTGTCGCCGCAGGTCTGGGGGTTGAATGCTTCGTGAAGTGACAGAGAGGCAGCGCTGTCTAGGGAGCAGTAGTGAAAGTTATTCACGGGGTTCCGGTGGATGTTGTTTGGTCTAGGATAGGTTACGTTGGCGCTCTGTAATTTGGTGTTGTCGTTTGCACCCCAGTGTTGGACCAGGGCCCCCGCAAGGCTGAGTGGCGCCCGCGTGCGGGACACTATTTTGGCGCCCTTCATGTACGTGATCCAGTTATAAAAAATATATTTTCAATATTTTATAATAAAACGAAAACTTTTCTATTTTAATAGAAATAATAAACAATAAAAAAAATATACAATCAATTATCAATTGATAACAAAAAAACTTCTTCGATCCGACATATAAACTAGAACTTTCATTAAGTTAAATAGGTATTTTTCTTGATTTAGCAGCAGCAAATTCTCTTAATACTTCATCAAAATCAATTTTGTCGACTATCTCCTGCTCAATAGCTAATATTGCTAACCCAGATAGCCTCTCTTGGTTCATAGTTGATCGAAGGAAATTTTCTTTTATTTTTAATTTTCAAAATGACCTCTCCCCAGAAGCCACAGATACTGGTTAGCAGGGACGGGCCGAAGCCAAATTTTTTGGGGGGGAATAGCTGTGCATTGAAGGATTAGAAAACCAAGGGTTGAAGGGAGGGGGGGGGAATTGCGGGTCAATGTTTTTTCCTGAGAGCATTAAAAATATTTAGAAAATTTTGTAGTGTAGTTTTTTAATTCTGCATTACCAGATTAACACACTCTACGTCTACAGGATTACACTCATCTGTTATCATTATTTTGTATGTTTCGATTTTTAAGTTCAATTCCGAAGAAAAATAAATGATTTATTCAAGTGTACTGAAAAAAGTCCACATACCACACACTTCACTCTGAATCTTTTTCGGTCCATTTTTGCGTACTTAAGGGGCCGTTAAACTTCGGCCGACGGCTACGGCACCGATTCTCCGTTCGAAAAGTAAAAAAGTGCCTTTCATTTTTCCAAGTTTACGCCCTCGATTTTCAACATAAAAGCTAGTTTTTTTTTCAAATTGAGGTTGAAGGATGTCTTGAGCGCACTTCAATTTCTTCCATCTGATAAAATTATATTTTCGCATGAAAAAATCGGCTACGCTACGGCACCGATTCCCCATTCAAAAAGTACCTTTTAGTTTTCCAAGTTCACGCCCTCAATTTTTCACCTAAAAGCTTGATTTTTTTTTAATTGAGGTTTAGGAATGTCTTGAGGGCACTCTAATTTCTTCTCTTCGATAAAATTATTTTTTCGCATGAAAAAATCGGCTACGGCACCGATTCTCCATTCGAAAAGTGCCTTTCATTTTTCCAAGTTTACGCCCTCAATTTTTAACCTGAAAGCTTGATTTTTTTCTTTAAATTGAAGTTAAAGGGTGTTTTGAGGGCACTTCGATTTCTTCTCTTTGAAAAAATTATTTTTTCGCATGAAAAAAATCGGGTTGAATTTGAGTCTATGAAAATTGACTTCATAATCGTTTTTCGGCGGTTGTTCATCAATTTTTTTTCAGAAAATTCATTGGAGTGCCCTCGACAAATCAATTTTCTATATTTTAAAAAACTCCATTTGGATAGACGCTTAATTAATGCAAAAAATTATGGAAATACTGAAAAGACTTCCAGAAAGTGTGAAATCGCAGAGAACTGTCTGATATTCCAGGAGAATTAAAAAAAAAATCAAGCTTTCCGGTGGAAAATTGATGGCGTGAACTTTGAAAAATGAAAGGAACTTTTTGAATGGAGAATCGGTGCCGTCGGCCAAAGTATAACGGCCCCTTAACATATTTACGTGTTGAACGGAGATTCGATAGAATAATTAAGAATGAGAAAAAATACTGCCTACTGCCCGAACGAGAGAAATAGCGCAAATTGGTACCAGATGGTTTTTTCATGACATAGTCGATGCGGCCAAACTGAGAAATTAACAACTACCTTCTGAGGGATAACGTAAAAGATGAAAAATTGTTCATCTTTTCAAACACTTGGTAGCAATATCAGAATAAATACCATATATTGCTGGTTATACACATTGAAAATTGGGCCAAATCTGCCAAATACACTAAATATACTCTAACAAGAATTTGTACAATTGTAGCTATTCTCTGCATGCTTTTGTCAGGCTAAACGAAAGTTCTACCGGTTCAAAAAGCATTCATTTCAAACTTTATTTAAAAATGTTAAATTCATTCACATTCTAAGAAAACTTTTGTAGAAAAATGTATTCCAACTCAATTGAAATCTTTTCAACTGCTTAAAAATTTTTTCAACTGTTTTGTTCCAACTGCTTCGAAATTTTTCAACAGCTTCGAAAATATTGCAACTGCTTTCAAAATTTGCCAACTCTGTTCAACATTGGGGAGGGATCGTCCTCAAGATCGGCGGCTGATTTTGCCGCTTGAGCAATTATTTCCTCGAAGAAATTATCATTTCTACAATTTTTGAAATGATCAAATAGTTTTGAAATACTTTTATGTCAATTGTTGCACTTTGCATCAATTTGCTTACAATATTAATCTGAAATAAAACATCATACCAAATGATTACACTACAAATAAATTCAAGTGATTGGATATTTAATAGTAAACAACTAACTTCTATACTAAAAGAATTATCATTATCCACTATTTCTAAAAGAGTCACACAAATTTTAACTATATGAAATTTCAATGGCTTTATAGCATCTACTCTACTCGACCATCTGGTATCACTTAGGGGTTTAAGATTTAATTCAGGAACATTTTTTTATGATATCCCATCTTTTTGTGGAAGAAGAGAAAAACACATAGAGTTCTTGAACAATATTAAAAAAGTTCACAGTTTCATTTGATACTTTAGCAGCATCATTTACAGCTAAATTCAAGCTATGTGCTAGCGCATGGCACAAAACAAGCTATTATTTCTTAAAGAAATTTCTTGATATGTTTATATGTTTTCATTTGGATTTTTAATTTTTTTGCCAAACCTTCGGTTTGGCGCCCCTTTGAAGTGGCGCCCGCGTGCGTTGCACGCGTTGCACACCCGGTTACGGGGGCCCTGTGTTGGACTAGCTGTAAAGGGGCGCACACACAATAGATTTGTGTGTTATTGGAGGTAGAAGGTAGACGGAATATAAGTATGAATTTATTACTCTTTACTGAGAGTTTCTTTTGAAGTAGCGATATAGATCCAATATGAATGAAATTGACCTGGGAAAATACTACTTTACTCAAATTATGTTAATCATGAATTTTTTTACGATTTGTGTAATTTTGTTTGATTTCCAAAATCAAATTTAGCCATCAAACATGATTTACTGGGGATGTCAACATTTTTTATGAATGAAGACTTTCAATCTTTCCTAAATTTCTTCAGATTCTACTTGAAACGTACACATTTACCTTCTGTTTTATATTTCAACCTAATATGGTGGAAATGTTTAATTTTTCCATTCACCCCTGAACCTAACAAGAATACTTATAATGAATTCATCAACATTAATTGGCCGATTGGCCCAATAATATGGTCAGACTTCAAAGATTCCAATTTCGTCTTAGAAAGACGTAGGCTATGAGGATATACTCGTCCCTTGTCTACCACTCAACAAAACGAGCCCTTTCAGAACTTCAGAAGTCACAGTCTGTATTAGAATAAAGGACGGCAAATTGGAAAGTTTATGCACAAATTTCCCTTGCCCTTTCCCATCCTATAACTTGAGGTATACTTTGATGCCCAGTCCACTAAAACTTAAACTAGACATTGTGAATTCAAACTTAATTCCAACTCGGGAGCCAATTACTGATTTTAATTGAATTGTGGGTTCAGTAAGAGGGTCCCTTGGGACCGGGAAAAGTTGGAAAATAAAGCCCACACATGTATGGAACTTGCAGAGTGGTTTCCTCTGATCATTTTTCTGAATTTTTTAATTGTAAGAGGATTTTTTTGTAGTTTATATTTCAAAAGTGGAAATTTTAATCTCTTCGATCACTCACAAAATCATTATTCAGGTATAGTTGATCTAATGTTACTTGGGGGAGTCATAAAAACAATCACACAGATGTTCTTTGATATTTTGCTGGTTTCAAAGGGGAAATATGTGTGCAAGTTTTCTTGACTACATAAAGTTATTTTTGATAAGTCACACCTTCTTGGTTGACTTGGACTTCCAGTGATTTCACCGAATATTTTCTTTACATTTTGCATAGATATGCTTTGAATATCAAGCCGCTTCTTACCGGTTTTCATATTTTATCTGAAATCGAATAAATAGTATATTATATTATAAGGATTAAAAGTGCATATTTTTTTACGAGCAATATTTGCAGTTGCGAGGCGGAGCGCAGCGCAGCCGAGCGAATGCAAAATTGCGAGTAAAAATAGGCAATTTTAGTCCGTATGATATATACTATTTTTTCTCCAACCTAGTCAAATATCTGATATTGTTGGTAAATATTGATTGTCAAGTAGACGTCAGTAGACTTCAAATTTCATTTAGAGAGCTCAAATGCAATGACTTTTAGTCCTAGGATTAAAAGTAGCGTTTTTAATCCTAGGATTAAAAGTGTTGCTAAGGAACGAGCAAATTTTTGTACGGTAAGGGAATTGATGGCTTTTGCACCTGAAAATAGTACAAAAATGTCAACATTTTTTGATGGTTGGAGAAAAATAATATTTTCCGCAAATAGCTAGAAAATTTTGACATTCCTAACAAAATTTGTCATAGAAAAAGTCAAGATTTTCCAACTGTTAGGGAATATTCATTTCCTTACTGTAAGGAAATGATATTTCCTACAAAATTCATTAAAATCTGTCGAATTTCAAACGATTTGCTAAAAAATATTATGTTAACCTCGTAGGAAAAGCCACATTCCTGGACTCTGTGCTGTGTAGCAATCTTCACGATCGTCCAGGAATGTAAGGCTTTTCCTACCCGGTAAACAATGTACTATTTTTATAGAATTATTATTTTATCCCTGAGAACAAATAAATAATCTACTTCAACAATTGATTTTTCACAGGTCATGTAAGATGGATATGAATAAATTTAATTTCTTTTTTACTAATCACATACAGGATGGATATTATCAAATTCACAACACAATATCATTAACCACTCTGATATTATGGAGACCGAACAATTCTGGATTCATTTTAATGAATTTTTTCATCTTGTTCTCAAATGATATTTCTACGGGGATTTGATTCCATTTCAGAATTAATTTTAAGCGATAATACTTTATTAATTCATTACCCTGTATATCGTAAACCCAACAGCGCTTTGACTATCTGTACCTTTATGTGAATAATATTGAATCGCTTTGTTATTTTTTTTTTAGTGACACCCTCTATATTCCGATCTCTGGAAGTACCTATATAATGAATCCTTCGATGCTTACATAAAGAAAATATTGATGCCTTTCAAATGAATATTGGCTCATTAAGTTATAATACTAATACATAATTTGTTACTTAATTCTGAAATAACCAGGAGAACAAATAAATAAAGCTTCTAGAATTTCGCAGACTGAGGAATAAATCAATGACAACACTTTGGAACATGTTGTCTATTTCTTTTCAAGATACAAATTTAAAAATATTCAGGTTATTTCTATTAATTGGTAAAGAATGAGGAAGATAATCAGTCATTTGTAAAAATTGTTGAATATATGAAAAAAAAAATAAACAGAAACATTACCTTCAACACTCGGAACAAAGATTTAGGACAACACTTTTATAAAAATTTAAAATCAATTTTTACGCTTACAATGACAAATCTCAAATAATTTAATACTATTCATCCGATCTTCCCATTGAATTAATCTGTAACAAACCTTGGATCGTACGAAAACTTTGTCCTTTTGTTTCAGGCACAAATAAGTAGATCAGGAACAGCTGGACCAGAGAGCACATTGCGAATGCAACCGTTATGTACATTTGATCTAATTCAAGGTAATATTTTGTTATTAAAAACGCCACACCCCATCCACAAGTTCCCGCTATTGTAGCTACACCAAACTTGATTCTTTGTGGTAAAATCTCAGCGCATATTATCTGAGGAATGAAGGCCAAGCCTAGGTTGTACGAGAGGAAGAATAAGGTGATGAAGATTATGGGTGGATAGTTTCCAGGCTGTCCTATGACGTAGTAAACGGTGAAAGAGGTGTTCACCACAATTACACCGATGACAGATACATAAAGAAGTGCTTTTCTTCCGAATTTATCTATGAAGAAGGTAGAAATTGCGCTTCCTAGTAGGACTACTACACCGATGAAAATCGTTGCATGTTTGGAATCTACTATGATTTCTGTATACGTGGCATAAGCCATGTATCCAGTCAACTGCTGGAAAATAAAGAGAGCGAACACTATCAATATAGATTTTTGGATGTGTCTTCTAGACAAGAGGTCACTAAGGGACTCAGCATCTGCTATTTCAACTGTCCTTTGCATCTCTTCAATTTCCTCGTCAGGTTCTTCATTAGTACCCCTTTGTGCTGCTAGTTCTATGTAAACTTCTCGAGCGCTGTCTAATCTTTGGTTGGTGACATAAAAGTACGGACTTTCTACAGCTATCATAGCGAAAGAAAACAAGAAACACAAGGGGAAAACGCATATGATGAGGTTGAACCAGAATATCGACAAGTAGTTCCCAGCAACGTAAGCCACAAGTGTACCACACCCTGCAAAAATTTGGCGCGATACCAAGAGCGCTCCCCTGTCGCCATCTTTACAGATCTCTGCTATGTACATGGGGAAAATTATAAATCCCACGCTGGATGCTACACCGCTCAAAAACCTCCCCACGTAGAAGCACGTAAGGGTGTCAGTGGTGAAGAGAGCGAATGCGATCACGTGTATGACTCCCAAGGATAGCAGGGTGTACTTTCTTCCAAATTTGGAGCAGAGGTAGCCATAAGGCATAAGACCTGCCATGTATCCGAGGCATATCAAGGAGGCTAGCCATTCTTGTTCATCTGTTGTGATCTTTCTTCCCAAAGGATGGTAGTCAGGGTAAATCTTTCGTAGCTGTAGAAGTATTGGCGAGGTCCAGCTGATGGCGATTTCATTGGTCAAGGAGTAGAGGTATGCTGGAAAAAGTAAGCATTTTGAGATCCCCAATAGTAGAATATTCATCTTAATTTTATGTTTATTTCATTTCTTGTTATACTTGGAAGCAGAAACTGGATAGAGTTTTGAGAATTGGATAGAAATGTTGAGTCGAAACTCATTATGAAATAAAGCATTATCTACTATAGTTATTTATAATAAATCATCTCAGAGTGTTCCTAAATTTTTTTTATTTGAAGTTCATTGTTCTTCGATTTCGCAGATCATTTACATTAACAGAACACTTAAAATGTTTCTTCAATCAGCAAAGTTTCAGGTCAATTTTGATTCTTTATATTTAAGGTATGCTGATTCCAGAGTCAAAATTTGGAAAATGGAAAAATCCCATTTTATGCTTATTATTTGTTCATGGACTTTCCTTGAACAGTTTTGTATCAAAAATGAAAATTTTTTTTCAGGCAATCATCGAAAATCCTTCTCATTTATCGATGATGTTAGGAACTCCGAAGAACAAACAAATTTCAAACGAAGCAGAAAGCCCATTTTTTTATTATAATATAATATTATAACCAACAACTTACAAAAAATAGTTTAGGGGAGAAAAGGTTTATGATTCCTGAAACATATTTTCCAATAAATTACCACAAAGTTCGAAATATAATATTGCCTCATAACCTGAATATTAAATTTGAGCTCAATATCTGCAAAATTATAAAAGCTATATAAAAAAAAGCTGGAAAAATTATAAACATCTTGTAGATCCGTAACTATGCGTTTCAGGAATTTTAAGTGAAGAAATAGGCCAAAGAATTCGATATTCTCGTTTGTACTTTTAATCCTTTTGGGAACACTCTGTATATTCTAATTCAAAAAGCGTTATTCTAAGTGACCTATAGGTTCACAAGCTGAATGCATTATTTATTATTTCCTTGGAGAAAATGACAGATATAATAAAACATTGCTCTAAAATGCAATAATCATTAATTTCGAAAGTTAATTCGAAGTTCTGTATTATAATCATAGATGTAGAGTTATAAGAAATCAAAAATAAAATAGGAAAGGAAATGAATATTTAGTGATCAACATCTCATACATTTCAAAAAAAAATTCGAATCCACTGAATATCTTTGAAAAATTTCATTGAAATATGAACTCTGATTTTATAACATATATTTCAGCGTATTCTTCCTGATATAGAAATCTCAATTAGATTTTTCATGTAAAAATTGAGCTAATATAACTACTTTTCTGGTTATTAATTCTTCCAGTGTGTTTAAAGTAGATATGTAGAGGATAAGTGAGCTAAAACACTTGTATTTCTATTATTTAATTCTATTGGCGATCGATTTCGGTTTTTCGAAATCATCAAGCCAGCTGAAAATAGAAATTAACTTTGTAAATATTTTTAGAAATCGCTAATAGAATGAAATGATAGAATGAACAGTCTTTTTGCTCATAAATCCTCTATTTATGTAGCAGTAAATATTCAAAGATTGATTTTAACATCAATAACAATATCTGAATATTTTTTTGGATTCAAATGCCAAATGTCTTACTTGCGGAAACAATTGAATAAACCCTAGCAGAGGAGAAGCTTGGCGTGTTTTCAGCCATTCTTATTTTTCAGAACATAAAATTGGCACTTCACTGTTTAACATTAGAATCTATGAAATTGGATTTCATTGCAGTTTCACCAAATAATTACAACAACATACAAACAGTACAAAACATGTCACGAATTCTTCGTGGCTACTGAGGCTTACATAGGCCATGTGACTTATAATAATAATTATCTTTTTCGAAAGAAATGATGCAGGCATATGTTGATGAATTGAAACTGAACATACAAACTTTTCGAAAAATAAGAACGAACGAAGAAAATTATTTCGATATATTTCTAGTATAAGTATGCTTACATGAGAAAACTATTAAATAAACCTTTTTCGAAGATTCGAAATGAATGTTATCCACCATTTTGTTGGATTTAATTGATGGGAAAAATCAACTAATCAAAAACAATTATTGGTTCCCCTATCACAATTCTTCATTTTCTCATCACTACTTTCATAACAGAAAAAAATAGGAAATTCAGAACTGAATTGAAATAATATCTGGAAAATATTCACATGTTATTGACATTTTCCTGCTAGATATATTTCGATTAGTGGTTAATTGATAATTCAATTGATTTCAAACAGAACAGCTACTTCCTGATAATTGATTTATTCAATTGTATCGGTTTGTTGGTAAAGTTGATCCTGCTGCAAAATATTGATAGAATCACGACACTTACTGCAATTCCTGCACCTACCGTTTTCAAGAGTTTTCTTCGTACTTATAAATAAGAGTTGGATAGTGCTGAGTTATTATGAGACTATCACACCCTTTATGTTTTCAGGCATGCAGGTTTTTATAATCAATTCTGACTACTATTCTTTCCTATCATAATCATATTGATATAAGGGATGTTGCGGATTCTCTTCTGACGCGTCATCTCATAATCTGGCAAAAGGTACATTCATTCGGACCAACTAGGAAATTCTTCACTGTGGAATGTTTTACTGAGTCGTTTATCTATTTCACTTTCGAAGCGAAATATCCACCGGAAAGGGTAAACGTTGAGAGCACTTAGGCGTTTATGTTAGCGGAAAACTTATGTTGAAGGGTGCCCAGGGCAAATTTCTCTTACTCCCCGTTCTACTGGTACATTCAGCGGTGTTCTAATAGAAAACAGGGGGTGGAACTTTGGTTAGTGAAAGAATTCTCTCTTCTCTGAAGAGCGATTATAGGCATTCTATTAAAATCATGGGTCGTTAGGAATCAGGGGTGGAAATTGATTATTTCAGAAAAAAAGTTGACAATTTTGAAAATTCGGTCTAATATCGTTGTTCGTAGACAATACATGAACATTTCAAAGAAAAATACAGGGAGGGGAAGTATGTTGACTTGAATTTGAGGGGGGCATGAAGGCCTTAGCCCCCCTGCGAAAATTAGAGATTGCAAGTTTCCTCATGTAGTATCAGTGTGTGGTGAAGAACATGATTGGAATGTTTTTATGTTAGTAGTAAAGGTGGAATTCTGAATAAGATTTCAGGCAAAATATCAAGTTTCGTTCATTAGTTATTCCAAGCCATACTGAAATATACAAAAATCTCTACTGGCAGAACCCCATCTGGAATAGAATATTGTTCGATAAATAAATATTGAAAAGCAATATTTCAGGAAAATATACCGACATCATTGAATGAATTTAAGAAAGGCTACAGGAATATTTTCCCAAAATTGTACACTTTTCCTCAGGAAAACAGTTACAGCCACTTTTCAAAAATGCACATTTACTAAAAACCACTATAACACTAAAAGGAGGAGACACAAACATAAAATTTTTTTTTCTAGTTTTTAAATAGGACTTTACATTCACATGTGTCCCATTTGGCTCACTCTGTATTCTTGGTTGAAAATCTTCATGCCCCCCCCCCTAAAAACTTCCTAGAACAGTAGAACCTCTAGAGGTTCAAAAGTGAACTTGATGAAGCCACATTGTGGCGAAATAAATGCTGTTCAGCAATATAAATAGATTTTTTGTTTAACTGCCATTAAAAGTGACACTTTTAATGACAGCAAACAATGTTAAAATTGATTGTTTACGTGGAAGCGAGTTAAAAATATTTTTAACATTAGTGTTAAAATAGTATATTCTAAAACTAGTTGCAAAATGGGCTCCTATTCCAATACGAACGCGAAATTCGAAAACGAGCGACGAAGGAGCGAGTTTTCGAACGCATGAGTGTTGGAATTGCATTCTGCAACGAGTATTAGACGATATTTTCTATTTCAGTCAAATTTCGTTGAAATTCAATGAAAAATTCAGATTATACATCCTAGTGACTTTTGTATTGTATCTTGGCAGTTGGTGACTGTTACGAAATTGACATTTCCAAATTGACGTGTGTTGAAAATAGTTCGGATCAGTAGCCAGTGCTGACAACCAAAAAACGAAAAATATAACTGAAAGCAATGCTGCAATGAGTTCATTACAGCACTGTTTTTAGTACTGTAATGAACTCATTACGATACAGAAATTGAGAAATATTTTTAGCACTCAATTTTTCCAATGATCAACATAGCCCTCGGCTATCCTCGTAGAATTCCATCCACCATGTTTTTTTATATCCGTAATATTTGCTCCTGATTCTGCTAGCAATGAAGCGGAGGATCTTCGAAAACAGTGTCCTGTATATTGCTTTGGTTCTGGCAGTTTGAGGAATTCGGCAACAATAGATGGAATTTTCCCAAATGAATTGATACCAACTGGATTGGCAGTGCATTTATTATTCATGTATTTCAGGAAAAAACGACGATGTTTGATGATAGAAGGGCGCAGTGCAAAGTACTTATGAAAATAGTCAACATACTTCCCAATAATACTGAAAGAACGACTGACTTTCGTTTTTGTGTTTGGGAGTTGTATAACCAATGATTAATTTGTTATTTCGATGTCTTCCACTGATAAATTACACAATTCTTCACGCCGACAGACTCCAAATAATCCGAAAATAGTTGCAACCTTAACCATCGAGTATTTCTCATCTGGTGCCTCATTTATAAACTTTTCAACTTGTTCACGAGTGAGAATTTTCGATTTTTTGGGACGATATCCTTCACTTTTTCGTTTTGAATACGCTATTACCTTAAAATATTTAACATCCACACCATATTTAACAAGGGCTCTTGACTTTATCATTGAAAATTTGCTCCACAAAGTTGATGAACTCTATATTTTTGATTTTTCTGCTAAGTATGCCAGGAAAACAGGTTCACTGAAGTTCCCTTCTACATATTTCAATTTACACCAGGCCAGGAAATTGTTATATGCAATATCGTACTGCTGAACAGATTTTTTAGGTAGGAGTTCCAGATTTGCTCATCTTGCAGACTTTTCAATATCCACAGGAACAACCAAATCGTCACTTTTATTAATAATTGGACTCTCGACAAACAAATTAAGCAGTTAAAAAACCAAAACGAAAATTGGACAGGAACGAAATTCAAATGACAGCGTCTTTTCTCATTTGTTAGTAATCATAACGTTGGCAACGTTTGCACAACGACCTCTTGATTATTTGAATATTAAAATGCATTTTGAAGTTTATTGTCATTGCAAATCCGCCCATTTCATCATCAAAATAGGGCAGTTTTACAAAAAACATTGTAAGGTATTTGTGTTAAAAGTGATTATTTCATTTTATTCGTGAAATTGTTCAATGCTCCGCTCATTTCACAAATTTTTCCACTCATAAAATGAATCGTCACTTTTAACACTCATATTATAAATAGCTATTGTGGAAATTGAAGTTGTTTATTATTATTTGAAATTAATTTCCATGGAGTAAAGACCCAATCAATCAATTATTATATCTTTTCGACACATTCGGCCAGTTTTTTCGAACTAAAAATAAATTAAAATAGAAACTTATTTCCTTCATGAAGAACACCCAACCATTAACTATTTCTTCAAACAACGGTATAAATTTTAGCAATCTCATCAACCAAATAGCCGTCAGTCCCCCCCCCCATATTGTATCAAATTTTGAGAAAGCGACACCGAAGGTGCCGAAAGCGTCATGGCGTATCTCTCTTTCATAAATTAGCTCACGAGATATCTTTATATTAAATATTTAATTAGACGACATTTTGATTCATAATCGGGTCGTTAACAAACCCTATCGGACGTATCAAAAGGGTAACGTCTCTATATCGCTCTTCGGATACAGCCCCACGCCATGGCGCTACACTAAGGGCTATCCGACCCGTTTACACCATGTTATCTCGACCCTCCTGGTCCCTTGGACTGCCCCATCGTGAATTAACCCTTTCCGAATATCCGCATAGTCATTATGGCGTCGAATTCACGCCCAGGAAGAAAGTGCCGACGAGATTTCGCCGTTTTGGAGATTGTGTAGGTTGAAACGCATGGGAAGGCGAAAATGAAATAACAAATAGGCGACGAAGGTCTTCGAACTAGATTTGAGCGTTTTGTCAATATTTCAATAACTTGTATGGACAGAAACGAATTCCTTTGTCATTATCGAAATACGAAATCTAATTCGATATAGCTCATCAAAATTTGTAGTACGTATCTACAATCATTTATATGAACACTTTTTCGAATTTGAATAATTCACTAGCAGGTAACTTTTTTCTAGCGTTCGTTGGGCGCCAAAATGTGTGGCAAAATGAAGAATTACGAAATTAAATTCTGAGGAATTTCATTCTCAGGGTTGGTTCTCTCAAGCTTGATTCACGTGAATGAAATATTATGTGGAATTGACTGAGAAATAAAACACATTGATATGAGTATACTGGTTGAGTCTGAATTGTACATTATTTCTGAAGATTCCTCTCATCAAACGAAACAAGTTTGTTCCATACCATTTTCCAAAATTCTCATTCGTTTAGAAATTGGTACTAGAAAATGCATGAAAAAATTCTTCTCATATTTTCAAGACCGTTTTTGCAATGCATTCACAAAATTGTTAGTTCACCCAAAATTATTCGGAGAAATACTCAAAACATTTTGTAACTTCTGGTTATAGCAGACGTAGCTATAAATTATTTCTTTTCACATTGCATGCTCAATAAATCATTACATTTTTGCATTTCCTTTCGAATTTCAATGTGACTTTAATGATATAGCTTCAGTGATATTTGGAAGTTTCCAAGAGTAGGTATTTGAGCTTTTAGACAACTATTCTCTTTTAGGAATTTTCAGCAAGGGACGATTAAATGCCTCCTCAGATTTTAGATGAGCATTTTACTTGTTGTTATGAATCTTAACAAAATGTAGCTGCTTACTGTATTAGTCGAAGGTACCGACATTGCAGGAATGCATTTTCAGCATGATAGAGCTCCACCACATTTTAGAGTAATGGTCAGACAATTTTTAGATCAGAACTTTCCAAATATGTGGATAGGCAGAGGTGGAACTCATGCCTGGCCCGCTAGGTCACCAGATTTCAATCCTGTTGATTATTTCATTTGGGGTTATTTGAAATCTTCAGTATATTCACCTGAAATAGGAAGTGAGGATATCCTCATGCAACGTATCGAAGTCGCCTGTAATGAAATACGTGATAATCCAGTCATGATCAAAGAAAGTATCAGACATATTTTGAAGAGGGCAAGAATGTGTATTGAACAAAATGCTGGTACTTTCGAGCTCCTTCTGTAATTCAAGTTGTGTTTTTATGTTTCTTTATTCATTCATTCATCTTTGTTGACTTCAAAGAAATTTTTTCTCGATGAATAATATTTTTTCGGAAATAACTCCAAATAATTCCCCAAAATATTATGAAATTCGAATATGCAATTAGTGGGACAAAAAAAATCAATTTGATCATAACGTACCTACGATTTTTCTGAGAATTTTGTGAAATTTCAATATCCAATTGGATCTTTCTCTGAATCTCTCTCTGAGCAAAATGACGTGCGGGACAGTAAAATCTACTGAACCCCATTGAAAATTTTCTGCTCTTTTCAAATATCTCAATCAAATCCAAAAATTTCAATATACAGGGTGTTGAATTTCAGCTTGGAAGAAGTCCCATATTTTTCAAATACGAACCTGGATTTTTTTTGAAACTCAAAAGTAAATCGATCGACCTGTAGAAGTGAATCATACGTTCCAAATATCAACCGACTATACCAGTTGGTTCAAAAGTTATGAGGAATTGAAATTTTTGGTGAATACATAAACCACTCTGTATCTCGGTCAGGGCCGATCCTAGCAGGTGTGCAGCGCGTGCCCCGCACGCGGGCGGCCAGATTCAAGGGGCGGCCGCAGGCCGCCACATTTATGTGTCAGTTTGTAAAAAATATGATTTTCAACAAATCTTAAAGAGATAATTGTTTTCAATTTTTGATTATTACTCTAATCATCCAAATTTTGAATGAGACGACAAAAAAATTAAATGAATCTGCATTTTTCAATATTGTCAAATCAAATATTCCTTGTTTCCCTTCACCGAAAAGAAGAAACATTACCAGATGTTGGAATAGAATCGCGTCGTTGTGAAAACAAAAACGGCTGGGTGCAATTATGATTGTTTGTAATGATGCTTTCTGCAGTTACTGTCATAGCTTCATGTTTATTTCTCGTTGCCACCGTTCTGGGTTCCGGTCTCTTCCGTGTGAAAATTGATAAAATAATCTTCCTGTTACATACTAATAAACAAATTTGAGTGTGGAAAGTGTTTTCTATTATAAAAAAGTGTATATAGCCCAACGTGGGTGTCATTGAAGTTTTAAGATCAACTCAAAATCCAATATTATTATTGTGTTTTTGAGATTTGAGACGGTCGCGTGTCGGAATGTGGCGTTGTTATTCAGTCGGTTCAATCGAGATGGGCTTGTGTGAAATCTTCCTCACAAATTGCACTATTAACAAATTATATTGTTGCTAGTTGCCATGTTCTCTTATTTTGTTATTTTTTAAATGTGTTTCTCTGTGAATTTAATTTGCTATTTTTTTATGTAAGTGTTTCGATTTCGTAATCGTATTATATCCAAAATATTCTAAGCAAAGTTGCTCTTAAAATTCTTTCGAAACTCTCTAATTCTCAATTTTTTTCCGTATTAAGCTACCCGAGTTATTTGTATTTTCATAGATGTCTTCTAGAAAGACTAAAAGGCAGTCGGGTGCTTACTATAGGAGAGAGAAGAGTCGAAAAACAGAGGAACTCTCTAAGCAAGCTGGAGCGTTGACAAAATATTTCAGATCGGCTAATACTGAACCTAACGAAATAGAAATACTATTTCGTCTCAGTTAGACTATTCGACATCCGCCACTAGTAGGTACTGATATTCCTGTAAACACGGAACCAAAGGATGCTAAATTTGAAGAAACTGAAAGATTGTCGCCATCACCATTCACCAATATCTTTGATCTATCATCTAGTAACCCAGAGTCTGGAGTTGAAGGTGAGATCAAGGAAGGGAAGGATTTTTCTTAAACGGCACTAGTGACTAGATCTAGATGATCCAGGTACTTGGCCAACTCTTTGAACAAACAAAATTATTATTATTCTCATAGAACATGGCCCCAAGCAAATAACTAATTTTAATTTTCCAGTCGATGAAAGTGGTAGAAAATTTAGCTCTTCGCATTTTATTAAAACATTAGTAAACGGTGAAAAAATAAGTCCAGACTGGCTGTGCTATTCAAAAAAAATAAATCGCATCTTCTGCTTTGCATGTAAATTATTTAGTAAAGATAATACAACGCAAATTGTAACGTCTAGTTTTTTTTAATTGGCGACATTGTTCAGATTACCTAAGTAAACATGAAATTGCGTTAATGCGTTTAAACATGTAAATTCTGTGAAATTTTGGGGCGAGTTAAAATTGAGATTGTAAAAGAATTATACTATTGATGCGGAACAACAAAATGTTTATAATCGAGAGAAAAAGCGATGGCGTGCCATCATTGAAAGAATGATTGCTCTAGTACAATTTTTGGCCAGTCAAAATTTGGCATTTAGGGGAACTAGTTCAGAATTATATCGTTGGGATAATGTTGTAGTTACTGTTTGTACACATAGTATTTTGTGACATAAAAATTTTTCTTTTTTCCTATATTACATATTTTTTATTTTGTTAAAATGGATGTATCATGTATGTAGTACATGATTCATCATCCAGTACACGGATACAGTAGTATATAAAAATATATATGCGTGTATGTAAATTTGTATATCTTTAGAGAAGATGTCGGAGGGCAGTGGGATCACGAAAATATTCACAGAAAAAATAACGGGGTTATTCCCTCCTTAAGTCTAATATGTACAGTTTTTGCCTAACAATAAAAGGAGGCCCATTGAAGATTTCATAAATATATGTAAAAAAAAAGATATATTTTTTTGTCTTTGGGGCGGCACATAAGGATTCTGCACGCGGGCGACCAACACCCTAGAATCGGCCCTGATCTCGGTTATGGAATTGATTAGATCTATCACCATCATATTTTTTTGGACTCGCCTGGGGTGGCTTTAGTTCAGGTTACCGTTTGTTCATTTGCCAATGAAACACCCTGTAGAATGGCCAGCCAGATCACAGCCTTTCTATACTACTTCTCATGTGGCACTAAAATTGGAAATTAATGCTACAGAATGGAAGAATTAGCCAGCGAATTGTTGAGGAATATAGCCGACTGCTCCAGAATGTGAGGCAGAAGTTTGAGCAAAACCACTGAGCTCAATTTGAGCATTTGTTAGATTAAACTAAATATTCAGAACACTTTTCTCGTTGTTTTCATCGAATTTCAATCACATGCATTGTATTTTTGAAATAGGCAATCATTTTATGGTAGATTGGGAGATGCATATTTAATTTTCAAAGTCGAATTTTATCTAAAGCGATTTTCGAAACTCTTTATTTTACTGCTAGAAAGAACCTGTTCCCATTTAAATGAGGCAACCTGTACGTTCTTTCGAAAGAGACAATTATACTCTTTTCGTCTTAAAAAATGTTCTCGAATTATGCACATTTACAAAATATCTGAACGATTGATTCAATACCTACAACAATTTGCTCAGATCCAATGACCTCTCTGCCTTGACGAAGTTACTACCAACTCATCAAGCGGAACGGAATAATTTCAACAGGAAGCCCTTCCGATTTAGTTATATTCCCTAATCAATTCTATCAATAAGTTTCCGCTGACGTAGGGAGCTAGGCATATCGCCAAGATCGCAACTTAAATTGTGGTCAGCATGCAATCACGAGCGCTTTTAGGCTTGGGTCGATGAGTCTGGAAGTTCAAATGCCGACGTTGCGGACCTTGGATGATTCCAAATCCAATCGATCCGGACTGTTCTCTGGAGAAGGATAGTTTGTTTCCTTCTCCTGATATCCAGATAGAAAATTGGAATGACACCAGCAACAGAACAAACTTGGTTGAACGATTTTAATCTTAGCCACTGAATTCTTAATTCCTCATCGAAGGCTGCTATTTGTCGAAATTGACTGTAGGTTTCCAGAATTCTGCTCAGTACTGCTATCAAGGAGATCTATTTTAGTTCACCATCCAGCTTCAATTCAGTACCTATCTGATCCCATATCTTCCAAGCAAGTGATCATACCATATGGTGGCAGCTAATTGAGGTCTTCAAGAATCAGTTTTGCCTTAAATCTCAAACTAGGCTCGTATTCTGTAATGATTCGTCTTCCTCCTTGCAGACTCTACATACTAAACCAGTGACAAAACCCAGTTTGTGTAGGTGTCCCCTGATCCCACTCTATACCCCAAGAAGGAAGTAGTTAGATCAGTTCTAGCATAACCTATCCAGAAATTCGTTCATTTGGTGTATGTTTCATTTATAGCCCTGGAATTGATGAGTTCAGGGTCGACTTCTCCTATACCTTCTTCATAACCATCAGCTCCAGCCACTTTTCAATTTATTTCACATCCATGAAATGAGTTGTTCCAATCACTGGTTACGGAATAAAGAAAGTGTCTTTCACAACAGCAATGGTCGTTTTTCCCAATGCAGAGTTGCCAAAAACCCATAACAGCTTCAGTTTGTTCTTTGTTCTTTCAAGCATTGAGAGAAGTCTGTAGGGGAAGTACGTACAAAATTACATAGGGTTTTATTTCAGAGGCATAACTTGTTAGTAGTGAATTACAGTAATGTCATATTCTACACCTATGATCTTTGGTCCTTTCTTTATAAAATCTAATCAACCCTTATGAAATAAAAGTAACAAGAAATAAAATATTCTTAGATGAATTGAGATGAACGAAATATATTTTGTTCGCATGCTATGGACAAAATGACATACCGGCAACAGGCAACTGTAGTTTTCTACTTATAGTTACAGAACTACTGACAAAGTTCACAAATGAAACGCTTGGTTCTTCTAGGAACATCAGCACAAGATGCGTGAGCCGAATGCAAGCAGTGCATGCATCGTAATCAGTCCTCTCCAGGGCTAATCCTGGAGAAGATCTAAATCTTAATAGATAGAAGGACAGTTGTCTTCATCATCTCGAAAGTTGCTAGGAACATTTTCTTCTTCATTGTCTTCTTTAAATATTGCCCTTGGGACTTGTTTCCTTGTCTTTGGAGGAGGTTTGGGCTCTTTTTTTGATTTGATTTCAATCATATTAGGTGTAGAAGTTGGAACTAAGTACGTTTATCTAGTCCTCGGCTCACGTTTGCCTTGTCCACTTATGAATCGTCCTTTAGGGATTGGAGAAACCTCCTCATAGGATCAGCAAGAGTAGGTTAAGATGCATTGACTTTATTAGCCACAGATGAATATTTTGTTATGAATAAGATAAGACAAGTCCTGGTTCTTTGTTTGCTGATGGAGCCTGGGATGGATTGTCTTGGTGTTATCCGGTAGATACGGTTAATTCAGCTGAAATACCTAAAATCATTTTGTCCGTTCACTGTATAATATATGTCATTTTGTCCATATAGCGTTATAAAACTAGAAATATATCGAAATAATACAAAAAGGATATTTAATATAACCAAGCTTCGTGAATACGATGACAAATATGTAAAGTTCGAAATGAATGCAATATAAATGAAAAAAATGGTGAAAACTGGCCATTTCTTCTAAAAATTTGGCGCAATGAATAAAAATTCATGATCTACAGATTTCTTTTATCACTCATAACGACCGAATGGACTAGAGTAGCGCTTGCTAATTTTCAGAGGTAGATAGAAGCCCCTCGGGTCGTGTGATGTGGTAGGCAGTTCCTCATTTGATACCTCCAAACTTTAATTATGATGCCTATGTCATTTTTTCCATAGATGTCATTTCGTATGTATTTCCCCTACTCATGCAGCTTTCCGGGTCTAGTTCCAAAGCACCACTTGCTTTAATCTACTCAGCAAGTCTTCTTAGACTCGAAAATGTTTGTACTGGAAGTTTGCGTCTTTAGCATCTTCCTTCCGTTCCTATAAAATTTTGGAGCAGATGACAACCAGCAGTATACCTTAGCAAGAGGTCCTTTGAACTTCCCTGCTGGGAATCCTGATTTGGTATGATCTTTCATTAGTCACGAAACTACCCAAGATATGAAGAGGATCCAGATCTAGCAGCATGAGCCTTAGCAGTAGATGTGGTCCTGAAAGCTCTGGAAAAATCCAGGGATACAATGTCCCTCCTTCTCGCAGCATAAAATAATCTCGTTGGTTCATTGGGGGAAAAGAGAGAAGATTTGTCAGTATTGACTGCCCTGAGATGAAGCCATGGATTGGCGAAGGAGTTAGTCCCTTTTCCAGTGCATGCACGTGGAGGTAACCCCTTCTGTCCAATACGTTCCAAAGACTTACTTGGAATAGATGTCCAAGCTCTTTACAGTAAAGTGAGTCATTGGTATATTGATTCTTCTGCAATAGACTCTTTTCTTTTGAAGGTAATCTATCATTTTCTTTGATAATACTTGAAAATCTTGGATTTTGTTTGTAAATAGAGGAAAGTCACCAAATATGGAATACCATTTTGCTTTTGGGATATAAAGAAAAAACTTTATATCAATTAAATCAGTTTAATGTTTATACTAATCAGTCATACATTTATATGTAGTAATTAACAGCCTCTAATCAAATATATTAGTTATCTAATTAAAATCTAACACAAAAAACAAAATCACAAATGAGTAACCAAATATGGAATAGGAACCCATATATGGAATATAAGCATAAATCAACATAACAATAACAAAAATGGACATTAATATTTTTGAGATCAATTAAATGAATACAACATATTGTGATAAATGGAAGAAGGTTCATAATTACTTGCAAAAGTCACAGATCCAAGTATCAAACTCTGGACCAGCACAATCATAATGTGCCCAGAGCCCACACATCAAGCATATTCCATAATTAGACACCGACGACTGTCCATATTTGGATTTTTATACTAGTTCAAACTCTTCTAAATATTTTTTCAAGTCACAATATTTTAATGACAAAAGATCACAATAACATAATAACGATATACTTAATAGTATAACACTTATGTATACAAACATAACAGCTGGTTATACTCATTTACTACTTACCTTTTAAAATTTTCTTCACGACAACAAAACAAAACACGCCTGCCACACGTTGAGCGTTTGCGCAACTGACTCGATGGTGTGAGTGCGATAGTTAGTAGACCGAATGAAACAGAAGATGGTCGAATGTTCCGTTTATTACTTATAGTCTTGGAGAAATGAAGGTATTTCATATTAGGATACTATTTCATATTTGGTGGCATTCCTCTACAAAATTGAAGGCCAAGATTAGATGTAGATTTTCTCCAAATTTATCCTTTCTTCAAGGTTCCTGCTCAGATCATACAAGAAACTCGTAGTAGGAACTGGTGATTGAAAAGTCCTCCTGTAATCGAATCATGGCGCATGTAATGCTCGCCAAGCCGCAAGACATAGCTAATGCAATATTCTTGCTCGGAAACAAGAGGATGCGCCTTCCAAGTTAGGAAGCCCGATGTTCCAGTAGCTGCTGAAATTGTGGAACAAATTGTAATAATCAGGGACGGGCCGAAGCCAAATTTTTGGGGGGGGATAGCTTCGAAAATTTTCCAACTGTGCATTAAAGGATTAGAAAACTAATGGTTGAAGGGGGGGTGGTATTTTGGATTGCGTGTCAATGTTTTTTTCCCGAGAGCTTTAAAAATATTTAGAAAATTTTGTAGTGTAGTTTTTTAATTCTGCATTACTAGATTAACACACTCCACACTCTACAGGATTATACAGCATCTGTTATCATTATTTTGTATGTTTCGATTTTTAAGTTCAATTCCGAAGAAAAATAAATGATTCATTCAAGTGAACTGAAAAAAATCCACATACTACACACTTCACTTTGAATCTTTTTCGGTCCATTTTTGCATAGGGGCCGTTATACTTCGGCCGACGGCTACGGCACCGATTCTCCATTCAAAAAGTGCCTTTCATTTTTCCAAGTTCACGCCCTCAATTTTTCACCAAAAAGCTTGATTTTTTTTAAATTGAAAATGAAGGATGTCTTGAGGGCACTCCAATTTCTTCTCTTTGATAAAATTATTTTTTCGCATGAAGAAATCGGCTACGGCACCGATTCTCAATTCAAAAAGTGCCTTTCATTCTTCCAAGTTCACGCCCTCAATTTTTCACCTAAAAGCTTGATTTTTTTTTAAATTGAAGTTGAAGGATGTCTTGAGGGCACTCCAATTTTTTCTCTTTGATGAAATTATTTTTTCGTATAAAAAAATCGGCTACGGCACCGATTCTCCATTCAAAAAGTGCCTTTCATTTTTCCAAGTTTACGTCCTGAATTTTTAAACTAAAAGCTTGATTTTTTTCTATAAATTGAAGTTAAAGGATGTCTTGAGGGCACTCCGATTTCTTCTCTTTGAGAAAATCATTTTTTCGCATGAAAAAATCGGGTTGAATTTGAGAGTCTATGAAAATTGACTTCATAATCGTTTTTCGGCGGTTGTTCATCCATTTTTTTTTAGAAAATTCATTGGAGTGCCCTCGACAAATCAATTTTCTATATTTAAAAAAAAATCCATTTGGATATACGCTTAATTAATGTAAAAAATTATGGAAATACTGAAAAGACTTCCAGAAACTGTGAAATCGCAGAGAACTGTCTGAAGTTCCAGGAGAATTAAAAAAAAATCAAGCTTTCAGGTGGAGATTTTAGGACGTGAAAAATGAAAATGGAAAAATGAAAGTCACTTTTTAAATCTAGAATCGGTGCCGTCGGCCAAAGTATAACGGCCCCTTAACAGATTTACGTATTGAACAGAGATTTGATAGAATAATTAAGAATGAGAAAAAAATACTGCCTACTGCCCTACCGAGAGAAATAGCGCAAATTGGTACCAGATGGACACAGTCGATGCGGCCAAACTGAGAAATTCACAACTACCTGCTGAGGGATAACGTAAAAGATGAAAAATTGTTCATCTTTTCAAACACTTGGTAGCAATTCGGAATAAATACCATTTATTGCTGGTTATACACATTGCACATTGGGCCAAATCTGCCAAATACTCTAAATATACTCTAACAAGAATTTGTTCAATTGTCGCTATTCTCTGCATGCTTTTGTCCGGCTAAATGTGAGCTTTGTTCTATCGGTTTAATAAACATTAATTTAAAACTTCATTTAAAAAAGGTCGAATTCATTCACATTTTAAGAAAAGTTTTGTAGAAATATGTATTCCAACTCCATTGAAATCTCTCCAACTGCTTCAAAATTTTCCCAACTGCTTCGAAATTTTCCCAACTTCTTCGAAACTTTTCCAACTGCTTCGAAAATTTTTCAACAGCTTCGAAAATATTCCAACTGCTTTTAAAATTTGCCAACTCTGTTCAACATTGGGGACTTTTGTAGAAATATGTATTCCAACTCAATTGAAATCTTTCCAACTGCTTCAAAATTTTCCCAACTGCTTCGGAATTTTCCCAACTTCTTCGAAACTTTTCCAACTGCTTCGCAAATTTTTCAACAGCTTCGAAAATATTCCAACTGCTTTTAAAATTTGCCAACTCTGTTCAACATTGGGGACTTTTGTAGAAATATGTATTCCAACTCAATTGAAATCTTTCCAACTGCTTGAAAATTTTCCCAACTTCTTCGAAAATTTTTCAACAGCTACGAAAATATTCCAACTGCTTTTAAAATTTGCCAACTCTGTTCAACATTGGGGACTTTTTTAGAAATATGTATTCCAACTCAATTGAAATCTTTCCAACTGCTTCAAAATTTTCCCAATTGTTTCGAAGTTTTCCCAACAGCTACGAAAATATTCCAACTGCTTTTAAAATTTGCCAACTCTGTTCAACATTGGGGACTTTTTTAGAAATATGTATTCCAACTCAATTGAAATCTTTCCAACTGCTTCAAAATTTTCCCAACTGCTTCGAAATTTTCCCAACTTCTTCGAAACTTTTCCAACTGCTTCGAAATTTTACCAACCGCTTCGAAAATTTTGCAACAGCTTCGAAAATATTCCAACTGCTTTTAAAATTTGCCAACTCTGTTCAACATTGGGGGGGGATCGTCCCCCCCCATCCCCCCCCTTAGGCCCGTCCCTGGTAATAATACATGCATATTGGCAATTGGAAGCTAGGTCTGTACAGGCCAACCACAACCGGATAACTCGATTTCTATTCGCATCCTACCCCATTTTCGATTCATTCGTGAACTTGTGATGGGGAAATCATCTCAATCATGCAGATTTGGAACGATCTATCGAGTGTGAGAGAACAACAAGAGGGGACACAGAGATGAGTTCACATTAGGTTGATTGGATTTTGGGAAATAAAGGGATTGATGGAAAATCTTCAAGACTTATCCAACTCATGTACCTGCAGGCAGATGGATTCAGCCTTTAGAAGGTATAAGGATAGTTTGGAGGAAGTTTTCACAGTGTTTCGGCATATGAAAACCTCGTCAAAGATTTACCCCGCATTTGGCATGAACCCTTTTCATATTTCGATATAGATCGAGTTATAGAAGTGGTTTATTTTTGAGACAGTTCCCATTCTATTTGTTGTTATAGCAAGAACAGTAAGAGCTTTCTATACTCTGTTCAAATGTAAGAAGGAGCAATAATAACATGTTTAGCGCAGCGGTAGGAGGGCCTTTGTAAAGTTTCTTTCCGTCCAGAGTCGAATCGAGGAGATTTCACACAATCGTTCAGTTTTAACTGAACTTGAATTCCATTTTTTTTTCAATAATTTATTGAGTTTAAAATTTGGCAAACTGTCGTCATCATTCACGATTTCTAGTACTTTAGAAATCGTTGGGATTTCATTCCGGAAAAAAACCGTGGACAATTCTTCTGATAAGGTTCATATCGAAATCGTCAACCGAATCGATTATTTTTAACGACTGGGCTCTCCTCTTAGGTGAACGTGGCGTCAATGTTTTATTCTCTTCATATTCTCTGAGAATTCTGAATACAGCTGAATCACTCACCCTTGAGGATTTTGAAACAATTCCTACTAAGTCTCCTTTCGATAAATCAGGATGTTCTTCCAATTCTTTTCGAAAAATGTTCAAAGTTATCTCTTTCTCTTCAGCAGAGAAATGTGACCTTTTGGACCCTTTTCGTGGTGGTCCCCACATATCACCCTCAGATGCAGTATCCGTTTCCGAATTCGGCATTGTTCATAAACAATATATACACTTTGTCAAAAGATTTTTCAACACGATACACTTTTCACAACAAAATCTACAAACACTTTGAACAGCTAGACCTCCACAGTAGCTCTAAGCATTTCAAATAGTCTGATCAATTGAAATTTTCGATATTTATGAAAATCTTTAACCCATTAAGGGTAAGGACCCAAATCTGGTGTTTCCCGGAATTACCTTGTCAGAATCTTGAGCAGCCGACAAAGAGTTTCGTACAAAATAATATAAAATTTTGGACTGAAACTAAATATATTTCGGATATTACAAGTAAAGGACCATTATAAATTCGAACAGAGATCTTTCACGTCTTGTCAATTGAAAACTTCGATATTTATGCAAATCAAGATGGCTTTCATCCATTAGGGAAAAGAACCCAAATCTGGTGTTTCCCGGTATAACTTTGTCGGAATCTTGCAAGATTCCGACCCAAATCTCTAAAACTCTGGTGTTTCCTGGAATTACCTTGCAGCAATCTCGAACATCCGAAAGAGAAATTATTCAGTAGATAATAATATAAAGAAAAAATAAATTAAAAAATAGGGTACGTCGGATATAAAATGTTTATGACAGTTGCGAATCATACCAGTTATTTTACACTAGAGTTCCTGAGGAAAAAAGTTCTAATGTGGGAATTGCTGACTCAAATTATTGAATAATTTCTATCCAGTACCATCCACAGTCCGAGTACGATCCTGGCAGTCTCTTAGGGCGGTCGAAGAGAGCGTTCTTATCAGCGTTCGACCAGTTGGAGCTTTATTGTGCGCAAAATAGACGATTCTGTTTGTTTACAAAGCTCTTTCTTATATTTGAACGGACTATAGTCTGAAATCAAAGTGAAAGACGAGGCCAATACACTTGTCAGAAAGAACAGGCACCACCTACTGGACAAGAACCTTTCTACCTTATAGGAAAATGCACCTATGAGAAAGTATTCTGGGAAAATTTTAGCAAATGATGACTCCTTGAAGCTGTCCAGCACAATAGACCTCTAGGTGGCAGTACATTGTAAACTCCTTTCAAACTATGACCATAAGTACCAAGGATGGTTGGGACTAAAAGAAAGCTTTTAATTCGGTTAGAACCAGGAGCAATAATACGTGACATTCTTTGACAATTGTCAGTGTTAGATCCCAAGCCTACAGCCCAGCTCAATCATTTTTTCATTCCCATAATGGGCAATAGAAAATTCGAGCTGGATCTTGAAACCAGTATTTAAATTCTAGTGCCCTCTAGCACTCTCCTCTGCCAATTTTCCACATCGAGTGCTTCCCGTACCTACATTAAGGCCGAACCCTTCCTTTTCCTTACCTCAAATAAGGCGAGGAACTTTCTGCATAATGCAATAGAACAAGGAAACAGGACCCAAGGATGCGTGGCCACGAGATGGAGAGAAATCCGGCATGATTCTACGCTGGTCTCAAGAGGTCACACAGTCGGCAATTATTTAGCGAGGGTCCGTTCTGTGTACGGTCCGCATCAGGGGCGAGGGAGGGAGGGTCTATGCCGACCTGAAATTACAACGCGGAGGGTGTAAAGGGTTGCGAAACCTACGGCCCAGAACGAGGGCGGCGCGTCGGTTTGATGTCGAAGCTGTGCAATTGTGTCCGATGGTGTAGGGAAGGATTGGAAAGAGTTTGGTCCGTTGCCATCTTGGAACGGTCAATATCATTGTTTCTGTAAAGTATTTAATGATCGAACTCAGTGGCGGATTCACGACTTCAGGGGCCCTACGCTTCAAAACTTTTGGGACCTCCTCTGAAACATTTTCGATTTTTTTCAAAAGAATTTTTTAATCAAAACTCACAACTCACAAAACATATGGTTATTAATAAACTACAAGGTATGTATATCAAAACAAAATAAAAAAGATGAATAAAAATCTTAAAAAAAGAGAAAATTATCACCAAAATTCAAATACAATAATATCTCTAGAGTATCATATCTGCAAATTTCTTATTGCGGCATCGAGATTAAGGAATAAATAAAATCATCATAAAAGATACAAGTATCGTAAAGCTGTAAATCAGTTACCTACAACATAAAATTCCGCTTAAAAAATTGAAACTTTCTTATTTTAATATCAGTTCTTTTATTGCAGAATCATAATCGAGACTGCTCGTTATATCACTTTCGAATATCGATAGAAAGTATTCCTAAAAACTGTAGTCTATTTTCTGTCATAACTGTTCTATATTTATTTTTTATCAATGACAGTTTGGGAAATGGGCAAAAAATTCTGTTAATTTTGGATGCTTAGCTTTACTCTGCTCTTCACTTTCCTTGAGCTCACGTTTTTGGTAGCCGCTCATATAACGTCTGCCAGACATGGTGTCACGTCAATATTACATGCAACTAGCAACTGTAATGATAAGAAAATGTTAAATTTTATTTTATATTCTGTGAGGACTAACACAGAAATTCATTGACTTCGCTCTATCGAAGTATGAAATCCGAACCGATGAGCTAATATATGAAAAATTATTATGTAATTGATACAACAAAAGAATGGCAAAATATGAACATATTATTGAACATAGTGAACGAGTCTATCGGAGATGATCGGAAGTCAAGAAAAACTTGCAACAATTAAATTGATGAATATCTAAATATACATCAATATTTTCGGAACTAAATCATTTGTTTTGTTTGTAATTTCGTCGTACAAACACGTAGGTACAGGTTGAATCAAATAATTTCTGCAAATCGTATTTTGTATTTCCTTTTCCCGGTAGGTATTGAACCAATATTGTGTCGTATGCCTTACATTATATCGAAAATGAATTTGACTGGTCTGTCTCATCATCGCTCGAATTATGTTTATGCCGAATTGCCGAAAAATTGGAAGAATGTTATTTCTAGCATATGAAACTGCACTGTAAAGCTCACCTTCTAAATCAATTATATCGTTCAATGAGAGTACAAGGATTTAAAATTCCAAACACAAACTCAAATAGTTCAATTCACCAACACTTCTCAGTTTTTCACAATATTTGAAACTTACACGTTATACTAAACTCACCCGTCCTGTCAACACTTTTCGATTCTTGTGAAATGAATGTGAGAAAAGAATATGCAGACCTAAGAACTTCTGCACAAGTATTTTTCACCTCACAACCCTAAACGAATCAACATCTGGTCGGCCGTTCTGTAGCACATTCCTAGAGTTTAGAGGAAATGCCGACAAATTTATTGAATTATGATGTAATTGTAAATATTGAAATTCGACCGCCACCCTTGACGGAATTCATTGCAGGCAACTTGACTTGACAGTTGTGGTCACCGAAAATTACAATACTTAAGTTTATAGCATTTTGTGATTAAATAAATTGCCTGTTATTCAGTTTTCAAATTAATTCCTATACATAGATGCATCCAGAATAAACTGTTACTCATGAAATAGTCTTGTCAAATACCATTCGTGCATCTAATTTTTCCTGTGAAAAAAATCGAAAAAACACAATGCAAAGTAATATTTTTTAACAAAAAGCATTCGTGCGGGTGCAAAAATCCTCGTCTTCGACTCGTCATGCTTCTTGTTAAAATATTACTTAGCAACGTGTTTTTTCGATTTTTTTCGGAAAAATTGGATGCCCTTATGATATTACTTACGAAAAAATACTTCAGTGCAATGACGAGTAATCCGTTAGGCAGAAAGTAAATAAAATAAAATGAACATGCATAGGTATTCAGATCATTTCCCTCCGCCACTGCTTCCGAAGGCACCTTACGCACCATAAAATAATTCCCACCGGCTCATTGTGTATCCACCCTTCTGGACTAAAATCATTGGTGTAATTTTGTATAAGTGAGTAATTTTTGAACGCTGTCAAGAAAGTTTCACAACATTGGATAATTGCAAAGTTGTTGAGTTAGATCCTCTCGGGATTCTGGTAATGGTTGGGAATCTTTAGTAGGCGTATATGAAGTTAGCAATCAATACCCTATACAAGGCTGAAGTAGTATAAGGTACACAACTAAGTTTCTGCTGTTTTTTTGATGAAAATGCAACTTTATTGAGAGGAAATTGTTACAACTGATACATTGTTAGCCACAACTTTTCCCATCTTTCTGCAGAGCACGAATACCGTTACGGTTAAAGTGTTTGTTTATCTTTTGAGGCTATTTTTCGATGTCTTCTGGTCTTCATATGCGCAATATCTGGCGAATACGACGAGTGAAGTTGGTCAACCCTTTTGAACTTCTCCACATAGGTTTCAACGGGCTTAGCAACGTGAGGCCGAGCGTTGTCATGCAGTAGAATGACTTAATCGAGCCTCTGCTCGTAATGAAGCCGTTTTTCGTGCAGTGCTCGGCTCAATCGCATCAATTGAGATGGATACCGTTCCCCAGTAATGGTTTCACTCGGATACAACAGCTCATAATTGAAATTACCGATCTGATCCCATCAATAACACAACATAACCTTTGCAACGTGAATCTTTGGTCGATGCAACGAAGAAAACCCTTCCTTTTTTCCGCAGAAACAATTAACCACCGACAAAAATACGATGTTCGACGTCCCTTTTGGCTTCTACTCATAAGAAACGAATTCACTAATGTTTTAAAATTGCTCTAAGTTTGGTTCATGACGTTTTGGATATGCCAAAATCGACCAGCACTTACTGCTGGAGCACAAACAACAATATAAGGGATTACTAGTAGAGTCCCTAGACCTACCTATTGACTATTGAGTTTGAGTAGTTATCCTTATCGGTAGATCTCTGCAAATCGAGTTGCCCTTTTAGTCGGATTTTTTAGCGATTTCCGAGAATTTTTTGAAAATACTTCTACATCACCTGGAGAATCGAAATTTCACCCACGTATGGATCGATTATCTCTCTTTTCGACCGTATAAAATTTTTTTCCCTGTATCGCAGCATAGCTGATCGTCGGCTGATCATCAGCAATATAGTGTCTTTGATGATTGAGTCCTTGAAATGCATATAAAAACGATCCGGAATTCCATCAAAGATCATCTTGAGTGATGAGGCCCATTTCCACAAGCAAAATTTGGGACCATGTGAAAGATAAGGTCTACGCCAAAAGCCCAGCGTCGATTCAACATCTCGAAGATGGACTTCGTGAGGCTACCTTACCTACCATCTAACAGAAAATGAACCAGAGTCTTTGTGATTCTTAAATGGTATAAACCATGCTATAATATATCATTTTTGTGACTTCAATAACAATTCTACTGACTTGGATCAGGGCCTATTTTATTAACTCTTCCAAAAAATATTTCAAGATTAATTATGGAACGGTAACTTATTATTAAGATTCCCTCGAAATCCGCAGAAAAATCAAAATTTTAATAAAAAACTTTTGGCCTTTTAGCAGTGGTGAACGAATTACAGTTGGTTTAGACACATCAAACTGAAGTCTTGTGTTTTGAATATCTTGTATCTCGAAAACGAAACGTTTAAGGGCCCATATTCATGAGACTTTTTTTCTTGAAATTATGCAAGGAATCTACACTCTTCGTTAGTACCCCCAATTAAGGAACACCTTGTATACAAAATGAGATATTTAGGAAATGTTGGGTAATAATTTGTGTAGTTCCTTGATCCCATGAAATAGATGGAAAGTGATAAAAAACTTTCCAATAGAAAGGTTACCCCAAGCCTGAAAACTCTCTCCCCATGTTCCTCCTCTCATAAAAATTCACGCGGTAGATTCAAATGGTCCAATCTACACATAATTTCCTGTCAGAAATTGTGTAGGAGGACCCAGTCCGCCGAGGAATTTCCTTAGGTAGACGTAAATGCAAATGTAAATGTGTGAATATACATTTCCTGGGTGTGGAATTGAATTTAAATAAATTTGAGGAAATGGCGGTGGTGGCGGAGAGGAGGTGGCGGAGATAAAGTTATAAACTTTTGTCCATGTCCGCCCTTGGTCCTTCGGGTATCAGTTTGGCGTGCGTGGAGGGCGATGACGTCGAAGCGAACCTTCAGAAAGGGTTAATTCATGATGGGGCAGTACAGGAAACGGGGGAAAGTCTAGATAACATGGTGTAAACGGGAGAATGGCCCCGGGCATGGGACGCGGACTAAGTTGAATTAAAATTACTCATCTGCGATGTGCTGGGCAGGATTTCCGATTAAATGTTACGGCGTTAGAGAAATTGTAATGACGTTCGAATCAAGTTTGATTAGGGATAATCTGTCGGGTGAGGATGCCCTTGAGAACAAAATCTTTATTTTTGAGCGGTTCAGGACTACTATTTTTTTAAGTCACATTGTAGGTAAACGCTTTAGGTTATTTGCACGAGAAGCTCATATGCTGCCATGAAAAGCATTTGAGCTTTGCGGATACGGTAGTCCCTCTCAATAGAAAGGTTTCTTCATCATTTTTTGGTTAAATCCCTTCCACAACATAAATCAACAAATCTGTGTCAATACAGAAAATCTATCCAAACAGATAGTTGTTGTAAAAAGATGCCCAATTTGTCAGTATCTTTTCGTTTAATTCGACTAAATTTGCCCATCAAGGAATTAAAATAGACAGGCCACATGCTCTAGGTCATCAGAGCATATTCTCATATCTGAAGATGAATGAAATAGGAGTGTAGCAGGATTCTTACCAGAAAAACTGATGACAAAAAGAAAAGATTAAAGGAATCAACATATACAATATTATTTCCTGGCACTGACTGCATCTCCACCAGTTCCTGCTATTTAGAGAAGAACAGTCAAGAAATGATGATTTTTGAATATCTTTATCCAAAACAAATCATGTTCGATTTCTAAGACAGATTCTTATGACATCTGTAGCAAGCTTGATTTGCTACAAGTTAGAACATTGTTGTTACTAGTTTTGAAAACGGTTTTCTATATTTGTTGATTTAGGTTGTGAAAGGTGCAGATTAACCCAAATAAAGGACCAAAAAAACATTCTATTCCTCCATAAAAAATAACCTTCAACCAACAGTACTGCCCTATAATAGTGCCCATCCACGGGAGACACCGAATCGGAAACATTGTGTCCCGATCTGCAATAAATCATGGCCAATAAAATGTGCCGCTTGGGTTTTGACAAGAGGATGTTGCTAGAATTTGCCAGCGTTGCCACTTCTACGGAATTCAGAACGCAGTACCTACGAAACGTACGATTTTGTTCGGTATTGAAAGGAAGTACATAATATGAATTATCTATTATTCCCTAATTCTACGGAAATTTTCGTAGAAGTGACTGACACAACTATAAAAATTCCGATGTTCTTCATGGGAACTGATAGCATCTGCAATGGCACGCGCCGGATTTTATGGCCCTTTATTATCTTTGCCGCTTGTGTCCGGATCGGTAGCATCGTGAGTGGAGACCATAATATTCAGAATGAATTCACTTTTATTACGATTACGATATTATTTGAGAAAATAGAGTAGCAAAAGGTTCGAGTAAATGAAAATAAAAAATCGTTATCATAGTGATCAAGAACTCTTTATTGCTCTTGATGTAAATTAATTTGATTGGGAACTAGGAAGGTGGTGAAATCAGCAAATTTCACCATTCGCAACCATATATTGTTGCTTCTTCAGGACTAGAAGATACAGATAAAAGTCATATATAGAAATCAAATAATAAAAAAATACACAACATAACAGAGGAAAAAAAGTTGCTCTCAATATTTTTTAAATTCAAAATGAATTCACGACTGTTATGTGGGATATTTGATAGACCATAGGATTTAAATGTTGCGTTCCTAGATTTTCCTCGTTCACTTAACAAATGTGGTTCGGCAAGAATTCGTTCTTGAGTAATATGAAGACAGCAATTCCGAGTGTCCTGCACAAATTTTCCGCAGGAGTTCCAAGCCGACAAGACCTTAATTTTATGCCTAATTACAAAAGAAGAGGACGAGGAAGGCAGATAGAGAACGAAGTAAGAGCCATTATATGAAATTCCTGGGTAAATAATCCGAATGAGAACTGTGGTGGACGCGCTTTATAAACATACCTATTCAAAATTACCTCTTGGTATGTTTGTTATTTACATTCCTTCCGTTATGTTCGTTGCTTGTGTTTCCAGAGCAACGTTTTCTAACTTCCTGGCTGATTTCGCTGTTCCCGAAAACACTATTTTAATTTTCATGTGGAATTTGAGGTTGGGAAGCCCTCGAGAATCTTTTGGAAGTTGCTAATTTTCCTGAAGAAGTAACCTGATGAAACTACATTCTGATCTTTGGTTTTCGCTTTCATGGTACCATAATATTTCAAGAAATATTTGTGATTTGAGATTGATCTCAACGATTTTGAAATCGTTGTAAATGAAACTTTCCATTTGTTTGTCATAATTTTCAAATATCCATTCTCGAAGTGTGCGATAATATTTCATGAGTATAATAGAGGAAAGTCAACAAATATGGAATACCATTTTGTTTTTAGGATATAAAGAAAAAACTTCATATTAATTAAATCAGTTTAATTTTTATACTAATCAGTCATACTTTCATATGTAGTAATTAACAGCCTCTAATCAAATATATCAGTTATCTAATTAAAATCTAACACAAAAAACAAAATCACAAATGAGTAACCAAATAGGGAATAGGAACCCATATATGGAATGTAAGCTCAAATCAACATAACAATAACAAAAATGGACATTAATATCTTTGAGATCAATTAAATGAATAAAACATATTGTGATAAATGAAAGAAGTTACATAATTACTTACAAAAGTCGCAGATCCAAGTATCCAACTCTGGACCAGCACAATCATAATGTGCCCAGAGTCCACACATCAAGCCCAGAGTCCATAATTAGACACCGACGACTATCCATATTTGGATTTTTATACTAGTTCAAACTCTTCTAAATATTTTTTCAAGTCACAATATTTTAATGACAAAAGATCACAAAATGGTGAAATAAACATAATACCCATATACTTAATAGTATAACACTTATGTATACAAACATAACAGCTGGTAAAACTCATTTACTACTTACCTTTTAAAATTTTCTTCACGACAACAAAACAAAACACGCCTGCCACACGTTAAGCGTTTGCGCAACTGACACGATGGTGTGGGTGCGATAGTTTGTAGACCGAATGAAACAGAAGATGGTCGAATGTTCCGTTTATTACTTATAGTATTGGAGAAATGAAGGTATTCCATATTAGGATACTATTTCATATTTGGTGACTTTCCTCTACCTATTTTTCATTTCTTAGTGTGTAGAAATATTTCCTCAATCTATACTATTCTAAAATGGTAACTCGGTGGACCGGCCCGAGGGAATCTGTCCAAAAAGGTGCTTCACGACCACCTAAAAATGTTCGAGTTTTACGAACCGTCTTTGCCAAATTTTCACCATTTTGATAGTGAATTTTAATAGTTTCAATGCGTTGTTGAAGCGGATGTCGTTCCACTTTTAGTAATGGCGTAGTTTCTACTTGTCAAATGTCGAAAAATGACAGCTTCAAAAGTGACTTCTACCGAAACAGCGAGCTATTCGAAATACCACCTCTTATTGGAAAATCCTTTAAAAGGGCCAAAATTCTAGTAGAAAAAGTGGCCAAACTAAAACTCTGTATTTGTTCCAGACCTAGTAGAAAAATTTAATCAACAATCCACATTCACGATAAAAAATCGTGTTAAAAAGTGTTGAACTCTACGACAGTCTGAATGATGAACGCAAATCCCTTCGTCTGCCACCCTCTGTTCCCAATTCCTGCCGAAGATGAATATTTATCGGAACGCAACGGACAAGTGAGCATGCCGCATGAATATTCACGAGGGCCCGAAGCCAAAATTCCGCGTCTTGTCAAAATTATTCGAATTTGCCGCTCGCGCTGTATATGACACGATTTGTATCTCTGTCCGCAGATGTAAATTAGTGCTGAAGCCGTCGTATTTAATTGCGATCGGAGATCAAGCTAGCCCTGGTGTCACCTTGTCCCTGGAAATCCCCACTTCGTCCCTCTTGGTCCTTCGCACCCTCTGGTTTAAATGGCAACCCTTCCTGTCCTGTCCACCCCCTCTTTCGGCGTGCTCTGTCCTGCAAGCCATCATGGCTCCGATCCCAAATTCAGTCTACAGGACAAGTCATCATCGGCCATTATTTTCAATGTGGTAATCGCAAAGTCCAAGTAAATAGAAATAAATGAAAGAAATAAAGGAAACAATCACAATCAATAAACTTATGAAGTCCTCATATCATAAAACAACGAATATTTCAAGTTTTATCGACTTGAAATATTTGATCGAATCTGCTATTTCTTTCCCGCACTAATTTTGGTGCGGAAAAGCAATATCAGTTTACTTTTCCGCATAATTTCACGTTTGGAAAGTTCATATTTTTTGCAGCGTGCGCAAAAGTATTCCAAGTTTCATCGACTTGGAATTTTTGATAGAAACTGCTATTTCTTTTCCGCACTAGTTTGACTGCGGAAAAGCAATATCAGGTTACTTACTTTTCCGCACGCTTTCACTTTTTGAAAGTTCATCCTTTTTGCTGCGTGCGGAAAAGTAACCTGATATTGCAACTCAAACCATTGCTATATTCTATTCTATTTTTATTCCGAAATCATTTTCGGCCAGAAAATAGATGGTAACTTTTCCGCAAAAAGATGAACCTAGGTAGTAGGTAGTACCTTGATTATAGGGAGACTACGGCTGCAATATGTCACCATAATATATGAGACTATGGGAGCATACTGTGACGATAGGTCGATAGATTTTCGGTATAACAACATGCTTTCTCCCATTTCTTAGTATCTATAAACCGAAGCAATCATCTCCTCATGTCAACGTCTTGGGGGAATACCACAAACAGAAACACCCGTCTACAACAATAGATCATATACGGCGCTGAACATAAAGTGGCAATAAAGTTCAAATTTTGAAATTGCGAAAAGACCATTGGGGAGGTATTCCAATAATTTAATAACTTGCCAGACTGCTCTCATATTTTCTACATATTTTAATATTAGGTATAGCTTGTCGGAATTCATATATACAGTCAGCCATCCGAATATTCTCGATAATAAACCCGAAAACTAATTGTGTTTCAGTCAGCGACTGTTTTGAGCGATTGCTTTGATATGCAGATATCAAGAATAAGGGAAATGTATCCCGGCAACACAGCCTTTTGTGACGTCACCCAGGTAACTAAATACGGGGCAAGTAAGCCCCTAACAAAGCATCTACTTTTCCTTTGGAGTATTTTATACCAGATTGATGTTGGATGCTCGTATAACGTTCTCGGAGCTCGCGGAACAAAGTTGCCGTTTTTATCCGATGAATTCTTCTTGGGGCATTAGCTGGGAATGGAATCTGAAAAATTGAATGTATATGCCATATATTTCCATTTCGCCTGTTGCGCTATTTTTCGGCTCGTAATTCGGGTAATGGAAATGTCAAGTTAGTTTCTGTATTTCACAGAAATTGTCCTGTGCTTCTAGATCATTATTCGTCATTCTAAATGCTATTGTTGAAGTTTTCAGATTTTGAAGTGCTCTGGCGGACATTTCTTCATTTTATTGATTCTAAAAGAGAATATTAAATGCAACTATCAGGAGTATAAATAAGTTCGTGCACTTTGGATAACTGATATCGCTAATAGATTATCATTCCCTTGTCTCACCTGGATAATGTTTCACTGAATTGTCGGTAACAACATACTTTATTCACAGTTTTTCTCAAATTGACTCCATAGGGATTTCACAAAAACGGAAAAATTGAGAGTTTTTTACCACCAAAAAATTTTTTCAACTCGAACCGGCCTAGCTGAATAATTATTCCACCAAATCAGTCCAATTTCCTACGATACCCTGAATTCCACCAAAATGTCGTCAACAAAATCCTCTATAAATTTCAAATGCCATAGGGATTTCACAAAAATGAAAAACTCGAAAGTTTTTTCCATAAAAAAGTCGAATAAAAATTCATATCTCCGAAACTTTTGGACCCGCACGAATCATTTTTTTACCGAAATGTCCGCAACAAAATTCTCTATTTACAAACGTTCTTCGATTAATTCGAGAAAAAGTAGTTGGTGTTGGTGGCTTTTATTCGCCTTGTATAATAATATGTTTTTTTATGGGAATGTTAAATGTAGCCTCTTCAATTCTCTTAAGATCTGCTATTTTTATTTTAATTTCATTATTCCATCTTTCTCTAAAAGAATTTTTTCAGAATATGTTTTTTTGTACAACTGCCATTAAAAGTGACACTTTTAATGACAGCAAACAATGTTGAAATTGATTGTTTACTTGTAAGCGTGTTAAAAATATTTTTAACATTAGTGTTGAAAATATTTTTAGCACTCCATTTTCTTATGATGAAATCAGATTGCAAATTTTTATTATCAATATTTAACAATCATTAGGTACTTATGAACATTAATATTAATCGTAAAACTAGAACAATTACTAACATTAATGCCCTGTGACGTTAGGGAGCTTCGCAACACATTATTAGAATCCTCAGCACCATCAGTACTTGTAGAAACCGGAAGTACAATATTGGATGATGATGATCCAAAATCTGTTGAGGTTGGGAGAATTTTTTCAGCAATGATATTTCTATATGCAATGGAATGATCAACATAGCCCTCGGCTACCGCCGTAGACTTCCATCCACCATGTTTTTTTATATCCGTAATATTTGATCCTGATTCTGCTAGCAATGAAGCGGAGGATCTTAGAAAACAGTGTCCTAGCTGTATAAGGCTATATAGATGGAATTTTCCCAAATGTATTGATACCAACTGGATTGGCAGTGCATTTATTATTCATGTATTTCAGGAAAAAACGACGATGTTTGATGACAGAAGGGCGCAGTGCAAAGTACTTATGAAAATAGTCAACATACTTCCCAATAATACTGAAAGAACGACTGACTTTCGTTTTTGTGTTTGGAAGTTGTATAACCAATGATTTATTTGTTATTTCGATGTCTTCCACTGATAAATTACACAATTCTTCACGCCGACAGGCTCCAAATAATCCGAAAATAGTTGCAACCTTAACCATCAAGTATTTCTCATCTGGTGCCTCATTTATAAAATTTTCAACTTGTTCGCGAGCGAGAATTTTCGATTTTTTGGGACGATATCCTTCACTTTTCCGTTTTAAATATGCTATTACCTTAAAATATTTACCACCATCCACACCATTTTTAACAAGGACGCTTGACTTTATCATTGAATATTTGCTCCACAAAGTTGATGAACTCCATATTTTTGATTTTTCTTCTGAGTATGCCAGGAAAACAGGTTCACTGAAGTTCCCTTCTACATTTTTCAATTTACGCCAGGCCAGGAAATTGTTATATGCAATATCGTACTGCTGAACAGATTTTTTAGGTAGGAGTTCCAGATTTGCTCTTCTTGCAGACTCTTCAATATCCACAGGAACAACCAAATCGTCACTTTTATTTATAATTGAACTCTCAACGAACATATTAGGCAGTTAAAAACCCATGACGAAAATTGGACAGGAACGAAATTCAAATGACAGCGTCTTTTTTCATTTGTTAGTAATCATAACGTTGGCAACGTTTGCCATTCACAACAACCTTTTGATTATTTCAATATTAAAATGCATTTTGAAGTTTATTGTCATTGCAAATTGGCCCATTTCATTATCAAAAAAGGGCAGTTGTACAAAAAACATTGTATGGTATTTGTGTTAAAAGTGATTTTATTTTGTTCGTGAAATTGTTCAATTCGCTCCGCTCATTTCACAAACTTTTTCACTCACAAAATAAAACGTCACTTTTAACACTCATATCATAAATAACTATTCTGAAATGATTATTGGTTACAGAATATAGCATTCATTCCGAAATTTTTCCAATGCTAATCCGAAATCCATTCTTGGCTAGCTGTTTCATAAATTTTTTATAATTTTGAATGTTCAGTATAAACTAAGTGAGAGTAAAATTTTGGTTCAATTAATGAATTCATTCATTAAAATGAGGTTTCATAGATACATAAAGTTTAATTTGAACCTATACAAATGGGGCTGGAGTGTGGTTCAAAATAATCTCTATTTGAGTTTCAGAATTTTTCAAGAAGGTTCTATATGTGGAAACGTGTATAGGTACAGAACACAAAAGGATATTCGTTTCTAGTGAATTCGTATGTTCCACACAACCTCGGTATAAGAAAACGTCTCGATAATTACCAAGACAGAGTCCAGGAAACGCGATCCCGCAGTTAATAGAGGAGCTGCCTGCTTGCCATTGGTCAACGGCCCTATGGATTATTCCGTCTTTTGTTTCATCCCCGACTCGCTCGGGGTAGCGAGAAGGGAGGGGGTGGTCGGGGTCCGGTATGGCCGCTGCTTGTAATGACACTTGGACGGACCGAGTTACCCGGAGTTTCATGAGATCCCCTTACGTCGCCCACCCGCACCGCCGACGGTCTAGTGTGCCTTGAAAGTGCCGGCTGACAAATGCAGGAACGCCGGTTCTATGCCGAGACTCGACATTATTCAACTTCTCCGTCACTGAAATTCTGAGGAAACTAAATAAAGAGATACTTGGGGTTGAGGAGGGAACGTTTCCCCTGTGAAGTTGAGGCGATTGCTGTCACGGATGGACAGAATTGTGTACGGATGATGAAAAGATGGACGAACATTTCTAGGTTATATCCGATCGGCACAAATAATGAAGCTTTCGTCTTGATCGAAAATTACGTTGTTTTCACAAGTTTCATCACCTCCAATCTTTTGTTTATGATGGTTTCATTATCCTAAGGCGCGCTGCTCTATGCCGATTTACCTAATTTGGTCTGGTTTCTGGTCGAGTAGTTGAGACGACCATCCAGTATTCAAATGATCGGATACCAAGAAGAGATCAATCAGTGTTAACACTCCACTGTCTATAATTGCACTAAATTGATATGTTTTGATATGTTAAACAGATTATTTCAAGTGTTTTTCTCGTGATGATTTTGTGAAGAATTTCAGTCAATAATACTATTGACAGTGCAGTGTCGAGTTTATAAAATTTTGATAAAAAAATTGGCTTTTTCCCTTCCAATTGGACTGAAATTTTCACGATGGAAATTATGAAAATAAATGATTCTTCTGAATGTTCTTCATTCGCATGGAAATGCTATACTACAAAATTGCAACACAAAAAGATTCACATTTGCCATAAACTATGATCTGAATGTGAATAAGTTCGGATGCGACATTACAAACATCTATGTATGGTGTTTCCATATAATCGAGTATCACTTGAATATTCCAAAATGTTAAGCGGTAGGTAAATTCATCAATTATACCTCAGAACTTGGCCACGAACTTTCAAAATATTTGCTGAATACTTGAAATATTCACTAAAAATATTGTTCACAGTTGTTTGAGAAACACAATTCTTCGTAGCAAGGTTTCTCCATCTATAGTTCATTTATCCATGCTTTTCTTTAGTCCAATTTTTCCAATATACCAGAGGCATTAGTGGTATATAGTGTTGAGGCATCTTTCTTAGAAAAATCAGATACACCTTTTTTGATTTCTGTATCACAGCAAGATTAGGACACAGGTCAGTACCTTGAATTACGATGATTTATTTCATAACACCCTTGTTGATAATCATGGTAGGTATTAACCTTTTCCGCAAATCGCTAGGAAATTTTGACATTCCTAACAAAATTTGTCATAGTAAAAGTCTAGATTTCCCAAATGTTAAGCCGGACTCCCATTACTCGTGTATTTGGCAAATATTTGCCACTTGCCTATATTTGGCATGTAGTGGGAGTGGTTCACTCGGCCAATACGTGTCAATCTTGTCATTCAAATTCGAAACTTCATCTACTTGCCAAGTACGCAAATAATTGCGTACTTGCCAAATGTACGAGTAGTGGGAGTCCGCCTTTAGGAAATATTCATTTCCTTACAGTTGTCAGTGTTCTTCATAAGCATATTTGTACTTTTCTCTAGATTTCTTCGGCAATAATTCTAATGAAGCAGTATTTACTGACTCAAACAGCTCTAGTGAGGTCCCAGAAATGTAAAATTCATCATCACTTATCATTTTACACTGTTTTGTCTTCGAAAAGACCGGCAATTAAATTAATATTCGTCAAGTTTGACAATTCAGCATTAATACGTGTCCATAGTAACGCAACCAATTCCATTCCGAATTTCAAAGCTCCATTTATTTAAAATTCGCGATTTTCTTCAAAATTCATCGAAATCTGTCGAATTTCAAACGATTTGCGGAAAAATAGTATGTTTACTTCGTAGGCAAAGCCACATTCCTGGACTGTGTGTTGTCGGCTTACGCCTCGACTTAGCAATCCTCACGATCGTCCAGGAATGTAAGGCTTTTCCTACCTGGTAAACAATGTACTATTCTCATCAGTTCAAACTGCACCAGGAAATTAAACTCAAACTAAACGCCTTGTAACCTAAAACATGCATGATGACTTTGTAAATAATATTTTAAATGAATAGCACTGATATGAATACCTTCTCAACAATTTTTATTTCAATACTCATTAATCTGCTCAGAAAACGATAAAAACTTATAAATGTCCCTCAAGAACACCAGGATATGAAACAAAATATTATAGCTCAAAAGCACGCGAAATATACAAGATCTCAAAAAATTACCCATTTACTAGTTTCGAATTTTTGCGCGTTTTGATCGCCAAAATGCTATCCTTATTAAATCCAGTCTACAATATTCAAATCCAGCCTTCATAAGGATTGAAATTCCCCTTGACCTCTGGACCAACCTGTCTGATCTCGAGGTCGAGGTCAATTGCAACGTGTGCCGCAGCATCCCTTATTCATATATCATCTTCATTTACATAACCATAAAAGGTAAAAGGCATAAAATCGTTCAAATTGTATGGAAGCTGAAACTGGACCCCAAACAACCTGATCTTGTCCAACTGGTGTACCTGCTCTCATATTGGGATGTTACATGTGAATATAAACAGCTTAGGTGATCCTTTGAGAGGATGACCTCTGATCTGATCTCTGACATTATCATTTTAGGGGTGAATGTTTATTCGTTTTTTGCAGAAATGACCTGTGAAGGCGTTGATTTAAGGGAGAAATTGTGTTTGTATACTGGAATGTTAAGGATAAGGATGTATTTTTTTGAGCTGAATTTTCAACATGAACATTGAACATTGAGGACAGTAGCATATGTGAAGAAGTATTTTGTAGATTTGGTCATGAAAAATGTGAGTGACAGGGTAGATAGTACTTATGAAAATAAGAACAGAATTCTTATGGACATGGATTTTTTTACCTACGAGGCACAGGATTTTGAAGTAAGGAAAGAATTTTCTGAAAGGGTGACTGTCCTAATCGAAAATAACAGTGGTCAATGGTCATATCGATCATCTTCTTCAATTTGCTCTCTGTATCCACTTCCTCAATTCTCCAATAAAAATGCAAATATTTTCCAAGTATTTTCATATCTTTTCATGAAAGATCAAATCTTAAAATGTCTGGGGCCACCAATTTAATCGAAAAGAAGGTTATTTGATTGCAATTTATAGGAGAAAATGAAAATATTTAGTCTTGTCGTACAAGACGGGCGAATTTCACTCCGGATTTGGCACTAAATCTGGGGAATAACAATAGATTATTTATTTTATAGCTGGTGGTCGTTTGCAGTGTCTGGTAACAGTTTAATGGGATTCAACTGAGCAACATAGATATAGGTATCAGCTTTGCATTTCAAAATTTGTTACCTGGAAAATGGTCATTGTACCAAGGGTCCAAACTGACCGTTACTGGGTCACGCTGTAACAGATATACATAGCATATGCGAAGCTAGATATGATTGTATTTTGCATAATCAATGCATCCCTTTTCCAGGTAAAAAACCCTTGCTCAATTTCCGCTCAAACTCCCTACCCTTCCATACCACCACCCCTCAACCCCCGACATTCAATAGAATATGAATAATCGATTCCCAAACTTATGATTGAATCGAACAAATACGAAAATTGTCGATTTTTCGATGTGTTTACTTCGCTGCTGAACTCTTTATGATTAATATCGGTAATGTGTTGACAGTTGACTACTATTAGGGCTTTTGCGGCCTGTTCACTCCCTTGTATATCTGTAACCTTGCGACCTTTGAACTCAGGTGACTGAATGGCCGGCCACCCGGCGGTTCGCTAGCCGTTAGACCGGTTCAGAAAATTGTAATTTATGTTCAGTAGACAGAGTTTATTTGAGCTCTGTTGTTACGGCGGAATGGAAATGATTCGAGGAAGGGTTGGGAATACACTACCCAACCAGAAAAAGAATCTATAGATTAGTACGGTTAACCAAACTGAATAACACGAGGAAAGTTTCGAAAAATTCAGATCAAATGAACCATGCAAACTCATCGTATGGAATATGACTTGGTATATTCATGTATACTCCGTTCACAATTATAAAATCACAACTCTGGCCTTGGAAATTTGACACATTCCACTGTGTATCGAAGTTATGACGTTTTTCAAAATATTTTTATGTTCCAAGTCAACACTATGTTGCTCTTTCTACATTCTTAGCGTATTTCTCAGAATGTGAATGAATTGGAAAAGATGTGATGGACGAAAATAATTAACGTTTATAGGAATTGATAGAAAGGATTTCCTTTCTAGTTAATTGCATGAAAAGTACAAGAGATCACTGTTGAAATATATTATTTTTCGCCATGGAAAAAAATTGCATTGCTTTCACATAATTTTCATATGCATGCTTGTGAAGATTTAATGTTTATTATCCTATCCTCTTGAAAATTCAAGACTTGACGACATTTCATTTATTTGATCTTATGAACAAGGAGTAAAATATTTTGATCCTATAGTAATTTATTAGTTTGAAAAATATTCATACATTACTACCACAGTAGGTTTGTACAAATAAAATGGAATAGGTCAAACATATGCTTCACATTTATCATTCACCTGTTCTAAAATAAGACACAAACTCCTGGAATATGGAAAAAACCGATGTATTCTGGTTCAATATAGCCTATTTCTACTTTCGGCAAAGGAATGAAAGCTCCAGTGACACATTTCAATTCATCGGAATCCGAATTCACATACCGTTGAATGCAATATAGTCATATTTCTTCTTTTTTTTAGCTTTTTCGACGTGTTTTCTTTCTGAAACGTGAAAACGATCAACAATAATCATTTAGAGACCGATGATGGCCATTCAGAACCCGTTTACTTACGAAAATCGTGCAATTTCATTCTGCAAGTTCTTTCCTCATAATTCCTCGAAAATCCTACCTGAACCATATTTTCCGTTCGCTTTCGTTAGAAGATCGTATAAGGAAGCCTTTTTTGTCCATTTACATATTCCAAATAAATTTTCAGCACCAAAAATGATACCGAAACTAACCAAACTTCTGGGGGACCGGATTTTCGTTTGAAATCTTTCTAAACGGCCAGATACCTAAAAAAAACTTCGTTATCAAGTGTAAAAAGGTCAATTAGTATTTACTTTCGCTTTATTTATGCTCATAAATCGATTTTTGGTCCAATTCAAATTTGCCGTTCGTACGCCAAAAGTTGTGAAAGGAAAAAATGACACTTGCACGAAATTTCTCATATCGACGGGAAACTTCTTCTGGACGACGAAGAACGGTAAAATAGGCGATTTCCTTTCGATATTTCGCCTCAAAATCGCCGATCGATTCGAACTAACAAAATGTGGAATATCTTTGATACTTTTTCTTTGATGTAAACAAATAAACTGGCAACGTCGTTTTGTCATTAACGATATTTTCTGTACGCGCACAGACTTTTCATCAGGTGCACCAACTCCTGAAAACGAAACCATGACCTCCTATGTGATTAAATGAAAGTGAATGGATTATATCTGTAAATTATGCAATAGCTCTAATGATAGGGATGCGGTTCGTAAACGTCTTTTCATCTCTCAGTAGGAGAGAGTGATGATAAATTTGTCTCAGCAAGTAGATAAACCTAGAGCTCTACCTGAGCTGTAAGTAAGTCCCTATTGGAGAGAACCTATATTAGGATCAAAACAGTATCAATGGTTACTAATTATTTGAGAGCTGAACGAGTTTTGTACTGTTTTGTTGAGAAGCTGTTAATGATTAACTCTGATGGAAATAGTGAATTGTTATTATTATTATTATTTAAATTATTGTGTCTCGGCAACTAGGCCATTGACACAGTACAATATTCTATTTTTACATTACAGATGAAAATAGTGAATTCGATTTGTTTATCATATAAAAATAATAGTCGAATAGAATTAAATTTCGATAGAATTTTCCAGGCATTTGCCATTATTTCTTGAAATTAGGGGGGGGGGAAGAATATCATATAATTCATCAAGAACTTAATTGTGGAATTCGAACTTTTTTCGAGCTAATATCATCTCCATGATAAAAAAATTATATCAAAATAAAATTTCTGAAAATACATATCGCGAAATAATACCTATAATTGAAGATGTGGTACTTAACACAATAGAATTCTGAAATGCCCCAAAGCAATCTGACTATTATCAAAAGGCGAATATTACGCATCCCCCGAATAGTTTCTGTTCAATTCACAATTCACCCCTTTGCATTAATTCAACCCCATCTTGTTGATCAATAGCTAGAGCGGACAATTCAACACGCTCGAGCACATTGGACACCCCTATCTATAACTTTTCAATTTGTTGCAGTGTGAATCGGACTCGAAGGACCAAAGGATCGTACGGTTAAGTGACCCTTCGCAAATGGCCAATAGGAAGAAGGACGATGGTCACTCCCTTCAGAAGAGTGGCGAGTGTATTGGTCAACTTATATGATGTATATTTCAGCATTATTTCAGCTTGTGAACAGATCGATAGGATTTTAATTTGTTGAAGTGTTTTTAGTTTAAGTTTTGTTTTTCTGTCTTGATTGAAATAACAAATTGTGTGAGATGTTTTTTTCATAGCCCAAATGTGATTTTTTCGTAACGTTTTATGTTTTTCTTTCTTTCGGGTTCTTTGATCATAAGAACATTTTATGTTGCATGAGAGCATTTCAAATTGTTTTCATTTCGAATGGATTTGTTTTGAGTGAGTTATTTTTGTTTGTTTATTCGTATCGTGTACTCAGTAACTGTTTTATTCTTTTTATGAGTGTGATAATAAATTATTCAAATTGAACGAATATTGGTGGAGTAAATTAACTCAACCAATATTCATGAGTTTTTTCATTTTCTCTACACCTATACCTACATATCCTTACTGCACTTAATTCAATCTATACAATTCCATTTTGCTTTATTCATTTTTGCTCACAACTTTTTCAAATATTTGGTGTTTTTTTTTAGAGTGTTAGAATTTTCGATAGGGATAACTCTGATGGTAGAAGCCTTGTTGTTTTGACATTTCTGTTTAGAAAGCATTTACAAACTATCATGGAAAGACTCACGCCGCAACAACGTTTACAAATTATTGGAATTTATTTTCAAAATCAATGTTCAATTAGCCAAGCTTATAAAGCACTCCGTTAAATTTATGGTTTACATAATCGTCCATCAGAGCAGCTCATTCGTCGAACTATCGATAGATTTGGGACAACATTTTCTCTACTCGATGCAATAGCAACAAGACAAAGTTCGTCACTCTAAAAAAAACACCCGATATATAACATTTTTGAAGTCTGTTGGTAATTGAAGAACTTTTATAGAAATTTCCTTCAATATTGAGAATTCCCCTATCAACAATTGACGATCGTGACAGGACAAGATTGAGAATTCGACCCAATTGAAGATTTTGCTTCAATCTTAGTTTAAAGTTGTTTTATTTCAATTTAAAGTTATATCACTCTAAAAAACAACCTATATAAAATGTTCAGATCGAACTGACGGATTTAAGAAAGGGGCCATGTCTTATGTCTATCTCGTTTATATACAGGGTGTCCCAGAAGTCGCGCACCCCATAGAGGGGATCGAAAGTGAAAAATATCCTAAGCCCAAAAATCCATGTTTGAAATTTTTTGATAACGTAGTTAATTAATATTTAATGAATAAAAGTGACCAATCAGGAGCGCCCTATAGAAGAATAAGTAGGCAGTGGGGACGCGAGAGTGAGACGCCAGAGCTGCTGCCGGCTTTTCACGGAGTAATCCCCACTGCCTACTTAATCTTCTGTAGGGCGCTCCTGATTGGTCACTTTCATTGATTAAATACTAATTAACTACGTTATCAAAAAATTTCAAACATGGATTTTTGGGCTTAGAATATTTTTCACTTTCGATCCCCTCAATGGGGTGCGCGACTTCTGGGACACCCTGTATAACTTAACGTTCAAATATGTCCAATCTGTACTCTTTGTTGAACATTTTTATATGGGGGAGCTCCAAATTTGAAGACAATAATTATACAATAGGTACCTATATTTTGAGTTATGTATAATATCATTTCAATACGAATTCGTAACAAAATATTCTTAACTCATCGCGCGGTTTTCAAAATTATTATTTAATCTCACCAAATGACAGCTTTTATACTTCATCTGAACCGATGGTTCAAAATTTATATAGGTAACGTTTTGCTACCGATCTATACAGAGTGTAACAGCCAAATGGAATAAATTCGATAACGAATAAATGAGGGCGTGTTGGAAAAAACGCTTGGACACGTCGATTTGTAATTTTAAATGCGCATATTTTTCAAGAAAATAATAATATATAGAGTGTTCCATGTGACCGTCGCCAATACCAACTTTCCTATTTCAAATGCAACCCCCTGTATATTATTTGATTTTTGGATTCTTCAGAGAATTCTAGACACCATTCATGCACAATGTCCTATGCCTACGTTTTAAATAAAAATTATTTTATTTCACAAATTCGGTATTGAAAAAAAACAAAAAAAAACATTAATGTCAATGTAGAAAATGTTCAAAATGCTCGCCGTGAACGACTTGGCAACATGCTAATCTGGTGTCGAATTGTCTTCTAACGTTACTCAACATTTCAGGCGTGACTGATCTAATCGCAAGCGTGATTCGGTTTTTTAGGTCGTCTAAGTTTAAGGGTTTCGTTTCGTATACAATACTTTTGACATATCCCCAAAAAAAGAAGTCTAATGGTGTCAGATCAGGAGATCGTGCTGGCCATTCTATCGATTCGCGCCTCCCTATCCACCGATTTGAAAAAATTTGGTTACTGTCGGACATTGATTTGGTAATGGGGTGGTGCTCCATCTTGCTGAAACCATATTTCTTCTCAGTAATGGTTTTTGCTCACTTTCTTCATATCAAGAGGTAAATGGGATATAAGTACTGGGTGTTATGTATCGAATTTGTGAAATAAAATGATTTTCATTTGAAATGTTAATTTTTTTAAAAAATCTGAAAACACTTAATATTTCCGAAAAAGTTGAAGATAGGTATAGGACATTGTACATGAATTATGTCTAGAATTTTCTGAAGAATCCAAAAAATAAATAATATACAGGGGGTTGCATTTGAAATGAGAAAGTTGGTATTGGCCACGGTCGCCTGGAACACCCTATACAATTGTATTTTTTTGAAAAAATTTGCGCATTTAAAATTACATATCGACGTGTCCGAGCGTTTTTCCTAACACCCCCTCATTTAATCGTTATCGAATTTATTCCATTTGGCTGTTACACTCTGTATAGGCTAAAGAGTATCAAATTTCGAGATGTTTTAGTTTTTTCATTATAGTTCAGAATTCCTGATGTTGTATTTGCAAGTTAGAAATATATTACATGCTTTAGAGCTTGTACCTTGAAGCATTCAAAATTGTTGTGAAAATTTGAATTGTTTTACTCCCCTTCCATTTTCCGGTTAAGTTCGAAATCTCAGCATTTTCTTGTGGACTCAATGAATTTAAAAACAGATACATAGTACGGAAACCTTGCACATACTTTCTTGCATGTTACAAAGCTTATGACAACGAGGTATGAGGCATCAATTGTGGGAATCATGTAGGGCGTTGTCAAATTAAGGTAATAAACCTCTTCCAATTTGTTTATTCACAGTGGAAGAAATTTAATTCAGGGGCGTTCAATTTACTTCTCATGAAAAAACACACCAAGAGAAAATTTCCACAACGCCTTCCAAGCTACCCCTTCAGATCTGTCAATTCTACCTATGAAAAAAATAAGAATTGAATTGAAAAAAAAGGGACTTTATTTTGTTTTGGGTAGATTCATTCAAAGACGCAGATCAACATCCAACCTCCAAGCAACATCAGTCGAAGCTGAAAGCCTTCGAATTCCTCAACAACTAATTACAACAGACGAAAGCCATCTAGAAGGCGAACCCAACACATGCTTCTTAATCACTCACTTCCAGAGCGGGACCATTGTTGCCGGATTTCCATGCGACAAGGGGGTTAATAAGTAAACAAAGATGGGAATAATCAAACGAACTTGAACAAATCCATCTCGTAGTCGTCATATATAATGGCTAGGTGTTTTTCCCTGTCTGCACCAGACAGGTTCAGATTGAGTAGCGCCCTTACCCGTATGTGCCGCCCCTCCCTCTCCGCTCCTGCTTTCTTATGAGGGAATTCTCTCGTCAACACCATTATTTCTAGCCAGCCGACTGTATCTGAAATCCTCAGGACAGCTCATCGAAAATTGCGAAATGGAAAAAACGTGGCGGGAAGGGGGGTCGGGTTGGAGGGGTTGAGGCGACGTGTGGGGGAAAGGGTAATTGTTCATCATTCTCCGGGTGATTTTTTCGTGCTTTGCCCTGGATTTTTTCTCGAATTTTTCGGTGAATCAGATGCTCGAGTATTTGGATTGGAGTAAATTGAATGATTCCTCCACAGCCTCCCTTGTATGTAGTTAGGAGGAATTTTAAAAAGTTACGTACCGTGAAATGTTGCTGCGATTCGAGTGAGCACAAATCCTTACTCGCAGAAATTTGAGACAGCTCCAGGTTCCCCTAAACTAAAGGAACGAAAAAAATTGACAATGTAATTTTCATATCAGAGTTTACTACTCTATTCTGCATGGCCTATCTATAAACGAGCAGAATACTCGTTCATTTAGTGCTATAATATCATGCCCTTTGAGTGAGCAATTACAAGTATGAGTTTCTTTTCGAAATTATGTTGCCGAAGGTACTAATTGGCGAATGCGTTGGGTGCTTTAGTTAAGAACAAAATTTCCCTTTTTCGTTCAACAAGTACTTTTTTCGCAACTAACCAGACTATTCCTGAGTTCCAGTATACCACTGAAGCATACACAACTGTATCTGTAGGTGGCTCATACAAATTTATGTCTTCGTTGTTTCAATTTCAATCGAAAATACAGATAAAGTGTCAGAATGCTCTGCTGAAATATACGAAAACATGAATACTCCATTCACTTTTCGAATGTAGTCCAGTTAGACTTGAAATTCTGACACATTTCACCGTGTTTATTTCGAAAATTTTAGGTTATAGTGTTTCTATTGTGGTAGGTAGTTGTTAGGTACGTATTTATCAAAATGTCTACATGTTTTTGGGAAAATAATGTAATGTAATATTGTGTGAATACAATTATTCCAAAGAACTGGCGAATGTTGAAGAAACTTTTCTCTCTGTTAATAGTGGAAATATTTCACGTATATAAACGTGGTTGGAAGATTCAGTTATGCTTTTTTCTTGTACGGTGATCAAGAATCGAGTGTTGAAGTTAGTCCGTTACTTTGTGATAGTTCATTCTAAAAAATAATGAAAGTACTCGAATAAACCGACAGAAAAACTTCTGAACGAACAGACGAAACTATGGAATTCCCCACTTTTCAAAATTCTCAAGAAATGAGCCTACAGAAGATATTTAAACACCTTTTTGCACAACTTGAAATACTCCAGTATGAAAATGTAGTATAGTAGGTACTACGAAACCTGTGTCACTGTTAAACCTTAAAAGAACTAACTCCATTCACAAAGTTAGAAAAGTGTAAATAGAAATTAGCATTGGCAATGTCTCTGAGAATTATCTGACATTTCACGAGTACCAACCTGCGTCAGTTTTAAGTGAAAAAAAAATTGATAAAACTAAATCTTGACCAACAGGGATACTTTATATAAAAAAAGAAAATGGAGTACAGTATCAGAAACCCATTTGAAATAAAATATTGTTCTATTGATAAAAAATGATCAGTATTATTTCAGAAAAATACACCGACACCATACATAAAAACTGTGACAGAAATGTTTTCAGAGTAACGAAGAATTTTCCACAGGAAAAAAGTTACAGCCACTTTCAAAAATGCTTATTTACAAAAAACACCCTCTAATACTAAAACCATGAGACAGCGGCATCAGTTCTTGTTTATCTAGATCAGTGTTTTTTAACCTTTTTCATGATGCGACCCCCCTGGTATGCGAAAATATTTCGAGAACCCCCGACCCTTCGCTTTTTTATCATGTATGGTTGTGTATGTTACATACAAATATTCATTTCATACATCGATGAGAAGTTATAGCCACGGCATTCAAGAAACACATACTCGAAACACTCCCATTTGAAAAATGAAAAATGAAATACAATAAACCCTATATGTTAGCCCCCAGGTTCGGGGGGTTGTTTATGCGAAATGATGAAAAAAAATCATATTCGAATATATGTTTCTTGAATTCCGAAGGAATGAAATACAATAAACCCTATAGTTTGTTAGCCCCCAGGTTTGGGGAGTTATTTATGCAAAATGTTGAAAAAAATTCATATCTCGACGAAATGAGAGTGTTCCACGATCAGATTCGAATATGTGTTTTTTGAATGCCGAAGGAATGAAATACAATGAACCCCATAGTTTGTAAGACCCCTGGTTTGGAGATTTGGGGGGTTGTTTATGCAAAATGATGAAAAAAATTAATATCTCGACGGAATGAAAGTGTTTCACAATCATATTCGAATATGTGTTTTTGAATGTCGAAAAAATAAAATACAATAAACCTCATCGTTTTGTAGCCACCCGGTTTGGAGAATTGGGGGGTTGTTCATGAAAAATGATGAAAAAAATTCATATCTCGACGAAATGAGAGTGTTCCACGATCAGATTCGAATATGTGTTTCTTGAATGCCGAAAGAATGAAATACAAAAGACCACATAGTTTGTTAGCCCCTGGGTTTGGAGATTTGGGGGGTTATCTATGAAGAATGATGAAAAAAATCATATCTCGGAGAAATGAGAGTGTTCCATGAAAGAAGAATTGTGTCATTTGATTAATCCGAAACAAGAGCAACCTTCTCTTACTAAAGTTCTCCCGACTTCTGGCGACCCCCCTACAGAAGCTTCGCGACCCCCCAGGGGGTCGCAACCCACAGGTTGAAAAACACTGATCTAGATGATAAATACTATAGTCTATAAATACAACTTTACATACAAAAATGTCCAATTGGGCTCACACTGTACTCTTGGTTGAAAGTTTTCATGGCGCCCCCTGAAAAACTCCCTTGATCCGCTAGTGCGTATAGGTTGCATAACAAACTCCTCAATCAAGCATGGAAAATTGCATAAATTTAAATGAAAATTGACCTTTTCGAGTATAAGGCATGAATTTTGTGCGTTTCTCTTTCTTCTCCGCTGATTGTTCTACAAATTGGCGAATGCGAAGGTACCCAAAGTACCATTAGATAATTGTTATGCATACTAGATGCATCAGGAGTTTGGAATACTCAAGCAATCAAATTTAAATCGGAAATTCAGATGAAACACGAAGTCTTAATGTTGTTATGAAGAAGACTCATATAAAAGTTTGGTCTGTATAATTGTCCTCCCTGAAAACGCGTCCTTTAATGTTTAAAACTAAAGACTATACTCTGTTCAAATGTAAGAAAGAGCAAGAATAGCATGTTTGGCGCATCGGTAGGAGGGCCTTCGTAAAGTTTCTTTCCATCCAGAGTCGAATCGAGGAGATTTCACACAATCGTTCAGTTTTAACTGAACTTGAATTCCATTTTTTTCAATAATTTAGAGAACGTTGTTCTTTTGAAATTTGACAAACTGTCGTCATCATTCACGATTTCTAGAACTTTAGAAATCGTTGGGACTTCATTCCGGAAAAAAAACGTGGACAATTCTTCTGATAAAGTTCATATCGAAATCGTCAACCGAATCGATTATTTTTAACGACTGGGCTCTCCTCTTAGGTGGGGTCAATGTTTTATTCTCTTCATATGCCCTGAGAATTCTGAATACAGCTCAATCACTCACCCCTGAGGATTTTGAAACAATTCCTACTAAGTCTCTTTTCGATAAATCAGGATGCTCTTCCAATTCTTTTCGAAAAATGTTCAAAATTGTCTCTTTCTCTTCAGCAGAGAAATACGACCTTTTGGACCTTTTTCGTGGTGGTCCCCACATATAACCCTCAGATGCAGTATCTGTTTCCGAATTTGACATTGTTCTATAAACACTATATACACTTTGTCAAAAGATTTTGAACACAATACACTTTTCACAACAAAATCTATAAACACTTTGAACAGCTAGACCTTGACAGTGGCTCTATAGGTATTTTAACTGGTCTTGTCAATTGAAAACTTCGATATTTATGCAAGTCAAGATGGCTTTAACCCGTTAGGGAAAAGGACCCAAATCTGGTGTTTCCCGGAATTACCTTGTCGGAACCTTGAGCAGCTGACAAAGAGTTTCGTACAAAATAATATAAAATTTTGGACCGAAACTAAATATATTTCGGATATAACAAGTAAGTGACCATTATAAATTTGAACAGAGATCTTTTACGAGTCTTGTCAATTGAAAACTTCGATAATTATGCATTGCTTTGTCGGAATCCTGCAAGACTCCGACCCAAATCTCTAAAAGTCTGGTGTTTCCTGAAATTACCTTGCCGCAATCTCCAGCATCCGAAAAAGAAATTATTTAGTAGATAATAATGTAAAAACAAAACAAAATAAAAAAAAATAAGGTAGGACGTAGGATTTGAAATGTTTATGACAGTTGCAAATCATAACAGATTTTTTGCACTAGAGTTTCTGCGGAAAAAAGTTCTAATGTGGGAATTGCTGACTCAAATTATTGAATCATTTCTATCCAGTACCATCTACAGTCCGTTCCGAGTACGATCCTTGCAATCTTTCAGGACGTTAAAAGGGAGCGTGGATATGACCGATTATGTTTATTTACAAAGCTCCTTCTTATATTTGAACGGACTATAGTATAGTCATGATATTTATAGATTAGTCAATGGCATAAGGTGATTTTAACGAAAAAAACGAATTATGTTACCTTTGTGATTTGAATGAGAATGAGAAAAGATGATGAATAAAATATGGAACAGAGCTTCTTGGTGTTTCCCCCAATCTGCTTCATTCTCCCAAACATCCTTCCCCCTATCTATCGAAGCTACAAAAACGTTTCGATTCCTCGAACTCAATCCTATCGCAAGTCCGTTAATTAAGAACGTCAGAACAGCGTTCGTTCTGGCATAATCTCGCCGTTCCGCCATTTTGTTGATATTATGTTGTTTCCCATTGTGCGAGGCTGAGGTCGCATTCTGATGAATTTCGAAGTTCTTGATGGATTAATCTGGTCCTAATGAGTGTAAAAGCGATAAGTCTCCCATGTGAATGCGCACAAGTCAGCAGCACTCCGTAATTAGTTGAATGGTTCACAATGGTCTGGCCCACTTGACTGGCATATCGTGCGGTTTGTTCGGCGCAGTATACACTCGTACTTATTCCTGAAGGATAAAGGGGGAAACACATCCGCGTGTATTGAGAAATAGGACTTTCTTCATTTCGTACAGGAACGATGTGTCCTATTGTGACTTCACTTGAGGGGAATTCACTGTTTGACGATAAAAGAAATGATCGAAATTTGGTCCTTTGAGCAGAATTTGCTTACATCAAATATACCTACCTAAAGATAAAAAAACTTGAGAGAAAAAAAATTGATATTGAAGACGTTATTTATTTATTTATAAATTTTTTATTGACACTAATAAATTGGTTGCTATGCAGACATTTCCTCTTCAATAAAGAGTATTCATAAATACAGAGATGTACAAGATACCTTAAAGAAAGTATCTGAAATACAAAATACAAAATACTTTGAAATTAAGTATTTCAGATACCAGATACAAATAACTTTCTGGAATGGTATCTGAAATACTAGATACAAGATATGTATCTTTCAAATACTTTTCATAGATAAAATACTTTTTTTCTACGACCGTGCGTTTTTATACTCTTTACCCACTTTCCTGCACTCATTTTAGTTTAGATAGTGTCACTTTCCCGCACTAGTGCGGGAAAGTGACACCTAAACTAAAATGAGTGCGGGAAAGTGGGTACTATGGAAACTTCATGTGAATTAACATTTGTCATTAGTATGAAATTGTTTGAATATACATAAATATCAAATCGAATTTAATCAGTGTGTTGAAATAAAATCGATCTCGTATGAGCGCTTGTAGAAAAAATATTGTTCCTAACTCGTGCGGAAAGTGTCTTTTCCGTACTTGACTGCTTGCCCGAACTCCGCTTCGCGTCGTTCTGGTTAACTGCAGTCACGTGCGGGAAAGTATCACTTCCCGCACTTGTAAGGAAAATAAATATTGTAACAAAAACAAATTTAAAGAAAGTTTATTTTTCACAAACGTGACACAAGGGTAATATATCTTCAAAGTCAATGTTCCAATTGAGATTTGAGTAAAACTAATTCTAATTTGTTTTGCATTGTTTTTGTATTATATGCCAGTCAACGTAATTACCGTAAATTCGTACTATCTTTGTTTAATTTTGTGTCAACAAAATAAAACCACTTGAATATCAAAAGGCTTTTACGGCAGCTGATTTGTTTTACTCGTTGCTAAATGTCATTTAGCGCCATCTATCGAATTCTACTTTTCCCCTAAGGTTTTTCTGACATGAAAAGAAGAAAAATAGTATTATACGCGCAAGCGCGAAATAGAGAAGCAAATTTGAAATTGCTTTTGCGAACCAGTTCAGACTGTTCTCAAGAGTTTGTTCAACAAGTTGTTGAACTGCAGATTTAAGTTTTATGCAACTGGTCCTTAGCAGTGTCACAGTTTACAAACTGTGGCAGTGTAGTGATTGGCAAAATCACTGTTTACTGTTGAATGGTGTTAAGAAAAAGTCAAAGCTCAAGAAAAGACTCATTCTTCTCATAGCTTCGGACGACCGACCACACATTTACGTGTCTTCCTTAAACACAGATGTGGAATAATAATTTGAAAATAACACAAATCAAGCAAGGGGCGTAGCCGATTACAATTTATAGAAAGCAATAATTGCCACGCCATCTATCAATTTAGCCCCAAAAGACGCTTAAGATGCCACAATAGAATCAGTTATCTATTACTAAAAGTATCTTAGCAAACAAAGTATCTACAAAATACTAAGATACCAAAAAAGAGGTATTTAAATACAAGATACAAAATTCATTTTCAAAAAAGTATTTCAGATACAAGATACAAATACGTATTTTGTATCTTGTATCTGTATTTCAGATACTTGTATCTCAGATAAGTCACATCTCTGCATAAATAGCACAGCAGTTGATTTTACATATCGAGATCGTTGTCGACTACAGAATGGCGAATGTGCCGGTGCTAATTTTTTTTCAATAAGGGTGTTCCGAAGCTCATCGTCAAGTCGATAACGTAAAAAAGACCAGGTATGAGGAATTCGGAACAAAATTGAAGAAAATTTTGTTCACCTTCTTTCGAAAGTACTCGCTTCAAAAAATATTAGGTAACTCTTAGGGCCGGTTTTATAAAAGAATTTCAATCCTCGGTTGAGCCCAAATCCGCCGTCGAATGTCGATTTCCGTATTATAAACATTCAACCTCGGGTTCAACCCTGGATTAACTCGAACAGTGAATATAACTCCGTTTGAGATTTGAATCGAGGATTGAAACGTTTGACGTTTCTAGATGGCCGACAACTAAACTCACTTTATGTTGAAAACAAAATAAAACATTTTGTTTTGGCACATTAAAGTTGCTTGGAATGAAAATATTATATGATATTATATATTGATAGAATGCCTGATATTAATCACAGTCTTCTGTAGGTTTGCTATATGCTAATATTTCATCTTTGGTGTTTGGGTAAATATTCCTGAATTGGAACTGAATTTTTGTGCCTTATCTTCGAGGGATAGAACTGCCAGGTTCCTGTGTGCTTATAATATCGTCAATGACTCTAGTTATAATAATAATGAAATAACTGCAACGCATTCAAAAGATAGTGACGATAGTGAATAAGAAAGATACCAATCGGATGATTTCACATTTCCTTTCGACCTCTTCGAAGATGGCACGAAGAAGAGATTTTGGTCAATGGTCAAATAAAAAAACTCTTTTATAAGGTGGATGAAATTACTCTGAATAAGCTGAGTCTTTCCAGAGTTGTTAACATTTTCGAAGATTTTTATGCTATACATAAATAAACTTTAGAAAAAAGTCAGAAAGTTGTGAAATGTCTAGAACTTTGGACATTATCAAAAAGTATTCTATTAAAATGCCAAGCAATCAACAGGAATAGCAACTAACAAGGGAAAGGTTGTATTGACTGACCAACTTTCAGTGTATTGGAACCGTGTTGCTGGAGCTCACTCACCGTTCTAGAAGGATTTCTTGATTATTATTACATAGTACAGGTGCATGCTTATTTTAATGGGTTGTGAAAATGCCTAATGCTACAGATGTGAAAAGGATTACTGTTCTTAAAATTTCCAAGTTGCTAAGCTTATAAATTTGGTAATTCTCATCATAGAAAATTTTTAATATACCCTAAAGAAATGATTGATGACATCGATCCCATCTCGCAGATCAATGGATGATCAATTATCCAATGAAGCTCACATATGAACTTTGAATTCAATTCAAAGACTCTATGGCGTGTAAAAGAACATTTCCCATTCTTTTATTCAGGATCTGATTACATTTGAAAACAACTATTATTTTTGTGACTTGCAGAGTCCTGCATAATATTGATAGACTGATTCTATTCATGTCTCTCAACCTGAATAAAGCGAAAGTTAATAATAAATGCTATCTTTAAATTTAATGTATATTTCATGTACTCAATCAAAGAAGATCAAGAATGATTTGTTCCTATCCTGAATATACCTAACTACATCCCTGTACGACTAGATGTTAGTGCAATTTCATTGGATGTTTTGTATTGTCCTAGCTTTCATTTGGTTACTTGGCATAAGAGTTTGAGATAAGACTTTCAGAATATCAAAATAGTACAAACTTAGATCATTCGAGTCAAATAAGTTGACAAAAGTGATAAAGACCAGAGAGTATTTGGCAATAGCTTCGAGTGGAAAAAAATTCGTACGAAGTCTGTCCTCATTTCTTAAATCACAAATTTTTTTATTACATAATTTGTTTTGATGTAGGAAATCAGATTTCTCAAAATTATGAACGTGCCCTTTATAAAACCGGCCCTTAATGATCTATTGTGTCTTTTAATCTATATTTCAGTCAAAATTTTCTTGTGATGTTACACTGAATGACCATTTCGCGAATTTTAATCAAGTACTCAAACACAGCTGTCCCAATTTTGAAAAATTCAATTTTTTACCCAACTACCTATGTATACCCGAAACATAAGCGAACATTGTCTCGTACGCCTCCATCAAAGTTGACGATTTTGTTCATTTTAAGTCAGAAATGGGTCCCATCATTGATTAAAACTCTTCAGCGGATCTTCATTGAGCGTTTTCAGAGCCCAGGCAGTGAAATCTTGCATGGAAGACCGGTAAATTTCATGAATTTTGTAATTGAGAAAAAAGCTCCTCACTCATTCTGATAGGAATTTATTTTGTACAGTAGTCCGTTCAAATATAAGAAGGAGCTTTGTAAACAGACAGAATCTTCTGGTTTGCGCGCAATGAAGCTCCTATTCGTCAAACAGTCATAACCACGCTCCCTTTTAACGCCCTAAAAGATTGCCAGGATAGTACTCGGAACAGACTGTAGATGGTACTGGATAGAAAAGATTCAATAATTCCCACATAAGAACTTTTTTCCTCAGAAACTCTAGTGCAAAATTTCTATTATGATTTTCAACTGTCATAAACATTTTGTATCCGAAGTACCTTATTTTTTTCATTTTGTTTTGTTTTTATATTATTATCTACGAAATCATTTCTTTTTCGGATGCTCGAGATTGCGGCAAGGTAATTCCAGGAAACACCAGAGTTTTAGAGATTTGGGTCGGAACCTTGCAGGATTCCGACAAAGTAATTCCGGGAAACACCAGATTTGGGTCCTTTTCCCTAATGGGTGAAAGCCATCTTGATTTGCATAAATATCGAAGTTTTCAATTGACAGGACTCGTAAAAGATCTCTGTTCGAATTTATAATGGTCATTTACTTGAAATATCCGAAATAAATTTAGTTTCGGTCCATAAGTTCATATTATTTTGTATGAAACTCTTTGTCGGCTACTCAAGGTTCCGACAAGGTAATTCCGGGAAACACCAGATTTGGGTCCTTTTCCTTAATGGGTTAAAGCCATCTTGATTTGCATAAATATCGAAGTTTTCAATTGACAAGACCAGTTAAAATACCTAGAGCTACTGTGGAGGTCTAGCTGTTCAAAGTGTTCATAGATTTTGTTGTGAAAAGTGTATTGTGTTGGAAAATCTTTCGACAAAGTGTATATAGTGTTTATAGAACAATGTCGAATTTTTGAACATTTTTCGAAAAGATTTGGAAGAACATCCTGATTTATCGAAAAGAGACTTAGTAGGAATTGTTTCAAAATCCTCAGGGGTGAGTGATTCAGCTGTATTCAGAATTCTCAGAGGATATGAAGAGAATAAAACATTGACGCCACCCAAGAGGAGAGCCCAGTCGATAAAAATAATCGAATCGGTTGACGATTTCGATATGAACCTTATCAGAAGAATTGTTCACGGTTTTTCTTTCGGAATGAAATCCCAACGATTTCTGAAGTTCTAGAAATCGTGAATGATGACGACAGTTTGCCAAATATCAAAAGAACAACGTTCAATAAATTATTGAAAGACATGGAATTCAATTTCAGTTGAAACTGAACGATTGTGTGAAATCTCCTCGATTCGACTCTAGACGGAAAGAAACTTTACGAAGGCCCTCCTTTCGATGCGCCAAACATGTCATTATTGCTCTTTCTTACATTTGAACATAGTATAAATACAATGAGTTATATTAGTTCAGAATCTCAATGAAACAGGCATGTTTCTCGATTAGTCATCCGAATTTTTTTTCCAAGGTTAGTTTAAAATTGACTATTCCACTCATTCCATTTTTAGTGAGGAATTTTCCTTAGCAACACTTGTTTCTCATCGATAAAACATGGTAACGGGCAAAATCAACAACTTGGTTTTTCAGCGACTATTTCCCTCGTCTTAATTTCCACCAATCAGAAACGCGCAATTTTGAATCACAAATGGTTTCTAGATGGAAAAATTGTTTGGCAGCAGCTGTCAGCAGTTTTTTCGGGTTTACCCGCGGCAAAACTTGACAGTTGTTGTCAACGAAAATTAATAATACATACATAGATGCATCCAGAATAATCTGTTACTCAAGAAATAGTCTTGTCAAATACCATTCGTGCATCTAATTTTTCCTGTGAAAAAAATCGAAAAAACACAGTGCGAAGTAATATTTTTTTAACAAAAAGCATTCGTGCAGGTGCAAAAATCCTCGTCTTCGACTCGGATTTTTGTTGCCACCTGCACTCATGCTTCTTGTTAAAATATTACTTAGCAACGTGTTTTTTCGATTTTTTTCGGAAAAATTGGATGCACTTATGATATTACTTATGATAAAATTTTTGACGTTTCTCAAATTCATAGATAGCTTCGGGAATGAATACCATAGAGAAAACAAACAACGTTTAGTTGATCTATGATGAATACTTATTTGTCAAATAGCGCAATACAAGCCCAATGTGACCATCTTCAGACACATTTTCTCGAGAAATAGTCATGTCGAATACCACTCGAGATGAAATTTAAGCAGGTAAAATTTCTCTCTTGTAATATTCAAGTTTGTTGCTTCTCGGCAATTTCGCTCATGACATTTTTCCAAAATCACTCGCCTGACGGCTCGTGATTTTGATACAATTGTAGTTCGCGAAATTGCCGAAAGCAACAAACTTTCATTTTACAATCGAGAAATTTTGCCGGCAAAATTTCATCTCTAGTGGTATTATATATGAAAAAAAATTAGACAAACGAGAAATTTCTGCTAAATATTGTTCGAAAAAAACTATGCATGTGCCCGAAAAATCATAGTTTATATTCGATCGCACATCTATCCAGGAATACTAGCCAAAAACCCGATTGAAAAAATTCCTTCACTTGGAGTCTTGCTACCAGAAAGAGTGGCAAAGGTTGATATTTTTTTGAATTTTCGAAAATGTCGAATTTCTCAAGAAACGTAAGGCTTTTAATGAACATGAAACATATTTTTCTGAACCGCCACAACATGCTCTACCCATAGATTCCATAGTATCCATTCATTAAGCCACACAATGTATATCAACTTCAATTCAAGACATAGAAGATAGATTTTAGAACCGGCACTTCCGCCATTCTGTAACCACGAACAGAAATTTTTAATTTCAGATTTTCGAATTAGTTTTTTATGCACTCATTACATCACATGAAGAATAATTTGTTTTTAACTTCATTACCAACTATTCAATTATCAAGAAACAATAAAACATTCTGTATTTTGTCTACATAAGTCTTAGTTTTAAAGGGAATAGTGATTCAATGTTTTTTTCGAATAACTTCACTTCTAGTCTTCCAGATTATTGAAGTCAAGGATCCAAACGTCATCAAATTCAACGTACAATATTTGATACAATGAATTCATGAATATTCAAGAGATGGGTATATATTTCACAAGACGATGTTCAAAGATTTTAACGAAATATTCAGTATTTTGCGTACCTATACTGAATCGAAGTGTACCAACAGAGTTTTTCTCAATTAAAACTGAACAAGATTGCAATTTTTTTCTTCATTCAGTATATGACAACGTATATTTGATTCGTAGAAAAAGATGAAAAATATTAAAAAAGTAACGAAATTTTTGAAATTCTTCAATTGATAATTGAAAAATTTCCCGAATGGAAAGTTGCTAACCTGAAAACGACACTCGCATATGGATAAAAATGTCTTCTTTCGTATTTCGAATCTAGAACAGTCCTTGACGGTTTCTGCGGTAATTTATTCTATGGAAACTTTTTTTTCTTTAAATTAATCAGGCTGACTCGTAAAACAAGGCCCTATTAGATCCGTAAGGAGCGAGTGCTTGTCTTTTCGTGTCTCATCCTACCATTCATTCAGATTTTTCCCTGCCATAACCCGAGAAATTCATCTTCTCACGTCTGGTCCAGCGGTTATGCACGTGGAGGAAAGATGGTGCGTCTAGCCTCACTCAACAGCACGAAACTTCACGGTTTCTCCAGCCTCCGCCTCACTCATACTTACATCCGATATTAAGATTAATTGCTCGAATTTTCATTCCCCTCCTAGAACCGAGATTAATTTAGCGATTTACCGTTTTGGAGAGAACACTCCAGTGGCTGTTGGACTGTTTTGCCTTTGTTTAGAAGATGTTTTTCTTCGCGGTTATCAGGACGAGGGAACGGAGAAATGGAATGATCGATAGCTAGAAATAAGTACAGATTATTTGGAGGGTTGTTAAGGGATGGTCGGTATATAACAGAAAATGTATACACGATGAGTCACATCACATATTTACAAATTTCGTTTTCGATTTCTATGTTGACTTCTATAATTACTTTCAAGGTTATGACTTTGATTGTTGATTAAACAACAATAGATAATAAAAAATGTAAGGATTCTTAATTTCGTTACTTAAATTTTTTTTTAATGAAAACTCAAATTGTGTCCGACAAATTGCTGTATTGAAACAGCAAGAATATACCTACAGAGCGTAACAGCCAAATGGAATAAATTCGATAACGAATAAATGAGGGGGTGTTAGGAAAAACGCTCGGACACGTCGATTTGTAATTTTAAATGCGCATATTTTTCAAGAAAATAATATTATTTAGGGTGTTCCATGTGACCGTGGCCAATACCAACTTTCTTATTTCGAATGCAACCCCCTGTATATTATTTATTTTTTGAATTCTTCAGAAAATTATAGACATAATTCATGTACAATGTCCTATACCTGTCTTCAACTTTTTCGGAAATATTGAGTGTTTTCAGATTTTTCACAAAAATCAACATTTTAAATGAAAATTATTTTATTTCACAAATTCGATACATTTCACTCAATTCTTATTTCCCATTTACCTCTTGATAAATTTTTTTTTTCAATATGAAGAAAGTAAGCAAGAACCATTACTGAGAAGAAATTAAAAAAAAACAAAAACAGATTTGTTATATTCTCATAGCCTTAGTAACACGTTGTCTGTTTGCATTTTGAACATTTTCTACATTGACATTAATATTTTTGTTTGTTTTTTTTCAATATTTGAGAAATAATCAGGTTTTAAGTGTAATGTACCGAATTTGTGAAATAAAATAAATTTTATTCAAAACGTTGATTTTTGCAATAAATCTGAAAACACTTAATACTTCCGAAATAGTTAAAGATAGGTATGGGACATTGTGCATGAATTGTGTCTAGAATTCTCTGAAGAATCCAAAAAATAAATAATATACAGGGGGTTGCATTTGAAATAAGAAAGTTGGTATTGGTCATGGTCACATGGAACACCCTATATAATATTATTTTTTTGAAAAATATGAGCATTTAAAATTACAAATCGACGTGTCCGAGCGTTTTTCCCAACACGCTCTCATTTATTCGTTATCGAATTTATTCCATTTGGCTGTTACACTCTGTATGTTACAAGAAAAATTTACGAAATAATTTTTTTTTGACAATTGACATATTCCATAGCGGAAAAAGAGCGGCTCTCTGGTCATGGCGCCATTTATTGACTTCATCGTGTACAAATAGTCATTGTTTTGTTAACATTCTGCAATATTTTGACGACAAATGCGAGCAAGCAAGCATAGATACGAAAATTGGAGGATCTACTTATAACCTGCATATCTTTTCTCCTCGGTATTAACATTATTTTGATTTTTCCCAATACTGAAACAAAGAACAATTCTGTCCATAATTCCATTCCAATATCCCTCATTAAACAACAATTGTCTTAGCCATCTACATGTCCGTTCAAAGTCTTCCCGCATCAGGAGATCAGAATCCAGAGGAGGTAACTCAGGTAAGGCAACGTCAATCAGGATCCTATCTACCCTTATTCACAACGCGATAATGAATTATGCAACCCAAACCACCAGGAAAACTCCTGACTGTTTTCAGAGCCATCTATAGTCGAATAGACCGTGAAGGACAGGTTCGCATGTGCGAGGCTAGAGGGCGCCACGGGACGGGGTTGTCATAGGTCGGAGCACCAATAGTTATCGTTGTTACTCACCCTTGGCATAAGGGATGGGAGAGCTCCAGTTGCAGTATTTATAAAGACGGTGAAGTATGATTGTAAAGCCGCATGGAATGATAATGAATCGTGTTGATTATTTCTTGTCGCCTTAGGGATTTAGGTATGTAGGTACCAGTAGCCCAAACTTTTTTTGTTTTCGGTGAGTACATCGTTATGGAAAAAGAAAAAAATGACGATAATTTCCCCAAAGAGACTATTTACCAAATTAATTTGAACTCAAATAATGAATAAGCGAGACGAATGGCGTCATGAGAAAAAAAAACAAAATGCCGGTACAAAGATGGCCGATATTCTTCAAAATCGTTGTGTTGGTTTGTTTCTTAAATCAAGATGGTGGTTTCAAGAGGGCGGTTAAATTTCTGGATAATGGATCTATTTTATTCGGTAAATTCAAGATGGCTGTACCAAAATGGCGTCAGGGACGTGTGTTTTTTAATTTCATTCCAAATTGATGTGTGGATTTTTTAGTGTAGAAGTAGATGATTTTTTTATCGAATTTCGTGAAATCAAGATGGCAGCATCAATATGGCGGACGGATCTTGAGATTAGGTATCGATTTCCTCGAAATTGAGTATGAAAAATTCTTGAATCGGAGATTATGATTTTGAAATAATTTTGTTATTCAAATTTATAAAATCAAGATGGCGTCAATCTGTAATTATTCATCCATTATATGGAAAAAAATATAATGACATAATGAATAAATGTTGTCCAACAAAATATTCTTCGTAATTTCTTATCACATTGTAGTGAAGTTTGATTTTTCTTTGAGAATCGGGCTTTATTTTAGCCAAACTTCTGTAGAAAATTAACTGGATATGAAAAATTATTTATACTTACCTTCATGAGCTTATCGTGAATCATTTGCATATTTTGCGATGAATTTTCAAGATTGAATTATTAGGAATTTTCACTACCTGAATTTGAATGTTTTCCATTTTACTTCAAAACTTTATTTCATGAAAAACCTTTTCCGGAATTGAGAACGAATTTGTAGAATATGTTAAAAATGAAAGAGGATGTTTCAGTAATAATAGATTTAATACACACTGAAATAAGAGTTTTGGATAGGAACGGAGCATTCATAAGAACTACCGAGTAGTTCGAATGAACACTAAGGTGCTACAGCCATATCGTTAAAAATAAAACTATTCAAAATAACATCATATCAACATTCATAATTACAATGTTACATTAATAAAAATTTGCGGAACAACAGAATCAGACTCTGGTCCACTTTTAATCTAATATTGCCATAAAAATCGATTTAATGTCAATTTTGTACAAGTTTCGGAGGCGAAGCCTTAGGAAAGTTCTCAATTTTATACTCACAAGACAATGTAATTTGTATATAATTTATTTCAACGATAAAACAAAGTAACAATGATAAAAACTATGAATGAGAAATTATATCTTCGCCTACATGAATAAAAAAGGTTATAAGAACACATTTAATTTTGTAAACGCACGAAATGCGTATTTTCAGTATACATGCACATTTACCATTTTTCAGAAGTGTTTCCAACATATTCGATGATACACAGGGTGTTCTTCCTTTCTAACACCGAGATAAGTAACTTCAAGAAACTTGAAATTGTCAAATAAATAATAATACTATACATTTATCGTAACTAAAAAACAACATAAGTAAAATAACTCGATTAGAAAAAGAAATTAAGCCTCTAGTTTCAGGTATTTGTAATTCGGTTGAAAACTGCCCAATTTGATATTTTACTTATGATGTTTAGTAGTTTAAGTAAAACAGTTTTTGTACATTACAGTGAAGAACTGCGGTTCAATAAATACTGGTATATATACAGTCAGGCTACTGGCCATAATGATATGATTGAGGAATGTACAAGTGGGCCTAAAAATGGAGGTAAGTATCGGCAATGATTCATTCACCTTAAGCCCTTTTCAGTCTCGAAATAATAACCTAACGGCTAATTACAAATATACATTAATCCAATCTACATTCTAGTTAAGTATCTATAACTCAATAAACCTTTTTCAATAGTACAAAATAATAAACATTGCTTTGGTATCAGTTACGCAGAACAAGAGAAAAAGGTATTCGAAAAATGTCATTCTTGATTTCAAGTCAACTTGATTCTGGAATGAAAATGTCACCTGAGTCACTTGCTCATAGCATCTTCATCTAGTCACAGGAAGTAGGTAACCATGAATACATTGACGGTATTCATGACGATAGCAGGAAAATGCTACAGGCTCATATTGGCTCTCTCGAATTCTGACAACGAATGAGCGAATGAGCAGCTTTCCTCGGATTCAACGAGAAAAGCGATTCTTTCGCTCAATTAAAACAGTAATAAATAAAATAGGAAGAATTTAAGTACATTCGAATCAACAGACTGTTTACAACAATAATTTCCTAAAATTCTGGGACTAGTTAGTACGTTAGACTCGGAGGGTGCGGGGGTAGCCTCAAGCCACCCCAGGGAAAAAGTCATGTCACCTCTTTCGAGGTTAGACTTGTGGAAGAATCTTCATCTCCACACATCGACATACTCCCCAACAAATGACTCTTTCCCTGATTCATCACACACTTCCTCATGTGTTTCTCTAAGGTTGAAGGAACTGAGAAGGGCATTTCGCAGAATCGACACCTGTATACGTCCTTGCCGATCCTACCGTGCGTCTTCATATGGCGCGTCAGTTTCGAACTTTGCGCGCATGCGTAGGAACACAACTCGCACTTGTACGGTTTCTCCCCTGTATGAGATCTTCGGTGCACTGTCAAGTTCGAGCAGTTTTTGAACACTTTTCCACAGAATTCACAGGTGTCATTCCGTCGGTTCTCCTTCTTGATCAACTGGTTTGGGATGAGAGTGCTGGGTCCAGGAATACCCTTGTTTTCGCCCCTTTGTAGGTTGGGCAACCACCAGTCTCCCCTGTCAAACTCCATCTTCATCCTCCTTGAGTCGAAGGAATCGTTGAATGGGGGAAAAAGAGGCAGATGTTGTGGTGGCGGTACTGGCAGCATACCTTTGGCAAATTCCGCTGAGAGTTTCATATGGTTGTTCAACACAGTACTGTTGTTGTTATCTCTGTCTTTATTCGCTAAGATCTTGGAGCTTGACTCCTCAACAGCTTGTCTATAGGCCTCACTGTATTGAGCGATGTTGCTCAACCCAAATTTGTCCATCAATTCCCCGACCAAATTGGCAGATTGGACATGATTCTTTTGTTGTCCTTGGCTAGGGAGGCTCAGATCTTCCGCTTCCTCCTCCATATCTTCGTCTTCATCTTCGTCCTCATCCATGTCTTCATCTTCTTCATCGGAATCATCACCAGTTTCCACAGAACCAGTGTTGCTTTGTTTATCGTCAGGGGTTCGATGAATTTTCATATGCGCCTTCAACTTAGACCTTTTGTAACAAACATGATCGCAAATTTTGCATTTGAACACTCCATCGTTATGTATTTTCTTATGTTCATCTAGGCTGTCTTGGAAGGAAAACTTCTCCGGGCAGTACTCGCAAGTGTAACATGGATCCATGTCGTTGTTAACTTTCGGTGATTCTGCAGGAACGTTTTGACTTACTTGAGGTGAAGATAGTCGAGGGGTGGAAACTAGAGCTTGGGCGTTTTCGTCTTCAGCCTGTGGGGAAGCACTGGGAGGTCTACTCCCGCTGCTGCCTCCAGAGCTGCCGCTGTTGTTGTTACCGTTTGTGCTGTTGCTGTTGATACTCATACTGTTGTTTGCCGCCGAAGGCGGAATTTGCGAGAGCGAGGGACTTGCAAATGGCGGTGAAAGCTTGCGGGGTAACGGCGAACTCGCCTGCGCCGCCCCCGGGCTGGTTGCACCAGCGAGTTGCCTCAACCGCTGCGAGTAAAAATCCTGCTGTGGCTCCATTTTGATTGGTTGATTTGGGATGCTTCTTTCTCTATGAGGAAGACCAGGAACTGTCGTACTCGGATCGGAGTTTGTCGGGAAACTAGGGTGCGGTGGAGGCACCCCACTGGCTGCTACAGCAGCTGCTGCAGCTGCCAAACTCAAACTATGATGCCTAAATTGCTCGTTCACCAACTGATCGATCCTGAACTGATGATCAGGCCTCGGGAATAGCGGAGCTGGTGGAACTGGCGTGTGGTTTAATGTGGGTATTCGATTCAGTAAGTTGAAAGGGTTGTGAAGGTCTGGGGGAGGAAACACGTGATGCCTCAGGTTTGGTAGAGTGGGGGCACTGCCCGTTGAGTAACCTGATGAGCTGCTACTGGCACTACTTGAACTGTGGTTGTTTTTGCTGGAAGAGTAGTTGTCCACGTAGATTTTGATGCCGTGGGAGTTTTGTACATGCTGAACTAGTCTCCAAGCTGAATGCAGACGTGCTTTGCATGTGCAGCATACGTAGTTGCTGGGTTCTGTAACAAAGAAAACAAAAATTGTAGAATTGTTGAGAGAATAGTATTTTGGGTACGTTTGATTCTGAAGGATGAGTTTTGTTTGGAGCCTTTCGAGAAGGGAGTGAAGACTGTAAACTTAAAGAGTCGAGTAAAATGACCTGAGAATGTAAGCACGGAAGGAGAAAGGGTCGTGAATGCATGCTGTATTCAGGAGTCGACCTCCAGTGGCGAAAATCTCACAGGGCCGAGTGAAATAAATCATTCCGAACTCCCTGGTGGAAATATGAATTCCACAGTGGAAATGCCCGAAACCGGAAGAAGTCACTATTTCCGTTGCGGTCCATGCGACCGGCGTACAGGGGCAGCGTTTACACGAATCGATTTCGTTAAATTATAGTACATAGAACAATGGACATCGCAATCAGCCAGGGAAAGATCTGAGGTATCTCCGAATGGTCCAATTGACATTCATTATGACATAACTTCCGCTGTCTTAGGTTTGACCTCGAAAGATGTGCAGTTGGCCGTGTTTCCGGTCCATTGTAAGATCGAGATCGGACGCTTCATTGGCGTAGGAGAAGGGCTCCAAGTTGATGACGCCCGGGTTTTTGTGTTGTAAGGCGTGATGGAGTATTTCGGTGTGACAAATCGGCTGATTGATTTTGACTCGATGGAATAGCCAAAGTTTTAACAATGCAACATTAAGTGGAAGCCAGACGAAAATACGAGAACATTAATTGGGAATGATGAAGTTAGTTCAACCTTCTATGTTAACAATGAGCCCAATGGCGTCTTCTTCTGAATCGAAACTTTCAGATTCGATAATCCGTATGATGAAATGGCCTGAAGAAAACCCTGATTAGCCCCAACCCCGCCATCTTGCCTAGATCACGTCTCCAAGGAAATTCTCGCAACTTAGCAACATATAGTAGGCATAAAATTAGCATAATGTTCCCATTCAGGACCCTGGCTACGCCAGTGGCCGGCTATCATCCAGGGCTCTCGGCAGAAATAAGAAGAAGAAGAAAAGCCAGCCGGCGAGAGTAATCCGGAGTCTTGGCACGTACGGAACACCCTCGCATCTCTCGGAATTTCCAGCATAAATGTCCAGGCGATTTTTCATTCCCGATTTCAGTGCATTATTATTTGGTCGCTATGGGGGCGGTAATAGCCAGCCAATATGTGGCCTCAGCATGCAGATCGCCAGCCAGGAAGCCAGACACGGTTTCCGAATTTTTTCGAGGTGGCCGACAGGATATCGCTTTTTATGGAAGCGATATAAATCAAGTGGTTGGGTGTCTTTGCGAGGGGTGAGAATGGCGATAAATGTTTTCGGGGCTGAGACTTCTTGACCCTGCGTTTGTAGCTGGAAAGCTTCCTCTCAGACTTAAATGGTTAGAGCCGGGGAATTATACATTGTGTTCCTGGATAAGTCTATCAACGGTCAACTGTAGATTTCCGATGAAAAATTACATTTTTCCCCTTCCATTTTTTCCTCCGTTTAAGAGTACGAGGATATATTGGAAAATTCTTAGCCAACTATAGAACCAAACAAAATTTCAATGTCAAAATATTTTATTACTCAACATATTCTCCTCTTAAATGAATACATTTATTACAGCGAACCTGCAACGTCTCTAGAGCTTTAAAAAAAATGTTTCTTCTTGCTCTGCAAACCAGTCCTCCACAGCTTTTATTACCTCCTCATTGGAAGAAAATTTACGACCTTTTAAACTTTGTTCAGTTGAGAAAAGAGATGATAGTCGGACGGAGCCAAATCTGGTTAATATGGGGGGTGTTCTAGTAATTCTAACCCTAAATCACGAATTTTTTACATGGCAACATGAGATTTGTGTACTAGGGCGTTGTCCTGTAAAAACAAAACACCTTTGGATAGCTTTCCGCGTCTTTGCTCTTTAATTTTTTCCCGTAGAGTGGTCAGTAATGTCGAATAGTAATGTCCAGTTATTGTTCTACCCTTATCCAAAAAATCAATCATGATTACCCCATGGCAATCCCAAAAAACTGAAGCAAGAACTTTTCCAACAGAATTTGGGGCACGAAACTTCTTAGGTCTTGGAGAACCAGAGTGTCGCCATTCCATCGATTGATGCTTTGTTTCTGGATCGTAGAAATGTACCCAAGTCTCATCCATAGTAACAATTCGGTTAAAGAAGTCTACATCGTTTTCAAATCGAGCACAGATCGAATGCGATGCTTCTCCTTGCACGATTTTGGTCAACATTCAAACATTTGGGGATCCATTTTGCAGAAATATCTCTTGTCCAAATTGACGTGAACTACATGATGAACGCGTTCGTATGAAATCTTCAGTGAATTGTCATGAACTGCATCGATATTTTCGGGACTGACACAGAAACTGGTCTTCCCGATCGTTCATCATCGTCAATGGAAAATTTACCTCTTTTGAAGCTTGCAGTCCAATTTTTCACGGTCGCATACGAAGGACATTGATCACCAAGGGTATTAAGCATATCTTCGTAAATCTGCTTACCTCTTAACCCTTTTAAATACAGGTACTTGATGATGGCTCGATACTCCAATTTTTCGATTTTCACAATTTCGGTGGACATATTTTTTTAAATTTATTGCGCAACTCTGGTTTAGTTTTTTGACGTCGAACTTTATGGTATCGCAATATTTTGTTTATGCATGGAACTGGTCTAGGCTAACCAGATATCGATACATCCTCGTACAATGTGTCAAAATTTTTTTCAGTTTTTTGCTAATACCTCAGGAACCGTTTGAATTACAGAATTGAGTTTCTGTACACACATTGTCACTAATAATAGCTACTTTTTTGCACTTTACTCGGTATTATTAGACGTGCCAGTACCGAAAAAATTTTTTTACCTGTATCTCGGAATCGAAAACCCGGAGAAAAACATGGAAGAGAAAAAGATGTAATTTTTTCATTAGAAACCTACAGTTGACCGTTGATACACTCATTTAGGAAGACCCTGTATACAGGGTGGCTATTGAAATTCTATGTTGTGTCATTCATTTCTCTAAAATAGTATTCTGTTCTTGCCTATCGAAGTTGCTGCTTTCAAGTAAGCCTATCACCCGAAAAAGCCATTTCCAAGTTGTTGGAATATATCACACAATTCACGTGATGAAGCCCTTGCACGGAAGCTGTTGGTCTCGTTTTTTCAAAGGCATCACCTTGGTTTCAGGCTCGATGCAATCATATTAGCATTAAGGCATACTTCACCGGTCGTACAGATACCCGGACTAATAAAAAACGCCCTAGGCAAGCGTGTTCAGTAGTCATCTTTATTCTGATTAATAGGCCTAGTAGGGTACTTAGATGCCCATCAGGTAAGCTAAATACGTACACGGCCATCGCACGCGTTCTACCGGTTTATATCATCTGTTCATCTCTTTGAATCTCGGCGAGCGCTTCTTTTTTACCGGCGTTTTTTAATGCAGGACGTGTGGACAAGATATCCGAAAGGGTTGCTCAGCGAGTATCCAGACGTAATTTGAATAATTAGAGGGAGAATCCCTTCTTTAAAGATCGGTGGGGGATGTTCTCTGACATGTGGCACGAGTTTGACGCGGGACATTGATGAAGACCCTTTTTTTTTGTGCTGCGGTATCGAAAGATTGAATTCTTCAACTTTGGAAATTAAATTAGTGTCGGGTTGTTTTGTGAACGATCTCCTGTTGATGGTTCCACAAATAAATTCAGTGTGTTGTATCTGAGGGTTGAGACGAGGACTGTAAATGTGTCAATATTGAATTTATGTTGCTGAAAAACGCGAATTAACAACTTGGCTATGATTTACAGCCTATCGCCCACAGCCGGAACGTCAGTTTCGAACCCCAGCCAACCCCTGTTAAATTTAATATAAGGGACAAACCTCAAACTGCAAACAACTGTTGCAATGCGAAGATCACAAAATAAATATTTTTACGATATAAATATTCTGTAATTTGAAACGCAGACTCAGAACTCTCAGAGTTTCTCGATATACAAGCTGTTTTACCAGCAAAATTTCTGTTATGATTTGCAACTGTCATATACCTACATTTTATATCCGACGTACCCTATTTTTCATTATGTTTGGTTTTTATATTAATTTTTTTTCGGATGATCGAGATTGCGGCAAGGTAATTCCAGGAAACACCAGATTTGGGTCTTTTTCCCTAATGGGTGAAAGCCATCTTGATTTGCATAAATATCGAAGTTTTCAATTGACAAGACTCGAAAAAGATCTCTGTTCAAATTTATAATGGTCATTTACTTGTAATATCCGAAATATATTTAGTTTCGGTCCATAATTTTATATTATTTTGTACGAAACTCTTTGTCGGCTGCTCAAGATTCCGACAAGGTAATTCCGGACAACACCAGATTTGGGTCCTTTTCCCTAATGGATTAAAGCCATCTCGATTTACATAAATATCGAAGTTTTCAATTGACAAGACCAGATAAAATACCTAGAGCTACTGTGAAGATCTAGCTGTTCGAAGTGTCTATAGATTTTGTTGTAAAAAGTGTATTGTGGATACTGCATCCGAGGGTGATATGTGGAGACCACCACGAAAAAGGTCCAAAAGGTCGCATTTCTCTGCTGAAGAGAAAGAGATAATTTTGAACATTTTTCGAAAAGAATTGGAAGAACATCCTGATTTATCGAAAAGAGACTTAGTAGGAATTGCTTCAAAATCCTCAGGGGTGAGTGATTCAGCTGTATTCAGAATTCTCAGAGAATATGAAGAGAATAAAACATTGACGCCACCTAAGAGGAGAGCCCAGTCGTTAAAAATAATCGATTCGGTTGACGATTTCGATATGAACCTTATCAGAAGAATTGTCCACTTTTTTTTCTGGAATGAAATCCCAACGATTTCTGAAGTTCTAGAAATCGTGAATGATGACGACAGTTCGCCAAATTTCAAAAGAACAACGTTCTATAAATTATTGAAAAAAATGGCCTTCAAGTTCAGTTAAAACTGAACTATTGTGTGAAATCTCCTCGATTCGACTCTAGACGGAAAGAAACTTTACGAAGGCCCTCCTTCCGATGCGCCAAACATGTTATTATTGCTCTTTCTTACATTTGAACAGAGTATAGTTCCAATAAGTAGAATATCAAATCTTCATTGAATTTGAATTGCTATTCTCTAGTTGTTAATTAAGAAGCTGTTTTCAGGAACTATGTTTTTGATGGTTTGAAACTAGAAAAAAGGCTATGTTCATTCAGAATAGTTTAAAATCAGTTTGGAATGAAAATAAAACTTTTGTTCTTCAAATACGCATTTTACAGTTCCAAGGATTGTGAAAAACTTGAACCTATAAATCTCGAAGTTGAATCCACGGCTATTCATAAATATTTCATAGGCCATATTAAGATATTAACTTTGGAAATTTAAAGGCGCAAGGAAATAAATCTTTTTTCTAAAGGGCCATCTGTCAAAAGCCTCAATAGATTATTTCCTTAATGCCGAGATAAGGCAAGAATGACCGCGATATTCAAATTTTTAAGCTCGCTTTCTTTGTGCGGTGTCCAAAGCCATATCATCCATTCACTGGGGCTACTTTAGCCCGCACCCTTCTTTCTACTGTGCGGTTTCAGGGCTCTCCCAGCGAAGAAATACGGGAGTTCACCAAGTCAATTTCAAAGTGGCGAATATAAAACACAAACAGTTTTCTTCCACTCACTCAAAATGGTTTCGAAATGAGGATCCATGTACATTATCTCCATTTCATTGATAATTCCAATTAACTCTATTTTACATTCACATCTTTGGGTATTTTGGTTCAGTTTTTGATAAGTTGCTTTGTATTGGACACGAAATAGTTAAATAATTTACTCTCATAACTGCTGTTTTATGGTTATTCTTCAATAATTCTTTCTTGTGATAACCTGATCATCAAGAAATTTTGTATACGTTCGAAAGTCGTCATTTCATGACTCAATCATTTGAATCCGATCCAATATGTATATGATATGAGCCCTTTTAAAAATGGAATATATCCGATATGAAATGGAAACAATTGCACCTTATCGAAGTTTATCTTCACAAGAGCATAGACAGTGTGAATTGGTCGGTTTCTCCCTTACTCAGACCTGACCGTTTGCCGCTCTTTCTCATGGTGGTTTTAAGGATTTTACAAGATGTTTCAGCACCCTCCTCTCAGAGTGTGATAAATAATCGTGAACTCCTTTGTGAGTGCTAGGCGACCACATCTTTAACGTATGCAAATGTAAGGTGGAAAGAGAACGCTATCTGTCCCTAGAAAGCTGAGGGAACAGAATTTAGAGCAGCTCTAATATTTCTCCAGATTTAGAAGTTATTGTTCTCTCGAATAACGTTACCAAGAACGAATATCAGTTCTGAACCCGAGGTCAGCTTTGGTTTTCTTGCAACGAAACATTTCCAGTCCAAAATAGGCAAATCGTTTCCACGTCAGTGTCAAATGTCGCATTCTCAGGGTAGCCAAATTAAGAAACTGTCATTTCAAAGGAAGCTGTTCCCTCTGTTATCCCAGATGTCAACTGGAACATCCAATATATCGGGCTGAAGGGTTTATGAATTCAGAGACAACGGGTCAAAGAGTTGCATTTCTATTGGAGCAGTCGAGTGGAATTATTATTCGAGGGAAAGAAAGGCTGTCAGTTTGGCAGCAACATAAGTCGGTTTATTAGAACTCTCTAGGACGACTGCAAGAGGCATCTACATCACATTTACGTATGCATGGAATGAGGTTTCCAAGAAATCTGTTGATACCTATCGAAGTTCGAAGAATCAAATCTTTTCCTTGGATAAGTATGGAAAAAAGACACAGATAATGTCATTAGGTGTCAAAACACAACTCATGATCATAAAGATTTGAATTTGCATGAAGAATATCCCTAAAGCCAATCTGACCATGGCATACGAAACTCATTGAATAGACACAAATTAAGAACGCCATATGCCCAGCGAAACTAGTAAAGAGTCCAACTCATTCCCGATCTGTAGGAGACATCGGGAGTTCTATTGTTGAGAATTTCTCCCTCGAGACTCAAATGTCACAGTTGCATCACTCGATGGTCATCACTGCCCTCATGAATAAAGAAATTCGAAATAAGTGTTCCGTATGCATCACCGAGTTCATCAGACGTCATGCAGGGGGCGTATGGAAGGGTTGAACTGGACAATACATTTATTCATCCCCTTGGATAGAGATTTTATGATACGAAGCATAAAAACGATCATTAAGGTTTGGAAGAATCAAGTTAGATCGATAAATGAGGTAGAACTTACCGCTGTGTGTTGTGTTGGACTCCGCGTCTGCTACCTCAGTCCTGGATTTCTTATTCTGACTGTGGTCTTCGGGAGAAGAAGAAAATTCCGTCCTCTCCCTCTTGATGATAGGTTTGATGTCATCGGCTTCTTCAGGGCTGGAGGTAGTTAAGGGTGTTACAGCTCCTCTTCTGATAGGAGTCGAAGAGGCTGCCCCATCGACACAGAGGTCAGCTGGTGCTAGAAGTCTTGGAGAAGCAGGAGGAGGGGTGTGAACCCTGCTTCCAGTGGATTTTTTACTGGATATCGGGGCACTTATACTAGGCCGCCTCGTGTTTATTGTGGTCAATGGCAGGGCTTCGTCGTCGTTGTCTCTTTCTCTGTCCGTGTTTGAGAAACATTGTCCAAAGTTTTCTTTGTTGCATGAGGCTATTTTGTGTTGGATGAAGCAGAGAATGTCGGATAGGGCGAATGGTTTTTGGCATGAGCCGCATGTCAGGATGTCTTGGTGGCTCTGTGGGTCGTTGCCATCTGCGTCTACTGCAACAAAAAAGGAGATTAGACAGTTGTTCTGATTGTCCTTCGAGAAAATAGAGAATGTTCAAAAAGTCCTGCTCTTTCTAAAGCCATGAAATAAAACAGTTAGCGAAGGTATCAAGAATAGTAACTTTTTTGCGGTTCACCAAAATTGTCCCATTGAAACCTAAAAGAAAGAGAGTTATCGAAAGCATGGTCAATAACTTTTCAAATTGAAAAGTTGTTTTGTTTGAAATGAAAGCCCAATTCGAAATAGTTTTGTCTTCGAAAAGGGAAAATTCGAATTTCCTTCATTCTTTTTGTGGTCGACCACCCCAATAAACAATGCCCAATTGATCATGATGAACGGTTGCCCATAAACCAACCACCAACGCTTTGTTTTCTGCTGCCAAACTTCAAAACAATTCTAACCGACGAGACGTTCACAAAGACCGTCAAACGAGACACCCTGTAAAGAACGACAATTAAAATTATGGATCGACGGAGCCGATGATTGCTAATCCCTACAGGGGGCTAGTTATGAGGGGGGTAAAGGGTTTGCGCTCCTTGCTTGTCGAGTGTCATTACGACACCCGGTCGCTAAGGGGGGTGGACCAGATTCGCAGCTGTTTCGGTAATCGATAGGCCCTCACTCCTCTGCCGGACAAATGACGAAAATGTTTATGGACGAAAAACAATTTTCTATTCAATTTTTATGAATTGAAGTTTTCGTTATGCCCTGTTTTGTGGGGGATGAAAAATAGGTGCGGTTGAAATTGAATAGGGAGAAACGATTTCGACTCAAATTGAGCTAGGGGTGGGTCATTTCATTCTCGAATAAAAATGTGATAAGTTGTTCTTTCACCGTGCAGATGGAGAAATGTGGCATGGAATTAAAAACACTCAGTATTAATGCAGGCCCTAACAGAATCTGGAATCATCATTAAAGACATAAAGTCCCATAGAACTAAAATCTTAAGGGGACCTGGTACACGTCCGAGCACGCGAGCTCCCTTCAAAAATTGGGCTTTTTGTTTCCATGATATCTCAGTTCATATGCGGCGTAGATCAACAACTTTTTTGTTAATCAAAGCTTAATCCTTTCTCTACAATGTGTTTTACTCGCTTTTCTGTTTTTCTTCGTATATTAGGAAAAAACCTGGTGAGCTCTAATGTCATGAAAATCTGGATAAACGATTTTATTTCCATGATATCCTCGTCAATTTTTGGGATAAATGTATGAAATTTTCAGTATACATGCGGAATAATATTTTGCAGAATGTTTATTATTCGCTTTTCCGTTTTTCTGCGTATATTAGGAAAAAACCTGGTTGAAAATATGACCAATAAAGTTCCTACTTCATAATTCATTTAGAAATTGAGGGGGCAACAAACAAGAAAAACTGGTCAATACACATTCTGGAAAATATTATTTCGCATGTAAACTGAAAATTTCATACATTTATCCCGAGAATTGACAGAGATATCATGGAAATAAAATCGTTTGTCTAGATTTTCATGAAATTACAGCTCACCAGGTTTTTTCCTAATATAAGAAGGAAAACAGAAAAGCGAGTAATACACATTCTAGAGAAATGATTAAGCTTTAATTTAAAAAAAATTGTTGGTCTACGCCGCATACGAACTGAGATATCATGGAAATATAAAGCCCTATTTTTGAAGGAAGCTCGCGAGCTCGGACGTATACCAGGTCCCCTTGGCTAGGGACCGTTCTTCTGACACGCACTGTATAGAGATCCACTCAGAATATTGATTAAATTGTAGGTTGTAGAAGATAATAATTCCAGAAAAGCTGCGAGAAAGAATTGTTTATTCTCCACAAATAATAAATTTCAAATAGTTCTAAACAGAGTAATGAAGAAATTATAAGGGGTAATTGTTAAGAATTTCTTAATGACATGGTAATGAATTAAATGGAATCATTTTTGTGCAGAGACAGTAAAACTAATATTCTGTTATAAATTAAATGTATCGACCCCTTAAATACTCAAAATAAACCTGTCAATCATTCGTTCCGTCATTTGCTCAGGTACTCCTCACCCGTACAACCTTACCAGTAAAAGTAAATATTCTTTTCAATTGTCCGAACTGGTTTTCCCTCAAGTCTCGTCCAACCCCAGTGTCCGTTCTTTTCACCCTCGTTGACCGCACCCCGACTGACCAATCGAGGCAGCCTGGGGTGCAAAATCGATTTTTACAAACGTAACACGCAGCCCTATTGGTCTACCGCTCGACCAGTGGTCAAGGGGTTGCCAACCCCTAAATACACACGGAACACGTCTATGTACAGGTATATAGCATTGTACGGGGTGTGTCCACTATTCGAGTAGATTTTGTGATGAACCTGGATAAGGCTCTAGATTCTTTAGTGCATCTATAAATAAATGTAAATTTGATGAGATCTTCTGTTCGATGAGGCGATGTACATTTCTGTCCCTGTCTTCGAAAATTCTGAGTTATAGCCCTGTTAGTCCGGCGAATCAGATGTAAAGATTACGATATATATACGGATCGAGTAATAGAGGAGAAAATAGCCAATTCCTATCTCCGTATGAGTTATTCTTCTTCTGCCCCTACAGGCAGTGGTGAATTGAAACCAGGACCTCATTTATATCAGCAGAACAATATTGGAAATGTATAGGGGATCACTCCACGATTTCCTGGTATTTATATGTGCATTTATTATCAGTCTACGGAAGTTGTAAACTAGCAAGATTGCCTTCATGCATTTATATGTGGGAAACAGTTGATATTGGGCGGATTTTCACGGTATGCGGTTTTGTAGAGAAGATCTGATAAAGAGATTCTCGGATTTTTTTTGGCTTCCTACGTCGATGCTCGGTTTGACTGAATTTGGAGTCTCTGGTATGTTATCGCTTGGATACTTTATATTTTCCGCAATACAAACCCTTAAAATGGTATTTCCACATCATTTCGATGATGAAGTTGCCCAGAATTGACTCACAGAAAATCATTTTTCTTTTAATTTTTGGTCGTAAAGTCAAATAATTTGCAGAATTTGGGAAGTAGGGTTGCCCAAATTGAAGGTAATACTTTCCATTGGCCGACACTCGATGACAGATTGCAAAGGGACGAATTTCGACCAATTTCAATGACTCCTACACTACTTCCATCTAGCAAGTCAACAACGGTCGCAATTCACAATAGGGGCGTGACTGATCTGAGGGGGAAAATCATAACGGAACATGTGATAAACTGGCAGACTTCAATATAACCCGCAAATATCCCCTGAAATTCCACGCACTGTCCAAAATAGGGGAAAGTTCCAGATCTAGTGACTGATGCCCTGTCGCTAACTCAATTTGGAAATTATATCGGGTTAGTCAATCCAGAAACAGTGGCATCATTGAATTATATATTTGGGAGGTGACAAGGCTGTGGTCCCAGAGGTTAACAATGTGATTATTGACCACCTCCTGGCTACAACAAGATAAATCGAATTAGCTTGACGCAGAAGGTGCGATTGATATTTCTTCGGGCTATTTTGCCAAGTGTCCCTTGTATTGCCCAATACAAGAAGCGGGAGTTTTATCTGAGTCCTCAAACACTATTGTTCACAATAAAATTCGTATTTCGTCGGAATAAGAGAACAATAATTGAAAACATATTTCTGAATTTTTTTTTTTAGGTTATAATTGGTGAAGGAAATTATCCACAATTCGAAAAATATGCCTTTCATGAAATTAAATGAAAGCGGAGCAAAATAATAATAATATTTCTTCGGAGGCCATATTTTGTGGAGGATTAAAATATTTTTTTCAAAACCAATCAACAAATATCTGTATCGGGTGTTTTTTTTTAGAGTGATAGAATTTTTGATAGGGATTACCGAAAGGATAACTGTGATTTGACAGAAAGTAGATGTTGTTTTGACATTTCTGTTCAGCAAGCATTGACTAATTATCATGGAAAGACTCACGCCGCAACAACGTTAACAAATTGTTGAAATTTATTGTCAAAATTAGTGTTCTATTCGCCAAACTTATAGAGCACTTCGTGAAATTTATGGTTTACGTATTCGTCCATCAGAGCAGCTTATTCGTCCTACTATCGATTGATTTCGGACAACAAATTCTTTACTCGATGCAACAACAACAACAAGACAAATAACTGAACGTACAGAAGAAAATATCGCTGTTGTGAGTGATAATGTTAATGAAGATCCAGATTTGTCTATTGTTCACAAAAAGTTGGACTCTGTGCATCCACCACATGAAAATCTTTGAGTGAAGATCTTGGTCTACACCCATACAAGATCCAACTGGTTCAAGAACTAAAGCCACTTGACCATATAATAAGCGTCTTCTATTGAAAATTTGGCGATAACATTATTTCGAGAAATGGTCCAATCAATTGGCCTCCAAGATCATTCGACATTACTCCAATGGGAGCCAACATTACTATAGTCCTATTGCTAAAATAAGGGCTGAAATTCTCAAAAAAGTGGTCCAAAATTGATCTGGCCGTTTGCTGTTCCCCAGAACTACTCGTGGTGGAAATATACCGAAAATTATTTTCAGAACATAAATGCCATAAAATTATCTTTCGAATAAAAAAAAAATTGGGTCCAATCTTAATTCAAATGTGTTTTATTTCAATTTAAAGTTCTATCGCTCTGAAAAAACACCCGATACCATATAGAAAATCTATCCAATAATTGTAAAAGGGCTATCAATTAGTTGAAAGTTACTGCGTTTTCAAAATAGACAACAAAATTTGCCAAAACAGAGGTAATGGGACGATTCCACAATAACTTCATCATTCTAATATCTTCAGAAATAAAACTGAATGAGGTGTTGATGTTTTGCTCAGCTTTTTGTCGAATGACCGAAGTTCTGAAGGATTTCCATGATATTGCAACAATGGAAAATGGTCTACGAAGCTTTGAGTACCAACTGTAAAAAATCTCCTATTTTATTTCAAGAGTAACGAAAAACCAAAAACAGTTATTACATTCTTAATTCACGTTCTTTATCCTTTCGTTTTTATTTAACTCATATTGTGTACTACTTATTATTTTATTTAGTCGCAATTGTCGCTTTTCAGTGAAAGCTGGACTCTTCTTATGGCACATGACCGATACAAACGTCCTCTGGCTTCGTTTTTTTCGTTAATCAGTACTTCCACCGCCGTGATGTTGACAAGCATCCAGTAGAACAAAAAACAGCCCTCAGAGTGGAATCGGACAATAGCAAAGCTGTGTTGTCCGTTGTTTGGTCCATTGTTGATGTATATGCGCTCTGGAGACCGAGCACCTGGTCATTCATTAGATGAAATGGCGGCAAGGGTTACTCAATTTAACACGAAAGAATGCCCTGTTGGGTTCGCCAACCAATGAGGTGAAAGGCTTATGCAACTGACCAGAAAGGAAATGAATATTATCGAGATTATAATTTTCTTTTTGTCCACATTTTCTGGATCATGGATCCTTATAATTTATTCAGTTATCATGAAAGGATTTCCTGATCAAATGGATTTATTCTGCTTCCAAAGGCCAAAAAGGTCCTTGCAGATTCTTCCGAAGGAAGCAGCGGAAACAAAAGCTCGACTTTTATCAGTTTATAACCCTCAACCCCATCCCATGTATCCACACCAAAATCCCACAGCCGAAAGAGAACCAACATAAAACAAAACGCTTGATAGTTAATGTCATGACCTGGTCTTCATTTGTCACCGGAAGGACCAATAAAATAGTGCCAAGTGTAGCCACTAGAAGCCAACTTGTATCCTTTCTGGACATTATGGGGCAATATAGCGGAGCTTTTCGGGGACTTAATCAGGCGATTCGAACTGGTATTTCCAATCAAGAGGGCTGTGCTTAATGGCTGCGGAGCCCTAGATCTTTGGGGAGAATTAATGAACATAAAAATTTAGTGTTGTCAAAATTGTCCGAGATATCTATATGGTTTGGCGCCAAGATAGCGAGATATGGGATTTTTGTATGGGATTTCCTTGGAAAACATGTTTGCTGAGTGAATGAGATGCTGATATAAATAGATATGAGTCAAAATTGGAGACTCTTCCTACAAAACGTGAACGGATATTTACTATACATGTATTCGGAAGGTATTCATCCATATTTAAATGTGCAATCTACCAAAGGACCATAATTGAGATTCGTTCTCATTTTATGCGTAACTTTTTTCACGAACTATTTTTAACGAAATTTTAATACGATGTTTGCATAAACTACAGAAAACCCCGGTATTCATGTTGTTTCCATTTAAAAAATTTAGACAATTCATATTAATTGTGTTATATTATGAATTCTTATTAATAATGAGTATACCAACTTATCGTATTAGTTCAATATTTGCCAGTTGAACTTCTGTTTGCCAAGTTTCTTACTATTCAAATCAACGCAAGGGTGAACTAAAGAATACATAATTAGGTATACATTTATTTATAAGTCCAAATTACGAGTAGAATGAAAATTTTGTGAGAAATAGAATAACTTTCATATGAAAATATATTCTTGAAAGTTCAGCCACCTATAATGGTCAAATTTGAAGATCTGAAGACAAATATAATTTTTAAAACTTGATGAGTGAGATATTGAGGAAATTCAATTAATATTCAATGTGAGAAAACAGAAAAAAACAAAATTAAAGTAAGATAAATAGAGGAGAAGACGTGATGTATAGAGTGCTGTTACACTAAATGCAATCAACCAAATAAAATAAAAAACGAATGAGAATATGTAATAATAAAAAGAAACCTCACCGTTGAGATACTTAAAAAACAACTCCATCTTCAAGAACAAATCCAGGTTCATAGTGGCCACCACTGAACAACACACAAAACCTATGAACTGACAAAACTGCAATCTTTACATCGAAATCATCCCCTAGGGAAGCTGCGGATCAACTGAATGCAGTCGTTCGGTCTCTCTGGTACCAGGTAATAAAATCAAGGACTCTGATATTAATTCAGCTAGTGGGGGTAAGGAACGAAACAGTCGAAAAATTTATAGAGGGTTCTCTCCACCAAACTAGAATTCCGTATATTCGATGCTAATTTGGGGTATTGGCGATTATCATTTATCCGTAGGGGTTTTTTCATCCCCGTTGCGAACGGTTCATCCTTACCTGACGTCTATATTTATGGATTTGAATACGGGATGAAAAACCGTTAGAACGTTTATAGGTGATGATAGGGTGAAGTGCCACTTAGTAAGTCATCATTCGGTGATTTATTCACACTTGGAAGGCTTCTGATGAATTATGAAAATTCGATGAAAAACATAACATCCAAAACATTCCAGAAAGATGCCAAGACCATTATATTAAGTCCTACACGCACAAAATTTGAGCTTCATAGAAATGTGGAATATATACTCCATTCAATTTTATTTAATCACATAGGAGGTCATGGTTTCGTTTTCAGGAGTTGGTGCACCTGATGAAAAGTCTGTGCGCGTACAGAGAATATCGTTAATGACAAAACGACGTTGCCAGTTTATTTGTTTACATCAAAGAAAAAGTATCAAAGATATTCCACATTTTGTTTGTTCGAATCGATCGGCGATTTTGGGGCGAAATATCGATAGGAAATCGCCTATTTTTCCGTTCTTCGTCGTCCAGAAGAAGTTTTCCATCCATATGAGAAATTTTGTGCAAGTGTCATTTTTTCCTTTCACGAGTACGAACGGCAAATTTGAATTGGACCAAAAATCGATTTATAAGCACAAATAAAGCGAAAGTAAGTACTAATCGACCTTTTTACACTTGATAACGAAGTGTTTTTAGGTATCTGGCCGTTTTGAAAGATTTCAAACGCAATTCCGGTCCCCCAGAAGTTTGGTTAGTTTCGGTATCGTTTTTGGTGCTCGAAATTTATTTGGAATGTGTAAATGGACAAAAAAGGCTTCCTTATACGATCTCCTAATGAAAGCGACCGGAAAATATGGTTCAGGTAGAATTTTCGAGGAATTATGAGGAAAGAACTTGCAGAATGAAATTGCACGATTTTCGTAAGTACACGGGTTCTGGATGGCCATCATCGGCCTCTAAATGATTATTGTTGATCGTTTCACGTTTCAGAAAAAAAAAACACGTCGAAAAAGCTAAAAATAAAGAAGAAATATGACTATATTGCATTGAACGGTAGGTGAATTTAGATTCCGATGAATTGAAATGTGTCACTGGAGCTTTCAGTCCTATCAATCCTTTGCCGAAAGTAGAAATAGGCTATATTGAACCAGAATACATCGGTTTTTTCCATATTCCAGGAGTTTGTGTCTAATATTAGAACAGGTGAATGATAAATGTGAAGCATATGTTTGACCTATTCCATTTTATTTGTACAAACCTACTGTGGTAGTAATGTATGAATATTTTTTAAACTGATAAATAACTAGAAAAGGAATCCTTTCTATCAATTCATATAAACGTTGATTATTTTCGTCCATTACATATTTTCCAATTCATTCACATTCTGAGAAAAACGCTAAGAATGTAGAAAGGGCAACATAGTGTTGACTTGGAACATAAAAATATTTTGAAAAACGTCATAACTTCGATACAGAGTGGAATGTGTCCAATTTCCAAGGCCAGAGTTGTGTATTTATAATTGCGAATGGAGTATACCAACATTCTCATTATAAGGGTTGGAGGGTGAAAGTTACAGATTTCTTAAATTCCTCATTGTTTGTGTGCTAATTATGGCCTGCATACCAACTTTCTGTGACCCCCAGAAATATCCTAGAGGTTTTGATTAGCAGTGAGTGAGTGATGAAATCGATTTATTTTAGGTATTGATAAAATCTAAAGTATGTGAGCTAGACAGATGAAACTTCGTACATTCGATGAGCCTACTCACTATAATTAATGGTGAAAATTTGAGCTATGAGTTATTATTCGAAACGAAGATATGAGGTTTCCAAAATGCGATGAAAATTTCGATAAAAAATCTCTTTGAGGAAAAAAAAATGAATCAATACCTCATTCTTCTCCTGTTCTCGCTCAACAAAACCCACCACGTTTATCTCCATTCATTTACGTTGTTTTTGCCGTCTTACAACAATTAGATCCGAGATGCATCGATAAGATGACCCTAACGGTGGCCCAAAGAGAGCATGTGAAGATGTGTGGAAAGTGTTCAACTCTCCCACGCTCTAGATGGTTCGCTAGGGACGGTGTGGGCAAGAATAGAATCTGAATTCAACACTTGTCCGAAGACCGGACAAAGGGGGACAATGGTCAGACTTCAACCTGCCTCAGATGCGGTGTACGATTTTATTCGTTTCAATGCGGACGGTCCATTCAGGGCAATGTTTGTCGTTTAAATTTTGAATGGATTGGGGTTAAAACTGATTGACGGAATCAGGGGAAACCTGCGGTGATACCCTGTATACAGAGGATTTGGTTCTCACTGGGAAGAGAGTGACTTCTTGTTATCACAATTTTTCTTCATGGGCGACACTGTTCCAAAAATACTGCTCGATATGAGCATGAAACTTTCAACCTTTGAGGTTTTTTCTACCGAAATGTTTTATTGCCAATGGACTGCTAGGTGTATCCTAGATTTTTTCGTTTCAGTCAAATTCGACTCAAATTCTAAATCATTTCACTTTTTTTTACCTGATTTTTGCCCTTCCTTGAGTGGAAATGCACAAGAAGAGAGCAATGAAATAAGAGGGTTGAATGGAACTACTATTCATGGTGGTTATGAGGCGCTATCTTTGAGGGGCTGTATACAACCAGCGGGGCTCAAAAAAAGAAAGTTTATATGAAAGACGCACCTTATTTTTTGACAAGAAATCGCCCCCTGAATTTTTCCGCAACTTTTCATATACGAGGATGTATTGATATCTGGTAAGCCTAGACCAGTTTCATGCATAAACAAAATATTGCGATACCATATCAACGAACAATAACTTATTAGAAGTGTTAGTGTAGAGTTCGACGTGAAAAAAGTAAACCAGAGTTACGCAATAAATTTAAAGAAAGATGTCCACCGAAATTGTAAAAATCGAAAAATTGGAGTATCGAGCCATCAAGTACCTGTATTTAAAAGGGTTAAGAGGTCAACAGATTTACGAAGATATATGCTTCATACCCTTGGTGATCAATGTCCTTCGTATGCGACCGTGAAAATTGGACTGCAAGCTTCAGAAGAGGTAAATTTTCCATTGAAGATGATGACCGATCGGGAAGGCCAGTTTCTGTGTCAGTCCCCGAAAATATCGATGCAGTTCATGACATGATTTTATCAGACCGTCGAATTGGGCTAAAACGGATATCTGAAGCACTGAAGATTTCATACGAATGCGTCCATCATATAGTTCACGTCAATTTGGACATCAGAAAAATTTCTGCACAATGGATCCCCAAATGTTTGAATGTTGACCAAAAGCGTGCAAGGGTAGAAGCATCGCGTTCGATCTGTGCTCGATTTGAAAACGATGTAGACTTCTTAAACCGAATTGTTACTATGAATGAGACTTAGGTACATTTCTACGATTCAGAAACAAAGCAACAATCGACCGAATGGCGACACTCTGGTTCTCCAAGACCTAAGAAGTTTCGTGTCCAAAAATCTGCTGGAAAAGTTCTTGCTCCAGTTTTTTGGGATTGCCATGGGGTAATCATGATTGATTTTTTGGATAAGGGTAGAACAATAACTGGAGATTACTATTCGACATTACTGACCACTCCACGGAAAAAAATTAAAGACAAAAGACGCGGAAAGCTATCCAGAGGTGTTTTGTTTTTACAGGAACACGCCCCAGTACACAAATCTCATGTTGCCATGCAAAAAATTCGTGATTTAGGGTTAGAATTACTAGAACACCCCCCTTATTCACCGGATTTGGCTCCGTCCGACTATCATCTCTTTCCTCAACTGAAAAAAGTTCAAAAGTTTGTAAATTTTCTTCTAACGAGGACGTAATAAAAGCTGTGGAGGACTGGTTTGCAGAGCAAAGAGAAACATTTTTTTTGAAAGGTCTAGAGACGTTGCAGGTTCGCTGTAATAAATGTATTCAATTAAGAGGAGAATATGTGGAGTAATAAAATATTTTGACATTGAAATTTTGTTTGGTTCTATAGTAGGCTAAGAATTTTTCAATATATCCTCGTGTCAGCATTGGACGTCAAGTGACAGACCCCCTGTGTATTTTAATACTGTTCCAAAAGGTGAGAGCACTCATAATTAATCAATACTTTCGTTGAAACCGACTCCACACCAAATTCCGAGGGTTCACAATGAAGAAATAGATTTGAAATGCCTGGCTTACTCAATCATATTTTATCGCCCTGAAATTAAAGTTCTAATCGACGGTAATTTCAACAAACATTTAGCTACTCAGACATCACTAACCATGGGAGTTTAATGTCCTCATATCACAATAATTATATTATTACAAAAACCATGAATTACCACCGATGGTAGATACGGTGTGCGGGACCAAAAGCATTCTTAATAACGTCTCATGGGTCACCACAGAATCATATCTGATCATTTTCTGCCAGATGAATCACTGCGATGTCCATACATTGTGAATGCGAGATGTTTTGCTCGGTACTAGCCGGAGCAGATGTGGGTGTAGTGTGGGAATTCGGTCTAACCCTTTCGAATACAAAGCAAGATGTTTGTCCATATTGTCGTGGCTGTCATGACGATCAAATGAAAAATGACGCACGGAGTGACCCGAAGAAACTGTCCTAGATCTGTCGCGGTGATGGGCACATTCAGAAACGTTCTGATCTTCCCACAAATGATATCTTCTGTCGTTCAACTCCCTTTTTATTGTACATCACAAGAAATTACAACAATTGATTTTGTCAGAGACCCCTCATTTTTTAGACACCCAGAAGATTTATAGCGAGTGCAACGGTTCAAGTTGCACACAAAACGCATTCAAATGTATTCAAAGTTTCTTCATTACAACGAGAGATTTTCTTTTCCTCGACATCTTTATTATGCCGATGCATTTAATTATATACATTGCGAATCCCGTATTGAAAGAACTTGGATATCTAAACTAGCGGACCGCCCACAATGCTATTCAAATCTATGCAAACTAAGCCCAAGCATCAATAACAGTGGACATCATTAAGTTTCTTCAGGAAGACTACGACCTGTGCAAGATCTTGCATATAAATTTTATCATCTCAATCTTGATAACTCAGTTCGATGGATATGTCACAGGAAATGCAGATGAAACGAGATAAATTCCTCAAGTTCAGCGAGATTCGAGTCTGGAAAAACCGATTATTTAGAAGATAATGGACTGGATTAATCAATAATTAATTACCAGTCATCAGCGGCAGTTGCAATTATGTTCAGTAATTTTGAATCGACAATGGTGTGGTAAATTGTGAATAGATCCAGTATACAGGATGCTTGTAGCTATGTGGCGTATGAGTCTTTTAATAATTTGAAACCTGAATTATCTTCGGAATGAAATACAGTCGATACCAGTCAACAAAACAAGAAAATTGGATCAATATTCTATGAAAAATAAAGAAAAACTTATCGAACATTCTTAAACTTGATGTTTCAATTGAATGAAATACTAAGTTCTTAATTTTTTAGTCATCACTAAATCAAATAATTTTCACTAGCGCTTGGTTAAAAAAATACTCGAACAATAAATAAATTCAATATGTAATTCTGCTGTCTAGGAATCCTTGTTTCTTTGAACTGGGTAGATAAATAACGGTTACAAACTATTTTCATTTTATATTGCAGCAGTAAATTTTCATTGTTGTCACATTATTTCATATGGATACTTTTTTTCCAGGTTAATTAAAGCGCATTCGATATAACTTCAAAAAACAGATAGATACTGCACATTCAAATAAGTTTTTTTGCAAATAACATTCTTGAATCGCAATATAATTATTCATTAAATAGGACATCAGAATGAATTATTTTCTATCTTTTTATGTCCATTTCATTCCAACTATATGAAATTTTGGATTGAATGAAATTTTTGTGATTCCTGCAAAACTTTTCTGTTTAATAGAGATTATTTCTAAAATCTTATCTATATCTAGGAAGATCTAAATTTGATTTCTACTAATGAATCGTTATTCAAATACCAATACAGGGTCCTGCAATAGTGCGAAAATCTTCCATAGCTGCCGAACCAGACATCTCAGAGATTTCGTTGGAAAGAAGACCTCTTGTACTTTCATTTCTGCATCTCAGGAAATTATTTTCTGATATACAGGGTGTCCCCGATAAATGTTATTCAGCAAATGCATGATTTCGTTAATGTATCACCCCATATATTCTCACGTATTTTCACAATGACCTTCATTACCTCTTTCATGACGCAAAATATTAGAGACATTTTTCCAACGGTACAGATCTTATTCGAAGAAAACTGTATATCAGAAAATTTTCTGAGATGCAGAAATGAAGGTACAAGAGGTCTATTTTCCAACGAAATCTCTGAGATGTCTGGTTCGGCAGCTATGGAAGATTTTTCGCACTATTGCAGGACTCTGTTATCTGTAGTGACATATCCCAGATCAAAGACGATCTTTTCGTAAGCTACAGTCATTTTTCATCACAATTCATGTAGATGAAGTGTTAGATGATTGGAACTCATGAAAGTTTGTATTAATGGTTTTCATGGACTGCCATGAGTGGAAAATCAGAATCTTTTTAAGAAAGGTAAAGTTATGGTGAAATGAAATTGGAATTCTTTGTCTCTCAGAACTTCAAACCAGGAGGGCAATAAAATTGGGTCGAGGAAATTATTGATGGTAGTTTTAAGAACTCTAGCACCTGTCCAATGCCAATTAGCTATCAGAAACGGGAATTATCTAAACAGGTCAGTTTCTCCACTTCTGGAGAAGCTTATCTGGCCAACATGGCCATGGCTCCGATAATGATGGTCAATACACACATTAATTATCTGTCAATTCGAAACATACGGGCATTTGTTCCGATAAAGGCATAAAGCCACAATTTGCTTATAAATTTGTTTAAAGGAAGAACAGGCATTAGGCTGAACAAGGAGAATTCCCCCATCGTTCTAGCAAGCTTTATTTCCCTATTCAGATTTATTAACAAGGTTCTCTTCAGGCAGATCAGAATCTAAACTCGCATCAGCGATAGCGATCTTCAGGGCTTCTACAGGTTTCTTATAACGATTGTTAACAACGCTGGATAGAGTCGAGCATTGACGTTTACAATGGCTACTTATTTTCGATAAATTGTCATGTGTAAACACCTTTTGCCGGCGATTTAAAATATCGAATTTCGACGTTGACAGTCCTGAGAAACTGGATCTCCGATTCTACTATCGACCATGCAATATTTCCTGAAAATCTCCCAGAAATTCACACCATAGATCATTCCACAAGTCATGAACAGTAATACTCTTACTGTTACACAAGGTTCTTTTTCTGAAAATGGTACCATTTATCGATAAACCTGTTTGTTGAATTATTGCAAGGCTTTTATTGTCCACCATTTTAATCCCCAAAGTTTCATTGTTAATGATCAGTACTGTAGTTTCATTTCACATACATTAACCCCTCAGTTTGGCTACACAGCATTTCGATTGGCCAAAGAAATTGGGTGCTAAATGATTACTGTGCTAGAGTCCAATGGTGTGATATTTCCCACTGAGTTCCTTCATTGTGATCTGGTCGCCATATTTGTACCCCAAGAAATCATGGCATTGTTTCCCATTCCAATTATATTTACGGTTAAATTCATGTACAATCTTCGGAACCATAAAAATGTTACGAATTCACAAGGTGAATATTTTTGGTCAATCAAAATTCACATGATAAGTTGATAACATTTTTTTGACAAAAATTGAATGGTGAATATTTGTTGAGCTTTGAATAGTATTTCCTTTTCCAAAAATTATTATAATCAATGTTGCAATGATGAGATTGTTGAAGCAGTGAATCGATTTCAATTGAAATGAGTCAGACGAATTGAAAATTTTCGTAATATTTACATGGCACATAGGAGATTACCTGAAGTAAAATTAGGGCAAAAAGTGCTATATATCAATATTTGTTCGCTTTATCTAATCGAAAAGTAGGAATAACGCCGGTAAAATCATTATCAAGATATAACATAGGTCATTATATCATATCCAATATTTTTTTTGCAAATATTCTGGAGATTGTGTGAATATTTTTATTCTACTACAAGTTCAAGGAAGAGAAACTACAAATTGGAACACCAAAAACCACAATAAAATTTTGTTAGAACTAACCATTTCATGAGGAAGATACATAAAAATCTTTGTGGCCACTTGAAAAAAAATTCTAGCTATTGAGAACAATAACTTCGACCACATCTTTTACGGCAATCATACAGATAAATACGTAATTGTTTTATAGACCACATCTATGTATAAAATTTCAAATTCGTTTAACCACAACAAATCTATTAGATTGAATTAGATAATTCTATGTCGAAGTTAACTGGACACATGGCAAGGTTCTTTTTTCTATTGAATTGTCTTTAATTGCCTCAGTCAATCAACATTCAATTACAGTGACCATATCTGTAAAAAACTGACCAACAATGTCGCGTTGTTGATCGTGGGCAAGTTGACCCTGAAAAATTTCGTCAGAATTTTTTTAGAGATCAATTAACATAAAAATTATAATTTAGGTGCTTACAGCCTGATTTGTTACTCAGCATAGATTGCTATTGAAGGTTTTTGACATTCTGACTTGGGGTAACTGGACAACGGAGCTACGCTCATATTAAGAAGTTCAATCGGGCGAAACAGCTCGGAAGAGCGATTTCTTACGGATTTGACCTGACCCCTCGATCTGAGGTCACAGGAGATTTGCCTCAAAATCGACATTAAACATATCCGTACCAACCATGCTTGAAGAACGCAGTAGGAATGACAATCGAGTTATTCCACGGAAGATCAGAAAAGTCTGTCATTATCCAACTAAGATCTATTCGAAATATGGTCCCTGATTCAGATACCACAAAATTCAATTTAATACAATATTCTCTCGATTCTTCTTATTCCATTTTAATTTCATAATTATAATTTTGGTACAGCTGCTTCTCATACAAAGAACTATTTTTAATTCTGAAATTTTTCCTTATTGTCTGATGAAGGAGTCTGATCTAGTTTACGAAACGTTAACTTTGCAAGTTCCATTTATTTATTACATAACAGTCCCACAAACATCGCATATGTTTCGTTTTAGAGGTACAGGAGTACAGGACTAGTATGGGCCAGCAGAACTACCTTTTAAGTAGTAGAAGTCGGTGATTTTATTGGCGAAATGTCAAAGTTTGATCAATTTTCCTGAATGGGAAAATCATGGGAAATATGAATACCAAGCCATTTTGCATTGACTTTTCCTCTTTCGATCCGTATATTTACATCATGGCCAGGATATCTGTGAAAAAAGTTTTATGGAGTTTAAAATGGCCCTTTTCGTCGGATTTTTTCGCCATTTTCGCGAATTTAAAAAAAATACTTCTACTTCGCCTAGAGAATCAAAATTCCACCCACGTATGAATCGATTTTCCTCTTTCCGACCGTATAAAAATTTCCTCACCGTATCGCAGCTTCGCTGCGATTTTAAAATTCTTCTGGACCCACTTTTCCACAGATGCAGATTAGTATCTGCATTTGAAGAAAATATTTCACTGATATTTGGCATAGATATCACAATTTAGAGGTTACAACATGTGGCATGCCAATTCAAATTGCAAATGAACAGGGTGATATTTTTTCTGGAACATTGTCTCCTGTTTTACACCAGAACTTTTTTTTTGGTGAGCCACTGTACATTTGAAAAATGGCAAAAAGAAGCTTTGTTCTTATACTGAACTTTATGGTCTCTTGTAGTTTTGTCGTATCTGCTACCGATTTCGACAAAAAAAATTTGAATGATCTCAAAAACGAAACATTTGCGGTCCCATGTTTATGGGTTTTTTTCTTAAAATGATGCTCAGAATCTCCTCTTTTTGTTTGTACGTCTGATTAAGGAACACCCTGTATAAATAATTTTTGACCTTTTCCATGATTGAAAGCGAAATATCAAACAGATCAACAGAACCTCGCAATCAACTCGAGGCAATATCCCACAATAGGACAACACGAATTTCATCTGAACAGGAATCTGTTACGTAAAGCTTCTGGGGCCTTTCAATCCAAAGAACAAGATATCGTGATCGCTGAACATATTCTATGACCTGTGTAGGTCGTGCCCTTTCCCTGGTGCGCCACTGCCTGAGTTATGGTTTACTTGATAAAACACTGGCAATCTTAAAGTGGTGGAAATGTCAGGGGGTCTTCCTGACCAGACCAACAGCGTGACTTGATATTTACTGCTTGGTCAGTTCGATTTACTGGCTGAGCGTGAAGCAAAACGTAGGCCAGCAAAACCGCAACCTATTCCACGAAGTCGCCAGTTTCACGGATGAGTTTTTCACAGATGACCGTGGGTAAGAGACAAGTTTGGTGTTTTCGGACGATCTCGACCAGTGAAGTAGAAAATAGGTCAATGATCACACTAAAATTATGGTTGGTCATGGAATATTTGATGGATGATTGTTCCAAGCTGTCAGAAATGACAGAATAGTAAGAATACATTTATGGTTTTTGGAATTATTCGTTCACAGATGGAATTGATTCATCAAATCCAATTTCCGTCGACCATAGAATAAAAGCTCATTCAAACGCACTCAAAATCATCCATTAATGCCCTATTTTAATGCATGATTTCTTATTAATGCATGATTGTCATGGCAACCGAACATAAAACATTCAGTTAGAGCACTATCGAGCTCGGTTGGAAATCACCTTCTGTCACAGAAGGGTATATTGACAACTGCATTCAAAATGAAATAGACTGCAGAAGAAATTTCAGGTGATACAAGTTGCAAAGTAGATAATACTTCAACCTCCACTTTCTCCACACGTTCCTTATGGGATATCATAGGTGATATAAATGCGAACTAAATGTGAACTATTCAGAATGTCACAACATGTCCAACATTCCCTCTGTGAATTTTTCGAATTGTTCCATAAGGAGCATAAATATTAATATATCGAAATGAACATAGAAATTTACATTATGTCAAATTTGTCTTTTATGTGGAATAATAGTATATTCTAAAACTAGTTGCAGAATGTGCTCCTATTCCAACACGTATGCGAAATTCGAAAACGAGCGACGAAGGAGCGAGTTTTCGAACGCATGAGTGTTGGAATAGCATTCTGCAACGAGTATTAGACGATATTTTCTGTATTTCAGTCAAATTTCGTTGAAATTCAATGAAAAATTCAGATTATACATCCTAGTGACTTTTGTATTGTATCTTGGCAGTTGGTGACTGTTACGAAATTGACATTTCCAAATTGACGTGTGTTGAAAATCGTTTGGATCGGAAGCCAGTGCTGACAACCAAAAAACGAAAAATATAACTGAAAACAATGCTGTAATGAGTTCATTACAGCACTGTTTTTAGTACTGTAATGAACTCATTACGATACAGAAATAGAGAAAAATTCATTTCAATCGAGAATTCATATTCAATTCGTGATGAGGTCGACGGAAAAATCTTGTAATCAACTCGTTTATTAATTCAGCGATTAATGGTCTCAAACATTAACGATTATTTAGACCATCAATTGCTGTCATTAATAAACTAGTTGATTAAATAACTATTAATTGGCCAGAATGTTGAATTGACTGAAGCATGTAAAGTCCTGCTAGAATCTGGCGCTCGTAAAAAGTATATAATTGCCTTGTTGAGTTGCTTTTTTCCCTATCACCTTGGAAAGATTCGAAATTGTTGCTCAATTAGGTACTCAAAAATATTTCGGAAGCTTCTGCTTTTCCCCAACAAAATCATGTTACTTCTCCCACACCAATAAATCTCATGCTCCTCTGCCTATCTTCAAAGACCCCAAGAACATGGCGTGACTGCACGCCATCGCTCATCTCGCAAATTTATTTCATCAAACAATCGAGAATCACAAAATCTCCTTCCAATTCTCAACCTCTTCGTATTTCAATTTATAAATTGCAGACTCTAATTTATCTCCCGGCAGCATCGTTATGATGCGGTTGTAAATGGAAATGTCACTGGTCATAAACTAAACAGTTTTGTATATACGGATAGTTGTTCAACTTTCCTACCACCTGAATTGATTATGCAACGACTTGGCGTTTGCTAACGACGAGTATATTAAAATGATCGATTGTGTCCTCTGGGCATTCGAGAATAGGTGTTGAAACCGTCTTTTGGAAGGGCCCTATGGTATTGTTTCCATATCCACGATAATACATTTTGGAATACATGGTCTCGAAAACAGTTTCCTAAGGGCAAGTATCCATATGGCTATCTTGCTGATCATCCCATTTCTTTGTCTGAAAGCTCAGATAATTCTGAAAAGCTTGGGAATATCAGTTATCTGGTGTAGTTTTACTTATAATTTTGGGTGAGGTAAATAAAGAAAAACTACATATTTTTCTTGATTCTTGAATTGATAATTGCTCACAAGTAACCAGGGTAAAAGCGCCATACGAGGACCTAAGTTTTGAAGGAGAGATCCGAAGAATTTTTAATTTCAAGATTTCAAGAAATTACCCCCAATAAGATAACAATGGGCATTTTCAGAAAAAATATATTTTGACATATTGGATTCTCACGTAATTCGGATTTTTTTTTTTCATTTTTTCTTCATCAATTCATACCCTTAAAAAAATATCGAAAACTCAAGAATAATCTACCGAATTCAAACGATCAGAACGAGCGGGAAATCGTGTGACGTCGATGGCTAGAGAGATTTTTGATTGGTTGTACTCGTCATGATGTGCTGCTGATATAAAAATGACAGCATTGCCAAATCACAAAAAAAGAATCAGCCTGAAAAAGCCCTTGCTTTCACTTTTCTAATAATAACATAATATAATGTTGATTTTGGATTTTTTTTCTTTTTTTCTTTTATCATCATGACATTTTCATTTGTACTCCATAAAGCTTCATAATATCATTCAATTTACGACCTCCTAATTGAAGATGAAGAGGGTTCAAGTAAGCAGATAGGTGAGAAATTCAATTAAAAATAATTATCCCTAGTCTACATAGGTAAGAATTGGTATATACCTATAGGCCGGTCTTCTAATTTAGAAAGCACTAAGAATTATTTTCATATTGAGAAGTGTAGATTAGATGATAAGAATAATTATGGATTTGGCAACTGTGTATAGTCGTCAGTCGTTGACTTAACCTAGGAGGATAGAATATAGAGTATAGAATACTCCTAGACTCAACTGTAAGAAACGCCATTCTATAGTACGCAGAGAACACGTCGAAATGTGAAATAATGACAAATAAGAAGGTTATGTTTTTATTTATAATTTTTAGGCGTGGTTGTCACATCAGTATTCGTATTTTCAGAGAATGAGTATGAAAATCAAGTTGTTATATGACGATGTTTCAAAAACATTATAGTGATCATATTAATATAATACGATTACTGAATATATTTATGAATAAATTCAGACATTTTACAAAGACTTGACAACAGTGGCGTGTCTCTCAGTTACTCTGGGCTTTGTCCCCTTCATCACAAACTTCAACCAATCATATTACAAAGTGAGCCACTTGCGTCACAGCAGAGGGACGTTTGAATTCACACGTGTTGAAATCACATTTTCAATATCGAATAATCAATCAGCTCTTCAAAATTCAGAGTGAATAAATGGTTACAAATGTGTTATAAACTGCCCTTCATTACGTCATGGGAAGAAAAGTGCATATTTTGAGGTACTGGAAATCCCCATTGAATACTCTCGATTATTGCGTGTAGGATTATTTGAAGAATTTGCTTCTTCTAGATTGGATGGCCTTTTCGCAGTGTATTTTCGGCATTGTTCTGAACTGAAAGCATTTGAATTATCTTCAATGAATGTTCCCAATCGAAATTAATTCCCTGTAAATTTCGGCGTGAAACTGATTCGCAGAAACGATTATTCGAAAAATTCGAAGAAAATTATTGGACAATAACTGTCCGACAATTTCAATATCGTATATCACTAGATACCTACCATGGCGCCTAATGATTGCCGGTACCTTCTTTCATCATAGAATATCATTGAATTGATAACCCAAGCACCAGCCAATATTTTTATTTAGATTATTGAACAATGAACCATTTATTGGCATGGTCACGTACCTACCCAAGCTAATTTGCCAAGATAAATCCATAGATTTCTCTTCGAAAGCACACTGGAGATTACCAACGCACCGACGTGGTCAACTTGTCACGTGGTGGTGTGGTCACAAATGAAAAGAGCGTTAAAACACCGATAGGTATCGTCATGACCATGGAATTTAGTTATTGCTGTTATTACATCGTTCCATTGGAACTGTACATGCTGTTTTTTGTTTCTGTTCGATACCGTCTATGTGTCGGCGTTTCTTGCCTCACCGAGGCAATTTAGGAGCTGACCACAGATATTGTTTCACACGTCGAAAGAGCGTGAATAACCGTTTGTTTACTAATTAAGACATTTCGAATGCGAATCATTGAGATAATCGGAATCTTATGGGAATGACAAAATGATATGTATCATCTGACGAATAATTAACATTACAGTAAGAGATGACACTCAAACTTCTGAACATAGACAGTTGAGTCGAAAAAAATTCCCTTCGAGCGAGCTTTTTTCGTTCCTCTAGAAATAACGTATGTCTTGGACTTGTAGGTGTTTCTTTTGGCACAGTTCAGCATAAAGGCACGTCGAAAATTGTGTGTAGGCTGCAGCAGATGTATACCACAATTATTCTTCAATGGACATGAGATTTTCTTGCAAACACTTCCAATTACGTTGTTATGGGTTGCACCCAATAGCAATTATCTGGTTTAGTACCTGGAGATGAGATGAGACTAATGAGGGCCTTCACTTAACATCTTAAGCATCAGTTACATATACACCTGGTTGAGGCGAGTTACAGAGTGAACTTGCTGAAAAATCGATTATTGGTTCTTCCATTTAGGCCATCTTCACTAATTGGAAATGATTCACATTATCAAGGCGACTTAAGTATTAATATTGAATTATTAAACAGTAATAAATCCATCGTAACTTCTTCCAAAGGAGCATCAGCCATGTCATGTCCAATTTTTTTAGACTGCTGAAATATTTGCTCGGCACACAAAAGTCATCTTTAGCATCTGCAGAAAGCTTCACAGTTCGCTTAATTCGACCAGGGTAATCATACGGTAAATAATTTCAAGCGAGTGTTCAACAATGTTGACGGACGCTGTTCAAATTTGTCGATTTGATGGTCAATCTATAGTGGCAGACAAACACTGGACTGCGTGGGTCTTATGTTTGGTCAATAAAATTCCACCTGGTGTTTCAGACTATTGAGGGCTGAAAGTTTCGGGTATTCCAGGGGGTTCCAAAACAATTATACGGTCAATTTGTGAATTTAGTTTGTTTCCGCTCTGAATAATTGGTGTATGAAGAACGAAGTGGTTGAGTACTTAGGAATCACTACTTATGATGAATTTATATGACAAATTTTGGTAAATAGACAGAAAAATCTGATTTCTTGACCGGAGGTTAGGAGATTTTGTGCGCTTGCTCAAATGCGTAGCTAGCGCTGTAACTGAATCCGCTCAGCGTAACTCTGCTCGTTTGTTCCCATTTGGACGAGAAAATACAAACGAATATTTTTTGTAGTAAAAATAGGAAAAGAAATATCTGCCACATATGGTTCAACTTATCGAACAGGTACTTATAAAAGACGATAAATTTAAATTATTCCAATGTCCGTTAATACTCCCTCATTTTTATTCACGACACAATGAACCAATTAGCCTCAACCGAGGCCTCAACCGGACATAACCTGCTTGATAAACCGACTTCCTCCAACAAGGCCTATCGGCATAAAAACTGACCGTCAAAGTGACCGTGTGAAAAAGAAAGGGTTATTCCACACCCTTTCCACCATTAACTTCTTGATTTCGAACCTCACTCTCGACCTACAACCTCACAAAAAATCTTGCTGGGCCAGGTACTCGCGTGTGACCACGTAAGATGCAAGGGGGCTATTAAAAGAAGATTCACTACCATTTAATTTGTTGAAGAAGCTCGCGCGTGTAGTCTATGGACCCTTGTTTGAATTTATTGCCGCCACACGACGTTGTTTAGGTACAAGAAGTGCATTGTTGAAGACAGGTATTAAGGGGTCATCTTAATCCTCTGCCAGTAAAAAGAATTAACTTGTTTAACACCTCATGGGGCTCAGGAGATTCTTTGTAGAATGGAAAGTGATAATGATGATGTTAACAGTTTACCCGGCATGTTCATTCTGTGCGAATATAATTATGGAACAATTGGGGCAGAAACTAGAGTCTAAGTAGGTATAGTCTCGGGTATAGTCCATCCGTAGTTACTTGGAGGAGTCATAAAACATTTCACACAGATTTATTTCTTGACGAGGAATATTTGTTTGAAAGTTCTTTCACTTCAAATACTTTAACTTGAAAAAATAACGTATGTTTTATGCAGACAAGTATTGGAGCTGTTTAAAATAGAAGCATGAAAGCGCGGATAAGAAAATGATTCCAGAACTAAAAATATCGTTTCAGAATACGAGAAAAAGATGGTTACTATGGAGGAAAATGCCTATCAGTTCTCGGTTTCCCTTATGAGTGCACAGTCCATAGGGAAAGTCTAAATTCTATCGATAACCGCAAAATGGTCACGATAGTAAATGAAAGGAAGTCCATTACTCCCTTTTTCCTCAATATTCCAATTTATCATCCCCAAATCAGCGGCCAACTAGATAAGTCCAACAGATAAAAGTATCAAGAACTTTCGTTTTTGTCGCTAATTTGATCCATTGGTAATCCCACGAAAAAGAAATCCGATATGACATTTAAAGAGAAATTTGATATGGTACATCCGAGGAAATTGAACACTTCAAAAACACGGTCAGAACAGGATATAAATGTGCAAGCGGGGGTGTAAAATATAATCGAGTCCATAGTGAATATTCTACCCAATATTTAACGGGACTAAATGAAAATAATTCCTGAAAAATCTCGAATAAAATTTGGTTGTTGTTAATTTTCTGATTTAAGTCAATTTGAACATCTATGGTCTTTATGAATAAAGGGGTGTCAAGTTATTCAGATGAGGGATGAACCTGTCTTGAATTTGAACAAACAGGTGAATATTTCAGCTTATCATCAAAGCTAGATGTTCTTGTGTAAAACACAGCGATACCGGTAAAACGGAAGAAAACAATCGTTTAAAGACTTATCGTTATCATGCTGTTATATTCTAGGAAGTCCAATTGGTTTCTCAGATATGATATGTTTCTATGAAGAAAAATATTAATTGGTTATTATGCATTTCCCAAAACAGATTAGGCTACTAATCCAATCGAAGTCAATTAAAATAATCACAATATTTCGAATTAGACAATTATTCAACCCCCGTTTGAAAATTGTATTGCTGTCGAAATTATCTTGAACATAAGCATAGACTCCTTGAGTGAAAATCAACGATTGATTTGTATTTTTTTGAATTCGAACATTTTGACATTAGAAGAGAAAATTCTTTCGAAATAAAGGTCAACGTTATTGTGAATTTTGGAATATGCACTTTCGTCAAAAGTTAAGTTTTTGAAGTGAAAATATTTTCCGGAAAATTCGAATTTTCCGAAATTAAAATGATTCATAAATCCAGAAAAGACATGATGTTTTGAAAATTTGGGGAGGGGAATTTTTGGTGAATCCAATTTTTTTCGGAAAAATAATTGGTTTTGGAAAAATTCGAAATTGGAGAAATGTTTATGGAGGAAACATGCCTTGGTTTTCTGTGTGCAGTTGAATTTACAAGTGTTATTAAGTATGGAGACACTTCAGTTCCCAAACAGTGGAAATTCATCACTGAAGGAAAATCACAATTTTCACTCGAGCAGCACAAGTTGAAAATTATCATAGAACACCACTGAACGTCTCGACTGAAACTTTCGAATCACTGAAATGGGAAAACGAGCTGTGGAAAACTCAAATTTGGTTTTCCCGACCAGTGGAAAACCTCCCGATTTTTGGTGAATCCAATTTTTTTTGGAAAAATAATTGGTTTTGGGAAAATTCGAAATTAGAGAAATGTTTATGAAGGAAACATGCCTTGATATTCTGTGTGCAGTTGAATTAACAAGTGTTATTAAGTATGGAGAAACTTCAGATCCCAAACAGTGGAAATTCATCACCGAAGGAAAATCACAATTTTCACTCGAGCAGCACAAGTTGAAAATTATCATAGAACACCACTTAACATCTCGATTGAAAACTTCGAATCACTGAAATGGGAAAACGAGTTGTGGAAAACTCAAATTTGGTTTTCCCGACCAGTGGAAAACCTCCGATCTGCATCAGCGAAATAACTGAAACGAACTGAATGAAGACAGCGGGAGAAAAATCGTGCGCAAGCGACTTCACAAAAATCATTATTAAAACTTTTATTATTAGTGGCAGACAATGCAACCTCCCCTCTGGACTAATTAAAAGCATCAATCGAGGCGCGCGAAATTCAAAAATCCCGGAGATCTGTCTCACCTTGTGCAATCCGCACTGCTGGCATCTTGATCCTCATCTTGTCGGAGGAAATTTTTCCGGAGTTGTTAAATCAAGTCCATGGCAAATTGGCACTGTCACTTATTTTCACTTTCGCACTGTCAACAAGCAAGAGCGGAGAAAATCGGCTGGAGCGTCAGTCGGAGTTTTCCGCAAGTGTCATTTGTGTGAATTTTCCGATTCACTCCCGCGTGGGCTAACAGAGTTGTGGACCACCAGATGCTGAGTGGCCAATGGTCCAAACGCGTGTGTCTGGAGCGGACAAACTTACTAGGGAAGTCCGTGTGCCTGTTCGGCGGGCCTCGGTTGCGTTCGACAACGTTCGAGGGGGCCACTCACTAGCCTCTGGTCGTGTTCACCCTGTTTGGAAGGGATGAAACTGCGCATATATGGTTATCTATGCCTGCCCGGAGTGGGGAAGTCCGATGTCCTCTACGGATGTTAAACTCCGGTGAGTTTCCGGTGTTACGGATCTTCCTTTTGCCTCCTCTGTTTCCAGCGGTTCGAGGCGCGCTGATAATGTTGTTTAACGGTGTTTGCTCAGATGAAAATAGAAATTATGGGGACTTTTTGGGGGGCTGAGGTGGTCGGGGGTGAGATATGCCGATGGGAAGTTGTTTCACTTCCGGGTTTGATGAGGTTTCATTTGGATTGGCGTTTTTGGGGACGTTTTCATAATTTTATTACTTTGATAATTATTAATTATACGCCAAAAATTTTGGTGTATTTCGGACGAAAATGCTACGAACGAAATGTTTAGAAAATATAAAAGGAAAGTTATGGAGACAGATGAATTTTTCATATGAAATTTTTAAGAACATCAATTTCAAGAATTCTCACTCATTCTTACCAGCAAATACTCGTTGATAAGATTCTGGGATTATTAAAGAAGAATCGAATCAAAAATCGAGTTAGTTTCATCTTCCTTATTTTAGGTCGAAGATGTCCTTGGAATCCAAAGAAATTCGTGAAAAAAACCCGAAAAAATTGAGTGCTCTTTCAAGTTTCATTATATAATTTTTTCTTATCGTAGGGTTTTCGCTATTATTTTCCCTTTGGTATTTTTTTCGAATACGACCAATTTTCGGATAATTTCTTAAATATTTTCTTCACATCTCAGAAATTGGAAACTGAATTATTTGTTGTCCTCGCAATTGGAGCTTTCATCGATATGGTGCATGGACTTCAATGGACTATACTCTGTTCAAATCTTAGAAGGAGCAATAATAACATGTTTGGCGCAGCGGTAGGAGGGCCTTCGTATAAAGATTCTTTCCGTCCAGGGTCGAATCAAGGAGATTTCACACAATCGTTCAGTTTTAACTGAACCTGAATTCCATTTTTTTTCAATAATTCATAGAACGTTGTTCTTTTGAAATTTGGCAAACTGTCGTCATCATTCACGATTTTTAGAATTTTACAAATCGTTGGGATTTCATTCCGTGAAAAAAACCGTGGAAAATTCTTCTGATAAGGTTCATATCGAAATCGTCAACCGAATCGATTTTTTTAACGACTGGGCTCTCCTTTTAGATGGCGTCAATGTTTTATTCTCTTCATATTCTCGGAGAATTCTGAATACAGCTGAATCACCCACCCCTGAGGATTTTGAAACAATTCCTACTAAGTCTCTCTTCGATAAATCAGGATGTTCTTCCAATTCTTTTCGAAAAATGTTCAAAATTATGTATTTCTCTTCAGCAGAGAAATGCGACCTTTTGGACCTTTTTGCGGTGGTCCCCACATATCATCTTCAGATGCAGTATCCGTTTCCGAATTCGACATTGTTCTATAAACACTATATACATTTTGTCAAAAGATTTTCCAATAAAATACACTTTTCACAACAAAATCTTCACTTTGAACAGCTAGACCTTCACAGTAGCTCTAGGTATTTTAACTGGTCTTGTAAATTGAAATATCGATATTTATGCAGATCAAGATGGCTTTAATCCATTAAGGGAAAGGACTCAAACCTGGTGTTTCCCGGAATTACTTTGTCGGAATCTTGAGCAGCCGACAAAGAGTTTCGTACAAAATAATATAAAATTATGGACCGAAACTGAATATATTTCGGATATTACAAGTAAATGACCATAATAAATTTGAATAGAGATCTTTTTCGAGTATTGTCAATTGAAAACTTTGATATTTATGCAAATCAAAATAACTTTCACCCATTGGGGAAAAGGACCCAACTCTGGTTTTTTCCGGAATTACTTTGTCGGAATCCTGCAAGATTCCGACCCAAATCCCTAAAACTCTGGTGTTACCTGGAATAACCTTGCCGCAATCTCGAGCATCCGAAAAAAAAATCATTCAGTAGATAATAATATAAAAAGAAAACAAAATAAAAAATAGGGTAGGTACGTCGAATATAAATGTTTATGACCGTTGCAAATCATAACAGAAATTTTGCACGAGAGTTTTTGAGTAGAAAAGTTCTAATGTGGAAATTGCTGACTCAAATTATTGAATCATTTCTATCCAGTACCATCCACAGTCCGAGTACGATCCTGGCATTTTTTTAAATAGTGGCCCACTAGAAAAAAGTTCTGAAGCAAAATGGGGGACAGTACTCCAGAAAAAATATCTACCTGTAGATTCGCAATCAAAATTGGCATGTCACATGGTGTAAACTCTAAAATGTAATGTCTATGCCAAATTTCAGTAGAATATCTAGTGAAATGCAGATACTATGAGAAAACTTGAAATAAATTTTAATTTGAACACCCTGTACCTCGAAATCGAAACGTTTGCGGTACTATGTCGATGGGAATTTTTTTTCTTCAAATTATTTGAGAAAGCTTCCTTTTTGTTTGTACCCCCAATTAATAATACTAATAGTTATACATAGTAATTTAAAGCGCCTGTTAATATCGAAGATTCGCGTGTAAAATATCAGAAATGCAGAAATTCATATTCTTTAGAGATGAAGGTGAAATAATTCGAACGGATATCCGATTTAGGAATGAATTTCCTGAAAGTTCAAGATTATCCTGCATTATATCATCGAAAATAATATCGCGAGACCTAAAGCACACTCGAAACGAATTTCCTCGTATCCACTGCATCTTACCGCATTTTAATGGAGATAAGATTCGGCCGCCGAGCAAACAAAAGTCTTGGGCAAGGTACGTGGCGAGTTCCAACTTACACAGGATAGGTACAAATCAAACATTATCGCCAACGTGTGGTAATTAGTGCAAACATGGCCTGACTGATATAATAAACTGGACAAACAAGATAAGTTGGGAAAACACCGATAAGCTAAATTAACAGTGAAGATACGGCCCTGGACGTTATCAAGATTACTGGTCAAAAAGGCGACTTTGTAAATATTGTGTGGTAATCTAATGCTAGGAATGAGTTAGATATGCGCACTTTTAGCTGTATGTGAACGAGATTGGGAGTGGAGCAGCCCATCCTTGGTTCTACATGAATATCCGGGACGCTATCAGGGAAATTTGTGAGGAAAATATTATTCAATAGTATTCACCCACTAAGGAATGAGCGATTTCAGTATTTCCACTGGGTGAAATCATTCCCCACTATATCAAGCCAGTTTCCTGAAAACTCCAATATTGCAGTGTTAAAATTTTCATTCGACAATATTGAATTCGATTGCTTGTGTGCATTATTAATTTTCAACATAGTTAAGAAAATAATATATTTCGACAAAAGCAGATGCCGATTATTTCAAGAAGTTGTCCCAAAAATTAGAATATTGTTATATTCAAAATTAACTTATTAGACAGTATCTATGACTCCGCTTCATTTATTTCCCCTTTAATTTGATTAAATAGTCCAGAATATCCCAATATAATATAATAGTAAGGAAATTGGCTAGAAGTCTCCGAATAATAAAAGGTGAATAAACAGAAACAAAAATAATCCACATTTTCTTCTGACTTGATTTCTGGACTGATACCCTAATTACGCAAATGTCCATAAATTAAATTCAGTTGAACAAACTGACTAATAGAACAACGATCAAAGCGACCCGAAAAAGGGGGAAGTGAGCAGAATCGAGTTAGAGAGAATCCAAACTAAATTAATATTCATAAAGAAATTGCGCTGAAGCGAATAAAGAACTGTTTGAAATAATTAATCAACTTTTCTTGACTCGACTCACAAGTGTGAAGTCGCGACGCTCAAGTTGCTCATTACGACCGCCAGAAGACGCCACCAGTCGGCATCGCGACGTCTAGGACGCCTACACATCACAGCAGGAGGGGTTACGCAAAATACAGAGCACGCATAAAGTGATATCATCAAGAGGGAAATTCTAGTGCTGAAATGTAATTTCTTTTCGGCTGATTCTCAGTTTCATTGGTTTGGGTATATTTTCTGACGTCACTCATACTGAAATTCAATAGAGATTTATGAAAATAAAACGATTCCAGAAATGAAAAGGTAAAAATCATAAATTTCGTGAAGAATTGAAGAAGATTGATAAGATGTATTGACTTATTGGGTGCTTTTTTATGTGAAGAATTCAAAATAATTTCGAGCAGGTCATCTGATTCCAATGTCTCAACCCAGGAATGTTTTGCGAGAATGATACTTCCTTCATCTTGAAAGTATCTTTGTAGGCTTTTTCCTATTTTTCGCAACCGGCTCGAGAATCCGATATTCCAGCGAGATAATGCTCGACCTCATGTTGCCAGAGTTAGTTTAAACTTTTTTGATGCGACCCATGTGAATATTTTGCCATGGCCGCCCAGATTCCCCGATTTTTCGCACATAGAGCATGTTTGGGACATCATGGGTAGAAGGCTTGGAAATTTACCCCAGCCCTCACGGACTTTGGCGGCACTGAGACATGAAATAAAGGTAGCTTGGGATAGTATCCCTCAAGAAGAAATAGACCATCTTATCTTATTACATCAATGCCAAGACAAACACATTATTATATTAACAAATTTATAAAAAAAAATTGTAAACATTCGTTTTTGTCTCCAAATTTCAATCATTCACTCCTTGCTATATACTATACATATAGTATATGTTTTACCAAAAAAATTTAAAATTTTAAAAGCTCCTTGTGGGTGTTGCAGTTTCTTCGTCAGTTAGTATATAAACTAGGCCGGAAAATGCTACTTTCTCATAGAAAAAGCGTTGCCGAAAAAATACATTCCATTCAAGACATGTAAACAAACAAAACAATACCGGGTTGTCACTACCCGGGCTACGTTAAACTCTGACAGCTTACAGCCACAATGTCGAATAGTTCTCTGTGATCTCTTCAAATCGGGCGATTTTATAGGAGAAATGTCAAACTTTGATCAATTTTCCTGAAGAAATGGGGAAATTATGGAAAATATGAATACCAAGCTATTTTGCGTTGACGCTTCCTCTTTCGATCCGTATATTTACATCACGGCCAGGATATCTGCGAAAAAAGCTTTATCGAGTTTAAAATTGCCCTTTTTGTCGAATTTTTTCGCGAATTTTTTTTAAATACTTCTACGTCGCCTAGAGGATCGAAATTTCGCCCACGCACGAATCGATCATTCCTCTTTCCGACCGTGTGAAAATCTCTATCCTGTAGGGCAGCTTCGCTGCGATTTTAAGATTCTTCTGGACCCACTTTTTCGACAGATTCCTCGGGCCGGACCACAGAGTTACCGTTTTAGTATAATATAGAATAGAATAAAGAGAGGATTGGGAAAGGGAATAAACCAACTACAATGAAATGGTATACAGATGGTTCTAAAACCGCTACAGGAGCTGGCGCTGGGATTTACGGGAAAAGTACCAAGTGTGCACCAAGTGTCTAGATATAAATCTAGAAAGGAACTATCAGAAGTGCAATATAGCTATTCATACAGATAGTCAAGCTGCTATTAAAGCACTGAGCTCCTACGTCATTGACTCAAAGCTGATTTGGGAGTGCCGAAACAAACTCAATGAGGTAGGCAAGAAGAATAAGGTATTTTTCATCTGGGTTCCCGGTCATTCGGGAATCGTAGGAAACAAAGAGGCCAATACACTGGCCAGAAGGGGCGCACAAACGCCATTCACTGGCCTAGAACCCCTTCTGTGGTAAAGGAAAATGCAACTATAAGAAGGAGTTTATGGCTGAAGGAGAAAACCGAAAGAGAAAAACTCTGGCGGAATCTCCCAGGGATGGATCACTCCAAAAAGTTCCTCCGGAACTTTGAAACTGCTAGATCCAAAAAATATCTGTAACGCAGTAAAGATCAACTTCACCTACTCACTGGCTTTCTCACAGGACATTGTCGCCTAAAGAAGCATCTGTTGAGAATGGGTTTATCGGACACTGATGAGTGTAGATTCTGTGGGGAGGAGGAAGAAACTCCTATTCATCTGGTTACGGAATGCTATGCCATTGCAAGCCAAAGAAAAGAGTGCTTTGGACAAGAAACTTGTAGAAGTGGGGAGTTATACTCCTTGAAGCCGTCCCAGATACTGGATTTCATCAAATCTTTGGAACTGGAGGGCGAGCTGTAGGAGGCGCGATGATAACAGCTCTGTCAGGGGGCACAATAGACCTTAAGGTCATAAGGTCGCAGTGGATAGTAACCCCTTTTTACTATAACTATAACTATATAGTAAATAAATCTATGAAATTTGAAATTTCGTTTGAAATCCGATGCAAGCATACAGTTGTTGAGTAGTAGTTTCAGCATTAAAAAACTGGTAACTTTCAGATGAAAGGCAAACAAAGGTACTTGCATACTACGAGTACTATAAACAGATGAAGACCTATACGTACTAATTTTTCCCTTCATCATGGTTCGATAGAAAGTTTGTCACACTGTCTCCATCTTCAACCTCATGACTTTTCTGATTATCCATTCAATTTGATTTATTTATTGATGATCATCACGATCACTGGGATCATCTCGCCGTTTTCCTTTTCCATATCCGATTTTACAGGCTCAAAACACGCAAAAATATTGACAATCGCCTGTATTTACCATAGACAGCCTAGCACTTACCATAAATCACGGCGTCTAATATTCAGCGTAATATACGTACGACCATTGTACGACACTTGACTAGTTAAGGTGTGATGTTCTCATACTGTTGCAAAACACAGCCGAGAAGAGGATTTGCCCTCAGAGTATGACCCCTGACCTGATTTCTATTTGCGAGCCAGTCCCGTTTTGCCTGAGGCTTCAGCACCAGTTTCGGGCCAGCTAGCTGCAGATCTGTGTGCCCGATACATACTTTTCTTGGGTTAGAATGATGGTAATTTCGGTATTGTTCCACGAGGTATCCCCAGGACCACGATTGCTGCTTTTGTACGGGTCGTAAAAGTGAAAACGGATGGTAATTTGGTAATAGACGTCGATAGGTATCGACTCGAAGAGGCCTGTTATTCGATATTGCTGATTAATTTGGCTCATCAGTTAAACTACGATGTTATATCGCAATGGATAGAGAAAAATATGTTTTATGTTAGCTGAAATTCTTTGCTACTCTTTTTGATGGCCAGACTCAAAATGAAGGGATTTTTTCAATCTGGTTTTTGGATAGGATTTCTGGATAGATGAGCTATGATTTTTGGGTTAAAAATATGGTCACCAGAAAGCCAAATTAGGAAAAAGCATGCCTGTTTCATTAAGATTCCGAAATGGTATAACTCACTGTATTTCCAGCAATAAAAAAGAATTATCTAGTCCCATAGAATTTGATCTGTAATAGTCTCTGTAAACCAAGAGTGTGAGGTAATAATAACTCACGCCTATAACTCACTCTAATACAAATAGGAAAAATGTAGCTTACGAAATGAATAAAACAGTTGAGTCAATGGGGAACTCTATTTCAGACATCAAGGTAACGTTCTCGCCGTCCATTTCTACATTTTCTTAGGTCTGAATATACAAAAACTGCATTTGGAAAACGTGAATTATTGACGTTTTCTTCGGAATTCGATATCAATTCGATTTTTCGACTACAGAAATCGCTTTTGACAACTATTGTCAATTTTGAAAATGCAGATTAATTCGAATTTTACTGAAGAAGTCGAAGATGAAGTATAGTGTTCAAATCGCGGTAATGGTCATAACACACTTGATGAATTACACCCCTCGCCTGACGGCTCGGGCTGCAAAATTCATCTGCGGGTGTTATGACTTACACTACCGCTCATAGAACAATACACTATTCTATTACAATGAGTCAAGAGCTTTTTTTCTCACACACAAAAGTGCTAAAATTGACTTCATTACACGGAATTAACTTGAAAATATGATTTTTATAATTGTGGCATTCAATAATGGAAAAAACGATAAAAATTACTCTTACGAAAATACTAAATATAATGAAATCTGTATTCATCATGAAGTTTGCAGCATTTGCAACTTCTTCACTCACGACATTCTCAATACAGAACCCATATATTCGAAAGAATGATGACTATATCCTAAAAGTAGATCACTCAACCAGAAAATTATTGAGAAGCTCAAGTTTTGTGTTTGCATGTTTGCGTTTCAGGTCAAGGAATCTTGCTGCATCCAAAACAAATCAAGAACCTTCAAAACTCAAATGCTGTTAGACAAACAAGCCTATAAGTCTTCTCTGCCGTGTAGTACTCGAAAGAAACTTGTTCATAACTCAAAAAACTCATCGTTAAACAAACCATTAAGATTTCGAATAAGACGAAAGAGAATTATGACATTATAACCCACACCGAGTATACGGTAATATCATCACATGGAAACTGGTTAGAAAATTTAACATGAAATAAATTTTTTTGGCTGTTCACATATCGTACTTATATGCTAATAAAACTTAATTTGCGATAATCATCAGCATAACGTGCAGAAAAGGCTGTATATCATGATATGGGGTCAGGAAGACATATTGCAATGTCACAATTATTAGAAAATCATGTTTATGGTAACCGCTAATACAAAAGCTTACATGAGCTATGGCAATAATAAACTCCACAGCATTTACGAGGTAGGTTCATGAAACCATTCGAACTGATGAACTGAGCAATAGGAATTGACGATACCTCATCTGATATGTCGTTGAGTTAATCGAAAATATCAAAGATTTTTTCGATATTTGAACCAAGTTGAACGGCTTTGCTGAGCATTCATTCATGACCATTTTTCATAGTAACATAGATACTTGTTCACTATTTCAAGATGATGTTTATCTTTCTAACGTAAAAGATTTGTCAGTTAGATTATATTGGAGTAAGAGAGTCATTCCCAGAGAGTTTGCAGCAGTTGGAGTAAATTATGCAAATACAAGATGGTGCGGGATGAGAACCCTGAAGCACTCCAGCCCGAATAGCATTGAATGAATATAGTGTAAAAAAGGTTATTGGGATATCAGCCGTATTTTTTTAGAAAAATTCTTTTTCCTTTTGCTCGAGCTTTCGAGAATTTAATTTATCTCTTCATCAGGAGCACTATTGACGAAAAAAACAGCAAGCAATAATACTTCACTTGAATGAATATATGTTGACACACAACATTTTAGAGATTAGAACATTAATCGAAGATCCGTTTGCTTATAAACCAACACCACCTAGAATTTCAAGCTTTGACAAATTATACCATCGAGTATGTGTGTGAGCTCATTAGTCTAATCCCCATTCTTATTCATGGACAGATATTGACATTATTCAACTCTCATGTTTTGATTCTCTGTGTATTTATCAAACAGTGTAACTGTGATTCTTGTATGAGATGATGCAAACAGTAAAATTTCTTGGTGTCAAGTGGTTAACAGATTTGATATTCAAATTCGAGCATGAGTTGGTAATCCACCATATCTTTTATGAATGGTCCTCACTGGAGGCTGAAAATTCCCTACGAGAAAATCGTAGAAGAGTTGTATTGAATTCTACTGTAAGATAATAAAGACAAATAATGTGTCCGAGTACTGTTATTATAATTATAGATACCTAATCCAAGCCTGCTTTTATTCAAATATCAAAGGCAGCTCTGCCTAGTTCTACGCTTGGCATCAATAGCCGAGAGATCCTTATCAGCTTGAGAAAATCGAAGAAAAAGAGGCTTCAAGTGTTGAAAGCATGTCAATTAAGCATCCACGCCGAAAGAAGAATGTTGGAAAACAAACAATGCTTAAGGTAATTACAATACAAGCCATATAATGGTAAAATAATGTTTCACAATTAACGGTTTTTCGGACATCGTATTTTTGAAGGTGATGAATAGCTCAACATTATCGTAACTTTAGGATATAATAGATGCTGCGACGTGAAAGCTTTCTAGGCTCCTATTATCACGTAGGTGTTCACGAAATTCATGCTGTCGACAATGTAATTATCGCAAAGTTCGAAACGAACTGATTTGTTTTCTTAAAATGTGAACTTAATGAATTTTACCAGCAATCGCCTGGAAGATACCTGGACGGATCAAAAATTAATATGCGGCACGAGAAGCCTTTCAGGACTGTTCAATAAACATCGCTTAACAATACTAACTCTGCTTACACACCGAGGTAAGATGTGACGCCTCGGTCTGTAAGCCACCTTAGTCTATCACTAAAGTCTTTACAAGGAGAATCGATTTGCACAATATTTTAGAGTTGGTGTATGCACCTCCATTTTTGATAGTGCTTGCACCCTAAATGTTCTATTCAGTTTGAAGCAGTAGAATCTGCGAAATTGAGTTCCAAAGATAGTATAGTATAGTAGGGGAAATACGTACAAAATGACATATATGGACAAAATGACATAGGCATCATAACTTGAGTTCGGAGGTATGAAATGCGGAACTGCCTACCACATTACACGACCCGAGTGGCTTCAATTAACCTCTGAAAATTAGCAAGAGCTACTCTGGTTCATTCGGTCGTTATGAGTGATAACAGAAATCAATAGGTCACGAGTTTTTTTTCATTGCGCCAAATTTTAAGAAGAAATGGCCAGTTTTCACCATTTTTTTCATTCAAATTGCATTCAATTCAAACTTTACTTATTTGTCATTGTATTCACGGAACATTTTGTATGTTGAATATACTTTTTGTATGAATTCGATACATTTCTAGTTTTATAACGCTATATGGACAAAATGACATATACAGTTAACGGACAAAATGACATAGGTATTTCAGCTGAATTAACCGTATCTACCGGACAAAACCAAGACAATCCATCTCAAGCTCCATCAGCAAACAAAGAATCAGGACTTGTCTTAACATATTCATAACAAAATCTTCATCTGCGGCTAATAAAGGCAATGTATCTTAACCTACTCTTCACTGGCGTATTTAGGGGGGGGGGGGCAGGGGGGGCCAGGCCCCCCCTGAAAGATTCTAATTCAAAAACTACGTATAGGTATCACAACTATACCAGGGGCCGCGCCCCCCCCTGAAAACTGAGGCTAGATACGTTGATGCTACTCTTGCTGATCCTATGAGGAGGTTTCTCCAATCCCTAAAGGACAATTTATAAGTGAACAAGGCAAACGTGAGCCGAGGACTCAACAAACGTACTTAGTTTCAACTTCTACACCTAATAAGATTGCAATCAAATCAAAAAAGAGCCCATACCTCCTCCAAAAACAAGGACTAGGGCATTAATTAAAGAATAATATGTGGAAATTTTCAGGTGTTACGGTCGATTAAAATATCAATTGTTTAATTAAAGAAGACAATGAAGAAGAAAATGTTCCTAGTAACTTTCGAGATCATGAAGATGACTGTCCAGTGTCCATCTATCTATTGTTATGAGACATTTTTCCCGATTTAGATCTTCTCCAGGATTAGCCCTGAAGAAGACTGGTTACGGTGCATGCATTGCTTGCATTGGGCTCACGCATCTTGTACTGATGTTCCTAGAAGAACCAGGCGTTTCATTTGTGAACTTTGTCAGTAGTTTTGTAACTATAAGTAGAAAAATACAGTTGCCTATTGCCGGTATGTCATTTTGTCCATAGCATGCGAGCAAAATGAATTTCGTTTATCCCAATTTATCTAAGAATATTTTATTTCTTGGTACTTTTATTTCATAAAGGTTGATTGGATTTTATAAAGAAAGGACCAAAGATCAGAGGTGTCGAATATGACATTACTGTGATTCACTACTAACAAGTTATGCCTATGAAATAAAACCCTATGTCATTTTGTACGTACTTCCCCTATAGTAAAAAGGGGTTACAGTCCACTGCGACCTTAAGGTCTATTGTGCCCCCTGACAGAGCTTCCAGAGATTTGATGAAATCCAGTATCTGGGACGGCTTCAAGGAGTATAACTCCCCACTTCTACAAGTTTCTTGTCCAAAGCACTCTTTCCTTTTGCTTGCAATGGCATAGCCTTCCGTAACCAGGTGAATGGGAGTTTCTTCCTTCTCCCCACAGAATCTACATTCATCAGTGTCCGATAAACCCATTCTCAACAGATGATTATTTAGGCGACAATGTCCTGTGAGAAAGCCGGTGAGTAGGTGAAGTTGGTTTTTACTGAGATCCGGATATTTTTTGGATCTAGGAGTTTCAAAGTACCGGAAGAACTTTTTGGAGTGATCCATCCCTGGGAGATTCCGCCAGAGTTTTTCTCTTTCGGTTTTCTCCTTCAGCATAAACTACTTCTTATAGATGCATTTTCCTATACCACAAAAGGGTTCTGGACCAGTGAGTGGCGTTTGTGCGCTCTTTCTGGCCAGTGTATTGGCCTCTTCGTTTTCTACGATTCCCGAATGACCGGGAACCCAGATTAAAAAGACCTAATTCTTCTTGCCTACCTCATTGAGTTTGTTTCGGCACTCCCGAATCAGCTTTGAGTCAATGACGTAGGAGCTCAGTGCTTTAATAGCAGCTTGACTATCTGTATGAATAGCTATATCGTACTTCTGATAGTTTCTTTCTAGATTTATATCTAGACATCTTCCGATTGCAAGTATTTCCGTCTGAAGGACGCTTGTACAGGAGCCTAACGATAGTGCACACTTGGTACTTGTCCCGTAAATCCTAGCGCCAGCTCCTGTAGCGGATTTAGAACCATCTGTATACCATTTCATTGTATTTTCTTTGAGATTGTAGTTGATGTATTCCCTTTCCCAATCCCTCTCGTTTACTTAGCATTGTACTGAAGTTCTTCTCAGTGCTTACTTTCTGGATCATTATATCACTAGGAAGGTTTGCAGATGAGGTGTAGTCATTCAGAGAGGACCAAGCTCTCTGAAACCTGACTCTCTCTTTGCCTGCTCCTTCTTTAGATACTCTGAGTTCCATAGATGAATGTCCACCACTTTTGGCTAGATGTTTCCAGCTTTGCACCAAGTGTGTTTTTCATCAGAGAATAGGATATTGTTTTCTTCAGTCCATTGGGCATATTTTCAGCTAAATTTAGCCTTGTCTTGTATGTATAAAAAAATCGCCTTACCATATAATATATGACTATTTTATGTCTTATTTTTAATACATAAATGGATATTCATCCTGATATATCAAACGTAACTTTTTGTTTGATTAACTTACCAACTCTGCATTATTTGCTTCGAAAAAATTAAAGAAAATGAAGAATATGAATAAACAGATTTCTGGGAGCAAAAACAATAAGAAAGAGGTAGTTTATACGAGATATGCCCAAGATTTCAAGGAAGATTTTGGGTCCATTGTGAAAACACATACCTAAGTACATCAACTGGAAAAAATTTAATCTTTGGAGAATTCACCAATCACCACTTGATGGCTTGAAATCCTTATTTCGAGTTGAATCTGTTTCGTGCGATCTGTCAACTTAATATGAGTCTTTGGCATATTCAGTTTTCTTCCTCGTGCCAGTCGTGCCTCAATCGAATTTGTGATTAGGCAATGACTTAGGTGACAATTGCTCCGTGTATACCAAAACGGCACAACCGACATGTACATCCATAAACGCAGTAATAGTTTTTCGATTATCGTGACTATGTCGACATCCACGATGTCAAAGGTTCTCTCTTCTATTACTTATCGGCTAGATGAGGTCACATGTCGGGAATGGTGGACCATTGACGGATTGGCGTACCTGTAATTAATGGTATTGTGCTTTGTAAGCATTGGTGTTGTCGGTACCGATAATAATAAGCGATATACACCGCCAAGTGGTCATGACCCACTATAGCACTCCTGCTCTGCGTTGTGGCTTATCATGCTCCAGGGATGCGGGATTTATCTATTGGCATTGCCGAAGGCCTAATTGAAAAATTAGAACTGAAAAGTTTTAAACAGAAACGTCTTGGTCGAATCGAAATAGTACAATTCTCGTTCTTTCCATCGAAAATCCAAGAATAGCCACATGCTCTACCTTGTGGCAACCAACTTTCATCAACGTTGTCATCCAACAGGAAGACAACACGAGATAATTTTTCTAATAATTCCTTCCCGTTCATCCCATCCATTCATAATAACTTGAACGCATTGTTTCAAGCTCCTCCACCTTTACAGCGAATAGGCGGGCATTGTGGGTGTGTTGAGTGCCCGGGACTCGAATATATGCGATGTTTGAGCTGGTTTTCGGATTAAGAACCAATCTCAACTCATATTTGGTGTTAAGATGAAGAATTAATTAACGAGTGACGATTCGTGTTGTGAATATTAAATCATTTCGATGAGATGACTGTCGCCTCGGGCGCCAAAATGGTTAGGGTATGCTTTGATCGGATTGGTTCTTCGTTACTTTCCTACTCTGTTGGGTTATAACTTCTATATGATATGCCTGTCGTTTCATAAAAACGGAGGAGAATACAAGGATACTTTGCAAGTATTAAAATGGGAACACATTTATCCTTCACAGGCCATTTTTTGTGCAGAAAATAGTAATATTTCGAGGCGATTTTCGAGAATAGGCTTGATACTATTGATTTTAGGCACAACATGTCGCCAGAAAAATGATTATCACCTATTTATACTCCATTCACTTTTATAATATAACCCGGTTGGGCATGATTAAGGTTTACCAATTTTTTTTCTTAAATCTGACTCAGGTTGGTACTCGTTTAACGTCAAATGATTCTCAGAGACGTTGCCAATGCTAATTTCTATTTACTCTTTTTTGAGATTGTAAATGAAGTTAGTTCTTCTAAGGTTTAACTGTGAGACAGGTTTCGTAGTACTACTACATTTTCATACTGGAGTATTTCAGTAGTTGTGCAAAAAGGTCTTCAAATGCCTTCTGTAATCTGTAGGCTTATTTCTTGAGAATTTTGGAAAGGGGGGAATTCCACTGTTCGTTTATAAGTTTTTCTGTAGGGTTATTCGAGTACTTTGATTCTTTTTTTCGAATGAACTATCACAAAGTTCATAAAGTAACGGACTATTCTGTCCATTATTTTTCACTCAAATTTCAACACTTGATTCTTGATTTCCGTACAAGAAAATAGGATAACTAAATCTTCCAACCATGTTTATATACCTGAAATATTTCCAGTATTAACAGAGAAAAAAGTTTCTTCAACATTCGCCAGGTCTTTGGTGGAATTATTCACACAAAAAAGACTGTGCTAACGGCAATAGTAGATATTTTATTGACATCGTTTCAGTTGGCCCAATAAAACTTCTTCTTATATCAATAAATTATTTTTGGAGTAATTAAATTCAGATAATTCATTGAATAATACGGCTGTCATTCAATTATAGTCAGAATAATATTGAAATAAGGAAGAACTGCATATTCGTTAAATAAGACTTCTATTTGAATGAATCGATCAGAATAATATTGAAATAAAAAAGAACTATATTTGCTTTGAATACAACCTATATTTGAATGAATTGATTAATTTAATTCAATAGCTAAAAATAGTAACGGAACAATAACTAGATTTATTCCAATGAAGCCTATGATTGATTCAAAAATAGTAAATAAAGCTACGAAGACGACTGCATCAAGACAAGACGCGACAGGATTTTGATTTAGTATTTAGTTGCGTGTTGCGTGCGTGTGTGTGTTACTGCGAAGAAAGAGTTTGAAAATGGAAGAGTAGCTATTGAATAAGTGGGGAATGGAATCTCTAGTTCCACATTTTCAGGGTAAGTAACTTCATATTCATATAAAAATGTCTCAAAGCCTTCCGTTTTATTGTGAATGTGTGCCATAAACGAAAGACAATCTAATAATGGTACTTATTTTACCGATAGTTGTTAGGATGTTAGCTATTTCAACCCCTTAAGTTCACATTTGGTGCATCATCGCTTTCGAAGGAGGGACATCCAATTTCAAGATTAAATTGAACCAAATCTTAGTGGTTGCTTTTGATATACCTGGGCCTGTTTCATAAAACAAGTTATAAGTTAACAGGCAAATATTCTACGAGTTGTAAGTTTTTTGTCCAATATCCGCTCCATAAAAATAACAAACTATTTACTAAGGTGACAATACCGATTAAATTAATTCGTAAAATTGTAATCCAACTAAAAGTGGGAGCAGTAGGTATTTGGTGAAATTCACTTGTTTTCAATGTGCATTACAAGTACCTTTACTTGTAAAATTGTAACTTGTTATTTTTACTGGGTATTGATCATAATTAGTTCATGTCCCACAGTTATCCACTTCTTACAGAGTTTGATGTTAGTAAAAATTTTATCAAGTCTCTAACAGTCTAACATTCATTCTATTTTCAAACAAGGTTTTGCTTATGTAGTTTTTTGAGGTTTAGAAAATCGAAAAGAAAAATATCCCTTAAGATCTCTATTTAATATTGTCGCTTATTATCACAGTACCATAACTATGTTCAAATTAGAGGAAATAAGTTATTGTTTTGTTATGAATATGTTACTGTTTACTTATTGTTATTGTGTTCTTGAGATAACATTTATGATTTTGTTGATAAAATAATAAACAAATGTGAAACATTCAAAATCTTATCATTCAATCAATAAATTAAAGAGTTAAATTAACAATAATAAACTTTCAATTCAAATATAGTAAAATATTTCTAACGACTGCATCATATTGATTCAATTGATGTAGTTTCTTTTCCCAATATGAAGTTTATTTGAATCGAAATCAAGCATTCATTCTTTTTATAGTAAACTACCTTTCAAGAAATTACATCTTGTTTCAGTTTTAATATATCCTACATTTAAAACAATCCAAATGTATAGTTAATCAATAATATATTTATTCTCCTGGAATATTATAGTTATTTGATAGAAAAAAAGTTGGGTTTGTTTTAATTGTATTCTTTCATTGAAACTAACTAACGCTTTTCTTGTCCCAATTATAGCATTTCATTGAATACTTTTACTGCTTAGATAAAATCAATGAGACCTATAATTGAATCAAAAATAGGCAGCATTGGCATAGGAAGAACAAGATAAGCATTGAATTAAATATAGTAATCATTCAGGAATAGGGAATACAGTATATCATTGATTCAATGGTTATGCCATTGTTTCTACTAACAGTGTTTTTTGTGTGATTGAATTCACATAATATTTTCTCAATTTCATTTTTTTCGAAGAAAATAAAAATTTCGATAAATACGTAATTATTACGACTTCTATGTAGAAAGGACAACGTTGCTTGTTCAACTGACAGGATTTTGACTATAAATTATTCTATTCTAATAATAATGATTGAAGCAGCTGATTCTCCAAAATCTTTTGATATCGACTCAGCAACCGATGCTCTTCAAGTCCTCTTTGGGCACTTTTTGTTTTGCCATCTCCAAGGTGAATGACTGAATTATTACTCTCACAATCAGATGAATCGTCTCTGAATAGCCCAATGATGAGCTCAAATCTTTCCAGAACTCACCTTCAGCTAACGATAAGATAATATCATCTCTCACACCAAATTAGCATAAAATCTTACCTACAAAGGTGACGAACAATTTTATTTGACGCGAAACGCGTGAGCAATAAGCCCCATCTTGGTTATTTGCGGTGTCATTAAGCCGAGCCCAACGCAGAATATTGATGCATAAGTTGGTCAACAGATTTTTCGATTGGATAACTGTTTATTGATGATATCGTCTTCTTCGCACAAACATTGTTAACGTGGTGTTGAAACCAGACGCAGATAAGGAAGAGCAAATACGTCGAAGTAAGTGCGATTGGATCGATTGTCCTGCTGGTATGAAATGGTATCCGAGTTGTTTCACAGATGGTTTGTGTCATTCTGGTACTCAATCCATCACCAATGATTAATGTTTCAAACTATTGAATCATTTTGATTGATAGTGACTGAATGATTGGAGGATATCTTCGAAAGCACCTACCAGCCAATGCACCTGAAGAAAAATTACAGATTTAAATTTTTCCTGAGGGTCCCATAGGCAGAAGATCTAATAGTAATGTAAAGCCTGAATGATTTGGGAAAAAAATTAACGTTTTGTCTTAATCAACATTGCCCCTTACGCCCCGCGTATAACCTAAGCAATGCACAATGAATATTTGCATCGAAGAACGTCGAAATCACAGAAGTGGCAAAGTGGGCAATTCCATAGGTTCGTCTGTTCGTTTAGAGGTTTTTCTGTCGGGTTATTCGAGTACTTTTTTTTTTCTTTTTTCGAACGAACTATCACAAAGTAACGGACTAATCTGTCCATTATTTTTCAGTAAAATTTCAACACTTAATTCTTGATTTGATTGAAGAAAATAGCATAACTGAATCTTCCAGCCATGTTTATATACGTGAATTAATATTTCCAGTAACAGAGAAAAAATTTTTTTCAGCATTCACCAGGTCTTTGGAATTATTGAATTCACATAATATTTTCTCAAACGCATTATTTTCCTAAAATAAATAAACATTTCAATAAATACGTCATTACTACGACTTCTATATAGAAAGGACAAATTTGCTCATTCATCTGACAGAGAGAGGACTATAACCTAACATTTTCAGAATTAACACGGGGAATGTGTCAGAATTTCATGGCCAACCGGGATACAATATAAAAGTGAATGGAGTATATGAAGGATCAAACACTACAGTTATTCACAATTTACCACCGTTAGAAAGGCATAGAACAGAAGACAATAAAGTATATATTTGCATATAAATATGACGTTTTCATTTCCAAATATCCAAGTCGAACATCTTTTGCTCATTTTTTAACATATGAGGATGTATTGATATCTAGTTAGCCTAGACCAGTTCCATGCATAAACAAAATATTGGCAATATTGCGATACCATATCAACGAACAATAACTTATTAGAAGTGTCAGTGTGGAGTTCGACGTCAAAAAAGTAAACCAGAGTTACGCAATGAATTAAAAAACTAAAGATCAGTAATATGTTTATCGCCCCAACAATAACATTTAAATGTGAATATCGGCACAAGGAACATCAAATTAAAAACACTTATTGTATCAGCGACGTTTCGGAAATTTTATTTACTTCATCTGGCTACAACAAAAAGTAACATACTTTTTTTATTCGATGTTTCGTTTTTGACACGATTTATTTATCAAATATTTTAGTTCCTTCTGTTTTAGTCATGCGGTTGTTCACATTTGTTTGAAAATCAGTTTTTATATTTTTGACGTTATATTCTTGACCATTTTGTTTTTTTTGGACCCAACCTGAATGTTTCCTATCATGTTACTTTTTGTTGTAGCCTGATGAAGGAAATAAAATTTACGAAACGTTGCTGATAGAATAAGTGTTTTCAATTTGATGTTCCTTTTGCCGATATTCACATTTTAAAAATAAAGATGTCCACCGAAATTGTAAAAATCGAAAAATTGGAGTATCGAGCCATCATCAAGTACCTGTATTTAAAAGGATTAAGAGATAAGCAGATTTACGAAGATATGCTCAATACCCCTGGTGATCAATGTCCTTCGTATGCGACCGTGAAAAATTGAACTGCAAGCTTCTAAAGAGGTAAATTTTTTATTGAAGATTATCGGGAAGGCCAGTTTCTGTGTCAGTCCCCGAAAATATCGATGCAGTTCATGACATGATTTTATCAGACCGTCGAATTGGACTAAAACGGATATCTGAAGCACTCAAGATTTCATACGAACGCGTTCATCATATAGTTCACGTCAATTTGGACATGAGAAAAATTTCTGCAAAATGGATCCCCAAATGTTTGAATGTTGACCGAAAGCGTGCAAGGGTAGAAGCATCGCGTTCGATCTGTGCTCGATTTGAAAACGATGTAGATTTCTTAAACCGAATTTTTACTATGGATGAGACTTGGGTACATTTCTACGATCTAGAAACAAAGCAATAATCGATGGAATGACGACACTCTGGTTCTCCAAGATCTAAGAAGTTTCGTGTCCAAAAATCTGCTGAAAAAGTTCTTGCATCAGTTTATTGGGATTGCCATGGAGTATTCATGATTGATATTTTGGATAAGGGTGGAACAATAACTGGAGATTCGACTATTCGACATTACTGACGTCTCTGCGGGAAAAAATCAAAGAGAAAAGACGAGGAAAGCTATCCAACGGTGTTTTATTTTTACCGGACAACGCCTCAGTGCACAAATCTCATGTTACCATGCAGAAAATTTGTGATTTAGGGTTAGAATTACTAGAACACATCCCTTATTCACCAGATTTGGCTCTGTCCGACTACCATATCTTTCCTCAACTGAAAAGAAGTTTAAAAGGACGTAAATTTTCTTCCAACGAGGAGGTAATAAAAGCAGTGGAGGACTGGTTTGCAGAGCAAGAAGAAACATTTTTTTTTTGAAAGGTCTAGAGACGTTGCAGGTTCGCTGTAATAATTGTATTCAATTAAGAGGAGAATATGTTGAGTAATAAAATATTTTGAAATTGAAATTTTGTTTGGTTCTATAAAAGACTAAGAATTTTTCAATATATCCTCGTAATATGTCGATATTAGCAGATGATGATCTATCAATACACCAATCTGGAAACATCACATTAACATATCATCGAATCATCTTATATTTATTTGGGCAAGCTGTGCTGTCCCAATAAACGATGTAGGTAGCTTCATTTCCGTCAATATTCTCTCATGAATAGCAATTTCAATTCAACCTTTGAAACAATGGGTCCATTTATTCAACGACGTTAGATAAAACACCAGCAAATTGTGGCTTCGTAAGGTTATGTCAGTCTTGAACGATAATTTTTACCGAGCACCAGCGAACAATACTGTTGAAACGCCTATTTGGATTGTGTACACAAATATGAACAGAAAAATTGTACTTATTAGTATGCAACTAATCCCCAGTCTATTTGCGACGATGCCAGATCGATTACAAATTGCTCAAGAATCATAGTGCACTATACAAGGTGTCCCCATGAAGAGGAGCCATCTGCGATATTATACAGGGTTGGGATAAAGTATGGAACCAAGTAAATATCTTTTAAATGAAAAGAACGATATTTATGAAAATTTACTGGTGAGTGCAATGGAACAAAATGCATCTGATGTATGTACATTGTTTGGTTTCAACAAGATGTAGCACCTCCCCACTCTGAAAGACGGGTTAGGGATTTTCTAGATGCGAATTTTCCAAATCGTCTATCATAGTGGGGAGGTGCTCCATCTTGTTGAAACCAAACATTTTGTGGTAATTGTCCATTCTGTTGAAGTGCAGGAATAATTTCGTTAATTAGTAGATCCAAATACTTGTCACCATTCAAGTTTCCGTCGATAAAAAATGAGCCTATGAGCCTATTTTCGACAATTCCCATCCAAACATTTAACTTCTGTGGATGCTGGATTTGTGCTTCCTGAATCCAATGAGGGTTCTCATTGGACCAATACCTTGATTGAAGTGCCATATTCCTCGTTTCTACAATTTTTTTTACACTAAACTCGGTATGTATGAATTCAAAATAATTAAGTTTATTATTAACAAAAAAATGCACATCTGATTCATTTTGTTCCATTGCACTTACCTGCAAATTTACTTATTTGTCATTGTATTCAAGAAGCTTTTTTATGTTGAATATACTTTTTGTATCAATTCGATATATTTCTAGTTTTATAACGCTTTATGGACAAAATGACATATACAGTGAAAGGACAAAATGACATAGGCATAAGCTGAATGAACCGTATCTACCGGACTACACCGAGACCATTCATCCCAGGCTCCATCAGCAAACAAAGAGCCAGGACTTGTCTTAACATATTCATAACAAAATATTCATCTGCGGTTAATAAAGGCAATGCATCCCAACCTACTCTTGCTGATCCTATGAGTTAGGTTCCTCCAATACCTAAAGGACGATTCATAAGTGAACAAGGCAAACGTGAGCCGAAGAAATGGGAATCGTACTTAGTTTCAACTTCTACACCTTAAATGATTGCAATCAAATCAAAAAATGAGCCCATACCTTCTCCAAAGAAAAGGAAATAAGTCTCTAGGGCATTATTTAAAAAAGAATTTGAAGAAGAAAATGTTCTTAGCAACTTTCGAAATGAAGAAGACGACTGTCCATCTGTCAATTTTTACGACCTTTTTTCCCGATTTAGATCGGGAAAAAAACAGTCTTCTCCAGGATAAGCCCTGGAAAAGACTGGGTACGATGCATGCATTGTTTGCATTGGGCTCACGCATCTTGTGCTGATGTTCCTAGAAGAACTAAGCGTTTCATTGGTGAACTTTGTCAGTAGTTTTGTAAGTATAAGTAGAAAACTACAGTTGCCTGTTGCCGATATGTCATTTTGTCCATAGCATGCGGACAGATTGAATTTAGTTTTTCCCAATTTATCCAAGAATATTTTATTTTTTGGTACTTTTAATTCATATAGGTTGACCAGATTTTATAAAGAAAAATATGACATTACTGTAATTCACTACTAACAAGTTATGCCTCTGAAATAAAACCCTATGTCATTTTGTACGTACTATGTAATCTTTAGTAATAAATTGTTATTTGTTGAAAATCTGTTTTGTCCTATATCTTCTGAACAAAGCGCTTTTTCAAGAATAATCAAAGGATGAAAAATACTAAAAATTGTCCAAGGATTTCAATTTTTGCCGCATGTTTACCTAACACCCTGTATATTTTTGAATCCCCAGATAAACTCTGGTTTTTGGTCAATTTTGTACCAGAGTGAGAAGAGTCTCATTATCCTAATAGCAAGGCATCTTCTGATTGTGCAGAGGAAAGCAACTGTCAAAAAGAAGTCGGATGGAATAATCTAGCTGCAATCATTTCATCTCATTTCCTGGTAAAAGGACGCATCAGAAAGCCAGTTCATTGTCTCAGGAGAGTCCCGTTCACGAGTGATCATTCCAGTCTACACTCCCTAGTCCATAATTCTCCAATTTTTCTAGACATGGCAACACCTCTCATCCTATTTCATATAAGAGGTATCGACGTAGTCGGTAAATGAAGGAGTGACTGGCGAGATGAAGTTTCAGATCACATTTGCATTGAATGCGTTGACGTCATGGGGGTGAGCCAGGTCACTATTGTCCGAGCGAGGCGACCATCCTTCCACGAAGACAGAGTATCACGACTCAAATTGCCCACAAACGGACTTAAATGTCAATCGGAGGGTCATTCGTGCTGTAACATAAGTGGAGTGGCTCTTCTTGGATCCTAGAGCCGGCTGAATGTCAGGACTATGTGGAGGCGATTACGCTGATCCAATAAGTATTTCACATTGCGTCAAATTTGATGGAGCGGATGTGAATGCTTTGATATCGAAGGATTGCGCTGGACGGTTGTATCCGGATTTGAATGAATTGAAAGTTGTTGATGTTCGACTGTGAAGGATATCTGCATCTCTGCAGAGCAAAATACACATATCTTCACAAAAGTCTCCCAAGAAGTCAATCTACAGGGTGGAACACTGTCACCTGTTCTCCTCCAGAACTTTTTTTTGGTGCGCAACTGTTAATTTGGAAAAATTAACAGTTGCGATTCTCTCGAAATCCTCAGAAGAATCAAAATTGTCATAAAGATCTAGTTAGTATGAAAAGAAATCTGAACTAACTGGCGGGCGATGACTGATGTTCAATCCACCTGTTTTCATAACTTTCTTTCAAATACTCCCTAATAAACCTAGTACACCCTGTATCTCGAAAACGAAACGTTTGCGACTCCATGTTTATGGGACTTTTTTTCACTCACTTGATGAGTAATCTCCCCTTTTCGTGTGTACGTTCAATTTAGGAACACCCTGTATGTACTGGAAATGAGATGAATATTTACCTCTATTTCTACTGTAATACAGGGTGTTTCTAAATTCATGTGAAAAAATTCAGGAGGTGATTGCTCGTATGAAATTAAGATGGGCCTTTTCCATAACAAAATTTACTGAGCCCACCCCTAAAAAGTGGTGACTAAATTTTTTGCTTCTAAAATTTCAGCTAGAATCTTGAAATTCAGTAATTTTCGTCCACTCGCAAGGGAATAATCACGGGTATTTTTTCAATACCTATTCCTGCTACATTATACAGGGTTGAAATTAGCAACGCTTACTTTATTTCATATCAAAACCTTTTTTTCAAATGAAGTTTCATGAAAAAAATTATAACTTGAAATCTTTGTTTTATTTAAAAAAAAATATTTTCGAATTTTTTTCCCAAAACCAATAGGAAAAGAGAAAAAAAATAAAAAGTGAGTTTTATTCAGCACCTTTTAATTATGATTTCTCGGAAAAGGGTGGGCTGAGGAAGTTTTGTTTAGGAAAAACCCATCTTAATTTTATACGAGCTTACGAGCTATCACCTTCTGAATTTTTTCACATGAATTTAGAAACACCCTGTATATCTGATAGAAAATCTTCTTTTGTTACTCATTGCTTTATGCAGTATAAGACAAAATAAGCAAAAATCTGAATTTATCGATTATTCATTTTCGAATAACATGTAACATTCAACAAGTTGAGGGTAGATATTAATAATAATCTTTTTTAAGCATAGCTAGAACAAAAAAAAATACATATTTCATTCATTACATAATTCAGTTGAATCATCTATGAAATGAATTGTCTACTTTCAATCCCAGAAGGAGCATTTTAATTTTTTTTTTTTGGTGAAACATAGATAGTATAGGAAGGAGAAAACGATTAAAATTTGGAAAAAAAAAACGATGGTTTTACAATTTTTTTAATATAGTTGTTAATAATGTGTTTGTCCACAGCGATTATCTATACACTCCTCAACAGGTCATAGCATTAAAGCAATAATATGGTCTATTTCTCCTTGAGGGATACTATCCCAAGCTAGCTGTACTTCAAGACTTTTGATGATATTTACGAGGATATATTGAAAAATTCTTAGCCTACTATAGCACCATACAAAATTTCAATGTCAAAATATTTTATTACTCAACATATTCTCCTCTTAATTGAACACATTTATCACAGCGAACCTGCAACGTCTCTAGACCTTTAAAAAAAAATGTTTCTTCTTGCTCTGCAAACCAGTCCTCCACAGCTTTTATTACCTACTCGTTGGAAGAAAATTTACGACCTTTTTCAATTGAGGAAAGAGATGATATTCGGACGGGGCCAAATCTGGTGAATAAGGGGGGTGCTCCAGTTATTCTAACCCTATATCATGACTTTTTTGCATGGCAACATGAGATTTGTGTACTGGGGCGTTGTCCTGTAAAAACAAAACACCTTTGGATAGCTTTCCGCGTCTTTTCTCTTCAATTTTTTCCCGTAGAGTGGTCAGTAATGTCGAATAGTAATCTCCAGTTATTCTTCTACCCTTGTCCAAAAAATCAATCATGATTACTCCATGGCAATACCAAAAAACTGAAGCAAGAACTTTTCCAGCTGATTTTTGGACACGAAACTTCTTAGGTCTTGGAGAACCAGAGTGTCGCCATTTCATGGATTGTTGCTTTGTTTCTGGATCGTAGAAATGTACCCAAGTCTCATCCATAGTAACAAGTCGGTTTAAGAAGTCTACATATTTTTCAAATCGAGCACAGACCGAACGCGAAGCTTCTACCCTTGCACGCTTTGGTCAACATTCAAACATTTGGGGATCTATTTTGCAGAAATTTTTCTCATGTCCAAATTGACGTGAACTAAATGATGAACGCGTTCGTATGAAATCTTCAGTGCTTCAGATATCCGTTTTAGCCCAATCGACGGTCTGATAAAATCATGTCATGAACTGCATCGATATTTTCGGGGAATGACACAAAAAACTGGCCTTCCCGATCGGTCATCATCTTCAATGAAAAATTTACCTCTTTTGAAGCTTGCAGTCCAATTTTTCACGGTCGCATACGAAGGACATTGATCACCAAGTGTATTAAGCATATCTTTTTAAATCTGCTTACCTCTCAACCCTTTTAAATACAGGTAGTTGATGATGGCTCGATACTGCAATTTTTCAATTTTCAATTTCGGTGGATATCTTTTTTTTTTAATATACTGCGTAACTCTGGTTTACTTTTTTGACGTCGAACTCTACGCTGACACTTCTAATAGGGTATTGTTCGTTGATATGGTATAGCATTATTTTGTTTATGCATGGAACTGGTCTAGGCTAACTAGATATCAATACATCCTCGTATATGATGGAGATGAGGCATAATCGGTTCTGTAATTTCTTTCGTGGAGATTTGACTGCTCAAAATGCGTTTTGAATCTTTTCAAGTAACTGGCTATTATGAGACAATTCCACAGCTAATGCTCGTCGACGAAACACTCAACAAATTGTATACAAAACTATCTCTACGTACACCAACTAATTAATCCATTGTCGAGTAGTTCCAGCAGCGATAAACATTCTGGAGTGGGATGATCTTAACCCGAAATGTTTACAGAGACGTTTTTATAGAACAGTAAACCCGGTCCTCCCTCGGTTAGTGAACGTAAATATAGGAATCATATGTTGGGATGTCACACGACATTAGACCGTTTGCCGGGGAGAAAACAGCTTGTATCAGTTTTCGTCTTGTAGGGTCCACGCACATGTGGACCTGTGTGGAAACATCGACAACATGTCCCCATGTGGCGTAGTGGACATTCTTCTGGGGGAGAGGTGGAGAGAACTATAAATTATTTATTTTTCTTAGTTGCCCGGGCTGAGAAAGTACCGAGAGTCTGGATATACGACTGACGTAAAATATGACGAAAGCTTCACACAGGATATTTTTAACCAGGCCAATTCTCATGGGTTGATTGCTTACTCTCTTAGTGACGATAGAATGCGTAAGATTGGGACCAACGTCTTCATTGTCTCATGAAATATATTTCGGACAGAGGTTCAAATGATATCTTTTAGTTGCAGATGGTTATACATGTTACACATCTACACACAACCAAACTTATATGGAATCACCCTGTTATTTGGAAAAAACGAATTTCAATTAAAAAAAAGTCGCTGAAAAGTGAAGAGCAGTTTTCCCAAAACAAGTTTATTACAAAAATAATATAAATAATTAAAAGATTATTTCTATAATAGAACAGAAAATTAAAAGCGTAAATTTCTCTAAAAATAATTTTTATGTAACTGAGAATTGAACAACAAATAAAACGATTTTAACAAATCAATAATCAATATTACCACCCCGTGCATTGATACAAGCTTGAATTCGACGAGGCATGCTTTCTATTAAGTTGTTAATTTCTTCTTCTGTAACATTTGCCCATTCCTCTAAAGCCGCTTGTATAAGTTGCTCTGCGTTACCAGGATTATTTTGACGAGCTCTAATTTTTCTTTTGATCCTATCCCACAAGTGCTCGATAGGATTAAGGTCCGGTGAACAAGAAGGCCACTCTAAAACAGTCACACCTTCTGTTTCGACAAAAATTTTGCAACTCTGCTGGTATGTGGAGGTGCATTATCCTGCATAAATAGGAAATAATCTCCAAAAGCACCTCGCCAGAGCCTCACTACAGGTTGTAGCACTAGATCAACATACCTAGGCCCTGTCAGAGATTGTCTAATGGGAACTAAAGGAGTTTTCTCACCAAACATAATTCCGCCCCAAAACATTACAGTACCTCCTTTGTATTTAGGGATCGGTCTTGCAGCTTGGAGCCTAGCTTGCCTCCCTCTACCTCTTAAAATGCGAACACGCCGGTCGTCTGATCGTAGGCCAATTCTGGTCTCATCCGAAAATAAGACATTTTTCCAATCTTCAATAGTCCAGTTTTCATGCTCTAAACACCAATTAAAACGGTCAACTTTATTTTGCCTTGATAGTTCTGGAACTCTTAACGCTCTTCTCTTGAATAATTCCCGAGCGCGAAGTCTTTTTCTGATAGTTTCGACAGAAACACTAACACCTGTAGCTTGCAAAAATTGCCTTTGAAGCTCTGAATGAGATACTGCGGGATTTCTTCTTGCTGTTTGGGCTAAAAAGCGATCCTGCCTTTCTGTAGTTACTCTTCCACGACTTCTTCTCGGCCTATTCTTTAGGGTTCCTAACTCCAGAAACCTTGCATAGGTTTTTGAAACAACCCCTTGTGTAACCCCCACCGTTCTTGCAATCTGTCTTTGTGACATACCTTGTTCTGCCATAGTAATAATTCTTCCTCTCTGGACTTCCGATAACCCCACATAAGGCATTTTTTTTAAAACTTCGCAAAAAAACAAAATATAAATTCACTGCGACGTTCGAACGAAATGGTAAAATCGACACTGCAAAGCCAAATCTTATCAAGTGCTTATGAACCTAACTTTTTTTGTGAGTAAACACATGCACTTTTTATTTGCTTCTAACGAAAAAGATATCAAAATAATATTTCATCTTAATACTGCGTGATTCCATATAAGTTTGGTTGTGTGTATTTACAAAATTGGTTGTTATATCCCTTGGACATAGATCATAGACGAGATAATTTTTGACAATCGAAAGCTCGAGAAATAACTCAACATAACGAAACATTTATTTATTTCTTGAAAGTACAATTATTAAGATTTAACTCAACACCAGATTCGTAGCTGTTCTCTACTAAAGATCTCTTACCAGTTACCATGCTCTTGTTGTGGTGTTCTTCATCGAGATTTAAGTATGGTTTTATAGAATTCTTCTAATGCTATGACCAGTACTTTTCAGCAGTTGTTGTTTTTCTTCTCTACTTTTATGTAAAAAAAATTACTCACTCAAGAACAAGATTGACATTTTCGAGCGATTTTCCAACGTCTTGATTTTTCTGCTAGGCCTCCGTTTCTTTTTCAATGTGACACCCTGTGTGTATATCAATGTAAAAAATCATTCCAAGTGCAGAAGTTAACAACAAATAGATAGAATCTCCCTTTACCGCAATGCAAATACTGGCCATCGTCTGTTGTGACAGGTCTGGAATTGTTATGGTCAGTTTTGTGGGTACCAAAGAAAGAATTCGGATGCTTGTGGAAGGCGAGGGGTGTATAGGGGCGCACATCTGAGGCGAGGGTGAACGTGGAGCCTTGACCGATGATCCTACAGTCTGCTCGACTTCCTTTCAGGGGATACGACTTCACGAGATGCAACTGATTCGTATCTAAATTTGTCTCGAAAATATTTCAGACGTTCGAAAGTAATTTTCGGTGGATGATTAAAGAGGAAATTGGTTCCCGCAGTCATCTCTGTATTAATTATTTCGCAGACGTACCTATCGTGGACAGAATGAGAATTCCCACAAGGGGGACTTCGAAGGTATAGGTTTTTTGCGGTGTAGATATTGGAGGATTTTCAGTAGCTTTCATGAAATATGTACTGAGTAGACAACATAATACAGGGTCTTTCACGAGGAACCCCACCCATATTTATACGGGAAACTACTGAACGTATTTTCATGAAATTCAGCACTTATAAGTATTTCACGATGCTGATGAAATCTAAAATATTTTCAAGGCATGAGCACCTCCGGTTTTTCCGTAAATGACGTCAACTTCCGTTTTTCAAATTAGAACACCATTTTTTTATTGCAGAAATGGATTCCTTAGAAAATTTCAAGTTATTTTGATGTAACATTTTTCAGTTTTGGTTGGAAAATTCTCTCTGAGCGGGAAAATTCGAAAAAAAAATCGAAAATAGAGCTCCGCTGAAACAAGAATAACTTCGAGGGTTTTGGATGGAAAATTTTCATTTTTGGGATTTTTCAATTTTTTAATGTATCCACTTTGAAAATCGAAATCGCGATTCATGATACAGGGGGTGAAAAAATCGCTTTCAAAGTTAGGGATGACAAAATCGTGAAAAATCAATTTTTTCAAATTAGAACCCCATTTTTTTATGGCAGATATTGAATCTACGTAAAAAAATAATGTGAGTGTATGCATCACACCCTTGCCCTAAAATGGATATTTTCTGAGTTAATATCCACTTTAGGGCAAGGGTGTGATGCATACACTCACATTATTTTTCAAGGTAGATTCAATATCTGCCATAAAAAAATGGGGTTCTAATTTGAAAAAATTGATTTTTCACGATTTTGTCATCCCCAATTTTGAAAGCGATTTTTTCACCCCCTGTATCATGAATCGCGATTTCGATTTTTGAAGTGGATACATCAATCTTACATCTTGAAAAATCCCAAAAATGAAAATTTTCCATCCAAAAACCTCGAAGTTATTCTTGTTTCAGCGGAGCTCTATTTTCGATTTTTTTTCGAATTTTCCCGCTCAGAGAGAATTTTCCAACCAAAACTGAAAAATGTTACATCAAAATAACTTGAAATTTTCTAAGGAATCTATTTCTGCAATAAAAAAATCGTGTTCTGATTTGAAAAACGGAAGTTGACGTCATTTCCGGAAGAACCGGAGGTGCTCATGCCTTGAAAATATTTTAGATTTCATCAGCATCGTGAAATACTTATAAGTGCTGAATTTCATGAAAATACGTTCAGTAGTTTCCCATTCCCGTATAAATATGGGTGAGGTTCCTCGTGAAAGACCCTGTATAGAATGCACTTCATTTTTTTGAAGAATACTCTATATCTGTATTTTTCTATTTACTTCTTTTTTCTGATCTCGAATATACGGGGTGAGTCAACAGTGCTCGATTGGTTGATAGCTCTTGGGAATTTTGCGATAAGAGAATGAGGATTCAAATTTTGCTCGTCCCCACTCAGCGTAGGGACAAAAACTATTCTTGTTTTTATCGGCTGGTCAAAAAGTGATGGAACACCGAAGAACCCTGTTTCCCAAATGACAATAATTATCAATTTCTATAACATTTTCATTCTGAATCTCTATGAAATTTCGATTTCGAATTATTCATTCATCATTATTTATCTGTGATACTTTTTGACTGAGGCTCAATTTGGGGCCAAAAACAATGGCTTCAATGTGAGCCTCAACAGTAAGCTTAGCTTTCGAAAAAAAATTCCAAGGAGCTACTTCTCAGGAATATCAGAACAGGACATTGCCAATTGACATTTATTTATAGCAAATGGGCGGGTTGGCCATGAAATTCTGACACATTTCACCGTGTATATTTTGAAAATGTTAGGTTATAGTAATTTTCGAGTCAGATGAATAAGCAACGTTGTCCTTTCTACATAGAGGTCGTAGTATTTACGTATTCATCAAAATGTTCATTTGAGAGTCTTTCGCCTTCAAAATAAGGAAGGCAGTGCAGTGCATTAATTTTTATTTATTGGATTATTCAGCTTAATAGAACAAATGTAGAGGCGCAGCGAATATAACAAGAAATCCTACCCTGAACTGAATATCACACTGCCTATATGATTTGGTATAATACTCTCTCTTTCCTTTATAAGTCATCTGGGAGGAGATACCTGCGGGGCGTGTCATTTAAAAAAAATTCAATTCCCCGTTAGAATCCACAATTGTAAGAAACAAATAATTTTCACTAATCGACTGCTAAAACAAACCTTAATAAAATGTCTTTGATAAAAATGGATATTTATCATTTCGAATAGAAAAATTCAAGGAAATAAATTTCGCGAAAACAACACATTGTTGTAATATTGTTTACAAAAAAACGGTAAATTCTGAAAGAAAAATGAGATAGACGTTTGATTAACTAAATGATAGACTTCAATACTGAAATGAAAAAACACAAAAATATTTATTCGTTTTGATGATGGAAATGTTACAAAATAACCAAAAATGATGAGGAATATCCTTTCATTCACTCAATACTTATAAAATATTTTTTTTTTATTATTTTTATCTTTATACACTCATACATCCCTTCATCAATCAAAAATTAAATAAATCGTTTCTGATTCCCTTTTTCTTTCAGGGATGTCGACCCTTAATTTGGAAAAATAATGATTCGAGAAAATATGATGTGAATTCAATAATTCCAAAGACCTTGCCAGCTGAAGAAACTTTTTTCTCTGTTAATACTGGGAATATTTCACGTATATAAACATGGTTGGAAGATTTAGTTATGCTATTTTCTTGTACGGAAATCAAGAATCAATTGTTTAAATTTTAATGAAAAATAATGGACAGACTAGTCCGTTACTTTGTGATAGTGCATTCGAAAAAAGAATAAAAGCACTCGAATAACCCGACAGAAAAACTTCTAAACGAACAGACGGACCTATGGAATTCCCCACTTTTCAAAATTCTCAAGAAATAAGCCTATGAAAATGTAGTACTACGAAACCTGTGTCACATTGACAACGTCGCTGAGAATTATTTTGACTTCCACGAGTGCCAACCTACGTCAGTTGTATGTAAAAAAAACTTGATAAACCTAAATCTTGGCCACTCGGGATACTTTATAAAAGTGAATGGAGTATACAGAGTGTAACACCCAAATGGAATAAATTCGATAACGGATAAATGAAGGGGTGTTAGGAAAAACGCTCGGACACGTCGATTTGTAATTTCAAATGCGCATATTTTTCATAAAATAAAATTATATAGGGTTTTCCATGCGACCGTGGCCAATACCAACTTTCTTATTTCAAATAGAACCCCCTGTATATTATTTATTTTTTGGATTCTTCAGAAAATTCTATACATAATTCATGTACAATGTCCTATACCTATCTTCAACTTTTTCGGAAATATTAAGTGTTTTCAGATTTTCACAAAAATAAACATTTTAAATGAAAATTATTTTATTTCACAAATTCGATACATTACACTCAATACTTATTTCCCATTTACCTCTTGATATGAAGAAAGTTAGCAAAAACCATTCAGATCAGTCACGCCTAAAATGTTGAGTAACGTTAAAAGACAATTCTACACCAGATTAGTATGTTGCCAAGACGTTCGTGGCGAGCATTTTGAACATTTCCTACATTGACATTAATATTTTTTCTGTTTTTTTAATAATTAAGAAATAATCAGTATTACTTATTAGGTTTTAAGTGTAATGTACCGAATTTGTGAAATAAAATAATTTTTATTTAAAACGTTGATTTTTGCAATAAATCTGAAAACACTTAATACTTCCGAAATAGTTAAAGAATGGTATTGGACATTGTGCATGAATTGTGTCTAGAATTCTCTGAAGAATCCAAAAAATGAGTAATATACAGGGGGTTGCATCCGAAATAAGAAAGTTGGTTTTGGCCACGGTCACATGGAACACCCTATATAATATTATTTTCTTGAAAAATATGCGCATTTGAAATTACAAATCGACATGTCCGAGCGTTTTTCCCAACACGTCCTCATTTATTCGTTATCGAATTTATTCCATTTGGCTGTTACACTCTGTATAAGTGTAAGTTGTGATTGTTTAATTTGAAAATAAATGGTGCTATTGCCCACTACTTTCTTTTCAATTAAGTAGAAATGAATGAAATTCAGAAATGATTTACAATGACAATGTATCGCTCAAATAATATGAATTCACATAAAATTATGTTGACCGGTCTGCAGTAGCAACCACACGATAATTATTACTGTCCCTAGCTCACAACTGACCTGTAATCTCCCCATAACACCCTAGGCCTGCTATTGACGAGCAGGCACCGGAATTCTTTCTTGGGGCCGAAAAACTGACCGCAACAAAGAGAAACCTGTCACAACAGAATGATGTCCGGTATTATTGCGGCAGAAGTAGGAAATGCAAGGTGCAATCCTACACGGAGTTCCAGTCGTAAAACGACACGGTTCTACTTCTTGAAGTAGCCTCAGCAGTAGGATAACATCGGGTATAATGTCAGAGCTATTGAAGGAACAGTACGGCAATTTAGGTAGACATGTTCGACAATAAATGTAATTGTTCGAAAATATTTGGTCACTTATTTACTGCCTCGTTCTTTGGAGCGATACTTTCTAGGCAATATAAATTTTTGCCTCATTAGCATTTTCTCCATCGGATCATCGCGAGTTCACGCTTTTAAATGGCAAGAAGAGATGTCGAGTGGGCTCGGAACTTGTTTCTTGTTTCTTTTGTGTTCATCTCTCCGTGTAATTGACTCTATGCAGTATGATTGATCCGATATTGAATAAGTAATGAATTCAATTTTTTACAGTGTTATTCAGCAATCGCACTGACAGAACATCTTTCAGATATTTTGATGAAGAGCATCAGAGATTTTTCAGCAATGTAGGGAAATAATTCAATTGATTAAGATCATAATGCGATACTGCTTCGTTCCTCACTGCAAGAATAATGTGATTGTGGATGCTATGAATGCATTTTTCTTCTCGGCAATGATATTACATATTTGCTTTTGCAAAGTTACCAAACCGTTAAACTGTACATTAGTATGATACAGAAAAACAGTATGAACTAGAGGAAAATTGCATATACATCGCATATTTAGGATAATGCAATAGTTCGAATTGATCGTTTTAAATGAGTGACAAATATAAGATTCATATTTCATGAAAAAAAAAGAAATGATTATTCTGGAAATAGTATATAACATTACTAGCAAGGTAAGAGGGTTTTTAGTGGCGAATGGAGGATATAACTGACGAGCCGCAGACGAGTCAGTTACCTCCTTGAGCCAGTAAAACCCGTTACCTTGCGTGTATTGTTTTATATTTTATTTGTTTCTCATTTGTAAAAAGGTTTGATAAATTCCAAAAACATTTCTCAATAATTTGTCGCAAATGTCGTAAGCTATGGAAGCATTGCCATGAACATATCTGTTTATTTTTCTTTACATTTGTTTTGGCGAAAGCGAAAATGAATGTATCAAAAGAAATTATTGAGGCAGCCAGCAGTGTAGCTTCAAGTTTATTACCTGCAAAATCAGCTTCAAGGTACAAGCGAGAATACGACGACTTCAAAAAGTGGCAAAACAAAAATAGTGTGATTGGGGTAACTGAAGATGTTTTTGAATCAACTATCAGCTAGATTCAGCCCTATTACTTTATGGGCAAAATGGTCTATGCTGAAAAGCTGCTTGGAAATTAAAGAAAATGCCCCTGTTCGCAGGTTTGTTTTCCTTGAAAAATTTATTGAAAAATATGACGTTTAGTTGTCATTTGCAGATTTCAAAAGGTAATAGCGTTTCTGAAACTAAAAAATGAGCGTTATACGCCAAAAAGGCCAAGGTATTAAGTAATAAGAGGCTGAACAATTTCTTTTACATGCTCCTGATGACCAGTGGTTGCTGGCGAAAATTGTTACAATATTTGGGATCTTTGGATGTTGTCGATGTGACGAAATTTTCTCCTTGAACATGAATGATGTGGAAGATATGGGAAAATATGTTATTGTGACATTGCGGCAAACAAAAAAATTTAACAACAAGAAGATTCATCATAACCGATGATGGCTGCAGCTTCAAGCCCTGCATGTTATACAGAAAATACGTAAATCTTCGGCCTCCTGGAACAGAAAGCCTAAGATTTTTTTTGACATACCGACATGGAAAGTGCATTTCCCTTAATGCTGGCCAGCACACTATTGGTGGTGTCCCAAAGCCACTCTTTTCGCAGAACTGGAACCACTATGGTTGCGGATTCGGGTGGAGATATTTCAGCACTAAGGCGTGCAGGAGGGTGGAAGAGCACCGAAATTGCGATGAGTTATGTCGATGATTCGGTCAACACAAAAATCGAAATGTCTAGCAAATTATTTGGTAGTAAGGAGAGTACAAATGTTCTGCAGTCCTCGAGTTCAGCAGTTTCTGAGTCAACAGATGGTTCATCATCATCAGTATCAACTCTTTCATCATCAAAAATCTGTGTTACTGGAAATAACAATTGTACCATGATTTTCAACATGTATGACGATAAAACAAAATTTTTTAATGTAAATAATACTACTAACTTGTAAAAATTTTGCAAGTTAACTGTCAGTTTTACAAGTTAGTGACTTGATAAAATAAACTTTCTCGATTGATATTGTGTTTTTGGAAACTGACGTTTAAAAATGAGAAACAAATAAAATCTATTACATCGTATGTGAATTTCCTCTTTACGAATTCCGATTGCTTCAGATACCCACCAAGTTTTTGAGTAAAATAAAGACTGTTCTATATTCGTAGTTTTACCATTACTACCAGCATATACATTTTATTGATTATCCAAAATCGTACACCTGCATACTCCACACACAATGATTAGACCCTTCGGATGTAAAATATCGGTTCTTCAATATCAACATCATTTCTTCCTTGCAGATAGGAAGTTTGTAGTCCACTATGTGCATTCATCGTCCAACAATAACCTGTGTTAGATTACGTATATTGTACCGAGTATTTGTATACAGGGGATCTGATCAGGTTTCCTTTTATGTCATTTTATTAGTTGACCGGATGTAAAACCATACAGGAATATCCTCCCTCAAGCCCATACGACAATATGCTAGATTTTGGACTGGTTTCTTTTCAGAGACGTTGAAATGTCCGTGTGGATTGAAAGATGATTCTGGCAAGAGATAAGGGTCATTTTCACATTTCCATAGGGACTATTCAGTTTGAGAACTCGACAGGACTATGCTAGTAGAATCCATATTATTGGAAGCAAATGACATACATTCCATCAAAAAAGTGGCAGGAATGTCAATTGAAAATTGTCGGAATTGGCCAAGAATTGATTTATTAAAAATATTAGGGATGAAATCATTGAACTTCTATCAAGGGATAATTGTCAAATTCGAGGTCCAAGGGGTGGGGCCATGGCCCCCCATGCCCCCACTGTGTCCGCCAGTGATTTGATGACATCTATTTGTATCCGCTTCCAAACAATTATTTTTATTAATCGAAGCAATAAACTCGAATGAATTCATAGTTTATTCAAAACTTGGTAATGAATCACCTGAATAATAGGTACTGCTAACAACTTAAGGTAGGTTAAAGGTGATCGTGAGTACCGCTTACACAACGGGTTTAATTAAATCTTAAGGACAAGATTTAACATATTAAAAAGTTACATTCGCAATGATGAAGGTGGAAAGATAATCCTAACACTTTATCATTCTTGTTACTATATTTCAGAAATTTCTTGTCTGAGAAAGTGAGTACTGGTTACTTTGTTGCTGAGGAGTGTCAACTCCTATGTTTGGATGCTTGGAAATTAATGAAATAGGAGATCCAACCTGCGTAGATTTTTAAGTCACATATCTAACAAATTTTGTGTTACTTTTTTATCACCAACAGTACAAAAACCCTGAAAATATGCAGTTTAAATCCTAGCAGATTAACTTGTTCTGAACCCATCGCCATTTCAAATTTCTGGACCCGACCTTGATGTGATCTTGAAATTAAAATGTGTAAGATGTACTGTGTGAAATTGTACATCATTCGTGAAAGACTCAGTAAACACTTCGTATTAGGTATTTCTTGTTTTCTTCGAAGATGTGTTTGAAATAAAAATATACTTTTGAAGAGAGATATAAAATATAACCCTGAATTGGAATGAATTCCTTCATTCACATTCAACGTTCTGTCTTCCTGACATAACAATAATTCAAGTGAATTGTTACTCTCGAATCAAAACGGAAGAAATCATACAACATATCTCGAATATTCTGAAATAGACCATTAAATAATGAATAGTCCTGACACAAAAGCTTGCGCTCAGTAAATATGAAGTCCTTTGATTGACCTTAATACTTGTCAAATTCTATAACACTTAAACAAAAATCACAAAAGAGGCCTTTGTGCCCACCTTTATTATACACTTGAAGAAAACTATAGAATCTCGAATCCGAATCTAAACACCATTATGCCCCGAGTGAAGGTATCGGATATCTTTCTAACTGTACATATGGCTATTTGAGATAGGATCTAAAAAACGGGGCCTGTGCATAAAAAATCTGGACCCCGAGGACAAAGATGACCGTGTAAGGGTAGGAGCCGACGAGGGCAGGTATTTCTTTAGTTCTAGTTTTTTATGCAGCTACCGTGAGATTTTCACATGGTTGGACAAAGGATCCGAGGGTCCGAATTAAATTTCGCATTTTGTTCCAAAATTTGAGTGTGATGATTTGGTTTCGCTCCCATTGTTAACGGTATATGGATGAACTATGTAGGTGCAGCTTTATGGAAGAGAATAAGGGTGCTTGGTCCAGTCATGAGTACGCTAACTAATCTCGATAAAAACGTGAGAAAATGGTTATTCGTACACAAAAAAATTGAAACGGAATGATTTTTAGAAAATTGCAAATAGTGAAGAAGGCACATCATCGTAGAAACATTTTCAGTTGAGACATCAATCAAAAATATTATAATTCTCATTTACATCGTTTCTGAAGAATGGTTCTTGAAGATACCACAAATGAAAATATCAACCCCAACTGAAGGCGTAGTTGATCGATAGAATCCCATTTTTTATGTGCAGTAGTGAATACAGAAAGGTTGCGATTTACATCTACTTTGATATGCATCTCATAGATGTACATACATCGTTTTTGAAACTATCTATCCCTTTCTTCCTGTGATCGACAAGAGATTTCATTTTTCGTTGTTTTTATTATTCGACTAATTGCTCTGTGAAGCAATTCGATCCTTCTCAAAGGGAATGGACCGTAATGAAAATATCCCTAAAAAATGGTATTAATGTATGTTGGAGGTTTCGTATGACAATGACCCCTCGCATCTGCTACAAACATGTGGATTCTGTTTGCTTCTCAAGCTGAGAGTAAGAAGAAAATGCGTCATTCTTGACATGATCGCTTACGCACTCCTTTTTATGTCACCGACACTTTTAAGAAAAATACGAATCACATCCTATTTTTTCTCATTCTGAGGATATATTAATCATCCAGAAATTTCCGTTTTATCAGAACATGCTCTGTAGACAATTTTTTTATTAGCGTCATCATTCGTCGGACTTTTTCATTCACAGTATTCAATTAACAATCTAATAATTTTTTAGTTGGAGTTATTTATTCAAATTCTCTTCCAGTTTTTTATTAGCTCTGACTATCAGATGCTTTTTTCTCGTGTGTACACAATTGTTCTACATACAGAGTGTAACAACCAAATGGAATAAATTGGTTAACGAATAAATGAGGGCGAATTGGGAAAAAGGCTCGGACACGTCGATTTATAATTTTAAATGCCCGTATTTTTCAAAAAAATAATATTATATAGGGTGTTCCATGTGATCGTGACCAATACCAACTTTCTTATTTCAAATGCAACCCCCTGTATATTATTCATTTTTTGGATTCTTCAGAGAATTCTAAACACAATGTCCTATACCTATCCTTAACTAATTCGGAAGTATTAAGTGTTTTCAGATTTATTGCAAAAATCAACGTTCTGAATAAAAATTATTTTATTTCACAAATTCGTTACGTTACAATCAGAACCTAATGAGTAATACTGATTATTTCTTAATTATCAGAAAAAAAAACATTAATGTCAATGTAGGAAATGTTCAAAATGCTCGCCGCGAACGTCTTGGCAACATGCTAATCTGGTCTGGTGTGGAATTGTCTTCTAACGTTACTCAACATTTCTTCTCAGTAATGGTTTTTGCTTACTTTCTTCATATCAAGAGGTGAATGGGAAATAAGTATTGAGTGTAATGTATCGATTTTGTGAAATAAAATAATTTTCATTTAAAATGTTATTTTTTGTAAAAAATCTGAAAACCCTTAATATTTCCGAAAAAGTTGAAGATAGGTATAGGACATTGTACATGAATTATGTCTAGAATTTTCTGAAGAATCCAAGAAATAAATAATATACAGGGGGTTGCAATTGAAATAAGAAAGTTGGTATTGGCCACGGTCGCATGGAACACCCTATGGCCTATATAATTTTATCTTCTTGAAAAATATGCGCATTCGAACAAATCGACGTGTCCGAGCGTTTTTCCTAACGTGCTCTCATTTATTCGTTATCGAATTTATTCCATTCGGCTGTTACACTCTGTATAATAATGTATACCAATTTTGTCCATTTGGGAGTTACGATCAATAACTGAAGGAAAAGACAGTCACAGAATAAAGTGTAATTATTAAAACATTTCGGACATAATAAATTGGAATAGAGTTTAATTGTTGAGATAATAGGATTTATTCAAATGAAACATCTTTTTCGATAAAGAGAAAAGCAATCAAGTAAAATGAAAAGAGCAAAGGACTGTTCTACTACCCAAGAAGATGAAGAACATATAATAATATAATAAATACAAAAATATATAAATAAATAATGATAATACATCAAAATGATGACAAACGCAAATTCAACTGTAAGAAAGAAAATCTCGATATAAAAATTCTGAAATGAATCGAAAGAATAGTTAATTGGAATATTATTATTATTATAAATTGGAATAATTATATAATAATGTTTTATTCAAAATTATTATAGAGAATTTTTTCGATATGAATTCGAGCTTTTTATCTTCCCGAATGCTGATTTTTTATGATTTCCGTCCTGAAAGATATATAATGGATGTCGAGTGTATCTGTTGAACATTCATCCTGAGGGGTAGTTCTCGATGTGGGGCACGGATACGTAGACTAAACATGAGCCAGACATCGTCTGGACCTCTCGAGAGGGTTGCTGGTTTTGTGGCTAAAATAGTCTTCGCCTGATGTTTTCAATCTGTCACTACATCCCGCCCTCTCACGAGTTTCACGTGGGCCTTCATCCTCGGACGACCGATTTATCTGGTACATGTGTTTTTTAAATTCCGTGCCACGTTGGTCCAATTTACGTTTACGGGCTTTCGGAGCCCCTCTTTCCTTTCAGACCACGCCGAGAAGTTCGTTAGCGATGCTGAAATTTGATAAATTGAAGGACTTCTTCGGCATATCTCGACTAATAGAACTGTTGAATTCTTCGGTCGATTGATTGATTGCCATATGGGGACACTCAAGTGACCTACCCAAAATTGAGGGGGTCAGATTTTAACGTCCAGACCACAAACATTCTGAGATTGATGAATTTAAAATGAGTTAAAATACTCTGAAGGAATAGCCAAATTTGATCTAGGTATACTAATAAATGAATTCCAACTGAACTATCTAATTTAGTTTTTTTAGATATTTGTAAAAAATCTTAATCTCAATCCGTTGGCACTATATTTTCTGTTGCCCGCTGTTTAGGAATCAAAATTTAAACTCCTAAGCTCACTATACTTGAACTTGAAAAGAAGAAACAATACCAAGTGTTCCTGAATTGGAGGTGAAAAGGAAAAGGGGAGATTCCTTAAATAAATAAAGAAAGTTCCATAAACTATTCAAGATATATTGAAGTTTGAATTTTTTAAGTTATTTTCTCATAGTATCTGCATTCCACAAGATATTCAATTGAAATTTCACACATATATTACAATTTAGAGCTTACACCATGTGACATGCCAAATTTGATTGTGAATCTACAGGGTGATATTTTTTCTGGAACACTGTTAGTTTGAAAATTTGGAAATAGAAACTTTGTTCTTATAAGAACTAATTTTTATGGTCTCCTGTAATTTTGTCTTATTTGCTACTGATATCGAGAAGAAATTTGGACTATTCTCTCGAAATCGCCATAAAAATCTAGTTAGTAAGTAAATATCACCCCGTAGATTTGCAATCGAAATTGGCATGCCACATGGTGTGAACTCTAAATTGTAATATCTATGCCAAATTTCAGTTGAATATCTTTTGGAGTACAGATACTAAGCAGAAAAAAACTGTATACACCCTGTATACTGTATATCGAAAACGGAACGTTTGCGGTCCCATATTAATTGGATTCTGTCCTCTTCGTTTCTACCTCCAATTTAGAAACATACCTATTATTTAAAAAAAATAAAGATAATCAGAAACCAGAGAATTTAAAGAGTTTTGATATTTACTGAACGATTGAAGGATCAGCTGTTGATCATTATCTATTATCTTCAGCTTTCATTGGAGTAGAAATGAAATGAATACACAATTTTTTTTATTGAATTTTATTTTTGAATTTTCGAATTGAAGGAAAACTTTGCGACCAAAAATTGAATATGTTCATGGACTGTCATTTTTGTATCTTCTTCTATATTTTACTTCCTTTGCCTGACATTGAAAAATTCGAACAGTTTCTTATTACCAACGGCTTCCCCATGCAAATCCGGTTCAGGTTGTTATACGTATTGCATTCAAAAGCACGTATTTTGGTGAAAAAACTATTGAGATTAAGGCATTAATTTCGGAGATATAAATTAAAAAAAAAACGAAAACAACAAAAAATCCAAAAATATAATAATAATTGTTTTACGTATACTAGACGGCTTTTTTGAATGCTTTCCAGATTGTAATACGTGGAGCAAGCCAAGGCACGTATTTTGGTGAAAAAACTATCGAGAAAACGGCATTAGTTTCGGAGATTTGACTAAAAAAAATGAAAACCATAAAAAACCAAGAATAATTTTATTGTGAGATCTGGACAGCTTTCTCCAATCCTTTTCAGGTTGTTATACGTGGAGCAAGCTAATGCACGTATTTTGGTGAAAAAATTATCGAGAAAACGGCATTATTTGCAGACATTTGGATCTTGAAGAAAAACGAAAACAATAAAAAACCAAAAATAATTTTTTTATGGATTAGGACGGCTTCATACAATCACTTCAAGCCAAGGCACGTATTTTGGTCAGAAAATCATCGAGAAAACGGCATTAGTGTCAGAGATTTGAATCTTGAAGAAAAATGAAAACAATAAAAAATCAAAATAACTTTTTTGTAAACCCCAAACGGCTTCATCAAATCCTTTTCAGGTTGGTATACGTGGAGCATCCAAAGGCACATATTTTTGAGTGAAAATTATCGAGAAAACTGCATTAGTATCGAAGATAGGAATTTTTCAAGAAAAATGATAGCACTGAAAAAACCAAAAATATTTTTTTTGTAATTTACAGGCGGTTTCCTAAAAGTTTTTTCAGGTTGATCTACGTGGAGCACTCAAAGACACGTATTTTATTGAAGAAACTATTGAAAAAAAGGCATTAGTTTCGGAGTTATCAATTTTGATAGAAAAGAGAGAACCAATAAAAAAAACAAAAATGATTTTATTTCCGTATGTTGAATTCGTAGAAAACTTTCGGACCAAAGAAATGATAATTAAAAATGTTCATGGACTGTCATTCTTGCATCTTCTCCTATATTTTAGTTTCCTGACATTGGAAAAACCCGAAAAAATGTATGAGCATTCGAAATTCGTTCCAAATTTCTTACTCCAGTTTCTTTTCACCGACGAATTTTTTCATGACATAAATTTCATCCTAATTGGCATACTCCTATGGTCATGCGATACCAAGATAAAACAAACCGAAAAAAAACCGGCATAATAAATCGCGATATCCCCTGAAACTTTTTTCTCAGGCCTATGCGGGTCAAAGGGGATAACGCAGTCTTGAAAGCACTCTCAAGAGCGGCCTTCTGCGAGCCAGATGGCCCCATACCGTACCCTGACCGTTTTTTAAGCTCCATTTTTTATGCGCGCTACCAGACCCCACGTTTTTTCAGTCACAGGAAAGGGGCAGATTTTTTAAGGAACCCTACACTGAGTTCCGTTCCGAGATTAATTTGGAATACAAAAGTTTTTTATACCTGGGCAATGAAGGTGCAAGTTCGGTTTGCACACATGGGTATCGCAATGGGAGAGAGAAGAAATGGTCCTTCTGGGTGGATCGGACAAGGATGCTGGGCGCCCAGGGTAGACGTAGGGCACATGTGTATCTTCTTACGTGGGAACAGGGGTAAAAAACGTACACTCGAGAGATTCACCATACCATGAGATCCGCTATGTTGCAATCGGTATTACTGTTCTGTCAATATTTATTGGGGCTTGTTTTTTTAACGGTCAGTTTTCCAGACTTCTCACGGTTTTCAGTTTTTTCGACCGATGAATCCTGGGATGACACACAATGATCGTATTCAATATTGCGAACAGGTCAATTCAAATTCTGCGAACTTTTATTTTAGTTTTTGTATCAACTTTCTCATATCTATCTTCATCGGTTTTCAAGAAATTTTTTGATTTCAATCCCTTCTCTGCAAAGCAGCTTCAATTAATCATTCATCATTCTGGTGCTTGGAATCCGAGGAAGATAAAATTTCCATCAGTATACAGGGTACGTGTTGCCTAATTGAATATCAATATTTATGGGGGTGATTTGTCGGCCCATTTCAAGAGAAAAACTTCATATGAACATATGTGCTAAACGTCTTCTTTTTGAGATAAAGGGGGAAAAGTTTTCAAAAATAAATTATTCATTGAATATCTACAATACAACTTCAGATATTTCAATGAAATTTGTCATATGTGTACTATGAATTAAGAGGCATATTTTAATGTATCACACATCAATTCCCAACTATTCAGAATAGTAATTTACGTAACAAGTAACAAGTCCGGAAAATTGGGTTTTTTTGGACGAATAGACAAATAGTCCAATATAGTCCATCCAAGAATGATTGACATCAGAGCAGGCCTTGAAAGTCCAGTCGCAGATTTATTTCTAGTTACAAAAAAGTAACTAAAAATTTTCTGTGCTTTCATCATAGACATAGAAATAGCCTAAAAATTGAACGATATTTTTTTAAAGTAAGGAGCTTTGAACATGAAAATGTTTCCAATTTTCACATTCGAATACCAGCGTGTGAATACAGGGTCTTTCACGAGGAACCTCACCCATATTTATACGGGAAACTACTGAACGTATTTTCATGAAATTCAGCACTTATAAGTATTTCACGATGCTGATGAAATCTAAAATATTTTCAAGGCATGAGCACCTCCGGTTTTTCCGGAAATGACGTCAACTTCCGTTTTTCAAATTAGAACACCATTTTTTTATTGCAGAAATAGATTCCTTAGAAAATTTCAAGTTATTTTGATGTAACATTTTTCAGTTTTGGTTGGAAAATTCTCTCTGAGCGGGAAAATTCGAAAAAAAAAACTGAAAATAGAGCTCCGCTGAAACGAGAATAACTTCGAGGTTTTTGGATGGAAGATTTTCATTTTTGGGATTTTTCAAGATGTAAGATTGATGTATCCACTTTAAAAATCGAAATCGCGATTCATGATACAGGGGGTGAAAAAATCGCTTTCAAAGTTAGGGATGACAAAATCGTGAAAAATCAATTTTTTCAAATTAGAACCCCATTTTTTATGGCAGATATTGAATCTACGTTGAAAAATAATGTGAGTGTATGCATCACATCCTTGCCCTAAAGTGGATATTAACTCAGAAAATATCCATTTTAGGGCAAGGGTGTGATGCATACACTCACATTATTTTTCAACGTAGATTCAATATCTGCCATAAAAAAATGGGGTTCTAATTTGAAAAAATTGATTTTTCACGATTTTGTCATCCCTAACTGTGAAAGCGATTTTTTCACCCCCTGTATCATGAATCGCGATTTCGATTTTTAAAGTGGATACATCAATCTTACATCTTGAAAAATCCCAAAAATGAAAATTTTCCATCCAAAAACCTCAAAGTTATTCTTGTTGCAGCGGAGCTCTATTTTCGATTTTTTTTTCGAATTTTCCCGCGCAGAGAGAATTTTCCAACCAAAACTGAAAAATTTTACATCAAAATAACTTGAAATTTTCTAATGTGTTCTAATTTGAAAAACGGAAGTTGACGTCATTTCCGGAAAAACCGGAGGTGCTCATGCCTTGAAAATATTTAAGATTTCATCAGCATCGTGAAATACTTATAAGTGCTGAATTTCCTGAAAATACGTTCAGTATTTTTCCGTATAAATATGGGTGAGGTTCCTCGTGAAAGACCCTGTATACCAACAGTATATTATTTTCATCTTTTTTTTTAATCGGAAGAAGGAACTTCTTCCGGTACTTGATAAATATTCCAAAAAGTATACACGACATCATATCGTTACAACACTTGAATTGATACATTTTCGATCTTACGATCAATTATAGGAGCATACAGCCTGGAAATTCTGGTTCGATAACGAAAAATATCGTGGGTTATTGAAAAAAGCACGGTCCTTTTCAATATTCAATATGAATATTCGCTAAACCGAAAAGATCTAGTTGATAATTTTAAGCGTGTTACTGCAATGAAAATGGATCGGGAAATTTGTAATAGATATCAAGACAGAAACAAAACTTAACCAATGGATCTATTTAATATATGAAGAATTTTGTCATGACATTGCAACTTTCAATATTTGTGTACAATGAAGGTGTAAAATATAAAATATGAAAAATATAAATATTCCTATTATTCTGTTTCAACAACCACAACATGTTATTTTTTCCTCACCTGGGCAGAACTCGTCATGTTCATAATGGAAGGTTTTGTCAGCAATAATCATAACATTCCATATATTTTGACTTATCTTCTCTCTTTTCTTTTTTTACGTGCTCTGTGCAGGCTTTCCATTTTTTAGCTGTTCACTCTTCAAGAGCCTCATTTCAAAGATAATTATTTCACGCTCAATTTTTTGCCTAATTTGTTCGAAACATTACTGGCAGAACAAAATGTCAGTGATATTTCCAACACCAACCTGAATTCTGCAACCCAAAATATTACTGAATGGGCATAACCAACATAATTTCGATTTTCCAAAGCCCCCCGAGAGGTCAATCATTCTTGGATGGACTATAGCTCTAATTATTGTTTATGCCTTATATTCTTTTCCATCCACAAATTTTCATTTAAATCCCACATGTCGAGAAGCATTGAATTCAAGGTCTGGAATAATGAACAGAAATATTCAAAATTCAACGCAGAATTAAAGAATGAGATACAAAAATAAGGTGCCAATCTCAGTATGGATTTTTTGGTATGTGCATTGCATTAGAACATTCCTGTTCCAGGTCAAAATTTTTTTCTGGGTACAAAAAATTCTTCGGTTCACAGTCAGATATCTTATCAATCAAGAATAATTTCTGATAAAGCTCAACAAGGACGTTGTTCATAACCTATACTCTGCTGTGTGAACTGGGATTTCCTCAGTCGGAAGCAGAGCAGTTTTCAAGAAATTCTTGGCATATAAAACATAGCGTTCTCTTTTCAAATGGAACAAAATATGCCCAAGCTGCCCAACAATTGCATCTTCTCTCCTTCGCATCATTTTTCGTGCCTTCCAGGCTCCATAATGTGGGACCAATTTAAGCGTTTCAGAAAGTCCAATAATATGGAATTTCTTCATGAATGACCGATAGCTAACGGATAGCGTTTGCTAGTGATCATTTATAATATTTTCAAGTGACGTTTCTATGGCATGTCCGAGACGTAATGTAACATAATCGCTGGAAAAGAAAATGCAAACTCATTGACGGCTGTCTATAACAGGGCCGGAGTCCTAGGATTCTCTTCCAGTCGCCAACTAACTCCGCTTTATGAATATACTGCTCCACAAGAGTTGGGGATATCGAATTCAATCGTTTTTAAAAGTATGTAATCTTCGAGAAAATCGCTGTAAAATCAATAAACTCAATAACAACTTGAATCGATCCAATGAAAATCAGTATGGGACATTTCGTCAATCTGGTCCCTTTTTTTCTGAAGTTTGGTTCTTTGCTTATGCTTCATGAATGTTCTTATTTTGAAATGAAGTCAGTTTATCAACGGATTCGATTCGAAACGAGTTTTCTGAAAATGCCAAGACGTGAATTAACAAACGCTGAGGCTAATAGGGCTATCGGAATGCTACAGGGTGGCCTAACTCAGGTTGTTGTAGCGGAAAGGCTCCAAGTCAGCCAAAGTGTGATATCTCGACTTTGGAATAGGTTTAGGGAGACAGGTTCCGTGTTAGAAAGACCAAGGCTTGGTGGGCGACGAAAAATAACACCTGCTCAGGATCGTTTCATCACCATTCCGGCGAGAAGAAACCCTACATATACGTGTAGAATGCTACGGAATACTCTTCAAAATGCAGATGTGGTCCAAGTTTCCATCAAAACCATCAGACGACGTTTGAGAGAGGGTGAATCTAGGTTCTAGACGTCCATTAAGAGGAGTTCCATCAACACGTGACCATAAGCGTCAAAGACTGGAATGGGCAAGGCAACATAATTGGAACGATCAATGGCGTAGTGTCCTTTTCACTGATGAATCCATATATGGACGATTTTCAGATTCTCGAAGAATAAGGGTATGGACAATCCCATGCATACCCCGTAATCGTCGCTATGTCCAAGAAGTGCATCCATTCCGAGGGGGTAGCGTTATGGTATGGGCCGGGATATGTTTCAACGGGCGCACAGATCTACACATTTGTCCTGGGAATATGACCGCATTACACTATAGAGAGCATGTCATTGACAATGTTGTGCCAAATTTTCACGCTGCTATTGGTGAAACTTTTCAATTTCTAGACGATAACGCTAGATCTCACCGTATAGCCATAGTTGAGAATGCGCGCGAGGAGCTTGGTATTCCACATTTACCAATACCTTCGCACTCACCAGATTTGAATTGCATAGAACATGCATGGGATATGCTCCAAAGAAGATTAGATATAATCATCAACCTACCCCAGAATCCTTAAATGACCTGAGAGAGCTTCTGCCCCGTTTATGGAACCAAATTCCCCAAGAAATGTTCAACAACCTCGTGTGTAGTATGCAAAGAAGATGTCAAGCATTGATGCCCATGGAGGCCATTCATTGTATTGATAGTCTTAAATTGCTTGAATTCTCTGGGAATAAAATTTCGTTATTTTACTCGATTTTTCTTAACGTATACGTATACGCTGCAGACCTACAGGCTAAAAGTAATTTGCAACTTGAAATCATATTAATGGCATTTTTCTTTGAATGTCAAAAAAACATCTCTGATTGGTGTTCTACTAGCTGTGTGTCCCTTTGCAGAGGATAGCCGTGTTAATTCGAAATGTTTTTCCTGAACGAACACGGATCCTATTCCTTTCCGTTTGGAAGTTGCAACTATTTCGAAATCACGAAGAAACCATCCGATCATGGTCAACCCAAGTCGGTCGCACTTCACAAATGGAAAATATCCATAACTGGGTTCCCATCAATTCAATCTCCATTCCCCTTGGCCATAATGATTTTCGCACAGACCTCATTACGTACATACCCGGAGAACAATAACAATAGGAACGGTAAGCAAGGTTGCGTGCCGCAGAAGACGAGCTCAGGATGTCCCGTCCGGGTCAACCTCTGGAGCCAGGGGTCAGTGGTCATTCCCGTGGCCTGGTCGGCGTGGGAGCACTCGCACGGCTTCCATTGTTACACGGGTCGGCTAAACCCATTGTCTTTCGGGATCTGTGAACAATTATATCGTGGGTTAGACCCGCGACCGGATGGATACACCACTTTCTTAATCATCTACTAATGGCGCTGAATAAGGTTGTCTGCGGAGCATGCAGAGTCGCTGAAGACGGAGAAACGGTGGAACGGCGTGAAACTGAGTTTTTATGGAGGTAGAGTCAAAAGTCATTGCTACCAAAAGAGTTTATTCGATTGGTTAAATATGGAATCATTGAATGTAGCTTCTCGCTATTCATGTACCTGTATACTGTCAAATAGCGCTACTGACAGCAATGCGGTTCGTGAACGACTTTAATCTCTCAGTAGGAGAGACTGATTGGTAATTTTGTCTTGAAAAATGGATAAATCTAGAGAGCAGTTAGAGCTGTAAGTCTGTCCTCATTTGACCGAACCTATAAGGATCTTTACCTAATATTTCAATGGTTTTAAATTTTGTGGAAGCTGAACGAATTTGCTTATGTTTTAAGAATTTATCAGATACATTGCGTTCATTGATATATAAATTCATTGATATGTAACAAGTACATAAATTAGGTCTTTATGGACGAGTCCAAAAGTTTATGGGCAAGTCCATAAGCCTAATTATGTACGAGTTGCATACAAAGCTTTATGTTCGACTGCAATGCAGAAATTTAATTTCGTAAAGGGCAGTTAATATATTCGTCGCTTCATCACAAAAAAACATTGAGTGTGCTTTCGCTTTTCTTTCCTTAGTAACCATCAGCAATCTTAAGAACCTCACTGAACAAAGTTGTTTACTTCGTTAATTTTGTGACAAACGTCGTCATAATAATACAAAAATTTGGATAGTGCGGAAGAGGAATGCGTGAAAATTTAGCAATAGGCATTTCCAGTCATTTTCAGAAAAAATATATTTTGACATATTGGATTCTCACGTAATTCGTGATTTTTTTTTAAATTTTTCTTCATCAATTTATACCCTTAAAACAAGATTGAAAACCAAAAAATAATCTACCGAATTCAAACGATCAGAAGAAGCGGGAAATCGTGTGACGTCGGTGGCTAGAGAGATTTTTGATTGGTTGTACTCGTCATGACGTGCCGCTGATATTAAAATGACAGCATTTCCAAATCACAAAAAAAAATCAGCATGAAAAATCCCTTTCTTCCACTTTCCTAATAATATCATAATATAATGTTGATTTTGGACGTTTTTCTTTTTCATTTGTACTCCATAAAGCTTCATAATATCATTCAATTTACGACCTCATAATTGAAGATAAAGAGCGTTCAAGTAAGCAGATAGGTGAGAAATTCAATTGAAAATAATTATCCCTAGTCTACACAGGTTAAGAATTGGTATATATAGGTCGGTCTTCTAATTTAGGAAGCATTAATAATTATTTTCATTTTGAGAAGTGCCAATTAGTGGTAAGAATAATTATTGATTTGGCAACTGTGTATAGGGACCAGTCCTTGACCCTAGGAGTATAGAATATAGAGTTTAGAATACTCCTTGTCTTAACTGTAAGAAACGCCATTCTATAGTACGCAGAGAAGACGCCGAATTGTCGAATAATGACAAATAAGAAGGTTATGTTTTTATTTTTAATTTTTAGGCGTGGTTGTCACATCAGTATTTGTATTTTCAGAGAATGAGTATTATATCAACTTTAATGAAAATTAAGTTGTTATATGACGATGTTTCAAAAACATTATAGTGATCAAATCAAATATAACGATTACTGAATATATTTATGAATAAATTCAGAGATTTTACAAAGACTTGACAACAGCGGCGTGTCTCTCAGTTACTCTGGGCTTTGTCCTCTCCATCATAAACGTCAACCAATCATATTACAAATTGAGCCACTGACGTCACAGCAGAGGGACGTTTGAATTCACCCGTGTTGAAATCACATTTTCAATTTCGAATAATTAATCAGTTCTTCAAAATTCAGAGTGAATAAATGGTTACAAATGTGTTCTAAACTGCCCTTCATCACGTCATGGGAAGAAAAGTGCATATTTTGAGGTACTGGAAATCCCCATTTGAACGCGTTGTTGTATCGTGTACGAAGCCTTTTTCATAAATGTCATACATCACACTTCTTAAATGTCAAAATACCCAGACGAATTCAGTGCGCTATCTATATTTCATATGTTCTCGAAAAAACGCGCAATTTGAAACACCCTCTATTATTAGATTGTTGAAAATGAGAGAAATGGACTAGCAAAGATCTAACTTCCAAAGTAAATCGCCGGAACGTGCCGCTATCGCAGTAGGAAAATGACAGATCGGTATCTGGCTTGTTAGCCGTCATCAGTGCCACATATCCTCACCTACGATAGCAACCAAATGAAACAGCAGAGCTTATTTTACTCTCTAGCAGGAACACCTTGGTACATTGACTACAATGTAATTGTACAGTGTCTCACCTAGCGGGTAAATGTCTAAGTTTCATCCCAGACGTTCCTTCAATTCCTACATTCAATATGTCCCTAGTGGACGGTCCTAACGGACGTGAATTTCCTATTTTGATTGTTGAAAATGACATGGACTCCAAATTATCATCATCCAAACAATTCGAATTACTTCAGATGTATCTAACGTATTGTATGTGGAAGATGAACCTTTGGCCATAAGGACGGCGATCAAAATAGGCCAAGACCACCTATAATTAAATGAGATCTGTATCGCAAGTTCCCACAAGAAATTCTGATCAAGCCCTCACCACACCCTGTCTTTAAAATCGAATTACCAAACTCCCCTCTAATCTGGACAACTACAAAGTGGACATCTTCAAGAATTCAGAACTCCATCCAAGTTGGTCGAGAAAAGTTGAGCACAGAGAAAGTACAATATGCCACCACGTCCTTTATGACTTCTCACGACTCCACCAACTTCATTATCTCGAAAATTAAGTTTCGCTCAGTTTGGCCAAGAGGTAAGTTTAAAGTGAGGGTCTTTTATCTGCGGAGCGGTTTCAGATCGGGTCCATTCTCGATATTGTTGCCGAGTTAACGGGTACACGAGTAGGGATGGCAACGCCTATCGATACTCATTAAACATCGAAATATTTTTTGGATGGAAAAATCCGTTTCCAAATATTGCTCCAGCCGATTGGATATCAGGCATGCCAATAGAATTGACATTTCGGATCTTCGTGAGAGAATGATTCAATGGGTTCGATATCTCTAGATCGAGATATGGCGTCTACTTTGGCTATTTTGCTACGTCGACGTATCGAAATGTTGCAATCCCTAGTCAAGCGGCTTTGCCGCCAATAGAGTTCCTAAAGACGCTTTTTCTGGCTATCTATCTATCTGGTTATCTTTATGACTTCAGGCTTTACAATACGGATTAATTTCTAATGTATGTCGTTAAGTTTTACAATGTGTGCGCTTGTTTCGCCTAATTATAAATGTATGAATTTTCAATGTACAAGTTGATACCGTGTAGCGTATCATGATTCGATAAGACTTTAGGTATGAATGTCAGCTTTGGATCATGATGAATCGAGTGGGATTTATTTGAACTGTAACGGTTTCGTTATATATAGCGACCTATACCCTAGTCCTACCCATTAAAAAATAAACGCTATATGAAATCAAAGAATGAGATATACAACTCTGTCATCTCCTGATGGCATGTTCTTTTCATTGAAACCAGCTGGATTTTCAGCGTGTTACCCAATTTGCTTTTTTAGTTGGCTTTTTTGAAATGGCTACTGCGAATCTGCCTACAAGGTGTATGAACATCCACCGAAAAATGTACAATTATACTCCATTCACTTTTATAATGTATTCCGGCGGTTGGTCATGAAATTCTGACACATTTCACCGTGTATATTTTTAAAATTTTAGGTTATAGTCATTTGCCTGTCAAATGAATAAGCAATGTTGTCCTTTCTACATATATGTCGTAGTTATTACGTATTTATCGAAATGTTTATTCCCTTTGAGGGAAAAATAAATTTGAGAGAATATTATGTGAATTCAATAATTCCAAAGACCTGGCGAATGTTGAAGAAACTCTTTTCTCTGTAAGTACTAGAAATATTTCACGTATATAAACATGGTTGAAATATTCAGTTATACTATTTTCTTGTAAGGAAATCAAGAATCTGGTGTTGAAATTTTACTGAAAAAAGAATAAAAGTACTCGAATAATCCGCCAGAAAAACTTCTAAACGAATAGGCGGACCTATGGAATTCCCCTCTTTCAAGATTCTCAAGAAATAAGCCTACAGAAGACATTTCAATACCTTTTTGTACAATTTGAAATACTGCACTATGAAAATGTAGTAGTAGTGTAGTCTCTTGATATCCCTTCAACATTTAAATTCAAAACTGTAACTTTGCTCTTTGACCAGGAGGATCTCTTGGACCAGGTCTGGTCTTTCAAGCGATGATTCTTCGTTTTCTCAGGTATTGGAGGAACACTACAGGACCCTAGTATTGGGGAATCATCTCCCATAGATTAAATATCCTAATGATTCTTCATTTGCTTTTCCCTATTTCTTCATAAATTTCGCAGTTTCAGGTAAAAATTTATCTTAAGTATTTCTAATACAAGCACAGTCCACTCAAAAAATTGATCAAATAAAGTTTAGTAAAGAGTACTACTAGTATGGGCCAGCAGATCTACCTTTTAAGTGGTTATCCTCATCGGTAGAACTCGGGCGATTTGATAGGCGAAATGTCAAAGTTTGATCAATTTTCCTGAAGAAATGGAAAAATAATAGAAAATATGAATACCAAGCTATTTTGCATTGACTTTTCCTCTTTCGATCCGTATATTTACCTCACGGCCAGGTTATCTGTGAAAAAAGTTTTATCGAGTTTAAAATGGCCCTTTTTGTCGGTTTTTTTTCAGATTTTCGCGAATTTTTTAAAAATACTTCTACTTCGCCTAGAGAATCAAAATTTCACCCACGTATCAATCGATCATTCCTCTTTCCGGCCGTGTAAAAATTTCTCTCCTGTATCGCAGCTTCGCTGCGATTTTAAGATTCTTTTGGACCCACTTTTTCGACAGATTCCCCGGGCCGGACCACAGAGTTACCGTTTCAGTATAATATAGAAATATAGAATGAGCTCCTCGAATATCAATCACAGCCTGAAAACGCCCTTGTATAATTTCGATCAGATTCTTGATGTACCTAGCCTTGATCATTTTCTCTGCAGAGTTTCGTTCAATGCTGTCTCAGTTCTTGAAGTGTTGTATAAAGTGTGTACACTCTGCATAGGCCTTCTCATTAGGATGCGGGGATGCGGATTTGGGGTGGATGCCGGTCCTGATACCCAAAAACTGGCCAGCAGCCCTCGGTTGATTGATGGTACATTCGTCATAAATGCATGGCGTATTGTGTCCCTCGGCCTTATTATGGAAAAATGCTGCAATCTGACAGTTGCAGAAATCCCGGCGTAAACAAGTCGAGGAAGGCCGTGACGTTTTCGCCATCTAGAAGGCCGTGGCTAATTGTCGTCCGTCGATTCCATTCTTGAAAGTCATATAATCTAGTTAGTCCACATCCGGAAGAACAGCTAAGCCGCCGTGACTGTGGTCACCTTTTTTTCTTGTTGTATAGGCTGGTTGGCTGTGTGTGTGGGGAGGAATTAAAGAAGTCGATGCGTGTTTTGTGGAACATGTGTAAAAAATAATCCGAATTGGTTTCGGGTATTTGGGGAGGGTGGGTTATTGAAGTTCGCGGTGTGTTAAAAGAGAGGAAGCTCAGTTTCCGTTTGGTCCAGATTTGGTCGATCTTACTCAGCGATTTCGTATGTCAAACTCCGACTCCTATTTCAGTGAAAAGCAGACGAAGATATTCTATAATGGATGACCCAAATTACTGCCTCCATGAGTTGTATTCCCAATTTTGAAATAATAATAACAATTCTCTTCGCAAATTTCAAATTTTTAAGTATTAACTCGAAAAATGTGGATTTTCTCAATTAATTTCAAAATATAAATTACAAACGGCAGATGCTCTATGGAAATGTTTTGATATTTTCAACTTTTCGTGTTCATTCCGACATTTTCGCAGATGTTGTTCATTTTGATTTTGAATATATCCCTTGGGGCATATTTTTGAACCAAATTCCCCTTCACCAATTTGGATGTGTAACCAAAACAAGTCTGCCAGTTGTTACGTTACTGTTCTACCCATTATTACCAACATCTTCGGCGTACTATCGGAGAAAATGAAATCCATACCCACAAGATCCTTGTCATTAAGAAAGCTATTGAAAATTAAAAGTTCTCTTTGAAACGCCGTAAGATGATAATTATTATCTTGTTTGTTATCCAATGCTATCTGAAACAAGCTGCAGCGACACCAATTACTGTAAATACACGCAGAATAACGAATCACGCCTTGAAGAGGTATTAGGTATTCGTCTAATTCACAACTATTTGACTATAAAAATATATTTCACCTTGAAAAAAATTAGATCTTCATAACGACATTCATCGCAATCAATCGAAATTGGGGTTACTCAGGGCAATATCCTTGGACCCACAAAATTAATTTTCTATGGTCCTTTCGTCAACAACATACATCGAACAATACCGGATGAAATATGGAGATAGATTGATGAAATTAAACGTTTTCTCCTTCGGGGACTAGTATTTTCAAACCCGTTGCTGTTTTTTAACAGTGGGAAGTCTGCACCCGAAGCGAATAGCACGTCCGGGAGTTGTAAGGAAGCAACAATACGCCGATGACCGTAGAGATAGCCAAGTCCACGTGTAGGCACGTCAAAGATGCGCAGATAGCCTGTTAACCATGAGAACATCTCTGACCTATTCTCGAAAACATGCTTTCTTGATTAGAGAGCCGATGATGAGAGGCACTCTTCCTTATCAGAGGGCGATTTATCTGTGGAAAACTGAAAGCTTGCATGATGATTGCAATAATTGAGCGATGGGTGCATTTGCAGACTCGGGATTTCGATATCGTGGAAGTGTTGATGCATCATGCATTACGACAAGAAAGTCTTGGATTTTTGTAGTTCGAGAATTATATACCGGGCGTTGGGTTTACCGATACATATTCGAAAAGGATTGGATGATGAGATCATTTTCAATGTACGAGGATATATTGAAAAATTCTTAGCCTACTATAGAACCAAACAAAATTTCAAAGTTAAAATATTTTATTACTCAACATATTCTCCTCTTAATTGAATACATTTATTGCAGCGAACCTGCAACGTATCTAGACCTTTCAAAAAAAAATGTTTCTTCTTGCTCTGCAAACCAGTCCTCCACAGCTTTTATTACCTCGTTATGAAAGAAAATTTACGACCTTTTAAACTTATTTTCAGTTAGGGAAAGAGATGATAGTTGGACGGAGCCAAATTTGTTGAATAAAGGGAGTGTTCTAGTAATTCTAACCCTAAATCACTATTTTTCTGCATGGCAACATGAGATTTGTGTACTGCGGCGTTGTCCTGTAGAAACAAAACACCTTTGGATAGCTTTCGCGTCTTTTCTCTTCAATTTCTTCCCATAGAGTGGTCAGTAATGTCGAATAGTAATCTCCAGTTATTGTTCTACCCTTATCCAAAAGAATCAATCATGATTACTCCATGGCAATCTCAAAAAACTGAAGCAAGATCTTTTCCAGCAGATTTTTGGACACGAAACTTCTTAGGTCTTGGAGAACCAGAGTGTCGCCATTCCATCGATTGTTGCTTTGTTTTTGGATCGTAGAAATGTACTTAAGTCTTATCCATAGTAACAATTCGGTTTAAGAAGTCTACATCGTTTTCAAATCGAGCGCAGATCGATCGCGATGCTTCTACCCTTGCACGCTTTTGGTCAACATTCAAACATTTGGGGATCCATTTTGCAGAAATTTTTCTCATGTCCAAATTGACGTGAACTATATGATGAACGCGTTCGTATGAAATCTTCAGTGCTTCAGATATCCGTTTTAGCCCAATTCGACGGTCTGATAAAATCATGTCATGAACTGCATCGATATTTTCGGGGACTGACACAGAAACTGGCCTTCCCGATCGGTCATCATCTTCAATGGAAAATTTAACTCTTTTGAAGCTTGCAGTCCAATTTTTCATGGTCGCATACGAAGGACATTGAATACCAAGGGTATTAAGCATATCTTCGTAAATATGCCTACCTCTTAACCCTTTTAAATACCGGTACTTGATGATGGCTCGAAACTCCAATTTTTCGTTTTTTTTCAATTTCGGTGGACATCTTTTTTTTCAATTCATGCGTAACTCTGGTTTACTTTTTAACGTCGAACTCTACACTGACACTTCTAATAAGTTATTGTTCGTTGAAATGGTATCGCAATATTTTGTTTATGCATGGAACTGGTCAAGGCTAACTAGTTAGATATCAATACATCCTCGTATATGACCATATACAGGGTGTACCTAAATTGAAGGTACTAATGACGAGTGAAGATTCCTTGCGTGGTTTTAAGTAAAAAAGTCCCTTAAATATGGGACCGCAAACAATCAGTTTTCGTGATACAGGATGTTGAAGTTTCGATACTTTTAAAGATTTTTTCTCATAGGATATGCATTTCACAAGATAATCAACTGAAATTTGGCATAGATATTACAATTAACAGTTCACACCATGTGACATGCCAATTTCGATTGTAAATCTACAAGGTGATATTGTTTCACGAACACTGTCCTCTATTTTCCTCCGTAACTTTTTTTGGAGGGCCACTGTCAGTTTAAGAAATTGTAAAGAGGAGCTCCGTTATTATTCTAAACTTTATGATCTCCTGAAGTTTTGTCGTATCTACTACCGATTTCAAGAAAAAAAATTGAACCGAAATCCTCGTAACAAACAAAATTGTGATAAAAATCCTGTTAGTGTAAAGAGAATTTATAATTCACTCTTGGTTGCACTCGAAATATTATCGAAAAAGATAGTTATATCCAGCATAATACAGTAACACTCTGATGTTGGGACCATTATTGGTTTTTCTCATAGAAATTAAATAGAGATATCCTGCGTAAAAATAATCTCACCCATGTTCACACCTGGGAAAGCCCGGTTCAACTTCTTTCTTCTGAAGATGTGGTTTCTATCGATGCGGTCAAGAATGAATTATCACGATACCATTTTTCCGCATGATTAGCCCTCTGAAACATTCTTCGGATATCAGCCCGCCACTGGCGATCGTGCTTTATAGAAGTTCACTTGACTAAAGATACATCGGAGTGTTATATGGAAGTTCAATAATCTCTCCACACTGACCAGACGAGAAAAGATACTATTTTTACTCCACATTTGGCCCAAACAAACATAAACATCGTCCCGATGACTACTGCGAAGTCATTGACCAATATGTTGAGGATATCTGCATATCGTTAAAGTTGAATTTTCCCCATGAAATGGCCATTACGAGTCTTTTTATACTTCGCTCAGAGCGATTCTCTCAGATTCTTAGAAAATCTATTTGGTTTTAGAGGAACAAATGAAGAGACCCGAATTGTGTTTCTTACACCCTTTGTTTTATACCGACGTAGTTCGTAGATGTAAAAAATTCAATGGTTGTTTCACTTGCTCGCCATATAAACTGCTCCACAAAAGTTTGAGGAAGCACAGAAATGTTAGAAAGTTTCCATTTTTTTTCAATATGAGAAATCATATGATTCTGAATTAGTTCAATCCTTCTGTTCCACTGTTCCAATCGACATCAAAACACCAGAAGTGTTCAAAAGCTGCTGTTGTATGATTTGACAAGTACACAAAGGCACACAAAGCATACAGACAGAAACCAATCTTGTGCAGAAGTGGTAGATCCTGGGAGTCCACTTCTCAGTCTTTCAGTCACGTTTCAAGATTCTCGATATCGATGGACGAGTCGCGAAACTACGCTTTCACAAACTTGGACAAAATTCGTAACCTCTCTCTGATTACGTCCCGCCTCTATCCTACCAGTAGCCCTATTGGCTTTATTCGAACTAAGCTTACGTCTAGGCATAATTGCAAGACAAATTTTCATATTTTGAATTAAAGAATGAGAACGTAAAACAATAACTGATCCAAAATTAACACATACACAAAGCAGTTAATACGAGGATGTATTGATATCCAGTTAGCCTAGACCAGTGTCATGCATAAACAAAATATTGCGATACCATATCAACGAACAATAACTTATTAGAAGTGTCAGTGTAGAGTTCGACGTCAAAAAAGTAAACCAGAGTTACGCAATAAATTAAAAAAAAAGATGTTCACCGAAATTGTAAAAATCGAAAAATTGGAGTATCGACCCATCATCAAGTACCTGTATTTAAAAGGGTTAAGAGGTAAGAAGATTTACGAAGATATGCTTAATACCCTTGGTGATCAATGTCCTCCGTATGCGACCGTGAAAAATTGGACTCCAAGCTTCGAAAGAGGTAAATTTTCCATTGAAGATGATGACCAGGGAAGGCCAGTTTCTGTGTCATTCCCCGAAAATATCGATGCAGTTCATGACATGATTTTATCAGACCGTCGAATTGGGCTAAAACGGATATCTGAAGCACTGAAGATTTCATACGAACGCGTTCATCATATAGTTCACGTCAATTTGGACATGAGAAAAATTTCTGCCCAAATGTTTGAATGTTGACCAAAAGCGTGCAAGAGTAGAAGCATCGCGTCCGATCTGTGCTCGATTTGAAAATGATGTAGACTTCTTAAACCGAATTGTTACTACGTATGAGACTTGGGTACATTTCTACGATCCAGAAACAAAGCAAAAATCGATGGAATGGCGACACTCTGGTTCTCCAAGACCTAAGAAGTTTCGTATCCAAAAATCTGCTGGAAAAGTTCTTGCTTCAGTTTTTTGGGATTGCCAAGGAGTAATCATGATTGATTTTTTGGATAAGGGTAGAACGATAACTGGAGATTCAACATCACTGACCACTCTACGGAAAAAATTTAAAGAGAAAAGACGCGGAAAGCTATCCAAAGGTGTTTTGTTTTCACAGTACAACGCCTCAGTACACAAATCTCATGTTGTCATGCAAAAAAAAACGTGATTTAGGGTTAGAATTACTAGAACACCCCCCTTATTCACCAGATTTGGCTCCGTCCGACTATCATTTCTTTCCTCAACTGAAAAAAAATTTGAAAGGTCGTAAATTTTCTTCCAACGAGGAAATAATAAAAGCTGTGGAGGACTGGTTTTGCAGAGCAGACAGAAACATTTTTTTTAAAGGTCTAGAGAAGTTGCAGGTTCGCTGTAATAAATGTATTCAATTAAGAGCAGAATATGTTGAGTAATGAAATATTTTGACATTGAAATTTTGTTGGGTTCTATAGTAGGCTAAGAATTTTTCAATATGTCCTCGTATGACAGAAGAAACATTGAAAAAATGTCTGAAATCAAACAGCATAAGGCGGGTTCAATTATGTATGGGTGACCGCTCTATCTATCAATATGAAGCTTCTCACTTGAATTCAAAGATTTTCTCGAAATTTTCCTCTTTTCAGGTCATACTGGACGAATGAGAAACTATACTCCACAATTTTCTCATTAAAACAGAGTTTTTTATTTTTTGTGGTTTCGCGACAAGTTCAACGAAGTATGGGGCAGAGTTTCATTATGTGTGTCACGTCCCCCTTCTTATCAGTGTATCAGGACTGAACCCAGGTGACCGGTGTGTGTTTACGTGATATCCTCTTCACTGGCCCGCATGCCCTCATCAAGTGTCATCCTGTAGACGTGGGAGGAAAATTCACATTTTATGTCGGCTCATATCGGAATTGCGGTCAATAAAGTCACTGCGGTTAATTATCGATTAGGTTCTTATCGGAAGGAAGATATCTCTTGAGAATATACAGTTAGTAAACGCGAATTGGTCAACAAGGATCTTTTCTGAGTTTGTTATGGCCTGGTGGATATACAGGTTTCTGAAATTGTCAAGCCGTCAACTCTAAATTCCTTGAAACTACTGCCAGATTCGAAAAGTATTTGAGAACATTACATTCTGCAAAGTGAAATAGAAGAAAAAACTGATTTTCTGTTTTTGAAACATAGGTAAGCCAGAAACTTCGGGCGGGTAGAGCGCTATACCAATACGCCTCGTCCTCTAAAGGGAATTACCTTCTTGCTAATAGTAATTACGCAGAATTATTCAAAATCAGTCAATAGATGTCGGAAAGTGAGTTATGTGATGGTCATCATATCAGTAGTGTTGATGACTGCAATCTCTGTTTTGTCCTTCAATTGAGACATGAACATCATCAAGCCATTGTTGTTTTCTTCATGAATATTTTCGTTGGATGCAAGTATCAATTTTGACTCAATCAACAACTGAAGATCTTCAAACAGAGTTAATCCTAATCGCGAATTACAAGAAATAATAGCCTGCAGTTCGTTGTCTATCAATGCCATTAATAAACCAGCTACCAACAAATAATAACCCCTGGGCATATCGTGGTAAAGGTAGTAGACAAAGTGAAATATTACAATGAACATGCAAATATAGTTTTGCATATTAAGCTGAATTTCTCACAAATCCCCCTTGCCATACTCAACGCCTACGCTAACCCATGTGAGTTATATGAGACTATGTACAGAGTGTGTTCTACCAGAACTACTGACTTACTACCAACCTAACGGTAACAATTAAAGAAAGCAAAATACACAGATGATCATCACGACACAGCACCACAGCGTCCTTATCTGTACTATGCTAATCTGATGCTTTGAAAATGGGAATAGGATAAAAGTTCTTTGAATTGTTGAAGACGGTCGTCTGTTGATGGAATCGGGGAAGATAATCGCGAAACGAGGATCTAAGTGACCTTATTATGGTTTACGAGTGTATCAGTGATGACACCACAGGAAGTAACGAAGGAGTTGCGGTTAAGACCGAGTGATTGGCTTGAAAAGCGTGATATATTGCCTTGGAGCTATCTCATCCTCTTGCAAGGTTTCCTTGAATATGAATTTAATGTACTCATAAAATGCATTTTCGAGCGCTTATTCCTAGGAACGAGATCGTTTTCATTCCGCCAAAAGTATGCCATTTTCGAATTTTGGGCCGGCAATGATCTTAAACGATTGAATTGGGCATACTCATTAAGAATTCACCGACTGCTCTTTAGATTACCTTGTAGCGTGTTGCTATGAATTTTGTATCAAGATGGGATTTACGTGTCGTCCCAGCTTCGCTCACAGGACTCATCAGATTGGCTATTGTGAGCGAAGCCTGCTAATGACGTAATTGCTCGAAGTTTTCACAATTGAACATGCTGAATAAACTTTCTTTTTCTAAAGTGCTGGCTCATTCCGATGAGTTTGGTTCAGTGTTCTCAAAATTGCATTCATCAAATGGGATTTATATCAATAAGCCTTCCAATAATTAGCACTGGTCGTATAATTCTTCCTCTTTCAATATTCCTTGTCCTTCTTCAAGTCGTGATGTAACAAACCCAATAACTGTTTTTAATTGAAGAAATTAATTTCGGTAGAGCCTGTTCGAGTCGTTAGCGCAGAGGAATCTTGTCGGTGTCAAATAAATAGGTATGAGGTATCTTTATAGTCGAATAATTAATAACGGAATTCTAATGCCGATACTTTAGCTACCTGAATACTGTCAGAAATTAATTTCAGCTATACTATTTCCCGATTGGTTATTGAGTATTCTGTACATTCAAGGAGCTCTTCCTTTGATTTGTGATTGGTGTTACTGGTTTGTTCGCCTTATGTGAGTAATTCTGTTCGAATCAATCGGCAGTTGATGCCAATGATATTGTTAGATGCTGAATGGGAAGTTCCTCACTTTTTATTGGGAGAATATTTTGTAGAAGAAACAACTGGATACTACGAATAGGTTAGTGCTTGTCATATAAAAGTCACCTGTTTTCGCAAAGTATTATAAGACCTTTTGAAGAATCTTTCATTACTCAGTGAAAAAGCCTGCTGATGATGAAAGTGGCTTTCCTAATTGGAATTGGAGGAACCTGTCGAACCAATGATGACCACAGAAGACGTTGACTTTTCAAAGGAGAAGCTGATTGTTACTATTCGTCTATTCCCGACTCAGAAACCCACAAGAAACGGATTTTCTTCTATTCAAAACAATATTTAGGACAATTCATGTTACTCAAAGAAGACCATATAGAAAAGCAAAATGTTCGGTACAGCTCTTCCGCATTAATAGGCATTTCCAGTCATTTTCAGAAAAATATATTTGGACATATTGGATTCTCACGTAATTCGTGATTTTTTTCAAATTTTTTCTTCATTAATTCATACCCTTAAAAAAATATTGAAAACTCAAAAAGAATCTACCGAATTCAAACGATCAGAAGAAGCGGGAAATCGTGTGACGTCAGTGGCTGGAGAGATTTTTGATTATGGTTGTACTCGTCATGACGTGCTGCTGATATAAATATGACAGCATTGCCAAATCACAAAAAAGTAGTCTGAAAAAGCCTTTGCTTTCACTATCCTAATAATATTATGATATTATGTTGATTTTGGATGTTTTTCTTTTATCATCATGACATTTTCATTTGTACTCCATAAAGCTTCATAATATCATTCAATTTACGACCTCCTAATTGAAGATAAAGAGGGCTCAAGTAAGCAGATAGGTGAGAAATTCAATTAAAAATAATTATCCCTAGTCTACACAGGTAGCAATTGGTACCTATATATAGGCCGGTCTTCTAATTTAGGAAGCATTAATAATTTTTTTCATTTTGAGAAGTGCAGATTAGTGGTAAGAATAATTATGGATTTGGCAACTGTGTATAGTCGTCAGTCGTTGACGTAACCTAGGAGTATAGAATATAGAGTATAGAATACTCCTAGACTTAACTGTAAGAAACGCCCTTCTATAGTACGCAGAGAAGATGTCGAAATGTCGAATAATGACAAATAAGAGGGTTATGTTTTTATTTATGATTTGTAGGCGTGGTTGTCACATCACTATTTGTATTTTCAGGGAATGAGTATTATATCAACTTAAATGAAAATTAAGTTGTTATATGACGATGTTTCAAAACATAATAGTGATCACATCAAATATAATACGATTAGGTACTGAATATATTTATGAATAAATTCAGAGATTTTACGAAGAATTGGCGTGTCTCTCAGTTACTCTGGGCTTTGTCCTCTCCATCACAAACTTCAACCAATCATATTACAAATTGAGCCACTGACGTCACAACAGAGGGACGTTTGAATTCACGTGTGTTGAAATCACATTTTCAATATCGAATAATTAATCAGTTCTTCAAAATTCAGAGTGAATAAATGGTTACAAATGTATTATAAACTGTCCTTCATTACGTCATGTGAAGAAAAGTGCATATTTTGAGGTACCTACTGGAAATCCTCATTCTTTGAAAAACCTCAAAAAAAAGCTGAGTATTTTTCACTTGAAAGTTCTAATATGCATACTGATCACTGCGTTAAAAGATCTTCGGAAAATTTTCTTATTAAGGCTGAAGGAGATACATCAGACCTTCAAGAACTAGAAGAAAGTGTGACCAACAAAGTTTCCATTTCTCGCAAAATTTAATTCGACGATGTTTCCGCTGGTGAGCTTCCCCAGTGTTCACACTGGGGAAGCTCCGATATTTATGCAAATCAAGATGGCTTTCACCCATTAGGAAAAAGGACCCAAATCTGGTGTTTCCCGGAATAACCTTGCCGCAATCTCGAGCATCTGAAAAAGAAATTATGTAGTAGATAATAATATAAAAAGAAAAAAAATAAAAAAAATTGGGTACGTCGGATATAAAATGTTTATGACAGTTGCAAATCATAACAGAAATTTTGCACTTGAGTTTCTGAGGAAAAACGTTCTAATGTGGGAATTGTGGACTCAAATTATTGAATCATTTCTATCCAGTACCATTCACAGTCCGTTCCGAGTATGATCCTGGCAGTCTCTTAGGGCGGTCGAAGAGAGCGTTGTTATGACCGTTTGACCAATAGGAGCTTTATTGTGCGCAAACCATACGATTCTGTTTGTTTACAAAGCTCCTTCTTGTATTTGAACGGACTATAATATTATGTGGTATCTAACGTATTACAGTTTCGTACCCAACGTATTATGATGTTAATAATTGCTAATAAAGATTTCATGTAAAAATGACTTAATCTTCAATACGATAAAAACAATAATGTGTGCCCATAAACGTTCGATGAATCATGACCGAATAATTTCTTAAAATTATAGTTGACTATAAAAGAACACGAATTAGATGCGCTTCTGAGGTAGTCGTAAATAATAATGGTCCATTCTCCCCATCATTTTTCCGATATTTTCCGCGAGAATCTTTTCCAGGGACAATTTCCATACAGAAATCCCATATCGCTAGTGAAAGTTATCGCCCATGAATAAGAATGAACAAAATTTTTGCAAACACACCGGAGATTTCTCCGGATGACTAAATGACTGCTTAGGATGGCGCAGCAACAGATAGACATTACATGGATCCCGGTCATCATGACCTATAGAATTCCACGGCGCACCTCTCTGAAAGCACCATCATCCAACCCACAAAATATAAAGGTTGTAAGGTTGTGCCACAACAAAAATGTTCGAAGCAAGGGTCAACAATGAAATGTCGTAGTTTCGATCTCTCGTATGCTCAAAGAGCTTTCGCCGTCTAGAATACAAATTTCCTTGGCCAATTATTGCCGATGGAGAATGATCCGTCTATTCGTCGTCGAGAATTCGAAATAGGGTCCCGTGTCGAACACAATGGGATTTGTGCGATGTATATGATTAGTAATCGAACAGATTGATGGTATTTAACAGCGATTCTTTCGAAAGGATTCATGTATCGGCTCATATGAGCATTTGGCAGTGGCGTTGTCGGCATTGACGTACATAAAAACTCGAATGTCTGATTGAGTACTCCGTTACTTCGTATTGGTTCGTTTGAACTTCATCGGGACTAGAATGAGCCAGGTTTTAACTTGCTATGTCTTAAATTAACATTTTTTCCTGTTCTCAGAGCAGTACCTTGGTTGAAGGGATTTTATGTGTACCTAGCTATAAAAATGAGAAAGGCTTTTTTCACAGAAAAGAAGGTGCAGCTTTAGATATACAGGTTCTACCATGTTTAAGTGCCTCTTAGACGGTTACCAAAGAACTAGGCCTATTTGAAATCAGAAAATTCTCTATTCAGCTAAAATATGCTGCTCCACAAGAGTTCGGGATATCGTATTCAATCGTTTTTAATAGTATGTTGTCTTCGAGAAAATCGTTGAAAAATCATTTAAAACTCAATAACAACTTGAATCGATCCAATAAAAATCAGTATGAGACATTTCGTCAATCTGGTCGTCTTTTTTCTGAAGTTTGGTTCTTTGCATATGCTTCATGAATGTTCTTATTTTGAAATGAAGTCACTTTATCAACGGCTTCGATTTGAAACGAGTTTTCTGGAAATGCCAAGACGTAAATTAACAAACGCTAAGGCGAATAGGGCTATCGGAATGATGCAGGGTGACCTAACTCAGGTTGTTGTAGCGGAAAGGCTCCAAGTCAGCCAAAGTGTGACATCTCGACTTTGGAATAGGTTCAGGGAGACAGGTTCCGTGTTGGAAACACCAAGGCTTGGTGGGCGACGAAAAACAACACCAGCTCAGGATCGTTTCATCACCGTTTCGGCGAGAAGAAACCCTACATCTACGTGTAGAATGCTACGGAATACCTACTCTTCAAAATGCAGATGGGGTCAAAGTTTCCATCGAAACCATCAGACGACGTTTGGGAGAGGTGAATCTAGGTTCTAGACGTCCATTAAAAGGAGTTCCATTAACACGTGACCATAAGCGTCAAAGACTGGAATAGGCAAGGCGACTTATCAATTGGAACGATCAATGGCGTAGTGTCCTTTTCACTGATGAATCCAGATATGGACGATTTTCAGATTCTCGAAGAATGAGGGTATGGACAATCCCACGCATACCCTTTAATCGTCGCTATGTCCAAGAAGTCCATCCATTCCGAGGGGGTAGTGTTATGGTATGGGCCGGGATATGTTTCAACAGGCGCACAGATCTACACATTTGTCCTGGGAATATGACCGCCTTACACTATAGGGAGCATGTCATTGACAATGTTGTGCCAAATTTTCACGCTGCTATTGGTGAAACAATTTCTAGACGATAACGCTAGACCGCACCGTGCAGCCATAGTTGAGAATGCGCTCTAGGAGCTTGGTATTCGCCAGATTTGAATGGCATAGAACATGCATTGGATATGCTCCAAAGAAGATTAGATAATCATCAACCTACCCCAGAATCCTTAAATGATCTGAGAGAGCTTCACCCCGTTTATGGAACCAAATTCCTCAAGAAATGTTGAACAACCTCGTGTGTAGTATGCAAAGAAGATATCAAGCTGCTATTGATGCCCGTGGAGGCCATGCATTGTATTGATAGTCTTAAAATGCTTGAATTCTCTGGAAATAAAATTTCGTTATTTTACTCGATTTTTCTTAACCACCCTGTATACGCTGCAGACCTACAGGCTAAAATTAATTTGCAACTTGAAATCATATTAATATGAATTTTCATCAAAAAAATCTTATTTTAACTATATTTTTTTGCAATTTAAGTCAATATCCCTAACTCATGTGGAGCAGTTTATTTTTCGAGCTTCAGCTTTTCCGGATATTCTGGAAATGTAAATGAATTACACCCAAAATTTTTTTCATTTTATTTATTTATTCGTTATAGGCATATCTTCATCACCACGGACAGTCAGTCCACGCTGAGGTCACTGGAATCACACTGCCAGGGATCTCTGCTCACCCGGGAGCGCGGTATAACACCATAAAGCAACTGACCAATGGCAATAAAGCAACATCTGGACAAAATTCCATATCCCTTGTCCTCAAGAAATGAGCTGTCTCTTTTAAAAAGATTGTAAAGATGAATTGATTTTTAACCATATGGAATCGATCACTTTTGCACTGCAATATCTGTTCATTCTTGTTCTTTGTTTAAAATACCCATTATGTGTCAGCTATTCAAAAGGTTCTCTTAGGTCAAGTTTGGGAGATTCATCTGGTTTTTTGAGGCAATAAATAGGTCCGGTGAACTTTCATTCAGTTTCTCAGTATGAGCTCATAAAATTCAATCTATGGTGACATATTTAGAGCCGGTTTTATAAAAGGCGAAGCGAGGATTCAACCGTGCGCCAACTACCAGATAGTGAGGAATTTGGTTGTTGACGCAACGGTTGAATCCTCGGTTGGTCTATAGATTCAATAAATGGGTTGTTTTTCCCACTTTAGTCCAAAAAGGCAAAATGACAAATGAGAGCTCCTTTGTGGCCTAGCAAGGCGTTTATCGATTCTTACACCAAGTCAAGTGTTGATCTTCCTCTCTTTTACTCAGAGGAAATGAACCTTCCATGTTTATCCCAGCTTGTCTTTGAAACCCTATGTTACAGAGACAAGCAGTCAGTAAAGTCAGTAATTAGTGAGTAATTAGTCAGTTGTCATTTTCGTTCGTCAATTTATTAGTAAATCACTGGTAAACCATAAATATTCATAAATTGCAACTGATCACTTTGCTCCCTTGCTATACATTTTCATATAGAAGGTAGAGTTTATCATGGGAAAGTCAGCAGATGAGATTTGTAAGATCTTTGGATCAGAAGCAGAAATAGCTGAACACATGTCATGCAAGTGGCCAGAGCTGGCTGGCCTAAGAATCATTCATATGGGGAAACCGGCCCTGGATACCCAGGAGGAACGGCCAACGTTCCTAAGGCTGTTGTCGGTTTTATCAACACCATTGACTACCTCCTTGGGTTTCAATGAACGAGTGGTGTAGAGAACAAAAGATCTATGTGTTCGTAGTTCCCGGAAAGGTAACCGTGCCATAGCAACCCCGGTTCAAACATAATTTTGCCAATAAATGAGATTTTTGTTGTACATTTCTGTGAGATACTGGATCATCAAATTGCTGGCCAGTTTCTCCAATACACGACCAATAATGAGTGACCCCCCATCAAAATAATGGCATAATTTTCATTTGAAATTAGAGACCGAAAACCGCACGCCATCATCGGCGTCAAATTCAGTAATTACCTCATTTCTTCTCCGCTTCAACAACACATCTGAACTTAACAATGCTAATAACGTAATTGCAGAATATTCGGCGTGTACAAGAAAGGTACAAGAATTTGACACGAATAAATAGCCAATTGAGCCAATCAATCCCAAATCTCACAATTTAGAAAATGAGGTCCCTCTAATCGCCAGAAAGCAACTTTATTATGGTCAAATTGCTTCACACCAAACAACTTGATTAGCAGTGGAAGAAACATAAACCCATTGTACCCGTTTGATAGTTCGTCGCATTATGCAATAAAATCGATGGGATAACCGTAAAGGAGCACACCAAATCGTTGTCCAGGATGGCCATAAAAACGGCCAAAGATCAGACGATTCTTCAGGTCATAACAATTTTCTCTACATCGAATAATTTTGTCTCTATTGTGTAAACAGTCTTTAGCGCATCGCTCATTTTTGACGTGTGATTTATTGGTTGGATCCTCGGGCAGGAAAAGCATTTGTCTTGTGTAGCTGAGCATAGAATTTGAGTGATTAGAATAATTGTTTTGTTCCCTGTACTTTCTCGGAGTTTGTCAAGCTCCGAAATGGAGACGTGACCAATCTGTGTGGCTGAAGATCTCCTTAAACCACCGTCAAAATTTTGACCTAAATCATTCTCAATGATAAGTGAACAAGTTGAATTCTGAAAATGAAAAAGACTTGCATTACTCCGTACCGTGTTATTAAACAATGAACGAAAAAGATCTTCTCACAGTAATTATACGGTACTGAGGCAAACCTGCGTAACAAATATTTCGCCAGATCAAGAGTGCGATTAAGAGATGTCTTAACAGTATTTTACCAACATTGTCATGGTACCGGGACCGCAATCGCAATGAATCCAAAACTGTGACGACAATTTTTCCAAGTTCCGCTAGTTGAGTAGGCGCTGTCCAGTGCCGCCTATGATCACCGCCGTACCACTTCCGGTTAGCACTTGCTCGAGGCTGATATCGTGCATTATTTACAGTAGGTACCAATCCTTGACAGTCTTCTAATCTAATTCGCGTGTTATGACATATGACAAGCAGTGCGGTACTTCCGACTGCCAATGTGCAAGGACCGAGAAAGCCCGCTTCTTCATGGGGATAATCGTGGAGAATCTAACTGTCCAGTATACTTCTCTTGGTGTTCTTGGATCATTTCCCGAAGATACGAAGGAGAAGCAGATTCCATATTCTTGACTGCTGTCCCAGAAATAAAGGTTATTTCAATAATATTCGAATTGCGCGCCCGGTTTGACAGCCATAATGTCACATGATTATGACGTGATAGATCGAAAGTTGACAGATGGGAGTCATACTCTGTTCAAATGTAAGAAAGAGCAATAATAACATGTTTGGCGCATCGGTAGGAGGGCCTTCGTAAAGTTTCTTTCCGTCCACAGTCGAATCGAGGAGATTTCACACAATCGTTCACTGAACTTGAATTCCATTTTGTTAAATAATTTATTGAACGTTGTTCTTTTTAAATTTGGCAAACTGTCGTCATCATTCACGATTTCTAGAACTTTAGAAATCGTTGGGATTTCATTCCGGAAAAAAAACCGTGGACAATTCTTCTGATAAGGTTCATATCGAAATCGTCAACCGAATCGATTATTTTTAATGACTGAACTTTCCTCTTAGGTGGCGTCAATGTTTTATTCTCTTCATATTGTCTGAGAATTCTGAATCACTCACCCCTGAGGATTTTGACACAATTCCTACTAAGTCTCTTTTCGATAAATCAGGATGTTCTTCCAATTCTTTTCGGAAAATGTTCAAAATTATCTCTTTCTCTTCAGCAGAGAAATGCGACCTTTTGGACCTTTTTCGTGTTGGTCCCCACATATCACCCTCAGATGCAGTATCCGTTTCCGATTTCGAAATTGTTCTATAAACACTATATACACACTTTGTCAAAAGATTTTCCAACACAATACACTTTTCACAACAAAATCTATAAACACTTTGAACAGCTAGACCTTCACAGTAGTTCTAGGTATTTTAACTGGTCTTGTCAATTGGAAACTTCGATATTTATGCAAATCAAGATGGCTTTAACCCATTAAGGGAAAGGACCCAAATCTGGTGTTTCCCGGAATTACCTTGTCGGAACCTTGAGCAGCCGACAAAGAGTTTCGTACAAAATAATATAAAATTTTGGAACGAAACTAAATCCTTCTTATATTTGAATGGACTATAGTAAACATGGAGCATTACACCGATTACACGGTAGAACAATGCGTCCTGATTGTCAAAAAATGGTGAAACGCTGAATGGCCAACGTTTTCGTGCTATGATTCCAAAGTTTCTTCTTTCTTGTGCCTCATTTGGAAGGTATTGATCTTGACGACATATGGTTTCAGCAGTCATTTTCGGATTGGTGATCAGAATTGGGCTCCACCATCTTGCGATTCAGGGGAAGTATGCCTATGATGACATAGTCAAAGTAATCCTATTATAGCAAGTGATAAGGGTGCCATCATAGGAAAAAAGTGGTTCATCATATTGAATATTCTTTTTTTCTAAATCAACTGTATGACAAAAAGAAGCAAGAGGCAACTTTGGAAAGAGGAAGATATGGAGGCAGCGCTAAATGCTGTGAAAAAAAATATAGATATCTAATAATATAAATGTCAAAGAATTTAAATTCAGTTTTATGTTTTGTTACACTCATACGTGCAGGTATACTCATCTGTTGACCTCTCAATTTTAATTTTTATGTGATGAGAGTGCAATTTTTTTTTAATAAACCAATTCAATAATTAATTTCTTTTCATTTTCAGTCATATTCCATCATAGGACATGTGCGCCTACGATGGCACCCTTAGCCAAATTTTGAAAAGTGCTTTCATTCATATCCTTCAGACTTTATACTGAAAATATACTCAAGAATGCATAAGTAAATCTATGAAATCGATTATCCAAAAAAATTTTCTTCAAATGAGATATGTGGATAATTCGTTAAGGGTGCCAACATAGGCACACTTCCCCTAATGCTTTTAGACTTCTGACTCTGCATGGGGTTATCTATCTGAAGTCACAGGTTTATGCCAATAAGCTTGCAACCATTGAAGCATTAGAGATTAGACGACTCTGTTCCTAACCGAAATTGGTGAAATATTCATGGAAATCACATGCATTATATGTTCTGAATTCTCCTTGATGATTTGGAATGAAAAACATTTGCTAACAAGACTCACCCTGTGTGAAGAATATCATTATAATAATGTCAATTTCTGCACTGAAATATGTTGATTTCCAACTATCTTTGTACAAAATACTGGGTGATTCCATGAAATTCTGGCGAATACGTTCGAAGATACGTAATTGTTATATTTTTGCGCCATGATTCGAAATTTAGCATCGTCCACCACAGGGAAGACGTCGAAACTGTTACACGTGGGTGAGAATCACGGTTCGTTGAAATGTTGTCTGATGTCAACAAGCGCGATATCGGAGAAGTTGGAGTTCACTTCGTGACACCTGATGAGTCCAATGGTCCATCGTGACACACGAACTTCTTACTATTTCCGACCTCTGTTCCACAATTATCGAAGGTTTTTATTGCCTTATGCAATGTATAAATGAAAGTGAATATTTCGATATAGGATGGATTGTTTTCAATGCAGAAGAAGATCAGGAAAATATTTTTTACGAGGATATATTGAAAAATTCTTAGCCTACTATAGAACCAAACGAAATTTCAATGTCAAAATATTTTAATACTCAACATATTCTCCTCTTAATTGAATACATTTATAACAGCGAATCTGCAACGTCTCTTGACCTTTAAAAAAATTTTTTCTTCTTGCTCTGCAAACTGTCCTCCACAGCTTTTATTACCTCCTCGTTGGAAGAAAATTTACGACCTTTCAAACTTTTTTTCAGTTGAGGAAAGAGATGATAGTCGGACGGAGCCAACTCTGGCGAATAAGGGGATGTTCTAGTAATTCTAACCCTAAATCACGAATTTTTTGCATGACAACATGGGATTTGTGTACTGGAGCGTTGTCCTGTGAAAACAAAACACCTTTGGATAACTTTCCGCGTCTTTTCTCTTTAATTTTTTTCCGTAGAGGGGTCAGTAATGTCGAATAGTAATCTCCAGTTATTGTTCTACCCTTATCCAAAAAATAAATCATGATTACTCCATGGCAATCCCAAAAAAATGAAGCAAGAACTTTTCCAGCAGATTTTTGGACAAGAAACTTCTTAGGTCTTGGAGACCCAGAGTGTCGCCATTCCATCGATTGTTGCTTTGTTTCTGGATCGTAGAAATGTACCCAAGTCTCATCCATAGTAACAATTCGGTTTAAGAAGTCTACATCGTTTTCAAATCGAGCACAGATCGAACTCGATGCTTCTACCCTTGCACGCTTTTGGTCAACATTCAAACATTTGGGGATCCATTTTGCAGAAATTTTTCTCATGTCCAAATTGACGTGAACTATATGATAAACGCTCTCGTATGAAATACTCAGTGCTTCAGATATCCGTTTTAGCCCAATTGAACGGTCTGATAAAATCATGTCATGAACTGCATCGATATTTTCGGGGGCTGACATAGAAATTGGCCTTCCCGATCGGTCATCATCTTCAATGGAAAATTTACCTCTTTTGAAATTTGCAGTACAATTTATCACGGTCGCATACGAAGGACATTGATCATCGAGGGTATTAAGCATATCTTCGTGAATCTGCTCACTTCTTAACCCTTTTAAATACAGGTACTTGATGATGGCTCGATACTCTGGTTTACTTTTTGACGTCGAACTCTACACTGACACTTCTAATAAGATATTATTCGTTGATATGGTATCGCAATACATAGGGGAAATACGTACAAAATGACATATATGGACAAAATGACATAGGCATCATAACTTGAGTTCGGAGGTATGGAATGCGGAACTGCCTACCACATTACACGACCCGAGAGGCTTCAATTAACCTCTGAAAATTAGCAAGAGCTACTCTGGTTCATTCGGTCGTTATGAGTGATAACAGAAATCAATAGGTCACGAGTTTTTTTTCATTGCGCCAAATTTCAAGAAGAAATGGCCAGTTTTAACCATTTTTCTCATTCAAATTGCATTCAATTCAAACTTTACTTATTTGCCATTGTATTCATGGAGCTTTTTGTATGTTGAATATACTTTTTGTATTAATTCGATACATTTCTGGTTTTATAACGCTATATGGACAAAATGACACATACAGTGAACGGACAAAATGACATAGGTATTTCAGCTGAATTAACCGTATCTACCGGACGAAACCAAGATAATCCATCTCAGGCTCCATCAGCAAACAAAGAATCAGGACTTGTCTTAACATATTCATAACAAAATCTTCATCTGCGGCTAATAAAGGCAATGCATCTTAACCTACTCTTGCTGATCCTATGAGGAGGTTTCACCAATCCCTAAAGGACGATTTATATGTGAACCGAGGACTCGACACCTACTTAGTTTCCACTTCTACACTTAATAAGATTGCAATCAAATCAAAAAAGAACCAATACCTCCTCCAAAAACAAGGAGACAAGTCCCTAGGGCATTATTTAATGAAGACAATGAAGAAGAAAATGTTCCTAGCAACTTTCGAGATCATGAAGACGACTGTCCAGTGGGCAGTGTCCATCTATCTATTGTTATGAGACCTTTTTTCCCGATTTAGATCTTCTCCAGGATTAGCCCTAAAGAAGACTGGTTACGGTGCATGTATTGCTTGCATTGGGCTCACGAATCTTGTGCTGATGTTCCTAGAAGAACCAAACGTTTCATTTGTGAACTTTGTCAGTAGTTTTGTAACTATAAGTAGAAAAATACAGTTGCCTGTTGCCGGTATGTCATTTTGTCCATAGCATGCGAGCAAAATGAATTTCGTTTATCCCAATTTATCTAAGAAAATTTTATTTCTTGGTACTTCTATTTCATAAAGGTTGATTGGATTTTGTGAAGAAAGGACCAAAGATCAGAGGTGTCGAATATGACATTACTGTGATTCACTACTAACAAGTTATGCCTCTGAAATAAAACCCTATGTCATTTTGTACGTACTTCCCCTATTTTGTTTATGCATGGAACTGGTCTAGGCTAACTAGATATCAATACATCCTCGTATTTTCCCTGTCCACTATTCAACTAAATTGAAACAAATCATGATTAAAATGGTCAAAAGTTATGCACCGAGTCTTCTGCTGATTTTAGGGAAAACATAGTCCTTGTGTAGGCCACATCAAACGGTTGAATTTTCTAAATATTTCCTTGAATTTTTCGGTTGATATCTAGGAACATCAAAACCACCACTGAGTATATTGTGTATACACGTCTTACAATATTCAGTTATAATTTTTTCCATGAATATGAAAAAGAATGATCTTCATCTAGAAATATTTGATTCCATTAAATTTTTCAGTCGAGATCAAAGCATTGCCGACTATTTATTGAGGCTACTGTCAAAATGATCAATCAATGTACCCATCAGCAACCTTTTTGACGGCACCGATTCCAAACAATTTCGGATGCGGGAGTCAAAAGCTTTCCCGATATTTTACTTGTTTTTCCTCACTTTATACCGTCCGAGTGAGAAAAAAGCCGTACCGAAATGGATGGTGAAAGTACGTGACAGAATAAACATGGGGAGGATCAGTAAGTCACCCTCGGACAAAGTTTCCGAACGTTTAGGTGGCAAACTATTGAATACACTCCGATAATTGGTGAGATGTGGGCAGCTACTGTTATTCCTATATGAATGTTACGCACTGAGTGGGTCCCAAAATTAGTCCTCCGACCTCTATTCTGTCCAAGAAAAAGAATATTGAGGACTAAATAAAATTTACTTCGATAGGTACTCAATAGCGAAGTTTCGAATAAAATGGTCTCTGATCTGTTGATATGAATTGAAATTGTCACTTTGGACGCTGTCATTTCTGTTCGACAAGTAGAAACTACGCCATCAATAAAAATGGAACGATACACGCTTCAACGACGCATTGAAATTACTAAAATTCACTATAGACCAGGGCCGAAACCTTCAAGAATGGTAGAAAATTAAAAAAAATTACAGTAGGATGAAACCCATTAGAAAAGGAGGAGAATATGATCAAAATGAAAGGAAAAATAAATTACGGTCGATCCGAGTCCGGGAAGTGGGAGGGGGTGAGTTTTTAGGGGTAAAAAATGGTTTTCCTTGATTTCCGGCAAAACTACAAGTCCTATGGAAAAAAGTTGAAGTGTAAAGTCGTAGGTAATAAAAAGATCTACAACTTTTGTATTCGCAATTTTTTCACATAACCTCAAAATTTATATGAAAATTACAAAAAACCAAGTTTTAGGTTTTTTATTTATATCTTCTTCAAAAAAATTTTTTTTTCTACAAAATTTGGTGAAAACTTACCTTATTATATCCCGAATACACTGTAATTTATTTGATTTAAAATATTTATGTTTTCGTCTTATTTTAACTTAATATCAAAAAAGCACCCTAATTTTCAATCGAAAATTCTGACGTCAAAATATCAGCTTTTTTCAAAAAGTTTGAGGGCATTTTGTTCGCTGAAATATTTGCTCTCTGATGGTGTGAAAAAAATATACATTACTATAAGGAGTGTTCTCATAAAATGCAAAAAATTGAAAAAACTCAAATTCGAAAATTTTTTTCAATCACTATGTACAATTTCATCCAAAAAATGTGATTGCTGCATTTTTTTTTAGGTTAAAGAGTTTATTTATTTGATTCGAATTACATTCATGTCATAGAAAATCTTATACAATATAAATATACAGGTGAATCGTACTATTGAATTCAGATACTTAATTCTGATCACGCATTTTATTTTTTTTTCAAAAACGTTAATCTTGTTATTCATAAATACCATCCATCATGACATTCATTTTCTCAAACCAGGCTCTGGGAATGGAAAGGATCTATTTTTCTCGTCTAATAGTTTCAAACATGAATCCTTCAAAAATATTGTTGCATTTCTGCAATGTTTTTTTTATTGCGATACAACATCTGGATTTGCCGGAAAAGGAAAGAAAAGTATCGTTAATTCGTTATTAGATGCAAAAAATTTGTCAAATTTGGCAAATGTTTTTTATATTAAAGATGAAAGTAAAGAAAATATAAAAAAAGTGGATTACAATTAATAAAATCTATTTATGAATGAAAAAAAGAAAAAATAACACTAAATCAATTGACGTTTCAAAAATATCAATTGGCAAAAATTAACTCATCTTTTACTTTGGCAAACCTCCCACCCACAGAAGGAGCAGCGGAACAACATTGTTACAGAGCATATTATCAACTTCAAACTTGGTTGGGTAACGAATTGACAGCAACAGATTAGGACTGGAAGCAACATCAGCGTGGCATTATGCCCAAATTTACAGAAAAGGATTTAATTCCTGAAGTATTGCTCAAAACTATTTGCTGGATTTAACAGTTTAAAATGTGGCTGCCGAAAACATGGTTTAAAATGCACAAATTTATGCACAACCTAATTGTCATGGTTCTGAAAATTGCTCCAATATAGAAGAAAAAATCTATGAGGAAGTAAATGATTCAGATGAAATTGTGGAAGAAGAAACAATGCAGACTGGAAATAACAATGGAGACGAAAATGATGGTCTTGAAGATTTCGACGATCAACTAGAGTTGGAAAGGTTTTTCGAATCTGACGATGAAGAAATGCCTTCGAAGAGACAAAAACTAATGAATAACTGATTAGAATTTCAGATAAGGTATTTATGAATAACAAGATAAACGTTTTTGAAAAAAAAATAAAATGCGTAATCAGAATTAAGTATCTAAATTCAATAGTACGATTTACCTGTATATTTATATTGTATAAAATTTTCTTTGACATGAATGTAATTCGAATAAAATAAATAAACTCTTCATCCTAAAAAAAATGCAGCAATCGCATTTTTTTGATGAAATTGTACATAGTGATTAAAAAAAATTTTCGAATTTGAGTTTTCTCAATTTTTTGCATTTTCTGAGAACACTCCTTATAGTAATGTATATTCTTTTCACACCATCAGAGAGTAGATATTTCAACGAACAAAGAGCCCCCAAACTTTTTGAAAAAAGCTGATATTTGGACGTCAGAATTTTCGATTGAAAATTAGGGTGCTTTTTTGATATTAAGTTAAAATAAGACGAAAACATGAATATTTTGAATCAAATTAATTACAGTGTGTTCGGGATATAATAAGGTAAGTTTTCACCAAATTTCGTAGAAAAATTTTTTTTTTGCAAAAGATATAAATCAAAAACCTAAAACTTGGTTTTTTGAAATTTTCATATAAATTTTGAGGTTATGTGAAAAAATTGCGAATACAAAAGTTGTAGATCTTTTTATTACCTACGACTTTACACTTCAACTTTTTTCCATAGGACTTGTAGTTTTGCCGGAAATCAAGGAAAACCATTTTTTACCCTTAAAAACGCACCCCCTCCCATTTCCCGGACTCGGATCGACCGTAATTTATTTTTCCTTTCATTTTGATCATATTCCCCTCCTTTTCTAATGGGTTTCATCCTACTGTAATTTTTTTTTGTTTCAAAAATTATCGACTCTGGTCTACTATAAAAATGGTGAAAATTTGGCAGAGACGGTTCGTGAAACTCGAACATTAATGGGTCATCGTGAAGCATCTTTGGTGAAAAAATTTGAGCTGCTGGGACAAGTTAATGATGTGAAGAATGAGACCTGTGCACGTCGCTCGAAAACAGCCGAGAATATTGCTGCTGTAGCCGAAAGTGTTGAAGAAAACCCTTGTTTGTCCATTATTTGTCGTTCTTTGGAATAAGGCATCCTACAAACGTCATAACGCCATATTTTGCATAAAGATTTGGGTCTTAAGGCTAATGAAGTTAAGGTAACACAAGAACTCTAAGCTGATCATCAACAACGTGGTGTATTGGCTGTTTGGGTCCTTGAAATGCATGAAAATGATCCGAAATTCCATCGAAAAATCATCTTGAGTGATGAGACCCATTTCCACCTCGGTGGCGTCGTCAACAAGCAAAATTGTCGCATCTGGAGCTCGGAAAATCCAATAGTTATTGTTGAAAATCCTCTCTCTCGTCAACGTGTGACTGTTTGGTGCGGTTCATAGTCCGGCGAGGTCCTTTGACCTTACTTTTTCGAGAATGAGGCTGAAGCAACATTTACGGTTAATGGATTGCGCTATCGAGAGATGATTAATGATTTTTTATGGATGGTATTGATCTGGCCATCGTTCACTTTCAACAAGACGGATCTACGTGCCATGAAAGCAACGAAATCATTTATCTTTTACTGGAAAAGTTTCCGCACCATGTTATCTCTCGAAGAGGTGGTCTCAACTGGCCACCGAGATCTTGTGATTTAACACCTTACGACTTCTTCCTTTGGGGCCATGTGAAAAAAAAGGTCTACGCCAAGAGCCCAGCGTCGATTCAGGACCTCGAAGATGGGATTCATGAGTTTCATCAGTTTTTATCGGTTTTCCAAAAAAAAAATATGAATTAATCAAGTTATTGATTGTAGAGCTCGAAGATACTTTCGAATACAGTGAATCAGTATAAATTTTTGGAAAAAATGGGATGAATGTTTCCTATCGGGATATTAGGCAGCATAAGTTCGACTTCCTAAAAAAACAGGTTCTGCGGCACTGTCTTAACATGAAAATCATATCAACCATCCCATTTTTTCCAAAAATTCATACTGATTCACTGTATTCGAAAGTATCTTTGAGCTCTAAGTAGCAGTGGCGGATCCAGCTCTCGAGAAAGGGGGGGGTCACGGTTAGGTGGATTACATACCCGCATATCGATTTTTTTCTATCAAACACAAGATTTGAGGGTTCGTCCAGTCCAGGGGGGGGTCATGACCCCCATGACCCCCCCCCTGGATCCGCGCTTGTAAGTAGCAATAACTTGATTAACATTTTTTTCTGGAGAGCCGATAAAAACTGATATAATTGGTTGAAAACGTGATCAATATGATTTGCTTGTGCGGAAAAGAAATATCATTTTTATGATGGTGCTCAGGAAATATGATTCTAGGAAGGTTTTGAAGTTTGTCAATAATTATTCATTTAGTTTTATTTCATTGTTTGACCTCTTTTGAATGTCCGTTAGTTTTTAGGTATTTGACTATTTCCCTCGTCTTAATTTCCACCAATCAGAAACGCGCAATTTTGAATCACAAATGGTTTCTAGATGGAAAAACTGTATGGCAGCAGCTGTCAGCAGTTTTTTCGGGTTTACCCGCGGCAAAACTTGACAGTTGTTGTCAACGAAAATTAATAATACATACATAGATGCATCCAGAATAATCTGTTACTCTTGAAATAGTCTTGTCAAATAGCATTCGTGCATCTAATTTTTCCTGTGAAAAAAATCGAAAAAACACAGTGCAAAGTAATATTTTTTTTTAACAAAAAGCATTCGTGCAGGTGCAAAAATCCTCGTCTTCGACTCGGATTTTTGTTGCCACCTGCACTCATGCTTCTTGTTAAAATATTACTTAGCAACGTGTTTTTTCGATTTTTTTCGGAAAAATTGGATGCACTTATGATATTACTTAAGAATAAAATTTTCCGTCGCGATATCATCTTTCGTGTCTGCTGGATGCGGGAGTTGAAATAATCCTAAGGTTACTTCTGAGAAAATGTAAGGTATTCTGTTGTCTGCATTATTGTGGAAAAAATACAGGGTGTTCCATTTGGAAAAATCGAGAAATAATAATTTTAAGTTCTTCATATTTGGACCTCAATAACGGACAGCCTGTATATGACAGGTTGATCGTTTAGGAACCGTGTCAAGGCAAATCCTTCAATTAAAAAACTTTTAGTTCAAATTCATGTTACTATCGCTTCTGGAAATCGTCCGAAGACTTTTACTGAACTGCTTTTCCCTCACCTTTTTGCAGTTTTCCTCGAATAAGATCTGAACTGTTGGAAAAATTTCCCTAAGATTTTGCGTCATGAAAGAGGTAATGAAGGTCATTGAAAATATGTGAAAATATATGGGGTGATCCATTAAAAAAAATCATCCATTTGTTGAATAACATTTATCGGGTACACCCTGTATATCAGAAAATAATTTCCTGAGATGCAGAAATGAAGGTACAAGAGGTCTACTTTCCAACGAAATCTCTGAGATGTCTGGTTCGGCAGCTATGGAAGATTTTCGCATTATTGCAGGACCCTGTATAGTCGTGGTCGTGCTGGTTATTTGGCTGATTTTCCATTATTAACGGCATGCCTTCCTCTTTATAATGAAAAAACGTTCAATCAATCATCTAAAAAAATAGAATTTTTCTTTGAATGTCAAATTAACACCTTTTATTGGAAAACCCTTCATAAGGGAAAGAGAGATCATCCAAATAAAATGCTGTAAAAGTGAAACGAAACCACACTAGTAAACAATCGAGAGCCTGCAATTATGCAGACTATTTTCTCTTAAAGTACGATCATGAGACCACGATATAGTCCAAGATAAGCATCGAGCACGGTAGCTGTTCATGGACCAGTCGTGAAATTTCAAGATTCCTCTTGCGATGCAGCGATGACATGATGAATCACAATCATCTCTTCACGAAAATCTCTTCACGGAGAGTGATAGTCGGCTTCGATAGATCTGATAAGTTTCCTCGCAATCGAGGAGAGATTGAGGTGGCCATTCTCAGTCGAAGAATGTTGATTTCAATGAGTTCGATACTGAGATAATTCTTGGTCTGACATCAACAACACCCTGGGCAGGGCCGATCCTAGGGTGTTAGCCGCCCGCGTGCAGAATCCTTATGTGCCGCCCCAAAGACAAGAAAATATATATTTTTTTGACATTTTTATATACAGTGTGTCCCAGAAGTTGCGCACCCCATTGAGGGGATCGAAAGTGAAAAATATTTTAAGCCCAAAAATCCATGTTTGAAATTTTTTAATAACGTAGTTAATTAGTAATTAATTAATGAAAGTGACCAATCAGAAGCGCCCTGAAGAATAAGTAGGCAGTGGGGACGCGAGAGTGAGACGCCAGTCTCGGTTTACTGCGTGAAAAGCCGGCAGCAGCTCTAGCGTCTCACTCTCGCGTCACCACTGCCTACTTATTCTTATGTAGGGCGCACCTGATTGGTCACTTTCATTAATTAATTACTAATTAACTACGTTATCGAAAAATTTCAAACATGGATTTTTGGGCTTAGAATATTTTTCACTTTCGATCCCCTCAATGGGGTGCTTGACTTCTGGGACACCCTGTATATATATCTACAGGGTGATTTTTTTAAGTGTTTCATTAGAAATATTCCAGCAAGGAATTTTGATACGAATTCAAAATTCTGTATTTTTGTTTTAGAGTGCATGAACTTGAATTGTGAAATATTTTCAAGCGGAATCTACTTCTGGTTCTAGCGGAAATGAATGTGAAACTCGTTATTTCAAATGCAACACCCTGTATATTTATACATATTTGAATTCTTCGTTTGATTCCGCACTGATTTGATGTATGATATGCGCAACCACTTCAAGCGATTGTTGAGTTATAGGAGCCTGATTGTCATATTTGTTGACATAAAGAGTGTCAATTAATATCTCCAAAACCCCTCATTGTCAGGATTTTTTTTGCCACAGTGGAACAAGAGGAAGAACGCTGATACTTCTTCTCGTATAAATTATGAGGAAATATTATACAGGGTGTCTGAAACAGGGCTTCAAAGTTAGTTTCAAAAAAACTAGGAAATCTCATTTTTCAAATGGTAACCATATAATTTTGTAAATCCGATCGATTGTTCGTCAAAAACTAGTTAGAGTGTTCCAAACATTTCATGTATTTAAAATCAGTAGTTTTGACGTTATATTGAATAAAATTCGAATTTCACGACTAAAGCCAGGTTTCTACGTCTAAATATCAGGTTTGGATAATTTTCAAGTAGGCTATGTCAATCAGGCGCGGATCCAGGGGGGGGGGAACTGGGGGAACGTTCCCCCCCCAAATGGCCCCTGACCACCTAATGATTTACCATTGCCTTAAATACCAGTACCTTTTGGCATTTGAATATCTAAAAGTTCCCCCCCCCAAAATTCGGGCCTGGATCCGCGCCTGATGTCAATAGTAATAATATGTCAGTTTTAAACTAAGATTTTTTCATTTAGTCATCATTCATTATCTGCTTTGTTCATTTGTCACATTCGCCGCAAATAAAGAACAGACTTTTGATATATCAATCTAGTGTACCTTATTGTTATTGCTTGTTTTGCATAGTGCTTGATCAATAAAAATAAGTAAGAATGACAATTCCTTTCATAGCCTACTTCGAAATAGACGAGCATACCGCACTGAATTTGACTGAATTTCACGACTAAAGCCAGGTTTGGCTCAGTCAAATTCAGTGGTATGCTCGTCTATTTCAAAGTGGGCTATGATAGGAATTGATTTATATAGCCTACTCGAAAATCATCTTAATATACTTGATGTTTAGACAAAGAAATCTGGCTTTGTCGTGAAATTCGAATTTTATTCAATAACTGCAAAACTACTGATTATGTACTTACATGAAATGTTTGGAACACCCTTACTAGTTTTTGACGAGCAATCGATCGGAATTACAAAATTACATGGTAACCATTTGAAAAAAAATGAGTTTTCATAGTTTTATTGAGGCTCACTTTGAAGCCCTGTTGCAGACACCCTGTATAATATTTCCTCATAATTTATACAAGAAGAAGTATCAGCGTACTTTCTCTTGTTGAAGATTTGTTGAAAATCATATTGTTCAAAAACTGACATGTAAAGGAGGCGGCCTGCGGCCGCCCCTTGAATTTGGCCGCCCGCGTGCGGGGCACGCGCTGCACACCTGCTAGGATCGGCCCTGACCCTGGGATTTCTTGACCGAAATTCCATAGAATACACTATTTACGAGGATATATTGAAAAATTCTGAGCCTACTATAGAACCAAACAAAATTTCAATGTCAAATATTTTTTTACTCAACATATTCTCCTCTTAATTGAATACAATTATTACAGCGAACCTGCAACGTCTCTAGACCTTTCAAAAAAAATGTTTCTTCTTGCTCTGCAAACCAGTCCTCGACAGCTTTTTTTACCTCCTCGTTGGAAGAAAATTTACGACCTTTTAAACTTTTTTTCAATTGAGGAAAGAGATGATAGTCGGACGGAGCCAAATCTGGTGAATAAGTGGGGTGTTCTAGTAATTCTAACCCTAAATCACGAATTTTTTGCATGGCAACATGAGATTTGTGTACTGGGGCGTTGTCCTGTAAAAACAAAACACCTTTGGATAGCTTTCCGCGTCTTTTCTCTTTAATTTTTGCCCGTAGAGTGGTCAGTAATGTCGAAAAGTAATCTCCAGTTGTTGTTCTACTCTTATCCAAAAAATCAATCATGATGACTCCATGGCAATCCCAAAAAACTGAAGCAAGAAATTTTCCAGCAGATTTTTGGACACGAAACTTCTTAGGTCTTGGAGAACCAGAGTGTCGCCATTCCATCGATTGTTGCTTGGTTTCTGGATCGTAGAAATGTACCTAAGTCTCATCCATAGTAACAATTCGGTTTAAGAAGTCTACATCGTTTTCAAATCGAGCACAGATCGAACGCGATGCTTCTACCCTTGCACGCTTTTAGTCAACATTCAAACATTTGGGGATCCATTTTGCAGAAATTTTTCTCATGTCCAAATTGACGTGAACTATGTGATAAACGCGTTCGTATGAAACCTCCAGTGCTTCAGATATCCGTTTCAGCCCAATTCGACGGTCTGATAAAATCATGTCATGAACTGCATCGATATTTTCGGGGACTGACACAGAAACTGGCCTTCCCGATCGGTCGTCATCTTCAATGGAAAATCTACCTCTTTTGAAGCTTGCAGTCCAATTTTTCACGGTCGCATTGATCACCAAGGGTATCAAGAAGCATATCTTCGTAAATCTGCTAAACTCTTTTGAATACAGGCACTTGATGACGACTCGATACTCCAATTTTTCGATTTTCACAATTTCGGTGGACATCTTTTCTTTAATTTATTGCGTAACTCTGGTTTACTATTTTGACGTCGAACTCTACACTGACACTTCTAATAAGTTATTGTTCGTTGATATGGTATCGCAATATTTTGTTTATTCATGGAACTGGTCTAGGCTAACTAGATATCAATACACCATCGTATTCCAATATTTTTGATGGAGTATTTGGGAAGTCTTTACTTTTCCTTCGTGAATGGTGATGAAATCTTCAATTTCTCCAACAAAACTGCTGTCATTCAGATCCATTCTACCGCTAACCGTCACACATTTTATACACAGTACCATTCTTTATTCTACCGCATCTCTTCTCCAGAATCCTAAACACATGTGAGGGTATCCAATTAACAACTGTCAGAATGAGTGATTTCTGAAATGGAAATAATTCATGAAATTTCATTCTCCATGTTAAACTCTTGTTTAATTAGTGTTCCCTGGGAACTTGAACATTAGTTACACATTAAAAAATCGAACAGGAGTTGTGGTCAATGTAACAACCGCAACATTCTCATAGTTAGCTGCAGGAAGTAGAGGACCAACGCTTCTGTTCTCATGAGCGACAATGGACAGAAACAGCATCTTGAACATTAAGAGAAGACATTAATTACGCTTTGTTTGATGGGAACAAGGCGACTGTGTTGATTTTGTGGGTTAAATTTGAGTATTTTCCAGAAAGGTGCATCAAACTTCATTCAAAATCCTTTATTTCCTCCCACCCTTATATGATATAGTCGCGTGTGGATCTCTGCCGATTATTATTAGTAATTATACATAAAAGGCTCAATGGTCGAGGGCTTGGCTCGATCCTCCACCTTCGCCTTTCCTGCGTTCGATTATGTACACTCCAGTGGGCGAACCAACAATGGTCAGTTCTCTTAATTTGAATAAGACAACAATACGACGTGGTACTGATTTACGAAGAGCTAACATCTTTTATTAACGTTGTTAAACTCTTGAATCGCGATTTGAATGTGATTTATTTGTCTTACGGGATGAATAGTTGTAATATGGGTATGAAATTTTAATCTCTGGATCTTTCTGACGTTTGTGACGAGGAGCCTATTCATTCAAATCTATTCGAGAGTGATATACAGTTGGAATGCAGTATGGAACCAAGTATACAGGGTCCTGCAATAGTGCGAAAATCTTCCATAGCTGCCGAACCAGACATCTCAGAGATTTCGTTGGAAAGTAGACCTCTTTTACCTTCATTTCCGCATCACAGGAAATTATTTTCTAATATACAGGGTGTCCCCGATAAATGTTATTCAACAAATGGATGATTTTTTTAATGGATCACCCCTCATATTTTTACATATTTTCAATGACCTTCATTACCTCTCTCATGATGCAAAATATTAGAGACATTTTCCCAACGATACAGATCTTATTCGAAGAAAACTGCAAAAAGGTAAGGGAAAAGCACTTCAATAAAAGTCTTCTGACGATTTCCAGAAGCGATAGTTACATGAATCTAATCTGAAAGTTTTTTAATTGAAAGATTTGCCTTGTCATCGTTCTTGAATGATCAACCTGTCAAGTACAGCGTGTCCGTTATTAAGGTCCAAATTAGAAGAACTTCAAATAATTATTTCCCGAGTTTTCCAAATGGAACACCCTGTATTTTTTTCCACATAAATAAAAATAATTTTGAGTTTTTCTTATTTGGACCTTAATAACGGATACCCTGTAGATGACAGGTTGATCGTTTAGGAACCGTGTCGAGGCAAATCCTTCAATTGAAAAACTTTGAGATCAAATTCATGTTATTATCGCTTCTGGAAACCGTCAGAAGACTTCTACTGAACTGTTTTTCCCTCACCTTTTTGCAGTTTTTTTCGAATAAGATCTGAACTGTTGGAAAAATGTCCCTAAGATTTTGCGTCATGAAAGAGGTAATGAAGGTCATTGAAAATATGTGAAAATATATGGGGTGATCCTTTAAAAAATCATCCATTAGTTGAATAACATTTATCGGGGACATCCTATATATCAGAAATGCATTAGAGATGCAGAAATGAAGGTACAAGAGGTCTACTTTCCAACGAAATCTCTGAGATGTCTGGTTCGGCAGCTATGGAAGATTTTCGCACTATTGCAGGACCTTGTATATCTTCATCTTCTCCCATAGAATAATATATCCATTATTCAACTGATTTTGAACTTTCATCTGTAATGGTATTTATGAACCACTAGAGTTATTGCCTATAACTCTCGACCACAGAGATTGCTTTTGACAACTGATCCTAATTTTTAAAATGCAGATTGATTCAAATTTTACTGAAGAAGTCGAAGATGGAGTATAGTATTCAATTCGCGGTAATGGTCATAACACACTTGATGAATCACACCAATCGTCTGACGGCTCGTGCTGCAAAATTCATTCGCGTGTGTTATGACTTAAATTTTTCGAATTTTCCCGCTCAGAGAGAATTTTCCAACCAAAACTGAAAAATGTTACATCAAAATAACTTGAAATTTTCTAAGGAATCTATTTCTGCAATAAAAAATGGTGTTCTAATTTGAAAAACGGAAGTGGACGTCATTTCCGGAAAAACCGGAGGTGCTCATGCCTTGAAAATATTTTAGATTTCATCAGCATCGTGAAATACTTATAAGTGCTGAATTTCATGAAAATACGTTCAGTAGTTTCCCGTATAAATATGGGTGAGGTTCCTCGTGAAAGACCCTGTATATTTCCCGACAGTATTCAGTCAGCCTCAATCAAGAAATAGCTTTGAGGTATTCACAATACCAAAAAATTGTCTAGTTTTTTTATATGGATATATTTTGTAAAACCAAATTTGGAATCCAGAATTGAAACATGACTCGAACTGTATATGAGGGGGTTGTCACCCTCCAAATAAAAATTAATTTCGGTGCTCCCCAGTAAAACACAAACGGAAAAATCCTGCTGAAGTGTTTTATGTGCGTCACCCTGTATCCTCTGATATTTCAATCTTAAATGAGGCGATACATTAGGGAGAAACTTCAATATGTCAAAAATCATGTATAACATTTGGTTATCCCTGTTCGCTGTAAGATCTCCCCGGTAGATACTCACACACCTGGAGCTTAGACTTGTCCTACCCATCGGCGACGACAGGAAGAGGAAGTCACTTTGACAAGACGCTCAATAAATTAGCCGACATCTAATTCAATATGACAGCTGAATATTGAAATATTTACACTGTCGACATCCAGCACAATAATACAATCGATGCTAAATCTAAATTGAGATTGCAACTTGTCAAATTGCTTTCTTAGCATTTTCTCGCTGATACGCGATTCAACAATATGCGCCGCTTTCTCTGGGATGATATATCGGATCTTCGGCACTCTTTGATCTGCCAATAGCTTTTCGAAAACATATCCCTTCCATCAGTTGAATGAGAATTGAAATATTGGTAGGTACGTAATATTAGATTTTTTAAAACCTTATGAGGGCGAAGAAGAAAATTTAACTCCTATATGCAGAGTGTAACAGCCAAATGGAATAAATTCGATAACGAATAAATGAGGGCGTGTTGGGGAAAACGCTCGGACACGTCGATTTGTAATTTTGAATGCGCATATTTTTCAAGAAAATACATTTATATAGGGTGTTCCATGCGACCGTGGCCAATACCAACCTTCTTATTTCAAATGCAACCCCCTGTAATTTATTTATTTTTTGGTTTCTTCGGAAAATTCTAGATATAATTCATGCACAATGTCCTATACATATCTTCAACTATTTCGGAAGTATTAAGTGTTTTCAGATTTATTGCAAAAATCAACGTTTTAAATGAAAATTATTTTATTTCACAAATTCGGTACATTACACTTAAAACCTAATAAGTTATACTGATTATTTCTTAATTATAAAAAAAAAACAAAAAAAACATGTCAATGTAGGAAATGTTCAAAATGCTCGCCGCGAACGTCTTGGCAACATGCTAATCTGGTGTAGAATTGTCTTCTAACGTTACTCAACATTCCAGGCGTGACTGATCTAATCGCAAGCGTGATTCGGTTTTTTAATAATAATAATAATAATATCCCCACAACAAGAAGTCTAATGTAAAATTGTAAAAAATTGTAAAAAATCTGAAAACACTTAATATTTCCGAAAAAGTTGAAGATAGGTATAGGACATCGTACATGAAGTATATCTAGAATTTGCTGAAGAAACCAAAAAATAAATAATATGTATACAGGGGGTTGCATTTGAAATAAGAAAGTTGGTATTGGCCACGGTCGCATGGAACACCCTATATAATTTTATTTTCTTGAAAAATATGCGCATTTAAAATTACAAATCGACGTGTCCGAGCGTTTTTCCTAACACCCCCTCATTTATTCGTTGTCGAAATTATTCCATTTGGCTGTTACACTCTGTATGATTTTTTTAAACCCTTTCTGAAATTTCTGAAGAAATAACAGTTTGGCGCATTAAGTCACTAAAAAATATTAAATACTCCGATTGAATGATGAAAATCAATATGGCACATCGAAAAAACTTTTTTAAAGGCCTATTCTGACTTATCTTTCCAAACGACAAAATTTTTCATCCAATGAACATTCCTTCAATTAAACAAAATATAATTTTCCGCCTTCTATTCTAAATGAAAAATGCATTATCCACCAACTCTAACTGTTCCTATCCGAAATATAAAAAAGTAGCTGATGAGTGAAGAATGAATGACCATGTAACACTCGAGAGTTACCATAAGATATTTATTCAATTATTTCAGCTAACTCTGCTTTGAATTTACCGTAAAAATTGTGTGACAATTATTCTTACAACTTGAGCATGCCTTTTGTTATCCACAGTTCATGCGTCAACAAAAAGCACTCAGGTGACCATAGTTATTTTACACCACGTTATTTTATACTTAGAAAAAATGTGCAAAACATGAAATTTGAGCTCGAACTATTTAAAAAAACTAATCATAGCGCATTTATGCAGGAATACTATTCAAAAAACAGATTGAAAAAAGTCATACTTGCCACCAAAAAGAGTGGCAAAGGCTGTGAATTTTTGGAAATTACGGAAATATGGAATTACCCGAAACATAAATCATATTTTTCTTAACGGTCATGAAGCCCTCTACCCACAGGAATCATATTATCCGTTCACGACACCACATCCTGTATAAGGGTGGGAATTCATTTAATATTTGCAGTTTCCACATGTATCAAGGAATTTTACATAATTTGGCGTTTCATTTTATTATTCCACGTAGGATTATTTGATTTTGGAGGAAATAAATATATTTTCACCATGTGAGACTAGTCAATTCAAGGTAAAGGTTTTTCAATAATAGCGCAAGATTTTAATTGTTCTCTATTCTAAAAATTCGAAATATTCCGGCCATTTTGCACTAAAACCCACAAGATGTATTCTTCCTAGCTTTGCTTGTTGAATTCACGAAATATCATGTGTTATAGTGATTTGAATTTGCTGTAATTTTAAAGCGTATTTCATTTTACAACATTCATGGCAAAATTCCATGGATTTTCTTAGGATACATAAAATTTATGGTATTATCTTCCTATAGGATAACCCCATCTACAGTCATCCGAATTCTATAATTCATTAACACAAAACAAACCGATTCCTCATCCAAATTTACCTTCGACCGACCCTCACCCGTTCAATTGAAAGTTCCGATTGAATGGCCTAAAAAGCTATTTACATAAGCAAAAAGTGTCCCCCCAAACTTTTTATATTCATCTCACTCTTTGTGCCCGTATAGTTTGCCTAATAAAGAACTTCGACTGTGACCAGGTGCTATAAAAAACCCTTTTTTTATATGCGGGGCATTTTAAATGATTTACTTTTGTCTCGGCCTCTGTGGCATGTGCTGGGCATGCTGAGGGATTACCATCGCCGCCTGTGGACCGATAAGGGTATCTAATGGACGAAGTCAGGCTTTGTTTGATCAATTATAGAAACGGTAGAGTGTAAAAGCTGGGCAAACGTACATATCTGTAAAAAATCAAATGTGTCTGATTAATGAGGGAACAAAAGCTTTTTTTCGTTATTTTGGGGGTATGACGCTTTTTTCAGCGAGCACGTGGAGGAAATCGATCTGATGAATATTCATTCAGTTTACTGTATCAAATTATTCGTAGTAGTCTTCATGGAGAAATATAGACAGAGACTCATTTAATGCATTATGAAATCAACAAATTGAAATTGAATGTGAACTAATCTGCTCATCCGTACAAAGGTGATCCCAATCCAGATCAAAACTAGATGCACTAGTCCGGATGGAATAATCAAGCCTATTGCTCTGTTCCCGGCAGACGGGCCCCCTTTTTGGGAACAGCCAGGACGCGATGGTCAAGGGTCAATTTGCCAGCAGCTTTTTCCGCACTATATGTAATGAATCCGCTGTGTAATCGCCCTGTCGACATGGAGATCTCTGCATCCATTCAGTCTAATTAAGTAATCAACACTGTCCTTCAATTAGAAGGACTTTGCATCGACCGGGAAACGAATTAGATGGGTTATTGCCTTGATTAGCCATCTTTCTGATTGCCCGGACACAGGTCGTTTGGATTCAACACTGATTTATTGTTGTTGAGGGTTGGATAAGCTGCTGTTTGTTCAGTTTTTGGTTGGATCTTTCTGTGGCTGAAAATTTACGGTTTTAATTTTGCATGAACTTTCTGAGGAGATCTCAAGAGTCAGGAGGAGAATCTCACCAAATAAAAGTGACGTCGAACCCCAGATCTACCTTCATTGCTCAATACATCGACTATTCCTTCATATCTACAGAATGTTCTTAGAGGTATAAACGGAGATGAGGTAATCCTTGCATAATTTCAAGAAAAAAGTCCAATAAACATGAGACTGCAATCGTTTCGTTTTCGAGATACAGGCTATCAACTTGGGCTGTGAAAAGCTCAAGAAACGGTTAATTTAATTCAATATTGCCCGCGCTTTTCGTCCACCATTCTCACGTCCATTCTTCTCACCCTAACCCATTAATCGACAGGCTGATGACAGGCCAATACGGTAATTTTTCCAGAACAGGCAAGACTGCAACGCAAGAATCGATAGCTTTCCTTTGGACCAACGCAACGGCAAGACCGATGTGTGAAACAAGACGAAGGTAGCAAAGCGGTGCCTTCAAACAAGATATTTCGTCTTGTCAGTCGAAAAAATTATTGTTCGCCGGCCTCTTACTGTTTATTTAGATGTCTCGGAAGAGATACCGGCTGAGTACGGCCGATTTATTGCTGTTATTAGAAGGAATTGATGCCTGAATTGGAGCAGTAGTCAATTCCAGCAGGAATTAATGGATGGTGGGATAAATGGAACGGTGTGAGGTGTTGGGATTCTATTTTTATTGGGAGGAATAAGTATTGTACACGCTGTCGACGTCTTGTCTCATTAGGATAAGTTAGATGGGAGGCTGATGATCTGAGTGCTCTGCTTTCACCAGGAACTATCTGTTCAAGTGGGGAGTAGATAATTCTGCATTTGCTCAGTGATATTGTAGTTTCAATTCCATTCACAAGGAAGGGGCATCTCTCTTTTTGAATGGAGACATCATAGACTGTAAGTTTGAAGTTGAACATCTGGAACTAAACCTAGACAGCAAACTTCTATTCAATGAGAATGCTTAGATTGCTGATAGGAAAGAAGCAAAGGCTCTAATGCCTTTCAAAAATCTAGCTGGTAAAACCTAAGGCTGTAGACCAAGAATAGTGCGATGACTGATTATGAGACCAATTACTACGAGGCAATAGCCTGGCATGCCAAAGCAATATGAAAAAACTTGACAAGATACCAAAACTAGCCTGTGTGTATCACTGAAGCTATGAGAAAGTGCTCAACTAGGGAATTGGAGATATCACCTCTCTATCTAGTTATAGGCAGATGAGCCTTAGAGGTTTATAAGTAAAAGGAAGCTCTTCCTGGATCTCATGAAGGCGTGCCTTCTCAAGTTCCCCTGACGATATCCTGATTTAAGGAAGGTTCCACTACTTATGGAAGATGCTGAGTACTGAGAGAGTCAAAAATTAGACAGCGTAGTCCTCTCTAATGGCCATCCTTAGAATATCTAAGAAGGGTGCAGATGAAGAGGGAATTATAAGTCCGAGAGCATGGTCCATTCTGAACAAGTACGACCCATCAGCCATCCTACTTAGTGATGTTATGATTAAAAAAGCAAGCATTGAGAAGAACTTCAGCACGATGATATGTAAGAAGGAAGTTCATTTGTTTAAATGGTTTACAGATCCATTCTGATACTCAAACTGATATCAAAGCACTGAACTCCAATGTCATCGACTCGAAGGTGATATGAGAGTGATATCATGACCTGACAACCACAAAATTTGTAGTTAGCCACAGCTATGAAGTTTCATATTCTTTCGAATATATCAGCAGAGTTGCAAGTTGCAATGATTTTTGAAAATATGACCTTAATCATATCTTTCAATTCCGTTTGCGGAAAACATTGTCTTTGTCTCGGACCCTAAAAAAAAAAGAAAAGCGAAGATTTTGAATGCATTGAAACTGAATGCAAATCGATTGAGAGATCCCATTTCAATATGAAATATATCCATTATTTAATATGTCCATAAGCTTTCAATGAGAGTTTCTCTATTTCAATATCGTGATAACTTCATTACTGTAGTACCAACAAAAAACTGTACTGTCATGAACTCATTACAGCATTGTTTTTAGTTATTTTTTTTGGTTTTGTTGTTGTCACCACTGGCTCCCGATACTATCCAATGTCATGGTAATTATTTGGAACTAAAAAGATTGTGTTGGAAAAGTGAAAAAATTTGTACTAAGTTTAGGTCACAGATTACGAAAATGATAACGAGAAGTCGGCAATTCCCTTATATTTTGCAAAAGAAACCCAAAGTTTCCGTTTCGAAGGCGTTGCTAGTTTTATTCTATTTTCTCAATCAATACTCGTTGGAAATGTCTTATTTGTCAATTTCTGAGCCATACTGTGTTACATTGAATAAGTTCACCATAATATAGAACATTTATATGTCCTAATTCATAAATACGTTATTCAAAATACGCTAACAAAACATTACCTGAAATGTTCCGTCAAATTTCTGGTCATAGGAAGAGGATGAAAACTCTCATCCGTATTGATGTTTTTATATAAAGTACAGTGGTGAAAGAAAACTCCCACCTCGTCGGATTCAATCTTGAAATAGAGGGTGATGAAAAAAAAAGGTGGTTTTTGGGTATTTTCGTGAGGTTCAAAGTTCAATTCATGACTTAATCACCCTGTATTGTATTCTTTGAAGTCCATGATGATATGTTCTAAAAAAATTAAACAAACACCTTGAATCAACCCATAAATACAGGGTATCCATTTAACCTTCCTTGAGAATAGTTTCTATAATAATGGATCACCCAGTATAAATTCTGGGTATTTCAGACTTTTCGATGTAACAACAACATATCTAGTGTAATAGTTCATTTTGCGAACGTTTTCGCTCTGGAATTGACATATTTTATACTTTCAAAATCGGGCATGCATTCAATTATGGATAACCCTGTATTCGTAACGATTTTCGGTCTTATTCCTCTATATGCTTGCTTCTTGGGGATGTGATGAAATGTTTCTTTAGAAAAATTGAAGTTCATTCGATTCTGTTCCGAGATACGGGCGTAGTAAAAGTGGGTAATTCTCAACTTCAACGCCCTGTATCTCAAAAACTAGTCATAAGATTGAGTTGGTGCCATGGACACTTTTGATCAGTATGTCGAGTACTACATTATACCAAAATTTTAGAAAATTTGACGTAACGCCATTTCCCGTAGTAAAAGTGCGGGGTCCTTTAATAAACCGAATTCTCTTCAGGCTACTTCACAATTTTTTCTTTTTCTTTTCATACATGGATTAGGATTTTCGAGATATTAATTTATTCGCAACATTATTCGCAATTTTTCTTAATTCTGGAGGTGTTAAATCGTTTTCTTCAAACATAATTCACGAACTCAATGCGTAATTATAAATGATTTCAAAATGCCGTAATCTGTCAATTTTCGTAACAGTCACACCAACTGCCAAGATACAATACAAAAGTCACTAGGATGCAAAATCTGAATTTTTCATTTAATTTCGACAGTTTTTCCCAAAACTTGACTGAAATAGAGAAAATATCGTCTAATACTCGTTGCAGAAGGCAATTTCAACACTCATGCGTTCGAAAACTCGCTCCTTCGTCTCTCGTTTTCGCATACGTGTTAGAATAGTAGCCCATTCTGCAACTAGTTTTAGAATATACTATTCTAGTTTACAGCGAAAGACACTTAAACTTGCATCGTTTTCATAAGAAGGTGAATTACTGATGATGAAAAATTTGTTCATATCTCGAATAAACGAAGTTTTATTTGGATGAAACTAATGATCGATTCGATGCATGAAGCCCGAACAAATGATCGCTCAAAAAATTCACCCTTACTGAACCAACGGTCGAATTCTAGAAAACCGTAAGTTCTCATCTGCATAAAAAATAAATGGGCGCTAGTATCATAGAAGTAGAAAAACATATACGTTACCGTGAGAAGCGGACGAAAAAACGTGGGGTGACAAAGAAAGGAACCCATCTTAAAAAACACTGCATTGTATGCAGATCCTTCTCCGCTTTTTAGCTCTGCGAAATTTGAATCAAAAAGAAACGCTCACCCCACAGTACCTCGCCTAAGAACTCTTGTGGGAAAGAACCACCCCACAGTTTTTTATACGTTTTTATTTTGTCAGTGATTAAAACGTGTTATTTATTAGCCTGTCAGGTCTATGCAGATCAGTTGCATCAGAAAAAACTATATCATAAATTGCGGATAATTTTTCTATATTTTTTACGCACGTAACCGTTGGGATTAAAATAAAATAAACAGCTCTATAATTGAAAATGATATGATCCTTTGATTTATCGTTGTAACTGAAACAAAATAAGTGACAATGGATATGGGTAAATTAGTTTATTACCGAAGCTGATTCGGAGGCATGAAAAAAATAACTGCCACATTAACTTTTTGAAATAAAGGACTCAAACCAAAAAATAATGACCGTTGAAATAACTTGACATTGTCAAAGAGGGTCTAACGAAGTTCCTCGATAATCTCGTCATCAGAAGCTCAAATCGAGCTGCACAAAGATCATGTTGATACTGATCACAAGAATGTTCATAACTAAGAAATTTCTGGTAGATCAACGTTATTTAAGGTTTTATTTTGCCATGATTCTTATTGGAAAACTTTTTATATCATTTTGGTTGACATTTCAAATTCGACTTTGGAAAATCCTTTATATTTAGTTTTGGAAATGAATTCTTTCTCATGGAAACTCTCACATTTCCAACAATAATATCAAATAACTGCCCCAGTTCCAGAATCAACTGAAACATAGTTCCATCACTAAACCATCCACCAAAAATCAATCAGTGATTTCCTTCATTCTCTAACATGATGAATCTGTACAATGCATCATTTCTCTCCTCCGTATGATTAATTTTTGTCCAGTGGTCTTTGGGTCCAGTCCATTCTCGTGTTATCTAACCTAACCTAACATATTGCGTAGGGGTCGCTAAATATCAAAATACAATAACATACAGGCAGCCAAACGATGAATAGACGTCTTTTTTAGGGAAACACAGTGTGATTTTATGGAACAGTTGTTTGGTCGATCACCGTTGCACATGACAATTGTATTTTTATTCTCTATGAATATATTGCGATTAAACACTAGGCCAGGGGTGTACAAAGTCAAGTTAGGGATCTTTCAGCATGCAGCTAACTCAGATGACGACAAGCTGGGGGTTGTTTTCATCATAAACTATTCTAACCTCACCTAAAAGTGAGTAAATTTGTAGCATTTTCATGATTACGTAATGAATATTATTGTTTTGGATGTTATTATTTATTCATTTATCTTCACTTCACATACACCAAAGGTACTTACATGCGAAGGTTTACAACTCAGACTGAATTCACAATTTAAAAATATAAGATTGTAATGGAGAAGATGATATAGCCTTTTATTAGTTAGTATTTCCAAGAAGGTTTGGTTTATTGAGCTATTAAACTTGGAAGATTAATTGGGGGTACCATAGGAGAAGGTCCATTCCTTGTATTTGTTGTAATTTTAAGAAAAAAGTCCCATAAACATGGAACAGCGAATGTTTCGTTTTCGAAGTAGAGTGTGTTCAAGTTTGAATTTTGTTCAAGTTGTTTTCTCATAGTTTCTGCATTTCACAAGATATTCAACTGAAATTTGGCATAGGTATTACAATTCAGAGTGTACATCATGTGACATGCTAATTCCGATTGCAAATCTACAGGGTGATATTTTTTCTGGTACACTATCCCCTGTTTTACTCCAGAACTTTTTTCGGTGAGCCACTGTCAGTTTGAAAAATTGTAGGAAGAAGCTTTGGTTTTATACTAAACTTTATGGTCTCTTGTAGTTTCGGCGTATTTGCTGCCGATTTCGAGAAAAAAATGTTGAACGATTCAGAATGTCCCAAATCTAACAGGTTATCAGCCCGACTGTGATTTGGTCATCCCTGTTGGGAATCGCCCACAGCTGTTGTACGCAGACAGTGGACATTGGCATTATGTGAGATGACGTCGGGGTCAATATATTCCCCCTTCAAAAAATAGGTCGCGTGGCCCCTTTTTGTAAGTTTTACGAGATGAGGTGCCGAGGTCCACCCCAATGTCCATTCCCCCCAGCCGAGATGCACTCAACGGTGGTTATTCCCAGGAATAAGTCGCAAAAGTAGTTGTACGATAATAATTCAATGCTGCACATTGATATCATAAATATTGATTGAGTTCCAATGAAAAAAAAGAATATTTGATAAGATCGATCTAATTCAAAAGTTATGCATCTATGGATCTATTTTCTGACTTTTTGATATTAATCGACCCAGCCTATAATAAATTTTATTTGTTTCTCATTTGTAATCAAGAAAGTTTATTTTATCAAGTCACTACCTTGTAAAACTGACAGTTAACTTGCAAAATTTTTACAAGTTAGTAGAATTATTTACATTAAAAAATGTTGTTTTATCGTCATATATGTTGAAAATCATGGTACAATTGTTATTTCCAGTAACACAGATTTTTGATGATGAAAGAGTTGATACTGATGATGATGAACCATCTGTTGACTCAGAAACTGCTGAACTCGAGGACTGCAGAACATTTGTACTCTCCTTACTACCAAATAATTTGCTAGACATTTCGATTTTTTGTTGACCGAATCATCGACATAACTCATCGCAATTTCGGTGCTCTTCCACCCTCCTGCACGCTTTAGTGCTAAAATATCTCCATCCGAATCCGCAACCATAGTGGCTCCAGTTCTGCGAAAAGAGTGGCCGGTGTATAACTCTGGGTCTTTTAAACCTAAATATTTCGCTATTTGCTTTGGGACACCACCAATAGTGTGCTGACCAGCATTAAGGGAAATGCACTTTCCATGTCGGTATGTCAAAAAAAATCTTAGGCTTTCTGTTCCAGGAGGCCGAAGATTTACATATTTTCTGTATAACATGCAGGGCTTGAAGCTACAGCCATCATCGGTTATGGTGAATCTTCTTGTTGTTAAATTTTGTTTGTCGCAATGTCACAATAACGTATTTTCCCATATCTTCTACATCATTCATGTTTAAGGAGAGAATTTCGACACATCGACAACATCCAAAAATCCCAAATATTGTTACAATTTTCGCCAGCAACCACTGGTCATCAGGAGCATGTAAAAGAAATTGTTCAGCCTCTTCTTTACTTAATACCTTGGCCTATTTTGGCGTATAACGCTCATTTTTTCGTTTCAGAAACGCTATTACCTTTTGAAATCTGCAAATGACAACTAAACGTCATATTTTTCAATAAATTTTTTAAGGAAAACAAACCTGCGAACAGGGGCATTTTCTTTCATTTCCAAGCAGCTTTTCAGCATAGACCATTTTGCCCATAAATTATTAGGGCTGAATCTAGCTGATAGTTGATTTAAGTAGACCAACAAAACATCTTCAGTTACCCCAATCACACTATTTTTGTTTTGCCACTTTTTGAAGTCGTCGTATTCTCGCTCGTACCTTGAAGCTGATTTTGCAGGTAATAAACTTGAAGCAACACTGCTGGCTGTAGACCAGGGCCGAAACCTTCAAAAATGTTAAAAAAAGAAAAAAAATTACAGTAGGATGGAACCCCTTAGAAAAGGAGGGGAATATGATCAAAATGAAAGGAAAAATAAATTACGGTCGATCCGAGTTCGGGAAGTGGGAGGGGTGAGTTTTTAAGGGTGAAAAATGGTTTTCCTTGATTTCCAGCAAAACTACAAGTCCTATGGAAAAAAGTTAAATGGCAAAGTTGTAGGTAATGAAAAGATCTACAACTTTTGTATTCGCAATTTCTTCACATAACCTCAAAATTTAGGTGAAAAATTCAAAAAACCAAGTTTTTGGTTTTATATTTATATCTTTTTCAAAAAAAAATTTTTTTCTACGAAATTTTGTGAAAACTTACCTTATTATGTCCCAAATACACTGTAATTTATTAGATTCAAAATATTTATGTTTTCGCCTTATTTTAACTTAATATCAAAAAAGCCCCCTAATTTTCAATCGAAAATTCTGACGTCAAAATATCAGCTTTTTTCAAAAAGTTCAGGGGCTTTTTCTTCATTGAAATATCTACCTTCTGATGGTGTGAAAAAAATATACATCACTAAAGGAAATGTTCTCAGAAAATGCAAATTATTCAAATTCGAATTTTTTTTTTAATCATTATGTACAATTTTGAGGTATTTATTAAAATTTTCCTGTGAACAAGTTGAAGAAGATGCTGATGCTGACATAATTAAGACCTCAATAGAAGTTGCCAGATATACTAATAAAACTGTCATAGTTGTGGGTCAAGATATTGATATTTTGGTCCTTTTAAATCAATTAAATTCAAATAACCATGACATTTATTTCCTCAAACCAGGCTCTGGGAATGGAAAGGATCTATTTTTCACGTCTAATAGTTTCAAACATTAATCCTTCAAAAATGTTGTTGCATTTCTGCATTGTTTTTCTGGTTGCGATACAACATCTGGATTTGCCGGAAAAGGAAAGAAAAGTAGGTATCGTTAATTCGTTATTAGATGCGAAAAATTTGTCAAATTTGGCCAATGTTTTTTATATTAAAGATGAAAGTAAAGAAAATATAAAAAAAAGTGGATTACAATTAATAAAATCTATTTATAAATGTAAAAAAGAAAAAATAACACTAAATCATTTGAGGTTTCAAAAATATCAATTGGCAAAAATTAACTCATCTTTCACTTTGGCAAACCTCCCACCCACAGAAGGAGCAGCGGAACAACATTGTTACAGAGCATATTATCAACTTCAAACTTGGTTGGGTAACGAATTGACAGCAACAGATTGGGGCTGGAAGCAACATCAGCGTGGCATTATGCCCAAATTTACAGAAAAGGATTTAATTCCGGAAGTATTGCTCAAAACTATTTGCTGCAGCTGTGAAACTGGATGTAACAGTTTAAAATGTGGCTGCCGAAAACATGGTTTAAAATGCACAAATTTATGCACTAATTGTCATGGTTCTGAAAATTGCTCCAATATAGAAGAAAAAATCTATGAGGAAGTAAATGATTCAGATGAAATCGTGGAAGAAGAAACAATGCAGACTGGAAATAACATTGGAGACGAAAATGATGGTCTTGAAGATTTCGACGATCAACTAGAGAAAGGTTTTTCGAATCTGACGATGAAGAAATGCCTTCGAAGAGACAAAAACTAATGAATAACTAATTAGAATTTCAGATAAGGTATTTATGAATAACAAGATCAACGTTTTTGAAAAAAAAAATTGAATGCGTAATCAGAATTAAGTATCTAAATTCAATAGTACCTACGATTTACCTGTATATTTATATTGTATAAGATTTTCTATGACATGAATGTTATTCGAATTAAATAAATAAACTCTTTATCCTGAAGAAAAATGCAGCAATCACATTTTTTTGATGAAATTGTACATAGTGATTAAAAAAAATTTCGAATTTGAGTTTTTTAAATTTTTTGCATTTTCTGAGAACACTCCTTATAGTAATGTATATTTTTTTCACACCATCAGAGAGTAGATATTTCAACGAACAAAAAGCCCCTAAACTTTTTGAAAAAAGCTGATATTTTGACGTCAGAATTTTCGATTGAAAATTAGGGTGCTTTTTTGATATTAAGTCAAAATAAGACAAAAACATAAATATTTTAAATCAAATAAATTACAGTGTATTCGGGATATAATAGGGTAAGTTTTCACCAAATTTCGTAGAAAAAAATTTTTTTTTTAAAAAGATATAAATAAAAAACCTAAAACTTGGTTTTTTGAAATTTTCATATAAATTTTGAGGTTATGTGGAAAAATTGCGAATACAAAAGTTGTAGATCTTTTTATTACCTTCAACTTTGCCATTTAACTTTTTTCCATAGGACTTGTAGTTTTGCCGGAAATCAAGGAAAACCATTTTTACCCTTAAAAACTCACCCCCTCCCACTTCCCGGACTCGGATCGACCGTAATTTATTTTTCCTTTCATTTTGATCATATTCCCCTCCTTTTTTAATGGGTTTCATCCTACTGTAATTTTTTTTTGTTTCAAAAATTATCGACCCTGGTCTACTGCCGCAATAATTTCTTTTGGTACATTCATTTCCGCTTTCGCCAAAACAAATGTAAAGAAAAATAAAGAGACATGTTCATGGCAACGCTTCCATAGCTTACGAGATTTGCGACAAATTATTGAGATTTTTTTGGAATTTATCTAACCTTTTTACAAATGAGAAACAAATAAAATATAAAACAATACACGCAAGGTAACGGGTTTTACTGGCTCAATGAGGTAACTGACTCGCCTGCGGCTCGTCAGTTATATCCTGCATTCGCCAGTAAAAACCCTCTTACCTTGCTAGTAATGTTATAAATACTATATCCATAGACACTGTCCTCATTAAATAAACAAGTAGGCAAGTTTCAAATTAAAATATTCATAAAAATAAGACAATTCATTTTGAGCACAGCATTTCTTATTGAGCAATATGGGAATTTTTTTTCAATATCTCGAATTTTATATAGTTCTGGTTGAGAGATCTGGAAAAAACTTTACATTAAGCTCAAATACGACATACTTCATATAAATGCAGCATTTGATCTTGATTGAAAGCGTAATTTAGAAAATATCAGAAAAACTAAGTTTGCCTATAAACAAAACAGAATGAATATTCGGCATATTCCATAATCTGGTCGCTATATCCTCCCTAGCATTACGGATAACCAAATTGGCGTGAATATGGGAAACCGAACGTAAGCAAAGCGACAGTTGTCCCCTAAAACGATGTAATATCCCCATAGAAAAAATGACTGACCCTTACGCAAATAAATACTTTTCCGGACACAATAGCGAATTTGGCATTTGCATAATAAGGACGATGGTCATTTTAGCATTTTTGGCAGCACGTTGCCAGTCCAGTTGGGGTCCAAAGTCACCTTTGAACTCTGCATTTGAGATCCCCCATACTGCAACTTGAAGCGGAAATGCAGAAACAGGGGTACACACAGTAGGTAGGAAATATCAATCAGTGCGAGGATATCGATTTCCGTAACGAATTTTATGATATTTGGTCCATTTCATCATTCAGATCTGAAGACTTATTCATTTGAAGTTATTGTACATGATCCGCATAAGACATTGGAGTTTAATAACTGAAAAATATTGTGAAAAAGTGGTTATACCTATGGAATATTAAAAAACTAAAGAAAAAATGAGTATTTTGAAAAAAGATATTTTTCTACCCTGAAAATTGAATCCTGTGTCTATCCTTGTTCCTTACATTTAATTTCTGAATTTAACAATTGTAATTAACATTATATTAAATCGTTATTTTCGGTAACGACTACGAAAATTCATTTTCAATAGGCAAACATCATTCTACAATGTTTTTCAATGCTGAAAGATTTAATCAAACCATTTTTTCACCTCTCGCACAGAGAAATAAATAAACGTTAACGACATTTGAACAACCGTGAAACTTCATTCAACAAAAACTAGATAAATTAATAACTTAATGCGATAGAACCAACCCACTAAAAATAGCATAATGCCAGGACCCATTAACGCAGGAATACTATGCAAATATTAAAAAAACAATCCGGAGAAAAACTGCAAAGGGTTGATTTTGTCTGGGTACCCTCTTTTTATAGGTTCTTTCAATTAGGAAAGATATACCGAGATATAACCGACTAGTAGGCGAAAAAAAAGGCGTGTCGGCATTTTTTTATTGTTTGGGGTTTCGGGTTGGATATAAAAAAATATTCAGTAACGGATCTTCGGGAAATGTTTACTTTGTCTTGGAAACAATAACCCGTTACTTTGCATACAGGTAGGTAACTAAAGAATGATGCGTTTTTGTAGGACAGTTTCATACCAGTAAACCTTACACTGTTTTTGCCAATTGAAAAAATGTATCAAATCATGGAAAATATAGAAAGTTCTATGAATTATTGGAAAAACCACTGAAAATATGATTTAATCTGCAGGGGTGCAAAAGGGAATTGAGTTCTGGCCAGTATGGAAAATACTCATTCTCGTCTTTTTGTGTTGATCTTTGAAAGTTTCTAATAAGAAACTCAATAGGATTTTTGTCATAGGCATTGCCTTCTTGAGATTATGTTTCTGTATTTCTCAATTCATTCTGTTGAGAAAGAGATAATGTTTAGTTTTTATACATCTGTGTCCTTTCAAAAAACCTGTTTTATTATTCAGTGAAATTTTTATTTATAATAATTCATTAATGTGATTGCGTATTTTGAGGTGAGGCTTTTTTTTGACATGAGTCATTTTACCGAAAATTCCTTATATGAAATGTTCAATTTAAAAAATTCATAAAAGAGCGGCAGATGGCAAAATCTGTTTTACGCACTAGAATTTTTTGAAAATTTGTTAGATAAGAAGACAAAAAACAAGAGGAGCAGGCGAGGGAGCAGGTTCGAACTGAGGAATTTTCAGATTCAACTAGAAACTAGGAAATATTCTATACTCTGTTCAAATGTAAGAAGGAGCAATAACAACAAGGTTGGCGCAGCGGTAGGAGGGCTTTCGTATAGTTACTTTCCGTCCAGAGTCGAATCGAGGAGATTTCACACAATCGTTCAGGCAAACTGTCGTTATCATTCACGATTTCTATTACTTTAGAAATCGTTGGGATTTCATTCCGCAAAAAAAATACCATGGACAATTCTTCATATCGAAATCGTCAACCGAATCGATTATTTATTATCCTTTTAGGTGGCGTAAATGTTTTATTCTCTTCATATTCTCTGAGAATTCTGAATACAGCTGAATCACTGAGGATTTTGAAACAATTCCCACTAAGTCTCTCTTCGATAAATCAGGATGTTCTTCCAATTCTTTTCGAAAAATTTTCAAATTTATCTCTTTCTCTTCAGCAGAGAAATGCGTTCTTTGGACCTTTTTCGTGATAGTCCCCACATATCACCCTCAGATGCAGTATCCGTTTTCGAATTCGACATTGTTCTATAAACACTATACACACTTTGTCGAAAGATTTTCCAACACAATACACATCTCACAAAAAAATCTATAAACACTTTGAACAGCTAGACCTTCACAGTAGCTTTAGGTATTTTGTATTTTAACTAGTCTTGTCAATTGAAAACTTCGATATTTATGCAAATCAAAATGGCTTCAACCCATTAAGGTGAAGGACCCAAATCTGGTGTTTCCCGAAATAACCTTGTCGGAATCTTGAGCAGCAGACAAAGAGTTTCGTACAAATTAATATGAAATTTTGGACCGAAACTAAATATATTTCGGATATTACAAGAAAATGACTATAAATTCGAACATAGATCTTTTACGAGTCTTGTCAATTGAAAAGTTCGATATTTATGCAAACAAAGATGGCTTCCACCCATTAGGGAAAAGGACCCAAATCTGGTTTTTCCCGGAATTACTTTGTCGGAATCTTGCAAGATTCCGACCGAAATCTCTAAAACTCTGGTGTTTCCTGGAATTACCTTGCCGCAATCTCGAGCGTTGTTGTGACCGTTTGACCAATAGGAGCTTTGTTGTACGCAAACCAGACGATTCTGTTTGTTTACAAAGCTCCTTCTTATATTTGAACGGACTATAGTTTCATTTTCTCGAAACAGGGGCATATTTAATATGAAAAATTCGGGATAAAATGACTTATTTTGGTGAGTTCTATCATCTGTCAAAAGAAAAGCCTCACCTTAAAATACACCCTTCATTGTGTTCTTATGGGTTATTATATAAAATCCATCACCTGCAGGCTCGGTTGATTTGAAAGGCGTTCAATGCCTTTTGCTTTTAAAAGTTGATTTAAGAGACAAAAATTCCAACCAGAGGGTAAGGCAGGGCAGAGCCCTTCTATGCCCTGCCAAACTCTGCTATTTTCTGTCATGATGGGAACTCATCCCATTTTTTCACCAAGAATCGTGATATACCTACCATCAATTCCAATAATCTGATCAATAAATTTCATTATCTTAGTGTCAATTATTGTTACCGAAGTTGAAGATAGTTGCTATTTAACTGGTTCAATTTTCTGTCCAATTTTGGCTTTCAAAGGTCAGGAGAAATATCAACGAAAACGCTGAATGTTGCGGTGAATAGAATCGAAAGTAGGTGTAGGAAATCTTGGTCAAAAAGACCGCACACAATCAATCATCTTTTCTGTTACGTAGCGAAATAAATGGTTCATTCATTTATATCTGATGCACAAAGGCGATAGATAAAAACTGTTCGCGGACCACACGTTGTCAAACACATAAATATAGGAAATTAATCGATCGGTTCTTTGTTGTGATGGACAAAGCAAGTTGCTCATTGTTTCTGGCTTTGAATAACGGGTGAAATCTATCGCGTTGTTGAGCTTTTTCTTCGTGGTATTTCGTATATCAGCGGTCGTTTGCTGAAAAGAGACTTGCATTGTGTTGTTACCTTCATTCGAAATGCCTAATGTGAATTTTATTTGTTTCTCATTTGTAAACGTCAGTTTCCAAAAACACAATATTAATCAAGAAAGTTCATTTTATCAAGTCACTAACTTGTAAAACTGACAGTTAACTTGCAAAATTTTTACAAGTTAGTAGTATTATTAACATAAGAAAATTTTGTTTTATCGTCATATATGTTGAAAATCATGGTACGATTGTTATTTCCAGTAACACAGATTTGATACTGATGATGATGAACCATCTGTTGACTCAGAAACTGCTGAACTCGAGGACTGCAGAACATTTGTACTCTCCTTACTACCAAATAATTTGCTAGACATTTCGATTTTTTTGTTGACCGAATCATCGACATAACTCATCGCAATTTCGGTGCTCTTTCACCCTCCTGCACGCTTTAGTGCTAAAATATCTCCACCCGAATCCGCAACCATAGTGGCTCCAGTTCTGCGAAAAGAGTGGCCGGTGTATAACTCTGGGTCTTTTAAACCTAAATATTTCGCTATTTGCTTTGGGACACCACTAATAGTGTGCTGGCCAGCATTAAGGGAAATGCACTCTCCATGTCGGTATGTCAAAAAAAATCTTAGGCTTTCTGTTCCAGGATGCCGACGATTTACATATTTTCTGTATAACATGCAGAGCTTGAAGCTGCAGCCATCATCGGTTATGGTGAATCTTCTTGTTGTTGAATTTTTTGTTTGCCGCAATGTCACAATAACGTATTTTCCCATATCTTCTACATCATTCATGTTTAAGGAGAGAATTTCGTCACATCGACAACATCCAAAAATCCCAAATATTGTTACAATTTTCGCCAGCAACCACTGGTCATCAGGAGCATGTAAATGAAAATTTTCAGCCTCTTCTTTACTTAATACCTTGGCCTTTTTTGGCGTATAACCATAGAACTTATAGTTCATGGAATGCTATTACCAGATCAAAAAGTGGGTAAACATCTCAAGTTGGAGGAATCTCTAAATTTCCATGTTCCCATGGATACGACCTGTCACACCGAACAGAAACACAGAAATGTTTGCCGAAATGCCTAGTGAATCGGATCTTGACGATTAAATTCATAGTATTTCTGTGTTTCTATTCCGTATGACAAGTCGTAACCATGAAAACATGGAAATTTCAGTATTCCTCCAACTGGAGATGTTTACCCCCTTTTTTTAAGCTGAGCAGCAAGGCAAATGGCATTCCATGTACTATAAGTTCTATGCGTATAACGCTCATTTTTTCGTTTCGGAAACGCTATTACCTTTTGAAATCTGCAAATGACAACTAAACGTCATATTTTTCAATAAATTTTTTAAGGAAAACAAACCTGCGAACAGGGGCATTTTCTTTCATTTCCAAGCAGCTTTTCAGCATAGACCATTTTGCGCATAAAGTATTAGGGCTGAATCTAGCTGATAGTTGATTCAAGTAGACCAACAAAACATCTTCAGTTACCCCAATCACACTATTTTTGTTTTGCCACTTTTTGAAGTCGTCTTATTCTCGCTCGTACCTTGAAGCTGATTTTGCAGGTAATAAACTTGAAGCTACACTGCTGGCTGCCTCAATAATTTCTTTTGGTACATTCATTTTCGCTTTCACCAAAACAAATGTGAAGAAAAATAAACAGACATGTTCATGGCAACGCTTCCATAGCTTACGACATTTGCGACGAATTATTGAGATTTTTTGGAATTTATCTAACCTTTTCACAAATGAGAAACAAATAAAATATAAAACAATACACGCAAGGTAACGGGTTTTACTGGAGGTAACTTTATATCCTCCATTCGCCAGTAAAAACCCTCTTACTTGCTAGTAATGTAATATACTATACCTACAAGGTACACATACACTTTGTATGTGCTTCTAACCTGACGTCAGTGCTTTCAGAGGCAATTTTTATGATGAAGACTTACTCGAACATTCCACACTTATTAAAGTATTCCAGAGCAATAAAACCAAGGGGGAACCTCAAACTGATACAAACTCTCAACCCATGTCATATGAAGATCTTTGACATTATCCCATCGAAATCGTTGCCTGTATTCGCCCAGTCAAAAGGTCCAAACAATGTCTCCTCTTCATGAATTTTCAGTGAGCTGTAGGTGACCCCCAGCTATCAGTGTTTGCCTTTTTAAGCGTTATCAAGCCGGTGTCTGGCTTGGACAGCTAGCCTATTTGTGTTATCTTATCTACCGAGCGTTAACGTACCGGTTGTTATAATTTACAAATGTATGGATGTACACAAAACCTTTGTAGTAAATGCGAACGTCAACATCACGGCGTCATTTTTATGTGCGGCGGACATGGGCTCTAAAATCGGCTGAATAAAAGACATCCGTTGATTCGAGCCTGGGAATTTCTGGATGGCATGTGGGAACTGATAAGAGATTGACCACAGGGATTTTTGATTTGCCAGCATTTCTTCAGTCTGCGGAATTTCAATCAGATATTTCCTGTTCCGAATTCAATTTGAGAAATTTAGAAATTTAATTCCGGACCGAATGAAAGCCTTATTTGTGATCAATTTTTATGACAATGACAATGATGACAACCGCATATCGTTATCCGCATATCCCAGTTCCATAGTTATTGTGTGCTTCTTGGAAAATTCTGCATTTCTGTGAGAACATTTCTGAAATAATTTTTTACGTAGAATTAGTCTGAGTATTTTTTCCAAAATCTTACTTGTTAGTAGTTGTTCACAGAATTTTTTTTATTTTTCTCTAAATAATTTTCTATTAACGTTGAATTCTACGTAAAAGTGGAAGGGATTGAGAAATGTTCTCACTCATGTTTTTTCAGAGTGATAAAATTTTCGATAGGGATAACTGTAACTTGACAGAAGGTAGAAGCCATGTTGTTTTGACATTTCTGTTCAGTAAGTATTGACAAATTATCATGGAAAGACTCACTCCGCAGCAATATTCACGAATTGTTGAAATTTATTTTCAAAATCATTGTTCTATTCGGAAAACTTATAGAGCACTTCGTGAAATTTATAGTTCTTATGATTGTCCACCAGAGCAGCATATTCGTCGAACGATCGATAGATTTCGGACAACATTTTCTCTACTCGATGCATCAACAACAACAAGACAAAGAACTGTACGTACAGAAGAAAATATCGTTGCTGTAAGTGATAGTAATAATGAAGATCCAGATTTGTCTATTCGTCGACGTTCACAACAAGTTGGACTCTGTGAATCCACCACATGGAAAATTTTGCGTAAAGATCTTGGTCTACACCCATACAAGATCTAACTGATTCAAGAACTAGAGCCACTTGACTAAAATAAGCGTTGTTTTTTTGTTGATTGGGCCCTAGAACAGCTTAAAGTTGATCCACTTCTTTATCGAAAAATTGTGTTTAGTGATGATCTAGTTTCAATTTTAATTTAAATGTTTTATTTCAATTTCAAATTCTATCACTCTAAAAAAACACCCGGTAGTTTTTTCTTAGTGAAAATTCTAATTATTTTTGAGAAACCCATGACGTAAAAAATTTATTCGATGGTGCATTGTTGGAAAACGAATTTTGTCTGAAATTTCCTCCTACCCACCCAGGTAGTCTTCATCTCCTGTATCGGTAAACGAAAATTGAAATCAAATCACACTTCTTCAGGCCCCAATGGGAATTACTGTCACCTCTCAAGGTACACGTTTTCGGGATATTCAGAGCAGGGAATTATCGGATGCCACCCAGGTTCCTTTACAATTTTTATGAGCAAAACATGGCTCAGTGTCGAGGATTTTATTTTGCGTATTATGCACTCGACATAATGGCACTTAATCCCACTTTTGTTGCATTAAATGAGATGGCAAAGTGGCACAGATAGATCTCGGGTCCGAGAGGTGTTGGGGCTGAAGTAAATTCTGTAAGCCATGAATTATTCGAAGCACGACGTCTTTTAGGTCCTTCGGTTTGTGAAGAGTATTGAGGTTTATACAAAGTGTAACAGCCAAATGGAATAAATTCGATAACGAATAAATGAGAGGGTGTTAGGAAAAACGCTCGGACACGCCGATTTGTAATTTCAAATGCGCATATTTTTCAAGAAAATAAAATTATATAGGGTGTTTATTCTCTGGATTCTTCAGAAAATTCCAGACATAATTCATGTACAATGTCCTATACCTTTCTTCAATTTTCTCGGAAATATTAAGTGTTTTCAGATTTTTCACAAAAATTAACATTTTGAATGAAAATTATTTCATTTCACAAATTCGATACATAACACACAATACTTATTTCCCATTTACCTCTTGATATGAAGAAAGTAAGCAAAAACCATTACTGAGAAGAAATGTTGAGTAACGTTAGAAGACAATTCTACACCAGATTAGCATGTTGCCAAGACGTTCGCGGCGAGTATTTTGAACATTTCCTACATTGACATTAATGTTTTTTTTGTTTTTTTCTTAATATAAGGAAATAATCAGTATTACTCATTAGGTTTTAAGTGTAATGTACCGAATTTGTGAAATAAAATAATTTTTATTTGAAACGTTGATTTTTGCAAAAAATCTGAAAACACTTAATACTTCCGAAATAGTTGAAGATAGGTACAGGACATTGTGCATGAATTGTGTCTAGAATTCTCTGAAGAATCCAAAGAATAAATAATATACAGGGGGTTGCATTTGAAATAAGAAACTTGGAATAGGCCACGATCACATGGAACACCCTATATAATATTATTTTCTTGAAAAATATGCGCATTTAAAATTACAAATCGACGTGTCCGAGCGTTTTTCCCAATACGCCTCATTTATTCGTTATCGAATTTATTCCATTTGGCTGTTACACTCTGTAGGTTTGGAGAGATTTGAACAGCGAATTTTGATGCTACGAGTACACTAGGCTACTATGCAGGAAAAAAGCAACAACAATAAATAGATCGAAATAAATTCATTCTCTACAATAAAAAATTATAAAAAATATGTTTTAATCTTCTTCAATTTGTTTCTACAGGTTTTCCGATCGATTCGATCGATTCTGAACAATTTTTTTTTGCAAACTCCTAAAAATACCCACTCCCGAATAAGTCAATCTTCAAGGAAAAAGAAATTTCATATATACTTTTGACATTTCTACTTCTATAAAAGCTTGAATACTTACAAATGAAAATCGAAAGAATAATAACATAATATGAATTTGAAGTTTGAAGGAATGAAAGCAAAAAAAAATTGTGAGGGTATAAGTACATAAACTCACAAAAACAGTGCCAGTAGCAAGCCTGTTTTTCTTTATCTACTCATCAATTTCAAAGGTAAGGGTCTTCCTCACTTGTGCATGAATAAAAATCTAAATTTTTACCATAAACTGAATATTCTTAATGCAACGAATGAAAAACTTTTTTGATGAGCAAAATTCATTCTGGTTGTGTGTCCAACTCTTCATGAGTTTCATATTAATTAGTTCGAATTAAAACTTTAATTTTCGAATGAAATTTTTTATTTTCTTCAACATAAATTCAATATGTAATTGTCATAGACACTTAACATAAATAAAATAGATCTAATAGAGATTATAAATTGATTTCGTTTTTTGACAATATTCAACATTCAAGAGAAATTTGGTAGACGCTAACGCAGATCTAGTATACATTTTGGTTTGCTATAATTTATGATGAGTAAATAATCTATCTTTGAGAAATCCTGATGGGGGTCCTCAAAGCCTCAAACTCGCCGAGCTTTGACAGTTCCACTCTTTCCCATCAAAAATGAGCCCATACCTCCTCCTCCTCCTCCAGAGAAAAGGAGACAAGTCCCTAGGGCATTATTTAAAGAAGGCAATGAAGAAGAAAATATTCCTACCAACTTTCGAGATGATGAAGACGATTGTCCATCTGTCTATTGTTATGACCTTTTATCCCGAGTTAGATCGGGAAAAAACAAGATAAGCCCTGGAAAAGACTGTTTACGATGCATGCATTGGTTAAATTGGGCTCACGCATGTTATGCTTATGTTCCTAGAAAAACCAAGCGTTTCATTAGTGAACTTTGTCAGTAGTTTTGTAACTATAAGTAGAAAACTACAGTTGCTTGTTGCCGGTATGTCATTTTGTCCATAGCATGCGGATAAAATGAATTTCGTTTATCCAAATTTATCTAAGAATATTCAATTTTTTGGTACTTTTATTTCATGAAGGTTAATTAGATTTTGTAAAGAAAGGACCAAAAATCATAGGTGTAGAATTTGAAATTACTGTAATTCACTCACTACTAACAAGTTATGCCTCTGAAATAAAACCCTATGTCATTTTGTACGTACTTCCCCTATAACTTCGAATGATTCAGTTTATTTTGCCCGTCACTCTCAGATCTTCGGAACAGAATAGCCGATTCCTACAATAGGCTACAAAGATAAAGAAAAAAATTGCCTGATGACTCGTGCTAATCGCATAACACCGCCAGTATAGCACCTAATTAGCGACAAAGCGAGGAAAAACGGAATTGCACCAACACTGAAACGAGTGCAAATTTCACATTCAGCACACCACCTCAACGTGAATAAATTCCATTTGAATCTCTTGTAGTGCATATGAAGCAGCATCATTATGGTAAATGTGCCAAAGCAACCATAACTAAGTAGTGGACCTCTCCGATGGTCGTACAGGCATATTTGATTGACACATGAAAAGGACCATTTTGATGCTTTAGGTTCGGAAGATCTACGCAAACGGTCAATCTATTTTGTTATTATAAAAAATTTTTCGGTGAGCTTTGCCATGCACCGAAGGTAACGCTAGATTTTCCCGGTACAAGGATTCAGGCTCGTATCCAGGGAATGATTCCCATTTGAACCTGACGAAAAGAAGCATCACAATTTTGAAGTCACGTCACACAAATTCCAAGTTTATTTCGATTGAGTACAGATTTCAGATTATGAAAAGAATGGATATGCTAGAGATATACTGCTTCACAAGAGTTAGGGATATCGTATTCAATCGTTTTTAAAAGTATGTAATCTTCGAGAAAATTGCTGTAAAATCATTTAAAACTCAATAACAACTTGAATCGATCCAATGAAAATCAGTATGAGACATTTCGTCAATCTGGTCGCCTTTTTTCTGAAGTTTGGTTCTTTGCATATGCTTCATGAATGTTCTTATTTTTAAATGAAGTCAGTTTATCAACGGCTTCGATTTGAAACGAGTTTTCTGGAAATGCCAAGACGTAAATTAACAAACGCTGAGGCTAATAGGGGTATCGGAATGCTACAGGGTGGCCTAACTCAGGTTGTTGTAGCGGAAAGGCTCCAAGTGTCCAAGTGTGATATCTCGACTTTGGAATAGGTTCAGGGAGACAGGTTCCGTGTTGGAAAGACCAAGGCTTGGTGGGCGACGAAAAACAACACCTGCTCAGGATCGTTTCATCACCGTTTCGGCGAGAAGAAATCCTACATCTACGTGTAGAATGCTACGGAATACTCTTCAAAATGCAGATGGGGTCCAAGTTTCCATCGAAACCATCAGACGAAGTTTGAGAGAGGTGAATCTATAGGTTCTAGACGTCCATTAAGAGGAGTTCCATTAACACATGACCATAAGCGTCAAAGACTGGAATGAGCAAGGCAACATATCAATTGGAACGATCAATGACGTAGTGTCCTTTTCACTGATGAATCCAGATATGGACGATTTTCAGATTCTCGAAGAATAAGGGTATGAACAATCCCACGCATACCCCGTAATCGTCGCTATGTCCAAGAAGTCCATCCATTCCGAGGGGGTAGTGTTATGGTATGGGCAGGGATATGTTTCAACGGGCGCATAGATCTACACAATTGTCCTGGGAATATGACGGCCTTACACTATAGGGTGCATGTCATTGACAATGTTGTGCCAAATTTTCACCCTGCTATTGGTGAAACTTTTCAATTTCTAGACGATAACGCTAGACCGCACCGTGCAGCCATAGTTGAGAATGCGCGCGAGGAGCTTGATATTCCACATTTACCAATACCTCCGCACTCACCAGATTTGAATTGCATAGAACATTAGATAGTCATCAACTTACCCCAGAATCCTTAAATGATCTGAGAGAGCTTCTGCCCCGTTTATGGAACCAAATTCCTCAAGAAATGTTCAACAACCTCGTGTGTAGTATTCAAAGAAGATGTCAAGCTGTTATTGATGCCCGTGGAGGCCATTCATTGTATTGATAGTCTTAAAATGCTTGAATTCTCTGGGAATAAAATTTCGTTATTTTACTCGATTTTTCTTAACCACCCTGTATACGCTGCAGACCCACAGGCTAAAATTAATTTGCAACTTGAAATCATATTAATATGAATTTTCATCACAAAAATCATATTTTAAATATATTTTTTGCAATTTAAGTCAATATCCCTTACTCATGTGGAGCAGTTTATAATTGAAATGGTTCTCATTGAAAAAAAAACATTAACTATAGGAAAGATGTGCAAGGTCCTAGTATTTTATATAGTCAATTTTCAAAAGTGTTTCTGGCTATATGACCGGTTCATCTCCACTTTATTCTAGTCATGTGTTCTACTATGCCTTCAACTTTTGTTCTTTGTTTGATGGTAATGTTGAGTATTCTTCACTAGTTCATCCGAATTTTTTGTGTATTTATTGAATTTTATCCCTGTGTCATTTTCAATGTTTTGTATGCATAATGGTCAGTATCCACTGATCACAGCATAACGTTTTTTATAGATAGTTTGCTTCCATTTCTTATAATCCTGTACTACATGTGGAAGATTTTACAACAGTCTACTTCACTGTTATAGATGACAATAGCTTTCTCATTATTGGGTTGATATAAATGATTGCAGTTAGTGTGTTTCTTTTCTCTCATTTTAGTTCATTTTTAGCTTTCATAAAGAGGAAATCCATCCTCGAAACATTGACCTAGTTGAAGAATGAAAATTTGTCAAAAGTCATATTGCCAATAGTGTTTTTATTCATATAGGAGAATGGATGACAGCATGTCATTTGTATTGACTTCAATCTTAGGCATATTTCACTAGTTGGACTAGCAGATCCACCTTATGGCATTAGTCACAACTCAACCTCCAGAAGTCAACTTCGTGTTAAAGCTCAATCTAACATCGAGAAACTCGTTCAAAAGAGTTCCATCCACTGGCGAACACAAGTGTCAAAGAAAGCTTTCATGAATTAATCCAAAATACCTTTTGACAACATTATCTATACGCCCAGTTTTTGTGCAATAGGTACCTATTTACCCCATGGATGAAGTTTTCATCGAAATAATTTTCCGAAGGCTATAGTATCAGAAGATGATCAAGACCTGAACTCCACCCCTGCTCTAGAATCTTGCGAATCCCTTATGAGTAAAATATTACCCAGAGACTGCAACTCAGTAGGAAAATATAAAATAATGAGCAAGAAAAGAACACAAGACGCCAGCCTTGTATTACCGCTAGTTTATTTTGCTTCCCCGATATTTTCCCTTGTTTACGTTAAATGCAGAGAAATATAAACCATGGAATTGCTCGCTACTAACTCGAGTCATCCTCTTATTACCATTGTTGTATCCAGAGATGTTGAATTGTAAATTTTTTAAGGCTCATTCTTTTCGATATTTCGAATATATGGCCTGCCGATGGTTTATATCTAGAAATAAACCTTCTTTCATAGAGAAAGAATATACTCTTTCTCATCGTGCATTGTTCGGAAAATCTGTTCAGAAATTGACAATAAAATAGACAGGAAAATATGGAAACTGGAAACTGCACAAAGTTTCCCAGATCGAATGATAATGTGTGACGCAAATTCGAATGAAACTTTCTGATCTTTATCAAAAACATTGAACTAAATTTTCTGGGATAATTCAAACCCTGGATAACGCTAGGATTTAGCACTATTAAAGAAGACGGATATTCAAATCTTCTATAAGATTAATCTCCTGGACCCTGGACCCCCGCCCACATAAGGCCCCACCTGATGTGGTCACATCTTCAACGGTCGCTTAATCCGAACTGGCAACTTCGGCTCACGTTTAGAGAAGACGCAATCGACCAGCTGGTTACATATTGACCTCAAAGTAACCAACTATGTGGAGTATACGTATATACAGGGCTTTACACAGTAGACTCCAGAAGAATTAGGAGCTTCCGTTGATTTGAACGAGAAAAATGTGACGTGATTCACGATGAACTTGCGGTTCGATTGAGAAGGACCAAATGTTCAAAATCTTCAAAATCATCGAATGGTATGTTATTAGTTTCGTTGAAAAAATTAAATTGGTCTCATGGTATCAAATAGAGTACGCACAACTTTTCAAATGTAGAGTGGCACACATAGAACAGTCCAGCCGGATATTTACGTATACTCCATTCACTTTTATTTAATCACATAGGAGGACATGGTTTCGTTTTCAGGAGTTGGTGCACCTGATGAAAAGTCTGTGCGCGTACAGAAAATATCGTTAATGACAAAACGACGTTGCCAGTTTGTTTTTTCACATCAATGTAAAAGTATCAAAGATATTCCACATTTTGTTAGTTCGAATCGATCGGCAATTTTGGGGTGAAATATCAATAGGAAATCGTCTATTTTTCCGTTCTTCGTCGTCCAGTAGAAGTTTCCCGTCGATCTGAGAAATTTCGTGCTAGTGTCATTTTTTCCTTTCACGACTTTTGGCGTGAGTAGGACGAACGGCAAATTTGAATTGGACCAAAAATCGATTTATAAGCATAAATAAAGCGAAAGTAAGTACTAATCGACCTTTTTACACTTGATAAGTTTTTTTAGGTATCTGGCCGTTTAGAAAGATTTCAAACGAAATTCCGGTCCCCCAGGAGTTTGGTTAGTTTCGGTATCGTTTTTGGTGCTTAAAATTTATTTGGAATGTGTAAATGGACAAAAAAGGCTTCCTTATACGATCTTCTAACGAAAGCCACCGGAAAATATGGTTCAGTTAGAATTTTCGAGGAATTATGAGGAAAGAATTTGCAGAATGAAATTGCACGATTTTCGTAAGTAAACTGGTTCTGGATGGCCATCATCGGTCTCTAAATGATTATTGTTGATCGTTTTCACGTTTCAGAAAAAAACTCGTCTAAAAACCAAAAAAAAAGAAGAAATATGATTATATTGCATTCAACGGTAGGTGAATTCAGATTCCGATTAATTGAAATGTGTCACTGGAGCTTTTATTCCTATTAATCCTTTGCCGAAGGTAGAAATAGGCTATATTGAACCAGAAAACATCGGTTTTTTCCATATTCCAGGAGTTTGTGTCTTATTTTAGAACAGGTGAATGATAAATGTGAAGCATATGTTTGACCTATTCCATTTTATTTGTACAAACCTACTGTGGTAGTAATGTATGAATATTTCTCAACTAATAAATTACTATCCAGTCAGAATATTTTACTCCTTGTTCATAAGATCAAATAAATGAAATGTATATCTATAAAGCTTTCAGGAATTTACATTCTTGCTTATCAATTTATAACCAAATCTCAGTTACTATTGCATTGAAATTATTAGTTTCTCTGTAAAGAAATTCGTTAATTTAGTTATTATGTTTATTTCCTTTGTGATGAATGAATAAAACTGTTATTTATTTGAAATAAAGAAATATTAGAAATGGAAATGTTATGCACCCTCACAATCATATCGCATACAATATCATGATGAAAACAGAGCACATCGATAAATCTTTATAATCATAAATCCAAAAACTCCTTTATATGTAGAATATTGTTCACAATTTTCTGTTGTGTTCTCCAAAATGAAATATACATTCTGAGAAATACGCTAAGAATGTAGAAAGGGCAACATAGTGTTGAACATGAAAATATTTTGAAAAACGTCATAACTTCGATACAGGGTGGAATGTGTCAAATTTCCAAGGCCAGAGTTGTGATTTTATAATTGTGAATGGAGTATATCTGTCGAAACGATAATCTTCATAAAATTTCGGGCTTGTTCAAGTTGGTTCTTTGCCATGATGAATTGTCAAACTATATCATACATTTGACATTCCTTCAGTGAAGATATTGCGCGTTTCTTATCAAACCACTAGAAACAGTGCTTCAAAAAGGATGTATTTATGTCCTCCACTTAAAAATGACCTCGCCAACACTTGTGACATTCCCCTTTCAAGTGCGACTTTACCAATTACAAAAATAGTATCTGGAACTTAATTAATGTCCATCGTTAACGTAGGCCTTAAGCAGACCAGCCGGAGCTCTATTTTTAAAGTATCATAACTTGCCGCTAACCCCATGAAGTTCTTTATATTTTGTCTGGGGGAGATCCTAAATTTGGAACAACCGAAATACCTCGGACATTCGAACCGATACTATCTTCGTGATGGACTCACGGTCTTCTTGGATGAGGGTGTTGACGAAAATAGAGTTTGTTTAAAAAAGATGCAAGGGTGGACCAATCCGTACATCATCTGTCTTGAAACGAAGTCGACTCGTTCTGTACACCTTCAAATACTGAAGTGTGGACATTATAAACACTAGAGTACTTAGAAAGTTCTGTTGATGGAAATGAATCAAAATCAGTAACTTCCTCTTGTTCCTTTCAGTTATTTGGTAGTAGAATCGAAATCTATACTTGGAGGTGTCAATATAATCTAAAATGGAATAAGAATTGCGCTATAGAGAAAAAAATCTACTATTTCCTTTGTAAAATCAGACAATGTTTCTTTCATGAAAAAAATTTACACGACACGACCAAAACGAAGGCTTTTATTAGGTTCTGTGAAACACGATATCATTTTTGGATCTAGTTCCCCATTGTCCCCCATCCTTGCACCGTTCCACCTTGAATTCACATTGTCTTCCAACCACCCACCGCTCACAAACGACAGAAATATCCCTGCAAACTAAACTTGATAAACGAATCAAACAGCATAAAAGACCTGCTGGACGACATCCCTTTGTATCCCCCTGTAATGCCGAGATTATATCTGGATCATTCCCGAAGTGCCAAAAGAATCTCTTTCAGGAATTTCTCTAATCTCGAACGACCGATTGTGCAAAAAATTAAAATCCATCCCGGCGTTTTTTAAAGATGAAAGGTTTGAAACGTTCTGTATGAACTCTTTCACGTTTTCTACATGAGTTGACCTATGGTTTTGTCGTTCTTTTCAACCGCTCGTAGAGGCGACCCTTTTGGGGTATCGCTGAATGGATCTGGCAGGCCAAGGGTCAGAATTTCTATGGGTTATTTTTATCCCGTCTTTGGTTGGAGTTGTTCATTCGATTCAGCAGCTGATCAGGCTTTGTTTATGAGATTGTGAGGCTGGAAAGATCTGTTTCGTTATTTTCCAAAGAGTTCGGTTCATTTTGTCGATAACGAAAGAACTAACCCACTTCCGTTAGTGTTAGTCAGGTTCTCTTGAGAAATTACTAGTACCAGTGTTCTAAAAGTAATATGAAGTTATCGAATGAAACATTTTCCCTTTTCTAAAAGTACGTAGAAGGATGTCAAGATACAAAGACTAGCAACCATGTGCAACAATGGAGTTATGAAAACGTTCCCAACTAGGGCACCCGAGGCCTAACAGAAATCTAAGATCCTGGGCTCTCCAACCACATAATCAAATATTTGCAGATATATATAGCCTGGAAGTTTCTAAAAAGTTTCACAGTTTTACAATAAAAAACATAAGAAATGATTAGCCTACAGGGTCCTGCAATAGTGCGTTCTTCTTCCATAGTTGCCGAACCAGACATCTCAGAGATTTCGTTGGAAAGTAGGCCTCTTGTACCTTCATTTCTGCATCTCAGGAAATTATTTTCTGATATACAGGGTGTCCCCGATAAATGTTATTCAACAAATGGATGATTTTTTTAATGGATCACCCCGTATATTTTTACAAATTTTCAATGACCTTCATTATCTCTTTCATGACGCAAAATCTTAGGGACATGTTTCAAACAGTTCAGATCTTATTCGAAGAAAACTGCAAAAAGGTGAGGGAAAAGCAGTTCAGTAAAAGTCTTCTGACGATTTCCAGAAGCGATAGTAACATGAATTTGAACTGAAAGTTTTCCAATAGAAGGATTTGCCTTGACATGGTTCCTTAACAATCAACCTGTCATATACAGGGTGTCCGTTATTAAGGTCCAAATATGGAGAACTTAAAATTTTTAATTCTCGATTTTTTCAAATAGAACACCCTGTATTTTTTTCCACAATAATGTAGACAATTGAATACCTTACATGTTCTCAGAAGTAACCTTAGGATTATTTTAACCCCCGCATCCAGAAGACACGAAAAATGATAACGCAAATGAAAATTTTATTCAAATAATAACATAATAAAACTAACGGACATTCAAAAGAGGTCAAATAATGAAATAAAACTAAATGTCTTAGAAAATTGAATACCTTACATTTTCTCAGAAGTAACTTCAGGATTATTTTAACTCCCGCATCTAGCAGACACGAAAACCTGTATATCAGAAAATAATTTCCTGAGATGCAGAAATGAAGGTACAAGAGGTCTTCTTTCCAACGAAATCTCTGAGATGTCTGGTTCGGCAGCTAAGGAAGAAGAACGCACTATTGCAGGACCCTGTATATGGGTGCAATATTTTCTGTGGTATGACTCCAAAGTTACAAGAAGTATTCACTTCAGGCAAAGTAGAAATTATGCATTTTAAATAAAACACTTCAAGTAATGAAGAATATTTATTTTTCATTCTTTTGAATTTTTTTCTCGAGATCACCTCCAAGTAATCTCTGAAGAGGTGAATAGCTACTTCTTTCCCACGAACTCTACTATGACAGTCATGATTTGATCAAACGGCCAGAATCTCACATCGCTACATGATTTCGAATTTCTCTAACATAAGGTAGGTATTTAAATGTTTTCTTTTTCGAGAAAGCCGTCAATAATGAAATAGCGGATCCGCTGCATCAAACACAAAATCCTACAGGTACCAATTTTATATTAAACCATTTAACGGTCAAAACATCCGAACCAACCCTTAAGTATAGGGTGGTTTGTCGACCAAAGAAGCCCTTTGCTGACCAGAGGTATATTAGGGGCAAGCGGACAGGTTGCAAGCGCCGAAAATTCAGAACATTATTTCATCATGATGAGGGTAGGAAATTAACGTCCAGTTTTGAAGGGACTTTCGCCCTTACCCGTCCTTGGAATAGGGGTGTGTAGGCTGGCCAATTTCAAGGCGATTTATGAAAGAATGGCAGAGAAGTGTTACCGTGAATTTAACTTTCTAATTTCGACAGCAGGTGGGTTCCGATCTTGAAGAGGACATAAAAAAACGGCAGGTTGTCAGGTGGGATGTACTGACGCGAAACAGAAGATAGTGTGAAGAATTTTTCATGGTCTTCAGAGGGATGAATAACGGCAACGCACTAAGACATGAGAGTTTTCGTCAGTTGATAAAAAAATTCATATTTCAATATGTAATTTTTTGTTAAGAACGAATACCTGTAACTCCCTCTTTTCAGTGACTTCTAAAATATGGTGGAGCAAAGGATTAAATTAATTATTTGATGAACCAATGGGAATCGCAATCCAAGAGGTTCTTAACTGTGTATTAATTCTCTTGTGGTGTGTGGTGTCAAACTATCCTCCATACATTTTCTTCGTCATCTACATACCCCCTATACTATACTCTGTTCAAATGAAAGCAGGAGCAATAACAACATGTTTGGCGCAGCGGTAGGAGGGCCTTCGTATAGTTACTTTCTGTCCAGAGTCGAATCGAGAAGATTTCATACAATTCTTCAGTTTATTTATCCATGTCTCTTCCAGGTATTCAATTTTTCTGCCTTGTTCTCTTAATGGGCGGATTCACAATTATTTCATCCCTATCTATCAGTAGACTATCACGACCACGTTTTTTGAACTCGCATTCCATTTTTTTCAATAATTAATAGAACGTTGTTCTTTTGAAATTTGGCAAATTGTCGTCATCGTTCACGATTTCTAGTACTTTAGAAATGGTTGGGATTTCATTCCGTGAAAAAAAACCATGGACAATTCTTCTGATGAGGTCCATATCGAAATCGTCAACCGAATCGATTATTTTTAACGACTGAGCTCTCCTCTTAGGTGGCGTCAATGTTTTATTCTCTTTATATTCTCTGAGAATTCTGAATACAGCTGAATCACTCACCCCTGAGGATTTTGAAACAATTCCTACTAGCTACTAAGTCTCTTTTCGATAATTCAGGATGTTCTACCAATTCTTTTCGAGAAATGTTCAAAATTATTTCTTTCTCTTCAGCAGAGAAATGCGACCTTTTGACCTTTTTCGTGGTGGTCCCCACATATCACCCTCAGATGCAGTATCCGTTTCCGAAATCGACATTGTTCTATAAACACTATATATACACTTTCTCAAAAGATTTTCCAACACAATAAACTTTTCACAACAAAATCTATAAACACTTTGAACAGCTAGACCTTCACTGTAGCTCTAGGTTTTTTAACTAGTCTTGTCAATCGAAAACTTCGATATTTATGCAAATCAAAATGGCCTAAACCCATTAAGGGAACGGACCCAAATCTGGTATTTCCCGAAATTACCTTGTCGGAATCTTGAGCAGCAGTCAAAGAGTTTCGTACAAAATAATATAAAATTTTGGACCGAAAATAAATATATTTCGGATATTACAAGTAAATGACCATTATAAATTTGAACAGGGATCTTTTACGAGTCTTGTCAATTGAAAACTTCGATATTTATGCAAATCAAGATAGCTTTCACCCATTAGGGAAAATGACCCAAATCTGGTGTTTCCCGGAATTACTTTGTCGGAATCCTGCAAGATTCCGAATCAAATCTCTAAAACTCTGGTGTTTCCTGGAATTACCTTGCCGCAATCTCGAGCATCCGAAAAAGAAATTATTGAGGAGATAATAATATAAAAACAAAACAAAATAAAATAAATAGGGTACGTCGGATATAAAATGTTTATGACAGTTGCAAATCATAACAGAAATTTTGCACTAGAGTTTCTGAGGAAAAAAGTTCTAATGTGGGAATTGCTGACTCAAATTGAATCATTTCTATCCAGTACCATCTACAGTCCGTTCCGAGTACATCCTGGCAGTCTCTTAGGGCGTTAAAAGGGAACGTTGTTATCACCGTTTGACCAATAGGAGCTCTATTGTGCGCAAACCAGACGATTCTGTTCGTTTACAAAGTTCCTTCTTATATTTGGACGGACTATAGTGCAAGTCCTGTACTGAATATACTGATCACGTGATCACATAAAACCTGGACGGACAGACCAATTTAAATGAAATTTGCTCGTCATATTCATTATTCACTGTGGAAAAGTTATTATTCCTAATGCAGAGCTAAGACCTCAACTCTAGGAGGCTTAACTCTGCACGGCTCAACTCTACAAACCCTATCGCAACAAAACCTACATTTTGGTAGGAAATTATGGCTTCATTGAATACTCGACAAGTTACAAGGCTTTTTAGTGTTTGCATCACTGGAGTTATGAGAAACTGCACTTGAGGTCATCACAGATCTCCCTCCTCTACATCTAAGTGATCAGTAGGGTAGCCCATAATGCTTTCCTTAGAACATCTAGTGAAGGTATAGGTAATGAGAGAATTGAAAGTCATAGAGGCTGGACCTCTATAAACAAGTACATCTCATCAGCGAACCTTCATAGTGATGCTAAGATTCAAAAAGTAAGCATTGAGAAGATCTTTAACACGCAACATTGTATTATAGGTATTGATCAAATGTAATGTATGCAAGCTAGAAAGATGAAGCTACAACTGGTTTCATCGTATCCTAAGAATTGGAGCTATGAAGTGTCATTCAGTTCGATGTTATGAGTATTCGAATTTAAAACGAAACTCTTCAAGAAAAGGTAGGTAGTGTCTCACTTGTCTTGGCGGAGGAACGATTAACGATAGATAATAGTATAGACTAAAATGTTTATATTAACATTGTTGTTCATCATCAACATCTTTCTTCTACAACCTAATAACTTCATTGCAGTCATTAATATTGCCAAGTACGACAATAGAGTCCTAACATTATCATCAATGATATTTCATTCCAAAGATCTGTATCGTAAATCAAATATGAAAATATATATGCGATTTCGTCGTCAACTCCTACGTCTCTCTAAGGTCGTACCTACTGCGTTTAGTACTGCACTTTTGTACCAGACATAAACAACCGAACGGACAACCATTATTTGAGATAATGTCATTAAAATAGGCGCTGAATCTACATCAATGTTGGCATACCAGTTCTACATGAGCATTAGTTATTTACAGTTAGGCACGGGAGATATTTATTCGTTACAAGAATCCTTATTGGGTTGTCAAATCAATTAAGGATAGCATCATTTGCATCGAGATTGAATGATTAAAAAGGAGAAACTTGTATTTCGGCCTATTGAAAAATGATTGCGGGTAGGTAAGTGACAGAGTTTGGACTTTGCGAAATGGTTGTACGTTGTAATAACATTGTGAAACACATTGCCTTCTTGAATTCACGGTGGTATTCGTTTGAAGTTTCTCTTTCGATTTCGAAAGAAAGTAAAAAGATGTGGCATTGACTTGGTCCTTTCTATAATTTTCGTTGCTTCTTGCTATACTCTCTTCAAATGTAAGAAGGAGCAATAATAACATGTTTGGCGCAGCGGTGGGAGGGCCTTCGTAAAGTTTCTTTCCGTCCAGAGTCGAATCGAGGAGATTTCACACAATCGTTCAGTTTTAACCGAACTTGAATTCCATTTTTTTCAATTTATAGAACGTTGTTCTTTTGAAATTTGGCGAACTGTCGTCATCATTAACGATTTCTAGAACTTTAGAAATCGTTGGGATTTCATTTCAGAAAAAAACCGTGGACCATTCTTCTGTTGAGGTTCATATCGAAATCGTCAACCGAATCGATTATTTTTAACGACTGGGCTTTCCTCTTAGGTGGCGTCAATGTTTTATTCCCTTCATATTCTCTGAGAATTCTGAATAACTCATCCCTGAATATTTTGAATCAATTCCTACTAAGTCCCTTTTCTAAATCAGGATGTTCTTCGAATTCTTTTCGAAAAATGTTCAAAATTATCTTTTTCTCTTCAGCAGAGAAATGCGACCTTTTGGACCCTTTTCGTGGTGGTCCCCACATATCATCCTCAGATGCAGTATCCGTTTCCAAATTCGAAATTGTTCTATAAACACCATATACACTTTGTCAAAAGATTTTCCAACATAATACACTTTTCACAACAAAATCTATAAACACTTTGAACAGCTAGACCTTCACAGTAGCTCTAGGTATTTTAACTGGTCTTGTCAATTGAAAACTTCGATATTTATGCAAATCAAGATGGCTTTAACTCATTAATGGAAAGGACCCAAACTTGGTGTTTCCCGGAATTACCTTGTCGGAATCTTGAGCAGCCGACAAAGAGTTTCGTACAAAATAATATAAAATTATGGACCGAAACTAAATATATTTCGGATATTACAAGTAAATCACCATTATAAATTTGAACAGAGATCTTCTTCGAGTCTTGTCAATTGAAAACTTCGATATTTATGCAAATCAAGATCTCTAAAACTCTGGTGTTTCCTGGAATAACTTGCCGCAATCTCGAGCATCCGAAAAAGAAATTATTTAGTAGATAATAATATAAAAACGAAAAAAAATAAAAAAAATAGGGTACCGCGGATATAAAATGTTTATGTCAGTTGCAAATCATAACAGAAATTAAAAAAATTATCGAATCATTCCTATCTAGTACCATCCACAGTCCGAGTACGGTCCTGGCAGTCTCTTAGGGCGGTCGAAGAGAGCGTTGTTATCACCGTTTGACCAATAGGAGCTTTATTGTGCGCAAACCAGACGATTATGTTCGTTTACAAAGCTCCTTCTTATATTTGAACGGACTATAGACAGTTTAACGTGCAGGGGCAGTCAGGCCGTTGGGAAACTTGCTCTTAACCCTTCGGTGTTCTCGCAAAACTTCATTGCAGATGCCAAAAATGAGTTTCTGCCAACTGAGAAATACAAACGAGGTTACTAGCCCTATAATCCACTAATGAGGGACTCTGAACCGGCTATATTTAACAAAAGATACCCCATCATGAAAATAATCCGAGCTATCCACCACGGCAAGGCGAATAATTTTAAAATCGGTGTCAACGGTGCCAGGAACGCCAAGTGACCGGCGTCTCCAGTCACGCAACTAGCCAAGGGTCACACGATATGATAGACTCGCAGTTCCGAGGATGACGATTAGAAGAGCAGGCACGACGTGGTACTGTAACCCTCGGGTGGCCCATGGCCACCACCCCTTCGCACGCGAGTGTCCACAGGTCATAGCACGCGTTTGTATCGACAAAACTTTACGAAAATACCGCATTTTTTCGATTCCGTCCTGTCGCCGGGTGCTGTCACGGTTCGGCAGTTTTTGTATCGTGGAATATCGGGCGTATGGTCACGATGGAACGAATTAAATGCCATTATCATTATTGAATATTGGCTGAGGAGTCCGAGTGAGGAGCAAGATGATACGATTGCATTGAGTTTACTGTCCATAAATAGCCATAGGCGATCGTTTCGACGTACGACCCCGCAGATATTACGTAGCTTGTTTTGAGTTGAGAAATAAAAGCACATACGGGGATATATTGAAAAATTCTTAGCCTACTATAGAACCAAACAAAATTTCAATGTCAAAATATTTTATTACTCAACATATTGCCCTCTTAATTGAATAAATTTATTACAGCGAACCTGCAACGTCTCTAGACCTTTCAAAAAAATGTTTCTTCTTGCTCTGCAAACCAGTCCTCCACAGCTTTTATTACCTCCTCGTTGGAAGAAAATTTACGACCTCTTAAACTTTTTTTCAGTTGAGGAAAGAGATGATAGTCGAACGGAGCCAAATCTGGTGAATAAGGGGGGTATTCTAGTGATTCTAACCCTAAATCACGAATTTGTTGCAAGGCAACATGAGATTTGTGTACTGGGGCGTTGTCCTGTAAAAACAAAACACCTTTGGATAGCTTTCCGCGTCTTTTCTCTTCAATTTTTTCCCGTAGAGTGGTCAGTAATGTCGAGCAGTAATCTCCAGATATTGTTTTACCCTTATCCATAAATCGATCATGATTACTCCATGGCAATCCCAAGAAAATGAAACAAGAACTTTTCCATCAGATTTATGGACACGAAACTATATAGGTCTTGGAGAACCAGAGTGTCGCCATTCCATCGATTGATGCTTTGTTTCTGGATCGTAGAAATGTACCCAAGTCTCATCCATAGTAACAATTCGGTTTAAGAAGTCTCCATCATTTTCAAATCGAGCACAGATCGAACGCGAATGTTCTACCCCTGCACGCTTTTGGTCAACATTCAAACATTTGAGGATCCATTTCGCAGAATTTTTTTTCATGTCCAAATCGACGTGAACTATATGATGAACGCGTTCGTTTGAAATCTGCAGTGCTTCAGATATCCGTTTTAGCCCAATTCGCCAGTCTGATAAAATCATGTCATGGACTGCATCGATATTTTCGGGGACTGACACAGAAACTAGCCTTCCAGATCGGTCATCATCTTCCATGGAAAATTTACCTCTTTTGAAGCTTGCAGTCCAATTTTTCACGGTCGCATACGAGGGACATTGATCACCAAGGGTATTCAGCATATCTTCGTAGATCTACTTACCTCTTAACCCTTTTAAATACAGGTACTTGAACTACTTGATGATGGCTCGATACTCCAATTCTTCGATTTTTAAAATTTCGGTGGACATCTTTTTTTTTCATTTATTGCGTAACTCTGGTTTACTTTTTTGACGTCGAACTCTACACTGACACTTCTAATAAGTTATTGTTCGTTGATATGGTATCGCAATATTTTGTTTATGCATGGAACTGGAGTAGGCTAACTAGATATCAATACATCCTCGTATTAATTAAGCACTCTCACTAAATTTGGAGTTGAGTTATCATATTAAAAAGGCCCTTTAATCCGATTTGGGCCACAAAAATCTCATTGGTCGATGTTTAAAGAGTACTGCGAACGTCCATTAGTTATGCTGGAAAATAGTAAAGAGGTTATAGGTACAATTCATTGAAATCGGCTTTTAGACAACAATTAATTTTTTTTCCCTTGGATTCATGAATGAAATTCTCTAAAGGTGGTTTTACTCGATAGCTGGAAGAAGCTCCTGACATTTTCATCAAGAACATTCTATCAGAATTAAAAGATCTGTAAGCTTTCTGTGAATGGGACTTCCATTTCAACGTTACCATTCTAAGTTTTTGCTAATTTTCAAAGATTTTTCTACCAAACTGTGTATATACAGACCGATATTAGAACATCTTATAACAACTGTAGAAGACCAACCCTAAATAATATCGAAGTAGCAGAAAGAAGTAGTTTCAGAACATTGACCAAATTATGCCTTCCAGAAATTCCACTCTATAATCCACCAGATGTTCTTCTGTATGAAAAAATGGAAATATACCCGATCCTCAATAGACTTTACATTAGACATTAAGAAAAATATTTTTGAGCAGTCCACACAATCTCCAAATCCTCAATCCTGTACCTACCTAACACTACAAGATCGCAACCAAGGGCAAAGCAAAAGAAAATAGCCTGCAATTAAACCACTAATGAATGCAATAAGGAACCCTCCTGATGGCTGACACTGTCAACTCGCAACACTTTGACATTTGTTTTTCTCTTCCTCTCATAATTATGTTACCTTTTCAAGAAAAATAATGTGTATCTATAACAATGTAGGTATATTATACTGGCAGAAAGACGAAAGTTCTAGAGCAATCAATATCTTTTCTTCTTCTCAAATATTTCGCATTCCTCAGAAGACAAAACAAGCATTTTCTTTCATGAAAAGAAATTCCAATTCATTGTTTCAATTTAGATGACAAAGTAAGTCTAGACAAAATCCTCGAAAATGAATTTTTTTCAAATTAGGATTCCTTTCTTTATTGGTCTTCTAGAAACCGTGTTCATATTCTAATAAACGGCATATTATGTGAATTAAAAATTAATATGACAGAGAGATACGCGAGTGATCAAGTCTATGCATCTTTTTTCATCGAAAAACCTAACAAATAATTTCTTATTTCTGTATCCACCATAAGTCGCTATCACGCAGTATCTAAAGTAGACAATGAAAAAAATTAATTATCATATGCAGATAGTAGCTGGTCCGCTCCACAAGGGTGAGATTTTGCGTAAGACGCGCTTTTGTGTAGTAGCCCCATGCACACTCACATTCGATAATAATAGTTCAACTACCTTCCACATGGGGGAACTGCTAGTCGGAACATAGCTCCCTGGACTTCGCCAGTATAGGCAGCTGTAAAAACATTATGTTAGATTTTATGAGCAAATTAATTTCACAATATGTGATTGGATTGGAAACGGAGATCGAAGATGCTGGAATAATGTTTGTATGGTCATTATTTAAAATCGCGGAGAATGAATTATGTCACCGAAATAGTTGGAGAGACTTTTTCCCGGTTCAATGAACTTTTTAAAGTCTTTTTATCTCAATCGTATTTTGCACATTGAATATTTTTCTGCGAATTCAATATCGCTCACCAAAAAGAATAAGAGAAAATACGAATGGGTTGATGGCAATCTATCAGATTCAGAATTGAAAAAAAAATGATGCAGAATCGATTTAGTAGATAACTTTTGAATATCAATGCAATGGGATAATTATTAGATGGGTGTATTTACACAGTGAAAGTTCATTTGAATTGAAAGAAGTGGAATCACAAAGAATAGGTATATAGTATTACATTTCAAAGTTCAAACTTTTTGGCAAATATTCACCTATCAAATTTTTTCGGTCGAAAAATTAGGCTGATACTAAGCAGATTTTTTGCAGTTTCATTGATGTTTCATTTTTAATTAAGAATTGAGGTTTTTAACGAATCATGACGTTTGAAGATAGGTACGTTATGTAGGTATAGGTATCTTTCTTGTACCTAGCCAAAGTTCCTAAGCCAATTAACATATTTCGCAAAGAATTAATGAACCAAACATTGAGATAAAAAGTTACTGGTTTAAATAATTGGCATTTTTAAACAATGTCGGTGCTCAACCCGTCTTGCAGACGGATTGTATGAAGGGTTGCATAGTCCTGATATAACATTTTCGACACATGGCAGTACTGGTGGTACCATCTATTAAATGGAATATGAACTCAACTGGTAGTACCGAAGTTGAAGCAAAAATTTCATTCCTTATCAATATAAGGAGACCATAATGAAAATGGATTATTACGGAAGCTACAACTACTGTGCTTCGCTGAGAAAACGTCTTCTACACTGAGTCATTTATGTACCTACAGTCGAGTATGTCATTTGCGCATCCGCCAAATTATGCATATGCATGTTGTAAAACAGATAATCCTCTATATTTAGTTTGGAAAGATTAGTGCAGAGGCGTCCTAAAATATTTTTCTTGGGGGTTGCGGATGTAGTAATAATAACAGAAAAAAGCTGTAATATGGTAAATGAGACGAGACATCATTTAATCACTTTATCTTGAGGGGGTAGTTATGACCAATACCGATATGCCCTTGGATTATTGGGTTCATCATATATATATATATATATATATATATTCTAGCTAGAATAATACAATACATAGTGATACAAAAAGGTCCTAGCTGAGGTTAAAAAAAACGGGGAACCATAACATTCTGCGTATGATACTAGAGCTCAGGGAAAAACCTCAGCCGAAAAAACCCTGTCTCCCCGTAAAAAAATAATTTCAAGCATTCCTAGAACAGAAGATCGTTCATTGCTGCTTTCGAAGTTATAACCAATTATTTGAAAGATCATGCACAGCATATTTAGAAGACTCTAATCGGAAAAGGAAACAATTTTTTCAGTACGGTTCTGATATTCTGAAATTCCTTTAGAATTGAACATTTTGTCGCAAATATCAAACCGCTACTTCTTCGAATTTGAAGCTCATTGACGGATTAATTTTGAAACTATGAGTTCGAAAAAACAACTATATGCAAAAAACACTCGAAACACCGAAACGAAAAGCTTAAAAAAAGTTTATAAGTCTACCTACAGATGATCATCGAATCTTCTATTTAGAATCAGAAAGAAGGAAGTATGGTGAAAACAGTCGGTGGACAAAACGTTTCAATGAATGAAAAAAATCGATCAATAAGTTATCACAAAGTGGCGGATGCGCCAGTTTCAATTTTCGGGAAATCTCAATTAGAACCGAGAATTTCGAACTTCTGCCTTCATTCTCGGACCACAACCAACGATTCTTGCAATTTCGAATTGTCTGGAAGCTCAGAACTACGCCCTTTGCCCAGGCAACCTGCTACAACCTGCTACAGATGTATAATGATCTCATGGCGGGATTGAAAGGCATGTAATAATGGATTCCGGCTCGGTGCCGGTTCTGCCCCAGTAATTAAGGGAATACTCCGCTAATTAAATACGACATCTCACACACGTTGCTGCCATACGCGCCCAAGATGGCCGCCGGAACCGCCCCCACACACCGCCGCCCGAAATGTGGGCACCTTGACGAAGGACCGTACCGGCTGAATATAAATTAGCCAGTTTCCTAATTGAGTTATGCAGCTGTATAATTCGATTCGTACGAAGCTTCGATTCCCGGAGTTGGGTTCATTGTTTCTTTGATCTGGGTGAAGGTTTCTTTGATGTTCGTAATTTTATGGCGGCGATGGCGTTCTTTAGCAACAAACTGTAAGATCAGTGGTTGCAATCCCGAAAATATTCGACTTCTAGTTTGGTTGGAGTTTCAGGAATCTAAATTGATGCGGAAGGTTTTGCGAAATAGTTTTTCATCGAAAATCAAGGATGTAGTCACATTTCTGTTATACACAAGTTACGACCTTTTGCAGTATTGAACTGAAATTCCACTTTTGATCATCGACATTAAAGTCTAAAGTATCCTTATCCTTCAAGATTTTTTCAGCTCAAACTTCGACTATTACATAATTATCTACACTACATTTGGTCAAAATTATAATATATCTCGAGCACGCTCAGAGAGTTTACAGTTTACGCTGAGTCTTTTCTACATTATACACATTTAACAGTTTTTTAACTGAATATGTGGGACTGAGCACAGCCATTTTCGATGATCAAACATTTCCGTATGACAGTATTCCTTTCATGCTTGCATATTTTCACTGTATGTTAATATGAACAAAATGGTGAATGCGAAGGTCACTTCATCGCGCAATATTTGATTTGTGAACGAATTTCTGAAGATGCGGCTGAATATTTTAAGAGGAGTGATTGCCATGTAGTACCTGGAGAATCTTTAGCACAAAAACTCAAGGAAACACCCCCGATTATTAATAGTTAAAACCAGTAAAACCACGTAACAATTGAGAGTGATGAAACAATTGTGATTGTTTTCTGGGAAGGAAAAAACTCAAATTTCATTCTAACGTACCTATATCTCCATGCTGAATGCACTGATTCAGCACTAGTAGAGTAGTTAAGGCTCCGTAAGTCTCAGTTTTGAATTAGGTAGATCGGAGTAAGTAAACATGGAGCATTACATGGGGGGACAACGGTCCTGTTTGTCAAAATATGCAATAACAATGAATTGAAAATTTCGTCAAAAGGTTACGCATATGCCAGCAAAGCCTTGGAAGGCCATTGCCAAGATATTCCGTGTCCCACATCATTCTCGTATGTATCTTTTCTAAATCAATAAATAGTTCCAAACTTTGCTACAGAAAACCATGTTTTTTTTGAACATTGTGAATCTTCGAGTATGAACCGTGAGTACAAAATGGTGAATGCGGCGGGCATTCACTCGGGTCCTACTTGATTTGTGGATAATCTTGAAGACAAATTTCTGAAGTTGTGGCTGGCTATTTCAAAGTGAATTCGAAAAGTAGAATTCCTTCCAGAACTGGTTATATCCAAGGTGATTCATCAAGAATGTTGGAGACAAAACAAATAGAGATAATAAATTTGGAGTATTCAAGTTGAATTTCTGCAATTGCCATGTATTAACTAGGGGAAATTCAACAAAAATTCTAAAGGAAACACCCTTTATAATTCTCAATTATTTCAATTGAAAACCAAGACAATTACTATTAATATTATACTTCATTTCTATAGACAATGCATACAAGTATTGTGTTAAACTGTCAGTAAAACACTCTGCTGTGATATTCAGCAATGAATTAATGAATACTATACTTATAAGCATAAGCAATAGTACTTAAAAAGTATGAGACATATAACTACATAAAAAAGACAATCAAGTAACAATGCACATGATTACATTCATCTCAAGAAATCATACAGCCTATAAAAACAGTTCCCAATGAAATTTCTCTTGAAAATTACTTCACTTCGAATATTCATCAGGTAGTGAATTGAAAATTTTCAATCCCATATACGAGGATATATTGAAAAATTGTTAGCGTAATATAGAACAAAACGAAATTTCAATGTCAAAATATTTCATTACTCAACATATTATTCTCCTCTTATGATTGAATTCATTTATTACAGCGAACCTGCAACGTCTCTAGACCTTTCGAAAAAAATGTTTCTTCTTGTTCTGCAAACCAGTCCTCCACAGCTTTTATTACCTTCTCGTTTGAAGAAAATTTACGACCTTTTAAACCATTTTTCAGTTGAGGAAAGAGATGATAGTCGGACGGAGCCGAATCTGGTGAATAAAGGGGGTGTTCTATTAATTCTAACCCTAAATCACGAATTTTTTGCATGGCAACATGAGATTTGTGTACTGGAGCGTTGTGCTGTAAAAACAAAACACCTTTGGATAGCTTTCCGCGTCTTTTCTCTTTAATTTTTTCCCGTAGAGTGGTCAGTAATGTCGGATAGTAATCTCCAGTTATTGTTCCACCTTTATCCAAAAAATTAATCATGATTACTCCATGACAATCCCAAAAAACTGAAGCAAGAACTTTTCTAGCAGATTTTTGGACACGAAACTTCTATTCCATCCATTGATGCTTTGTTTCTGGATCGTAGAAATGTACCCAAGTCTCATCCATAGTAACAATTCGGTTTAAGAACTCTACATCGCTTTTGGTAGACATTCGAACATTTGGGGATCCATTTTGCAGAAATTTTCCTCATGTCCAAATTGACGTGAACTATATGATGAACGCGTTCGTATGAAATCTTCAGTGGTTCAGATATCCGTTTTAGCCCAATTCGACGGTCTGATAAAATCATGTTATGAACTGCATCGATATTTTCAGGGACTGACACAGAAACTGGCCTTCCCGATCGGTCATCATCTTCAATGGAAAATTTACCTCTTTTGAAGCTTGCAGTCCAATTTTTCACGGTCGCATACGAAGGACATTGATCACCAAGGGTATTAAGCATATCTTCGTAAATCTACTTACCTCTTGACCCTTTTGAATACAGGTACTTGATGATGGCTCGATACTCCAATTTTTCGATCTTTACAATTTCGGTGGACATCATTTTTTTTAAATTTATTGCGTAACTCTGGTTCACTTTTTTGACGTCGAACTCTACACTTACACTTCTAATAAGTTAATAAGTTATTGTGCGTTGGTATGGTATCGCAATATTTTGTTTATGCATGGAACTGGTCTAGGCTAACTAGATATCAATACATCCTCGTATTTTAGTGTATTGAGGGTTACATTATATTTACAGGAGGGTATATGAAGGTATTTGTCCTGCCTTGTAGATAGATCTTTCACGCATATGATCATTGGTCGAAAGCATAGCTCGATTCTTGAAAATATAAACATATCAAAAAAAGATACAGTGTAATTGTGATTGTTTTCGTGAAAGAAGAAAGAAAACACGAAATTCTGTAGGAGTAATTTAAGGCTCAGCAAGTCTTGAAAATAAACGAACCATATCGTTACGAAGTACGCAAAATTGAGTATCGCCCCATAATTTAAGAACATGTCGTTACTTCCTCACTCGAAGGACCATAAAACTGATTTTTAAAGGGAAAAGGTATTTAGCGTCCATTAGTCCCCAGCGTAACCAACGCTGCGTCGTAATTAAAGGAGCTAGCCTGCATAAAGGAATCAAGGGACCAAAAACTGGAGTTTTAGCCGGATGTTTAATGTTTCTATTCCCAACCTCGTGCGCCCATTTATCCGATTGTGAAGAGGAACGATTCCAATTAATCTTCTTACCTCTGGGAAAGATACCCTCGGTTTCCAGGGCAACGGAGGGATGAAGACCGACGCAGCTAGATTCCGATTGTCCCTCGCTAACGTATTTCGAATACGTTACGTATTGCCGAAGACCACCTCGAGAAGGGGGTGGACGAGGGAAGTTTCGATTCGGTCTGACACTTCGAGCGAAATGTGTGCGTTTTGGATGGCAGGAAATTTGGGGAATGTTGCTGGGGTAGCCGGGACCCGATAGGAATCACTGCTTTGAGTTTCGAGCAGATAACTCATACAAAATGGTCTTTGCAATGAGCCTTCTGAGTTTCAGTTTGTGAAACTATCATCCCGTAGGTCACTTGGTGTATTCCAGAGTCTTCATCATTTTGCCCAGACGTCTGCAATTTCTGAATCGCCCAGTTTAATCATGTGCACAATCACTTTCAAAAAAGATGTAATGCATATTATCAAGTCTTGAAATTGAAAGATCGACGAAGATAATAGTTTCAGTCTCTTTTATTCCTACAGTATATCAACTGGAAAGTTGATTTTCATTCAATCTACTACAGATACAGAATTAGGTAGATAAGACTCTAACTATAAACTTTCTCAATCTTTCAATTTTAACGCAAAATGATATAGGATTTTCTCTATTTCTGTATCGTAATGAGTTCATTACAGTACTAAAAACAGTGCTGTAATGAACTCATTACAGCATTGTTTTCAGTTATATTTTTCGTTTTTTGGTTGTCAGCACTGGCTTCCGATCCAAACGATTTTCAACAAACGTCAATTCGGAAATGTCAATTTCGTAACAGTCACCAACTGCCAAGATACAATACAAAAGTCACTAGGATTTATAATCTGAATTTTTCATTGAATTTCAACGAAATTGGACTGAAATAGAGAAAATATCGTCTAATACTCGTTGCAGAATGCAATTCCAACACTCGCTCCTTCGTCGCTCGTTTTCGAATTTCACATTCGTATTGGAATAGGAGCCCATTCTGCAACTAGTTTTAGAATATACTATTATTTCAGATTTCAGAGGCATAACTTGTTTATAGTGAATTACAGTAATGTCATATTCTACACATCTTTGGTCCTTTCTTCATAAAATCTAATCAACCTATTCGTTGAATTCATTTTGTCCGCATGCTATGGACAAAATGACATACCGGCATAAGGCAACTGTAGTTTTCTACTTATAGTTACAAAACTACTGATAAAGTTCACCAATGAAACGCTTGGTTCTTCTAGGAACATCCGCACAAGATGTGTGAGCCCAATGCAACCAATGCATACATTGTAATTTGTAACCAGTCTTATCCAGGGCTAATCCTTGAGAAGATTCATTCCTCGATCTAAATCGGGAAAAAAGGTCATAACAATAGACAGATGGACAGTCGCCTTTATCATCTCTAAAGTTGCTAGGAACATTTTCTTCTTCATTGTCTTCTTTGAATAATACCCTAGGGACTTGTCTCCTTTTCTTTGGAGGAGGTATGGGCACATTTTCTGATTTGATTGCAATCATAGGATGTAGAAGTTGAAACCAAGTACGTTTATCGAGTCTTCGGCTCACATTTGCCTTGTCCACTTATGAATCGTCGTTTAGGGATTGGAGGAACCTCCTTATAGGATCAGCAAGAGTAGGTTAAGATGCATTGCCTTTATTAACCACAGATGAATATTTTGATACGGTTAATTCAGCTGAAATACCTATGTCATTTGGTCCGTTCACTGTATATCCCATTTTGTCCATAAAGCGTTATAAAACTAGAAATATATCGAATTAATACAAAAAGTATATTTAATATAAAAAAGCTTCGTGGGGGGGGTTTGGGCTACTGGAAAATTACATAACGTTGTAAAGGAATATAAAGAAGTAAGTGTAATAAACTTACAACAATGTGAGACATCAATAATAATAACAACGGTAAAAATAACACTATAATCATTTTCCGCAAATCGCTAGGAAATTTTCACATTCCTAATAAAATTTGTCAGAGAAAAAGTCAAGATTTCCCTGTTAGGAAATATTCATTTCCTTACTGTAAGGAAATAATATTTCCTTACAGTGTTCTACATAAGCATATTCGTACTTTTTTCTAGATTTCTTTGGCAATAATTCTAATGAAGCAGTATTCACTGCCTCAACCAGCTCTGGGGGAGTTCCAAAAATGGAAAATTCATCATCACTTATTATAATTACACTGTTTTGTCTTCGAAAAGACCAGCAATCGAATTAATATTCGTCAAGTTTGACAATTCAGCATTAATACGTGTCCATAGTAACGTAACCAATTCCATTCCGAATTTCAAAGTGCCATTTATTTATGAATGCAATAATTCGCGTTTTTTTTCAAAATTGATTAAAATCTGTCGAACTTCAAACGATTTGCGGAAAAATAGTATGTTTACCTCGTAGGAAAAGCCACATTCCTGGACTCTGTGTTGCTTGTAGCAATCTTCACAATCGTCCAGGAATGTAAGGCTTTTCCTACCCAGTAATCAATATAGATACTATTGTTCATTCTTTAAAACCTATATCATGCAAGTCAAATGACACAAGAATGAACAATGTCAAAATTTAATCATTGAAAACACAAGAAACAAGAAGCACAGAAATGAACGACAGATGAGGCCGAGTGACGGCACCAACGAGGAAACACCAGGCGTCGTTTCATCGTGAGGGGATCATCTTATCTTACCCACGTCCCACATTAATCAATTCGACGATATTACAATATATGGAATTAATACCATTAAAATCTGTGTTACCTATATATGTTTTGTACGTATTTCCTCTATATTAGGTATTAATTTTTTGCAATTAAGTTTTTCGTCTCAAAAATTCCAACTGCAACGCATTCCCCTATCACAGAAGTCATGACACGCCACTGAATGTAACACAGAAAGAACATTGAAGGACTGTGGATGGACGTCCGGTACCAGATAATCGAATGCAAATTGGCGAAGGATCTGGTATCAAACTAGAGGCATTTATCAAAACCGAATTAATGATTTCGATCTACTATCAATTGGTTCATTCGAGGAATAGTACAAATTCCATAATAAACAGAACGAAATCGGCCCGAAATCTTCCGCGGATGTAAAATGCGCAAATTGCCCTATTTCCGCCCGACTCCTGGCCCATTTTTCAGCACTGTTAATGAAAAGTAAGTCAAGGCGAAGGTTGCAATTAAAAATCGATCCAGTTTAACGCCCCGACGTCTCTCTTTTCTTTTATACTTTCTCCGAGCCGGTAAATAATGGAGCATTCAACAGATTGCTCCTCATCAGCATTTTATTATTTTTAGAGGCAACCTCTTTAGCGCTTGGAAACTTAGATGAATAATGTATAATTTATTGAGTTCATGGAGTCGAGTCTTTTGAAGGAAGACTTTTATTCTTCAGTTCGTTATTCCATTTTTCTCTTCCGGGTATCTTTCCGTCCTTGGGGGCTTTTTGGGGGGTTGTAAACATTGATGTTTATGGCTGGATTGAGTAGGTGGGGTAAATATCATTGCTGTTTCTGAAAGCCGATATTTTTTCAACTATTATACCATGCTTTGATTTCTTCTGATAATAATCAAACTGATATTCCATTTGTGAATAAATCCATGCTTTTAGTAGATCATACACAAACACAAGCTCTTTGGGAGAATGAGTTCCCAACTCTATTTTTTTTTATTTTTACTTCAGCAATAAAGTTTATTCGAAGCGTATATAATACCAGTTTCTTCATAAAAATTACTGGCGACTCAGAGAATTTTCTCTCAGTCACAATTGTTGATTTTATTTTCCTCTGTATTTCATATTAAACACCGAATTATCGAAGCCCATTTTGTTGCTTCTGATCCAGAACAAAACAATGGTAATTGGTAATTTATGTAATCTCTTTCATAATGAAATTGGTATTGACATAAGCATCTTCCCAACATTTTTTCAATGAATTATGTGTCAATATGTATTGTCTGGCATTCATGGGAATTTAGACCCTACCCTATATTGACTGCAATATTTTATTCCTTGGTTTCATATCGGAAAGAACCGTACTTATGGTACAATGATTTTCTCTCAGTATCAAGAACTAGTGAAAGAAATCATCAGTGGCTGAAGCATCTTTTTCGTTTTTCCATTCAAATAGTAATTATTCGTCCCATTACAAGCTGTGCGATAAAATTATAGCGTCTTCAACCGTCGATAAGTAAACAGATTTCTGTATCGTCTTCTTCGGTTCTATACCAGATGGGAATCTAAGAAAGAGCTCATCTGTAAGTAGTTCAGAAATTCACTTCCGACCGCTCCGTATCGGGGACATGCTCTTTTCAAATATATCAAAGGAATTTCCAATGCATACGTGTTAAGAGGACGCAAAGTATGCGCTTCATAAAGTGCCATCCAGGGTGATGACTCTATCTATCCAAATAATGTATAAATGGATTCCGAACGACTGCCGTTCGATATGGCATTTCTGGAATGTGTTCGAGGACCGAATACCGGGAAATTTACGTCCATATGCAGGCACCTTCGATTCATAGAAAAAGAGAAAATGGAACTTCGAAATGGTATTGTTTTTGAAGTTTTTGGAGAAATTGAAAAAAGAGTTTCATAGCAAGGAGATCTTCACATAATTTTTGCTACACCTAAACGTTATCAAGATATAGAATGGTTTACTATTGTTTTTCTTCATCTGATAGACAAGTTTTGTCGAAAAAATTACGTAAAGTTAATGACAAGTTTCTGTCTATTTTGGAAACGCTGTAACTTTTCAGGGTAAGCTAATTGTTTGCCCTTGTACACTTGTATAGATTTTCCTATATTGATTTATATTTGTTGATTCTGTTTGTAGATGGTTCAGAATACTCAGTCCTGCAATTTCAATGCATGAGAATATGAAACATCTCTGCACCAGAATTAAATTGTTTCTAAACTAGTAACTTGTTGGAATCATAAAAACAAAAGAGAAATCATACAGATCTATCGAAAATGTATTACTGCATTTTGCATATAACTGGCGCATACACCATTTTGTGATATCGATGTTATAAGGCTCATGTGAGTGTAGCACACTCACATGAGGTGTTACAGGTTTTGGCCCCCAAATATGCATCTTCAGAATAAATATGCTTTCAATCATTTTTCTGATTTATGGTAGTGAAATGAAATTCATCAAGATCTTCAGCATCTGCACTCAACCTCTCTATGGGCAATAAAAGAGCGAAATCTCTAAACATTTGATGAGGCTCGATTAGTCGCATTTGCTGCTTCATTATTGGAAATTCATCCCTTTTCCAAATTTCCTCCATGCCTCCTACCACACTCACCTATCGCCAAGGTAACGGGATCTTCCCCCCAGCTATGCAGTCGTCTTAACATAGCAAGCTGTTGCGGCTTCCTTTCATACTTTCGCAGAAATTCTCGTTAGTCAAGGGTGGAAGCCACCCTTTGTAAACCCCAGAAGCTTAGACCACACTCATTACAACATAGTTGCGAAGTTGTATATATACTGTCTTCAAAGGGGACCAAAGATGGAGCGGATATTAGAAGTTTCTGAGACCCATGTACTTGGGGGGGAGGGTGAAGGGGGGTTGATTATGGGAGTGGTGCAATTCGAAACGGGTAGACTGATGTAATGAGTATTATTAGAGACTAGTCTGATGTAGTATGTTGCTTGATTCTCATTAAATAGACAATATCGCTTATAGGCTTCTGTGCATGAGTGGGATCTGGGGGATGGGGCCCTTAGTTTCAAATTCCAGAAGGATCATATCATAATATGATCGAAAATTGTTCCTTCAAGAAAATGAGGCTTGTTTCGTAGTTTCATCGAACAGCATGGCTACTCGGAGGTTTCGAAAAAGGATGTATTAACATACATATCTGATTAGTCATCAAGATGAAGACACTGCCGAATTTGAAGTTAATTTTCATGGTGATACCAACATATCTACGAGGATATATTGATATCTAGTTAGCCTAGACTATAGTTCCATGCATATCAACGAACAATAACTTATTAGAAGTGTCAGTGTAGAGTTCGACGTCAAAAAAGTAAACCAGAGTTACGCAATAAATAAAAAACAAAAGGATGTCCACCGAAATTGTAAAAATCGAAAAATTGGAGTATCGGGCCATCATCAAGTACCTGTATTTAAAAGGGTTTAGAGGTAAGCAGATTTACGAAGATATGCTTAATACCCTTGGTGATCAATGTCCTTCGTATGCGACCGTGAAAAATTGGACTGCAAGCATCAAAAGGGGAAATTTTTCATTGAAGATGATGACCTATCGGGAAGGCCAGTTTCTGTGTCAGTCCCCGAAAATATCGATGCAGTTCATGACATGATTTTATTAGACCGTCGAATTGGGCTAAAACGAATATCTGAAGCACTGAAGATTTCATACGAACGCGTTCATCATATAGTTCACGTCTATTTGGACAATTTGGAAAAATTTCTGCAAAATGGATGCCCAAATGTTTGAATGTTGACCAAAAGCGTGCAAGGGTAGAAGCATCGCGTTCGATCTGTGATCGATTTGAAAACGATGTAGACTTCTTAAACCGAATTGTTACTATGGATGAGACTTGGGTACATTTCTACAATCCAGAAACAAAGCAACAATCGATGGAATGGCGACACTCTGGTTCTCCAAGACCTAAGAAGTTTCGTGTCCAAAAATCTGCTGAAAAAGTTCTTGCTTCAGTTTTTTGGGATTGCCATGGAGTAATCATGATTGATTTTTTGGATAAGGGTAGAACAATAACTGGAGATTACTATTTGACATTACTGACCACTCTACGGAAAAAAATTAAAGAGAAAAGACACGTAAAGCTATCCAAAGGTGTTTTGTTTTCACAGGACAACACCCCAGTACACAAATCTCATGTTGCCATGCAAAAAATTCATGATTTAGGGGTAGAATTACTAGAATACCCCCCTTATTCACCAGATTTGGCTCCGTCCGATTATCATATCATCTGTTTCTTCAACTGAAAAAAAGTTCGTAAAAAAAAGGTCGTAAATTTTCTTCCAACGAGGAGGTAATAAAAGCTGTGGAGAACTGGTTTGAAATTTTGTTTGGTTGTATAGTAGGCTAAGAATTTTTCAATATATCCTCGTAAGTTGCAATAACTTTCTCTTGTCAAACCAATTTTCCTAAAGTACTTTTCCTCCGTAGAATTCAATGGTATCAGTAGGTACTTTTTCCAAAAATCTTAGGTTTCCAAAATATGCCATGCTTGATATTACATCTACTGAAATCATCATAAGAAGTTTCCTAGTGTTGTGAAGTGGTAAAGAACAGAATTGAAATTGATGGTGAATGTGAAATTCTGATTTAGATAGTGAACATTTCAGCTTAAATATCAAGTTTTGTATATTTTTGGAATGGTAATCTCAAGCTGAAATATACAAAAATCTCTAGTTACAGAATCCTATTTTGAATGAAATTTTGTGCTATAAATATATATTGATAAGCATTTTTCTACGAAAATATACCGAAACCATTCAATGGAACATGAAAAAGTGCCACAGAATTGTTTTCAAAGAAACGCAGAATTTTTCACAGGGAAAAAGTTACAGGCACTTTTCGAAGATGCACATTTAGAAAAAACCCCCTCCAATACTAAAAAGATGAACCACCGACATCAGTTTTGTTGGCAGTACCTTCACCATAAACTCTTTCTTTGAATTAGTGATTATTCTTCATATAAGAATCTTTAGTAGGCTCAAAGCATCTAAGTTTGAAATTGAGCTCAGAAAATCCTTCTCGATCCACCCCTGCGCAATGTTCAATATCCTGAATGTTTGTAAATGATTGATAGTCCCAAGGAAACCTCGCAGAGCCCCGTGGAATTAAATATTGACGTTGTCTCGAATTTTAATGTGAGCCAGAGACTCCTTTCTCGAACCTTTGCGAAATTAATTTTATAAAACTTTATAACCGAGACCTATAAATAATGCCAACGGTTAACTTCACCTGTGTTTCAGGACGTTGTTGTTTGTGTTCTGACATTGTTTCAATTTTTTCTCGACAAGTTTCCGATTCGGTTTAGCATTCGTGCGATAAATTTTGCCGCTTTGATCGATGAGAGAAATATTGACGTGTATTAAGAAGTTCTGTGTGTTTTTCACTTATTGGAGACAGTTTTTCGGAAAATCGGTTCTGAATGTGACGAAGTTCTTTCTGTATGTCAGTCAACGGTAGGTAATACTTACCTGCCCCTTCGCCATTTAGTACTTACATATTCCTGTTGTCTAATCAAATAGGTATTGATATTTTTATTTTGGCGGTACTCCTGTCCAAGCCCTTCAAAACAGAAGAAGAAAGATTGGAACGAAATAATACAAACCATATGATATGATCCGTTGGTTTAAAATATTATTATATATATATTATATATACAGGGTGAGTCTTTGACTTGTACATATATTTTAACTGTAGATTCTTGAGGCCTAAAGAAACCTTTTTTTCATTTTCCATTTTTCCTAATTCGGCTCGGTTAAAGAGATATAGCCATTTGAAAAAAAAAATTGTGCTAAATACGTGCCTGATATTATTCTCTCAAAGTTCATATTTTTCAATTGAAATTGATGTGATTATTAGATATTCTGGGTGATACATTTAGAAAATACTCAAGCACTAACCTTATTTGAATAAGAATGTTACAAACATGATATTTCCTAACAAAAACGCTAAGTTTTGTCCCATCATTTCTGCAATTGAAATGCCATATTTCTCACACCAAAATAAGTTCCTTCTTCGATTTTCCTGAAGATAACGGTTCCGAAGATATGAACAGGAAAGTGTTTTGTTCGTGGATTTTCGACACCCTGTATCTTCCAAACGAAACCGAATTTTGAAAAATGGTATGGGAAAAAAGTGTTTCGTTTGATGAGAGGAATCTACAGTTAAAATATATGTACAAGTCAAAGACTCACCCTGTATATACAGGGTGTTTGGTAATTCGACGTGAACCTTGGAAAACGATATACTAGACGTCATTTGCAGTGAATTGCGTCAAGTAAAGCATGGTCCGAAAATCTGTGGTTACGAAGATATGGCGATTTTTCAACTTGTTTGAAATTTTCTGCTTCGTTGTCAAAAATAATTAATTTTGTGAAAACTACTCGACTCTAAATATTCAATGAATATTTTTTTCAAAGCTGAAGAGATGGTCCTCATTCCTTGCGAAAAAGTATTCACTAAAACTTCAGATAACCCGAGATATACAGGGTCATAAATGGCTGCACCTGTTTTCCTCATAAAATCTTGATGAAACAATTGAGAATTACTCGAAAAAAGTATTATGAACTTGGTGTACAAATGTCAGGAAAAACTTCCCTGTTTCATCAGCTTTCCAAAAAGGTACATATGTCAATAATTCCTTCACGAAATCTAAAAATATGGCCGAAAAACCAAGCAGACAACAGACTTTTTCGAGTCATTTAGTGATCGAACCATGGCCCGCTTACGGCTTACGAATCACGCCGAGTGAAATAAAGGATAAAAGGATATCTGAATGACTCGAAAAAGTCTGTTGTCTGCTCGGTTTTCCGGCCATATTTTTAGATTGCGTGAAGAAATTATTGACATATATACCTTTTTGGAAAGCTGATGAAACAGGGAAGTTTTTCCTAACATTTGTACACCAAGTTCATAATACTTTTTTCGAGTAATTCTCAATAGTTTTATCAAGATTTTATGAGGAAAACAGGTGCAGTCATTTATGACCCTGTATATCTCGGGTTATCTGAATTTTTAGTGAATACTTTTTCGCAAGAAATGAGGACCATCTCCTCAGCTTTGAAAAAAATATTCATTGAATATTTAGAGTCGAGTAGTTTTCACAAAATTAATTATTTTCGATAACGAAGCAGTAAATTTCAAAAAAGTTGAAAAATCACGATATCTTCGTAACCATAGATTTTCGGACCATGCTTCACTCGACGCAATTCACTGCAAATGACGTCTAGTATATCCCTTTTCAAGGTTCACGTCGAATTACCAAACACCCTGTATATTAAGAGAACCACGTTTTTGTTGAAACAAAGCAGAAAAGCGAGTTAGTATCTCGGAATTTTCTTTAAGAATAGATCATCATTATGCACTCATAGCTTAAATTGAGATACCTTTTCTTGGGTTGTATCCAAATTACCTCTCTGTATGTTATACATGAAAGTTTACATAATAATTTTGATGATTTTTTTCAGTTCTATGAAAATAAATAAAATTTCAATATAACAGTAATACACTGCGCAAAAAAATTAACGCACATTCTGAAAATCTGAACATTGACTTTATAACTTATTTTTTATGTTCTCTCGGGAAGGTTTTGAGCGAAACAAGACACATTAAATGGAAGAAAAATTCAGGATTACACCGAATCTTATGTGAAAGAAGAGAAATGAACAATTTTCAAAATACTGAAATGCTGATAAGTGATTTAATACTTGGTATTTCCACCCCTTGCGTTAATTGCAGCTCGGCAACGACGTTTCATACTCAAAATGAGTGATCTTAAAATGTTCTGATCTAATCCTTCCCAGATTTCTCCGAGTATCCAACTCGGAGAAATCTGGGATCAATCGAATTGAGATCTGGACTTCTTGCTGGCCATTCCATTCGAGAGACTTCAACCTCTTCAAGGTACTCCTGAACGATGCGCGCACGATGGGGTCTGGCATTATCGTCCATAAAAATGAAATTTTCACCAATGTATGGGGCAAATGGCACTACATGCTCTTCAAGAATATTCCTTATATACTTATCAGCATTCATAGCTCCATTATCAACGACCACTAGGTCTGTGCGAGCAGTCAAATATAAATATTCCACCCCATACCATAATCGATCCTCCCCCGAAACCAGTAGTATTCAGGAAATTGCACTAAGCATATGTTTCATGTGGACGTCTGTATACGAGGGAACGTCGATCACAATGGTAGAGGTAGAATCTAGACTCATCTGTGAAGAGAACTTTTTCCCAATCGGCCTCTTCCCAATGGATATGCTCTCTCGCAAAATCCAAACGCGCCCTTCGATGGGCTGGGGTAAGAGCTGGGCCTCTAGCCGCGACACGAGGCCTTAAATCATATTCTCTGAGGCGATTTCTTATTGTCTGAGTGCTAATTTGCACCTCATGAGTTTGCTCAAGCTGATTTCGAAGGAGGCCAGCGGTTGCAAACCGTTGTCTCAACGAAGAAACTCTCAAGTAACGTTCTTGAATGGCAGTTGTTACCCGTGGTCTACCCTGTCCTGGTCTTCGGACATTCATACCTGTCTCCCTGAATCGCTGCAACATTCTGGACACACTTGTATGGGAAACTCCAAACCTTTCTGCAATTCTTGTGTATGTCCACCCTTCTTCTCGCAAAACTACCGCTTGGGCACATTCCTCTTGGGTCAAATTGCGTGTTTCGCGTTGCATAGCGATCGAGTGTAGAAAATCAAAGGAAAGAAAAACTATTGATCACTAGAATTGATCGAGAACAACTGATTTTAGAATGGAGCCAATACATTCAAAATCTGATAATATCATCTTTTTTTATTCCTGCTGGGAGAAAACATCTGTATTGAAGAAAAACGTTGAAAGTGGATAACATATGCATGCATAATTCTGATGAAAATAATTATCATTGAGAACACCCTCAGTTGTAGAATAAATTTGAGATTTACATAATGTGCGTTAATTTTTTTGCGCAGTGTAGAAACTTGTGAATAAAACTTAATTGCTAATATTGTTGGCGTGTTTGCACATAGTAGGTACTCTCAGGCTCGCACCTTTTTGCCAGTTTCATGAGGTTAGATAGGTAGTTATCTCTTATTTTCTTTTTCGATGATCTTTTCGAAGACAATTCAGCTCTTTAGGCATGAGCCATGATACGAAGAGTTTCAAGCCAAAAATATCCACAACAAAGAGCTGGGTAGATCTATAAGAGATGTTAAGATCAGAAGCTATCTCTGTTGGGCATTTTTCAAGCACCAATTCCTCTACATGATTGACGTTTTCTTCAGTGTAAGTGTAGAACGCCAGAAGAGGTAAATTTTCGTAGACTCTTTATACCACTAGTTTTCTTCGGTTTTTGATATATCAGAGTTCCCAAAGGTTTTCTGTAATATTGTAAGTGAAGTGATTTTTTTGCGAACAGTTCATCATTTAACCAGAAAAATTCTTCATCAATTCACCTGAGACCAATATTTTATTCATTTTTTTCGATTATCTTATGGTATTTAAAAATTCTCATTTCTTGAATGTTGAATGAAAAAATCAGCAATTCAATGTGCGTATGATGAAATACATATTTTTTAAAATTCGTTACTAAATGGCGAATGATCTGGTAATGACCTGATTTACAGAATATTTCTTTCGATATAAAATTGTTCGTTGATGTTCAACATGAATGCTCTGCAGGAGTAGTAGTAAAAACAAATCAAATTGAAAATTCCTTTCGACTAAAAGACTCAAAATAAGTGATTAGTGAAAGATGATTAAGTATTTATTCGAAATTGGCCGAAATGAGAGTTTAATATTTGTAGGGGGGCATCTAGAAGTACTAATTTTCAACCACCATCCCAGTTGTTGTTTCCTGTGCGAGGGTTACTATGGAAAATCAACGAAATCACAATATGTATTCACCAATATAGGTAGGTATAATGGGTTAAATAAAACAGCGAAGAATTGTTTATTCGATTTGGATGGCTTTCCAATCCCCTGATTATGTTGAAAATCCAAAAACAGCTGATGAAGGAGATCTTCAAATGGGACATTTCTCATTTCAAATCGTGAAATGGGCCAGATCGATAGATACGGTTCTGATTGTGGTTTATCCCAGAAAATTCGGTTTGAATGGCTATAAATCGACTGAGCATTGTATGCATCTCACGGATTCGAACGCATTTATATTTCACCCGATTACACGTCTACATAAGCTGTTCGATCACTCTCGAAGGGATAAGCAAAAGTCCTCGGTGAATGAAGAATTATTTAGGGAAAACCGAATAACTCATGACTGTCGTAACAAAATGGTGCATGCGCAGGTGTAAAAAATCGTCTAATGATACATTTGCACAACATTTATACAGTTTACTTGCCTTTTAAAACTCGAAAATGATGACATCAGACATCGAGTGAGCCTCAAAGATAATTTAAAAGACATCCTTAGCTCACCAACACAAATTGAAGCTGCAATAGAATTCCTGAAAGAAAGCCAACTGTACAATCAAATATGATCAATACTGTTAATATCCATATTTTGTTGAAATTTTTGTGTTAATCTGTAATGTAAAAATAGAATATTGTACTGTGTCAATGGCCTAGTTGCCGAGACACAATAATTTAAATAAAAAAAATCTCGAAAATCTCTTTTTAACAATGATATTGAGGCATATAGAGTAAGTACCTACATGTACATATTATCCAACAGTTTTACAGTGGGTGGATCACACGAAATAGTCTTTTATTCGGGGATATTTGTTGGCTAATTGTTGATCATCATCCCTTAGTGGGGTATCAACCCGATCAAGAACCCAAAATGATAATATGCCAAGTAACAATCTATAGTCCGTTCAAATATAAGAAGGAGCTTTGTAAACAAACAGAATCGTCTGCTTTGCGCACAATAAAGCTGCTATTGGTCAAACGGTGATAACAACGCTCTCTTCGACCGCTCTAAGAGACTGCCAGGATCGTACTGTGGATGGTACTGGATAGAAATGATTCAATAATTTGAGTCAGCGATTCCCACATCAGAACTTTTTTCCTCAGAAATTCTAGTGCAAAATTTCTGTTATGATTTGCAACTGTCATGAACATTTTATATCCGATGTACCCTATTTTTTATTCTGTTCTGTTTTTATATTATCATCCACTAAATAATTTCTTTTTCGAGTGCTCGAGATTGCGGCGAGGTAATTCCAGGAAACACCAGAGTTTTAGAGATTTGGGTCGGAATCTTGCAAGATTCCGACGAAGTAATTTTTGGGAAACACCAGATTTGGGTCCTTTTCCCTTATGGGTGAAAGCCATCTTGATTTGCATAAATATCGAAGTTTTCAATTGACAAGATTCGAAAAAGATCTCTGTTCAAATTTATAATGGTCATTTACTTGTAATATCCGAAATATATTTAGTTTCGGTCCATAATTTTATATTATTTTGTACGAAACTCTTTGTCGGCTGCTCAAGATTCCGACAAGGTGATTCCGGGAAATACCAGGTTTGGATCCTTTCTCTTAATGGATTGAAGCCATATTGATTTGCATAAATATCGAAGCTTCAATTGACAAGACCAGTTAAAATACCTTTAGAGCTACTGTGAAGGTCTAGCTGTTCAAAGTGTTTATAGATTTTGTTGTGAAAAGTGTATTGTATTGGAAAATCTTTTGACAAAGTGATCTGAGGGTGATATGTGGGTACCACCACGAAAAAGGTCCAGAAGGTCGCATTTCTCTGCTGAAAAGAAAGAGATAATTTTGAAAATTTTTCGAAAAGAATTGGAAGAAAATCCATATTTATAGACTTAGTGGGAATCGTTCCAAAATCCTCAGGGGTGAGTGATTCAGCTGTATTAAGAATTCTCAGAGAATATGAAGACAATAAAAGATTGACGCCACCTAAGAGGAGAGCCCATTCCTTAAAAATAATTTTTGCCCTCTCCCTAGCTCAAAGGCTGGAGACGCTCTTGTACCTCAATACATTCTGAGTAGGGGTAATGAATCTAGTGATGGTCCTATTGGTCAGGTAATCAGGATCATTATTGTTCATCAGAATATTTTCTTAATATTCTGAAGTGCTTTGAAACAACAGATTGAATAAAATCGTCTCTACATAGAATAAAATCAACCAAATCCCAAATACCTCCCAAATTATTGAATACAGAAGCCTGATCATATTCGAACACAGTCATCATTTTTCTTTGTAGAATCCAATGCAATCTGAAAACATGTTATTTGAATTACCAGAGTTATTATCGAAGTTTGTACACAACTTTTGACACAATATTGGGAACATCCTGTGATTATAATCCGCAAATACAAAATTCCATCCTGAAAATCATCAATACAATGAAAAATACAGAATTTTTGAAAAGCGTTACTAAATGGTGGAGGATCTGGTAACAAAATTGTTCGTTGTTCATCATGAATGATCTGCAGGTATTCCCCATTCGAATTGGTGCTCGAATTCAAAATATGCGAGATATTTTCACATTCTTCTACTCCAAGAATGTGAAGATATATTACACTGAGGATTTTGAGGAGTCAAATGATATACCTACATGAGTTTATTCTTGATATTTCGAAATTCGTCAGGACTAACGAAACAGTGGGAACAAGAGGTCATCGAAAATATTATATTCAATCTCATTGAAGATGAAATAATTAATAATTATTTCAGCTAAACAGAGAATTTCGAACATTATTATATCTTTAATTTTCAGATTCAAATGGGCTCAATTCTCCAGTAACGTCGAATAGGAATTCGGACTTGGAATACCCTGTATATATTCAGGGTAAGATGAGAAATACTATTTGTTGCTTATTTCTTCATTTTATTCAAGTTAAGGAACCAATGCTCCAATAAAATCAATAATTTGGAAGACTGATCAACAGATATAGAATGATTGAACTTTATTTAATTGTCTCTTTCATTTGAGACTATACTCAGCCAATCTGCTATGAAAATCTGTTAATAACATGGAGAAAGCAGCGGAATTTAGATGACCTATCCCCCTAAAAACATTCAACATCCTCATAGGTGCATAATTCAGCACAACCCTTTATTTCCTCATTCCGTTCCGAGTAATTCAACACAGCTGACCTATTACAGTGACTGCGCAATTTTGTTTTCCCCTAAACCTCAGCAGGTACCCATGGAATATACTAATATTCTGCTTCGATGTGTCCTTAAACGCTTTCCTAAGTTATAATACTACAACGCTCGCTGAACTAATTAAACTTTCCAAGTAGTGTGGCTTTGCTGTACCTAAGCATAAATGCAGGGCCGGGGGACGTGTGTCGGCCCCCTGACGCCCCCTCACTCCCGCCGGAACCCCGGCTCTCCTCCAAATCCCCTTATCCCCATAGCCTCGGGTGTACTGTCAGACCTTGGTTAGGACGCAATCTCATTCTCTTCGTATGGGTCCGGGAGCACCTACAAGGGTTGAGGATAGTTTGAGGGGATTCGGGATTTGCCCGAATAATAGGACTTCGGGCGGAGTTGGACGGATATACAGGGCGAGACAGCAGAAATTCAATAAAAAAATAACGGTCTCCATAGTTTGAACCATTATAACATTGAAGATTGTCGATAAAAGTGACCTACGTTAAAAAGGAATACTGATAAATTAATACAGGGGTTATTTGAATATCAAAAGTTCATGGGGATTCAAAATATGATGAATATGAAGAATGAGATGCCTCATTTGATAAACAGGGTATTTATTTCATCTCCTTTGGAATAGCATATGGAGTCAGAAATAATTTCCGAAAGCAGAGACGATTATATCAAAATTTGCAGTGTTGTTTCACACTGTATATACTTAATGAAAATGTGTATTGGATAGTTGAGGACTTCAGCCAAATGAATTTTTTTTGTTGAATTCCTCAGAAACATTGCACTTAATCTGTTTTTCGGATTGAATCTACGACATTATCGATAATTAAAAATAATTGCACCACCCTTTGCCACAAATTTTGATGGCGAGACTCCAAATGGAGGATTTGTTTCAGTGTGTATTTTGGATAATACCTATTCCTGGCTGAAAGAGCAATCGAATGTTGCCTGACTTCAAGTAATTAAATCAATTTTAGCATTTCTGTAATTAAGAAAAAAGTTATTGAGTCATCAAAAAAAGAATTTGAACTGCTCCACAAGAGTAAGGGATATCGTATTCAATCGTTTTTGAAAGTATGTAATCTTCGAGAAAATCGCTGTAAAATCATATAAAACTCAATAATAACTTGAATCGATCCAATAAAAATCAGTATGAGACATTTTGTCAATCTGGTCGACTTTTTTCTGAAGTTTGGTTCTCTGCATATGCTTCATGAATGTTCGAGTTTTCTGAAAATGCAAAACTGAAAATTAACAAACGCTGGGGCTATCGGAATGCTACAGGGTAGCCTAACACAGGTTGTTGTAGCGGAAAGGCTCCAAGTCAGCCAAAGTGTGATATCTCGACTTTGGAATAGGTTCAGGGAGACAGGTTCCGTGTGGGAAAGACCAAGGCTCAGGATCGTTTCATCACCTTTTCAGCGAGAAGAAACCTTACATCTACGTGTAGAATGCTACGGAATACTCTGCAAAATGCAGATGGGGTCCAAGTTTCCATCGAAACCATCAGACGACGTTCGAGAGAGGTGAATCTAGGTTCTAGACATCCATTAAGAGGTGTTCCATTATCACGTGACCATAAGCGTCAAAGACTGGAATGGGCAAGGCAACATATCAATTGGAACGATCAATGGCGTATAGTGTCATTTTCACTGATGAATCCAGATATGGACGATTTTCAGATTCTCGAAGAATAAGGGTATGGACAATCCCACGTATACCCCGTAATCGTCGCTATGTCCAAGAAGTCCATCCATTCCGAGGGGGTAGTGTTATGGTATGGGCCGGGATATGTTTCAACGGGCGCACAGATCTCTACATTTGTCCTGGGAATATGACCGCCTTACACTATTGGGAGCATGTCATTGAAAATGTTGTGCCAAATTTTCACGCTGCTCTTGGTGAAACTTTTCATTTTCTAGACGATAACGCTAGACCGCACCGTGCAGCCATAGTTGAGAATGCGCGCGAGGAGCTTGGTATTCCACATTTACCAATACCTCCGCACTCACCAGATTTGAATTGCATATAACATGCATGGGATCTGCTCCAAAGAAGATTAGATAATCATCAACCTACCCCAGAATCCTTAAATGATCTGAGAGAGCTTCTGCCCCGTTTATGGAACCAAATTCCTCAAGAAATGTTCAACAATCTCGTGTGTAGTATGAAAAGAAGATTTCAAGCTGTTATTGATGCCCTTGGAGGCCATACATTGTATTCGTAGTCTTAAAATGCTTGAATTCTCTGGGAATAAAATTTCGTTATTTTACTCGATTTTTCTTAACCACCCTGTATACGCTGCAGACCTACAGGCTAAAATTAATTTGCAACTTGAAATCATATTAATATGAGTTTTCATCAAAAAAATCTTATTTTAACTATATTTTTTTGCAATTTAAGTCAATATCTCTAACTCATGTGGAGCAGTTTATTTTGTATCTATCTATGCTGGAAATACATTGGGGTAAACCATTTCGGAATCTCATGAAACAGGCATGGTTCACACCACGTATTTGAACTCGAAAAAAGAATAAGCGGAACATAAAATTTGAGCAAGATCTTTGTTCAGACTACAAATTCGGCCTAGAAATCTTTCGATAGCGCATCTATCCAGGAAGACTATAAAAAAAAACAGAAAATATTCCTGCATTCTGGGATCTTGCCAAAGGTTGAAATTTTTGGAGAATATCTCTAAAACCGAGGGACTGAACATAAAGCATACTTTTTGGAGTCCTCTAGCCGGAGGACCCACCCTTTATGTTTCAACTATTCTGAAAGTCGTATATCTTCCTAAATTCTCTGAAATTCAATGAATACCAAAGAGTTTTATTTACTTTCAATTCATTCACGCTTGAAATATTTGAGAGGAAAATGTGGCAATGAACATGTGGGGATAAATAAAATAGAAGAAAATCCAAGCTTGATTGCAAAATGGCTTGGAAAATACATGTATAATTGTATAAAAGCTTCACACGTCATTGTTTCAGGAGAAGCTCTGTAACTCTTCTGGCCAATGGAGGGAGCAACATTACATCGATAAAACGTCACGGTGGCTGGAAATGCGCCTCCGTAGCAGAAGTATATATAGAAGATGGTTTGAATAATAAAATTGAGATTTCAAACAAAATATTGAATTGTTCATCTACTTCCACAAAAATATCTGATAACACTGTGGAATCAACTCTTCCCGAAATATCTGCTGCTGATCAGCAGCAACCTGTAACATTTTCGGGAATTTATATTGGAAGTAATTGTTCAAACTTCACTATCAATTATTGTTCCAATAAATGAAAATGTTGAGTGTATTAAGAATTGATAGGGAAGTTCGAACAATTACTTCTAAAACATATATTCCAGAAGATGTCCCATGTTGTTTCTGATTAAAAACGTTAAATATTGGGTACTTGAATAGTTGATTCGAGAATTGCTTATCATCAATAATTAACTCTGTGAGAAATAAATCTTTCCAAAAGTAATATTTTATGTTTATTGTGTGAGTTATTTTTCTTCTTTTTTTCACCGTTGAAAAATGACTTTTTTCACGGTGAAAAAAAGTGATGCAGAAAAGTCAAGTTTTTTTGACAATTGTACAAAATAAAATTTAAGTGTTCTATAAGCTCAATGACAAACTATACATAATATGTATCATATATGGTTACTTTGAACAAAACAAGTCACCTCTTCAACATCGAACCGTCATAATAATATAAAGACATCAAGTAACGGTCCTCTCAACCCCAAACCCCTGAAATTTTCTACTCGAAAAACACTTAACTCCGCCGAATTTCAGATAACATTCTATTCCAATCATTCTTGATGGGATCCTGAATGACACCACATGGTACATTTGGAGAGGCACTCCAAAAAAGAGTTGAATCTTGATAAGATCGACAAAGGCGTTCATGCAAATAATCTCTATTGGAATAATCGGAACCCTTTATTTCGTCGACTACTTCACAGACCTCCTGTATAATGCAAAGGTGTCGGGACCGGGACCTTTTCTATGAATTATCTATTATGTCGTCGATAGGTGTTGCAGAGGTACGGATAATTTGATGCAGATGGATTCGATACGGTATTTTTATATATCTGGGTCACCTTCGAAAAAGTCGTTGGCGTTTTTGTCACATGCCAGTATTTCCGTTCGTTCTTTTTCAATAAGGATCACAGAATATTGATTTTAGGTATACTCTAGGAACATATTCATACATATACCTAATACCACAACAGATGAAATTTTGCCTGCAAAATTTCTCGATTGTAACATGAAAGTTTGTTGCTGAGGCAATTTCGTGAATGACACTTGTATCAAAATCACGAGCCGTTAGGCGAGTGATTTTGGAAAAATGTCATGAGTGAAATTGCCGAAAAGCAACAAAATTGAATATAAGGTACAAGAGAGAAATTTTACCTGCTTAAATTTCATCTCGAGTGGTATTCGACATGACTATTTCACGAGAAAATATGGTAATATGGTCACATTGGGCACGTATTGCGGACAAATAAGTATTCATCATAGACTAACTGAACGTTGTTTGTTTTTTCTATGGTATTCATTTTCGAAGCTATCTATGAATTTAAGAAACGTCAAAAATTGTATCGCTTGGAAACCAACTTGTTAGTTTTGCATGTTTCCATGTTTTATCGATGAGAAACGAGTGTTGCATTCCTCACTAAAAATGGAATGAGTTAAATTGTCAATGAAAAATATGTATTTCTTTCGAATGGAACACCCATAATGGCATAATTCAACAACAGCTTTACACTTAGGTAAACTTCTTTTTTTTTTAATTTCATCAAGGCGTTGCCACATAATTCGTATCTTTAGGATATTTTTAGTGTTTCAAGGCGTTCATCAAAATTCTTATAGCAACCGCTGTGTTCAATCTGGATAGACGAAATTTTTACAAGAGTATCAGCTTCATCGTTCGGTAATTATCTGAAATTTTTTCCACACATAGTGTCTAATATAAATTTACCAATTTACTCAAATTAAATATGCGATAACTCGATTTTTTCAAATGGAATATCCTGTATTTTTCTCTTTCATTAAATTCGTTCAACAAAGTTTGTCCCATACTGAAATGTGAGTTAGGTATAGGGAATTCTACAGAGTGTAACAGCCAAATGGAATTAATTCGATAACGAATAAATGAGAGCGTGTTGGGAAAAACGCTCAGACATGTCGATTTGTAATTTTAAATGGGCATATTTTTCAAGAAAATAATATTAGGTATATAGGGTGTTTCATCTGACCGTGGCCAATACCAACTTTCTCATTTCAAATACAACCCCCTGTATATTATTTATTTTTTGGATTCTTCAGAGAATTCTAGACACAATTCATATTTCATGCACAATGTCCTATACCTATCTTTAACTATTTCGGAAGTATTGTGTGTTTTCAGATTTATCGCAAAAATCAACGTTTTAAATAAAAATTATTTTATTTCACAAATTCGGTACATTACACTTAAAACCTAATAAGTAATACTGATAATTAATACATTAATGTCAATATAGGAAATGTTCAAAATGCTCGCCGCGAACGTCTTGGCAATATGCTTATCTGATGGTGTTTTAGAATTGTCTTCTAACGTTGCTCAACATTTCTTCTCAGTAATGGAGCTTTGCTTAATTTGTTCATATCAAGAGGTAAATGGGAAATAAGTATTGAGTGTAACGTATCAAATTTGTGAAATGAAATAATTTTCATTTAAAATGTTAATTTTTGTAAAAAATCTGAAAACACTTAATATTTCCGAAAGAGTTGAAGATGGGTATAGAACATTGTACATGAATTATGTCTAGAATATTCTGAAGAATCCAAAAAATAAATAATATATATAATATGCATTTGAAATAAGAAAGTTGGTATTGGCCACGGTCGCATGGAACACCCTATATAATTTTATTTTCTTGAAGAATATGCGCATTTAAAATTACAAATCGACGTGTCTGAGCGTTTTTCCTAACACCCCCTCTTTTATTCGTTATCGAATTTATTCCATTTAGCTGTTACACTCTGTATGTAAGAAATAAAGACATTTGAAAAACAAATTCGATGAAAGAAAAAAATACATTTAAAAAAATCGAGTTATCGCATATTTAATTTGAGTAAATTGATAAATTTATATCAGACACTCTGTATGAAAAAACCTCAGACGTTTACCGAATGATGAAGCTGATGCTGAATACTGTGAAAATTGCGTTTATCTAGATTGAAAACAGCGGTTGCTATATGAAGTTTGATGACCCCCTTAAAACAATTAAAATATTCTAAAAATACGAATTATGTGGCAACACCGTGATGAAATTTGAAAAATGAGGTATAAGTGTGAAGCTCTTGCTGTCCTCGAAAAAATTATGCCATGAAATAAAGGGTATTCCATTTGAAACAACCTTATATTTTTTCGTTACTTTTTTTTGACGCACATTGTATATGTAAAATTATTTTTAATTTGTAGATTTTTGTCAAGCTTACAACCATACTATATAAGTTTTTTTCGACACGGTATAGTTAATGCTCTATTTTAGCCGTACTCCTTGCTGACACACCCTGTATAGTAAATACATACTAATTGACTGGAAAATGTAAGAAGGAATCCTACTGTTGCAAAGCATGTATGGTCCACTATAATAAAAATACAGAATTCATCCATAAAGAGAAAGCAAACGAAATCACGAAATGCTAATAAAACTAAATCAATGTAAAATTGATATCCTTTTTCCGGGAAGCAATATAGAGGGAAAATGAAATAATTATTACCTAAATAGATGAAACAAAGACTTTTTACGGGAACAAATATAGAGATAAAATGAACTAGATAATAGATGAAACAAAGACATTTATATTCGTATAATATTTGTGAAGAAAATAGATCACAATAATTGTTTATCATCAACTGACAAATCCTCATTGAAACTTTCACTCAATAAACATCGGATATTCCATTTTTCTCAGGGAATTCGACCAGAAAATGTATATCGAATTTCAGAAGTAGGTATAATTCACAAATTAATCGAAACATTCACCACTACCGGCACTATATGTATAGCATCAAACGCACAAGCATCAACTAGAACTAGAACAAGACGTCTTGATCAACCCAACAACCGACAAAAATCAGCCTATATATGAGGCACTCCATCATGCCCGAAATTTGTTTTGAAATTTTCCAGGAAGCAAATATTCAAACAACCCTCATACCGACCCCTCGTCACAACACAGGTCAGGTAAAACGAGGAAGGGTTGAAAAATGTACTAATCAAAAAGAAAGGGGTATATAGGAAGACAACCGGGTAGTATTTGAATAGACTTGAATACATTATAGCTGGAGCGCAACAATACTTGTGCATATGTTTGGTTTATTTGGTAGTGGTAGTTTGAACGAGTTTGAAGGTAAAGCAAGTTGCTCGGATAGTTCTTCCGGTTTGAGAAAACGTTGTGCCTTGTGGACGCGTGGACGGAAATGTGGACGCGGAAGTGAAAGATGGATGGGTAAGTAATGGTTTCCTTACGATGATGGACAATGATGAAACTCATAGAAATGAGAATAACCTTTGGAATTATATTTGGCCCTGTGACTTCAAGGTTATGAAGTTGGTATCTGATAATAAGATTGGCGATTGTGTTGGTGACAGTGTAGTGATCATTAATCGATATTATCGATCACAACCGGATTGAGATACGTTTCGTAGCAAATATAAGTATTGAAGTGCAAGGTATAAACTTTGTTTCATTGGAAGTCACAATAAATTCTTCCCGTGGAAATTAACCAAATTCAAATATCATTTCCTGAATTTCTATTCCTGGTACTCATCAATCAATAGGTGGAAAAAGCTTTTCTAGTAGAGTTTCAACATGGGCATGCTAGAAACACCAAATTCGTTATGCTACCATTGCCAGTAATGAATACATAAAGATTTTCCATAGAATTTGCTATTAGAAAATTATATTTTTTAGAAAGTACCTACGTATTTAGAATGGAATCACCGAGTATAAGTCAAATATTCAACCCGAATGTTTTTGTAGTCAGACAACTAAATTTTACGATAAAACGCGGAGCTCCTTTTTACATTTACGAACATTTAGATTCGAAAAAGATTTCTCAAAATCTACACACTTATTTTAATGAAACCTATTTTCCAATCTCTAATTTTCCGGATTTTACCATGATTATGTATCTTATTTGGAAGGAAAATAGAGGCTGCATAAAATTATGAGTGTTCCTTTTAGGTTTTTGTAATAAATATTAACAAACAACGACATCGTGACGATTTTGATTTTTCGAGAGAATAGTTCAGAATTTTTTTCCTCGAAATCAGTAGCCGATACGACAAAATTACAAGGGAACGTAAAGTTTTGTATAACAACAAAGCTCCTTTTTGCGATTTTTCAAATTACCAGTGGCTCACCAAAAAAAAGTTCTGGATGAAAACAGGGGACAGTGTTCCAAAACAAGTATCACCCTGTAGATTTCCAATCGCAAGTGGCATGTCAGTTTATTATCTTGTGAAATGTAGATATCCAATTTTTTTTAGACTGTAACATGACAGAAGGTTGAAACCATACTGTTTGGACATTTCTGCTCAGTAATCATTGACAAATTATCATGAAAAGACTTACGCCACAACAACGTTCACAAATTGTTGGAATTTATTTTCAAATCAGTGTTCTATTCGTCAAATCTATAGAGAACACATCCCTTATGGGTGAAAGCCATCTTGATTTGCATAAATATCGAAGTTTTCAATTGACAAGAGTCGAAAAAGATCTCTGTTCAAATTTATAATGTTCATTTACTTGTAATATCCGAAATATATTTAGTTTCGGTCCAAAATTTTATCTTATTTTGTACGAAACTCTGTCGGCTGCTCAAGGTTCCGACAAGGTAATTCCGGGAAACCCAGGTTTGGGTCCTTTCCCTTAATGGATTGAAGCCATCTTGATTTGCATAAATATCGAAGTTTTCAATTGACAAGACCAGTTAAAATACCTAGAGCTACTGTGAAGGTCTAGCTGTTCAAAGTGTTTATAGATTTTGTTGTGAAAAGTGTATTGTGTTGGAAAATCTTTTGACAAAGTGTATATAGTGTCTATAGAACAATGTCGAATTCGGAAACGGATACTGCATCTGAGGGTGATATGTGGGGACCACCACGAAAAAGGTCCAAAAGGTCGCATTTCTTTGCTGAAGGGAAAGAGATAATTTTGAACATTTTTCGAGAAGAATTGGAAGAACATTCTGATTTTTAGAAAAGAGACTTAGTAGGAATTGTTTCAAAATCCTCAGGGGTGAGTGATTCAGCTGTATTCAGAATTCTCAGAGAATACAAAAAACATTGACGACACCTAAGAGTAGAGCCCAGTCGTTAAAAATAATCGATTCAGTTGACGATTTCGTCAATGTCCGAAATGAAATCCCAACGATTTCTGAAGTTCTAGAAATCGTGAATGATGACGACAGTTTGTCAAATTTCAAAAGAACAACGTTCTATAAATTATTGAAAAAAATGGAATTCAAGTTCAGTTAAAACTGAACGATTGTGCATGTGAAATCTCCTCGATTCAACTCTGGACGGAAAGAAACTTTACGAAGGCCCTCCTACCGATGCGCCAAACATATTATTATTGGTCTTTCTTACATTCGAACAGAGTATAGTTGTGGTGGACATATACCGGAAATCATTTTTTAAAAACATGAATATTCTTCGAATAAAAAAAAATTTGGCTTCAATCCAATTGAAATGTGTTTTATTTCAATTCAGAATTCTATCACTCTAAAAAAACACCCGATAGATTTGCAATCGAAATTGGCATGTCACATGGTCTAACTGATGTTAATTATGAAATCTATGCCAAATCCCAGTTGATTATCTTGTGAAATGTAGACACCATGGATAAAACTTGAAAAAGGTTCAAATTTGAACATCCTGTATCTCAGAAACGACACGTTTGCGGTTCCATATTTATTGGCCTTTTTTCTTATAATTATACAAGAAATCTCCCCTCTTCGTTTTAACCTACAATTTAGGAGCACTCTGTGTATCAGTCAATCAAGAAAAAAGAAATTTTCTCCAAAGAAAGTTCACACGACAATCATCCCGAAATGGCTAACACAAATCCCCGCTGATCCCGATGGAAAACCGAGCGATTTCCAGACGTCCTTGCAATGAATGAAAACTGAAAATTGAGGATCCCGCGGAAGAAGCTCACTACGAATGAATGAAAAGTTGGGAAACTTCCTCAAACTTTCTCTCGATGAAATAATTCAGCAAAAGTCGCTCTTGGCGCGGTTATTACCTCGTCGGGAGCGTCGCTAAAAGCGCATTTTTGCGGCTGATATAATTTGTAATGAATTTTAAAACGGCATGAGTGGTTTGCTATCCCACTAGAGACGTGACTGGAATGCCGATCGGGTGGTGGAAAGCGGAAAATTTTTCATGTTGTTTGGTATGAGTCGCTGCCTGCGTGCAGATATTGGAGATATGTGCTATTTCTCATTCGGGGCGGCGTGAAAATGCATACTTGACGACGGGGCGATGAAAGGGTGGAGGATTTCAAGCTTTTATGCGTTCATAAGTTCCAAATTGTTGATGGATTAAGGGGCAATCAATCCCACTGAAAAATTGCGTCATTCAATACGCTGTGAAATCTGAATTTTCCGATAATCATTGAATAGAATGTACCCCCGCAAATTAGCTTTTCAGGATTCAATGTTTGTTCGAATTTTATCGTGAATTAGTGCGTGAACCAATTAGTTTTCAAGAGCATCATTGTCATGCTTCCACGTCAAAACAATGCCTATATTTAGTATTATTTCGAAACCGAAGAGGAAAACAAATTTTGATTCGAAATTGAGGGTCTGTAACTGGAATGGAATTCAATGTTGAATATTGGGGGAAGACACGGAACCTGGATTTGTGATACTACAACTGTCGATTCCAATTTTTTCGAAAACTATACGTGTTTTCCAATTATTTCAAATTTATTACATAGGATATCAATTGCCCGTGAACACCTACAGAAGAATGTTTTTCTAGAGTAGTGTCGCCTTTTTCATTTCAGAACTTTTTTGTGGAGAGTAGGTAGTTCAAAAAATATAAAAAGAATCTTCGATTCATTCATAAACTTTTCGATAGTATTCCATGATTTGTCTGCCACCTTTCTCGAGAAAAATGGTAGATTATTATTCTTCTGTCGTCAGAAAAATCTATATTTCCAAAAAATTCAGTAGGCTCTGGCTTTTTCGGAAATGTTCACGTTCCCATTATTCAATGTGACATATTTCGAGAAATGCAGATGCTATTAGAAAAATCTTTGAAAATTCAAACTTCAATACCCTGTATCTCAAAATCTAAGATTTTGCAGACCCAAGTTCATGTAAGAGAATTTCATTTCTGATGTCGTCTATTGAATCATGTTCATTTTCTATACCTCAGAAACAGCCTGTATAAGTTGGATAATTTTCTGTTTGATTCACCAATTTTTGACATATTTATATATTTAAGTTATGAATGTCAGATGAAACTCACCTTTTCGAATAAATGTGGCATTTATAGATTGCCCACATGCTCGAACAAAAGTTATTGTTACGAAATATAGTGTCTGTAACTTTGATATTCCAATATGGAGTAGATTTTCAGTCGAAAATTAACTATATTGAGTTATTTTCATCAGGAATGTGTTAGATCGAATATTATTTCCTGTGGTTATAGGAAGATGTATTGATATCTAGTTAGCTTAGACCAGTTTCATGCATAAACAAAATATTGCGATACCATATCAACGAACAATAACTTATTAGAAGTGTGAGTGTAGAGTTCGACGTCAAAAAAGTAAAAGAAGTTACGCAATAAATTTAAAAAAAAAGATCATTAAGTACCTGTATATTAAAGGGGTAAGCAGATTTACGAAGATATGCTGAATACCCTTGGTGATCAATGTCCTTCGTATGCGACCGTGAAAAATTGGACTGCAAGCTTCAAAAGAGGTTAATTTTCCATTGAAGATGATGACAGATCGGGAAGGCCAGTTTCTGTGTCAGTCCCCGAAAATATCGATGCAGTTCATAACATGATTTTATCAGACCGTCGAATTGGGCTAAAACGGATATCTGAAGCACTGAAGATTTCATCATAAAGTTCACGTCAATTAGAACATGAGAAAAATTTCTGGAAAATGGATCCCCAAATGTTTGAATGTTGACCAAAAGCGTGCAAGAATAGAATCATCGCGTTCGATCTGTGCTCGATTTGAAAACGATGTAGACTTCTTGAACCGAATTGTTACTTATGGATGAGACTTGGGTACATTTCTACGATTCAGAAACAAAGCAACAATCGATGGAATGGCGACACTCTGGTTCTCCAAGATCTAAGAAGTTTCGTGTCCAAAAATTTGCTGGAAAAATTCTTGCTTCAGTTTTTTGGGATTGCCTTTGAGTAATCATGATTGATTTTTTGGATAAGTATAGAACAGTAGCTGGAGATCACCATTCGATAATACTGACCACTCTACGGGAAAAAATTAAAGAGAAAAGACGCGGAAAGCTATCCAAAGGTGTTTTGTTTTCACAAGACAACGCCCCAGTACACAAATCTCATGTTGCCATGCAAAAAATTCGTGATTTAGGGTTAGAATTAATAGAACACCCCCCTTATTCACCAGATTTGGCTCCGTCCGACTATCATATCTTTCTTCAACTGAAAAAAAGTTTGAAAGGTCGTAAATTTTCTTCCAACGAGGAGGTAATAAAAGCTGTGGAGGACTGGTTTGCAGAGCAAGAAGAAATATTTTTTTTGAAAGCTCTAGAGACGTTGCGGGTTCGCTGTAATAAATGTATTCAATTAGGAGGAGAATATGTTGAGTAATTAAATATTTTGACATTGAAATTTTGTTTGGTTCTATAGTAGGCTAAGAATTTTTCAATATATCCTCGTATTCTTTCAATGCCGCTTTATGTTCAGAATAGAAAGCGAAACAAAGCTATTCTTTGTCCTCAAGAATCTACCCAGAAATTACATGTGAAGTCGAAGATACCAGATGTCCTGCAAAAAATGTTCCTGAAAATCTTCACAATTGAAAATTTCAACTGTAACTGAAAAGTGAAAATAAATATTTACGAAAATGAAGCTCGAACTCCGATTATACTCCACCGGTCAGACATAACTAACGCAGTATTCTTATACTGCTTATACTGCGTTTGGTATGAAGAATTGAGCCCTCAAATCTTGAAAAATAAGGGTTGATAAATGCAAGAAGTACAAGAATTACAGAAAACTGTTCAGATCTCAACACACCGCTTGGGGTTTTATTGAAAAGTTATTTCTAGTTATTGCAGATACGATTATTTTACAATAAGTAGTTCAGATGGAGTTTGAACTGATGCCTTCTTGTAGATGTAGCGGCATGAATGCTTCACCAATAGGCGACCTGATGGTTTTGCGATTTCTTCTACATTGTGGAAAGATGTTCGAAATTGAAATTTCATCAATCTCATTCCGCAAAGTGGCATAACGCGAACTGATGGTGTTGAGGCTTTCTGGAGATGAGGAAAAGGTGTTAATAAATTAAATATCTTTTGAACCGTGAGCCCCGCGAAATTGAAAGAGCGAGACGGAGTTCCTTATCGAGTCACGAACCGATGCCTCGGGCGTCGTCTTAGAATTCGACATGAGAGCATACATAAACCGGTACGGGAAAATTGAAAACAAACAAACTCCTCCAACACATGGAGCAGGTGGGTAAACATGGCCGCTTCGTGACGCCATCACGCTGGCGGCTCAGCTACCCCCGAGGGTTGTTAGCGACCACAGCGCCTAGCAACCCGCCCTCTCCCTAGCAACGGCTAGCCACTAGCCGCGGACACTTATTGATCAGGCCCGTTTGCTCTCGCCCCCTAGCTCCCCCATATATGCGACGCCCGGACATAGTGCTTCTCGATACATCCGTTTAGTAGGGGCTGGAGCGCCCCGACGCTGAGGGACGCTACGCCACCCCTTGGGCGACTCGGAACCTGGCAACCGGGGAAAGTGCACTTTGAGGGTTTGACGACATTCGGCTATGATTTATGCCTTGTCGGTGGGACTCCGTATGCCCGGAGTCATAGATTCTTTGTAGTGGAAAACGACCTACAACTCACGTCGCTGGAGCGACCTCCAAATAGAACACTCGAATATTCCTGTTTTTCTCTCGTTTGAAATATATTCATCTCACGATGAACCATATCATCCTTCTTCACTGTTGGGTAAAAATCTTTGTAGAAGTACTTACCCATTTGATAAAAAGACGTATACATCTCAAGGTTTGAGGCATTGAAGGAGTCGAAAATGTTCTCAGGGTGTTCCTAAATTGGGGATGAAATGAAAAGTGGAGATTCCTTGAACAATTTCAAGAAAAAAGTCCGTTAAATATGGGATCGCAAACGTTTTGTTTTGGAAATACCTGTACTAGGGAGTATTTGAACCAAAATTAGGAAAACAGATGGATTATACGTGCTGGACGTCAGTCATGGCCTTCCAGATCAAATAGATTAGAGTTCTTTTTATACTAACTGGATTGTAATGACAATTCTGATTCTCCTGGGGATTTCTAGAGAATTCCAAGTTTATTATATCACCAAAGCTTCTTTTTACAATTTTTTATACTAACAGTGGCTCACGAAAACAAGTTCTGGGGGAAAACAGGAGACAGTGTTCCAGAAAAATATCACTCTGTACATTTGCAAGCAAAACTAGCATGTCACATGGTGTAAACTCTAAATTGTGATATCTATTTCGAATTTCAGTTGAATATCTTGTGAAATGCAGATACTGTAAGAAAAAAGCTTGAAAAAATTCAAACTTTACACCCTGTATCTCGCAAGAAAAACTTTTGCGGACCCTTGTTCAAAAAACTTGATTTTATGAACACATGTAACAGCTCGTCTATGATATTTCGATGTCTACTATTTATAATGAGAAAAAATACTGTGCGTCATTTTCTGAAATGATTTTTGGGGTTATCCAAGAAATAAATTCATGTTATCAAAAAACTCCAATTATAATATATTTTTTCATTTCATTTTCGCAATTTGAAAACATCATATTCAACGAAAAGTGTTTCTATGGAAAAATCTAATGGTATCTACTAGTTCTTCGATGAAAAACATTAAGAATATCGAAAAACAATTTTGTTAAAATAATCGAGCGGCTAAATGAATATGAATGTCAAAAAATATAATGAAAAAATAAAGTACCGGTCATTATGAATTGACCCCCCTCTAACTCTGTTACAAAAGCAGATACATAAAAATAATTCATACAAAAATTTTACGAAATCAAAAACATTCTTTGAAAATGATTACGTCAATTGGAATATATACAGGGTAAACAGCAAATGGAACACCCTGTATATTCTCCCCTATTTTAATTGATTTTTTTCTGATATCGAATATACAATATGCGTATGTAGGTCTGTCTCTTTTATTTGCAGAGTTTCATAGTTTTGAAATGAAACTACAGAATGAAAAAATACATAATATGAGAAATCCTTATGAAATTCTCTATTTTCAAACAATTTACTTGGAAGCAATATTTTTTCAATGAATACTTAACAATAATCCAATAAAAAATAGAGGAAAATAAACTATGGTAGTATAGAATAAATAATATCAATTAAAGAAATTGGTTCTTGAAATTTGAAACTCTGTGGTACCCAGAATAAGAGAGAAAGACCAAACATATGTTATATATTCGAAATTATAGGGGAAGAAGAGTTTGCCAAATATAGAAAAGTATACAAAGTGTTATATTTGAAAATATGAAGTTGCAATCATTATGTTGCCAACTCTGTCATTTTGTGGAACCATTTCAAAAAATATTAGTCGATTTTGTGAGACTTTTGTAAAAAACATTTTTTTGTACCTCTTTTAGTAACAAAGTTAAAAGGAGGGGTCAAATTATGGTGAAAAACCCGGTACATTCAGTAGAAAATACTAATAATTGCAGAATTACACCATGGGAAACATTGAAAATAAAATAAGGTCTCATCCTGAAAGATTTTATTAAACAATTGTCTCCAGTCTTGTCTTCACACATAAAATAAACAAAGTCTGAACTATCCGTGCCGATTATCTAAGTATTTTTAGCGGAAACTAAAGATGAAAAAGAAAATATCAAACCAATGGTCTAACAATAAAAAAGAATCCGAATTTCAATTATGATAATGGAGTGCAATACAAAATTTCAAAATTGGCTAGTAAAATTTAATTCGTTATTCTAAATTTTATGAATTTCCCTCAATAAATAAATTCCTTCATGTTGATTTTGTAGTTTTCAACATAAATATTCATTCCGAGTTCAAAAACTTCTGCACTGGTCAGTTTTCTAAATTAAAAAAATATAAATGAAGTAAAAGAATATAACAAACTAGATTCTTCTTTTTTGGATAATTACGTTCCATAACCTTAATCAACAAATATTTATCAATATAGAAAATCTTTATTGTATTGCTTTATTATTGGCCATTTTTTTCAAAAAATAGGTAAAGTTACCGACAATGAAAACGTTCTAATCCTCCACGTAAAAAAAATAAAATAAAAAAGGGTTTTCTTCCCCATATGCTCACAATCAGGAATGAATGCAACGAAATATCTAGCTCATAGATACAGAAAAGATTCAAAGCACATCTATCCTAAGCATTCAAAGGATCCCCCTGAAACCGTTTACCTGCGTCAATAACCCGACGGACAAAATGACCACTGGTCGGCATGCGTCCAATTATTGACCAGTCTACCTCGGACAGCGGGGTCGCTCATTGGTCAATCGACCGTGTTCCAGCCAAGATGGCGGATCCAATTATCTCCCCCACGTTTTGAATACACTCAGCATCCGGCTGGAGCCCATACGGCCAGAGTGTCCCCTCTGGTCCTTCGGTTCTTCTCCCTCTTTATTCCTACACTTAATCCTTTTTACTGCGTCTGCTGCAGCTTTGGGGACTCATTAAAAATGTACGACATAATATTCGACGCTCCTCGTAATTTGGGGGTGGGTTTCAGAATCTGACGTAAAGTATAATGGCACAAAGCAACCCCATTGAATCATTCTCAGATCGCGAGTTACGGAAGTAAGATTCGGCAATAGATAATAATAAATATAATAGCAGGGTAATTCAGAATTCCCGATATTCAAGATGGTGCTTAATTTGCAGGTTAGAATTGATCTGAAAATTAATTTGTTTATGGATAAATTCACATATATGTTTTTTCAAGAGTCATTTAGGCAGATTGCATAGTTTAATGTCGACATACGAGGACATTTTAAACATAAATATTCCCTTATGCAACCACTTCTAATTATTCCCGAGTATATTAGCTTTTTTGTTCCCTGTTCATGTACTGCATACACCATGAGGATCAAATCTAAATTCAGAACTTCGACAAAGGATAGTTGTTTTGTTCTAGCTTGTTTAGACCTCCTACAGGTTCGGTTATTCTCTTATTTTAGGTAATTAATATTTGATTAGTGCCTCGTAGATAAGCTTCAGGCGAATGCTCTTACCTTCTCTCCATGTATATAACTCAATCGCAAAGAGGATATCATATATGCAAGTTCGAATGACAGCATAAAGGAACTAATTTCGAATTATGAGCTCCCGCCAAAAGTTAATATAAATGTTAATGAAGATGGGAGACAACAAACCTAGTTGTGAAAGGTTTATCGGTGCTGGCTTAGTTTATGGCGTTATTAATTTGATATAAATAGGAATTCGTATAGTAAATTGGTGGTTGACGAGTTCGTAGATGATGTGCCAGTTATTTTGTGATTATCGTGCTTGCACAAACAGGTACTAACTTACTGGATGCCAGTAAGAATAATTATACAAGAGAAAATTATAAATGACTCTCAACGAATGTTTGATATCGGTGACTGAAGGATTGGAAGGTTTTATAGAGATAATTAATATATTTACTAGATTCTTGTTGAATTATAAGTAATTGTATTTCATTGACTATTTCCCTCGTCTTAATTTCCACCAATCAGAAACGCGAAATTTCGAATCAAAAATGGTTTCTAGATGGAAAAACTGTATGGCAGCAGCTGTCGGCAGTTTTTTCGGCAAAACTTGACAGTTGTTGTCAACGAAAATTAATAATACATACATAATGCATCCTGAATAATCTGTTACTCATGAAATAGTCTTGTCAAATACCTACCATTCGGGCATCTAATTTTTCATGTGAAAAAATCGAAAAAACACAATGTAAAGTAATATTTTTTTAACAAAAAGCATTCGTGCAGGTGCAAAAATCCTCGTCTTCGACTCGGATTTTTGTTGCCACCAGCACTCATGCTTCTTGTTGAAATATTACTTAGCAACCTGTTTTGTCGATTTTTTTCGGAAGAATTGGATGCCCTTATGATATTACTTACGATAAAATGATTCAAAGTATACGTCTAGGCATTTATTTCAAAATAAATTTCCAGATTTTGAATCAGAGGTGATTGTTTGAACGTAAAACAATATCAGATCCAATAAATTCTTATAAATCCAAAAAACAAGAACTCGCCTAAATTGAAAAAGTTATCAAACGAGGAGCAAATGAACCATTCAGATGTATTCAGACATTAACTGAAAAAAACACGAGGTAAGTGTGCATTGAACTTTTCAATGTTCTACCCAAATCTGTTATCAGTTTGGTTCGATATACAGGGTGAGTCTTTGACTTGTACATATATTTTAACTGTAGATTCCTATCATCAAACGAAACACTTTTTTCCTATACCATTTTTCAAAATTCGGTTTGGTTTCGAAAATACAGGGTGTCGAAAATCCATGAAAAAACACTTTTCTGTTTATATCTTCGGAACCGTTATTCCGAATGAACTGAATTTTCGTTGAGTTTTTACTCTATTCATGGTGCATATTCCTCAATCAAAACCTATTCAATATCTCTACTAGTATAAAAGTTACAGGGTAGTCGACTCATCAATACACGCTAAAACACCATAAAACCACTTTAAAAAGATAAACGGTTCATATTTTCGAAAGAATCAATCATTTAAGAAACTAAAAGTATTCTTATTTTGTTTTTCAATAAAACGCGTCGTTTTCAAGTTATTTCCAATTTTACCCGGAGAAATTTGACGAAAAAATCATTAATTTCAAGAATAATCCCACAAATGTGAGAGATAAAATTGAACACCAAGGAGGATTTAACACGCACAGTTTCTATTGAAAATTCATAGTTACCGGTCCATATTGAAGTTAAATGTCGATGAATAATACAAAATTCGGATATGAATGATGAATCTCGATACAAACTACTTATTAAATTGAAATTAATGAAAAATAAAATGATACCATATAATCTGTGTCGATGTTCCTATCTAAACAATATCCTCTTGCTTGGAAATTTATAAACTCGACACGGTTAAGATTATATTAGTTCACTCCACATAATAATCACATTAGAACAATAATTCACTGAATGTATTCAGAACTTCACATAATGTTTACAGTTTGTTCAGAGACTCTGGTTTGTCATTGTTTATAGTTGTCGTCCACATAACCAATCTTTCGGTTTTCGCTTTACGCATGCGTGGTAAAATTTGGCGGCACACTCGATTTATGATGGAAACGGCAGAATTCATAGATATTTATACCACGGTACACAAGTGTATCGTGATTTATACTATGTTTCGTAACAAATCCTTAACATCAATGAAAATATCAGCAAGCTGACAACATCTTCTTGAAATTTCTGTGCAAATATTCACAGAATCGATACAAAATAGATAAGGTTAGGTTGTTCAATAATAAATTCTGATGATCTGAATAAAAAGTTTTTCTTCGTGAGATTGTTTGGGAATTTCGAGGAGAATATGAACAAGTTATTAGTGTTTACAAACTAATCTGCAGAAAAATCGAAGAAGGAACTTATTTTGGCGTGAGAAATGTGGCTTTTTAGTTGCAGAAATAATCCGATGAAACTAACTGTTATTGTTGAAATTATCGTGTTAGCAACATTTTTATTCCAATAAGGTTAGTACTTGAGTATTCCCTAAATGTATAAACTCAATTTCTATCGAGAAATATGAACTTTGCATCAATTCCAGAAGATCATTTCAGAGGCGTAGTCAGCCCAATTTTTTTTCAAATGGCTATATCTTTTTAGCAGAGCCGAATTCGGAAAAATGGAAAATGAAAAAAAGGTTTCTTTTGACCTCGAGAATCTTCAGTTAAAATATATGTACAAGTCAAAGACTCACCCTGTATAACAATTTCAAATGTAAACTTGTTGAGTTGATTCTTGTGGAACCATATTCAACTTAGAATTTCCATTCAAAAACTCTGAGCTGTGACTTAGAAGTTTCTTTTTTTACTGACGTATTCTCCTTTCTTTTTATGTAAAATAATTTTGGGAATGAACGTATTGTTATTGATATAAGAGCCATTTACATTGGATTCCTCATAAATAAACATTTGGTAGACAAGAATCGACCACTTTTGAAACGGTCACGTTTTAACTTCTGATAAAGAAAATATTTTTCTCCATAAAACTTGATGATTTTCTTCCAATATCTTACTCCATTCGAAGGCAAATCGTTTTCCTGCCATGTCCCATAATCAATTGGCGTAAGAAGCTGTTGAACTCATTTACATTCCTCACCCCGTAATGTGCTGTTGTAGGAGTTCCCCAGTAACTCAATTTGTTTCTTACCCTTCCCTTCCTCACTGCTTATTTTTCTAATTATAGACGTTCAACAGGTTGTCGCTTCATTGCCAAGAATAATTTTTAATTCCCGCTCTCACTTTTTCACAGTTTGACGTCTGGGCTTTTCTCGCTTCAGCGTCTTTATCTTTCCCATTTACTCCGCAGACTTGCCAGGTCTTTCATCTCAAACGATGCTGATGCTATGCAGTCTACGTTTTTCCTCTTGGTGAATTACTCGATTTTGGTTGTAGGTCATGAACTTAGATGTTCGGAAAGTTATTTCCGCTCATTCCGTTCGGATTAGAGAGAGGAAGAACAGTGGAAAGTTCAAAGTTGTAAATACTCGGAATAAAACTGAAAGTTGGGAGTTCGGATTATGCTACAATTTCTTTTTTATTTCGAAAATCAGTTTGGGATCCTTCAAGGCATTATCATATTCCCTCTGAAAGCGAGAAGATGTGTACAAAAAGATATTAGAATTATTTACAGTTTCAGTTAATGTAGTTGCTCTTAGACTATGATATGCGAACATTGTTTTTATTAGTTTTTAACTTTATTTTGATCATTTCCCTGGTCATCAACTCAGGAAACTTTGGGATGACCCAACTAGGCAAGGCCTACTTGAAATAAGCGAAATCTTGATAGAATCCAAACAAAAAATTAATATTCCATCATCAATCAATAGCGGGGCAATCCTTCAAACTAAACGGAAACCAGTGGAGTGCATTCGTCTAGGAAATATTTTGAAACCTACCGACCACAATAATCCGAAGGGTAAACGTAGGGGCAGCTATTTCGATCGACGGGCTCAATCAAAAACTGGTCAGTCCGGATCCAGGTAGTCGCGCGCCGACCAAGGTCCGGCCAATTGACCCCTAAGGGTCGCGCCCTTCGAGCATTATGCTGACCAACGCACCTCCCCTGACCTTTGTATCCCACCACTCGTCGCATAAACACGCCATACATCATTCCGAAATTAGGAACCGATGTGCATGCGCCCACTGGCCAGTTCGTGCGGAAATTGAAAATGGCCATAAATTATGATGACCCTTCCTCAGGGTCGCGGGGTGTCTTGGTGATTTGGCGAAATTTATTGAGGGTTTCATGGGTTGTTGTTTATTTGAGTTATCGAAGGGTTTGACGATGATTTATGGACAGGAGTGTTTGATTAAACGACTAACTTTCACGCTCCAGGCAATGATTTAGATTTTAGGTAGGAAAGTTCAGAACCTTGCGGAACACCTTCGCGCTGTTTAGATTCCACAATCAATTTATAGTTTTCTAGTGTTCAGGGGAATTTGAAGGGAATTCTATAAGCATAAATTATATTCGACGCTCAAGTTACTGTTGTGTTTGCCGACTGCTTTCACTATTTGTGAAGACAAAAGTCGAAAAAACCTTGTACAAATAAAGAAGTTAGTGTGTTTGTTGGGCTTTTCAGCCATCATTTTTTAAAAGGAAAATTTTCACCAGAAAAAAAGTTGTGAGAAAAAATATCTTATAGGGTTACTATTTCAACCTTTTCTGAGCATACTTCAGGGTTGAAAGAATTAAATTAAATTGTGAATTACTTTATGTACCTACTTAGCGAATAAAATTGTATTGAATTGAATTGAATTCCAACATGTGCCATTTCATTGTCAAATGATAATTACCGAGTTTCGTATCCTATGCAGGGAAAATGAAAAAGAAAAAACATTTTTTTTGATCTTCGGAGATATATAATTTTCCGGGGGGAGGTTTTTCAAAAAATTGTATACCAAATATCCACTTTGATTTTCTGCAAAGAACCCACTTTTTTTCGGTGTTATTCAGATAATAATAATAATAATAATATGAGGAAAGATAATATCAGGATGTGGAAAAATCGATATATCAACAAAGAAAGTCAATAGGTTTTTCTGAATCGATGCAATAGATTTCAAAGGATGACTCCTTGTTTAAAATAAAGGGTACCTAGTTTGTTACATAAATGTTGAATCAAAAACGAAAAGCGATGATGATATTTTATGGAAGTATTACTATTACGAAAACACACTTTCTTGATATTTTTCATATTTTTAGAATGAGTAAAGGGGGTAGTAGAACACCCCTATTATTTTCGTTAACTAAATTTGAAGAAAAACTTACGTAACGACTTGGATAGAATCGAATTCGGATAGCCTGATGTGGTTAGAAACTTCTTCATCTCCTGTATTTCCTCGGAAAATGAATCGTTTTGAAATAAAAAAATAAAATATGAATCAGTTCTAAAATGAATGGCCCTTTCCCGATACGTAATGATTCACATTTTATTTTTTTATTTCAAAACGGTACATTTTACGAGAAAAATACAGGAGATGAAAAAGTTTATAACCAAACCAGCCTATCCGAATTTAATTCTATTCAAGTCGTTGCATATAAAGTTATAGTTATAGTGAAAAGGGGTTACAGTCCACTGCGACCTTAAGGTCTATTGTGCCCCCTATCAGAGCTGTTATCATCGCGCCTCCTACAGCTCGCCCTCCAGTTCCAGAGATTTGATGAAATCCAGTATCTGGGACAGCTTCAAGGAGGATAACTCCTCACTTCTACAAGTTTCTTGTCCAAAGCACTCTTTCCAAGGGCGTAGCCAGGGGGGAGTTTTGGGGGTTCAAACCCCCCCCCGAAATGTTTTCAGTGTTCAATACTTGCTACAGAAAGCGACCCTCTCAATTCACTGCACTTACAAAGTCAATTGCCGAAATTTCAAAACCCCCCCCGAAATTAATTCCTGGCTACGCCCTTGACTGTTTCCTTTGGCTTGCAATGGCATAGCATATTTCCGTTTAATGCGTAAGTCGTTGCGTAAGTTTTTCTTTAAATTAAATTTTTCCGCCATCTTTGAACCGCGATATCTCCTAACGTTTTACTTTTCACCCAACATTTATTTAACAAACTACCCTTTATTTTTATCAAGGGCTCGCCCTTTGAAATCTTTTACATCAATTCAGTAACACACAGTATATAAGTGTGAAAGGGTAAACTGAATATTTTACTCTTAAAATTTACTGCATTCACCGAAATCCGATCTCTTCGTGAAGAAGAAAGATTAAATTCTTCAGTTACTTGTCTGTGAATGAATTAGATTCGTTCTGATATCAGTCAATTTGAAGTCGGAATCTGTATGAAATCAAGCAATTGCGTTTTTCCAAGTTTTCAAAACGTCCACGAAAACTTGATTGAAGAGGTTTGGATTGAGGTATTTTCTCGAACTCTTCAAGTTGGCAAATTACGGCACATGCCAAACTGAATTTTAATTTTCGCTTCTGAATAATTGTGATTACGCCACAGATTCAGAGCCCATCTCGTAATCCTGCAAAATCGACTTCGCAATCCCACATGCCGACATATAAAACAAACCAGTTCCAGAAAATACATGTTGGTTGCAACTCAGCGTTCACGGTTTCTCAAACCCCTCGTGGATCGCTGCATATTCCATTGCAGTCGAAGTTTAACGTCAGACATCTGACATTAGTTTCCGTCCAGGACGTACAAACCGCCCTTGCAGCGACGTCAGCACCGTCACATTCTGCCATCCCCAAACATAATATCTGTCAACTATGATAAGGAGCATTCGTGTATGTGATAATTAGTCTTCGTTGGAACGCGAAGGACCAGCTGAAGGTTTCGCATGCACAGCCAGCACGTACATTCAGACCGGGTGTAGAAAATGCCTGGTCCAACCCCCACGTTAACTGACTACATATATATTAGAGAGCCATTGTTTTAGTTCGCTGTGTATTAACAGTCGGATGTCGTATTGGCAAACTCAGCAGTTTCTAAAATGCGACTAAGGGAGGTCTATTTAACCGACGAGAAAACAATCCATTCATTAGGTTATAACTGTCAGGTTGATTACGGAATCTCATTAGGTGTCTTGATGCCTTGTACGTTCAACATATTGGAATTTGCGGATCTTTTGTGTCGGCGAATTATAACGCTTTGTTTTTGGGTAATCGGTCGTATGAGAAATTCGGCGGAGGTTTTTCTCATGTCAGACTCCAGCGGTTTCACTACGACGCTATTCAAATAAGTTCCATGAAGAAAGCAGAGTCGACGCCCAAGAAATTCTTTTATTGCAGCTTCTACAAATCCTCATCCATCAGGAACAAATTCATACTGCAGTATCGTGATAGTTACTCAATGAAAACGGAAAATCGATAAAGTATCCTTCGATTGAAACTCAATTATGATTTTTCCTCAATCTACTAAGTATCATAATGAAATTCTACAGAGTGTAACAGCCAAATGGAATAAATTCGATAACGAATAAATGAGGGGGTGTTAGGAAAAACGCTCGGACACGTCAATTTGTAATTTTAAATGCGCATATTTTTCAAGAAAATAAAATTATATAGGGTGTTCGATGCGACCGTGGCCAATACCAACTTTCTTATTTCAAATGCAACCCCCTGTATATTATTTATTTTTTGAATTCTTCAGAAAATTCTAGACATAATTCATCTTCAACTTTTTCGGAAATATTAAGTTAATAATAATAATAAGACGTTCCCGGCGAGCACTTTGAACATTTCCTACATTGACATTAATGTTTTTTTTGTTTTTTTTTTATAATTAAGAAATAATCTGTATTACTTATTAGGTTTTAAGTGTAATGTACCGAATTTGTGAAATAAAATAATTTTTATTTAAAACGTTGATTTTTGCAATAAATCTGAAAACACTTAATACTTCCGAAATAATTAAAGATAGGTATAGGACATTTTGCATGAATTGTGTCTATAATTCTCTGAAGAATCCAAAAAATAAATAATATACAGGGGGTTGTATTTGAAATAAGAAAGTTTGTATTGGCCACGGTCACATGGAACACCCTATATAATATTATTTTCTTGAAAAATATGCGCATTTAAAATTACAAATCGACGTGTCCGAGGGTTTTTCCCAACACGCCCTCATTTATTCGTTATCGAATTTATTCCATTTGGCTGTTACACTCTGTACCTATATGAAAAACATGTGATGATGAGATTAGAAATGTTTATTCAAAATGCATAACTTTATGTTCAAAACTATTCATTATAAATAGTGAAAGAGCAATTACCGCAATTTGCAATATTAATTCCAATGTATTCTAGAATTTTTACATCAGTAGTTGATGCTTTTTAGAAAACTTGCAATCCTCATTGGTTGTTGACACCAAAAATTGCCTCTGATATTCTTTTCTTCCGCTCTTTCGAATTTTTGATGTAACCTTCTTGTTATTAAAATACTCTTATCATCGAATAATACGACCAGATAGAAAATGGTTTTTTTTCCTTAGATAGGTAAACATCAAAGTTAGCCAACAGTCATTGTGATATGCCAAAAATGCAGACCCCCGGCTTCGCACTGATGCAATGCAATCCTTATAAACAACGGTAGTGCCGGCGCCGCACCGCTATGACCCTGCATTTTAAATCTGCGGAAATATTCATTCAAATTACATGCTGTTAAGGGTAATATTGATCCATATTGAATGAACAATGTATTTAAGGTACTCAATTGGATAAGGATTAGTGCTGTATTGATCGAAATAAATTCTTAAATAAAACATTTTTCCCCGTAAAATGTAAAGGATAAAAAATGGTTATTGTAGGTTATCCTTAAGAGATGGACATATACCATCGCGGACTTTTTTGTTGACCTTTTTTAGGAGTACAATACCGAGTACAGTATTTTGATTTATCTCGTGGGGTTCAGTCAGCGTTTGCAATGTAAGCGCAATAAAATGTGTTTATTTACGACATAAAATTAGAAACCTATAAATTCATCAGTGTTTCTCTACAATATTATGCATGTATCATACATCACTTTATCTATTAAAAAAAACGTTTCAAAATTCGTTGAGTAGTTTCGAAGATTGAAGCATAGGGACAGACAGCGAAAGCGACTTTGTTTCATACTATGTAATGATGATCCCGGTTGGTCATGACATTCTGACACATTTCACCGTGTGTATTTTGAAAATGTTGAGTTATAATCATTTTCCTGTCAGATAACCAAGCAACGTTGTCCTCTCTACATAGGGGTCGTAGTAATTACGTATTTATCAAAATGTTTATTTACTTTGCGAAAATATTATGTGAATTCAATAATTCCAAAGACCTGGCGAATGTTGATGAAACTTTTTTCTCTGTTAATACTGAAAATATTTCACGTATATGAACATGCTTGGAAGATTGAGTTTTGCTATACTCTTGAACGGAAATCAAGAATCGAATGTTGAAATTTAACTGAAAAATAATGGATAGAATATTCCGTTACTTTGTAATAATTCATTCGAAAAAAGAATAAAAGTAGTCGAATAACCCGACAGAAAAACTTCTAAACGAACAGAGCGACCTATGGAATTCCCCACTTTTCAAAATTCTCAAGAAATAAGCCTACCAAAGACATTTGAATACCTTTTTGCACAACTTGAAATACTCCAGTATGAAATTGTAGTAGTACTATACCAAACCTGTGTCACAGTCAACCCTTAAAAGATCCAACTCCTTTTAAAAGTTAAAAAAGAGTAAATATAGAAATCAGCATTGGCAACGTCTCTTAGAATTTTTTGACATTGTCGATATTTCACGAGGGCCAATCTGCGTCAGCTTCAAGTGAAAATAATTTATAAACCTAAATCTTGGACAACCGGGATTTATAAGACTGAATGTAGTATACATATATACATACTTTTCCTCGATATGACAATTGGTTTAAACGGAACAGTTTATATTCCCCAAAACGAAGGGATACTTTTTTTGACTGGTACAGAAAGACTATAGCTCATCTTTTCAACAATAAACTCAATTAATTACCTTGATGATGAAAGCATCTGGTGTTATTAGCGTTTCAACTATTATTTACAACCCAATAAATATTAAAGCAGAATGTCATTTCCGTAAAGGTCTATTATACCCTCCAAATGGAAATTCAATGGCATCGCTACTAAAACCAGTCGTAAGTTACGTTATTTGGACCAAGTAAACACCTTAAACCGCAATATGAATCTCCCGCTACCTATAAAACCGATAATTTATAAGCAATTACCTTCTAGATGGCGCTGCACCATAAATAAAGCGGAATAATGTCCTCCTATTTTGGTTTTATTTTCCTTATATGCGGCACGAACTGGGGCTCAAAATTCTGTCTTAGTAGGCCGTTGAGGGTCGTCAACTTAATCGTAATCAAGGGAAGGGGGCTAATTTCATTAAGGTTGCCGTGTTTAACGTTTAATTAGGGGAATCGAATATTCTTTTCTAGGCAATCGAATATCGGACTCTATACTCTGTTTAAATGCAAGAAGGAGCAATAATAACATGTTTGGCGCAGCGGTAGGAGGGCCTTCGTAAATCGTAATGTTTCTTTCCGTCCAGAGTCGAATCGAAAAGATTTCACACAATCGTTCAGTTTTAACTGAACTTGAACTCCATTTTTTTCAATGATTTATAGAACGTTGTTCTCTTGAAATTTGGCAAACTGTCGTCATCATTCACGATTTCTAGAAATTGTTGAGATTTCATTCCGGAAAAAAAAACCGTGGACAATTCTTCTGATAAGGTTCATATCGAAATCGTCAACCGAATCGATTATTTTTAACGACTGGGCTCTCCTCTTAGGTGGCGTCAATGTTTTATTCTCTGAGAATTCTGAATACAGCTGAATCACTCACCCCTGAGGATTTTGAAACAATTCCTACTAAGTCTCTTTTCGATAAATCAGGATGTTCTTCCAATTCTTTTCGAAAAATGTTCAAAATTATCTCTTTCTCTTCAGCAGAGAAATGCGACCTTTTACCTTTTGGACCTTTTTCGTGGTGGTCCCCACATATCACCCTCAGATGCAGTATTCGTTTCCGAATTCGACATTGTTCTATAAACACTATATACACTTTGTCAAAAGATTTTCCAACACAATACACCTTTCACAACAAAATCTATAAACATTTTGAACAGCTAGACCTTCACAGTAGCTCTAGGTATTTTAACTGGTCTTGTCAATTGAAAACTTCGATATTCATGCGAATCAAGATGGCTTTAATCCAGTAAGGGAGAAAACCCAAACCCGGTGTTTCCCGGAATTACCTTGTCGGAATCTTGAGCAGCCGACAAAGAGTTTCGTACAAAATAATATAAAATTATGGACCGAAACTAAATATATTTCGGATATTACAAGTGACCATTATAAATTTGAATAGAGATCTTTTTCAAGTCTTGTCAATTGAAGACTCTGATATTTATGCAAATCAAGATGGCTTTCACCCATTAGGGGAAAGGACCCAAATCTGGTGTTTCCTGGAATTACCTTGCCGCAATCTCGAGCATCCGAAAAAGAAATTATTTAGTAGATAATAATATAAAAACAAAACAAAATAGAAAAAATAGGGAACGTCGGATATAAAATGTTTATGACAGTTGCAAATCATAACAGAAATTTTGCACTAGAGTTTCTGAGGAAAAAAGTTCTAATGTGGAAATTGCAGACTTAAATTATTGAATCATTTCTATCCAGTACCATCATCTACAGTCCGTTCCGAGTACGATCCTGGCAATCTTTTAGGTCATAAAAGGAAGCGTGGTTATGACCGTTTGACCAATAGGAGCTTCATTGTGCGCAAACCAGACGATTCTGTTTGTTTACAAAGCTCCTTCTTATATTATTTGAACTGACTATAATACTCGAGATATTATATTCTGTAAGTAGGTACATCTAGAAGCCAAGATCGAAAAGTATGGGGAGATTGTAATTTGAATGGAGGAATAAATTATTTGGTAGAACAAGAAAGGGATTACTGAAACCTTAAAATGGAGTACAGCAACCTTCGAATAAAGATGATACTCCCCAATCGATTTCGCACCATTTCACCCTTGTATTCGAATCGAAGACCATTCCGAACCCCTCGGCAGTCCCCCCTGACCACCCTCACCATCCCCTCCCTCCTCGCCGCCCCCTCGGGTCCAAGTTTGCAAATACCACCACCGGTCTTGGCACGAGGGCCCGCTGTTCGGAGCTGCCGGCATTCACACAAGCCTAAATAATCCCCGTGCCGTAGGATGTAAAATCCATAATCTCCGAGAAACGTTCCCGGGTGTATATGAAGCGCGGTTTACAACCATCTTAATCCCAGATTTCCTATTAATTAAGTATCGATTAATTCCTTGAGCGATTTTTAGACATCCAACCCGTCTTGACGGGATCTTTCTCCGGTAGTTGGATCTGCGAAAGATTGCTCTGTAATTGAGTTTGGCTGGAACGAATAACAACGAAAAGGTTGTGTGCACTTTTTCTTCGACCAACACCGTTTCCTGAGTAGCTAGATTTAGACATCTTGTAATGAGCTTTTCTTTTGGTTGAATTTTGAATTACACGCAAGCTCCCATGTACCCAAAAGGATGACAAAAAAATGGGACAAAAAGAGGAAACGGAAACAGGGAATACCAGTGAGCTGAAAAACCACTCTTCAATAATCTGAAGATTGTCGCAAAGAATAATTATTGGCTTACCATCATATGAAATGAAAATGACAAATTTACAGGGAAGAGCCGAAGCCAAATTTTTGGGGAAGGATAGCTTCGAAAATTTTCCAACTGTGCATTAAAGGATTAGAAAACCAATGGTTGAAGGGAGGTGGTATTTTGGATTGCGAATCAATGTTTTTCCCCGAGAGCATTAAAAATATTTAAAAATTTTGAAGTGTAGTTTTTTAATTCTGCATTACCAGCTTAACACACTCCACACTCTACAGGATTACACAGCATCTGTTATCATTATTTTGTATGTTTCGATTTTTAAGTTCAATTCCGAAGAAAAATAAATGATTTATTCAAGTGCACTGAAGAAAGACTACATACCACACACTTCACTTTGAATCTTGTTCGGTCGGCCGACGGCTGCGGCACCGATTCTCCATTCAAAAAGTTGAAGGATGTCTTGAGGGCACTTCAATTTCTTCTTTTTAATAAAATTATTTTTCGCATGAAAAAATCGGCTACGGCACCGATTCTCCATTCAAAAAGTGTCTTTCATTTTTCCAAGTTTACGCTCTCAATTTTTCACCTGAAAGCTTTATTTTTTTTTAAATTGAAGTTAAAGGATGTCTTGAGGGCACTCCGATTTCTTCTCTTTGAGAAAATCGGGTTGACTTTGACAGTCTATGAAAATTAATAATAATATAATAATAATAATAATAATAATAACGTTTATTGGTCCAGTAAGACAATATTGGAATGTATTGGACAAGTCAATTTCATAAATACTGCAAAAATATGAAATATGTAAGAACTTACAAATCACAATTGTTATCATCACAACACTGGTAAAACAATGTTCTTTAAAATATTATACACGAATACAAATATCAAAGCATCATCACAAGAATAGAACAGTTTATCAAAAAGTTAAAAATATTGTACAAAACAAACAAAAAACATCGCTAGAGCAATACTGAAGTAATCGATGCTAAAGATCCCCATCCTCCAGAAACTCTGACACATCAATTGACTTCATAATCGTTTTTCGGCAGTTGTTCATCAATTTTTTTTCAGAAAATTCATTGGAATGCCCTCGACAAATCAATTTTCTATATTTAAAAAAAAATCATTTGGATAGGCGCTTAATTAATGCAAAAAATTATGGAAATACTGAGAAGACTTCCAGAAAGTGTGAAATCGCAGAGAACTGTCTGAAATTCCAGGAGAATTAAAAAAAAATCAAGCTTTCAGGTGGAAAATTGAGGGCAAGAACTTGGAACAATGAAAGGCACTTTTTGAATGGAGAATCGGTGCCGTCGGCCAAAGAATAAAGGCCAGATTTACGTGTTGAACGAAGATTCGATAGAATAATTAAGAATGAGAAAGAATACTGCGACTGCCCGACCGAGAGAAATAGCGCGAATTGGTACCAGATGGTTTGTTATGACACAGTCGATGCGGCCAAACTGAGAAATTCACAACTACCTGCTGAGGGATAACGTGAGAGATGAAAAATTGTTCATCTTTTCAAACACTTGGTAGCAATATCGGAATAAATACCATTTATTGCTGGTTATACACATTCCACATTGGGTCAACTCTGCCAAATATCCTAAATGGCCTAAAAAATATACTCTTACAAAAATTTATACAATAGTCGCTATTCTCTGCCTGCTTTTGTCCGACTAAACGTGGGCTTAGTTCTACCGGTTTCATAAGTATTAATTTCAAACTTCATTTAAAAAAAGTCAAATTCGTTCACATTTCAAGGAAACTTTTTGAGAAATATCATTGAGTTTAAATATGTATATTTAAACTCAATGGAAATATGTATTCCAACTCAATTGAAATCTTTCCAACTGCTTCAAAATTTTTCCAACTGTTTTGTTCGAACTGCTTCAAAATTTTCCCAACTTCTTCGAAACTTTTCCAACTGCTTCGAAATTTTTCCAACTACTTTAAAAATTTTTCAACAGCTTCGAAAATATTTCAACTGCTTTTAAATTTTTGAAGGGACCTCGCGAGCTCGGACGTGTACCACCTCCCCTCAATAAGTGGATGAATATCACATTAAAATCTAGCACAAAAAACAAAATCACAAATGAGTAACCAAAGGAATAGGTACCCATATATGGAATATAAGCATAAATCAACATAACAATAACAAAAATGGACATTAATATCTTCGAGATCAATTAAATGAATATAACAAATTGTGATAAATGAAAGAAGTTTCATAATAACTTGCAAAAGTCACATATCCAAGTATCAAACTCTGGACCAGCACAATCATAATGTGCCCAGAGCCCACACATCAAGCATATTCCATAATTAGACACCGACGATTGTCCATATTTGGATTTTTACTAGTTCAAACTCTTCTGAATATTTTTTCGAGTCGCAATATTTTAATGACAAAAGATCACAAAATGGTGAAATATACATAATACCGATATACCAAATAGTATAACACTTGTGTATACAAACAAAACAGCTGGTAATACTCTTTTATTACTTACCTTTAAAATTTTCTTCACGACAACAAAACAAAACACGCCTGCCACACGTTCGCGCAACTGACTCGATGGTGTGAGTGCGATAGTTAGTAGACCGAATGAAACAGAAGATGGTCCAGTGTTGCGTTTATTACTTATAGTCTTGGAGAAATGAAGGTATTCCATATTAGGATACTATTTCATATTTAGTGACTTTCCTCTATTTTGATTTTTGATTCAACGTATCTTGAAAAAAAGGGAAAGTAGGAATGAAATCTGGGGTGTTGAAAAGCTTCTCCTTGATTGACTGCAAAACTTGATTGTTGAATTGGACTAAAGTCAAACTTTCACTGAAGAATAGACAGAATCGAGACAAGCTAGGGCATCCAGATTCCAGACCAGCAATAAAGTGGCCTTATTTTTATGCCCAGCATCAGCAGTCCTGAAAGTTCCGAACGAACGCTTAATCTGTCTGTAATAAAAGTAATGAATTCAAGAGAAGGAAGACGGATAGGAGAAGGAGGAGACAGAGAAAGCGATCGGTCTGGTATATCCCTGTATGTTATCTCGTAAATCCTACCCGTGGTTAGCTTCTCGCACCGGGGGACGCGAAGTTGGGGTGAAGCGGGCTTCATGGGGGTGGTAGAGGGAAGTGTCGACCCTAGCGCGTGAGGAACGACCGGCGAAACCGATCGAAGGCGACTGGGTGTGGTCCAAGTGCCCACGCATACTGCGATGGTCATTCCATTGTGTTCTGTGTGGTTTTGGCGGCGAGGCAGGGTTTGGAATGTCGATTGAAGATTGGGGCGGCTCTCAACATGGTTTTGTAATTACGCAAGATTTCCTGATCGCTCTGAAAGGGTTACTCTTCGATGAAATAGAAAAATATTCATAGTAGAGAAAAAAATGGAAGAGACTTCTTCGTTTCGTTTACTGCATCGCCATACATACGATATGGATGTGTCAAATAAACTGCTCCACATGAGTTAGGGATATCGACTTAAATTGCAAAAAAATATAGTTTAAATGAGATTTTTGTGATGAAAATTCATATTAATTTTATTTCAAGTTGCAAATTAATTTCAGCTTGTATGTCTGCAGCGTATACAGGGGGCCCAACTAGCAAAACTAATTATATAAAGGCTGTGAGAAATGCTATACAGCATATCTTATAGAACCGTGAAAATCTTATTATGTGGCTATAAACCACTATACAATGTCTTTACAACCAAAAAGGGCCCCAGTTTATACAACAGATCAGTTCTTTTAGGACAATTCTTTAGTAACCTATACAACCGTTATAAGATAATCACTATAAAACTGTCCTATAAGAATGTCTTCGAAATTACTTATACAATGCATTTACAAAACCATTTGGGAACTGCTATAAAACTTTTGAATAGCCGTATTCAACGAACATTTATAGAACTACTAAGAAAGTATTTTATAATGCAGAAAGAATCGCTAATAAAATAATTTTGTTCTCTACTGTTGAAATTCGGAATAGAATTGTCATAAGAATATTTTATTAGGTCAACGTTTGCGTTGTGTCATGACAGAGACAATATCATAATGCCACAGGCATTATATGGCGGTGGGTAATGGAGGTATTGTATCTGTTGTTAATCATATTGAACATATTAAGGATCTTTATCGCCACTCCAGGGGCTAAATTTATTTGCGCAGCTAACTTTTCTGATAATATATGCATATATTGTTGATAAAAAATGAAAGCGCCTCAGTTTAGTATACATTTATTGGTAATATTAAAAGATAAAAATTAACAAATCATGTTTCATTTGTTTAATTGTCAACTAAGACCGAAACATATATATTGTGGCTGTTGTTAAAGCAGGGAAAAATCTCTACATTTCTCTGAAAAATCAATTTTTATTTCCCCTTTTACGTTTATGTGTGATTTTTTCACAATGGCGGCGGTTTCTGAATAGCCGACCGTTTAATAAAATGGCGTATATTATACAACACACTTAAGAGACCTTATACAATGATTCTTTTTCCTTCTGAGCTCTATACGATATTAAAGTTTTATTATGTTGTTTATCACAGCGCCATATCATTGCTTTTGATAGTCCCAAGAGTCATTGCTATGTTTTGATTCTTGACCACCTTCGAATGTTGCCAGATTTTATACTACAAACCACGACTATGTATGATGAATGATTCAACACATTGATGCGTGCAAAAATATTTTTTCAGTTATTATTAAAAAAATGTTGTCCTAGTAAGAGATGACTTTTTCAATTGAATTGCAAAATATTTTGAACTTTAAGATGCATCATAATAAAATAAATAGTCCACTTCCTATTTATTGCACCTAATATTATGAATGTTGCCTGTTGGTAAAATATAACTACTAACTGCCAAAGCCAGCAACACTGTACGTGAGATATCCGCGTTTTCCTATAGCGTGTTGGCAAAATACATAATAGAACAGAATTATCGCTTACTGGCTTGTGGTACGACAGTAAAAAATCATTCAGTTATATTGAGTTTCGAATAACTTCTGTATACAGATTATTTGGAAAGGCATCTCACAATTTTCTTAAAGTCTTGATACTTTTTTAATGTCATAAGCACACCATTTTGTGGAGTAATTTCTAAAATTCATATCTCTCCACCCTGATGTAAGACATCTTTTCATTACACCTAGATCAATGAAATGTAAGGAATACCTAACAGGAAAATCTTCTCCCATATATCTATTTGCAATTCCTCTATTGCAGTTTCAGTTTCATGATGTTTTCCATTTTTTTCTATTTCGGAAGCCCTCATCTGTTCGCAAATCGCAGCCGGTCCATGTTTATATTTAAAGAAATAGATTTTATACGAGGATATTTTTCCAGGCGCACTCTGTGTCTGAAGTATTCCATGGTACATCTTTTTAACTGATCTTTTAGAATGACCACTCTTTATTATTCGTTTCCACTCACAATCAGATATTGCCGAATTAATTTGTAAACGAAACCTGCTAGAAAACCCGCGTAATTTTTCTAGTATGTATGTGATGTTCATATATGTTTGTAGGTAGAGATATATGGAGATTTTAAAGTTATTTTATAACGCATGACTCGAGATAAATTCATTCCTGGGAACTACATTTTTATTCTATAAGCTCTTCGAGAGAATTCTCTAGTAGTTATCAGATGATTATGAAATCTATTAAGATTTATTGTGTTCTACTTCAGCGTAAAGCAACAATCTTATTACTTTTCTTATGGAACTCTAATACAACTATCTATACGATTCTTTTACAACGAACTTTCAACGCCGCTATTATAAGTAACACAATAGCTATGCAACCGTATTATAATCTGTATAAGACTGCTTTGAAATTATTTTATAAGAATTTTATGGAACTCTAATACAACTATCTATACAGATTCTTTTACAACCAGCTTTTAACGCCGCTATTATAAGTAACAAAATAGCTATGCAACCGTATTATAATCTGTATAAGACTGCTTTAAAATTATTTTATAAGAATTTTATAGGACGTTATGCAACTGTTATAAAATTTGTTCACTCAGACTATTTCTTTATCGTATGATATGAGTTGTGAGAACGTCTATACAACCGCATTATAGAAATACTCATATCTTATGATGAAATTGTCGTATTGGACGCATTAAAAAATAATTTTATTGTTTCAATTTGCGCAATATAATGATTATGAAATAATTTCGTTCTTTTAGGGGACTACTTTGCTAGTTGGGCCGGGTTAAGAAAAATCGAGTAAAATAACGAAATTTTATTCCCAGAGAATTCAAGCATTTTAGGACTATCAATACAATGTATGGCCTCCACGGGCATCAATAACAGCTTGACATCTTCTTTGCATACTACACACGAGGTTGTTGAACATTTCTTGAGGAATTTAGTTTCATAAACGAGGCAGAAGCTCTCTCAGATCATTTAAGGATTCTGGGGTAGGTTGATGATTATCTAATCTTCGTTGGAGCATATCCCATGCATGTTCTATGCAATTTAAATCTGGTCAGTGCGGAGGTATTGGTAAATGTGGAATACCAAGCTCCTCGCGCGCATTCTCAACTATGGCTGCACGGTGCGGTCTAGCGTTATCGCCTAGAAATTGAAAAGTTTCACCAATAGCAGCGTGAAAATTTGGCACAACATTGTCAATGACATGCTCCCTATAGTGTAAGCCGGTCATATTCCTAGAACAAATGTGTAGATCTGTGCGCCCGTTGGAACATATCCCGGTCCATACCATAACACTACCCCCTCGGAATGGATGGACATAGCGACGATCACGGGGTATGCGTGGAATTGTCCATACCCTTATTCTTCGAGATTCTGGAAATCGTCCATATCTGGATTCATCAGTGAAAAGGACACTACGCCATTGATCTTTCCAATTGATATGTTGCCTTGCCCATTTCAGTCTTCGACGCTTATGGTCACGTGTTAATAGAACTCCTCTTAATGGACGTCTAGATTCTAGAACCTAGATTCACCTCTCTCAAACGTCGTCTGGTGGTTTCGATGGAAACTTGGACCCCATGTGCATTTTGAACAGTATTCCGTAGTATTCTACACGTAGTTATAGGGTTTCTTCTCGCCGAAACGGTGATGTAACGATCCTGAGCAGGTGTTGTTTTTCGTCGCCCACCAAGCCTTGGTCTTTCCAACACGGAACCTGTCTCTCTGAACCTATTCCAAAGTCGAGATATCACACTTTGACTGACTTGGAGCCTTTCCGCTACAACAACCTGAGTTAGGCCACCCTGCAGCATTCCGATAGCCCTATTAGCCTCAGCGTTGTTAATTTACGTCTTGGCATTTTCAGAAAACTCGTTTCAAATCGAAGCCGTTGATAAACTGACTTCATTTCAAAATAAGAACATTCATGATGCATATGCAAAGAACCAAACTTCAGAAAAAAGGCGACCAGATTGACGAAATGTCTCATACTGATTTTTATGGGATCGATTCAAGTTGTTAGTGAGTTTTAAATGATTTTACAGCGATTTTCTCGAAGATAACATACTTTTAAAAACGATTGAATACGATATCCCTAACTCTTGTGGAGCAGTATACTCAAAGCAATGCGTCAATATAATAAGTACTTTAGTTACTTGAATTCAGTTATATTGGAAACTTTTTTTGAATGGGATTATAGCGTATAGGTATAGCTAAAGGGACGTGTATAGGGATGGGTTAAACGTTCAGTTTCAGCTTCGTTCATAGGACTCATCAGATTTACTATTGTTCGCGAAAATATAGAAATCGCAGATCGGGATCTAGCCCTCCAGTTTCATCTTAAATACAAGGAAACATCCGATGGCTTTCATCATCATCATTATTATCATTTCCTCCTAATCAAACTTGTACCAAGTTCCTGAGGGAATTACACATAATTGCTAACTAAATAGTCAAATTACTCAATGCACAAAATTTGTGTCGAGCTTGTAGTTCGTGATGACTTGACAAGAGGGCGTGTCTGACAGTCTTCACACGAGAGACAATTTACACTCTGGCATTACCCTACAATGGGGCTTTCCACCCAATTTCCTGCATAACTCGCATTCATTGACATTTCTCATGTAGCTCGTTACAGTGTCGCACCTATGAAGGCTGTCGGGAATTGCTTCCATAGTTGAGCAAAGGGTAAAATAGTCGAATATACACGATTTGGATGGATTCTGGGAATTCCACAAAGGGATCTCTGTTTCCCATACCATACCGACATGATGGGCACTACTATATATTGGAATTCTGTCATTAGACGCACGTTTAAAACAATATCGTAAAACAGTCTTGGGCTAAAAATTATAGTATTTCTGATAGGGTATATTTAGGTTAGGTGAGATAAGGTTAAGTCAGGTGAGGTTAAATTAGGTTTATACCACTATATTGGGCCAAAATTACAGAACTGATTGGGATTATTCAGGTTAGGTGAGGTTAGATTCGGTTAGGTTAGGTAGAGATGAGGTTAGGATCATAGGGATAATAATTCGTTGCATGCTGGTTCAACAATTATAAATATTGAAGGTAAAACAAACCTTGAATTTATTTTTCAGGTCTTTGTTCTGTATTGTAGTTGTTTTCGTATGAACGTATTTTCTTGAAGTCTTTCATCAGCTTCAAAACCAAATAGGAGATTTTGTGAAAAGCCAAGAAAAAGACAAAAATTTCGAGCGAAAGTACTGACAAAATATGGTAGAGTTTGTTCCAGACATTTCCAATCTGTTGATGGAAAATATTCTTCTATACTACTATTTGAGAACCATTTCCTTAGGCCCTTAAGGAGAATAAAACCCACCAGTACGTATAGGGTACAATCTCGTAATATGAGATTTAGAGCAAATTTCAGCGAAAAGTTAGATATGACAAATATTTATACTATAGGAGCTTTGTGAAGAAACAAAATCGTCTGTAATCGTCAATAATTTGAGTCAGCAATTCCCACATTAGAACTTTTTTCCTCAGGACCTCTAGTGCAAAATTTCTGTTATGATTTGCAACTGTCATAAACATTTTATATCCGACGTACCCTATTTCTTTATTTTGTTTTGTTTTTATATTATTATCTACTAAATAATTTCTTTTTCGGAAGCTCGAGATTGCGGCAAGGTAATTCCAGGAAACACCAGCGTTTTAAAGATTTGGGTCTGAATCTTGCAGAATTCCGACAAAGTAATTCCAGGAAACACCAGATTTGGGTCCTTTTTCCTAATGGGTAAAAGCCATCTTGATTAGCATAAATATCGAAATTTCCAATTGACAAGACTCGTAAAAGATCTCTGTTCAAATTTATAATGGTCATTCACTTGTAATATTTGTAGTTCCGATCCAAAATTTTATATTATTTTGTACGAAACTCTTTGTCGGCTGCTCAAGATTCAGACAAGGTATAATTCCGGGAAACACCAGATTTGGGTCCTTTTCCTTAATGGGTTAAAGCCATCTGGATTTGCACAAATATCGAAGTTCTCAATTGACAAGACCAGTTTAAATACGTATAGCTAGATACTGTAAAGGTCTAGCTGTTCAAAGTGTTTATAGATTTTGTTGTGAAAATTGTATTGTGTTGGAAAATCTTTTGACGAAGTGTATATAGTGTTTATAGAACAATGTCGGATTCGGAAACGGATAATGCATCTGAGAGTGATATGTGGGGACCACCACGAAAAAGGTCCAGAAGGTCGCATTTCTCAGCTGGAGAGAGAGATAATTTTGAACATTTTTCGAAAAGAATTGCAAGAACAACCTGATTTATCGAAAAGAGACTTCAGAATTCTTAGGGAATATGAAGAGAATAAAACATTGACGCCACCTAAGAGGAGAGCCAAGTCATTAAAAATAATCGATTCGGTTGACGATTTCGATATAAACCTTATCAGAAGAATTGTCCACGGTTTTTTTTTTTCCGGAATGAAATCCCAACGATTTCTAAAGTTCTAGAAATCGTGAATGATGACGACAGTTTGCCCAATTTCAAAAGAACCACGTTCTATAAATTATTGAAAAAAATGGAATTCGAGTTCAGTTAAAACTGAACGATTGTGTGAAATCTCCTCGATTCGACTCTGGACGGAAAGAAACTTTACGAAGGCCCTCCTGCCTCTGTGCCAAACATGTTATTATTGCTCTTTCTTACATTTGAACAAAGTATAGGGTAAAGATCCATTTAAGTTTCATTTCCTGAAATTGCTTTTATTTTTCGTTTCATATTACGGTTTTTGAAAGCACAAACAGATTTTTCTGTACGACAAATAATTTGGTAGGATTTTACATTCTCTGACGTTGTTTAAAATAATGTTCATGAATCTGAAGAGATCGAATGTGAAAAACTTGGTTATGTTGTGAAAAATATTAACTCCTCTGATGAACATTCTTTTGTATCTGTCAACTCAACTTGAATAAATAATTCAACTATATTAGGAGTTTGATTTCTACTTATCAAAACACTTAAACATTTTCAATATAAGTTTAACCTAAGGGAGGGTAAAAAATAAAATGGTCATCTGAGTGCCATATTGAGAAAAACTATGCCTGTTTCATTGAGATTCTTTTTTTCAATTATCGTGTCTCGAAAACTAGGCCATTGAGACATAGAACAATGCGTTACAGATGAAGACAATAATTTTGAGATTCTGAAATGGTATAACTCCCTGTATTTCCAGCATCTAATTCAAAATAAATTCCTATTATTGAGAGTCAAGAGCTTTTTGCGAATAAATCTAAATAGTTTAGAATGGGCACTCAAAATCTATAGACCAGTAATTTTTTATATAGAACACTCTTCGATTTTTCGACAAAAATCATCCCTTGAATTCTGACGCACTCATTTGTACACATCTTCCATATAACGTTCACTGAAATCTAACGAAAAAAGTTCTAATTGAAATGATATTTCGCAGAAATTCTGGAGCTTAGCAATCCTTTTCAGCCTCGAATTTCCATTCTGAGAAATATTTCATATTGAATCTCCTGAGTAAAATTAACCAAAAGTCTATACAACATTTCATTTTCAGGAATTATATCCCTCATTCCGTACAGGAGTGAGAGATGGCCGCAAGTCCTATAGTGGTAGAGAACGTTACAATGTTTGCTGTACCAACGTAATAAATAATATGCAAGTCCTTAGGGAAGCTTGATGTATGCCTCCAGGTTCTTGCTGCGGCCCAGGCAAGTTATCTTCGATATTCTAGCTTGGCGAAAACGCATATATCAAACTGAGCAACCTATATGGCCCATAGCTTCTCAGGAAATGTCTCAGATCAAACAGAAAGCATATAGGGGGTGGTTTCTGTTATCCCCGACGCCAGAATGTGACGCTGCTTTCAGTTTTGGATGGGACATTTCCATCCTAAGCACGTCCGTGAATTGAGATAACAAAGGAATTGCGTCGCAATTTTCGACGTGTAAAAAAGGGTCACCAAGCTCCAACCTGGTTATAGAATGTTGAAAACAGGGTGTATTGTTTCGACGTTTTGAATCCCTGGAGTTTCACGTTTTCAGGCAATGACGTTCATGCTTTGATATTAGGAATATTCTTCCACTTATGTGGAGTTGGGAAATGAAAAAGAGCTCATTAAAATTAACAATTTCAACGAAATGTTTTCTACTATACTCTGTTCAAATCTAAGAAGGAGCAATAATAACATGGTGCAGCGGTAGGAGGGCCTTCGTAAAGTTTCTTTCCGTCCAGAGTCGAATCGAGGAGATTTCACACAATCGTTCAGTTTTAACTGAACTTGAATTCCATTTTTTTCAATGATTTATAGAACGTTGTTCTTTTGAAATCTGGCAAACTGTCGTCATCATTCACGATTTCTAGAACTTTAGAAATCGTTGGGATTTCATTCCGAAAAAAAAAACCGTGGACAATTCTTCTGATAAGGTTCATATCGAAATCGTCAACCGAATTGATTATTTTTAACGACTGGGCTCTCCTCTTAGGTGGCGTCAATATTTTATTCTCTTCATATTGAGAATTCTGAATACAGCTGAATCACTCACCCCTGAGGATTTTGAAACAAATCCTTCTAAGTCTCTTTTCGATAAATCAGGGTGTTCTTCCAATCCTTTTCGAAAAATGTTCAAAATTATCTCTCTCTCGCTTAAAAGGTCACTTCCTCTCAACATTATGTAGGTTTACGTTAATGGGACTTAGGAAGGTGTAAAAAAAATCAGCAAATCTCAGCTAATGCCAACGTTTCGCAACATATATTGTCGCTTCTTCAGGGCTAAAAAATACAGGTCATCATGTAAAAAATGAATGATCAAGACAACAACAACACACAGAAACACACAAACTAACATGTACAAAAAACGATGGAAAATTGCAGGGCCACAATCAGCACCGAGACTCACTTACCAAAGCTAAACAATGCTCTTAAAATGATGAATACTAAAAAAGGAAAAGCAGACAGTGAAACATCGAAAATTATTAATATTTGGAGTGTTCGACATCAATTCCAATCGAATAACAGTCATCAAATGAACCAGGCAGGGTACAAAGAATATACACCGTGCCACCCACATATGTAGGTATACGCTATCAGATAACTGACAGGTGACCCCCGCGTTCTCTGGTTTTGAAAACTTCTAAAATATTTTTATATATGGAACTTAAATTTTCCATCGTTTTTTGTACATGTTAGTTTGTGTGTTTCTGTGTGTTGTTGTTGTCTTGATCATTCATTTTTTACATGATGACCTGTATTTTTTAGCCCTGAAGAAGCGACAATATATGTTGCGAAACGTTGGCATTAGCTGAGATTTGCTGATTTTTTTACACCTTCCTAAGTCCCATTAACGTACACCTACATTATCTCTTTCCTTCAGCAGAGAAATGCGACCTTTTGGACCTTTTTCGTGGTGGTCCCCACATATCACCCTCAGATGCAGTATCCGTTTCCGAATTCGGCATTGTTCTATAAACAATATATACACTTTGTCAAAAGATTTTCCGACACAATACACTTTTCACAACAAAATCTATAAACACTTTGAACAGCTATAGACCTTCACAATAGCTCTAGGTATTTTAACTGGTCTTGTCAATTAAAAACTTCGATATTCATGCAAATCAAGATGGCTTTAATCCATTAAGAGGGGTTTATAGTGCCCAGCTTTCTTAGCGTCCGTCAAAGTCTGCCTTCTTCTCACCCCTCACCTCCCCTAAGAAATCGTCGATTTTCAGTACGTCCGAAGATATCTCAGACATTCCTCGTATTTACCGCCCTTGTCTTCCACATGCGAGATTTCTGTTACGTACAGCCTTTATCTAGGGGAGGGCGGAAGTTGTCGAATGCCCTCGTATATTCACGAATGAAGTGAAATTATTTACGAAACTGCTGACAACACTGTAAATTCATAGGACGTAGACGTTTTGCCAGATGGAAATAAATAGTTGGGATGGGCCCCCAATAAATTCGTACACCCTTCTTGGTTGTACGAATTTATTGCGAATTTCTGTTTTGGTTGTAAGTTAGATTCGGAAAAAATCATCCACATCTAAAGTAAAAAAAAATTTGATTGAGACTCAAAACCTAAACTAATTTTTTTTTATGAATTTAAATTTGTTTTTTGTATGAGATGCTGTATCAGAGGAATTGTATATACATACTCTATATTTTTTATGAATGATAGTTCTCTAAGTTTTTTTCATTTTTTTTTTATTGGAGTAAAATCATAATTCTTCTTTGCAGAATCCAACGCAATCATAAAGAATATGGTTCTAATTTGAAAAATATAAGTTATGGCCAATTTTCGATCATAGTTTTCGACACAAAATTTGAAACACCCTGTGATGATTATTCTGAACTTCACAAGATGCATGGCCTTTCCACATTCTTCTACTCTGATGTTATGAGGACTGTTTACGTTGAGGATATTGAGAATAAGAAAAATGAACATTATACTGACTACGAGTATTTGAGTATTTTACTTTTATTCCGGTTTTTTCTCGATATTTTGAAAACTATGGTTTTAACAGAAATGTACTTATTCAGAATTGAATACTAAACAAAGGAAAAAATTGAAAAAAAATCTTTTCAACAAATCTATTTTTTTCACTTGTTGTATAACCAAGAGCGCTCATGCTCCAAAAATATTTTAGCTCAGTAAAAAATTTCGACCAATATGATCTCAATTCTCAGATTTCTAATATGTCCAGTTCTCCAGGAAGGTCTAATAGGCACTCGAACTGGATTATAGTCATATATTTTTTTGATATATGTAATTCATTTGAAATAGCTTTTTTTGATGTTAGTGACTATAATAGATATCAAGAATTTCGGAAAGTTTTTGAAATTGAATGAGTTTTTTCATGAACTCAGATCATGGATCAGAAAAATTCATTTTATAAAATTGAAACGATAAGGTAATTCAAGAAGGAGGAAGGATTGTATGAAATTCTAGAAGATCTCGAGAATTTTCTGATCCCATCATAGCTTGTCATGTAAAAAAATTTTATGTAGGATAACCATCACATAACAAATGTGCGCAAAGATTTTTGCGTTTATCACTAAATTTCCTACTCATCTTCGAAGTAATTGAAACAAATAACAGAACACCTCCAATCACAAGAAAAAAAAATCAAGTGAAAATTCACGACCCTCGTCTCTCGTCACAAGATCTAAAAACGTAGGGACCGAACGAATTTGCTTTCGGCTTGCCTGTCCAACAGAAGTAATAAAGAACATGTTTTTACACTTTTACTTTTCACTGATAACAGACGCCTTACAATAAAACAATAAATATTTGCCACTGGGATTTACCGAAAACCCCTAAGTGCAACCTAAAATGTGCAGTATTGCCAGATAGATGGAACTAGGGCTGTCATACCTCCCGATTTAGGCGGGAGTCTCCCGATTTCTCACACTCCCTCCCGCTTTTCAAATTGAGCTTGAAACCTCCCGATTTTTCGGGAATCCTATAGGAAATCCCGAATTTACATAGATTTACTCAAAAAATATGAATATTCTGAAGATACATCGAAGTACACATAGGTTACCGATTGACGACCGTTGGTTTAGTCCTCTGCAAATTTGTTGTTTGTCGTAATACCTGCCTAGGGGGGGGGGATTAGGAATTGAAAATTTTTTCCTCCCGCTTTTCGTTTCCGGAAATCTGGCAGCCCTAGATGGAACGATCAGTAGAAGATGGAAATAGCCAAGTTCGTCGATTAGGTGGCAGCACTTTGCGATCGTTTGATTTTAATTTTACTGAAATCGGTTTTTGAGCGATTGGAGAAAACTTTTTGTGTTAAATTTTTCGTGGGAATTCATAAAAAAAAATAGTCTAGGTTGGAAAGTTAGAATTATGCATATAAAGTCACTAAGAAGGGAAAAAAAAAATTTATTTTTTTTTTCACTCGACGAAAAAAAAAATTATGAACTTTCCAACTTGAAGAACTCTTCAAATTGAATAACAGTGAAAACCCCATATAAATCGGTAGTCTCTATCGTGAGTAATCCCGAATCGCGTTTTGAACTGAACGTCAGAACGGTATAGGCCCCTCTTAAGGCTGTTACACCCTTTGCCAGAAAGCTCGAATTCCGCTAGATGGCACTACATGAAAATACCCAGCAATAAAAATTCAAAACTCCCAATATTTCAATAGCCCCGCCTATTCTTGCCGAGTTACTTCGAACAAAATTTTCGACAGAACAGAATGAACATCTGGTATTATTGCAATTTATGACACCATAATAAAGCCCACCGCTCTATTTACCTGATGTAAAAGGGAACCGAAAGGATCGAAACGTTCGTCAATTCTGGTATAGAAAGAAGAATTGTGTGGGCATCGTTTCCTCAGATCGATAGAATTACCGAAACTGCGTCATTGGAATATATTTAGAAATAGTGAAATTTATTTATTTTCATACCTTACTACCTATCAATAACATCATGAAAGTATTTCACCAAATTCCATGATAACAATTATTAAATGAATATTCTAAGACCTTGTTTATATCAGAGGTTCAGAGATACCTACGTATTATCAAATGGTTTTCAATTTCATTTCATAGTCTTGTTTGATACACAATGTAGGGGAGAGGCAGGCAAGATGGCATACAATCTTTTGAAAATCGATATCTCTTATGAGGAAAAAAATATAGAGTACATCATTAGTTGAATCTTTAGTCAATCAAGTTAGCTATCAGTTTTTGAAGAAAGATATGAATAAAAAAAATTATGAACAAAAAAAAATCGCGATAATCTGAAACATTCGAAAAACCATTTTGCCCTACAGTGTCGGGCAAGATGGCATATCATATAATATGATATATTTTGTAGTGAAAAAAACAAAATTCCAATAAATAACAGATAATACAAGAAATAGAAATTTATATTTATATAAACAGGAACAGAACATAAAAAAATTCTCACAGATTAAGGAAATCACTGAAGAATATTTCATAATCTTATATCAAATGAAACAAGAACTAAACAAAACATAAAATTAATTCTCTTGACATATTATTCTCATCCCACTCTCCTCTGTTGGTTTTCTTTCGATAATTGAAGACCATCTGAAACAATATTTTATTGTTAATAAAAAGTACCATTTTTCGGGCAAGACGGCATACCAATATACCATGCCATTTCACCCAGCCTCTATGTATGCCAACTTGCCCTAATCACGTGTCCAAAAAACGAATAAGTAAATCAACATTTTTGTGACATCTTTTTGTCAAGGTAAATACATAAAAAGGATAACAACAAAGGTCCAATTCTACTCGGATATGAAAAATTTAGTGAAATAATCTGTACTTACAGTTATAAAGGCGAGAAGAGAGAGCTTACGTCGAAGTTGTACACGGTCACACCAATTTTTCACCATTTTTCACGACTAAGTCATCAATTACCGTAACGGATCCCTTGAAACAACGTTCGTACACTATTTCGAACATTTGCACCGAGTTCTAGGATTCCACTCGCAGTGGTTTCTTCAGTACATTTGGTATGCCATTTGGCCCTACTATGCCATCTTGCCTGCCTTTCCCCTAATAATATAGACTATTTCCCTCGTCTTAATTTCCACCAATCAGAAACGCGCAATTTTGAATCACAAATGGTTTCTAGATGGAAAAATTGTTTGGCAGCAGCTGTCAGCAGTTTTTTCGGGTTTACCCGCGGCAAAACTTGACAGTTGTTGTCAACGAAAATTAATAATACATACATAGATGCATCCAGAATAATCTGTTACTCAAGAAATAGTCTTGTCAAATACCATTCGTGCATCTAATTTTTCCTGTGAAAAAAATCGAAAAAACACAGTGCGAAGTAATATTTTTTTAACAAAAAGCATTCGTGCAGGTGCAAAAATCCTCGTCTTCGACTCGGATTTTTGTTGACACCTGCACTCATGCTTCTTGTTGAAATATTACTTAGCAACGTGTTTTTTCGATTTTTTTCGGAAAAATTGGATGCACTTATGATATTACTTATGAATATTAGAAAGAATACGAATATTCGAAATAAAATGGCTGTTTCAATTGATTTGACACTAGTTATAATGAGCCCATCGAGCGCTCAAAAATATTTCGTTTTTCTATTATTTCACTGAAGAGTAGGATCATTTATGTTTAGGGATGAAAAATCTGAATAAATGACGTATTGGAAATTCTCTCCTCTCCTGGTAAAACCCAAAATGTCTCCATTGAGTATTCCTCTAATGTGTCAATGGTGTCACTCACCTGAAAATAATTTAGAAGACAGAAGGAACAGAGGACCAATATAAGATCCAGGAGGGATTATCAATGAACTAATTCATCATAACAGAAGTTAGTTCGAAAAAATATTATCAAATGAAAGACAATATGGTTTTATTGAAAAATTTTATTGATATAATAAGAATTTTATTGATATAAAGTTTCGATAAAAACCTGCGATTACGCATTCAAACAATGCGGAATTTGCGAAATGAATTAGAGTCATTACTTTTGCAAATTCAACGTCACGCTTGCGTTTACAATGTAAGGCACACCATATTTATAACAGTTTATTCCTGTTCCCGAGTTTTTAATCCTCTTGGAATTCTTGGATCGATAATTTCTGGAAGAATACAATTAATATAAAACTTTTCCAATTTCGGAATCATGATACTGTGCCAGAAGTTTATATCTACTTCGATTCTTTGGACATGAAAATCATCATCAGAATAGAAAACCAGATCGCAGTATCGTCTTCTGCATATATTCAGTTGACCTTGGATCTGAAAAAAATAATTATGGTTTCGTTTCAACCTGAAAAAAAAAGATTAATAAAATATGAAACGGCGTTTGAAATCTGATTTCTCACCTTACTTCTTCTCCATTGATAGTATAACAATGTGGTTTCGAATAATCTTTCAGTTTTCCCTTGATTGACTGGAAACTCTTTACCTCTATCAAACCATCATCTCCAATCAATCCATCGGGAGAAGCACCTAAAAATGGAAAATCCACATCAATAAACAATCCACATCGTTCGACTTTGACATTTTTCAGTCTTTCGTATATCTCTATAGCGACTTTTTCATTCACCCTTCCATACAAAATACCGGGAGTATTCACCGGATTTTTATACAGTAAAGCTTTTACTAAATTATGACAAGGGGTTGTTGCTCTTCTTTTGACCACTGTACCAAAGTTCGAGGCTGTCAGATAGTCCTGCCTCAATTCCCTCCATAAGGAATTATCATGCTGCCCACGAGTTTTCTCCTCAATTTCTTCCAATTTTGAACGATCTGAAATTCTATCTTTCAGTTTGTTCAGAAAGAGGGTTTTCTTTACTGACATTTCCCCCTGAGGAATGTCAGGCTGGGCAGCATTTGGTCCGTAATTCATGTCAGGACCATTTGAAAAATCTCTTCTCTTTTTTGGTTGGCTTTTTGTACCCTCATTTCTCTTATCATGAATCCGCTTCCTTTTCGCCAAAATTTTACGCGTATTCTCCCCAAGACGGCCTTTCCAAGTATGGAGATGCCACGCAGGTCCAACAGAGTGAGAAATAGCAGCTCCATAAGCACGAGTGGTATATGAAATGGATTTACTATAATTAACTCTTTTTCCTCCCGTGCATTTAGCGACGAGTGCCATATACCTAAAAAATCAACAAATTTCAATATATATCTATGTAAAATTCAGGTATGAATATGTTATTCGCAATAGCCGAAATCGGCCACTGTCCGAAAGTTATGCTCACAACGCGTTATGGGTATCCAAATTTACCCACGATGCGAATAGATAATTTTTTTCGAGCACTGAGTAAAGCGGAATACCCAGAACGCGTTGTGGGTAAATTTGATAATCCACAATGCGAATCCTATTTTAGCGCGCTTTCATTCTGCGTTGTGGACAATTCATTTTACCCACGTCGCGTTCTGGGAATTGCATTTCACTCAATGCTCGAAAAAAACCACATGTTCGCATTGTGGGTAAATAAGATACCCATAACGCGTTGTGAGCAAAAATTTCGGACATTGGCCGATTTCGGCTATTGCGAATAACAATATGTAGATAAAAGTAGAATGAATGGAAAATATATTGGAAATATTTAAATTGAACTCTCATACCTTTCGGCTTGGTTTATGGTTTCATTGTACACTAATCGATCAGCCTTATTTTTCATCGGTTCCACTATTTTCAGAACTTCTTGAAAAAAGGACTGATTCATAATCTTGGTGAGATCTTCCTCTCCTGAATCCTTTCTCTTACAATATGAATCTCTGTGAGAACAAAATTACTATTTATCAAACTTATGTTCTCTGGTACTGGAGGTTGAGAAAAAATCGATAAGTACTCACCTGCAATTGCTGTGATTCCCAAAAACATGGTAAGGAGCATTTCCCAAATCTTGTCGCAATATGGCTGAATCATCTTCATTGAATTTTACGATGATCCTCACAGATTTCACGAGTCTTTCGATATTATTTATATTTTTATTCTTCCTCGTAAGTATTTTTCTATTAGAAATACCGAAAGAAGTGTTTTTAGCAAGTCTGTGCAATTTGTCGCTCAAACATCGGGTCATATGATTGGCACATTCAATTTTTATCACTTGCCGACCATAAGGTACCTTTTCTACTACCCTTGCATACACGCTCGAATCTCCATCACCTATAACATTTTAGAATTGTCCAGTTAATATTAAAAATGAATATTGTTGTCTGCTGATTTACCTATTAAGTATTTGTATAGAAGTCCGTGCTGTTCGACACTTTTACAAAAACCTTCTACAATTATTTCCTGTTCCATTCCAGTTGAAGGACCGCTGTAATTGAGTGCACAATGATGTGGCCGGGAAGGTGTATTTCGCATTTTGTAGTATGCACACGCAGAACACGTTTTATTCCTTACTCCTAGAAATAGTGGTTTTTTCGTCTGTGCACCAATAATAATTCCCTGAAAAATTAGCATCCCATTGTTTTATTTTTTATTTTTGATACCCGAGAGCGAAGATCATAAGAATTATTCGCGTTATAACAGTTATCAGTTTCAATGTTTATAGATACTCACAAGTCCCGAAGGTGCGTTGTATCCATGTCCATAACTACGCTTGCTCCATCCTCCATCTACTATGACAGTTATGTAGGGAGTTCCATCTGCACACGCGTTCCCTTTTTCAATAGCAATCCTTTTTTCCTCTTCGCCAGCCTTTTGCATATTTTCGAATAATTTTTCTTCCCAGATCTAAAATATTGTCGATACTGTATTAAGTGTTTACATAAACATTTATTTTATCGAAAGTGATTCTCTTAAATAGAATTTGAGTATTAGGGAAGCTGTGAACATAATTTCGATATTTCCATGCATCTTACTTGAAAAATGACAAACATAATATTGTTTCATGATCTCACTTTGAGCGTAAAGTATGATCTTAGTGGTGAAACTTTAAGCTTTTCAAAATGTTAATAGAGCAAACACCGTGATATTTCGTGCTAAAAAAACTATTGATGTGATGAATATTCTATGCGGACCTGGAAATCCGAAATCAACGTATTATATATTCAACTGATACTTAGTAATGAACGTTTTGCACAGAGATAAGTAAATTGATGAAATTCACTGTTCGAACATTAGCTAATATCCTCACCTTCTTTATTTGAAACACTTTACGGTTGTATGTCTTCTGTGTCATGAATGGAACGTCCATCATGGCGAATAACTCCTCACATTGATTTTTTCCAATACCTATTGATAAATTGCCCCATACCATAGCACTAGACAAATCATTTTGCTTATAGTCTGGATCGGTATTCAAAATAGTAGATTTTCCACAGTTATTGCAGAAGAAATGGAGTCGCGAATTCATCCCAAATTTCGTTTCCTTCACGAAAGTCATTTTGCCCATAGTATATTTATCACTATGTCTTATGATCTGCTCGTATTCATAAAGAATGTGACCTAAATTCACTATACGGCGTCCATTCAGTAAATGCCTTATAGAGATATGAGAAGAGTCAATTTCTACTTCCAATTCTGGCAGATTTTCTATTGCATCCCTAAAAAGTATACTATCTGAATTTTGTTCAATATGATGACTTTATCTAATGGATTACTTACTCATTTCTACCACCTTCTGTAGACTCGAGCAATTCACTATAACCTTCTTGTTTAGCTAAAGCGTTCTGTCTGAAATGGAAATCAATTAATGGATAACACTTTTCGTAGATTCTTCAGATTTGCCAAAGATCTTTCAAGTTTAGTTATGAGAGAATTAAAAGTATAGGTGAATTTATGTGATATACATACCTTGCAATTTGTAAATTTTTCATGAATTTCGACCTAGCCGATCTTTTGTGAACTCTTGAGCGATACTTAGCCATAGTTGCACGAAATGAAATTATGTGAATATTATTAATAAGTACCCTTATATATAACCTTCCGTTAGAACACGAGGTAATTCAGGTGGAAATATACTAAGCTATGAGTTCTTTCTTCACACAATTGGAATATATAGTGCTTCTCAAAAGTCCCTACACACCCCCCCTCTTACCTTTGGAAGGATTATGCATAAACAAGTGAAATTTGGAAACTGAATATTAAAGGTTGTAAACTTCCCTACTATTGTTGATAGATGACGAAATCGTCATCGCTAGGTAATGGGTTTGTAACCCGCCTTGTCACCTGACGACAAATTTCAATCCTTATCTATCGTTCAGGTACGAGCATATTCAGCTAAGAACCCAGTGAAATTTTTAGGGTCATAAAAACTGTCAAATTTCCTGTGGTATTGAAATCAAGTGCAGATCAAATGTACCGACAATCGTTGGCATCATTACCCTATCATAAAAACTTCTTTGAGTGAAATATTGCCCTTTTGAAAGCCATAAATCAAAATTAAATTGAAGATGTACGTTTTCATTGGTTATTCCGATATTTAGAGGCGGTGCTAGATGGGAGGCGTGAATTTTAAGAACTTCGAAACTTTAGCACACTCTACACTCAATATCATTTAGAAAAAAAAAATTTAATTTATATTTAAGAAAACTTCTTTGAAATTGGAATGTTTCTGTGTATTGATTTTTTCCCGAAAACTTCGGTGTTGGGAGATATGATCATTTATAAAATTTCTCGATTTCAAATTCAAATTTCAGGAGATTCTGAAAATATTTTTCCAAAAATCCAACACAGATCCATTGATAATTCCCATTCGAGTCTACTCTATGAAAATGAAATGTATCCATCGAGCCAATTTTGAGTTAGAGTGTTCTAAAATTAGCACTGAGAAGCATAGGGCGAATGAAAGTACTGTACACCCTTAAGGGTGTACAGTACTTCCATTCGCCCTATGCTTCTCAATGCTAATTTTAGAACATTCTAACTCAAAATTGGCTCGATGGATACATTTCATTTTCATAGAGTAGACTCGAATGGGAATAATCAATGGATCTGTGTTGGATTTTTGGAAAAATATTTTCAGAATCTCCTGAAATTTGAATTTGAAATCGAGAAATTTTATAAATGATCATATCTCCCAACTCCGAAGTTTTCGGGAAAAAATCAATACACAGAAACATTCCAATTTCAAAGAAGTTTTCTTAAATATAAATTAAATTTTTTTTTTCTAAATGATATTGAGTTTAGAGCGTTCTAAAGTTTCGAAGTTCTTAAAATTCACGCCTCCCATCTAGCACCGCCTCTAAATATCGGAATAACCAATGAAAACGTACATCTTCAATTCAATTTTGATTTATGGCTTTCAAAAGGGCAATATTTCACTCAAAGAAGTTCTTATGATGGTTTTTATGATAGGGTAATGATGCCAACGATTGTCGGTACATTTGATCTGCATCTTGATTTCAATACCACAGGAAATTTGTCATGACCTTTATTTGCATAGTTCGGAAGTACCAGCGTCGGGCTTCAATAACTTTTATGGTTTTATGACGCTTTTAGTTATTTTTGAGTAATATTCTTCCCTGCCTATTCAACAATCGTAATCACAAAAACATGGACCGCAAACTTTTCGTTTTCGAGGTACAGGATATCAAAGTCTGGTTTGCGTTCCAAGTTTATTCTAACAGTACCTGCAGTTCATAAGATATCCACTGAAATTCGGCATAAATAAAACAATGTAGAGTTTACACCATTCGACATGCTAATTTCGATTGTAAATTTACAGGGTGAAATTTTTTTATGGGTCACTGTTCCCTTAGCTGCTCCAGATTCTTTTTTTGGTGAGCCACTGGGAGTTTGAAAAATTGTAAAAAAAGAGGTTTGTTGTTTAACTAAATTTTACGGTTTCTTGAAGTTTTGTCGTATCTGCTACCGATCTCGAGAAAAAATTGCAAACTCACAAAAATCCTCAGAAAAATACAAACAGTCATGAAAATCTATCAGTAGTAATCTTCGAAGAATAGATTCATCGTTAGTTTCATCATTATTTTTCCGTTCTGAAGCAATGATTGAGAGATTCGATGAAGTTTATAATCATCAGAGAAAAAATCTTGAGAAAAGTCAAACATTAATGAAAACGAAAGTTTGCGGTCGCAAATGCGGCTTTTTTTAAATTATGCAAGGAATTTCCACTCTTTGTACCTCCAATTTTCCTAGTCTTGATACCCAGGCGACGGATTATCTATCAATTAGATCTCGCCCTGTATAGGTATGTTGATTTCTAGTTATCAAGAGTTGAAACATAATGCGTTTCGCAACATTGTACCGCTTCAGATGTTTTCAAAGAACCATGCCGAAATATTGCACTAGAGGTGAATTAGAGAATTTTGTTTCGTCATGCTGTATATTCCTTGATTGCTTCCAATGACTGAGGCTTTGAAGGAATCGAATGGATAACCAGACAAAATTATAAAATTTCCATCTTAATTGTTTATTCATCTAGGAGCAAGTGCATTGTCGCATTGCCCCAAATGAATAAAACCTGTATTGTAACTAAAAGGCCGTACCAGATGTATACCGGACTTGAGATATGGGGGCAAGATCCTCCAAGGAACCGCCAGCAATAAAATAAATAATCTATATTGTTATTTCCCAAATTGGGTGGGTGCCTGATCATAAGTGATATTTACCTGTCTGTTATGGGCTTTATCTCGATGTTTTGAGACATTTGTTGGGCAGGGTCGAATCACAGTATGACAGTAGTCAAACAGGGAAATGAATGAGCTAAAAACTTTTTCCACAGAACCGATATCAATAAAAGCCGTTTTCAGTATCATATCAGGTCTTACAAGGATTGCGAATTATTCTTGTTGCAATTATTATTTTAAACGTTAGGTCCCGATTGCAGTCATTACAAAAACCAGCGTAATTTTTGGAAAGTGCTCATCTTTCGGTTTCACCTGTTGTTTTTTGAATGTGTCATACAGAAAGAAGCGATTCGCTCGGAAGGGAGGCGCAAAAATGGCAACTCGCACAGTCGACATCTCTGTCCGTTTCTGAAGTAGCTGAAACGCGATAATCGGGGCTCTTCACTAAGCAAAGTTGCTATCCATAATAACTTTGCTTAGTGAATAGCCCCGAATATAAATGTTTCAAGTCATTATAAACAGAAATCAACATATTATATGTACTTTATTCCATTAGTGTACTATGGGTTTCAACCGAGTAGAGGCCAACACAATTCAATGTCAGCAACAGGATAATACCTATACAGTACAGGGTGTCCCAAGTTCGAGTGCCTATTAGACGTTTCTGGAGAACTGGACATATTTGAACTATGAAAATTGGCATTATGATATTGTTCGAAATTCTTTACAGACCTAAAATATTTTTGGAGCCTGAGAACTTCCGGTTAGTGAAAATAAATTTGTTGAAAATTGTTTTTTAAATTTTTAAGTTTCTGATATCTATGATTTAGTATTCAAAGCTGAATACATTTCTGGTGCATTGTATTCATTCGAATAGTTTCAAAATATCGAAAAAAAAACTGAAAAAAAGTCGAAAATTCATAGTGAGTACCTATTATGTTCATTTTTCTTATTCTGAACATCCCGAGTGTGTAAACTTTTCTCACATCGTCAAAGAAGAAGAATATGGAAAGGTCATGCATCTTTCGAATTTCATAAATATCATCACAGGGTGTTTCAAATTAAGTGTCGAAAACTGTGATGGAAAATCACAGTTTTTCAAATTATAACCCTATTTTTCCATGATTGCGTTGAATTCTGCGAAGAAAAATAGTGATAACACTCTGTGATGTTCTTCTTGCTCCTAAATACAGTAATTTCTGAGTTATTTGAGATTTTCTGAATTTATGTGGTTCGTACGTCAAATTCATCTCATCTTGCATTTATTCAGATTTTTCATCCCTAAACATAAATGATCCTACTCTTCAGTGTAATAATAGAAAAATGAAATATTTTTGAGCGCTCGATGGACTCATTATAACTAGTGTCAAATCAATTGAAACAGCCTTTTTATTTCGAATATTCGTATTCTTTTCAATATTTTATATTATTACATTGTGTATCAAACAAGACTTTGAAAAGAAATTGAAAACCATTTGATAATACGTAGGTATCTCTTAACCTCTGATATAAACAAAGTCTTAGAATATTCATTCAATAATAGTAATCATGGAATTTGGTCAAATACTTGCATGATGTTATTGATAGGTAGTATGGTATAAAAATAAATAAATTTTACTATTTCTAAATATATTCCAATGACGCAGTTTCGGTAATTCTATCGATCTGAGGAAACGATTCCCACAGAATTCTTCTTTCTATACCAGAATTGACGAACGTTTCGATCCTTTCGGTTCCCTTTTACATCTGGTAAATAGAGCGGTGGGCTTTATTATGGTGTCATAAATTGTAATAATACCAGATGTTCATTCTGTTCTGTCGAAAATTTTGTTCGAAGTAACTCGGCAAGAATAGGCGGGGCTATTGAAATATTGGGCGTTTTGAATTTTTATTGCTGGGTATTTTCATGTAGTGCCATCTAGCGGAATTCGAGCTTTCTGGCAAAGGGTGTAACAGCCTTAAGGGAAAGGACCCAAACCTGGTGATTCCCGGAATTACCTTGTCGGAATCTTGAACAGCCGACAAAGAGTTTCGTACAAAATAATATAAAATTATGGACCGAAACTAAATATATTTCGGATATCACAAGTAAATGACCATTATGAATTTGAACAGAGATCTTTTTCGAGTCCTGTCAATTGAAAACTTTGATATTTATGCAAATCAAGATGGCTTTCACCCATTAGGGAAAAGGACCCAAATCTGGTGTTTCCCGGAATTACTTTGTCGGAATCTTGCAAGATTCTCACCCAAATCTCTAAAACTCTGGTGTTTCCTGGAATTATCTTGCCGCAATCTCAAGCATCCGAAAAAGAAATTAGTTAGTAGATAATATAAAAACAAAACAAAATGAAAAAATAGGGTACGTCGGATATAAAATGTTTATGACAGTTGCAAATCATAACAGAAATTTTGCACTAGAGTTTCTGAGGAAAAAAGTTCTAATGTGGGAATTGCTGACTCAAATTATTGAATCATTTCTATCCAGTACCATCTACATTCTACAGTCCGTTCCGAATACGATCCTGGCAATCTTTAATGTTGTTAAAAGGGAGCGTGGTTATGACCGTTTGACGAATAGGAGGTTTATTGTGCGCAAACCAGACGATTCTGTTTGTTTACAAAGCTCCTTTTTATATTTGAACGGACTATAGAATTCAACACTCAATTCTTGAATAATGACTGGACTCATCTTGTGGCAATATATCCCAAAATTCATTAGTCAACCCGGTCTATCGTCTCGTTGAGCGAGACCAGGGAGTCGGCCGGATTCCTCTGCCTGCTGTTCAGAACATATCCAGTTATGATAGGTACCAAGTCGTAAAACCATACTTCATTCTCGAAAAGATCTCATTGTCTCCAAGTTCATTAATTCTCCTCCTCAATTTGAACAGAAACAGTAAGAAATAGCAGTATCTTAATATCTTCAAGAACTATTGAGAAACAACGTATTTCATCAGTGAATTCGATCCATGCATGTGATACCGATCATTGCCATGGAAAAAGGAATACAGTGCCCAAAATTTCCAAGTAAATAGCTCTCTCAGTTACTAGAGCTCTGGAGCTGGAGGACGAGCTGTAGATGGCGCAGTTGCTAAAACAGCTCTGATGTTGGGCACAAAAGACTTTGAGGTCGCAGTGGAAAGTAAACTCCCTTACCAAGTAAGTAAACTACCACATAGTGGCAACAAACAAGCAAATAGAAATTGGTCAATGTATTCATCTTGAGGTATTTCCACTGTTTCCATGTTTGCATGAACTTTGATCTCAAGGCTAGACTGTACCTAAGCCACTTTCTCAGAAATCTCTGATGGAAAGTAGTTTCTACAAGAACCGTAAATAGCATGGAACAAAATCGAGCCAAAGACATTGCTTGATCATCTCAGGTGACGCTGCATTCGCGGATTTATCAACCAACAAAAGTACCTGGTTGTCTTCCCGTATATCGAACCCGAAACTTCAATATTTATTCAAACTACTCCCCGAGCCGCGACAAAGCCAACCAATCTAAAACATGCTGTAAGATATGTATAACGAAATACAAATAAGGCAGGGATTTGGCGTTTTCCGTCAAGCAGGCGATAAGGAATAAGGAAAAGTATTTCCTGCTCCGACGTATAGCTGTCGGATGGCCGTGTTTTGGAAGGGTTTTTACATATCGTTCTAGCCCATTTATTTTTATCGTTACGCTCCGGGTGGGGCCGGGGATGTGCTTCGTCCGATATTCGTCGAATATGGGCTTCACGTCTCGTAGACAACGGCTTCCGGCATATACGACAGCAAGATATTTCTGGACCGATGGAAAGACCTCGGATATTACGGCGAAATTGAATTAGTGGAACGATATGAATTTCACCCGGCAGTTTGGGGAGGATCCTGCTCGTATGCTTTATAGGGGGTTTTATTGTTCACTAAAATATGAGGATATCACAAATTTCATTCGAATATTGTGAAGACCGCTTCAAACGTATTCAATGGAGACTGGCAGAAATCTTCCTTGAGGTGAACACAACTGATTTTCCCTACTTGCCCTACAAGCTCGTCACAGGGGTCTCTGCCTTTAATTTTTTCTGAAGCTAGAGACGCTGTCTAAGCAACTTCGTTCCAAAAGCATTATACTCTGTTCAAATTCAAGAAAGAGCAATAATAACATGTTTGGCGCATCGGTAGGAGGGCCTTCGTAAAGTATCTTTCCGTCCAGAGTCGAATCGAGGAGATTTCACACAATCGTTCAATTTTAACTGAACTTGAATTGCCTTTTTTTCAATAATTTATAGAACGTTGTTCTTTTGAAATTTGGCAAACTGACGTCTTCATTCACGATTTCTAGGACTTTAGAAATCGTTGGGATTTCATTCCGGAAAAAAAAACCGTGGACAATTCTTCTGATAAGGTTCATATCGAAATCGTCAATCGAATCGATTATTTTTAACGACTGGGCTCTCCTCTTAGGTGGCCAATGTTTTATTCTCTTCATATTCTCTGAGAATTCTGAATACAGCTGAATCACTCACCCCTGAGAATTTTGAAACAATTCCTACTAAGTCTCTTTTCGATAAATCAGGATGTTCTTCCAATTCTTTTCGAAAAATGTTCAAAATTATCTCTTTCTCTTCAGCAGAGAAATGCTACCTTTTGAACCTTTTTCGTGGTGGTCCCCACATATCACCGTCAGATGCAGTATCCGTTTCCGAATTCGACATTGTTCTATAAACACTACAGGGTGTCCCACTATAATGCCGCAGCGGACGATATACTCGTAACGGTCTGAGATTATTTGATGCAGACTTGATATATGTTGGAGAAGGTTCAGAGAGTACAAAACAAATCGATAAAATTCATTTACAATTTGAATTTCCTTACGCCAACAGCTCAACTATATCTGGATACCTCGATATTAAATATAAATAAATTAAAAAAATTTGAACAAGCTAAATTAATTTACAAAATAAAGAATAACTTATTGAGAACACAGAACAATTTATGTGTAGTTAACGAAAAGCATGACTATAATGTAAGAAGTAAAAATGATTTTAGGAACCAATTTGCAAGAACATGTATCAGGCAGAGTTCTCCAATATACCAGGGTATTAATGTGTTCAATTCACTACCAATAGAGATAGTATGTACCTAATAGAAGTATAAAAAAAATGTGCCATGACCTCAGCCAGTATCTTAAACTTAGTAATGTCTTTATGTATTTTGAACGAATATTTTTTTTATGTAAAATTTATAGAATTTCGTTAAGGGTTATTGTTGTTTAAATAAATAATAATGTAAATGTAGACTCTGATACCAGCAGATATGCTGTTTAAGGGTCAGGAATAAATAAATAAAAAAAAATATATACTACAAGAAGAGCACAACCTAAAAATATTTTCGAATATATCGGGTGGCCCACAAAAGAGGAATAGCGGGTGACTTTGTTTTTTCAAATGGGACACCCTGTATTCAATAGTGTTTTTCAATTCTCTGAAACTTCCTGCATGCTTTCGTATACTTTTCACATATTTTTATTCGACAGTTTTCGACATATTGGCCATTTTGACAAAAAAATGATACTTGTAGAGGCTATGTTATCCAATTATATTTCACGAACTCTTGCACATACCAATAACAGTTTTATATGGATTGAAAGTAAGACTTCAAAGTATCCTACCCAGCTATAATAAAGCATCTTCAGCATACAGAGTGTCCACAAAAAGACTATCAACATGACAAATTTCAAATCGATTTTTCTTCATTTTTTCAAATGCAATGCATATAATTTTTTTTCATCATTGTAGTCACCATTCATTTTACTTCATTTTTGTCAAATACATGATATGCATATCTCTAACGAATTTTAAGCGCATTTTCGAAATGTTTCCCTTAAATTCACATATACCTTCGAATTCAAATAGCAGATTTGGCTTTTCTGTGGTTATTGAGAACTGTCAAATTATTCCACTCAGAATTAGCATCATTGAAGCTTCAATTCATGAAAATCAGGAACTAGAAGGTTTTGATGTATCTACTCAAAAATGTGATGAAATCAGTTACTGAAGACAGAAACTTGCTTTCTATACCCATTTTTCAAAATACATTTTTGATAATTTTCTATGTTTCTACTTGGAACGTCGAATCTTCCAAAAATTTCAAACAAGCTTTGAGCTTGCGAGCTTGAAGATCTGCGTGCGTGCCTGTGAAACTTATGAATATCATTTTTTCGAAGAAAGTTGTATAAGGATAAGAGCGGGCACTTTTTTGTATCCTGAAGTTTTGAAACTCGTTTTTCTCACTGGCTTTCTCACAGGACATTGTCGCCTAAAGAAGCATCTGTTTTCCTGTTGAGAATGGGTTTATCGGACACTGATGAGTGTAGATTCTGTGGGGAGGAGGAAGAAACTCATATTCACCTGGTTACGGAATGCTATGCCATTGCAAGCCAAAGGAAAGAGTGCTTTGGACAAGAAACTTGTAGAAGTGGGGAGTTATCCTCCTTGAAGCCGTCCCAGATACTGGATTTCATCAAATCTCTGGAACTGGAGGGCGAGCTGTAGGAGGCGCGATGATAACAGCTCTGTTAGGGGGCACAATAGACCTTAAGGTCGCAGTGGACTGTAACCCCTTTTCACTATAACTATAACTATATGGTTTGGCTCATCAGCACTCAGCAGCTCAAAAGCCTCAAAAGGTGAATAGTTTTAGTGTAACGGAGCTCTATAAGAAAGATGGGAAAACGTTGTAGCTGGCAATGTGCAACACTTTGAATGATTCATTTGTAAAAATTTTTTTCACAATCGAGAGGAATTTTGCAACAAAGTATACTCTTTTTTTGTCATTCATTTATACAGGAGTGCAATATATTGGGTCTAAAAAGTTCAATCTTCTCCTGGAACTGTTTTTGATTCAACAAGATGATTATCAATATCAAGTTGATCCACTTTTCATTTCACGCATTCATTCCTTCCTTCATGTAATCGAAAGCATATGTGAAAGAGTCTCCCGTTCCGAAAAAATGAATAATTTACATTTCCCCCCACACATCCGAAGGGAACATCGGAATCGTAGCCAGGAATCAGCAGAAAACCTTCCCCCAACGAAAACCTCGCGAAAAGCAAGAAAGTATAGCTGCCGCTGTCAATACACGGATTCCGTAAGTCCCGAACTCGCAATTTATAGAAATAGAGTGCATCTCGGGTCGCAGAAGGGGCCTTCCTGAAGAATAATTGGTTCGGAGGGAAACGTTTGCCATCCTAGCCCCTCGCGACCCTTATTGCTCGGTGTTCCGAACTGTCTCAGCTTTATCTGGATGGAAGCAATAAAATACGTCACATGCAAATGTTCTATCCATTCAGGGTGTGGTCACAGATGCCTCCTGCGAGGCTTAATTTAGTTTCAAAGTAGTTTGCAAACCCTCCGTTGGAATAAACTAGGAATCTACACTGAGGGCGAATGGAATTGGAGAATTTATGGCTGAAGGAAATGGAGTCGCCAGTCTTGGTAGTGTGTTTTCGAATTAACTCAATATCGTTTTAGGACAGAGACATCAAAGTGTAGGGATCTATGACGGCGCCTCACTGGGGATGAATGTAGGAATGCGGCAGAGGAGGGAAGGGAGTTTGACAAGATGTAGAAAATAGGAAAGCAAACGGAAAAATATCGAATGAGCTTTCAGTATTTTGGGTTGAAACATTTTAAGGACTGAACGAGAATGAATTCGCTATCACAAAAACGCATAAATCTTTTGAACCACTGGACCGATTCCGAAAATCAAACTCGTTTTCGAATCATCTTCTAATACTTATGAAAACTGTTTTTACAATAAAAAAACCAAAACTATTTTTTACAGAATTCATGGATTTTTTCTGGAATTCTTCCCATCATGCTTCTTATAGTGTTCTCAGTCACTTTCTGGGATGCTGTCTTCCACTTTTGCTTGAATTCAGCTAATGTTTTCGTTGATTTCTTAGTCTTCTTCAATTCTCTTTTTACCAGGGTCCAATATCTTCCGATTGGCCTGAGTTCTGGGCAATTTGGTGAATTGGCCTCTTTGGGGACAAAAACCACCTCATTAGCTTCGTACCATTCCTTGGTGGCCTTGTTGTAGTGGCATGAAGGTGAATCTGGCCAAAAGATTGTTGATGCATCGATGAAAATGGTAAAAGTCGCTTCTTCAAGCATTCCTCGATGTATATCTTCAAGTCAACAGAGCCTTGGCCAACAAAAAATTTGCTCCTTTTCCCACAAGTGCAAATTGCTTGCCAAACCTGAAATTTTTTAGGAAACTTTGCTTGTTTCTTCACGCGGAATTGTTCGTCAACATTTCCACGAGAATCTGCAGTATAAAATTCCTGACCAGGAAGTTGCGAGAAATCAGCCAAGAAGACATAGGTTTCGTCGTCCATCACGCAACAGAAAAACTTTTTCAAGAAATCTTTTTTTAATTTCTTTGCTCTTGATTTCGCTTCTTGATTCTTTACAACGTTCCTGTGTGGCACTTTCTGCACTTTGTATGTTCTAAGCTGACAACTCGACTAGATTTTCTGAACGGTTGACTGTGAACAACCCACTATTTGGGCCACTTTCCGTCCTGAAAGGTTAGGATTCTTCTGAAAAAGGCTGATGGCTTTCTTCACGTTTTTGGGCTATGAAACCTTTTTTTACACCCGGTTCCTTCCTTGCGGTTAATTGTAAGATCTTCGTTGAAGCGCTTAACAACTCTTGATACGCGAGCCTCTTTTGCGATTCTTTTGAAACTCCATTTTGAAAAAGTTTCACTTCGCTTGACATTTTGCGACAGAGGATTGGAATATCTATGAAGAAAATGTTCCTCAAGTTTCTGACGATCATAACAAAGCCCGGGAAGTACCATTCTATTCCTCATTATCTACTCACCCCGATCGTTTTGCAATCGTACTTCCCTTCGTGATGAAGTTTCACGAGTCGCGAAGTTTCACGAGTCGTGAGGTTTCAAGGGTCGCTAAGTTTCACGAGTCAAGAAGTTTCACGAGTCGAGAGATTTTTGTCTGAATAAATTCTTTGGAATAACAAGAAATAATCCTTTGTCTCTAGTTTATGAGGGTGCTTTGCGTCCTTTGCCTCCTATGATGAAACGCTACCCAATCACTCCAATGGATCTGGCGAATGTTTGCAGCTCTTCTACAAAATAGAATATATTCGAAAATAAAACTACGGTATTAACTATTAATTCCGTTCCGCTGATCCTTCCGCATGGCTTGAGGCCATTGACACACTTGATTTATGCAATATTTATTCGATTTTTATGATTTGTATGTCTGTCAAGCAACTCTATAGACATCGGAGATCAATGGGTGTATCGAAACCATCAATTCTTTATTGATTACCGTTCAGTTATGACATTCCCATTCGTGCTTTTGAATACATCTAGTTAGACATTCATACTGGCTAACAATGCGGGGAATCCCATATATTAAAACCCTTTGTCACCAGGGTCGGAGCATCCCTCGGTGAGGTAAGGGTTGCGAAATATCCCCTGGGATATGCATCCTGATGCAGGCTCCTTTGTTGGGTGGAGATTTTATAACTATTTGGTTATACCTAAGCTATCATTAATCCTTCCGTTGAGTCGAGGATGTAGGTGATATTTTTCTCATAGGATAATGCTGCTGGTGGAATTGACAGGAAGTGAAGCTTGGAACCGCAATGTGCGGGATTAAGATTCTTTTCAAAGTTTATTCAATTGATCGCAGTAGGATAAGTGATTTCAAAAGCACGAACATAATAATAACATGATAAAATCAGTAGATATTAATTATCGAAATGTTCAATAAAATGAATTCAGAACAAGAGACAAATAGAAAAAATTAGAAAACCAAGATATGTATGTAGATACTGAATAGTAGAAGGGCACAATGCACAATCTATGTGAAAAGATCAAACAATGCAATAAATTGAGCCTACGTTGAAAAATATAAATAAGTTAATGCAAAACAGTGAACATCATGAAAAACTCCATTTAAGTAAATAATGTAAATCATGCATTACAAGAACTATTGATAATACTCGAGCCATCTAAGGCTCTAATGTGAACAAAAGTATAAAAAGTATATTTTCGTACAAAAGTTCTGAAGGAAGATAGGGGACAGTGCCTTACAAAAAAACATCCTTTATAAATTTGCAATCGAAATTCGCCTGTCACATGGAGTAGACTCTAAATTCTGATATGAATGACAAATTTCATTTGAATATCTTGTGGAATGCAGATAATACGAGGATATATTGAAAAATTCTTAGCCTACTATAGAACCAAACAAAATTTCAATGTCAATGTCTTATTATTTAACATATTCTTCTCTTAATTGAATACATTTATTACAGCGAACCTCCAACGTCTCTAGACCTTTCAAAAATAATGTTTCTTCTTGCTCTGCAAACCAGTTCTCCACAGCTTTTATTACCTCCTCGTTGGAAGAAAATTTACGACCTTTTACTTTTTTTCAGTTGAGGACAGAGATGATAGTCAAACGGAGCCATATCTGGTGAATAATGAAGGTGTTCTAGTTTTTTACCCCTAAATCACGAATTTTTTGCATGGCAACTTGGCAACATGAGATTTGTGTACTGGGGTGTTGTCCTGTAAAAACAAAACACCTCTGGATAGCTTTCCGCTGTTATAGTAATTCTAACCCTAAATCAGGAATTTTTTGCATAGCGTTGAGTGGTCAGTAATGTCGAATAGTAATCTCCAGTTACTTTTCTATCCTTATCCAAAAAGTCAATCATGATTACTCCATGGCAATCCCAAAAAACTGAAGCAAGAACTTTTTCAGCAGATTTTTGGACACGAAACTTCTTAGGTCTTGGAGAACCAGAGTGTCGCCATTCCATCGATTGTTGCTTTGTTTCTGGATCGTAGAAATGTACCCAAGTCTCATCCATAGTAACAATTCGGTTTAAGAAGTCTACATCGTTTTCAAATCGAGCACAGATCGAACGCGATGCTTCTACCCTTGCACGCTTTTGGTCAACATTCAAACATTTGGGGATGCATTTTGCACAAATTTTTCTCATGTCCAAATTAAAGTGAACTATATGATGATCGCGTTCGTATGAAATCTTCAGATCTTCAGATCTTCAGATTTCCGTTTTAGCCCAATTCGACAGTCTGATAAAATCGTGTCATGAACTGCATCGATATTTTCGGGGACTGACACAGAAACTGGCCTTCCCGATCGGTTATCATCTTCAATGGAAAATTAACCTCTTTTGAAGCTTGCAGTCTAATTTTTCACGGACGCATACGAAGAACATTGATCACCAACGGTATTAAGCATATCTTCGTAAATCTGCTTACCTCTTAATCATTTTAAATACAGCTACTTGATGATGGCTCGATACTCCAATTTTCCGATTTTTACAATTTCGCTGGATATCTTTTTTTTTAATTCATTGCGTAACTCTGGTTTACTTTTTTGACGTCGAACTCTACACTGACACTTCTTATAAGTTATTGTTCGTTGATATGGTATCGCAATATTTTGTTTATGCATGGAACTGGTCTAGGCTAACTAGATATCAATACATCCTCGTATGTATATCTCCAATTCACGAACACCTCTATATTTGGTAGAAACACCAACCCAAAACATTTCTGGTCGCAAAAATTTTCAATTACATGGATTGAGTATACAGAAGAAAATATAAATTTGTCTCCATGTAGTGTGTCTATCTTTTCTTCCTGTGTGTCTTTCTATCTTTCTGCGTGTCTTATTATTTTCCTATGTCTGTCTGTGCCTTTCATATTTCTTCAGGTCGCAACTCGGAAGTTAAAAATGTGATTTTTATTGTGATTATTTCAGGAAGTTTCGGACAAATCGTTTTGCCATGGTTGTCATGCTGATTGAATACTGAACGATATCATTGATTCCAACCCATATTCAGGTATTACAAATAATCCATTTATATGTATTTGAATGACTAAATGCAAAATGAGGAATCAGATGAAATTACCGTCCCAGAAAAATGCAGAATTGCGAACGAGTACCCCCCTGAAATCCCATATATTAAAATCTCACCGTCACCCTTGCAAATAAAGAGAATTTTGCATACACCAGACACACAAAAAACATCCGCAACAATATATAAAGGGCACCCTTTTTTGCATAGTTTTTTCAACCCTTCTCCGATAATAATATATGAGCGTCACCCTTAGGACGTCTTCTCGGAGTTTTTTTTATTGTATGCATCTAACCCTTTCACCCCAAAATATGACACCGTTGCATTGTTCGCTGGCGCAAAAAATGGAGCAAACGAACTGTGTCAAGATTCTTCCCGGCCGCATTATTTCGGATGCTGCTCGACGGCATGACCTTTTCTGCATCAATTATAATGCGTAATTTTATACTCTGGAACCGTTAACCCAATTTTAAATTCATTCAGATCGGGATTCTTTGAGCCAGATGGGAAAGTATGCAGTTAGTTTGAATCAGTTGACGGAAGTGAAATGAAGGTATGCCTACCCTATGTTGTGTTGTGAATGTTTTTAGTTTTAGTTTGTGAGGTTTCTTTATAAGTTATCTTCTTCTTAGGAGGTAGGTTTGTACCCAATTTGCTTTTACCCGTTTACCGATATCAAAATACTAATTATCATATTGATGATTTGTCATTTGATGAAGCTGAGTCTTTTCTGTCCATTATTTTCGAGTTTAGAATTGCTGAGTTTTCATAAAAACAACTAGAGCAATCTAAAACTAAAATTGTAACATTCTGGACTGACCCGATGAAATCTGGCGAAAAAAAGGGTCCAGAAGAATCTCAAAATCGCATTTTTATACGGTCGAAAAGAGGAATAATTGATTCATACGTGAGTGGAATTTCGATTCTCAAGGCGATGTAGAAGTATTTTTGAAAAATTCGCGAAAATCTCGAAAAAATCCGTCAAAAAGGGCAATTTCAAAACTGGGTAAATATCAATCATAGAGTTCTTTTGGGAGCGGACCTACTATGTTAGTTTCGATAGCTTCAAATTGTTTATATTCATGATGCTATTCTTTCTGACGAATGTTTGTAGTTTTTCACTTTTTATTTCGTTAAGAGGACCTGGTACCTCGGACGTGCTCCCTTCGAAAATTGGACTTTTCATTTCCATGATATCTCAGTTCGTATGCGGCATAGACCAACAGTTTTTTTTTAAATCAAAGCTCAATCATTTCCCTAGAATGGGTATTACTCGCTTTTCTGTTCTTTTTCGTATATTAGGAAGAAAACCTGGTGAGCTGTAATTTCATGAAAATCTGGACAAACGATTTTATTTCCATGATATCTCCGTCAATTTTCGGGATAAATGTATAAAATTTCCGTATACATGCGAAATAATATTTTTCAGAAGGTGCATTATTCGCTTTTCCGTTTTTCTGCGTATATAAGGAAAAAAACCTGGTTGAAAATATGACCAATAAAGTTCCTACTTTATAAATCATTCAAAAATTTAGGGAGCAATAAACAACAAAACTGATCAATACACATTGGAAAATATTATTTCGCATGTAAATTGAAAATTTCATACATTTATCCCGAGAATTGACAGAGATATACAGGGTCTTTCACGAGGAACCTCACCCATATTTATACGGGAAACTACTGAACGTATTTTCATGAAATTCAGCACTTATAAGTATTTCACGATGCTGATGAAATCTAAAATATTTTCAAGGCATGAGCACCTCCGGTTTTTCCGGAAATGAAGTCAACTTCCGTTTTTCAAATTAGAACACCATTTTTTTATTGCAGAAATAGATTCCTTAGAAAATTTCAAGCTATTTTGATGTAACAATTTTCAGTTTTGGTTGGAAAATTCTCTCTGAGCGGGAAAATTCGAAAAAAAAAATCGAAAATAGAGCTCCGCTGAAACAAGAGTAACTTCGAGGTTTTTGGATGGAAAATTTTCATTTTTGGGATTTTTCAAGATGTAAGATTGATGTATCCACTTTAAAAATCGAAATCGCGATTCATGATACAGGGGGTGAAAAAATCGCTTTCGAAGTTAGGGATGACAAAATCGTGAAAAATCAATTTTTTCAAATTAGAACCCCATTTTTATGGCAGATATTGAATCTACGTTAAAAAATAATGTGAGTGTATGCATCACACCCTTGCCCTAAAGTGGATATTAACTCAGAAAATATCCATTTTAGAGCAAGGGTGTGATGCATATACTCACATTATTTTTTAACGTAGATTCAATATCTGCCATAAAAAAATGGGGTTCTAATTTGAAAAAATTGATTTTTCACGATTTTGTCATCCCTAACTTTGAAAGCGATTTTTTCACCCCCTGTATCATGAATCGCGATTTCGATTTTTAAAGTGGATACATCAATCTTACATCTTGAAAAATCCCAAAAATGAAAATTTTCCATTCAAAAACCTCGAAGTTATTCTTGTTTCAGCGGAGCTCTATTTTCGATTTTTTTTTTCGAATTTTTCCACTCAGAGAGAATTTTCCAACCAAAACTGAAAAATGTTACATCAAAATAACTTGAAATTTTCTAAGGAATCTATTTCTGCAATAAAAAAATGGTGTTCTAATTTGAAAAACGGAAGTTGACGTCATTTCCGGAAAAACCGGAGGTGCTCATGCCTTGAAAATATTTTAGATTTCATCAGCATCGTGAAATACTCATATGAGCGGTCCCATCTTTCTTAAAAGCTGAGAGACAGAGCAGTTTAATCAAAATAGGACACAGTGAGGAGTCCTGGGCTTGATTTTTTTTTTTTTTTTTTTTTTTATACGCATCTCTCGGGAAAAGACTGAGCTTATAACACCTTTTCAAGCGTCCCGAGATGAATTAATTAGAAATCGGTTTGTGCGTGTCTTGAACTGCTGTAAGTTGTAGATTTTCGTGAAAACTCCATAACTGAAAACCGTTTCACGATATCTTCATTTGTTTTGAAGATATAACGAAATTTAGATTTTTTGGCGATTTTGAAAATGGGCCATAACTTCTTCATTTTCTAAAATATCTAAAAACGGCAATAACTTTCTACAGGCACTTTTTCATTAGCAATACGACACCGTATTCAGTTTTTTTTATCTCTTATATAAAGGGTGGAAAATAAAAACAACTTTCTTCTTTTGAATACGAATGGTATCTTTTTTTGATCCTATGTAATGCAAAAAAAAATCAGCTCTTCGAAAATATAATATATATGTCGATATATTATTTTTTTGAGTTTTTTTTGTATGGGGATATGTAAAAAATGAAATTTTTAATATGGCTATTTCACTGAAATGCTGATTTTGCCTCAAATATGGATATAATATATCTTCATATAGATAATTTCGAAAAGCTTATTTTTTTTGCATAACATAGGATCAAAAAAAATTACAATTCGTATTTAAAATAAGAAAGTTGTTTTTTTTTCACCGTTTATACAAGAGATAAAAAAAACTGAATACTGTGTCGTATTGCTAATGGAAAAGTGCCTGTAGAAAGTTTTTGCCGTTTTAAGATATTTTAGAAAATGAAGAAGTTATGGCACGTTTTCGTAATCGCCAAAAAATCTAAATTTCGTTGTATCTTCAAAACGAATGAAGATATCGTGAAACGGCTTTCAGTTATGGAGTTTTCACGTAAATCTAGCAGAGCAGTACCTGAAACAGCCAAAATCAAGCAATTTGGGTCTCCCTGAACTATGAAACCGAATAAAACTAAGCTTTTGAAAGAAATATTCTCATTCATCAATGAATTTTGTAATTGTTTCACATATTCACAAGAAATCTCGTTCCCATTAAAATCGATCTGTATAAAACATCCAGGAACGCCGAAAGTTTTCATCGGAGATTAATTTGAAATCGCGCCATTGAATAAACAGCGTTTCATCTCGGAAAATTCCCCTTAGCTTTCCCTAATCGCCCCGACAATTTCCACTGTTTATGCAACGATTAAGTATTATTTAGAGAAAACGAAATGATCCCTCAAATTAGAGGTAGCAATCTGAACTACCTTTAAAATTTAATCCTTCCGCTTCCTGAATGGGATGAGAGCCTAATCCGGTCTTTGTATGAAAGATCGCTCGAGTGTAGCGATTTCGGATGGAATCGTTAAAAAATAATGAAGATTACGAGGCCGCAGTGGCACTCTTCGACTACCTGGCTTATAAGCGGACCGCAGTCCTGAATATTATATCCGATGTTTACGGAACACCCCAACCTGTATGTATTGATTCGACATCGGTTTTGACGTTAACGCTATTTTATTTGGCTTTGTGTTCGGTTACTTTGTTTGGATTTCGGAAAGTACCAAGCATACAGGTGAGAAAGGACCATACAAGTTGGGGCTCAGTGAATTAACACAAAAAAGGTCAAAACGCCGCAAATACTAGTATATTGTTCTATGAGCGGTAATGTAAGTCATAACACACGCAGATGAATTTTGCAGCCCGAGCCGTCAGGCGAGGGGTGTAATTCATCAAGTGTGTAATGACCATTACCGCGAATCGAACACTATACTTCATCTTCGACTTCTTCAGTAAAATTCGAATTAATCTGCATTTTCAAAATCGACTACAGTTGTCAAAAGCGATTTCTGTGGTCGAAAATCGAATCGATATCGAATCCCGTAGAAAACGTCAAAAATTCACGTTTTCCAAATGCAATTTTTGGATATTCAGAACTAAGAAAATGTAGAAATGGATGGCGAGAACGTTACCTTGATGTCTGAAATAGAGTTCCTCATTGACCCGACTTTTTTTTTTATTCATTTCGTAAGCTCCATTTTTCCTATTTGTTTTAGAGTGAGTTATGGGCGTGAGTTATTATTACCTCACACTATTGGTTTATAGAGACTATTACAGATCAAATTCAGTTGAATAATGGATATATTATTCTATGGGAGTAGATAAACATTTTTATCTCTCCTACAATCGCTAAGATGCCCTCATGTAAACTTTCGTACGAAATTGAAAAATATATACACAATCATTTTTGACCTAAAGGATCGGAGTTTGGTTTCTGTATTTTTTCCACAATAATGTAGACAATTGGATACCTTACATTTTCTCAGAAGTAACCTTAGGATTATTTTAACCCCCGCATCCAGCATACACGAAAAATGATATCGCAAATGAAAATTTTATTCAAATAATAACATAATAAAACTAACGGACATTCAAAAGAGGTCAAACAATGAAATAAAACTAAATGAATAATTATTGACAAACTTCAAAACCTTCACAGAATCATATTTCCTGAGCATCATCATAAAAATGATATTCCTTTTTCGTACAAGCAATTCATATTGATCACGTATTCAACCAATTATATCAGTTTTTATCGGCTTTCCAAAAAAAATATTGATCAAGTTATTGCTACTAGAGCTCAAAGATACTTTCGAATACAGTAAATCAGTATGAATTCTTGTTTCCTATCGGGATATTGGGCAGCATAAGTTCGACTTCCTTAAAAACAGGTTCTGTGGCACTGCCCTAACATGAAAATCATATCGACCATCCTATTTTTTCCAAAAATTCATACTGATTCACTGTGTTCGAAAGTATCTTTGAGCTCTAAGTAGCAATAACTTGATCAATTTTTTTTTTGGAAAGCCGATAAAAACTGATATAGTAGGTAGTAGGTTGAATACGTGATCAATATGTACCTATTGCTTGTAGGGAAAAGAAATATCATTTTTATGATGATGCTCAGGAAGTATGATTCTGGGAAGGTTTTGAAGTTTGTCGGTAATTAGGTATTCATTTAGTTTTATTTCATTGTTTAACCCCCTTTGAATGTCCGTTAGATTTTATTATGTTATTATTCGAATGAAATTTTCAGTTGCGATATCATTTTTCGTGTCTGCTGGATGCGGGAGTTAAAATAATCCTGAGGTTACTTCTGAGAAAATGTAAGGTATTCAATTTTCTACATCATTGTGGAAAGAAGGGTGTTCTATTTGAAAAAATCGAGAAATAATAATTTCAAGTTCTCCATATTTGGACCTCAATAACGGACACCCTGTATATGACAGTTTGATCGTTTAGGAATCATGTCAAGGCAAATCCTTCAGTTAAAAAACTTTCCGATCAAATTCATGGTACTATTGCTTCTGGAAATCGTCAGAAGACTTTTACTGAACTGCTTTTCCCTCACCTTTTTGCAGTTTGCGTCATGAAAGAGGTAATGAAGGTCATTCAAAATGTGTGAAAATATATGGGGTGATCCATTAAACAAATCATCCATTTGTTGAAAAACATTTATCGGGGACACCCTGTATATCAGAAAATGATTTCTTGAGATGCAGAAATGAAGGACAAGAGGTCTACTTTCCAAAGAAATCTCTGAGATGTCTGGTTCGGCAGCTATGGAAGAAGAACGCACTATTGCAGGACCTGTATAAAAGAAGTTCTCTGATCTTAACCGTGACACCCAAAATCAAATGAGCATCCAATAATGTTCGGCCAGATTCTATTAGATTCATTATATTCCATATTTCTCTCACACATTTCACCATCTGATCATCTTTGGAAACATGATATGGGTGTGCGAATCACACTAACAACGCAGCCTGCAAGAATCTCATCGAACAAATTCAATAGGACCTCATCAGGTAGCAGATCCTTCGATTTTTATCTGACAAAGACTAACCCTTTCTCACCCTGCCGAAATTTAAATAAATTATATGTCTTGCATCCTAGCCAGAAATCACCGTGTGAAAAATCTACATAATCAATATGTATCGAACCGTTTTTTCATATTGATTGATACGTATATTGAAATGTGCCGAATGTGTACGTAAAAAGGGTTGTATTAAGACGTTAGGGGTGATTCAATAAGGGATCACTGTATGCGGGACATCTTCGAGTTCTTTATAAGGAGGGAAGGGATTCCTTTGCATGGAAATAACGTATTATCCAGGGGTGAGAAAATGAGCAAACCAAGATTCGGATTATATGAGATGTAAAGGGTTCAAATTAAGGCTGAATCCCCACGGAGATAAGTCGTCCTTTCAGGGATTTACCTACAAGGTTTCTAAATAGGAATTTTGGATTTAATTAATTGTTAATTTGAAAATAGGATCCTAGCCACAATCTTTTCTACTTGCACGTAACAACATCGTGAATTATACTAGGAATATTGAAATTTGTTCAATCTAGACAATTTCCTCGATATTCTTTCTGTCCGTTAATCGTAAAGTGGTGCCGTGACCAGGAGTATTTGTCGGAAGTAAAAAAAGGAACTTTGGAAGATATTTGAGTGTCAGATGTTTTACATAGTCTGAAAATGTTTCAAGGATGTCCAATTCGATTATATGGTCATGTTTTGAAGATTTTGAACTTGCTTAATCTAAAAAATTCTCACATGGCAATTCGAATGAGTAAATAAAGAAAATAGGTAATCTGGAGAAGGGAAAGACCTAGAATCTTGAAATTTTCAGGGTAAGAGTGCTGAGGTTGAGTAAGTTCATGGAAAATATTCGATACTATTTTGTGCCAGCATCCCATATTCAATGATAATTGGATTCCAAAATCTATTGTTCAAGGTATATTTTAGATGAAAATTCACAAGCAATTATTACTGGATATCCAAACCTGAAGATAATCCTGACATGCTTTCCGTTTTATGTGAGAAACAGACTGAAGAAGAGAAAAACAAAAAGCGAGAACCTATTTCCTGGAGAGTCATAAATCATAATCACATCTTATATACCGAAGCAATTTCTTCCACAAGAGTAAACTCAGGAAGTTCATAACTGCACTGAGTTAACCTGACATTTCGTGTAGAACCCAAATATGAAATGTGCAATTGCTGCATAACGTTATCGAAAAATTGGAGCGGGAAAATCCCGAGTGGATATCGGAAAAATGTCTGATATTTTCCTTTTCGTCATTTTATTTCGGCTAAAAATGTAATTTGCGGCATGTATAGAGGGATGCATGAAAGACGTTTATTATGTTGCCGATACAGGGACTCGGTATAAATGACAGATCAATTTTATTTTTGCCGGATTTCGACGTCTCTATGTATCATTCGTTGATGTGAATGAAGAGCGAGACATTTCCAAATTGGGCATTCGGTGGAACCGGAGAATCACACTTCTGATGGAATTATCGAACCTATGTATACAGGATGGCCAACTGAATACGAAACATCAGAGCCATTATCAGGAACTGCCCTGTTCAGAGCGAGTGTTTGACTTGCAGCTTATTCATTCTCCATTTTCACTAATTTGTTGAAAATATGTAGACATTTCGAGTAAATAAATTTGGAAAATACTCTAGTAGGTACCTACTAACCTTCAATTTACAATATTTCGTAACAATGAAACTATAATATAAAAATTCAATAAATATCATAAATACAATAAAACATATAATAAATACAATTAAAAACAGCAGATACAATGAGAAAGAACCAATCAACAAATAAAAGCCTTTAGAGGTATTGGGTAAAATCACAGATTAAAAACTCATCAATGTCATAAAATGTAAAATTAATAAAAACATTTTCAAAAACATCCTTGAAACGGCAAATCCCTGAATGGAACTGGAAATTTATTATACAATTTTTAAGAAGAATTAGAAGAAGATTTTTACTGACATTATACAAATCGGTCCTTTTTGGGATAAAGTCAATCTACAAAAATCTTGCTTTAAAAGATTTCTACCTCTACAGGGTCTCTCACGAGGAACCTCACCCATATTTATACGGTGAACTACTGAACGTATTTTCATGAAATTCAGCACTTATAAGTATTTCACGATGTTGATGAAATCTAAAATATTTTCAAGGCATGAGCACCTCCGGTTTTTCCGGAAATGACGTCAACTTCCGTTTTTCAAATTAGAACACCATTTTTTTATTGCAGAAATAGATTCCTTAGAAAATTTCAAGTTATTTTGATGTAATATTTTTCAGTTCTGGTTGGAAAATTCTCTCTGAGCTGGAAAATTCGAAAAAAAAATCGAAAATAGAGCTCCGCTGAAACAAGAATAACTTCGAGGTTTTTGGATGGAAAATTTTCATTTTTGGGATTTTTCAAGATGTAAGATTGATGTATCCACTTTAAAAATCGAAATCGCGATTCATGATACAGGGGGTGAAAAAATCGCTTTCAAATTTAGGGATGACAAAATCGTGAAAAATCAATTTTTTCAAATTAGAACCCCATTTCTTTATGGCAGATATTGAATCTACGTTAAAAAATAATATGAGTGTATGCATCACACCCTTGCCCTAAAATGTATATTTTCTGCGTTAATATCCACTTTAGGGCAAGGGTGTGAGCATACACTCACATTATTTTTTAACTTAGATTCAATATCTGCCATAAAAAAATGGGGTTCTAATTTGAAAAAATTGATTTTTCACGATTTTGTCATCCCTAACTTTGAAAGCGATTTTTTCACCCCCTGTATCATGAATCGCGATTTCGATTTTTAAAGTGGATACATCAATTTTACATCTTGAAAAATCCCAAAAATGAAAATTTTCCATCCAAAAACCTCGAAGTTATTCTTATTTCAGCGGAGCTCTATTTTCGATTTTTTTTTTCGAATTTTCCCGCTCAGAGAGAATTTTCCAACCAAAACTGAAAAATGTTACATCAAAATAACTTGAAATTTTCTAAGGAATCTATTTCTGCAATAAAAAAATGGTGTTCTAATTTGAAAAACGGAAGTTGACGTCATTTCCGGAAAAACCGGAGGTGCTCATGCCTTGAAAATATTTCAGATTTCATCAGCATCGTGAAATACTCATAGGTACTGAATTTCATGAAAATACGTTCAGTAGTTTCCCGTATAAATATGGGTGAGGTTCCTCGTGAAAGACCCTGTATACTGTATAGGATCCCACTGGTAATTTCAGCATTCTTGAACCCTAAAAACCGAAGTAATGAATGTTTAATTGAAGTTATGATTTTCCAAAAAAATCTAATCTCGAAAGATGGGGACGAGGAAGTTTGTACAGAAATAATCAGGCTACGGCGAATCAAAAGATGAAATAATATGCAGGATGTTCCATTTGAAAAATCGAAGGTGTCAGCACTTTTTGAAATAAAGACGATAAAGTAGTGGTTTCTACTCAAAACCCAAATTTTCAATAAAATCGTATGTCCTGTTCTACGTAAAAGTGTAGGGCACTATTGACCATGGCCCATGGGCGCCCGCAGGGGAGGGGCAGGGGGGCCATGCCCCCCTGAGATTTCGCTGGCCTTATAGTTTTTCAATAGAACACCACCAATATTTCAATAATTTTAATTTTGCCCCCACTGAGAAAAATTTTGGCCCCCCCTGAGAAAAATTTCTGCGGGCGCCCATGCCATGGCCTACTCTGTATATGTCGAACAATATGACAGGATTATAGAAATGACGATAAGGAACACATCGTATGAAAAAAATAAGGAGTTCAAGGGCACAAATTAAAACGTCAGCAAAGACTGTGTCACCATGTATAGATGAATTCGTATGGATCAAACGGAATCCAAATACTTCATTATGTTTCTCTCATATTCCTTCAAATTCTGCAACCCCCCCCCTTCAATAAGGTGACCCTCCATCACTTTTATTCGCCCTTAATTCGAAAGCGCCCGCTGCATGTGAAATTGAAAAATAACGTCAAGATTGAAGGAGCGCGGGCTCTCCTCCTTGGGTCGTCGCCGACGTCGGTCTTCGGTGCATAATTTGGGACTAAGGGACCCCCGACATGTCCTGAATAACAAGGAGCCCGGTACGCCTCGCCTAAAGTAAAATATCACAAACCTAAAACGTTAGGTGCACGTGACCCGCGGATTGATTTTATTTTATGCGAACAGAACATGTACTTCGCAAAGTCCGTTATTCCCGAAGGCTTTAATATCGTAGCGAGGGCTAAAATTGAAAATCACGAACCCCTCCGTTAGATATTTCGTTCGAGTATGTCGGGAGATGTATGGAAAGCGAGTTTTCCCGTGTTGTTTTCCTATGGAATTATTGAGGTCGATCGAGTGAAAAATTGATGGCCGCACCGGCTGTTACGGTTCGTTATTTCCGATAATGAAACTCTGGAGTCGTGAAAAATGGAGAATTCTTCAAAACAGAGGACACAGTTAACGAAAGGTTTGTTCAAAATTGTGAAGGGTGTTTCAATGAGAGCTCAAGATTTGAATTGTGCGCCAATCTTTTTAATTTGCATGTAACAACATCGTAAATTATACTGGGAATATTCTCCAAAGAAAAAATCTTCTGTCCGTTAATCGTAAAGTGGTGCCGTGACCAGAAGTATTTAATGGAAGTAAATAAAAGGATTTTCGGAAGATTATTTGAGTGTCTGAAGTTCTACAAGGTCTGAGATTGTTCCAAGGATGGACTATTTGATTATATGGTCATAGTTTTGATGTTTTCGATAAAAACGTGTACTTATATGAGCATTTTGAATTCAAATAATTTCATATGGTAATTCAACTGAGCAAATGAATGAAATAGGAAATCTCGCCAACTTGATTTTTCGAATTCTGAGCCGAAAATTATCTCAAACGATAAAGTTGCACTGATGAGGTCGAATGGATGATATCTCCTGAACGGAAAGACCTAGAATCTTGAAATCATTAAATAGTGTCGGTGTATTTTCCTGAAATAATGCTTCTCAATATTTCATTCGTCTCTTGTCCGCCATCATCAAGATTATTTTTCATAAACATCCGACTACACGTAAGGTTTTTGAAAAAACTGCTGACACCATTGAATTCTACGTTTGAATGTGCTTCAGGAAAATTGGCTTGTCAAAGAAAAGTAATAGCAACTAATCAAAAAAAAGCACATTTGCGAAAAACACCCCATAACTCGAATAAAGAAAGGTTGTTTTCACCATAAAAATTAATTTTCAGCCTCCAGATACCATCATCAATTATCTATACTCTGTTCAAATGTAAGAAGGGGCAATATGAACAAGTTTGCCACATCGGTAGGAGGGCCTTCGTAAAGTTTCTTTCCGTCCAGAGTCGAATCGAGGAGATTTCACACAATCGTTCAGTTTGAATTGAACTTGAATTCCAATAATTTATAGAACGTTTTGAAATTTGGCAAACTGTCGTCATCATTCACGATTTCTAGAACTTTAGGAATCGTTGGGATTTCATTCCGGATAAAAAAACCGTGGACAATTCTTCTGATAAGGTTCATATCGACATCGTCAACCGAATCGATTATTTTTAACGACTGGGCTCTCCTCTTAGGTGGCGTCAATGTTTTATTCTCTTCATATTCTCTGAGAATCCTGAATACATCTGATTTTGAAACAATTCCTCCTAATTCTCTTTTCGATAAATCAGGATGTTCTTCCAATTATTTTCGAAAAATGTTAAAAATTATCTCTTTCTCTTCAGCAGAGAAATGCGACCTTTTGGACCTTTTTCGTGGTGGTCCCCACATATCACCCTCAGATACAGTATCCGTTTCCGAATTCGACATTGTTCTATAAACACTATATACACTTTGTCAAAAGATTTTCCAACACAATACACTTTCACAACAAAATCTATAAACACTTTCAACAGCTAGACCTTCACAGTATAGCTCTAGGTATTTTACCTGGTCTTGTCAATTGAAAACTTCGATAGTATGCAAATCAAGATGGCTTTAATCCATTAAGAGAAAGGACCCAAATCTGGTGTTTCCCGGAATTACCTTGTCGGAACCTTGAGCAGCCGACAAAGAGTTTCATACAAAATAATATGTACCACAGTTTTTTTACCCAATTTTTGTTTGTTGTCTTTGTGTATTGAATGAATTATTGTCTAGTCATCGCTTTTATTGTTCGATATTTATTATTTCGTATACAATGTTTTCATCTATATCACATAATTTTTTGGTATTTAATTATGCAATTTATCGTTCTTGGTTAGCTGTCATTCTTGTTGTTTTTTACTGGATTGTACCTACTGATAAATTTCTTGTATCTCTATTGTATTTCTAGCCTTGAAAAAGTTCGAATATACGGACGAAACGTCGGCATTTAGTTCAGAAGTCTTGTTCTTCACTACCTGTCCTAACTCCTATTAAAATACTCTGCACAAAATAATATGAAATTTTGGCCCGAAACTAAATATATTTCGGATATTACAAGTAAATGACCATTATAAATTTGAACAGAGATCTTTCACGAGTCTTTTCAATTGAAAACTTCGATATTTATGCAAATCAAGATGGCTTTCACCCATTAGGGAAAAGGGTCCAAATCTGATGTTTCCCGGAATAACTTTGTCCGAATCCTGCAAGATTCCGACCCAAATCTCTAAAACTCTGGTGTTTCCTGGAATTACCTTGCCGCAATCTCGAGCATCCGAAAAAGAAATGATTCAGTAGATAATAATATAAAAACAAAACATAATAAAAAAATAGGGTACGTCGGATATAAAATATTTATGACAGTTGCAAATCATAACAGAAATTTTGCACTAGAGTTTCTGAGGAACAAAGTTCTAATGTGGGAATTGCTGACTCAAATTATTGAATCATTTCTATCCAGTACCATCTACAGTCCGTTCTGGATACGATCCTGTTTGTTTACAAAGCTCCTTACATTTGAACGGACTAAAGCAGCGCGTATCTGCAGCTTATTTTTCATCGATATATTTATTATTTATGGCCTTTTCAATGATCGGGGAGTATACATAAGATGCAATCCATTTGCAGTTTGAAAAAGTCGGATCTTTATTGGACTATTTGGTTTCTTTCAAGTTCGGTAAAAATAATTTTTGAATGATTTGTCTGATTTTCGAATATAAGGAAATGGTTGAACAACCATAAAGAGTTTATTATCGACCTCAAAGGGGGGTCCAATTAAACTATTCCTATGTGTTCCGCATAGAACATAAATTTTCAATTTCGATCAAAACATAATTTTCCAATTCTTTCGAGTTTTTATACGAAAAGGTTTGTCTTAAAAGTCGTGAATTCACAGATACCTATATCTGAATGTTGCTCTGGATGTTGTCAGCTATATTTTCAATTATAATCTTTACACATTTCTCATAAGGAATTAACTATCGAATCGTCTCTTCCGTTTCACAAAATCGCTTCAGTAATCTTGTTCCTCTTCCCTTACACCAGCCCGTGAACCCCCCAAATCGACGGAAATTATGGAGTTATCTCCTTTATTGAATCTTTGCCCTTCTAAGGCCTCTAACCATGAGAAACACCCGGCGGAGGATACCACACCAAACTTCCCAGTCCGTGAACCAATTCCGCTGCGGAATATATCTCATACGGCCTAATATCTCCATAAAACCCTCTCGCCCCACGCGTGCACCCCGTTAAATGTATGGATTCACTTCCATTTTGCGTAGCAGAGAAGCCAATTACAATGACCATTATCTGGGGGGTCACCCCTGTCGCGTACGTTTCGAAACGAACAGGCGAGGGTGGAGTCTGGCCATTCCATTCTGCCGTAATGGTCTTATCTTATCGCTGCTTTCTGCCCCTTGGGGGAAAGATGCTGCCAGCTTACGGAGGCTGTGGAGGAAGTAGGGAAACTAACAATGAAGAAGTGAAAAATTTTAAGTTATGAACTCATTGAATAATTTTCTCACTTTCGAGATCAAAACTGGTATAATAAAGACACTCCTGATATGAAAAATTATGTTACTCACTTTTCCAGGCACTCTATTCATCCAAAATATTAATTTCTCTCAATATTTCCGTTGAATTCTCCAGAAAAAAAAAGGATTATTGTTAATTTCTACCTTCTACCTTGCTATATGTACACATTAACTTTATTTAGGTGAGGAGTAATTAAAATATAACATTTTTGTTAGATACTCATTACACATTACACTAATTTACATGTTCAAAACAAATAGGTGAATTTAATTTCGTTCGATTCTCTTTCACAAGGAGGATCCTCTTTCTCTCTTCCCATCATTTTTTTTATTTTGATGAAATGAAAAAAAAATGAACCAGAAAATCCACTTTGAGAGAGTATGAGATGAAATTAAATAATAATTTTCAAATTCATGTATTATTCTAATTTCATTTTTGATTTAATAAATGAAAATTTCAATATAGATAGATAGATAGAAAAATAACATTCTTTATTCCATAAAGTATGTACAAGTTCACACATGAAAGAAACAGTGTCAGAAATTTGAAAAAAAAACAAATCACTTCAAATAATCACTCAAAGAATATGGTTCCAAATCGACCAAATATTCCCTGACATCTTTATTGAAATTCTCAAAATTATTTAACATTTTGATCCTATTAGGTATATAATCATACAATTTGATACACATATTCGATGGGTGTTTTTCAGATAGAGATAATCTATATACAGGATAATGTAAATTAAGTGATGTTAAAGGATAATCACTCTTACTAGTGTGAACTGAAAAAATATATTTATTTTTGAAAATGAAATATCAAACATTCAAACACATAAATGCCAAAAACCGTCAACATTTTATTCGCCCTAAATATTCCCCTACATGATAGAATGGAAGTCATTTTGAATATGGACCTCAAAACTTTTTTCTGCAGAACAAACAAACTACTAACTTCCAAGCTCGATCCCCAGAAAATAATACCATATCTCAATAGGCATTCAAAATTAGCAAAATATACAGTCTTCAAATGATCTATATCCAAATATTTTGACATTGTTCTGATGGCCAATCCAACACGACATAGTTTTCCTGAGAGATTCTCTATGTGATATGACCATTTCAGGAAGCCACCCAGATAAACCCCCAAAAATTTAACTTATTTAACGCATTCCTCAATCTTGATAAAATCATTAAGGAAATAAAAAAAGAATAATAACAATAATGGCGCCCAACGTCTCATTAACAAATTGCATTCAAGTATTTTGTTATATCATGAACGAATCCACAGCTTAAGAATTGATTAATAAATCTCTACGTTTTTTTTTCTAATTTCAGCCTTACTTTTGCAGGAAAAAAATTCTCAGGTTGAAATTTTTCCAATTCTTCATTCTCTGAAAAATGAATATTAAGTATTTTGTTCAATTTCTTCTACTTTAAGGATATATCATTTGTTCGATTTTCTTTCACAATAGGGATTCTATTTATCTTTATATTTCTCCAACTTTTTTATTTTTACGAAATGAAAATCCACTTTGTGAGAGTAAAGGTTAAAATTAAATAAAATTATCAAAATTCATGTATTTATTCTATTGTTTTTCCTATGAGGAAAGGAAATTTCAAAATTAAAATTAATGAACAACTAACAATGGTGTCCCCATCAAAAACAAATCCACAGCTGAAGAATTAATGAATGGATCTGTAGGTACCTAATTTTCTTCATACTTAATGTAACCTTTCTTTTTCTGGAAAGGAATTTCCAGGTTGAAATCCTTTCAATTCTTTCGCTCCATTAAAAAAGAAGATTCTCTTATTCAATTTCTTCTACTGTTTTGATTTTTTCTGAAATAAAAAACGTTGAAGAAGAAAATCCACTCAGAGAGTGTACCAGATAAAATTCATCTACATATCTGTTTTTATGTATGTATATTATTTTGTGTTATATCAAAAAAGAAGCCACAGTTTATTGTTTACATAGTTATTTAGAACAAACAAATGGATTTGTACAAATTTCCTCGACAAGAATTCTCTGATTAAAATTATTTTAATTTTTCTTATTCTCAGAAAATCAAAAAGAGTAAACATTGCGAACAAGAGCATCATGCCAAATTAGAAAAAAAAATAAAAATCATTCATTCTATAATTGTGGGTTCTAAAATTGTAAATTCGTTTTGGATATATTAAAATCATGAAATTCAAATTAACAATAAGAGTAAAAAAACATAATATCATTGAAAAAAGAATAAATCACTGCCTCGAAGCAAAAAATAAACAATTTCTACATCCCAATACAGTTATAACTTGAAAGTGTCCTTCTTTTCTATAATTAAAGGTCTGTCATATTTGTATTAAATACAATTAAAAATCAAAGATTCTTCACGGAAGAAACATTATGAATATGTTGAGGAAATTGAGAAAAAATACTTTTTCGAGGCCCCTCGTACCGTATCTCATCTCCCGCTCCGGCGTCCCCATCCTCCAGAAGTCATATATTTGAAGTATTACGTGTCTGAAGCCTCCCTAGTGACCGTGGTAAATTGCAGGGATGTGGATCCTGGAGATGGAATCTATGGACGAATAATAATTTCCTAAAATGGTTTTATACCCGGAGGACTTTATCTGCTATATTATTGGCTGTACATAAATTGGATAAAAAATACTCAGTAAATTACGAACTGGGGGAAGATCACGTATGGGTTTCAACTTTATGAGAAACACATGAAATTTTCGAGGAATTCTATCGACATCGTCGAGTCATTTAGATTTTTTTGGTATACTATACTATACAGCCATACAGGGTCTTTCACGAGGAACCTCACCCATATTTATACGGGAAACTACTGAACGTATTTTCATGAAATTCAGCACTTATAAGTATTTCACGATGCTGATATGGAATCTAAAATATTTTCAAGGCATGAGCACCTCCGGTTTTTCCGGAAATGACGTCAACTTCCGTTTTTCAAATTAGAACACCATTTTTTTATTGCAGAAATAGATTCCTTAGAAAATTTCAAGTTATTTTGATGTAACATTTTTCAGTTTTGGTTGGAAAATTCTCTCTGAGTGGAAAAATTCGAAAAAAAAATCGAAAATAGAGCTCCGCTGAAACAAGAATAACTTCGAGGTTTTTGAATGGAAAATTTTCATTTTTGGGATTTTTCAAGATGTAAGATTGATGTATCCACTTTAAAAATCGAAATCGCGATTCATGATACAGGGGGTGAAAAAATCGCTTTCAAAGTTAGGGATGACAAAATCGTGAAAAATCAATTTTTTCAAATTAGAACCCCATTTTTTTATGGCAGATATTGAATCTACGTTAAAAAATAATGTGAGTGTATGCATCACACCCTTGCCCAAAAATGGATATTTTCTGAGTTAATATCCACTTTAGGGCAAGGGTGTGATGCATACACTCACATTATTTTTTAACGTAGATTCAATATCTGCCATAAATAAATGGGATTCTAATTTGAAAAAATTGATTTTTCACGATTTTGTCATCCCTAACTTTGAAAGCGATTTTTTCACCCCCTGTATCATGAATCGCGATTTCGATTTTTAAAGTGGATACATCAATCTTACATCTTGAAAAATCCCAAAAATGAAAATTTTCCATCCAAAAACCTCGAAGTTATTCTTGTTTCAGCGGAGCTCTATTTTCGATTTTTTTTTCGAATTTTCCCGCTCAGAGAGAATTTTCCAACCAAAACTGAAAAATGTTACATCAAAATAACTTGAAATTTTCTAAGGAATCTATTTCTGCAATAAAAAAATGGTGTTCTAATTTGAAAAACGGAAGTTGACGTCATTTCCGGAAAAACCGGAGGTGCTCATGCCTTGAAAATATTTTAGATTTCATCAGCATCGTGAAATACTTATAAGTGCTGAATTTCATGAAAATACGTTCAGTAGTTTCCCGTATAAATATGGGTGAGGTTCCTCGTGAAAGACCCTGTATAGTGTGAGTCAGTTTGATAGGATACATATATGCTAACACTCTAACAGAGAAAATTTTGGCAAATTTATCCTCCTTATTTAATCGCATTAGTAGGTAGAGTTCATCTACTTAGTGCCATAGTAAATCAAAAATACATAAAGTAAATATTCTTCCACCAAATACCCCCAAACAACAACCCCCTAACAGCGACTAATCAAAATCCGGTTAGGATGAGCAAGCGCAGCTCGTGCTAGTGGACGGTGGCCTGATGACCGTGCAATGGACTAAACGAACCCTGGGCAAATATTATGGGTAAACAGGGTAGTTTTGGGGCGTGCCTGCAGGACACTGGTTGATTTATAGCTGACCGGTCGAAATCCTCGCGCATACCCTCCGTAATGAGGTAAATATTGCCTCGTGCTGAGAGGCCGAACGCTGGTCAACTGGTTTTTTTGGGATCGTGTCATACATGTGTACTCTCCTGTAAAACCTAATTGGAAGAAACTGGCGTGTCATGGAATATGATAAATGTCGCGGTGGTCAAGTGGATAATTTTCGGTTTGCTTCGTTGAGTCGATAACTGGTTGCGATTTGGAAACTAATCGGGTGGGTATAATAAGATTTCGTGCCTTCTTGGTAAGCTGTTGATGACCTTGAAGGTTGCTTTCTTGCTGGGTATACAGTAGGGTTTCTATTGTTCAGTTTGGAACTGCCTTCCTTCATTAACTTTGGTTTTCTTCTTTTCTCTCAGGTCGATCATTTTAAACTTCCTTTTTCGCTTTTTCTTTTTTCCCCAATTTCCTTTTCACACCAATGTTTTCATCCTTATATCTGTATTTTCGCAGTGGTTTGGACAGAATAAGAAAAAGACTATTGAAATCTAGAAACGGTTTGAGATGAACGGAACTCAATTTCACAGTTATTTAAAATATACGGAGTGTACCAGCCAAATGGAATAAATTCGATAACGAATAAATGAGGGCGTGTTGGGAAAAACTCTCGGACACGTCGATTTGTAATTTCAAATGCGCATACTTTTCAAGAAAATAATATTATATAGGGTGTCCATGTGTATTTCAAATGCAACCCCCTGTATATTATTTATTTTTTGTATTCTTCAGAAAATTCTAGACACAATTCATGCACAATGTCCTATACCTATCTTTAACTATTTCTGTATTAAGTGTTTTCAGATTTATTGCAAAAATCAGCGTTTTAAATAAAAATTATTTCATTTCACAAATTCGGTACATTACTCTTAAAACCTAATAAGTAATACTGATTATTTCTTAATTATTAAAATAAACAAAAAAAACATTAATGTCAAATTAGGAAATGTTCAAAATGCTCGCCGCGAACGTCTTATTATTATTATTATATTCTTATGGAATGGAGCTGTTACAGATTTGTTTTTAATTATGACATGTGTCTCGAAAAGGCAACAAGGAACAGATCATTCAAACAAACATATTGATCCATTCCCCGCTCCTAATCTCAGTATTAGCAGAGGAATGTCAAACGGGGCACCATACATTTCTGCGTATGATGCAAGAGCACAGATAAAAACCTCAGCAAAAACTCTGTCTCCCCGTATAAGTGTAGGGTTATTGGATTTGTTTTCAGATGTTCATATTGAAGGGCATCTTCTTCTACGAATGTAATTCTTTCTTCATTTCTTCAAAGAGGTTGACTTAATATTTCCGAAAAAGTTGAAGATAGGTATAGGACATTGTACATGAATTATGTCTAGAATTTTCTGAAGAATCCAAAAAATAAATAATATGCAGGGGGTTGCCTTTGAAATAAGAAAGTTGGTATTCGCCACGGTCGCATGGAACACCCTATATTATTTTATTTTCTTGAAAAATATGCGCATTTAAAATTACAAATCGACGTGTCCGAGCGTTTTTCCTATAACACCCTTATTTATTCGTTATCGAATTTATTCCATTTGGCTGTTACACTCTGTATACGCATTTATGTAGTTTCATTTTCATTAATTCCCAACACATATGTTTTAGTTTTCGATGAAGTATCTACAATATTTTGGGGCTGTTCCTGCTTACACGAGTTTCGAATTTTGAGCTGGAAATGGTCTCAACCGACTAGATTTTACTATAGGTTTCCTAAAATTTCACTTTTCGGCAAGTATTCATGCTTGGATAGTACATATTTTGGGCAAGCGTGAGGAAAAGTGACGTATGCGGAAAAGCGTAGGTTACTTTTCCGCACTGAGAACACAGATTCATGCGTTGGATTGAGCAACATTAATCATAAGGGTTTATCATATTTTCTATGTGAGAATATAGATTTCGATAATTTAAATCGTGATTTAAAACAAGGAAATAAAATGGAAAATCATGATAAAGAATTTACAGTGTGGAAACACCAAATGGAAAAAACTCATTGTCTTCGCATTTTTCGAAGAAAAATGACGATTTGCAATTTGAAATTTCCGTATTTCCCATAAATATCTTCAGTAACCAAGAAAATGAATTTATTTCTAGTCTGTATATCTTTTTCCTTGGAGATTTCGAAATAATAAAATAATTAATGAACAACTGTGGTTTGTGTTGACCTTATATAATTACACAGTGGATCATAATGAACAGACGAACAGAGGCCTTGTCGATTAAGAAACAATGTTGGAAAATCGCATTTATAGTTCAATTTTGTTTTCGAGAGGAAATATGATAACCTTAAAAAAATGCCAAAAGTCAACCATACTTATATGAACACTGTGAAAAGAACTTACAATTAGGTACATGTATTTACCTATCATTTGAAGCCAGTAAAAATCATAAAAAAATTACGTTATGTAATTTTGAATCGGATTCTGTAGAATTTACGGTTTAACCGCAGAATAAATATGTGTGATATGTAATATTACGATGAATTTTGAAAGTTGAAATTCTAGGCAGTTTCAATCAAGGTATACCCCATTCGCTTTAATAAAGTATCCCGGTTAGCCATGATTTAGGTTCATCATGTTCTTTTACTTAAAACTGACGCAGGTTGGCACTCGTGAACAGGGGCGGATCTAGGAATTTTTTGAGGGGGGGGGGCGATTCCAAAGTAACACAGTAATAATTTTCGGATAAACCAGCAAAAATTATATTATCACAGAACGAATTCTAATTCCGAGGGGGGGCGAAACCACCTTCGCCCCCCCCCTAAATCCGCCACTGCTCGTGAAAGTCAAATAATTCTGAGAGATGTTGCCAATGCTATTTTCTCCATTTCAGCTCTGCATGTAAATGGAGTTAGTTCTTTAAAGCTTCAACTATGACACAGGTTTCGTAGTACTTACTACTACATTTTCATATCTACTGGTGTATTTCAAGTTGCAAAAAGGTGTTTAAATGGCTTATTTCTTGAGAATTTTGAAAAGTGGGGAATTCCATAGGTCCGTCTATTCTGTCCGTTTAGAAGTTTCTCTGTCAGGTTATTCGAGTACTTTTATTCTTCCTTCGAATGAACTATCACAAAGTAAAGGACTATTCTGTCCATTATTTTTCAGTAAAATTTCAACACTCGATTCTTGATTTCCGTAAAAGAAAATAGCATGGCTGAATCTACCAAACATATTTCTAGTATTAACAGAGAAAATAGTTTCTTCAACATTCGCCAGGCCTTTGGAATTACATATTCAATTTACATAATATGTTCTCTAATTCATTATTTTCCCAAAGTAAATAAATATTTTGATGAATACGTAATTACTACGATCTCTATTCAGAAACGACAACGTTGCGTATGTATCTGACATAAAAATAACTAAACATTTTAAAAATATTAACGGTGAAATGTGTCAGAATTTCATGGCCAAACGGGATACTTTATAAAAGTGAAACTGAATCTGTTGTAGTGAAAAATTGAGTTTCTTACTAAAGTTGAAGTTATAAAATATGTAATCCATCGTATTTTTACCATTTATTTTCTGTAATAATCTGCAATTGCTTGTCAAATTAGATTCAACTATTGGTGTCATCTTTAAGAACAGTGTAGATTGAAACTAAACTTCAGCAAACTTTTCTTTCGGCGATTAATGTGTTTTAATTTTATTCTAGGTCGTCACCCCTGGATGCGAGATCCGTCCCTGACGTCGCCTTGCACGAGAGGCTCTTCACCACACTCAAGCTCCATGCTGACGACCACATCCAGCACAGAATTCGGCATAGCTCCAGCCGCCATATGCAAATGTTGTAACCAAATTATGTACTCGTACCGCGAATATATAATTCACGGAGCAGAATGTGAGGACCCTTCAGATCCTCTACCCCGATTAAATCACAGTCTGGGGCTTATCTTGGCCAAACATCTGTAACGTGCATTATGTATAAGGCTCGGAGAGAGACAGAGAGAAAACGCCCGCCCTTTGCGAGGCACTCTAATCACAAACCCTTTTTTATGCGGCCGATATTTTTCCATTTTCGATTTCAGGTACACAGCTGGGACGCGCGCGTATGCAAATTCGAATTATTGTTACTGTGTTTGGTCTATTTTGACCCACGACCGGAACAGTATTTCGGTTTTTACCTGGCATGGAGAAAGGACCCAAAATAACGATCTATGAGGGTGATTTTTTTGGAATAAATTAATGAAGTACTGTTCGACATGTAGCAGTTGTTAGACTCAATCGTATGGCTTCAGCTGCCAATAGGGCGTGACCCAAAAGTCTCATTTTCTTGAATTTCATTAAAGAACCAAACTCCAAAAGGAATAAATTCGATTGCCATAATTCTGTCTGAACTCAATCAATTCTTCCATATACACATTCACGTTTCGTGGAAAGATGTGAAATACAAGATATGTTTATCGTTTTCATTTTGAAAGATGACTGTATATTTTCCTCTCGATAAGGCCTCTCACTGTATAATTGTATATCATATCGTCAACATAAACCATATACTCATACTCCATTCACAATTATAAAATCACAACTCTGGCCTTGGAAATTTGACACATTCCACTCTGTATCGAAGTTATGACGTTTTTCAAAATATTTTTATGTTCCAAGTCCCTTTCTACATTCTTAGCGTATTTCTCAGAATGTGAATGAATTTGAAAAGATGTGATGGACGAAAATAATTAACGTTTATATGAATTGACAGAAAGGATTCCTTTTCTAGTTATTTGCATGAAAAGTACAAGAGATCACTGTTGAATTGAAATATATTATTTTTCGCCATGGAAAAGAATTGCATTGCTTTCACATAATTTTCATATGCATGCTTGTGAAGATTTAATGTTTATTATCCTCTTGAATTGAAAGTTCAAGACTTGACGACATTTCATTTATTTGATCTTAAGAAAAAGGAGTAAAATATTCTGACTGTACAGTAATTTATTAGTTTGAAAAATATTCATACATTACTACCACAGTATAGGCACAGAATACTTAACTACACAGAAGCGTCACTTAGCGTCGGCACTTTGATCTTCAAGGGGCAAATTTTCGTGACCTTGATTCTCTGTTAGGTAGTACAAATGTCACTTTTGAGCGGTCCAGCCACATAATTCTATGTTATATTTCTAATTCTATAGGTCCAGCGGAAAGTTTGAATTTCACCACAGAACACAAATAATTTCACGTTGACATATGTACTACCTAGCATGGCACAAGCGTCATCAAATTAAGTTTTGGCGGGAAGGCGGAATGACGCTTCTGTGTAGTTAGGTATTCTGTGGTATAGGTTTGTGCAAATAAAATGGAATATGCTTTACATTTATCATTCACCTGTTCTAAAATAAGACACAAACTCCTGGAATATGGAAAAAACCGATGTATTCTGGTTCAATATAGCCTATTTCTAAAATAGGATTGATAGGAATGAAAGCTCCAGTGACACATTTCAATTCATCGGAATCTGAATTCACCTACCGTTGAATGCAATATAGTCATATTTCTTTTTTTTTTAGCTTTTTCGACGTGTTTTTTTTTCTGAAACGTGAAAACGATCAACAATAATCATTTAGAGACCGATGATGGCCATCCAGAAACCGTTTACTTACGAAAATCGTGCAATTTCATTCTTTCCTCATAATTCCTCGAAAATCCTACCTGAACCATATTTTCCGGTCGCTTTCGTTAGAAGATCGTATAAGGAAGCCTTTTTTGTCCATATACACACATATACCGAAACTAACCAAACTTCTGGGGGACCGGAATTTCGTTTGAAATCTGTCTAAACGGCCAGGTACCTAAAAAAAACTTCGTTATCAAGTGTAAAAAGGTCGATTAGTACTTACTTTCGCAGTTTCGCTTCATTTATACTTATAAATCGATTTTTGGTCCAATTCAAATTTGCCGTTCGTACTAACGCCAAAAGTCGTGAAAGGAAAAAATGACACTTGCACGAAATTTCTCATATCGACAAGAAACTTCTTCTGGACGACGAAGAACGGAGAAATAGGCGATTTCCTATCGATATTTCGCCCCAAAATCGCCGGTCGATTCGAACTAACAAAATGTGGCATATCTTTGATACTTTTACCTTGATGTGAACAGAGAAACTGGCAACGTCGTTTTGTCATTAACGATATTTTATGTACGCGCACAGACTTTTCATCAGGTGCACCAACTCCTGAAAACGAAACCATGACTTCCTATGTGATTAAATAAAAGGGAACAGAGTATAGTTCTTCTTTTGAATTTAAATTATTTTTGTAATGAAAACCTGGGAATATTATTTCAGATTTCAGCTCCCACAGTTCGGAAGACCCAATTCCCGGTGAAGAATTCCAAAAGTCCCTTTGGCCATGAAGAAGAGATTGAAATATTATAGCGAATTAAGACAACAAAATATAAGGATAATTATTCCGCCATTTTTCAGTCCGAATGAATAATCTCAGCTTATAAATAACCGAAAATTTCTATCCTTTTTTCGAGTACCGCCCTTGGCCGTGGATCATCTCTCAACGATGGAAACTCTCCAAAGTCCCGAGTCTGGAAAACTCATTAATATTCGTATAGCGCTCCAATTTCACCGCACTTTTAGAAGTTGACGGTATTGAATTTTGTTTTATAAACACTCAGGTTCACTCAGATACCCCTAAAAAAACTCAGACGGGTGCGGAGGCTGTGGTAAGGATTTTGTCAGCGTAAGTATCATATTTGAGGAGATCGCAATTCAGCAGGAAGGTAAACATATCTTCATTACTGATGATGCATGATGAGATCACTGCTATAGTAAAGCAACAAAGGCTCTGATGGCGTTCAGAAGTCTAGATGGTGAGATTGGGCATGTAGCTAAAAAATACTGGTGATTGCAATACCCTTAATCACTTAATCAGCTAAGTAAAACTTTCTAGAAGATACAAAGACTAGCCTGTGTGTGCATCACTAGAGCTTTATAGTAACGTGTCCAACTGTAGGGCACTCAAAATCCTCAAAAATCTCTTATGTCTCCATCTATTGGTAGATGAGCACATAAGGCCATTCCCAGAATATCTAGGGAAGATACTGATGATGGGGAAATCAAAAAATCAGAGAGCCTGGTCCTCTCTAACCAAGAACCATTAGCATCGAAAAGGGCACTACGAGGCTGAGTAGGAAGAAAGACTTGGTGAGGGAATCCAACACCCAGATTTTCAAAGAAATACCGATGGCACACATCCGTTGGTTCACAAACCACAAACGAAAAGGCTAGGGAGTATTCAGGCTTGACGCCAATTGAAAACTATCTTTGTGGTCCTATTTGAGGGTCTTTCAGAAAGGAAAGATTGCAGTTCAACGTCAAGCTGAGCTCTAAAGTCATCGGTTCAAAGATGCTAGATCAGAGGAAAGCAAAAAGGTCATTACTCTTGCCAGAAAAGGAGCACTGAAGGCCTCTTTTGACTCAGAACCTTCCAGTGGTAGGAGAAAATTCTCATACAACAAGAGAATGTTTTAGAAAAAGGAGAAAACCATAAGAGAAATTCTCTGACGGGATCTTCCTGGGCTGAATCATTCCAAAAAAGTATCTGAATCTGCGTAAAATATGCTACACTAACCCATTGGCCGTAACATCATGAAGCAACTGGCCAGAAGCAATAAAGTGACTCTATTATTGGTGCCAGAGCCATTAGGTGTTGAAGGAAATGAAAAAGCTGATGAGCTTGCAAAAAGTGCATTAAGATTAACACCTGCTGGACCTGTGCCTTTCTGTGGGCTTGGAAAAGGCTACGGTATAACAATGACCGTTGGACAACAGAATAACCCTCTGGAGAAATACTCCTGGACTTGGTCACTCCAAGAAATTCGAGATGATTCCACTGACCTATACCAGTAAGCTCCTTAAGTTGTCACGAGCTGAGCTTCTGCTGATGGTAGGTCTGCTGATGGAGCACTGTGGTACAATCATTATTTGTACCGTATGGGAAAGTCAGCAGATGAGATTTGTAGGCTCTGTGGATCAGAAGCAGAAACAGCTGAATACATGGTATGCAAGTATCCAGAGCTGTCTGGTCTAAGAACTATTCTTAAGGGGAAACCAGTTCTTGATACCCACGAGGTAACGGCCAAGGCTCCTAAGGATGTTGTCGGTCTTATCAACACCATCGACGACTTCCTTAGGTTTCAATGAATGAGCATAGGGTAGAGAACAAAAGATCTATGTGGTTGCAGTTCTCGGAAGGCTAACCGAGCCATAGCGACCACGGTTCAAATAATAATAATGGCTCCAGTGGATCCAAATAAACTGCTCCACAAGAGTTAGGGATATCGTATTCAATCGTATTTAAAAGTATGTAATCTTCGAGAAAATCGCTGTAAAATCATTTAAAACTCAATAACAACTTGAATAGATCCAATAAAAATCAGTATGAGACATTTTGTCAATCTGGTCGCCTTTTTTCCGAAGTTTGATTCTTTGAATGTTCTTATTTTGAACTGAAGTCAGCTTATCAACGGCTTCTATGTGAAACGAGTTTTCTGAAAATGCCAAGACGTAAATTAACAAACGCTGAGGCTAATAGGGCTATCGGAATGCTACAGGGTGGCCTAACTCAGGTTGTTGTAGCGAAAAGGCTCCAAGTCAGCAGCCAAAGTGTGATATCTCGACATTGGAATAGGTTCAGGGAGACAGGTTCCGTGTTGGAAAGACCAAGGCTTGGTGGGCGACAAAAAACAGCACCTGCTCAGGATCGTTTCATCACCGTTTCGGCGAGAAGAAACCCTACATTTACGTGTAGAATGCTATACGGAATACTCTTCAAAATGCAGATGGGGTCCAAGTTTCCATCTAAACCATCAGACGACGTTTGAGAGAGGTGAATCTAGGTTCTAGACGTCCATTAAGAGGAGTTCCATTAACACGTGACCATAAGCGTCAAAGACTGGAATGGGCAAGGCAACATATCAATTGGAACGATCAATGGCGTAGTGTCCTTTTCACTGATGAATCCAGATATGGACGATTTTCAGATTCTCGAAGAATAAGGGTATGGACAATCCCACGCATACCCTGTAATCGTCGCTATGTCCAAGAAGTCCATCCATTCCGAAGGGGTAGTGTTATGGTATGGGCCGGAATATGTTTCAACGGGCGCACAGATCTACACATTTGTCCTGGGAATATGACCGCCTTACACTTATAGGGAGCATGCATGTCATTGACAATATTGTGCCAAATTTTCACGCTGCTATTGGTGAAACTTATCAATTTCTAGACGATAACGCTAGACCGCACCGTGCAGCCATAGTTGAGAATGCGCGCGAGGAGCTTGGTATTCCACATTTACCAATACCTCCGCACTCACCAGATTTGAATTGCATAGAACATGCATGGGATATGCTCCAAAGAAGATTAGATAATCATCAACGTACCCCAGAATCCTTAAATGATCTGAGAGCGCTTCTGCTCCGTTTATGGAAGAAATGTTCAACAACCGCGTGTGTAGTATGCAAAGAAGATATTGTCAAGCTGTTAGTGATGCCCGTGGAGGCCATACATTGTATTGATAGTCTTAAAATGCTTGAATTCTCTGGGAATAAAATTTCGTTATTTTACTCGAATTTTCACAACCACTCTGTATACGCTGCAGACCCACAGGTTAAAATTAATTTGCAACTTGAAATCATGTTTAAATGAATTTTCATCACAAAAATCTTATTTTAACTATATTTTTTTGCAATTTAAGTCAATATCCCTAACTCATGTGGAGCAGTTTAGTTGGCATGGGGCTAACTTTTCCTCAGCTGGTTCAAGAAGATAGGTATAAAGCCAAATAACTACGATATCCCCCGAAGATAAACAATAGCTAATTTCAAACAAAAAAGCTACTTCACCTCAGTAAGGTAGCTTTGGCTTCCTTACATTGGCCACATTGGTGCAGGGCAGGAAGAAGAAGGCAAAAGATGCTTCGCACAAGAAGAGTGTATAAGAGATATGTCTTCCTTGGAGACTTATCAGATACTGGACGTCATGAGAGTTATTCAACAGATTGACATTTACGTCAGGAACTTGAAGAAGATTCCAATGGGGACAGATGGGCTCGAAACGGATAGTTTTCGATCTGATATGCCTTGAGAGCCGATTATAGTCTCGCCAAAAACTATATTGCAGCCTTCGTCTTCCACATATAATTCCCTATCAGAACCAGCCAACCACATGCTCCTCCTGGAAACGACAGGCAGGACACCTGACGTGTAAATAAGTTATTAGCCGTTGGGATCAGGTTGTTCGTGCGTTAGATGTATTGATCTATATGTGGAGTCATCCATCAGGGTATCTCGGTCCCCGAACGACGAGGCAGCGGCCCTATCCGCTCTTGTAGCCGGGCCCTTATCCCGCAGGGCCTCCACTCACTTGGACGACGTTGCCGTGACAAAGACGATCCATTAGCCGCATTTGCAAGACGCGTCTTCCTCAAACTTGACATCGCCCCATGGCTGCCGGCTAAATCCGGAGCCGGGGGCTATTTTCCCGTACCTCCAAGCCACCCTCCCTTCCACATAACTTATTCCGACCGGGGATGTGTATGGAGGAAATTGAAAATCCACTCCGGAGAAGACGGCGGGAGATGGGGGCGAGTTTGTTAGCGTGGACCGTAGATGAGGTGTCGGGAATTATTGCGAGCAGCCATTATCTCACGTATATGGGGGTGGGAAGGGGATCAATTTCCGTGCGATGTTGTTTCGAAGGATGCGAAAGTTGATGCGAATGAAGATTCATGTACAGAATAATTGGGGACATGCAGACGCTTCATAAAAATATCCTGATGGGCGTCTTGGAACCAAAAATAATTATTCACCATAAAAATATTGAGGAGACAAGATTTCTTGGCAGTTCTGTATAGCGTTTTTGAGTTTTCAGATGAAAGAAATATTCTTGAGGGCGAGGCTCTCTGGCAAACTGTCAAGCGTCCGCTATCCATAAGGCCTTCTTGTGTCCACTTTTTTATATGATGAAGATATTACATGGTCATGTCTAAAAATGTCCAGATCGCTTCATCAGAGCCATATAAAATTCTAGAAAATCATTGAAAAAATCCCAATATTTCTGATTTGGGATCATAAGCGATTTATTCGACAGCGGCTGTCAAATTTGATTGATAGCTGTCGAAATTTTTTCCGATGGATTCTTGAATGCATGCGAATCTACCTACAAGGTAGATCAACTTACAACTCCTGACTTCACGTCAGAGCTCTCGTTATTGAATAGTAATTTCAGTTTATCATTACACCATTGAATTTATGGGATTTCATTTTATTTCGATCACCTTACCTGTCCTTGTTACTTTATTATACTCACCTCACATTTTATAATGATCTATAGTTTGTTTTATGGTACTTAATGACATTGAATAGCACTTTGACATTAATTGTATTATTCGAGAAAAATATAAAGACGACGATAAAAACGTAATTTCCCGTTTATTTCGACTTTAAACTAGTAAAAAGAAAGTCCAAGTAAAGTGACAATTCTGATTTTTCAGAGGATTTCGGGATATTTGTCGAAACAACAAGAGAAAATAAAGTTAAGTTTAATAACAAAGCTTCGTTTCACAATAACAGTGGCTCACCAAAAATAAGTTCTGAAAGAAAACAGCGGACAATGTTCCAGAAAAAATATGACCATGTAGATTTGCAATCGAAATTGTCATATAACATGTCAAATTCCAATTGATCATCTTGTGAAATGCAGATACTATGAGAAAACACTCGTAAAAAATGCAAACTTTTACACCCTGTATCTTGAAAATGAAAAATTTACATGACTCTTGTTCTTAAAATTATTCAAGGAATCTCCACTTTTCGTTCGTACTTCCAATTTCGTAGCACTCTGTATATTGAATATAAGGATGAAATAAAAAGACTCATTGAAAAGAACCTATTCTATCTAATCTACATTTTCTGAGATTTTTATTTCAGATTTTTCATCATTTACTACCCTATGAAAAATGCATGGTCAACACTTCAGAAACATCAACAAACTAGAAATACACAAAGATTACAAAGAAGAAAAATATTTGAATCCAATAAGTTCAACCATTTCATTCCTACAATAAAAATGAACAAATAATCCTCAGCAACAAATAAAGGTTTATCTGTTTATGGCATAAAACACAAAACCGTTGAAGGGGGCCTTGAAAATTTGAAAAGATACCTATGAATAACTATAAAAGAAATATACAGCAGAAAAAAATAGAACAGAAAAGCAGATGCAGATAAACTAAACCCGATTATTCAAAAAGGAAATGAAGAGATAATAAATTGAAAGATGACCTGAAATTGATACACACGATAATAAATTCCACTTAAACGAAAATCAAACAAACAAAATATTTAGAATTATTCATTCACCGATAAATATAAATATTGAACACTACCGAAGAAGAGAAATTCAGATCATGGATATACCGAGGAAGACAAAAAATATAAGCGATCAAAGACCATATCACCGATGAACACAAGGACCACATTATAGTTAAGATTTAATTAATTCAGACTGAATAACTTTCAACAGTTTTTTTCAGTGTTTATTCATGTAGCTACTTACTATTCAATAAACTCTTTTTTAGTCTATTCTTTAACTTCGAACTTTTAATAATATGTGATGAAGAAAATTGTGCCTTGGAGCATTCAAACTTTCATTCCTTCCCACATACATACTTCCAGTACATGCTCGCATTAGTATAACAGATTCAATACGCCGGATCCCTCCGGGGTAGCTCGAAAACATCCCCTAGAAATGTAAATGAGAGGTAGATGAATCTAGAACTAGAAACAAAGTGGGATGGTAATGAAGTTCGCCGCTGATTAATATGGATGACCTATATCTAAAGCCTTTCCATGTTTATGATTCAATATTCAGGAAGGATGACGACTAAGGGTGCTGAACAGAAAATTTGATTTCGCAAGATGGATCGATTCCATTTAAGGGAGTGTGTGCATGTTTAGACAGTGTTTTTGTTGATTTTGGAGATGGGTTGCGACTCAGGATAAGGTTATTTTCAGATTGTGTTTACAGTGAAGTTCGAGAGGGTGTTTTGGATATGATCGCACCATCTTGGTGTCCCTGGCTTCTTCGCTGAATATTATCGTCAATAACACCTTCAGACACTTTTCACGTACCTATCTACATCATTCCTCCATTTTCTTTGTCACACGTAGGTATATAAGTTGGAGAAGATCTGGTGATATTATTTTTGTATGCTTTTTTCAGAAATGGTTCAAACAGCAGTTCCTTCTTTCCGTGATGAAATATTTATAACTTCATTCATAAATTTATTTCGTCGCATTTTCCTAACCTCATAACTTACCAAATATTCATTTATGAGGAAACGAAAAGAACAAACTCAGAGGACACTGACACAAGCTAGGAATACCTCTCCACGAAAGTTCATTTATAGGAAATCAAAATATGTTCACTCTTATATCTTCATCAGCGGCGTAGCTACGTAGGTGCAAGAGTGTACAGTGCACCAGGGCCCCCAACCTTAGGGGGCCCCCAAGGCCCCAAGCGCTGACCACCGTTTTTACCACGTTACAAGATTTGTATAATTTTTATCGGAAAAAGCATCAAACGTTGGGATTTGTTGTCAAAATTCACTGGTGAATCGGACACCTCTCTGAAAAAACTAAATCCGACTAGATTGTCCAGTATAGGGTCAACACCATTTCAGCAATCAAGGGCGGATTTACGGGGGGGGTACTGGTGGTAACTACCCCCCCCCATGAGTATCCAAAACCTGAGAAAAAGGTGGTTTTTGTACCTGATTTAATGGTTTTCAATCGTTATTACCCCCCCCATGATCGTTATTACCCCTCCCATGAAAAAGAACTATATCCGCCCTTGTCAGCAATTAAACTTCGTTTTTTTCATTTCATTCGTGCATTATCAGAAATAGTTATGAAAAATTCTTGCAGAGATGAGCGAAGCCAAGCAGAAATTATCAAAAAATGGTGAATTTGGAATTTACTTTCCTCTGCGATTTTATGCACATTTTCAATGATATGAAGTATGCATCTGAAGTATTACAAAAATGGGATATCAATTTGGACGACGCGACGCATGCAGAGAAGAGACGAATAAAGAATAAGATAGAAATTTATAGGAATGACTTCGAGTCCTTCAAATGCAAGGCTAGAGAAAATACCATAGCATATGGAATTGATCCCCATTTCGAAGAAAAGAGACTAAAAAGTTCAAAAACATTTCGATGAATTAGCTTCCTTCCGATCACTGATTTTGAAGTAGGGAAGAATTGTTCAAAAAAATATTTTCTATAGAGTGCTCGATACAATAATTTCACAATTAAATACACGTTTCGAGGGTATGACTGCAGTCAACAAAATTTTCAATTTTCTGTCACCCTCATTTCTACTATACATGTAGACGAAAAAACTGTCATTCAAAGCTGCGACAAATTTCAAAGTAAATATTGCGATATGATAGGGAACAACTTCTCAATTCAATTTCTTAATATTAATCACCTATTTCTACCTAAATTGAATAAGGCATGGACAATTCACGAATTCTGTATATGAAAATATGGGAATACGGAATGCTGGAATGCGATCAAATAGAAGTATTCACAGCAATAATACTCTTTCATGCATACAATTCCTGTCACCTCTGTAGGAGCTGACAGATCTTCCAGCAAATTGAAAATAATAAAAAATATTTGAGGAACACTATGGGCCAAGCTCGACTGCGACATCAATTGAGAATGAATGCATCAAGTCTATAGATTTGAATGAAGTCATTGAATCTTTTGCAAAAAATAAGTCTTGAAGGTTGTAAACATCTTTTTTCCGAAGAAATCAATGACTTCAAATCTAGACTTGATAGACCTCTAGGTTCGAATACTGAATAATTAATTCCTTAAATAATTTATTCTTATTGTTATTTTGCCAAAAAATCTAACATATCAATAAAGTCAAAATTTTTTCCAAAATTTTTTTTTTCATCCACATGAATATAATCAATTTAATATACCTACTTAAATACATAAATAAAAATTTCGAATTACCTATTTCTTTTCATTACCTAATGACAACATCATTTATTCAACTATCAACTATATACCCCTCAATTGTAGTACCTACCTTCAGTAAGTAGCTTTGCTTCTTCGAAGTATTTATATTTCGACTTTTTTAAAAATCAAAAAATTCATAAAGGGGCCCTTCTCCGATTTTTGCACCATGTTTTTCCTTGCTCTTCATTCTAAATATTTATCAGTTTGAGGCAAGTTCCGACAAAGTAATTCCGGGAAACACCAGATTTGGGTCCTTTTTTCCCTAATGGGTGAAAGCCATCTTGATTTGCATAAATATTAAAGTTTTCAATTGACAATACTCGAAAAAGATCTCTGTTCAAATTTATAATGGTCATTTACTTGTAATATCCGAAATATATTTAGTTTCGGTCCATAATTTTATATTATTTTGAACGAAACTCTTTGTCGGCTGCTCAAGATTCCGACAAGGTAATTCCGGAAAACACCAGGTTTGGGTCCTTTCCCTTAATAGATTAAAGCCATCTTGATCTTCATAAATATTATTAAGTTTTCAATTGACAAGTCCAGTTAAATGTTAAAATACCTATATAGAGCTACTGCGAAGGTCTAGCTGTTCAAAGTATTTATAGATTTTGTTGTGAAAAGTGTATTGTGTTAGAAAATCTTTTGACAAAGTGTATATAGTGTTTATAGAACAATGTCGAATTCGGAAACGGATACTGCATCATGGGGGTGATATGTGGGGATCACCACGAAAAAGGTCCAAAAGGTCGCATTTCTCTGCTGAAGAGAAAGATATGATTTTGAACATTATTCGAAAAGAATAGGAAGAACATCCTGATTTATCGAAAATTGACTTAGTATGAATTGTTTCAAAATCCTCAGGGGTGAGTGATTCAGCTGTATTCAGAATTCTCAGAGAATAAAACATTGACGACACCTAAGAGGAGAGCCCAGTCGTTAAAAATAATCGATTCGGTTGACGATTTAGATATAAACCTTATCAGAAGAATTGTCCAAGGTTTTTTGTTCCGGAATCAAGTCCCAACGATTTCTTCAGTTCCAGAAATCGTGAATGATGACGACAGTTTGCCAAATTTCAAAAGAACAACGTTCTATAAATTATTGAAAAAATGGAATTCAAGTTCAGTTAAAACTGGACGATTGTGTGAAATCTCCTCGATTCGACTCTGGAAGGAAAGAAACTTCACGAAGGCCCTCTTACCGCTGCGCCAAACATGTTATTATTGCTCCTTCTTGTTCTTACATTTGAACAGAGTATAGTTTTAGAATATAGGTATATTAGGTATAGGTACTATTAAAACATAAATGTCATAAAATTATCTTTCAAATAAAAAAAATTGGCTTCAATCTTAATTTAAATGTGTTTCATTTCAATTTAAAGTTATATCACTCAAAAAAAAGCACCCGATATAAAACACGCTCGCATCGAATCATCTTCAAAATTAATTCTGTTTCTGTCGGTTGCAAAATACCACCCACGCCGTTATCAGGTTATGGCCACCATGACGTTCCTGGGATACCAAACCAAACCGTCCTGTTTTCCTCTAATAAATCGATACTCCGCATTATGTATTTCCGCTTGTTCACTAGGAAAACTGCCAGCTATCCCCCACCGCCTGCCCACTTCAAAAAATCCGATTTTCCGACAATCCCCTGCAAGGATAAGTAATTGATGTTTATTGTGGCGCGATTTTTGCAAAGGCGCAAGATTAAAGGGAAAAACTGAACCGTGAACATTGGAGTGGTGTGCATGGGCTTTTCACCCGATGGGCTAATTAATCATTCTGCACCACATCGAGAAAGCATTTGCCTGTTGAGGTTATTTATCACTGACTCCCTCGTTGCGATACGCAGCCCAGATACATGTACGAACAAGGGAGGCAGGGTTGTGAGATTTATGGGGTGGAGGAGAGGAATTTTTCGGAAAAGAGTGGCTTGTACTCCGGAGAAAGGAATTGGACTGAATTGGGTGCAGGATACAGGGATAAGGGAAAGGTCAATTTGGCTGGCAGTGGCAGCTCTTCGGAGGAGGCAAAGAAGGCTAAGCCTGTCTAAGAATATTCTAGAAATATCGAGGGGTTTTTTAAGAGTGATAGAACACATTTATGTTCGACTGCTTCATAAACACTTGATTCATGAATTCGTTTGGTGTCCATAATTGACTACTTTATTGGACTCAACTGTCACAGTCTTCTCTCGATTTAGCAATTTTCTTCGTTTCACACCACTTGTTATAGGCCGATTACAACAAATTTTCATAAGCACTTTCAGTGGGTAGGAGAGATTCTTTGGCGCTTGCGGCTAAATTTTCTACGCTCTCTACCGAACTATCCATTTTTTGGATTATTATGACGTTTGTCACAAAATAAACGAAATAAACAACTCTGTTCAGTGAGGTTTCTGAGGTCTCTGATGGTTAGTAAGGTAAGAAAAGCAAAAGCATACTTATGTTTTTTAGTGATGAAGCGACAAATATAATAATTGCCATTTCAGAAAATGAAATTTCTGCATTGCAGTCAAACATGAAGCTTTGTATGCAACTCGTACATAATTAGGCCTGTGGACTTGCCCAAATTATTGGCCTCTAGCTCGCTTTGCTCGCTCTGCCATAAACTTTTGCACTCGTCCATAAAGACCTAATTTATGTACCTATACTTGTTACATAAATAGCTAGTATGTTCGACTGCTTCATAAACACTTGATTCATGAATTCGCTTAGCGTCCATAATTGACTACTTTATTGGACACCACTTTATTGAACTCAACTGTCACAGTCTTCCCTCGATTTTGCAATTTTCTTCGTTTCACAACACTTGTAATAGGCCGATTACAACAAATTTTCATAAGCACTTTAAGTGGGTAGGAGAGATTCTTTGGCGCTTGCGGCCAAATTTTCTATACGCTTTCCTCTACCGAACTGTCAATTTTTTGGATTCTCATGACGTTTGTCACAAAATAAACGAAGTAAACAACTCTGTTCAGTGAGGTTTCTAAGGTCTCTGATGGTTACTAAGATAAGAAAAGCAAAAGCATACTTATGTGTTTTAGTGATGAAGCCACAAATATAATAATTGCCATTTCAGAAAATGAAATTTCTGCATTGCAGTCAAACATAAAGCTTTGTATGCAACTCTTACATAATTAGGCTTATGGACTTGCCCAAATTATTGGCCTTTTGGACTCGTCCATAAAGACCTAATTTATGTACTTGTTACATAAATAGCTATCAAATTAAGTTTGAAGCAAATTTTTTCATTTGAAGGATAATTTTTTGTTTTAAAAATAATTTCCGGCATTGTCCGCCACGACTAGCTCTGAGGAACCGCATTCGACCAGACCAATTTTGGACCACTTTTTCGATGAAAATAATTTAAGTAAGTATAGGGGAAGTACTTACGTACAAAATGACATAGGGTTTTATTTCAGAGGCATAACTTGTTAGTAGTGAATCACAGTAATGTCATATTCGACACCTCTGATCTTTGGTCCTTTCTTTATAAAATCTAATCAACCTTTATGAAATAAAAGTACCAAGAAATAAAATATTCTTTGATAAATTGGGATAAACGAAATTCATTTTGTTCGCATGCTATGGACAAAATGACATACCGGCAATAGGCAACTGTATTTTTCTACTTATTGTTACAAAACTACTGACAAAGTTCACAAATGAAACGCTTGGTTCTTCTAGGAACATCAGCACAAGATGCAAGAGTCCAATGCAAGCAATGCATGCATCGTAACCAGTCTTCTCCAGGGCTAATCCTGGAGAAGATCTAAATCGGGAAAAAAGGTCTCATAACAATAGATGGACACTGGACAGTCGTCTTCATGATCTCGAAAGTTGCTAGGAACATTTTCTACTTCATTGTCTTTTTTTTTTTGGAGGAGGTTTGGGCTCTTTTTTGATTTGATTGCCATCTTATTAGGTGTAGAAGTTGAAACTAAGTACGTTTGTCGAGTCCTTGGCTCACGTTTGGCTTGTTCACTTATAAATCGTCCTTTAGGGATTGGAGAAACCTCCTCATAGGATCAGCAAGAGTAGGTTAAGAAGCATTGCCTTTATTAGCCGCAGATGAAGATTTTGTTATGAATATGTTAAGACAAGTCCTGATTCTTTGTTTGCTGATGGGGCCTGAGATGGATTGTCTTGGTTTTGTCCGGTAGATACGGTTAATTCAGCTGAAATACCTATGTCATTTTGTCCGTTCACTATGTATGTCATTTTGTCCATATAGCGTTATGAAACTAAAATTGTATCGAATTAATTAATACAAAAAGTATATGAACATACAAAAAGCTCCGTGAATACAATAACAAATAAGTAAAGTTTGAATTGAATGCAATTTGAATGAAAAAAATGGTGAAAACTGGCCATTTCTTCTCAAAATTTGGCGCAATGAAAAAAAACTCGTGACCTACTTATTGATTTCTGTTATCACTCATAACCATCGAATGAACCAGAGTAGCTCTTGCTAATTTTCAGAGGTTAATTGAAGCCACTCGGGTCGTGTAATGTGATAGGCAGTTCCGCATTTCATACCTCCGAACTCAACTTATGATGCCTATGTCATTTTGTCCATATATGTCATTTTGTACGTATTTCCCCTACATACTTGAATTTACCAAGCTCTATACGGGGGAGTCTTTGATTCCAATTCTTCAAATGTAGATTCCTCTCATTAAACTCAACACATTTTTCTTATACCAGCTCTCAAAATTCTGCTTCGTTTGCTATAGATACAGGATGTCAAAAATCCATGAAAACCATTTTTTTTCACCAAATCTTTCCACAGTGAATTCGAATGAACTCAATTTTGGTAAATGTGAAGGTTACTCTGCAGCAGTTTCATCCTGACGTTGATATCCAATTATCAATTCATTTTATCTGTCATTTGGTACACTCATTCCCAGCAAATAGCAAACTTCGATACATAACTTCATCACTGAGAAAAATGTTCATTTTGATTCTAATGAAACAGCTTTATTAACTCTCACATAATTATTACAATAGTAAATTGAATTAATTCGATTATCTGTCTGCTCATTTCAATTTTTTCGTTTTATTTCATTGTTATCAATTTAATTGGAATAATGACAAATCCTATAGTGTCAATGTTAGGGATAATTATAAGACAATTTCTTGTTTCATTCAGAATTTTACCATTATTTTAATGATTCTGACTGCGCTGAAAAAAAAAGCATTATTGTTTTCATTTGACGCTTCATTGCATCTAGCATTTTTTAGAGTGAGGTTAAACATGGCTTAGCGTCACTTTCGTTTATTCTTATTCATTTAACAACAAAGTCGTGGAAGTGCGTTCTAATCTTTATTTGGCCCCCCCTGAGAAAAATTCCTGCAGGTTTCTGCGGGCGCCCATGAATAGAACATTGATTTGTATCTATTATTAACAACATCAAGAAAATTATTAACAAACTTCACATGTTACGTAATTTTGCGTTTTTATCAGACATAATCGAAAAAAAACTGATCTTATTGTATTCACACACTTTTTGTATCCATTAAGTTTAGTAAATGTCGATTAATGTTTTTATAGACGTTCCATGACATCATTTCATCAATTTTTCCTTTCAAAAATACTTTTTAATTGTCGCATATTCTGAATATCCGCATTCTATCCCCACTATACCGCTCAATCCCCCCCACTCTTCGGACCCCTCATTTCATCTTACGGTCATCCCCTCACGGCCTCTGGCCAACTTCCGCGTGCTTTGACCCTCCGCTGGTCACTACGCGTCCGGTTACGCATGCGTGCTCGCGTGATCGATAGGCGGTACGAGGGGAACCAGAATGCCGTCCTGTCATTGGTTCGGGCGGAGCTCCAGCATCCGTAATTACCCTGGACCGCGGACGAGTCACCTTCCCCCTCCTTTTGTACACATACACGGCACACACACGTCGGGTGGATGCGACAGGGTGCGAGAAAGGGTCCAGGCGGCGTTGCCGGATTGGGAATATTTCCTCTCGAAACTCTTCAGGAATCTTTTCGACGCGATTCTGACGATTCTGTTTCCAATAATGGTTTTAGAGAATCTCTTTTGAGTAAGATCTACTGTTGTACTCCCCTATTTGCTTCTGATCTTGAGAAAAAAATTCTCAGAAAAATCAAAGTTATCATAAAAATCCAGTTAGTATAAAACAAAATCCTGAGATTTGTATGGCCTTTTCGTTTTTCAGCTCAACACCCTCAATATTTCAAAAATTTTTAATTTGCCTCCCCTGAGAAAAATTTCTGCGGGGGGCCATGTGAATAAGCAACGTTGTCCTTTCTACATAGAGGTAGAAGTAATTACGTATTTATCAAAATGTTTATTTACTTCGGGATAATTATGAATTCAAGAAAAAAAATAAAAGTACTCGAATTACCCGACAGAAAAACTTACCTATGAATTATCTAACAGTGGAACAATGTTTATTTATTTTTGGAAAATAATGAATTCGCACTGGCGTATTTAGGGGGGGGCCAGGGGGGGCCAGGCCCCCCCTGATGTACCTCTGGCCCCCCCTGAAAGATTCTAATTCAAAAACTACGTATAGGTATCACAAATATACCAGGGGCCGCGGCCCCCCCTGAAAACTGAGGCTAGATACGTTGATGTGAATTCGAGAAAAATGATGTGAATTCAATAATTCCAAAGACCTGGCGAATGTTGATGAAACTTTTTATATGTTAATACTGGAAATATTTCACACAGGACAGGGTCTTTCACGAGGAACCTCACCCATATTTATACGGGAAACTACTGAACGTATTTTCATGAAATTCAGCACTTATAAGTATTTCACGATGCTGATGAAATCTAAAATATTTTCAAGGCATGAGCACCTCCGGTTTTTCCGGAAATGACGTCAACTTCCGTTTTTCAAATCAGAACACCATTTTTTTATTGCAGAAATAGATTCCTTAGAAAATTTCATGTTATTTTGATGTAACATTTTTCAGTTTTGGTTGGAAAGTTCTCTCTGAGCGGGAAAATTCGAAAAAAAATCGAAAATAGAGCTCCGCTGAAACAAGAATAACTTCGAGGTTTTTGGATGGAAAATTTTCATTTTTGAGATTTTTCAAGATCTAAGATTGATGTATCCACTTTAAAAATCGAAATCGCGATTCATGATACAGGGGGTGAAAAAATCGCTTTCAAAGTTAGGGATGACAAAATCGTGAACAATCAATTTTTTCAAATTAGAACCCCATTTTTTTATGGCAGAAATTGAATCTACGTTGAAAAATAATGTGAGTGTATGCATCACACTCTTGCCCTAAAATGGATATTTTCTGAGTTAATATCCACTTCAGGGCAAGGGTGTGATGCATACATTCACATTATTTTTTAACGTAGATTCAATATCTGCCATAAAAAAATGGGGTTCTAATTTGAAAAAATTGATTTTTCACGATTTTGTCATCGTGAAATACTTACTTATAAGTGCTGAATTTCATGAAAATACGTTCAGTAGTTTCCCGTATAAATATGGGTGAGGTGAGGTTCCTCGTGAAAGACCCTGTATAAACATAGTTAGAAGATTCAGTTATGCCATTTTTTTGTACGGAATTTTACTGAAAAATAATGGACAGAATAGTCCGTTACTTTGTGGTTGTTCATTCGAAAAAAGAATAAAAGTACTCGAATAACCCGACAGAAAAACTTATACCTAAGCGAACAGTGGAATTCCCCACTTTTCGAAATTCTCAAGAAATAAGTCTGCAGAAGATATTTAAATAGCTTTTCTCTATTTCAGTATCGTAATGAGTTCATTACAGTACTAAAAACAGTGCTGTAATGAACTCATTACAGCATTGTTTTCAGTTATATTTTTCGTTTTGTGGTTGTCAGCACTGGCTTCCGATCCTATCAATTTTCAACACACGTCAATTTCGTAACAGTCACCAACTGCCAAGATAAAATACAAAAGTCACTAGGATGTATAATCTGAATTTTTCATTGAATTTCAACAGTATTTCACGAAATTTGACTGAAATAGAGAAAATATCGTCTAATACTGTAATAGATACTCGTTGCAGAATGCAAGTCCAAACACTCATGCGTTCAAATGAAAATGTAGAAGTTATTCTAAACCTGTGTCACAGTTAGGTAAACCTCAAAAGAACTAACTCCATTTACTATGGAGTTAATAAAGAGTAAATAGAAATAAGCATTGGCAACGTCTCTGAAATTTTTTTGACATTTCTCAAGTACCAAACCTGCGTCAGTTTTATGTTAATTATGTAGAGCTCTCTTAAAGAGAAGCAAGACGAAAACTAAAAAAAAATGTAAGTATGAGATTGAATAAAATACCTACCACAAAGTAAACACTGCAAGAATGGTCATCACGGTTGATTCTGGCTTGAGAGATATCTGCGTTTAGTGGTTCAGGCGTAGAATGCGAACCGATGAAGAGAGCCATGGCGATTCGAAGAGAGAGAGAGAGAGAGCTCGATGGAGAGGTCCAGTCGATTGGTACCTCTTTTCTTGAACTGTAGACCACGCAGAGTCGAAGGTATTGGGTGAACCACTGATGTGAGGATCATCGTCGTTATCGACGAAGTCCATTTGAAGTATAAACTTTGTTGCATCAAATATGAATTGAATGAAATATGAATTCTGAACACCTAAGTGAAGCAGATGTTCAGAATGCACCTCGAAAAATGAATTAGTCGAAAAATTTCGATTCTGACAATGAGCAAAATGTCAGAAAAATATGCGAATAGTGATTCACACGCCTTCTCGGATATAACCTTTTCCGGAGACATTCTCCCCCTCTATATGGCCCTCTATAATTCCATGATATGCATGAAGTATGCCGTAGATCATCCCCAATGTTTTCTTTGCACTTCGTAGCGCAACCCTTTTTTCAGGCTCGCTCTATTTTCACCCCGTTAAGGGTCAGAGTTCAAGGGCAGGTAGCGGTGTGTCTGACGGTTGACATGCCTCGGGCTACTGTCCCTAATGTGTTGCCGGCTCCAGAAATGGAATGGATTGCCGGAGGTCAAAGGTTTTTCTACCTGAGCTCGGACGTGTGCCCGATGACGAATGCGGTGACCAAGGGTTGGACAATGGTCGAATAATATACACACATTAATGGGGTAGGCTTGTGCAGAAACAGGACCTGGACGTTTTCCATTGATCCACGGTCTCATTGGTCCATTGCAATCGAATTCGCATATGATTTTGAGTTAGTGGCATCTTTCTCTAGATTAACGTCTAGAAGTCTTCAACGGACTGTTCCAATCGAAACCAAAACACCAGAAGCGTTAAAAAGCTGCTGTTGCATGATTCGACAAGTACTCGAAGGCTCTCTACGAGTAAACACAGTCAGAAACCGTCCTTGTTCAGGGGTGCTAGATCTTTGGCGTCAACTTCTCGGTCTTTCGGTCACGTTTCCAGTTTCTCGATTTCGATGGAGGGGCCGGGAAACGGTTGTCAAGTTATTAAACGAGGAGCAGAAAAACAATCTTCCATTAAGGAACTTTTGGTGGACAAGAATCGGTAACTTTGAAACGGTGACAAAATGCCTGAACATCATTAACTTTTGTGGAACAGTGTAATCCTTTATTTGTCCATTTGGAAGTTGGTTCGAGTCGTCTTAGAAAGTAGGTAAGAAGATCGAAATTCGATGAGATGTAGAGGAAGTATCTACGTACCTACAAAATGACATATGGTTTTATTTCAATGGCATAACTTGTTATTAGTGAATCACAGTAATGTCATATTTTAATTTAATTCTACAGCTATGATCTTTAGTCCTTTCTTTATAAAATCTCATCAACATTCATGAGATAAAAGTTATAAGGAATAATATATTTTTAGATAAATTAGAATTCATTTTGTCCACATGCTATGGACAAAATGTAAATGACATACAGGCAAAAGGCAACAGTAGTGTTGCAACTATAGTACAAAATTAGGTGCAAACAAAGTTCACAAATGAAACGCTTGGTTCCTCTTCTGGGAACAACAGTAAGAGATGAGTGAGACCAATGCATGCAATTTATGCATCGGAACCAGTCTACTCCAAGCTTAGATTGGGAAAAAGATCATTATACAATAGACACATGGACACTGGACAGTTGTCTTCATAATCTCGAAAGTTGCTCACAACATTTTATTCTACATTGTCTTCTTTAAATAATGCTCTAGGTACCTATATCCTACTCTTTGGAGGAGGTGTGGACTCATTTTTCGATTTGATTGCAATCATTGAAGTTGAAACTAAGGACGATTCTCGAGTCTTCGGCTCACGTTTGCCTTGTCCACTTATGAATCGTCCTTTAGGCAAGGGCGTAGCCAGGAATTAATTTCGGGGGGGGTTTTGAAATTTTGGCAATTGACTTTGTAAGTGCCAGGAAATGTGAGGGGCGCTTTCTGTAGCAAGTATTGAACACTGAAAACATTTCGGGGGGGGTTTGAACCCCCAAAACCCCCCCCCTGGCTACGCCCTTGCCTTTAGGTATTGGAGGAACCTAACTCATAGGATCAGCAGGAGTAAATTTGAGTTAGAATATTCTAAAATTAGCATTGAGAAGCATAGGGTGAATGGAAGTAGGTACCTACTGTACACACTTAAGATGCATAGATAGAGTGATTCAAGAGGAAGGTTCATATGTAGGTAAGTATGATACATGCATAATATTGTAGAGAAACACTGATGAATTTACAGCTTTCTTATGTGATGTCGTAAATAAACACATTTTTCTGCGCTTAGGTAGGTAATTGCAAGCGCTGACTGAACCCCACGAGATAAATCAAAATAATGTACTCGGTATTGTACTCTTAACAAGGTCAAAAAAAAGTCCGGGGTGGTATATGTCTATCTCTTAAGGATAGCCCACAATAACCATTTCACGGAAAAAATGGCTTATTCAGGAAGATATTTTAAGCAATACAACATTAATCCTTATCCAATTAAGTAGGTACCTCAAATAAATTGTCCAATCTATATAGATCAATTTGGCCCCTCACAGCATGTAATTTACCTAATTCAACATTTCCGTAGATATTACATATTTAAAATGCAGGGATATAGCGGTGCGGCGCCGGCACTACCGTTGTTTATAAGGATTGCATTGCATCCGTGCGTAGCCGGGGCAATGCAATGAAAAAACAAGTTGATAGCAACCTGTTGGTAGAATATCAGGCAGAGTATTCAGAGAATACAAGGCAGAGGTGACAAGTATGTACCTACCTACTATTATAATAAAGTCGTTATATAGTTTCTACTAATAAGAGTATGAAAGGGAATAATAGTGCTATAATCTAATAAGTTGGTTTAATGTATTCTTAGAGTGTGAAGAGCATTACAACTGTGAGTGATTGCAGGCTGGCCAAATCTCAAGCTGAAAAAGATTCATCACCCCTTCTGTGAACAGTGGCGGATCCAGCTTTCGAGAAAGGGGGGGGGTCACGGTCAGGTGGATTACATACCCGCCAATTGATTTTTTTTTATCAAACACAAAATTTGTGGGTTCGTCCAGTCCAGGGGGGGTCATGACCCTTATGACCCCCCCCCTGGATCCGCGCTTGTCTGTGAACCTTTTACCATGCATTGATATTGATGTCACCCCGAATGAAACATTTGAAGCCTCGTTGATTTCGATATTTCAGCATTCGTAAGAATGAGAGTGAATTCCTGTGGAGCCTGAGAAACTACGAAGTGAAAGTGAACAACTTCAATTTCTAGATTAAGCCCTTAAAAATCTTGGTCGGCAAATCGGTAAATGGATGTATTTCAAGAAGTGAAATCCCGACAACCAGCCGCGAAGCACTAAAACAAAGTTGGAATTTTAAACAGCAATTTAAAAGCTGTCCCGCGCTTGCCAACTTTTTTCAAAAAGGAGGAAAAGAACAAGAAAACGGAGAGGAACCCTGACCTAGCCCTACTCTCTTCCAAGTTTTACTCTACGCAAGACTTCGCCTCGTCTTTCGCGATTCATTCATAATTAGCGGCACTTTTTAAACGGGAGAGGTCGATGGATCGACTGTCGTGACGTCACCGACAGGGATGATGTCGATTCTTTGGGAGTGAGGGGGCTGTGAATTATTATATCTCGCGGATTCGGTGAATGGGAGTCTTTTCCTTCTCTACTTAATTGGATTTTTCTCATTCCGCTCCATATTTCTCGATCATGATGGCCTCATTGCGGTAGGTTTGTGGGACAATCTTTTTTACGATGAGTCCACAACGCACATACATAAAATAAGTTGGTATTTGAAATTTGTTGTATACTCCATTCACTTCTATAAAGCCAAAATTTAGGTTTATCGAGTTTTTTTTACTTGAAACTGACGCAGGTTGGCACTCGTTAAATGTCAAATAATTCTCAGAGACGTTGCCAACGCTAATTTCTAAATATTCTTTTTTTAACTCAGTAAATAGAGTTAGTTCAACACTTTTAACTGTTTAACTGTGACGTGTGACACAGGTGTCACGTATTTCAGGTTTTGCAAAAAGGTATTTAAATGTCTTCTGTAGGCTTATTTCTTGAGAATTTGGAAATGTGGGGAATTCCATAGATCCGTCTATTCGAGTAGGTACTTTTATTCTTTTTTCGAATTAACTATCACAAAGTAACGAACTACCTACTATGTCCGTTTTTTTTTCAGTAAAATGTCAACACTCGATTCTTGATTTCCGTACAAGAAGATAGCATAACTGAATACCCCAACCCTGTTCATAAACGTGAAATATTTCCAGTATTAACGGAGAAAAAAGTTTCTTCAAATTCAACGAGCATCATCCAGTAAAATCGATCATCAGCGCATCCACCAAACAAGAACTACAATCCAGAACAAAATACTTTAATACTTCATTCTAATTACTGCTGCAATAAAGTGGATCCCTTATTTACTATGTATACAGGGAACTTGTGTGGACGTAACGAGATTTATGATGTTATGTTTCAGTAGAAAAGCTTTCTAATATGGAAACCTTTCCGATCCACTAGATGCAACTAGGGTAATTAAATTGGGTTGCGGAACTTACTGATCAAATCGAATTCTACATTTGATTATCGTATACTGAGTAGCTTAATCAGAACTTCATTACATAAGTGGTCAAATAATGTTTAATTAATCATTTCGTGAACTTAAGCTATCAACTATTCACTTCCACGTGTGAAGTGTTGCATACCGACGATCACAGCCTGTATAATACGTCAACTCTGTTAGCGAGAATGTTGGTAACAGTGATTTGAAGAATTTTTAACCTCACTTTCTGAAGCGGTTAGAAAATAACCTATAAATGGTTAAGGAGTTAACGGAATTCGGAAAGCCGGTTGATAATCTCAGATAGCAGCCGTAAAATGAGCATCAAAACTAAGCCCCTGATTTTTACGGTATTGACAGAATGTAAAACTTCTAAGGGTAGAGTATCAAGAATGGAATTACCCCATGGTCCAGTTGACACTCCAGTTTTTATGCCTGTTGGTACTCAGGGCACACTCAAAGGCATTCTACCAGAACAGTTAGAGAATATCAATTTACAAATAATGCTTGCTAACACATACCATTTAGGAACGAAGCCAGGTGTGGAAATTCTCAAAAAAGCTGGCGGCTTACACAAATTCATGAATTGGAATAGAAACTTGTTAACAGATTCAGGGGGTTTTCAGATGGTGTCCCTTTTAAAACTGGCTGAAATTACAGAGGAAGGTGTGAAATTTCAATCCTTGAATGATCAAAAGGCTGAAGTGATGTTAACTCCAGAACATTCCATAGAAATTCAAAATACAATTGGAGCCGATATCATAATGCAACTTGACGATGTTGTTAAAACTACAATTCCAGATAAAGAAAGAATACAAATATCTGTTAAAAGAACGACAAGATGGTTAGACCGCTGCTTGAAAGCCCATAAGAGAGAGCAGGACCAGAGCTTATTTCCAATTGTGCAAGGTACGTTATATGCAGACTTACGTGAAGAAAGCTCGAAAGATTTGATACAGAGAGATGTTAATGGATACGCTATAGGTGGTTTGAGTGGAGGTGAGAGCAAAGATGACTTCTGGAAAATGGTGCTTTTATCGACAAATAAGTTACCTAAGAATAAGCCTAGATATTTGATGGGTGTGGGATTTGCTACAGATCTAGTTGTTTGTTGTGCCCTTGGTGTTGATATGTTTGATTGTGTTTTTCCTACCAGAACTGCTAGATTTGGATGTGCTTTAGTTATGAATGGACAGTTAAATTTACGCAAGAATATATATAAAAATGATTACAGCCCAATTGATCCAGAATGTGAATGTGACACTTGTAAAAGATATACTAGGGCTTACTTGAGTTGTATTGTTACTCATTTACCTGTTGCTTGTCATCTGCTAACCATACATAACATTTTCTTTCAATTGAGGTTAATGAAAGGCATAAGGGATAGCATCAGTACTGGAACTTATCCCCAGTTTGTTGCTGATTTCATGTTGAAAAATTATCCAGACAAAAACTATCCAAAATGGATAATAGATTCTCTGAAAGCTGTGAATATTACTTTACATTGATTTGATATATTGAATAGTTAACAGTGGGAAATTAGTCATTATTTTAGGATTATCATATTTATTACGTACGTTGTACTTAATTTTTGAGAATGCTTGGTTTTTCTCAGTCACACTTCACCAAAACATTAATTTTACACATATTGGTATAGATTTCATTTTAGTTCAGTAATACGGACCAAACATTTACTTATTAAGCCAAAGTTTTATATTTATTATGTAAATATTCGAAATTCGGTAATAACATTCATTCCTTTAGAAAAGTAATATTTATTTTATTTACTTAAACTCTGTTACCACATCTCTAGTTTTTCTTTTGAAAATAGGAAACTCCCTATTATCCTAACCCCCATTTCAGCATCTACCTAAAGGTGTTCAGTGAAATCTAAAAACTTGATGGAAACATTATTAATAAATCTTTTTAAGAATATGTATATTATATATATATATATATATTGTGCAAAGAATATTATATTTCTGAAGAAACATTTTCATAACAATTCATTTAAAATATTCAAAAGCATTCACTAAGCAACAAAAACAAGTTAATATAACGGATTTAATCCATATACATTCAAAAGCTCTAAACATGAATTTTATAAAAATAAATATTATGGCCGAAATTATTAAACAACAGCAGCTGGTGATGGTTGAGTTACACGAATATCATGAAATTCCACATCTTTAGTGGTGCCTGGTTCAGTCCATCCTTGTTTCTGCGATTGTTCTTCTGATTGTCTTCTCTTGTATTCTTCAAGTTCGAAATAGTACTTGGGTGTTGTTATGCCGAAAAATGCAGCTAAATATTCACCCATTGTTTCCATGTAACCCAAAGTTGTATATCCAGCTATCCATAATTTGTATCGTGTCCATGGAGCCCAAGCTAAGGAGCCCTAGGAATGAAGGAGTTGATTAAATGGTCTAGAATTCAATTCTGATATTATCACGGTTTGCTTCCAATTAAGGTACCTACCACATCAACAGCAGTTATGGTTTCAGTAGGTGTACTATCAATCTCATCATCGCTGTATTCTTCCAAAACACCATCGCAAAAATGTAGTATTCGCTTGGGCGTCTTCAATTTTATGGTTGAATAATGAGGATCTCCTTCAGATGCATTTTTGAATTCATCTGGGTCAATCAGTGTCATGATGAATATGAAATATTTAATAAAACAAACTTAAAGGAAAACGGAAAAAGCGCCACTGTTTTTGTTGTTCTGGTTCTGACACAGACCTGGTCTGTGGTTCTGATGTGTCAAACTACTCACACTACTCACAGAACATCAAATAAACTCACAGATTATAGAAAACACTTTTAATCATTCTCAGAAAATACTTTGTTAAATGTCAATACTTTTAATTTAACCGAACACAGAACATTTGATTTTGACAATGTTTCGATTAATCTTACACAGTGATGAATTACAAAGAAACCTACTAAACCTTTTGCATATAATCTGAAAGTAGATTGGAAATTTTTCGAAAATTCCATTATATTATATGAAATATTCATTTAAAATATTTTCTTTCATATTTTCTCCTACCGTGGTCTTGTCTGTGATCTACTGTACTAATTAGAATTTTTTAATGAATTAATAAGTTCTGATAAGATACAGATAGGAAAGTGGGAAAGCTATTAAAGCCAATAAACGGTAAAACCAGTTGTATTCTAGATTATGCGCAGGGATAAACAATTTTGTTTCAGTAGGCTTTTGCAATTTCAGTGAAAGAGTGCGAAACTTGAATTCCAACCAGTTTTTAGTATTTACAGTTAATGTGCAACAGGTGATAATTTGAATGAAATGGATACCACGGGAAATGAAACCTTAGAAAGGATACAAAGAGAAATTAAGGAGAATTTGGAAAAAGAAGAGGAATGGAAACGAGATTTGGAAAGATTATCCAATAATAACGAAAATAATAATTCACAAAGTGAAAATCATAATGTTCCTAGGATGAATGGTATGTTGCAGAAACAATTATCCGAAACAAATAGTAGAACATTACTGTCTTCCCAAAATGTAAATAAATTCATACAGAATGTGAAAGCTAAAGGTGTAATGCATAGGTTCCTCAAATCAAAAGGAAAGCTTACTGCTTCTACCCCATCATTGAATGGAAATTTTAAACCAAATGGTATTGTTCCTGATTTCTCCTATCAACCACCAAGAGTGACATCTGAAACTGGTACCTTGAGCCGAAATGGTTTTGTTCCTGCTGAAGTGAAAATGAGAAATGAAGTACAGGAATTTCAAAAACGTGAGATTGAACTGAGAAAAGAAAGGAGAAAGTCACAACCTGAATTGATGGCCCTTTTGAAACTTGAAGATGAAGAAGAGAATAATAATGAGGGTTTTCCAGATTTTTCGTGTTCAAGTTCCACTACTTCCTCAGTTTCAGAAATGAAATCAGCCAGATCTCTAGCAGATCTGTGCAACACACCAGAAGAAGATTTGGACGCTCCTGGTACCTTCAATCTTATAAAACAATTCGAGAATCTTAAACGAATTCAATAGGGCGAAGATCCCTAAACTTTGTTGAGGATTCAGCCGACTTTTGTTTTGAAACTGCATTTCAGTCTTATTTTTGTTGTACATAGCCAATACCATTCATAAGTCAGGGTTGTGCCAATAACTTATTTTATTTATTCTCTAGTTAATATTTATAGCTGAACTTATTATTGGTTTTTGGGGTTTTTAGATATTTGAATCATCCTATTGAATTTTATTTCAAAACAAAGAATGTGTCTTATATTTTAAATGAATCACTTCATTAATTTCGAAGGTGCTATAAAAATGTTGAGATTGCAAGCAAGTAAAACCTGGCAATCATCTGAAAGAATTTAGAAAGTGGTCAAATGTAAATTATTTCAACTTTAAAATTGCTATATTTATTCACAAGTATGTCATATTTCATTACTAGAAGTTATGTGCAGCTAATTTGAATAATTATGATGGATTTATTTATCATGAATCAAAAGTGTACTTATAATTAGATTTTAATTTGAATTGCACTTTTTCTGTTAATTATTTATTTTCAAATTCACTATTTCTATCTTTTGTGCATACTTTTATTGTTACACAAACTTCAGTATTATCAATTGCACATTCCACTTGCCTACTTTGTTCCTGTACTTATTGCACATGTGATATTTTCTACACTTTGGAAATTGCCATTTATGTCAAATTATTGAATGAAAATTTTATCATATTTAAAAATATATTTTCAGAAATATACAATTTGCAATAAAATGTTTTTCATTCATTATCATAAGATTATTTGATATTATGAAGCTTTTTCTATAGAAAAAGCTATTGATTATAATAGATAAATATCGAAAATCATTCCTTGTTTTAATGCTGCTTTGGATTACATTATCAGATAAAATTTTATGAACAATTATTCTTCCATGTTTCCAGAAGACATCTGAATATTGATCCCTGATAATATCCTTATCAAGTGAATTCAGTGACGAAAACAGGTAAATATCAATTTATCTGATGTTGCTGAGAGGAAATGCTTACCTATTCCATTGTTTGTTATTTTGAAACTCCTGATGAAATATAGTATTCATCTAACCAAGGAGAAGAGAACAAATTGGTTGAGTAATCTAAAATATGGTCGTCAGCGCTTTCAATTACTGTAGTGTTTATGCAATTGCAAATTAAATACCCTTTTTATCTATCTCATATGGTAATTTTCTATATTGAAATGGTCCCCAAAATTAACGAATAAATACTGTACAGTTATTTCGAATGATTTCTTCAGCAAAGATATAATAACAGTGAACTGCAACTGTGGCAATCAATTTCAATTAATGTTATAAAAGAAAATTTTGGAACTAATTTGCTATTTTTAGATATATTTGAGAAAGGATTTTTTACTTTCCCGATTTTAAAAGTAATGTACAACGTACTTTGTGAAAAATTAGCCGTAATAACATCCAAATCCATAATTTCTGAACGAAGCAAAACTTTATTCCGATACCGGGAATCGAACCCGAGCCTCCTGGGTGAAAGCCAGGTATCCTAGCCACTAGACCATATCGGATATGTGATGTAGTTAGAGTTTTTGCGGTATAAATACGTTGGTAAAAATAACGAGCGTTCATTAATTTCGTTGTCTAGATCTACAAGTAAATTTTGTGCGCTATGAAATATCTGCAGCCCACTGAACCATGGATTTATTCGAACGATCATTTGACTCATTATATTTAATACAAATATATTTAGGGCCAATACAAATAATAAAATCATTTGGATGCCCAATCCCATAGGCGGATTTAAGGGGGGGGGTGCACGTGCCCCCCCCAGACGGTAGTATACCCTATATTTTACTTTATAGATTCCATCACAGTACATCTTACAATACAATACCCCTTGTGCTCCCCCTGAAAAAAATTCTGGATCCGCCCCTGCCCAATCCACTAAGCCTTGACTTGCTGGCCCCCTTATCTTATCCCAAAACTGGAAGAGACTTGATTTATCCAACTACAGTAATAATATCCCTCAGGATTGTATTGATAATGTCTATTATTTCAAAAAAATTAATAAAAGACCTATGTTAGCAAGTTATTTTTCAGAGGTGTATACCTACTTAAGTCTCGACAAAAGAAAATGATCAATTAAACAAAAAACTTCAATGAAACACATTCAGAAAATTTTATTTTATATTTAGTCCAAACAAATGATTCTTTTATGAACATTTACAATTACATATAGTACTATGTGTGTGTGTGTACAAAAATCCTCTTCTTTTAAAACAACTTGATTTTTTTGGTGCTCTTCATTTCATGACCTAGGCATCCAATAAATTAGGAAGATATCCACCTGGCGTCCTGACATACAAGCCAGGAAAGTCATGAAAATAAAATTTATAATCTCTCCTCGAATTTTATAATTTCCAATTTGTTTCTTTCTTGGCATGAAGTCCTGCTCTTCCAAACACAGATCTGAATTGTTGAAAATAAAATGAATTTTTATTTCATGTGTTATTCAGTTTCTAACATTCTGCATCGTTGCAGTTTCATCAACATGCTGAATTCCAGAAACAAGTATGTAGTTCTTACAGCTCTCTGGTTGGGCAATCATATTGGAAATTCAAAACAGTTTAGTTTTGGTGCATTTTATGTCTATTAAGATGGACTTAATGGTTCAAATCAACATCAGCTACATCCTGCTTGACGATAAATTCTTCTTTATAATTCTTGCCATTCTTACAACTCTTCACGCACGTATAACAAATCAAAATTCCCCAATCTATATCTTCTTCTTTGACCATGGATAGTAACTGAGGCATGATTTGGAATTCATACTGCCTAGATCCCTCGCAATATTCACATTTTGGAATGTTATTGGGGATTCCTTCATTAGAGATGTGAAGAGGATCACCACCCCTTTCATAACGCAAAATTTGATCTGGGCTGAACTCTATACGTCTACGGAATTTAGTGAAGGTTTTATCTGGATCTTCAGCTGAATATTGATCCAGTTCTTCCTCATTTGCATCCGGCATGGTTTCCGTTCCCTGTCTTACGAGATTCAGATATTCCTCCTTTTCCTGATCTTCGTCAATTTCTTCTTTACTGAAATCCTCAGGTTCTATAGCTATTTCAGATTCAGGGTATAAAATATGGGATATATGATTGCAGTTCGATTCACCATTTCCACATGAACTCTTATGTTTTTCTTTCCAATCTAGGACTTGATGTTGTCGACTGCAATAGCATACAGCATTGCATTTGCTGCATTTCTTCGTTCCCACATAGCCGCAAACCTCACACAAACTCAGCCATTTGGATAGTGGAAAACTATCATATAATTCTTCTGTTGGGGGGTCATAAGGAAAAAACTTATTAGCTCTTCCCAAATTCGCCCTTATCAATTTCATATTGTCCGTTTTGTTCTTCTCATCACATTCTGACTTTCGACATACGAATAAGAAGAGTGTTCTATGAAAATTGTTATCGTCCTCCTCGTATGGTGCATATACCTGGCACAGGAATGTCATGGGTTCCCCACATTTGCTGCAACTCAATTCTTCGACAGATGGGACACCTTCTAAGTCGAGCCAAGCTGGTTTTCCACCAATTTTACTTGGAAAAAAATTACTCTGCAGCTTGCCACTTTCACAGGGCTCTGAATATCCAAGATCCACCTTCGACATTTCAAATAGATTTGCTATTTTCAACACTAATTTGATAAAATCACCGATCTTCACAGGTTAAACTGGTTTAACCTAATAGTTCAACGTGGTTCAACTTCAACGTGGTGTAGTCTTAGTCCACAGAATACTGAACGTCTATGAACGAGGAGGATGCCATAGACTACCTAGAGGATGCATTAAAAAGCAAATAGGCACAAGAGTTACAGAATGCCGATGTAAGGCCTGCGCGCTGGCAGGTTTTTCATCGCATCGCCCATAGACTAACTATAGATAGGCAACTCTTAATCCAAATTATGTTCATTACATCAGCGCCATCTATATTTGGTCGTTCGTACTAACAGCCGATATCGGCGTAGAATGACAGAGGCGCCATCTAGCGGTTTTTGTAGAAAAACAAGGGGCATCGTCTTATGCACTATTAATTTGTATAAAAATATTTTTCAAATTTCAAGTTCTTATAAGATACGATGATTATTTGTATTGAAGAGAAATCGCCAAATCTTATAAAAAGCTTGAAATGTAAAACATCAAGGATAAAAGTCAAAGTCTTATATAGGAGTTAATAATTATTTATTTATACATATGTTTATAAATATCCACATGAATTATTATCAATAATAATATTCCACTCAAGAGAACACACAAAAATATTTTACTCAAATCTTTTTTGACAATTCCGGTTTTCAATGGTGAATATTAAAAATATATTATTATCGATTGAATAAACAAAATTATTATCGGTTCCATCTCCTTTTATCATATTTAACCAATGCCATTTTAACGATGGGGTCAGATGGAATTTCGACACCGGTTTTTCCACATAATATTTTGTTTATTTCACCTATGTAAAACAATAATATAAATTTAATACCCACATTGATGAACTTCCGGTGCACATCTTTGTGCTTATTGCAGAACAACATCTTCACCTCTTCAGTGTTCACTCGTTCCATTATTTTTCTTTTAATATTCCAACTATTGAAAAATAATGGAATATTCCCAATGACAGACTTGGTAAAATTGTGAAAGATCGTATTAAATGTTCGAGATGGATTGAACATCTTGCAATTTTTGAATGTTCTGGCTTTAATTAAGGCATTGGAAGGCACTTCATCATATGCTTCCATTATTTCTAAACAGCTCGAACATTTATTAGTATCTTTCAAAATTTTTTTTGCCAAATACCCTGCCACATAAGAATTGGCCAAATCCAAGTCTGCATTGCTTTCACACGTTTTGTACTCCTCTGTGGGATAAACAGGTGGCTTCACATTTGTTGGAGTTTCGGGTATTTCAATTTTTTTCAATACAAACTTCTTTAGCGTCTCAAGAGCTCCACAAGAGGCATCCTCCTCACAATTCGAACCAGGTGAGTGTGATGCCATGAAATTATTCATAAGGAGGGATTTAAAAGAGGAAATTAACGATGAAGAGGTAGGATTAATATTTCTCACTCCATGACTTCTTATCAAAGAAAAAAAATTCTCAAGAGGATCTTGATTGAAAGATCGCTGAATCAAATGATCGAAATGCCGAGTTTTTGAGATATATAAAAAGCCATGGAGTGTCAAAATGAAATTTTTCAAAGAAGGAGTGATAACTGATTTGGTGGATGCATGTTGGAACTTCATGGAAGTCAAAACTTCTATAGATTGATTCCAGAAATTATGATGTGGGGAAGTGGCTTTCACGACACCCAGCAGGGGTTTGGTTGGAGGAGCTTCTATGAAACTTCCATTAACGCTATCAAAGAGTTCATCAAAAAAAAGCAAAACATCCGCAGTTTGTGAAGCCGAGGGATCCAAATATGGGCTTACAGATGGGTCTCTAATATTTGCACTGAACTTTGACATTAAATTCATCAACAAACTTACGGACCGACTGAAGACTTGGGTGGCATTTTTAACTTTCATTTTTTTAATTTTATTTGGTATCACATGTTCATCTGTCAGTCTATGTAGCATATTATAGCTGTTCAAAATTTTATCTAATCGATAAACATCTACAATATGAGACCAAGAAGCAACTTTTTGAATGCCATCTTGACAAAAGTGTATATCTTTTGTCAAGAAAGCATTCCTTATACCTTTTATTAAATGTGGAGGATCATATAAATGAACAATTTCTTGTTCATTCACCAAATATCCTCTGAATTTATTCTCCATTTGTTTTCTCAAACAATGTTCATTTGTTTCTCCTAGGAGTTTATTAATTGCAGCTACATTTGTTGATCCTTGGTCTGATATTGTAGCCACAATATCTAATCCGGTTTGACGAACATGTGTTACTACTTCTTTTATAATGCGTACCAAGTCAACGGTTGGTGTGGTATTTTCACAAAAATAGAAACATACAGGCTGTTTCCATTTTTTGAAAATACCTTTCAGCATAAATACTAAAGCATGATCTGCAAAGGCCACTCGACGTTCACTACCCCCAAAGTCCACAATTCCTTCCAAAAAATCTCCAGAAAAATTGTAAGAAATTCCTGGACTTAGAGAAACCTCATCAAACATGAGGACACAATATTTATCTAGTAATTCCAATTTCTCAACCGTATTTTGCAGACTGTTGAAAATTTGAGCATTTATTCCACATTTCAGGGAAACATTACTCAATAATTTCAACAGACTGCGTTTGGAAGGTAAACTGAAAATCTTAGATAAATACCTGTATCCCTTACCGCTCTGCTTGTAAACAGAAAGAGCAAAAATTTTATCGTTAATTGTGAAACGACGACCCCTTGGTTTAAATTTTTGATTCCTTAACTGGGACATGAAGAAGTCAAGAGTTGTTCGGTTAATATTTTTGAGACTATCAAAATATTTTGTCTTTCCAAGTGCTTCCAACTGTTTTTTTTGAGTGGTTATCTTGGAAGTTGCCTTCTTGAATATTTTCTTCATTTTCCTCAGTTCCTTTGCCATTTCAGATTCCCTTGGAGTCATTTTCTTGAATTTTTTCTTATTAATCGGTACTGAAAAAATGTAAATTAGAAAGGAATATAAATATGGAAATGAAGTGAATATAAATACCTCTTTGGTTTCTACCAACATTAGATTCCTTAGTATCCATCAATGGAATTGATAACTGATCTGATTCTCTTTCAACAAGACCTTTTGGGTCTTCACTGAAGGAAAACAGACCAGTTAACATATTGGGTTTCGATACAGTCAGTTCACCAGCATCAACAACATTAAGATCTGATGAGGTGTTCATCAGATTTCCACACTTTCTTCTTCCATATGTTTTTGTTGGCTTCAGGACCTTCAGTTCCTCTTTCTCCTCCAAAAAGCACCTTCTTCCACTTGAACCTTAAAATTTCAGATTGTGTTGGTTCTCATCCATAATTTCGAAATTAGAAAATCATTATCAGGTAACTGGATATTATATTTCTAAGAATAGTCTTAAACAATTGCCCATGTTTCTGGAACTACTTGTCCCTTTCTCGAGGCTGGTTAGTGTATATTCACAAATATTGTACTTTGAGAAGAGAAAATTTGACCAATCATCCAGTCATAATGCCTGGATAAAACGTCGGCAATTGTTTAAAACTATTCTTAGAAAATCCAGTAGGTCCTGATAATAATTTTTTAATGTCTTAAAATTTTATTTATGCATGAACTGAATAATGCTAATATATGCCATAAATACCTTTCAGAACTTCTGGTGCTACAGCAATAGTTGTATTTGATGAGTTACATAAAAATATATCTCTTCCGTCTACATCACGAACATAATCTGAAAAAGAAAGGCAACTCAATTTTCAAACATTCAGAGAAATAAAATACAAATAAAATCAATTTTGTTTTCTCAAACTAATTCAAATGAAAGGTATAAAGTAAATATTACTCACCTGGCAAATTCAGTGTTGGTAAAGAAAATTTTTTTAGTTTATCACCACTTTCGAGAATGCAATATGGATTGAAATGACTTTTGCAAACAGCATATTTTCGTACCAAGTCCAGTTCCATGCTCGACAATTTGGGATTTTTTATTCTCTCCAACCAAGTTTGCTTGCAGGCCTTATAAGTCGGAATTGTATACCTAAACACATAACAAATATTGAGTATAAATTGTAGAAATGATCATGAAGCAAACAACAGTAACTTACCTCTTACTAGTCCTATCTACGCAACCAGGAACAGAACAGTTTCTTATGCTTGGAGACATTCTTAAAAAACTTTGGACACTTGAATGAAAAACTAATATTTCGAATTGTGCTTGGCACGGATTGGAAATTAAAAAGGTGGTTTTCATTTTGTTCGAAATGGTACATACAATTTTTTGAAAAATCAAAGAACAATATAACCTCACAATCTTCTTCATTTCCACTTCTTCACAGATCCAAGAGATTACCATGCCCCTTCAGACAAATGAATTATATATTATAATAATATGAAAAATATATTTATAGCATTGAAATTATATCATATATCAGGCGTTTATAATGACAGCTCTTATTGTTTATATACAAAAGTACTCTTTGACTTTGACAATGTTAACAGACATGGATGACGGAACATGCTCTCCAATAATGAAAGATTCCTATTTATCGGCATTGAATTATCAGGTTGTTCATCCGGGATACACTTCAGAGGGCGCTGGTGTAACTCAGATTATTTATGATTTGTGCTTTGTATGAGAGTGCCACCCCCCTGGCATCGCCAACATCTGATTTTGACATTGACAGTATTGACACTTCGACCGCTTTGTTTAATGTTTATCTTTCGTCAATCGTCTCGTCGGTCAGAATGTTGGAAACTGAAGGAAGGATAATATTTCTGAACTCTGAAATGAATCAATCCGTTCAGTTATCACTGAGGTCTTGGATTAATTGAATTAAGAAAGCCACGTTATGAATCGTGAGCATTATTTATTAATAGTTCGAATTTTTCTTAATGTGAGAACCGGTAACTGAAAATCATTTCTCAGCAGGCATTCTACAATGGTATACCTCCGAGCATTATTTTTGCTCCTATCTAATCAGACAATAGAATTTTATGCGAATGAATTGTGATCAAATTGCCTTATTTTCTATGTTCATTTATTAATTGTTAATGTCTTAACAGGATGAATAAATTATTTCTTTTGCAATTGATGAAATCAATATGATTCTGTTCCATTTTAAGCCCTAGATTTGGGTTGGAGTTTGGAGACATTGTAGAATCAAAATAAAAGACAAAAAATTTTTCACTAACATATATTTTTCACTCTTGATTGAGAGCAATAATAATATAATATGATAGTGTTAGCTGAGGTTGGTGCAATGGGGTACCATACAATTCTATGTATGATACAAGGCTCAGGGAAAAACCTCAGCAGAAAAAACCCTGCCTCCATGTAAGTCTTCGAAAAGGGCAGCTGCTTCCGTCAAAACGGGAACTGTCTTCTTCAGGGTTCCCGGAATTCTAATCTGAAAAGAGAAATTCAATGGAATTAAAATTGACCACACATTAATTAAATTAATTAAAATAATAATAGACAGTAAATTTGGCTAAGAATAAAATCAAATTAGTACTCATCTTTTCAAAAGTTCTTCTTCCATGAAGATTTTACTCTGTTGTGGGTCTCTTGCGGAATAATCATCTCTGCAACATGCTGGCTTAATGAGTTTCCTGGAAGAAGATTCAAAATAATATGCTCAATAAAACTCCGAAAATAATCTACCACTTCAGTTGAAGAAATGTTGCTATAGATCACTTCAAAATTGAATTGTCAGAGGATCATATTCAGAATTTGAATAGAAAGAGCATTACTTACAGCTCTTTGGTTGGGCAATCATATTGGAAATTCAAAACAATTTGTTTCGTTGCATTTTATGTCTATTTAGATGGACTTAATGATTCAAATCAACATCAGCTACATCCTGCTTGACAATGTATTCCTCCTTATAATTCTTGCCATTCTTACAACTCTTCACGCATGTATAACACATCAAAATTCCCCAATCTATATTTTCTTCTTTGACCACGGATAGTAACTGAGGCATGATTTGGAATTCATACTGCCTAGGTCCCCCACAATATTCGCATTTTGGAATATCATTGGGGATTCCTTCATTGGAAATGTAAAGGGGATCACCACCCCTTTCATAACGTAAAATTTGATCTGGGCTAAACTCTATTCGTTTACGGAATTCAGTAAAGGTTTTATCTGGGTCTTCAGCTGAATATTCATCCAGTTCTTCCTCATTAGCATCTGGCATCGTTTCTGTTCCCTGCCTCTTGAGGTTCAGGTATTTCTCCTTTTCTTGATCTTCAACAATTTCTTCTTCACTGAAATCCTCAGATTCTATATCTATTTCAGATTCTGGGTATAAAATATGGGATGCATGATTGCATTTCTCTGTTCCCACACAGCCGCAAACTTCACACAAACACAGCCATTTTGATAGTGAAAAACTATTACTTAGTTCTTCTGTTGGGGGGTCATAAGCATAAAACTTATTAGCTCTTCCCAAATTTGCCCTTATCAATTTCATATTGTCCGTTTTGTTCTTCTCATCACATTCTGACTTTCGACAAACGAATAAGAAGAGTGTTCTATGAAAATTGTTATCGTCCTCCTCGTATGGTGCATATACCTGGCACAGGAATGTCATGGGTTCCCCACATTTGGTGCAACTCAATTCTTCGACTGATGGGACACCTTCTAAGTCGAGCCAAGCTGGTTTTCCACCAATTTTACTTGGAAAAAAATTACTCTGCAGCTTGCCACTTTCACAGGGTTCTGAATATCCAAGATCCACCTTTGCCATTTCAAATAGTTTAGCTATTTTCAACACTAATTAAAAAAAATCACTTATCTTCACAGGTTAAGCTGGTTTAACCTAATAGTTCAACGTGGTTCAACTTCAACGTGGTTCAATCAAAGAAAAGAAAGAACGGTACCATCGGTGGTTCAACAAACCAAAGAATTTGTGGTATCATAGCAAAGACTTTGATCATAGAATCATATATTTTTTCTTTACTATGAAATTAACACAGCTGTCTTTATATCAATCATGCCCAAAACGCCAAAACTGAAATTTGATAATGCCTCATGTTGCCCCCCATGTGTATTACTTTTGTAAAAACTGTAAATGACGTATTATTATTTCAGCATAAATTTGAAAAAAAACAGGAAGCAGCTAATAGTTTAATAAATCGTCACCAGATAGAGCTAGAGGAAAAAAATTTGCATACGCATCAAGACTGATTTACTGATTACTAAACTAACCAGGGGGCAGGGAGGTGTTATAAACCAATAATTTCGTTACTCTGGCCGAATGCCCTGACCACGATCACCAGAATATCAAAATGGCTCATTCTAATTTCTAATAAGAACGGGATCCTCCGCCAATTTGGATCGGCGTTCAGAGCAATACCCATATTTCTTTTTGAGTCCAGAATAGAGGAGAATGTTTTTGAATTTTTCGTTCAAATTGACTGAGATGGTCTTCTGAGCCTTTTCTGTACTACTCGTCGTTTTTGAGTGAAATAAAAGTGAATACCTATTACCTACATTATGTAGGTATTTACTTATGTAGGCTACATGTCTGTCAAAATATTATCATTCAAAATGGAAATCTGCTGATATTTTAGAAACATAATGACTTGATTGAATCAAACATAGGACATAGGAGGAATTAATATTTCAGCCCACATTATTTCACGTTTAACATGAGCAGAAATCTCAATTTCCTTTTTAAAATCTCGAGCGGGCTCTGTGACCCCTTGGCCCCCCTTGCCCTTGGGTGCGGTACCTAAATCCCATTCCTTCCTTACTTCGGCTAAGACGATGTTGATTTTTTTCAGGTAAGGGTATGCTTCATTATTGTTCGACAATGAAACATAAACAATAAACATAGTTTCTCATTCTATCTCACTGAAAAATCAGTGAGAATATTCTCAAATAGTCATTCTCTACAATTTCGTTTCGGGGACAACCATTCGATCGAGCAGTTAGTATGTTTAATGATTCTGTTAACCATGAAATGCGGTATACCTACTGTGAATTAGCGTAATCATTAAATCATTATGATTTTCAAACAAGTAGGTAGGTACGTAAATGAGATAGTTCAGTAGTTATATATTTAGACTATGAAAAATAATCGAATTGAAAACATATTTTTTACCATGGTTTACACTGGGTTTTAATTACTTATTTTCGACTTCGTTCTTTTACAATTGAAAAAGTTGATTAGTGTCCATATTTTTTTTATTTTGACATAAGAAGGTATGTTTGTTGATAATGTTGTTGAAAGTGAACTTGAACTTCTATAAAAAGAAATAAATGGTATAGTAATATTGCTCAGTGGCGGTTCTACTATACCGCGAAACCCCGCGGCGCGGGGGGCCCGGAGGGCCCACGCGGATGTGGTAACAATATGTTTCAAATTGTTATTCTATTCTGAAACGCGAAAAAGTTTTCAGAATGTATTCTCCAGTCTTACGACTCTTACTGCGATCAGGGGCGTATCCAGAGAGCGAGTCTGGGGGGGGTAGTGGTAAGTTTTAGTGACCTGACGGATCTTGAGTGAAGAAAAGCGGGGGGGGGGGGTTGCTTGATCGAATCTCATTCATAACATTTTTATTCAAAAAAATATGAAAACCAAAGAAATAGGCTATTCAAAATTTGAAGGAAAAATATCAGAAAGGTTATTGAATATTATACATTGAAAATTTAAACATAACCGTTTCTTCTAGCATCAGATATGATTCAAAAATCACAGAACGAAATCAATTCGCCTCTTTTTATCACTAGGAAATTTATCATATAAGAATACCACTAGAGATGAAATTTTACCTGCTTAAATTTCATCTCGAGTGGTATTCGACATGACTATTTCACGACAAAATGTGTCTGAAGATGGTCACATTGGGCTTGTATTGCGCTATTTGACAAATAAGCTTTCATCATAGATCAACTAAACGTTGTTTATTTTCTCTATGGTATTCATTCCGGAAGCTATCTATGAATTTGAGAAACGTGAAAAATTTTGTCGCTGAAAAACCAACTTGTTGGTTTTGCCGATGTGAATGTTTTATCGATGAGAAACGAATGTTGCTAAGGAAACTTCCTCCTCAAAAATGGAATGAGTGGAATAGTCAATAATATTGTCCACCTTTATTGGAATGTATCTTTGTATAAATAACAATGACAGCCCAACTAACCTATCCTGGCCCATTGTTGACCGAAGCCAGGTTTCAAGGCGCCGCAGTGAGGAAAAACTTCTTTCAGCAGAGGCTACACTAACGGGTAGAGTGACCAAAACTTAGAGACATTTTTTCACCAGTGAAAAGATACTTTCATCGCAGGACGAATATAACGCCATACCATCTGTTGTGTTCTCTGCCATGATTTGCCACATAGTATCTAAATTCTGCTTTCAATTTCAAAAGCATCAAATCCTTATTTTTGCAATTCTCTAGGTTGTTCAAATACTCCGTGACTATCCCAAGAGAAAGATCTATTTCTGTGTCCGATTTCCTTTTGAAAATTGAAGAGAAAAATATATTGAACTCATAGGCGTTCAGAGATTTTTCGTTGAATCGATATGCAGATCTTGTAATACATAATCCAACATAGGAATATATAAATGAATTCGGAAAAAAGATTAATCATTTTCTGTAAGTATATTTGAGCGATGCGATTGTCTCGGGGTTACTCTTGGTTTTGTAATTTCTATATTTAATTTTTTATGAATATTGGATACCAAAGCGAATACGTTTCTGAAATGAAGTTCGGAGTTTTGACTTGTGCATGCCATTCGCTGATCTATGTATGATCTATCTAGGAAATCGTTCTGATAAATTTGATTGTATATTTCTTTCTTTCAAATGTTACGTGGAATATTAAATAACATGAAAAAACCTTTTTCATTAGTTTTTGTTCAATGTTTGATATATTTTATATTCTCAATTCGATTCGAAGATTTAGTGTAGCAAATGTTCTTATAGGAGGGGTATTGCAAATTTTCTTCTGGGGGGGTAATTACCCCCAGTACCCCCCCCGTAAATACGCCCATGACTGCGATGTGCTGCAAATATTCGACCCTCTGCGTGCAGTACCTTCACGTTAATATTTGTCGCAAGCCATCCTGATCCTAGTCCAGGCCCTAGCTGACTGCGTTCCAAATTAAAAATAATTAAAAATTATTTACGGAATAAAATGTCCCAAGAGAGACTAAGTGGACTTGCAATATTATCCATCCCATTCCATAGAAGCAGCTGCAATGGATAAATCAATTTTTATAAACGAATTTGCAGATAGGCAAGAAAAAGAGATTTCCACTGAGTTTATATTATACAGAGTGTAACAGCCAAATGGAATAAATTCGATAACGAATAAAATGAGGGCGTGTTGGGAAAAACGCTCGGACACGTCGATTCGTAATTTTAAATGCGCATATTTTTCAAGAAAATATTATTATTTAGGGTGTTCCATATGACCGTGGCCAATACCAACTTTGTTATTTCAAATGCAACCTCCTGTATATTATTTATTTTTTGGATTTTTCAGAGAATTCTAGATACAATTCATGCACAATGTCCTATACCTATCTTTAACTATTTCGGAAGTATTAAGTGTTTTCAGATTTATTGCAAAAATCAACGTTTTAAATAAAAATTATTTTATTTCACAAATTCGGTACCTACATTACACTTAAAACCTAATGAGTAATACTGATTATTTCTTAATTATAAAAAAAAAAAAAAAACAATAATGTCAATGTAGGAAATGTTCAAAATGCTCGCCGCGAACGTCTTGGCAAAATGCTAATCTGGTGTAGAATTGTCTTCTTACGTTACTCAACATTTCAGGCGTGACTGATCTAATCGCAAGCGTGATTCGGTTTTTTAGGTCGTCTAAGTTTAAGGGTTTCGTTTCGTACACAGTGGCGGTGCTATCACTATTTTTGGGTGGTGCGAGATCAGGAAGTGGCGCCCCTACAACTATAAAACCGAATTTTTACTGTCATAAATTTCCAATCATTGAAATTGAAAAGTTCTTCTGACCAATTTGTGCGAGTTATGGATAATAGGCTCTACCTTCCGTTGTGCGAGTAGGTATAATAATATATGATAGAAATTACAGTTGGGAAATAATAACAATAAAGCTTTTATTCATTTCAAACAACTCAAATATGCACTTTTCGAGCTTTAGCGCTCGCGAATTTTTTTATCAATTCACAATAATTCAGATTTTGTGCTATATCATTTTCTATGGACAAGATTCCAAGATCGGATAGTCTTTCATGGCACATTGTAGATCGTAAGTAAGTTTTTATAATCTCCAATTTACTAAAACTTCGTTCTCCTTTGGCGACAGTTATAGGAACAGTTAGCAAGATACGAAGCGCCGTCCATACATTCAGGAAAATATCTTGCCAGTCATTTTTTTTATAAGTCGAAGAACTGCTATGGGCTCTGCTGCTTGAAGATCCTTCAACAATGGATTCAGGCTCACAAGTTCTTCAACCAATTTATTGCCAGATATATCGCGTTTTTCGCCATCGCTCAAAGCGATTTCCAAATCTGCACAGGCTTTTTTCAAAAAGGATATGTCTGCAATAATTTTCAGGTCGTATAAAAAGGACCAAGTAACATTGAATTTTGACGATTGTTGAAAACGTGTAACCAATGTGTTCACAATTGTGTCTATCATAGGGTAAAAAACGTTCATTTTATATATTGCTTCCAGATCAGTATATAGGTGTTTCATCCACTGCTTCATATTCAAATAACCGTCTTTTTTTCGCAATCGGACTTCCTTAAAACATGGATTAATTCCGGTCTCGGAAGCTATTTCTTTAGCTGTAATTAAAGCTGAGGAAAAGCTACGATACTGTTTCACGAATTCCGAACAATTTTTCAGTAATCGCGATACATTTGACAGGTCCATAGTTTCAGACTGCATCGCTTTGCTCACAATATTCACTTGAAACAATATATCATACCAAGCCATCATTGTAATTATGAAGTCAAGTTGTTCCATGTTTTGAATTAAGGACAATGCCTCTGATGCAGCAACTGAGTCATTAGTTTCTTCATAAAGATTCTGAAGAGCATCCAAACCGAAGTATACTGAAAGCGAACAGCAGCTAGACTATTGACTCTACTCTCCCAGCGAGTTTCGCAAACTTTTTTGAGCGATAATCCTTCAATACAATTACCTATATAAAAACATTTCTCTGTTTTTACGGTCTTATTGTATCGTCCGGCGAGTCTGATAGTCCAGTAAAGGAAGGTCTGAAACTCTGAAATCGCTTTTCTCTGAAAGAGCTGTTGATTGTTATGAAGGAAATGCAGGTGCCAGAATTTTCAGGAACATTGAGAGGAACATATGAAAGACAAGCAAGTCTTCGAAACTCAACAGCCCCGGATTCCGCTCGTAACGACGCGACGTCCCGTTGTCTGCCCCATATTTATAATATATCGTTTTGGGGCCCCTCTACTGATGGCGCCCGGTGCGACGATTTTGGCGCCCCCCTCGAGACGGCGCCCGGTGCGGTCGCACCGCTCGCACCGCCCTAGAACCGCCCCTGTTCGTACACAATACTTTTGACATATCCCCTATCCACACAAAAAGAAGTCTAATGTAAAATTGTAAAAAATCTGAGCTGAAAACACTTAATATTTCCGAAAAATTTGAAGATAGGTAAAGGACATTGTACATGAATTATGTCTAGAATTCTCTGAAGAATCCAAAAAATAAATAATATACAGGGGGTTGCATTTGAAATAAGAAAGTTGGTATTGGCCATGGTCATATGGAACACCCTATATAATTTCATTTTCTTGAAAAATATGCGCATTTAAAATTACAAATCGACGTGTCCGAGCGTTTTTCCTAACACCCCCTCATTTATTCGTTATTGAATTTATTCCATTTGGCTGTTACACTATCTGTATACATGTTTTGGTTATATTCAATGATTATTTCCGTGGGAATTGATACTTTATTAATTTTTTGATCATATTTTATGTATTTCTCTAGTGATCTCAATTTGTTCCTTTGTTTAATTTTATATTTTATATTATTTCAAAGAATTATGCGTTCGTTTTGAGATTTCAATAAAATTTCTCCCAGTTTTCTGAGAAGTTGTAATTTATTCACAGTGCTCGTAGGTGATTCTACCTAGGAGCAGAACGCATATTTTCACCACAAAGTTGATTGAGTTTCACCTGAAAACAAGGGGATTTGGTACAATTCTCGCGGGGGGGCCCATAAATCCTAGACACGCCACTGATATTGCTCATTTATTTCAGTTCGTGCTACCAAATATCATTTTGCCAAGATGGCTGTATTCTTGGAACTTTCAGTCCCGACGAACGATCTCCATCGACAAAGTTCTATTCACTGATCTCATCCATGGTCAAATTCGCTTCCATATTTTTGCAGATCCGATCTTTTCAAGCCCCCTTGAAAATTCTATCAGCTTTTCACTAGAAATAATGAACGGAAGTCTATTAAGTCCAAATAAATGCTATCGACGAATACAATTTATTACTATATGAATCATTATGACATGATCTGGAACGATGGTTATTGATGGTTGATATCGCTTTATTTCTGATTTGATTATCCGCTAAATTATCTATTTTCCATATAAATCTTTCATATTTTCCGAATTTATGAATAGGAAGATACCGCAAAGATAAATTCGTATTTGTATTTCCAACGAATTATCTTACAGGTTTTCATCAAATATTTCGATAGAGAGAGCTGTGAACCAAAATGCACTAGAGATCATGGACATACAGGGTGCGTCAGCACTGCTTAGATAGCGCCTAAACTATATCGTGTCGAAAAAAACTTATATGGAATGGTTGTAAGGTTGACAGAAATCTACAAACTAAAAATAATTTTACATATACAGGGTGCGTCAAAATGAAGTTACGAGAAATATGTACATTTTTCAAATGGAACACCCTGTATTTCATGGCATAATTTTTTCGAGGACAGCAAGAGCTTCACACTTATACCTCATTTTTTTAATTTTGTCACGACGTTGCCATATAATTCGTATTTTTAGGATGTTTTTAGTGTTTCAAGGGGTTCATTAAAATTCTTATATTAACCGCTGTGTTCAATCTAGGTAAACGAAATTTTTACAGAAGTTAGCTTAAGGTATCAGCTTTATCATTCCGTAAACATCAAGTTTTTTTCATACAGAGTGTCTAATATAAATTTACCAATTCACACGAATTAAATTTGCGATAACTCGATTTTTCAAATGGAACATCCTGTATTTTTCGCTCTCATGAAATTTGTTTCTCAAATGTCTTCCTTTTTTACGAACTACCTATGTCCCATACTTGAACTGCTCTCTTTTGAGATATTTCATATTGAAAAAACGATTACTTTGTAAAAAAGGTAGACATTCGAAAAACAAATTTCATGAAAGAAAAAAAATACAGGGTGTTCCATTTGAAAAAATCGAGTTATCGCATATTTAATTTGAGTGAATTGGTAAATTTAAATAAGACACTCTATACAGGGTGGTGGCCATTTGAAAACGAAACAGACGAGATTACAGACGAAATAAATTTTTTCGATAGAAATGCTCGGACAGGTCGATTTCCGTTTCGAGAGGGACAACTTAAGATGTAGGTTACGGACGCATAGCGCTTCAACCCTTGCTACTACAACCCTCACCCCCAATTTTTGAATAGGGAAGATGGGGTGAGTGATACCTCATTTGAAAGGTATTTTTATACTGATTTCAGCACAGTAATTGTTTTTTCATTTTATGCATTAGTTCTCGAAATATTCTTAACCAAGTATTTGAAAATGAAGTGGTGTTTTGCTTGTAGTGTTTTTTTGTGAAAAATCGACATTTTGAGCTTCAAAACAACCATGACTGTGGCTTCCTTCCTCCAATCCACTGACATAGAAATCTTTAATCAAAATGCCGATTTTTCACAAAAAAAACACTACAAGTGCCATGAAAACACCACTTCATTTTCAAATACTTAGTTAAGAATATTTGGAAAACTAATGCATAAAATGAAAAAACAATTACTGTGCTGAAATCAGTATGAAAATACCTTTCAAATGAGGTATCACTCACCCCATCTTCCCTATTCAAAAATTGGGGGTGAGGGTTGTAGTAGCAAGGGTTGAAGCGCTATGCGTCCGTAACCTACATCTTAAGTTGTCCCCCTCGAAACAGAAATCGACCTGTCCGAGCATTTCTATCGAAAAAATTTATTTCGTCTGTAATCTCGTCTGTTTCGTTTTCAAATGGCCACCCTGTGTATATAAAAACTTCAGATGTTTACCGAATGATGAAGCTGATACCTTATGCTAACTACTGTAAAAATTTCGTTCATCTAGATTCTAGATTAAACACAGCAGTGGCTATAAGAATTTTAATGAACCCCTTAAAACACTAAAAATACCTTGAAAATGTGAATTATGTGACAACGCCGTGATGAAATTAAAAAAAATTAGGTAAGTGTTAAACTCTTGTTGTCCTCGAAGGAATTATGCCATGAAATACAGTGTGTTCCATTTGAAAAAACTGCATATTTTTCCGTAACTTTTTTTCTGACTTATAACCATGCCATGTACCTAAGTTTTTTCCACACGGTAGGTACAGTTTAGGCGCTATTTTAGCCGTATGCCTTACCGACGCACCCTGTATTATATTCTGAATTAACATACAATATGGTATAATTCAATTGAAAACATAATTCCGACGATACCTATGAACGGGGGGGTTCTAGCTAGTATTCTGTATTCTACAGGGTGTTTGGTAATTCGACGTGAACCTTGAAAAGGGATATACTAGATGTCATTTGCAGTGAATTGCGTCGAGTAAAGCATGGTCCGAAAATCTATGGTTACGAGGATATGGCGATTTTTCAACTTTTTTGAAATTTTCTGCTTCGTTATCGAAAATAATTAATTTTGTGAAAACTACCCGATTCAATGAATATTTTTTTTAAAGCTGAGGAGATGGTCCTCATTTTATGCGAAAAATCATTCTCTAAAAATTCAGATAACCTGAGATATACGGGGTCATAAATGGCTGCACCTGTTTTTCTCATAAAATCTTGATAAAACAATTGAGAATTACCTGAAAAAAGTATTATGAACTTGGTGTACAAATGTCAAGAAAAACTTCCCTATTTGATCACCTTTCCAAAAAGGTACATATGGCCGGAAAACCAAGCAGACAACAGACTTTTTCGAGTCATTCAGATATCCTATTATCCTATTTCACTCGGCTTGATTAGTAAGCCGTAAAGCGGGCCATGGTTCGATATCTAAATGACTCGAAAAAGTCTGTTGTCTGCTTGGTTTTCCGGCCATATTTTTTGATTGCATGAAGGAATTATTGACGTATGTACCTTTTTGGAAAGCTGATGAAACAGGGAAGTTTTTCTTTACATTTGAACACCAAGTTCATAATACTTTTTTCGAGTAATTCCCAATTGTTTTATCAAGATTTTATGAGGAAAACAGGTGCAGCCATTTATGACCCTGTATATCTCGGGTTAGCTGAATTTTTAGTGAATACTTTTTCGCAAGAGATAAGGACCATCTCCTCAGTTTCGAAAAAAATATTCATTGACTATTTAGAGTCGAGTAGTTTTTACAAAATCAATTATTTTCGATAACGAAGTAGAAAATTTCGAAAAAGTTGACAAATCGCCATATCTTCGTAACCATAGATTTTCGGACAATGCTTTACTCGACGCAATTCACTGCAAATGACGTCTAGTATATCCCTTTCCAAGGTTCACGTCGAATTACCAAACACCCTGTATATTATTTTTATGAACCCTCACCATTTATGGTATATTTGAAATACGAATAATTTTTATGCAGAATATTCAAGAACTGGGGTTTCAAAAAATGTGCTTCACTTTTCATTTGAGATTTTTTTTTTCATTTTAACTTCTCCTCAGATTTTAATCCCACAAGGACTTCGCTTTCTGCCCATATTTTTCTACATAATTCGGCATTGTTCAAAGTATGAGGTTTGAAAACAGGATTGCATTGGAAATAGTGACCTCCATTTGCTACATTTTCTCCAGTTAATACGAATACAGTGTTTTTCGCTGCACTATACACCAGTGGCGGTGCTATCACTATTTTTGGGTGGTGCGAGATCAGGAAGTGGCGCCCCTACAACTATAAAACCGAATTTTTACTGTCATAAATTTCAAATCATTGAAATTGAAAAGTTCTTCTTACCAATTTGTGCGAGTTATGGATAATAGGCTCTACCTTCCGTAGTGCGAGTAGGTATAATAATATATGATAGAAATTACAGTTGGGAAATAATAACAATAAAGCTTTTATTCATTTCAAACAACTCAAATATGCACTTTTCGAGCTTTAGCGCTCGCGAATTTTTTATCAATTCACAATAATTTAGATTTTGTGCTATATCATTTTCTATGGACAAGATTCCAAGATCGGATAGTCTTTCATGGCACATTGATGATCGTAAGTAAGTTTTTATAATCTTCAATTTACTAAAACTTCGTTCTCCTTTGGCGACAGTTATAGGAACAGTTAGCAAGATACGAAGCGCCGTCCATACATTCGGGAAAATATCTTGCCAGTCATTTTTTTTTATAAGTCGAAGAACTGCTATGGGCTCTGCTGCTTGAAGATCCTTCAACAATGGATTCAGGCTCACAAGTTCTTCAACCAATTCATTGCCAGATATATCGCGTTTTTCGCCATCGCTCAAAGCGATTTCCAAATCTGCACAAGCTTTTTTCAAAAGGGATATGTCTGCAATAATTTTCAGGTCGTATAAAAAGGACCAAGTATCATTGAATTTTGACAATTGTTGAAAACTTGTGACCAATGTGTTCACAATTGTGTCTATCATAGGGTAAAAAACGTTATAAGTAAATATAATTACCTTACAGGGTGTTTCACCATAAACTGGACAAACATATATAGCCGTGTAGATAACACCGAGAAAGTCATTTTTGGCTTATGACATATACCTCGTTTTCGACGCATAAGCGAGATACAGAATGTTAAATGTCAACTTTGAGCAATAGGTATTCTGTAAACTGTGGTAAGTTATGCGTGATATTTGAAATAACGGTACCTTGTCACATCTCAGTATTTTTGAGGGCTCAATTGAATTGTGGTGTAGAATTTTGCAAAAAAAAATTCAAAATGGCGGAAAACCTGCAAAGTCTGAAATTTTTTTTCTCGGTTGCCAATTTGGAAAACATAATCTCAACGTACTCGATTTTCTAAGATTTTCCGTGAAAAAAATTTTTCAAATTTCGAACTCAACTTTTTTTTTACATGTCTTCAGTGAAAAAAAAAATTTCGCCCAAAATTTTTGGAATTTTTCATGGTTGATTTATCTTCAATTCTGAATACTTGGGTGGGAACAGAATGAAAAAATATTAAATTGGTTTTCTTTTTGTAGCCTTCCGAAGATTACGCTAGGTGTACTTTCTTAATTTTTATTTGAGAAACTGGAGGCCGTACGAAGGTCAAAATTGTGCTGCTGGGCTGCCAGAATGACCCAGATAGAAATATGAATTTATAAGCAAAAAAAATTTTTTCGAAAAAATTAAAAAAAATTGAAAAAAAAAATTATTTTTTTTTTATTTTTTCCAAAAAATTTTGGTAAGGTTCGAACTCTACACTCTCGATTAACTAGAGTTGCCGTGGTAACGGAGATTTATAGGATTAGAATTAATCCAATTCATACTCGTAGAGTTCGATTCCTACCAAAATTTTTAGAAAAAAATTGTTTTGGTTTATAATTTCATATTTTTATCCGGATCATTCTGGCAGCCCATCAGTATAATTTTGACCTCCGTACGAGGTATATGTCATAAGACAAAAATGACTTTCTCGGTGTCATCTACACGGCTATATATGTTTGTCCAGTTTATGGTGAAACACCCTGTATAAAAACATTTCTTTGTTTTTACGGTCTTATTGTATCGTCCGGCGAGTCTGATAGTCCAGTAAAGGAAGGTCTGAAATCGCTTTTCTCTGAAAGCGCTGTTGATTGTTATGAAGGAAATGCAGGTGCCAGAATTTTCAGGAACATTGAGACTATTGAGAGGAACATATGAAAGACAAGCAAGTCTTCGAAACTCAACAGCCCCGGATTCCGCTCGTAACGACGTCCCGTTGTCTGCCCCATATTTATAATATATCGTTTTGGGGCTCCTCTACTGATGGCGCCCGGTGCGACGATTTTGGCGCCCCCCTCGAGACGGCGCCCGGTGCGGTCGCACCGCTCGCACCGCCCTAGAACCGCCCCTGCTATACACGTCCTAAAATAAAAGGATAATTGAAGATCTATATTATTTATATAGGTACATATTTATTTGAAATTGTTACTCACCGAGCCGTAAGCGATGAGTGAAAAGCGAAATATCAAAAAGAGAGCCGATTTAATCCATACATCTGCAGTGTACACCATGAATGCCCCCTTTATCAAATCTGTGTTAATTAAACCTGGATCCACCGAATTCGCAATTATACCATACTTATTCAGTTTTTTTCCGAATTCTTGAGCCGCTATCATAAGACATAACTTCGAATTGCTGTAAAATTGGAATATTTCGAATGCCGTTGGCTTGTCCTTTTCTTTGGGCATTTGATTAAATTTGGGTGCAGCCATTCGACTGAAATATGCTGCGCAAGACGACACAAAAACCACTCTTGCGGAAGCTGCGGCTTTCAGTTCATCTATAAGAAAATTGTTTCAAAATGCGTAGGAAAGTTCACATTCGTTTCCGGTAGAACCGGGAGTAGATTCCGCTTGAAGATATTTTACAATTTAAGATCGTGTACTCTAAAACAAAAATACAGAATATTGAATTCGTATCAAAATTCCTTCCTCGAATTCTTCTAAAGAAACACTTAAAAGAATCACCCTGTAAAATGCAGGGTGGGTGCGGCCACTATGACGTTACAATCATTCATTAAGACCCCGTGTCCGTATAACGAAAATACTGAGCAAATTTTCTTACCAATAAGAAGATGCGTCAAGAGGAAATGTCCCAGATAATTTATGTGCATCGTATTGTTCAAGCCATCTTTGCTGAGAGATTCTTGTATTGTCGCAACCCCTGCATTGTTGATCAAAAAGTCAATTTTGGATTCATTTTTCTTGATATCTTCTGCAAATTGCCTTATCGAATCGAAGCTCCCCAAATCTAAATATTTCGTTGTAATATTAGGATTTCTGGTTGATTCGATCTGTTTCAGCCTTTCTGCTTCGCATTGTACATTGGATGCAATAATTATTTTACACCCCCTTGACGCTAACAGCGTACTCGTTGCGAAACCAATGCCTAAAATATCAATGATGATCAATTTATTCAATGGATGATTGGATGTAAACTGTTAACTTAGGTATAACTCTAAAGACCAAATTAAATAAATATGCCATTGATAATCGTATTCGTTAATATTAAGACAGTGTGTATGGGCATAACTTAGCGATAATTTAGGGGCTTCAAAAATACCTAATTTTATCGAGAAAAATACGCACATTGGGGGATTTACCCCTATTTTCAGAATAGCCGCCATTTTAAATTAAATTTTTTATTTTAGTTGACCCTTTCAAATGGCATCGATTTCTTTGAACATAAAGGTCCTACAGATGTGAGAAAAATGTTTTTTTAAAAAATAATAGTACCACCTTTTATTGAAGTAGAACAATATGGGAACATTTGACTCGAAAATGTCATAAAAAAATTCTTGAAAAAAATTTTAGTCAAAAAATTTACTGAATTTCTAAGTAAATACTCAATAGTACAAAAACTAGCACATTGAAGTATAATTTTTCTCAATGAACTAATACGCAAGGATATCAGCTACAAAACGACACCCACATCATTTCTGTAAGTTACATAATTTGAGAGTTATTGCTGTTTTAACATGACCCTTATGAAAACTGAAACAATGAAATAACAACTCAGTACTGTACTTTTGATCAATATATGATTAAACTAACAAATTTATCGTAGAATTTGCTTGAAATGGCCGCCTGATGTGCTTTGTAGACAGGCCCTTATGGTACGACTTGTCTTGTAGCAACAAAAAAAAACAGTTTAGGTCGCTCGTGTAACGGTCATATTCGAACAACAATAACTCTCAAATTATGTAATTTACAGAAATGATGTGGGTATCGTTTTGTAACTGATATCCTTGCGTGTTAGACCACTGAAAAAAAAAATACTTCATTGTGCTAGTTTTTGTACTATTGAGGTTTCACTAAAAAATTCAGTTAATTTTTTGACTAAAATTTTTTTTAAGAATTTTTTTATAACATTTTTGGGTTAAATGTTTTCATATTGTTCTACTCTAATAAAAGGTGGTAGTATTATCTCTCAAAAAAAGGTATATTTGATGCCCTTAAATCATCGCTAAGTCATGCCCAGACATACTCTATAAGCCTGATGTTAAGTTTTTACTGTACACTTAGATGAGGGTCTGTATATTATGTATGGTAGGTAACTACCTGAGTTTCCACCAGTGATAATGGCAGTTTTCCCAACAAGGCACGTATAGGTATCGATGTGTCTAGTAGAGAATCTGGCAATAGTCCATCTTATGTGATCAAATAACATCCGTAAAACACTGGTTATTAATTTCACGTAAAAGCGGAAACTGATATTATTTCCTTCCATTTCAGGGGGCGCCAACGAACTGCAAACAATTGCGAAATCACATAGGTATATCTAATCTAAAAATATTCCGTAGTTGAATTGTTGTTTCGAAATTTTGATTAGCCTAGGGTTGCACAAAGTTCAGTAATACCTACATTATTAGATTATGTCTGCACAACAAGATAATGAATTGGTGATCAATATCCTTTAGGAAGTATCATTCTTCTATTTTCAATTCGAAAATGAAAAGTATATTCAAAATTTGAAGCTACCCATCAGAAATATTGAGACGAAAATCCAAGTTATAATTGGGCTCATTAAAAGAAAGATTTCCTTGAAGACAAATATATATTTTTAGAATTTTTTAGATTATGTATTATTCCAGAAGAAATTCAAGAATATATTCCTGCACAATTGTCAGTCTAAGATAATGAAAACATGAATTTTAAAAAGGGATAGTTGTTAAATAAAGACGAAAAAGTGAAAAAAATTATGTATGGGCCTAATCGCACTTCCACATTACGCTAACAAAATATCTAAATTGCAGCATTTTTCTACAGATAAAAACTTATTATATAACAATAACTATCACGTGCCTGGGCAATTATTGAAAAATATATGGCTAATCATTCCCATCATTTACGAAATCATAAAAGCAACGAGAAACCATTATTTGCAATATTTTTTCGAAATGATTGTTTATATTTTCAGAGGAAGCCGCACATAAGAAGAAATAACGAAATTGGTAGTTTTGGGAAACTCAGCAACGCAATGTAGGATATACAATTTCGTAAGCGTACATGGTGTTTATAATTAAATTAGTGCTTACCAAGCCAAACAACTAATCGATAATTTTAATAGGAATACTTCCTTTATTTTATTGTTATGTTGTGAGGTCGATTTACCTACGGAAGATCACTGCCATCATCGTGGCCACTCATCCGGCTGTGGTGTTTTTAGTTTTGTTTCAGTTGTCAACCTTGAATGTTGATCAGAGGGATCTTAGGTTCATACATTATAACATTTATAAAAACATTTGTGGAGCTAAGTTCGGCATACGAGAGCCAGTGCTTTTACCTGCAGAGGCGCGATGGTAGGTGTGCTTTATTCGGAACCGGGTGATTTTAGAACATTCTGTTGTTTTAGGAAATGTTTTGGGCATTTGTGATTTTTTTGTGTGTGGCTGTCGGACAATTGGGTGAGTTTTTGATTCAAATTGAAATTCAATATAGAATTTCGGCAACAATAGAAATAAAGTAGTTCTAGAGATATTTTGCAGACATGAAGAAATTACAAACATATTTTTTTCCTTTGATTTTCGGTTGGTAACGTAAAATCAAATTTTTATTCATTAAGATCCAGAATTTTTGATACTAATTGATTTATGTATACCTATACACAATAGCATTGTACGGAATGTTCCTAAATTGGAGGTACAGAAGCAGGTGAACAATAAAAAATTCCCATAAACATGGGACCGCAAATTTTTTGTTTTCGATATTAGGAAGTCGAAGTTTGAATTTTCTTCGAGTTTTTTCTCATAATTTGGCAAAGATATTACAATTTAAAGTTTACACCATGTAAATACCAATTTCTATTGCAAATCTATGGGGTGATATTTTTTCTGGAACACTCTCCCCTATTTTCTTCCAGAACTTTTTTTTGGTGGGCTACCGTTGGTTTGAAAAATTGTGAAAAGAAGCGTTGTTGTTATACTTAACTTTATGGTCTCTTATAGTTTTGTGGAATTTCTCGGAATCCAAAGAAAAATGAAAATTGTCATGAAAATCCAGTTAGTATGAAACGAAATCTAAACTATTTAAGTCTAGGTATTTGACTGATGTCCACTCCGTCCAATCAACCTCTTTTCATAATATCCGTTCAAAAACTTAGATCCTTTAATTTCTTTTTGAGCTGCTGTAATTTTTTTCTAACAACGCACAAAAAATTTTCTGTCGAATTCCTGAATGTGAATCTACTTTTTATATCAAAAAGGAAGAACGAGCACTCAAAAGCTCCTGACTTGACGTCAGTGCATTGAGTGACCAATTTTTTCAAAAACTTCATTTCAGTATCTTTAGAGCAAATATTTTCTTGAATATCTTCTGAGCTTTGTATCTCAAAAATCTGAAAAAATTCTTTCACTCGATATGCTACATGGTACCACACTCAGAGCCTATAATATTCTTCATAAATTTATTCTATGTTTTTTCCAAAATTCGATTTAATGATAATATTCTCAACGAAAAAGTCGAAAATATTCAGCAAGTAGGTACATAAAATACTACTCTTCGCCATCGAAAGTTTCGAAGATCTTCGAATAAGTATTTCCTAATTATTTGATTACATAGGTCATAGGTAGGTACTTATTTAATTGATGCCAACTAAACAGCGATCTCAGAATTCAGCACACGGTCAAACTAATCTTTCATGCTAAGATTGTAAGAAGGATCATCTTCGAAGTTCTCAAGATACAATATTGCGTTTGTTTTTGGGTTCAACGCTCTTTCATCAAGAATAATTTAATCAAGATTGGGCCATTTCTCATTCCCAAATCTCTGTCTAAAGGGCCCCATACACTACAACGAAACACGACCATTTTCATTGATTTGGAGGATAATTTTGGAAATATTGAAGAAATGCATTGAAATTTTATTGAAAAGAATAAACTTAATGGATATAAATCATATGGACGTACTGTTGAATATTCATTGATTTATCAGGCTTATCGAAAATGTTAATAAAGCATTGATAAACCGAAAACTCAGATATAGCTTGCATTTCTTTTAATAATTCGTTTTAATGACGAATACTTGAGTAGGCACTTACTACTTCTTCTGCATGATGATTTTAATGCAGACTTTTCACCTCGATCACAACAATTCCGTGTAATAATATTAATTCAATTGAGAGGAGATTAGTCCTAGAGACTATAAGTAGACAGCTTGAAAAAAAAAATCCATTTAACAATAAAAGACATCTTTCTCATACATTTTCAACCATGAAAATACCATTCTTATTCTGTGTCTGTACGAGTACCTCAAGGACGAAATCAGATGAAAATAAAGCACATGTAAATTATACCAAGAATAGATGAAAGTAATTTGTTTCTACGGAATTACTCACGATGAATACCTTATGCATGAATATGAAAATTAAACAGCTGTGTGATTCTTGCAGATATAACTTGAAATATGTTAATTCATGCTTTATTTCGCAAGCAGAAATAAACACAATGCCAATTATTTGAATATTGCTTGAAAGAAAAGGTTCTTTATTGATCTTTCTTGGAGTTACCTATGTAATTATCTTCACATACCAAACCAAATCAGAATGTGTTATTGACCAAAAATGAAATGAATGAAAGTGGATACATGATATTTCTCTCAAAACTAAAGTTCAGAACACTTCATTTTAGCTTTTGATAGCAAATTTAGAGAAGTACAGTACAACTTCAGTAGTTCGGGCAGATATCGGACCGGGTCATGCCCGAACCATCGAGGTGCCCGGATTACTGGAGTGATTTGAATTTATCATATAAAACAACTAAAAAATGATCAAAATTGAAGTTTATCAATCAAAACTAAAAAAAAAATGATTCTTATAAAATACAACCAAAGTTTACAAATTTCTAATAATGAAAATAAGTTATATGTATACGACTACATATAATATATGTATGTACTGCCTACTTTGCAATATGAATGTGAATAATAAATATATATATGAGTGCCCCTGGCTCACTGGTAGAGCGTTGGAATTCGGACCCAAAGGTCCGAAGTTCAATCCCGAGCTAGGAAAGAAATTTTCTAGTCTCGGTAGGGGCCAACATTCTCACTGTTGGGTCAAAAATTAACAGTGCTGTGCCTAAGGTGGCGTGAGGACACAGTGACAAAGCCTACACAGAACACAACTGCTTACTCCGAACTCGGCACAAGTTACAAGCTTCGAAACTTGTTATTTCAGAGGGGTCTCCACAGGAGACCTAGGAGTAATCAGGATAAACAATATATCAATCAATATAAGAACATGCACCATCTGCCTTATCTTCTATTTTTTTTGAAAAATATGAATCAATTTTACTTTTGAATCATTTTTGATGTATAAATAATATAAGTGGCTTTGTTTCTGATCCATTTCAAAAGTAACAAGTTTTCAAGGAGAAGATACTTTTCTTCACTCCTGATGATGCGGCCAGCGCCCCGTGACTTTTTCAACCCGTCGTACAACTGTTTTGTACAAGTTCAGACAAGAAAATTATATTGTTCTGCATATGAATGTACTCGCGCCCGGATTTCAGAGGTGAAAATTTCAAGCTGCCCGAATCAAAGCAGTGCCCGAATTACTGGAGTGCCCGGGCTAGCGAGTGTCCGAACTACTGAAGTTGTACTGTACTGATAAGTTGAATCAATTTTTCAAGGAAAAAATAGTATTTTGTGAACATAACATAGTTGATCAATTGAAGGTATTGGTAGTAGAGAGTTATGGAATTTTCGAATAAATAACTAGGTGACAGTTTCTAATAGCATTGAGTATTTGAAAAATATGCTGATATACAGTGTTTAAACTTTTTGGAAATGTGTGTAATAATTCGGTAGAAACTCGTTTTTCCACTTGGTAATATTTCTTGATATTGAACAATAATTGGATCCGGACTCGGATCCGGATAATTAAGACACTTATTTTTCACGAAATTAATCAAAGTGAGATTTACTCGTTTAGTTGCGTTATTACTCAGATGGTGACGGAAGTATTCACGATTTATTGGAGGTTAACTACTTCCACTAATCTTATGAGTACCTACTATTTGTTAAATCAACTAGAGGACATAGGAAGTTTTTTTAAGCAATTCGAATTTTCATTTCCGGGAGTTTCATCTTTGTCTTATATTAATTCACCTGCGGATATCTTTACTTAAAAATATTTATAAGTGAAGCATTTTGGGTAGGTATCTTATGTTGAGAGTTTCGTAGAGGCAAGATTTAGATAGAACATGCCTAATTCATTAAATTTAAAATGGCGATATCAAATGGTAATTGAACAATTATTTTAAATATTCGAAACCTTCCCATATGGGTAAACAAATAAAGAATTTCGTGTGAATCTTAATTGCCTCGCAAAAAATCAAGTGATTATTGCAGATTTTAATTAGTTAAAATCAAGCGATAATTATGTGTTAGGTAGTTAACCTACTTGAAAAGTAGAATATATATTTTTTTAATCCCTACTAAAACTTTTATAGCTATCTTTTACTGATTTTTTGACACATTCTTGTCTAGTCTTTGTCTGAAACAATAAGAAGTTATGTATTTACTACAATGCATAATTGCTCATTTATAGCAATATTATTCCCGAGAACCAATAAATAGATATAATTAGCACATACTGATAAAAAACGGACAATCGATATTCGAATTTCAAGTTCTTTATATTCATTGTCGGGTATAAAGATAATTACAAATGACTATTGTGATTATCATTAATTTCCCAGTTGGTACCGTACCATAGGTACCTTCAAATTCATTGTAGTTTGGAAATACCAATACATACTTGCGTCATGAAATGTTAATAGGTATCATTTTTACAGGCATGTGTTGTTGAATTTAGGAGAATAAGCCCTATTTCTGCAGGATTTCTTCATGCACTATCTCATTGATTTAGGAGATAGACAGTCTCAATATCATTTGAACTCATCATCTATTTTTCGTGACTAAATATGGCAAAATAATTTGAATAATAATACAGATTTTAGCAAACCTTCACAGCTCTTTATTCTTCCCAAAACCAATTTTTGTGATGAGGACTTCATTTAACCAAATTCACCTCACTAATGATTCAAAACAACCCTTCGTTTGAATGCGAGACGAATAAGACATTGCCGCCCTTGAAGGTATGCTTTTAAGGTATTGATTTTCACCAAAACATTTCCACAAGTTTTTGCAATTTTGCTATAAAACCAATCAGTATGCCGTATGCCTTCATTCTGTCATACATTTTATTCGTTTGGTCGTTTTGTAAATGGACACAGGACGTTTCATAAATGTACCTATATTCTTCAATTATCTATATACCTGATGCCATGCTAGATATTTTCACAACGAAATTTTTTATCCTCTAAACTCATTTCTTGCAGAAAATAAGACGAAGCATTCGCATAGAGAGAGTTCATTGATGAAAAAATTCACAAAATTGCCTCTTCCCCAGGAGCATATATGTTTATCTTCGTTATCCAAATCAGTGGCGTATCCAGGATTTCAGTTTGGGGGGGCCCCAGATTTCCCATATGAGGAAAATTTAATTTTAATGCTATCCTAAGCCTTCAGACTTTCATAATTTCTTTCCTGTGATTATATGGTTTGGGGGGGGGCTGCCCCCCCTGAATACGCCACTGGTCCAAATAGAAGACGTTGATTTGAATTAAAGTCGAGTAAGTCTTCGCAAAGTTGAAAAGAATCGGAGATTTTAATATGATTTTTTTCTTCTATTTCACATCACAACAGTCAACGTAGATATCTAAAAAAATAGAAAAATAGCAAAACTGTTTTTGTTCATACCTAAGTGGCTAATAAAAATGAACAGTGGAGTTCCCTTTTTTTCTGCTGTTATTTTCCTAACTAAAAAAGGTGTTTAACCTATTTTTCAGATAGCCTTCCTGCCAGTCCTGTAGCCCCAAATGATGTGAGCAATTTTGTGGATGATTGGGACTTTCGTCTAGAACCCCACAATGAACCTTTGCTGAATATTTCTTCGACATACCATGACTTACCCCCTCCCTCTAAGGTAGGTGGAGATACCTATCCAAATGTGGTGGTGGACTACTTTGAACCTAGCAAAATTATGAGAAATTCTGTACGTAGGTACCTATCTTGCAAGGGACAATTTAATAACATAACAAATACAATGACTAATAACCGAGAACTTCCAGAATAAGGTATTCTTTTTTTCCACTCTTTACAATTACTATTCATATGGTTAATAAAATAAATGTTCTTTGCTTATATTTAGAAACACCTTATTTATATATGTAAATATTTCTTTCAGTGTCTCCTGAAAAGCATTGTTTTTATCCGATGAAATATATTTTAAAACATATTTATTTCATCATTCATGTTTCATGTATTTTATGTCTTCTTCGCCATTTTTTTCTTTTGATTACTTTCAATTTTTTTTGTATTGCTAATTCGTAGCTTTTATCTTCAAATTCAATATATCCTTCAATTTCTCATTTTATTCTTTTTGAAATTTGTACTTATTTGTAGAAGTAATTTTTGGTAGAGTGAATATATGCAGTTTTTTCCAGGTTCACAACATTCAGGTGTTAGTGAAAAAGAAGAGAAAGCCGAAACCACCTAGGAAAATGGGAGATGCAGTATACAGTGTGATCAAATGTAATTGGTGTCACATAGGTTCGTCTATCCATAATGTATATTTCTTCAACCAGATGTTAATTATATAAATTTTTAGGGGTTTCTCTGTTTTTGGACGAATTGAAAATAGGAACATCTTCTGATATCTTAAAAACTAAAATAGTTAATCTTTGTGCTGAATTCAACCTCAGTACAAAAGAGGTTTGTTCTGGACTTGTGGATGTTTTTGGGCCAACTGTACTGGCAGCTGCCAAAAAATCGAACTTAAGTAGGTGGGATATTTTCTAAAAAAATTATGTTTGAGACAATGTTATCTATTATTTAGGTATGTCTACTGCTTTTACTCATTTGATATTGTTCTATAAAGGTGAAATATCATACTTACTTTATGGAATAAGGAAGTGGTTAATTGATCACATAATTATTTATTTTTGAAGTCGGTTGTTAAAGATATATAACAAACAGGCCCATTAAAAATATATTTGCATACGGAAAACTACTGCATGTACACTGAAGTTCATCGTAAACATGCAGGCTTAATGCATAAACAATGTTTGCAACTCAACATTCTCCATGTAGTTAATATAACAACAGGTTTTTTCTCAGATATTCACAAGAGGAAAAACAAACATTTTTCTTTAATGTGATCAGTTCGATAAGATCGGGAGGACTATATTTTAGATATTTGACAACACACCAATGAAATTTTCAATCTTTATTTTGTGCAATATATTTCATGCATGCATATACAGTGTGACCCAGGGTTGAATCGTCGAACTTTTAGAATCAGTTCGGCACGAAAATACAGCAATGTTTGTTCCAGATTGCTATGTTTTGAAGTTACAGGATATCAATGTTCAAAAAACGATTATAAGAAGAAAAATTATTTTTCGTGGAGAACCCTGTATCATTCCCTTACGCCACACAAATGATGTTTTACGCAATATATTATAATTATAACTTGAAGTCCTTCATACAGTTTGCTGCCTTTAAAACCTTTCAGATGTCAAGCAGATCTGCAGTTTAGTATTGGGAGAAACCTGTGGAGAAAAAATTGATAATCCTCTACACCAATGGAATGTTACGTTTCCAGATGTGAAGAAGCCTGCAACTAGAAGATATAGTGATCCTAAGGTGAAATCATCTAGCTCTTAGTAGCCTGAAGCAATTCTTGTCTCAGAAAAAACACAAATTATGGTTGATTTTATTTGAACTTTTCGCAGATGAGATCACCTACCCTGAAGGTACTTCATCTGACGGACACTCATCTGGATCCTGAGTATATGGAAGGCACTGTATCCAACTGTAATGAACCCCTATGCTGTCGCAATGATAGCACAGAGGGTATTCCCGATGTTATTCCAGCGGGAAAGTAAGATTCTACCTATTTAGAAGCAAATGATTCAATGGAATTGAAAAATTCTTAGCCTACTTCAGAACCAAACAAAATTTCAATGTCAAAATATTTTATTACTCAACACATTCTCCTCTCAATTGAATACATTTATTTCACCGAACCTGCAACGTCTCTAGACCTCTCAAAAAAAATGTTTCTTCTTGCTCTGCAAACCAGTCAGTCCTCCACAGCTTTCATTACCTCCTCGTTGGAAGAAAATTTACAACCTTTCAAACTTTTTTTCAGTTGAGGAAAGAGATGATAGATAGTCGGACGGAGCCGTGAAATCTGGTGAATAAGGGGGTGTTCTAGTAATTCTAACCCTAAACTAAATCACGAATTTTCTGCATGGCAACATGAGATTTGTGTACTGGGGCGTTGTCCTGTAAAAACAAAACACCTTTGGATAACTTTCCGCGTCTTTTCTCTTTAATTTTTTCCCGTAGATTGGTCAGTTATGTCGAATAGTAATCTCCAGTTATTGTTCTACCCTTATCCAAAAAATCAATAATGATTACTCCATGGCAATCCCAAAATACTGAAGCAAGAACTTTTCCAGCAGATTTTTGGACACGAAACTTCTTAGGTCTTGGAGTCTTGGAGAACCAGAGTGTCGCCATTCCATCGATTGTTGCTTTGTTTCTGGATCGTAGAAATTTACCAAAGTCTCATCCATAGTAACAATTAGGTTTAAGAAGTCTACATCATTTTCAAATCGAGCACAGATCGAACGCGATGCTTCTACCCTTGCACCCTTGGTCAACATCCAAACATCTGGGGATCCATTTAGCAGAAATTTTTCTCATGTCCAAATTGACGTGAACTATATGATGAACGCGTTCGTATGAAATCGTTAGTGCTTCAGATACCCATTTTAGCCCAATTCGACGGCCTGATAAAATCATGTCATGAACTGCATCGATATTTTCGGGGACTGACACAGAAACTGGCCTTCCCGATCGCGTATTGGCATTGTTTACTACGGTGCAACGCATACATGAATCGATTTCAAGCGGAGGACCAGTAATAACCGCGGTTATCTCTGGTCCTACCCTTGGTTATAGCCCTTCAGGAAGAACCGCGAATAACCAACTTGCGCTTGAATGTAGTTATCTGAACCGCGCGAAAATTAAGACTATTTAACCTCACTTCTTATAACCACAATCTCAACCCAGCTCCCAAGTAGGGTTATCTGCGGTCCAAACGATGACGTTGAAGGGCTAATTCATGACGTCACATGATTATAACCAACAAGGACCAAAAGCGCTTGAATGAAGTTGGTTATCAACGGTATTTACCACTTAGGACCAGGTTATCCGCTTGAAATCGACTATGGTGTTGGAACGCGGTAAAGAATGGCTGAACCGAATGCCCTGTCTACTCAGACATATCTTACTACAACTCAGCGCAGCAGGGTGTTCAGGCGTAGTAACTATTGTAAATATTATGGATACGCGTCTCTTCTCGGGTCTCATTGTTCACCGCTTTCCAACTCAACTAAGTTCAAAGTTGCTTTCTTTCGCAATTTTGCAACCCGCGTTCATAAAGATAACAATATTATATTATCGCCAAAAATAGTTCATTGAATTGAAACACACTAAAATAAAAAAAATATTATTAGAAAATAATACATAAACATAAGCATAAAGATCTTGAATGCGTTTTGCGTCGCATGATAAACCACGTCTAATTTTTCTTTGGCTCACTGATGTTGGCTGAACAGTAATGTTCTTTTTTCGATGCAAGAATGAAATTTAATGAGTCGGATGGTGCAACAATTTTGTTTGAAGTCTGATTAAATTTTTTCATGGCATTAACCATATCAACCGATTTATTTTCGCAGGCTATTTTAATAATGCGTTCAAAATTTTCTGTTAGTTCTGCTGCAGCTGCGTTCATCTCCTAAATTTGTTTCATTGGCATTCTCGACAGTGTTTATTGGTACTACAGAAAAATTATCTTGTTGGGTAGAAACATTACTTTGTTGCTTTGTAGTAATTGGCAAGTCATTTTCTATACCCACATCAGTTGACATGTCGTCATAAAGTTCTGAGGATATGTTTTCTCCTAGAGCTAATTTTGCTACTTCTTTTCTGTCTTTAGCGTTTATTCGCATACAGGTCCTGAAAGTAATTCCATACTTATTTTGAATGGCGCAAAGGTCCTGACAATACCTTCCACCCTGTCCAAAAACACAGCCGCAAAATGCAATATCTACATATGCAGTATAAAACATGTTATCATCGGTTTCCGAAGAAACAAAAAAGGCATTCTCGTGGATTCTTTCAACGGAGACTAAGCACAATGTGACATTTTTTTAAAGAGTATCCCATTCTTTGAGTTCCGGATAGGATGATAGGATAGGACTCGAAAACATTGGCAACCAAGGCAAAAGCATTGAACGCTTTACATATTTGTAGAACAATGTCTTTAAAAATGCGAATAATAGTATTATTGTTCGTATTATTTCCTCGTGTTAATGAATGACTTCTATATGCCAAAGCCCACTCTTCCATTCGATCCCAATAATTGGCTATATGAGCTTGAATATTATCATATTTTTTAAAAATGTAATCATTTAGAATATGATCATAATTTTCACGAATCGTATCCATAATACAATAGTTACTACGCCTGAACACCACGCTGCGCTGAGTCGTAGTAAGATATGTCTGGGTAGAGAGAGCATTAGTTCAGCCATTCTTTACCGCGTTCCAACACCATGTATGCGTTGCACCGTAGTAAACAATGCCAATGGTCATCATCTTCAATGAAAAATTTACCTATTGTGAAGCTTGCAGTCCAATTTTTCACGGTCGCATACGAAGGACATTGATAACCAAGGGTATCAAGCATATCTTCGTAAATCGGCTTACCTCTTAACCCTTTTAAATACAGGTATCTACTTGATGATGGCTCGTTACTCAAATTTTTCGATTTTTACAATTTCTGTGGACATCTTTTTTTTTATTCATTGCGTAACTCTGGTTTACTTTTTTGACGTCGAACTCTACACTGACACTTCTAATAATTTATTGTTCGTTGATATGGTATCACAATATTATTTTGTTTATGCATGGAACTGGTCTAGGCTAACTAGATATCAATACATCCTCGTATTTCAACTTTATTTGCCTTTCACATTTCTTGATATAATTCTTGGTCGATTTCCAGGTGGGGTGCTTATGCAAAATGTGATTCTCCAAAAATTTTGATAGATAATATGTTGAAGCACATCAACGAACAACACCCGGTAAGTAATAGTAAGTATTTAAGTTTTTTAAGGATCTATCTACCAATCCACCGATTCTTCTACATATTCATGTTGGAATATTTTATTTTGGATTTTCCTGATTTTAGGACATAGATTTCATATTGTGGACCGGAGACCTTCCCCCTCATGACCTTTGGCGACAAACGAAGGAGTCAAACCTTGCAATAATCAAGGAAACTACCAAACAAATGATGGATTACTTTCCAACCACACCCATCTTTCCGGCAGTGGGAAATCACGAATCTATACCAGCTGGAACGTAAGCTACTTCCATTTGTCCTCATGTCATAGGTTTTCCAATGGAAAATTTTTCAGATTTGCCCCTCCTTGGGTTGAAGAGCAAAATTCCACTTCATGGTTGTTCAATGAATTGGCTAACCATTGGAAGCGCTGGTTACCTGAGTACTCCACAACGACAGTTCTTAGAGGAGCTTTCTACTCAGTTTTGCTGAGACCAAAGTTGCGTCTCATATCCATGAACACCAACTACTGCCATACTTACAACTGGTAATTTCTTATTATAGATGTTGAAATTCTCATTCCATAAGAGCTCAAAGAGGCCAATTTGGCACCTTTAAAAATGAAAACTTTACTCTATTCGTAAACTATAATCAAAATTTTTCCCATTCAATTTCTCAAATGTTTCTCATACTTTCATCAGGTGGCTTTTAGTGAATAGTACCGATCCAGCCAAAGAACTACAGTGGCTTATTAATGAACTCCAGCAAGCTGAGAATAACCTGGAACGAGTTCTTCTGATTGGTAAGTCCTCAAATCATTCACCAACTGGTTTGATACATCAAACGCCAAACTTTTCCAGGTCACATTCCACCAGGTGTTCATGACTGTATGAAAGTGTGGTCAGAAAACTTCTACCGTGTAGTTGCCCGATATGAAAACACCATTATAGCCCAATTTTATGGCCACACCCATGCCGACGAGTTTCAAATGTTCTACGATCCAGACGACTTGAGTAAGAATAAGATGAAGAGGAAGAGACTGAGGCCGAATTTGAAAAAACCGTTGAATTTTACAGGTCGTCCCGTGAATATCGCATATCTGGGACCTTCTGTCACCACTTTCGAGAACCATAACCCTGCTTACAGGATTTATTACATGGATGGTGATTATCCTGAGTCAACAGGGGTAAGATGACCTCTAGAAAATGTTGTTTCATTCGATGGGGAAGAGTTCTTCTGAAATTAATTTATTGGTGGTTGAATCGACTTCATTCTTCGTGAGAGGTCATTGTCACAAAATATTTCTTGTTCAGTTCTTTCTTCTCAATTATCAAAAGCCTTAGATATTTTCGAGATCTAAGTAGTGTTTCTTGGTGATGGTATGCTTGCTTGTCTCTTCGTTTTGTGAGCCTAATTTTTTCTGATGGTTAGCTTGAATAAACTTTGAATCATCTGTATTCTCTCATGTTGCACGGGCAGTTGAACACATTCTTCTGCAGTGGCAGAATGATTCGGACTAATGAGGTGTTGGGTTTCCTACTGAAATATATTTTCCGGTGAATGCATTATCACATCAGATTAGTTGGAGAATGAAGCTGTGACCAAATAATACGTCTGAATGTTCTAGGTAATTTTGGACCACGAAACTTGGACAATGAACCTAGAAGAAGCTAATAAGGGAGATGAGCCCCATTGGTACAAATTATACTCTGCTAGAAGAGATCTAGATATAGAATCCCTTCAACCTGAGGATTGGAATAACTATCTGAAGAAGTTGATACAAGTACCAGATGCTTTCTATCAATTCTACAAGTGAGCAGACAATTCTGATGGTAGAAATATATCTTTATCCCAAATTTTTTGCAGATACTACTATAGGGATAGTCCAGCTAGGCCTAAATGTGACAATAAATGCAAACTCCAAATTTTATGTGACTTGAGAAGTGGTAAATCGCACAATCGTCATTTGCTGTGTCACGATTTGGAAGAAAAGTTTGGAAGTTGATTCTTTTATGTAGGTAGAAATTCCAGTTAAGTTCCCATTGATTCAAGGTGGAGTGTTGATAAAATGGAACAATATTCTTGCCAAAAAACTGATGAATAATGCAGTGGTGAAATATTTTTATGTGATTGGTTTTTATGTACATATTTTTATACATTTTTGTAGCAATATACTAATATATCCTACAGTTACCAAAGATTTGGCCCTAGTGATTTTTTTTCAATCAGGAACTCTCTATAATATACCCATTCAAGATTCAAAAATAACTTAAAAAAAACTTCTTCAACTTTTTCTTTATTTTTATTGAAAACTAGTATATATCGAGGAAACAATACGGATGTTGCTTTTCACACTTCTCACCATTTCTCAGAAACTCTTCACTGGATGGTAAATACTGAAATAGAGCGGATACACCGCTCACTGTCGAGCTCACGTTCGTTAAAGACTTTTGCATACCCCAAATAAAAGGTGCGCTCTTGCAAATCAATAATTGAATGCAGTCTGTATTTTCATCCAAGGATCTCTCTTTGACATACTCCACAATGTCGTTTGGTAGCTCTGGATTTGTCATGTAGGTCATTTTGGATTTCACCTCTGGTTTCTCCACAACCCAATCTAGAGGAGAACCACTCGGTAGTCCTTTGACTTCGGAGGTTAGAAACGGTTTGGATCTCGCTAATGATTTACCAATCTGAAAATTAAGAAATGAATGAATAAATTAATGCTGTAACGAAAAAGGTTCATTAGCTACATTTTTCCAAATGAGTTATGAAGATCTATCCCAAAGTGCATCATGCTGAAGGTTCCAAAAATACGTACAAGCATTATGTTGACTCACCATTTGCGCTACGAACACTATAGAGTTGACAGCAATTGCTCCTATCCTCTTAGCGTCAAAACCCAACATCCTCAAGAAACTGGAGAAGATGTTTCCTCCACCGCTCCCCTCACTGTCCTCTTTCCTGTGGTCATTCTTACCAAAAGCGTCGCTGACTAACTCCGCTACACCTTTAGCGGTATCAAGTCCAAGAAACTTGCCGGCCATCTTTAGACCAGACTTGATCTTTCCAAACATGCTCATGGTGCGAGCTTCTCGCATCTCCTCAAGATGAGCGGGTGAGCAGAAGAGGAGAAAGATGAAGACGAACCTGGGAATCATGTTGCGTTCTTCGTCAACAAGTGAAGACTGGATGCATGGTTTGTCAAGTGTACATTAGAAACGGTATTAACTGCATGGTTTGGTGATATAATTTTACTCTAATTGCCGAATTGTATATTAGCTTATGTAGCATGAAAATTCATTGTACTGGGTGTATGAAGGTTGAGGGGAAGTAAAGATGGTGAAGTATTTATTATATCACCGTAACAGTATTCAAGCTCTACTAGAAAGATGGGAAAAAGTTGTAGCCAACAATGGGCAATACTTTGAATCATTTATTTGTGACAATTTTTCAAATCAAGATGCATTTTCATCAAAAAAACAGCGGGAACCCAGTTGAGCACCTTATACATATCATAAGGTATTGTCATTTGTTAGAAAATCATGCAATATGTTTCACTGCATCTTAAAAAATTCACAGTTAATTCACGGTACACTTCCTACAAATCCATCTTCTGCTTGAGTGGCGTGAAACGATTTAATAATCATCCCAACAGTGTCCTATCTTTTATTGGAGACAGTATCATTGCATTCTGGTTTCGATACAGTGAACATGTTCATTCCGACGATCTTCTGTATATTCTTCATCCAAATAACGCAATCTCAAGATTTTACCTCATACGAAGACGTTAAAGCGTTGAGCGAGTTGCCATTAGAAAGACTTCTACTTGTACAACGTTCCTTCGAAACAAACGACGACAATATAACGAATAACGGTGATGAAGCTGAAAGCAGAATAGATTTCCCAGGTCCTGTAGCTCTCAGATTGAAAAACCCAAGTAGAGGTGGCTATGAACACGAACACTACGAATACGAAGAACACGAATACAAAGGGGGTAAGAAAGAAATGAAGAACTTCTTTCAACTGGCCGTCACAGCTTTAGCTTTTCTGGCCTTTGGTGGTTACCTTTTGTGTCTTATTGTGCAAGCTATAAAGAGCAAACATGTGGATCAAATGACGCAGATGGCTAACATGCAGATGATGGCAGCCATTTTGAGGAGACAAATAGCTCGTAAGAGGACCAGCAGGCCTAGAAAGAGCAAACCCTCGAGGAATACGAAGAATGGGAGTAAGAAGAGGCCCAGACGAGAGGCTGAAGTTTGGCCTGATGCAGACCCCGAAAAAATGTACCATGCTTTAGTCATATTGTCAGAAGCTTATACGAGCCAACACACTGTCGATTACATGCATTATAACCGTACAGCAAAGTTTTTCAACTAAATAAATATATACAGCCTGAGCTATCTTGATTCTCTTCCAAATTTAAATTTTAGGGAAACCAAAATTTGACTAATGAGAATTCCAGATACGAAAAAGCACGTAGAAGCTCATATCCTCATATTATTACTTTCACATATTATTTTTTTATAATGCCAGCCAGGTAAGGACAGACAATTTTCCTTGGATATCCATTGTCGACACTTGTGCCTTGGACAACCCTGAGCGCATTGTCGATGTGACGTCGAACCGTCGAACGTCAAAGTGACGTTGAATGAGGTTAGAACAGATCAGCTGAATCAGAGCATTTTCTCAATCTCATAGATAAGGTATAAAAAACAATGTACATTATTTCAATATCGTTGAAATATGTCTATCTGGTATGAAAAATGATATAATTCTTTTCGAAACACCTCATTCGAATACCTGAACGTTTTATCTGTTTGTTCGTATAGTGAGTCTAAAACATTGTAAACATGAATAAAAGCCTGGTGATAACTTCAATACTCTTTGTAATATTTTATATTTCCGTGATTTTACCTATTGCCACTGCAGAAGATGAACCCATTGAAGTCGAAGCTAGTAAGGTAATATCAAAAAAATTCTAACGATTCAATTTTAAACTGTGTATTTGTAGGATACCAAAGATGAACCAGCAAACAAAGTCAGGTTTCTGGAAATTGAAAATGTCGGATTCATACATGCCTTCCTAGCCTCCTTTTCGGTTATCTTGGTATCAGAGATTGGAGACAAAACTTTCTTCATCGCAGCTATAATGGCAATGAGGCATCCAAGATTAACCGTTTTTATTGGTGCTATTGGAGCTTTAGCTTTGATGACCATTTTATCAGGTAAATTTCATTGAAGAATCTCATCAGAATGCAAGTTTAACTGGATTTTTTTCAGCAATTTTTGGTTGGTTAGTTAATGTAGTTCCTAGGATATATACATTTTACATAAGTACAGCATTATTTGCTATCTTTGGTTTGAAAATGTTGAAGGAAGGTTACAGTATGTCACCTGAAGAAGGACAAGGAGAACTGGATGAGGTTCAATCTGATTTAAGGAAGCAAGATGAAGAGGTGTGTTTCATTAAAATTTATTATTTCGTCTGATTTGATTGTTTTCAGTATGAGAAACAAGCTATGTTACCTGATCCCGAATCAGGAGTTAAGAAGAAAACAAAACCAAAAAGTGCTCTCCTTGCAACATCACGAATCCTACTGCAGTCTTTTACTCTCACATTTTTAGCAGAATGGGGCGATAGATCACAGTTGACTACTATTTTATTGGGTGCTAGAGAGGTTTGTGTTCATTCAAAAGTATCATTCAATTCAAAATACCATTCATATCAATAATTCACTCATCAAATAACTCCATTCAGTGATATCATTCATACACATGAAATTAATTCATTATTGAACCAGGACATTGATAATCAGGAAGCTACATATTTCATTTTTCAATTCTTTTAGGTTCATAAAAACTGAAGAATTTGATATGAGTATCAATTTGCTTCATTTTTGAATTATCTAGGTTATCCTCTATCATGATATTATCAAACAAAGGACTGTGATATAAGAACAAATATATTTTTGAGATTACTGGTATTATGAGCTTTATCTGCTCATAAAATGAAAATTGTTTTACTATCATTGTTCTCTAGTAATAATGTTACTATGTACCTAGCTGGAATTGTCATTAAATCCACATCTAGCTCAGGTACTTGAGGAATTGAGTGTGCAAAATTTGAGGACCACTTTTTTCAATTGATCAGGAGATGTCCTTGAGAGTAGACTCAAACCATTAGGACCAATGCCATTAAATTAATCATTATTTGGTTTTATATTCATAAGATCCACTTCATCTGAATTGAAGCAAAAAAAAAAATATGAGCTATTAAATTTTTACAAAGCAGGAATTGAATAACTGCGAAGATAAATGAAAGATAAGAGTTATCTTAAATAGATGGCGCCGTCAGATATCTGTATTCTTTCAAGTATAGTGTTCCGCGCGAAATTATCTAAAATTCTCTAATAGAAGACAGGTCAAAACTTCGTCGTTGCCAATATACAGGGTGTTTCATGATTATTGCCAATATTTTTCTCGGTATATTTCTTCAAAAGAAGTGTTTTTGAAAGTATCCCCTTCATATCACGACATAGAAACAATATTCGGTATCTATATACAAATACAAACCGATTGAATTCCCCTTGATAATGTTGTATGCATAACACGAAAGAATCAGTACCGCAGAAAACAACAAACAGTGAATTCATTTCAGTAATAATTCTTAGAGTCCGCATTTCATTTTTGGTCCATGGGATAATCTAATAGAAATAAAGCAGTAAACAAAGAAATAATAAAAAAATCAAAACAAATATGACACAAGTATACATAAATTTTCTCCGAGTCCGATCCTCATTTTCAATCTGAAGTAATTGTGAAATTAAAGGGTACATTTGCGAAAAATCATTATATTTGTTGGAGAAATATGGCGAATCAAAATTTCGGCAAAAATCATGAAATTCCGATATGTTTATCGGAAATTATGATAATTTAACCGTTTTAAATGGGGGTATATTGAATCCTCTTCGAATTCCAAGTAAAGTTTGGACCCTTCATAGTGAAACACTCGTACATATCGGGATCTAATTCAAAATTTATTAACTTTCCACTCATTAATTTCGAATTTATTGTAGGATGTGTACGGAGTTATTGTTGGAGGAATATTGGGACACAGTATATGTACAGGAATGGCAGTTCTAGGTGGTAAAATGATTGCTCAAAAGATATCCGTTCGAACTGGTAAGAATGAACACCCTCATCGAATATTGGATTGAGTCTAACTAATTTTTTTTGCAGTGACTATTATTGGCGGCATCGTGTTTCTACTATTCGCATTCTCCGCGTTATTTATTGACCCCTATGGTGGATAATACTTAGAATTTACGTCATTTTTTGACGGTTGATCAAAGCCAAGAAGTATCTATGATAGATAGAAGTGAGAAATTTTATCTTACTACATCGAAGCAAATGTATAAGAAATAAAGATGTAAATAAATTATATTTTTTTAATGCTCGAATTTTTTTCAATATCCCTTGAAGTAAGGAATTGTTCTTCACTCCATTTTCTGTTCTGCAACATCCTTTTTCAACTTCTGGAAGTGACAACAAAATTGTTGGTGGGTACTGGCTAAGATTGGGGGCGAAGTTGTGGCAGAGAAACTCTCATTAAATCACGGCCCCCTCACACAGAATTTCACTAAATAACTCAATTATGTGACTCCCATCAGTTATGAAATTAATTGGTATGTTTCATTTGGAACAGCTATGTATGTATAGCAGACTGAAGAAATGAATCATACGGATCCACCATATAGATACCCCAAACAATTTCCTTTCCATTTCATCGATGCCGAGCTTTCCACCAATTTTATCACGTTCCTCGTATAAATTTAGAACCGTTGAGAAGAGGACGGAGATAGAAAAGCGAAATGTCGCTTTGGTCTAAATTAGGCCTCATTTAAACTTTGTTTCTCTTGGACCGCCTCTTCCTATCTTCAAAAGATGTCGGGATATTTGTCTTTTGGCCGAAGCGGTCGGACAATATTATCTTTTGACGGAAGCCGAAACAAACTGTTGATTTGATCCTCTTAATTTTTCTTTGAAGGTGTTGAGTTGATTCTGGAGTAGGTAGTTAATGACTCTGAGGAGACCATCGGAGTTTTTTATACTGTAGGGGACATGAAAACAGCCTTTGATTACTTGTGAAGGAGTGTTCAACTGAATTCTCGAATACTACTCGTTGGTTTTGTTGGATTTCATTGAAACACATCGAGGGAAATAAATATGTATGCCGGTGATAGATTTCTCGGGCATCAGGAACCCAGGCTAAAGAGACCTTATTTTTCTTGTCTACAATGATACAAAGCTCTTCCTGAGTCCTAAAGTAACTTGATTTGAATTGAGATTTAAGTTTCATGGAGAATTTTCAATTTGATAAAAACTATTTTTTAAACATTCGGAAGAGCTGTGTATCATTGGACCATCCAGCTTTACTATCCAGTTCACATTATCCTCAATGTCTTGAAGCGAAATAACGATATTGTTAATCCTTAAAAAAAGTTTCTAGAAAAACTGGACGCGTGCCAAAAAAAATAGAAACGCTCCAGTAATTCAAACTTATGGTATAATCTGAAGCAGGTAGTGAATTTTTGAAAACGGAATGTTCAGGGTGTTTTATCAACCTGCAAATTCGATCTGAACTTATCATAATTCCCACCCTGTATTTTTGAAAAAGTGTTGGAATTATTGAAAGTAGACAATCATATTGTTCTACACTGAAAATTTCATCAATATTGATCATCAAGCCATACCAAAGTTATGAATAAAAGAAAAATCGGTCGAATCGGACAAATCACCCTGTAGACTCTCAATAAAGGCCCCCAACTATAAACTAAACATCGTTTCGAAACTACCTTGAGTAGTGTAAACTTCTCCTAAAATCTGACGGTCTCTTCCGGAATCACCCCGTATATATCGGGAAAATAGGATGGAAAATATACAGGGTCCTGCAATAGTGCGAAAATCTTCCATAGCTGCCGAGCAAGACATCTCAGAGATTTCGTTGGAAAGTAGATCTCTTTCACCTTCATTTCTGCATCTCAGGAAATTATTTTCTGATATACAGGGTGTCCCCGATAAATGTTATTCAACAATAATGTATGATTTGTTTAATGGATCACCTCATATATTTTCGCATATTTCCAATGACCTTCATTACCTCTTTCATGACGCAAAATTTTAGGGACAATTTTCCAAAGGTTCAGATCTTATTCGAATAAAACTGCAAAAAAGGTGAGGGAGAAGCTGTTCAGTAAAAGTCTTCTGACGATTTCCAGAAGCGATAGTAACATGAATTTGATATGAAAGTTTTTGAATTGAAGGATTTGCCTTGACACGGATCCTAAACGATCAACCTGTCATATAAAGGGTGTCCGTTATTAAGGCCCAAATATGAAGATCTTAAAATTATTATTTCTCGATTTTTTCAAAGGAAACGCCCTATATTTTTCAACAGTAATGTAGTCAATTGAATACCTCACATTTTCTCAGAAGTAACCTTAGGATTATTTCAACTTCCGTATCCAGCAGACACGAAAAATGATATCGCAACTGAAATTTTATTCAAATAATAACATAATAAAAACTAACGGACATTCTAGTGGTCAAACAATGAAATAAAACTAAATGAATAATTATTGACAAACTTCGAAACCTTCCCAGAATCAGACTTTCTGAGCATCAACATAAAAATGATATTTTTTTCCGTACAAGAAATAGATATTATGGATCACGTATTCAACCAGTTTTTATCGGCTTTCCAAAAAAATATTAATCATTAAGGCTGAAGGACCTCAGGTCGATGGCCGTGAATAAACTTTTCTTCTTCTTCTTATTAATCAAGTTATTGCTACACAGAGCTCAAAGATACTTTCGAATACAGTGAATCATTATGTGAATTTTCGGAAAAAATGTGATGAATGTTTCTATCGGGATATTGGACAGCATAAGTTCGTCTACCGAAAAAAACCGGTTCTGTGGCACTGCCCTAACATGAAATTCCATATCGACCATCTCATTTTTTCCAAAAATTCATAGTGATTCACTGTATTCGAAAGTATCTTTGAGCTCTAAGTAGCAATAACTTGATTAATAATTTTTTGGAATTAAATCAGAAACCTTACCGTTCAAACAGAAAGAAAAAGAGAAAAAGTAGTTTTATCAACATCGATAGGTGCAAGAAAAAATCAAAGGAAACTCCGGCGAAAAATGTCAATGTCGCCATATTTCCTTGAATCGAGAGCACGAGCAACCTAGGTATAGTTGACACACTTCTTCCATACCCAACTATAAAGCTTCGGAAGAGCTGGATAGACTAGTATCGGGGCCACCTTCAAATGATGGACTAGAACTCATGAAACCCCGTCTTGGTCCATTACGTAACACACAATCGCTCCGGAGGAAGGTGTGTGAACGTACCCTTAACATTTGCAAATCCACTTTCCTCTATTATCTTAAAAAAAGAGTTGAGAAATTTTCGCGCAGTGTCTTTCAAGTTGATTAAATCCTGTTAGCGGTTGATTTTCAATTCCTTAAATGTATCCAGCCGGTCGAAAAATCTGCATCGCCAAGATTGAATAGGGATGTTCGACGAATAATAGTGAAACGTGGAAAGTGTGTACGTGCCAAGAGCCACATCCTCAATTTTCTTAAGTAAATGCTCGAATTGAAGGGCAAATGATTCGAAATTTTTCCTCTGGCTGGATGATTTAATGATAAAAATTGGAAATAGATAGGTTAAAAGATCTGTTGTGGTCAAATGATTCTTTTGGATTAAGGCGAAACTAGAAACACCATCTTTCAAGTGTTTTATTTCTTGAAATACAAGTCTTGGCATTCTCCCACTTCAATCTACTGAATTCTTGTTCTTGATGAAATCAAGACACGAAAGTATAAAGGACCTTGGTCTTGCTACTAAACAGGTTGTCCCAAGTTCCCATTAGATGTTTCTGGAGAACTGGACATATTTGAAATCTGCAAATTGAGATTATGATATTGTTCGAAATTCTCTACTGAGCAAAAATATTCTTGGAGCCAAAGCACTTCCAACTTATACAAGGAGTGAAAATAAATTTGTTCAAAAAATTTTTTTTTTATTTTTCCGTTTCTGATATACGAGGATATATTGAAAAATTCTTAGCCCACTATAGAACCAAACAAAATTTCAATGTCAAAATATTTTATTACTTGACATATTTTCCTCTTAATTGAATACATTTATTACAGCGAACCTGCAACGTCTCTAGACCTATCGAAAAGATGTTTCTTCTAGCTCTGCAAACCAGTCCTCCACAGCTTTTATTACCTCCTCGTTGAAGGAAAATTTACGACCTTTTAAACTTTTTTCAGTTGAGGAAAGAGATAATAGTCGGACGGAGTCAAATCTAGTGAAAAAGGGGGGTGTCCTAGTAATTCTAACCCTAAATCACGAATTTTTTGCATGACAACATGAGAATTTTGTGTAGATACTGGGGCGTTGTCCTGTAAAAACAAAACACCTTTGGATAGCTTTCCGCGTCTTATCTCCCAAATTTTTTCCCGTAGAGTGGTCAGTAATATCGAATAGTAATCTCCAGTTATTGTTCTACCCTTATCCAAAAAATTAATCATGATTACTCCATGGCAATCCTAAAAAACTGAAGCAAGAACTTTTTCAGTAGATTTTTGGACACGAAACTTCTTAGGTCTTGGAGAACCTGAATGTCGCCATTCCATAGTCTCATCCATAGTAACAATTCGGTTTAAGAAGTCTAGATCGTTTTCAAATCGATCACAGATCGAACGCGATGCTTCTACCCTTGCACGCTTTTGATCAACATTCAAACATTTGGGGATCCAGTTTGCAGAAATTTTTCTCATGTCCAAATTGATATGATGAACGCGTTCGTATGAAATCTTCAGTGCTTCAGATATCCGTTTTAGCCAAATTAGACGGTCTGATGAAATCATGTCATGAACTGCATCGATATTTTCGGGGAATGACACAGAAACTGGCCTTCCCGATCGGTCATCATCTCCAATGGAAAATTTAGGTACCTCTTTTGAAGCTTGCAGTCCAATTTTTCACGGTCGCATACGAAGGACATTGATCACCAAGGGTATTAAGCATATCTTCGTAAATCTGCTAACCTCTTAACTCTTTTAAATACAGGTACTAGATGATGGCCCGATACTCCAATTTTTCGATTTTTACAATTTCGGTAGACATCTTTTTTTTTAAATTTATTGCGTAACTCTGGTTTACTTTTTTGACGTCAAACTATACACTGACACTTCTAATAAGTTATTGTTCGTTGATATGGTATCGCAATATTTTGTTTATGCATGGAACTGGTCTAGGCTAACTAGATATCAATACATCCTCGTATGATTGAATATTCAATGCTGAATACATTTCTGTTTAAAGTATCGTACTTATATATTCAAATAGTTTTCGAAATATCGAAAAAAAGTCAAGGAATCATAGTCAGTATTATGTTAATTTTTCTTATTCTCAAAATCCTGAGTGTTAACCGTAGTACTCATATCGTCAAAGTAGAAGAATGTGGAAAGGTCATGCATCTTTTGAATTTCATAAATATCATCACGGGGTGTTTCAAATTTTGTGTCAAAAATGTGATCGAAAATCGGCCATATCCTCTGTTTTTCAAAGTAGGACCCTATATTGCTTGGCAGAATCCAAAGCAATCATAAAAAATAGGGTTCTTATTTGAGCAACAGAAGTTATGGTTTACTTTCGATCACAGTATTCGACACAAAATTTGAAACACCCTGTGATGTTATTCATGAAATTCAAAAAGATGCATGACTTTTCCACATTCTTCTACTTTGACGTTATCGGAACGGTTTACACTCAGGATGTTGAGAATAAGAAAAATTAACATAATATTGACTATGAATATTTGACTTATAGTTAAAGAGAAATGTATTCAGCATTGAATACTCAATCCTATCAGAAATGAAAACATTCAAAAATGTTTGAACAAATTTACTTTCACTCCTTGTATAACCGAAATTAGTCAGGCTTCAAAAATATTTTAGCTCAGTAGAGAATTTCGAACAATATCATAATCCCAATTTTTAGATTCTCCAAAAACGTCTGATAGGAACTCGAACTTGGGATACCCTGTATAAAGTGGATACCAAAACTCACTAGTATGAGAATATCGAATAAAATACGCCATCCAGAAAATCCAAACCATAATCCACCAAATGTTCTTCTATATAAAAAATGAAGATAGACCCTATCCTCAACAGACTTCAAACCTTACGAAGGAAATGTTCAAGCAGTCCACAGAACCTCCAGGAGTCCAGGTCCTTCAGCCTGTAACACCACAAGATCTCAACGAAGGGCAAAAATTAAGAAAATACCAAAAAAAAACCACTAATGAGTGCAAAAGGAACCTTCCTGATGGCTGACACTGTCAACACAACACTTTGATTTTTTTTCTTTTTACTCTCCAATGATTATGTTACCTGTTCAAGCAAAATAATGTACATATAATAAAATGTTCATTATACTGGCCGAAAGAAGAAAGTCTTTAGCCATTTGCTATAGCAATAAATATCTTTTCTCTCTGATTTTATTCATCAGAATTCCATAATGCTCTCAAATTTTCCCATGAAATATGGAAACATTAGGGACACCCCACCGAGTCCAATCTACTTATACGTTACTACAATTTGATGGAAAACACTCAACCCCCCACTCTTTCCTTACTCACCAAATTCACATTCATTTCAAAATTTTCCAGCGGGAAAAACAGAGGCGCATCATTAATCATTTAGCGAGAAGGACGAAGCCAATATAAAGGACCTTACTGCCAATCGAAGCTACAGAACAATTGAAAATAATGAATTGATCCCTTGACTAGAATGATAAAAGCAAAATATCCCCATTGCTTTCTTAATTGGTTACTGTTTGCTCAATTGATATCGCGTGCCGCCCTAACAACCCTTTTCGGCTATATTAATTTTAATGGGGCCTATATTCTGACCAAACTGAATGGCTTAATTAGAAATGAAAGTTCTCGATCATGATATTTAGTTAATCCAATATTCTGATGTTCCGAGGCCATCCACTGATTGGTAGAAGTTTGAAATTTCGAACTGATGGGAGATTTAGCTTTTGTTGCAGACAAATCGAAGCACAGGCATGGCAAAGGATAATGAGCCTTTGTTGCGAAACGATAATACAGATGATCTCCTATTATAAAGCGGCTTTTTCTAATTTTTAGGAAGATGTCTCGAAGTAGAGCTCATTCTGGCTCTCCTAGAGTCTTAACACGTCGTCATTTTCAGATTAAGCTGGGAGATACGTGTGGTTTCATTATTCTCAATTGCTTTCTCAATCTATGGTTTAAGAAATTCATACGTTGAATCCGCTTTGTGAAAAAGAAAGAAACGCGGATCAGAGTAGACGGAGAGGAAAGATCGAATTACCGAAAGCTAAGAGAGTGAGTGGAAGGAATGGAGTAGACGGGTATGTGATAACCGAACGCAACTACAGGGTCCTGCAATATTGCCTTCTTCTTCCTTCCAAACTGCCGAACCAGACATCTCAGAGATTTCGTTGGAAAGAAGACCTCTTGTACCTTAATTTCTGCATCTCAGGAAATTATTTTCTGATATACAAAGTGTACCCGATAAATGTTATTCAACAAATGGATGATTTTTTAATGGATCACCCCATATCTATATTCTCACACATTTTAGGGTCATTTTTCCAACAGGTCAGATCTTATCCGAAAAAAACTGCAAAAAGGTGAGGGAAAAGCAGTTCAGTAAAAGTCCTCTGACGATTTTCAGAAGCGATAGTAACATGAATTTGAACTAAAAGTTTTTCAATTGAAGGATTTGCTTTCACATGGTTCCTGAACGATCAACCTGTCATATACAGGGTGTCCGTTATTGAGGTCCAAATATGAAGAACTTAAAATTATTATTTCTCGATTTTTTCAAATTAAACAGCCTATATTTTTTTCCACAATAATGTTGACAATTAAATACCTTACATTTTCTCAGAAGTAACCTTAGGATTATTTTAACCCCCGCATCCAGAAGACACGAAAAATGATATCGCAAATGAAAATTTCATTCAAATAATAACATAATAAAACTAACGGACATTCAAAAGAGGTCAAACAATGAAATAAAACTAAATGAATAATTATTGACAAACTTCAAAACCTTCCCAGAATCATACTTCCTGAGCATCATCATAAAAATGATATTTCTTTTTCATACAAGCAATTCATATTGATCACGTATTCGACCAATTATATCAGTTTTTATCGGCTTTCCAAAAAAAAAATTTATCAAGTTATCGCTACTAGAGCTCAAAGATACTTTCGAATACAGTAAATCAGTATGAATTTTTGTTTCCTATCGGGATATTGGGCAGCATAAGTTCGACTTCCTTAAAAAACAGGTTCTGTGGCACTGCCCTAACATGAAAATCATATCAACCATCCCATTTTTTCCAAAAATTCACACTTATTTTACTGTATTCGAAAGTATATTTGAGCTCTAAGTAGCAATAACTTGATCAATATTTTTTTTGGAAAGCCGATAAAAACTGATCTAATAGGTTGAATACGTCAATCAATATGTATTACTTGTACGGAATAGAAATATCATTTTTATGATGATGCTCAGGAAGTATGATTCTGGGAAGGTTTTGAAGTTTGTCAATAATTATTCATTTAGTTTTATTTCATTGTTTAACCTCTTTTGAATGTCTGTTAGTTTTTATTATGTTATTATTTGAATAAAATTTTCAGTTGCGATATCATTTTTCGTGTCTACTGGATGCGGGAGTTAAAATAATCCTGAGGTTGCTTCGGAGAAAATGTAAGGTATTCAATTTTCTATATCATTGTGGAAAAAATCGAGAAATAATAATTTCAAGTTCTCCATATTTGGACCTTAATAACGGACACCCTGTATAAGACAGGTTGATCGTTTAGTGACCATGTCAAGGCAAATCCTTCAATTAAAAAACTTTCAGTTCAAATTCATGTTACTATCGCTTCTTGAAATCGTCAGAAGACTTTTACTGAACTGCTTTTCCCTCACCTTTTTGCATCAGTTTTCTTCGAATAAGATCTGAACTGTTGAAAAAATGTCCCTAAGATTTTGCATCATGAAAGAGGTAATGAAGGCCATTGAAAATATGTGAAAATATATGGGGTGATCCATCAGTTTATGTGGAGCACTTTGGAAAAACAGATTCTTGGTGTTGAAACGGAGTGAAGTAAATTCATCGGACTTACAAGAATTTAGGTACGAATTTCATGGTGCGATTTGATAGATAATTTAAGAGCACCATATTGTGATTTTCGTATAATATGCGATTATTTCATGAGTTTTTCAGGAATGTTTGTGAAGCTCTAGGGAGAGGGCAGCTGTCCCATAAAATACCCATTTTTATACGCAAAATAATCACTGCAATAGGGCGGAATCTCTGTATGACCCCAATGTCCCCAATACTCAGAGGCCCAAGCAGTGGCGTACCCAGACATTCGTCTTGGGGGGGGATATGAAACAAATAATAATAATATTTTTTTTAATTGCAAAACAAGAATAAATTTTTATCTTCTCCCATAGAATAATGTGTCCATTATTCTACTGATTTCGAGCTGTAATAGTACCTATCTATAAACCAACCCCGATAGTTATGATAACTCACGTCTATAACTCACTCTAATACAGATAGGAAAAACAGTTTACCAAATGAATGAAAAAAGTCGGATCGATCGGGAACACTATTTCAGATATCAAGGTAACGTTTTCGCCATTCGTTTTTACATTTCCTTCGATCTGAATATCCAAAAATCGCAATTGGAAACCGTGAATTTTTGATGTTTTTTACGTGATTCGATTCTCGACCACAGAGATCGCTTTTGACAACTCTGTTGTCAATTTTGAAGAGGTCGGAGATAAAGAATAGTATTCGATTCGCGGTAATGGTCATAACATACTTGATGAATTACACCACTCGCCTGACGGCTCGTGCTGCAAAATTCATCTGCGTATGTTATGACTCACATTGTCGCTCATTGAATAATATACTATTATCAGAAATTTTGGTTTGCTATCATAAAACAAAGTAAAGTCGCCTTGGTCTTTTTGCTATATTATCAATAATTTCATTCTCGGAACTTGGCAATTCCCTGTGTATAGACATAATGGCTAGCGGATTCCAGTAGCCGAACTTGTCGATTTTGTTTCGCATTCATCAAATTTCCTTCGTTTGATTAAGTCCGCCAAAGAAATTTGTTTACTTATGATGATTTTTTCCTGGACCTCTATTAAAAAAATACAACACAACTTTGTAACAATGAAACGAATTATGATGAATGGAAGGCAATGTCAACTCAGGACAAATTCCTACAGGTCGTCTCAAGAAATGAAATAGAAAAATGTCTACTCATCTACTTCATACCAGTAAACAAAATATCACCCTACTGATCCAAGTGCGAATTTAACGCAGTATTATCGGCCCACAAAAAGATCTGGAGCCGAAAACGTCATCTCTCGATAAGATTTATGTACACTTAAATCGCTTGTTTTGATGTGCCGCCAATCGCTGTGATAGTTGCGGCACTCGGAAGGCTTCATATGTCTTTAATTTTTTATTAATAATTTGGTATATAGTCACCGAAGTGAATATACATATTATATTGTCAGGAACTTTACAACTCTCTTGGATTTTACCGAGAATTCGCTTTCATCAAATTACACTTTTGGACCTAACAATGGATCTTCCTGGGGGGGGATATATCCCCCTTATCCCCCCCCCCCCGTGGGTACGCCACTGGGCCCAAGTAGTCCTTCGTCCTCCTGCATTTAAGTACATACGAAATATTCTTCCATCCATGAAGACCCATAAGTAATCGAAATGCCAAACCAAAAACGATCAATCTATTATGCAACCTATCAAAATCAGTAACATTCTTATTTGGAAAAGAACAACAACCACGCCTGCGTTCGTCCGCCAATTTCCACGCTATCCATGTCGGGTTCCTCATCTTTTGCCGCTTTCAGTCCCGAAATTTCAGCGCGTTTGAATCAACTGGTGGACAGCTGTTCGCTGCTCTATACGAAGCATGCTCTTGCGGGCCGTTTTCGCGCGTTGGAAGACTTTCGGTACTCTTTTTTGATTCCTTAAAATCCACCGGTGCTGTTTTAAACTATCGTGATCATGTCGAGCCGACAGAGGGGTTCTGAAATCTGGAGGATTGTTTGCTGAGATTTCAGAGAAATCGTTTCGATATTTTGGGACTGACAAGAAGTTTAAAAAGTAAGTGGAAATGAGAAGAGAACGAGGGATGAATGAAAATGTTATGGAAACTGAGTCCTTGAAACCTTCATTGGTCTAGTGGACATGCAATGTTGTAATTTTACAACAATGAAAATCCCTTATGAGCTTATTTTTCTGCAATGCATGATCTATAAAATACATCATAACAGGACATGCTGAACAAGTGAATATTTTGATTAAATGTCAAGAAATTAAAGGCATAAATAATAAAGGAGAATAATTGAAGAAAGGATTCTCAATTAAGTTGTCTATAAATTTCAAATGATACATCCAAACATATTTCAAATAAGTATAGGTACATTTTGACGAGTTTTAATAATGCCAATGAAACGCAATGCAGGCATCAAGTTTCTTTTAGTTTTTTCTAGATACATATGTATTATTTTGGGTATGGATAGGGATAGGGAAGATTCAGATGTACACAGTACAAACCTTATTGTTGATGATGTTAAATATTGGATTTTGTGAATTGAGCTTTAATTAAAGTTAATCAAAGACTTGTGTATATTTTTTTTTTCAAATTCTGGATACCTTATTATTCAATTGAGTAAAAAATTTCAAACATTCATACCAAGAAAAATTCAAAAGAATTAATTCAACTTCAGAAATAATCATTACTGCTACTCTACCTATTTATTCGAATATTCAAGTATAATTCTAACAATTCCCATAATTTTTGTTGAAAATGAATTCAAGATATTTAATAAAATCCGAATCAACGAATTCCAATAAATCCCCCTGTGGACCGAACAAGTAACGAAACAATATTCTTATTCGTAAATCTTCATCAGCTGTACAGATCAACATCAGCACTGTGAATTAACCACATGCAATTTAATGAAACTATTTTGATTAGGATGAATTGGTCGAGCCGATAATGTATGAATGCTTGGACACATCAACAGATGTACAAGATTTTCGCATAAAATGTATTTCGTTGCAAGGGAGAATTCAAAAACCCTTTGCAAATTGGAAAAAAAAATTCTTGAGATGCAAAAATAGAAATACAAGACACCTGCTTTTGAACAAAATTTTCAGGTATAAGAAATGTGTCCAACCAATGAAAACTAATAATAAACGACAAAACTACCCTAAAATATATTTATTAGAGATCGGAATGAAAATAAATACAGGATGTTCCTAAATTGAACGTACAAACGCAAAGGGGAGATTCCTTGAGTAAGTTAAAGAAAAAAAGGCCCATAAACATGAGGTCGTATACTTTTCGATTTCGGGATACAGAGTGTTGAAGTTTGACTTTTTTTCAAGTTTTTTTTTGGTGAGGAACTGTTAATTTGAAAAATATGTAAAAAGATGCTTTGTTGTTATACTAAACTTTTCTTTCTCTTGTAGTTTTGTCGTATCTGCTACCGATTTAGAGAAAAAAATTAGAACAATTCTCTCGAAATCCTCGGAAAATCCAAATTATTCCGAGAGAATCGTTCAAAATTTTGTTTCTCGAAATCGGTAGCAGATGCGACAAAACTGCAATAGACCGAAAAGTTTAGTATAAAAACAGAGCTTCTTTTTACATTTTTTCAAATTAACAGTTGCTCACCAAAAGAAGTTCTGGAGGAAAACAGGTGACAGTGTTCCAGAAAAAACACCACCCTGTAGATCTGCTATCGAAATTGCCATATCACGTGGTGAGAACTCTAAAATGTAATATCTATTCCAAATTTCAGTTGAATATCTTGTAAAGTGTACCTAGATGCTATGAGAAAAAAACTTGAAAAAAATTCGAACTCTGTATCTCGAAAACAAAACGTTTGCGATACCATGTTTATGTGACTTTTTTTCTTAAACTCACTTAAGGAATCTCGCCTTTTCGTTTGTACGTCATATGTTGAATTGAAACAAAGTGAGAAACAAAAACAAAACACAGAGAAATTCACAAATCGGAAATGAATATCGAAAAGAATACCAAAATATGTATTGATACTCGCATAGAGGTGGCCCACATAAAATAGTCCAAAACGAAGATTGCACTTTTTCATGGGAGTAAATCTCTATTGATATCATGTACATAGTAATGAAAATTCAGCTCGAAAATGATGAACCAAAATCAAACATGAGCGGATCGAAAAACCTTTCTGGCAGTTCTGCAGTATTCATAGGAATAAATGCAGAAAACTCATTGTTACAATGAAATAGCGATCTATTCATGCAACCCATGGCAACTCGTCGTTGCGCCTTTTGAATTTTCGTTTCCCCTTTTTTTGCAGAGATGCATTCCAGAGTTTAAAAATCCAAGCCGAATTAATGCGCTTGATGAAACAAATCAAACTCAATCGAACAGAGAGTTTCAGTTTGGTTTGATTCAAGGGGATTAATTTGTGATCTATACAAACTGAAAGAATTCAATGAATTTTCGAAATGAATCCAACTCATATCAAATTTAAGTAGAGATGCCTTGCTTTTGACAATATTTTCGCAATATTCCTCCTGTGAGCATGCAGATCAATCGTTTTACATTTTTCAATAAAATACCTAATTCAACTTTTATTTAACTTATAATTGTTGATTAAATTCACAAGAACGGAATGAATTCCCTTGGTGAACGTAATCAAAACGTTGAATGATGATTATCTTGACATACTTCTTATCGATTCTTCCAATTCTTTCTCGTTTCTCATTCGGAATCCAAATGAACAACCCACTTCTCGCAGAAAATACAGGTTCATATTAAGAAAATTTATACAGCGAGTGACCTTCAAACAATACCCTGTATATTGAAATTTTCCGTTTGTATAGTTGAATAGAGGATGAAAAACTGAAATGAAAAGTGCGCTTCATATTTTGCACTTATAATTCAACTTCTCAATCGAATTTTGAACTCGAAGTGAGAAAATATATGTTTATGCTAATGACTGAACGAGAATAAATTCGCTATCACAAAAACGTTTATATCTTTTGAACCACTGGACCGATTTCGAAAATCAAACTCATTTTCGAATCATCTACTAATTCTTATGAAAACTGTTTTTACAATAAAAAAACCAAAACTATTTTTTACAAAATTCATGGATTTTTTCTGGAATTCTTCCCATCATGCTTCTTATAGTGTTCTCGGACACTTTCTGGGATGCTGTCTTCCACTTTTGCTTGAATTCCGCTAATGTTTTTGTTGATTTCTAAGTCTTCTTCAATTCTCTTTTTACCAGGGCCAAATATCTTTCGATTGGCCTGAGTTCTGGGCAATTTGGTGGATTGACCTCTTTGGGGACAAAAATCACCTCATCAGCTTTGTACCATTCCTTGGTGGCCTTGCTGTAGTGGCATGAAGCTAAATCTGGCCAAAAGATTGTTGACACATCGTGCTCACGTGAAAATGGCAAAAGTCGCTTCTTCTGAGTTCTTAAAGCTTTCTTCGATGTATATCTTCGAGTTAACAGAGTTTTGTCCAACGAAAAATTTGCTCCTTTTCCCGCAAGTGCAAATTGCTTGCCAAACCAGGAATTTTTTAGTAAACTTTGCTTGTTTCTTCACGCGAAATTGTTTGTCAACATTTCCACGAGAATCTGCAGTATAAAATTCCTGACCAGGAAAGTTGCGAGAAATCAGCCAAGACATATGTTTCGTCGTCCATCACGCAACAGGAAAAATTTCTCAAGAAATCTTTTTTTAATTTCTTTGCTTTTGATTTCGCTTCTTGATTCTTCACAGCGTTCCTGTCTGGCACTTTCTGCACTTTGTATGTTCTAAGCCCACAACTCGACTTGATTTTCTGAACGGTTGACTGCGAACAACCCACTATTTGGGCCACTTTCCGTCCTTAAAGGTTAGGATTTTTCTAAAAAAGGCTGATGGCTTTCTTTACTATTTTGAGCTATGAAACCCCTTTTTCCTCCCGGTTCCTTCCTTGCGGTTAATTGTAAGATCTTCGTTGAAGCGCTTAACAACTCTTGATACCGTTTCCGGACGAACGCGAGCCTCTTTTGCGATTCTTTTGAAGCTCCATTTTTGATTATTTTGAAAAAGTTGCACTATAAATTCTTATATTTTCACTTCGCTTGACATTTTGCGGCAGAGAATTGGAATTAATATCTATGAAGTAAATGTTCCACATGTTCCTGACGTTCATAACAAAGCTAACTATGATCAAATTTTGATTTTTTCTCAATTGGTTCGAGAGATATAGGCGTTTTTGTGATAGCGAATTTATTTTCGTTCAGTTCTTATTCTTTATACTTTTGTGGTTGTTAAGAATTTATTTTAGCCACAAGGTTCATCTGATTTTTGCGTGTCATATAATAATTTCTTGGCCATAATTTCCACTCTGACTATGATGCTAGAACTAGCTGGAACCATAAACAAGTAAGATGTCATTAGAAATTAAACAGATTGCTCCCTTAGTAAATTTCTATTCAAACGTAAATATTTTGAAAACCATTGAAGTAAGAGGTATGGCATGATCAACAAAAATATCTAGAATTTCAGGCAGAATCAAGAAATTACTGGGTGCCATGTGTCCAATTGATTTCCTGAATTGGCAAATGCGAATCTACCTACAAGGTAGATGAACAAGCGCTCAGAAACTCCTGACTTCACGTCACTGCTTTTTTTAATCGCGGTTTGTGTTAATTCATCGTAATCATTTATAGCACTTCTTTCTCTTGTGGAACCTAGTTAACGAAAGCATCTTTGGATTGGATACCTGAAAGGTCATAATGATTGAGTTTGAAACAAGTAAACTACGTCAACCTAGGGATATTTAATCAGTGGAAACTCAATAAGTTCAGAGATATGATAATGAAATGATAGAGTTTTACTATCGTACATAAGCGTAAGAGTGAAAGTCTCTTGTCATATCGATGAGATAACCGGAAACTATCACGCGTATGTTTAGTTCGATTAATGTCAGAATTTAAGCCCTTGTCGAACGCATGGATTTGGGAGATCGGAAACCTGGATTGTATGCGGTTGTTTGTAATCTCGTTAGAGAAGGAATTTAAACCGTTTTCCGCCAGACTGATCGGCAGCAAAGGCAATAATGAAGGGTTTTTGAACATGCTCTCGCATTATGCATGTAATAAAACGTCATTCAAACGACCACTTGGACTTCTTTCATGGTAGGGCGAATGAGAGATATTTGCATCAGTATTCCACCTAATGGCATCATCTATCTCACGGACAACGCTTGTTGTGGTAATATTTATTATTACGAGAATTTGTTGATTGTTCGCAAACCAAGAACCAATTTCGAACATAAGGATACCTTGATACTCTAATTATTCTATGAAATATGGAAATGATTACATCATTCCATCAATGTCGAGGTGGTCAATAACAAAAACTAAACAAAAATTCAATCCAACAACAGTCCAAGAAAAGGTGTATCTTCACAAGGAAAAGGATCTACGATGCTCCAACCTTGCATGCCATCAAGTTCGACCTCCTGGATGAAGAAGCAGTAGAGACACATGATACATTGACCACTGCAGACAAAAAGTGCATAATTTGGGGTAGGGAGCCCCATCCCTAGCGAATGCCATTTGAGTACACCAAAATAGTCACTTTTGAAGCTGTATTTTTTGACATTCGACAAGTAGAAACTACGCCATTATTGAAAATGGAACGATACACCCTTCAAGAACGCAATGAAATTAATTCACTATAAAAATAGTGAAACTTTAGAAGAGACGGTTTGTAAAACTTGAACATTTTTGGGTCGTCGTGAATTGTGATGCACCTTGTTGAGCACAGAAATTGGTGGAAAAATTTGGGCTGTTGCTTATGAAGAATATGCATAAAATCTTGGATGCATTTCAAAATACACTGCGCAAAAAAATTAACGCACATTCTGAAAATCTCAATTTTAATGAAAGTTAACTCTACATTGACTTTATAACTTTTTTTTTATGTTCTCTCGGGAAGGTTTTGAACGAAACAAGACACATTAAATGGAAGAAAAATTCAGGATTTCACCGAATCTTATGTGAAAGAAGAGAAATGAACAATTTTCAAAATACTGAAATGCTGATAAGTGATTTAATACTTGGTATTACCACCCCTTGCGTTAATTACAGCTCCGCAACGACGGTTCATACTCAAAATGAGTGATCTTAAAATGTTCTGATCTAATCCTTCCCAGATTTCTCCGAGTTGGATTCCTAAGTCATTAAGAGTAGCTGGATGATTTTCTGAACTTCTCAGCCTTCTATTGAGGTTGTCCCAAACCTGCTCAATCGAATTGAGATCTGGACTTCTTGCTGGCCATTCCATTCGAGAGACTTCAACCTCTTCAAGGTACTCCTGAACGATGCGCGCACGATGGGGTCTGGCATTATCGTCCATAAAAATGAAATTTTCACCAATGTATGGGGCAAATGGCACTACATGCTCTTCAAGAATGTTCCTTATATACTTATCAGCATTCATAGCTCCATTATCAACGACCACTAGGTCTGTGCGAGCAGTCAAAGATATTCCACCCCATACCATAATCCATCCTCCCCCGAAACCAGTAGTATTCAGGAAATTGCACTGAGCATATTTTTCATGTGGACGTCTGTATACGAGGGAACATCGATCGCAATGGTAGAGGTACAATCTAGACTCATCTGTGAAGAGAACTCTTTCCCAATCGGCCTCTTCCCAATGGATATGCTCTCTCGCAAAATCCAAACGCGTCCTTCGATTGGCTGGGGTAAGAGCTGGGCCTCTTGCCGCGACACGAGGCCTTAAATCATATTCTCTGAGGCGATTTTTCATTGTCTGAGTACTAATTTGCACCTCAAGCTGATTTTGAAGGAGGCGAGCGGTTGCAAACCGTTGTCTCAACGAAGAAACTCTCAAGTAACGTTCTTGAATGGCAGTTGTTACCCGTGGTCTACCCTGTCCTGGTCTTCGGACATTAATACCTGTCTCCCTGAATCGCTGCAACATTCTGGACACACTTGTATGGGAAACTCCAAACCTTTCTGCAATTCTTGTGTATGTCCACCCTTCTTCTCGCAAAACCACCGCTTGGGCACATACCTTTTGGGTCAAATTGCGTGTTTCGCGTTGCATAGCGATCGAGTGTAGAAAATCAAACGAAAGAAAAACTATTGATCACTAGAATTGATCGAGAACAACTGATTTTAGAATGGGGCCAATACATTCAAAATCTGATAATATCATCTTTTTTTATTCCTGCTGGGAGAAAACATCTGTATTGAAGAAAAACGTTGAAAGTGAATAACATATGCATGCATAATTCTGATAAAAATAATTATCATTGAGAACACCTTCAGTTGTAGAATAAATTTGAGATTTCCATGATGTGCGTTAATTTTTTTGCGCAGTGTAGTTCGAGTGATAGGAAAACTTGAGCAATAAGGATTCAAGGAGAAGCTAAGCCTTCCCGCCATAGTCTCTCACTACAAAATAAGTGACATTTATCACACTTAATTTTCGAGCCTAATATATAGAAAAAGGTCCCCACAAATTATTTTTATGACAGATACAAACCAGACGGCGGAAAATTTTCCTCGATTTACGGGGTCAGAGTCGAAGATGTCCTTGGGGAAATGCAGGAAGCTACTTCCAATTTCAGGAATATGTCCCAAGTTCCATTGCGAAATTTAATACCTTCATTTCGTTTATTAAGGCGCGAATGGCTTGTATGTTTCATTCAATTATTTAATCACACTGTACGTGCTCGAAGTGCACTCTGCGCACAGATTTCCTGTTTCCTTTTCCGTTTTAATTGCTGCCTCATGTTGACAACTTCATTTGCGGTAAGTCTGATAATTCCATTCATGAGAAGTACCTCGGGAATACTTAGCGGGAATATCAAACAATCCACAGTTCGATTCTTCTTCCATCTCAGCTCGAAATGAAACACGAGCGCATCTGGGAATCTTCGAAATTAATTCAAGACGTTTTTTCGCAGAAAATGAATTCTCAAACTATCATTCCTGCCGAATACAAGATATTTGTTTTCGATTTCTTTAGCAACATGGAAGATGTTATCCATATCGACCGGTTCATTTATGATCTAATGTCGATTGACCAATAAAATAATCCAACAAATCAACGAATCAGAAGAACCGATTCAATTGTTACGGATAATGTGGACGCCTTTTCTTCAATTCGTGTCATCGTGGACACAATTATCCAAGGTGAATTCGCTAAATGGCTGATGAAGGGTATTCGGAATAATGTTGCTAATTCAGGTCGTTCCGGAGTGGTCATATTCTAGAGGCGAAGGACAAAATTTGTTTTGCTAGATTTATGACGATGTATTTTGGTAAATCGAGTCTTCGATGCTAATACTAATTAATTATGAGGTGTGTGGCGTTCTTGAGTGAATTAGATCACCTTTTTGGACACGTAAATAAATTATCCTGTTATATCTTTCATAGATTTGCTTATGATCAGGTTCTACTTGAACAAGCTTCAGAATTCCTCCTAACGTATGGTGGTATGATGAAGAAGTCACACAGAAAACAAGAAACTCAATTACACAATTAATGATGTTCAGTACTCACATTGGTGTCTAACTGTTGCTATATTCATACCGCAATATTGAGGAACCATTGAAAACTTTTAATTATGTAAGTATCGATCTAAGTAACTGAAGTAGAGCTTCCAGTTACGTTAACCGTTGATGAGGACAAAGGAAGGATTGTATTGAATCAGATGTTGAGGGCACAAAAGTCGAAGTTTTTCGAACATCATTAAAACTTTGAAAGTTTGCTCATTTTTATTTTGTTCTGCACAAAAATTATAACGTATCTGAATTAACGTGTTTATGAAGATGGCAGGAAGAGAAATTCATTCCAAGTTTACTTGGACGATTGTTTTGTCTTCTGGTCTTACATGAAGTTTCTTTATGAATATGGGTTTGTTGTCTTCGGAGTTCTGGATCCAAAAAACGGTATTGCTGATTGCCTTATTCCATGAATCGTGCATTGAATTTTGGTACCAAGTTTTTGAGAAATGTCCTCCTCTAATAAAGCAATAATTCATGTCATATGCCCTTCTGTTAAGCCCAAACGAATCAATTTATTTGAATTATGTATTTTAAATTTCACAATATGAAAAATCTGATAGGGATTTCCAATAAGATGTGTTATTTTGAATCGCCTGCTATTTCGGTAGATGTCACTTTTGAAGCTGTCATTTTTTGGACATTTGACAAGTAATAACTACGCCATTATTAAAAATGGAATGAAACGTGCTTCAACAAATCATAATTCACTATAAAATGGTTGAAATTTGCCAGAGGCTTGTAAAACTCGAACATTTTTGGGTCGAACCGCAATACAGAAATTGATGGAAAAATTTGAGCTGTTAGGACAAGTTAGTAATGTGAAGAATAGAATCCGTGCACGTTGCTCAAGAACAGCCGAGAATATTGCTGCTGAAGCCGGAAGTGTTGGAGAAAACCCAGGTTTATCCATTCCTCGTCATAACATCGTATTTTGCATAAAGATTTGGCTCTAAAATCTAAAGGCTTGTAAGTTCAGTTAATACAAGAACACAAGCCAGCCGATCATCAACAACGTCGTGTCTTTGCTGATTGGGTCCTTGAAATGCATGAAAATGATCAGGGTTTCCATCGAAAAATCATCTTGAGTGATGAGGCCCATTTCCACCTCGGTGGCTTAGTCAACAAGCAAAATTGTCACTTCTGGCGCTCGGAAAACCCAAGAGTTATTGTTGAAAAGCCTCTCTATCCTCAACGTGTGACTGTTTGGTGCGGTTCATGGTCCAGCGGGGTCAATAGACCTTACTTTTTCGAGAATGAACCTGGAGCAACAGTTACGGTGAAAGGATTGTGCTATCGAAAGATGGTTCATGATTTTTAATGGCCGGAATTGGATGGTATTGATCTGGACGGCGCTACGTGCCACACAAGCAACAAAACCATTGATTTTTTACGGGAAAAGTTTCCGGACCGTGTTATCTCTCGAAGAGGTGATCACAATTGGCCAACGAGATCTTGTGATTGGATACTTGCGATTTCTTTCATTGGGGCCATCTGAAATAGAAGTTCTGCTCCAAGAGCCCATCGTCGAATCAAGGCCTTCAAAGATGGAATTCCTGAGGCTATGGAGGACATAGGGCATCCACTCTGCGATTTGGTTATGGAAGATTTCATGATAAGGATATGGTTCTGTAGTCCTTTGACTGATGTTACTTTCCTTCCTCTTTATAATGAAATTAACATCCGAAAAGTCATTTAAAAAAATTTGCATTTTTCTTTGAATATCAAAATAACACTCTGGAAAACCCTTTATATTATATCTTCAATCATAAAATCAACACCAGTCACCAAAGGCATAGCCATCTGTGTGTATTTATTTAGGATTTCCTGAGGAAAAGGAGCTACCGACGACATTTCTCAAATTTTAATGAAAAGTCTTGAAAACGCAATCCCCTACCAGTTTCCTTTCAAAAAACGACCAATAAGTATTTCTCTAAACCAGAAAATCATTCAAATTGAATGACGAATAAAACTCCATTGGTTGCCCTGCAATAATACAAACGTAATTCTAATATTCGTCGTCCATTTTGAAAGATTTCTTGTGTTGGCTAAGTTTGATGGATTTTAGGTGTCACCATAGAAAATATCAAGTGCCATCGAATCTGGTGATCAGGCAGGCCATTCTAAAATTATCGAACATGGTAAACGAGCGTTGATGGAGAGGAATATTTTATTTAAATGTTGATCTAGAAGAGACTTCCTCACAACTTCCAATTGCAAATTCTCCAAGCCAAAATATGTGTACTCACTACTAAGATATAATATACTTGCAAAAGTATGCAACATTGTGAGCCATTAATATGGATCTTATATAACCAATTACTATTATTCACGCCTTTTAGGGTTTGTTGCTAATTTAAGCCCAACCAAATTCGTGGAACTGCGAATTACGTGATGGTCATGACGTACTTGAGGATAGATTTGATATTCTGGTCATATTGTTGTCCTCCATTGAAAATCATTGGGAGACTCCTTCTTACATGGAGATAATTTTTCTTTATATCAATCTAACTAGGTGAATGATGAAAGCTTTCGCCATTTCAAGGTCATGGTTGTTTCTGTGCTAAAATTTAGCAGATAATGGACATGAGTCCTTGCGCAATGTTCGTGAACCACTGGAAGGATACATTGTCCATAGACCTTCCTATCTTTACAAACAAAACCAAACTTCAAAAGAATCAGTATTCAGAGTTCTGGTTCCTTTGGACAAGATCGTTATCTTATTTTCCAAATGTCTGCAATTGTCCAAGTGCCTCATGAATTGAGCTAATGAAACGAGCATATCTAGCTTTATGATATATCTAGTTCAGATTTATTCTTTCGAGTAGAACTTGAACTTTGATAAAAACCCGATATACGAATCGCACGTCAAAAGCTATACACAAGGGATGAAGGACAGAACAGATTTATCTGGCACATTTTTCATCGTAAGTGACGTTAATTTCGTAATAAATTGCTGGGAATTATGAACAGGTGGAGCATGAGAACTGAAAATTGTTTTCATCGTCAGTTTCTCACTACATCTCACTATTTTACAATATTGAACCTCTGAAGTTATAAATGGTAAGGTTTGAAATTTCTCAGGTGGAACTTATGAAAACGTTTTTGTCACCTACGGAAATTCCAATCATCATAGTAGAAGGTGCACTCTATAACTACTGATATTACATTCAGCCATAATTGAAATTTGATGGAAAAGGGAAAATTGTTGATTTTATGAGAGTGCCCTGAAATATGTACTACGATGAAGTTGGTATTAGGTAATTCAATATCGTTGAAAAACATGCAAATGGGTGCACATTTCCACAAGTCAAAGGAAAGCAGTTTCAATTCGAGCATTCTGAATATAATTGAAGAACTCTAGCAGATATTGTTTAAGCCAAATGAAAGATGCCTAGTGTATGTTCCGGAACCTATACGAGGATGTTTTGATATCTAGTTAGCCTAGAGTGCCTAGACCAATTCCATGCATAAACAAAATATTGCGATATCATATCAACGAACAATAACTTATTAGAAGTGTCAGAGTGTAGAGTTCGACGTCAAAAAAGTGAACCAGAGTTACGCAATAAAATAAAAAGGAAATGGCCACCGAAATTGTAAAAATCGAAAAATTGGACTATCGAGCCATCATCAAGTAGGGGAAAGCGGGGTAATATCACGCATGTAAGCAAAATTGCTCAGAAAATCTTTATTTTTTAGAATATTACCATATCGTTAAGGGATATATTTCGATAATATCTCTTCTTTACGAAAGTATATGGGAAATTAGAATGGAATAACCCAATATTGAAATATACCCATACTTTCTAGAAATTAAATTTTATGGTATTACCCCATCCGGTGGGGCAATATTGCGCACCTCATGGGGCAAAATCGCGCATAACATTTTAGTTAGAAAATGGATTAATTAAAACAAAATTCAATACAAAAATATTCTATAATGAACTAAAAAAAGATAACAAAAATAAATTTCAAAAATAACAAACGAAACCAAAATGTTATACATTAATTACATAACGTGGGGTAATGCCGCGCACATAGATAGAATACGCGCGGTTTTACCCCATATAGATACTGACTCACTTTTTCAACCTTAACTCCGGTACGAATCAAACGAATTCAAAATTTTAAAAAGAAAAGAATAGCTAAATATAACACTAAACTATAATATCCAGAAAATACAATGGTTTTCTGATATTGATACTTATATCGCTTATTCTTCGTAACCCCAATGTTACAAGGAAACCCACCAAATACACACTCTGATCTCCAGCGTGCAACTGAACCCTCCGATGTTCGGTGGAACTATATTGGCATAGTTGTCACATTTACCTTATGATATGCGAGTGGCCAAACTTCTTCTAGAATGCTGCAAATTAGGTATTTTTTCATGCGCGATATTACCTCGATGCGTGGTATTACCCCGCTTTCCCCTAACTGTATTTGAAAGGATTAAGAGGTAAGCAGATTTACGAAGATATGCTTAATACCCTTGGTGATCAATGTCCTTCGCTTGCGACCGTGAAAAATTGGACTGCAAGCTTCAAAAAAGGTTTATTTTCCATTGAAGATGATGACCGATCGGGAAGGCCAGTTTCTGTGTCAGTCCCCGAAAATATCGATGCAGTTCATGACATGATTTTATCAGACCGGCGAATTGGGCTATCTGAAGCACTGATGATTTCATACGAACGCGTTCATCATGTAGTTCACGTCAATTTGGACATGAGAAAAACTTATGCAAAATGGATCCCCAAATGTTTGAATGTTGACCAAAAGCGTGCAAGGGTAGAAGCATCGCGTTCGATCTGTGCTCGATTTGAAAACGCTGTAGACTTCTTAAACCGAATTGTTACTATGGATGAGACTTGGGTACATTTCTACGATCCAGAAACAATGCAACAATCGATGGAATGGCGACACTCTGGTTCTCAAACACCTAAGAAGTTTCGTATCCAAAAATCTGCTGGAAAAGTTCTTGCTTCAGTTTTTTGGGATTGCCATGGAGTACTCATGATTGATTTCTTGGATAAGGGTAGAACAATAACTGGATATTACTATTCGACATTACTCTACGGGAAAAAATTGAAGAGAAAAGACGCGGAAAGCTATCCAAAGGTGTTTTGTTTTTACAGGACAACGCCCCAGTACACGAATCTCATGTTGCCATGCAAAAAATTCGTGATTTAGGGTTAGAATTACTAGAACACCCCCCTTTTTCACCAGATTTGGCTCCGTTCGACTATCATCTCTTTCCTCAACTGAAAAAAAGTTTAAAAGGTCGTAAATTTTCTTCCAAAGAGGAGGTAATAAAAGCTGTGGAGAACTGGTTTGCAGAGCAAGAAGAAATATTTTTTTTGAAGGTCTAGAGACGTTGCAGGTTCGCTGTAATAAATGTTTTCAATTAAGAAGAGAATATGTTGAGTAATGAAATACTTTGACATTGAAATTTCGTTTGGTTATATGGTAGGCTAAGAATTTTTCTCGTATCCTCGTATCTGAGAAAAACTTCGGTTTATTTTGCTTCAAAGGCAAATAGGTTTAACTGTGCATGTTGCTTGACAGATACTTTTGCGGGTCATAGATTGTTGTTCGTCAAAGACTCTTGGTGGTCAAAGAATAAAGATTGTTGCTGGTCGAAGACTGTTGCTAGTCAAAGACTGTTGGTGGTCAAAGACTTTTGCTGGTCATAGACTATTGGTGGTCAAAGACTATGGGTGACCAAAGACTGTTGCTGGTCAATTTACTTTTTGAAGATGTTCTCGATGGAAAAACTTCTTACAGAAACCTTGTTCATTCCATTTTGATGTTGGTAATTTTCCTTGCCTTACAATAATAAAACAAAGTTGATTCAAAACTGATGCTGCAGAGTTTTTTTTAATTATTTTTATTAATTGATCAAACTTCGCGTTTCAAAGAACTCAAATTATGTTATGTTGAAGACGGTGGGAAATTTAGAATCTGAATTTGTTCTGAGAACTGAAACCTTCGAAATAGAATAAAGTGTTTCTTTCATCTTGTAGACGGAATCTATTTTTCTGTTTCTTTTCAGAATAAGTCACAATGTATGGCCTTATATTGGAGAACATGGCTGAGTACATCAAGCAGACATATGGTGAAGAGAAGTGGGAAGAAATCCGAAGAGCTGCTGGCGTCGAGACGCCTTCATTCAGTACGCACCAAGTTTATTCTGAAGCCTTCATCCCACGCTTATCGAAAAAAGCTGTACAAGTGAGTCGATAATGTGAACGTTTCAATTCCATCAATTCTTTCGAATACTAAAACGAAAATATTTCAAATTCACATCCAGTGAAATAATTTTTTCGTTTTTGCTTGAACGCAGTTAAACAACTGTAAGATTTACAGAAAAAAATTTGACGTCTCGCTCATCAATAACTTTCGTGTTTTTGAAAGTACAGTCTGGACAAAAACAATTTCGTGTTTCTCAAATTCCTATTTTTTCTGAGCTCTTGAACCCCATTGAGAATACAGAAACGATAATGATATCGATAAGAAAAGAGCACAAGGCACTCGTTATTATTTTCTCAGAAATTTCATTTGCCGCCATGAAAAGAGAACAAATCTCAATCATATGCTGAATAAGCTGCCAGGAGTATATTCATAGAGATAAATATTCATATGTGGAATCTGCTATACGCTTCATATAAATGAAATTTCCTGCATTCGGCATGATACTCTTCAGAATAAGTTAGAAACGAGGAATGGATGAGAGTACGAAAAATCCTTTGTGATAACTTGTATGTGAATGTCAATTGAAACCTACAGATATTTCCACTATAAACATCCTCAAATGAACATATATATTAGAGGCAATGCTTTAATTTATTCTCGGAGCGTTCCTAGGGCTTTGAACGTGGCAGAATAAAACAGAAAAATCACTTCGATCTATTTTCCTGCCATCCTTTTTGTTTGAAGTCACTCGCTTCATTCTTTACACGTATCATCCAAATCTTGATATATCTCATACTAATTTCTTACGGGTTTAAGTAGAGAATATACTTGGGGAAATAACAGAATTTTCATCAGAAGAAGATAATATATCATTTTTTCAACTCTTCTGAACTTTCCTCACCGCATTGAGTTTTATTTATTGACATAAATCAGCCTAGAGCTATTAACCCAAACTAATCAAAATGGAAAACAAATGAAAGGCATTTTCTCCTTTATGAATTATTAAATATCCCAATAACTATATGAGATTCATTAGAACAATGAGTTCACTAGTTTTCAAACCTTCTATATTCATTCGGTACACACTGATTCAATATTCAATCAGGACTTTTTGTGGGGCCTCATATTTTCACAGCAGCTTTCTGTTTCAATGGTTCTGATATATTAATGGAAGCTTTCGCTCTGCTTGTCACTGATAGCGCTTGAATGATTACGAAAAAAGTAAATGAACTATTTCATAATTTGCATTAATATTTACGCCTGAAAACTGGTACACGTCCGAGCTCGCGAGCCTCCTTCAAAAATTTATTCCCATGATTTCTCAGTTCGTATGCGGCGTAGACAAACAATTTATTTTTTTAATTAAAGCTTAGTCATTTCTCTAGAATGTGTATTACTCGCTTCTCTGTTTCTCTTTGTATATTAGGAAAAACCTGATGAGCTGAAATTTCATGAGAATCTGGACAAACGATTTTATTTTCATGATATCTCTGTCAGTTTCCGGGATAAATGTATGAAATTTTCAGTTCACATGCTGAATAACATTTTCCTGTTTGTGTATTGATAAGTTTTTTTGTTTATTGCCCCCCTCAATTTTTAAATTAATTATAAAGTAGGAACTTTATTGGTCATATTTTCAACCAGGTTTTTTTCTAATATACGGAGAAAGAGGGAAAAGCGAATAAAACACATTCTGCAGAATATTATCCGCATGTATACTGAAAATTTCATACATTTATCCCGAAAATTGACGGGGATATCATGGAAATAAAATCGTTTGTTCAGATTTTCATGAAATTACAGCTCACCAGTTTTTTTCCTAATATACGAAGAAAAACAGAAAAGCGAGTAATACACATTCTGGAGAAATGATTAAGCTTTAATTCAAAAAAAAATTAGTTGGTCTACGCCGCATACAAACTGAGATATCATGGAAAAAAAGTCCAATTTTTGAAGGGAGCTCGCGAGCTCGGACGTGTACCATCTCCCCTTTCGTGCCAGGAGAGCTTTTACTATGAATTCAACGTCGTCCTGTTATTTTCTAATATGTGGCCTCCTTGTCTGATTATTCACCCTTTTTATTCATACCACTTAGTTTCTCAACATCCAAGTTTCACTTAGAGAGATCGCAAAAAGAGTTGATGATGCCATTGGGCATTGGCATATCTCCGGAGTTATAATATGATATATGAAAATGAATATTGAAAATGCTTTAATAGTATAGAAGAGGAAGAATAAAGGGACCTTTAGGCAATCATTATATTTTTATGCATTTCAAGAATATTCCACGCACGTAAAAGCCAACTTTCTCCTACACTTCCCTAGATTCAACGATGTGATCTTTTTGTGAACAACTCATTTTACGTTTTACAGATTCTGAACGTAGGAGAGAAGGAATTCTTCGACCAAATGGGGGTATTCTTCATAAGTTTTGTGAGCCAATACGGCTATGACAGAGTTCTATCTGTCCTGGGTAGACACATGAGGGATTTCCTGAACGGACTGGACAATCTGCACGAGTATTTGAAGTTCTCATATCCTCGAATGCGAGCTCCCAGTTTCATATGCGAGAATGAAACGAAACAAGGACTCACCCTGCATTATAGAAGTAAACGGAGAGGTTTTGTGTACTATACAATGGGACAGATCAGAGAAGTAAGTTAATATTACGAGAATTTTTGGTGTTATTTGTTATTTGTATTCGCTCGTGACGTTCTGGAGTTGGATGATAATGATACGAATATGATGAAGACATCAAAGGGCTCCTAAAATCAAAAGCGTTTCTGATTCGTTGTATGCAGTCCTCTTTATCGGTTATGAGACTTTCTCATTTCATATTTTCTATCCTTTTCCTATAGTAGTCAAAAGAGCGTGAGTGATAATTTACTGAGCACTGAGCAGTGAGCGTGCAATTTGAAAAATCGATGTTGAGAGCTACTTTCGGTATGACCGGAAGAAACAGATGCAGGAAAAGATCCTGAGTATTTCTCTGTATAATTTTGGGCAAAATGGAAAACAATGAAATTGTTTAGTCGAATCGATTCAGATTTGTAAGCATTTTTCATATAATTCACTATCGCAACAGAATGGCGAATGCGCCAGGTATACCATATTGAAATACAGTTTCTTTATTTCAGTATCGTTATGAGTTCATTACAGTACTATGAACAATACTGTAATGAACTCATTACAGCATTGTTTTCAGTTATATTTTTCGTTTTGTGGTTGTCAGCACTGGCTTTCGATCCTATCCAATTTCATGGTAATTATTTAGAACTAAAAGAATCGTGTTGGAAAAGTGAAAATTGTATTCACTAAGTTTGGATCCCATATTACGAGAGGTCGGCAATCCTCTTAGTTTTTGCAAAAAAATCCGAAAGTTTCCGTTTGGAAGGTGAGGTTATACGTATTTCTATAGCTAGTTTTTTTCTATTTTCTCAATCAATACTTGTTGGAAATGTTTTATTTATCAATTTCTGAGCCCCCCCCCCCATTTGTTTGATATGTACATATATGAATTCATAGAAAAACAAAAGTAAATAATACAAATGAATAATGAAAATAAAAACTAATAATAAGGAAAATATCACAAGGAAAGAAATTGGACTTTTTTCTTCACATAGCATCACGCGGCGAACGCATCTATCAGCTCCTCGAAATCTGTTTCGGAAGCAGTTTTGTATTCTACACCTAAGATCGAGAGGCCATAGAGACTTTTCTGACTCATTAAGGAACGCAAATAATTTTTTATTATTTTCAATTTGCTGAAACTGCTTTCACATCTTGCAGACGTTGTAGGCAATGTGCACTATATTCTATATAATGTCAGCTATACTGACATTATAGGGAAAGCAAGAAAGCATCTTTCAGATCTTGCTTGTGAAGAATTTGTAGCAGGTCTAATGAAGTCGATCTTTCACTTATTCTAGGAACCAACATTTCGAAAACCGCTAGTTCCTAACAAAAATCAACTGCATTCAAGTCTCTTCAATATTTTTGCGCTAAATGGGTCCCATTTTCTGCAGATCCTCTTTTTGCATGTTTAGAATGGCATGGCCATTGAGGAATGAGAAATTCGTATGCAGACTCTCTGCGCTTTCTAATCTTTTTTTGATTTCTGACAATATTCTGTCGAAAACAACCTTAATTTCCTTGGAGAATAAACCAACTAGATCCGCTCTTGACTCATCATCGCACATTTCGTCAACCTGCTTTTTCTTCTTGGAAACACGTTTATTTCTAAGAATTGGCTTCACATCCAATTCTTCTGAAAGAAGTGTAGCTTTCGAGATCCAGTTTTCAATAAGTTTTTCTGTCATTCCTTGCAAGATCTTCATAAGACCTAGCATGAACGATAATTAACGTGAAATAACTATATCTCCTTTCCGAATTTCCACGTCGACCATATTGATCTCTCGCAGAATATTATCCCAAATTGTTAGGTTCAGTATGAATCTAAAATCCAGCACAGCATGAAGCAAATGACCAGCTCCATACTTGTATTCTGCGACTAGTGAGGATTCTTTGATTTCTTCCACAGCCTTCACAACTCCCGGTAAATTATTGAGCAAGGTATTAACAGCTTGATGTTTAGTCCATCTAGTTTGGCTACTTCCTTTAAAATTTGTTTTCGTCCACTTTCTCATGATTGTCCATCGTGTGGTTGAAGTAACAAAAAAACAATACTGTTTTTTTTGTACAACACCAAATAAATTTACTGCTTCTTAACATGATAAAGACGAATGAACACCCACAAGATTCAGAGAGTGTAGAATTCTGGATTGGACTCCTTTATATATGCCAGCTTGTCAACTTTTAAAAAGTCTATAAAACTTTCTTTTATTTTTAGTATTATAAGTCTTTGCCTTTATCTCATATCCAGACTACGTTCTCTTTAAATATTGTATAACCTGGTTCTGTGAGAGATACATATGGGGTACAGTCGAACATAATAGTGAAAAAGTTGGCCTCCTTGATCTCATTAATAATGCTATTCCGAACTTTGGTGGCCATTGAATCGATATTTTCATTTTGCATATTTTTGGGAAGATTTTTTTGAGTGGTCAAGATGGCACTTCAGAGTCGGGTCATATTTAATAATAATATTTTTTTCCGAGAAAATCATAAATAAAAAAATTTAACCTCTGGTTGTTTTTAGCGCCCCCTTAAGCTGGCGCCCAGGGCAAGCGCTCCGCTTGCCCCACCCTAGATCCGGGCCTGATGATACGTTATTCAAAATACGCTAACAAAACATTACCTGAAATTCAAATAACCGAATTCTCTTCAGACTACCTCAGAAGTTTTTGGTATTCTTTTTCATACATGGATTAGGATTTTTGAGGTATTAATTTATTCGCAATTTTTCTCAATTCTGGAGGTGATAAATCGATTCTTTCAAGCATAATTTACTAATGCAATGCTGGACTTTGAATGATTTCAAAATTACAAACGTACGATTTAAGTGCCGCAATCTGTCAATTTTCGTAACAGTCACACCAACTGCTAAGATGCAATACAAATGTCACTAGGATGTATAATCCGAATTTTTAATTTATTTTCGACAGTTTTTCACAAAACTTGACGGAAATAGAGAGAATATCGTCTAATACTCGTTGTAGAAGGCAATTTCAACACTAGTTTTCGAATTTCGTATACGTGTTGCAATATAGAGGAGCTCATTCTGCATCTTATTCTAGAATATAATATTATAATTATGGTTTTATAATTACTTTTTCGAGATATCCACTCAAGACATTCAATATCAAGCCACAACATCCTTATCTACGGTAGTATAAGCGAAAGGACACATCAATTGAAAAAAGATGAAAAGAAAAATTTCCACCAAGGACCCTATTCGAAATTTAATTAAAATAACCAAAATCGAGCCCTTTATCGGCTACATTCACACTTCCAGGTCCATTTCTCATTCTCACCACCGCCTTTAACTCGAGGTAACCTAATTGTACCAAAAACTTCAACTCACGAAGATAAATCTGGTCGAGACCGAAATGAGAGACCATTCCTTCTAATTCAGATTGAAGGTTCCTAAATCATGAATCACAGTTAAATCGGGGGACAAAACACAAGGAAAACCTCGTATAAACCGCGAATTCAGAATGGAAAGGGCTGATTTAAAATGTAAGATGCGAACACGATGAATATCCGAAGGAATGTTTTATTCCCCTCTGCGGGTTACTTTCCATGGAACATTACACAGGTTCATTTTATCCCGCCAGCGTTTCAGTGTCATTTTTCCGATTGAAAAGGAGCCAGGAATTGCTTTCGCGGGGATGGCTGTGGGTTGTTGGATTTGCATTCGTGGAATGCCATTTTATTTGGTGGATTGGAATGTGTATGGCTTACTTCCTCTATTCAATACACTTGAGCTCCACCACTATCAGTTCGAATTACGAGTAGAATTCTTTACCTTTCCCTGACTTTCCAATAAAGCTTTTCAAATTATTCACAATTTTCATTTCTAAGAATCAATTCAATTCCATTAACGCATAGGAAAAAATTGACAGCTGTCTAACAACAGTCTGAGGCGTATTGTTATAGCGCTCTACTGGGCTGAAGTCGCTGGCTTCGTATTGTTACGGGTTTCAAGAATAGAAAGGCATTTACCTTTGAAGAATCATTGTGAGAATTAATGAATAAATACCATTACCTACTGTTATTCAACTGCATTTAATAAGAACATGCAGTATTTCAAATATCTGACCAATGCACTCGAGTTTGTGAAATATAGGTTCACATAAAATTATTACTTCAACTCAGTATGAGTTCTTAGCAATACCGTTTAAGCTTCTAAAGAAGAATTCGAATCCTACTAAGGTGATGTTGAGCACCTTATTCGACTTATAAAAGAAGAAGGTATCAATCCTTCTCCTTCATTTCTGAAGATTCCTCTGGTATCAAAATGCTGGTTTAGGTATACCTACATGAGATTCCTCTCTTACTAATTCAACACAAAGGAAGTGGATATAAGTGATATAACCTCTAAAGTTCGACTATGTACCTACACTGCGCAAAAAAATTAACGCACATTATGGAAATCTCAAATTTATTCTACAACTGAAGGTGTTCTCAATGATAATTATTTTTATCAGAATTATGCATGCATATGTTATCCGCACCACTTTCAACGTTTTTCTTCAATACAGATGTTTTCTCCCAGCAGGAATAAAAAAGATGATATTATCAGATTTTGAATGTATTGGCTCCATTCTAAAATCAGTTGTTCTCGATCAATTCTAGTGATCAATAGTTTTTCTTTCGTTTGATTTTCTACACTCGATCGCTATGCAACGCGAAACACGCACTTTGACCCAAGAGAAATGTGCCCAAGCTGTAGTTTTGCGAGAAGAAGGGTGGACATACACAAGAATTGCAGATGGGTTTGGAGTTTCCCATACAAGTGTGTCCAGAATGTTGCAGCGATTCAGGGAGACAGGTATGAATGTTCGAAGACCAGGACAGGGTAGACCACGGGTAACAACTGCCATTCAAGAACGTTACTTGAGAGTTTCTTCGTTGGGACAACGGTTTGCAACCGCTCGCCTCCTTCAAAATCAGCTTGAGCAAACTCATGAGGTGCAAATTAGCACTCAGACAATAAGAAATCGCCTCAGAGAATATGATCTAAGGCCTCGTGTCGCGGCAAGAGGCCCAGCTCTTACCCCAGCCCATCGAAGGGCGCGTTTGGATTTCGCGAGAGAGCATATCCATTGGGAAGAGGCCGATTGGGAAAGAGTTCTCTCCACAGATGAGTCTAGATTCTGCCTCTACCATTGTGATTGACGTTCCCTTGTATACAGACGTCCACATGAAAGATATGCTCAGTGCAATTTCCTGAATACTACTGGTTTCGGGGAAGGATCGATTATGTTATGGGGTGGAATATCTTTGACTACTCGCACAGACCTAGTGGTCGTTGATAATGGAGCTATGAATGCTGATAAGTATATAAGGAACATTCTTGAAGAGCATGTAGTGCCATTTGTCCCATACATTGGTGAAAATTTCATTTTTATGGACGATAATGCCAGACCCCATCGTGCGCGCATCGTTCAGGAGTACCTTGAAGAGGTTGAAGTCTCTCGAATGGAATGGCCAGCAAGAAGTCCAGATCTCAATCCGATTGAGCAGGTTTGGGACAACCTCAATAGAAGGCTGAGAAGTTCAGAAAATCTTCCAGCTACTCTTGATGACTTAGGAATCCAACTCGGAGAAATCTGGGAAGGATTAGATCAGATTGATCAGAACATTTTAAGATCACTCATTTCGAGTATGAACCGTCGTTGCCGAGCTGTAATTAACGCAAGGGGTGGAAATACCAAGTATTAAATCACTTATCAGCATTTCAGTATTTTGAAAATTGTTCATTTCTCTACTTTCACATAAGATTCGGTGAAATCCTGAATTTTTTTCTATTTAATGTGTCTTGTTTCGTTCAAAACCTCCCCGAGAGAACATAAAAATAAGTTATGAAGTCAATGTAGAGTTAACTTTCATTAAAATTGAGATTTTCATAATGTGCGTTAATTTTTTTGCGCAGTGTAGAAGGGCAGTTATTTGAAGAATCATTGTGGGAATGAATAAATACCATTACCTACTATTATTCAACTGCATTTTTTAATAAGAACTATCATGCAGTTTTTCAAATATTTGACCAATGCACTCGAGTTCGTGAAATATAGCTACACATAAAATTATTACCCACTTCAACTCAGTATAAATCTTGGCAATATACGGTCTAAGCTTCTGAAGAAGAATTAAAATCCTCCTATAAGGTGATGTTGAACACCTTATTCGACTTATAAAAGAAGAAGGTATCAATTATTCATTTCTGAAGATTCCTCTGGTATCAAAATGCTGGTTTATACATGAGATTCCTCTCTTACTGATTCAACACAAAGGAAGTGGATATAACCTCTAAAGTTCGACATTTTGTAGTTTGGTACCTACATGATTTATTTAGGGAATGATTAATTAGTTAAGTAGTTAGTCCCTAAATAATTCGAGTTGGCAGCAGAAAGTTGAATCTTTTTCGTGAAGAAATGGGTTGAAATGATTTATGTTTTGAATGTTTTGATATACCATGACATTTTCATTATGAATACCTACTGTTTTTCTGTGAAAGGCAGGGTGGTTTCGTTCTGTATATTCGAGATTTACCGTTGTTTATGTATTTGAACAGCTCATCATCGCTTTTCAGCAATCCCGGTCATGAATGCTTCATGAGCCGACTTCAAAGGTTTTCCCGCTCTCATTTGCTGTATATTGAGGCACAAGGAATCCCAAACTTTTCCCAATAGAATATCACTCGAATATCCCGTGTATGAGCTATCCGTGCTTCGGAAGTGTTATGATTCTGCCGACTTTAATATTGATGACCTTTTTCAGGTAGCCAGGCATTTTTACCACAAGGAAATGAAGATTGAATTAATAAGAGAGGAAATTCTTTTCGACATGGTTCATGTCACTTTCCAGTTAACGTTCGATAACAGAGCTTTCACATTTGCTTCTTTAGCAATGACAAGGGAGGAAAAACATTTGCCGATAAGTGCATCGGTGCTGTTTGAGATTTTTCCCTTTTGCATCGTTTTTGGGTGAGTAGAAACATAAAAACATACAGTGGCGAAAATTATTTTTTCTCTATTTCAGTATCGTGATGAGTTCATTACAGTACTAAAAACAGTACTGTAATGAACTCATCACAGCATTGTTTTTAGTTATATTTTTCGTTTTGTGGTTGTCAGCACTGTCTTCCGATCCTATCCAATTTCATAGTATTTATTTAGAACTGCAAGAATCGTATTGGAAAAGTGAAAAAATTTGTATTCACTAAGTTTGGGTCCCAGATTACGAAAATGATAACGAGATGTCGGCAATCCTCTTGGTTTTTGCAAAAAAATCCCTAAGTTTCCGTTTGGGAGTTGAGGTTATACCTACGTAGTTCTATAGCTAGTTTTCTTCTATTTTCTCAATCAATACTCGTTGGAAATGTTTTATTTTTCAATTTCTGAGCCATACTGCGTTACATTGAATAAGTTCACCATATTGTAAAACATTTATATGTCCTACTTCATAAATACGTTATTGAAAATACGCTAACAAAACATTATCTGAAATTCCACTAAGCGAATTCTCTTCAGACCATTTCACCAGTTTTTCGTATTCTTTTTCATACATGGATTAGGATTTTTGAGGAATTAATTTATTCGCAAAATTATTCGCTTAATTCTGGAGGTGTTTAATCGATTTCGTCAAACAAAATTCACGAATTCAATGCGTAATCATAAATTATTTCAAAATTCGAAACGTGAGATTCAAATGTCAATTAACAGTCACACCAACTGCCAGGATACAATACAAAAGTCACTAGGATGTATAATCCGAGTTTTTCATTTAATTTCGACAGTTTTTCACAAAACTTGACTGAAATAGAGAAAATATCGTCTAATACTCGTTGCAGAAGGCTATTACAATACTCATGCGTTCGAAAACTCGCTCCTTCGTCGCTCGTTTTCGAATTTCGGATACGTGTTGGAATAGGAGCCCATTCTGCAACTAGTTTTAGAATATACTATTCTAGAACGAGTCGACTGATGAATTGTCGCCACTCAAAGTGAAACACACTGTATATTTTTAGTTCCCAATTTTCCACAGATCTGATATGGTCGTGAGGAGTATAGGTAATTCTTTGATGGTGATAATGCCAGATCTCATAGGAAAAAGGATAACTAACTGGTTCGACCTAGTGAGACCTTTGACAGCATTCAAATTTCAAACTGTGAGTATCTGATACACAGAACACGACACCCTAACGACTATGTTGAGTGTTACCGCATTTTAGGAATATTTCGAAAATATTTTCCAGATTTTGAATAGAACTAACAACATTTTTGAACTAGTCTCAGTTGAGCCCATAATCAACGAAAAACCGAACGACCGTCCTACAGAAGTGCTTTTCAGTGATGACATGGAATCCACGGAGGATAAGAGCTTGAGACTCAAAGGTAATAAGGAGTTAGATGCAGCATTTTGAAATGATTTAAATCTAGATTCGAATTTCAAGGTCAGATGATTTATATGGATAATTGGAAAATGATGATGTACCTGGGAACACCTGTGATGCCCGATTTGAATTCCTTGATCAACTCTGGGTTGTACATTAATGATTTGTCAATGCATGATTTCAGCAGGTAATAAAAAAAGTTGCGGTTAGGATTGAAATGAGGTTTGAGATTGTAACTCAGTCTGCTCCACATGAGTTAGGGATATTGACTTAAATTGCAAAAAAATATAGTTAAAATAAGATTTTTGTGATGAAAATTCATATTAATATGATTTCAAGTTGCAAATTAATTTCAGTCTGTAGGTCTGCAGCGTATACAGGGTGGTTAAGAAAAATCGAGTAAAATAACGAAATTTTATTCCCAAAGAATTCAAGCATTTTAAGATTATCAATACAATGTATGGCCTCCACTGGCATCAATAACAGCTTGACATCTTCTTTGCATACTACACACGAGGTTGTTGAACATTTCTTGAGCAATTTGGTCCCATAAACGGGGCAAAAGCTCTCTCAGATCATTTGAGGATTCTGGGGTAGGTTGATGATTATCTAATCTTCTTTGGAGCATATCCCATGCATGTTCTATGCAATTCAAATCTGGTGAGTGCGGAGGTATTGGTAAATGTGGAATACCAAGCTCCTCGCGCGCATTCTCAACTATGGCTGCACGGTGAGGTCTAGCGTTATCGTCTAGAAATTGAAAAGGTTCACCAATAGCAGCGTGAAAATTTGGCACAACATTGTCAATGACATGCTCCCTATAGTGTAAGGCGGTCATATTTCCAGTTCCAGGACAAATGTGTAGATCGGTGCGCCCGTTGAAACATATCCTGGCCCATACGATAACACTACCCCCTCGGAATGGATGGACTTCTTGGACATAGCGACTATTACGGGGTAAGCGTGGGATTGTCCATACCCTTATTCTTCGAGAATCTGAAAATCGTCCATATCTGGATTCATCAGTGAAAAGAACACTACGCCATTGATCGTTCCAATTGATATGTTGCCTTGCCCATTCCAGTCTTTGACGCTTATGGTCACGTGTTAATGAAACTCCTCTTAATGGACGTCTAGAACCTAGATTCACCTCTCTCAAACGTCGTCTGATAGCTTCGATGGAAACTTGGACCCTATCTGCATTTTGAAGAGTATTCCGTAGCATTCTACACGTAGATGTAGGGTTTCTTCTCGCCGAAACGGTGATGAAACGATCCTGAGCAGGTGTTGTTTTTCGTTGCCCACGAAGCCTTGGTCTTTCCAACACAGAACCTGTCTCCCTGAATCTATTCCGAAGTCGAGATATCACACTTTGGCTGACTTGGAGCCTTTCCGCTTCAACAACCTGAGTTATAGGCCCCCCTGTAGCACTCCGATAGCCCTATTAGCCTCAGCGTTTGTTAATTTACGTCTTGGCATTTTCAGAAAACTTGTTTCAAATCGAAGCCGTTGATAAACTGTCTTCATTTCAAAATAAGAACATTCATGAAGCATATGCAAAGAACCAAACTTCAGAAAAAAGGCGACCAGAGTGACGAAATGTCTCATACTGATTTTCCTTGGATCGATTCAATATGTTATTGAGTTCTAAATGATTTTACAGCAATTTTCTCGAAGATTACATACTTTTAAAAACGTTTGAATAAGATATCCCTAACTCTTGTGGAGCAGTATATTTGATTCCTTGTGTGATCCGTGTGGTATCACCTACATGGAACAAATTAACTGATAAAAAACGTATAGAATGATTAGTTATATTAAAGTTCATCTGCCAATCAATTAAATGATACCAATCTGAATGAAACCTTTCTCGCAGAGATTTGATGCTTGCGGGGACGCAGCAATCGGTGGAACTCAAATTGGCGCTAGACCAGGAACAGCAAAAGAGCAAGAAACTGGAAGAGAGCATGCGGAAATTGGACGAGGAAATGAGGCGCACCGACGAGCTGCTTTATCAGATGATTCCGAAACAAGTGGCTGACAGGCTCAGGAAGGGCGAGAATCCCATCGATACATGTGAGGTAGCTTTTGACGTGGATTATGCCCGAATGAATTCTGCTCTGATGATTCCGCGATCAGGGATCATATCCCTCGATAATTCGATTTCATTGGCGTGCGGAATAAAAACGGGGAAGCGTCAGAATTAAAAGAAAAAATGGATCATCGCTTTAGATTCAGTTTTTGATTTAATAATTCATCACAAGGTACTCCTTAACTGAAGTTACAAACGAAGAAGTGAGATTCCTTGCATAATTAAGAAAAAAAGTCTCGTAAACTTTTCTATCGATTGTAGCAGTTCTACTATACTCTGTTCAAATGTAAGAAGGAGCAATAATAATATGTTTGGCGCAGCGGTAGGAGGGCCTTCGTTTCTTTCCGTCCAGAATCTTCGAATCGAGGAGATTTCACACAATCGTTCAGTTTTAACTAAACTTGGATTCCATTTCTTTCAATAATTTATAGAACGTTGTTCTTTTGAAATTTGTCAAACTGTCGTCATCATTCACGATTTCTAGAACTTTAGAAATCGTTGGGATTTCATTCCGGAAAAAAAAACGTGGACAATTCTTCTGATAAGGTTCATATCGAAATCGTCAACCGAATAGATTATTTTTAACGACTGGGCTCTCCTCTTAGGTGGCGTCAATGTTTTATTCTCTTCATATTCTCTGAGAATTCTGAATACAGCTGAATCACTCACCCCTGAGGATTTTGAAACAATTCCTACTAAGTCTCTTGTCGATAAATCAGGATGTTCTTTCCGAAAAATGTTCAAAACTATCTCTTTCTCTTCAGCAGAGAAATGCGACCTTTTGGACCTTTTTCGTGGTGGTCCCCACTTCACCCTCAGATGCAGTATCCGTTTCCGAATTCGACATTTTTCTATAAACACTATATACACTATGTCAAAAGATTTTCCAACACAATACACTTTTCACAACAAAATCTATAAACACTTTGAACAGCTAGACCTTCACAGTAGCTCTAGGTATTTTAACTGGTCTTGTCAATTGAAAACTTCGATATTTATACAAATCAAGATGGCTTAAAAAAGGCCCAAATCTGGTGTTTCCCAGAATTACTTTGTCGGAACCTTGAGCAGCTGACAAAGAGTTTCGTACAAAATAATAAAAAATTTTGGACCGAAACTAAATATATTTCGGATATTACAAGTAAATGACCATTATAAATTTGAACAGAGATCTTTTACGAGTCTTGTCAATTGAAAACTTAGAAATTCATGCAAATCAAGATGGCTTTCACCCATTAGAGAAAAGGACCGAAATCTAGTGTTTCCCGGAATTACTTTGTCGGAATCCTGCAAGATTCCGACTCAAATCTCTAAAACTCCGGTGTTTTCTGGAATTACCTTGCCGCAATCTCGAGCATCCGAAAAAAAAATTATTTAGTACCTTATAATATAAAAACAAAACAAAATAAAAAATGGGGTACGTCGGATATAAAATGTTTATGACAGTTGCAAATCATAACAGAAATTTTGCACTAGAGTTTCTGAGAAAAAAAGTTCTAATGTGGGAATTGCTGACTCAAATTATTGAATCATTTCTATCCAGTACCATCTACAGTCCGTTCCGAGTACGATCCTGGCAATCTTTTAGGGCGTTAAAAGGGAGCGTAGTTATGACCGTTTGACGAATAGGAGCTTTATTGTGCGCAAACCAGACGATTCTGTTTGTTCACAAAGCTCCTTCTTATATTTGAACGGACTATATTGGAACAAGTTGACCTTTCATGAGCGATGTTCAAAATATAGAAAAAGTGATGGATATTGCAAACGCCCTCGATCCTCAAAGTTCATACTCATTTTCAGTCTATCATGTAATATGCTTTTCCTTTCAGAATTTTCTGATAAAAACCGGTATCGCAGACAATATTTTCATTAAAAATGTTCTTTTTATTTTCTCGTTTCAGCAATCTTGATTTTAATTAAACGACTCTGCCAGTTATTTTTGTGCGATCGCTGAGGAGGTGACATTTATTCGATTTGTCTTTTTCAGATGTTCGACTCAGTTTCAATACTCTTTTCTGACGTTGTTACGTTCACTGAAATATGTAGCAGAATAACGCCCATGGAAGTTGTTTCCATGCTCAATGGAATGTACTCGATATTCGACAAATTGACTGAAAGAAATCATGTCTACAAGGTGAGAATAACATTTTTATACATTTTTGCAGACAGAAAACATTCCTGGAGGATATTAAAAATTTTTCTATTCAACTTTTGTGCTTCTATAAGGATGACGGAAATAAATGCTCAATTCTCTTCAGAATCCCATTATTGCTTAACCCCGACCTTTCTTTTTATTCCACTTTCAGCTTCAACCATTGGATTTTTCATGACTTTCAGTTTGCTTTTAGATCTATTCAGTTTCCATAAGAAATCATAAAACTTTGCTTGTGAAACTGTCTTTAGTTTTATTTTTCCCAGCAGATAATTTCATGAGATAAAAAGTGTTCAGAAAATTCAATTAGTTTCAGATGTGTATCAGGAAATATGGATGACTTTTAGTTGGTTTATTGTGTTGTTTTTCGTTTATTCATATAGTGAAGCTTGATTCATGCCAAATATACAGGGTGATTCCGGAGGAGAACGTTAGATTTTAGGAGAAGTTCAAACTAGTCAAGGCAGTTTCAAAACAATGTTTGGTTTAATAATAAGAGGTCGTAGATTAAGATGCGCTAATTAGTTTTTCCGAGAAATTTTTGGCTCGGGAAATATTCGACCTTTAGTGGAAAATTGGCGAAAAATTGGTCGACTTTGGAGTGACGTAACTTCTTAAAAAATTGGAATTGAGAAGAGCTGATTTTTTTGGTCATACTTTGATTGTTTTCGCGAAGGTCCAATTTTCCGATTTTCCATCAACCATATTTAAAAACAATTAGTCTCAGAGAAAATCTGTTTGTTCGATCAAATTCAAACTCACACCATTCACTGACTCGAGGACTGAGATCAAGAAAATCCAAACAGTTTTTCCGTGAGGTGAACAGTTTTTTGATTTACGAACGATGAAAAATCGGAAAATTTGGACCTTCGCGAAAAAAATCAGAAAATCTAAACTGTTCGACTCTGATGAATGGAAATAGGTTTTTTTGATTCACAAAGGATCAATCTATATGAAAAAAAATCAGCATCTGTACAAATCAACTTTTCTGGAAAATACGGCAGTCCAAAAATGATCTATAAACCAAACATTGTCTCAAAACTGCCTTGACTAGTGTACACTTCTCCTAAAATCTGACGGTTTCCTCCGGAATTCGGTTTCCATATGAAAAGAAAACATTTTATTTTTTATTGTTTTTTATTATTACTAAACCAACTCCTTGGCCCTAGGTAGAAACCATTGGCGATGCCTATATGGTAGTGTCGGGAGCACCCGAAAAAGAAGGAAATCATGCTGAGAGAGTTTGCGACATGGCTCTTGACATGGTGGAGGCCATAACAGACCTCAAAGATCCATCCACAGGTAAATGAACCCCCCAAAACCCTTTCGTTGTGCAAATAACTGCTTTAACAACATATGATGCGATTTTTTCGAATTCCGACATCTTAGGAGGTTGAAAATTTAGGTACATATCCAATAGAGATTTCCAGACAGGTGTAATGGTTGTGGAGGTCCTATTATAGCATGGCCACCAAATTTCTCCAAATTGACTCCAACATTTCTCAGTCAAGCTGGTAGAAAAAAATAAACCCATAAACAGAATTATTTTCTCGAACCATTTTAGATAAATTTCTGCAATATATTATATATTCTTATGAAAAAGAGCAGTAGGTACATATTTGTTTTGGACATCATGGCATGTGTAATGAAAAGGTGACAAGGAATAGATCATTCAACAAAAAGATTGATTTATTCCCCGCTCATCTCAGTATTAGCAGAGGGAATGTTAAACGGGGCACCATACAGTACTACGTATGATGCAAGAGCACAGATAAAAATCTCAGCAAAAACTCTGTCTCCCCGTGTTGGGATATTGGATTTGTTTACAGAATAAGCTGATATTTATATTGAAGGGACATCTTCTTCTTAGACTACAATTAATTTTTCCTTTCTCCAAATGGGTTGACAAAAGCAATTTCCAATAATCTCAAACAAAAAAAAACAAGGGGAGAGAAATCGAGAAGGGAAAATCGATTAATTTATTCGTAATCAAATTGTTTTGAATGTACCGACCTATCTCAAAAACGAATCAGATATTGAATGAATAGCCTTAAAACCATCTGAAAATTTATATACTAAACAGTTATTGACCAAATGGTCAATAGTTTGTTCTTCATGTCCACATCTCGGGCTATCAATGGCATTCCATTTGGAGAGCATACTATTACAACGTCCATGACCTGTCCTAAGACGATTTGAAAGACACCAATTTTTCCTAGACAGATGAAAACCAGGAACTTTTTCAGGAGGATCAAGTACTTATTAAACTTTTATTGAAAAAATCATTTGAAGTCCATTCCGAACTCCGTAAAGGTTTTCTAGATTTCAATCTAGCCAGTCTTGTATCTGGCATATAGTTTATAATAGGAAATAAATCTGGAAAAGAATGAAATTTATCCTATGACTTCATAGCAGCAATCTGTCTTCGAATATGAGGAGGTATTAGGTCAGAAAGAACTGGTAACCAAGCTAATGGAGTAGATCTAATGGTTCCAGTGATAATCCTCATAGAAATATCAAGTTGTCCATCAATTTTATGGACATGGGAACTATTGAACCAAACAGGACAGAAGTATTCAGCTGCAGAAAAAACCAACGCTGAAGCAGCCGTACGGAGAGTGTTCGCATCGGCACCCCAGGATGAACCATTTTGAGACGTTTGAATCAAATTTTAATCATGATGCCGTTGAAATAACTCAATTCAATTTACAGGGTAGAGAGAAGATTGCATCATCAAGTTTTCAGAAAAACTTGGTGGAAATTTTCTATGTGAATTTTTTTCAATTACCTCCCAAGAAAATCAAAACTTTGAAATTTCAACCACATTAGATATTTACCTATTTTGATGGCAAATTGGTATCATATTTGACCAAAATCGATTTCACTTCGACAAGATACACTTCTTACCTAAACAAAGAAAAATAGATCTGTCATTTATCTCAACAATTAATCTCTCTGTGACCAATTATGTTTTTATCTATAACTCGAAAATTACACAAAATAGTATGGGGTAATCTTTACTTTCTGAGGCACTCTATATAAATTGAGGGAGCATTGAAATCTCGAAACTCCCAATATAAATCCATTATTTCAATAATTAGTAAAGATTAACTTTGATTTTTCTGTTATATCCGTTGATAATCGGATATAACAGAAAAATCAAAGTTAATCTTAAAACCCTCTAAGGATAAGGATTACTTAGGATATCGTCATTCCTTAGGTGGCATAAACTCAGTATAAATTTTTATCACTTTGTCTTCTGCATGAACTTCCAACTAACCTAACTATTGGTCGTCCGGTAGAGGAATAACAAAGATTTCCTTCGCATATCGAAGTTTCTGAATGGAATAGCATCCATTCAAGACGTAACGATACCCATCAACCCCGAGGAACACAAGAAGATGAGCTTGTTCTTGCAAACTTTCCCCGATTATTGCAGGTCTCCACCTCAAGATCAGGGTAGGAGTCCATTCCGGAGCAGTCGTCGCAGGAATAGTGGGACTGAAAATGCCTCGATACTGTCTATTCGGCGATAGCGTGAACACAGCATCCAGGATGGAGTCTACTTCGGAAGAAATGAAGGTCCATATCTCGGAATACACCCGGGTCTTCTTGCCGTCCTGTTACAAAGTCGCTGAAAGGGGGGAGATTCAGATAAAGGGTAAAGGTAATGTTAATGGTGATTTTATTCAATTGATTGGGCATTGATTGTTCAATCAATGGCGTAAATGTCAATGTCGATGGATCTTATTGATATCAACTCTCAAACTACAAGAATCATAATGAAAACAAAGTAAAAATTGAAATATTCATCTCAAATAAACTAAGTTACAAATTGAACCAAACGAAAACCAATTGTATTTTGGAAATGCAATTCTGAATATCAAGAATATGCTTATTTTCTTAATTTTTAAGGGAGCATGAGGACTTTCTGGTTGGAGGGGAAAGAGAATAGGATTCCTTTGGATAGGAATCTGGAACCACCAGTGATAACCAGCAAAGTTATTATGGTGAACCAAGACAGGATTTTATTCTCTCCTATTCGCAAAAGTGAAGATAGAAGAACCGGTAGCTACACACCAATTACTTTCAAGGACGTAGCACGCAGAAGCATTGCAAATTCTCCGATGAAGTATTCTTCAGTGAAAGGTAAGAAGATTATTGACTCGAGTATATCGTACTTACAGGAATCTTTCAAAAATTAGGTATGTGAATGGTGTTTCAATTAAAGAGATTTCACTGTTCAATAAAACATAGTTTTCTGTAGCAAAGCATTGGAATATTTATTGATTTAGGAAAGATACATTTGGGAATTATGTATGGCATTTGCGTACCCTTTTGACAAAATTTTTCAATGATTCACGGGCGGAATAACATGTGGCACCGTCCTGCTGAAACCACATGTCATCGAGTTCAATAGCTCCCAAATGAGGTACAAGAAACTGTGTTATCATAGCACGATAACTTTCGTTACTGCATTTTTGACAATCAGGACACGTTGTTCTACCGTATAATGCTTCATGTTAACTAAATCCCATCTGTCAACTTTCTATCTGTCACATCACAATCATTTGACATCATGTCATTGCGCGCAATTCAAATTTTGCGCTCTTATATTGAAACACCCTTTGTAAGGACCTTAGACTATATAGTCTACCTCTAAGGACCCATTTCGAGTTGAAATAATTTTTCTGACAAATGTATAGCCGCAACAAAATATCCTGTGTACGAAGATCATCAGATGAAGTATTCATTTTTTTTTCCAAACCTGCATGGACCCTAATTCCTGACTGCTGTGAGTGTGAACTGTTTTTTTATTGAATGAATTTTTTCAAATTTCATACAGCAATAGGCAGTATTTTCATGTCAATCTGGGCCTTAAATTATTGGTCCCTAGTTCATTCGAAGAAAAAAATTGAATTTCTCATTCAAGAACACAATTTCACATTCAACAACACAAAATAAAACTAGGGCCGTAAAAAATTCAATAAGTCTTTTATTAAGTTACGAGAGAACAGTTTGTTTCCATTCTGTGAGGAAATAGTTAAGTATAGTCACTTCGAAATTGAGTTTCCTATTCCTCCGGATAGAAATAGAAAATTTAAACACCAGAAAAACTGTGAACATCGGAAAAACTGGTAAGTTTCACCCGGAATAATTATGTAAAAGGAGTTTGTATTTCCTTAACAGTGTTTTTTCGATGTATTCAATTCGACTTTTCCATTTATTTCTGTCTCGAAGAAGTGGAAAGTGTTTTTCATGGAAATAGCTGCTCTATTTATATGTAGCTGAGGAATTTAAAACTTTTAAATTGGTAATTGAGTCGTGACATATCGTTTTACATTCGAATAACACTTTCATGGTATTTTGTGGAGAATAAAAACCTGTGCAGGTGCTTGGCATGGGCAGCACATCGCATGGGCCTCGCCTGTCCGTGGCCTGTGCTCAATTTGCGGCGGGCCTAACAACCATCATGAAGGTTCAGTCAGAAAATTATTCATAAACTATTTGTCCAAGACTATTGCCTTTCGAAAACTGCATACAGGTTGTTCCTGAATTGAAAGTACGGATGGAGGGGTGAGATTCCTTGCATAATTACGAGAAAAATATTCTCATAATTGTGGGACCGTCAACGTTTCGTTTCCGATACACAAGATGTTAAAAGTTGTATTTTTTGCATTTTTTTCTCAAAGTATCCACACTCCGCACGATATTCAACTGAAATTTGGTTTATATATTACAATTAAGAATTTACACCATGTGACATGCCAATTTTGATTGTAAATCTACAGAGTAATCTTTTTTCGGGAAAACTGTCCATTGGTTTGATCCTGAACTTCGTTTTGGTGAGCCACTGTTAGTTTGAAGAATTCAAAAAAAGCTTCGAAACTGTACAAAATTTTATGGCATCTTGCAGTTTTGTTGTATCTGCTATCGATTTGAAGGTAAAAACTTTTAATGATTCTTTCGAAATCCTCAGAAAATAGACATTTTCTTGAAAATCTAGTACCTCTTCGAGAGATAACACGGTCCGGAAACTTTTCCTGTAGAAGATCAATGGTTTCCTTGCTCATGTGGCACGTAGCGCTGTCTTGTTGAAACGTTGTCCAGATCAATACCATCCAATTCCGGTCATATCATTAATCATCTCTCGATAGCGCAATCCATTCCCCATAACTGTTGCTTCAGCCTAATTCTCAAAAAAGTAAGGTCCAATGACCCTGCCAGACCATAAACCGCACCAAACCTAACCCAACTCGTCCCAACAGCTCAAATTTTATCACCAATTTCTGTATTGCGGTTTGACAAGGTGCTTCACTACGACCGAAAAATGTTAGAGTTTTACGAACCATCTCTGCCAAATTTCCACCATTTTCATAGTGACTTTTGATAATTTAAATGCGTTGTTGAAGCGTATATCGTTACATTTTCGTTAATGGCGTAGTTAATCTGGTCAAATGTCAAAAAATGACAGCTTCAAAAGTGACATCTACCGAAAAGGGGGGCTTTTCAAAATAACACCTCTTATTGGAAAACCCTTCATAATTGAAATTAGTATAAAAATATCATTTCACTATCGTTGTTTGAGCCCTTTCGTTTTGTCCAAAAAATGTGTATATCCTGTCTAACAAAAATAGTTTATTTACAGAATCACGTTCGAACTCAATAGGAGCCTTCTACGCGTCCAGTGCGAAAGTCTCAGACATATTCGGTTCAACAATATCCGACCTCAGTCCGGCAACAAGCTTTGACATGTCTGCAAACATATCCGTGCCACTCGCCTGCCCGTTCAGGGGCAGATGCACAACAGCGCCTCCCAGAACAGAGCACAAAACTGAAGTCAGCATGACAGCGCAAGGAAAACCTTCGGATCTGCCCCCTGGTCATTTGTTATGCAGCGGAAATAGGGATGTTTGTCAGAACCAAGAAGAGAAGGCAATTTGCCCGAAGATTCCGAAGAATCCTTCGTGCAATACGTTGGAGTTACCTCAGGTCCAAAGTGGATGCTGCGACTCACAGTTCGTGGAACCCCAAATTTGCAGCGTGCAGACGATGAGCAGAAGCCAGCTTTTGTGCACGGCCAGAGAAAACTTCGAGAACTTCCAGGAAGAAGCTACTAATTCATGTAAGAACCAATGTAACGCTAAAGAATCCAAGTATGAATTTGGTAAAAGCATGCACGAGTATGCGAAGAAGCTGGGAAAGTCCAAAGGCGACAAGAAAGTCCAAGTGAAGGAATCAGAGACTCAAATGTGCTCATCATCTCCGTCTAGCTCTGGCAACCACAATTTGAAAAAATCATCTGGGCACCATCATCATTACACCAACTCTCATATGAGGCATCATAACCCTCACCATCAGCAGTGCTGTTCCGGTTTTGGTGCTGGTAATAGACATAGATTCCAAAGTAATGCTTGTGTGATATTTTAGTCGTGATAATTTCGATTTGCAATAGGTTCTAATTTTTTTATTTCGAATTTAAGTTTTAAATGTTGTCACTGATACGAGAAAGACATTATGCATGTTCAATTCGAAAACCAAAGAAGACCAACACACATCTTGAAATCCTTTCAGAGGTAATCCTGCATGGCTTGGTTCTTAATAATTGAGCCTGATTTTCTAGGGAAGTCAATTTGGTCAATGAAGATGTAGAGATCAATCTGCATAAGTTTGTCCCTTGTTCATGACCAAATGACGCAGTAAAATGGCTGTCAGTTCAGTTTCTTTCACCAATCAAGCATGCAGTGGACCAAATGCGAGAAAAATAATTGTCAGAAGAGATTCATTATTCAGTAGATTTGATCAGAGATCCGAATATGTTCCTATATTCGTTATGTACGAGGCTCGAACATAAAAAGACAGGAAGTCAAACTCTTAGGATAATGATTTGAGGTTGAGCTTATTTTCTAACTAAGAGAATACATCCTTGCGTACCGATTTCCAAAAATATTGTTGAGGTTTTTTGACAGTTTGACGTCCTGTATTCAAAGGTTCTTAGTACGAAATTTGTTCATTCTATCAATGATCATCAATAAGGCATATCAATTTATTCATCATATTCCAGATCATGAAATTCAAGATTTGACATTCATCAACATCGAAATGTTTGTACAAAATTAATTTAGTCCTAATAAAATAAAATTCTCATCTTTTAGTATTTTTGATGTAAAATATTTATTTATTGTAACATATATACGTAAAATATTAATTGTATGGAAATATCGAAATACATATTTAATTGAAATAAATAGATTTTCCTGCTTTTCATTAACCTTGGATTATTTTGTGAAAGTATTCGATTTGCGGATGGTATAAAGATTCAACTATTTCCCATTCACTATAGCAATCGCATTCTGATTAAAAATACCGAAATGTTGAGATATTCAAGAGCATTCAATATTTCTGCATGTGAGAAGCCGTGAGGAATATTCTCGAGAAAAATTTGAAATACCTGCATATAATCGAATGAATATAAGAGAGGCTTTTTTATGAGCTGAGCTATAAAGGCTTTTCCCCAATACACGAGTGCCTTCATACTGGCCTTCATAGTGTTTGAAAATACCTAAAAATCAAGTCCCTTTTTTCGAAATTATTCAACTCTTACCTGAAAGCTTCAATCCTAATGAGTGTAAATATTTGATGTCACGAAGGTCTTCATCAGAAGCTATGAATTTTTGTTTTTTTAAGTTTTCATCAATGGATAGAAATAAATATTTCCACCAAAAAGTTTGTGTGGAGAATTTGAATTTTTCGAATCAAATGAGGATTTCGCTAGTCTTTGTTTTGTATAATAACTTTCCTCATGAGATGTTTCTATGAACATTTTAAAAATCATTCAAGATTCTGTAGAAATGAAAAAAGTGAATTTCATCTATTTCCGAAGAAGTAGTACCTACATATTTACAAACCTGTTGCAAGATGTGGAACTGATGACTATAGGTGTTTTCTTCGAATTCGTGGAGATTATTTGAAGACTTTCAGAAAATTAATGTATAATTAACAGTGTATTGTCGAGAAAGAAGATGCAAATGGCTTATTCCAACTTTAAAAAAATGGTTCTCACCTATATAAAAGCTTCAGTGCATGCACACGAGCAAAAACATTTTCTAGAAATCTAGAGAAATAGTGTTGAAAAATTCATTCGAAGAGTACTGAAGAATCCATTTTAGAAAAGTGAATATCCTACAAAATGATTTTTTGAACTACATTTCTTATTCTTCAATGATGAAATCCAGAAAATATTTAGTTTGATATAAATTTTTGACATATAAACTGTGAATGTGAATGAGATGTAACCGTCCCGTAATGCTAATGATCTGCGAAATCAAAGCACAATAAATTTTAAATAAAAAAAAGAAATATTCTTCAAAAAAATATAATTTTCATGTACTGAAAGTTAACGCCATTTGGAAGTACAATTCAATATCTACATATTTAATAATTTCGACACTTTAACGCAAGTAAAGATTTAAAGTTTTCGGGAATTGTCATGAATCTATGAATAAAAATTATTTTTGCAACACATGTGTATATTTCATCTGCAAATAAGACAACATTAAAAAACAAATTAAGTACCTAATTATCGATAAACATCTATGACTATTCAAGGTTAATCTACCACAAATATTATTCTAATATAACATAAATACAAGATTCGTTTTAATCAGATGAATCCGAGATATGGAATCCAAGAAATGTATCCAACACTCTGGGTTTAAAGCTACATCGCTCAGCTATCTTAAATTCACTCACATCATCAATAAAACAAACAGTCATTATCACTCTGATTTTTCATCGTGTCCTGATGAGAAAATTTACTGTATCAATAAATTAGATTTGCGAGTATATTAAAAATTGCTTCTGTTTAATTAGTGACTATTACTTGTCCCTAGGAACGTGTGAAATAGTTTGAGCAGAATTTTCAGCTAGGAATACCAACAGTTCCACATAATGTGGAAGAATTGGGGATCTTGATATTTCTCAATATAATGGGGAAGCTATTCTCCATCCTTTAGCTTGAGGGCCGAATTTATAGACCAGTCTCTTTCCAGGCACAGCTTGTAGAATTTTGCTCTTGTAATAATATCTGCAAATATATATTCTTTAACTCTCCAAACTGAAAGGAATTTCTAGTGTTCTTGTCGGGTGTGAACGAGCAAGAACACAACAAAAATCAAATTATCTTCTGATAAGCCTAGTCTAGTTTTCAATAAATTAGAATGTGTTTTAGTTGAGAGAAAACTTACCGAAGTGCCCTACTGAATTTCTCGTAATTCATGTTTCCATTCTTCTTCCTGGCCCCCCAGAGTTGAGCCACTTTTTCACTTTGAACGAATTTGAAGGTCCCTTCTTCGAAATCTTCCCATTTGATCAGGTCAGGACAGGTCTTGGAGTTTTTGAGGAGATTTATAATAAACTCCCAGAGTTTTTCAGATCTCTTTTCTATGAAAAATATGGAAATTAATAATCACATTCACTTCTTTTCTTGAATAATGAGTATATTTTGTTGGTATTTTCTTGACGAATACACACATCGTCAAAAGTCTTGCCCCCCCCTAAGTTTTCCAAGAAATCATCAATCTATGTTCTTCTATGACATCGAAGTGCTGTTATAAAAAGCGTTCGATTTCTTCGAAAAAAATTTGCGATCTTGCAGATGTTTCTCTGGGTCGAACAGGCACCGGTCCTGGGCACAGCTGATGGTTTCCAGGAAAAGGGAATATACAGTGAAAATTTTACATGAAAAAATCATGTTACATTCAACAAGTTGAAATTTGATACGGGGGCAAGACTTTTGACGATGTTTGAATGTTTTGAAAATTTCTGGAATTTTTTAGAGGTCTTCGAAGATTCTGAGCTTTTCCTGACATATTCAAAAATTTATTCGAGATATCGAAATAATCGTTACTACATTTGCATATCAGTCAACTTATCGAACTTTCCATTGTTATCTATTTTTTTGCCACATCGAATAAATTAGCAACTCTTCTTCGGAATTCGGTTGCAGTTCCTGTCCAAAAATAGATTGCTCATCTATTCGAATACTTGACAATGATTACCACTAGATTACGTAATATAGGAAACGGTTTGTGGATCTGAGCTTGAATCATCAGATCATGATTCGATGGAGAAAGAAATGATTATACACGGTAGCCCACATAAATCAGTGGTACCGGGTTCTTCCGGAAAAAGACGAAACACATTTTTTTTTCTGTTTTTTTCACAGAAAACTTGTTGTCGCAAGTTTTTCTACCTTCTTCAGGTGCGAAGCTCAGACACACGAATCTCTTTCTCCTATTAGAGATTCTTATTGGAAATAATGAATCTTTTTATGTAACCTCATGAATTCATGGAATATATCCTTCATTATGAGCCATCTAGACATTCTGGAACCGTGTCATCGTAGTTCAAGATCAGGGCGAAAAAATTGCTAGTAAAATATTTGCATGCAAATATAAGTCGAAGATATCGAAACCAAGGTTAAGTTCACGATTGCTTACTTGAAAATAAACCAATAAATATTTGAAATGCGTATTCATATACCGTTAGATGAATCGATAAAAATCGATCAAAAAGTATTATACATAGGGTCATAATTTAGAATGGTGTTCCGCCATAGCTGCCAAACAAGACATCTTAGAATTTTCGTTCCAAAACAGAATCCTAGGAGACTTATTTCTCAATCTCAGGAAATTATTTTTCAGTAAACAGGGCGTCCCCAAAAAGATTATCCGACAGATGAGTGATTTTATAAATGGATCTCTCTAAATTTTTTCATATATTTTCAATGTTTTCTGACTCCTCTTTGATGGTGTGAAATTTTAGAGATATTTTTCCAGTGGTGCAGATACTATTGAAAGAAGACTGGAAAAAGTTGCGGGCATAGCTGCCCGCTTAGGTAAAGTCCTTGAACTCTCAGAAGAATCAGAAGTACTTAACACAAATTCGATCAAACGTTTTTTAAACTGAGCTATTTGCTGAGTTATCATAGCTAAATAATTATCCTACCTTCTACAGGGTGGCCGTCATTAACAGTCAAATATGGAGAATTTCAAATTGATGTTTCTCGATTTTTTCAAATGCAACACCCTGTTAATTTTCTCATGAGAATAGGAGGCTATTGAATTCTTTACATTTTTGCGGAAGTAACATTGGGGCTATCTTTACGTTTGCCCCTAGCAGACTCGAAAAATGTCATCAAAACTGAAATTTTATAATTAATAAGCGTAAAAGAGTCGGAAAAATGAAACCAGTGATGAAAATCATTCAGATAATATTTCGTGCAGCGTTACTTCATCATAATAATCTCTAATATACAGGCTGGCTGGAATTTATTGCAAAATTGGAAGTATTTCAAACGGATAATTCTTCGAATTCTCAGATCTATCATCTTGTAATAATTTATGAAAGGCCGATGTATCTGAAATCCATATTTGTTTATTGAATAAATTCAGCAATGAATTCTAGCCAGCCTGTATTTAAGAGATATTTATCATGAAGTAACGCTGCACGAAATATTATCTGAATGATTTTTATCACTGGTTTCATCTTCCCGACTCTTTTACACTTGTTAATTATAAATTTTCAGTTTTGATGGCATTTTTCCCATGTGCTAGGCGCAAACGTGAAAATAGCCCCTATATTACTGCCGCAAAAATGTAAAGAATTCAATAGTCTGTAGTTTTATGGAAAAATATACAGGGTGTTGCACTTAAAAAAATCGAGAAACATCAATTTGAAATTCTCCATATTTGACGGTTAATGACGGCCACCCTGTAGAAGGTAGGATAATTATTTTGCTATGATAACTCAGCAAATATCTCAGTTGAAAAAACTTATGATCGGATTTGTGTCACTTCTGCTTCTTCTTGGAGTTTAAGAACTTTGAGCGGACGGCTTTGCCCTGAATTATTTTCCAGTTTTCTTTCAATAAGATCTGCACCGCTGGAAAAACATCTCTAAAATTTTGCAAGCATCAAAGAAGAGGTAGAACACATTGAAATTTATGAAAAAATCCATTTGATCCATTTGAAAAATCACTCATTTTTCGAATAAACTTTTTGGGGACGCACTGTATACTGGAAAATAATTTCCTGAGATGTCTTGTTTGGCCTCTATTGAAGAACAGATTATGACCCTGTACACTTAAATCCGTGTTTCCTTCTATTGTCAGTTTTGAGCATTATTTCGTAGCAAATCGATTTGTATCATATTTCTCAAGTGTCTTCATGAATTTTAATGAAAATACTCAGTATAATTTGTTCACTCACGTGTCTTCCTTCTTATTGTGTTTACTGATCTTGGCCTTCCAGGTCTTCTTGCTGGAATAACCTCACTGTCTGTAACAGTAAGAAAAATTATTGGTGATTGATCCCCAATAAATATACAGGGTCTTTCACGAGGAACCTCACCCATATTTATACGGGAAACTACTGAATGTATTTTCATGAAATTCAGCACTTATAAGTTTTTCACGATGCTGATGAAATCTAAAATATTTTCAAGGCATGAGCACCTCCGGTTTTTCCGGAAATGACGTCAACTTCCGTTTTTCAAATTAGAACACCATTTTTTTATTGCAGAAATAAATTCCTTAGAAAATTTCAAGTTATTTTGATGTAACATTTTTCAGTTTTGGTTGGAAAATTCTCTCTGAGCGGGAAAACTCGAAAAAAAAATCGAAAATAGAGCTCCGCTGAAACAAGAATAACTTCGAGGTTTTTGGATGGAAAATTTTCATTTTTGGGATTTTTCAAGATGTAAGATTGATGTATCCACTTTAAAAATAGAAATCGCGATTCATGATACAGGGGGTGAAAAAATCGCTTTCAAATTTAGGGATGACAAAATCGTGAAAAATCAATTTTTTCAAATTAGAACCCCATTTTTTTATGGCAGATATTGAATCTACGTTAAAAAATAATGTGAGTGTATGCATCACACCCTTGCCCTAAAGTGGATATTAACTCAGAAAATATCCATTTTAGGGCATTCTAAGGAATCTATTTCTGCAATAAAAAAATGGTGTTCTAATTTGAAAAACGGAAGTTGACGTCATTTCCGGAAAAACCGGAGGTGCTCATGCCTTGAAAATATTTTAGATTTCATCAGCATCGTGAAATCCTTATAAGTGCTGAATTTCATGAAAATACGTGCAGTAGTTTCCCGTATAAATATGGGTGAGGTTCCTCGTGAAAGACCCTGTATGTTAATTGGAATATTCATTGATGCTTTTCCATGCAAAGCACTCAATTCAATAATTATTCCTCGAAATCATTAATTGTCTATCCAAAGAAATGTCTAAGTAATAAATACATACCCAATTTAACTGGATATGATATAATACAGCTGTTATCATGATTCCAATGACTTGTGCAATTGTCGAATCTATTACCTGAAAAAATTCTTCAGTGAGTTAGTATGGAGATCGTTGAATCTAGAAGAAGCTCATGAAATTCAGTAAAATTATAAATATTGATTATGAACACATGAACACAATATCTGATAAGTCTCGTCCTTGCTGTTTAATTGGGGGAATATTTTCTTGGCTTCAGGACTGCGGGGTAAATTATACACACTTTTTTAAATCGCCGACGTTTCGACCCTTTTTTGGATCTTCTTCAGGGCTGCAAGAATATTTATTTCTCAGCCTTGTACAAGTTTATATATAATATAATCATGAGTATTACGATGTATAATCTTAAAAGAATGAAACAAAACAATAACAAACAAGTTACGTGGACACGGGTTAGAGAGAGACAGACATTCAGGTGGAATTTGCTTTTATATTAGTTTTTATTTATATATTATTTCTATTATTTCTGATTTTGTTTTTTTTTTCCCGTGAATCCATATGAATATGTACATATATTTTTTTTTATTATTATAAGTTTAATATTTGGAGGTGCTAGTTTAATTCTCACCAATTTGGTCAGGTGTAATAAAATTTTATATAAAAGCAAATTCCACCTGAATGTCTGTCTCTCTCTAACCCGTGTCCACGTAACTTGTTTGTTATTGTTTTGTTTCATTCTTTTAAGATTATACATCGTAATACTCATGATTATATTATATATAAACTTGTACAAGGCTGAGAAATAAATATTCTTGCAGCCCTGAAGAAGATCCAAAAAAGGGTCGAAACGTCGGCGATTTAAAAAAGTGTGTATAATTCACCCCGCAGTCCTGAAGCCAAGAAAATATTCCCCCAAATGAACACAATATGAGTGTTCCATTTATACCTAATTCAAAACTACCCACCTATCTGTTGAGTGAGGTACATATTTTTCGCCCTGTAGATAAGTTCGCCGATATCTTTGGACCCAGATAACTCCTTGCAGTGTTCTTCGGTGAGCTGCTGAAAGATGTACCCAGAAATGCATCTGAACCTCTGCGATTTTTCAGGAGAGTTTTCGTAACATTCGAGGAGCAACTCGGAAGTTATGAAATCGAGGACTTCGTCGTTTGTCCATTCCTCCATCAGCTTTCCCTGCCAACTCCTCTGGATCGTGCTGTCGGAAGTATCGACGTAGTTCTGTTTTTCGCTGGCTAGGGTTTCATTGAAAAGATCTGGGAATGAAGGATTCGAATAAACGTCGATGAATACAGTTTGAAACGAACATCTTATTCTTAGCTGACTATACAGGGGGACCATAGGCATCATAACTTGAGTTTGGAGGTATCAAATGGCAATGCGGAACTGCCTACCAAATCACACGACCCAAGTGGGTTTTATCAACCTCTAAAATTCGCAAGCGCGTCATTCGGTCGTTATGAGTGATAACAGAAATCAATAGGTCACGAGTTTTTTTTCATTGCGCCTAATTTTTAGAAGAAATGGCCGGTTTTCACCATTTCTTTTCTAATTAATATTGCATTCATTTCGAACTTTACTTATTTGTCATTGTATCCACTGAGCTTTTTTCATGTTTAATATACTTTTTGTATTAATTCGATAAATTTCTAGTTTTATAACGCTTTATGGACAAAATGAAATATACTTATTTGAACGGACAAAATGACAAAATGAGGTATTTCAGCTGAATTAACCGTATCTACCGGACAACGCCGAGACCATTCATCCCAGGCTCCATCAGCAAACGAAGAGCCAGGACTTGTATATGTTCATAACATATATTCATAACAAAATATTCATCTGCGGCTAATAAAGGTAATGCATCTTAACCTACTCTTGCTGATTCTATGAGAAGGTTCCTCCAATTCCTAAAGGACGATATAAATGGAAAAAGCAAACATGAGCCGAAGACTCGATAAACGTACTTAGTTTCAACTTCTACACCTAATATGAATGCAATCAAATCAAAAAATGACCCCACAACTCTTCCAAAGAAAAGGAGACCTAGGGCATCTTTTGAAGAAGACAATAAAGAAGAAAATGTTCATAGCAACTTTCGAGATGATGAAGACGACTGTCCATCTGTCTATTGTTATGACCTTTTTTCCCGATTTAGATCGGAAAAAACCAGTCTTCTCCAGGATAAGCCCTGGGAAAGACTGGTGACGATGCATGCATTGTTTGCATTGGACTCACGCATCTTGTGCTGATGTTCCTAGAAGAACCAAGCGTTTCATTGGTGAACTTTGTCAGTATTTTTGTAGCTTAAGTCGCAAAACTACAGTTGCCTATTATTGCCGGTATGTCATTTTGTTCATAGCATGCGGATAAAGTGAATTTATCCCAATTTATCTAATAATATTTTATTTTTTGTCCATTTCCGAATTTGGTTTGATTGAGCATTAGGTACATGGTTCATGGAATTTCTCCGTCTCTGCTTCGTTTGCGATGAAAATTTGGATTTTTGGGAAATAGTACATTGTTTACCAGGTAGAAAAAGCCTTACATTGCTGGACGATTGTGAAGATTGCTAAGTCGAGGCGTGAGCCGAGACTTGGCAACACGGAGTCCAGGAATGTGGCTTTTCCTACGAGGTAAACATACTATTTTTCCGAAAATCGTTTGAAATTCGATTTTAATGAATTTTGAAAAACTTGCGAATTATTCCATTCATAAATTCAGGATAATTTCTAACTGCCAGCACGGGTTTATGAAAGGCAAGAGCACTGAAACAGCAATTTATGAGCTGATTAACGAAGCTACAGCGGCTCTGGAAAAGGGTGAAATTCCCTTGAGTGTATTTATAGACCTGACTAAGGCATTTGACCTTGTGAGGCATCAGCTGCTGCTGCAACGTCTGGAGGCATGTGGCATCAGAGATAACCAGCTAAGCCTTATTGAGAGCTACCTCTCAAACAGAAAACAGGCAGTCACAATCACCACAGTCGAAGGAACCTATACCTCTGACTTTGAAATAATAAGTACTGGTGTACCTCAGGGTAGCATCCTGGGTCCTCTTTTATTTGTGCTTTATGCTGATTCTCTTTCCTTGGCTTGTTCCAGCGAGGCCTCAAGGCCAATTATGTATGCAGATGATACTAACTTTCTCATTAAAGAGCCAAATATCGGCTTGCAGTGCCGCTGAGAATATGTTAAGGGGGGTGATGCAATGGTGCGAGGAAAGTGGTCTTGTCGTTAATTTGCACAAGACTGAAAGCATGTTTTTCTCAACAAGTAGATCAACCAGCATTTTCCCTACTGAGATAGGCTCAGGCAGAGTTACTATTGGGGTTAATAGCTCAGTTAAATTTTTGGGCATTATGATTGACCGGTATCTGAGGTGGGACATACACATTCAACAGCTGTGTAAAAAGCTTAATACAGTTGTCTATTCGTTTTTTGTATTTAGAACGCAGGTGCACTTTGATGTTTTGAAGGTACTCTATTTCTCGAATTTTCAAGAACTTATGTCATATGGTATCATCTTTTGGGGCGGATCCAGTAATGTTGAGAGCGTCTTTTTGGCACAGAAGTGGGCATTAAGAACTATTCTCAAAATGAAGTATAGAGAATCCTGCAGAGGTGTATTTAAACAGAATCGTATTCTTACTGTTTACGGGCTGTATATATTTCGGCTCCTTGTCTTCATTTCTCAACATAAACATTACTTCAACTCTTACAGGAATAATAATAATTTACGACAGGTTCATCCATATTCCTATCCAAGACATAACACAACTTTGCGCGAAAAAGGACCGGAGTATATGGCGATTAAGGTATATAACCATCTCCCCTCGGAAACAAGAAAAATTAAAAGTCTTGAGGCTTTCAAGAGAAGGGTCTATGGACTGTTGATGGAATGTGAACCTTACAAAGTTGAAGAGTTCATACAATTTTGTAATAGATAGTTTCTTTATTTCAGGGATCTTATGTTATTATTTTTGACTTACTTCAATTTTTATTTCTGCAATTGTATTGATAAATAATTGAAATGAATAAATGTTATTATTATTATTATTATTATTATAAATATGTAAATGGAGCTTCTAAATTCGGAATGGAATTGGTTGCGTTACTATTGACACGTACCTATCAAGTATCAATGCTGAATTGTCAAACTTTACGAATATTAATCAAATTGCTGGTCTTTTCGAAGACAAAACAGTGTTAAATGATAAGTGATGATGAATTTTATATTTCTGGGACTCCTCCAGAGCTGATGGTTGAGGCAGTGGATACTGTTTCATTACAATTATTGCCAGGGAAATCTAGAGAAAAGTACGAATATGCATATGTAGAACACTGACACCTGTAAGGAAATATCATTTCCTTACAGTAAGGAAATGAATATTTCCTAACAGTTGGGAAATCTAGACTTTTTCTATGACAAATTTTGTTAGGAATGTCAAAATTTTCTAGCGATTTGCGGAAAACATTATTTGTTTTTATCTCATTGAATATTGACCCCTTCTGGAATCACCCTGCATATATAACAGAATGTGTAGATTGACGTATGATATGTCAAACTCAGGAAAGAAGATTTCAGTTTATTAGAGCAATCTTTTCGAAACAGCCCAAAAGGTAGAAGATCTTGGACCAAAAACCAGACGGTCAGGCCAAATCGGAAGAAATGCCTATGCAAAAGTTAAGTTCAGATCATGCACAGTAATAATTTTTCGGCAATTCGAATAATTTACCCATATAAAATTTCATCGCCGCATTGTTTGAAAAAATCAATCGAGCCATTTTGTTTTATCTCCAATGGGAATATTCATTGCCTCACATCAGAGAATTTATCAAACAACCCATGTTTATGTGAACTGAAAGCAGGGGCGGCATACCACCCATGGGAAATGCTGAAATTCCCATGCCCTTAAGCCTCAAACCGTTTTCATGCACCATGCCGCTTGCGGTTTTCAACAATAATAAATAATAATCGGAAATCGCTGATAAGTTTGGCTGTCGTGAATTCGCCGATTTTTCCCTGTTCGTCCACTTTTTCGAACGTCAAAGTCAGGCGGTTATTGAAAGGTTATTTTATCTATCAGAAAGACAATCGTTTCGAACTTCTTGCGGTTTCGGGTTTAACAGCTTTATCTCTCTTGTATCTTATTTCGGTATCAGGGGCATCCGGTGTTGCTCCCTGAGATGCCCATGGTATGTGCTATATTTCGTAATTATCGTTATTGCACAATAAGGTAGAACGATTTATGGGAATACCTACTTAATGCTCGTGCACACCGCGCCTATGGAATGCTCACCTGAATTCTTCGAAAATGAAAAGGATAAGCTTCAAATTATCGAATGAAAATTGGATAATAAAATCTCAAATGAAATATTGATAGCGTTTTTATATTCATGCAGGATCTAAGGTGTATACTCTTATACCGCGTCGAAATTTTGGAAAAAAATCATTTTTTCAGAAGAAAAAAATTTGGAAACAAAATCCTGAAACAGGTCAATATTTGTGTCACTTTTACCATATTTTTATGCATTATTGAAAGATTTTTGTTGCACCCTGTACCATCCCCATCAACCCTCTGAATTTTTTGTATAGGGAAAGTGGATGATGTGGTATTTTTTGGCAAGGTCATTGTATCTTCTTTACAGGCTTGCATAAATGTTCAAGGAAAAATTTTTTTTTGATTAGTGAGTTCAAAGAGATCCAAATTTTCAATGTCACTAAATTATTTTTTTCCATTGAAGGGTTCGTAGGGGTTGAAAGTTGTGCATGAACAAAACTGTATTGGTCGACTTCCATTCAAATTTTTTCTTGAAAATTTCTGCACGCCTGTAAAGAAGATACAAAGACCTTGCCAAAAAAGTACCATATGACCCACTTTCCCTATTCAAATAATTTAGAGGGTTGATGGGGATGGCACAGGGAGCAACAAAAATCCTTCAAAAATGTATAAAATTAGGTAAAAGTGAAACAAAAATTGACCTTTTTCAGGATTTTGTTGCCAAATATTTTTCTTCTGAGAAAATGATTTTTTTTCCATAATTTAACGGGCACTGTTTAAGCAAAGTTTGATCTCCTATAGTTTGAATACTGTTGTTATTATTGTTGGAAGAGGAACACTCAGTAGCGGATTAACCGGTACGCTTAGTACGCTTCAGCGTAGAGCCCCGAGGTCCATAGGGGCCCCCGGCGATCGAACTATTTTTTTTCTAGAATGAAAATTCATTCTGTAAGTGTGAAAAAAGAATAGTCAGGCTGTAGGTACCTACTATATTTTATAAGAAGCTCATTGGCAACTTGTGAATTATTACATTAACATGAAACGCAATTGAATAACAAAAGCCTCATAGCCAAACTCAGATGTTGAAAAAAACGCACTTTCCGAGATTCAGCGTACTGTCCCTAGTTATCTTGTCTGCCTGCAATAAATTCCTTCAAGGGTGGCGGCCGAATTCCAATGTTTACAATTACATAATTCAATAAATTTGTCGGCATTTCCTCTAAAATCTAGGAATGTGCTACAGAACGGCCGACCAGATGTTGATTCGTTAAGGGGTGTAATGTGAAAAATAGTTATGCAGAAGTTTTTAGGTCTGCATATTTTTTTCTCACATTCCTTTCACAAGATTCGAATAGTGTTGATAGTGACAGGCGAGTTTCGTGTAAGATTCAAATATTGTGAAAAACTAAGAAGTGTTGGTGAATTGAACTATTTCTGTTTGTGTTTGGAGTTTGGACATTTAAATCCTTGTACTCTCATATATAATTATTGCTTATAAAGCTTATAAATAAGCTTTACAGTTCAGTTTCAAATGCTAGAAATAACATTCTTCCAATTTTTCGGCATAAACATAATTCGAGCGATGATGAGGCAGACCAGTCAAATTCATTTTCGATATGAGGCAAACGAAATAATTGTGGTTCAATACCGGGAAAAGGAAATACAAAATACAGTTTACAGAAATTATGGATGAATTCCTATTTAGATATTTATCAATCTAATTGTTGCAATTTTTTTGACTTCCGATCATTTCCGATCGACTTATTCACCATGTTCAATGATCTGTTCATATTTTACCAATCTTGTTGTATCAATTTGATAATAATTTTTCATATATAAGCTCATCGGTTCGGATTTCATACTTCAATAGAGCGAAGTCAATGAATTTCTGTGTTATTCATTACAGAATATAAAATAAAATTCATCTGTAATGTTGACGTGACACCATGTCTGACAGACGTTATATCAGCGGCTACCAAAAACGAAAGCTCAAGGAAAGTAAAGAGCTAAGCATCCAAAATTGACAGAATTTTTTGCTCCAAATAAATCTACTATTCTATCTGAGAGTCTACTGAAAATCAAGAAAGCCTCTGTTCTCAAACTATCGGAAATATCGATGAAATATGTGAAACTAGTAGGTACTTCACAACGGCCTGATAAAGAAAATAGTAGAGATGGTTTCCTGAAAAAAAATAGCGAATCTATGAGCTTCCATTCCGTGACAGTGGAAATAAAAACTATTGATGACATGAGCCATTCTATCATTGAAACTAACACTTTTGTATTTGAATTTTTGTGATATTTTTCCCTTTTTTGAGATTTTATTCATCTTTTATATTTTGTTTTAATATACATACCTTGTAAGTATTTTATTATTTATTAATAAACATTATATTTTGTTTTTGAAGAGGTGAGTTTCAATAAAAAATTCTCTTTAAAAAAATCGAAAATGTTTCAGAGGGGGCCTCAAAAGTCTTGAAGCGTAGGGTCCCTGAAATTGTAAATCCACCACTGGGAACACTAAAGTGCTTCGATGATTCAAATAAACAAAACACAATTTCGAATTAATCATACGAGGTAAATTGGCAAAGAAAATATCAATTTCTAATAACTAATAATTGCGTTGATCTTTGATATCTACTATTGTCGGCTGAATGATTGTTCTTTTTAATCTGGGATTTATTTTTCAGGTAGAAATTGTGAATTCTTTTTCATTTCAATGTATCCATTAAATATTTTAAGCATATACACTTCAGCCTATCTATGACATAAGGTAATGTCATTTTTTCATTTGAAATAAGTATCCATTCGTTTATTACAATAATTTGCAACAATGTTTTTTTAATAGGAATAGTTACTTACTCATATGTTCTACATGAGTGATCCATTCTGGTATTGCATCTGATCTTGCCTTTGACATATAGGTGTTACCTGTTAAATTGAATAAACCATTACTGGTCGACATTAAAGTCGTTCCATTAAAACCATTTATAGTTTATCAGAGAGAAATAAACCAGCATTCTATCATTGATTCAGTGTGATTTATGTTCAAAGTTGAAAACATTTTGATTTACTTTTTTCTCAATTTTACATTCAAGATGGTACTAGCAGGACTTCAAGAGTCGATAAAAAACCCAATTTTGGGAAAATAATTTCATATCAATCAAGACTCATAAACGCGTCATTTCGAAGATACTGGGCGTTGAAAATGTCATGCAAATATCGTTTTTTCTTTATTATACCTCAACCTATAGAAATGTTCGGCCCAAATTTGGTATACAGCTTCCATATTTGATGAAAATACTGTGGCACTAGTGCCGAATGTCGAATAGATACAAAAATGAAATAAATTTAAAGTTCTCAAGATATGAAATAATATTTTGTTGCACAGTGGCAGGCTCTATCCAATGATTCTAGCAAAAAATACAAATTTGACCGAAACAGAATCTGAAATTTCGATCGAATATCTCCAGAGATTGAGATGAAATGCGAAAAAAAACTACCTTCATTTAAAATTTTTAACTTTCACTTCTTTTTCTATATAAAGTGATAACAATTATATGGGGAGTTGGATATTTAGAACTAATACAACCCTGTACCATTTAGTCTGGAATTCTACTTTCTGAAGTATTATGAATTGAAATTCGAGAATCAAAGATTTGTAAATTAATTCTTCACTGTCCCACAATTCGCCTGTTCTTATGGAACGCTTTGTATTATATCTTATTCATTATACAGGGTGTTTCACCATAAACTGGACAAACATATATAGCCGTGTAGACGACACCGGGGAAGTCATTTTTGCCTGATGACATATACCCCGTTTTCGACGCATAAGCGAGATACAGGGTGTTTAATGTCAACTTTGAGCAATATTCTGTGAACTGTGGTAAGTTACGCGTGATATTTGAAATAACGGTTTCTAGTCACATCTTAGTATTTTTGAGGGCTCAATTCAATTGTGGTGTAGAATTTTGAAAAAAAAATTTCAAAATGGTGGAAAACCTGCAAAGTTGGAATTTTTTTTACTCGGTTGCCAATTTGAAGAGCATACTCTCAACGTACTCGATTTTCTAAGATTTTCCGTAAAAAAAATTTTTCAAAATTCGAACTCAACTTTTTTTTTACATGTCTTCAGTGAAAAAAAAATTTCGGCCAAAATTTTTGGAATTTTGCATGGTTGAACAATCTTTAATTCTGAATACTTGGGTGAAAACAGAATGAAAAAATATCGATTGGTTTTCTTTTTGTAGCCTTCCGAAGATCACGTTCGGTGTACTTTCTTAATTTTTATTTGACATACTGGAGGCCGTACGGAGGTCAAAATTGTGCTGATGGGCTGCCAGAATGATCGGGATAAAAATATGAAATTATAAACCAAAAAATTTTTTTTTTTTTAATTTTGGTAGGAATCGAACTCAACGAGTATGAATTGGATTAATTCTAATCCTATAAATCTCCGTTACCAAAACAACACTAGTTAATCGAGAGTGTAGAGTTAGAACCTTACCAAAGTTTTTTGGAAAAAATAAAAAAAAAATTAATTTTTTTTTAAATTTTTTTTTATTTTTTGGAAAAAATTTTTTTTTGGTTATAATTTCATATTTCTATCTTGGTCATTCTGGCAGCCCAGCAGCACAATTTTGACTCTCGTACGGCCTCCAGTTTCTCAAATAAAAATTAACAAAGTACTCCTAGCGTAATCTTCGGAAGGCTACAAAAAGAAAACCAATTGATATTTTTTCATTCTGTTTCCACCCAAGTGTTCAGAATTGAAGATTGTTCAACCATAGAAAATTCCAAAAATTTTGGGCGAAATTTTTTTTTCACTGAAGACATGTAAAAAAAAAGTTGAGTTCGAAATTTGAAAAAATTTTTTCACGGAAAATCTTAGAAAATCGAGTACGTGGAGATTATGCTTTCCAAATTGGCAACCGAGAAAAAAAAATTCCGACTTTGCAGATTTTCCGCCATTTTGAATTTTTTTTTGCAAAATTCTACAGCACATTTCAATTGAGCTCTCAAAAATACTAAGATGTGACCAGGAACCGTTATTTCAAATATCACGCATAACTTACCACAGTTCACAGAATATTGCTCAAAGTTGACATTAAGCACCCTGTATATCGATTATGCGTCGAAAACGGGGCATATGTCATGAGGCAAAAATGACTTTCTCGGTGTCAACTACACGGCTATATATGTTTGTCCAGTTTATGGTGAAACACCCTGTATTTACATATTTGAGGTCACGATTCAATTCACATAGCCAGTTATTTATTGATAGTTAAAACAATTCAAAATTCATTGCAGATCAACGCATGCAAATTGTCCTCAAAATGTTTATAGAAAAGAATAACAAATATAATTTGATTAGGGGAAAATTTCAAAAAATAACTGAATCAAAACTTCTTGAGTTTACATGAAAAGGCCAAGAAATACTCATCGAAAAAGGGACAAATTTAGGTACTAACCAGTAAAATTAATTGATATTATGAAAGCACTAAGTTTTGTTTTGCCCACCATTAATTATTGTACCTATTTCATTTCCGATTGACACCCTTTTCATTAATCCATATTCTTTTGGGCAGAATATTGTATTCCAATATAAGTATAATGAATAATAATCACAAAATATCTGAAGAAAATGAAAAATCTGTCTTTTTTTTGGGAAAAAACAGAAAAACTCAAATTTCAATATACTTTCTAGCAGTCAAACTTTAACAAAAAAATGCAGTTTTTTTATAGAGATATTTTCGAATTATAACTCACCAATATCACCTAGATACGACCAATCACTATTCATATTAGCTTGAAAATCTTCGTTGTAATAGAAATAATTATCGATACTCTGAAAAAATTACAAAATCAAACTCTTATTCAAAAAAATCGCGAATGAAACTCACATTCGTATCCCCTTCGTAGTAATTATTACCGCCCATCACAGAATACATTTTTTTTTTGGAATATACAAAATTCGTTAACAGAAAATTTACGTCTTCTTCTCCCTCAGGGCTGTCACTTTATGCAGCGGCAAATACAAATAAATAGTATATGTTCTTTCACTTCAAAAAGTAATGATAAGTCTTATCAATGACATCACAACCAGATAGGTGTCACTAAAATGGGAATCTTCTTGGGAAGCGACCTCAAAACGTGATTCTCACTTATCTAGACTTTCTGGCGGGTAAATAGATAGAAGCTAGATCGGATGAAGAAGCAAATATGAGAAAAAAATCACCCTAAATGTGGGCGATTGTGCGAATGGAATTGCAATGGAAATATTTCTATCTTTCTCCAATAGTAATTCGAAACCGCAAATAGATAATGTTCATAGTTGATTTTCAACATTTTCCAATAACCACAGTTTCTGATTTCGATTTGAACGTACCAGGAAATAAATAGGTATTTAACCTTATCAAAAGTTTAACTTTTGTATTAATTATGGTCTGAAGTTGCTTACTAAATCGTTGTACTAGATTCGAGATAACAGTTGTGCGCCCTTTTTTAGTTTGATTCAAATCTAGATTACTCCGGGTTTTTTAGCCGTGGCCCAATAAGAATTCATTCGTCAGGGTAAAACCTTCAACCGAGAAACATCTGAAGGAATTCCCATTGAACCACGGCTATAAAACCTGGAATACTCTAGATTTTAATTTGAATCCGCCTTTTCATCAATAGAACACAGGTTTTCACCATGTTCCAATACAGGGTAATTCTTTCCTAACCTGCCCAAAATCAAACGAAGGATTTTGAAAAAAATGCAAACCATTCAAATTTAATTAATAAAAACATTCGAAAAAACTGATTGTGCAAAAATAATAGACTTTTGGGAAACATGCTCATTAGAGTTCAATATTGATGTTCAAAATTATAATGAACTTATTCAACTTTTCACTATGTGAATGAAAATTTCACATTCACCATTAACTTCAAAAAACATCCCAATTCTATTCTTCACCATCTCAATGATAATACACACTAGGAAACTTGTAATCTCTAATTTTCGAAGATGATAAGGTACTATAATACCAAGTATGCAGGTATGGGCCTAAGGGGGGATGGGGTGAAACGATCTCCCCTCCAATGTTGAACAGAGAGTTGAAATATTTACGGAGCTGTTGGAAAATTTTCGAAGCAGTTGGAAAAATTTCGAAGCAGTTGGAAAAGTTTCGAAAAAGTTGGAAAATTTTCGAAGGTATGCCCCCCAAAAACTTCAACTCGTCGCTGCAAGTATGACCTATTTTTGGAATTGTACATTCCAAAAGTTATAGATGTCCCCTCAAAAATGAGGAAGACTGTTATGCTTCCAGTATAGATGATGCATTTCACTACAAATATTTTACTCCCCATTTGGCACTCGCCCGCCAGCCAAATATTTTTTTAATGAATATCTAATTAAATGTAAAGTTTTTGGAAAAATTACATACACCATTGAATTCTACGTAAAGAAAAGTATGTTATGAGAATTGGTTTGACATGGAAAAAAAAATAGCAACTTTTCCATAATGCATTTTTGCGAAAAACAGTCTATAACTCTTTCACCATGAAAATTAACTTCCAGCCTCCAGATAACGACATCAGTTATCTAGCAGCCAGTATCTGCAGATTCTTTTTTATCGATATACACTGAGCAAAAAAATTAACGCACATTATGGAAATCTCAAATTTATTCTACAACTGAAGGTGTTCCCAATGATAATTATTTTTATCAGAATTATGCATGCATATATTATCCACTTTCAACGTTTTTCTTCAATACAGATGTTTTCTCCCAGCAGGAATAAAAAAAGATTAGAAGATTATCAGATTTTGAATGTATTGGCTCCATTCTAAAATCAGTTGTTCTCGATCAATTCTAGTGATCAATAGTTTTTCTTTCGTTTGATTTTCTACACTCGATCGCTATGCAACGCGAAAAACGCAATTTGACCCAAGAGGAATGTGCCCAAGCGGTAGTTTTGCGAGAAGAATGGTGGACATACACAAGAATTGCAGAAAGGTTTGGAGTTTCCCATACAAGTGTGTCCAGAATGTTGCAGCTTTTCAGGGAAACAGGTATGAATGTCCGAAGACCAGGATAGGGTAGACCACGGGTAACAATTGCCATTCAAGAACGTTACTTGAGAGTTTCTTCGTTGCAACAACGGTTTGCAACCGCTCGCCTCCTTCAAAATCAGCTTGAGCAAACTCATGAGGTGCAAATTATAGCACTCAGACAAAAAGAAATCACCTCAGAGAATATGATTTAAGGCCTCGTGTCGCGGAAAGAGGCCCAGCTCTTACCCCAGCCCATCGAAGGGCGCGTTTGGATTTTGCGAGAGAGCATATCCATTGGGAAGAGGCCGATTGGAAAATAGTTCTCTGCACAGATAAGTCTAGATTCTGCCTCTACCATTGTGATCGACGTTCCCTTGTATACAGACGTCCACATGAAAGATATGCTCAGTGCAATTTCCTGAATACTACTGGTTTCGGGGGAGGATCGATTATGGTATGGGGTGGAATATCTTTGACTGCTCGCACAGACCTAGTGGTCGTTGATAATGGAGCTATGAATGCTGATAAGTACATAAGGAACATTCTTGAAGAGCATGTAGTGCCATTTGCCCCATACATTGGTGAAAATTTCATTTTTATGGACGATAATGCCAGACCCCATCGTGCGCGCATCGTTCAGGAGTACCTTGAAGAGGTTGAAGTCTCTCGAATGGAATGGCCAGCAAGAAGTCCAGATCTCAATCCGATTGAGCAGGTTTGGGACAACCTCAATAGAAGGCTGAGAAGTTCAGAAAATCATCCAGCTACTCTTAATGACTTAGGAATCCAACTCGGAGAAATCTGGGAAGGATTAGATCAGAACATTTTGAGATCACTCATTTTGAGTATGAACCGTCGTTGCCGAGCTGTAATTAACGCAAGGGGTCGAAATACCAAGTATTAAATCACTTATCACCATTTCAGTATTTTGAAATTTGTTCATTTCCCTTCTTTCACATAAGATTCGGTGAAATCCTGAATTTTTCTTCCATTTAATGTGTCTTGTTTCGTTCAAAACCTTCCCGAGAGAACATAAAAAAAAAAGTTATAAAGTCAATGTAGAGTTAACTTTCATTAAAATTGAGATTTTCAGAATGTGCGTTAATTTTTTTGCGCAGTGTTTTTATTATTTATTCCCTTTTCACTGTGAGATGAATACTGACATCTTTATCTGCATTTATGATTTTGTTAAGTCTTGCAGCTTGATCTCTATTAGATTATTTCGTGTTCAGTGATATGCAGGAAATAAAAAAATAATAATTTGGATGATTTGCCTGAAATTCGAATATTAAAAATTGGTGGAAGGTGAAACAACCATCAAAGGTTTATTGTGGATCTCGAAGGGGGAGCCATGGAGGTCATGGCCAGTGGTACCTAAAACCGTCCAGCTGAAATAACCATTTAGATGAAGCAGGTAAGACTTTTCGATATGAATAATAAATAAATATGACTTGGCATTCGTGTTGGCGGATGCCTCATGATGTACTCAGTGCATCCACCATATCAACTCTGATATTTACAAGCCAGCTCGAATTTGCGACATTTTCGATATCCTTCTCTTAGGGCCGGTATTATAAAGACCAACCGAGGATTCAACCGTTGCGCCAACAACCAAATTCCTCACTATCTGGTTGTTGGCGCACGGTTGAATCCTCGATTCGGCTTTTATAATACCGGCCCTTATTTTCGCTTATCCAAAACGATATTGAGGGGGGATAGTTTCAAGAATATGCATTTTTAGATGATCAAAATTTCTACTTATCTAGTTTCAATATTCTAAGCCTGTGAAATGAAACCATAAACTAACATGACATCTCAATCAAATATGATCTATGGCAATATTCTTCGATTGTGACATAATCATCACAAATGTCCAATATGGTCGCTGAAAAAAGCTAGAATATCAGCATTAATTATGAAAAATTTCTCGTTTGACATGAAAAATGGAATTTATTTCTGATCTCACATTGCAAATTCATGAAAGTCTTCAACAATGAGCCTTTCAACAGCTTCCAATAAGATCCCGATTTCAAGAACAAAAGGTCATGTGCGGTGAATTTTGTGATCCAGGATGGTTGGTTAGCATTTTTTGCATGATTATAGCTTTTGTGCTTATCTATCTCACAATTAGATACCTTGAGCTCGATTGAAATGATGCAGAAATAAAACATTTAAAAAATTCTGTATTGCTTGTATAATGTATATTTGTATTTTCGAATATTCCTTACGTAATATATAATAAGCATGGAAGAGCAAAATGCATCAATGATGTGCTAATGTATATTATTTGAAATGAAGCCATATTTCTAATTAACGAAACTGAATTTTCACCATCGTTCTCTGATGATGGTTACAAACAGGAACATAAAATAGATATAAGTAATAAGATATTAATTTATTTGACAGTTAGGGGTTATTTTATGAATATTGCAAGCTTGCTTTTCAATCTGACTAAAATCTATCGTGAAAAAGAATGACCAAATGGCTTTTCTTAAAGAATTCCAAAATTTTAACTGTCCTCTACCTTTTTGCATACCATTGTGCTGCGTAATTGCAGCCACTATGCTTTACTTGATCTACAAGTTCAAACTTTTCGAAATACTCATTTTTGATTAATTCTGAGGAGAAAGGACAATTCAGGTATTTCAGCCTACGTTATAAAACAATTAATGTCACTTTGACAAAAACCAACGACATTTTACTTTCTCCCCCTCAAAATTTCAGTAATTTCTCAATATTTCTCGATCAAGAACAAAATTTGAAGTGGATAAAAGAAAATGGGACAATCGCCTGCAAGTGTGACAGGAATAGAAGCAATTGATGCTTTCATAGCAGAATATGGCTGGACGTATATTGGATTAGGAGTACTTGCGATAGTAGGTGCAATATTATTCTACTATTACTACATGAGGACTGACTACTGTTCCTGAGGTAGACACCTAAGAAATCGAACATACATCATTGCAGAAAGATGAAATTTTCTTCTTAGAGAATTCAAAAATGTCGATAATAAAGTGAATGGTAACAACATTATGTTTTATGCTTATTCCTTATCGTGTACCTCATCCTCTTGGTGTATCGAGTTTTTATAGGAATTTATTGATGTTTCAATGGTGATAGTATGATGAGTAAGTATCAAAATTAATTATCTATTCCGACAATAGTCGTGATTCGTGAATAACTATTGTTGTGTTTGTTTTTTCTTCGAACAGTTAAGAAAAAAATATTCAACAGAAATATTTCATCTTCATTGATGCCAAACCAAAAATTCTCCTTTGAAAAAACAGTCAAACTTTGTTGGTTTAGAACCTGGACCAGATGATTTGACTAGCTCATTAAATGAAGAGCAAGAAATATATAGAACAAGCCGTATGAAGAATAAGCTTTTCTTGGTTCACCATCTCTTCCAATATCTGGAACAAAGTTAATAAAAATTATCAGGTTTCTCTATCTATGATTGGAGAATTTTTCATAAAATTGAGAAAAATCCAAACGTAACTTGTTGTATATCATGTGAAAGCTCTAATTGTGGAGGCAACAAATATTATGACTCGTATTTCAATCATGAATAGTACGTTGGCTTCTCAGCCGGTGACCATTTGACGTTGAATTTCGGGACACCTCGTATAGTCGGGTTCACATCCTTTGATACCTCCCGACTCGAAATGAGCATCCGAAGATAGTGTTTCCCCTACCTATTAAATTGGTCAAGCGTTGAACTTTACTCACCTGTGTGAGTTCATTTCTGAATTGACGTCAAATAGTGCAAAGCTTCTGCTGCGTTATCACCATAGATAGCGCAAGTTTGATACAAGAACTAAAAATATAAATTCAACAATGGGGGCTTCGATAGAAGTTATGGTAAATGGAATGTGTTCCTATTGGTCAATACTAGCAACCTTAGTAGCACTCTCGTACATATTATTCGATATCAATTATTTCATACGATTAGCTTTTACAATACTGTGGGGTAGAATATTCGAGAAGAAGAAAAATGTTGAGGAATCAACAGAAATATATGGTAAGTAAAGTGGAGTACCTTTTTTTTGTAACTGTCTTATATACGCAAAACTTGCCTATATTCGTATTACTGGAAATAAAGTGAGTTTATCTGAGTGAATTTGGAATGTTTTTTCTTAATTTGATACTCAGGTGATTATAATTTTTTCACACCACGTTAGTTGAAGAAAAATAAGCAAAACATGAAATTTGAGCTAGATCTTTATTTTGAAAGAATGTGCCCCGAAAAGCATATATCAGATCAGATGTAGCATACATCCAGGAATACTATTGAAAAAAAATACATAAAATTCCTTCATTTGTAGGCTTGCCACTAAAAATAGTGTCAAAGGGTGTATACTGAGCTTGAGCAATCGAGCATAAAGCATATTTTTCTGAACCGCCACAAATTCCTCTGCCCACAGATAGCATATTATCCATTTGTTTATGCTCATTAGTGCCCGAAGCAAATTTAAATTTCACTTCATTTCTCAAGTGAATAAAACTCATTTTCTGAACACGATAACAAAAGTGTTCTGAAGTATCCCTCATGTTTATTCAAAATTACTCCATTTGAAAGGAATATCATTTCCCCATTGTTCGAAGGATATGAAAATAATATGTCAATATGTAGTTCTTTCATGAGCATGAATGATAATTTCATAGTTCAACTCAGGCACGTAGCGAGGGGGGGAGCCCGGGGGCCCGGGCCCCCCCCCGAAATATGAAAAAAATCAAAAAATGCCCTTATATTAATTGACAAAATTTGCAATGTTTACTTATTGTGGGCCCCCCCCCGAAAGTTGTGGGCCCCCCCCGAAAGAAAATCCTGGCTACGTGCCTGGTTCAACTTATATACAGACAATTTCGGAACAAAAACGGTATGAATCAGTTCTTGTATATCTTCATTTCGTTCAAAGTAAATGGAATCAGTGAAATGCACCATTTGCACCAGTAGTACCAGATACCAGAGCATGGCATGAAAGTCAGTTGAATTAAATTTTTTATTTCTTAGGATGCGCCACCACTACCGACGTAGATATTTTCTTTCAACATATGAACAACGCCAGATATGTCAGGGAGCTAGATTTTGCAAGGTTCCATTTCTACGACAGAACAGGCCTCTACGACGTGATCAAAAAGTCAAAAGCTCATATTTTACAAACTGCCTCGAATATACGATACAGAAGAACAATTCCCACATTTACTCCCTACAAAATAACAACACAGGTACGTAGTATTACAATAAGCAAGTCGGAAAATCCAATTGCAAAATCAAATTCGAAATATTCAGGCCTAAATAATCGAATTTCAGCATGTACAAAATGATGAGGTCAATTGAATCTTGTCGTTTCATTAACGATTATTATGGACGAGGTTCATTCATAAACAAGTTTGAAAGATGAATTTACCACGTAAGAATATCTAATGGGAACTTTTTAGATGTCATTGAAATCGCACTGAATTGAGTTCAAGCAATTTGAACACCGAGTATTTTTCCGATCGATAATGTTTCATTGCAGTTGTACGTGGTGTTTCCAAAGAGAAACCTTCATTTTTAACATGAGGTAGAAGCATTTCAAAATATCAAAAATCGTCCACTTCAAACTTCCTAGTGGGTGGAATTATTGAAACTAGAAATCGAATTCAATTCCAATTTACTTCCGAAATGCTCCAGAATAGGAATCTGAGCAAAATTATAATCATTGTATGAAAGTTTGCGTGGCTCATTTAGAATTTTTGTTAGATTTAACTATTCAGGATCCCAATCTCGATTTTCAGATCATAGGCTGGGAAGAAAAAGCTCTGTTCATTGAGCAACGTTTCATCACTTTCGATGGCTTCGTCAGGGCGATAGTCCTCAGCAGGCAAGGCACCATAGGACTCAATGTTCCGGAGGTCATGGCTAAGCTTACCGGAAAAGATGTATCCTACAGACCAGTACCTCCTCCAGAACTAGAAGATTGGTTGAGATCTATTGAAAAGTCTAGTGAAAGGTTGAAGAAAAAAGACTGATTATCCTTTAGATTTTGTTTTTATATGTGTATGTGTTATTTCGATGACATGTTGGTTAATTCAAGAAGTTATTACATGGATTTTGATCATTTTATCGTTTCATTTCGTCCAGGAAAATAATTGTTACGATAAGTCCGGTAATTTTCAGTGATCTTTTATGCATTTTGATGAAAAAATCACGATTATTTTCAGCATTTCTTCGTAAAAACAGATTGGACCCTGAATTCTCAACAAGAACCATCTAATTGCGGAAATTGAAAAACCACCGAATGAAAAAAAATTCAAATTTGTATGATAATATTCTGTTGATTCGTCAGTCTCTGAATATTAAGACAGTTCAGTCAAGTTTTTAATAAGGTTGCAGAATTAATTAAATTCATTATACCATATTCATAAAGCAGATCAAGGCGTTGCATGGAGAATTATTTCATTTCTTTCAATTGTAATTATATCGTTTTTACGGAATCAACGACAACGATCAAGGAGTCATTGATGAAATCGGATCAAATGGTTTCTTGTTAACTTGCAGAATATAGGGGGCACATATGTAAAATCATAAGAAATGAGCTAATTCCCAAACGGATAAAATATCGGTCTTCATGGTGAATTAACTGAAAACAAAATCCTAAAGATTGATATGCAATATGCAATTATACTAAATTCAATGTTCCCTGAAAAGCGTTGGTTATACTACGATTCATCTAGTTGATTGAAAAATTATTCTGGAGAACATCGTTAAAGAATATCTTAGCTTCGATTTAATGAAATTTTAATCATTCGGAAAAACTTTCCGCGTCATTCGAAACAGAATAATAGATTTTTCTCGATTTGATCAGCATAAAATTATCATAGATTCCGGTTATCTGTAATGGATTTTCGTTCTGCATAAGCGAAATTCAGATGAACCGATGAAAACAATTTGTGAAAGTGAGACCTAAGATGATTCTTTTATGAAAAAAGGTTTATGTTTATTTATACCGGGTGCTCTACAAACTTTGTCATTTATGAGGACTTTTTTCACGCATTTTCTTAGATAAGCATCGATCCCATACATTTTCATTCGGAAGTTATGAATATCTTGAAAATTCAATTTTTATATTTCATTCCAAAGTTGATATTTAAAGATTGAATGTATTTCGATCTACGAGGAGAATTTACAGTTAAAAATTCTTCAAGTTGAAGACACCCCGTGTATTGACTGAAAACATCACTTCAAAGTCGACGTAGCTTCCAATTCATATTGAAACTTTTTCGAATTTTCTCACATACTTACAACATAATTTACATATTATGTATATTACAAAATGGTGGAGACTAAATCGATAATATTTCAGATTAATTCCTCATTATGAAGTAAACCTATCAGTTATCACCAATTTTCAAATGAATTTCCTTACGTCAGTTGAAGAAAAAACGTCCCATGAACATGGTACCGTAAACGTTTCGTTTTCGAAATACAGGGTGTAGAAGTTTGAATTTTTTCAAGTTTTTTTTTCATAGTATCTGCATTTCACAAGATATTCAAATGAAATTCGGCCATTTAGAGTTTACACCATGAGACATGCCAATTTTGATTGAAAATCCACAGGGTGATATTTTTCCTGGAACACTGTCACCTTCTTTTCCAGAACTTTTATTTTAGTGAGCCACCGTTGTTTTGAAAAATTGTAAAAAGAAGCTGTTGTTATAGGTACTGAACTTTATGGTCTCTTGTATTTTTGACGTATCTGCCACAGATTTCGATAAAACATTTTGGACGATTCTCTTGAAATCCTCAGAAAAAGCAAAATTGTAATAAAAATCCACTTTATATAAAAAGAAAGAGAATATTTAGGTCTGAGTATCTGGCGGACCATAATTGTCCACCCTGCCTAATCCACCTGTTTTCATAATTTTCATTCAAATTCTTCCTAGTACCTACACCTAGTAGGTATAGTTGAGGGTTTACATCCCTGAAAAAGAAGGGAGTCGGAAACGATTTATTTTTTCTGATTGATGAAGGGATGTATGAGTGTAAACAGATGAAAATAATAAAAAAAAAATTTTTATTAGTATTAAATGAATGAAAAGGATATTCCTCATCATTTTTGGTTATTTTTCAACATTTCCACCATCAAAACTAGCAAATATTTCTGTGTTTTTTCATTTCAGTATTGATGTCTTTAATTTATTTAATCAAATGACTATCTCCTTTTCCTTTTAGAATTGACCGTTTCTTTGTAAATGTTATTACAACAATGTGTTGCTTTCGCGAAATATATTTCCTTGAATTTTTCTATTCGAAATGATAAATATCCATTTTCATCAAAGACATTTTATTAAGGTTCGTTTTAGCCGTCGATTAGTGAAAATGATTTGTTTTTTACAATTGTGGATTTCTAACGAATTTCTTTTAAATGACACGTCCCGCAGATATCTCCTCCCAGATGAATGGTGAAGGAAAAAGAGAGTATTATACAGCCAGTGTGAGATCTAGTTCAGGGTAGGATTTCTTGTTATATTCCCTGTGCCCCAACATTTGTTCTATTAAGCTGAATAATCCAATAAATAAAGGTTAATGCACTGCACTGCCATCTGGCGGTATACGTTTCTCACATTGGAGGCGAAAGACTCCTGAGCAAGGATTCTTTCCCCTTCGTTTTATCTCTAATTTAGGAACATACTGTATATATTTTGATTATACCTATCACACAGTGGCGGATCCAGCTCTCGAGAAAGGGGGGGGGGTCACGGTCAGGTGGATACATACCCGCCAATTGATTTTTTTTATCAATCACAAGATTTGAGGGTTCGTCCAGTCCAGGGGGGGGTCATGACCCCCATGACCCCCCCCCTGGATCCGCGCTTGCTATCACATCAGAACTTTTACTTTCATCAAATGTTTCAAAGAAGAATACATTATTCACAGGCCTATTGTGGCCTATGGGTTCTAATAATTTCTGCATCTTCATTATTTTCTCTTTATATCTGTAGAAAATCAGTTATGCTGCTTGGGTTATATGATATCATTTTGTCTCGAAGTCTGTATTTTTGGAATTTCAAGCCGGAAATAGTCTCAGTCGACTAGGTTGGACTCACTGATCTCGAAACCCTAGTCAAATTCAATTCTGTCCGTCGGGTCAACCGGTAAAATGAAGACCAATGACCAGTGAAACAAATGAACCTATTACCTATTCCCATTAGATAGCGCATCCAAAGCGAAGCTCGGCGAGCAGCTCCGATGAGTTTAGGTGGGAAGTTCAATTCAAACTTCGAATCCAACATGGATTTCTTGTTTTCGTTCCGTTCAGTGCAAATCTGACCTTTGGTGTGTCTTACCGTGCGTCGGCATCAATTAAAAAGCCGTTTATGGTTGTTTACAATGAAATTTAATTATGTTCTAATTCAGGAATAGACTTTGTTTGTACAGAGCTGCACAGACAAGGAAGCTACTGACGTTTGGTTTGCTCTGGAAAAACATGTGTTTCACTCGGAGATAAGGTGAGTAAAGGTGGTGGAAATGTGTTTGTTTTTCCTGTCATAGAGCCGGTATTGCGTAGGTGGTTTGAGGTATTCGGAACTGCGTGGGTGCGAACACTTGTTCTCGAGTCAAGATCTAGCTGGTGAACCTATTGTCAATTCTGGGAATTGAATGTCTCTAGTATCCAAAGAAATGAATTGAAACGTAGGAGCTGAGTGCTACTTCTTGAATACTTATTGCCTCTTGTCCACCATTCTGCATTGAGTGCGGACAAAAAGGAATAGCATATAATCTTCCGCAAACACTGTTTGTTGTTATGTGATTCCTTCAAAGCACTGCATCACAAATCAGGACCTCATTTGAACAAACTTTTGACAGTTGCCGGAAAAAATCGGACAGCAGCTGTCAGAAGAATCGTAAATAATACCAGATCATTTGGTACAGAAATATGCAAATTTTTCTCGGTGATTCGCTTGAATTTTATATTGTTCCAGTCACGCAATCTGGACCAAACTTCGCACTCAGCGGGTACACGTCAGTCTCCCTCTAAATTCAGAATTTCATCCCGATCCAAATCGTTGTTTTGAAATTATCAAGAAAACAAAATTTCAAACGGGCATATTTGCGGAAACCTTTGTCCTAGGACCTAGACCTACCCTGAAAATTTTCAATTTCTAGGATTTCCAGTTCGAGAGATTTCTTGTTTACTGTCTATAGCCGGCTGGACAGAACTATTCAGAGAGTGCCGAAAGGAACCGAAGAAGTATTCAGTATTTATGGAATTTCTTCGTTAGCGTTATAATTCCTGTGACCAATTAATACACCATCCATTGTTTCTTGTCTATTCCTTTCCCAAGTGAACCAAAATTGCGCCGTTAAACATTGTTCTCCAATTTCTCTCACAATCTTTACCTACAATCTCGCTGGCCATTAAATATTGACTTTTACTCCGGGGAAATGTCAGTCCTATGCTCTCACTTCAACTATTGACGGCACGTTTCAAGTCCGATAGGAAAAACTGTGGAAATCATCATTGATTCCATCTAAAGAATCTCAGAAATTGGGCTTTTTATTTCCATGATATCTCAGTTCTTATGCGGCGTAGGCCAACAATTTTTTTTTTAATTAAAGATTGATCATTTCCCTAGAATGTGTATTTCTCGCTTTTCTGTATTTCTTCGTATATTAGGAAAAAAACCTGGTATGCTGTAATTTCATGAAACTCTGGACGAACGATTTTATTTCCATGATATCTCTGTCTATTCTAGGGATAAATGTATAAAATTTTCAGTTCACATGCGAAACAACATTTTCCAGAATGTGTATTGATCAGTTTTCTGTTTATTGCCCCCCCCCCCAATTTTTAAAAGAATGATATAGTAGGAACTTCAACGGTCATATTTTCAACAAGGTTTTTTTCCTAATATACGCAGAAAAACGGAAAAGCGAATTATACAAATTCTGCGAAATATTATTCCGATGTATACTGAAAATTCCATACATTTATCCCGAAAATTGCAGGAGATATCATGAAAATAAAATCGTGTGACGAGATTTTCATGAAATTACAGCTCACCAGGTTTTTTCCTAATATACGAAGAAAAACAGGAAAGCGAGTACTACCCACTCTAGAGAAATGATTAAGCTTCAATTTAAAAAAAAAATTGTTGGTCTACGTCGCATACGAACTGAGTGGCCATTGAATCTTTCATATTTTGAGTTATTCTTCGAAAAGCATGTTCATGTAGAACATATTGATTTTCAGAAAGAATCTGTCGAAGAAGAATTAGTTACTTTACTGTTTCCACTTGAAACATTGGTGCAGCCAATATTCGAAGAGTATCTGAAGGTCATATTCATGATCTCATTCCAAATGATATATGTGTGGATAATTTATTTTTTTGGAGTAACGTATGGGTGGCACTCAAGGATAACTAATAATTACCATTTTTTCGAGAGCTTTTAAATACGAGTTTTTTCTCACTGAGGTTTATCAAGTGCCTTTTCGAATGAATTATGAACATGACTTGGCCCAAGCATAAGAACTACATTTCCTATAATGATGCCGGTTGTGGGATTGTGGGAAGGAATCATTCCAACATTTCATTGTTGCTATTTCACAGTATTGGTATCCCACAAGAATTACGTATAACTGGAATGCTGCACTGGACCCTGGTATAGAAATGAACCAATAATAATTGATCTTAGAAACCATAAATTTTTTTGACCCAATTGGTTGAATTAGAAGCTTATTGCATTCTGCAGAATGCCAAGTCAATTGCTACATCCAATAAGCACCAAATACGGAAAAACTTACAAGCATAGTTACTTATATGGTAGTTTTTTTCTTCATATTTATTACATTCATAATTATTTATGATATTCAGTAACCTATTATAGCAAATATTCTTCAACTCTTATTGTGTTATATCCGTAAAAACAATTGTTTCCTAATAAAATACGACGTGCATGACGTTTTGCTTGCACAAATCGTGGTATTTTGAAATTATTCCGTTTGATATAACTTTGGATGCACATCATTTCTCCATTTCTCTAGCACTTTCAAGAAAAAAAATTATTCTCATTTTTGAAAGCGTGTCACTTTTCAAGGAAAGGTCTAGGTGTTTCTGGTATAACGGAGTGTTATTTTTTTCCTTCGGCACTTTTCTGTCTGATCCGATTCTTGGTTTTCAATATTTTTAATTGCGTATTCTGAACTTGAAAAAGGTTACAAATTAACCTAAACATGTCTCACAGAATGATAAATTATTTCAATGTTCCGCTGACTTTCTTTAAAAATTGAATAACAATACCTAAGCCTCAAGAAACCAGCTGTCGCTTGTTATAATATGAATATTTCATATTTTTTCTAGTTCAAGTGCCCGCTCAATCAGATCTATTTATTTATTCAAGAGTCGAGCATTTGTATATGTATGTAGGAGTAAATCTGTTCAGATATTTGATGATGTCAACCATAGCTAATACAAAACAGATGCATTGTATCTATTTAGTTCCAATTAATTGTCGTGTAATCAGTTTGAGGAAGGAAAATAGTGAGCATTTCTCTGATTTATATGGCTTCCTGAAGATTTATAGTAAAAGTACTTGTCAGATTTCACTTTCATCCATTCACAGGCTCTGCCTGAACAATTCTTGTCCGATAACTGGTTTTCGAAAAAAAAAATTCCTTGAAGATAAAAATGAATCTATGTGAAGTTTTTTTATACTATTCTTGTTTCACTGAGCATATAATCTAAAGGGTGTTTCAAATTTCGCGTTTTTTCTTAAGAATAAAAAAATATAGATGGCGCACTGGATCCATCTGCGTATTTTGGAATTTAAGAAGTGTGATGCATGACATTTATCAAAATGCCTTCGTACATGATACAACAACGCGTTCAAATTGTTGAATTATTTCATGAAAATCAGCGTTCTATGAATAGTTGTTTTAGAAAATTACGTGAATTTTATGATTTACATATAAGTCCATCTGAAAGCACTATTGGTCGAATTATTAAAAAATTTCAAGAGACCGGTTCGGTGCGGAAGACCAAAAAAGTGAAAAATACAGTCGTAGCGGTCATTCACAAGAAAATATCGATTTGGTTCGTGCTCAAGACCCTGAAATGTCCATAAGACGACGTTCACAACAAAGTTGGACTTAGTGGGTCCAGAACACAAGGATTTTACTCTGAAGGTATATAAGGTTCAAATAACACAGGAACTAAAGCCATTAGATCATTCAAAACGTCGTTCATTTCAAATGACACAATTGATTTATTGAGACAAAAATTTCGTGGATTAATAATCTCTAGAAACAGTGATGTTAATTGGCCACCAAAATCATGTGATTCCGACACCGTTGGACTATTTTCTTTGAAGTTATGTGAAAAGCCAGGTCTATAAGAATAATTCACAATCGATTCCTGAACTAAAGGATGGAATTATTCGTAAGTAATATCATAAGGGCATTAAATTTTTCCGAAAAAAATCAAAAAAACACATTGCTAAGTAATATTTTAACAAGAAGCATGAGTGCTGGTGGCAACAAAAATCCGAGTCGAAGACGAGGATTTTTGCACCTGCACGAATGCTTTTTGTTAAAAAAATATTACTTTGTATTGTGTTTTTTCGATTTTTTTCGCAGGATAAATTAGATGCTCGAATGTATTTGACAAGACTATTTCATGAGTAACAGATTATTCTGTACCTATGCATTATGTACCTATCCATGTATTATTAATTTTCGTTGACAACAACTGTCAAGTTTTGCCGCGGGTAAACCTGAAAAAACTGCTGACAGCTACTGCCATACAGTTTTTCCATCTAGAAACCATTTGTGATTCAAAATTGCGCGTTTCTGATTGGTGGAAATTAAGACGAGGGAAATAGTCGTGTCAAAAGTGGGATAGAGCCTCAATTACGTTAAAATGTCATTGAAAATTTTAACAAAAGAGTGTACGTCTTTAGAGCTGCAAGAGGAGGCCATTTGGCAGATATTATTTCTCGTACATAAATGTCATAACTGATGCTTCAATTACCAATAGAAAGTTTTTGAAAATGAATGCAAATTATGTGTTTTATTCATTTTGAAAAAAAACGCGCGATTTGAAACACCCTTTATTTGAAATTCGTCAATTTTCGAGCCAGTCAACATTTCCATCTGCATCTCAATAATTTGTTCAATTTCAAAATAGGTCAGGTAAACCTGTTATACCGGTTAACAGAATTGTTTTACGGAAAGCACTCTCTAAATGGTTGTAAATGTAGAAATTCCATTATTTGTGGACATTCCATATTTGTACTGTCCGCAATTTTATGTCACACCAAAATATTTTCCAAATAGCATTCGATTGGGTGGGATTCAGTAGACTCTTCAATGCAACCTCTATTCCTTGTTGAATCTTCTAGATAATATTTTTTAGGAGTGATACAGGATGTTTTCGAACGAAGATGAGCGCTCATTTTCACAGGAAAAACCTCAAAGTAATGAAAGATCTTCATTACTCTGAGGATAGAACACAATAAATTGAACCATATTCCACAGAAATTCAACTTTCAAGATGGTAACTTCATTTGACTTTGAAATGGACGTATTTTCAATAAAAGCATCGCAAAGTGATCAAGGTCACGCATTTTTCGAACTATTCAAGTTCAAGTCCAGCTTCTTGCTCAATGAATATACCCAGTTGGAGATTTTTTTCAACTCCTTCATTTCGATACTTTTATACAGAAAATTATTCGTGAAATGGTTTATTATTTATGATGACTTCTGATTCCCTTCAAAACTCCCTACATAAGCATTATTTGCAGAAACAACAATGATATATGTGCCAAAGAGTAATTTGTATGAAATAATGTGCAAATTTTTCGTTTGTCAGGTGTGTATTGTTATTTCTTGTGTGTTTTAGGTATTCTGGGAAGTTTATCAATAACTAATAAACTTAATTGAAAGAGCTAGATTCTACGACACGAACAATGCAAGTTTAACGACGAAATAAATCGCAAATGACCCATATTCTTCACGACGAAAGTTGAAGGAGCAGCTAGATTTATGGATTCTCTGTACATTTAAGTGTAGCACTTTCCTTGTATCACGATACTCGTAATTTCGATAGTTTCCTCTTTTTCTTGGGCATGACTGGGTCATATCGGTTGTTGGGTTTAATGAGGAACTCTCAGCAATACGGCTAATCAGTAGATGAGAAGAAACTGAGTAAACGAATGGAATTCACATCGAATGTGAAAGTGCTGGAATCTCAAAAAAATTGTAAATATCCCTTCTTCCACTTTCCAGTTCTTTAGAAGCACGGTTTATTTTTAAAAGAAGTTATACAAACATGTGGCAAACGTGCAAGAACGGTATTCACAAAATACGAATTAGAATAAAACATCATTCACTTTTCCGGATCTGGAAATTGAAATAATTTTCCAGCAGCCCCTCATTTAGCTATACTGCTATTTCATTTACATAAAAAGATGAAAGAATAATTGCTGTAGTTATGATGATTCATATGAAAATATGGGCACAGTTTATCCAAAAATTCGAGGCTCCTGGTTGATTGATACATTAGATTACGAAGCGATGAGATGAAATTTCGAAAACAAGTTCATTTTGAGGAATGCAGTTTATCTTCAACAAACATATTATTGTCCATATTCGTTCGGGTACATGAGTCCATGCTATTCTACCTAATGAAATATCATTATTCAATATCCACTTGCAAAATGAAGTGGCAATACCCTATAATTCAATTTGAGAAAAGCAAACACTGGAAACATCTTTTCTCCATTCAGTCATCAGTATCTATATATGTGTCACATCAATTAGTGTCTGAACGGTAAGCAGTACAAGAAACCTACTTTTCGACGGAATCGATTGACCAGTGAATGTACGGTTTAGCTTCCGTTAACTGTAAAAGCGTTGATATTTTCTTCCCACTCATTTGTCATTGGTTTGATGAAAAGCAGAGAAGTCACAATTCACTCAGAATCAAAACAATATTGAAGAAATATCGGTCTAATGAAGAGGATGAAGTTCATTTTATTTCAATTTCTTTCTCAGATTTCGGAAAATTTATACATACAGCTCGAGTTACTTCTTTTCAATTCTTTGGAAAACAGCAGAAATTGAAGCTAATTTTATTATACGGTAGCTCTTTTATGAATCATAATTTAGAGGACTTATATGTGTACCTTGTACCTACAAGAACAATGAACGCTAGTCCAAAATAGCTGAGTTTGGTGTTACAACACCATCTCATTTGCACAGTGAACGGTTTTTCTGTTTTCAAATTGCGTGTTTTTTTAGAATAAATAAAACACATAATTTTCTTTCATTTTCGAAAACTTTTTATTGGTAATTGAAGAATCAGTTATGACATTTATGTACCAAAAATATTATCTGCCAAATGGCCTCCTCTTGCAGCTCTACAGACGTCCACTCTTTTGTTAAAATTTTCAATGACATTTTGACATAATTGAGGCCCTATCTCACTAATGACAGCTGCATTTTCAAAGGAATAAGATCCAATTACACCACCTGACCATAATGCACACCAGTGACGCGTTTAGGATGCGTAGGTTTGTCATGAATAATTCCTGGATTTTCCTCACCCCAGATACGACAATTTTGTTTATTAACATAGCCACCAAGTTCAAAATGTGTCTCATCGGAAACATGATTTTGTGAGAAAAATCAGCTGGTTGTTCATTGATGAAATTGACAAATGAACGACGTTTTAAATGATCTAATGGCTTCAGTCCCTTTGTTATTTGAACCTTATATGCCTTCAGAGCTAAATCCTGGTGTAAAATACGACATGTTGTGGACCTACTAAGTCCAACTTGTTGTGAACGTCGTCTAATGGACATTTCAGGGTCTTCAGCAACAATTTCACGAACCAAATCAATATTTTCTTGTGAACGACCGCTACGACCATTTTTTTTATGGCAGATTTTGAATCTACGTTAAAAAATAATGTGAGTGTATGCATCACACCCTTGCCCTAAAATGGACATTTTCTGAGTTAATATCCACTTTAGGGCGAGGGTGTGATACACTCACATTATTTTTTAACGTAGATTCAATATCTGCCATAAAAAAATGGGGTTCTGATTTGAAAAAATTGATTTTTCACGATTATGTCATCTCTAACTTTGAAAGCGATTTTTTCACCCCCTGTATCATGAATCGCGATTTCGATTTTTAAAGTGGATACATCAATCTTACATCTTGAAAAATCTCAAAAATGAAAATTTTCCATCCAAAAACCTCGAAGTTATTCTTGTTTCAGCGGAGCTCTATTTTCGATTTTTTTTTTCGAATTTTCCCGCTCAGAGAGAATTTTCCAACCAAAACTGAAAAATGTTACATCAAAATAACTTGAAATTTTCTAAGGAATCTATTTCTGCAATAAAAAAATGGTGTTCTAATTTGAAAAACGGAAGTTGACGTCATTTCCGGAAAAACCGGAGGTGCTCATGCCTTGAAAATATTTTAGATTTCATCAGCATCGTGAAATACTTATAAGTGCTGAATTTCATGAAAATACGTTCAGTAGTTTCCCGTATAAATATGGGTGAGGTTCCTCGTGAAAGACCCTGTATTCTATATTGCCCTCATCTTGACCTTAATTAAGCTTATCTCATCGTCATTTGCTGTCATGATTATTTCCTCACCTGAAACTCCCTAGGAAGAATTCAGAGCGCTCAAAAGTCGATAAAGTTTTTCTTTACTCATAGGTATACATGTAATTCAAGACCTTAGACAAAGGTCAGAGTTCAGACCATGCTCATATTATGGCCAGAAATGAAAAGATGTGGATGTGGATATGTTTTCATCAAAAAAACGTTTATAATATTTAAAAAGTTATTATTTCATTAATCTTCGTTCGTTGTGCACTATGAAGGGTTCATTAAGCCATCAAGAGACGCTGAGAGGGTCTGAGTGATTATTTTCCATGGGAACATCCGCGAATATATTCATACCTAGGGCTTCCATAAAGAAATATACCTGCTGTATTATTCGTAAATTCTCATTCTGCGATTAAAGGTCACTAAGATAGATTTCAGATATAAAAAAACCGCATTCAATGGCTCTGGTGGTCTTTCTGACCAAGATACTGAGAATTTTCCGATTTTGATAGCTCGTTCTGGAATCATACTTTTCGGACCACCCGGTATATATAGATATTATATTTTTATAATAGTTAATCAAAGATTTGATTATTTTCTTATTTTCCAGGAGATCTTTGTCGCCATTTCGATCGAAGATGTCAAAAAGCGGCTACACCTGCGTTAGAACGGTGTTCTGCTGGTTGAACGTCTTCTTATGGGTAAGTAATTGGGCAATTACCTGTAGCTTATAACTCAATAGTGCTGACGATTACAGTACCTACATTTCCATATCAATTATCCATTATACGATCTTGAAGGTCACCTGACAATATCGAACCAACTCGTTTGTGCACCTGTAATCATGAAAAATGCAACAAATAGGTATAGAGTTCATACATTAATGGAATCATTAGAGCATAGAGCATTGGGAATTCCAGAATTTGGTCACTGGAATTGTCTGAAGACTATTATAAATAACACCTAATACTTTTGGTTCTTGGAGGTATCATCAGCTTGAATATAAATGAACAATCAAATTCTAGTCTCTCTTGATTTGGTATCAATTCAATTAATATTTTGCATTCTGAAAACCTTATGGAGATATGCTTTGATTTATAATACACTGCGCAAAAAAATTAACGCACATAATGGAAATCTCAAATTTATTCTACAACTGAAGGTGTTCTCAATGATAATTATTTTTATCAGAATCATCCACTTTCAACGTTTTTCTTCAATACAGCAGGAATAAAAAAAGATGATATTTTTAGATTTTGAATGTATTGGCTCCATTCTAAAATCAGTTGTTCTCGATCAATTCTAGTGATCAATAGTTTTTCTTTCGTTTGATTTTCTACACTCGATCGCTATGCAACGCGAAACACGCAATTTGACCCAAGAAGAATGTGCCCAAGCGGTAGTTTTGCGAGAAGAAGGGTGGACATACACAAGAATTGCAGAAAGGTTTGGAGTTTCCCATACAAGAGTGTCCAGAATGTTGCAGCGATTCAGGGAGACAGGTATGAATGTCCGAAGACCAGGACAGGATAGACCACGGGTAACAACTGCCATTCAAGAACGTTACTTGAGAGTTTCTTCGTTGAGACAACGGTTTGCAACCGCTCGCCTCCTTCAAAATCAGCTTGAGCAAACTCATGAGATGCAAATTAGCACTCAGACAATAAGCAATCGCCTCAGAGAATATGATTCAAGGCCTCGTGTCGCGGCAAAAGGCAAAAGGAAGAGTTCTCTTCACAGATGAGTCTAGATTCTGCCTCTACCATTGTGATCGACGTTCCCTTGTATACAAACGTCCACATGAAAGATATGCTCAGTGCAATTTCCTGAATACTACTGGTTTTGGAGGAGGATCGATTATGGTATGGGATGGAATATCTTTGACTGCTAGCACAGACCTAGTGGTCGTTGATAATGGAGCTATGAATGCTGATAAGTATATAAGGAACATTCTTGAAGAGCATGTAGTGCCATTTGCCCCCTACATTGGTGAAAATTTAATTTTTATGGACGATAATGCCAGACCCCATCGTGCGCGCATCATTCAGGAGTACCTTGAAGGGGTTGAAGTCTCTCGAATGGAATGGCCAGCAAGGAGTCCAGATCTCAATCCGATTGAGCAGGTTCGGGACAACCTCAATAGAAGGCTGAGAAGTTCAGAAAATCATCCAGCTACTCTTAATGACTTAGGAATCCAACTCGGAGAAATCTGGGAAGGATTAGATCAGAACATTTTAAGATCACTCATTTTGAGTATGGACCGTCGTTGCCGAGCTGTAATTAACGCAAGGGGTGGAAATACCAAGTATTAAATTTATTAGCATTTCAGTATTTTGAAAATTGTTCATTTATCTTTTTTCACACAAGATTCGGTGAAATCCTGAATTTTTCTTTCATTTAATGTGTCTTGTTTCCTTCAAAACCTTCCCGAGAGAACATAAAAAATAAGTCATGAAGTCAATGTAGAGTTAACTTTCATCAAAATTGAGATTTTCAGAATGTGCGTTAATTTTTTTGCGCCGTGTATTTGAGGTGGTAGGAAACACAATACAATAGGTAAGCTCCCAAGTGACTTCGAACGCCAAACAATACAGTAAAATTTGAAATCTGAAATAAAGCCTAACAAAAGTCTCTCAATTTCGAAAATATGATTACAAAATGACGCTCGCTCCGATCGTCTCAAATTATGATACTGAAGGCCAAGGTATCGGGTGAACGATAAAAAGTACTCCCCATTCTGCAACACGTAAAAGGTTATCGAAATTAGTTCGTAAATAAATGGCAGGCCTCTATCAATTCAACGGTTCAACAAAGGCTAAGCGTTTATCTGGGCCATTGATTTGGGTCATTCAGTGCCTCAAATCTGATCGATATATTAATTGCAGGAAAGGTTCACTTCAGGCAGCAGGAAAATATTCTCATTTATTTGCATTAGTAGAAATTGAGGAAATAGAAGCTGGAATCGAATATTTCTGTTCGAATTGAATCATCTGCAACGTTATGAGGTAATCTTCGAAATGATAACAAGATTGTAACAATATCATATGGTTCCGGGCTTATGATCCGAGATTTATCGGTTATTAATTCAATTAGTCTCGCTTACAACTCAAAACTGAGGAAGAATTTATTTACGCACTCCAGGGTGTAGCATATTTGTTTCAGATCAATAATAAACATTCATTATTGATCTGAGATATCAACACACCCACATACTGGTACTCATTTGCATTTTATTTATTTACATAATAAAAGTAGATATTATTTATCTACTGAGGTGTTACTTATTCTGGATGAAAATTCAAATAGAACACCTAATAATGCATCACAAAGTTGTTGCAGAATTGAAAATTCTATGTTGATTGAGCCCTCATTAAGGCCGATTCAAAAGCCTGAAAATTTTCAATTCGCCATAATAGTCAGAGATCTTTTACCTGAAACTTAAAAGTCATAAACGATCATAACGGTTTTATTTCAAATTTACGTAAAGGAAAAAAAACTTAAATGCTTGATATGATCGCATTTGGACCTCCAAAATCGTCAACCGGTGGTCAAAGCAGACATATTTTCAGCAAACATAATCTCTATGGAGATTTTCAGTTATTTTGAAGTATCTCCGGAATTCAGGGAGACCTACAATACTGAGGAAAAAATTCTGGTGATCCTTACAAGAATAGGAAATAATTCATAAGTGTAACCAACGGGATCTTGTTATGTAAAGGTGGCCATTAAAGTTTTGTAACCTACTCCGCGACATTCACTCTCATGTAATTTTCACAGGTATCAGCTTGCATACTTGTAGGAGCTGGAGTCTGGTTAAGAACATCACATGAAGGCTACATTACCTTAGTTCCTCAGTATGGATACCTCAGCTTGGATATTATTGCCATCGGAGTTGGAGCTATAGCTTTCACGTTGTCGTTTTTAGGATGCTGCGGCTCTTGGTTTCAGAATAGATGCCTCCTTATTTTCGTAAGTAAATCTGCTTATAGGTCAACTATCTAAATCTCACGAAGATTTCGTCAACGGCTCCTCTTCGTCAAAATATACTGCTCCACATGAGTTATGGATATCCTATTCAATCGTTTTTAAAAGTATGTAATCTTCGAGAAAATCGCTGTGAAATCATTTAAAACTCAATAACAACTTGAATCGATCCAATAAAAAATCAGTATGAGACAATTCGTCAATCTGGTCGCCTTTTTTCTGAAGTTTGGTTCTTTGCATATGCTTCATGAATGTTCTTATTTTTAAATGAAGACCAAGGCTTGGTGGGCGACAAAAAACAACACCTGCTCAGGATCGTTTCATCACAGTTTCGTCGAGAAGAAACCCTACATCTACGTGTAGAATCCTACGGAATACTCTTCAAAATGCAGATGAGGTCCAAGTTTCCATCGAAACCATCAGACGACGTTTGAGAGAGGTAAATCTAGGTTCTAGACATCCATTAAGTGGAGTTCCATTAACACGTGACCATAAGCATCAAATACTGGAATGGGCAAGGCAACATATCAATCGGAACGATCAATGGCGTAGTGTCCTTTTCACTGATGAATCCAGATATGGACGATTTTCAGATTCTCGAAGAATAAGGGTATGGATAATCCCACGCATCCATTCCGAGGGGGTAGGATATGTTTCAACGGGCGCACAGATATACACATTTGTCATGGGAATATGACCGCCTCACACTATAGGGAGCATGTCATTGACAATGTTGTGCCAAATTTTCACGCTGCTATTGGTGAAACTTTTCAATTTCTAGACGATAACTCTAGACCGCACCGTGCAGCCATAGTTGAGAATGCGCGCAAGAAACTTGGTATTACACATTTACCAATACCTCCGCACTCACCAGATTTGAATTGCATAGAACATACATGGGATATGCTCCAAAGAAGCTTGGATAATCATCAACCTACTCCAGAATCCTCAAATGATCTGAGAGAGCTTCTGCCCCGTTTATGGAACCAAATTCCTCAAGAAATGTTCAACAACCTCCTGTGTAGTATGCAAAGAAGATGTCAAGCTGTTATTGATGCCCGTGGAGACCATACATTGTATTGATAGTCTTAAAATGCTTGATTCTCTGGGAATAAAATTTCGTTATTTTACTCGATTTTTCTTAACCACCCTGTATACGCTGCAGACCTACAGGCTGAATTTGCAACTTGAAATCATATTAATATGAATTTTCATCACAAAAATCTTATTTAAACTTTATTTTTCTGCAATTCAAGTCAATATCCCTAAGTCATGTGGAGCAGTTTATTCAAAATATTCGTGAAGAGTAGAAACAAGAAAGATTGCTGGCTTTACGAATAGAATCGTGGAACTCGCTTAATCACCATTTACAGCAATTAAATAAACAACTGTGGTGGTGACACTGTGGTGATCCACACAGGAGTATGATGTACTTATAGTCATTGAATCGAATTCTACTGCCGAGGCTAAGTGATCTCTCTTGTTACTTCCATAGCTCACATAAACCCTTTTTTCTTGGTATTTATCTTGTATTCATTGTGTTTTCAGTATTTTATTTTAGTGATCTTGCTCCTCCTTGCTGAAATTATCAGCGGAACTGCCGCATTTGTGTTCAGAGAAGGCCTAGCTCACACTGTAAAAGAAGAACTGAAAAATGGATTGCTGCATCATTACAATAGCACCCCTAGTGGGCCATACAGTTTACCTATAATTTGGAACCATATACAGTTACAGGCAAGTGTAGTTATTCAAGTTTTTCAAATTTAAATTGAATAAAATTGCTGATAATCAGTTCCTCCAATAAAATTCCAGAGAAAATAATTTTATCTCAATATGTTTTAGTTCAGATGTTGTGGTGTTGAGAGCTATGAAGATTGGTACCTGATAGATGCTTGGCCAACTGAAAGATGGGTACCAGACTCTTGTTGCTTACCCGCTGTTAGAGAAAAGGGTTGTGGCAGAACAGACGCTGACAACTGGTATGAAGGAGGCTGTTATCAACCCATATATGCCTGGTTTTTGAACCGACTGACAACCCTTGGAGCCATAGGAATGATCGTTGCATTTTTACAAGTAAGAAGCATTTGAATACCAACCGAATTTGATACAAGACAATTGCATGAGAAACCCTAAATATAAATGATGTTATTGCTTAAAATCATTTTCCTTTACAGCTGTATGGCATGATATCAGCGATGCTGTTATTCTGTACCATAAAACATAAGATATTAACCAGAAAGTACAAGTCTTATAGAGCATCATAACACATAAACTGTAAGTCATATCTTCAATTAATCAGCGAAATTGTCTCATTACTCTCAACAGAAATTTATTCTACAGAAAGTTACATTTTTTCAGATATTATGAAAAAGTCTGATCTGGATTCTTCTGTTTTTGTTCGAGAAGTACGGAAGGCCAAAGATATATGCCAAGATATACATATGATAGGTATTTTTAAGCTGTATGAATTCTATGTAGAAAGTACCTCTATCGACTCCTTGTTCAACTAATGGATCCACAGTTGAATGGAAAATCAATAAAATCACTCAGATGTACAAGTTAGAAAAACTGCAGCTGTCTACTCACTGAGAATTAGATAACACTCAAATTTTGCGCAGTAATTTAGTACAGAGTGCATTTGATGAGATTTCAGCCCGATATATTCATCGAGCATTTTCAAAATTGAATTTCTGGTACTTTTTACATAGAGCAGTACCCTTGTGTATTACTATACAGGGTCTTTCACGAGGAACCTCACCCATATTTATACGGGAAACTACTGAACGTATTTTCATGAAATTCAGCACTGATAAGTATTTCACGATGCTGATGAAATTTAAAATATTTTCAAGGCATGAGCACCTCCGGTTTTTCCGGAAATGACTTCAACTTCCGTTTTTCAAATTAGAACACCATTTTTTATTGCAGAAATAGATTCCTTAGAAAATTTCAAGTTATTTTCATGTAACATTTTTCAGTTTTGGTTGGAAAATTCTCTCTGAGCGTGGAAATTCGAAAAAAAAATCGAAAATAGAGCTCCGCTGAAACAAGAATAACTTCGAGGTTTTTGGATGGAAAATTTTCATTTTTGGGATTTTTCAAGATGTAAGATTGATGTATCCACTAAAATGGATATTTTCTGAGTTAATATCCACTTTAGGGCAAGGGTGTGATGCATACACTCACATTATTTTTTAACGTAGATTCAATATCTGCCATAAAAAAATGGGGTTCTAATTTGAAAAAATTGATTTTTCACGATTTTGTCATCCCTAACTTTGAAAGCGAGTTTTCCACCCCCTGTATCATGAATCGCGATTTCGATTTTTAAGGTGGATACATCAATCTTACACCTTGGAAAATCCCAAAAATGAAAATTTTCCATCCAAAAACCTCGAAGTTATTCTTGTTTCAGCGGAGCTCTATTTTCGATTTTTTTTTCGAATTTTTCCGCTCAGAGAGAATTTTCCAAACAAAACTGAAAAATGTTACATCAAAATAACTTGAAATTTTCTAAGGAATCTATTTCTGCAATAAAAAAATGGTGTTCTGATTTGAAAAACGGAAGTTGACCTCATTTCCGGAAAAACCGGAGGTGCTCATGCCTTGAAAATATTTTAGATTTCATCAGCATCGTGAAATACTTATAAGTGCTGAATTTCATGAAAATAGGTTCAGTAGTTTCCCGTATAAATATGGGTGAGGTTCCTCGTGAAAGACCCTGTATAGTACTTTATATACCAGTTATATATTTAATACATATTTTATTCACTCCAGATATTTTATACTAAATCGAATCGATTTATGATCGTCTATTAAATGTTCTTTGTTTTATGTTATTTTATATTATTCAACTATACATATACGATCACCTCCTTCAATCCTAGTTGCATTACGATAAACAAAAGCATCTCTAAAATGGGTTCAAAAGAAAGAATCTTCTAAACTGGGTATTTATAAAACAAAAATAACAAAGCGCAACAAATAAAACAAACTTTCGTCTCGTATTATTTATATTAATTGACAATTACAAAAATGTATTCCATAAAAGTATCATTAATTATTTAAAAAAATCACAGTCGCTTTTGAGCTAGGTAAAACTTCAAAAGTAAAACACTAATCACTGGATGACTCCACGAAAAACCCTCATTCACTGATTATTAACTTGAAGTCTGGGAATAAAAATATCTGGGTACCCATCCAATTTTTTATGTTTTTTCGAGTTGAGTTCATTTTTGTTTGCTAAATCTCTGATGTGTTCATCTCGGATTTGATTTTTCTGTTTGTTCTCAATCTCATAAGTCTTACTTGCACCTGAAAAAATTAATAAAAACGTTCTGATATGTTCCAAGATTCGTTTTTGAGAATTCAATGGAGATCTAACTATAACATATAAAAGTTCATGAGTTTCTTACCTTTGGATGCAAAAATCATCTTCTCTAGGGACAAACAAGGACCTTCAACAACCAGTGTTAGTAAAAATCCTACAAAATATGATACAGTGATATCCGATGCTGTCATTTGAACCTGCAAAAAAATTTCATTGTATAAATATTTCGTTGAATGCATTTTACGAGACCAGTGAATCAAAAACAGGATGGCCACCTATGTATCCCAGATACTTGGCACGAAGCACCATCAAGCAAAAATAATATAGTTCTTCTGATTTGAAAAGCAATGTCCTCGAGTATTAAAGATAGATCCTTGTCCAGCAAAGCCTTTTCGCATTGCTCTGTTCAAATGTATTCCAAAAACTTCATCACTGATTATTTCAGATTGCAATTCGAACGTTTACGTAGAATCTTTTGTATTAAATGGATTCCTCGAACGGAATGAGGGTTTTTGAATCATTTTTATTTGTGAATTCATATCATATACGAAGCATCGCGAATACCTATCCCAGCGACCACCATGTATATACCAAACTGAAAGAAAATTAGGTCTTACCCCAAAAAAGTCTGCTGTGTATACAGGTCCTCTAGCAACTGCTGCTGAATACATCTGGACTGCCCCATGACAAAGAAAAGTTGTGTAGTTGATCCTATCAAAGAAACTGAATGGTCCCCATGTTAAAAGTGGTTTGATCCATGCTGAAATTCCAAATTGAATCATCAACATCTGAATCGTCATAAGAATATCGCATGATTGGATATTGACTAAATAGGGGACTTGGGTAGAAAGGCGAATAGTATTTCTATGAAAAATTTAAATGCTACTGAAATCGACAACAGCTGAACGATGCAGTCTGAAACATATTCCAGCAATCATTTTCATGAAAAAAATATATACTTACAGCCACCCCCTTCAGAAACTGCTATTATAATCCAGCATATGAGATAACTCCAAAGCAAATGCTGTAATGAGCCATAAGTAGCATTGAAAAGATTATTATCCAGGCCATTGGGAAAATAGAAGGAGAAGGACGAGGTGTAAACTGCGGATAATATAACAAAAAAGCACATCCAGCAGGTGTAGGTCACTGTTTTAGATAATTTGTATCCAGATTTCCTCATTTTGTATTTCAAATATCCAGCAAGAATGCCCAAAAGAAATGAAGACGCTCTCATGTGGCTTGGTACGTAAATTGTTTGGTAGTTATGATTAAGTACAGGATCTCTAAGGAATCTGGAAAAAATAAAGGAAATTGTGTACTGGAATTGATCAGAAAAGTCCGCTTGAATTATGATATCTATAAAAATTGGTAGCAGAAAATTATAACTTCCAACATGAATTAATATTTGACTCATATCGAATGAAATTCATGCTTTTGGGACTTTGGTCTGCTTATTCTTCAAATCGGTAACTCACCTCATGTATACAAGAAGTATAGGTTCTTCCTTATTGACTAGAATGATTACGAATGGTATTATCAGTGATACTATGATCATAAAGATCAAGAATATTATACCAAACTTTGGCTTCTTCCAGATGATGTATACCAAAATGGGCAATACCAATAAATAGTGGAAATTACATGTGAGGAACCACGATTGGAACATGCACTGAAAAAAAATTCAAGAAATTTACAATGTAGGAATATTATGTCAAAACTATTCTTCTCGATGAGGGATAATTAACGGAAAAACTAATTTATACTCATTTGTCACAGATGACCCAGAATTTTTATACTTAATATAGGTATCTACTCACAAATTGGTCCACATTAACGTAGTTATTTAAATACAGAATGTTCGTCCACCAATTCGCTATACACCTCTCTTGTTCTACTCCTATCCTCTCTTCCCAAAAAGGCCCTCCACCAAGGTGTATGAATATCGTGCAGTAAAATCCCAGAACTGCAGCATACGCTGGAGTTAACCTTAAAAGTAAGTGGAAAAGTTATATGGGGTTCACAAAAATATCTGATTTTTGTGTGCTTCGAAATTCATTTACCTCAAAAATTTATGCAGGAAAAATAGATCCCACCTCACCATTTTCTGGCGTTTGTCGAATTCAAGTAAGAGTAAGTAACATCCCAATAATCCAGAGATGACGAAGAAAGTGTCCACTATAAGGGGACCATTAGTTGTTAAAGCGTAAGGGAAGAACTTGGTGTATGTCTGCAAAATTGGTATTTCCATTAGAAATCACATGATAAGAATCTACGGTTCAAAAAATGTACAGCCAAAGACTCAACCCTTATATTCTACACATTCTACAATGTAGGGGCCTCAGACTAGGGCCCCTAGTTATGTTAGACTAAAGCTGCTTCATGCTTGTTTTTATAGACTAAGTTGTATATGTATATTTATATTTCTTTTCTCTCATTCTGCATTTGTAATTTCCAGAAATGTTGTGTATGCAGAATTAAAATAAATAAATAATGAATATTGATTTATGATTTCTTTTTAATGCTCACTTACCCCCTCTACATGTACTGGATTCGTAAGTGGTGAACTTATATAAAACATTATCCTATGTCCTAGTATAACCAACATAATCGATAATACTTTTATTCCATTCAGGCAGTCTAATCCATGTTCGCTCTTTTTGATAGTGATCAGTTTCCCGCAAGTATGCGAAAAAGAAAAACATGTCAATACTTCATGAAGAGTGCCTATGAACAAAAATAACATCATGCTATTGAAGTTGAAAGATCATCACAGTCTGAGTTCGAAAGGTTTGATTTTTTTTGACTTGAACAAACATTTTTTCAGAGATGTTCCTTGAAGTCCGTTTGATCTTTCACGAGAGAAGGTTTGTTCAGTTTTTCAATCAGAAAGGAAAACTGAATATTTGAAATTAACAATCTAGAGCCAGATTGAACGCTTCCCAAACAATCATAGACGCGTATTCGTAGCTTGTTAATTTATGAAAAAGGACTCACATAGTGTACATATCACCAGTGAAACTCACCTGAAAATTGTTGAATGTTTCCAATTCTGCTATTTATGTCGTATAATGTACAAATCAATCCCACAAGACTTAAAGCACCAATGACTCCACTAAAAAAATGTTTTTTATTTTTATGTGTACTCCTCTTGCATAGTAGACATGCGTAATGCATGAAAATTTAATACATTTTGTTTAAAAATATTTTTTACGCATTCTCAAGTCAACCCTACTCGATGAAATTTCATTATTATCAATCAACATATTACTCACATAAAAATGAGATCACCCGATGAAAATTCGACATCCTTCAAAACTTGGCAATTTCGTGGATCTACACTAACATTCAGCGAGAAAGGAATTTCATCTTTCACATCTTCAATCTTTTTTTTCAATACTAATTCTAAATCATCATAACTGCAGGAGGAGGGAAGGCAAAATGAAAAATAACTTTCATCTCTAGTTTGTTTCGACCTATCCAGTGCGTAAGTCTGTGAAAAAAAAATGAATATTGAATATTTCCCTAGCTGAGAAAATTCAGGCTGTTCCAACTAAAACACCCTCCATAACTAGATTCAAAGTGTTTTGGAAATATAATTTGTATCACTAGTTAAAAATGTCAGCTTGTTTAAGTGGGGACATCCTATATGAAAAATACAGGGAAGCCAACTGAAAATGAAACATTATTTTATATTATGACTTATAGAGCACCTCATGGTGAACTTTCCCTTTAGATTTCTGCTTTACAATTACTCTTGTTTTTGATTATTATGGGCTTTTTGTAAAATGTGTAAAAGTGGAAATAAAGGCATGTATTATTATTTTTATATATACTTGATCCCATAATTGATCTCAATCCTGTAGTGTGTATCTCTTAATAAATCGTGATGTTTTGAATATCACCAATATACTGTGAACAAAATGCTCGTAAATAATTGCTAACAACGTTGATCCAAAACAAAATCAACAAGATCTAATCTCAATATAAATCGCATATAAAACACTTAATAAGTTCGTGAAATATCATTCATCATTGCCAATTAATAACGAGTCAAAATTTGTTGCTGGCGGCATGGAATCCAGAGTCTGATATAATATTCTGCAATAATAAGATATTATTAGATCTTGCCCAATATTATCCATTATTCATTTTCAAACCATATCCTAGTTTCGCTAAATTAATTTGGTGGGTATTGATTTAATTGGAAATGGATCGAGAATATTTGCAGATAATGTTCTTTTTGCCATAAATTCTGACGCTTCTGAATCAAATTAATGTCAAGGAATTCGAATGATTTGTGATACTCATTTTTTCCTCGTATGTTTTCGAGGAAATGGATTCAGAAATTAATCCAACATTCAAGTATAAATAATGAATGAAATAGATAATGTTTTCACAGAATTATCCTATAATCGAATTAATAAATCGAAACAATTTGGTGGAATTGTCAATGAAAACTCTGATTAAGTTCTTTACATTATATAAAATTCAAAAAATGATCCTCAGTCTGCCACTAGGGAATTAAAATTACTAATTTTCTTAAATTTTCATGTACATGTTGAAACAGTTTCGAAATTAATCATTTTGTATTGCGATGGTGCTATGATAGGAATTTGAGATTCCTTTCGTATTCAAAACAATTTCTGAAACATGGATGAAATAATAAATGACTGCCTTAATTTTTAGCTGTTTAAAATGAAATCCATCACAAAATATGGCATAAATAACAGGTTCATAACATTCACTATTTTGAAAAAAGACAGCTACATCTTATCGATTGTTTAAAGTTCTCGGAGGTGTGTGACCATAGCAGTCAAAATAATAACATATCTAACGAATGTATAACACATCCAGTTCTTTCAACTTTGCGCTAAATCACAAACACATAATGTTCATGGGAAAATAAATTGGTCTCACCTTCGGCCAAAGTCACTTTTTGTTCAGAATATTATACTCACTTCTATTTTTCGCCAAGTGGAAATGTTGAAAATGTTTTCATATTTGTTGTATGACGGGATAAAGGATTTATCTACTGCTATGTTTTCCAAAGATTTGAATTTGAAATGGGCCATGCAGTGTTGGCCAGAAAATCCAATTTCCTTTGGAAGTTTCACGTTCACGCATTCATCGAAATTTCCCGTATCGTAAATTGATCCTATGAAAACTCCTGATGGAAACTTGGAACTGGCGTCGAACACTGAAAGGAATTGTTCATTTTAAATGTGATCGATTTTAGTAATAATTAAGTTCGCTGTACGATTAAATAATGTGCCATTTCTGAAAAAAATTGTGGAAGCTAGGATGTGTCAAGTTTACTTCGATGATTCACATGGAACGACTCAAATTATAAACAACAGGGTGGTTGAAATATCACCCCTCAACAGATTAGGTAGTGAAAAAGCTGCACGAAATTCTACTGGTAATAATTTTAAATGTTTTCATGCCAACACACATACAATTAATTTTTTTGGTTTCAACCTGAGTTATCCAAGAAATCATCTAGCCATAAATAGGGTATCCAAATTTCAGCTTCCTGTTGAAGTATGGGTATGAGCAAGGGCGGATTTACGGGGGGGGTACTGGTGGTAACTACCCCCCCATGAGTATCCAAAACCTGAGAAAAAGGTGGTTTTTGTACCTGATTTAATGGTTTTCAATCGTTATTACCCCCCCCCCATGATCGTTATTACCCCTCCCATGAAAAAGAACTATATCCGCCCTTGGGTATGAGCATGACAACCCCAACCTAACGAACTTAAAATAGTGTTTTGTCGAAAAATGATGTAAGAAAAAGGAATTTTCGCAACATCCTTGTATTGGGCGAAATTAAATTAATGTTCCCATATTTGTACAGGCTTATTCATAATGATAAATCAATACTTCCGACATTTCTGTCCAACAATCGTGTATAAAATGTGCTGAAAGAACAGGTTCATTTAAAATGCAGATAAAAATCAGGTATCGTCAAGTTTAATAACCAGATTCAAATTTATACCAATAATTTTATGGTGGATTCAAAGGATCAGTCTTCATTCCAATTAGCCAGCATTGACGTTAATCATGGCATTCTTAGAAACGTTTTCGACCCTCACGTTCAGCGGTTTTGTTTACAAAAAGTTATGTAGTTTTTTTCGTGGATTATTTATGAGAAATTCAATAGTCTCGAATATTAATTGATTCAGAGCGAAAGGTTCAAGTAATTTTCCGTCTCCTTGCTTTTCTCGGCCTATTGGGTCCATAGACGTTAACAGATTTCAAAAATAAACCACATTACGAATAATATCTCGAGTGTGTACCTACTTGATAATTTGCTATTTGGGACAAAAAAAATTCTATTATTATTCTTATTTTAGTATCTACATGGTAAAACATTAGATACATAAAAATACATACATAAAATATAACATCTCTACTATTATAAAAATGTTCCAACGCCTTGTCTGTACAGAGTGGCTCAAGTTAAATATTGAAAAATATCGGAAACTAAAATTGGTCAACATAATACCTACGAGTATATTGTTTTGATTTTTTTTAAACTAGAGCTTTGCTTTATTGATTTGGGAATGACATAATGTGAACCACTGTATATATACCTACAGGGTGTTTCTGAATGATGCGAAAGATTTAGTGATTTGATTCCTTGTTAAAAATAAAGGGTAGTTTGTCATATAAATGTTGGGTCAAAAGTCAAACGTTCGGGAGATTTTGAAGAAACCTACGCAACGACTTCAAATTCAGATAGCCTGGTTTGGTTAGAAACTTTTTTATTTCTTGTATTCTTCTCGTGAAATGTATCGTTTCGAAATAAAAAAATAAAATGTAAATCATTACGTGTCGGGAAAAAGGATTTTAGAACGTATTTACATTTTTTTTATTTCAAAATGGTACATTTTACGAGAAAAATACAAAATATAAAAAAGTTTCTAACCAAATCAGGCTATCCGAATTTAATTCTATTCAAGTCGTTGCGTAAGTTTTTCTTCAAATTCAGTTGACAAAAATGTAGGGGTAGGTAGTCGTCTACTTCAACTCAATCAACTCCCTCCACTCAGTCCACTCATTCTAAAAATATGAAAAATTATTATGAAGGTGTGTTTTCATAATAGTAATACATACATCAAATATCATTCTATCGCTTTTCGTTATTAAAATACAAAATGAAGGCATTATTTTTCCGCCATCTTCGAACAGCGATATCTCCCAAACATTTGACTTTTGACCCAACATTTATACATCAAACAACCCTTCATTTAGAACAAGGAATCACCCTTTGAAATCTTTCACATACATTCAGAAACACCCTGTATATACGTTGAAAAAAGTTACGTTATACAGGGTACAAAAAAAGGGGAGCTTCCTTGCATATTTTTGAGAAATAAAAGTTCTATGAACAAGGGATAACAAACGTTTCGTTTTCGAGATACAGGGTGCTAAAGTTTGAACTTTTTTTAAAGTTTTTTTCTTATAGTAGGTAGGTAGCTATCTGCATTCCTTCAGTTATTCAACTGAAATTTGGCATAGATATTTCAATTTAAAGTTAGCACCATGTTACATGCCAACTTTGATTACAAATCTACGGGGTGTTTTTTTTTTTCTGGAACACTTTCCCCTGTTTTCCTCCAGAATTTTTTTTTGCTAGGCCATTTTTTCAAAAATTGTAATGTTCTAGCGGACGGTCTTCCATTTTTTATTGTGAAAGAAGCTTTGTGTTCATACGTAACTTCATAATCTTTATATATTGTCAGAAATGTTAAAAGGTAATAAACAATTTCAACGAATGACAAACATATACCTTCTGGTTAGTTTAAAAAACAGTACAATAAAAATACCTCTGATTTTGAAAATTTTTAGATCAATTCTTCGTTATGATTCGAATTTTTTTTCTATTCATTCTATTAGTTTCACAAATATCGAAGAGTAGGGAAGCGAGGGGCTTGTTGTAACAGGGGCAAGTAGTAACAGGCTCTTTTCACTAGGATCTTAAACTTTATTAGCGTATTTCTTTGATCCGATTTAACCTATAAACCGTGCCGCATAATTATGCCATAGCTACTATATCGCCAGCCTGCGCAGTGAGTGGAAGTGTGCTCGTGCTTCATTTTTTCCAGGTAATATAAAATTGTACTGTCGTAAAATTTTGTTTTGCGTAAATATTATCGACTAATTTCAAACTTTCTGTTTTTTATTTACATTCAAATTTATCTATCTCTGATAATGTGTAACAGTTTTCAAGATTGCTAAATTGTTTGAATAATTATCTTGATAAATGTTAAAAATCATACCATGGGGTTAGTTGTAACAAAATCCCGGGGCTTGTTGTAACATGTTAAGCCGGCCATAGACATCGTTATTTTTCATCCGTTTATAACGCCGCGATACGAACCGTCCCGGCAAAAGCGCCAAAAACCGATGTGTATGGCGAAAAACCGTCGGTACGAATCGTCGGTACAAATATCTGCCGATGCTTGATTTTTGTCACGACGGTTCATCGGTTGTCGTGCCATACCGACTGTGTGTGGGGATTTCGTCGAGAATCGGCGGTTATTTTCCATTAGCGTAGTACAAGTCGCGTCCTTTCCACAAGTGCGTCTACTTCTGCTGTTTCTTAATCACTTCTTCTATCACTATTTTTGACCGGGATGGATCAGAAGACGGCGAATAAACAATTAATTGTGGATATCATCCATTTGGACAGGTTGCATCCTTGTCTATGGCGAATTAAATCAGCAGAATACAGGAATAAAAACAAGAAGAGGGAAGGTTATGTAATATTATTGAAAAAATATCATGAATTGGAAGGAAGGCGCTGATATTAAAACAGTGTAGAATAAATTTGATTCTTTTTTATTCAGCACCGAAACCGCGGCCGCCACTGCTAAGAGATGTTTCCTCTTCATGACGTGCTTAATCGTGAACGACAGTAAAATAACGGGAAGAATTTACCGAAGTGTGTGGGCAAAACAGTTCTGCGATATGACTCGGCGGTTTGAATCGCGGCGATGAAAACGGATGAAAAATAACGATGTCTATGGCCGGCTTTACACATGACCCAAGTTATGATGAAGATACCTAAATATTTTTTTTTTCCAGAATGAGGGTGTATAAAAAAGTCGGAGCAGGCAATACAAAGTCAAGAAGTGATTTAAAAGTGCCATGATGATTAAAAGTAGTGTTTAACTGAATAAAACTGGTAATTACTTAATTTTTAGGTGTTGATTACTTAATAAGTGTATTTAAGTTGATTTTCGATAATGAATAAATAATACCTACTTCAGAAAGATGTAAATTTTGTTAAAAATAAACAAAGAATAAATGATCAGAGGTATTATTGTTGTCTTTTTTTGTCGTTACAACTTGCCCCAAGCACGAGGTAAGTTGTAACACCGCATTTCTTCTAGAAAATATTTGATTGTGAAATTATGACCAATAGTTATGGTATTATTTTCACTTGATTTGGTAGAGGAAGAGTTACAGCATCCATCCATATTCATTCGGTAGCAATTTAATCAATGGATCTCAAGATTTATTACTTTTCATGAAAACTGTTACAACAAGCCCCTCGCTCCCCTACGCTGAATCAATATGCAGCACACAAAAAAATATTTTGGTATTCAAGATTCAAACATTGTATACGTACTATCAGTTGCCCAAACAGTGAACTTTGAAAGCTCCTGTCGATAAAGAAGACTATCATTTCTGCATCTCACATTTTCCGAAAATACGGTAGGTATTAAAAAATCCAATATATCGACAGTCTTATTATCGAAAACAACATCAAACTCCAAACTCACTGTACCCCCAAAAAGTAAGCTGAAACAACAGATCAACACCCCCGGGCTGGAGAACATGATTCTTCACTGTCGAACCCACGAATGAAAACACAAACAACTTTGCCAAATTTTATATATTGATTAGGCATGATTGTTTTCATAAGCGGCTTTAAACTCGAGGTTAACCTGATTTAAACTAGAGGAGTTCATTATACAAATCAGTTTTAAGTTGAAAAAGAATATGTACGCACTCAAATAGTACATGCAGAACGAAATACAAGTTTTAGTTCACGCTTGAGAACAAAATATTTCTTTCCTACAGGAAGAAGCAGAAGAAGTTCGACCATGGGTCCTTCAACCTTGAAAAAAAAAGGATTTTATTTGAAAATAATGGAAATTATTATAATTTTAATTATTCAAGTGATGCATACCAATTATTTGGATTCATAAATTTTACTTGGATTCTGCCTGTACATATTCAGTTTTGGTGTAGAAATCTAAAAGAGTGCATGGTCTTCCATCAGTGAAATAGTCATGTAATTAAAGAGATTTCCCTGTACAGAATTGATTTCAATTGTGACTTTTCCATTCTTTCACGGTTTCAACACTTGTCGATTTACTTGAACTTCATTTTTCTATTTTTGAGTTCGTACTACAAATACTTCTGAGATAAATTCAAATGAAACAGACACATTCATCTAAATCATATTTTATTTGAAATAAAATAGCCTTATAAATTAAATAAATTATATATATATACACAAACTTTATAGCTAGCAGTTCAATGAAACACTACAAAAATGAGTGGTAATTCCAGTTTTTCAATTATTTCATATCCTCAAAATCTTTCGTTGAATTGATTCTTCTTTAGTATATCCATTCCTTTGTCATCGTTATATGATGTTGTTATTTTTGGTATGTAGATATCCACAAATCCTTCGTTTCTCATACCTTTCTTTTCAGTCTTCTTTACTTCATCTTTTTCATCTATAAGAATGATATTCTGATTATAGCAGAAGAAAAGTGAAGGTATAAGGTGTCCCGCTCAAAATATGATTTCCTTATTTATTGTCAGATTGGTACCCATGAAACAGTGGCGACGCCAGCTTTCAAAGACAGGGGGGCCAAGAGGCCGAAGTTTTTCAGGAGGGGGCATAGTGAATAGAAATACAACGGGCAAATTGAATCTCGTAATTATTTAAGCATTAGTATGTCAAATTCTAGGGGGGGGCAGCAAAATTTTAGGGGTGGCCCGGGCCCCCTTGCCCCCCCCCTCCTAGCGTCGCCACTATCATGAAACAACAAAATATAATGTTTATGTCCAAATTTGACACCCTGTTCAATCCACAATTTGAATTTTATCGAAAACTTTCTTATGAAAGTTGCATATTTTTAATGAAGAATCTATTTTTCGCCTTGAAAAAATTGTATTTACTCACCTGAGGTGTGAGCGCTACCTCTAAGAATAATTTTCTCTATTTGTATGATGGGAGATTCAAACACCAGACTAAGACAGAACCCAGCCACGTAGGAAAGAACGATATCAGAAGCAGTGAAGTTGAACTGAAAAAAAAATTCAAGAGGAATTGATGGATATACGATATTTCAAATCGGCTTCAATACAAACAGTAATCATTCGATTTTTCCAAAATAAAATCGTCTACTCACCAAGTTGAACATTCCTGTATACACTGGTGATCTGTTGATCCCTGCTGTATATAGAAGGACTGCACCTTGACTGAGATAAGCTGTATAAGTTATACGACCCAACAAAGCCCATGGTCTCCAGTTCAGGAAGGGTGCAAACCATGCTGAGGAACAAAAATGTTTAATCAATATTGTTTAAAATTGCGTAGACTAGTAGAGGGATCTATACTCCATTCACTTTTATTTAATCACATAGGAGGTCATGGTTTCGTTTTCAGGAGTTGGTGCACCTGATGAAAACTCTGTGCGCGTACATAGAATATCGTTAATGACAAAACGACGATGCCAGTTTTTCTGTTTACATCAAAGTAAAAGCACAGAATATAGTTAGATATTCTGTGGTAAAAGTATCAAAGATTTTCCACATTTTGTTAGTTCGAATCGATCGGCGATTTTGGGGCGAAATATCGATAGGAAATCGCCTATTTTTCCGTTCTTCGTCGTCCAGAAGAAGTTTCGTGCAATTGTCATTTTTTCCTTTCACGAGTTTTGGCGTGAGTACGAACGGCAAATTTGAATTGGACCAAAAATCGATTAATAAGCATAAATAAAGCGAAAGTAAGTACTTATCGACCTTTTTACACTTGATAACGGAGTTTTTTTAGGTATCTGGCCGTTTTGAAAGATTTCAAACGAAATTCCGGTCTCCCAGAAGTTTGGTTAGTTTCGGTATCGTTTTTGGTGCTCAAAATTTATTTGGAATGTGTAAATGGACAAAAAAGGCTTCCTTATAAGATTTTCTAACGAGAGCGACCGGAAAATATGATTCAGGTAGGATTTTCGAGGAGTTATGAGGAAAGAACTTGCAGGTAAAATTGCACGATTTTCGTAAGTAAACGGGTTCTGGATGGCCATCATCGGTCTCTAAATGATTATTGTTGATCGTTTTCACGTTTCAGAAAAAAAACACGTTGAAAAAGCTAAAAAAAAGAAGAAATATGACTATATTGCATTCCACAGTGTGTCACTGGAGCTTTCATTCCATTGCCGAAAGTAGAAATAGGCTATATTGAACCAGAATCGCTTTTTTCCATATTCCAGGAGTTTGTGTCTTATTTTAGAACAGGTGAATGATAAATGTGAAGCATATGTTTGACCTATTCCATTTTATTTGTACAAACCTACTGTGGTAGTAATGTATGAATATTTTTTTAATCTAATAAATTACTATACAATCAGAATATTTTACTCCTTGTTCATAAGATCGAATAAATAAAATGTCGTCAAGTCTTGAACTTTCAGTTCAAGAGGATAATAAACATTAAACCTTCACAAGCATGCATATGAAAATTATGTGAAAGCAAAGCAATTTTTTTCCATGGCGAAAAATCATATATTTCAACAGTGATCTCTTGTACTTTTCATGCAAATAACTAGAAAAGGAATCCTTTCTATCAATTCATATAAACGTTAATTATTTTCGTCCATCACATCTTTTCCAATTCATTCACATTCTGAGAAATACTAAGAATGTAGAAAGGGCAACATAGTGTTGACTTGGAACATAAAAATATTTTGAAAAACGGCATAACTTCGATACAGAGTGGAATGTGTCAAATTTCCAATGCCAGAGTTGTGATTTTATAATTGTGAATGGAGTATACATTGGTTTAGGTCGACCAAGAAGGATCATTGAATGAAAAGGAACACCCAAATTTTCATCCTTCACATTGATACCCCATAAATGTCAAGATGATCTGTCAAGTACTCACCTCCGTAGCCCTCCGACACCAGAATGATGAGCATGGCCATGGAACAGCTCCACAGGAAATGATGAAGCGAACCATAAAGGCCAGATAACACATAGTCCTTGTGTTCAGTAGGTATGTAGAACAAGAATCCAGTAAAAATAATGGAGAAAGCAACTGTGAAACCAGCCACCCAAGTGGGGTAAACTATGCGGTTGGGGATTGTTGCTCCCGATTTCCTTAGCCTGAATTTCATGTAGCCTCCTAAAGCTCCAATGAAATATGGACTCATCCTCATATGGCTAGGAGTGTATATGGACTGGAAGGTGCCATTGGCAACTGGGTCTCGGAGCAACCTAAAAATTTTGTTTTTTCATTCATAACAGAACTAGAAGTTACCGAATAATAACAGTATACAATAATAAATACAGAATTAGAAATACTGGATAGCTGGAAAGCCTTTGGTAGGAATATGACTAAGAAATTTTAAGCTAAGCTGCTCTAAAAGGAAAGCGCTAGCAACTGGCCAAACTTCCCTTTCTCAACTTTGGAGAAAATAAAAACAGGAATATTTTGGGTTCCCTCAGATCTCGTCAATCTCACAGAAAGAAACCAATACTTGGATCTGAAATTCAGATTTCTACCCAGTCAGAGCACAGCGAACTCAGAGGACACCTACACATGCTAGATACACAAAGTTAAGGACGTTGAGGATTTTTGTTACCGTTTCAAAAGTTGCCGATTCTTGTCCACCAAATGTTTATTTTTATGGGAAATCAAATGTTTACTCTCTTACTCGTATATCTGAATTGGTTATTTTTGTAAGTGCGTAAAATGCCTTGGCACTATTTTTGAAATATTCGAGAGGAAAATGTGTCAATCAACATGTGGGAATGAATAAAATAGGAGAAAATCCAAGATGGATTGCAAAATGCCTTGGAAAAGACAGGTATAAGAGATACACAGGTCACTGTTTCAGGAGAAGCTCTGCAACTCTTCTGGCCAATGCAGGGGGCAGTTTGAATGATAAAATTGAGATTTCAAACGAAATATTGAATTGTTCATCTACTCGAAAAAATTTCTGATAACACTGTGGAGTCAACATTTACGAAATATCTAATGTTGATGATCAGCATATTGGAAGTAATTGTTCACACTTCACTATCGATTATTGTTCCAATAAATGAAAATGTTTATTGAAGTAACAATTGATGGGGAAGTTCGAACAATTATTTCTTAAACATACAGGGTGTATTCTGAGGTGAGGGTTTTCTTTTAGTATATGGTAGAACTCATCAAAATAAGTCATTCTACCAAAAATTTCTTATATAAATTATCCCCCTGTTTCGATAAAATGAAACTAAAATATTTTCTTATTTCTAGGTGAATCGGAAGATTCCTCAGTCCGAGCCTGCTCCTACGTAGATATCAACATCTATTGTTTTTTGTCTTCTTATCTAACAAATTTGCAAAAAATTCTAGTGCGTAGAACAGATCATTTTTCCATATGCCGCTTTTTCATAATTTTTTTCAAGTTGAACATTTCATCTAAGAGATTTTCGGTAAAATGACTTATTTTGATGAGTTCTATCACCTGTCAAAAGAAAAGCCTTAAAATACGTCCTGTATATTCTTGAAGATGTTCCATGTTGTTTCTGATTGAAAACGTTAAATACACTGCGCAAAAAAATTAACGCATATTCTGAAAATCTCAATTTCTCTACATTGACTTCATAACTCATTTTTTATGTTCTCTCGGGAAGGTTTTGAACGAAACAAGACACATTAAATGGAAGAAAAATTCAGGATTTCACCGAATCTTATGTGAAAGAAGAGAAATGAACAATTTTCAAAATACTGAAATGCTGATAAGTGATTTAATACTTGGTATTTCCACCCCTTGCGTTAATTACAACTAGGCAACGACGGTTCATACTCAAAATGAGTGATCTTAAAATGTTCTGATCTAATCCTTCCCAGATTTCTCTGAGTTGGATTCCTGAGTCATTTAGAGTAGCTGGATAATTTTCTGAACTTCTCAGCCTTCTATTGAGGTTTTCCCAAACCTGCTCAATCGGATTGAGATCTGGACTTCTTGCTGGCCATTCCATTCGAGAGACTTCAACCTCTTCAAGGTACTCCTGAACGATGCGCGCACGATGGGGTCTGGCATTATCGTCCATAAAAATGAAATTTTCACCAATGTATGGGGCAAATGGTACTACATGCTCTTCAAGAATGTTCCTTATATACTTATCAGCATTCATAGCTCCATTATCAACGACCACTAGCTCTGTGCGCGCAGTCAAAGATATTCCACCCCATAATATAATCGATCCTCCCCCGAAACCAGTAGTATTCAGGAAATTGCACTGAGCATATCTTTCATGAGGACGTCTCTATACAAGGGAACGTCGATCACAATGGTAGAGGCAGAATCTAGACTCATCTGTGAAGAGAACTCTTTCCCAATCGGCCTCTTCCCAATGGATATGCTCTCTCGCAAAATCCAAACGCGCCCTTGATGGGCTGGGGTAAGAGCTGGGCCTCTTGCCGCGACACGAGGCCTTAAATCATATTCTCTGAGGCGATTTCTTATTGTCTGAGTGCTAATTTGCACCTCATGAGTTTGCTCGAGCTGATTTTGAAGGAGGCGAGCGGTTGCAAACCGTTGTCTCAACGAAGAAACTCTCAAGTAACGTTCTTGAATGGCAGTTGTTACCCGTGGTCTATACTGTCCTGGTCTTCGGACATTCATATCTGTCTCCCTGAATCGCTGCAACATTCTGGACACACTTGTATGGGAAACTCCAAACCTTTCTGCAATTCTTGTGTATGTCCACCCTTCTCCTCGCAAAACCGCTTGGGCACATTCCTCTTGGGTCAAATTGCGTGTTTCGCGTGGCATAGCGATCGAGTGTAGAAAATCAAACGAAAGAAAAACTATTGATCACTAGAATTGATCGAGAACAACTGATTTTAGAATGGAGCCAATACATTCAAAATCTGATAATATCATTCTGTATTGAAGAAAAACTTTGAAAGTGGATAACATAATGCATGCATAATTCTGATAAAAATAATTATCATTGAGAACACCTTCAGTTGTAGAATAAATTTGAGATTTCGATAATGTCCGTTAATTTTTTTGCGCAGTGTATGACTTGGAGTTGAAGAGTTGATTCGAGAATTATTAATGATCAATAATTGACTCTGTAAGAAATAAATCTTTCAAAAAGTAATATTTCATGTTATTGTGTGAATTTTTCTTCTTCTTTTTTTCGCGGTGACAAAAAGTAATCATTTAGGCGCACCCATAGTGATGAAGAAAAGTCACGTTTTTTTGACAGTTGTACAAAATAGTATTTTCGCTCCTCGCCTGATGACTTTTTCATTTCAGGCAAGTTCATGTCGTTTTCAAGAATGTTGTATCACTTATTATTTCACGTTTTTACAATCAACTTCGATTCAAAATCTGAAAATTTCTTTTGCAATAATGCCTAAACGTAAACTTAGTGCGGGTAAAGCCCTTAGGACTATTGGGGGACGTAATCAGAGAGACGTTGCGAATTTTTTAAAAGTAAGTGAAAGCGTAGCTTTCTGGCTCGTCCATCAATACAGAGAAACTGGAAACGTGACCGAAAAACCGAGAAAAGGACGCTCAAGATCTACCACTCCTTCACAAGATCGGTTTCTGACTGTTTCTGCCCGTAGAGAGCTTTTCAGTACTAGTCGAATCATGCAACGGTGGCTCTTGAAGCTTTCTGGTGTTTTGGTTTCGATTGAAACAGTTCTTCGAAGACTTCGAGACGTTGAACTACATTCCCGACGACCCATGAGAAAGATTTCATTAACTCAAAATCATATGCGACTTCGATTGGAATGGGCCAATGAGCAAGTGAATCGGAACTTTGGTTGACCACTTTGTTATATCCAATGCAACTTATGCTTTCACTTCCAATAGGTCTGGTTCATTCCTTGAACCCTTCATTCTTTTCAAACTCGAGGTTGAAAAATCGAAATATTTATAAATAATTCGAGTCGGAAACATAATCGGAATAAAATAACCAGAAGGTGGTTCTGGAAATGTACAACTTGCAGCTCACAGCCCAATAACCCCACGCAATTAAATTATTAAATCCATGAAATATGCACCTAAACGAACTGGTTGTGCAAGAATCATGGTCAAGTTCATTGTCCAAGAAGGAAAGCAGAACAGCACTGCTCGCAGAAAAGAGATGCAGACATATAGAATTCCGTTGAAAATGAAATTTTCAAATCGTGAAAGGTCAGACGCAAAAAGTTTAGTTATACTAGGACCAGCTCGTTTCATTTGATTTACATGCTGTAGATTATTAAATTATACCAGAATTCGGGATTTCGTTCTTGGATCGAACCGGATTTCAGGCTTGAAAATCTCGACGGAATAAACAATCACCCACCACCTCTACAATATAGCAAATAAAAAAATGTCTTTTGTCTGACAGAGTTTGAAGCTCAGATAGCGGAAGCAATGTGTCAACTTCTGAGAGTTCAGGCAAGGTTATTCTGAATGCATATTAAGATTCCAGAATGATGCAAAGGACTTTTTGAATTTATGGTACTGAATCTTGAATAATGAAAACAAATTCTGAATATAAATCTATATATTATTATGAATTGGTCGAATGGGAATTTCTGAGGAAGTCTTTTGTAAACGAGATTTTGTTATTAATAGAATTTTGTTAGTGGAGACTCTCTCGAATCCTTAAAAATATTTAAACTTTTCATTTTTAAGTGTGATATAAAGTTATCTTTTATTATATAAATATAAATGGGTTAAACGTCTGCTTGTTTTTAGGACTGGTTACTTTACCTCTAAGCTATCAGTGTGTTTGATACTCTTCACCTCATCATATTGAATTCCAGGAAAAGTATCATACACACACATTACACACTGATAGCTTAGAGTTAGAGTGACCAGTCCGGAAAACAGGGAGACGTAGGTTCGATTCCAGCTCGGTGTGTAACTTTTTCTGGAATTCCTAAAAATAGTCTGCATACCCTCAACACTTTCTCTAATCTTTCATTCTCTATGCTCAACTTATGAACAAAATTTGTGTCTGATAATTTGTAAACTACGAATTTGTTCGATATGAAATTTGGCATTCAGATGGAAATTTGCGTATTCAAGCTATGTGCAAAATTAGGACATGATCGAGTTACCGTACCAGAACAATATAAAGTTCTAGCGAATTATAAAAAAAAAACATGGATCATGGAAGATTTCTTTGACCCTTACTATCAAACTTTTTTTGACAACGGTGAAATTATTGAATGAGAATCTACCTACAAGGTGGAAAAAATCATTAAAATGATAGTATAGGTAGGTACTCACTTCATATATAGTAGCAGAAAAGGTTCCTCCTTTTTTTCGTATATGATCACAAAAGGTACTACAACTGCAATCAGAATTATGAGTGAACAGAAGAACACTCCAACCTTTGGCTTTTTCCATAGCAAGTACGCAACAAATGGTATCATCAAAAAGTAATGGGTGTCGCATGTTAAGTACCATGATTGGAACATACACTAAAAAAATTTAAATTTCAGCCAAATATTCACTAAGTGAATATCGAAACCTTCCACATACCATTTGATCATTCTTGATATAGTTGTTGACGTAAATTAGATTGGCCCACCAGGTATTCAGGCAACGCTCTTGTTCCACCCCTATTCTTTCCTGCCAGAAAGGCCCATCGCCCATTTGTATGAAAATGGTACAGTAGAATCCAAGTACCACTGCGTACGCTGGTGTCAACCTGCAAGTTCAGAAATATTGGTTGGTCAACAAATGTTCAGTCAGTTGATTGAATCCAACCAAAGGAAAAATAACACCGTCATAAAGAAAGAACTAAAGTTTGATGGTGAGAAAGAACTAAAGTTTGATGGTGTTCTTGAATTGTTGAACCTTCGATCACAATTAAGTACTATAAAATTTCGATTTAAACTCTTAATAAGAATTGAGATACTACCTAGTGCCTAGAAGCAAATGATAAATTTCGAAAACTCAGATTGGGATTCATTCAGAAATTCAACCACTCAATGCACTTGTTTCATGCGGGTCACCCTATATATAAATTAGTTGTGAAAAATGTGTGAAAAACCTTCGTGAAGTTGTGTAACTGATCTATCTTCAAAACATACCTGATGAAACGATGTAAATAAATCATGAGAACGTTGATCATTTTCTTTCTCTTCTCAATTTCGAGGAGAATCAAGTAGCAAGCTAAAAATCCGGAAATGGTGAAGAAAGTATCAACAACGATTGGTCCATTGAGAAGGGCCGAGAATTCAGCTTTTCTGTATATCTGAAAAAAACAACCATCAGTCAATTTAGCGAATATATGATGCAATATAACTAGAAATGTTCGTACACATGGATCAATATTTCGATAAATATTGAATTTGTTGAATTACCATTGCTGGATAGAATTATTCGACCACCAAATTGATGAAAAATGTACTCACACTCTCTACAAATATGGGATTTCCAACAGGCGAACTGACTGAAAACATTATCCGGTGCCCCATTATTATCAAGAACATTGAAATGGTCTTCATTCCATGCATACATTCCATACCGTCACCTGAGTTTGACTCAGAAGCCATCTTCTTTATGGTGTGGGAGTATGAGAACGCTTGAAGAATGTCGTGAGCTTTTCCTAGAATACCACAGAAAAGTCAAAAAGCGATTCATTTGTAAACTTTTCTTGATTTACCTGACAGCCTGTAACCATTCATTCCTTCCAACTTCGTAATCAAATGGTACAAGGTAGCAATAACACCAAATGCTATGAATCCTCCAACAATTCCCCTATAAACAAGATCAGTATACATTTTTCATTTTTTTTTAATTCTCAAGAAATATAAAGCACACCTCACAGGTTTTCAATTTTTATATTCAACACTCACATGAATAGGTAATCTGCTGTGTCGAAATTAAACTCCCTCTCCACTTGGCAGTTCATGGGATTGACGTCTACATGAAGATTAAACGGCAGTACATCTTTAACGATATTTATTTTGGCCCTCAAAGAATCCTCCAAGTCCTTATATGTACAGGAAGAAGGTAGGCAAAAGGTATAATACACCTCGTCTCTTGATTGTTTGGAACCATCTTGAGCATATTTCTGTGAAGAAAACGAATAGAAAAGAGGCTTCCTAATGATCTCCAAGAATATGCCTAGAAGCTGATACTTACAGTTATTTTGTACCAAGTGGTTATGTTGAATATATTTTCATATAAATCATAATCCAGAACATGTCCCTCTTTGACTGCAACTGGACTTAGAGGCTTTATTTTAAAATGGGCCATACAGTGCTGTCCAGAAAAACCGATCTCTTTTGGAAGATGAACTTTGACACATTCGTCGAAGTTACCGGTGTCGAAAATAGATCCGAAGAAAATTCCACTAGGAAATTTTGTCGAAGCATCAAACACTGAAACACAATATCAAAATAAATATAGAAATCCAACAGCTTTTCATACCAGATTCAATGAAAAACAAACACCTTCAGAAACACTATTTTTTCTGTCTAACCATGGTAAATTGAAACCATTTGGAATTTTCTCAGATTTTAGAAATGTAAAAAAATATTTAGAAAATCGAATTCTCTGAAAAAATATAATGAAGTTGCCAACCGAGATGAAAATAGGCCTATTCAAAATCTGAAAATTTGGATTGTTCGAAATTCTCTGTGGAGTTGAAATATTTTTCCAGCTTCATTAACTGGAAATGGAAATTAATTAATTTCCTGAAAAGAATTTTTTTCTACTTGGTCCTGTGATCATTTTATCTTTGAGACAAATGAATTTCCGTATCTCTAATATGGTGGCAAATTGGAATAACCTAATTAAACCTATGCCTTTCATCCAAATTTCAAAGCTTTGCTATTTCTTCGAGGATTGAAAGTTTGCAAACTTGTCAACGTACAATAATCTACTTGGACATTTTCAACTCAAATAAAACTATAATTTATCGTTAAGTCCATGTTGAAATTATCAAGTTCTCCCTCATGCATTCTAACAAAAAGACTTCGAAATAGTATACAAGAAAATCCTGTATTTCCAGTTCTCATCAAATGTTTTATTTATCCAACGCAAAATAACTATCGTTGTCCTTTTGGGTTCATCCAATGAATTCATTGGCAAGGCAGCATCCTCATATCGGACGAAATAATGGATTTTCGTGACATAAGCATATTTCATTGAGATAGATCGCTATAACCAGAGCTCAAAACAAGATTGCTATCAATTTCAGCATAAAATATAAGTATAAGACTCAGTTTTTAATTCATCAGACGAAACGATATTGAGAATGGAATTTTCCTCTCAGTTCCTATTATGTAAATTAAGTTAAAACTCATGCATCTCAACCATTTCCCAAATAGTTTTACATCTTAAAGAAAATTGAAAAAAAAAACATTCAATTCAAAACTTCGAAGGTAGGAATGAATGAAAATAATTGAAATGACTTTCAAGCAAGTGGAAATAATTCGTTCAACGTTTATCTATTGGGAATTATTCAATTGAAATGTCATAATTTAGATATTGAATAATATTGGTCTAGAATTATGAAGATCACGAAGATATATTTCTTCCACTTCATTACAAAACAATGGTGAAAATTTACCTAATAATCTGCGGCTTATGTTGCAATTGTTACCTGAATATTTAAAGCATATTATTGAATTGCATTTTACTGCATTTTCACTGTCAGTTACGTGAAACTTGCTATAATAATGAATGATGAACATGATTGATCTTTTCAAATTCATAATAATTATTCGATTCCTTCACTCTGAGAGAGAAATTCATCAAAAGAAACCCCACAAAAGACTATTCTTATTTAATGCGAAGTAGATGAACAAATTAAAAAAATATATTTCTCCGAATATAGTACTATAAGCTCATTGTTTTTCTAAAATAGTATGAGATTGATCATTTTTTCCAAAAAAACCTTCAATATCAAAAAACAAATCCCGTGAATTCATAGATACGATTCTTGAATCAAATCAATCCATGAAAATGTACCTATACCTACTTCCCTTCCATACATACAGTCCATTTTGAAGATCAACTACCTGTTTTAATAATATTCCATCTACGCAAATTCCGAATAGCGTTGAATCTTGATGATTCCCCTATAAATTAACATAAAGAATAAACAAGATATAGAAATGCCAAATCGAAATAGGACCTTGTACATTCAATTCTCAGACAGGAAGAACAGAAATTTTTAATTTTTCCTGCTGTGACTATCTGTTTGGAAACTAGATTTATGGCAACGCATATTTTGGAATAATTTTGAATTTATTCAATCATTTAAATGATTCCGCAATAAAACTTGTCTGTGGAGTCGGTTTCGCAAAAGTAGCCAGCTCGTGTTTTGTTTTATTAGAAGTCAATGGTTCATCATTTTGTTCGATCAATGGGTATTTAGCTCGCACAAATTGTACTTGGACTACCATAATAATATTCATTCTTATATCATTGTTATTTTCAAATTCTTAACAAATAAACGGTTAATACCAACTGATTGATTTTTTGGGAACATTTTTTATTAAAATTTCGAATTGTTAGCTCAAACATATCCTATACAATCTAATCTCGAAAGTTTTTACTATACTTTCATTATCTTCATCTTTGCTTACACTAATGGCATATTGAAAATTCGGGAATGAACTTATTTTATTGTGGGAAATTTGAAGTAGATAATGATTGGCAATCAATTTGTCGTTTATGAAAAGTACCACTTTCACAAAATATTGATCATTCAACACCTTTAATGGATGTTCGGATCATTCTTATAGATCGGGGTCATTATTTTCAGCTTTAGGCAAAAATTTCCAGAATGTAATGACATTTGATTCCACAAGCAGATATACGAATTTTGGTGATCTATCATCAAGCGAACAAAAGAATCCAGAATGCTCCCAGTCAATGAGAGTTCTAAATGAACAATTTTTAGTGGTCAGGAGTTTGTGAGCATTTTTAATTCACCTTGTGCATGTGGATGTTTGCATTTTTCAACTACAAAACCCATTTGAAGAAGATTTATCAGCAGCTGTCGAAGAAATCGTCAGTGATCCTAGATCTGCTGTTATTGGGATTTTTTCGAAAATTCGATAGACTTTTGAATGATTCTTCAACGCGGTCTGAACAAAAATTCGCAACGAGTAGTCGTATTTCGCTAATTTACGAACTCAACCGATTTCGAGTGCCGAACCTACCCAAAAAATCTAAGAACGAGCACTCGAAAAATATTTGCGACGTAATTTTTTCACCATGCTCTGAATGCGATCATTTCAAAAAATTTTAAATTTTGGTCACTGTTGAAATCTTATGTATCTCTTTTCCATCGATAAAATAAATATAAGGAGAAATTATTTCATTCCAAGCTTGGACACGTTGATGCAGAATTTGTGGTCAAAATCCATTCTATTCGTTCGATTAACCGTAAACACGATAATAAGAGGCGTAGAATCTTAAAAAATACTCAAGGGTGTCATCCAAATCATCCCTATTTATACTGCCAAATGGAATAAATTCGATAACGAATAAATAGGGGGTGTTGGGAAAAACGCTCGGACACGTCGATTTGTAATTTTAAATGCGCATATTTTTCAAGAAAATAATATTATATAGGGTGTTCCGTGTGACTGTGGTCAATACCAACTTTCTTATTTCAAATGCAACCCCCTGTATATTATTTATTTTTGTGATTCTTCAGAGAATTCTAGACACAATTCATGCACAATGTCCTATACCTATCTTTTACTATTTCGGAAGTATTGAGTGTTTTCAGATTGATTGCAAAAATCAACGTTTTAAATAAAAATTATTTTATTTCACAAATTCCGTACATTACACTTAAAACCTAAGAGGTAATACTGATTATTTCTTAATTATTAAAAAAAAACAAAGAAAACATTAATGTCAATGTAGGAAATGTTCAAAATGTAGTGGTGTAGAACTGTCTTCTAACTTTACTCAACATTTCTTCTCAGTGAGGGTTTTTGCTTACTTTCTTCATATCAAGAGGTAAATGGGAAAAAAGTATTGAGTGTAATGTATCGAATTTGTGAAATGAAATAATTTTTATTTAAAATGTTAATTTTTGTAAAAAATCTGAAAACACTTAAATATTTCCGAAAAAGTTGAAGATAGGTATAGGAGATTGTACATGAATTATGTCTAGAATTTTCTGAAGAATCCAAAAAATGAATAATATACAGAAGATTGCATTTGAAATAAGAAAGTTGGTATTGGCCACGGTCGCATGGAACATCCTATATCATTTTATTTTCTTGGAAAATATGCGCATTTAAAATTACAAATCGAAGTGTCCGAGCGTTTTTCCTAACACCCCCTCATTTATTCGTTATCGAATTTATTTCATTTAGCTGTTACACTCTGTATGTATTGTCAATAAGTTAGAAGGTACAATTATTTTTCATTATTTTATTGTGAGGGTTGATTTGGATACTAAACACTAGGAGCATAGAATAAATGGAGGGAAGGCTTCATACGCTCGACAGATCATTTTGAACTTCCAATTTCGGCGGAGGTTAGAGTTTCGTGTGGCGCCCGATAGATAACGCTGTGATCGCAAATAGGGCTATATGTCACATATGTCTTGTTCTGTGGCGCTACAGTTGCAAAGAATATTATGTGGTTGTCATTTGTATTGATACATTTTTACGACCAACACCAAAGTGATTGAATAATAAAACTTTTTGTTGTTGACTGAAAGGACTAAAGGAGGTCGAAACAAATTGTATTGAATTCGAATATTGTTTGAAGTTACTATAATATACGAATTGAATCGGCTTCGATAAAAAAAAACATTTCTGCGGCTTCAACTATCTAATTTACCTGTTGGTTTTGTTCATTTCAACGTTTGTTGCTAAGTATAATATTTTTAATTGATATAGTGTGATTTATTATGCTATGTACCTACTATATAATTATTGAATGAAAAAACAAGGTAAACAGTTTGAATTTTTATTGACAAGTATCAAAACATATTGAACAATTTTATTATTACCTATTTTAGCCAAAAAGGCCTCGGTGGGATCATGACGCATTCAAAATTTCTGAAGAAAGAATAATCACGCCTTCTGATTGACTTGAAATGACGTCCGGTTGTTCCATATGAAGAAATCGAAACAAATTCTTACTACATTAAAATTCGACAATTCCATCTCCGTTTTTTTCAGCTTCTAGAAGAAGACCTATACGTTACTTAAATAAAAGAATTTTTTTAAGTCTCACCCTTCCTTCAAAATAACACCAAATATTAATCATAACAATATTGTTGACATATCACCGCATTCTAATCAATTATTTATGCGCAATTATATGGAAATTCTATGATCGGAAATAAATTTGTCAAAACGAATTTCATTTTGAATATGTATCGTTATAGCCATGCTGGAGCCACGAACGACGTTGGCGCCATCTCAGAACCTTGCGGCGAACTGACAAGTGCGGACGTTTTTGGCAGTTCATTTTTGTAGCGGAGCCTTCCCTCCATTCATTCTATGCTTCTAGCTAAACATAATGAGTTATTCAAATTTAATTTTTGGACGTCAACTGATGTGTCATCCTGTACAACCTATACAAGTGAATAAAAGCTGGAGGGAAACGATTTTTGAATCAAGTTTAAAATTTTGAAAACGATTACTTAATCTTGTCCTCATTATTCGAAATGAAATAGTAAGCAATGAAAAATATTACTACCAATCTGAAAAACATTTAAAGAAATTTTCTTACAAAATATGGAAGGAAATTTCTAAAAATTTATTTCGGAAAGTGAAGTAGGAAAATGTTACGTATCTCTGTAATATTTTCCAATATAGATTGATTTGAAAAACATTTGCTCTCCTGCAGAACCATCTAACAGAACGAAACATAATTTTCATTGGACATTGCAGATATTGAATGAAACTCATTGCAGTTTATAAATGTGATATTCTACTCATTTTGACCGCGAAGTACTACTTTTAGGCATTCAGAGGATCTGCCCTACGATATATTCAGATTGAGCTAGGAAATTTCTGCTGTCCAAGGCATTTTGTTCACTTCATAAATTTTTTTGAGGACTCTTTTAGGCAAGATTAGTGATCTTCATTGGTTGTTTTTTTTTAATTTTTGAATGTGAATGATAAAAAATTTGTAATATTTTGTTTCTTCGACGTATACATTTATAAACAATTTTATAAACAGCTTTAGCTAGTATGAATAAAGATGATTATGACTATTATACGAAAAGCAAAAAGTGTATACTCTTCTGCGATGCTAACACAAAGCCAGATCCAAATTTGCTACAATAATTCCTATATAATAAGATATGAAAATAGAGAAATCCCAAGAAAAATTTATCTCCTGTTCAAGAAAAATTAAAATATTGGAATCGAACGAAAAAACAACGGTGATGAAAAAAATTTCATCATAAACTTAGTAAACATAAAAGAGGAAAATCTTTGAAATTCCAAAAAAAAATTGTCGAGTCAAAAATTAAAGAAAATCTTCACATACTATCTGTCGCCCAAACGGTGAACTTGGAGAGCTCCTCCACGTACAAAAGGCTGTGTTCCCTGCACTTTTCATTTTCCGAATCGACAGTAGGAATCAAAAAGTCCAAAGGGTTGACCGTCTCATTGTTCAACAGCAACTGCAAATCTAGAGCTAGGGCTTTTCCGAAAAACAACCCTAAAAAGAGCCCCAAGATCGCGCTCTTCATGTTGACCCGATTATCGCGACACTAAATGGATCAAAGAACCTGAGCGCTTCTATATACTCAAGTATATACCGGTCCGGACCTCTGTTTCCGCGAAATTTACCATTAATTCCTTGCTTATGTTTTTGACGACGCACTCCGCCACAAATTGTCACTTTTCATGAATATTCCGAGTTCTTCCGCGACAAGAAATTATACAGCTGTTAATGACCGCTATGATACTTTACGAATATTAGACTCGTATAAATGCGCTCAGGAGCTATTTGCTTACTAAGTACTTTTGAATGCGAAGATACCTACCTTACCTGTATATTTGCACCTCGGGTGTCTAAATTGCATTTGTTGTGGTTGCATCTTGTGTAAATCTAAAACTAATCTTATTCTCTTCTTGCCGTTGTTACCCAACACTGGAACTTTACTTAAGCAATTTTTGCAATACTTCAGTAGGTTTGCACTGCACCAAATACGACTTGAACAGTGCACGTTCTGGTTTGAATTCGGCCAATATTTAAATATTTTGGCTCATAGCTGTTGTCATTTGAAGGATGCAAAAAAAATCAGAATAGATTGTGTGGCTCATCTCGTCTTTTCATCTTTCATGCAAGAGAAAAGACTCATGAAAGCAATAACCTGAGTTGAGAGATATCTATTGTATCGACGAATAAAATATGCGGTAAGCCATTCGAAAAATTGAGTTTTGCATCGTTGAAATTGAAAATTGCTTTGCTGCATAGAATGGGATTTGAAACATCGTTTCTCTTCTCAATATAATCGGAAATTATTCGGAAAATGGTGAAAATTACTCTGATTATGCAGTCAAAAATTTCCGCCATTTCATAAATTTTTCGCAATATCTCGGCAACAGAAAATATTTAAACGCCATTAAATAAGAATTCTGTTTGGCATCAAAAGGTGAAATTAAATCAAGGGGTTGCACATGGGCGCTCGCAGAAATTTTTCTCAGGGAGGGCCAAAATTTTTCTCAGGGGGCCAAAATGAAAATTATTGAAATATTGAGGATGTTGTGCTGAAAAAAGATAAGGCCATCAAAATCTCAATGGGGGGGCATGGCCCCCATCCCCCCCCTGCGGGCGCCCATGGGTTGCCAGTAGATAATACGGATTTAATTCTCGTACCGGGTTTTTCACTATAGACTATACCTATCGTGTATAGTCAAAGGTTTTTCACCATAATTTGACCCCCCCTTCAACTTTGTTTCTCAAAGAGGTACAAATTAATGTTTTCACGGAAGTTTCACGAAATCAACTAATGTTTTTCAAAATGATTTCACAAAATGAAATATTTACAGAGTGGGCAACATATATAGATGGCAACTTCATTTTTTCAAATAGAACACCCTGTATATTTTTCTATAATTGGCAAGCTCTTTTTCCCCTAGTTTCGAATATGTATATAGTTTGGTTGGTCTATCTCTCTTATTCTGAGTTCCACAGAGTTTCAAATTCAAAGAACCAATTTCTTTAGTTGAAATTATTTATTCCATAGTACCATTGTTTATTAATTTCTCATTTTTTATTGGATATCATAGGCGCCCGCAAGGAAGGGCCAGGGGGGCCATGCCACCATTACACCCCCCCCCCGGAGATTTTGATGGCTTTATCGTTTTTCAGCACAACACGTTCTCTCATATTACTCATCGTTTTTCAATAATTTTCATTTTGCCCCCCCTGAGAAAAATTTCTGCGGGCGCCCATGTTGGATATTGTTAGGTATACATTGAAAAAATATTGCTTCAAGTAAATTGTTTGAATAAAAGGAATTTCGGAATGCTTTCACATTATGTATTCTTTTATTCCGTAGTTTAATTCATTTCAAAACTTTAAAACTCTGAAAATAAAAGAGACACATACGCATACGCATATATATTCGATACCAGGAGGAAATAACCAATTAAAATTGGGGAGAATATACAGGATGTTTCATTTAAAAAAATGTAGTTGCATTCAATATGTTGTTCCTTGTTCCCCTTGTACCTATATATTCCAATTGACGTAATCATTTTAAAAAAATTTATTTGATTTCGTACAATTTTTGTATGAAATATTTTTATGTATCTGTTTATGTAACAGAGTTAGAGGGGGGGTCAATTCATAGTGAAAAACCCGGTACAACTTCAAGTAATGAGATAAGCTACTTCATCGTACTATAATGGGATTAATATTATATGTATATTTTTCTGCATGAGAGTATTACAGTCTTTTTTTATATCAAACAATATTTTAAAGAAGTGGCAACAAGAAAGAGATCGTATCAAATAAATGATCAATCTGTTTCCCGGTCCAAACTAGCAGAGGGATTTTAACGGTGGTACCACACAATTTAACGTATGGTACTGCAATAACGCAGATAAAATTCCAGCAAAGTCCATATTATATGTACCTACCTACCTATTCACGTATAAGTGTAGCTATATGCATTGAAAACTAGGGTTAAGTGAGTAGAACTATAGGTATATTTTCTTTATTTAAATTTGAGTCATTAGGATTTCCTCAATAGTTTTCCTGTAATATGTAGGTGGATATACCTACCTATGATGTTCAAGTCTTTTTTTTCGGAGGTGAAGAACACCCAATAACAAAATATGTATATGGAGAGTGATCGTAATATTGATAATGTTCTTTCCAAGGTAACTATGTGACAAAATTTTATCGTTGAAAATCCATTACATTAGATTTATCGAGGTAGCAGCTTTGGGATTTTTTCAGTTCGTAACATTCAAGTTTTGCCTTATTCGAAATAGATTGCTTCGAAATGATAAATAAGCAACAAAAATGTCTATTTCAACTCAATAGTACACTCTAAAATAGGGTCAAATTCAAACGCCCTGTTGATATCACAGTCTCATTGTCTATATTTCAAATACAGGGTGTCCTGGAAAATGGGAGAAATCTCTCGGATTCAGACAAAACATAAAAAAATAAGATGACAAGTTCCCATCATTTTTTTTCCTAGCGGCCCTCCCTACGGAGATACGGCCTCCTAAATGACGTCACAGGAAATCCATTTTCCTGCAATAAATTTCAAACTACTCAATATAATTTAAAAAAAATTCGATAAGATGAACAGTAGAAAGGATCTTTTAAAATACTGCCCTCAAATTCAAATTAGCTCTTTTAGTTTACCAGGGGCGGACTAGGTTGTACATTTTAGTGCTTACATTTTCAACACCCTGTATGAAAAAAAAATTCGGATAGCTTGAACATTAAGCTAAAAAAAGGTACTCTTATCGATAAAATGAACCGTTTCCGAAAAATAAAATCACAAAGATTCTTAACTATGCAGTTTTGGCACAGAAAGGCACGTTAGCAGAAATGATTTTTTAGAAATGTACTCTCACTAAAGCTTGCAACGATTGAATATGAATACGCTAGTTATAAATAATCATTTAAAAACTTCTTGAGAGTACTTTTCTAAAAAATTATTTTTGTTAACGTGCCTTTCTGTGCCAAAACTGCATAGTTATGAATCTATGTAATTTTGTTTTTCGAAGACGGTTCATTTCATCGACAATGAATAAGAGTACTTCTTTTTAGCTTGTTCAAGCTATCCAAATTTGTATTTTTCTACCCCTCATCATACAGGGTGTAGAAAATGTAAGCTTTAAAATGTACAACCTAGTCCGCCCCTGGTAAACTAAAAGAGCTAATTTAAATTTAAGGGCCACATTTCAAGAGGTCGTCACTACTGTTCATCATATCAATTTTTTTTTTAATTATATTGAGTAGTTTGAAACTTATTCCAGTAAAATGTATTGCCAGTGACGTCATTTAGGAGGCCGTATCTCCGTAGGGAGGGCCGCTAGGAAAAGAAATGATGGGAACTTATTTTTTTATGAGAGAAATGGACTAGCAAAGATCTAATTCAAGAAGTAAATCGCCGGAACGTTCGGTAGCAGCACGTTCCGGCGATTTACTTCTTGAATTAGATCTTTGCTAGTCCATTTCTCTCATTTATTGTATGTCCCTAGTGGATGGTCCTAACGGACGTGAATTTCTTATTTTTTATTTTTTTATGTTTTGTCTGAATCCAAGAGATTTCCCCCATTTTCCGGGACACCCTGTATAAGACGATCGCCTTTATAACTCATACAATATATATATTTTGATATAATATGCTCCAAAAACAGTGTGTTACTGAATTGGAGGTACAACCGAAGAGGAGAGATTCCTTGCATAATTTTTGGAAAAAAAGTCACATAACCGCAAACCTTTCGTTTTCGAGATACAGGGTGTGCTAGGATGTGCAATGTGTCCCCTGGTTGAGACTGCATGCAGTCTTAACCAGATACAGTGCAGTCAGGCCCGCCGCTAGCTGTCTGAGCGCCCGCGTGCAAATACTGTTATGCCGCCCCCAATAGGGCGCTACATCAGAGAGCAATTAGGGGGGGGGGGGTAGTGGCAAGTTTTTGCGAGGGACCTGAACTGATCTTGAGAGCGGGTAAAGGGGGGTGGGGGTTAGATCGTTTCCATTCGAAGATTTGGTGTGAAAAACTCTTTCCTGGGGAGGTAAGTTACCCCCAGTACCCCCCCCTCAACCTATTGAATTATTGTTATTATACATATTATATTATATCATATTATATTATTGTTATTTTTATTTATAAAATTGAAAAATCATATAGATACACACTCAAATATTTATCTAAAAAAATTTCACTCTTCTCGCTTTTATATTTGCGAAATCTTCTATAATCTTAGTTATATCCAATCTATCCAAAATTTGGTGTTCAATTGAAATTACATATAGCTAAATTACTTAATCTGTGTTGGAGCATAGTGGATCTTAAATAATTCTTGATAATTTTTAATTTTGAAAAAGATCTTTCTCCAGATGCAACTGAAACCGGCAATGTTAGTAGTGTTCTTAGTGCTATTGTTATATTCGGAAATGTAGAAATTAAGTCATTGCCAAAAATATATTGTAACAGTGATTGTGGATCCTTCGATTAGAGTTCTGCAAAATGCGATTTTAGTGCAATAATTTCATTAAACAAATCAATACCGTCAATGTCTGATTCATTAGTAGCATCATCTTTAAGCTTCAGATTCACTATTAACAAAATAATTGGAATTTAATTTTTGATCGTTACTGTTCATACACCACGGAACTGTTCGAATCGAATCATAGACAAGAGACAAGTTTCAATTTCGAATGCAAAATGCAACTGATCCTAGGGGGTGTATATTCCGACAAAGACCTTCATTCTGTTTTTATCTTTATTTTCGTAATTCTCTCTTCAAAATCACGTAAGTATCTACCTAAACTCGGCTAGTAGAAAGGGCGCAATTTGGTAACAGAGGGTTTTTTATGACATGCAATAATTGGCATAAACGATACGGCGACACTGAAAATATTCAAAACTACTACTACTACCTGGTTGTAATATTGGGAAAAAGAACATCTGCAAATTTTTCTCGTAGAATATTCAACAAAATCAAGATGCCGTAGGAACTTTCTGAATCGATGTTTCTTTCAGAAAATTTTTCCCGAGGGCGCAATTCGAAGTTCCGGGAGGGCAATTTATCGGATTATGTGAATTTTTCGATCTTGAAGTTTTATGCAATCACTGGATCTGGGCGCTCTTAGTATTTCGCCGGGAGGGCACCTGCGGAACTTCGGGGGGCGGCAGTGCCCCTCCCGGAAATATACCTGAAAGAAACACTGCAGTGAATTCACTGAATTCCGTGGATATACGGAAATTATCGATGTTGGCCGCCTGTCCTCCCAATCCTTCAGAGAAAAAGTCTCTCTAAGGGGGATGGGGAGACCTTGCCGCCCTCAATGTTGAACGGAGTTGGAGAAATTTCAAAGCAGTTGGCAAAGTTTCGATCGCATATGGCAAAATTTCTATGTTTCTATGACAGTTGGCAAAATTTTAAAGCAGTTGGAGTTGGACAACCGCCCCCCCCCCTTTATTTTCTCCCCCCCGCTCACCACGTTGTTTGTCCCCTCCAAAAAAAATTTCAATTTCACTGGATTTGCCGCCCCCCTGGACGTGCCGCCCTTGTGCCGGGCACGCCTTGCACGCCCGCTTACGGCGGGCCTGAGTGCTCTGTATCTCAGCTATTATAGATAGAGACTTGAGGTTTTCGCGACCCTATATCACTTTTTTGTAAAACTTTCAAAGCCACAAACAGAAATATTCCAACGACTCTTGTTCCTGAAATACAGGGCGAAAACGAAAATGGTCACTTTTGGAGAGGTTAGTATAGGTATTTCTCAGGCCCTGTATAAGATTGGAAAAAATGGGAACTGCTTATAATAGATATTTTTACATAAAAGTCAGTGGTGTATTGTATCTCGAACAAGCGCGGATCCAGGGGGGGGAGTCATGGGGGTCATGACCCCCCCCTGGACTGGACGAACCCTCAAATCTTGTGTTTGATAAAAAAAATCAATTGGCGGGTATGTAATCCACCTGACCGTGACCCCCCCCCTTTCTCGAGAGCTGGATCCGCCACTGATCTCGAAAAGGACTTATGCGGTCCCATGTTCATAGGAATTTCTTCTTAAAATCATGCAAGTAATATCTTACCCTCTTCGTTTGTACCTCCAATTCGGGAACACTCCGTATTCGTATAATTGAATCTTCCATAATTTATTCGAAGCATATGAAGAATTCCTTGCTCAATAATTAGCTTGAGTGACCTTGTCTTACGGACCAGAAAGTTCTCTTTCGCCCCTATAACGAAGGTCGGTAGTATTCCATTCGTACAAGAGAGCATAGGCGTATCTAGCCTCAGTTTTCTGGGGGGGCCGCGGCCCCTGGTATATTTGTGATACCTATACGTAGTTTTTGATTAGAATCTTTCAGGGGGGGCCAGAGGTACATCAGGGGGGGCCTGGCCCCCCCTGGCCCCCCCCTAAATACGCCAGTGCAAGAGAGGTCATCAATCTTATTAATTCTTTATCTTTTTGTGGAGAAAAGATTATATACCTGAATTTCTGCTTGATGGTTCGATAAACTCAGTCATCGCAAAAATCATAGGGGTAAAAGTTTTTAAAAACCAGACACCATGCATTTTATAACTCTTGAAGGCTCTATTACAGATCCGAGGCTTACACGTCTATATAAATAATTTGTGACTTTTTTCATTTTTAGAGCAATCTATTCTTATACTTTAGTTCCTTTGAGCATTATCTAAATAGAGGTTTCATTCAATAATTAGATGATCCAACTTTTCTTTATAAGAGAAACGAGAAATTTTTATATTAGAGGCAGTTGCTTAAATCGCACCATTCACATATAGGTAGGTACCAATTTTTTCAACGTTTCACTTAACTCCATAATATAAGGGGCAGTATTGTGATCGTGAAAAATTTTGAATTTCAGCTATTATCTGCCTATCTTTATTCTGTAACAAGTACTACCAAACAGATGTTGAAAAAATTAAAAACAAGAAGAGGATGTATGCATGACTATTTTCATACAGGGTCAGGGGAAATTAATGAATAACTCGACACACGACTGATCAGGAAATTTAAAAAATTTACACCTTTACTAACTCTTTTATTCAATGTCATGATACAAATCAGGGTAATTTATCTGTCTGTTCCATTCATCTTGAAAATTATTTTTCAAAATGTTATACGTAGGTATATTAACCGATAGTTGGTACAACGAAAAAGTACCATATCAGGCGTTGTGGAAACCTGCATAAACTATCTACAGACCCATGAAAAATATGGGCGAGCCGCCACAATGAGGGTCCTCTAAAGTTCAGTAAAGTCTTTGACGTGAAGTCAGAAGCATTTGTTCATCCACCATGTAAGTTGTAAGTAGGTCCACCTTGTAGGTAGATGGTAGATTGGCATTCAAAAATTTTCCTTTGACTTCATGAAATCGCTCATGATCCTGTGGCTGTATGTGTTATTACAGAAATATTGGAATTTTTTTCAATAATTCGCTATATTTCTATATAATTCAGGTTACGCCATAAAGACAAAATTTTATCTCGATCGAATCCGTAGTTTTGAAACTATCAGGAGAACCAAATTCCTAATTTTCATATTCACGGAACCCCTGGTCGAATTTTGCCCATAATGAACTCAACCGCGGCATTCAAGATCTGAACATATACTCCATTCACTTTTTTCGTGATAGTTCATTCGAAAAAAGAATAAAAGTACTCAAATAACCCAACAGAAAACTTCTGGACGAACAGACGGACCTATGGAATTCCCCACTTTTCAAAATTATCAAAAAATAAGCCTACAGAAGACATTTAAATACCTCTTTGCTTAACTTGAAATTCTCCAGTATGGAAATGTAGTATTGTAGTAGCACTAGGTATACGAAACGAAATCTGTGTCCAATTAAACTAACTCCATTTACGAAGTAAGAAAAGAGTAAATAGAAATATGCATTGGGAACGTCTCTGAGAATTATTTGACATTTCACGAGTACCAACCTGCGTCAGTTTTAAGTAAAAAAACTTGATGAACCTACATCATGGCTAACCAGGATACATTATAAAAGTGAATGGAGTATAGATTTCCGATCGGGTCCTACTTCCTGAATAATTCGCAATAATTCACGGTTGTGTTGTGGCGCTATTGTGGCAATGGGAAATAGCGTGATCCCTTTCGGGATGAATGAAAAGTAGGACCCCATCACAGATTTTTCGATCGACAAGAAAGTCTTAGACAAAATCTAATCAGACGGACTGACTTAATGGAATTTAACCACTGAATCGTGAATTCAACCCGAGGACATCGATAAAGGGGTTTCCAGGGGGTAACTAACTACCCACCTCCCCAAGAATTTTTTTTAGTGCAATATACCTGACGCCTTGTCTCATTCATCCATAGACATATTATCCTCATCCTTTGATAAGTCTATGCATTCATCCTATCACAGCATCTTTCTTTTATAAAATAAACCATTACCCTCCCAAGAAAAAAGGTTATTGCAATAAAGAGGCAAAATTCGTCATAATCAACTTTATTTCATCATCTGACAAGTTACAAATTTAATAGAAATATTTTCTCAACTCCTGAGCTTCTTCAATCATTTCTGAAAGATCACGATCTTTCACAGCGCTATGTTCCTTATCGTGGGATGCTAACTTTTGATATATATCATCATTCCTCTTAAAATCATTGGCAATTCTAGGAAGAATATGTACGTGGACATGCTGAAAAATGAATTCAAATAAGACAATAACAGTTTTAAGTTCAATTTGAAAATCTCACAGAAACACTTTGTCCGGCCTCTTTCCCATCTTGGCAGCATATTGTTGAAGATGTTGCTGAATAATGTTTCTCAAGTTGCTTCTGAATAATCACAACAGATTGGAATAAATCCGAAATTTCATCTTGTTCGCAATCTGCTAGTCTTCTTACAACTCTCCTGGTAGTAACAAGAACATCTAATGGATTTTAAGAAAAATATTGAAAACCTACATAAACAGTACACGGGACTAAACCAAATTATCAATGAAAGGAAGAAATCAATTGTCTTTAAGAGAAGAAATTGACTTATTTGATTGAAAAAATAATTGGTGCGCTTTTTCAAAGGATACGTCCAGGAACAACACAACGTAAATTTGTGAACCCATAACATAGCTTAGATTTGAAAAATACTGTTGGTTCCGGAATATCAATATGAGAAAAGTTGAATTTATCATTTTTCAGAATAGGTAGACAATTTTCACATTTCGCTTTCAGCTCATATATGTCTTTTCTTCTATGAGAAAATACTGGCATTTCTCTACGAATATCATTAATTTTCAGTGGATCAATTTTTGCTATAGCTATGCTTTCATTCCTTTCAATGCCTTCTTTGTAAGATGGACACTCTGCTATTATTTTGCCCCAAGGATCTACTATCTGTGAATGTCAAAAAAACATATTGTAACATATTGTAAGTTATCAGTTCCTTAGTTTTATGGAAATTTCGAAATTATATTCAATTAATGGACATTGAAAATTACCAAAGAATTCCCATAGGATATCCTTTTCTCATTGTGTTTGCCATATTGGGCTGCTGCAACAACATAGCACTGATTTTCAATAGCTCGTGCTCTAAGTAACACTTCCCAGTGAGCTGATCCTGTCAAATTAGTAAATGCCGAAGGATAACTGAGAATTGTAGCCCCATAGTCTCTTTGAATGAGACTCAGTTCAGGAAATCTCAAGTCATAACACTGAATATTACAATTAAGGAAAATAACTTCACAGATTGAAGCACCCAATCTGCTTAAACAAAATTCCCTTTTCAAAAGGATACACTGAATAATGCAAGTGCTCCTACAGGTGTTTCAACAGGAGGAACAATTTTTTCACCCCTATTTGTGTATTTTGACTCCGTAAGTTTTAGATTCTTCTCAGGAATGTGGACGTCGAATAAATGCAGTTTTCTGTAAACTGATACTATCTCTCCTTCATCACTGATGATAACATGGGAATTACTTATTTTACCCTGAAAATTACTTTCTTTGCTTTGAAATGTAAATCATACTTTTTTCTACATACTTCACCAGCAACGGTCAGTTCATGGATTCCCCCGATTGATAACCATATCTTTGAAGTCAAAGCGAGACTCTTATAATGATTCACAGTTGGACCATCCAAAGGTTCAGCTAATTGATGGATTTCTTCCGTATTCTCAGCTATATAATCACATCCTTCTGGCAAGAATACCACCTATAAAAGAGTCATATTTTGAATATTTTCATGAGCGCTCACAGATGGATGCCTTGGTCCCAGATGGGATTTCGAAAAAACTATTCCAAGGAAATATAGATTCAATATTGAAAGTGCTTTCATATTATTATTATTTTAATTCTTTGAAGTGGTCTCTCAGGGACATTCTTGGCCCCAACTGGGATTCATTTCTTTGGGCGCCCAAGCATAGTTTTTGTTCTAAAATACCTTAGCACCCTGTGCAGAAGCTTCGGAGACAAGTCTCGTTACTGCCTTCAAATTTTCTTGTTTATTATTTGTTGCAGTGAATTGGCACACCGCGACTTCACACATGTTAGCTGTGGATACTTTTATAATCTTGTGAATCCTACGCAATAAACAGTTTTTTGGGATTTTCTGCAAAAGTATCACAGGCTGCTGTAGAACTGCAAGACGGGAGAGATAAATACCACTTTATCAACGATAATGTTGCCTGTAACCTCAAAATGAAACAGCAAAATTCGAAATTATTTTTATTTCTTATTTCTACGAGAAATCATATTATACCACCAATATACCTCTCATCATTTTGCTGAATGATGTCACATATTCTAACAAAAAAGATATTCATAACCTTGCCTTTACATATTTGTTTGTACTTCCTACGATTTCCAATTTCCATCACATGAATTCTTTTGGTAAAAAAAAATTACGCCCCCGGGTGGGCTCGAACCACCAACCTTTCGGTTAACAGCCGAACGCGCTAGCCAATTGCGCCACGGAGGCGATGTGAACATTTAGTAAAACACTGACGTAAGTATGAGTAGCTTTCATATCGAAAGAATAAATAATGCGACTGCAATAATTTTACACTTTGAATCTTGATTCAGAATTGCGATGTGAATTTTTTTGGTAACAATCTTTTTTTTCAAAGAGAAACTCAGTAAAGGTTCAATAGGGAAATCTTGTCCATCAAGATCAACAGTGCTGTGCAATTCATATTGAATAAAATAAATCAAAAAAATATGAAAAACGAAATTTTATTGATATAAATATATAATATAAATGTTCTATCCCATATATAACTTCATCAATTACCTTTCGACTGGAAAAACTGAAAAATAAAACATTCACTCACTAGAATTCTTTTATAATTTTATTCTCCCAATACCTTCTGAATCAATTTGAATGCGCCATCTGAATTACTGACTTGCAAACTCCTCTTAATCCAACCAGGTAAAGCATTTTTTGTTGAAGCCCTATTGTATCTCTCATCGATTAACAACACCACCGCATAATCATTTTTATGCCTAACTGCCCTTCCAATACATTGATTAACCGCTTTCATGCATAGATTCTCGTAGAACTCATTTCCAGCTCCAGAGCCCTGTTTAATGAATATCGGTGATCAATAAATGCAGAAAACATACATGGGTTACGCCTACCTCTTTCTGATTCAAATAGTTCATTTTTTCGTTCAAATCTGCCGCTTTGATATTGGCATATGGCATACCAACAACTATTACACATCTTCCAAGATCATCAGAAAAATTCAGCCCTTCACTCAGCTTGCCTCCTGCGAATTATTGAATTCGATAACATCACCTAAACCACACATATTTTATGCTTACCTACTACACTAAATAACATAGCTCCTGTTTTTCTACATTTCTTGATTGTCGCAGCATATTTTTCTAATACAGCTTCTACGGAAGCTGCATTCTTAGGTTCTCGGAAGACAGGTCTACCGAAAGAGACATCCTTCAACTGTTCCCAAACCCAATTTTCATAATGGTATGATGGAAAAAATACAACAATACCTCCACAAACATTTTTACACGCTTCCTGCAGTATATGTTTAATGTTTGGTCCCTTAAAAGAATTAAAACTGTCTCACAAACTGAAAGATTTGTTAGCAAATAATACCAGAGTTCTCAAGCTGAAAATTGAGCTTTCAAATATCAAAAAATCCATTGAAATATGTGCTGCAAATTTTTCTTGATTCCTTTACGAAAGATTTACAAAGAAAAATTTGGAGTTCCCGTTGTTACAACTTTATATTAATTGAGATTTTAAAACTCACCAGTTTCATCCTGTTTTCAAAATTGAAATAAAGACTTTGCTCTTGTAAACCTTTATTAACAATGATAGGCAAAATATTTTCTGGAGCAATGATATGATCACATGAAAATTCAACGATTTTATCGGGTTCAACTCCTGATGTTATGAAAAGCCTATTTTTGAATTCACCTACAGGTTTCATGGTTCCTCCTGCTACTATCACCTATAATTGAAATCATTTAAAAATAATTATATGAAAAACAGCACAACGTAATTTATCAACTCACTGATCTTGCTTCTTTTACAATATCTGTAAATTGCGAAGACGGATTAAGTAATAGGAATTGAAATTTGCTCAGCTTGGAATCAGGATTTCGAACAACCAAGATTCTTCCATCTTCGTAAGAATATGTGAGAGACTCTAAGAATGACGTAACTGATAATAATGGATTAATTGGTACTTGTTCTTGAGGTATTTTTTCAGATGATTCAAACTGATTACTATTCACAGTTTCTGTTTGTTTGCTACTGTTACCCAAACTGCTTAAGAAGCTCTTCACTCCTTTCACTGGTTTTTCAGGAATTTTTTGATACTCTGGGTACTTTAATGCATAATGATGTATCTGTTAAAAATAAACATAAAGAATTACCAGAATTGAAGCGGAAGATTCCAACGGGCATGGGCACAATGGCACTAACCAAGTTCAGATTATCATAATACTTGCTGAAGTTATATTATAATATAAGCTTTTTCAAATAAGAATTCTCATGAACTTTTTATTTGCCATTCCATCGAAATATTCTGTATCAATTCAAAAATAATTTGTTTACCTTCTGAGATATTTTCGATTCTTTAACATATTTTATCAGTTTGAACAAATTGAAATTATCGATTTCTGCCATCAAAACAAAATTACCAAGTGTGAAAATCTCAGTTTTCACTTCTTTCGTGCATTCCTTATTTCTATCTGAAAAATCATTCTGTTCACATTTTTCCATGAAAATTGAAAATATCTTTTACCTAATGCATTTTTTAGTTTTTTGGTTATAAAGATAAGCTGGTTGATCATTAAAAGATTTACTGATGAGAATCTGGTAGCAAATTTCATTTTATAACCCGACAATTGTCTGAAAGCATAGTCTAATTGTAGCGAGTTCACCTCGCTATTATACATCTGTGCCAATGATTCAAGTAGATTGTGAGCCTCATCGATTATCACAACATTGTTTTTCAGTTTTATGCCTGAAAAATTTGAAATCATTATGCGAAGCGATAAAATAATATTTGTCAAGAAAACTGTTGACAATCAAAGATTAATGAGAAAGAGTTTTTTTCAATGCAAAAATAAAAATAATTACCATTCGCTTCTCGAGTTGCTTTATGTAGTAGTGTGTTATATGGAATGAGAACAATCTCAGCATCATGAGCAGCTTTTCTGCTAGCATAATACGGACATGCTTTCAGTTCTTTACCAGCAAGAACTAAATCTTCAACATCTAATACATCAGACAAAGCAATGCTCCTCAAATCTTCTATATTTTGAGTTTTATAATATGGACACTGTTTAGATGAAGAATTACGTTGTTTCTTCAAAACCTTACCATTTTCTTCTTTTTTTGTGCTTGCTGTCTTCTTTTGCATATCAAGACACCTACATGATGAAATTAAAGGCTGCATGAAAATCCCAACATTGTGAATCGAATCAGTTTTACCTTTCATTTATCAAAGCCATACTCTTGAGTCTTTTGACTTCTGGATTTATGCAATATACTTGCCTTGATGCTAAAGAAACTGACTTTACATCCTTTCCAAAAGGTGACTTAACTATTTCTCCAACAAACTGAGCTAGTTGAGAGTGAGTTCTACTACAAATGAAAATCTACAAGTGTAAATTATAATAAATTGGTTTATTTAGGAATATCAAGTATAAAATCACTTTAATTGGTTCATATTTATCATCTTCATCCTCTTCTTCGTCTTCTTCATCATAGATTTTTTCTTCTATTTCATTGACGACCAACATATCATCATCCATATTTTCTGTTATTTCTGATTCATCCTCATTAGTTTTGCTTTTGATTTTCATGTTCTTAATTTGAAATCCCCTACTATCTTCAAATTTATTTCTTGCCGATTCAATAATTTTCTTCAGATACTCATCATAGCCTTCTATTTTATTGAGTTGTGATTTTATACTAATTAATTTTCTGTTTATCTCTATTTCTTTAGATTGCATGACTAACCACTCAGTCTTATCTTCAATTAACTTGCCCTTTTCAATCTGATATTTCTCAAGAATATTTAACAAATTTTTCCTTTGAGCTTCATTGTGATCTTTCAACCAACGAATAGCTCCACAAATGATACTTAGTGATTTTCCCTTAAAATAAAAAACATTCTATCTTATATTCTCCTGAAAATTTCAAATTCTTACTGTTCCGGTGGGACTTTCAAAGATACCAAATTTTTTACTATCAATAGTTTGATATAAGGCCCGCATAAAATCATTTTGAATATCATACGGAGGGAAAGGAAAATCGAATTTTTCAGGGCATAGTAGAGGTTTCTCTTCAATTATTTCCATTTCTTTGGAAATGAAAATCAGGTTTCGGATTATTGCAGTGTTTATCATTGACGTAGAATATATCATCAATGAATATTCTACATCAATGGTGTTTATTTATTCCATTTCATGTTTACTTCTGTCAGTTCCCGGTTCCCGCCAAAATTTCAAATGATGTTCACAGAGTTTCGTGGTTTAAATTTTAATTCTTACATTTTTATTTGAAATTATTGAATGTAATAATCTGATATGAAAATATTTCCCATTGGAATAAATCTAGAAGAAAAAGGTGATTTGAGATTAAGAAAAGAAATCATTTGAAATTTCAATCAGAAAAATCAGTATCAAAGACTTTCCTCTTTTTCCAGAGACGTAATACACCATTGTTTAAAGATAGATGCATCTATGTTTAAAGGTAAACTAAACAATGGTTTTTCATGCAAATTTTCATCAAATGAAAAGATATATATTTTTTCAAATTCTTGTTCATTACCAATCATCATGATTGCCATTTTCTCGTTCGCGGATTTATCAGAACTAAGCAAACTGGAATAATTTAATTTTCTATTTATATTTATAACGCAAAAAAATTTTAAATTGCAATTTCACAGATCACCTGAATATTTTATTTAGCCTGGGTGGAAATAAGCAAAAACAAATGATAATGAAAAGCTAGATTCTATTCTATATCTTCAAAATGAAACGAATAAATTATGTAATATATGAACCATTATGGGCATCTTCAGAATATGATAAAAAATTCATTTCTGAATACATTTTTATTTTCTATATCAACAATTAAAGACTATTGCGTGATAAATAACATCGAGAATTTCAACAATCTTCTACTTCTTTTCTTGGAAATAGGGAACTTTAGTAGAAGGTTGTTCACACCGGTATTTCAACATTTCAACTTCTGCTTCAAAGTAACTATTTTTATTATAACAGAAGTATTCTGGATTTTTGTAACTTGTATTCTTAGCGGCTCCCGGACCAACTGGGCTATCTGGAACTTGGAGACATTCAGAACTCAATCCTGGAACATCTACAATTTGACTGCCTGACGGATTAGAAGATTTGTTGAAAATAATTTTGCCTGCTGTGAATTTCCTTTTGGAGCTGGAGAATGGTCTTATTTTGTGTACAGTTCGGAATATACTTAAAGACATTTTATTTGAATTACTTAGTTTAAATAAGAGAAAAATTTTGTTATCTAAGCTCAGGTTCTGAAATCAAAACAAGTTGATGTGAGTGATGTGACATAAGCATTGAGGTTATGTAAAATTTTTCTATGGCTAATTTTAATTTTCAACCATGATCTATGGGCTCTATGGCAAATTAAAAAAGAAACTTTTTTTGAATTAATGCATTTAATTAGAAATGATTAATTTGTTGCTAAATCTACCATCGTAATTTATTGAACAAGTCCTTTTTTAAGACTAAAGAACTGACAGACAGGGTGACAGGTCTGTGTCAATTGTTGGAGGAGGAGAAAAATTTATATTTACAAGTTGGGCCTGATTAACTTATCTATTTTAGAGGAACAGATTTGTTTATGTATTTTAATGATTATTTTTGCTGAAAGAAGGCTTCAATAATCAATGTGAATAAGTACTAAGTTCAATATGGGTTGTTGTTACAGTTACTTTTGCAATGATGACCGTTCATCGCATGTTAGTATTGCATTGATAGGATATATGAATTGCGTTTATACTTCATTATTGTTTTTTAGGGAGGTGATATAAATGAACGAACACACTTATTAGTTGACCCAGTATCAAGTAATTGTAATGTGCAGAGGGCAAACAGGTCAGATCTTATTTTGTATGTTTCGTATTAGTTTTTTAATCATATAATTATCATTTGTAGTGAGGATATTCTTTCTAGAAATTCAAATAATCTCCAAAAAAAGACTGACGAACAATCAGCATTGAATAAGATACTTCAAGAATTTGCAGTGTAAGGTTTTTATCTTAACTTACACCCTCAGTTTTAACGATTCTTTTTTCTTCAGGAATGTTATTGATGTAGGTGCTTTAGATTCCCATAATCTCCAACAGAATGAATACATTGAGAGAATGAGACATTATGATACTAAAGTGCAACATTGTAATAAATCTAAGTTGATGACTAGGAAAAAGTTTATATTGCAAGATATTCCTACAACAGACAAAATTCTGTCTGTTGATCCACTTTCTAAGGAAGATATTCAAATGGTAAGAAAGGAAAACTTCCTCCTTTGTTCAAATCTATATAGATATATCTTCCTTTTAGATAAATACCATAATGAACAATGGAACAGATGCAGTAAAAGTGATTAAAGTGGAACATAAAGAAGATCTTGTTGTGGAATTGTGTTAACATTATATAGAATTTCTTTATTTTAATCATAATATTCCTATTTAGTTTATTTTAATTCATTTTTCAGTGATGTTATATTTTAAATTGTATAAAATATGTAAATACTTTATATCTCTCTGTGATTGGAAAAATTGGATAAATATTTGTCTAAAAATATACATTTAAGCTGACAAATATCATTGTTGTTCAATGGGTGATCATTAAACTGAGAAATGAACATTCCTCCATCTCCAAATATATCATCCTGGTAGGACGCTTTAGAATAATTTCAAACGGGCGAGTTTTGTTGATTAAATAAAGGGGTGGATCCTTTCAAACAAATAATGACCTATGGATATTAAGTATATTATATTCAACACAATACATTTTCAATTAATTTTCATACTTCTAGTTACACTTTCATCCTATCACAAACACATTTTTTCTTCATGACTTAATTATTTTAGAAACTTGAGTTGTTTCCAGAACTTTAGCAATAACTTGTGTTACCTTTTCTGTAATTTTTTCTGCCACTACTTTATTTTCATGTGCTTGAAAAAAGTATAGCATAAATCCTGCAGCTAACAATAAGTGACACGAAATTACACTAAGTATCAAAAATAGCTTATGTTTAGAGGCTCTTAAGGATGGCATCAAAGTTAACATTAATACTGATCCTGACAGGGCAGCAGAAGATAGAGCTAATATCCACTGAAGATACAGTATTTGTATGGACCATAATATTGATACTGGAATGTATATAAACAGCGAATACCCATAAATACAAATCAGTTCTAATAAACCCGGAGTCTTAGAGGGTTCTCCATCATTGAAAGGGCTTTCAACAGACCACTTGAGGAAACCCCACAAAGTTATCGGAACTAACATTACATATATCCAGATGACAGTTGCAGCATAAGAAACAAGTTTGAAATCATATCTCCAGTGATGTTTCTCATCATGCTGCAGATAACTGGAAATATTTCCACTTATAGCTATTGTAAAAATCAAAGTCATGGATATCCAAAAGGGTCCATAAAGATCTGGTTTTTCTAGCATATGATGCCTTAGTGAATAATTTGGTAAGGGTGTGATTGAAGCTATAAGTCTTTCAGTGACATCCTTTGTATCCACATTAAAAAATCTTTGATAATATTCTATCGACCAAATCGAATATAACTTATTTTGGGAATCTAAAAAGTAATTATTTGATTCGATAATACGAGAAAAGGTCAGCTGTTACCTTCTGTGTTTCTTTCCAAGGGATCGTCAACGTCTAAGCTATTTATTTGAAAATCATCATTATTGATTGTAACGTTTATTTGAGCTTGATCAGAATCACTTCCGACATTCGCATTTTGATGTACCACAGGGTAATCATGAAATGATAAGAGTTCCTCCGTGGGAACTTCTTGCAGATTCGTCATTATTGAATAATGTAATGATTAAAAAGGCTGGTTAGATATCATTGTATTTGGGAAACATTCTTCAGAAATTCTGAGGTTGTTTTGATTTTTGACGTGTCTTTGGATTTTTGATTTCATTGGTTATGTCATAGAACTTCAGGAAATTTCATTTTCATTCACAAATTGTATTCTTATTCTCTGATTGACTATCCTATTTTTTCAAGATCAGGGGCGTCGATAATTTCTTTTTTCTAGGTGGGGGGTCATGGTTTGATGAATAAAAGAAACATGTTGTATAGTGGCGATTGGCGAATGAGACATAAGGTATATTGCACATTGCACTCAAAACTTTTTCTTGGAGGGGGTGTTGTTACCCTAGTATCCCCCATTATCGACACCCCAAGATGAACGAGATTATAATCCATAACGTGGAAAGGCCGGATTGTTTCGGAATTCGTCGTTCAACTGAAAAAATAAAATTCAATTTTACTTATAAACCTTTATTTCTGACACTTATTGATACTCTTTCGAAAATGCAATCTGGAGCAATGGTATCACAGCAATTGATGAAAGATCGGCCAAAACAGCTTCCAAATTTTGTAAAGTAGTCACTTTATAAAGATTTTCTTTTCGAAAAATCAGGATAACAACAGCCAGCATTGGAATGATTTCCATCGAGTCGTAAGCCAAAATAATGTCCCACAATGTAAGGAGCTGTTCAGGGTTTAAATGTCCACTAAATGCTCTCATGATCCACTTGATAACGATCCGCAAACTGAAGACAAAAAATTTAAAAAAATTCCACACCAAATGAATAATAAAGCAATCGTGAGAATAACAAATAATTTTTCAAAGGGGGTACAAAAGAAGTGGTGAGATAGTCTGCAATTTTAACAAATAAAAGTCCCATAAATATGGGTTCGCAAACGAAATTTGTCATAAAGATACCTATCAGTATTCAGAGTTTACTTAGGTTTAATTTAGGAAGGCAGTCAAAAAAACCTTAAACCTAAGTTAAACCAAACAGCCGATATCGCACTAGTCTTTAGAGTTTACACCATGTAAATTTCAAATATTTCAATTGCAAATCTAGAGATTTTTTCTGGAACACTGTCCCCTGTTTTCATCTAAAACTTTTTCTGGTTTGAAAAATTGTGAAAAGAAGCTTTGCTTGAAACTGGATATTAACAGGAACAGGGACTAGGACAATCAATGAAACAACACCCTCAATCATTGGTTGTCCTAGTCCCTGTTAATATCCAGTTTCAAATTTTAAAAGGACGTGAAAAAATATCTGTGGAGCTTTGCTGTTATACTAAACTTCATGGATTCTTGTAGTTTTGTCGTATCCGCCACCGATTTCGAGAAAAAAATTATGAACAATTCCCTCCTAATCCTCGGAAATTTGAAAATTGTCATAAAAGTTCAGTTATAGTAGGTATAACTAGTACGAGCCAGCAGATCTACCTTTTAAGTAGTTATCCTCATCGGTAGAACACGGGTGTTTTTATAGACAAAATGTCAATTTTCCTGGGGAGATGGAAAAATTATAGAAAATATGAATACCTACCAAACTAATTAAAATGGCCCGTTTTGTTGTTTTCTTTAAAAATACTTCTACTTCGCCTAGAGAATCGAAATTTCACCCACGTACGATTCGATTATTCCTCTTTTCGGCCGTATAAAAATTTCTTCACCGTATTGCAGCTTCGCTGCGATTTAAAAAAAATTCTTCTGGAACCACTTTTCGGCAGATTCCTCCGGTCCGGTCCACCGAGTTACCATTTTAGTATTTAGTATAGTATAGAAATCTAATAAGAAAACTATTTATGTCAGAATGGCCCCTCCAGGCCATTCTTTCGAATACTCATTAGTAGGAATACCTAGTTCACCCTGTATCTCGAAAACGAAACGTTTGTGGTCCCAGGTTTATGGGAACTTTTTTGTTTGAAATTAGGCAAGGAATTGCCCCTCTTCGTTTGTACCTCCAATTGAGGAACACTCCGTATATACTCTCGGAAAATTCTACATACGGATGAATATGGCATTTCTTGAAGTGGTGCCACAAATTGGGTTCATAGCTCTGCAGCATCCTCTCAAACTGCAGACACAAAGAAACTATTCCTTGGGGGTGTCCACAAACTCTGTGTAAACGGTGCCAAAATCTCAAATAGAAGGCACGAAATGTGAAATAGAGTTGAACGGGATCTTCATAGAGGTAACAGAATGGAGCAGCTGGGAAGAAAATTAAAAAAAAATTTAAGCGTCTCCCGTTCAACATACCCAACATACATACCGTACATGGTGAAACCATGAAACGGAATTACCCCACTTGGAGGGAAAATTAAAGTGTTCTCGGCAGTGTTTTGTCTACCCTTTATCACAACTTGCATGAATCCAGGTTGTGTGGGAAGGTCTTTTAAGATTTCGCCATCTCGTGAGAAGCACAGCATCACCTTGAAGTATTTCACTTTTTAAATATACTCCATTCACTTTTATAATGTATCCCGGTTGGCCATGACATTCTGACACATTTCACCGTGTATATTTTGAAAATGTAAGGTTATGGTCATTTTCCTATCAGATGACTACGCAACGTTGTCATCTCTACATAGAAGTCGTAATCAAGTCGTGTTAATAACGTATTTTTCGATATGTTTATTTATATTTACTTCGGGAAAATAATGAATTTGAGAAAATATCATGTGAATTCAATAATTCCAAAGACCTGGTGAATATTGAAGAAACTTTTTTCTCTGGTAATACTGGAAATAATAATAAACATGGTTGGAAGATTCAGTTATGCTATTTCCTTGTACGGAAATCAAGAATCGAGTGTTGAAATTTTACTGAAAAATAATGGACAGGATAGTTCGTTACTTTTGGATAGTTCATTCGTAGAAAGAATAAAAGTAATCGAATAATCCGACAGAAAAACATCTAAACAAACAGACGGACGTATGGAATTCCCCATATTTCAAAATTCTCAAGAAATAAAGCCTCCAGAAGACATTTGAAATACCTTTTTGCTTTTTGCGCAACTTGAAATACTCAAGTATGAAAATGTAGTGGTACCTACTACGAAACCTGTATCACAGTTAAACCTTAAAATAACTAACTCCGTTTACAAACTTAAAAGAGAGTTAATAGAAATTAGCATTGGCAATAACGTCGGTTTTAAGTGAAAAAACTTGATAAACCTGGATCTTAGCCAACCGGGATACTTTGAAAATGTGAATAGAGTCTTCAGTGATCACCCTATGGGATTGGTTTATAGAAAAAACTCTAATACAACCATTTTTCGATACCTGATAAAGCACATCCTCGAAAACAAAATATTGATCGTCGTTCGATGCAGTCAGATTTATATCCTTTATGATGAGTTTATCAATCATCAGATCGTATTCTAGCACGTGATTTCTCAATTTTTGAAAATATTCCTTTTGCTGGAACATATAATAAGAAATATGGAAAAGATTAAGTTCGGTTCCATTTACGAGCGTAAATATTTTTGATACTGTGTAATTCTTACCGGCTGTTTCACGTCTGAACCTAAAATTAGAGCCCAAATTTTAGACCTTATGCATCTTGGACATCCCTTCTTCAGATATTCCTGAGCGACTGGTGCGTAGTTTTTCTCCAGGACTTTCTCTCCCATTACAATTCTTTCCATTTCGAAAGATGCATAGTTACTTATCGAGTTAAGTGGGAAATTTACACCTAAAATTTGATCCCCTCTAGCCAATTCTAAGAAAACATTCCTCTGTAACGAGGAAAAATTATTGAAAAAATTCCGACTTTGAACAGGAGCGGGCCTGTAGCCAGGCCCAAGCACAGGCAGAGGGATGAGCTTTTTTTATTAATGCATAGGTAGGTACCCGAATAATATTGTGATAGAGTGCAGAGTTATACAGGGTGGGGCAGAAGAACCTATCCGATTTCAAATCCCTTTTTCTCAGAAGAGAGAGCAGGTAGAGTAGTGGGGTAAAAACCGTTAGAAAGCTGGTTTTATGCCATTTGTCAGTAGTCAACATGCCTTGGTCTGGTGAACATCGTGCTTTTGTTATTGAGCGGTTTATCGAATGCGGCGGTTCGATAATTGCTACACAACGTGCTTTCGAATTCATTTCGGACTCGGGCGTCATGATCCTGTTCCACATCACGCTACGATTAAAGTGTGGGTGTCAAATTTTAGACAGACGAGGACCCTTCTTGCTTTACGAAGGGAAATTGCTCGGGCAATTGAAGAAATTCCTGTGGAAATGACGGTGAAAGTCATGGAAAGCTACCGCGAGCGCCTAAATAAGTGTATCCGCTCCCAAGGACGACATTTGAGTGATGTGCTTTTCAAAACTTAAATTTAAAAATGGCATAAAAGTTGCGATATGTTAATAAAAAAAATTTTTAATTTTATAACGTTTTGAAATCGGATAGGTTTTTCTGCCCCACCCTGTACTAATCAAGAATCTCAATGAACAGACAGGTTTTTTCTTATTTTGAAATTGATGGAAAATTTTGCGTAAAGATTTATTTGGTCTACACACAAGATCCGACGGGTTCAAGAACCAAAGTTTATTGACCATTATAATTGATTTATTGAAAGGAAGATTTGACGATAACATTTCGAGAAATGGTCCAATAATTGGCCTCCAAGATCACGCGACATAACTCCAATGGATTATTTCAAGTCAATGGTTTATGGTGATAAACCAGAAACAACATATACATAGACGCTTTAGAAGTCAACATAACTCGTGTTATTGCTGAAATAAAGCCTGAATTACTCAAAAAAGTGGCCAAAATTGGTCTGGTCGAATGCGGTTAGGTACTGAGAGCTAGTCTTGGTTGACATATACCGGAAATTATTTTCAAAACATGAATGCCATAAAATTATCTTTAAAAAAAATGACATCAACCTTAATTTAAATGTGTTTTATTTCAATTTGAAGTTCTATCACTCTAAAAAAACTCCCGATGCTATTCGAAAAACCGATTGAAATAATTCATTCATTTGAAGTCTTGCCACCAAAACAGGGTGGCAAAGGGTGTAATCTTTTCGAATTTTCAAGAAATGTATAGAACAATAAGTCAAAAAGACCAACCCACAAGGTACATGCTATGCAATCATTAGGTACATTACGCCCTGTACAGGTAATTATCGGAATCCAAAAATACCCTAAAATAGTCAAATCCGTGTATTGAGTTATTCTTTATCCAAAATCTTATTCAGTAACGAAGATATTTGAGTAAAAAGAAGAGTTTGATTTTTCTTATCTTATCTCAAACGATGCACCTGCTAAAATGAAGAGAATAGAAGAAGATTGAATACGCTCCTGATGTCAGGCACGTAGCTAGGGGGGGGGGCCCGAAAAATCAAAAAATGCCTGTATATTTGACAAAATTTGCAATGTTTTTTTTTAATAATTAGGAAATAATCAATATTACATTATTAGGTTTGAAGTGTAATGTACCAATTTGTGAAATAAAATAATTTTTATTTAAAACGTTGATATTTTTGTAATAAATCTGAAAACACTCAATACTTTCGAAATAGTTAAAGATAGGTATAGGACATTGTACAGGGTGGCCAGATTTCGATGAATTAGTACTACAACTCCTAAACTATAAGAGATAGAGAAAAAGTAATATACATGTCATGTTCTCTTTTTTCGAGAAACCGAAATTGCTGAAAACCCGAAGTTGCTACGGCGTCTAGTTTCCGAGCTACAGAGGGCGATTCTGGAATTTGGCCAATTTTTATAATTGACTATAACTTCCGTATTACAGACAGTGGCGGTGCTATCACTATTTTTGGGTGGTGCGAGATCAGGAAGTGGCGCCCCTACAACTATAAAACCGAATTTTTACTGTCATAAATTTCAAATCATTGAAATTGAAAAGTTCTTCTTACCAATTTGTGCGAGTTATGGATAATAGGCTCTACCTTCCGTAGTGCGAGTAGGTATAATAATATATGATAGAAATTACAGTTGGGAAATAATAACAATAAAGCTTTTATTCATTTCAAACAACTCAAATATGCACTTTTCGAGCTTTAGCGCTCGCGAATTTTTTTATCAATTCACAATAATTTAGATTTTGTGCTATATCATTTTCTATGGACAAGATTCCAAGATAGGATAGTCTTTCATGGCACATTGATGATCGTAAGTAAGTTTTTATAATCTTCAATTTACTAAAACTTCGTTCTCCTTTGGCGACAGTTATAGGAACAGTTAGCAAGATACGAAGCGCCGTCCATACATTCGGGAAAATATCTTGCCAGTCATTTTTTTTTATAAGTCGAAGAACTGCTATGGGCTCTGCTGCTTGAAGATCCTTCAACAATGGATTCAGGCTCACAAGTTCTTCAACCAATTCATTGCCAGATATATCGCGTTTTTCGCCATCGCTCAAAGCGATTTCCAAATCTGCACAAGCTTTTTTCAAAAGGGATATGTCTGCAATAATTTTCAGGTCGTATAAAAAGGACCAAGTATCATTGAATTTTGACAATTGTTGAAAACTTGTGACCAATGTGTTCACAATTGTGTCTATCATAGGGTAAAAAACGTTATAAGTAAATATAATTACCTTACAGGGTGTTTCACCATAAACTGGACAAACATATATAGCCATGTAGATAACACCGAGAAAGTCATTTTTGGCTTATGACATATACCTCGTTTTCGACGCATAAGCGAGATACAGAATGTTAAATGTCAACTTTGAGCAATAGGTATTCTGTAAACTGTGGTAAGTTATGCGTGATATTTGAAATAACGGTACCTTGTCACATCTCAGTATTTTTGAGGGCTCAATTGAATTGTGGTGTAGAATTTTGCAAAAAAAAAATTCAAAATGGCGGAAAACCTGCAAAGTCTGAAATTTTTTTTCTCGGTTGCCAATTTGGAAAACATAATCTCAACGTACTCGATTTTCTAAGATTTTCCGTGAAAAAAATTTTTCAAATTTCGAACTCAACTTTTTTTTTACATGTCTTCAGTGAAAAAAAAAATTTCGCCCAAAATTTTTGGAATTTTTCATGGTTGATTTATCTTCAATTCTGAATACTTGGGTGGGAACAGAATGAAAAAATATTAAATTGGTTTTCTTTTTGTAGCCTTCCGAAGATTACGCTAGGTGTACTTTCTTAATTTTTATTTGAGAAACTGGAGGCCGTACGAAGGTCAAAATTGTGCTGCTGGGCTGCCAGAATGACCCAGATAGAAATATGAATTTATAAGCAAAAAAAATTTTTTCGAAAAAATTAAAAAAAATTGAAAAAAAAAATTATTTTTTTTTTATTTTTTCCAAAAAATTTTGGTAAGGTTCGAACTCTACACTCTCGATTAACTAGAGTTGACGTGGTAACGGAGATTTATAGGATTAGAATTAATCCAATTCATACTCGTAGAGTTCGATTCCTACCAAAATTTTTAGAAAAAAATTGTTTTGGTTTATAATTTCATATTTTTATCCGGATCATTCTGGCAGCCCATCAGTATAATTTTGACCTCCGTACGAGGTATATGTCATAAGACAAAAATGACTTTCTCGGTGTCATCTACACGGCTATATATGTTTGTCCAGTTTATGGTGAAACACCCTGTATAAAAACATTTCTTTGTTTTTACGGTCTTATTGTATCGTCCGGCGAGTCTGATAGTCCAGTAAAGGAAGGTCTGAAATCGCTTTTCTCTGAAAGCGCTGTTGATTGTTATGAAGGAAATGCAGGTGCCAGAATTTTCAGGAACATTGAGAGGAACATATGAAAGACAAGCAAGTCTTCGAAACTCAACAGCCCCGGATTCCGCTCGTAACGACGTCCCGTTGTCTGCCCCATATTTATAATATATCGTTTTGGGGCTCCTCTACTGATGGCGCCCGGTGCGACGATTTTGGCGCCCCCCTCGAGACGGCGCCTGGTGCGGTCGCACCGCTCGCACCGCCCTAGAACCGCCCCTGATTACAGAATCTACGCTCTCGAAATTAACACATCTTTAGGGCGCTTTTTTTACTGCTTTCCAGCGGTGCTATTGGATTTTTTGTATCTTCTCAAATTTCGGAGCAATAACAAAAAATTTTTTTTTCAAATGGAAACCATAATGGGAAGTGATATTTCCGAATAGATCTTTTTTCAACGATTTCAAAAATATATATCATGTTATACTTCCGAGTTCACTACATATCGAAAATTTCGAAAAAACACTTTTCGTTCAACAAAATCCAAGCAGGCTTTGATTCACTTCCTTCGAAACTGGGACGGTCATAGAATTTCATGTCTTATTTATTTTCACCTGTCAAATTCATTTCAGTTTCATCATTCTATCGTCTGGCGCTTCTAAAGTTCTTATTTGTATCACATCATGCAATTTATATTTCCTCCAATGACTCGCTCCAATGGACAACGATTTGAACATTTGTTGTGAATATATACTTTTTTTCAAATAAATCTATATTTTTTCTTGAAGGAGCTTTTTTTTGCCCCTCATGAAAACATTAATTATTGCTATCAACGGGTTACATAAGTATTCAAATGCTTTTCATTTTTCAATTTAGCAGAGAAATCATAGATACTAGAATCAACAAGTTTCGCGAAGCCCCTCTATTGGTCTGAGTAATAATAAAGCTAATATTTCCTGAATCAATTTGGCCGCTTACAATAAATGTGAGATATCGAATTCTATGACCTTATAAGAATTTTAGAAGCGCCAGACGATACAACAATGATGAAACTGAATTGAATTTGACAGGTGAAAATAAATAAGACATGAAATTCTATGACCGTCCCAGTTTTGAAGGAAGTGAATCAAAGCCTGCTTGGATTTTGTTGAACGAAAAGTGTTTTTTCGAAATTTTCGATATGTAGTGAACTCGGAAGTATAACATGATATATATTTTTGAAATCGTTGAAAAAAGATCTATTCGGAAATAACACTTCCCACAAAAAATCCAATAGCACCGCTGGAAAGCAGTAAAAAAAGTGCCCTAAAGATGTGTTAATTTCGAGAGCGTAGATTCTGTAATACGGAAGTTATAGTCAATTATAAAAATTGGCCAAATACCAGAATCGCCCAGTAGCTCGGAAACTAGACGCCGTAGCAACTTCGGGTTTTCAGCAATTTCGGTTTCTCGAAAAAAGAGAACATGACATGTATATTACTTTTTCTCTATCTCTTATAATTAAAGAGTTGTAGTACTAAATCATCTAAATCTGGCCACCCTGTACATGAATTGTGTCTAGAATTCTAGGAAGAATCCAAAAAATAAATAATATACAGGGGGTGCATTTGAAATAAGAAAGTTGGTATCGGCCACAGTCACATGGAACACCTTATACAATATAATCGGGGCTATTCACTAAGCAAAGTTGTTATGGATAGCAACTGTAAATCATCGTTATCCCATGTAATAAGCATGGGATAACGACGATTTACAGTTGCTATCCATAACAACTTTGCTTAGTGAATAGCCCCGATTATCTTCTTGAAAAATATGCGCATTTAAAATTACAAATCGACGGGTCCGAGCGTTTTTGCCAACACGCCCTCATTTATTCGTTATCGAATTTATTCCATTTGGCTGTCACACTCTGTTTGTTGAAAATCAGAGATGTATCATGTGCAGTTTTTCAAATTTCAAAAGTTTTATCAAGAACTATAAATGATTCGATCAGTCAGGATCAGAAAAATTTAGTCGGGACAGAAAAATGCAATGCCCTGCTAAATGCCCTGCGCTGGCTACGGTCCTGAACGAAAGGATTCTCAGATCAATAATAATATAACTAATATTATTATCCATCTGAGGGTTGTTCCTCTTCACTTACTAATTCCTCCAAGTTTTTTACTCTCAGTGGAATTTGTGCGAATTCCCAGTATTCGTCTAGTCTGAAATAAAAAAGACTCAGGTCAAAATTAACAGATGAAAAGCGATTATTGAACACACACACACACACACACACACACACACACACACACACACACACACACACACACACAACTTACGTTTCGTATGTATTCGAAATAGGACCCTTCAAATTGAGTAAAACTTCTAGAAAATCCTTAGGTGCATAGACAGGTCTGTATTTAGAAATATTCACCTGGAAAAACGAATTCAATAATCTGTACCACCAGTTTTCGTCGGTATGACTTTAGACCTAACCTAACGTGCATTTTATTTACGAAAGACGTTGATCTGTTACATAGAAACCATTTATTTCTTAGAAACTCTGTATTTCTTCTAAGAGTTTCGTACATCTGATGAAATTAAAAACCCTCTCCAAATAAAAATTTACTTGTTTCGGCACTATCCCACATAAGAATTCGAATTTATGCAGCATAGACATGGACCCTCAATGTCTGTGTTATGAAGGGTAAAAAGAAAAATTTAGAAACAAACCTCGTAGTTACTTAGCTCATTCCACCTGTGTAACAGCTCCTCCATGTCAGTTTGAGTCCTCAGCTTGACTAGACTTATACCCAGCTCGTTACTCATAGAGTTGAGAGATTTGTGAATTCTTCTGTCCCAATGAATTTGAGCTTTTCTGAAGAATGCGTCATAAGGAGAAAGCACTTCCCTCTTCTTGTATTTGAGCCAGTGATAAATGTTGTTTTTGATCTCCGATTCTAAACCGTTCATTTTCATCGACTTCAAGAGGGTCTCTTTGAAATTATCGTATTTAACAGTAGGTGAAGCCACCAATTTCTGAAAAAAGGGGTAGGAACTCGATTTGTAAATTTTGACGTAAAAAATTCATAGAACTAATAAGACATATCGGTTTGATCTGGACGAGGAAAAATAAGAATTCTTGATCACATTGTTCCACTTCCAAATCAATCAAGTTTCACTACGTCTATAAGGGAGCAAAGGAAATGATGGAAGCAAGCATTAGGTATACGTGCTTGCTTGGGATAGATACCTGAAGATTATTGTAAAATTCTGGATAGAAGGGAGCTTGCTTCATTTCCTCACAGATTTTAAGAGTCATATGATGAATGCTATTCTCCTTCGATTCTTCCATTTTTTATGTCTATATGAACACTTTCTTGGTGAGAATGAGGAAGTTGGTAGTTTGCTTAGCAACCATTTCTTATAGATCAAACAGAGGACCAACAGGCGCAGGGTGTAGGTTTCTACCCAAACAATTGAAGTGTCCCTATTCACGAGTGCTTTTCTCGAATTATTCATTTTCTTCATATGCATAAGGTTCAACATTATTACAATGGTTTCCCTCTACAGTGGTTTTGGGAATGAATTTGAATTCCACATTTTTGTCACGCCTATAAATTCTCGCAAAATGCAAAGGACCCCGCACTTTTCTTATGGCAAATGGCGTTCCGTCAAATGTTCTAATTTTTTGTTGTAATGTAGTACTCGACCTACTGATCAAATTCAAAAGTGTCCATCATTGCCCCAACTCAATCCTATGACTAGTTCCATTCCCAGGGAGCAACTATATAGAGAAATATGACCGAGAATCGTTACGAATACAGGGTTATCCATAATTGAATGCTTGCCCGATTTTGAAATTGAAAGTACATATAAAATAGGTATGTCAGTTCCAGAGCGATAAAGTTCGCAAAATGAACTATTTCACTAGATATGTTGTTGTTACATCGAAAAAACTTGAAATACCCAGAATTCATACTGGGTGATCCATTATTATAGAAAGTAGAAACTATTCAGAATGAAGGTTAAGTGGACGCCCTGTATTTTTGGGTTTATTTAAGGTGTGTGTTTTATTTTTTCAGAACATATCATCATGGACTTCAAAGAATACAGGGTGATTCAGTCATGAAATGAACTGTGAACCTCACGAAAATACCAAACAACCACCTTTTTTTTCATCACCCACACTATTTCAATAAGATTAACTCCGTTGAGGTGGGAGTTTTCTTTCACCACTGTACTTGATATAAAAACATCAATACGGCTGAGAGTTTTTATCCTCTTCCTATAACAAGATTTTTTGCTGGAATAAGCATAGAATAACACGAATAAATATTTTTCATATAACATAAAAAAAAATCTGTTCATAGGAAGTGGATAAAAACTCTCGGTCGTATTGATGCTTTTATATCAAGTACAGTGGTGAAAGAAAACTCTCACCTCAACAGAGTTAATCTTGAAATATAGAGGGTGATGAAAAAAATGGGGTTTTTGGGTATTTTCGTGAGGTTTACAGTTTATTTCATGACTAAATCATATCACCCTGTATTCTTTGAAGTCCATGATGAGATGTTCTGGAAAAATCAAACAAACACCTCAAATCAACCCAAAAATACAGGGTGTCCACTTAACCTTTATTGTGAATAGTTTCTATAATAATGGATCACCCAGTATGAATTCTGGGTATTTCAGGTTTTTTAGATGCAACAACAACATATCTAGTGTAATAGTTCATTTTGCGAACTTTCTCGCTCTGGAACTGACATATTTTATACTTTCAAAATCGGGCAAGCATTCAATTATGGATAACCCTGTATTCGTAACGATTCTCGGTCATATTTCTCTATACAGTTACTCCCTGGGAATGGAATGAAATGTTCTTTGAGAAAAATTGAACTTCTTTCGAGATACGCGCGTAGTAAAAGTGGGTAGTTCTCAACTTCAACGCCCTGTATCTCAAAAACTTGTCATAGGATTGAGTTGGGGCTAGGGACACTTTTGATCAGTATCGAGTACTACATTATACCAAAAAATTAGAACATTTGACGGAACGCCATTAGCCTAAAGAAAAGTGCGGGGTCCTTTATTGCAGCTGAAAACCTTATCCTCTCAAGCCTTGGACTTTTGGTTAGTAAGGTACCTACTCTTATTCTTATGCTCTAAACCCAAATGTTTCCTTTTTTTTGACAAACACCCCAACTGCTGCGAGAAGTTAAGCGTGGTAAAAAAAGTTTTCTTCAAATAATGTTTCATAGAAATTTACGATCATGTGGGTATTATTGATCCGCGACAGACCAGATCGGCGGGAGCGATCCGATCCGCAGTCCAGATCTGTAACAGATCTGGACTACGGATCAGATCTCACAGATTTCCCTTTCGTGTGTGCCTTGCTTTTTCCATATTCTTATTCAGGGTGTTTCTGAATCGACGCTGAAGATTTTGACGGTATCCAATGAAGCCCATCAGGTTCGAAAACACCTTGTGTCCAAGATACAGAGTGTTCAGTTTCTTGTTTCATTTATATTTTGATAATAATTCACAAATGTTCTGAGGTATTCACACAAAATCTTTAGGTGTCAAGGTGTTCGCGAGGCTTAGCTAAGTCTAAACTCCCCTTCTCAAATCTAATCTAATCAAACAGGATAAATACCCATTATGCTGTAGTATCCAGGAGTTTAACTTTAGTCCAGTTGTGTTCGTATGGCCTACTTTCAAAGACGCAACGAGGAAAAATGAAGATTTGGGTGTATTTATACATATTTCCACAACCTCACCTTACAGCAGCCGAGGCTGCAGAATCATTGAAAGAAATATACTCGCTTCTCAAGAACAAAATAACCCGCCTGTTGTAGTTTTTCTCTGGAATCCTCACTGATATTACATGCTCGGATACCTAATTATCCTTAGACACAATTGTGGAAGCCTCAAAGAGAGCTTTTGAGCAACACTACTGCCAAATTGGGACTTCAATGTTGCACTATACTTGGTTAGCAATGTTTCTCTTATAAGTTATGTGGAGCCTTTGTCTAAGTGTGGAGCCGATGATGTCGACAGGCTATGGGATACTCTGCTGTGTTGCTTTTATTGTTGTAATCTTTGAACCTCGTCCTCATGGCGACAATGAAACATTAAGAAAGTATCGACTATACAGCAGATGCACTTTGAAGTGCCACTTGAATCAACCAGGTATTTGAACTCGTGGAGAAGGACCATTACTTCCAGTAGGTCTTAGCAGGTTCTTGACATGCCTGTGGCCATCTCTTTGCATTAATGCATTATAGAATTAAATGCTGATGAGGAAACAGATTGGTTCTAAAGGCTGTTCGCCTTCCTTCTGCTGAATCAGATGGAAGAAACCCACTAGAGGTAATTTCAAATTTCCGGTCTGGCTCCTGCGAAAGCAATCATTCCAGAAGGTCTCAGCACGGCATCAACCGTTGGTGGCCTGTTGAAATCGACGATTTCGTACTTGGAAGCAAAGCTTTGAAACGTAATTCTCGACGCTCGCAACAGAATCTAGGCTCACGCTTTACCCCCACCACTAATATCGGGTCGATGTTCGCGTCTTTCCAGCCGACGACACCAACTCTCAGAATTGTAAAACTGACAACGAACTGCGCATAGGCAGCCCTCAATAGTCGTTGACTTGACAGTCCTAGTGGACGCCATTACCGCATGCTCATTATTCCTTAGAGTAGGTATAGGTAATTTGAAAATTACAAAATTAATAACTTTGTTAGAATTACATTACTTTTTGTATCATTTCACGTCGGTGAAACGAAAGGATTAACTTGCCCGGGTTCTCGAGCTTTACCTTCTCGTTTCTAGTTAGTACATCGAGATATGTTGGCGGGAGTTTGATCAGGACCGGGTTCAGTGAAATTTGACGACTGGTTGTGGTGCGTTTGATTCTGATGAAAATGGTGAAGTGTTCGATAAAATTCTGTATGCGAAACGCCAGTACAGACATCGGTATAAGCTTCTTTCGGTTTCCTGCAGAGTCCGCAAGGTGAGGAATATAATATTTCCGCACATTTTCTTGGAATATCAAATATTTTTTCATTATAATCTTGTCGACTTCTTATCTATCACGAAGCATATGATGAGTGTGAACATTCATTCATTAATCAATGGAATTCAATCAAGAAATAATATTAATGGCTTCCAGAAGTAAAAAAATCGGCAATATTCAGAATTTTTAATTATACCTATTTTTATATTATGTCAATTAGAGGAAACAGCAAATATATTACGGGGAACGGGGAGTATTTCTTTCAGTTTTTTATATGAAAAGAAATTAGTTCTCTAGAACGAGCATCTCATATCAACTAAACTAAAATTATAGGTGATGTATCTCGGTTTATCAAGTTATTTTACTTAAAACTGACGCAGGTTGGTACTCGTTAAATGTCAAATGATTCTCCGAGACGTTGCCAGTGCTAATTTCTATTCATTCTTTTTTAAAAGCTATGTATGTATGTATGTTCGTTCGGGTGTAATCTTGCTACTCAATGTTGAGGCAGATATCTTCATCTTGAGTTGAAATTTTGGATACACGTTTAATTTGCATGACAATAAACGATAAGCTTTGTGACGTCATTCTATATCCAATATGGCGGACCATTCAAGATGGCGGAATAGTTATTTGTAATGCATTTCTATAATATGGGTATCAAACTCGGTATCAAATGAAAGAGCTTGTTGAGAGTAACTTGAAGAATAATAATGTTGACGTCATTCTAAATCCAAGATGGCGGAATAGTTATTTTTTATGCACTTCTACAATATGGGTATCAAATGAAAGGGGTAGCCGAGAATAACTCGTAAACCCAGCCAGCGATAACTAAATAGTGAAAAATGAATTAAAAGCAAAAACCTTTTGTAGAAAAAGCTTTTTTTAATATTCTTCTGAAAGAAGAAAATAAAATTTCCCTTTACAATTCAACTATCAACTTATAAACTCATTAGTAATTACACACAATTCTTATTATAAAAGGTTTGCGTGAAAATACCCATCATGAGTATTTAATTAGATTGAAATTCAAAATATGAAATTAACAGATCGAGTTAATCAATTATAGGTACCAGTTTATTCACGCAAGTAAATCGCGCGACAAGCTTTTACGATCACATAAATTAATTGTGTATAATGAGGTTATAAGCTCGGTTTTATAAATTGATATAGTTGAAAGTAAAACGATATCGATTCCAATTATAATTATACTATAGTGTATATCGGGGAATGAATCAAAAGACCTTGGGTTAACTCTTTATTTCATGTCTCCAAGCTTTCGGCCTATGTCTGGGCCATCCTCAGGGAGCTACAATTTTACAGATATTTTAGAAAATGTATCCTATGTATGTAATTTTAGCCATAGGCTTACCGAAAATTGAGCTGCCCCTCGAAAACTCCAATCATCCAGAAAAAAGGTATTCTACAAAATTCTAAGTGGTCTTAACAATCTCAAATCCTAATTCTAAATCTTATATCAAATATCCAGCAATTCAATCTTTTAATCTTAAGAGCGTCGGAAATTAACAATAAAATGGTGGCCTGGTATCGTACCACAGACCAAACACAAAGACAAACACAGAAAAACAAAAAATGGGTATGTGAAGGAAAAAGAGCAGCCGCGCGTGTCAGGCTTGGCTGTCAACCCGACCCGCGACACCGCCCTCTGTCCTTCCCATTAGAAAGGTCAGAAATGAGTAAACGGAGTTAAAATTCGTCGAGTCAGTCATGATGTTAATGTTGTTGTCGCAGTTATGTATTTCAAATGTCTCAAGGAAAGATCTTTTATGTCTATTTCTTTGTACATGTAGAATGTTAGGGTCGTCGAAATCAATTCTATGGTCAGTTTCGTAAATGTGTTTTGAAAGACCGCAAGTCTTCTTTAACATCCTGCAATCCTTTCTGTGTTCTTCAATTCTTGTATTCAAGTTTCTACCCGTTTGTCCGATGTAGAATCTTTCGCAGTCCACACATTTAAGCCTATACACGACGTTGTTCCTGTCCAGTATTGAGTCTCTATCCTTAATCCTCGTGAATACTATGTCGCCCAGTTTAAAAGGTACCCTTCTTGCTATTTTGAAATTAATTCGATCATCCTTGTATCTGTTAAATAATCTACAAATATCCCATGTTAATTCTTTATAAAATGGCAACGAGAAAAAAATGACCGGTTCGTTAATTCGGGGAGGGGGTGGTTCCCCGGTTGGTGTGCTATACAATAGTTTGTTCAAAAGTTTTGTGGGATAGGAATTCTTTTCTAAAAGTTTCTTTAGTTTTTTTAAGTTATCATGAATGAGATGGGGGCTGACTATTCTGCAAATCCTATTTTTTAAACCTAGAACTAAGTTTATTTTTTGTTTGAATTCATGACATGATTTGAAATTTAAATATCTTCCTGAGGACACCTTTTTTCTGTACCAATCTACCACCAACCTATCTCCGTCACGCTTCAACAACAGATCGAGATAGGGAAGTTTCCCGTCCTCTTCCACTTCGTATGTAAATTTAATATTCTCATCCAACTCATTCAGAGTTGAAAAAACCTTGTTAAGCTCACTCTTGCGGACCAAGCAAAAGAGATCGTCGACATACTTCTTCACCAACAACATGTCGGGGCTCAACTTGTTGACCGCCTCTAGCAGCAGATCATCAGTTACGTATTGTGAAGCAATTGGGGAAATATCAGCCCCCATTGGGGATCCTTTAATTTGTTTATAAAAATTATCCTGGAATCGGCAATATGTGGTATCGAAAATGAGTCCAATGCAAGCAACGAAATCCTCCATCGAGAGGGGGCAATTAACCTTGATATCATCCCATCTTTTTCTGATGGATGACACCAATGATTCAACCGTTATATTTGTGAACAAGGACACTATGTCAAAACTCACCATGACAAAATCGTTCGGTACTGTAATGGTCTTAATATAATCCGCAAATTGAAAAGAATCACCCACATAAAAGGGGTTTTCTCTATTATATGATGTATTCAAGATATTCTTCACGAAATCAGAAAGTTTTGAATTAGGGGAGTCGATGCATGCAGTAATTGGTCTCATTGACAGTGTTGGTTTGTGGATCTTGGGCAAAGAGTAAAATTTAGGTGCTACCGAGTTGTAAGTGGTGAGTGTTCTAGCTGTGTGTTCGTCTAGAGTTCCCTTAGATTTAAGGTTCAATACAAATCTGTTAAGTCTACCCTGGTATAATTTTGTCGGGTCGGAGGCAAGTGTCTTGTAGTGGCAACTGTCATGTAACAATTCAAGAGATTTGTCGGTATATATGTCCTTGTACATTACTACGCTAATGTTGGCTTTGTCAGACCTGGTCACTATGATTTCTGGATTGTCCTTCAGGAAATTTCTGGTGAGTGTGATGTCACTTGTCATGAAAACATTTTGTCTTTTTCTCCTATTTAGCATAAAATTAGTTAATACATTAGTTACTTGAGCAGTTAAGATATCTCTAACTCTATAATCAAATCTATTTATGATACTGTCAACATCGGCCAAAAAACCTTTCATATCAGCCCTAAGTGGATTATCAAAAGCAAATTTCGGGCCCAGGGCAAGAATCTTCTTAACATTATCAGGGACTACAACATTGGTTAGATTCTTAATCCAACAATCTTCAAAATGCACATCTGACTTTTTTCTTTCTATATCTAAAATCTTATTAAATTTATTTAACTGTTTTTTCTTAATGACCTCGAAACACTTTTTATATTGTTTAGACTTTTTCTTTTTGAACTCATTGAGAATGTCAGGTGGGATGGAAGATAAAATGTCATTCTCTAAACTTCTCATCTGACTCTCTAGCTTAGCTATATTATCATTAGAGATTCGAATCTCTATGTTCAAGAGTTTAAAATCTAACCTCCTCTCTAATGGGAAGGACAGAGGGCGGTGTCGCGGGTCGGGTTGACAGCCAAGCCTGACACGCGCGGCTGCTCTTTTTCCTTCACATACCCATTTTTTGTTTTTCTGTGTTTGTCTTTGTGTTTGGTCTGTGGTACGATACCAGGCCACCATTTTATTGTTAATTTCCGACGCTCTTAAGATTAAAAGATTGAATTGCTGGATATTTGATATAAGATTTAGAATTAGGATTTGAGATTGTTAAGACCACTTAGAATTTTGTAGAATACCTTTTTTCTGGATGATTGGAGTTTTCGAGGGGCAGCTCAATTTTCGGTAAGCCTATGGCTAAAATTACATACATAGGATACATTTTCTAAAATATCTGTAAAATTGTAGCTCCCTGAGGATGGCCCAGACATAGGCCGAAAGCTTGGAGACATGAAATAAAGAGTTAACCCAAGGTCTTTTGATTCATTCCCCGATATACACTATAGTATGATATAGTTGAAATGTAATGGAAAATTTTATATTCTTCTTCTTAGAGCATTTTAATGAAAGCTTTTTCTAAAAGAGGTTTTTAGAAAAGGCAACGTTGCTTATTCATCTGACAGGAAAATTACTATAACCTAACATATTCAAAATAAAATGACAGGATTTTCGGTTCAGGAGTTCAAAAACATTGCTCTGATCCGAAAATCCTTTCATTTTAATAATTTGGTACTGAGTTCGATATAATTTTACTGATTTTCAAAATAGGTATACACGGTGAAATGTGTCAGAATTTCATGGCTAACCGGGATACATTATAAAAGTGAATGGAGTATAGCTTTTGATGGCAGTAGCACGTTCATCATCCCTTGTAGGTAGATTCACATTTGTGAATTCAACTGGAAACATTTTAACATCAGATTATAAAAAAAATTGCATGTAGCTTGAATACGTCAGCGTTCATTTTAATGCAAATTTCCATTTCGAAAGTTACGTGAGGTTTGGAAGAATAAGCAAGTCCATAGATGCTGATTTGTTACAGATGCGATGAATGGATGATTTATTTAGGCCGACCAGATCTCCAAGGAGTAAACGCAGATAAACTCCACCAATCTAAATACAGGGTGTGCGGCGTACACTTTCACAACACCAGTTTCTCGTCCATGCTGCTGAATAGGCTCAAAAAGGATGCAATTCCGATAAATTTTCCGTTTCGTAAGTTGACTCAAAATTCGAATAAATCGCTTGAAAAACTTCGATTTTGTTCCAGAGGCTAGGCCAGGACCGTATTTTGAATGTGATGCAAACGAATTGGAGAAACTGAAGTCTTCATTATCAGGTTGGTTCGAAAATATTTCATTATCAACGAGTGTTTCGTGTAGTTTGTGGATTGGAAACTTGATTCATAATTAGGTGCGTCCGGTTCTAATTAGATACTTTGAATCTGTGGAATTTAACAAATTTTGATTCGAACATATTTGCTTTTCGACAACCAGAAGAATTGATTTATTATTTATTCAATATTAATTCCCATCTGATGAAAAGGGATTGCATATCACAAGCAATATTTGTGATTCAGCAAAAAGCCTACATCTACAGAGTGTTCCTCAATTGCAGGTACGAACGATTCTTTGAATTATTTTGAGAAAAAAAATCCGATGAATATGGGACCGCAAACATTTCGTTTTCGAGATACAGGGTGTTGAAGTTCGAATTTTTTTCGAGTTTTTCCATAGTATCTGCATTCCACAAGATATTCAACTGAAATTTGGCATAGATAATACAATTCAGAGTTTACACAGTGTGACATGCAAATTTCGATTGCATATCTACAGGGTAATTTATTCTGAAACACTGTCCCCTGTTTTCCCCCAGAACTTTTTTTGGTGAGCCACTGTTAGTTTGAAAAATTGTGAAAAGAAGCTTTGTTAATGTACTAAACTTTATGGTCTTTTGTAGTTTCGCCGTATCTGGTACCGATTTCGAGAAAAAAATTTTGAACGATTCTCTCGAAATCCTCAGAAGAATCAAAATTGTCATAAAGATCTATTTAGTTGAAATTATACAAGAAATCTCCCCTCTCCGTTCGTACTTCCAATTTAGGAACAACCTGTATACTGTGTGATGGTAAATTCGACCTACCAGACTACCTGGTGCGACTTATTCAGGAGGGTTCTGTAAGGGTTGGTCCACACTTCCTAGAAACAAGATTTGCCCTAGCTGACTTTCTGCGTATTGTTCTTCCTTGACCTCGTCTAACTTCCTTGTGTATTGAAAATTATCGAGCAATAATTCTTAGCAGTGAGGCTGAATATTTACCTAACCAAGACCATAAAAGAAAAATTGAATATCTGGGAATATCCCTGGGAAGTAACCTTTTGGGATAAGCATATTGAGACCTCAGGTAGTCAAGCAACAAAGGCTCAAATGGCGTACAGAAGTCTAGCTGGTACGCCAACGCTTCACTACGATTCTTAGTAGAAAAAAAAACTGGGAAAGGAAACCCTTCCCAAACTTCCAAAAGAAATACCACAGATGGTTCAAAAGCCACAACAGGAACAGGACAGACGCACTTCCTGTCTTACAGGAAGAATTACTTGCCAATGAAAGATGAGTAGGAGATAATTCAAAAGAACATCAGCGATGTGACAAAGCGAACCAGTCTGATAGCTGAGATACTATCAAGGCAGATGTCATCTGTCCAAATACAGATAATGGTGATAATATTGAAAAATTTAAGAAACGTTAAGAAACTTGTAGTGGCCGAGATTTTTAGCAATTCAAGAGAAACTCTGATGTCATGTAACGTCTGCTGTATCATCAATGGTAGCTACTACAGTACTTCCGCAAGCTTGGATGAGACCTACGAGGTACGGATTCTTATGCCGACGTACAGCAATCGCTATGCTCGAATAGATCAATTTTCAACTAGGGGCCTTATTTAAAAGGAGGAAAAGCATTTCCTGCATAAGTAAAATTTTCATCGAATTTTTCAGAATTTTATTGTATTTTATAATAACCAGACCGTATACGAATCCATAAATGAAGTTTCATAACAAACAGTCCATCCGATCTCAAGTTATAAATGGTGTAACCAACATCTTTGTTTTTTATATAAAGATTAAGCAACTTTTTCTGTATAATGGAGGAATTTGTTATGTACTCTCTACGAGGTACTTGAGTTTTTCTAATGGATACACAGAATACATAAAAAAAAGAAAAATTCGAATTCAGAAAGTTCAACCACTTTATTCTTTTAATGAGAAGGGTTGATGTCTCGGACTAGAACTGGTCTGGTCCTGTTCCAGTAGGATTTTAGACAAGGGATGAAATGGGTTCAATAGAGTAGAAACGTTTTGCAGGAGGCCCTCTCTCGCTCGTTCGATACCGCCGGTCTAGATTCCAGATTTCACCACGCCATGTTCGATGCAAGATATAACCCTTATTAAATAAATTATTGTTCAATATAAAAATAATATAATACTGTGTCCAAATTTATTGGGAGATCAGTTCAAAAGACGGCCTGACCCCATTTTTGCAGGGTTTTTGACCAGTATTATCTCGAAATTGACCCCTAAAAACCCAACAGTCCTCCAGAAGGAATACGTAGGAATTATTGCCTTAGACCACTTTCAAAAATTTTTCATTTACGGTGGACCCCCTGCATTTCTACCATATTTCCAAAACTCTACAAAAAAATGTGAAGACTATCTATTTATAGAAATTTACATTGTGAAGTGTTCCAACCACGTATTAACATTGGCTAATTGATTGATTGATTGTGCTGTTAGTGAATGTCGAAAATGTAAAGACATTTGTCTTGGGGGCGATATGAATCAAATAATAATAATAATAATATTTTTTAATTGTAAAACAGAATAATTCTTTATCGGAAATTTTGGTTCGATACCATAAAACAAAAAGAAGGCGCTTTGGTTTTCTTGCTAGATCATCAATAATTTCATTTTCGGAAATTGGAAACTCCCTGTGTATAGACATCATGGCTAGCAGGCTAGCGGATTCCAGCATCCGAACTTGTCGATTTTGTATCGCATTCATCAATTTCTCTTCGTTTGATGAAATCCGCCAATGGAGTTGACAAACTAATCATGATAAATGGTAGCCAAAGTCAACTCAGGACAAATTCTTTCAGGTCGCCTCAAGAAATGGAATTGAAGAAAGTCTACTCATTTCCTTCATACCAGTAAACAAAATATCAACTTACTGGTCCAATTGCGAATTTAAAGCAGTATTATCGGCCGACAAAGGGATCTTGAGCCAAAAACGCAATGTCTCGATAAGATTTATTCACTCTTAATCGCTTGTTTTGATGTACTGTCAATCGCTGCGATAGTTGCGGCACTCGGAAGGTTTCATAGATGTCTTTCATTTTTTTTATCAATAATTTGGTATACAGTGACCGAAGCGAATATATTATACTGTTAGGAACTTTATAACTCTCTTGGATTTAACCGTTTATAGGAGAATTCGCTTTTATCAAATTACACACTTTTGGACCTAAGACCTAACAATGGATCTTTCTGCGGGGGATATATCCCTCGTGGATACGCCACTGTTGGATAGAGATTCATTTTAATTTTTCCTTTTCGACATTACTGATGACAGCACAAGAAATTATTCAATTCTCACTTATTTCATTTAAGAATGGTAAAAATAGAAAACATCAAATATGAAATTATTACAAATAGAAATAATAGATATATATTTCAGTGCTAATATAATTGAAATAAAACATTAATAACGTAACGCGACTTCTACAATGACATTATAATAATAATTTTCATGGGAGGAATGAACTTGATGGATCGAATGCAACTTATTACTTATCAATATTTGGTTTTAGTTTTGTTAGGAATAATCGCAAATCCTCCGTTCTGTTATGTTCAATCTGCTCTAAAGCTTTTTTTCAACAAGATATGACGAGGGAAATGCTATATAAAGAGCTTTCTCGCAATCTACCACAGTCCAGGATTTTTTTCGAGTATTCCTGCCTGCAGCAATTGTATGGTATCCTCTTTTAAATTTTACCTTCAGCTCCTCATTGTGCTAAGCTCAAGTAGCTCTTCTTGTAATATCACATTCTCCACTTCCGTTTTATCAAATGGATTTATGATCCAAGTTGGTAGTTCCATTGTCACAATAACTTTAAATCAGATTTTGAAGACATCATGTCTTTCGTCTTTTCGATAACCAGTGTACTTCGGTATGTAAGAGCAATCAGGGGCGGCCTTAGGGGGTGGCGAACGGGGCAATCGCCCGGGGCCTCGCTCTTGGAGGGGCCTCGCGCAAGAACCCAAGCAAATTTTCTTCACAGTGAAAATTTTCATGAGTATGATTTCGCGATAAGTTCGGGCCAACTCTATCGACTGGCGTTGTGCTGCGAACAGTCGTACTACATGCTATGAAGTGGTGTCCAAAAATGTATTCTTGAAATTAATCCACTTGCTTATTTTTTACCTTGTGGGAGTCATAGCTGGAATCTCATCTTAGGAGATGCAGCATCATTTTGTGCTCAAGCAAAATCTTTTTTTGAGTTGCTACAAAAGTTGAACACTCTCTTTGTCATCCCTTGTAACAGCGACAGAAATAGCTGAGGAAAATGATATTGAAAGAAAGTTTAAAGAAGTTAGAAGACGTTGTGACAAAATGCATTTTGATTATGAAGGGGAAGATGAAGCTAAGGAATTGAATGTGGAAGAGATTTTCAAGATTAATTATTTTTATGTCATTGTCGACAATTTGCGCACAAGCTGCCACCCTAGGTTTCTGGCACTTTAACAGTATGATGTTATTTTCCATTATTAACGGCATATCTTCCTCTTTATAAGGAAATAAACATCCGATCGTTTATCTAAAAAAATGGCATTTTTCTTTGAATGTCAAAATAACACCTCTTATTGGAAAACCCTTCAGTAAGAAACATTTTCAAGCCGCTGGCAATCAATTCAGGATGAGGCAGTAAGGAAAGCAAGAGAAAGGACAGTCTGAATGAATTTTCATTTGTATTTATCTTTTTGACTGTAAAAATGGGGGTAAAACTACAAGCTATAACGTGGAATTCATAATTATAATTATAGTAATTTCACGAGCTATAGCATGCAATTGAATTTTTGAGGGATTTATTGTGAATTTGCAAGCAAAATCTTTTTTTGAGTTGCTACAAAAGTTGTACACTCTCTTTGTCATCCCTTGTAACAGCGACAGAAATAACTGAGGAATATGATATTGAAAGAAAGTTTAAAGAAGTTAGAAGACGTTGTAAAAAAATGCATTTTGATTATGAAGGGGGAGATGAAGCTGATGAATTGAATGCGGAAGAGATTTTCAAAATTAATTATTTTTATGTCATTGTCGATAATTTGCGCACAAGCTGCCATACTAGGTTTCTGGCACTTAAACAGCATGAGAGCATATTTGGTTTCATATAATAAAAAAAATTAAAGTAAATCAATAATAGTGAACTTCTGAAGCAATGCAGCGACTTGCAAATGTCCATGACAGTAGGAGAATCATGTGATATTGATGGAGATGAATTATACGAAGAACTGAATATCATCAGTGTGTATGACAGAAACGACGATATTATCTCGGTGCTGAAATACATAAGAGAAAAAAAAATAACTATCGAAATTTTCCTGAGAATTATTGCCACCACACCTTTTAAAGTTGCGCCTGCTGAAAGGAGTTTTCTCCGAGGCTTAAAATGATCTCATTTGAGAAATTCGATGGCACAAGATCGGCTTTCAGCATTTGCTTTTCTTTCAATAGAAAATGACATAGCTCATTCGTTGGATTATTGTGCTCTTATTAAAGATTTTAGTTTGAGAAAAAGCCGCAAACATCAATTTTGAAATTTTATATCAATTTTAAAATTAATCTTCTCCGAATTTGTTGAATTTGTGAATCTTTCTAAGTAAAATATTGTAAAACACAAAATTTATTTATTTGTAAAACCCGGGCAGTTTTCGTCAAACATGACAAAATACCAAAAGACTCGACTTAATTTCGAATCACATACTTTTCACGAAAGACAAAGGGCCTCGCAAAGACCTGCCGCCCGGAGCCTCGCAATGGGTAAGGCCGCCGCTGAGAGCAATCGTTGGAAATCTTCATCATTTTCATCGCACAACTGCGCAAATAAACACTTTTCAATGCATTGCTTCTTATTTTGTTAACTTCTTTAATCACGAATTGAAGCGATTGGTGCAATCAATCAAATTTTTCCAGGACCCCCGCTTACGAACTGTGAACCCCCATTTTTTGTCACGCCAATGTAGACCCCCGTCAAGTGCTTCTTGGACCCCTTGGGGTCCACCTGGACCGCTTCGGGAATCTCTTCCTCAGACTATACAATATCGGGTATAGTCTAACTAAGGTTATTGCTACTTATGTTTTGGAGAGGACAAATAAAAACAAATATTGTTCGGATATGGCTTTATTGTTCCCAAAATATTAATTAATTAAGTACCTCCATAGAATTTCATTTTAATGCATCAACTCCATCAGCCCCTTCTTCAGACGTCGAAAAACGTTGACCTAGCGATTTATTTGTGATCTGGGGTTCGCAATCAAGTATTTTCTATTCTGATATCTTTTTGTACCTAAGTATGTTTCGAAGTCTACATTTTCAATGCACAGCATGACTTTTTCGGAAAGAAATGAATATTCGTGTGGTAATACAGATGCAAATAGAAATTCTCATGAATGGACCATGGAGTATCGTCCATATCCCAGCGCCATCTAACGGATGACAGTTGTTTTAAAAATTTCAAGGTCGGTCATTTCAAAACTATCTACTCGGCTATTCCTTCAAATACAAAATGGGGATAGCAAAAAGTAAAGGGAAATCATAGCGATCATCATGTTTTGGAGTACGATGACGTGTCCGTAGACGTCAATTATTTATGTTGAGTTTAGTTTAGTCCAAATCATCAAGAGCGTGCGAGACATAATTACAGTCTGCGCATGTGCCGTTTTTTGTGGTTTGTAGACTACGTGCCGGGATTATCAGCAATCGAGCCATGATCGAGCCTGCAGTTGCTATGCTACAAACATACGAACAGACGAAAGGTGACCTTGGAAACATCGCTGCGCCAATCCCTAGAAAGAGACGGACAGAGCTGTTGATCGCAACTCCGCCACCGACTATCCCGTTGCTGGGAATTAATGCTGACTCGAAACTTATTTCCGTCACTTGGCAACAGAACAAGTCTAGTTTACTGAACGTTCGTCGTAGTTTCATCCGTACGATTGCTCGTTCCCGCCTTGGTTTGGCGATAACATTGAGTATTCATCTACATATTACTCAATAGTCAATGGGGATAGTATTTTGCTGAACCAAATTTTTTTTTAAGGTGCGTAAAAAAAAATAGGGTAGGTGGTCCCTAGTTCCTAAATTAAAATCATGAAAGGCAGTTAAGGGAGGAAGGGGTAGAGGCAACGGACTCACGTTACCATAAGTTTGAGTGCTAGATCGTTGAAGGGCAAAATTCGACAAGGAGGTTCATAAATATAGCTGTTCGAAATTTTGATATCCTGATCATTTCGAATCTACAGATTTAATCGCAATGAAATTTTGCATTTAGATGGAGAAAGACGTATTCAAGCTACGTGCGAAATTTTGTCCAAATCTTGTAACCAGAACCATACAAAAATTCTAGCAAGTTGAATAAAAATCGTAATAAGTTCCGGTATCATAGGCGATTAGACAGTTGCTGTCAACATTTTTTTCCGTTGGAATCTTGCTTTTTATTATTTCAAAACATTTAGAACGTGTACCTAACTTAGTTGCGCATGCGCATTAGGCCGAACATATATTAGTTGTCAGCAGGTTGTTTTATAGAAGTGGACTGGTCCCAAATCAACTTTGGCCAGCAGTTCTTACTTCAACAAATTCAGAACAATAATTCCAATATTACCAAAAATCGAGGTAGCTGTGCGGTAGATTTTTAGTAGTAGTAGAGGGAAATCTCAACACCCGATATTCCTTTTTTCTTGAACATTCTTGCAGCGCATGTGCATGGGCACTTTAAAGCTTAATATCACCTCATTAAACAAAAACTATGGAAATAATTGGTACATGTACCATATGCACATGCGCGTATTCGGCTAAACATTTTTTTTCAATAATCGATTTTAGCGACCGAAAACTTGATTGTCGTGACGTTATTACGTTATTGGGACTCATCAGGATTATGTTTTTCCCCAAATTTCATTGGTGCATAAGGATATGACGTATTCATGGAGAGAGATAGAGAAAACTGATACAAGTCTCGACCTACGTCCTGCATTTCTTGTTGCACTAAACTTCTTTCTTTCTTCCTACTCTCTGCAGTGCCATGATATAAAGTGAAGTGCTGATTGTTACAAAATATCTTTTGTTGAAGGATTAATTAATGTTCTGCACTTAAGTACTCGAGGAAAATCTGTCACATAGAATTAGACGAAGCAATTAATCCATTTTTCGGCCAGAATTCCAAAATTCAAGTCTCCTTTGACAATCTGTCATTGAGGAGTTCAACTGTTATCACATTCAGATTTCAGAACAGAAACAAATTGAAACTCGTAATTTGATTTATTCCATATTTGTTCAGTGTGTCATAAATTTTGAAAGAAATAGAATAAAATATAACTTACCGACAGGGTTTTGGCGCTTGTCAACAGTGAAATAAGAGTTGTTTATTCGTTTGGCGCACTGGCGGTTAACCTTATTCTTCTACTTTTAGATGCTTTTATAGAATTTGAATAATATTGAGTTTAATTCATTTCTGTTCTGTGATTATTTCAAAGCTGTTAACAAATAAGAAAATATGGAAGTAGAAATTCCTATCGAAGGTACAATTTTTGTTTGACTGTGGAATATATGATACTTAAATTGGTAGTATTTTCAGAAAATATACCGAAAGTGGTTAGCAAAGAAGATGATGAAGATAACGAAAAATCTAATGACGCAAACGGTGAGAATTCTTCAGTTCAGGTTACCAGTGCTAAAACACTCGTCTCATCGTAAAAATTGATAGAATATTTTGTTTTGGTATTTCAAAATTTTCTAAATTATGTTCACCCTGTTAAGTTATGTAATTTATAGGCCTCTTTCCAGATGGTGAACAACAATTGGCGTCTGAAAAGGACGAGATCAAACAATCGGATCAGCAACCAGAAAAGGATACAGATAAACAAATGGAAGACATGCAAGAATCAACAAAAGAAAATTCCCAGTCAGAAAGCCTTGCAGATACAGAAGTGAATAATGCTTTGGAAAAAAAAAATTCGGATGGCAAACAGTCTGAAAACGATGAAAGTAAAGTATCTGAAAAAACCGAGGATTCCAAAAACACAGAAACCTCAGAAAATGAAAATTCTGTAAGTGAAGAAGCCTGTGTGTCCCAAAAAGAGGGAAGTGAACAAACTGAAATAGTTCAAAATGGTATTTCTGAAGAAAGTTCAAAAGATGACGATAAAAGGATGGAAACAGGTGAGCGATCCTAAAAATGAAATTTGCACATGTACCTCACGACATCAATTTTCAGATGAAAATGAAGATGATGATGACGACGACTTCAACCCTCTCTTGCTTTGTCCTGATATTTCAATGGATGTAGATGAATCACCTGTTTTAACTGAATCAGCAGGTAGTTCAGAAAGGCTGGTGATTAATTTGATTTCTAATATCCCTTTTTTTGCAGGACACTCACAAGTTAATGATGATTCAAATGCTCTTTTTGCACCTCTGTTTTCAACGTTTGTCGATGAAATGACAGGAGCAGAAAGTGAGAATTTACTATTTATTGTAGGATCCTGTTATTATTATTGTTCTTTTATTTTCAGTTTCATTCAACTTGACAGCAGAAGAACAACAATTAAGAGAAAAACTATATGGACCCAGTGAGTTTTTATAGATCTTATGATGAGTATAAATTAAAATTAATTTTTTTCAGATAATCCTATTCAGTTCTCCAAAATCCACTGTACCGCCTGTAACGTACATTTGGGTAGTGCATTGGCTGGCCAAACTAATCGTTTTGTTCATCCACTCCTTAAAGTGTTGATATGCAAGGAATGCTATCATTTTTATACGAGTGGTGAATTTGAGAAAGATGAAGATGGTAGTGAACTATATTGTAGATGGTGTGGACAAGGGGGACAGGTTTTGTGTTGCACAATGTGCGAATTTGTTTTTTGTAAGGTGAGAATAACTTGTATCGTAAAGTGTGTGTCGTTTTCTAAGGAGGTTATGACTCACCGCAAAATTAAGGCTCTATAAAGTGCTCTAGCAAAATTAGTGTATTATGAGGAAATGTGAGAAATATGAGGGTATCTGCTTCTTTCAGAAATGCATTAGGATCAATTTCGGACGGAAAAAGTTGACGCAGGTTAGGGACAGCGATGACTGGAAATGTTTCAGATGTGATATATCACAGCTCAAAACTCTGAGGGCCATGTGTGTAGAGTTTTTCGAATACGTTCGCAAAGAAACGGCGTGAGTGTTACATATCCATCTTATCATGCACACAAATATATTCTGTGTCTTTTCAGTCGAGCTTCTACTTACACAGACTCGGATATTGTCAACAAAGATCTTACAAACTGTTGCCAGCCAACGAACAGAAAGAGACAGATGGATGGTGAGAAGGAACCTGAAAAAGAAGTGGTAAAGAGGCCTAAGAGGAGAAAAAATGAAGAAGATCCAGACTATAATCCGTATGTACAGGAAAAGGAAGATCGGTCTAATTCACCAGTTCCCAGCACTTCCGGTGTTAAAGTTGCTACAAATGCTATCAAAACAACTCCTTTAGGGACTCAATCCAAAGCATCGACTATGTCTGAAGTGAGTAGATTGTGAACTGATTTGTTTAAGATTACCTGACACTAATTTTGCTCAAAAACTTCTGAAACATGACATTTCCTTCAGGTTAACAATTGTCCTACTACGGTACGAATTGGAAATCAAATTCTCAATTTAAAGAATGTAGGAGGCACTCAACAGTTGGTTGGTGCTTCAAGTCCTTCAGTGGTTCGAAATACTGCAGTTCGAGCCCCAGTACCAATAAGGCCCAAAACGTGTTTCGCACCTAGAACTGCAATCCCTCCTGCAAGTGAGTATCGGATTTTGAATACACTTTCATCATGGTGAATTTCACGATTATTACTCGTGTTTTATTCAAATACAAATATTGAAATACTTTCAGATGTTAGATCTACAGCAGTACCAGCTGTAGGGTCCATGGCTCAGATAAGAGCAAGTTCTGGCAGGCCTCAAGGCTTGTCGCAGCCTGTAATGAAACATGAATGGTTTGAGAAGACTGTCCGTGCTGCGGCAAGAGTCAATTCTAACCTGTCTTACACTCTGACTCAGCTGAACAAAGCGCAATCGAGTGCTAGTAGTGTTGAACAACTAGCGGTAGTCCACAACAAGCTCCAAGAAATTCTGAGCAGCTCTATCAATTCTCTCATACAAATCAGGAAGAATTTGAGGACTGAGTTTATCGCTGGCATCAAAACGATAAGGTTTCCTCCGAAAAAGCCAATTGTGGATCCGAATGATGATGATGTGATTATTATCAACCCAGAACCTACTCCAACCATGAGAAAGCCAGCCACACCAGTCATTAAAAGTAATAATTCGGCAACTACCTCAAATACGCCACCGAGTAAAGGATACTTGAAAGTTAGAAGTTTTTCGCAGCTGCAAAATGTTTCATCTGAATGCATAACAATACCCGATGACGATCCTCCTCCACTGACCATTATAAAACCTGTAGTGGAAATGAATGAAAAAAACAAGGATCCAGCAGATGATACTTCGAAAGAAAACAAGGAAAAGGAAATTCCTACCACAACCAAGGATGATGAAAAAAATGAGAAAGTGGTAGAAGAGAAAATTGAGGTTGAAATTTTGGAAAGTGTAGAAGGTGAAAATGTATCAGAAAAGGAAGATAAAAAGGCTGATGAGGAAAGCCCACCAAGTACTGAGTCAGAGAAAAAGGAAAGCACAGACAATAAAAATGCACAAACAAAAAATGGAGACAGAAATGGTGATTGCAACAAAGAAAAAAATAAAAATAAAGAGCTGGAAGTTGACAATTCTGTTAAGGAAATGAATGGTAATGGAAATGATTCCAGCGATTCCACAAAGTGTAATGGTGATGTTACCGAAGGCGAAGTCAAGGTCAAGTCCGAACCTGAAGAAAAATCATATAACATCAATGAACAGCCCACGCCGAAAATCAGAAGAATGCTTTCTGTGAAGGTAAATCTGAAGAAATCTACCGCTGTTGAAAATTTGGTAAAACAAGAGCCGGTCGAAAATGGAGACAAGTGAAGACATGAAAAAGAATTTTATTCCCTTATTGTTGATTTATGTTTTAATTCGGACTATTCCGAATTTTTATAGACTAATTGAATTGAATCACATTCCTTTGTGAATTGTATATATAGATATAATTTGAATTTTGAATGCTGTATGAATATTGCTTTTATTATAGGTGTTCATATGATTTAATGCTTTAGTTTGGAGTGTAAAAAGATTCTAATAAATTTTGTTTCATATAAAAAACAAATTACTCATTTTCAAAATGTTGACATTTTTTGACTGTGCTTATTCCATAGTGAGTTAAATTACTTTATTTCGTAACTAGTGCCCAAAGTGTTACTTTATCTCACGCAAATTCAAACAACGCAAAAGGGGGCTTCAAGTAATGATCTCAAACCATGAGGTCTGAATCAAAAATGTATAGTCAAATTATACTCTGTCCGTACGTAAACTCCAAGTCTCAAATGGAAAAAAAAACCAAGAATATTCAAGGAAGGTTCGGGTCTAAATTCATTAGATGAGATTAAAACCGTTGGTGTACCGGGCCTGATAGAAATATTTTTATATCCAATGTAGATCCTCATTTTCAAGTAATGAACGCAAAAGGTTTTTTGTTAAAAAAAACTGGCATAACCTCAAATATTGTCATAGAAAATAAAAAATTGGTTATTTTTCATAGACTATTTGGTTAACTAACATATTATATAGTATTCTATATCTATGACTAACATGCAATGTGATTGTGAATTGTTTGTTTAATGTTATAGACCAATCCAACAAAACAGCTGATCACCTTTTTTCAAGATGGCTGCTGGAAGAAACAAATAACAAACATTTCTGTTATAGTGTTTCTCTATTATAACTATCATTTTACATGGCATAATTGAAGACATTGAAGTTGAAAATTGAGAAACCAACGGAAACTACCCTGAAACACGTACCTCGTAACTGGATATCCTCGGTTTGTTATTTGTTTCTTCCAGCAGCCATTTTGAAAAAGCTGATCGTGACAGATCGTTGGATTGGTCTATTGGCATTTTTAGATTTTATATTTAAATGTTCAAATCTGGAAAACACAAAAATATCTTCAGAGGTATTGTTGGCCTAGCGCTTATCACCCATATTGGTGTTTATTTCTCAAAACCTTACTTGAAACCTTCTGAAGAAGCACCTAAACAAGAAAGCAGACAATTGTAGAATATTACATAATCGGAGAAGGGAAAAGTTATTATGAGAATCAGAAGACCTTTTGGTCTCAGTGGATTCGAATTAGGACTGGTTACTGTTTTGGGGGTAATTGGTGGAATATACATTTGGAAGCCATCCCTTGAACAGGTCAAAGGAGGCAGGGAAGGAGAAAATAGGAAAATTCCTTCTGAAAAGTAATACTTCACTATGGCAAACTTAAGACAGAGAGCTGCTGGAAACCCTCTACTTTTAATTTCATCTATCCTGTTGTTTACATCAGGATTTTATTTAGTGCATAAACATTTCTACCAACCTTATGCCAAAAGGATGCATTATTTAAGACAGGAAGAATTAATGAGACCATTATTGCAGAGTAGAAATTTGGATTCTGGCAATATTTATAAGAAGAATGATTAATTGTAACTTTTTTGATTAAAGTGTGGTAGAACAATTATTTATTTCATATTGAAAATACCATGCCGCCTGTAATATAAGTGCTGGAACGATTAGTCGATTCATGGAAATTCCTCTGATAAGAATCTTGCATTTAAGCAGTGAATTCCATTGCAAAATTCCAACCATTTTTATGTTGTTATTTTACTCTAGGGCGTACTCAGTGCACCAGTTATTGAAAGTGTAATGTTTCAAAAATTTCTTTTCTTGTCCCTTTGTTCGGATTTTTTCAAATCATTCTTAATTATAATTACTGAATGAAATGAGTGTTTTTCTGGGCGGTCAGTTCAACGAAAATGAATAATAATAATTTTGAAAAGTAACTCTGTAGCCAAACTGCATTAGGAGCTTTCTTTATGGTGCTCCTGAACTTTTACAAATTGATATTGACTATTCCTAGGTCTACCCCTCAGAAACTACAAGGTTCGAAGCTTATAGTTTGTATGAGGAGTTCGGAGAAGCAGTTGTGTTCGGTGTAGGCTTTGTTACTGTGTCCTTACTTAACCTTAGGCACAGCACTGTTAATTTTCTACCAAACAGTGGAATGGTGGGCCCACTACCGAGTCTAGAAAATTTCTTTCCTAACCTCGGGATTGAACTCGCGACTTTCCCGTCAGAGTCAATCGCCATAGCCACTGGGCTGCGGGCACTACGCCTATTAGAGAGTCAATTCATATATGTATTGGGAAGGAAAATGAAGTGCTTCACACACATATGAAAAAATAGCGTCTGTGTGAGCTAATGTCCAAGGGACAGCTCACCGAGGGAGGATAGTTTAGGAAAAAAAGTACATTAGATTTACACATTTATTCAATAAATGGGATTAATAAAAAAATTTCTTCATCAACTGTATAATGAGTTACATTTTGTCTCCTATAGTTATTACTTTTTTCTGTATTCTAACCTATTTCAATTCAACCAAAAATTCAATTTCTCAGTATCATTTCAATCCTTCTTTTCTTCAGCCATGTTTTCATCATGTGCATCTGGAAAAACAGCGTTATTATTATTAGTAAGTAGTAACACAGTTTATATAAAATTTTTATATGAATTCTTAGTTACATCATGATTTTTCTTTTATATTATACACTTTCATACCTTTACTGTCTTCTGATGCATTATCCTCAGCTGGTCTATGGTCTCCTTCAGGCTGCGAAGAGGGATGAACTCCATACATGTGGTGACCACTTGGTGGATGATTTTCGGGACCACCAGCTGCCACTGGTTGCTGACCTTCCACTGGTGGTATTCCAGCGTGTGGTGGAAAATGATGAGGACGGTTCATATGAGGTGGATACTGATGATAAGACTGAGGATAATAGGAATGGGCTGGAAATTGGCCAGGATATGGTTGAGGCGGACCCTGGTGATAAGACTGTTGCTGTTGAGGCGGATAAGGAGGATATGCAGGATGAGGAGGTCGGGGAGGAAGGGGTATAGATTGTGAAGTATTCTGCGGAGGATACTGTTGATAGGGGGGCACTTGAGAGGGAGGCATCATTGAGTTCTGAGGAGGATGAGGGGGCACTGCATGAGATGGGGGATGAGAGGGTACTGCATGTGATGGAGGATGCGGGGGTACTGCATGAGATGGAGGATGCGAGGGTACTGCATGAGATGAAGGATGAGGGGCAGAATGGGTAGGAGTATGAGGAGGGATGTTGTGTGGAGGAGCGATACTAGGATTTTGAGGGGGCACATGGGGTTTATGAGGAGCAGGAGGCATGCCAGGATGATTCTGTGGAATACCTGGATGATGGGGTATCGGAGAATGACCAGGCGGTATTTGTTGAGCCGGTTGAGGATGGATAGATGGTGGCGCCATTGAAGGTGAAGGCGAAACACTTGGAGGTTGGGGAGGATTTTCCGCCTGTTGATGAGGAGTCTGTTGCAAAGGAACAGATTGTTCTGGAGCTACAGGATTATAAGATAGATGTGGGTGAAATGGGGGTTTTTCCAAAGGTTTAGGAGGCTCAGGACGATTGGCTGTTCCATTTACAGTTCGCTGATTTGCAAAACCAGGGGCCAGAACAGGAGACTCCGAATTTGAATGCTCATCTTTGTCCTGATCCATAGGCTTTCGATTTGAAAAAAAAAACCATACTGTGATTCTTTTTGAAAATTACCAAACTTTCTTAATAAGAAAGTTCATCAGTGAGTAATGTGATTCCAAATGATATCCATATTAGGTGTAATCTTATTGGTTAAAATAATAAATACCATGTATCAATCATTTTACTACATCACATTAGGTCTCACCCTATATGTTCAGCTGGAAAATAATAGGTGCTTTGAAATATCTGATTACCTCTTGGTCAGATTGACTGTTTTCTTGTGCTGGCTGCGAATGCTGTGATTCTGGAGATGAAACAGTTTCTTGGCTCACTTTTCCATTTTCCTCAATCTTTGGTTTTTGTTGTTCTTCAAACCTTTGCGCCCTCTCCCTCTTCAATAATTCATATTGTTTTTCAACCATTTTTTGAAAAGTTTCTTCATCAACAGCTGGTTTGCAATGCTGGAATTTCAGTTTAACATAATTCATTTTCACAATGAAATTAACAAATAATAATTATAAAAAAAGCAATAAATTCGATTTATTCACTCACTTTCTTCAATTCTTCCTGAAATGACTCGCTGCTCTCGATAAATTTCATTTTTTTAGCTTCGAATTTTTCCTCAATTTGCTGAAGTTCAGCCTCCAATTTTTTCTGATGCATAGTCAAAGATTGAACTTGTCTTTTGAGAACTTGCAATCTGCCAGTAGTTATAACAGACCTTACATCAGGGACTACTGTCTCAGAGAAAATCTCATTTATTAAACGATGATTTCTCAGGTACCTAGCATAGGCAACATGTTTCACGGAATAGCCATCATCTTGATCTGAAATAATACGTGAAATTATACTCTACTAGCGATGATTTGCTCTAATTGAAATCACCTAAGAAAAAAAAGGAATATGTCATACAATTTGAAGAAGAAAGATGAGTAATATATACCTTCTTCATCTTCTGCAGGTTGTATTTCAATTCTTCTATCTCTATCTGCTGCTTGTTTAGAAGATTCTCTTCTCTCATGAGTTTCTCCATCATTTGCTTGTCCTGAAATCAGAAAAAATAAGTTGATGTTAATTAGAAAATTCCCAATTTCTCACCTGATTTCTTATTCTTTGCTGCAATAAAAGCTAAGTACGCTGGGGAGTTGTGATAATTTTTCAAACTCTTTTCATACTCCACTTTCTCAACCTCGTATTCTTCAACAAATTCCTGTTTCTGGTCCTCGGGTAGATCTCTCCACATCTGTCCAATAATCCTTCCTATTTCCCATAACTTCAAGTCCTGATTTTGAGCTTTAACCTGGTCCCAAACCTTTCTACTATACCTCATATATGGCATAGTGGGCTTTTCAGGCGCCTTTGGTGGCTTGAGGTTTTTTGGATCATTCTAAATAATAAAAATGTAATGAGTGAAATAATGGAAAACATATTTAACCTAGCATGATCGTGAAACTTGTGTACTCACTGAAGCATTTTTTCCAATTTTCTGTGGGACAAAACCTGGATGTCCATTTGGTGTTGAAACGAATGGATTTGTCTCTTTCTGCAATAAAAGTATTAAAGCCTCAATTTCAAAGATATTCAGATTACTTACAGCTGAAGATGATCCGGAACCTCCAGATGCTCTCAAGCGTTCTGTAATTGAGATGATAACACAATAATGAGATTTTCCACAGGGTTCAAGAGGTTTGGGAAAATCAAAACTATAAAAGTTATAAAAGATTTGAAACCTAAAGTAAAACAACAATGAGCAAAATAAATAAATTCAATGAAAACAATTTCACTGTCATGCAATTTTGGACTTTCATGGATAAAACTTTTACAAAAATAATCATCAAAAATTCCAAACCTAACATTTGCATTTGTTAGTCCATAAAATATGAAAAAACTTTTAAGCGGAAAATTTTTGAATTATTCTCAGTTAACTTCAAATATTGAATAGAATACAGCTGAGTTATGAAGGAATAAGCACTAGGCACTATGCATTCTACAGTAATTTATCGCTCAGTTCAAGATTGAGGCTTTTTATTCAATACATGTCTACATACTCTTCATGAAACTAGAAAAAAAGCGTATGCTAATAATTTTCACTGCAACATATTTCTAGTTGTTTAACACTGTCCAAAATCTGATAATAATGCCAATTATTCCAAATTAGATGAGAAAATCATTTATCTGAAATAATATCAGAAAATACCTACAATGGATGAAACTCAGTCTCACATTTTGGAGCAGAAATGAGAAAAAATTGTCAACATTTTTCATATAACAAATTATATGTATAATAATATATCATATTTTATAAATATTATTGGTAGGAAATAAGCACTATTCTTATTCGTAGAATTTAAATTAAAAATCTTGAAGTTACCTTTCAATATGTTGAAAGTCATGGGAGAGCCAGCGGCCAGTAAATCTGAACAAACACAAACAAAGCTTATATAACCATGAACACTAATCTACTAGAGGTCATAAATTTGCATCTATATTAATTGTATCAATAAAAAAATTGAGAATGCAACTCAACGATACATGTACAGACTTTTTTAAATCGAATATAAACATAATTCTGTATATTCAGAAATAATCAAACATATACAGATGCAAATTATGCCAAGTTCTCTGACTGCCCAATTTAAAGTGTAGGTTACAAGCCCTTTCCAGAACAGAAACTACATCAAAATGCTCCTACTAATCATGCAATAAATCTAAGCGAAATAATTGTGAAATCATTTTATTCTTTTGGTTGTTTCTTAATTCTTACGATTTGGAGTTTGGGGACTAGGCATTTGCATGGCCACTTGTTTATAATTTGTTGGCAAAGCCATGTTAGCAGTTCAATTTTCAATTTAACCTGAAAAAAAATCACTTTTGTTTTGCGTAGAAAAACTGAATAACATATACAATATTCTTTTATTCATAATACGTTAACGTTTAGGAAAAATAATCTTTTATAAAAAATCAATGCAGCAGATTCAAGTATTTTGGCACTTGGCAACCATTAACCAAACATTGATTGCTGTCATTTACTTGTCAGATAAGTTCTGTCTGTTCTGTCAGCATTAGCATAGAGCTGTGATGTTTACCCACAGAACAATAATAAACAGTCATAGACATACAAAAGGTCCTTTGTCAAAATTATTTTACTGATTGTTCTGTGATTTTAATTGAAATTTCAAAGGGTTTTCCGTTACATTTTATGTTAGATTTTTTATTTGTTATATTTTTTTATGTTATATTTTGTTTTTCAGGCATAAATAATGATGGGTCGAGAACATTTTTCGAGTTCAGGTAATTAGGCTGTTCAAATTCATTAATCATTCATGAAATAATTTACAGAGCAATAACGCCCTAATTTTTGAATTGAGAAGGGTATAAAACCTTAATCACCGAATAAAGTGCAAATTTAATTCAATTTTAACAATTCCATTCTGTAATATGTATAATATGCATTGATTGTTTTTGCAACTGAAACCCACTTTTTTTCGCTTAGATAATTCTGACGAAGAAAGTCCTACAATTAAGACGAAAAAGGGGAATGTTATAACGGATAGTACTGATGAAGAATATGATTCAGCTGATGAGAAATTGATCATTGCAAATAGTTCATCAAATAATGATAAAGATGAGAGTAGTATGTTAATTACAAGTACTCCAGGTGAGAAACAAGTAAAACAACAAGTTAAAAGCTATTTTCCAGCTTCTATACTTGAGAAACAGTCAGAATCTGATATTATATCTGAAACTGACGAAGAATCGGAAAAACTGAATGATGGAAATGTTTCAAAGATTGTAGAAGATACTAGAATGTTTTCTCTGACTCCTCAGTCAAAAAAAAAGGGGATGCATAATGATCAAGTGATTATATCATCAGATAGTGAAGATGCCATGAAGCCATCAACTAAAGAGAGAGGACGTTCTTTCATGACACCCCAACATAAAAAACATGAAATTAGCAACTCAGATGATGATTCTGATTCCAATGACTCATTGGCAGCTGTTGATTCTGATGTTATCGATACTAGCCAAATTCTTGATGACTCTTTTGATGCAGTAACACCTAAACCAACTGGTAAAAAGAAATTTACCAAAAAACTAACTGAGAATTTAGAAATATCTAGCGATTCTGACGAACATGATGTGATGCCAAAAAAAGAAGAAAAAATTAAAAAGCAGGCCAATTTAGATGATATGTTTGCAAAATTAGAAACTACGAGGATTCAAAGCAGTAATGATAATACACAGAATAAGATAAAATGCAAAAGAACTGAATATAATGATCAGCTGCGCCAAATTCGATCGAATGAGCAGGCAATGATTCAAGCACAGGTAAAAAAAAATAGTGTGATTTTTATCATAAGACAATAATTCTTTACCAGAGTGATCTTTTTTTCCTAGAAAACTATGTCGACAGTTAATATAGCCAATCTTCCTGATAAAGGGCAACTCCTTAAAGATAGATTTGAGGCATATAAAAGAAAATTTTTGGAAGGGCAGAATCGACTCAAAAATATGATTGTAATTGAAGGTAATGTGTTCGATGAAATTGTTAATTTTTGGTTTAAAATATTCATAAGGGAATTCTAAATGCTGATACATCAGTTTTGGTGTGAAAGTTTTAAACGTACCAAAGTCGGTATCCATGTATCAATACATTTTTTGGTTCATAAATTAGTTGAAGCACAACAATGGGGTGACCAAAAATATTCACATAACTTGAGAAAATCACATCGGTAGGTTAGGTATGGTGATTTTGTACATATAAAAATAGGATGGATTGTTAATTCTTCTGATGTGCGGAATGACGTCAAATGAAACAAAACTACTCTTCTTATAGAGGATGTGCCTGAAGAAACCAAAGCTGGGAATAAGAATTCCCTTTTTAAGTGGGATGACCTAGAAGCAGGTCTTGCTACTGTACAACCAAAAACATTTGGCAAGAAAGGATTAGAAAATTACCAAAACCAAAAAGCTTTGACTGTTGAAAGCTTGGAGCAACTTCACGGTTCTTTGAAAAATTGTCCCAAAGATTGTGAGTTAGCAGAGGCGCCTAAAGGTCTCAAGGTAACTCTAATGGAACATCAGAAAAGGGCATTGGCTTGGCTGGTGTATAGAGAAACACAAAAACCATCTGGTGGAATTTTAGGTAAGTTTCTTATCATTTATCTCCACACATATGTCTGTGGTTAATTGTGGAGTGGATTCCAATATTCAGGGCCTCTCAAAACTCCAGATCCAGAGGATCACTGATTTTTCTATATACCTCCTTACTCACTGAAACGAAGTCCTAGGAGACTACACAACATTTTTCATCCACCTTCGATGCTACTTTTAATGTTGAAACAATCAAAAATGGAACTGTGAATTTTTCATTGAAAACACTGTTGAATCATTATTACTTTTACAGTCCATATATTAATACTTGAAACTGTAGAAAGAATAATTCAACACATCTTCAAAATAATCTCTTTGAAAAGGATTTTATTTTATTAGCGGATGATATGGGTCTAGGAAAGACACTGACCATGATATCTCTGATATTAAAAACAAAAGAAAATGATATTGATCATGATGAGGAACAAGATGACGACGGTGATTCAGTCTCAAAAAGGCACAGAAAATATAATGGTGGTACTTTAGTAGTCTGCCCAGCAAGTCTTCTCAATCAGTGGGCACAAGAAATAGACAACAAACTGAAGAGGGGTTTACTATCGTATAATGTTTATCACGGCCCTAAAAGAGAGGAAAAACCTAAAAGGTATGTGGCAGAGACAAAAGACTTACTTTCCTTTTCAATAGATTTATTCCTAAACTCCATTCACTTTTATAATGTGTCTCGGTTGGCCAAGATTTAGGTTTATCAAGTGTTTTCACTGACGCAGGTTGGTACTCGTGAAAGTCAAAATAATTCTCAGAGACGTTGCCAATGTGACACAGGTTTCGTAGTACATTTTCATGCTGGAGTATTTCAAGTTGTGCAAAAAGGTATTTGTACGTCTTCTTTGGGCTTATTTCTTGAGAATTTTGAAAAGTGGGGAATTCCATAGGTGCGTCTATTCGTTTAGAAGTTTTTCTGTTGGGTTATCCAAGTACTTTTATTCTTTTTTCGAATGAACTATCACAAAGTAACAGACTATTCTGTCCATTATTCTTATTATTTCAACACTTGATTCTTGATTTCCGTCCAAGAAAATAGCATAACTGAATCTTCCAACCATGTTTATATACGTGAAATATTTCCAGTATCAACTGAGAAAAAAGTTTCTTCAACATTCGCCAGGTTTTTGGAATTTGGAATTATTGAATTCACATGATATTTTCTCATATTCATTTTTTCCCAAAGTGAATAAACATTTAGATAAATACGTAATTGCCGTACTACGACCTCTCTGTAGAAACGACAACGTTGCTTATGTATCTGACAGGAAAATGACTATAACCTAACATTTTCAAAATAAACACGGTGAAATGTGTCAGAATTTCATGGCCAACCGGGACACATTACAAAAGTGAATGGAGTATAGGTGTAACTCCAAAAACTCATTAATTTAATGAATTATTTCAAGATCACCTTTGGTATTTGTTCTAGGCTTGCAGAACATGATGTTGTAATAACAACTTACGCTATTGTAATGAATGAGATGGACAGAGAGGGAACAATATTCCGAGTGAGGTGGGGAAGAATAATTCTTGATGAAGCACATCAAATCAGAAACCACAAAGCTCAAACTTCAATAGCTTGCTGCAAATTAGCTGGTAAATTCAGATGGGCTCTTACGGGCACTCCGGTGCACAATAAAGAACTAGATATGTATGCCTTATTGAAATTTTTGAGGTGTTCTCCTTTCGACGATTTAGCGGTAAGTACAATTTGTTCACTTGGTATGCTCTTTATTTATGGGTGGATTTCAGGTTTGGAAGCGATGGGTAGGGGACAGAGGAAGTGGTGGTGGGGAAAGACTAAACACCGTGATATCTTCATTGATGTTGCGACGTACCAAAGCCGAACTTATGGCGCAGGGAAAACTTAATAATTTGCCCTCACGTAAATGGGACGTGATCCCAGTTGCGCTGGATGAAAGCGAGATGAGCTTGTATCAAAAAATTTTGCTATTTTCACAAACTTTATTCGCGCAATTTCTGCACCAAAGAGCAGAGAAAAATCAAGATATCATTAATGTCAGACATACACAGGGTGAGTTATTCACAATTTCGCTGAAACATTTTTGACACTATTTCTACGAAATCTTGACAAAAACTACATCATTATTTTAGCCGATCCAAACAGTGAGTATTTCAAAATGAGGAAAAAACTATTGGCATTGAACCAAATGAGGGAAGTGAACCAACACGAGATCTTGGTGTTGTTGCTACGACTGAGACAAATTTGTTGTCATCCATCGTTGGTTACAAATGTAAGTAACTGGGAATGTTGGGAATTCTCAATTTGAGTGTCGATACTTTTATTTCCACTGAATTTTATCGAAGATTTGATGAATATTGAACTGAACCATTGTGGTTATGATTTTCCGGTGAAAGACGCATCGAAACAACCCAACGATAATGTAGGGATATCTTTATTGTATGAGCATGAACGAATTAGTATATGATAAAATATTGAGTTTTTGATAATACTTTTTTCCTCTTCAGATGTTGCAAGGAGATGAAGATTTAGGTGACGATGTTGAAGAAAGAGAGGAAGTGAACCTTTTAGATCAGTTGAATAATTTAAAATTGGACGATAATGAGCCTGGAGCTGGTGTAACAGGTGAAGTGGTTGGGTTCAAGGAGGCTGCAAAGGGTATTTTAAATCCATCACATCCATTGTTTGCAAAAGATCGTATTAGCAGTAAGGTAAGGAAAAAATGAGCTTGCTCCAAAAACTGAATAGAATTGATTCAGACTTTGATAGTTACAAGCTTGAGAAATGTTAACTTTCAGGTGAAGGCTGCCATGAAGTTAATTCCGAATATATTATCCACCGGAGATAAAATTATAATCGTATCTCAGTGGACCAGTTTTTTGGATCTCTTTGGGTTGCATCTCAAAGAAGCAAATATAAAATTTACTAAATTGGACGGGAAAGTTCCTACAGCAAAAAGAACCGAAATGGTGACCAACTTCAATGACCCTAACAGTAGAGTTAAGGTAATTTTTTATTTAGATCAACCGGGGAATTTTTCCTTTGGCAAGTTCAAATTATAGCATAGTATTATTCGAAATTTTCCAGGTTTTATTACTGTCTCTGACTGCCGGTGGAGTAGGGCTGAATTTAGTTGGTGCAAATCATCTCTTCTTGTTGGATTTGCATTGGAATCCCCAACTGGAAAATCAGGCGCAAGACAGAATTTACAGAATGGGCCAGACCAAAAATGTTAACATATATAAGTATGCAAACATTTAACGATTCCTCTGTATAAGTTATAATATATTGTCATTTTTTTTAGGTTCATGGCTACGGAAACCATTGAAGAGAGAATTAAGAAATTACAAGAAAATAAAATTGAGATATCTGAAAGTATGCTCACCGGTTCCAAACATGCAATTGGCAGTAAGCTAAGTTTGCAAGATTTGAAAATGTTGTTCAGTATGTAAAACCAATTTTATGTGATATAAGTAGAAATTTATTTGTTTATATGTTTGATAAATAACGTTTTTTATAAAATATAGATATATAATAATTATCTGTTTCTTCTATCAAATCCCTGAAACTACCAATCCTGTTTTAAATTCTTTTCCACATAGTACAAGGTATTTTATTCGTAAGCGACACACAGGTATGCTAGGTTTCATTCTGCTGTACTCAGTTTCCGGTGAGATGCATATTTTCGAGAAAAAATTGAGTAACTGTCCGCTTCATTGGCGGTAGTTGTAAATAATAAATGAAAAAACATTTTCCAGTAAATGAGGAAAATGGACTAGCAGATATCTTATTTCCAAAATACACTACTGGTGTTACCACCACAGGAGGATAATGACAGACTAGTGTGGTGGGGACACCAGTAGCACAGACCAACTGTGGTCTGTGTGCCAGTAGTGTACATAGACTACCTGGTAGTGTACTTCGGAAATTAGATCTTTGCTAGTCCATTTCCCTCATTTTTATGCTATGATTGCTGTGGCCTAGGGAAGTTATCCTCTATTTTTGATCTACCAGTAATTTCAAACACAGACCAAATGAGCGCTCAAAAAAAGAAATGGCATGTCGGCATTATGAAATGTCATCCTGTCATAAAATGATATTCTATGTCTGTTTAATTCGTAAATATGTCAAATTTTCACATCAAAAACATAACTTTTAAAAATTGATATTCTAAAAACTATAACTTTCTTGAAGTTGAGACAAGTAACAATCCGTTCCCAATGAAAAACTGTACATATAAAAAAAATTTCAAGAAAAATGTGTTACTGGGCATAAAGTGAACTTTTACCCTCTCAATAATAAGTAAACAGTGTTTCGGCTTTTGAGATTCAATCCTTTTAAAAATGAGTTCACTAGTTGCTGAAAGTAGCAGTAGCTGTTTTGATAATGCTCTGACCTTAGAGCTTGGACCTATGGAAATTGTGCATCGATGGAAACGTATGCCTGAATGTGATGAATTCGTAGGAGCTAGGTTTGTCTGTATACTATACTTCATAATAACAAAAAAACAAACTAACTATGTAAAATATTGTGTCGACTTGAATTTGCAATTTTTCTAGGAGAAGCAAACACACAGTTGTTGCTTTCAAGGAAGCTATATATGTATTTGGCGGGGATAATGGTAAAAGCATGCTGAACGATTTACTTAGGTTTGATGTTAAAGAGAAATCTTGGGGCAGAGCTTTTGCAACTGGTACACCACCTGCGCCAAGATACCATCACTCAGCTGTTGTACATAATTCTTCAATGTATGTTTTTGGAGGCTATACTGGGGATATACATTCAAACTCGAATCTCACTAACAAAAATGATCTTTTTGAATATAAGTTTCTGTCAGGGCAATGGATAGAGTGGAAATTTATTGGAACAACTCCAGTACCCCGTTCAGCTCATGGCGCTGCTGTGTATGATAACAAGCTATGGATTTTTGCTGGGTATGATGGCAATGCCAGATTGAATGATATGTGGACAATTTCACTCATCGTAAGTGATTATATCTTAGGAAATACTCATTTAAGAATTTTTTGCATGAATTAATAATGCAATATGGAATTGGGTCAACCATTAAACAGAGGATATTTGATGGTTCCGTTTTAATAGGGTGATGCACGTTTCTGGGAAGAAATTGAACAAAAAGGAGAGTGTCCACCTACTTGTTGTAATTTCCCAGTTGCTGTAGCTAGAGAGTGTATGTTTGTGTTCAGTGGACAAAGCGGAGCAAAAATAACAAATTCATTGTTCCAGTTCAGCTTTCAAGAGAAAGTGTAAGTCTTCTAAAATTCTTGCATTATGTGATATTAATTGGAAAGCTTCCAATTATTCCTTCCTAATGGTTTCAATTGATATTCTTGGGGGATAATAGAAAATGCTATTCAATAAATCTGAAGAATATTTACATTGAAATTTAAAAAAATGGTTGACTTGAAGCATTGGCGATTCAAATTTATTATTGGTGATTTGTTGTGTGGTTATTACATTCCTAAAATTCTCAACAAAGTAACACATGTTATACAATCACCTGTGTTGTTTAGTTTGAGGAGAGTGATCTAATTTTAGTAAATTGTACGGAACTTCTGGTCAAATTTTGCCTATTAACAAAATTACCTCGACATTCAAACTTTCAGGTTTGTAGGTTATTCCAGTCAAGACTCATCGTGTCTACAGCTCAGAATTTGAAAAATATAAATATCGTGACGGTATGATATAGGAATTATTTAATCAGAACAAGCGCTCAAAAATACATATCGAAGACTATATTGCTCTTTGTATTTATACTTGACATCTCTTTTAGCGAAAGCGGAATGGTTATTAAACCAGTACCATTATGAATTTTCTATCTTTAACCATTGCTTAAACTTCTCTTTGAACAATGGTTTGACTATATAAATATTTATAATATTTGTGAAACATATTTCTGAATAGTCAAAATAAAAACTTTATTAAATTTCTAAACATTAAGATCATATACATGTGAATTAAAATAAGGACAAATAGAATCAATCAGTAGATGAACATAAATTTTTAAATGTATATAGCAATTATATTCTTCTTATTAACTGCTTTGCGACAAGTAGGGCACTTCTTTATAGTTGTTGCAATTTTTTCAATACAAACTTTGCAGAAGAGATGGCCACATTTGGTGGTCATAACTTGCTTTTCAGAAAAATTTTCATAACATATTGGGCATTCTCCTAATCCTTTCTCTTGAGGTGGTTTTTCTTTGTTTGTTGAACTTTCAGTTACTGTAGGAGTTTGTTGTTCAGGTTCTTCCTGACTTTTAGTTCCCGCAAATTTGTCAAGTAGAGCATTTGCATTTCTAAGTATGTCCTCTGTTTCCTTGCAATAATTTTTGATGTCTTCTATTGTGCTTATTTCATTTTTCTCGTCATCTGAGACTATCACTTCACTAGTAGAACATATTTCAGTGAATGATGAAGAAGGTGCACTACCATTATTGCTGTTGTTCCCGCAGCTGTTATTGGTGATGGTTTTGGAACTCTGAATTCTTGGTAAAGATATATCATCTTCATCATCGGATAATAAGCCACTGGACTTGAAGAAATTGTCTACCTTGCTCGATGCATTTTCATTGAGAATTCGAGATCTAGACATTACTGTTGATAGACATTCATCATCTGAATCGTCTAAAATGACTATAGAAGTATTATCGGTAGAAGCATCATTTGTGTTCTTAGGATTTTTAGGAATTGATCTCCTCGTAGTCGTCCTTCTCTTTCGTGTTGGTTGACTAAACAGTCCAAATTCACTATCAAAAATATCGAAAGGTATCCTATTTCTTCTATTCCTCGAAGCTCTTGGCATGTTTTTTATGAAATCTTTGTCACACAAAATCGCCCTTAACAATTTCGTTTTTTCTTTCAATGTATAATGATGGTAGATGTCACAAGAATACGTTTTTATTCGACATCAACAACTGACAACGTTTTGATTCACGGAACGCAATAAATTATTTGTTAATGGATACAGATTACAAGATGAAAGCCTTTGATTCAAATTTGACGGTTAGATTAAAAGATCAAGAATGTCATCTGATCTGTCATCCGTCTTGTCATATGTAAAACCAGAGAACTAACCCATTTTCTTTTTTTATTCAAGTTTGTATCTTCGATGACATCTTATTTGTATCGAGAGATGGCTCTGGGTATACAGAGGCGTATCTACGGTGGGGCAAGTACCGACAGCGTCGTTCAATGGGGGGCGCCAATTAAAATCAAAATGAAACTATGTATATCAAGCATTACCATACGCATTTTCCTCTGAAGTAATAATCGACCAATATTTCATTTCAATAAAATTGCAAACTTGAGTTCAGAATACGAATTTGAGACGTGTAGACAGCACACACGACAGCCCCGCTAGGAGCTGGCGATTATAATAAATTATAAATTCATTAAATCATTTTTTGTGCGAACGAGTATGTAGCTTGTTTGTTATAGATGGACACGCATATCAACAGAGCATATTTTGAGAGGTGCCCCTCCGCCTCCAGCTAGAAGATACGGACATTCGATGGTGGCTTTTGATAGGCATTTATACGTGTTCGGAGGCGCTGCTGATAGCACGTTATCCAATGATTTACACTGTTTTGATTTGGATTCTCAAACATGGTCTGTGGTTCATCCAGTTCCGGACTCTTTTGTACCTTCTGGTGAGTACTAGATGTGTCGATTGAACTTATTCGGAATATCTGGACGACTTTTATTCAATTCGTGTCGTCTCCGACAAAATTCGACTGACGGAAAGTATTCAAAATGTGAAATTTTGATTGAACAGGGAAAGCTGGAGAAATCTTGTGAGCCTGATGGTGGACTGGTTTTTTTCAGGGCGACTGTTTCATGCAGCTGCCGTTGTTGGTGACGCTATGTTCATATTTGGAGGCACAGTCGATAATAACGTGAGAAGCGGCGAAATGTACCGTTTCCAATTCTCCAGCTATCCAAAATGCACACTTCACGACGACTTCGGTAAAATCTTGGAAACGCGTCAGTTTTGCGACCTGCAATTTCTGATTGGTCCTGATGAGACGAGAATACTAGGACATGTGGCTTTGGTGGCCGCAAGGTCAGCGTATCTGAGAACGAAAATAAGGCAAGCGAAAGAGAATAGGGATAAACATTTGGAGAAATTGTTTGGGACAACAAAAGTACCTTTTAACGATACTCCTCTTATACAAGTCAAATTGCCAGATGCTGATCCGGAAGCGTTCGAAATGGTCTTGAATTATATTTATATGGACTGTATAGATCCCACGAAAAAGGCTAAGAAAGATGAGGACCCTTGCAGCAACAGGATCGTCTTGAGGATGATGGACGTTTATAGGTAAAAAGTGACATAAAAACTTTCTCATCATAGGCAATTCCGAGGATCTCTAATGTTGAATTTTTTCAAAGGGTAAACCAAACATACTGTGGGTATAGGAGGTTCTGCAATGGCAAATCTGAATTTTTGTTGAGTTTTTTTGGGATTCGAGGGAAGACAAGACAATGTCATTTTAAATTCGGCTTTCGGAAGAGAAGGGCTTGGATTCTTAAACTGAAATTGGCCGTTTCTAACTATTCTTTTGGTCTTTGGGGGGCAGTAAATATCCGCTTCAACCACCGCGATATTGCGAAAAAGACAGATACGAAAAAATTTCGAAAGATTTTTATGTGGAGAACCCATAATTTGATTTTGACAGAGCCGTATTAGCAAATTTTCACGCACTTTGGATAAATCTACGCGTATCAGTTTGTACAAACAAGTCCTTTTCATTATGATACTGTCATCTTAAAACGTTGATATGCATTTTCAATTTGAAAGGAAGTTTTTATACGTATTTGTAGATTAGCCGTTCAGTTCAACATGGTGAGGCTAGAAAATCTCTGTATTCAATACCTAAACGCAACCATTTGCTTGAAAAACGTGCTAGTCGCTCTCCACAATGCTGACACACTACAATTGAAATTCATTAAAGAACACTGTCTCCGCTTCATCGTGAAAGAATCAAACTACAACCAGATAGTAATGAGCGACGAGTTCGAGGATCTTGATCGAGGACTTATGGTGGAAATAATCAGAAGAAAACAAAAACCTCAGAACAGATCTAATAACCCAACAGATCAACAGCAGCCTAATGCAAACGGTTCTTCTTTGGAACAAGATATGGCTATGTTTTTAATAGCAACAGGGAAGGAGTTTTGCGACATTGACTTAATTTTGGATAGTCACATTATACCTGCGCATAAGTCCATTTTAGCGGCCAGATGTGGATATTTTGAGGCTATGTTTAGGTCATTTATGCCGTCAGATAATACTGTGAGGGTGAGTATTTGATTTTTTTGTTAGAAAATTGAGTTCACAAGGTTTGTTTATTGAATCGGCGAATTGGACAAACTCATTAACTTATACCAAGAATATCAAGCACAAATGAGTCCAAATAAGGACGAAACCATCGATTGCTTTCCTGTCAATAGGGAGAATTGCTTGATTTAGGTTTTTAATTTGAATCTTAGTCTTTGCTGGTTAGACATTGTTCTATTTTTGAAGCTCCTTATTCTCGGTACTTGATATTTCCAAAATTACGGGAGTATTGGAAAAGTTGAAGTCCATTATTCGTGACAACACTAAATTTTCTACTGATATAGAATGCTATAATGTGTCTGAGTGTTTGAAGAATAGAGAAATTTTTCCAGATTCAAATAGGAGAAATGATTCCTTCCAAAGAATCATTTGACTCTCTTCTACGTTACATTTACTATGGGGATGTAAATATGCCACCGGAAGATTCCTTGTATTTGTTTTCGGCTCCATTTTTCTACAGTTTCACAAACAACAGGTTACAAGCTTTTTGCAAACAGAATTTGGAAATGAATGTTACTTTTGAGAATGTTATCCAAATACTAGAGGCAGCTGATAAAATGCAAGCTAGTGATATGAAAAAATATGCTTTAGATCTGATAGTACATCATTTCACTAAAGTAGCAAAATTACCAAAACTGAAGAATTTGAGTAAAGAACTGATACTTGATATTTTAATGGCCTTGGCTAATGATATGAGTGAAGCAAAAATGTGTCAAGATGTTTCTTCTGGAAGTTTGAATAGTGACTATTTGTATTGATATATGTATTGTCTTCATTCATTTTAAAGTGCAATTTATTTTTTCTGTTGTGTTCTTAGGAAACGCAACACATTTTCCGCATATATGAACAATCTCTTTGAAAGCTTTAGAATGTTGCTGTGATATGTTGATGAAGAGAGAGTATAGTATTATATTCCTTCTGATTATTAGTATAGAGTAGCGGTAGCAGATTATAATAAATGTTGAAATATCTCATATATTTTCATTTTCTTGAAATTAAATTATCAATATTTTATGAATTGAAAATTGTATCAACAGGATTTCTCAATAAATTTTCTAGGAATTCAACATAAACTCATTATAGGATCAAATTAGATATGAAAGAATTCATATATTTATTAATATATAAATGGATTTTATTGTCTGTGTGAATAATTAGGGAAAGATTTTGCGGCATGCAGACAAATTTTGTGAAATTCCGGAAAAAGTCACCCTAATATTTATTAATAATGAAAATAAATTCTCTCAAGTCTTGAATTTGTTTGAATTCATCAGTTTCAAATATTCCTGTAGGAAAAACATATTTTTTCAGAATTTATCGAGCCATTAAGTTATTTAGGGCCGTAGTCAATTGGTTCTAATAACTTTTATTGGTTTTCAGAGGTATTTGAACATACTCTGGATGATTCATTTGTAAAAATGCACTTTTCACCAATTTTTTGGGGAAATCATGACCTGGAAATCTTTATTCATGGAAGAATGATTATCCTTGAAGATATTCCTGAGACAAATCGAAATGGGTTCTCATTGTGATTTCTTATGTAAAACAATTTTTGATATTGCTCAGCCAACAATACTTTAATAATAATATTGTGTACACCAAAAATACATGGTAAACAAACGATCAAATGTACTCAGTTATTTAATTTTTAATATGCACATAGGTTTATTGGTCCTTAAAAACCCTTCACTTGAATCCAATATTTACAAGCATTCACATAATCACCTACTATTGTTATAGTACCAGTAAATTCGTTTATTTGCTGCCTAATTGGTTTTTTACTCATGGACTTCAAAAATTTCTCCAGCTCTTCACCTAATAACCATATATCCCCTTCAATCCTTTTGAGAATTGTCAACTTTTTTGCACCTCTTTGTTGTACTTTTAGGTACACAGGTATCATATGATTTTTTGTTCTAGAAATAAAGTAAGGGTGGTTCTTCGAATTGTCAGATGGTGGTTTGAAGTCAGAATGATACTCTTCTTTGGGTGATAATTGTGGAACAGTTATAGGCGGTAATATTCGCTCAACAAATTTCCAATCCTCTGGAGACTTACTAATTTCATATTTGGTTTTGATCTCTACATTCTGAATTAAAGGTGAACTGAAATAACTGTTCAAACGGATCTGTTTACACTGAAACTAAATTTTCGATATTTCCATTATAAATCTAAGCAAAAACTTTACAACTGATTTACCTTATTTGATGCCATGTTCCTACTGCAAACACGCAAAAAAGTATTAGTACCTTTCAATATTAATTCCATTTTGAGAATTTTTGGGCACCCCCAAAAGATTTGGCTTCGGTGCGTGCCACAAATATGAAATAGTATGCTCAACAGAAGAGTAACAAGCACAATTCAGATTTAATGAGTAGGAAAATTTTATTTTGACAGCAACTCGATATCTGATCCAGCGTTGCCAGATGAATGAAATGAAATTATGGTACGGGGTTGCCAAAATTATCAGATTTTCCTGAAAATTATGTTACAATAATTATGGCACTGTGTTTTTCGAATTTCAACCCTATTCTCATAATAAAAAGAGAAAAAATAACATATTTACAGACACGCAATAGAAAAAGTACCGCTCGACTGATGTAGCAAAGCGTAAATTGGTCCCAGATGGCTTTTATGACACAGTCTCTTCCGCAAAACTGCGAAAAAGACCAACTATCTACCTGCTGTGGGGTAACGCAATAATGAGAGGAATACCATCTTGAAATATTTCTATAATAATGATTTTGTAGAATATTCAACAAAATCGAGGATTCCGTATGTTTTCTGGCTGAAATGGGTGAATAAGGTATTATCACAGTATAGAAATCACACATGTGATTTCTATACTGTGGTATTATTTCCGTGTCAATCTATCACGTCTATCGAATGTGTAGAATTAATTCTGGGATTCCCCGCAATCCCCGGCCCTGAATTCCCTCAAAAGAAAAATAATTTCAATAGAAGAAGCGCCTGATATTTTTGTTGCCGAAGTTTTGATAAACAGAAAATATGGTAAATAATTTTCATTGAACTGTCTAAATCATGTTACAATAATTATCAATTATGTTACATTTCCCGAAATTATGTTACAATTATCGATTATGTTACACTTTATTGGTCAACTCTATTTTCCAGAAAAATTATGTTACAATCTGATAATTATGTTACACCTGGCAACGCTGATCTGATCTGATATTTTATTTGATGACATTACTCTAATTTCAGCGACCTGCCTGAATTTGACTTCGTCAGATATCAGATAGATGGCGGCACAAATGTTATTAATGTGTGTAAACTTCTCTAGATGGCGCTAATGCTGATAATGTTGAAGCCTGCAGTGATCTATAAAATATTGTGGTAAAACAGGAATCTAGGAAACACTAGAAGTTTCCTGCAGATTTCTTCTATATAGAAAACTTCCCTATTTTTCTGTAAAAATACAGTGCTCTATAAAATATTGAGAGAAGACAGGAATCTAGGAAACACCAGAAGTTTGCTACACTAAAGCAGATTCCTTGATTTTCACCAATATAGGGAAGTTCTCTATACAGAAGAAATCTTTAGTGTAGGAAACTTCTGGTGTTGTCTAGATTCCTGTCTTTTCTTACATTTTATAGACAACTGTATTTTTATACAGAAAGTTCCACCAGGTCGTTTCCTGCTTTATTTCTAATAAAATTAGTGAAAAAACGTGAGAGCTTTGTGAAAATTCCGCGCCGGCTTGTGTATATGCGCGGCTGCCAGGCTGTCAAGTCTACTGTCAGATAACACAACATGGTAGTGCATATTATGCCCTGTTATCATCATGTGATATGAAAAGTTACTGAAAATTGTGAGAAATCAAGTGCGTTTTTTCTGTGTTCGTGTACAAATTTTAAGTGAGTTTGTTTATCGTGAACAGTAACAATGTCCGCAAAGGCGGATTTGACTTCACCCCCTCTTAGTGAGATAAAACACCCTGAAGAAGTTATCAGGATGCCCCTTCAGGATAACATTAAATTTGGTGTTTTGATAGGCTTGATCGAGGTGGGACAGGTGTCAAACAAGGAGGTTGTAAACACGGTTTTGCAATTGGTGAGTTGGGAAAATAATACATGGCAAAGGCAATTTATTAACCTATAAGAATATTGACAACACAGTACGTTGTGTGAACTTGTTTTCCGCCGGGAAAACACTGTATGAGGAGCGTTATTTATATATTAGTGAAGAATATTTTCTATTCACTGATATTCGTTTGGGAATATAATATTTCTCCTGTTTGAAAAAAACATGAAAATGTGAATGCGTGAGTTTTCCATTGGTTTTTCTTATTTATAGGATGCGAGGCGTCCACCCTGTTATATATATTTTTTCTGCAAGTTTTCTCAATGCATTCGAAAGTTATCAATTACATTGTTGTGTTCAATATAACTGATATTTATGCTACATCATGAATCTTTTATAATTTAAAAGAAAATGATTTATGAATCTTTTTAAATCATTTAAAGTAATGTTTATGTATACGGTGCTTGGATCTGAATTATTGATGTTAAAAATAAAAAATTCCAAAAGCTTATGTATTTTAATATTGAATCGGCTGTATGTATTCCCTAGAATTCTAGGTGACTTTTAGAATGATTACAATTAATATCCGAACTAATTTCAAGAATATCAATCATGTATGCATGTATTATAAAATTGTAACCGTTCCGACCGGAACAACATTAAGGTACAACATTATCATTGTGCTTTATTGTTGAATTATGGTCCATTTCATTATCCTTAATTGAGTTGTAGCAAATTGATTTTCCACTTAATTTCATGTGAAGTTTCGCCTCGAGTTTCGCTTATATTTCATATGATTGTCGTAATTCTAATATCTTATTGTGATAGTCGAAAAATGCAAACTTCTCAGAAATAGAATATAGAATAGTTTTTACTATAGATATCCATGCTATGGCAGATACAAATTGAATCGAATTAAAAGAACTCAAAAAAGCAAGTAAGTAAATTTTTCAAATAACCTTGTTTTTACTGCTGAATGGGAATGATTTTCATTACTAACATGTTGAATTTTTCTAATATTATTAATGCTCATCAAATTGAGAAAATAGAAGATGCGACAAGGCGTTGTTTTTTCAATAATTTAGTATAAATTTATGTGCTAATGAAGCACTGTAATGATCTCAATCTTTTCGACTCCAATTGTACGGTAATTGTCGACGTATTCCCAATTGTATTTGTTGTACAAATAATGTTCGCTATTTACCCGGATTATCTTATTTGATCATCACGTTCTATTTAAACTTGTCAAACGATGGTAGGCGCGTTTGCAGGTAATAATGCAGTCATTTCCTCTCATCCGATCCTTTGTGGATGAATGATTGGTAATACAGAGCGTCCCAACGAAAGGGATGTATGTACAGGGTAACGGAAAGAGTTAGCAGTGGTGCTTGTCAGTGGGGCTTAACATCAACCCAACCAAGACCACATTGATTCCGTTCACTCGGAAGAGGAAACATCCAGCCATGAAAACGTTAGTATTAAACGGAAATATCTTGGAGTGGGGGTCTGAAGTCAAATACCTAGGAATAACACTAGATAGCAAACTTCTGTGGAATAAGCATGTTGATAATGCTACTGGCAGAGCTACAAGAGCTCTGATGGCATGCAGGCGTCTATGCGGCAGGAACTGGGGCTGTAACCCAAAAATACTGCGATGGATGTACGTCATGATTGTAAGACCTATAATCACATATGGGGCAGTAGCCTGGTTTGCTAAGGCAAGTCAGGCAAGTACGAGGAAAATGCTCGATAAAGTACAAAGGCTTGCCTGTGTGTGCATCACGGGAGCTATGAGAACGTGCCCAACCAGGGCGCTTGAGATCATCACAGACCTCACACCTCTACATCTAGTGATTGATAGGGTAGCCCATGAGGCCATCCTCAGAGTATCTAAAGAAGGAGCAGGCAATGAGAAAGTCAGGTTTCAGAGAGCTTGGTCCTCTCTGAATGACTACACCTCATCTGCAAACCTTCCTAGTGATGTTATGATCAAGAAAGTAAGCACTGAGAAGAACTTCAGTACACTGCTAAGTAAAAGAGAGGATTGGGAAAGGGAATACACCAACTACAATCTCAAAGAAAATACAATGAAATGGTATACAGATGGTTCTAAAACCGCTACAGGAGCTGGCGCTGGGATATACGGGACAAGTACCAAGTGTGCACTATCGTTAGGCTCCTGTACAAGCGTCCTTCAAACGGAAATACTTGCAATCGCAAGATGTCTAGATATAAATCTAGAAAGAAACTATCAGAAGTGCGATATAGCTATTCATACAGATAGTCAAGCTGCTATCAAAGCACTGAGCTCCTACGTCATTGACTCAAAGCTGATTTGGGAGTGCCGAAACAAACTCAATGAGGTAGGCAAGAAGAATAAGGTCTCTTTAATCTGGGTTCCCGGTCATTCGGGAATCGTAGGAAACGAAGAGGCCAATACACTGGCCAGAAAGGGCGCACAGACACCACTCACTGGCCCAGAACCCTTCTGTGGTATAGGAAAATGCACCTATAAGAAGGAGTTTATGCTGAAGGAGAAAACCGAAAGAGAAAAACTCTGGCGGAATCTCCCAGGGATGGATCACTCCAAAAAGTTCCTCCGGAACTTTGAAACTGTTAGATCCAAAAAATATCTGGATCTCAGTAAAAACCAACTTCACCTACTCACTGGCTTTCTCACAGGACATTGTCGCCTAAAAAAGCATCTGTTGAGAATGGGTTTATCAGACACTGACGAGTGTAGATTCTGTGGGGAGGAGGAAGAAACTCCTATTCACCTGGTTACGGAATGCTATGCCATTGCAAGCCAAAGGAAAGAGTGCTTTGGACAAGAAACTTGTAGAAGTGGGGAGTTATCCTCCTTGAAGCCGTCCCAGATTCTGGATTTCATCAAATCTCTGGAACTGGAGGGCGAGCTGTAGGAGGCGCGATGATAACAGCTCTGTCAGGGGGCACAATAGACCTTAAGGTCGCAGTGAACTGTAACCCCTTTTTTACTATTACTATTACTATTACTAACGGAAAGAGTTGCGGAAAAATGCAAACAATTTGGATCGAACGGGGTCATATTTTTGATGCAATCAAAATCCCTTCAAAAAAATACCTTACTAAGGGAGGTTATCCTTGGTGACTCTTGTGAAGGGTAGATAGGGCATGTGATACTTCGTTTGAAAGGTTTTGAAATTGTCTGTACGGGAATATCAATTTGTATAAAAAAAAGAAAGAAGGAAAGAGTGTACGATCAACCCATAAGTGGGGTGGCAAATTCCCCTAAGGTTCTTAAATTTCAAATGGGTTGAGTGAAACATCGTTTTGAAGGTTTCGCAGTGTATGCGTGGTTGTTGCTAAAACATCGATGAAATTGATGGGTGAAGAAGTAGAGTTTCTGAACGGAAGCTAAGAATTGATATGTTGAAGTTGTTCAACTTTTGCTATTTGGCATTAATTAAATTCTTATTCAAGATTGTTATCAAGCCCTACTATCCGGGGTTTCCCTGGGTTCTGGAAAATTGGTTTCCGGAAGTTATGGCCGTTCACTTCTGATTTCGACGAATCATTCATTCGAATCTCCCATTACAATTCAGGGGGGTACATTTAATTTATGCATGAGATCGTTCAAAGTACAAATGCAGCGGACTGCACTGAATTGGGTAATGGTCCCCTCGGTTGCCTTTTCCCCGTTTAAACGCGCCATTTTCTCCTCCATGCTCCAAACATCAGAAAAACTATCCAGCCGTAGAGACCTCCAGCAACCGTAATTATTCATGCCGATTTCACCTGGAACAATGAATATCTTGTTTCCATTTTCCGGCGCTTGATGGAACGCTCTCCCGAGGGACTCTACGTTATTTCCCGACGGGATAACCGGAAGTGGAATTAACGTTGTTTCGGATAAAGTCAAGTTCTGGACTAGCTGCGATGGCAAATTTAGTCTCGTTCGATGATAAGCTCATTAATTCGCTCATTAGGCCGTCCTAAGTGGAAATTCTATCGAGCAACGGTAAACAAGGTCGATAAGGCTCAGAATTTTAACGTTAAGTTCGTTATTTCTGGAGTATCGGGGCTGAAACTGTACGCGTGCGAAAGTTTAGGACGCGGGCGGGACCCACCGAGACATATTTGGCGACAACAGGCCAAGATAATGAGAGATTTAGCAGGGTTTAAGATGCTGCGTCTCAAGGCAGGCCCGCTGTAAGCGGGCGTGCAGTGCACAGCGGGCGTGCAAGGCGTGCACTGCACAAGGGCGGCATGTACAATATTATTGGCACATACTGGTTCCGCACTTTTCAGTTGAACGAATTCCGCCAAGGGAATATGAACGCCATAGTTAATGCACTCGTTCTCACACCACCCTGTAGGTAGAGTGCTCGGCGCGTTTTATTTTGAGTGGTATCTTTGACACTTTGTGTCAAAATTGGCGCATACTTGTTCCGCATTTATTGGCGCATGTGTTCTCTGAGATATTCCTTCGTCAGAACCTTTTCGACATCATTGCCAATATAACTGAAATTAACCACCACCAAATACCCTAAAAGTCACTCACATTGACGCCTTGAATTCTCGATTTGTCGCTCTTGGTCTATCGATGGCTGACGTTGGAAATGGCAACCAGAAAATTCCTTGCAACTTAGCCCTGAAAGGCAAAGGGTTCTCTGGGACCTACCTTTTCTTCCACCTGAAAAAACCTGAAAGAAAGAAACGCTACCGCTAACTTTTTTTCGGCGCATACTTTTTCCGCATTTATTGCCGCATACTTGTTTGCGCATTTATTGGCGCATGTGTTCTCAGAGATATTTCTCCTTCGTCAAAACCTATGCGACATTATTGTCAATATACCTGAAGTAAACCACCACCAAAAACCCTAAAGTCACTCACATTGACGCCTTAAATTCTCGATTAGTCGCTCTTGGTCCCGATGGCTGACGTTGGAAATGGCAACCAGAAAATTCCTTGCAACTCAGCCCTGAAAGGCCAAGGGTTCTCTGGGACCTACCTTCTCTTCCACCTGAAAAAACCTGAAAGAAAGTAACGCTACCGCTAACTATTTTTTGGCGCATACTGGTTCCTCACTTTTTACGCATATTTTTTCAGCATTTATTGCCGCATAGTTGTTTTCGCATGTATTGGGGCATACTTTTCCCGCACTGAGAAAAATGGTCCTAGTAAACTTTTCTCTTGATCTAATTTCATTGATGCTCAGTAAAATTAATGCTCTACTGAATCAGCTTGATCACTTAGATCAAGAGAAAATCGTTTCTTGAAATGTGTCATTGAGGATTAGCATATAGATTTTTTATTTAATAAACTTTTACTAGAATTTCGTGAAATTTCATTAGGGAATAATGAAATTTACTACTGGACTATTGGTTAGTAATGATTAGTATATATTCACTTGCTGTTAATTAACAATCATCAGTCACCAGGGTATAAAATATTCTTATAAGTATATTTTCATTTAAATATTTGAAAACTTCAAGGGTAGGGGTAGCGTTATGCACACGAACTCAACAGTGCATTATGCAACCAAAACGAAGTTACGACGCTCGCCTCGCCAGTCGTCATCGCAAGTTCTCGCAGAAAATTCGGTATCCGCATCGTATATTATTTCGAGTCGTGACTTTTTCAGTTTCTATTAGTTTGAGGTGGTGATTTGGTGAACTAAAATTAATAAAGTTGAAGTCGTTTTACTCGGTATAAGTATATAGCAACAATAAAGACAATGTTTTTCTACGAATACTTGTTGGAGGATTGGGGATTCTCAACATTCATTGCTTCCTTCAAAGGTAAGTGCCCCAAAAGTATGTTTTCAAATATGGTAAATAATCTGTTTTTTACCTCATTATATTGAGTTTTCTCGTTATAAGTATTCTCAAAAGCGTCATGCTTGAATTCAAAATGAAATGAATAATTATCTGGGGCAACCCAAAAGTATATTTTTCCATCAGAATTTCCTTCCACTATTATTCAACATGTCATCATGATCACTTCCTATTTTTCCAGAGGAAGGAATAGATGATGAGAGCTTTAATATCCTAAACGAAGAAACTATTAGAACTGTTAAGAGAAAAAGTGGACCAAGATTGATTTTCAAAACCAAATATAATAATTATTTGAGATCCGACGCTACTACATGTATTTCGTCAGATATATTGGTGGGTTCTAATTTTGAAATTTTGTTGCTTGGTATTTTAGGAAAAATGGCATCAAAAATTGCAGCCGGATATGTTCTTCTTATACAAATACATATTGTATAAAACCATTACTACTCATTTCTGACTAAAATGCTCAAAGTCCAACGAAATCTCGTAATGTATTTTCAAATCATGATCACAATTTTCTTCTAGAATATTGAAACTATATCTACAGCATCCACTGAAACGGCGACATCTACTGAATCTAGTAATTTGAACAACTTCATCTCAATTGATGTGGATGAAGAACTTGCAGCTATCTTCAAGGTTCCTGAAGAACCGATTCCCATAAAAAAACCTGGAGTAGAAGATCTTCCTTCAAGAGATCAATAACGCATCAGAAATTTGTTTTTTTTTCTACAGAATATAAGACATGCATCAAGAATGAACGAGCATTATTTTGCTTACGAAGTAGAAAAAATGTATACCAAGAAATGTATTTTAGAAAAGAATTTTCCTGAAATTAATATTCTTTTGTCGTCTATAGGTACAAAACTATATGTATAGCAATGTTTTATTGTGTATGAACATTATTTTTGTTTCCATTTTTTTATATCTATCTATGAAATAAAATATTTTTTATACCAAAAATATTTTTATTTTAAATGAATCCCCAAACATGAATCACAATAATCATATCACATAAATAAAAGAATACCCACCGGTAAAGAAATTTTAAGTAATACTAAGTAAACAAATGATTAGGTCTCAATGAATGTTTTCGCCCATAAGAGCAGAAAAATAATTCAACATAAGCATCCCGTCAGTTATCATAAATTATTTAGTTATTCATATTCAATCAAAGTCTATCAATGCGTAAGTGGATATTTTTTTTATCAGTAGTGAACAGTTCATTAATAACTAATAAAAATGTTACCTATGAGGAATGGAAATTATGCTTCCTAGTTTAGAGCTATTCCTTAGTAACTCCGTTCAAGAAACAGATTTCATTTAGGCTTAGTGAAACAGTATACTTATCCCGTTTTTCAGTGAAAATTTCACCGAGGATATGCGAATATTCACTAACCAACACTGAATATTTTTCTCAGTGCGCAATTATTGGCGCATATTGTTTCCGCATTGTCCAGTTGATTCGAATCCCGTCAAGGGAATATGAACGCTATAGTTATAATGCACTCAGTTTCACACCACCCTGTAGGTAGAGTACTATGCTACTTGAACGAATTCCGCCAAGGGAATATGAACGCGATAGTTAATGCACTCGTTTCCACACCACCCTGTAGGTAGAGTGCTCGGCGCGTTTTCTTTTGAGTGGTATCCCCAGTAGGCCTAATCCACTTTGTGTTATTTTTCATATACCTTATCATCATGATAGTTCTAGATACGAATAGTTCCGAATATGATATCGATGACGAAAAAATCTGAAACTATCGGTGGGTTTCACAAAGCCTAATTACTCTTGATCAAGCTCGGATCACCAGCTTTGTGAAACCCTGCGTATATTTAGTGATTGAGCAGAGTAAATGTTCATTCATGAATAACAAATGATGACGACGAAAAAGAGAAATCATGCTCTGAAAATTTCGAGTTATTTTTTCAGTTCACAAATAATTTTCATATAACCATCATTTTGACGATGTTTAAATATTGAAATAATATTCAAAAAATTCATACAACAACGAAACAATTAAAAATCTTATTTTTTCATGTTGACAGCAAATCTTTGAAACATTGTAAAATGTGAATGTGGAAAACCCATGAAATTTCATGAGAATAGAAAGAATTATTTATTTAAAATTTAGCACAACGTATACGGAAATTTTTCCTTGAGACTTATGCAATCAAGACGTATAAAAGGGCTGATTATTCATGAATAAATTGAATTCGCTCAAATGAGAAGTTCGTTCAACTCACAGTTTCCAATTAATCCGTACAATAATGCACAACATTTTTTTACAAGCTTTTATTTAGTTTCACCTGTCCCGGTGTCTGTCTGTAATCAAATCTTGCAAGTTGAATATGACACACTTCTAATGGTCCGATTGATTTGAAATTTGGCAGGTGTACATAATTCTGGTGACAATGCATCATGAAATATTTGTTATAGAAAAAAACAAAATGGCGGCTTCAAAATGGCGGATGAGGTTTGTGATTATGATCGGATTCCATTCAAAATTAGTATCTGGGGGTTTTGGGTTCGACAATGATGATTCTTTGGTCCAAATTGGGAAATTCATTTTCTGGGTCAGAAATAACGATTCTTCAAAATTGAGGAATTCAAAATGGCTGCTTCAAAATGGCGTATGAGTGTTGCTATCATAAAAGCTTGTCTTGAAAAATGTTTTTTTCATTATAGCTTGTTTCCCGTATACTCAACCAATCCACAAACAACACAACACAACGCTTAAAAGATTATAGCACGATCTCAACTACACTGAAGATGATCTGATCGAACCGACTGCATATCTTCCATCGAAGGAATCTAGAATTCAAAAAACCACCCATTGACTCATTCAATTCATACAACATACAGTGATCTAGAGAGACGAGTCATACTGTGATGACTATTAAATGTTGGAATTTCTTTCGTCTTTTCATTTACTTTTTATGTGAAAATGAAATTTTCAATAATTTCTATCAATCAAGCCATAGTGGTACCGACATTTTTTCAAGTTGCAACCTCTACAGTACCTACCCAAAAGATTATATTCAATTTATCATATTTGCTCTGAATTTGAAAAAAAAAAAAATTTTGTTTGTTTGTCTTTTGGCGCTTGAACAACATAGCCTAGATCTCTTTTAGTGCCTAGATCTATCAGGAGTCTCTTAATGTGAACTAAAATTATAGGTATAATTGTTCTCTTCACAACTCGATTGAATAAAAACGAGATTTAAATGATCTTCATAGTGAAATCAGGCATTTTGTAGAAACTTAACAGTGAAAACAAATGAGACTGAACGCAGATGAATTTCGCAAATGTGATGTTTATCATTTTCAATATTGAAATATTTGTTGACTGTAGGCTAACCGTATTTTTGTTGAAACTTTCGAATAAATCTAATTTAATTTCTTCATAAAAATTTTATCATATTCTATGGATGAATGTTCTGTGATTCGATGATACACTTCTATGTCCCACGTTTCTAATGAAACATCCCAATTTTCCGCTCAAACTCGTCTCTAAGAGACGAACAACAAAAGGGCTTTCTTCGCTAAAAACGACGACACCCTTCATCCCTTCGAGCCCCTAATCCGGTTAGTTGTAAGGGAAGGAAACAACGTCCGGATTGAATCCAAAAAAATCGTACCGAAAAAACGAACTGAATCTTTTTCATCATCGTACAGGCCTAAACATGGGGGTCTTCTCTACCCAGGTTAGGAATTTTTGAGAAATGCGGTAAAGTGTTATTTACAGACTCAGGTTTCGTAAGCCACACACCATCATCGGCACAATTTCATTTCATACGCGAATTAACCTTTGGTAGGTTTTCATTGAAGAAATGCTTGCTGGGAGCTTGGATTATCCATCGAGTACAGTTTGTTGATTTCCAATACTTTTTCAAACCTAAAACAACTTTTATGAAAAAAAAAATGACGACAAGCTTTTATATCTAATAACAACACTCATTCGCCATTTTGAAGCCGCCATCTTGTATTCCTCAATTTTGCAGAATCGTAATTTCCGACCTAGAAAACCCCCAGATGCCAATTTTGAATAGAATCGGATCAAGATTACAAAACTCGTCCGCCATGTTGTAGCCGCCATCTTGAATTTTGCGTTTCACTTCATCTATACAGGGTCTTTCACGAGGAACCTCACCCATATTTATACGGGAAACTACTGAACGTATTTTCATGAAATTCAGCACTTATAAGTATTTCACGATGCTGATGAAATCTAAAATATTTTCAAGGCATGAGCACCTTCGGTTTTTCCGGAAATGACGTCAACTTCCGTTTTTCAAATTAGAACACCATTTTTTTATTGCAGAAATAGATTCCTTAGAAAATTTCAAGTTATTTTGATGTAACATTTTTCAGTTTTGGTTGAAAAATTCTCTCTGAGCGCGAAAATTCGAAAAAAAAAATCGAAAATAGAGCTCCGCTGAAACAAGAATAACTTCGAGGTTTTTGGATGGAAAATTTTCATTTTTGGGATTTTTCAAGATGTAAGATTGATGTATCCACTTTGGAAATCGAAATCGCGATTCATGATACAGGGGGTGAAAAAATCGCTTTCAAAGTTAGGGATGACAAAATCGTGAAAAATCAATTTTTTCAAATTAGAACCCCATTTTTTTATGGCAGATATTGAATCTACGTTAAAAAATAATGTGAGTGTATGCATCACACCCTTGCCCTAAAATGGATATTTTCTGAGTTAATATCCACTTTTTCACGATTTTGTCATCCCTAACCTTGAAAGCGATTTTTTCACCCCCTGTATCATGAATCGCGATTTCGGTTTTTTAAGGGGATACATCAATCTTACATCTTGAAAAATCCCAAAAATGAAAATTTTCCATCCAAAAACCTCGAAGTTATTCTTGTTTCAGCGGAGCTCTATTTTCAATTTTTTTTTCGAATTTTCCCGCTCAGAGAGAATTTTCCAACCAAAACTGAAAAATGTTACATCGAAATAACTTGAAATTTTCTAAGGAATCTATTTCTGCAATAAAAAAAATGGTGTTCTAATTTGAAAAACGGAAGTTGACGTCATTTCCGGAAAAACCGGAGGTGCTCATGCCTTGAAAATATTTTAGATTTCATCAGCATCGTGAAATACTTATAAGTGCTGAATTTCATGAAAATACGTTCAGTAGTTTCCCGTATAAATATGGGTGAGGTTCCTCGTGAAAGACCCTGTATAACATGAAGTCCGTCTCCTTTGTTCACCAAAAAGGAGCCTTTTGCTACAATTCTCGTTCTCTGTTTAGAATTAACCCTCGCAGTAATTTATGTTCCGCTAATAAAAAGGTTCTAAACCCAAGAATTTGGGGTGGGTTTAGTCAAAATGGCAAATGAGAGCACATTCGGTAAAATGTGAGAAACCTTCTTTCGTTTTCACGAATTGTGGAGGCCCATCCAGCACCGGGGACTGGGACTGGCAAAGGATTACTTCTACCTGTGGTATTGGATCGGCCTTTCGGTTCTTCTATTCTTTGACGCCTTTGTTCGCCTCCACCCGGCCTACTCGGATCCGAACGGCGCTTAGATGAATGATTCAGTGGAAAGTCAGGTGAAAGTTTGTGTTTTAGTATGGAGATAGGAAGGAATCGCCTTTGTGCTACGGAGTACGGATATGAAAATCCGTTGAGTTGACTTGGGATTCTCGTGGAAAGTTACGATTTCCTCGACCGATGCTGAGTTTTTGAATGAATATACAGAAACACGAGAATCAATGTTGCTCCTTCAAAGTGGCCATTTCAAGGCATAATTTAATTATTGAACTTATTGGAACAAAATGGCACAACGTTTTTTTCTATAATGTGAGAATATTCCATTTCTTCTCCCGAAAAACAATTCATCTTCGATTTTTCTTGAGATAAGACAGTAAACAGTCCTTAATGCTGCTCATTTCTCTTAGTATCTCTTAGTATTGTGTGTGTGGAATCTTCTATTCAGAGCGTAACAGCCAAATGGAATAAATTCGATAACGAATAAATGGGGGCGTGTTGAGACAAACGCTCGGACAAGTCGATTTGTAATTTTAAATGCGCATATTTTTCAAGAAAATTATATTATATAGGGTGTTCCATGTGACCGTGGGCAATACCAACTTTCTTATTTCAAATGCAACCCCCTGTATATTATTTATTTTTTGGATTCTTCAGAGAATTCTAGACACAATTCATGCACAATGTCCTATACCTATCTTTTACTATTTCGGAAGTATTAAGTGTTTTCAGATTTATTGCAAAAATCAACGTTTATTCAAATAAAAATTATTTTATTTCACAAATTCGGTACATTACACTCAAAACCTAATAAGTGATACTGATTATTTCTTAATCATTGAAAAAAAACAAAAAAAAACATTAATGTCAATGTAGGAAATGTTCCGCCGCACACGAAGGGTTCAAAACATTCTTCAACAGAACAACATCAAGAGAATGAACTGGCCATCAAACTCACCGGACATGAATCCAATTGAGCACGTATGGGATCACTTAGGGAGAACAATATCCAATCGCCAAAACTCACCTTCAACTTTTCAGGATTTGATTTGAGCCCTTCAGGAAGAATGGAACGATATTCCTGGAAATTTCATTAATGACTTGATTGGTGGGATGCCTAGGCGTATTGGACAGTTGATTGAAAGAATGCTCTTCCAATTTCCAATTCAATATGGAGTTCTCTATTTTGTTGTGGTGGAACTTCAGGTAAACGAAGATTCATTGGACACTGACCTAATGAAATATACATTGTTTCCCCTGAGGTTTTGTAAGAGGAGAAATCCACTCCGCAGTAGATTCCGGAAGTGCCCTAATAAAGTCAACACTTGAGTTGGCCCGGAATAGAAACAAAAGGCGGTAGGGTCATCGCGGATCGATTACCGAATTGCGTTGAAATGTCTTTATTTTGACACAAATGGACCAGAAAGGACGAGGGTAACTGCCTCGAATCCTGCTGGTGGCACTCTTCGAGATATACGACCAGGCGTTTCAGCAATCTTCAGTCATTGTGATAAGATCTATGTACGGATTTTGAGATTTTTCTACTTTGTTTGAGACAATACGTGAGCTTATTCTTGATTACCTCATTTCATGGCACGAATCTATTATGCGACCATTTCAGTTCTAAAAATACCTGCTGAATTAATAATTTGATAGCTTTTTTTATTTTACGATTGGTTCACGTTATTGAAGCAAACATCAAAAACTATAATGCGATTTATAATTTGCCAAGTTTAGAGTGTTTTTTCCAAAGGGTTTTCCAATAAGAGGTGTTATTTTGAATAGTCCGTTATTTCGGAAAATGCCACTTCTGAAGCTGCTATTTTTTGACATTTGACAAATAGAAATTACGCCATTACTAAAAATGGAACGATACAAGCTTCAACAACGCAGTGAAATCATTAAAATTCACTATAAAAATGGTGAATTTTGGGTCGTTTGAAGCACCTTGTCGAACCTCAATACAGAAATTGGTGAAGAATTTGAGCTGTTAGGACAAGTAAGTGATGTAAAGAATAAAATCCATGCACGTCGCTCAAGAACAGCCGAGAATATTGCTGCTGTAGTCGAAAGTGTTGGAAAAAATCCAAGTTTGTCTGTTCCTCGTCGTTCTTTGGAATTAGGCATTCCACAAACGTCATCACAACCGTATTTTACATGAAGATTTGGGTCTTAAGGCTCATAATGTTCAGTTCACACAAGAACTCAAGCCGGCCGATCATAAACAACGTCGTGTCTTTGCTGTTTGGGTCCTTGAAATGCATGAAAATGATCCGAAATTCCATCGAAAACTCATCTTGAGTGATGAGGCCCATTTCGACCAAGGTGGCTTCGTCAACAAGCAAAATTGTCGTTCGGAAAACCCATGAGTTATTGTTTAAAAGCCTCTCTATCCTCAACGTGCGGTTTATGGTCCGTCGGGATCATAGAAACTTACTTTTTCGATGCTGGAGCAACAGTTACGGTGAATGTATTGCGCTATCGAAAGATTATTACGATTTTTTATGGCCGGAATTGGGTGGTATTGATCTATACCCTGTTCAAATCTAAGAAGGGGCAATGATAACATCTTTCGCGCAGTGGTAGGAGGGCCTTCGTAAAGGTTCTTGTCATCCAGAGTCGAATCGAGGAGATTTCACACAATCGTTCAGTTTTAACTGAACTTGAATTCCATTTTTTCAATAATTCATAAAACGTTGTTCTTTTGAAATTTGGCAAACTGTCGTCATCATTCACGATTTCTAGAACTTAAGAAATCGTTGGGATTTCATTCCGGGAAAAAAACAGTGGTCAATTCTTCTGATGAGGTTCATATCGAAATCGTCAACCGAATCGATTATCGACTGGGCTCTCCTCTTAGGTGGAGTCAATGTTTTATTCTCTGAGAATTCTCAATATAGCTGAATCACTCACCTCTGAGGATTTTGAAACAATTCCTACTGAGTCTCTTTTCGATAAATAAGGATGTTCTTCCAATTCTCTTCAGCAGAGAAATGCGACCTTTTGGACCTTTTTCGTGGTGGTCCCCACATACAGCGGCGGCCTTACCCATTGCGAGGCTCCGGGCGGCAGGTCTTTGCGAGGCCCTTTGTCTTTCGTGAAAAGTTTGTGATTCGAAATTACCTATGTCGAGTCATTTGGTATTTTGTCATGTTTGACGAAAACTGCCCGAGTTTTACAAATAAGTAAATAAATTTTGTGTTTTAAAATATTTTACTTAGAAAGATTCACAAATTCGGAGAAGATTAAATTTTAATTTGATGTTAAATTTCAAAATTGATGTTTGCGGCTTTTTCTCAAACTAAAATCTTCAATTAGAGCACAATAATCCAACGAATGAGCTACGCCATTTTCTCTTGAAAGAAAAGGAAAAGCAAGTGCTGAAAGCCGATCTTGTGCCATCGAATTTCTCAAATGAGTTTTGATCATTTTAAGCCTCGGAAAACTCCTTTCAGCAGGAGCAACTGTAACAGGTGTGGTGGCAATAATTCTCAGGAAAATTTCGATAGTGGGGTAAACTTCAGTTATTTTTTTTCTCTTATATATTTCAGCACCGAGATAATATCATCGTTTCTGTCAAACACACTGATGAACATATTCAGTTCTTCGTATATTTCATCTCCAATCTCCATCAATATCACATGATTCTCCTTCTGTCATGGACATTTGCAAGTCGCTGCATTGCTTCAGAAGTTCACTATTATTGATTTCCTTAAATTTTTTTTATTATATAAAACCAAATATGCTCCCATGCTGTTTAAGTGCCAGAAACCTAGGATGGCAGCTTGTGCGCAAATTGTCGACAATGACACAAAAATAATTAATTTTGCAAATATCTTCCGCATTCATTTCATCAGCTTCATCTTCCCCTTCATAATCAAAATGCATTTTTTTACAACGTCTTCTTACTTCTTTAAACTTTCTTCCAATATCATTTTCCTCAGTTATTTCTGTCGCTGTTACAAAAGATGACAAAAGAGAGTGTACAACTTTTGTAGCAACTCAAAATAAAATTTTGCTTGGGCACAAGATGATGCTGCATCTCCTAAGATGTGATTCCAGCTATGACTCCCATAAGGTAAAAAATAAGCAAGTGGATTAATTTCAAGAATACATATTTTTGGACACCACTTCATAACATGTAGTACGACTGTTCGCAGCACAACGCCAGTCGATAGTTGACACGAACTTATCGCGAACGGCGAAATCATACTTATTGAACAATTCGAATGAAAATTTTCACTGTGAAGAAAATTTGCTTGAGTTCTTGCGCGAGGCCCCTCCAAGAGCGAGGCTCCGGGCGATTGCCCCGTTCGCCACCCCCTAAGGCCGCCTCTGCCCACATATCACCCTCAGATGAAGTATCCGTTTCCGAATTCGACATTGTTCTATAAACACTATACACTTTGTCAAAATATTTTCCAACACAATACACTTTTCACAACAAAATCTATAAACACTTTCAACAGCTAGACCTTCACAGTAGCTCTAGATATTTTAACTGGTCTTGTAAATTGAAAACTTCGATATTTATGCAAATCAAGATGGCTTTAATCCATTAAGGGAAAAAACCCAAACCTGGTGTTTTCCGGAATTACCTTGTCGGAATCTTGAGCAGCCGACAAAGAGTTTCGTACAAAATTATATAAAATTATGGACCGAAACTTAATATATTTCGGATATTACAAGTATATTCGGATATTATAAATTTGAACAGAGATCTTTTTCGAGTCTTGTCAATTGAAAACTTCGATATTTATGCAAATCAAGATGGATTTTATCCATTAGGGAAAAGGACCCAAATCTGGTGTTTCCGGAATAACTTTGTCGGAATCTTGCAAGATTCCGACCCAAATCTCTAAAACTCTGGTGTTTCCTGGAATTACTTTGCCGCAATCTCGAGCATCCGAAAAAGAAATGATTCAGTAGATAATAATATAAAAACAAAATAAAAAATAGGGTTCGTCGGATATAAAAGGTTTATGACAGTTGTAAATCATAACAGAAATTTTGCACTCGAGTTTCTGAGGAAAAAAGTTCTGACTCAAATTATTGAATCATTTCTATCCAGTACCATCCACAGTCCGAGTACGATCTTAGGGCGGTCGAAGGGAGCGTCGTTATGATGGTTTAACCAATAGGAGCTTTATTGTGCGCAAACCAGACGATTTTGTTTGTTTACAAAGCTCCTTCTTATATCTGAACGGACTTTAGACAACCTTCACTTTCAACAAGATGGCGCTACGTGCCATACAAGCAACTAAACCATTGTTCTTTTACGAGAAAATTTTCCGGACCATGTTATCCCTCGGAGAGTTGATCACAATTGGCCACCGACTTCTTCCTTTGGGGCCAATGGAAAGAGAAGGTCTACGCCAAGAGCCTAGCGTCGTTTCAAGATTTCAAAGATGGAATTCGTGAGACTATCGAGGACATAGGGCAGCCACTTTGCGATTTGGTTATGGAAATTTTCATGAAAAGGATATGGTCCTGTAGTCGTAGTGGTCATTTGGCTGATGTTATTTTCCATTATTAACGACAAAGCTTCCTCTTTATAATGAAATGAACATCTGATCATTTATCTAAAAAAATGGCGTTTTTCTTAGAATGTCAAAATAACACCTCTTATTGGAAAACCCTTTACATTCGTTTTCACTCCGACAATGTTTATGTCCAGTATTGATTTTAAATCAATCATCATTGTTGAATTTCGGTGAAACTTCACAAAAGGTATCATTTATATACAGCCACATTTTAGTTAGGACAGTTATGGGTAATTATGTGATGTCGACTATATTGAGTTTCATTCAACCAAAAAAAGATTCTTCAAAACAATTACAATCTTTAAAACAGATCAATATAACTTCTATAATTTTTATAAACAAATTCATCACGATTCTCTAATCTCTTGAGAACGTGGAAAGTCTTAATGGACCGTCACCTGATCCCAGTATTCTCAAGTTCCACGTCAACAACACATGATATGAAGCTGTTAAGCAGACGTATCTGCATTACACTCATAAATCGATCCAACTTATATTATAACCCTGCTATTATACCTCTTTGCCTACACACACTTGATTAAAAACATTCGAAACCTCTCAACTACGTCTCGTACACGGGGTAGCAATTTCTACTTTCTAACCGATGTCAATTTGAAGCTTGTTTCACTGTGGGGTTATGCCAGACCACTCAAAAAGATGGCGAGTTCTAGTTGGGATTCCCTGTATATGATTTTTTGTTTGGTGAATTTTTCTCACATAAAACTATTACCGTCTATTTTCCTTTATACACTGCGCAAAAAAATTAACGCACATTATGGAAATCTCAAATTTATTCTACAACTGGAGGTGTTTTCAATGATAATTATTTTTATCAGAATTATGCATGCATATGTTATCCACTTTCAACGTTTTTCTTCAATACAGATGTTTTCTCCCAGCAGGAATAAAAAAAGATGATATTATCAGATTTTGAATGTATTGGCTCCATTCTAAAATCAGTTGTTCTCGATCAATTCTAGTGATCAATAGTTTTTCTTTCGTTTGATCTTCTATACTCGATCGCTATGCAACGCGAAACACGCAATTTGACCCAAGAGGAATGTGCCCAAGCGGTAGTTTTGCGAGAAGAAGTGTGGTCTTACACAAGAATTGCAGAAAGGTTTGGAGTTTCCCATACAAGTGTGTCCAGAATGTTGCAGCGATAAAGGGAGACAGGTATGAATGTCCGAAGACCAGGACAGGGCAGAGCACGGGTAACAACTGCCATTCAAGAACGTTACTTGACAGTTTCTTCGTTGAGACAACGGTTTGCAACCGCTCGCCTCCTTCGAAATCAGCTTGAGCAAACTCATGAGGTGAAAATTAGCACTCAGACAATAAGAAATCGCCTCAGAGAATATGATTTAAGGCCTCGTGTCGCGGCAAGAGGCCCAGCTCTTACCCCAGCCCATCTAAAGGCGCGTTTGGATTTTGCGAGAGAGCATATCCATTGGGAAGAGGCCGATTGGGAAAGAGTTCTCTTCACACATGAGTCTAGATTCTGCCTCTACCATTGTAATCGACGTTCCCTTGTATACATACGTCCACATGAAAGATATGCAATTTCCTGAATACTACTGGTTTCGGGGGAGGATCGATTATGGTATGGGGTGGAATATCTTTGACTGCTCGCACAGACCTAGTGGTCGTTGATAATGGAGCTATGAATGCTGATAAGTATATAAGGAACATTCTTGAAGAGCATGTAGTGCCATTTGCCCCATACATTGGTGGAAATTTCATTGTTATGGACTATAATGCCAGACCCCATCGTGCGCGCATCGTTCAGGAGTACCTTGAAGAGATTGAAGTCTCTCGAATGGAATGGCCAGCAAGAAGTCCAGATCTCAATCCGATTGAGCAGGTTTGGGACCACCTCAATAGAAGGCTGAGAAGTTCAGAAAATCATCCAGCTACTTTTAATGACTTAGGAATCCAACTCGGAGAAATCTGGGAAGGATTAGATCAGAACATTTTAAGATCACTCATTTTGAGTATGAACCGTCGTTGCCGAGCTGTGATTAACGCAAGGGGTGGAAATACCAAGTATTAAATCACTTATCAGCATTTCAGTATTTTGAAAATTGTCCATTCCTCTTCTTTCACATAAGATTCGGTGAAATCCTGAATTTTTCTTCCATTTAATGTGTCTTGTTTCGTTCGAAACCTTCCCGAGAGAACATACAGAATAAGTTAACTTTCATTGAAATTGAGATTTCAGAATGTGCGTTAATTTTTTTTGCGCAGTGTATTTCTAAAAAGCATGTTGAAATTGTCATCCAGAACGAACCTCATCAGCAGAATTGCAAGTCAGGAAGTTCATTTGACAAAGTACTACATTTGCCCCATTCAGTGTACAGCAATTTATGGAGTGTCAAAGTTACCTTTCCCGGAATTCCTCCTGTTCAACCTGTCCCAGAAAATCCGCAGATTGAACGAAAGCAATGACTTTCCTTCAGACGTCTCACGGGGTTAGTTAAGATTTATGGACCCACAGATGACGTTCCAGAAGTGTCCTAATAAATTACATATCTCGTTGAAAGGGAAGCAGATCGCGATGATGGAAAATCGATAATCCGGTGGAGAAAAGGCACGGGGTGATGAGATTGGAACGCATTCCGGTCAATGTTTTCATTGTTGGTTGAATACACGGAAGAATGCTCTTTTCTTGGCCAAATCTGTTGGGTTACACGAATTAAAGCCATCGATTTAATTGTGCTCTTTAGAGTACTGACGGTTGATTCCAACAGAGCAGATTTATTGAAATGTGGTCAATAGGGGGTGGTTAAACAGATCAGAATCACAGCACAAGGCGAATAGAGCAGAATTAGAGGCCAAATAATGGTCGAATACAAGAGAAGAGTACACGGGAATAACGATCAGGACCAATTTTTGGTCGAAACTGAACTGTTAGTACCATCTGGTAGAGTTTTTCAAGAGCTTTCGTTTGGTTCATTGGCGGATCCAGACAGTTTTTCAGGGGGGGGGGGCATGAATTTTTTCAGGAAGGGCCATCAATAGATAGAAATTTTTTACCAATGTTATAGGACTACTTTTAAAGGTATTATTATTGACAATTTCATCAGAGCTGTTATCATCGCGCCTCCTACAGCTCGCTCTCCAGTTCCAGAGATTTGATGAAATCCAGTATCTGGGACGGAGGATAACTCTACATTTCTACAAGTTTTTTGTCCGAAGCACTCTTTCCTTTGGCTTGCAATGGCATAGCATTCCGTAACCAGGTAAATAGGAGTTTCATCCTCCTCCCTACAGAATAAACACTAATCAGTGTGCGATAAACCCATTCTCAACAGATGCTTCTTTAGGCGACAATGTCCTGTGAGAAAGCCAGTGAGTAAGTGAAGTTGGTTTTTACTGAGATCCAGATATTTTTTGGATCTAGCAGTTTCAAAGTTCCGGAGGAACTTTTTGGAGTGATCCGTCTCTGGGAGATTCCGCCACAGTTTTTCTCTTTCGGTTTTCTCCTTCAGCATAAACTCCTTCTTATAGGTGCATTTTCCTATACTACAGAAGGGTTTTGGGCCAGTGAGTGGTTTGTGCGCTCTTTCTGGCCAGTGTATTGGCCTCTTCGTTTCCTACGATTGCCGAATGACCGGGAACCCAGATTAAAAAGACCTTATTCTTCTTGCCTACCTCATTGAGTTTGTTTCGGCACTCCCAAATCAGCTTTGAGTCAATGACGTAGGAGCTCAGTGCTCGGCAGCTTGACTAGCTGTATGAATAGCTACATCGCACTTCTGATTTCTTTTTAAATTTATATCTAGACATCTTCCGATTGCAAGTATTTCCGTTTGAAGGACGCTTGTACAGGAGCCAAACGATAGTGCACACTTACTTGACCCGTAAATCCCAGCGCCAGCTCCTGTAGCAGTTTTAGAACCATCTGTATACCATTTAATGTATTTTCTTTGAGATTATAGTTAGTGTATTCCCTTTCCCAATCTTCTCCTTTACTTAGCATTGTACTGGAGTTTCTCTCAGTGCTTACTTTCTTGATCATTACATCATTAGGAAGGTTTGCAGATGAGGTGTAGTCATTTAGAGAGGACCAAACTCTCTGAAACCTGACTCTCACATTGCCTGCTCCTTCTTTAGATACTCTGAGGATGGCCTCATGGGCTGCCCTATCAATCACTAGATGTTGAGTTGCAGAAGGGCCTTAGAATTATTGAGCAGTGGAGTTTGGCAGTGGGGCTGAACATCAACCTAACCAAGACCACATTAATTCCGTTCACCCGGAAGAGGAAACTTCCAGCCATGAAAAAGTTAAAACGGAAATATTTTGGAGTGGGGGTCTAAAGTCAAATACCTAGGAATAACCCTAGATAGCAAACTTCTGTGGAATAAGCATGTTGATAATGCTACTGGCAGAGCTACAAGAGCTCTGACGGCGTGCAGGCGTCTATGCGGCAGGAATTGGGGCTGTAACCCAAAAATACTGCGATGGATGTACGTTATGATTGTAAGACCGATAGGGACATTATGGGCAGTATCCTGGTTTGCTAAGGCAAGTCAGGCAAGTACGAGGAAGGTGCTCGACAAAGTACAAAGGCTTGCCTGTGTGTGCATCACGGGAGCTATGAGAACGTGCCCAACCAGGGCGCTTGAGATCATCGCGAACCCCCGGTGCTATGAGATGGATCTAATTACAAGATAGATCTACTAATAAGAGGAATGAACGAGCGGTCAAAAGCTCCTGACAGTAGAGGAAGTACGTACAAAATGACATAGGGTTTTATTTCAGAGGCATATCTTGTTAGTAGTGAATTACAGTAATGTCATATTCTACACTTATGATCTTTGGTCCTTTCTTTATGGAATTTTATCAACCTTCATGAAATAAAAGTAACAAGGAATAAAATATTCTTAGATGAATTGAGATAAACGAAATTCATTTTGTTCGCATGCTATGGACAAAATGACATACCGGCAACAGGCAACTGTAGTTTTCTACTTATAGTTACAAAACTACTGACAAAGTTCACCAATGAAACGCTTGGTTCTTCTAGGAACATCACATCAGCACAAGATGCGTGAGCCCAATGCAAGCAATGCATGCATCATAACCAGTCTTCTTCAGGGCTAATCCTAGAGAAGATCTAAATCGGGATAAAAAGTCTCATAACAATAGATAGATGGACACTGGACAGTCGTCTTCATGATCTCGAAAGTTGCTAGGAACATTTTCTTGTTCATTGTCTTCTTTGAATAATGCCTTAGGGACTTGTCTCATTGCTTTTGGAGGAGGTATGGGCTCTTATTTGATTTGATTGCAATCTTTTTAGGTGTAGAAGTTGAACCTTAGTACGTTTGTCGAGTCCTCGGCTCACGTTTGCCTTGTTCACTTATAAATCGTCCTTTAGGGATTGGAGAAATCTCCTCATAGGATCAGCAGGAGCAGGTTGAGATGCATTGCCTTTATTAGCCGCAGATGAATATCTTGTTATGAATATGTTAAGATAAGTCCTGATTCTTTGTTTGCTGATGGAGCCTGAGATGGATTGACTTGTTGTTGTCTGGTAGATACGGTTAATTCAGCTGAAATACCTATGTCATTTTGTCCGTTCACTGTATATGTCATTTTGTACATATAGCGTTATAAAACTAGATATGTATCGAATTAACACAAAAAGTATATTCAACATACAAAAAGCTCCATGAATACAATGACAAATAAGTAAAGTTTGAATTGAATGCAATTGAAATGAAAAAAATGGTGAAAACTGGCCATTTCTTCTCAAAATTTGGCGCAACGAAAAAAACTCGTGACCTATCGATTTCTGTTATCACTCATAAGGACCGAAGGAACCAGAGTAGCTCTTGCTAATTTTCAGAGGTTAATAGAAGCCACTCGGGTCGTGTGATCTGGTGGGCAGTTGCGCATTTGATACCTCCGAGCTCAAGTTATGATGCCTATGTCATTTTGTCCATAAATGTCGTTTTGTACGTATTTCCCCTACTTCAAGTGACCCATTTTTCTATAATTCTAGTCTGCTTTGAAATTTCAATTAAACGAGGGGAACTAAATGAAGCAATTGCTACAGGATCGAGGCTGAAATCCGCATGACAAACGATCTCCAAACTCAGGGAGTACACAAACTTGGTAATCTGCTCCAATCCAGACAATCAGATGAATCTCCGGTCTTCATCCCCGTCATTTTTCTCTCCCGAATAAAAAAAATACCGTCATTTGCAACAGTCCCCCCGTTTTCTTCCTACTCCCAGCAGCCGCCTTTTCGTCCGAATTTATTACGAGCCGGTGGTTTACGTTCCGTTTCTGCGATCCCGACGTTCCCCATTTATATACGGATCCTGTCGTTTTTCTCGGGCTCATTCGAGCCGGCGGACGGACTGAATGCGCTTACGATTCCTGGCCGATTAATCATTCGGCGAAGGCCCGAATATGCGGGAAGAGTGGAAAAGTTCCCGATGATCTTTATTGTGGGAAACTTTTCATTAGATTGTGTTCAATGAGGTTTCCCCCGAATGCTGAACGTGCTTTATGTCTTTCTCGTTTATTAACTCGATTCCGAGTATTTTTGGGGGATATCGGCATAGTGAAATCCTCGAATTTATTTTCGAATCGGATTGCGCCGAATGGGGTATTAGATCGTTGTAAAAATACGGTTTGCCGCATAGACTAATCCCTATAGATTTGAGAATGAAAAAGTTATTGATCGAGCGTATTATGCTTCGTTTGGTGAACCATCCAAGTGAATAACCAGTGAACGACACCCCCATTATATGCTATAAGAATACTTAACTTTATCCATGTCTTGTAACGGGCGATTACACAGTGCAGATGTTTTCAACTAGTTAGTTGCATAGAATCATCGCCACAGATTATTTTTCCTTAATTTCAATCTAATGAGTGGTTCGTATCGACATTCATCAATAACTAGCTGGCCCGGCGAACTTTGTTTCGCCTAAATGATACCTATACCATATATAGCCATCTTTATCTTAAGAAGGCCGTGCCTATATACTTACTGTGGATTTCACAAATCGTAATCACCAGTGATCGGAGATCAACGGCTTGGTTAGATTTCTGAACTGTCAAATCGAGTTGATTCTAGATCAAGCTCCGATCACCGGTGATATGCATTGTGAAACCCCCGTTTAACTTACCATTGCTATTTTTTCAAGCAGGAGAAAAATTAGGCATAATAAAAGTGCTGTCAAATGTCATCTGTCTACTGACAAATGTCATCTGTCAAATGTCATCTGTCAAATGTCATCTGTCAAATGTCATCTGTCATCTGTCAAATGTCATCTGTCAAATGCCATCTGTCATCTGTCAAATGTCATCTGTCAGATGTCATCTGTCAAATGTCATCTGTCAAATATCATCTGTCAAATGACATCTGTCAAATGTCATCTGTCAACCGTCATCTGTCATCTTTTCCACGGATATGAACTGTCACACAAAATAATATGTCAATTACTAATTATGGGCAATTTTGAATTCAGTTATTTCCGCAAATATATTTATTAGGTACCCAAACATAAATCAAGAAAATTTCAGAAATATAGAGAGAAAATGAAAATGGACAACTCACGATTGATGCTGATCGTCACATTTACTTTACAATCCGGTGAAAATTCACTGTTCCACCAACTTAAGATCTTTACCTGCTTTTGATCTGATTATAGCCTATGAATTTAATCGTCAAGATCCGATTCACTTGGCGTTTCGGCAAACATTTCTGTGTTTCTGTTCGGTGTGACAGGTCGTATCCATGGGAATATGGAAAGTTCGGTATTCCTCCAACTTGAGATGTTTATCCACTTTTTCATCTGGTAATAGCATTCCATGTACTATAAATTCTATGATTAATCCCCATGGAATATTCTTATACCGTTGGTAAGACCTACTGCACTTTTAACTATTCACTTGACATGCGATTCTGTGGAAGAAAAACTAACCTCCTTCATCCAAATGTCAAAACCTATATAAGTACTCTATGATTGCTCGATTGGTGGTAACACATAATTCTATGGGTGGTAAGAAAAAGGAAGCCTTTTTTTCTTTCCTGTAGGATTTTTTTGGGAATATTTTGTTATATAAACCTTGCCCTAACAATAATAAACACAACAAAAAAAGAATTCTCCAATTTGGTGCGATCGTTTGAACAATATGGCATTTCGAAGTTTTGAACCAACCATAGATCGCCTTTTATTAATATAGATATATCTGATTTTTGTATTTCATTTTCGATAGATACTGCGTATTAAATGTATAATTTCATGCTCCTTGGTGTTCAATTTTATCTCCCACATTTGCGGGATTTTATTATTACATATCTCTACATCAAACGTTTTTTCATAATTTAACATTTAGTCTCGACAAAGTTGATAAATATTCTGACAACATTGTTAACTTGTATAGAGATCAGAGAGGAAATATTCGATGATCCAGAGAAGCATCCAGATTATTCTTGAAATTCATGATTTCATCGTATACAATTAGGAATAACTCTAAAACAAAGCGTTTTCTTGAAAAACATAAGGATGCTTTTATTTTCTGAATTAATTAATTCTTTCGAAAATTTGATCCGTTTATAATTTACAAGTGGTTTTATTGTATTTTTGCGTGTATTTATGGGTCGTCTACGATGTAACTTTCATTCTAGAAGAAATATTAAATAAGTTTCGATTGAGGAATATGCACCATGAATTGAGTAACCAATCAACGCTGTAAATTACATTCCAGGAGGAATATTGAAGAAGTTTCGATTTAGGAATATGCTCCATGAATTGAGTAACCAATTAACCAACATTCAGTTCATTTGAATTAACGGTTCCGAAGATATGAGGATGTATTGATATCTAGTTAGCCTAGACCAGTTCCATGCATAAACAAAATATTGCGATACCATATCAACGAACAATAACTTATTACTTATTAGAAGTGTCAGTGTAAAGTTCGACGTCAAAAAAGTAAACAAGAGTTATGCAATAAATTGAAAAAAAAAGATTTCCACCGAAATTGTAAAAATCGAAAAATTGGAGTATCCAGCCATCATCAAGTACATACCTGTATTTAAAAGGATTAAAAGGTAAGCAGTTTTACGAAGATATGCTCAATACCCTTGGTGATCAATGTCCTTCGTATGCGACTGTGAAAAATTGGACTGCAAGCTTCGAAAGAGGTAAATTTTCCATTGTAGATGATGACCGATCGAGAAGGCCAGTTTCTGTGTCAGTCCCCGAAAATATCGATGCAGTTCATGACATGATTTTATCAGACCGTCGAATTGGGTTAAAACGGATATCTGAAGCACTGAAGATTTCATTCGAACGCGTTCATCATATTGTTCTCGTCAATTTGGACATGAGAAAGATTTCTGCAAAATAAATCCCCAAATGTTATTTGAATGTTGATAAAAAGCGTGCAAGGGTAGAAGCATCGCGTTCGATCTGTGCTCAATTTGAAAACGATGTGGACTTCTTAAACCGAATTGTAACTATGGATGAGACTTAAGGTGGATTTATACAGCAACTAAAATAAAATAAGAACTAAAATAAAATAAAATAAGAATGTTCACTTCATGCATTTCAATGACAGCGTTTATACAGGAAATAAGCTAAAATAAGGAATAAGAATTAGAATAAGAGATGGTCAACTTTTATCTTTTTCGCTTATTTTATTTGGAAAATGATAGTGCGCATGACCCAAATCGGCCAAATCCACTCCCCAATCTTTTCCGTATTGATACTTTTGACAAGTTCTAGTTTTCTAACCTAAAATTGAATGAATATTTTTTTGAATCATTATTGATGATATATTTAATATGGATGACCAGGAAATCATGATGGGAGCGATGTTGTTATTGATGACAAGCCTTGAATAAAAGGCGGAATAGGCGATTTTCTAAACTTACACAAAAGTCATTGTCAAAAAATCTGCGATTTGATTGGTTCATTCTTATTTCTTATTTTATTCTAGTGATCTCTATAAACCTATGTTGTCTGCTCTTATTTCTTATTTTATTTTAATTTAGTTCTTATTTTATTTTAGTTGCTGTATAAATCCACCTTTAGGCACATTTCTACGATCCGGAAACAAAGCAACAATCGATGGAATGGCGACACTCTGGTTCTCCAAGACCTGAGAAGTTTCGTGTCCAAAAATCTGCTGGATAAGCTCTTGCTTCAATGTTTTGGTATTTCCATGGAGTTATTATGATTGATTTTTTGGATAAGGGTAGAACAATAACTGGAGATTACTATTCGACATTGCTGACCACTCTAGGGAAAAAAATTAAAGAGAAAAGACGCGGAAAGCTATCCAAAGGTGTTTTGGTTTTACAGGACAACACCCCAATACACAAATCTCATGTTACCATGCAAAAAATTCTTGATTTAGGTTCTTGATATAGGGTTAAAATTACTAGAACACGCCCCTTATTCACCGGATTTGGCTCCGTCCGACTATTATCTCTTTCCTCAACTGAAAAAAAGTTTAAAAGGTCTTTTATTTTCTTTCAACGAGGAGGTAATAAAAGCTGTGGAGGACTGGTTTGCAAAGCAAGAAGAAACATTTTTTAGAGGTCTAGAGACGTTGCAGGTTCGCTGTAATAAATGCATTCAATTAAGAGGAGAATATGTTGAGTAATAAAATATTTTGACATTGAAATTTTGTTTGGTCCTATAGTAGGCTAAGAATTTTTCAATATATCCTCGTATAAACAGAAATGTTTTTTTTTCATGGATTTTGGACACCCTGTATCTTCCAAACGAAACCGGATTTTGAAAAATGGCATAGGAAAAAAGTGTTTCGTTTGATGAGAGGAATCTACAGTTGAAATCTATGAACGAGTCAAAGACTCACCCTCTATAAACATGGTTGAAAGATTCAGTTATGCTTTTTTTCTTTTACGGAAATCAAGAATTGAGTGTTTAAATTATACTAAAAAATAATGGATAGACTTGTCCGTTAGTTTGTAATAGTTCATTCGAAAAATGAAAGTACTCGTATAACCCGACAGAAAAACTTATAAACGAACAGTCGGACCTTTGGACTTCCCCACTTTTCAAAATTCTCAAGAAATAGACCTACAGAAGACATTCAAATACATTTTTACGCAACTTGAAATATTCCAGCATGAAAATGTAGTAGTTCTACGCAACCTGTGTCACAGTTAAACCTTAAAAGAACTAAATCCATTCACAAAGTTGAAAAAGAGTGAATAGAAATTAGCATTGGTAACTATGAGAATTATTTGACATTTCACGAGTATCAACCTGCGTCAATTTCAAGTAAAAAAAAAACTTGATTCACCTAAAACTTGGCCAACCGGGATACTTTATAAAAATGAATGGAGTAACAGATTTCATTTTTGGACTGAGTTGTCGCTTGTCGGAATTGTCTTCCACCGTCCTCATCTCTGAATTACCTACCCCTCCCTGATAAGCTGTTATGATTCAATGTTGGTAACAAACTCCAACTAACCCCCTTTAACAGCCGCTCCCACCTGACACCCTTCTGAACACACATATAAAACATAGCACGGATCCGCTGTATATGGGCGTGCCCATTTTCCAGAGGCAATAACCTCGAGTATGATCACGCCACTGGAGTTTCCATACATCCAAGATGATGAATTGAAATTGCGCAGTCTTCTGGATGAAAACGTTTTGTTATCGAGTCCTTCTTTGTATCACTGGAGTTTTTCATTTACTCGCACTCTGATATTGCGCGGATGTGAAGTTTTTCGAATTTTGTTCTGTAACCTTTGAATTGTCGATTCTTTCGGAAGACTTTCTCTTGGTATTTGGTAAGGCGTATTTCACACATATTTCTCACAGCAGGAGTGAAATAGGGAAGAAAATATGAGATTCCGCATGAAGTGAGCCAAGATTATCAGCACTAAGTCGAGAGGCTATTATAGGGTGAAATGAAAATCTGAAGGTTCAACAGCTCGAGAATTTTGGGGCACTTGGACAGGTGGTATAAATGGTATAATGATGTAGGGTCACCCAAAGAGATATAATATTAAGAGGGGTCTATACCGTTCGACGTTCAGTTCAAAACGCGATTCGGGATTTCTCACGATAGAGACCACCGATTTATATGAGGGTTTAACTATTATTCAATTTGCAGAGTTTTTCAAGTTATGAACTTTCCCACCATACACGTATGATGCAAGAGAACAGATAAAAACCTCAGCAAAAACTCTGTCTCCCCGTATAGGTATTGGGATATTGGATTTGTTTACAGAATAAGCTGATATAATATAGATTGGTTATCGACTGCTATAAATACTCTATACAGGGTCTTTCACGAGGAACCTCACCCATATTTATACGGGAAACTACTGAACGTATTTTCATGAAATTCAGCACTTATAAGTATTTCACGATGCTGATGAAATCTAAAATATTTTCAAGGCATGAGCACCTCCGGTTTTTCCGGAAATGACGTCAACTTCCGTTTTTCAAATTAGAACACCATTTTTTTATTGCAGAAATAGATTCCTTAGAAAATTTCAAGTTATTTTGATGTAACATTTTTCAGTTTTGGTTGGAAAATTCTCTCTGAGCGGGAAAATTCGAAAAAAAATAATGTGAGTGCAGTATGCATCACACCCTCGCCCTAAAGTGGATATTAACTCAGAAAATATCCATTTTAGGGCAAGGTGTGATGCATACACTCACATTATTTTTAAACGTAGATTCAATATCTGCCATAAAAAAATGCGGTTCTAATTTGAAAAAATTGATTTTTCACGATTTTGTCATCCCTAACTTTGAAAGCGATTTTTTCACCCCCTGTATCATGAATCGCGATTTCGATTTTTAAAGTGGATACATCAATCTTACATCTTGAAAAATCCCAAAAATGAAAATTTTCCATCCAAAAACCTCGTAGTTATTCTTGTTTCAGCGGAGCTCTATTTTCCATTTTTTTTCCGAATTTTCCCGCTCAGAGAGAATTTTCCAACCAAAACTGAAAAATGTTACATAAAAATAACTTGAAATTTTCTAAGGAATCTATTTCTGCAATAAAAAAATGGTGTTCTAATTTGAAAAACGGAAGTTGACGTCATTTCCGGAAAAACCGGAGGTGCTCATGCCTTGAAAATATTTTAGATTTCATCAGCATCGTGAAATACTTATAAGTGCTGAATTTCATGAAAATACGTTCAGTAGTTTCCCGTATAAATATGGGTGAGTTTCCTCGTGAAAGACCCTGTATACTAAATGCCGTCCAAAGTGGTGCTTCTCATAATAAAATCTTACCGATTTTACCCGATTCAAAAGGTTGTACGATTTCTCCCAACTCTAAATTACATCTAAAACGAAACCTCAACTCGTAAGTTTGGTAGAAGATGTGTATTCTTTTCTTATAAGTACCAGGAACATAATGTATATTTTTATTATATTGTAGCTGCTCCTGATGACGGAATAAACATATTCCGAAAGCTCGAGCCGAAGGAAAAAGAGTCCTCCTTGTTTTTTTGACTGCCTTCCCAATAAACCCAAACCAAGGAATAAGCTGATATATTGAAGGGGCATCTTCTATTTACACTACGATTAATTTTTCCTTTCTCCAAATGGTAATGAGAATCCAAGATGGAGAATTCGAGAAGAAATCCCTTCTCTTCAATGTGTGTTTAATTTATATGTTTCTCCTATTTTACTTCTGAATTAAATCCATTTGCAAACCTCTGCCCCACCAACCTGAGTCGCACGAGAATATTCAGCAGGATATTTTGCCCGGACCCTTGTGAACTTATGAATACAGGAATTCGCATTCAGTGGAAGTTCGCTGCCCTAGCCTCTAGAGATTCCCGGTTGAATTCTGTATTTTAGGCGAATACCAATCCCTATTACTCCTCTCTTATTGCGTATTCCAGGGTGAATTTTTCGGAATCCCGAAACATTCAATTGATGATTGGTGTCTCTCTTCATGCAGCTACAACAGATTAATCTGTCTTGATCTCAGGTGATGTTCCTCAAGTTCTAGAAGCTTTAGTCTTTTTGCCAACCGGACTCATTGGAAAAACTCATCTGTCAATTTCTGTTTTCGAGTTATGAAGCAGATCACCTGTTCTTATAACATGAGGAACTGTAATTTCGATCATCTTTCAAAGTTGAATCTCTGAAATGCCTCGTAGGAAACAGAAGTGGCGTTTGTCATCGCGTGACGTATCAATGTGATAGCATTTAGTTAGTGTTCAAGAAGTACGCCAAGTTTCTTGATAATTCACACCAATTACTCAGTGTGAAATAGGCCAACTACACGGCATTAAGTGATTAACAGCCAGAGAATGGTCGATAGCATTGTTGGCTGAACACCTTATCGATTCGCGGTAATTGAATTGGAATTGAATTGGATAGTTTTTAGTCTGGACATCTTGATCTTTTCAATTGTTTCTGATGCCTTCTGATGATTTTATCAGGATTCGTATCGGACTTTCGAAATTTTACAGTAATAAATCATAACGCTCAAACTATGTTCGTTCCGCGGATAACTTAAGCACTGCACCGGGTAAATCACGAATGTGTGAATGTTATCATCGAAAACCGGGCGTTACTTGAGATAACCCAAATGGAAATAACGCGTAGTGAATCTATCCACGATATGGGTAAACTTTTGACGGATTCTTTCTGTTTACCGAAATATATTCGATCTGATTTTGGAAATGTTTTGGATTCAGGTTCAATGGAGAACCATCGGAAAACGTCGAAATCACAGAGCCATTTTGTCATTTTTTTTCGAGGACGGTGATACTCATTGGACCCAATATGTAAACCAACATTTCCGATATATAAAATCCGTTTCTTCTTATTTCGTTGTGAATCCCCCTACTTTTCAAGTATACTCCATTCACTTTTATAATGTATCCGGGTTGGCCCTGACATTCTGACACATTTCACCGTGTATATTTTGAAAATTTTAGGTTATAGTCATTTTCCTGTCAGAAAACTACGCAACGTTGTCTTCTCTTCAAAGAGGTCGTAGTAAATACGTATTTATCAAAATGTTTATTTACTTTGGGAAATTAATGAATTCGAGAAAATATTATGTGAATTCAATAATTTTGAAGACCTGGCGAATGTTGAAGAAATTTTTTCTCTGTTAGTACTGGAAATATTTCACGTATATAAACATGGTTGGAATATTCAGTTTTGCTATTTTTTGTAAGGAAATCAATAATCGAGTGTTAAAACTTCACTGAAAAATAATGGACAGAATAGTCCGTTACTTTGTGATAATTCATTCGAAAAAAGAATAAAAGTACTCGAATAACCCGATAGAAAAACTTTTAAACGAACAGACGGACCTATGGAATTTCCCACTTTTCAAAATTCTCAAGAAATGAGCCTACAGAAGACATTCAATAGTTATTTATGATATGAGTGTTAAAAGTGACGTTATATTTTGTGAGTGAAAAAGTTTGTGGAATGAGCGGAGCGAATTGAACAATTTCACGAACAGAATAAAATCACTTTTAACACAAATACCATACAATGTTTTTTGTACAACTGCCCTATTTTGATAATGAAATGGACGAATTTGCAATGACAATAAAAATGCATTTTAAAATTCAAATAATCAAAAGGTTGTTGTGAATGGCAAGAAAAATAAAAAATATGCAGTTCATCAACTTTGTGGAGCAAATTTTCAATGATGAAGTCAAGCACCCTTGTTAAAAATGGTGTAGATGTTAGTAAATATTTTAAGGTAATAGCATATTCAAAACGGAAAAGTGAAGGATATCGTCCCAAAAAATCGAAAATTCTCACTCGTGAACAAGTTGAAAAGTTTGTAAATGAAGCACCAGATGAGAAATACTTGATGGTTAAGGTTGCAACTATTTTCGGATTATTTGGAGCCTGTCGGCGTGAAGAATTGTGTAATTTATCAGTGGAAGACATCGAAATAACAAATAAATCATTGGTTATACAACTTCCAAACACAAAAACGAAAGTCGTTCTTTCAGTATTATTTGGAAGTATGTTGACTATTTTCATAAGTACTTTGCACTGCGCCCTTCTGTCATCAAATATCGTCGTTTTTTCCTGAAATACATGAATAATACTGCCAATCCAGTTGGTATCAATACATTTGGGAAAATTTCATCTATTGTTGCCGAATTCCTGAAATTGCCAGAACCAAAGCAATATACAGGACACTGTTTTCGAAGATCCTCCGCTTCCTTGCTAGCAGAATCAGGAGCGAATATTACGGATATAAAAAACATGGTGGATGGATGTCTATAACGACGGTAGCCGAGTGCTTTGTTGATCATTCCATTGCATATAGAAATGTCATTGCTAAAAAAATTCTCTCAACCTCAACAGATTTTGGATTATCATCGTCCAATATTGTACCCTAACGTCACAGGGCATTAATGTTAGTAATTGTTCTAGTTTTACGATTAAGATTAATGTTCATAAGTAGGTAATGATTGTTAAATATTGGTGATGAAAATTTGCAATTGCTGATTTTTTTTTCATCTGATTTCATCATAAGAAAATGGAGTGCTAAAAATATTTTTAACACTAATGTTAAAAATATTTTTAACAGGCTTCCACGTAAACAATCAATTTTGACATTGTTTGCTGTCATTAAAAGTGTCACTTTAATGGCAGTTGTACAAAAATACTTTTTCGCACAATTTGAAATACTCCAGGATGAAAATGTAGTAGAACTACGAAACCTGTGTCACAGTTAAACCTTAAAAGAACTAACTTCATTCACAAAGATAAAAAGAAATAAGTATTGGCAACGTCTCTGCGAATGATTTGAAACCTAAATTTTGGCCAACCGGGATACTTTATAAAAGTGAATGTAGTTAAGCGATCAAAAGTCAGTAGAAAATAGACTATGAGATCGGAAAACCATAATTTATGAAGGTTCCAGCATTCTAGCGAAGTGAAGACGAGAATGGAATACGAAAGCACTTTTCTTCTGGGATTATCTACCGGCTCGAAGGTCAGATCATTCCTGGTGGAAATTCTTCGATTAATTCCTGCAACGCCTACGAAATTGTTTCCAAGTATTCGGTATCTCTCTTCAGGAAATCGACGTGAAATTTGGTTCGATCAGATCCACGTCTGGAATTTACTCAGATTGTTTGAGTTCGATTTCGGTTTATGCCCCTAGGAATATTTTCATTTAGTTGGAATGATAATGCAGTGTTCATAAACCTCATCACTTTTGACCTCCATATTGAAGAAGGGGGTGAAATATTTTTGAGCATATTTTAATATCCATAAATTATACTATTGTGTCAAAAAAATATCGGGAAGTTATTAAGGGGACCTGGTACACGTCCGAGCTCGCGAGCTCCCTTCAAAAATTGGGCTTTTTATTTCCATGATATCTCAGTTCGTATGCGGCGCAGAGCAACAATTTTTTTTAAATTAAAGCTTAATCATTTCTCTAGAATGTGTATTACTCGCTTTTCTTTTTTTCTTCGTATATTAGGAAAAAAACATGGTTAGCTGTAATTTCATGAAAATCTGGACAAACGATTTTATTTCCATGATCTCTCTGTCAATTCTCGGGATAAAGTAGGAACTTTATTGTTCATATTTTCAACCAGGTTTTTTCACTCATATACGCATAAAAACGGAAAAGCGAATAATACACATTCTGCAAAATATTATTTCGCATGTATACTGAAAATTTCATACATTTATCCCGAGAATTGACAGAGATATCATGGAAATAAAATCGTTGGTCCACATTCTCATGAAATTACAGCTCACCTGGTTTTTTCCTAATATATAAAGAAAAACAGGAAAGCGAGTAATACACATTCTAGAGAAATGATTAATCTTTACTTTGAAAAAAAAATTTTTGATCTACGCCGCAAACGAACTGAGATATCATGGAAATAAAAAGCTCAATTTTTGAAGGGAGTATGTAGAGGGTGTTTTTTAGGTATAGAACTTTGAAATCGAATGAAACGAAGATGATTTATTCAAATTGATATGAAATTTACTTTATTCGCAAGATAATCTTCTGGCAGTATAATTTGAATATGATTTCTGGCATATGAGCCAAAGTAGTTATGAGAGAAGAGACCAATACTTCATATATCTAAGCATCACCTCACAATGACTGAGAATGAGAAAGGTTGTCACTATTCACGTATGAAAATGTTCAATAGACTGTCGAATTTCATTAGAAGGGAAACAAATGTGAAAAAATTTAAAAAAGCAATATGTATATGAAATTCGAATAACATTGGTGTCTCATGATTTAGGTGAATTTTATAATAAATTGTAATTCTTCTACTTTGGCACTATTTTCTTTTTGCTATTCGTAGTGACTAGAAATAAAGATATTTTCTATTCTATTCTATTCTATGACGGATAGACAGGACATGGTTATTGTATCAAAAAACCAGATGAATCTCCCAAACTTGACCTGAATTCTTGGGTTGAGAACATTTTCAATAGATGACCCATAAATCAGCCAAAGGGTTATTTTAAAACAAAGAACGAGAATTGTAACTCAAGGCATATGAAACAAAATATTGCAGTTGGAGTAATCGACCTCCTATGGTTGAAATCCATTTATCTATAGTCTATACAACCTTTTCAGAAGGGACAGCTCATTTCTTGTGGATAAATGCAGGGCCCCCGTAAGGGCTACTGGCGCCTGTGTGCAAAAAGAATTTTGGCGCCCCTTAAGGCATTTTGGATTTTTTTATTTATTAGGTGGGAAGGTAGCTAGGTGCTTGAAATATATTGAAAAACTGAACTTTAGAAGTCCAAAACTAGATATTTCTTTGTAAACCAAAAAATAAAACAAACAAAACACAACAGAACAAACAGAATAAAATCATAACGAAATAAATAACTCAAAATAAATTCTTATTTTTTTTCTCAGAAAGTATTCGTCGCAGGCAAAAAAACTCAAGAAAACATTCTTATTGTGAATAATATGGTGATTACGAAAATAATTTAAAATTCGAGAAAAATCATTGGCGTACCAATTTTTCCACCGAATATATTCGGACAGAAGTCTGTACGGACGCCACTGGTGAAAATTTTGTATAGGAAAAAATGTGTCTTGATGCGTACTCATGACCTACCAAAACGCAAAAAAAATCGTGTACGGTGTAGAAAATAATTTCATGAAACCAATTTTTTTTTTTATTTCAACACCCAGTATCTCAGAAACAGTGCGTCAGGGACCTATGGTCCATAGGAACTTTATGTCATAAAATCATCTGAGGATTAAGTTCCCAAATTTATGGTCCCTCATTCTGAAACACCCTGAATATATTCATATAAAAGTATCACTTTCTACTTATACTTAGGTATTTTAAAAAATATGCAGGTACTTCTTTGAAAAATACCGAGTTCACTTCCCCATAAAATCAAAAATGAAAGCTAGGTACAGTAGAAGAATAAAAAAGTGCTATTATAGTAGCGATATTTCCCTAGACTTGGCCGTTTGTTGCAAATTCATCAATTACATCGCTAAAATTGATACCTACCATCAAGAATTTCTTGTTCAATTGTTAATATTGCTAGTCCAGACAATCTTTCTTGAAGCATTGTCGATCTTAAATAATTTTTAATGATTTTCAACTTTGAGAAAGATCGCTCGCCAGAAGCTACAGATACAGGCAATATCAGAAGAATTCTTGGTGAAATGCTTAGGTTTGGAAGGGTCGAGATTAAATTGTTTTCAAAAATATATTGTAAAATACTTAATGGGTCAGTATCATCAGGTAATGAGAACAACTTTACTACATTGGTTTCGTAGAAACGAGATTGACGGCGTGGATGCGGCGTTCGACGTCCAGCCCGAGGAAAGCGTACCTGTGCGTTGAAGAACGTTTACAGAGACGCATCAAATACAAGCATTTTCATTTTAGCATTAATTTTTGTTTATTTTTTTTTGCGATTTTTGACCCAGGACTTTGGCGCCCCTAAAAGGATGGCGCCCGTGTGCATTGCACACTTCGCACACATGGTAGCGGGGGCCCTGGATAAATGATATGGAATTCATTTTGTTCAGATGTTGCGTAATGAGACGCAACATCGTCTTCAATAAAAAAATAGAGGATAACCTCCCTAGGACATAGTCTATTTCCTCATCGTCTTTAATACATATCTTACACATTTGCATATTTTTTCTTCCCCTTAAAATCATAGAGGAAAACCATCAGAAATTTTTTTGAGAGCCTTTTAGCTCGCATAAAATGTCTGCTCAATTTTATTTTTGTCAGTTTTTTGGTTTAGAGAATACAAATACTCTGAAACTCGAAATAAATATGCCGTTTCAGACATTCCAACAATAAAACAAAATTAGAGGTTTCCAATGCATTTATTCCAACCATTATCGTAAAAATTATTCCGCGAGCGCAGCATAAACCCGAATGCGAATGCACAAACCCTCATTTAGTCGCCACCCCGACATCATTTGCGACGTTTTCACCGCGTTTCCATTTTTCCACCGATTCGTTATTTTATTATGACAATCCGCCCTAAATCCCAATTTCCGCCGCCCATCCCGCCGGAAAAAAACCGTCCCCAGACAGCCACCGGTCGCGACACTTTGCGACCCTCCACAGGTCCGTATATTTTCGGGAGTGGAACGTGACTCGCGAAATCATCCCCTGGAAGCGAGGTCCGTTCCGGCGTCGGTCGAAATGGGATGGGACCGTCAAGAATTCCCGCCGGGATTGATTTATGTCAGATTCAGTGAAGGGATAATAAAATGACGCGTTGCCGGTGGTGTAAATCTAATGCTGCTTACAACCAAGGGCCTCGGAAAGGATGCGATAGGGATGTACAGGGTTGCCGGCCGGAAGCGCCATCTATCGGTACACATGGAGGCTCGCGAAGCAGCCCAGTCTACAGTGACTAGATAATCTATCTAGTCACTGTAGCCTGTAGCCCAGTCGGATATCTGCTTATGGATCTGCAACTGCAACTGCAAGACGTTGTAAATCAGCAGCTGTGGGTGAATGTGGCCTCCTGATATCATATGGTATCAATGATAGCTTAATCGGGGCTGTTATTGCCCCTAAACACAGACTCAATGGAATTGCTTGGACTATGGGATCTCAACTTTCCTGTATAATCATAATAATAATGGAGGGTGTTCATGAATTAAAGCTACAAACAGAGAGAGGAGATTCATAGCATGATTTCAAGAAAAAAAGTCTCAAAAACACGGTATCGCAAACGTTTCGTATTCGAGATACAGATTGTACTAGGGGTGTACTATACTCTGTTCAAATGTAAGAAGGAGCAATAATAACATGTTTGGCGCAGCGGTAGGAGGGCCTTCGTAAAGTTTCTCTCCGTCCAGAGTCGAATCGAGGAGATTTCACACAATCGTTCAGTTTCAACTGAACTTGAATTCCATTTTTTTCAATAATTTATAGAACGTTGTTCTTTTGAAATTTGGCAAACTGTCGTCATCATTTACGATTTCTAGAACTTTAGAAATCGTTGGAATTTCATTCCGGAAATAAAAACCGTGGACAATTCTTCTGATAAGGTTCATATCGAAATCGTCAACCGAATCGATTATTTTTATCGACTGGGCTCTCTTAGGTGGCGTCAATGTTTTATTCTCTTCATATTCTCTGAGGATTCTGAATACAGCTGAATCACTCACCCCTGAGGATTTTGAAACAATTCCTACTAAGTCTCCTTTCGATAAATCAGGATGTTCTTCCAATTTTCTTCGAAAAATGTTCAAAATTATCTCTTTCTCTTCAGGAGAGAAATGCGACCTTTTGGACCTTTTTCGTGGTGGTCCCCACATATCACCCTCAGATGCAGTATCCGTTTACGGATTCGACATTGTTCTATAAACACTATATACACTTTGTCGAAAGATTTTCCAACACAATATACTTTTCACAACAAAATCTACAAGGTGCGGCACGGAGGGCGCACGTTTTTCAGATGGGCATAACTTTCCCCCACTGAGGACGAGAGAAGTGGGGAAGGTGCCGTTAGACTCGTGTGTTCCTAGCATTTATTTACCAGTTGTCGTCATGGAGCCTTGGACGGTGGAGCATCGTGTTTTCGCCTATGATAGTTTCGTCCGAAATAATGAGTCAGTCACGGTCGTGCAGCGTGAGTTTCGTCGCCATTTCCACATTCATCGGAATAGAGCTATTCCCTCTCGAAACACCATCCTTCGTTGGGTTGAATCACTTCGCAGACGTGGTGAACTGATCAACAGAAGACCAAGAGGACCTGTGCGAACAGTTCGAACGCCTGAAAATGTTGAACGCGTTCGACAAGCCATTCTTCGCAGTCCCCAGATTTATCCATATGCGATTTTTTCGTATGGGGACACCTCAAGGCTAGAGTATACGAGACCAAGCCCCGAACTCTGGACGAATTGAAAAGGGCTATTCGCGTGGAAGTTGCCCAAGTTGAGAGAGCGATGTTGGAGAGAGTCTACGCGAACTTCCAAGAGCGCCTCCAGCACTGCATCACCGATTTCGGCCACCACATGCCTGATGTGATTTTCCACACTTGACTGTCTCCAATGCTATTTCCTTGAGAATCTGATTCCGTCAATAAATGTGTTTTTGAGTAAAAATTAAAGCTTTTATTATTTTTTTAAAACCATCCATCCTCCGTGCCGCTCCCTGTATAAACACTTTGAACAGTTAGACCTTCACAGTAGCTCTAGGTATTTTAACTGGTCTTGTCAATTGAAAACTTCGATATTTATGCAAATCAAGATGGCATTAATCCATTAAGGTGGAAAATTGAGGGTGTGAACTTGGAAAAATGAAAGGAACTTTTTGAATGGAGAATCGGTGCCGTCGGCCAAAGTATGACGGCCCCTTAACAGATTTACGTGTTGAACGGAGATTCGATAGAATAATTAAGAATGAGAAAAAAATACTGCCTACTGCCCGACCGAGAGAAATAGCGCAAATTGGTACCAGATGGTTTTTTATCATACAGTCGATGCGGCCAAACTGAGAAATTCACAACTACCTGCTGAGGGATAACTTAAAAGATGAAAAATTGTTTATCTTTTCAAAAATTAAGGTGGGCGTTCAATGTAGTGTGTTTTTATTTCAAGTTGCATTTGAAAATGGTTTCACTTTGAGAACTGAAATTTTGTGGGTAAACTCAGAAAGGATTGGAGTTCTTAACGAGATAATTGGGATTAATTGCATTTCAACAGTTCATTTTTTTTCTTTCAAAAATAGGAGAAAATAAGCCAACTCATGCTTCTGTTTTATTTCAAACGAAAGACCCATGAAAATAGTTCAACTTCCGATTAAAAGTGAATCTACAGATAATTTCATTCAGAAAAACAACTTGAAATACGGAATTGGCAGAGAATGGCCAAATTCAAATTTTAGCGGGAAAAAGTTCCTGCTTTACCCACATTTTCACTAATTTCATAGTTCAGCGAGTTTCGGATAGACAGCGCCATTGTACATTTCATTCATGATTAGAGAGATATTCATAGAACTCATAGAGATAATGTAAGTTCTATGGAGATATTCCATAAAATGCACGGTGGCGCCTCTATCGGTTGATTTGTCCTACGCGCTTCAAACGGCGACCTTAACACTTGGTAGCAATATCGAAATAAATACCATTAATTGCTGGTTATACACATTGCATATTGGGCCAAATCTGCCAAATACTCTAAATATACTCTAACAAGAATTTGTACAATTGTCGCTATTCTCTGCATGCTTTTGTCCGGCTAAACGTGGGCTTAGTTCTACCGGTTTAATAAGCATTAATTTCAAAGTTTATTTAAAAAAAGTCAAATTCATTCACATTTTAAGAAAACTTCTGTAGAAATATGTAGGTATTCCAACTCAATTGAAATCTTTCCAACTGCTTCAAAATTTTCCCAACTGTTTTGTTCCAACTGCTTCGGAATTTTCCCAACTGCTTCGAAATTTTCCCAACTTCTTCGAAACTTTTCCAACTACTTCGAAATTTTTCCAACTGCTCCGAAAATTTTTCAACAGCTTCGAAAATATTCCAACTGCTTTTAAAATTTGCCAACTCTGTTCAACATTGGGGGGGGATCGTCCCCCCCCATCCCCCCCCTTAGGCCCGTCCCTGACTTTATCGGAATCTTGCAAGATTCCGACCCAAATCTCTAAAACTCTGGTGTTTCCTGGAATTACCTTGCCGCAATCTCGAGCATCCGAAAAAGAAATTATTTGGTAGATAATAATATAAAAACAAAATAAAAAAATAGGATACGTCGGATATAAAATATTTATGACAGTTGCAAATCATAACAGAAATTTTGAACCAGAGTTTCTGAGGAAAAAAGTTCTAATGTGGGAATTGCTGACTCAAATTATTGAATCATTTCTATCCAGTACCATCTAAAGTCCGAGTACGATCCTGGCAGTCTTTAAAGGCGGTCGAAGAGAGCGTAGTTATCACCGTTTGACCAGTAGGAGCTTTATTGTGCCCAAACCAGACGATTCTGTTTGTTTACAAAGCTCCTTTTCATATTTGAACGGACTATTTACTGGGGACTATTTGAACGAGAATTTTGAAGAGGTAAATTAGACGGGGGGACATTAGTCATGGCTTGCCAGATCCTCAGACCAAAATAGTTTAGATTTCTTTATATACGAACTGGATTTTCGTGACAATTCTTCTGAAGTCTTTGAGGCAATCGGTAGCTATTACGATAAAACTACAAAAGTCCATTAAGTTTAGTATAACAACAAAGCTTTTTTTTCAAATAACGAAAAAAATTGTGGAGGAAAACAGAGATAGTTTTCTAGAAAAAAAACTTTTCAAGACCTCAAAGATGGAGATCGTGAGGCTATCGAGGAAATAGGGTAGCCACTTTGCGATTTTGTGATGGAGAATTTCATGAAGAGGATATGGGCTTGTAGACGTGGTCTTTCCATTATTGAAAGGATGCATTCTTCTTTCAATGTCGAAATAACACTCTCATTTGAAAACCCATTATAATTTTCTCCAGAATTACAAGAATCTTGTCTTGACCAGCGGTGCCTTAATCTCATAGCCCAGGATTTACTAGAAATCGATTTTCAAACCCTCTTTATCATGACTTAATCATTTCTCCAAATGATACTGAGCGCAGGCGATTTTATCGTTTATCCCTAGTCTATAAAGAAGATCTCGAAAAACGTGGTGCGTTTGCCAAAATCCTTCTCTTTTCACAAATAAAACCCGACAACCTAATGTGAACCAGTGTAGTAAACCCCCACTGAATTTCTCACAAGCCATCAATTTTGACCTTTCTCCCCTGAGTCGTCTCGAGAAAAGTTTCCAACTCGATGGAAGAAGTATAAGCCTTCGTAAACACAGAATATCTGTGGCCTGAATACGAGATCGCGGACTGAATACATTAATGAAATGCAACTTTTATTCGGCACCGTAGGAGCGAGTAAATTGATGAATCAACTCAATTCGGAACGAAAATCAACCCTTGCTCCACCCCGAGATCGATTGGAGGAGCCGGGGAGACGAAAGGAGCGAATTTGGGAAAATTGATAATTGATGAGATCGAGACCGATTTCGAATTGATTTCAGCTGTTTGGGAAATCCGTTTCTTTTCATTTACCACTCTGCATTCGGTTTTATGCGTCCACGGGTTGATGAAAGGAACCGAGTCGGGCTCTAAAAGAGTCCTTCTATTCATATTGTGACCTATTTTCGCTCTCTGCTTTTCTGTGTAGCCATATTTGAAGATCTGAAATGCAGCACGAACCGTTTAAACAGCTTTTGTTGAATGATGTCAAATTGCTGCGTACGTGACATGTCACTTTCAGAAGCATATTACTTATGGAAGGTATTTTCAAACGTTAGGTTCTTTAAATTGGCAACACGGTTTCTAGTGACAGTGAATTTAACAGTTGACACATTATTTCCGGTCAGTACCTTTCGCGATAGGTGCGTACAAACTCTGGTGTCTCAACTGTACCTATACTCTGTTCAAATCTATAAGGAACAGCAATAATAACATGTTTGGCGCAGCGGTAGGAGGGCCTTCGTTAAGTTTCCTTCCGTCCAGAGTCGAATCGAGAAGATTTCACACAATCGTTCAGTTTTAACTGAACTTGAATTCCAGTTTTTTCAATAATTTATAGAACGTTGTTCTTTTGAAATTCGGCAAACTGTCGTCATCATTCACGATTTCTAGTACCTACTTTAGAAATCGTTGGGATTTCATTCCGAAAAAAACCGTGGACAATTCTTCTGATAAGATTGAGGATCATATCGAAATCGTCAACCGAATCGATTATTTTTAACGACTAGGCTCTCCTCTTAGGTGGCGTCAATGTTTTATTCTCTTCATATTCTCTGAGAATTCTGAATACAGCTGAATCACTCACCCCTGAGGATTTTGAAACAATTCCTTCTAAGTCTCTTTTCGATAAATCAGGATGTTCTTCCAATTCTTTTCGAAAAATGTTCAAATTATCTCTCTCTCTTCAGCAGAGAAATGCGACCTTTTGGAGCTTTTTCGTGGTGGTCCCCACATATCACCCTCAGATGCAGTATCCGTTTCCGAATTCGACATTGTTCTATAAACACTATACACTTTGTCGAAAGATTTTCCAACACAATACACTTTTCACAACAAAATCTATAAACACTTTGAACAGCTAGACCTTCACAGTAGCTCTAGGTATTTTAAATGGTCTTTTCTGAAGAAAAAAGTTCTAATGTGGGAATTGCTGACTCAAATTATTGAATCATTTCTATTCAGTACCATCCATAGTCCGAGTACGATCCTGGCAGTCTCTTAGGGCGATCGAAGGGAGCGTCGTTATGATGGTTTGACCAATAGGAGCTTTATTGTGCGCAAACCAGACGATTCTGTTTGTTTATAAAGCTCCTTCTTATATTGGAACGGACTATAACAACAAAATATTGTAGATCTTTGTGTCCCCAGTAGTCCTAATTCTTTTTTTGTCGAAATGTGCCAAATCTGTTTCTAATAATCTGTTAATTAATGAATCATTCAGATATCAGAGAATCGCGGAAGGAGAAGTCTCAATTTGGTTCTAGCCCACGATTCTTCTCAAAGTCGACCAGCATATTTGGGATTGAGAAAACCATGCCATTAAAGCCATTAAAGAAAATTGGAGATCCAGAAGGAAATATCACTTTTTTTCCCTTTGAATTTCCGATTTGGCGAACAGAAAATTTATTGGCGCTAACTAGTTTCCGCATACATTGGTTCATACTGGTTACGCACTTCTTGCCGTAAATTTATTGCGCATTCATTGGAATGAACTTTTCTTCGCATTTTCAGGCGCTCACTTGTTTCCGAATTTATTGGCCCAAATTTGTTTCTGTATTTTCAGGCGCATACTTGTTTCCGCATTATTCATTTGAACGAATTCCGCAGAGCGAATATGAAAGCAATGATATAATTAAAAATAGAAAAAATCCACTGTTCAAGTATTGATTTCAACATCTTTTCGACTTCTATCTGAATATTGAAACAATGGACAAATCTAATTAATACCTTCATACAAAATGATCATTTTTAACCATCTGAGTTGAAAATTTCTTTTCAATTTAGGCGCATAAATGCTTAATACAAGTTATCAATAAATAATGCCAATAAGGTGGGGAAAATGAGATGATATTTTGTTTTTTCGCAGAAAAGATGAAATTTATTATTTTCAACTCTTCTACAAGTTTCTACAATATTCATTGAATTCTTGAACGATACCCTTGTTGAAACGTATTTTTATTTGTTGTGAAATATCCTTGAAATTTATCAGTCGGAAAATCCAATTTTTCAATAGAAAATTCCCGTATAGATTAACGAAATTCAAAAGAACTCTGGTATCAATAATCCAAAAAAAATTCAAATTGAAAAGCGAACAGAAGTTTAGCAATTAGTAATTGGATTATTTCACTAAGAATAATTTTCAGGTTAAATAAATTAATTTGAAATGTACTTACAATTATTCCAATTGATTAATCAGTTTTTGGCGAACGCACAACAAATAAAATCTATAAAATATAAAAGTTCAACAGGCACTAAACGAAACGACAAACGTATAAGATTTTCTTTTCGATCCATCTCATCTCAAGAGCGAATTATGGGAACTGACCACTCGTTGTTCACTCGAATATTTCTTAATAACACACAAGAGCTCTCTTGGGGAGAAGACTGCTTTACCAATTCTTATAACCACGAGAATTAAAGAATGAAATGGACGTTTGAAATAGAAATAAATACCACAAAGTAAACACTGTAGGAAATGGTACTTACGGTTGGCCCTACTGGAAGAGTATTATCTGCTGGTTGTCTGGTTTATGGTTATATTACGTAACGACTTTGGGACGAAACGAGAGTATATGTCCGTTGAGGGTGGCGAGCTTAGCAGTATCGAGGTTGCGACTAGTGGCAGAGTAAAATTGAATTGAACACGTAGAAAAATGTTTGTGGGATTTTGGTGATACGACCATAAAATGGAGAACACAGAAAAATCTCGTCTTCATTCTAAACCGAGTACTGCTTCCGCTTTTTGACAACGACAGAATGAGAAACTAATTACGGCTATTGATATTTTCGAGAATATCCGTGAATCAAAACGAAAAACCCCGCTGAGTAATCTGAAGGATACCTTGTTTCTTACCTCTTCATATATGTATTTCTTTTTCAAGACATATTTCTTTTTCATGATTTCAATACTGGGAAACTCCTAAAACATCAGTTCAGCGGAAAATGCGAATTTCAGCAATATCGAATTTCCCCCAAAGGTGGATGTTCTCAGGATCTCGCATCGGATAAAATGGGAACTAGAGTATTACGTTACAAAGAGATTCGTTCTTCTCGGATAATTCACTGATTAATTTCCCGGAAGTTGCTGCAGATTGTACGAAAACACTTTTTTTTATTCACCGATAGAACCATCTCATTCCTTATCGAATAAGAAATTAAGTCTACTCGTGTTTTTCAGTTCCACGAATTTTCATCTCGATTTTCATCTTCCGAGGTTTGTGTTGATCTTGACGAGAACTGTTTCTATAGGTATATCTTCTGCTTTCTGGCAGTTGACAGTAGTTCTTTGTTTTGTACCAAGGTAAGTTTACCTAGGTTGTTCTAGTTTTATTTTTGTACCCTAATTAGTTAATCAGGATAATGGTTTACTTTCTTGTGACCTCAACTTAGGTAACAATCACGAAATGATAATACAAATATTATGTATACAAGTATGAATCTACCTTCTATATGATAATTTTATAGCAAGGGAGCAAAGGTGTTATGATTACAAATACTATTACTCTACTTTACTCATCAACAATAATAAACTTTACTGACGTTTATAAACTCAGCCTTCTACATGAAAATGTGCAGCAAGGAGGAATTATGATTACTAATACAAAAACGTTACTTTTACTGATTGCTTATCTCTCTAACATAGGTTTTTAAAGACAAATCCAAGACATCCAATTGATTGGATGTCAGAATCGAACAACGCCTCGCTTAGCCAACAAAGTGCTCTGATTTGCCATTTTGACTATAGTGGGAAAAACAACCCGATTTCTTGAATACAGGCCAATGAGGACGCTTCGACGATTTGCTACTCTCTCCTGACATGTTACCTATTTCCCTGATGTAACTTGAACCGCCGTAAATTCACCACATGTTCAATTTTATGAGCCTTTACTGCAAAATAAATGAAGGTTCATCCGACATGGCTATTGTCACCAAAAAACCGGAGGAGTCTCCTAAACTTAACCTAAATTCTTGGGTTTGAGAAACTTTTCAATAGGACCATAAATAACGAAAGGGGGTAGTTTTAAACAAAGAATGAGAATTGGAACAATATTGCTTTCGAAGGGTTCGATTCTATATGGTTGAAGCAATTCATTCAACGATTTGAAATATCCGACAAGTCCTTTCTGGTGGACAAAGAAGACGGAATTTATGTTATACAGATGTTGCGTCAAGTGAGATGCAACATTCTTCTTGACACTGTGTGGTATTCATTCCGATTTTTCCAATTGGAAATCTTCTGAAAGCGAACTTTCGACAGCAAAAGTTTCTAACAAACAAGAATGGCTGGGTAGGTTCTAGATGCTTGCAGAAGGATAAGGAATATGGATGCAGAAAGTTGACCCCGGTGCCAGAGCTCAATACCAGGCAAGGCTTGGCAAACATTCCTACGGTTTCCTTCATAAATGGATATTCCATTTCACTTCTCGAGTTATTGGATTCGTCTCTTTGTTTACATTGAGATACTCCTGGAGTTGTTGACGCAGTCGTATGGAAGGACAAGTAGAGGAAAGTCATCAAATATGGAATACCATTTTGTTTTTGGGATATAAAGAAAGAACTTCATATCAATTAAATCAGTTTGATGTTTATACTAATCAGTCATACATTTATATGTAGTAATTAACAGCCCCTAATCAAATATATTAGTTATCTAATTAAAATCTAACACAAAAAACAAAATCACAAATGAGTAACCAAATATGGAATAATATGGAATATAAGCTCAAATCAACATAACAATAACAAAAATGGACATTAATATCTTTAAGATCAATTAAATGAATATAACATATCGTGATAAATGAAAGAAGTAACATAATTGCAAAAGTCACAGATCCAAGTATCAAACTCTGGACCAGCACAATCATAATGTGCCCAGAGCCCACACATCAAGCATATTCCATAATCAGACACCGACGACTGTCCATATTTGGATTTTTATACTAGTTCAAACTCTTCTAAATATTTTTTCAAGTCACAATATTTTAATGACAAAAGATCACAAATACCGATATACTAAATAGTATAACACTTATGTATACAAACATAACAGCTGGTAATACTCATTTACTACTTACCTTTTAAAATTTTCTTCACGACAACAAAACAAAACACCTGCCACACGTTAAGCGTTTGCGTAACTCGATGGTGTGAGTGCGATAGTTAGTAGACCGAATGAAACAGAAGATGGTCGAATGTTCCGTTTATTACTTATAGTCTTGGAGAAATGGAGGTATTCCATATTAGGATACTATTTCATATTTGGTGACTTTCATCTAATGAATCAGGATATTTCAGTTTTGAGCTCGTTGAACTTGAAAAGGGTAGTTCCTCTTGTTGGAGCTAGAGATTTGGCATAATGTTTCTGTAATAGTTATAAGCAATGTTAGATTGATAATTTTGAAATTTCCAACCGATGTTGCCGCAGATTCAACTTACCAATAGAGAGCGCCATATGAACAAATTCCTAAGCAACAGATGCATCGAATGAGAAAATATTCCGCCGTTTCCATCCATGCTGAAATTTTCATCAGGACTTCTGCATTGAAACGGCGGCGGCAGCACGTAAACGTTGAACGTGGCTTCTTCCGTCAGCTAAAAATCTGCAAGGGATGTAGAATCCGCTTTGCCGAAAGGGTTATTCGTTTTTACACAGTTTGAAGTACTTGAGGACCTGACTCTTTGTGGTTTAGGTAGATTAACTTTTTCGAGCTCGGTCTGAATTGAGTGGCAGCTTTGTTCATTTAGGATTTGAACATAAAGGGAACGGAGGGTAACTTTTGATTCGAGTGTTGATCCAGAGCTCTCTTGTTGATTGTTCTCGGATGGATGTGGAAGTGGGAGGTAATGCATTCTTCATTAGGTACATGCGTACGGAATGTTGAAAACGAGGGTGATGGTATGAACCTATCGCATTTCATGCCCCTTTCATAGGTTGTTGACTTTCGATTCATAGAGGAGGACCGATTTCTGAACCTTCCGGTGGACGGATTGATTAAAAATCTACATTTGGAATTTTGGTTTCTTTCTAATGTGGAAGATATTGATTTACATTAGCACCCAATTCATCCCCATGTATGTTAATACATGGTAGATTAAAATTCATCTTCAGTATTCGAATTCGTGTCCTATTCTTCAAATATGTAGTAATGATGAATTACATCTGCGTGTATTATGATTTACAATACGTTGCATAATATAATATTATCATTTTTTAGCAGTGTTTGCCCAACATAGATTTAAATTTTTTTCTATTACTATGGTCTTTTGTGGAGATTCATTTCTAGCCATTATCATTCTTCTGAATGTTAAATACAGCTGAATATATTTCAGTTAACCTGTCATATGGCATATGGAGTCATATGGAGCAGTCCAAAATTTTTTTTTTGGAGAAGATGATCAACAGTTCAAGAAATCTGCATTTATTTTGAAGAGCGGCAATTTTTCAAAAAACTTCCATATTCAATATTAAAAAACATAACCAATAAATAGTCACTATCAGTGGCGGCTAGGATTATAAAATCAACTATTTTCAGTCAGTTCCTATTTTAAAATCAATAAAGGTGTTGTAAAGGGTGTCAGAATAAAAGCGAAAGATTTGAATTGCGCACCATGTTTGGCAGTCATAATGTCACATGATTAAGGGCCGGTTTTATAAAAGAATTTCAATCCTCGGTTGAGCCCAAATCCACCGTCGAATGTCGATTTCCGTATTATAAACATCCAACTTCGGGTTGAACCCTGGATTGACTAAACCGGTGAATATAGCACCGTTCGAGATTTGAATCGAGGATTGAAACGTTTGACGTTTCTCGATGGCCGACAACTAACCTCACTTTATGTTAAAAACAAAACAAAACATTTTGTTGTGGCACATTGAAGTTGCTTGGAATGAAAATATTATATGATATTATATTGATAGAATGCCTGATATTAATCACAGTCTTCTGTAGGTTTGCTATGTATTAATAATTCATCTTGGTGTTTCGAAAAATATTCCTTAATTGAATTTGAATTTTTGTGCCTTATCTTCGAGGGATAGAACTGCCAGGTTCCTGTGTGAATATGATATCGAAAATGACTCTAGTTATGATAATAATGAAATAACTGCAAGGCATTCAAAAGATAGTTACGATAGTAAATGAGAAAGATACCAATCGAATGATTTCACATTTCCAGTCGACCACTTCGAAGACGGCACGAAGAAGAGAGTTTGGTCAAATGAAAAAACTCTTTTATAGTCTGGATGAAATTACTCTGAATAAGCTGAATCTTTTCAGAGTTGTTAACATTTTCGAAGATTTTTGTGGTATACATAAATCAACATCAGAAAAAAGTCAGAAAGTTGTGAAATGTCTAGAACTTTGGACAAGTATTCGGGCTCTCACAGACACAGCGGTTTTCGCCGAGTCGACTGCTGAGTTTGCTTCTGTGGGACGAGTCGGCTTGGGCGGCGGTGTGTGGTTTCATAGCGCAAAAGCACAGGCCAATTCCGCCGACTCGGCGATTTTCTCGGCCAACGACTCGGCGGAAACCGCTGTGTCTGTGAGAGCCCTTCTAGTGTTTATTTTATCATTCAAAATGCCAAGCAATCAACAGGACTAGCAACTAAGGGCTCTCACAGACACAGCGGTTTCCGCCGAGTCGGCGGCCGAGAAAATAGCCGAGTCGGCGGAATTGGCCTGTTATTTTGCGCTATGAAACCACACACCGCTGCCCAAGCCGACTCGTCCCACAGAAACAAACTCAGCCGTCGACTCGGCGAAAACCGCTGTGTCTGTGAGAGCCCTTACAAGGGAAAGGTTGTATTGACTGACCAAATTTCGGTGTATTGAACCGTGTTGCTGGAGCTCACTCAACGTTCTAGAAGGAGTTCTTGATTATTAATTACATAGTACAGGTGCATGCTTATTTTAATGGGTTGTGAAAATGCTGAATGCTACAGATGTGAAAAGGATTACTTTTCTTCAAATTTCCAAGTTGCTAAGCTTATAAATTTGGTAATTCTCATCATAGAAAATTTTTAATATACTCGATCCCATCTCGCAGATCAATGGATGATCAATTATTCAATGAAGCTCACATATGAACTATGAATTGAATTGAAAGACTCTCTGGCGTGTGAAAGAACATTTCCCATTCTTTTATTTGGGATCTGATAACATTTGAAAACAACTATTATTTTTGTGACTTGCGGAGTCCTGCATAATATTGCTAGACTGATTCTATTCATGACTTTCAACCTGAATACTTAATAATGAATCCTATCTTTAAATTTAATGTGTACCTATTTCATGTACTCAATCAAAGAAAATCAAGAATGATTTGTTCCTATCCTAAATATAACTACATCCTCGTACGACTAAATGTTAATGCAATTTCATTGGATGTTTTGTATTGTCCTAGCTTTCATTTGGTTACTTGGCATCAGAGTTTGAGATAAGACTTTTCAGAATATCAAAATAGTACAAACTCAGATCATTCGAGTCAAATAAGTTGAAAAAAGTGATGAAGACTAGAGCGTATTTGGCAATAGCTTCGAGTGGAAAAAATTCGTCCTCATTTCATAAATTAAAAATTTTTTATTACATAATTTGTTTTGATGTAGGAAATCAGATTTTTCTCTCAATTCTCTACCGTGACCGTCACAAAACACGGGAATATTCGAATTAGCTTCTTGTTTTGTCTTTATTAGACTACGATTATTGAATTTATCCAAACATGGTATAAAAAAAACGTGCCAAAATACTTCGAGAAATAAGATTCAGGTTAGCCAACCCAAAAAAAGCGATCTCAATCCGAGGTTGTTCAACCGAGGCCGCAAAGACGTTTATAATACCGAACTTCTTCAATCGAGGGTTGACTACCAATCCTCGTTTGAGTAACCTCGGATTGAACGTGCCCTTTATAAAACCGACCCTAATACGTGACAGATAGAAAGTTGACAGATGGAAGTTAGTAAACATGGACCACTATAGGGTAGAACAATGCGTCCTGATTGTCAAAAAAATGTTACTTCCATTTTATTATGAGAATTATATAAAATATTGTGAATGCATTTTGAAATATTTTGAGTGAGAATACTTTTGAAGTAATAAGGATTAAGTGAACCTCAGCTTCCTCTGACGAGCTGCCACTGCTGACAATGCACCCTCGAACATAAATTGATTAAATTCGGTTTATTGACCAAACAGGGTGAAAAATCTTACGAGCAACATTAAAGATTCAATGAAGCATACATGGAATAGGGATAGAATTGTTGTATTGAACGAATAGTGCGTTGGGCATAATATAATCATATACAAGGTTGCGTGTTGCTATTTTTAGAAATATCAATAGTGAAGAAGTCCTGATTATTCAGTAGATCTGTTCTGCCTGCTGGCCATATATTTACTGAACTCTGATTTTTGTTTCAGGTGAGTTGTGCTGACACTAAATGACGAATGTGGAAGATCGAAGGTATGATTATACCATAGTTGAGCATGATCGAGAATATTCCAGTGGAATATCGTATTTTTGACATTATGAATACATTTTCTATCAAAAATGGGGAGTAACTAATGCCAACATCAAGAAAACTCAACAATAGTTTAGTGACATCGTGATTAACTAATCTGATACTTTAATATTGTTACATTACAGAAAAAACTGTTTTGGTTATTATTATTTCTATAAAATATAATTTTTTTTCGTGAAATTTCTTTTGTAATATCAAGTTGTATCACACTGCAAATTATAAAAGTTTTCGATGTTGTTTCAATAGTGGACGGTGTTATGAACAGGTTGATAAAAGTGAAACATATTTTTTTGAACGAATGCGTGCATTGTTTTGATGCTTTTCAAAAAGAGGGAACTTTGTTTAACAATTATTCAAGAGGATTCATTTCTTTCACAGGATTATCTACTTTCTTAAAATTCTAGTTCAATTGGAAAAGTGATTAAAAAAGTCAATTATTTTCATGAACGAAATTAGATTCAAATTTTTCTCGAAAAACAATAAACACATTGGAGAAACTACAAGCGTAATAATAAATGTAAGGATTGAAGGTAAGAATAATGAAACAAGTCTCGAAGCTATTATATTATCTGAAAATTCATCTGAAGCTCATGAAACGTTAGATGAACTCTCACTATTTTTGATGCCCAATTCGACAAATAATTGGTTATCCATGAGATAGAAGCGATCAAGTCTTTATGGAAATGAAACGATATTTTCAATGTATTTGATACATCATCTTCTTTTTCATTGCGAATGCAATATTTAATTCCTCAAAAAATTCGAGGAATGAAAGTGAACTTCCATTTTTTTAGCCGATCTCATTTAATTTATTCATCGTTATTGCTCGCAAATATTCTCTACCAAAGCTTTATCGTAAGTGATCTTGTTGTATCAACTGAACTTATGACATAAAAATGCAGATGCTCCTCTTCCACTTTCTCCCTTGGCTTTAAGAATTCCATGCATAAATTATGATCTTACGTTTTTCAGGATACTTCCCATGTATTCTCAAACGCTCCCTTGGAAATATCCCACCTGAAATAAATGTTGAAAGGCACAATAAAGTAGGTTTTTTTATTGGAAAGTCTTGCAGTAAAGACCGTGAAATATGGTGGACTTATGGATATACACCTGTATGGTATTTCTCGTTAAAAATGAAGAGGTTAACATATAATATCTTTTTGAAATTGTGTGGGACGTGAAGATATTTCATGTGTAGGTGTCGTAATGTAAACGGTTTCTTGAGATGTTTGAAGCTGAGTTTGTGTGCTTTCATCCCTACGGCATTAGAAGCTCGGTAAGAATGGGTGAGTTCCCGAGAAGACAGGAGTGTAATGGGAGTTCCCAGTTGCGTTGGGTAGAGAAAAAATGACACATGATCCAACAACTCTTTCATGAGGTGGATTCCTGAGATTTTGGATAGAATCAAAGGAGTATGGTATCATCGATTAATGTCACGAAATGGCGAATGCGCGAAGGGAGTTGTTCTTACAAAATACAGGGTGCGTCAGCAAGGCGTATGGCCAAAATAGCGCCTAAACAGATGCTACTTATTAGGACTTTAATTCATCTTTCGAACACTCCACCCCTATATTCGAACAAAAAACGGTTCTTCGATTGTTTGGAAGAAATTTCAAGCCTCTCCAAATTCATTTCCTTTTCTCTCAATTTAAATAGAAGAAAAAAAGGCATGCTACAGTCTGAATGGAATACACTCATTCATTCAACAAATGTCTGAGCAAAATTCCGTCGGATAGAGTTCCCGGTTTTAAATCTTCCAAAAACGTGAATATACTGCTCCACAAGAGTTGTAAAATCATTTAAAACTCAATAACAACTGGAATCGATCCAAAATAATCAGTATGAGACATTTCGTCAATCTGGTCGCCTTTTTTCTGAAGTTTGGTTCTTTGCATACGCTTCATGAATGTTCTCATTTTGGAATGAAGTCATTTTTTCAGCGGCTTCGATTTGAAACGAGTTTCCTGAAAATGCCAAGACTTAAATTAACAAACATTAAGGCTAATAGGGCTGTCGGAAGGCTACAGGGTGACCTAACTCAGGTTGTTGTAGCGGAAAGGCTCCAAGTCAGCCAAAGTGTGATATCTCGACATTGGAATAGGTTCAGGGAGACAGGTTCCGTGTTGGAAAGACCAAGGGTTGGTGGGCGACAAAATACAACACCTGCTCAGGTTTGTTTCATCACCGTTTCGGCGAGAAGAAACCCTACATCTACGTGTAGAATGCTACGGAATACTCTTCAAAATGCAGATGGGATCCATGTTTCCATCGAAACCATCAGACGACATTTGAGAGAGGTGAATCTAGGTTCTAGACGTCCATTACGAGGAGTTCCATCAACACGTGACCATAAGCGTCAAAGACTGGAATGGGCAAGGCAATATGTCAATTGGAACGATCAATGGCGTAGTGTCTTTTTCACTGATGAATCCAGATATGGACGATTTTCAGATACTCGAAGAATAAGGGTATAGACAATCCTACGCATACCCCATAATCTTTTCTATGTCCAAGAAGTCCATCCATTTCGAGGGGGTAGTGTTATGGTATGGGCCGGTATATGTTTCAATGGGCGCACATATATACACTTTTGTCTCACATTTGGGAATATGAGCGCCTTACACTATAGGGAGCTGGAGCATGTCATTGACAATGTTTTACCAAATTTTCACGCTGCTATTGGTGAAACTTTTCAATTTCTAGACGATAACGCTGGACCCCACCGTGCAGCCATAGTTGAGAATGCGCGCGAGGAGCTTGGTATTCCATATTTACCAATACCTCCGCACTCACCAGATTTGAATTGCATAAAAAATGCATGGGATATGCTCCAAAGAAGATTAGATAATCATCAACCTACCCCAGAATCCTTAAATGATCTGAGAGAGCTTCTGCCCCGTTTATGGAACCAAATTCCTCAAGAAATGTTCAACAACCTCGTGTGTAGTATGCAAAGAAGATGTCAAGCTGTTATTGATGCCCGTGGAGGCCATACATTGTATTGACAGTCTTAAATTGCTTGAATTCTCTGGGAATAAAATTTCGTTATTTTACTCGATTTTTCTTAACCATCCTGTATACGCTGAGACCTACAGGCAAAAAATAAATTTGCAACTTGAAATCATATCAATGTGAATTTTCATCACAAAAATCTTATTTTAACTATATTTTTTTGCGATTTAAGTCAATATCCCTTACTCATGTGGAGCAGTTTATTTTTGATGGTATTGTTCACAATGAAGAACTCTTCTGGTATTCATTTATCAATGTAAGTGTATTGAACAGACATTATTGAATGTACATTCCGCCAACAAATTTTCCATTTAAACCGATGTAAAACATTGACAGACGTCTCCCCCAATTTCTTATCAAGCCGAAAATCAATTCTGATCCGGAGAAGAACCGTGAAAGTTGAGATGATTTCCGTGTTAATCCCTGGAGCTGGCTTCGCGCGAAGTAGCTGCCAGAGAGCATATCCAATATCTAGATTGCCCCCATTCCCCGCTGCTCAGCGACGCAGCTTTACGCCAGGCGTCGTACTTTCCATGCATTAAGTTCTTCAATATGAGAGTGTTTGAGCGGGGCAAGATTGCTCCATTTCTATCAAAACTCTTCTACTTTCCGCGCTCGAGGCGCACAAGAACGCCTTTCCAGGCTTCGAGAACGAGGCCGTTTTTTCATTACCTCGCCACCAACGGCCCTTCGTTGGACGCTCGAAATTACGTTCTTTTCTTTTAGGCGCTCGCCCTCGCTGCCATCCCCTTTGTTGTGTATCAACACGGCTAACAAAAAACCGGGGACAATGGAGAGGTTCTGTGCCATTGAAAAATTTATTCGCGCCCCGGCAATTTGGGAGCTGGCCCCCATGGTTTTCCGGGGTATAATTCGAAATTGATGTCCTGCGTGTACACCCCTCGCGAGGTCTCGATAATGATTTTCTTTGATTATAATGGGGGTTTCTTTGGATTTCGGAGAGCAAGAGGGAAGCCATCGTGATCTGGGGTTTCCAGAAAATGATTGCTTTCCTGAGAACGTCTTTATTTAACGAGTATTCATTGATGAAAGGCGAGAGATCGCTTTGAAAGGAAAACATTCTTTCTTGTTTGATTAAATCAGATTTTCTGCAGAAGCAGAATATAATGGAATGTATACGTGATGACTCTTATTCATTCTTTCATCTTGTCAAACGAATCATTTTTCAACATTCATCTTCGTTTGAAAGATACAGGGTGTCGAGAATCCATGAAAAATTTCTTTCATGTCTGATTTAGGTTATTCCGTGAGTAACACATTCAAAAGCTTGCCGTGGTGGTTGAGAAGAATCGAGTGAAATAACGAAATTTTATTCCCAGAGAATTAAAGCATTTTAAGACTATCAATACAATGTGTGGCCTCCACGGGCATCAATAACAGCTTGACATCTTCGCATACTACGCACGAGGTTGTTGAACATTTCTTGAGGAATTTGGTTCCATAAACGGGGCAGAAGCTCTCTCAGTTCATTTAAGGATTCTGGGGTAGGTTGATGATTATCTAATCTTCTTTGGAGCATACCCCATTCATGTTCTATGCAATTCAAATCTGGTGAGTGTGGAGGTATTGGTAAATATGGAACACCAAGCTCCTCGCGCGCATTCTCGACTATGGCTGCACGGTGCGGTCTAGCGTAATCTTCTAGAAATTGAAAAGATTCACCAATAGCAGCGTGAAAATTTGGCACAACATTGTCGATGACATGCTCCCTATAGTGTAAGGCGGTCATATTCCCAGGACAAATGTGTAGGTCTGTGCGCCCGTTGAAACATATCCCGGCCCATACCATAACACTACCCCCTCGGAATGGATGGACTTCTTGGACATAGCGACGATTACGGTGTATGCGTGGGATTGTCCATACTCTTATTCTTCGAGAATCTCAAAATCGTCCATATCTGGATTCATCAGTGGAAAGGACACTACGCCATTGATCGTTCCAATTGATGTGTTGCCTTGCCCTTTCCAGTCTTTGAAGCTTATGGTCACGTGTTAATGGAACTCTTAATGGACGTCTAGAACCTAGATTCACCTCTCTCAAACGTCGTATGATGGTTTCGGTGGAAACTTGGACCCCATCTGCATTTTGAAGAGTATTCCGTAGCATTCTACACGTAGATGTAGAGTTTCTTCTCGCCGAAACGGTGATGAAACGATCCTGAGCAGGTGTTGTTTTTCGTCGCCCACCAAGCCTTGGTCTTTTCAACACGGAACCTGTCTCCCTGAACCTATTCCAAAGTCGAGATATCACACTTTGGCTGACTTGGAGCCTTTCCGCTACAACAAATCGAGTTAGGCCACCCTGTAGCATTCCGATAGCCCTATTAGCCTCAGCGTTTGGTAATTTACGTCTTGGCATTTTCAGAAAACTCGTTTCAAATCGAAGCTGTTGATAAACTGATTTCATTTCAAAATAAGAACATTCATGAAGCATATGCAAAGAACCGAACTTCAGAAAAAAGGCGACCAGATTGACGAAATGTCTCATACTGATTTTTATTGGATCGAATGAAGTTGTTATTGAGTTTGTTCTTTGATAACAATCGCTTCAGTTTTTATTGTACATGGTGTACCTGAAAACACGGATAAAGTCCAGAGCACCCCGTCAAATTGGATCAATTTCAATGACCAGTTTTTGAACTTTTATGACTATGAAAATTGGAGAAGCATCCATATACACATACATCCCTACACTGAAAGATAATCCAGTATATGGACCAGTTTCCATGTTAGTTGAAGCAGAATGATATGTCTTGTATGAAAATGTGCTTTCCTCGAATTTCATATATGTACCAATTTACTGATAAGGAAGAACAAGGGACGCTGAACATGATTAATAATTGTTCAGGGATTATGTTCATTAGAGAAGTAGCTCATTGTTGATTGAATTATGGCCGGAAATTGACTTTGATATAGCGTCGACAATGTCTGACGAATATTGAGAGATGAGATAATTTGGAATTACTAAGAACAATGAACAAAGAGAAATGAACGCATAGTAGTAATCTTACTCATAGGGAAAATGCAAAGCATCAATGTCCTGATGATGCAACAAAATTCACCAAAAAAATCAATTATGAAAATACTTTGAAATGGTTGTAACATGCTCTGAATTGTTCCTTTATGATTTTCATCTTTGTGTGACTACCCAAACAAGGAAGAAAAATGATATGCTAGTGTATATTTTCTGGAATAGTTTCTTCTTTCCACGTAGGCAATAAGACGTTCAGAACTATGAAAGGACTGAAGGATCCGAGATATAAAAGGAATGAAAGAAAAAGGCAATGATGTGAAGGTATGGAATAGCTGCATTGAAAATACGTTCTTTACTCTACTTTATCACGGTGGAATGCACACGTATTAAAATGAAGTATCATGCAAATATTCAGTTATTTTCACGGCTATGGAACTGCTCAGTCGGGGAGGGAATAAATTTTCCTTCTATTTCCGCATCATAACGGAAAAACTCATTTAATTAACCCCCCCTTTCTAATTCTCTTTATGACTCACTTTTTCAATTCCGTTTAGATTCACTTCAGATGATATTCCGCTGTTTCAGAGGTACCAAATAATTTTCTTTGACAGGCTTTTGTTTCATTTTCGAATTCAACAGATTCGCGTCTCATCTCATCCTTTTCTTCACACATATCTAGTGATATCACCTTTACATAAAGCTCAATGGGGACTAGCCTTCAACCCAACTATATTACTTTTATTAGGAGTGTAAATAAGTATACCGGTTCGGAAATATAAGTTGGAAACATAGCCAATACAGCGTTAAACAATTGGATGAATATGATCTAGTGGTTCAATAGAATAATCAATACCCTCGGAGCGATACGACAACGAATGAATGACTGACCTCACCCAATGGTATAGGAGCCTGGGGAGGGTGGGGAATCGAGCTCTTCTGAGTCTCGACACAGTATAGATACTATATTGGTTGGTGTCTATACTGTGGTCTCGATGCAGTTTCTATGCCATTGAGTGAGGTCAGTCATTTATTCGTTGTCACATCGCGCAGAGTTTCTGAAGATTTCACTGGTCCACTAGACAATATTCATCCACTCGTTCAACGCTGGATGGGCTACGTTTCCATCCTATATTTCCGAACCTGTATTTATGCGTTTTTTTCGAAAATTGAAGCTTTATTGTAGAAAAATACATAATACAGTAGATATTATTCGTCGATAGGCATTACTTGTTCCCATCTTTAAGGAAATTCTCTGTGGCCGCTATCCTTGCATCGATCCATTTTTGGACTTGATCGTATTGGAGAAGGGCTGGCCAACCAGGCCATCGAAAGAGTTGGTTTTCCGGCTTCGTGTAGGTGTACTGATTAGATTCCTTTTTCTCACCGAACGAATTCACTCTATTAGATACGAAATCCATGGTGGGGTACTGGGTACATTTTTTAACTTCAGACCACAAATTCGAAAAGAGTGGGTAAACCACAGAACTCTTGGTCTTCTTCGTTGAACAGACGAGCACAAACGGAAGAGGATAAAGGTGCAAATACTCGTAGTTCAACATTCAGGAAACCGTCGCACTCACGTAGGAAATGAATTTCCCGTCTACCCTCCCCATCATAACGCGAAAACTCATCTAATTAGCCACCCTTTTGTAGTTTTCTTTGTGCCACGCTTTCCACAACGTACATACGTACCGAAATCTCGTCGCGCGTTTTCCCCGTACCTCGCTTCCGTTCGAAATTCACTTTTAATAATCCCCCGCTGTTTTGGAGGAAGCATATTAATGCACCAAATTGGGGGTGAATATCACCTAAGCCTCGTATTAGGTGAACGCGAGTCGCGGGATGAAAGGGTGCAATCTCGGATGGATCCGCGCTCGGATTATTCGGAACAATCGGGTTCGGTGGAGGTGGCGCTTAATCACAACTCGAATGTTTTATGGAACCGGAAATTGCATTGTTTGTTGTGGACGGATTCGAGTATTTTGGGGAGGTGTGGTGCGGAGGGCCCCGTCGCGTTCACGTCGATACTTTTGTTCGTTTTGCCGGAGGGTAGCAATGAATATTCGATGTGAATTTATCTGGAGCCTTATGATTTCCATACGACTCCATTGTGTGATATGACGCCAATCTATAAGGTGTTTCGAATTGCGCGGTTTTTTTTTTGAATAAATAAAACACATAATTTGCATTCATTCTCAAAAACTTTTCATTGGTAATTGAAGTATCAGTTATGACATTTGTTGGGTAGAGTTTCAGTTAACCAACTGAAGTGTGGTTCAATTTTATTTGAGTTGTATTTTTCGAAACATAATCTTCCGAGTGAAAATAAAAATAAGGCTAGTGGAAATTAATTGAAACCCAACACAAATGAAAGGATAAATGTACTCAAAATAACAGAAGAAATATAGTTACCTATATATCAGCAAAACAGTATCCTGTCGATGACTCCTATTCCAATATAAAGATTGCTCGAGCTCGACAAACGAATATGGAATGAAGTTTTCCGGAATTCACGAAAAGGAAGCAGAAAATTAGCAATTATCGGAAGTAGAATTATTCACGAAGTCAATCAGTGAACCGAATGAATTATATGGAAACGAAGCGAATATACGACATATGTGCTCCACAGCTGACGCGAGTTCTTTTCGCACCTAAACAATGACAACTCCATATTGGAATTCCCCAGTATGGAGAAATTAGTCTAGAAGGAATAAGAATTTTGAAAATTCGGAATAATTAATTTGAACCGATCACTTGGCGTGAACACATTTATGTACGAAAAATGATATCTGCCAAATGGCCTCCTCTTGCAGCTCTACAGACGTCCACTCTTTTGTTATAATTTCCAATGACATTTTGACATAGTTGAGGCTCTATGATAGAGCCTCTATCCCACTAATGCACGAATAATATCATCCATCAGTTCAGAAGTAGACTGCGGATTATTCTTGTAGACCTGGCTTTTCACATAACCCCAAAGAAAATAGTCCAACGGTGTCAAATCACATGATCTTGGCGGCCAATTGACATCACCGTTTCTGGTGATTTTTCGTCCAGGAAATTTTGTCTCAATAAATCAATTGTGTCATTCACAAAGTGAGGTGTAGCGCCATCCAGCTGAAACCAAGCGTCCTCTAGATCAATATTCATAAATTCAGGCCACAAAAATTTCAATATCATTCGAGGGTATCGATCACTTTTTGCAGAACGCTGATTTTCGTAAAATGATTCAATAATTTGAAGGCGTTGTTGTATCGTGTACGAAGCCATTTTTATAAATGTCATACATGTTGAATGATCTATTCCTTGTTGCCTTTTGATTGCACATGCCATGATGTTAGATTTTTTGTTCTTACATTTGAAAAAAACTGTGCTCATGAAAATTTGTATGCGGCCTATAACAAGTGGTGTGAAACGAAGAAAATTGCAATATCGAGAGAAGACTGTGACAGTTGAGTCCAATAAAGTGGTGTCCAATAAAGTAGCCAATTATGAACGCTAAACGAATTCATGAATCAAGTATTTATGAAGCAGTCGAACATTAAATCATTTAAAACTCAATAACATCTTGAATCGATCCAATAAAAATCAGTATGAGACATTTCGTCAATCTGGTCGCCTTTTTCGTCAAGTTTGGTTTTTTGCATATGCTTCATGAATGTTCTTATTTTGAAATTATGTCAGTTTATCAACGACTTCGATTTGAAACGAGTTTTCTGAAAATGCCAAGACGTAAATTAAAAAACGCTGAGGCTAATAGGGCTATCGGAATGCTACAGGGTGGCCTAACTCAGGCTGTTGTAGCGGAAAGGCTCCAAGTCAGCCAAAGTGTGATATCTCGACTCTGGAATAGGTTCAGGGAGACAGGTTCCGTGTTGGAAAATGGAAAGACCAAGGCTTGGTGGGCGACGAAAAACAACACCTGCTCAGGATCATTCCATCACCGTTTCGGCGGCAAGAAACCCTACATCTACGTGTAGAATGCTACGGAATACTTTTCAAAATGCAGATGGGGTCCAATTTTCCATCGAAAACATCAGACGACGTTTGAGAGAGGTGAATCTAGGTTCTAGATTGAGAGGAGTTCCATTAACACGTGACCATAAGCGTCAAAGACTGGAATGGGCAAGACAACATATCAATTGGAACGATCAATGGCGTAGTGCCCTTTCACTGATAAATCCAGATATGGACGATTTTCAGATTCTCGAAGAATAAGGGTATGGACAATCCCACCGAGGGGGTAGTGTTATGGTATGGGCCCGGATATGTTTCAACGGGCGCACAGATCTACACATTTGTCCTGGGAATATGACCGCCTTACACTATAGGGAGCATGTCAATGACAATGTTGGGCCAAATTTTCACGCTGCTATTGGTGAAATTTTTCAATTTCTAGACGGTAACTCTAGACCGCACCGTGCAGCCATAGTTGAGAATGCGCGCGAGGAGCTTGGTATTCCACATTTACCAATACCTCCGCACTCACCAGATTTGAATTGCATATTACATGCATGGGATATGCCCCAAAGAATATCAGATAATCATCAACCTACCCCAGAATCCTTAAATGATCATAGAGAGCTTCTGCCCCGTTTATGGAACCAAATTCCTCAAGAAATGTTCAACAACCTCGTGTGTAGTATGCAAAGAAGATGTCAAGCTGTTATTGATGCCCGTGGAGGCCATACATTGTATTGATAGTCTGAAAATGCTTGAATTATCTGGGAATAAAATTTCGTTATTTTACTCGATATTTCTTAACCACCCTGTATACGCTGCAGACCAGCAGACCTACAGGCTAAAATTAATTTGCAACTTGAAATCATATTGATATGAATATGAATTTTCATCACAAAAATCTCATTCCAACTATATTTTTCTGCAATTTAAGTCAATATCCCTAAATCATGTGGAGCGGTAAATTTTTTAACTGGCGCATTCGCCAATCTGCAACGTTCCGAATCCTCTAGCAAAGAAAAGATTTCTTGGAAATTGAAACGGTTCGATACTGGAATGTCACCTCCATTGCCTGCCAATGCATCAATAAAACAAACATGAAAAGAAGTTGCGTAGTTACAAAGCAAATCGATAGCGTACATAAAGAGAAAATATGAATTCAAAATTGGCTTTGACACTGTCCAATAAAAAACATCAGTGGAGCAAATTTGCTATCGCCTTCGCGAAAAATGCACAGTACAAGGGATGTAATTAATTGGGAGGGCGCAAACAACAGACTGGGGCATACAGGAGCGGCAGGCGGGGGCGTCGAGGGGTCTCTGACAAACAGCTCACGTGGGTACGATAACCACGTTCGATGTGTCGCGCTGTTTAATTTAAACGAGGCAGCCGAAATTGACACGTCGGAGTCGAAATGAGTATGCGATCCGACCGCTCGGTTCGGCGAAAATAGGTCGGTTTGGGGGTGGAGTCACTTTTACGGGTTAATAATGTATATTGTTGGGTTGTTCTCGAAACACAAATTGAAACAAATGGCTTTAATATTCGGACGAGGCGAACGTCAACTTCAGCTTTGAATCAAATACGCACATCGTCAAGTGTTGACTCCAGAATAGTAACATTTCATCAAATGCATGTTCTTGATTTCTTTTTCGAACTTGAAACATTTTCAGAGAATTAACATTTCGTGATGAATGACTGAACAATTTTATACTCTGGTATGATACACTCCACTTGAGAGCTCTATGCTTTGGCACCAGAAAAACGTGTGAATTTCTGGTTATACAGGGTGAGTCTTTGACTTGAACATATAGCCAAAAGAAACCTTTTTTTCATTTCCTATTTTTCCGAATTCGGCTCTGTTAAAAAGATATAGCCTTTTGAAAAAAAAATTGGACTTATTACGTTCCTGAAAGGATACTGTGGAATTAATTCAAAGTTCATATTTCTCGAATTAAATTGAGTTTATACATTTAGGGAATACTCAAGTAGGGGAGAGTTCCCTTGAAACGGACAATTTAATTATTATTGGCGTGAAATATTATTTCAAATGAAAAAGTTTCAAATTGTACCGTCATAATATGAGCATAAGGTTTGTGGATTCACTTTTTCAGAAAAAGCTAGAAAAAGAAAAGCTCGTCACTCGAAAAAATAGGTCTAAGTTTATTTCATAAAATGTCCATTTCATGAGATGTTGCCCTTGTTTTGGACAGTCATTCCCATGAAGTGGACAATGGTACAAAAACATAAGAATACTGTCATAAAATTCTAGGAGAATAGTTGAAATCATTTAGTAGCACCAAACAGAGAAAACATACAGTATTTTCCATGTTAAATATTGGATTACATAACATACTTTCACATCTGAATCGGAAACATTGCAGTCAATTTCCAGTCATTTTTCTATGTCCGATTCATGGAATATGTGGTTTTTATAAAAAACCTGAAAATATAATTTCTACAAATGGTTATATCAACGATTCAACATATCTGTCTGATGAGGGATAATCACTTGATGTTTATATGAAAAAATCGGCAACTTATCGTCGCTAGAAACGTAGCTATTCACTTCGCAAATGTACGTACATATTTACTTAACCGGCAACGGATTTTTCAATGCATGCCTCGTCAACAAGACGCGACCCACAGATTCAGCCATTTTCCAAGAGACGTGGCTCAATGTTGCGAAAATGGGATTTACATAAAATATGCTCAATTACTATCGGGTGTAGTAGAAAACTATAGTGTCCGGTTCATGGGCCGTCCAATTCAAAGGAACACTCCCCTACTAACCTTATTGGATAAAAAATGTTGCAAACACGATAATTTCAACAAAAACAGTTGGTTTCATCGGATTATATCTGCAACTAAAAAGCCACATTTCTCACACCAAAATAAGTTCCTTCTTCGATTTTTCTGCGGATTAGTTTGTAAACACTAATAACTTGTTCATATTCTCCTCGAAATTCCCAAACAATTGCATGAAGAAAGACTTTTCATTCAGATTCATCATTAAACAACCTAACCTAATCTATTTTGTATCGATTCTGTGAATGTTGCACAGGAATTGCAACAAGATGTTGTCAGCTTGCTGACATTTTCATTGAGGTTAAGGATTTTTTACGAAACATATCTATGAATTCTCTCTCTCACTCTCTGATCTATGAATTCAGCCGTTTCCATCATAAATCGACTTTGCCGCGAAATTTATCCACGCATGCGTATAGTGAAAACGGATTGGTTATCTCAATTACCCTTGGAGGCCAACTATAAACAATAACAAACTCTAAACATTATGTGAAGTTCTGAATACATTCAGTGAATTATTGTTCCAATGTGATTATTATGTGAAGTGAATTAATATAATTTTAACCGTGTCCAGTTTATAAAATTCCAAGAGGATATTGTTTAGATTGTAACATCGCAACAGATTATAAGTTATCATTTTATTTTTCATTGATTTCAATTTAATACGTAGTTTGTATCGATATTCACCATTCATATCCGAATTTTGTATTTCATCGACATTTAAACTTCGATATGAACCGGTTACTTTGAATTTTTAATAGAAACTGTGCGTATTAAATGCTCCTTGGTGTTCAATTTTATCTCCCACATTTGTGGGATTTTATTATTGAATATCTCTACATCAACGCTCTCCATCATTTGAATTTAAGTCTCGACAAAGTTGATAAATATTGTGACAACATTGTAAACTCGTTTGAAGACCAGAGAAGGAATAATATTCGATGATATTTAATTCAGAGACGCATTCAGATTATTCTTGAAATTAATGATTTTTTCGTCAAATTTCTCCGGGTAAAATTGGAAATAACTCGAAAACGACGCGTTTTATTGAAAAAAATTGGAATACTTTCAGTTTCTTTAATGATTGATTCTTTCGAAAATATGAACCGTTTATCTTTTTAAAGGGGTTTTATGGTGTTTTAGCGTGTATTGATGAGTCGGCTACCCTGTAACTTTTATACTAGGAAAGATATTGAATATGATTCGATTGAGGAATATGCACCATGAATAGAGTGAACACGCAACCGAAATTCAGTTCATTCGAAATAACGGTTCCGAAGATATAAACAGAAAAGTGTTTTTTCATGGATTTTCGACACCCAGTATCTGTCGAACCAAACCGAATTTCGAAAAATGGTATAGGAAAAAAGTGTTTCGTTTGATGAGAGGAATCTACAGTTAAAATATATGTACAAGTCAAAGACTCACCCTGTATACTCGTGAAAAGATAATAGTGTTTTTCCATGCAACTATATTTTTCCTAACATACAGAGTTTATGTTTATGTTTATGTTTATGTTTATGTTTATACTGATTACTCCTAGGTCTCCCGAGGAGACCCCTCAGAAGCTTGTAGCTTGTGCGAGTGCAAGCAAGGTGATGACATTATTTGAGAAGTAAATAAGACGAATTATTCGTTTCTGCACAATGAACACTCTGGAAACAGTAACTCAGTTACCCCAGAGTAAAGTGTTATAAGATAATATGGTAAGACCAGTTTCGATTTCTGTCCATGCGAAGAATACCTAGAAATTTTGTATCTACATTAAGACGGAGTTATTGTTTCATCCAGAACACTGATACTCAAAGACCCCTCCTCTCTTCATGGCCCTTCAGACCAAAATAACTGAATAATTCAGACGACACCATCTCACGAATTCGGCGACAAGAATTCTGAGCTTCCCAAAATTCCGCGCTGTATCTACCCCCGAAGTATCATCGGCAAACAATGTTAATATATGGCAAGTCAGGTATGCAGGTGAATCATTGATGAATAACGAAAACAGAAGCGGCCCTAACACGAAACCCTGAGGAACCCCTGCCCGATATTGAGATCTTTCGACTCCTTGTGTAGATATCTGTCTGTGTGGTAGGTTTTATACAAGGTGCGGCACGGAGGGCGGACGTTTTTCAGATGGGCATAACTTTCCCCCACTGAGGACGAGAGAAGTGGGGAAGGTGCCGTTAGACTCGTGTGTTCCTAGCATTTATTTACCAGTTGTCGTCATGGAGCCTTGGACGGTGGAGCATCGTGTTTTCGCCTATGATAGTTTCGTCCGAAATAATGAGTCAGTCACGGTCGTGCAGCGTGAGTTTCGTCGCCATTTCCACATTCATCGGAATAGAGCTATTCCCTCTCGAAACACCATCCTTCGTTGGGTTGAATCACTTCGCAGACGTGGTGAACTGATCAACAGAAGACCAAGAGGACCTGTGCGAACAGTTCGAACGCCTGAAAATGTTGAACGCGTTCGACAAGCCATTCTTCGCAGTCCGTCGCGATCTGCTCGGAAACATGCTGCTGCACCTCAAGGCTAGAGTATACGAGACCAAGCACCGAACTCTGGACGAATTGAAAAGGGCTATTCGCGTGGAAGTTGCCCAAGTTGAGAGAGCGATGTTGGAGAGAGTCTACGCGAACTTCCAAGAGCGCCTCCAGCACTGCATCACCGATTTCGGCCACCACATGCCTGATGTGATTTTCCACACTTGACTGTCTCAAATGCTATTTCCTTGAGAATCTGATTCCGTCAATAAATGTGTTTTTGAGTAAAAATTAACGCTTTTATTATTTTTTTAAAACCATCCATCCTCCGTGCCGCACCCTGTATAAACCTTGTGTCTCAGTTTGCCATTAGTCTTCTTAGTTAACACTACACCCAAAAAAGTCAGTGCAGCATTCTTATCTACTTCCAGTCTTGATGTTTGGGTGTCTGCTATTGAGGTCTTCAAGGAAGATATTCAGTTGTCCTTCCATTTGAATTACCTTGTTTCAAGGGAGTTCTTTTCGAATAAAGAAGGGCAGGAATTATCTACGGGACACCATTCTAGTTTTTCGTAATAGCATCCGTCACACAAGAGGTTATTGGTTATTCTATAGATTAATTCCTCTTCAAGAAGCTTTTCAAGCAGATTCCAAAGATCCATTCGGCTTACACGTGAAGTGAATGGCAAACGAAATCATAAGACGCATTATTCCATGAATATCCTGTAAGCATTCCACAGAGAAAGTTCACCACGGCTTTCAATCGATTTGTAATTAGGCTTGCAAAGCAAGGATCTTTTGAGACGCATTGAAAGGAACCGTTCAGGTTGTTCAGAGTAGGCTTAACGTAGTAGCATGCAGTCGCTTCTGAAGAACTCTACAGGGATGTAATGGGCTTAAGAAAATAGCATTAGGAGATCGATGACAGTGCGGATAAATGGAGGAACGAAAACAAGCTACGTGATTGAAATGATAAACGAAGCGTAGGGTTCGTTATTTCTGGAATCCTGGAAAGCTCAGGACGAAAGTTGATACGAAGCTGATTAGGACTTTATACGTTGCATGGAGTAAATTTCAACCTATACATTTTAGATGCGAATGAGAACTCTATACGAGGCGTCATTTTGAAAGTTTATCTTTGAACGGTAGGTAAAGACATAGAAGCTTAGAAGAATTGACGTTGATCCTTAAAGATTGGGCGGTAAGTTGCACAAAAAAGAAGAAACTACCGAGGTGGAAATGGGCCTGATCACTCAAGATGATTTTTCGATGGAATTCCGGATCATTTTCATGTATTTCAAGGACCCAATCAGCAAAGAGGATCGGCCTGCTTAAACTATTGTGTTAACTGAACTTTATGAGCCTTCTGGGGCCGTTATACTCTGGCCGACGGCTACGGCACCGATTCTTCATTCAAAAAGTGCCTTTCATTTTTCCAAGTTCACGCCCTCAATTTTTCACCTAAAAGTTTGATTTTTTCTTCAAATTGATGTTGAAGGATGTCTTGAGGGCACCTCAATTTCTTATCTTCGATAAAATTATTTTTTCGCATGAAAAAATGGGCTACGGCACCGATTCTCCATTCAAAAAGTGCCTTTGATTTTCCAAGTTTACGCCCCCAATTGTTCACCTAAAAGCTTGATTTTTTCTTCAAATTGAGGTTAAAGGATGTTTTGAGGGCACTCTTCTCGAAAAAATTATTTTTTCGCATGAAAAAATCGGGTTGAATTCGAGAGTCTATGAAAATTAACTCTATAATCGTTTTTCGACGGTTGTTCACCAATTTTTATTAGAAAATTCGTTGGAGTGCCCTCGACAAATCAATTTTTTATATTCAAAGAAAAAATCTACACTGCACAAAAAAATTAACGCACATTATGGAAATCTCAAATTTATTCTACAACTGAAGGTGTTCTCAATGATAATTATTTTTAGCAGAATTATGCATGCATATGTTATCCACTTTTCTTCAATACAGATGTTTTCTCCCAGCAGGAATAAAAAAAGAAGATATTATCAGATTTTGAATGTAGGTACTGGCTCCATTCTAAAATTAGTTGTTCTCGATCAATTCTAGTGATCAATAGTTTTTCTTTCGTTTGATCTTCTACACTCGATCGCTATGCAACGCGAAACACGCAATTTGACCCAAGAGGAATGTGCCCAAGCGGTAGTTTTGCGAGAAGAAGGGTGGACATACACAAGAATTGCAGAAAGGTTTGGAGTTTCCCATACAAGTGTGTCCAGAATGTTGCAGCGATTCAGGGAGACAGGTATGAATGTCCAAAGACCAGGACAGGGTAGACCACGGGTAACAAGTGCCATTCAATAACGTTACTTGAGAGTTTCTTCGTTGAGACAACGGTTTGCAACCGCTCGCCTCCTTCAAAATCAGCTTGAGCAAACTCATGAGGTGCTAATTAGCACTCAGACAATAAGAAATCGCCTCAGAGAATATGATTTAAGGTCTCGTGTCGCGGCAAGAGGTCCAGCTCTCACCCCAGCCCATCGAAGGGCGCGTTTGGATTTTGCGATAGAGCATATCCATTGGGAAGAGGACGATTGGGAAAGAGTTCTCTTCACAGATGAGTCTAGATTATGCCTCTACCATTGTGATCGACGTTCCCTTGTATACAGACGTCCACATGAAAGACATGCTCAGTGCAATTACCTGAATACTACTGGTTTCGGGGGAGGATCGATTATGGTATGGGGTGGAATATCTTTGACTGCTCGCACAGACCTAGTGGTCGTTGATAATGGAGCTATGAATGCTGATAAGTATATAAGGAACATTCTTGAAGAGCATGTAGTGCCATTTGCCCCATACATTGGTGAAAATTTCATTTTATGGACGATAATGCCAAACCCCATCGTGCGCGCATCGTTCAGGAGTACCTTTAAGAGGTTGAAGTCTCTCGAATGGAATGGCCAGCAAGAAGTCCTGATCTCAATCCGATTGAGCAGGTTTGGAACAACCCCAATAGAAGGCTGAGAAGTTCAGAAAATCATCCAGCTACTCTTAATGACTTAGGAATCCAACTCGAAGAAATCTGGGAACGATTAGACCAGAACATTTTTTGATCACTCATTTTGAGTATAAACCGTCGTTGCCGAGCTGTAATTAACGCAAGGGGTGGAAATACCAAGTATTAAATCACTAATCAGCATTTCAGTATTTTGAAAATTTTCTCTTCTTCCACATGAGATTCGGTGAAATCCTGAATTTCTCTTCCAATTAATGTGTCTTGTTTCGTTCAAAACCTTCCCGAGAGAACATAAAAAATAAGTTATAAAGTCAATGTAGAGTTAACTTTCATTGAAATTGAGATTTTCAGAACGTGCGTTAATTTTTTTGCGCAGTGTTTTTGGATAGGCGCTTAATTAATGCCGAAAATTATGGAAATACTGAAAAGACTTCCAGAAAGTGTGAAATCGCATAGAACTGTCTGAAGTTCCGAGAGAATTAAAAAAAAATCTACTTCCAGATGAAAAATTGAGGGCGTGAACTTGAAAAAATGAACGGCACTTTCTGAATGGAGAATCGGTGCCATCGGCCAGAGTATAACGGCCCCTTAGGACCCAAATCTTGTTGCAAAATACGTTTGTGGAATGCCTAATCCCAAAGAACGACGAGGGATGGACAAACCTGGGTTTTCTTGAACACTTCAACTTGTCCGCCAATTTCTGTATTGCGGCTCGACAAGGTGCATCACGACTACCCACAAATGTTCGACTTTTACGAACCGTCTCTGCCAAATTTTCACCATTTTGATGGTTTCAATGCCCTGTTGAAGCGTGTGTCGTTCCATTTTTATTAATGGCGTAGTTATTACTAACGAAGAACAAAAAACGGTTTCATAGGCGAGAAGATTCAATAACAATTTACTGCTACAAGTTTCGAGATTTCACACTATCTCTTCTTCAGGCTAAAAAACCAAAACAGAGAAAACAAAATTTATATGGGAAAAGAAACGCCACAAGAAACTTTGCTTACCAGAACAAATTGACAAATTGTCCGAAAATTTCTCTCTGAAATCAACATAAAACGTACTGCAAACGAAATTCCACCTCAAACAACATAACATACATCTTAGGGAATCTGCTGCATTTTCAATCAAAACATTCATTAATTATCCAAAAGTTATCAAAAACAGCCAAATCAACTAATGACAGCTTCAAAAGTGACATCTACCGAAATATGGGGCTAATTAAATTAACACCTCTTATTCGAAAACCCTTTTAAAGGGTTTCATTTGTTAATCGGATGTTTGAAACTCCACAAACAAAGGGAGCAAAAAAACAAAGGAAAAACAAAATATAACAAAACCCGGATGAAACCATTCTTCTCATGGATGCTCTAGGAAATCCTCGGCAGTGAATAACGTAGTTTCATTTTATCCGCTATGCCTTACTTCTTTGTGAAAGCTCATGCGATACCATCATATTTCATTGAATTTTATCTGGAACAGCTAGATACACTTCTGGTTCCTCGAATTCTCCACGAACAGTATTAAGGGAATGAGCCTGAGGAGTCCTAACACCTTGGGCGAAACTCGACGTGACAAATTCACTCAATTTATATTGCCCGAAAAACTAAGCCACCCAAAAGTTTGACTGCCTCTAGGAAAGTTGTCTTCCGATGAATGCCTTTGTCTTGTAGCATCTAAAGTTCCAGGTCCGAAGGTAATGAATTATTTTAATCATTGCAAGCTGATATAATTTCCTTTACGGCGAATTTATTGCGAAACAGCAGCTGTTTTATGAGTTTCACGGTCGTAATTCGCCACTTAAAACGATAGGGATGTTGCTCAGGTTCGTGAAGTTTGGCCGAACCGTGTCGTAATTTAAAGTTTTTGTTTCACTTGTTCGATAATGAAATTTTTCGATAATGAAATTTCAGTATCGGAAATTAAATTTTCACCACCCGAATTTCACATCATTGGTATGATTCAATTTTCAGTCGAGGGAGACTGCTGCTTTCCAAACTGCCTCTTGAATCATCATCATTTTTTCAACCTTAAGGGTTTTCCAATAAGAAGTATCATTTTGAATAGCCCGCTATTTCGGAAGATGTCACTTTTGAAGCTTTCATTTTTCGACATTTGACAAGCAGAAATTACGCCATTAATAAAAATGCAACCATACAAGCTTCAACAAGGCATTGAAAGTGCTGGTTTCTGCTTGGAGGGTATTTTAAGGTAGTCCATCATGGCGAAAAAAAAGTATACAACCTTTGGGTAGCCATTAAAGCAATAGATAAAATAAGTGAAATAACAATTTTTCGTCTATATTTGCTTTTTGTTCAAGATGGGCGTTCAATGTAGTGTGCTTTTATTTCAAGTTGCATTTGAAAATGGTTCCACTTTGAAAACTAAAATTCTGGGGGTTGGAATAATTGAAATCGATTTCATTTCGAAAATTGATTTTTTTCTTTCAAAAATAGAAGAAAATAAGCCTTCTCATGCTTCTATTCTATTTCAAACGAAAGACCTATGAAAATAGTTCAACTTCCTATTAAAAGTGAATCTACAGATAATTTCATTCAGAAAAACAACTTGAAATACGGAATTGGCAAAGAAAGGCCAAATTCAAATATATGGCGTGAAAAAGTTCCTTCTTTAACCAAATATTCACTAATTTCATTCATAATTAGAGAGATATTCATAGAACTTATAGAGATAATGTAAGTTCTTTGAAGATATTCCATAAAATGCACGGTGGCGCCTCTATCGGATGAGTTCTCCTACTCGCTCTGAACGGCGAATTCAACGAATAAAAATAGAAAGATGAATCTGCTTTCGAGCATGAATGAATAAAATCAAATTTGGTAGAAAACCTGAAACTGTTCTTAGCATCATGTTCCGAGAGATTTTTCATCTGCAGGACTTCCAAGGGTAGTTTTTACCCCTATTCGTTTGAAAATCATCAGACATCAGATTGGGGTTCGAAAAAAGAATAAACAGAATGAAATTCGTTAGCAACTCTGCTATAGTGTATGTCATAGTCACATTGCGAGATGTTTTTCATTTGCCGGATTTTGAAGGGTAGTTTTAATTCAGTCCTGAAATAAATAATATCAAATTGGATGAAAACGTTGCTAGTCTGCTCTTGAACCATATTCCCAGTTGGAGAATGATTGAAAAATTCTATTCTCCGAATAAATATGATTTAGTATTAGTAGGTATATTGCATGCATTTTGCATCTTTTTGATCTTCTGTCCGCAACAATGACTATAAAATAACGGGAATAAACTAAAAATATCCAGGACATCATATTTCGATTGTCAATGAAGCATTCAGGAGGTAATTCCAATCAGCGGTGAATATTTCCAAGGTAATTTTATTTCAACATTTCAAAGGAACATGATTGAGCTCAATGGGGAATAACTAGATTAATTGGCAACCTGCACCCACAGCTCTATTGAATTTGTTCATTATTGCTTCATAAAAATGGCCTCCTGCATTGAACTTCACAGATAATGGAATAATTAGATTCATCTCATATTTTTCGAAATGAAACCAAATCCAATATGCCGAAAAGGTCGAAAATGGGGAATTCGTCACATGGAAAATTGTCCATTGTCGCCATTCATTCAAGAATTTCCAGTCGCATCGGGTTTTTCTCGATATGGCTCAGTCAGATGGGATAACTAAAACCGATGGGACGACTTGGAATTCTATCAGAGATTTTGTCTAACCAACCTAACAGTTTCTATTTCGTAAGATGAAAACCTATACCCTACTTGAAAATACCAAATGAATAACACGAATAGGTTAATCCGTACTCGTCATATGAATGTCACCTATTCAGTTTTCACAGAGTAATTAAAGAACTTCTGAAGGATCTTTTATTAATCTGAGCTTCATTCATCTTCTGTCTTGCACTTTGAACTTGCATAGGGTTTTCTTTGTCATCTAATTGTACTGAAGTAGGAAAAACATCGTGTCATCGTTATATGCTACATAACTAACGAGGATATAAATGAGGGTGAATATACCCAAATTAGTAACAGACGGTGGATAAATTGGACGAACAAATAGTTGTTAGACACTTCACAGACAGCCCCCGGGTGAACTAGTTGTCTAAAACATTCAGAAAGCTCTCGTGGAGAGAAAAATGAACTGATGTTATTTAATTTCACAATAATATAATAATGACTACTTTATTACCCAAATTATCACAGTTACATGATAAAGTTACGACATCTTTATATATAAAACAAAGTTGTTGGTTACACCATTTATAACTCGAGATCGGATGGACTGTTTGTTATGAAACTTCATTTATGGATTCGTCTGCGGCCTGATTATTATAAAAAATACTCAAACTCTGAAAACTTCGATGAAAAATATGCTCATGAAGGAAAGGCTTCTCCTTCTTTTGAATAAGGCCACTAGGTGTCGCTACGGTTAATGGCTTTAGACACTGTACCGTAGTCGTGAAGGTAATATATTTGATATTATCGCCATTAGATGGTGTTGTTTACAATAACTGTATAATTTGCATGGAACTTATGATAACATGGAAGACTATTATTACCAGATGAAAAAGCGGGCAAACATCTCAAGTTGGTGGAAAAGTGAATTTTCACCGAAATGTCAAGTAAATCGGATTTCGACGATCTGCATCAATCGTGAGTTGTCCATTTTCATGTTTTCCCTTCATTTATGACATGTTTTCGAATTTGAGTGATAAATATTATGTTCAACACTTATTGGGTATCGAGAATTATTTTCATGTAAATAACAATGACATACAAATATTGTATATTTTGAACTTCAATTTCGCCTTATTTATATCCTGCTTGAAAAAATAGCAACTATGGGTTTCACAAAGCATTATCCAAAAACTCAAAAATAAATGTACAGAAAAAGTCCAACAAATATTAAATTCATTAGAGGTCTATCTATTACGAAAATCAAAATATTTTTGCATATTGTAAGGTTCACAGGTTCACATATATTAGAGAATCGAAGGAAATGTGTGAACGACCTATTCATATTTGTCTATATCAAAACTTGAGCAACACTGGATTTCTGATCAATGCTTATTTACTTCAACTACTGGCCCCTAAGCTGCAGAAGAAGATCTACTCTATTGTCATCTTGGAAGGACTGAAGTTTCTTGCAGGTGCTCAACTTAAGTTGCAATAAAATCGAGCTGATTTGATGTCACAGATATTGAACATATGAGCTCATATAAGCACCAGAATTTGATTTTTGTATGGAACCCGTTCCAGTTCTAAGCACCTAATAAATATCGCACCTCGCTGGTCGAGAGTAGTCTGGAGGGCCATTAAGGACCTTTTATTGCAATTAACGTGTTTTCCTACAACGAAATTGCTTCCGATTGCCATGGAAAGAGCAACTGTTATTTTCCCTCAACGGATGCGATAATTCTTCTCGATGTTGCGAAATATGTTTCAATTTGGGGTTATGAGGAATATCGATATTATCTCAGATTGATCCTTCTTTTTCATTGAATCCGGGCATCGATTGATGAGGGAACCGAGGAGTTTTTCGAAGCGTAAGGAAGGATTCGAACGAACGATTTTGTGCAGGAAATTAGGGACTTGGCCGTTTTCACACCTCATTTCTTTTATGTCTTCAATTGATTCAAAGATCGCGATTCTCACGTTTGAATGAACCTCACGTTTCAATTGCAGAATTCTGACCGTGAAAGTGACATGATCCGAGCTGCTTCTAGAACAGTTTTGAATTTTACAATTCAATTGGAAATAAATGCTTATCACAAATGTTTCAGTATAAAATTAATGATGCCATTATACTCCAAATATTTCAAATCACATTGGACACTTGCCATCAGCAGAATATTTTTTGAAAATATATAATCGAAGGGTTTTCCAATAAGAGGTGTTATTTTGACATTCAATGAAAAATGCCATTTTTACAAGCTTTCATTTAGTTTCACCTGTACCGGTGTCTGTCTGTAATCAAATCTTGCAAGTTAAATATGACACACTTCTAATCGTCCGATTGATTTGAAATTTGGCAGGTGTACATAATTCTGGTGACAATGCATCATGAAATATTTGTTAGAGAAAAAAAAACCAAAATGGCGGATGAGTTCTGTAATTATCATCCGATTCCATTCAAAATTAGTTAGTATCTGGGGGTTTTTGTGTTCGACAATGATGATTTTTCTATCAAAATTGGAAAATTCAATGACGGACGAGTTTTGTGATTATGATAGGTACGATTCTATTCAAAATTGGTATCTTGGGGTTTTCATAAAAGCTTGTCTTAAAAAAATGTTTTTTTCCAAAAACCCATAGCTATTCAGCAATAGTCAACTTTTGATGTAGGCGAAAAGAGTTTTTCATACCGAAACGAACTCCAAAAAGGAAATTTTCTATTCCATTTTTTCCATTGCCATTTGAGATTCTTGAAGCAGTGAGAAAAGCACTCGAAATGCTACGGCCTTCGTAAATTCGATTTTCCTATTCCTCATCGAAAGGCGTTGTCTTTCAAGTCTCTCCGGTTAGCGGCTAATGAGTGGTGTTTCTGAGCCATTGTTTGATTTAAAAATCCGTCGGATTCCACCAAGCTACTCTTTATCGAAGGAACCCAATCGGTAAACATCAGTCCCTTCAATATTGACTCTTCATCAATGATGTCACGTAATCTGAGCTGAGAGAATCGGTGAAATAACGTGCTTCCCTATCAGAGATGGAAAGAAGGATGGAAAATCGATGTTGTGAAAGGCAATAGGGAGCTTGGAGTAGCTTTCGAATTATGTCAATGAAAAGGGACAACAAATCTGAGGACCCTTGATGTTTCTGACCTCCATTGATCCTTCTCCCTGGCAAATTTTGGATTTCATGTAATTGGGAGACGACTTTAATTGGGGATCCCTTACCATCTTTGGGATCTGAATATGTTGTAGGATTATGAATCCGTCCTTTTGATCTTTCTGGATATTTCCATGTGTGGTCGAATTCTCATGAAATTGAACCGGAGAAATCCGAGTAAGACTGAATTCCATTTGCTATCAGTCCAGGAGGCAGTGTCGCAAATGATCTGATTATTTCATCTCGACTGATTCCTACAGGAAAATATTCCTTTCAAGGTTGATGATCCAAGCGCCAGCTGCATTGTTGGTGGTTGAACTGATTGAAACAAAATTTTATGGTTACCATTTGAAAAAATGAGATTTCATAGTTTTATTGAGGCTCACTTTGAAGCCATGTTTCAGGCACCCTGTATAATATTTTTTCTCTTGTTCCACTGTTGCAAAAAGAAATTCTTATAATGATGAGGGATTTTCGAGATATAAACATAATTTGTGACACTCTCTCTGTCAACAAATTTGACAATCAGGCTATAACTGGGGTGGTTGCGCATATCATACATCAGTGCAGAATTAAACGAAGAATTCAAATATGTATAGATAAACTGGGTATTGCATTTGAAATAACGTTCACATTCGTTTCCGGTAGAACCGGAAGTAGATTCCGCTTGAAAATATTTTACAATTCATGTACTCTAAAACAAAAATAGAGAATCTTGAATTTGTAGCAAAATTCCTTCCTGGAATATGTCTAATGAAACACTTAAAAAATCACCCTGTATACTTATAACTAACGTGGTGTGAAGATAATATGGTCGGCTGAGTGCAAAATTAAGAAAAAACATGCCCGTTTCATTGAGATTCCGAAAATGTATAACTCTCAGTATTTCCAGCAGTTAAAACAAAATAAATTCCCACTATAATGAGTTTTTGAATTTTTACGACGAAGGTTGTGTTTAAAAAACAATCTTTTACTTTCACACGGGTTTCATTAGGGCAACCACCTATAGGATTTTTCACCATTGTCAATATACAGAGTGTAACAGCCAAATGGAATAAATTCGATAACGAATAAATGAGGGGGTGTTAGGAAAAACGCTCGGACACGTCGATTTGTAATTTTAAATGCGCATATTTTTCAAGAGAATAAAATTATATAGGGTCTTCCATGCGACCGTGGCCAATACCAACTTTCTTATTTCAAATGCAACCTCCTGCATATTATTTATTTTATGGATTCTTCAGAAAATTCTAGACATAATTCATGTACAATGTCCTATACCTATCTTCAACTTTTTCGGAAATATTAAGTGTTTTCAGATTTTTTACAAAAATTAACATTTTAAATGAAAATTATTTTATTTCACAAATTGGATACATTACACTCAATACTTATCCCCCATTTACCTCTCGATATGAAGAAAGTAAGCAAAAACCATTACTGAGAAGAAATGCTTAGTGACGTTAGAAGACAATTCTACACCAGATTAGCATGTTGCCAAGACGTTCACCGTCGAGCATTTTGAACATTTCCTACATTGACATTAATGTTTTTTTTTTAATGATTAAGAAATAATCAGTATTATTTATTAGGTTTTAATTGTAATGTACCTACCGAATTTGTAAAATAAAATAATTTTTTTTATTTAAAACGTGGATTTTTGCAATAAATCTGGAAACACTTAATACTTCCGAAATAGTTAAAGATGGGTATTGGACATTGTGCATGAATTGTGTCTAGAATTCTTTGAAGAATCCGAAAAATAAATAATATACAGGGGGTAGCATTTGAAATGAGAAAGTTGGTATTGGCCACGGTCACATGGAACACCCTATATGATACTATTTTCTTGAAAAATATGCGCATTTAAAATTACAAATCGACGTGTCCGAGCGTTTTTCCCAACACGCCCTCATTTATTCGTTATCGAATTAATTCCATTTGGCTGTTACACTACACTCTGTATAATAAGTACTTAAAGTTTACCATATGGTACCAGCTAGGCGCAACTTTAAATCACAAAAAAAAAAATTCTAAAATCTCCACAGTATTCTAGAATATTGTAAAGCTTGTTACAAAATAATTTCGCTTTCCCATAGGTTGCATTGCTGTTTTATCATTCATTCGCATAATCGATGAGAATTCTCGATTTTTCATGCATGGTATTCGACCTTCATGATATAATCTTATCGATATGAAAACGTTGAAGCGTATCAATGAATTCGTAGATAGAACAAGTAGAACATGTAGCGCCCTCTATGAACCAACATGCAATACAGCGATTTCCGAGACCGTTGAAGATTTCTTTTTCGACGTAACATTATCGATTCGCAGAACTTTTCTGTATTGTATGATAACAGGCTGCAGATGTAGATGGCGGCAGTTACCTAAATGTGAGGGAAAGGGTTTCTCATCTGATGATACTCAAGTTCTTCGTATTTTAAGTCTTACAGGTGTAACACACTTTAATTGAATGAGTATGTCATAGGTTCAGGAGTAATTTACGTTTGTTTTCGAAACGTAAAATACAGAATTCTTCAAAGTCGTTACAGGGAACTGCAGCAAAATTATGGATCACTAGGGTAACAAGCTGAGCTAGAATTCTACCTCTATGTTAGGAACTAACTCGAAATCAAAAAACCTAACCTGATCGTTTCTTAAAGTATTAATAGTCAACAATTACAGGTGATCATTGATTATCAACCCCGCTTATCAGAATGAGGCCTAGAAAGCCTTAGTTCCTCACCCAATCGTAGATGTCGCCACTAGTCTGGTTATCAGACAATATTGTATAGTGGCGCCCTCTATGAATGAACAAGTTTCGAAGTTCTCATTTTATTCAACGGGGTTGCTTCTCATTAGCTCAATTAATATTCCATTTCCCAATAATACAAAGGCTTCGATAAGGGGGAAGCTTATAATTTTGTTTTTTTTTTTCGATGACATCTCACAGACACTTGTTTTATTTCATGAACATTTTGAAGAGGATTAGCGCTCGATAAAGAACTCTTCACAAATAGTTTACTTGATATCCAATGAGAACTGTCAAAGAATAGAAATTATACGAATAAACAGGTTTGCTTGACATATCCTTTTCACCTCTAGGAAGACAAAATCCATCATTCCATCGTTCATACGAATAGGAGGGATAGCATGAAAAATGAAGAATAACCAAATAAAACTTGGAAACGCAGATAAATCCTTATTTATGGAGTGCGTTTATTGTTTTCCCAACCAGAAATTTATGGATATGTGAGGACTTTTCTATCTGTGCAGGCCCTTTCCCTGAAATTTACCGTTTCCTACAACGATATTTCATTAAAATATACATACGGATGAAAGGCATGGAATTTATCGTGAAAGGGTGATATTTTTTCGATGTGGCTGTGGAATCCTTTATTGCGAGTTTTATTCGAGATGTCGATATGTCGTCCATATGGTGATTGATGTTATTCGAAGTGCGTTTTTCGTTCAATTGAAAAAATTTCTTGTCTTTTGCAATTTTATTAAAATTTCATTAAAAAATCTAAAGGGGATAAAATATGAAAATAAGAGATATTCAACTCATTTGAGAAATTGTGAAGAAATATGGCATCCAATCAGTTATACTCCATTGCATTTCATAAATATATCCTACTTTTATACTGAACCGTTCCTCATCAATTTAGAAGGAAATACATTGCCTTGCCCTTCATAAATCCAATATTTATCTACTCCATACTTCCTCTGAACGAAACGTAGAAAATGTCTCGACTAATTCAATACTGTTTCAATTTCACTGTTTTTATTTTCAGGTAAGTGAACTAGAGCAAACATCTGACGATTCTCTGGAACATACTTCGCAACATATCTTCGATATCAGTCCTGGAGGCTATGTCCCTGTCGTCTTTTGTTGAACGAAGCTCGGAGCTCTACGAAATCAGTTCATGAAAGGAGAATGTGAGTTTTATTGGAATCTTGGAGGGAATTCGGTATGAAACAAGCTTTTATTAGTGTTTCGTATCAAGGACCTTCTTTTAATTTTAATTTTGTGCCTGGGAGCGAGTAATTTTCCTACCTTCAAGTATTGGTAAACCCTCGATAAAGGGAGATTGAAAGTTTCGTTTGAATTTCGAAAAAAGATACAAAGTTTGATGGGCTTGCGTATCGATGTTTCTCAAACGATTCTAGACTTTCGTTTTGATGTCGTTCTGACTGTTCGTCGAATTTCAGTTAACCAACTGAAGTGTGGTTCAATTATTTAAGTTTAATTTTTCGAAATATAATCTTCCGAGTGAAAATAAAAATAAGGCTAGTGGACTGTATACGTATATGAAATTAATTGAAACCCAACACAAATAAAAGGATAAATGTACCCAAAATAACAGTGGAAATATAGTCTCACCTATATATCAGCAAAACAGGATCCTGTCGATGACTCCTATTCCAATATAAAGATTGCTCGAGCTCGACAAACGAATATGGAATGAAGCTGACGTGAAAATCCGTTGCTAAAATGTCAAATTGTGTACTCTTATCCTTGTGGTATTATAAAATAACCACGCTACTGGTAACAGTCTCTTTGTTCGAAGTAATTCGCACAAATGAAAGTATTTAAATGAGAGAAATTCGATTAAATCGAAATCACTAAAACTGTGAAGCACAGGAAAAACTGAAATTTTCGAATTCACGAAAGGAAGCACAAAATAAGCAATCAATGGAAACATAATTATTCACGAGGTCAATCAGTGAACTGAATGAATTATATGGAAACGAAACAAATATGCGACATATGTTGCACTCTACAGCTGACAAGTTCTTCTTGTAAATAAAGGATACTCCATATGGGAATTCCCCAGTATGGAGAAATTAATTTAATAATTCGAATTTTGAATATTCAGAATGATTAATTCGAACCGTTCACTTGGCGTGAACACTAATCAAACTGAAACTCTAAAGGGCCCCACAAAAAAAAATGTTTTTTTTATTGGAGTCTGCTAAACATCCTGTAGATAATCTTTTGAACAAGTTATTACTTCTGAAGCAATAATAAACGAAATTCACTTCTAGGAATTTACGAAATTGTCATATTGCGTTTCTGCCATACAGAGTGTTTTTGTTTCGAACACATAACAAACGCCACTTCTGGCTCATAACTAGAAAATAAAAAGGGAGGAATGCTTTGCACACCGTGTACAGATTTCGGACCTGCTACTGTTTTATCTGTATATCAAGATATATCGTTCTTTTTGCCTCCAGCGTATAAAGCACATTATAAAGAGTGTAACAGCCAAATGGAATTAATTCGATAACAAATAAATGAGAGGGTTATAGGAAAAACGCTCGGACACGTCGATTTGTGATTTTAAATGCGCATATTTTTCAAGAAAATAAAATTTTATAGGGTGTTCCATGCGACCGTGGCCAATACCAACTCTCTCATTTCTAATGCAACCCCCTGTATATTATTTATTTTTTGGAATCTTCAGAAAATTCTAGACATAATTCATGTACAATGTCTTATACCTATCTTCAACTTTTTCGGAAATATTGAGTGTTTTCAGATTTTTTACAAAAATTGACATTTTAAATGATCTCCTGATCTGACACCATTAGACTTTTTTTTGTGGGGATATGCTGCTCTGATGAACGATTATGTATGGGGAATAGAACACTGATTTTGAAAATAAATTTCAACAATTTGTAAACGTTGTTGCGGCGTGAGTCTTTCCATGATAATTTCTCAATGCTTGCTGAACAGCAATGTCAAAATAACATGGCTTCTACCTTCTGTCAAATCACAGTTATCTCTATAGAAAATTCTATCACTCTAAAAAAACACTCTATACATATATACTTCCTTGAATTGAGTGGATGATACTCCCTCAAAATACGTTTCTCATAGTTGAGAAGCATTTCCCTCCCAGAAATCTAGGAAATAAGAAATACTTTGCGGATGAAAATGTACACATCTGACGAACGAGACAGACAAATCCCAGTTACCCGAAACGGCCCGCTGGATGCATCTGAGGAAATGCGGTTTTTCCTTTCAGAGAAGAGTCGTAGCCCAAAAGGACGCAAAAGACGCCTTTCCTCGAGAGCGGCATAGCCGCAGAAATTTCCGTCCGACTTTTATTACCTTTGTGTTTCGGGGGCAGAAGAGTTGAAAAGTTGAGTCTACCGTCGCCTTTCGGCCGGGTCCAAAAAGGAAAAAGGCTTAAAACACTGTTCGTTTCGGTCGTTGGACTCGGCTTGGGATTTATGCGCCTCCGAGCGAGCAAATGGAGTTGTGATGAAATTGTCCATGTCTTTCGCTAATTTCGAAAATGACGAAATCTCTGGCGGAGATTCTCGCATCTGAGCCGCCCTTGATTCCACAGGGGGCAGCGTTGTTTTATAATCCCGGATTTTCAGATGGAAAATCCTGATTAAATTTGACTAGAGGGAATATTTTCAATCTGGTGGACAGAGTGGAAATGTGGAATATAGTCGTCGTGTTTCGATGCGGCTTCATGAAGAAGTCGACAAAATGATTTTCTAGGCTTTTTTAATTACGGGACAGATAAAGTACACTCGAAGTTTTTTTGGGGCTTTTGTTGGTTCAGATTTCATCAGGCCTTGAAGTTTGACTTTATCCTCCATTGGCACATAGATGTAAATTTCAAATAAAAAATGGGCTGGGTCTGCTTCTAAACGAAATCCTCGGGAAAGTTGCAACAGAATGTAAACAGTGTTCAAAATTCATATTTTTTGTTTCATTATACCACAAAGTTTCCTACTGGAATGAGCTTTCCCGGTCCCCACTTTTTCTGTGGTTCACCGAGAAACCTGGAATCTTCCTTTTTTCTGCCTGATCAGTGCGAATTCACCCCCTGCCACGTTGCAACCTCGATACGCAAAAGCTCGCAATAGACTCTCGTTTTCTTCCCAAAGTCGGACCTCGTTACATTCGTTCATTCGTACCGTATTCGTTATGTGAGATAAGGACTTTACCCAGTACAACACCTACGAAAGCAGACAGAAGCAGATACGTAACTTTCAAATCTGAATAACCGTGAGTACCATTTCCTACAGTGTTTACTTTGTGGTATCTTATTTCTATTCAAACATCCATTTTCATTTATTCTTCAATTCTCGTGGCGACAAGAATTGACACAGCAGTCCATTTCTTCTCTCCAAGAGAGCTCCTGTATTTAATTCAAACAGGAACATGAATATGGACTCGTCCAGTCCAATAAAGACGGTTCTACTTGCGATCCAAACATCAAAAGCTGTAAAATTTATTATTTCTCACTCTCACTAGAAGTTTTTAAGTCTCGCTGTGTTCAAAATTTCCATGAAAAAATAGGAACAACCTCAATGTATCGGGTGTTTTTTTAGAGTGATAGAAGTTTCGATAGGGATAACTGTGGTTTGACAGAAAGTAAAAGCCCTGTTGTTTTGACATTTCTGTTCAGTAAGCATTGAAAAATTATCATTGGAAGACTAACGCCGCAACAACGTTAACAAATTGTTGAAATGAACGTCATCAGTTCATTCATCGCTAAAATGCCACAATTTTAAAAAGGTGACGTCACGATAGAAATGTCAATTCAATTTTCGAATTCATAAGTTAGAAACACGATACACATAATTATAATAATACATACAGTTTTAAAACTAAATAATATTTCATAATTCCCAAATAAAGGTCTGCTCCACTCGAAATGATTTATTCCATCACAGGTTACAATGCATTTCGACAAGATAACTTGTCATCTTCCACGTTCAAGTATTCCTTATTTGAATTCTAAAAACAGAGCTGTCATATTCAAATAATATTCAAAATAAAAACGGTGAAGACAAAATAAATCCAACAAACATAACCAATATTCTTCAATCAGCTGATTCCAAACTTCAAACTTCGTTTCGAACTATTCCACTACCTGCTTTCAAACCGCTGCGAATTATTTCGAACCATTTGGTGCGTGACGTCACCAGTTCTACGCGAAAACAGGAATATTTCAAAACGGACGAAATAGTTTTGAAATATTGTCACGCGAAAATATGGCTTTATTTTCAGAATCAGTGTTCTATTCGCCAAACTTATAGAGCACTTCGTAAAATTTATAGTTTACATAATCGTCCATCAGAGCAGCTTATTCGTCGAACTATCGATAGATTCCGAACAACATTTTCTCTACTCGATGCAACAAGAACAACAAGACAAAGAACTGTAAGTGATAGTGTTAAAGAAGTAATGAAGATCCAGATTTGTCTATTCGTCGACATTCACAACATGTTGTACTCTGTGCATTCACCCCATGGAGAATTGCGCGTAAATATTTGAAAATGTGGTCCAAAATTGGTCTGGTCGAGTGCGGTTCCTCAGAGCTAGTCGTGGTAGACATATGCCGGAAACTATTTTCGAAACATAAATGCCATTAATTTATCATTCAAATGAAAATATATTTGGCATCAATCTAAATTAAAATGTGTTTTATTTCAATTTGAAGCTCAATCCCGAGCTAGGAAAGAAATTTTCTAGTCTTGGTAGGGGCCACCATTTCACTGTTGGATCAAAAATTAACAGGACTGTGTCTGAAGTGGCATAAGGACACAGTAACCAAGCCTACACAGAACACAACTGCTTACTCCGAACTCGGCACAAGTAACAAGCTTCGAAGCTTGTAGTTTCAGAAGGTTCTCCTCAGGAGACCTAGGAGTAATCAGTATAAACATAAACATACATATCACTCTGAAAAAACAACCTATATTTATCGATGTTGCAGAAACAGAATCTGCCGTCAACAGAAGACTAATCAAAATAATTATCTAAAGCCAGGCAATAATACGCAAACTCCACTGACCAAACGATGTCTAATAGCCTCTTCTGCGAAGACGCAGAGGACTCTACGACTGGACATGCGCTTTAAGTTGGTACACACGGTATTCAAATATGTATTTATCAAGCCAATCCATTGTGGAGAATTACCTACTAGAACTAGCTATTCGTTTCCAGAAGCTTTCATCAGGAAATCTGGAAATTCGATACAGAAAATGTTGGCACACAACAGCGGTGGTGAATTTAGCTGCCATTTTCGATCGGCCTCTTCAGACTTAATTTCTGTTTGACCATAGAACGTTGGATATTTATTTTTGTCATGCATTGTTTCGAGAAGGTTTGGAACTCCATTATGCATGTACGTCAGCAAAGTTCTATAAATACGAGTATGTACCGATTTTCATGAGATTATATCCATTTATTTGTTCGAAATTGAATAGATGTGCACGGCTAATATGGATTTATTACTTGTTTGGAAGTGGATTCTGGTTTTGAAATTATTGAACGATGGGGTACATAAATAAATGAAGATCAATATTGTATAATTCTCTGCTGGAAATATTGAGTTAATACGTGGAAGTGAAATCTGACTATGAGAATATTCATTTATTCAATCTATCGAACAAACAATTATAAATTGCACTTATATGTATAGGATTTCATTCCGATCGAATATACATAGTTGTTGAATTTCTTTCATGTTTCTGAATGTCATGTGTGGAACGCTTTATAGTGTACCCAAGATAAGCGTGACGCTTCTGATTTGCGTTTGATAACTTCTACAGGGTGGGGCAGAAAAACCTATCCGATTTCAAAACGTTATAAAATTAAAACCACTCAGCTTGTCAAAAAATTTTTTTTATTAACATATCGCAAATTTTATGCCATTTTTAAATTTAAGTTTTGAAAAGCACATCACTCAAGCGGTTGGAAATCCCCAAAGCGAGCGAATGTTTTCGCGCCGAACGACGCGGGGAACGTTCAATCGCGGCTCTCACATTGGCCACGTTTTCAGGTCCTGTTGCTGTCCTGGGACGTCCAGGCGACTTCTTTTTCAATGCTGAACTCGTCTGTCTAAAATTTGACACCCACACTTTAATCGTAGCGTGATGTGGAACAGGATCATGACGCCCGAGTCCGAAATGAATTCGAAAAGCACGTTGTGTAGCAATTATCGAACCGCCGCATTCGATAAACCGCTCAATAACAAAAGCACGATGTTCACCAGACCAAGGCATGTTGACTACTGACAAATGGCATAAAACCAGCTTTCTAACGGTTTTTACCCCACTACTCTACCTGCTCTCTCTTCTGAGAAAAAGGGATTTGAAATCGGATAGGTTCTTCTGCCCCACCCTGTATGTGTGCGCTTTGAGTCCTGAATGTGAAAGCTTCATCTTATAGTTGAAAGGAGGTGCGATATGAGTTTTATCAGTTGTACCATTTCTTAGAATGAGATAAATGGACCGATTTAAACGCAAGTGTTTTCTTTGTAACTGCAGGGAGACGATAGACGTAAAATATAGGTTTGGCAGCCAAAGCGAAGGTCGTATTCCTAGACGACCGAAAACAAGCCTACATAAAGTAAAATTGCTCCATCATTTTTTTTTTAATAGAGTGCAGTCGGTAGTCATTGATGCGATAAAGTGATTCTACAACATGACAACTCTCGGCTTCACGTTTCTAAACCTGTTGAACCCTATCTAGAAACGCTCAGACGGGAAGTCCTACCCCACTCGCCGTATTCCTCAGATATTGCGCCGTCAGATTCTCTTGTTCCGGTCGATGGCAAATGGTTTGGCTGATCAACAGTTACACTAATCAAGAATCGCTTCATTTTATTTTCTGTGAACCCCTCTCTTTCAAATTAAACGCTCCCCGAACGTCTTGAATTTCGGGAATAATGAGATGAGAATCAATTGACCCAATATGAAAATTTCTCTTTTATCCGAGCACCGGTCCGGAAAACGAGGTTAAATCGTAGAAAATTCGATTTTCTTCGAGCTTAAAATATGACGTAACGAACTAGCGCGATCGTCGTACGTTACAGCGCGGCCCATAATTTTCGTAATTTAATTCCCCGCCGGACCGGTGCAGTCCTCCCTCCATTGTAGATGGGGAAAGATTTGAGGATCCGCACAATTTCCATACTGATAAATTCAATTAGAACGATCTGGATTTAAGAGCAGTGCAAACTCCGGAATTAGGGATCAAGTCGGATTTATTGGAGGAAACAACAGTTGCGGCAATTAATACTCATGGGAATCGGGGTTCTGTCCCTTACGAAATATGTTTCGGGTTATGTGTGTATAAGCAGAATTGGCACGACAAAAACGAATTCAGTTAGGCCATGCCCAATTTACTGCTATGAGTTGGCTATGAACACCAGTCGTTTAAAATCGCACTCCAGTTAAAATATAGGCGAGTCAGGTTTTGCAGAAATATTGTCAGTTATGTGAATTTGTTACAGTTATGGCTATATCCAGGGTCACTCTGTACCAAAAACGAATACAAATAATGATAACTGCCAGAGTAATTGAAACTCAGAGTTATTCGTAGTTTTAATGATCCTTTTTTGGGATTCTGAATTAGATCTCCACTAGTCCACTTTCTCTCAACATTACAATAGGAGGAGGAAGCTGTTTCCGTGGTTCAATTTGTTCTTCAAGCAAGCCCACTTCTTCAGGCTCCACATTAGCTATGTCCTCCTGAACTTCCATAGAATTTTCTTCAATGCTAGGTATCTTGAATTCAAGAACTCCGGCTGCTTTTACTGCAAATTGTTCAAGGCTACTTCAAGAATCTGATCGAAAGTATGCAACGGCGTTTGTCAAGGTAAAAATAAATCTTCACCAGAACTTGCGAAAGTGAGTAAAGGTTTGAATTTCTTATATTTAAAGAATTGATGAATAAAAAAAAAAATTTTGAAACACTGTCAAAATACACACAACCAAACTTATATGGAATCACCCAGTATTAAGATGAAATATTATTTTGATATCTTTTTCGTTAGGAGCAAATAAAAAGTGCATGTGTTTACTCACAAAAACAGTTAGGTTCATAAGCACTTGATAAGATTTGGCTTTGCAGTGTCGATTTTACCATTTCGTTCGAACGTCGCAGTGAATTTATATTTTGTTTTTTTGCGAAGTTTAAAAAAAAATGCCGTATGTGGGGTTATCGGAAGTCCAGAGAGGAAGAATTATTACTATGGCAGAACAAGGTATGTCACAAAGACAGATTGCAAGAACGGTGGGGGTTTCACAAGGGGTTGTTTCAAAAACCTATGCAAGGTTTCTGGAGTTAGGAACCCTAAAGAATAGGCCGAGAAGAAGTCGTGGAAGAGTAACTACAGAAAGGCAGGATCGCTTTTTAGCCTAAACAGCAAGAAGAAATCCCGCAGTATCTCATTCAGAGCTTCAAAGGCAATTTTTGCAAGCTACAGGCGTTAGTGTTTCTGTCGAAACTATCAGAAAAAGACTTCGCGCTCCGGAATTATTCAAGAGAAGAGCGTTAAGAGTTCCAGAACTATCAAGGCAAAATAAAGTTGACCGTTTTAATTGGTGTTTAGAGCATGAAAATTGGACTATTGAAGATTGGAAAAATGTCTTATTTTCGGATGAGACCAGAATTGGCCTACGATCAGACGACCGGCGTGTTCGCATTTTAAGAGGTAGAGGGAGGCAAGCTAGGCTCCAAGCTGCAAGACCGATCGCTATATACAAAGGAGGTACTGTAATGTTTTGAGGCGGAATTATGTTTGGTGAGAAAACACCTTTAATTCCCACTAGACAATCTCTGACAGGGCCTAGGTATGTTTATCTAGTGCTACAACCTGTAGTGAGGCTCTGGCGAGGTGCTTTTGGAGATTATTTCCTATTTATGCAGGATAATGCACCTCCACATACCAGCAGAGTTGCAAAAAATTTTTTCGAAACAGAAGGTGTGACTGTTTTAGAGTGGCCTTCTTGTTCACCGGACCTTAATCCTATCGAGCACTTGTGGGATAGGATCAAAAGAAAATTTAGAGCTCGTCAAAATAATCCTGGTAACGCAGAGCAACTTATACAAGCGGCTTTAGAGGAATGGGCAAATGTTACAGAAGAAGGAATTAACAACTCAATAGAAAGCATGCCTCGTCGAATTCAAGCTTGTATCAATGCCAGGGGTGGTAATACTGATTATTGATTTGTTAAAATCGTTTTATTTGTTGTTCAATTCTCAGTTACATAAAAATTATTTTTAGAGAAATTTACACTTTTAATTTTCTGTTCTATTATAAAAATAATCTTTTAATAATTTATATTATTTTTGTAATAAACTTGTTTTGGGAAAACTGCTCTTCACTTTTCAGCGACTTTTTCTTAATTAAAATTCGTTTTTTCCAAATAACAGGGTGATTCCATATAAGTTTGGTTGTGTGTATTTGATCCTTTGTGGTGCTGTTGATTTCTCAATCCACTGATTAAACTATTTTACTATTTACTTTATTCAATGTTTTTTTTTGTTATTTTATTTGCAAATATCATGTATATCTTTTCAATTCAAAAGAACTATGTATTTTTATCGTTTTCAACTACTTAGAAATGAAACACTCAGTCTGTACTATCGATTTATTCTTCAGATATCCAAGATTCCCTCGCTGCGAGAAAATAAAACAGCAGAAGGGCCATTGATAATGAAAGAACCGGCGAGAAACATTTCACCTAACTTCTTTACTGTAACGATTTGCTTTAAGTATTGTATCCTACAAAGGGGAATTTTTTCATTGAATTTGTATGCTGCGAATGCTCCAACTCATTTGAATTTCAATAAGAACCCATAAATAAGTTACCACTGTGTATTTTCGAGTTGCCCCGACTTTTCGGGCCTAAACACTCTGGCGAAAACTTTGTAGCCTAGAGCGGAAAAGTTGAGGAGTTTTATAGATGAGAGTTCACTGTTTGCGTTTCGGTACTCGCGCCATACGATTCAGGAAATCTGTTTAATCTCGAATCCCCTAGGAAGTTTGGCGCTGTTTTCCTTTTTTCGCCTGATCGCGTAATTTTTTCCTCATTACTTTCGAGTCACAACATGCTGACGATAACTAACAATTGCTAAACAATATTTTGAACGATTCATTAGTAACCACTTTCTCACAATAAAGTTTTCATCGAAAAAACAACGCAGACTTAGTTGCGCACCTCAAAATAATATGGTTCATTATGATTATCTATTTTCATCCACATGGGAACGGTTGAATCAATTTATTTCAATAAAATTTAGCAGAACTCGTCTTCAGCGGTAGCGCTAGCAAATTGAAATTACGTATAGGTTTCCTGCTAGATCGATCATTGTTGCAGGATATACCTGCACATCCATTATATTAACACAGGACATGATTCCATAATTCATCGAGCCATTTATTTCTATAACTCAGTACGGAGTGGCTATATTTCACCGGAGGTGTCTTCTCAATTATTCAGGTAGTTCAACAGCTACCAACCGCATACCGCCATACTCTCGTCGTGGCATCTACATGAAATATCGTAGGACATAATAGTTTCATTTCACCAACGTGCAACACTTGGAATTATTCCCAGTTTGGAACTACTCAGGAACCCATAAGTTCACACGTTCGTTCCTATTTGGACCTGGACCATCTGTATAATGGTCCATTTTAACTAGAAGAATGGGTTAGATACCGACACTTTATCTTGAATTTCCTGCTCCACATTCTAGAATAATACAGGTTGAGTCTTTGACTTGTACATATATTTCAATTGTAGATTCGTGAGGCCAAAAGAAACATCTTTTTCATTTTCCATTTTTTCGAATTCGGCTCTGTTAAAAAGATATATAGCCATTTGAAAAAAATGGGCTTATTAAGTTCCTGATAAAATTCTCTGGAATTGATTCAAAGTTCACATTTCTTGATTGAAATTGCGTTTATACATTTAGGGAATACTCAAGTACTAACCTTATTGGAATAAAAATGTTAAAACACGATAATTTCAACAAAAACAGTTTGTTTCATTCGGCATCCGGTTTCATGTGACCTTTCAACTGAAAAGCCACATTTGTCCCACCAAAATAAGTTCCTTCTTCGATTTTCCTGCAGATTAGTTTGTGAACACTATCAACTTGTTCATATTTTCCTCGAAATTCCCAAACAATGTCATGAAGAAAGACTTTTCATTCAGATAATCAGAATTTATTATTAAACAACCTTAACTAATCTATTTTGTATCCATTCTATGAATGTTTGCACAGCAATTTCAAGAAGGTGTTGTCAGCTTGTTGTTATTTTCATTGAGATTAAGGATTTTTTACGAAACATAGTACAAATACCTATGAATTCTACCGTTTCCATCATGAAGAGACTTTGCCGCGAAATTTCACCTCGCATGCGTACAGCGAAAACCAACGGATTGATTATCTCAATTACCCTCGGAGGCGCTGCCAACAGTGCCAACTATAAACAATGCCAAACTGTAAACATTATGTGGAGTTCTGTATACATTCAGTGAATTATTGTTATAATGTGATTATTATGTGATGGGAATTAATATTATATTAACCGTGTCGAGTTTATGAAATTCCAAGAGGATATTGTTTAGATAGAAACATCGCGACAGATAATCAGTTATCATATTATTTTTCATTATTTCAATTTAATAAGTAAATTGTATCGCCATTCATCATTCATATCCGAATTTTGTATTTAATCGATATTAAACTTCAATATGGACCGGTAACTATGAATTTTCAATAGAATTTGTGCGTATTGAATGCTTCTTGGTGTTCAATTTTATCTCCCACATTTGTGGGATTTCATTATTAAAATATCTCTACATCAACGTTCTCCATCGTTCGAATTTAAGTCTCGACAAAGTTGATCAATATTGTGACAACATTGTAAACTCGTTTAAAGACCAGAGAAGGAATAATATTCGATGATATTCAATTCAGAGACGCATTCAGATTATTCTTGAAATTAATGATTTTTTCGTCAAATTTTTCCGGGCAAAATTGTAAAAAACTCAAAAACGACGCGTTTCATTGAAAAATATGAATACTTTTAGTTTTTTAAGTGATTGATTCTTTCGAAAATATGAACCGTTTATCTTTTTGAAGTGGTTTTATGGTGTTTTAGCGTGTGGTGATGAGTCGACTACCCTGTAACTTTTATACTAGGAAAGATATTTAATAGATTTTGATTGAGGAATATGCACCATGAATAGAATAAACATCGAACCAAATTTCAGTTCATTTGAAATAACGGTTCCGAAGATATAAACAGAAAAGTGTTTTAGTCATGGATTTTCGGCACCCTGTATCTTCCAAACCAAACCGAATTTCGAAAAATGGTATAGGACGAAAGTGCTTTGTTTGATCACAGGAATCTACAGTTAAAATATATGTACAAGCCAAAGACTCACCCTGTATGTGTAATTGTGTAGAATCCTGCTGTAGGTATCAATCAATCCCATGATATGAGCATTCGTTAGCTAACTTTCACTTTGAAATTCTGGTAACATTTCAATCGAAAGAAATTCCAAGAGAGCGGATATAGGAAGGGCCAAAAATGCAGGAAGGCTTTTCCCTTCTGGGAAAATCGCTGACATTCTCCGCACATTTTCATCTCGTTCACAATGACGAGATTGAATTCCAGCTGAGATACGCGATCGTGATGTTTAACACGGAATTGACTGAATTCAATATTAAAAAATATTTTTGGATTTATCGAAGTATTTGTTTGAAATGGACATAATCAGTTCGAGAAAATAGAATTAGATGAAAAAATTCAGGAGAGCTTTCTACGTTAATGTTTTTTTCTTATTGAATTTATGTGTTTCGACTGCGTTGGCCATTAACATGGTTACAGTTAATGTTTTCTGATTAACCTATGATATGGAGAAAGAATTGGGATATTTCTGTTGTGTAACTAAGGCCAAGAAAATAATTCATAAGAAATATTTTCCACCTTCATTCTTATCCTGTAGGTTCTCTGTTACAATTACAACAATTCGAAATTGGATTAGATATAATATTTGCAATGCATGGCTCCCAGAGAGTCAATTAACAGATAATTATCATTACAACAGAACATAACGAAAGAAATACACGATGTGAGCAAATATAATAATGAGAAAACCCAACGAATAAAAAAGAGAAAGAAACAAGTGGAACAATGGTAAATAAGCTCTCCGAAGTAAATTAAGAAATATTTTCAAAGATATAAAAAGTTTTCCAATTCCTTTCAAAAGGGTTTACGAAAACAGTGTCTTCAAAAAAAGAGTACCGAATTAAGGCCACGTAGTTTGTGATGTAGTGATATAGTGGCAAAATTAGAGACGTTCGTATTTAGATAACAAGATAGAAGAAGGTTTAATTTATGATCTTGAATTTGTCTCCAATACATAAATCAACTACATTTCTTCTTCCTGTAAATGATACCAGATGAGAAACCTTCATTCCACAGTGATAAACGCAGATACAGCAGTTTTGACAGAGGATATTAATTTGTTTTGCCTAGATCTCAATTAGATGAAATGAAACAAAACTGACGCCATACACTGCATTCGCCTTTGGGTGTTCTTCATTCCATATACTCCCTCTACATGTGTGAGAATTTCCGTCGTTCTCTCATGAATAAATGAGGTTTCGAATACATTTTAAGCGCTCGTCGAACTTCAACGAGGGTCAGTGGCGGATTTACGACTTCAAAACTATTGGAGCCCCCTCTGAAACATTTTCGATTTTTTTCAAAAGAATTTTTTAATTGAAACTCACTTCTTTAAAAACAAAACATAAAGTTAATTAATGAAATACAAGTTATGTATATCAAAACAAAATATAAAAGATGAATAAAAATCTTAAAAAAGAGAAAATATCACCAAAATTCGAATACAAAATATCTCTAGAATATCATATCTGCAAATTTTTTATTGCGGCATCGAAATTAAGGAATAAATAAAATCATCACAAAAGATACAAGTATCGTAAAGCTGTAAATCTGTTACCTACAACCAGGGCCGTATCTAGGTACTACTGCGCCTGTGGCAAGATTTTCTTCAGCGCCCCCAAATTGGCGTAGATTTTTTTCATCACGTTTCAAATTTTTTTTTAGTTTTGAATAAACTAAATATATACCATACATATACAGGGTGATTTTTTTAAGTGTTTCATTAGAAGTTTTCGAGGAAGGAATTGCAATACAAATTCAAAATTTTGTATTTTTGTTTTAGAGTACATGAAGTCAATTCGAAAAATATTTTCAAGCGGTTCCGGTCCTACCGGAAACGGATGTGAACTTCGTTATTTCAAATGGAACACCCTGTATATTAATACATATTTCAATTCTTCGTTTAATTCGGCAATGATTTGATGTATGATATGCGCAACCACATCAAGCGATTGTTAAGATTTTTTATTTTTTCATCAAATTTTATCGGGTAAAATTGTACGCTGATACTGCTTCTTGTATAAATTATGAGGAAATATTATACAGGGTGCCTGAAACAGGGCTTCAAAGTGAGCCTCATTAAAACTACGAAATCTCATTTTTTTTCAAATGGGAACCATATAATTTTATAATTCCGATCGATTGCTCGTCAAAAACTAGTTAGAGTGTGCCAAACATTTCATGTCTTTAAAATGAGTAGTTTCGCCGTAATCGAATAAAATTCGAATTTCACGACTAAAACCAGGTTTCTTCGTCTGAACATCAGGTTTATCAAGGTTATTTTCAAGTAAGCTATGTCAATAGTAATAATATGTCAGTTTTAAACTAAAATTTCTTCAATTAGTCATCATTCATTATCTGCTATGTTTATTTGTCACATTCGCCGCAAATAAAGAACAGACTTTTGTTATATCATTCTAGGGTACCTTTTTATTAGTGCTTGTTCTGCATAGTGCTTGATCAATAAAAATAAGTAAGAATAACAATTCCTAACATAGCCTACTTTGATATAGACGAGCATACCACTGAATTTGACTGATGGGAAAAACCTGGCTTTATTCATGAAATTCTGTCGAATTGAGTGGTATGCTCGTCTATTTCAAAGTAGGCTATGTTAGGAATTGTCATTCCTACTTATTTTTATTGATCAAGCATTATGCAAAACAAGCAATAATAATAAAAAGGTACAATGGGCGCCCGCAGAAATTTTTCTCAGGGGGGGCAAAATGAAAATTATTGAAATATTGAGGGTGTTAAGCTGAAAAACGATAAGGCCATACAAATCTCAGGGGGGGCCATGCCCCCCCCCCCTGCGGGCGCCCATGTAAAGGTACACCAGAATGGTATATCAAAAGTTTGTTCTTTATTTGCGGCAAATGTGACAAATAAACAGAGCAGATAATGAATGATGATAAATAAAGAAATTTTAGTTTAAAGCTGACATATTATTACTATTGACATAGCTTACTTGAAAATTACCTTGATAAACCTGATGTTCAGACGAAGAAACCTGGCTTTAGTCGTGAAATTCGAATTTTATTCGATAACAGCGAAACTACTCATTTTAAAGACATGAAATGTTTGGCACACTCTAACTAGTTTTTGACGAGCAATCGATCGGAATTATAAAATTATATGGTTCCCATTTGAAAAAAATGAGATTTCGTAATTTTAATGAGGCTCCCTTGGAAGCTCTGTTTCAGGCACCCTGTATAATATTTCCTCATAATTTATACAAGAAGCAGTATCAGCGTACTTTCTTTTGTCTCACTGTTTCAAAAAAAATTTCTTACAATGAGGGATTTTGAAGATATAAACACTAATTTGTGACAATCTTTCTGTCAAAAAATTCGAAAATCAGGCAATAACTCAACAATCGCTTGATGTGGTTGCGCATATCATACATCAAATCATTGCAGAATTGAACGAAGAATTGAAATATGTATGTATTAATATACAGGGTGTTCCATTTAAAATAACAAAGTTCACATCCGTTTCCGGTAGAACAGGAAGTAGATTCCGCTTGAAAATATTTTACAAATTGACTTCATGTACTCTAAAACAAAAATACAAAATTTTGAATTTGCATCGCGATTCCTTCCTCGAAAACTTCTGATGAAACACTTAAAAAAATCACCCTGTGTATATTATAATATTTTTCAGATATTTTCGTCACAAATTCGAAATAATACACAATAATATGGATATTTACCTATTTTTATTTTCACATCCTACCTGGCGGAGTCGCGACATCGCTCCTTACGCAAAAAAATATTTTTGGCGTATACATGAAAACCGTGACATGTTATCTCGAATATTTTGTTGGCGCTTATATTTTTTGTTCTTTGAATTTTTTTGGCGCTCAAATTTTTTTTTTCATTTGATATTTTTTGGCGCCCCTGCGGACCTTGCGCCTGTGGCGGGGGCCACTTGGCCACACCCTAGATACGGCCCTGCCTACAACATGAAATTCCACTTAAAAAATCGATTCTTTCTCATTTTAATATCAGCAAATTCTTTTATTGCAGAATCATAATCGAGACTTCTCGTTATATCACTTTCGATAGAAAGTATTCCTGAAAACTGTAATTTATTTTCTGTCATAACAGTTCTATATTTATTTTTTATCAATGACAGTGATCAATGGAAAATGAGCAAAAAATTCTGTCAATTTTGGATGCTTAGCTTTACTCTGCTCTTCACTTGAGCTTTCGTTTTTGGTAGATGCTCATATAACGTCTGTCAGACATGGTGTCACGTCAATATTACATATGCAACTAGCAACTGTAATGATAAGAAAATGTTAAATTTTATTTTATATTCTGTGATGACTAACACAGAAATTCATTGACCTCGCTCTATCGAAGTATGAAATCCGTACCGTACCTAATATATGAAAAATTATTATCTAATTGATACAACAAAAGAATGGTAAAATATGAACATATTATTGAACATAGTGAACGAGTCTATCGGAGATGATCGGAAGTCAAGAAAAAATTGCAACAATTAAATTGATAAATATCTAAATATACATCCATATTTTTGAAACGAAATTATTTGTTTTGTTTGTCATTTCTTCGTTCAAACACGTAGGTACAGGTTGAATCAAATAATTTCTGTAAATCGTATTTTGTATTTCCTTTTCCCGGTGGGTATTGAACCAATATTATGTCGTATGCCTTACATATATCGGAAATGAATTTGACTGGTCTGCCTCATCATCGCTCGAATTATGTTTATGCCGAATTGCCGAAAAATTGGAAGAATTTTATTTCTAGCATATGAAACTGCACTGTAAAGCTTACCTTCTATAATCTATATCAATTATATCGTTCAATGAGAGTACAAAGATTTAAAAGTCCAAAAACAAACAGAAATAGTTCAATTCACCAACACTTCTCAGTTTTTCACAATATTTGAATCTTACACGTTACACGAAACTCGCCCGTCACTGCTAACACTTTTAGAATCTTGTGAAATGAAGGTGAGAAAAAAATATGCAGACCTAAGAACTTCTGCACAAGTATTTTTCACTTTACAACCCTAAACGAATCAACATCTGGTCGGCAGTTCTGTAGCACATTCCTAGATTTTAGAGGAAATGCCGACAAATTAATTGAATTATGATGTAATTGTAAATATTGGAATTCGGCCGCCACCCTTGACGGAATTTATTGCAGGCAGACAAGATAGTTAGGGACAGTACGCTAAATCTCGGATGGTGTGTTTTTTCTAACATCTGAGTTTTGCTCTGAGGCTCTTGTTATTCAATTGCGTCTCGTCTGAATGTAATAATTCTTAATTCGCAAGTTGCCTCTGAGCTTCTTATAAAATATAGTACAGTCTGACTATTTTTTTTCACACTTTCAGACTGAATTTTCATTCTCGAAAAAAATATCAATTCGATCGCCGGGGCCCCTATGGACCTCGGGGCCCTACGCTGCAGCGTACTAAGCGAACCGGTTAATCCGCTACTGATTACCGACACAAACAATGAAAACATTGTGACAAGATCCTTCGCCATATTGCACCAAACTAGATTTCTCCGTCGAATATAACACCAGCTGCATCCTACGGTAATTTGATTCATTGTCGTATTTGACCACGGAATGAGGATACCAGTTTCCATAAGAGATTCATCATGAAGGTCTGTGTTCATTCAGATAACTTAGTTGAATTGCATTAACAACACAATCAATGGAAATATTGTGACAAGATCCTTCGCCATTTTGCACCAAACTAGTTTTCATCCTTGGTACTCATTGGGACTCGAACGAAACTCTTCAGAAATTTACCAATCTATACATCAGAGTTTTATCAATCTTGTCCTAAGTTGTTCCACTCAGATGAAGGGGAAAGATCGAAAGCAGAAAATAATCACCGGATGAAGTGAGCATCCGTGAGTTTTATCTCCCGACTTTGCAAGTCGCTCGCTTCGCGACGACATCTGAATGGCCTGTATATATTCAATAGGAAGGTCCTTTGTATCTGTTCCGCACACCCTCGCCCCTCATTTAAATGAGTATCTGCCTCCACGTTGTCATATATACGAAAAACTGCCGACGTGCGACAAACACTTCGGAAATTATCGGATCCTTTCGCACAGGCTCCGCCGCCTGCTCTGATCCTGGACCAGCGTGCTCCTGCAGTTCCCTCGCAGTCTCGAAGCGTCCCGTTTCGCTCGGCTGGTTTGAGTGCTGTTTGGGAAGTGTGGACGTCGTCGTGCGACTGGATTGTCGCGTCGAATTGTCGTCGGCGATCGGGCGACTTGTCGTTCGACTTTTTATGTGCGAAAATAAAGTGGTGGTCGAATGACGTGAGGTTGACGGAAGTTCGTTCTCAGGATTTCGTGTTACTTTCGCTAGTATTCATTCGAGTAGGATCCAAGTTTTATGAAAAGTTTTTCAGGTGTTGTAGGGGAACGTAAATTTTCTGATGAAGGTTGAGAAATTGTTGAGAAAGAAGATGAAAACCATAAAGGTAAATTCGCTCATATTCGACTCATTGAACTTGTTTATTCCATTTGGTATTTGCCTTTTTTATTTTGTGGGTATTTACTCATTGAGATATGGATCTCAACGAAAAATGTTAGGTACTGATACCAAAATTTTCGTCAACTCAAAATGGTAGGCCCAATTTTCATTATGCTACTATTCATTATCTTTGAATTAATTTTGGAAACTGATTATTACTCTTTTCGGCTGGTAGATTGCTATATTTCCAATTGGAGTCAAAAATTCTTGGCACGATTCGAGAATCCTTATCATATTTGTTTATACAAATTCAAGTCAAATGTGAATCTCATAATTCTGTGGAATAAAAGCTTGTTTTTATAGAAAGAAGTTAGCTTTACAACTATTCCTGCAGTGCCAATGATTAATTAAAATTTTATTACAAAATTATGAATAAGAAATCCAAACCAACCTATTCCACTGATTATTTTTGTGAGATACCACAATCGAAATGAATTTATTTTCTAACGTAAAAGAAGGACATAATAAATAAAGTTACTTTATACAGAGCTGTGGTAACAGTATCGTTTAGCGCCATGAGGCCTAAAAATTTTGTGTATTTCTTGTTTTTTACCATCTTTCGTTTGAAAAACTATTCATAATTTGAGGAGATAGTTGATTCTATAGATTCAGAAGATCCAGAGGAGAATGTCTTTGAGGAAAATTGGTAATTTGGAGAAACCTAGACTGATTGGACTCATTTATAATTAATCATCGAATTGAGCTCTGCCTGTTGGCATTTGAGAAATGATAATATTTCGTATGGAAGGATCGTTGTCCTTCATCAGGCAATTTGCAGTTCCTTGACAGCCTGAATAAGGAATGGACGATGTGATACGTACAGGTTGGCCCACTAAAACCATGCCGATTTTTATTGGAAACTTGAAAATACTCAAGAAAATATCTGGATGGAATTTCATGTGGGCCACCCTGTATACTCCAGCATGAAGCACTTTCGTGATCGAAATGATAATGTCAATGTACATGAAAGTATCACAAAATGTGTTGGAGAATGTAATGACAAAGTTTTTCGAAATTTTTATGTTTATAAAAAAGTCAAACTGATTCTAACCTTGGAAAGATCTGAGTGGTTCATATTTAAATATTCGAGATGCAAATGTATTGGCTCATTTTCAAGGAATGCACTTCCCTTTTGAATGCCTCAGATCCTTATATTGATATTCTATTCGCGTCGCTTTGAAGCAAGCTCAAGGAATCACAGGAAAATTTGTTTGAGCTTTGACGATTAAAATGAACCTACGCCAAAAGCTGCAACTCCATGGCAGCCAATATAGAAAATTGAATTCCGGAAATTTCATTTGTGAAAAATTTTCCTCGAGAAATATCTGAAGGAATTGGAGAAGTGGGCATTTTCGATTGAGGAACGGAATTTGAGGCAGTATCCAAGGATATACACTTCTGAACAAAATTATCGCACCCCTTAGAAATTTGTTGAATTTTTCATTTGCAGATTCTCCTGAATACTCATCACTGATTTTTTATCATATATGCATGTGTTTGTCCAGTTTCATCCTGTAGAGTGTAGATGATCAAGTTGAATGAATTTTTAAATAGGAGTTCATTTTGTATTTCGGTAAATGGAAAACATTTCCTTGAACAAAACTCAAACTTTAACACCATGCAAACGAAACGTTTGAGGTCCTATGTTTAATGGGACTTTCTTTTCTTGAAATTATGCAGGGAATCTCATCCTTTCATTTGTACCTCCAATAGAAATAAATGAGACAATTCACTACGCGATCTGATTTTTTGGTACTTCATCTAAACTGCTCCACATGAGTTAGGGATATTGACTCAAATTGCAAAAACATATATAGTAAAATAAGATTTTTGTGAAGAAAATTCATATCAATATGATTTCAAGTTTGCAAATTATTTTAGCCTGTAGGTCTGCAGCGTATACAGGGTGGTTAAGAAAATGGATAATAACGAAATTTTATTCCCAGAGAATCCGAGCATTTTAAGACTATCAATACAATGTATGGTCTCCACGGGCATCAATAACATCTTGACATCTTCTTTGCATACTACACACGAGGTTGTTGAACATTTCTTAAAGAATTTGGTTCCATAAACGGGGCAGAAGCTCCCTCAGATCATTCAAGGATTCTGGGGTAGGTTGATGATTATCTAATCTTCTTTGGAGCATATCCCATGCGTGTTCTATGCAATTCAAATCTGGTGAGTGCGGAGGTATTGGTAAATGTGGAATACCAAGCTCCTCGCGCGCATTCTGAACTATGGCTGCATGGTGCAGTCTAGCGTTATCGTCTAAAAATTGAAAAGTTTCACTAACAGCAGCGTGAAAATTTGGCACAACATTGTCAATGACATGCTCCCTATAGTGTGAGGCAGTCATATTCCCAGGGCAAATGTGTAGATCTGTGCGCCCGTTGAAACATATCCCGGCCCATACCATAACACTACCCTCTCGGAATGGATGGACTTCTTGGACATAGAGACGATTACGGGGTATGCGTGGGATTGTCCATACCCTCATTCTACGAAAATCTGAAAATCGTCCATATCTGGATTCATCAGTGAAAAGGACACTACGCCATTGATCGTTTCAATTGATATGTTGCCTTGCCCATTCTAGTCTTTGACGCTTATGGTCACGTGTTAATGGAACTCCTCTTAATGGACGTCTAGAACCTAGATTCACCTCTCTCGAACGTCGTCTGATGGTTTCGATGGAAACTTGGACCCCATCTGCATTTTGAAGAGTATTCTGTAGCATTCTACACGTTTAGATGTAGGGTTTCTTCTCGCCGAAACGGTGATGAAACGATCCTGAGCAGGTGTTGTTTTTCGTCGCCCACCAAGCCTTGGTCTTTCCAACACGGAACCTGTCTCCCTGAACCTATTCCAAAGTTGAGATATCACACTTTGGCTGACTTGGAGCCTTTTCGCTACAACAACCTGAGTTAGGCCACCCTGTAGCATTCCAATAGCCCTATTAGCCTCAGCGTTTGTTGAGCATTTTCAGAAAACTCGGTTCAAATCGAAGCCGTTGATAAACTGACTTCATTTGAAAATAAGAACATTCATGAAGCATATGCAAAGAACCAAACTTCAGAAAAAAGGCGACCAGATTGACGAAATGTCTCATACTGATTTTTATTGGATCGATTCGAGTTGTTATTGAGTTTCAAACGATTTTACAGCGATTCTCGAAGATTACATACTTTTGAAAACGATTGAATACGATATCCCTATCTCTTGTGGAGCAGCCTATTTCTTACGAAGTAACATAATTTCAAAAAGAGCAACACTGAGAAGTAGAAGGGCATAAATCAATGAAAATACCGATCGCGGTGTAAGGTCAGAGACATTTCGAAAAATTATTGCCCAGAACATCCTACGAAACACAGTGCGAATCGGACTTTGCTGTAAAGACAAACACGAAAGTGCTTCACATTCAAACTTGATGAAATTCCGGCTGTAATCGGTACCACGTCCGCGTACCGTACATCCGTCATTTCATGCGGGTCTTCAAAGGGTTTCTAGAGTGATGGAAAAACGCAACTGAGCCGCCTCTCATTCCGCGGTGATTAGCATGGAAACATTCATCGTGCTCGGGGTGTGTATACTGTGCTACGAACTCTGCGAGTTTCTGTATCAGTGCACTACCGGCTCGGATAGCCCGAACGATTCGGTCGCAGCGGTCGACAATACGGTCGGCGTGACCGCGGAGCTGGCTGACAAAAACCCCGAAGTCGCGACCTTTCCTGTTTCCGGCGAGTCCGGATCCCGGCACGACGGAGTGATTTACACCATCGAGGACCGCGTCGGGGGATCGCAATAGGAATCTTTGACATTTCGGGGTGTAAATAAAAAGATATATTGTGGTCAGCGTCAGGGTTTCGGGTAGGTACGGTGTTTGTGCGGTGGCGTGGCCAGAGAGACGTACGAATTAACGGATTCTTGACAAGGGTGGTAATCCTTGTTGGAATAAAAAGTCTGAATTGAAATGGAGCTTTTTTGGCTTATCGAATGACACTTATTTATTGCTTCTGGGGATGCATGTATCGTTTTATTGTCAAAAAAAAATTAAGCGCCTCTGGTAGTGTCACAGCCAACTACAACTATCTGGTGTTTTTTCAGAGTGATAGAACTTTGAATTGAAATAAAAAACATATAAATTAAGATTGAAGTCAAATTGCCTACTTGAAAATTATCTTAATAAACCTGATTGTTTAGACAAAGAAACCTGGCTTTAGTCGTGAAATTCGAATTTTATTCGATAACGGCAAAATTACTGGTTTGAAACATGAAATGTTTGGCACACTCTAACTAGTTTTTGACGAGCAATCGATCGGAATTATAAAATTATATGGTTCCCATTTGAAAAAAATGAGATTTCATAGTTTTATTGAGGCTCACTTTGAAGCCCTGTTTCAGGCACCCTGTATAATATTCCCTCATAATTAATACAAGAAGCAGTATCAGCGTACTTTCTTTTGTTTCACTGTTGCTAAAAAAAACTTACAATGAGGGATTTTGAAGATATGAACACTAATTTGTGACAATCTTTCTTTCAAAAAATTTTAGAATCAGGCATTAACTCAACAATCGCTTCATGTGGTTGCGCATATCATACATCAAATCATTGCAGAATTAAACGAAGAATTCAAATATGTATGAATATACAGGGTGTTTCATTTGGAATAACGAAGTTCACATCCGTTTCCGGTAGAACCGGAAGTAGATTTCGTTTGAAATATTTTACAAATTGAGTTCATGTACTATAAAACAAAAATACAAAATTTTGAATTTATATCGCAATTTCTTCCTGGAAAACGTCTAATGCAACACTTAAAAAAATCACCCTGTATTTTTCAGCTGGCCTGATGATGGTTTTTCAGAAAACCGAAATCGATCGGCAAAGAATAACTTACAGAGTGTGTTTTATTCAATTTCTGTCTATCTATTAACCATAATTTATGACATTTTTGTTTTAAAAATAATTTTTGGTATATTATGTCCACCACAACTAGATCTGAGGAACCGCATTTGACCAGACCAATTTTGGACCACTTTTTCGAGTAATTCAGGCCTTCTTTCAGCAATAACACGAGTTATGTTGACTTCCAAAGCGTCTATTGTTCCTGGTTTATCAGCATAAACCAATGACTTTACATAACCCCTAAGAAAATAATCCATTTAAGTCATGTCGCATGATTAACTGGATCATTTCTCGGAATAATGTTCTCGTTAAATATTTCTTTCAATAAATCAATTGTTACGGTAGCAGCATGATGTGCAGCACCATCTTGTTGAAATGGAAACACTTCTGGGTTGTTACCATTCAAATTGTGAAACAAATAATCATTGATCATCGATCTGTAACGAGCACCATTCACTGTAACATTCGCTCCAGCATCGTTTTTGAAGAATGGACCGATGATGCCTCCAGCGTGGAAAGCACACCATACAGTGCATTTTTCAGGATGTTATGGAACCTGCAGAACTTCTTGAGGATTGTTTTTACTCCATATACGACAATTTTGCTTGTTTACGTAGCCGTTCAACCAGAAATGAGCTTAATCACTAAACACAATTTTTCGATGAAAAAGTGGATCAACTTCAAACTGTTCTAGGACGCAATCACCAAAAAACGACGCTCATTATGGTCAAGTGGCTTCAGTTTTTGAACCAGTTGGATCTTGTATGTCCAATTTGTTCTGAACGACGATGAACTAATCTGGATCTTCATTCACTCTATCACTTACAGCACGATATGTTCTTCTTTACGTACAGTTCTTTGTCTTGTTGTTGTTGATGCATCGAGTAGAGAAAATGTTCTCCGAAATCTATCGATAATTCGACGAAAAAGCTGCCCTGATGGACGATTATGTAGACCATAAATTTCACGAAGTGCTCTATAAGTTTGGAGAATAGAACACTGATTATGAAAATAAATGTCAACAATTTGAAAACTTTGTTGCGGCATGAGTCTTTTCGTGATAATTTCTCAATGCTTACCGAACAGAAATGTCAAAACAACATTCTCACAAATCTCATTTATCGTTATCGAAAATTCTATCCCTCTAAAAAAACACCCGAAACATAAAAAAAGGTCACCACTATTGGGAGAAGAAAACTCATGTAATTGGATGATAACTTTTTCAATGATTTATAAGGACCATCGGAGTAGAGGTATGTCGTTCTGATGAGATCAAACAAGATCGAAACCTAGGTCAACATATCCTCTCTTCGATGAGATTGAATTCTCGTAGTTTCCCTGGGGGATAGTGTATGGCTAGTTCGACTCAGATGCATAGGGGTCGTTGATATTAATATCAATGAACTCTGTGTATCAGTTCAATACCGATAACATTTATGAGTGGTTGTTGAAAGGATAAGTTTACTTATAATGAGGAGCAATGTTCAATCTCATTCTTGTCGGAGGTGGGTTATGATGCTGTGGCGAAGGTCATGACAAGGGCAAAATCATGGTCAGCATCTATTCCTCTTCGACAAGCACGGAACTTTGCTTAGTTTCCCTGAACAATGGCACGACTCTGTCTCATCAGATATAATATGTTGTTAATAATATGAATAAAACGCTCGAGAAGCTTGCGTGCAACGTCCATTTTCTCTGCCGATATGTCCATTAATATCGGCGTGAAAACCCTCAAAAACACTCTCGAACTCCATCACATCCCATACGCAGCAATTTAACGGCAGCTCGGCAATAAATTATCGGCATAATTTCGTTAAACTAAATTGCATCGGAAATCAGCGCTAGTGCCGGAATATGACCTGAAAAGCGGAATAGAGTGGCGTATGAAAAATGCGTCATTTAACCGCCAAATAATGGAAACTGCCTGATTCATATCAACATATAAACTCTCTGATAAATGTGCGCTGGCGTAAATTTTAATACGTTGATAGAGCGGGTCTCTGGAGTGCCAGCCGCCACGGTCTTCCATCTCAATCTCGGCCTCATTATGGGAGTTCTGCCGTTATTTATTGCCCGCAGGAATTAACTGTTGCCAACCCCAGGTGAGGAAAAGTCCCTGGTTTCATTAGGATCATATCCGTAATTGATGATTATCGTTAATCACGTTTGAAACGAGCCCAATCGTATATTTTGCGGATATAAACCTCAAGGGAATTAGGCACGATGATTTCATTAGTGCAAGTTTTCAAGTACAAGAAGCTCTGTTACATGGATATTTTTTTAACGAATTCAGTATAGTTGTTCAAAATTCATATTTCTTCTTCTTGTAACATACCACAAAGACACGCTGTTGATGGAACTTCGGCAAAGAACAGGCACGAGAGTTCTGTGAATCTCCCCTCTCTCCTCGTGTCTATGGCCGCAAGTGATCGAAAACAAGAAAACCTACCCTCTCTGAACGCACTTGCACTTTTGTCTAATACCTCGGCCAAGTAACCAGCCTTACAGCGCCTTAAAAAAAAGGATAATTCTTGTTCGTCTTAAGCTCGAAGCAGTGTTTAGAACGCGAATTAGCACGTGCCTGCCGTAACGATAAACATACATAAACTCTAGTGAAAAAACACAGTGAACTCATTGCGTGAAAGACACAGACTACAAGTTGCAACAGAACCCCAGCCGGACCCAATTCTTCAAGGAAGACAAGTCGTAAGTACCATTTATACAGTGTTTACTTTGTGGTATTTATTTCTCTAATCAAATATTCATTTTTTTTTTATTCTTTAATTCTCGTGGTAAAAGAATTGATACGCAGTCCATTTCTTCTCTCCGAGAGAGCTCCTGTATTTTATTCATGGTCCTTCGATTGCCGGATTGGTATCAATTTATTGTCATATTGAGAGTTGAAGAAATCAAAAGCATTAATTTTCATGTTTAACACTCTTTATTCAAACTGAAATACAAGTCTGCATTTCTGTCCTCTTTTGCGTGCAAGAATTCCTAATTTCAAGTAGGTACCTGATCCTTCTGCCGTTGGGTACGAAATTCCTGTCTGAACATTTTATTGCACTGTCTCCGCAACTCTCCAGACTCAGTCGCAATTCAGGTAAAGATTTTCTAGCACCAAATATTCCAGCACAAGATGGTTAAAACACAGAAACACGCGACATTACGTTCAATTTGTGTCCGCGATATTTTGAATCTGCAATCGCTCGCAGATAAAGCCATCTTGGACAGTTCAGTTCTTTCCCGTTTCAAAGCGAGATGTCGGGATTTAGAAAGCATAAGAGATGATTTTTTAAAACACCATAACGCGGTCATTTCAGCGCTTATGACCGAATCAGATGAAAGTTTGGAGGACGAATTCAAAATTCGGGATGACTTCCTCGAATCCTTTTACTTTATTAAAAGTGTCCACGCCGATCTAGTGGAGTCAAATATAGATACTAAATCCGATATGTCAAAAAATAAAAATCAACATTCGCACATAAAGCTTCCAACTCTAGAGTTGACAAAATTCAGTGGAGATTATAAATCATTTCCAACATATCTAGACCTATTTGACGCATTAGTTCATAATAATAGTTCATTGTCGGCTATAGAGAAGTTCAATTATCTGATATCCTCCCTGTCTGGACCACCTTTAAATCTAGTTACAACGCTAAGTTTATGCGGCGATAACTATCAGATCGCCTATGATCAGTTAAAGCGCAGGTATCAGAATAAGAGATTACGCGCTCAAGCTTTGTGGAACGAACTGGAAAATGCGCCACTCGCGAAACCTGAGAACGTCGCAAGCCTGAGGAAAATACTAGATATATTTTCCGAAAACATCTCGGCACTTAGCCAACTAAATTTCCCAGTTGAAAGCTGGAATTTCGTTTTGTTCATGATGTTGAGCAAGCGTGTCGATCACGCAACTATTACAAGGTTCGAACTGAACCAAAGCTCCACAGATGTTCCCGATTATAGAGATCTAGTGACATTTCTAGAGAGACATTGTAATGCACTAGATACCCTAAATTTCTCCTATTCCTCTCATCGGATGAGAAATTCCCAAAGTGACACGACAAACACGTCACAAAAATTCCAGGGTAATAGAAATTCATACAACAATCGAACCACTGCGTTGTTTAATAATGACTCCTCCAATTCCACATGTCCGGTATGCAAAGGAGAACACTCTATATATCGATGTGCAGTATTTACCAAAAAACCTATTAACGAACGATACGAATTCTGTCGCGAATCTCACTTGTGTTTCAATTGTCTAAGTGCATCTCACGATGTTCGCTCCTGCCAATCGGCATTTAAGTGTAAAAAATGCGCGTCGGGAACACATCACACGTTGCTCCACAAGGACAAAACGCCTCCTCCAAGAACCCAAGTCAGCTTCTCAAACAATTCGGGTGAAAATGACAGAGAGATTCGGCCGTCATCACCTTGTCCTTCGAATACACAAAATTCACCAATTTTATCAGCAGCGTCTACTAAAATATCAAATTTACCCGGTGTATCACCCAAACCAAACCAAGTTCTACTATCAACGGCCGTTGTTGATATATTAGACAATAAGGGGCGTTATCAGCCATTTCGCTGCCTGCTTGATTCGGGCAGTATGACTTCTTTCATCACACAGAAAGCGGCGAACAAATTAGGTTTGCCTAAAACAAAACATTCTATAGAGATAAAAGGCGTCAGTTCGATGAAGTCGAGTTTTAGTGACGGCAGTGTGACACTTTCCATCAAACCCGTGGCAAAGGAAGGTCCAGTACTTTGTACAGACGCATTAATTCTGTCTAAAATTTGTGATAATCTACCTACGACACACATAAATCGACATTCGTGGTCTCATATCGTCAATATTCCATTAGCTGACCCTCATTTCTATCAACCGGGTACTATCGACATACTACTCGGAGCCGACATCTTTCCGAGAATTCTTCTGGATGGTACAATTTCCGGCGCAAGAAACGAGCCATACGCCATAAATACAGTTCTAGGTTTTATATTGATGGGAAAGTTAGAATCAAAAATAACGAATTTGTCGTCCTTTCTTGTTCAATCATCCGTATCCGCCGATATGGATCACACCTTGAAATCATTTTGGGAAGTGGAGGAGGTTCCTCAAGTAACCACATCCTCTCCTGACGCCGAATTCTGTGAAAACCATTTCAAAGAGACCCATTTCAGAAATAAGATGGGCCGATACGTAGTTTCTTTGCCTTTTCGAGAACCGAACCCCCAATTCCCGGGAATACGAAATTTAGCACTGAGTCGATTTTACTCATTAGAACGCCGACTGTTAAGAAATCCGGAGGTTTATTCACAGTACAAAGACTTTATGCGGGAATATCTTGATCAAAATCACATGGCTCCAATATCAAATGACGACAATGAGAACACCGGATATTATATTCCACACTTATGTGTATTGAAACCGTCCAGTCTCACCACCAAACTCCGGGTAGTTTTTAATGCATCTGCAAAATTGCCGGGACAAAATTCTCTCAATGAATGCCTTTATGCCGGCCCTAAATTACAACAGGATATCACCAAAATTCTGCTTAACTTTCGCTCACATGCTTTCGTAATATGTTCGGATATAAAGAGCATGTATCGAATGATTTTGATCAATCCCGCAGATTATAAATATCAAAAAATCCTTTGGAGATTCTCTCCTGACGAACCCATACGAGACTTCTGCCTTCAAACAGTTGTTTACGGAATTTCCAGCTCCCCGTATCTGGCCTTGAAAGTTCTACTGCAGTTAGCCAATGAGGAAGGACAATCATTCCCAATAGCAGCCCAAAATATACGTACTGCTTCCTACATTGATGATTTCGTGGGAGGTGCATCATCACGGAGTGAAGCGCGTCAACTTGTATCTGAACTGATTTCCTTATTAAACCGCGGAGGTTTTGAACTTAGAAAATGGTCTAGCAACGAGCCCTCTCTACTTTCCGATCTTCCAGAGTCTCATCTCTCGATGAAACCAATTTCACTAGATAATGATCACGACAATATCACTCTGAAAGTCTTAGGTCTTCACTGGAATCCCGCGTTGGATTCCTTTTACTTCTCATTCAACCCAATGGAGTCAAAACCGTGCACAAAAAGGACGATTCTGTCCGAACTTGCTAGAATTTATGATCCTTTGGGATTTGTAACACCGGTAACTTTCTACACGAAATATCTGATCCAACGCCTATGGATTTCAGGCATAGGTTGGGATGATCAACCAAGTCCAGACATATCTCGTGTTTGGAATCAATATAAAACAGAATTAGCATACCTGTCGGATCTGAAAATTCCTCGCAATATCTCATCTTCTAATCCCTGTATCTATGAACTTCACGGTTTCTGTGACGCAAGCGAGAAAGGTTATGCATGTGTCATCTATACACGCATCATCACTTCAGAAAATACAATATCCACTAAGTTCGTTTGTGCCAAATCAAAAGTAGCCCCCCTGAAAAAGATAACTATACCAAGGCTTGAGCTTTGTGGCGCCGTCTTGCTTGCGAAACTAGTTTCGTTTTGTACGGAAACATTAGGCAACAAATTCCTATTTAATAAAATCTGCGCATGGTCAGACTCCCAGATCACATTACAATGGATAAAGAGCCCTCCACATCGCTTTAAAACGTTCGTCTCGAATCGAGTATCTTATATTCAGGATAAAATATCCCCGGATTCCTGGTGCTATGTGGAGTCTAAACATAATCCCGCGGACATAGCATCACGAGGCGCCTTACCCTCTGAATTTTTATCCCACGATAGTTGGTTTCAAGGACCAACTATTCTTAAGACCTCTTTGGCCCCATGGCTCGATGCTCAACTAGCCTCCCCTAGTTGTACGCCTCCTAAGGAGGAGGAGTGCAAAGTGACATTATTTTCTAATATTAAACAAGATTCTTTCCTAGACGAATTACTTGAGAAGTTTTCGTCGTTGACACGTATACAACGAATTCTCGCGTATATCTTGAGATTCATTTTCAATTGTCGGAATCCACTTAGAAGACGGAATGGTCCCCTCGTCGCATCGGAGTTATATGAATCTCTCATCCCACTCGTTCGTAAAACACAGCAAATTCATTTCTCTGGAGAACTACAATCCAAAACATTTTCGAAACCACTTCGGAAACTTAATACATTCCTGGATTCTGATCGAGTATTACGTGTTGGTGGTAGATTAGAATATGCAATATTACCCCAAGACAGAAAACATCCTCTTTTGTTGCCAAGTAAAAGCCCACTCACCACATTAATAATCAAATCATTTCATGAAAGATATTTACATTCGGGCAGCCGAACCACACAATTTCTGGTGTCTCAGCAATTCTGGGTCTTATCCCCAAAAAGAGCAATAAATTCCGTTCTGAGCAAATGTATTCGCTGTTGGAGAACAAACCCCAAACCGTTCCAACCTCCAATGGGGAATTTACCAATTTCCCGCCTTTCGCAGGTGAAACCCTTTAGTCACGTTGGGGTGGACTTTGGAGGTCCATTTACGCTAACTATGACACGGCATAGAGGAATAAAGACTTGTAAAGGTTATCTGTGCTTGTTCGTCTGCTTCACCACCAAAGCACTACATCTGGAATTAGCCAGCGATTTGTCGTCAGAGACATTTTTGGGGGCGCTCCAACGATTTGTTGCTCGCCGCGGACGCGTCGATACTCTGTACAGCGATCATGGAACCAACTTTGTTGGCGCTTTTAGAGAACTCTCAAAAATAATGAAGGTTTCGGCGGAGAAAGAGGGAATAAAACATTCATTGATCCCGCCGGCTGCTCCCCATTTCGGAGGATTATGGGAAAGTGGAGTTAAATCGGTCAAAACTCATCTCAAACGTGTCATCGGACAGCAGATTCTTACGTATGAAGAGTTCAACACAGTGCTGACGCTAGTAGAGTCTATCCTCAACTCCCGTCCCATCGGTGCCCTCTCTGATGATGTCCACGACATCAACGCTTTAACTCCCGGTCACTTCCTGACTTTGGAGCCAGTATCGACCGTTCCAATACCCGACGTTTCCTCTCTGAGTATGAACAGACTGTCTCGATGGCAGATGATTCAAAAACTTCAGTCAGATCTGTGGAAACGGTGGCATTTTGAGTATCTGCACACCCTTCAGCAGCGTAATAAATGGCTCACTCAGAATAATCCATCACCTAAGGTTGGATCGCTAGTCGTAATTAAGGATGACAATACGCCCGTTTGCAAATGGATCCTCGCACGCATTGTACAATTGCATCCGGGAAAGGATGGGATCTCTCGAGTAGCTACTCTTCGAACTACCAACGGAACCCTTCAACGCCCTTTAGTTAAGTTGTGTCCCCTTCCATATTCCACTCAGGAATAATCCTCTTCCACAACGCAGAAGTAAACTTGTAATTCATGTTTGTATAAATGTATATATCTTTTCGCCTTTATTATTTTATAATTCCCCTTGTGATTTTTTGTTTGTTTCCTTCATCTCTCAATATGTTTCTCGTTTTTTTTTTCTTTTTCTTTTATGTTAGTTAGTGTTAATTTTTAAAATGCATAGATGCATTTTCCCGGCGGAGAATGTTCAAAATTCATATTTCTTCTTCTTGTAACATACCACAAAGACACGCTGTTGATGGAACTTCGGCAAAGAACAGGCACGAGAGTTCTGTGAATCTCCCCTCTCTCCTCGTGTCTATGGCCGCAAGTGATCGAAAACAAGAAAACCTACCCTCTCTGAACGCACTTGCACTTTTGTCTAATACCTCGGCCAAGTAACCAGCCTTACAGCGCCTTAAAAAAAAGGATAATTCTTGTTCGTCTTAAGCTCGAAGCAGTGTTTAGAACGCGAATTAGCACGTGCCTGCCGTAACGATAAACATACATAAACTCTAGTGAAAAAACACAGTGAACTCATTGCGTGAAAGACACAGACTACAAGTTGCAACAGAACCCCAGCCGGACCCAATTCTTCAAGGAAGACAAGTCGTAAGTACCATTTATACAGTGTTTACTTTGTGGTATTTATTTCTCTAATCAAATATTCATTTTTTTTTTATTCTTTAATTCTCGTGGTAAAAGAATTGATACGCAGTCCATTTCTTCTCTCCGAGAGAGCTCCTGTATTTTATTCAATAGTGATACTGAATAGTAAAACTGTCTCCTCGTGTATGTTTAGTGACACATACACGAGGAGACCGTTTTACTCAGAGGTTTTTATCTGTTCTCGTGTATGATACGTAGAATTGTATGGTACTCAGTTTACTTTACATTCCCTCTGCTAAGACATAGATCTGGAGCAGGAAACAGATTTCTTTTGAATAATCTGTTCCCTGTCGCCATTTCTTCACACGTGCCTCATGCCATATATTGTTTAATTTAAGAAAAAAGTATGTACTACTCCCTTTCCAAAGAATATATACAGAGTGTAACAGCCAAATGGAATAAATTCGATAACGAATAAATGAGGGGGTGTTAGGAAAAACGCTCGGACACGTCGATTTGTAATATATAGGGTGTTCCATGCGACCGTGGCCAATACCAACTTTCTTATTTCAAACGCAAATCCCTGTATATTATTTATTTTCTGGATTTTTCGGAAAATTCTAGACATAATTCATGTACAATGTCCTTTACCTATTTTCGACTTTTTCGGAAATATTAAGTGTTTCCAGATTTTTTACAAAAATTAACATTTTAAACTCAATACTCATTTTCCATTCACCTCTTGATATGAAGAAAGTAAGCAGAAACCATTACTGAGAAGAAATTGAAAAAAAACGTTAGAAGTCAATTCTACACCAGATTAGCATGTTGCCAAGACGTTCGCGGCGAGCATTTTGAACATTAATGTTTTTTCTGTTTTTTTTAATAATTGAGAAATTAATACTTATTAGGTTTTGAGTGTACTGTACCGAATTTGTGAAATGGAATAATTTTTATTTGAAACGTTGATTTTTGCAATAAATCTGAAAACACTTAATACTTCCGAAATAGTTAAAGATTGTGCTTGAATTGTGTCTGGAATTCTCTGAAGAATCCAAAAAATAAATAATATACAGGGGGTTGCATTTAAAATAAGAAAGTTGGTATTGTCCACGGTCACATGGAACACCCTATATAATATTATTTTCTTGAAAAATATGAGGATTAAAAATTACAAATCGACGTGTCCGAGCGTTTTTCCCAACACGCCCGCATTTATTCGTTATAGAATTTATTCCATTGGCCATATATACACTCTGTATATATTTCATTAGTAAATTCAGCTGATGATGAACGTGAAAGTTTTTCTGTTTTCCGCAATCCGAAAGTACCATCTCATTCATTCATTACGCCACACCCTTCAACAAATTGTCGTTCAAAGTACATTTTTTGAATGTATGAGACTCAAGAAATTTGGATCAGCCATTGACAAAATTCACACTGGAAAAAAATTATGCTTATTTATGTTGAGATAACTACAATTTGAGTTGCTTATTCTTCTGTCTAGCTATTCAAATTTTTTTGCACAGTTAATGCGTACTCTTCTCATTTGTTTTTCGGCATGAATATTCCTATTCTGATTGAATGTTATATCGGGTGTTTTTTCAGAGTGATCAAACTTTAAATTGAAATAAAACACATTTAAATTAAGATTGAAAGATCTGAAAGATAATTTTAGGATATTTCTGTTTTAAGAATAATTTCTCGGCATATGTCTACCACGACTAGTTCTGAGGAACCCCATTCGACCATTTTCTTTTTGGATTACTTTTTCGAGTAATTCAGGCCTTATTTCACCAATAACTCGAGTTATGTTGGCTTCTAAAGCGTCTATTGTTTCTGGTTTATCAGCATGAACTAATGACTTGACATAACCCCAAGGAAAATAATCCATAGGAGTTATGTCCTATGATCTTGGTAGAAAATTAATTGGACCACATCCTGGAATAATGTTATCGCCAAATCTTCCTTTCAATGAATCAAAAGCACCATTTTGTTGGAACCGAAACCATTCAAATTTTGAACAAATAATCATTGATCATCGATCTGTAACGAGCACCATTCACTGTAACATCAGCTCCAGCATCGTTTTGAACGAATGGACCGATGATGTCTCCGGCGTGTGAAGCACACCATACGGTGCATTTTTCAGGATGCAATGGAACCTGCAGAACTTCATCAGGATTGTTTTCACTCCATATACGGCAATTTTGCTTGTTTACGTAGCCCTTCAACCAGAAATGAGCTTAATCACTAAACACAATTTTTCGATGAAAAAGTGGATCAACTTCAAGCTGTTCTAGGACGCAATCACCAAAAAACGACGCTCATTATGGTGAAGTGGCTCTAGTTCTTGAACCAGTTGGATCTTATATGGGTGCAGACCAAGATCTTCACGCAGAATTTCCCATATGGTGGATGCACAGAGTGCAACACTTGTTTTGAACGTCGACGAATAGACAAATCTGGATCTTCTTCAACACTATCACTTACAGCGGGGATATTTTCTTCTGTATCTACAGTTCTTTGTCTTGTTGTTCTTGTTGCATCGAGTAGAGAAAATGTTGTCCGAAATCTATCGATAGTTCGACGAATAAGCTGCTCTGATGGACGATCATGTAAACATTGTAAACCATAAATTTCACGAGGTGCTCTATGAGTTTGGCGAATAGAACACCGATTTTGAAAATGAATTTCGACAATTTATAAACGTTGTTGCTGCGTGAGTATTTCCGTGATAATTTGTCAATGCTTACTGAACAGAAATGTCAAAACAACATGGCTTCTACCTTTTGTCAAATTACAGTTATCCCTATCGAAATTTGTATCACTCTAAGAAAACAACCGCTATTTAATTATTTTTTTTGTCATCTTTTGTTATTTTTTGTGTATAGAATGAACGCAATTTTGTTGACCTCAGCTCTTGTTGATTTATTCTGAGTAGGTACTCTATTTTGCATCGAGTCTTCAATTATTTATTTCGTTATCATATTTTTAGTATTTTATTTCATTTGATTTTTGTATTGTTCACTTTATTTAGTTTTGATTCATTCATTTCTTTCGTTTTTGTTTTTATCAACATAAATATATCAATTTTCAGTTTAGGCGACATAGAGTTTTGTTTAGAATTTTTTAGAATAAATTCAAGCCTTGTAAGTGTGGAGGAGAAGAATTGGTATTGAAATAAGCTCATTTGAAAATTTTCTAGCGAAGAATCGAAGCGAATCCCATATTTTGGATGAGTTGTTTCCCCACAAAACAACTGACAAAAGCGTACCGGGTGCTCCAACGAATCGAATATATTAACGTAACTTTGATCTATTTATTTTGTGAGAGAAATAACTTTTTCCATTTTCCTCACTCGAATGGGACATGCACGTCTTCGGCTTGAATCAACGTCCGGAATACATTATGATGCGCGGACTGCAGCGCCACCTATATGATTATTTCATGTCACATATGTCGTGACGGAATTGGCCCGGACGAATCCGTGGGGAAATCTAACTCCGGGAAAGATTACCACTCGTGATGCGGTTGCACACTTCTTTGCGTAAACAGGACACATGGATTATTTACTTTTTCGCGTTTTATGAGACTTTTTCGGGATACAGAATGCCCTATATTCGTTAAGGAGGAATCATTCGCCATCTTGAAATGCCTTCGTTTTGTATAATCCATTGAAGTCACGTTCTTCTTCAGAGGTCTTCAGTACTGGTCGTGCGTTTATGATAACCCTGAATGGAAAATATCTATCTTAAAGCCAAAAATGGAATGAATGAAAAAAAATTCCATACGCCAAATCCACGCGATATCGAGTTCGAAATTATTAATTTTGTCAAGTTATTCGGAAAGAAGAGCCATTTTGACCATATTGAGAATGCGATGAGTGAAAACGAAAGAAACCTAATGGTTTTCTTGAATTGCTATTCCAATCCCGAAAGTCCCATTGTGTCCACAAAAAACGAACCCTATTTCAATGTCAATCCAGACCATTCGAATGATCGATCACGAATTAGGATTCCCTTTGTCATAGTTCTGAGCGAACGGGAGAGTGATGTAACCTTTCCTGTTTGAAACAGGAAAATCCAAGATAAATAGGGGAGATGAAGGACGCATTTTTTCTTTGAACGTAATCATTACAGATTTCTGCAGAAAAGGCCCTACCGTCTGATGTTTGCGTAGAACAAAGGCTCCGGTAACATTATCCTCTCAAACGAAATAATGCGAATTTGAAAGGCAAATATTCCTTTTATCGCGCATTGGGGGATTTTGAGATATTCTGGGCAATCAAGCCAGAACTCTTTTTGATTGTTCAGGAATGCATGGGCCAATTTCCTATACCGCAATTGAATTCTTTTTTCGTATTCGTTAATTCTCCGCAAAAAGAAATTCCCCTCGTTCGAATTCTTTCTGTTGATGCTTCCTATTCTTCCTCCATCCCGCAAAAATTGTTCGAAGTATAAAAGGAATAAGGAGGCATAAGTCAAGTGCGGACGGATATTCGGCGGAAAATTTTTTCGACAACGAAATTTATATTTCAACACAACGAAACATTCATTTATTTATTGAAATACAGTTAGTGAAAGTACAAATATTAGAATTTAACTGTAGGTACATTACATTCGTTGATGTTCTCTATAGAATATCTAAAGAGTTTTTCAATGAGAGGTGTTATTTTGAATAGCCTCCTATTTCGGTAGATTTCACTCTTGAAGCTGTCATTTTTCGACATTTGACAAGACAACTACGCCATTAATAAGAATAGAACGTTACACGATTTAACAACGCATGGAAATGTGGAAAAAATTTGTGCTGTTGGGACAAGTTAGGGATGTGAAAATAAAACCCGTGCACGTCACTTAAGAACAGCCGAGAATATTGTTGCTGTAGCCGAAAGTGTTGAAGAAAACCCAGGTTTGTCCATTCATCGTCGTTCTTTGGAATTAGGCATTCCACAAACGTCATTACCTACATCGTATTTGGCATAAAGATTTGGGTTTCAAGGCTTATAAAGTTCAGTTAAGGGGACCTGGTACACGTCCGAGCTCGCGAGCTCCCTTCAAAGATTGGGCTTTTTATTTCCATGATATCTCAGTTCGTGTGCGGCGTAGACCAAAAATTTTTTTTTAAATTAATGCACAATCATTCCTCTAGAATGTGTATTACTCGCTTTTCTGTTTTTCTTCGTATATTAGAAAAAATCTGGTGAGCTGTAATTTCATGAAAATCTGGACAAACGATTTTATTTCCATGATATCTCCGTCAATTTTCAGGAAAAATGTATGAAATTTTCAGTTAACATGCGAAATAATATTTTTCAGAATGTTTATCAGTCGCTTTTCCATTTTCTGAGCAAATTAGGAGAAAAACCTGGTTTAAAATATGACCAATAAAGTTCCTACTTTTTAATTCATATAAAAAATTGAGGGGGCAATGAACCAAAAATAATTGTTGGTCTACGTTGCTCTTCATGATGGAAAAATCATCTCATCATTCATCTACAAAAATGGCAATTTTTTTTGAATGTCGAATTAACATCTCTCATTGGAAAATACGTTATCATATTTCCTTATTTTTTTTCAATCTTAATTATACATATTGACAATGAGTGACAAAAATTTTCAATCCGTGGTAATTAAGAGTTGGATTGACTATCCAGATACTCATCATTACATAGAATAAAACAAAGTCGCTTTCGCTGTCTGTCCCTATGTATGCTTAAATCTTCAAAACTACGCAACGGAGTTTGAAACGCTTTTTTTTAATAGATAAAGTGATTCCAGAGGAAGGTTTATATGTATGATACAGGCATGATATTGTAGAGAAACACTCATGAATTTACAGGTTTCTAATGTGATGTCGTATAAACACATTTTCTTGCGCTCACATTGCAAACGCTGACTGAATCACTCGGGATAAATCAAAATAATGTACTCAATATTGTACACCTAAAGAAGGTCAACAAAAAAGTACGCAATGGTATATGTCTTTCTCTCAAGGATAACCCACAATAACCATTTTCTATCCTTCACATTTTACGGGAAATAATGGCTTATTTAGGAAGTTATTTTAAGCAATACAGCATCAATTAAGTACCTTAAATACATTGTCCATTCAATATAGATCAATATTATATGGCCCCTAACAGCATGTAATTTAAATGAATATTTCCGAATATATTTGAAATTTAAAATGCAGGGACATAGCGGTGCGGCGCCGGCAATACCGGTGTTCATAAGGATTGCATTACATCCGTGCGGAGCCGGGGCAGGTCGCTAGTAAATCTATTGAAAAAGCAAATTCTGATACGAATTCCCTAAGCTAAGGAATGCAAAATGGTGAAGGTGCCAGTTGTATTCCGATACTAAGTGGTGAATGAGCCAATTTTCCTGATTCCTTCGAATGTACGGTATGATTGTTGTGCAGCTAGTGATGAGATGGTTCAGGAAGATTTGTAGCTTCTCAAAACAAATTTGAAATATGGAAATTATTGGATTGTTGTATGAATATAGCATTCGAACTCGGGTTGTTCTCATTAGAGGCCCGCACAATACCGGATCGGAATCCCATAGGAACCTTCGCACCGAATTTCCGCTCGGATACTTCCAGCGACTCTTTCATCCGTTTATTGCCGCGTTACGAGCGTCACAAACGACTAGTGCCATTTCCTTCACGATTCGATTGTTTCCAAGTGTTGTGTAACGCGCTCTATGCGCCAACCCGAAGCCTTCCTCCTGATTATTATCCGCCCCAGATGATGATTTCCGAAAATTGCATCAATTTTCCGATCGTTGGTGAGATCTGACGAAATTATTCGAAAGCTTAGTTCCGCCAAATCGCGAAGCGCTTTAATGAAACGATTCCTTAATTGGGAACCTGAAACGGCATCGTTTATTGCGAATGGAATTTGTTCTGAATGCTCAGTCGATTCGGAATGAGAAAGGTTTCGTTCCTTTGAAAACCTCATCGGGAATTGCTTGATTCAGATTATCAGAAATTCTCTATGATGGGGTGAAAATGATGTCAGTTGACGGGATTCTCTCAAGCACACATTTTCCAATTATTTTAGAGTGATCGGTTGCACGAGGATATATTGAAAAATTCTTAGCCTACTATAGAACCAAACAAAATTTCAATGTCAAAATATTTTATTACTCAACATATTCTCCTCTTAATTGAAAACATTTATTACAGCGAACATGCAACGTCTCTAGACCCTTCAAAAAAAATGTTTCTTCTTGCTCTGCAAACCAGTCCTCCACAGCTTTTATTACCTGCTCGTTGGAAGAAAATTTACGACCTTTTAAACTTTTTTCAGTTGAGGAAAGAGATGATAATCGGACGGAGCCAAATCTGGTGAATAAGGGGGGTCCTAGTGATTCTAACCCGAAATCACAAATTTTTTGCATGGCAATATGAGATTTGTGTACTGGGGCGTTGTCCTGTAAGAACAAAACACCTTTGGATAGCTTCCCACATCTTTTCGCTTTATTTTTTTTCAGTTTTGGTCAGTTATATCGAATAATAATCTCTAGTTATTGTTCTACCCTTATCCAAAAAATCAATCATGATTACTTCATGGCAATCCCAAAATCCTGAAGCAAGAACTCTTCCAGCAGATTTTTGGACACGAAACTTCTTTGTTCTTGGAGAACCAGAGTGTCGCCATTCCACCGATTGCTGCTTTGTTTCTGGATCGTAGAAATGTCCCTAAGTCTCAGCCATAGTAACAATTTGGTTTAAGAAGTCAAGGTACATTGTTTTCAAATCGAGCACAGATCGAACGCGATGCTTCTACCCTTGCACGCTTTTGGTCAACATTCAAGCATTTGGGGATCCATTTTGCAGAAATTTTTCTCATGTCCAAATTGACGTGAACTATATGATGAACGCGTTCGTATGAAATCTTCAGTGCTTCAGATATCCGTTTCAGCCCAATTCGACGGTCTGATAAAATCTTGCCATGAACTGCATCGATATTTTCGGGGACTGACACAAAAACTGTCCTTCCCGATCGGTCATCATCTTCAATGGAAAATATACCTCTTTTGAAGCTTGCAGTCCAATTTTTCACGGTCGCATACAAAGGACATTGATCACCAAGGGTATTAAGCATATCTTCGTAAATCTGCTTACCTCTCAACTTGATTATGTAGGCTTTCAAAATATGAAAGAATTGTCTCAATATCTCTCTTCGTATTTTTTTAACAGCTCCTCCAGATGTGGGAGAACTAGTTGCTGCACCCTGTACATGAACCTTCAGTGTGACTAGTTTTCATGTATTTCAAAATCGTGTGCAAATATGCAATATACAGCTAGAAATCCGGATATGAAAGCTGCTCGACTGAAGATTAATGAATCTACACGAATGAACAGCAAGCTTTTCAGAACAAACAGACCATGCTCACATCAAGCCTTCATACAGAACGAGCAGTTCATTTTATTGACGCGTCGAAAGAGAAAGAAAAAAAATGAACTGGACTCTAGGATAATCGCACTGTGTTCATTCGGTATAACATCAAAAGGGCTCTTTGGAGCTTTCTGGATATCGTATGAAACACCCAGCGTATGGCTTCGTTCAGTTTTTTCATTTTTCCAACTTGAAATACAATCGTTGTAAAGGACAACCCCGAAATACATATGACATTCTCATCTGACATGAATGGACAGCCATGTTCTGTGTTTATAAAGGGTGTTTTGCAGAGGTATAGAACTTTGAAGACTTCTCCCATTATTTGTGGTCCTTCAAGTGGATTCAATTCTTGTACAAATTGAATTTTGTTAGCACTAAGATGCCTAGAATACTGGTGTAAGCACTCGTCAAATTTTGAATGGAATGACGTTCGACCAAATTGAGAATATTGGCAAGATTTCGTTTTTTCCACTTCAGATGGCGCACTTCACTAATTATGTCATGCAACGTCATTACGGTCCTTTTTCCCTTGAACGATTTGATGTGATTATCAACAGCGTTGTTCAGGCGTCAGTCTATTCAAGTTGAAATAAAAAATAAAATGGGAATAATGTGGAACATTATTATAGATATTCCAATAGACCAATCCAACAAAACAGCTGATCACCTTTTTTCAAGATGGCTGCTGGAACAAACAAATAACAAACGTTTCTGTTATAGTGTTTCTCTATTATAACTATCATTTTACATGGCATAATTGAAGACATTGAAGTTGAAGATTGAGAAACCAACAGAAACTACCCTGAAACACGTACCTCGTAACTGAATATTCTCGGTTTGTTATTTGTTTGTTCCAGCAGCCATTTTGAAAAAGCTGATCGTGACAGATCGTTGGATTGGTCTATTCTCGGTCGCAAAATGTCAAGCGAAGTGAAAACACGATAATTTATAGTGAATCTTTTTCGAAATAATCCAAAATGGAGCTTCAAAAGAATCGCAAAAGAGGCTCGCGTTCGTCCGGAAACGGTATCAAGAGTTGTTAAGCGATTCAACGAAGATCTTACAATTAACCTCAAGGAAGTAACCAGGAGGAAAAAGGGGTTTCATAGCCCAAAAAAACTGAAGAAAGCCATCAGCCTTTTTCAGAAGAATTCTAACCTTGCAGGACGGAAAGTGGCCCAAATAGTGGGTTGTTCGCAGTCAACCAAAATCGAGTCGAGTTGTGGGCTTAGAACATACAAAGTGCAGAAAGTGCCAGACAGGAACGCTGTGAAGAATCAAGAAGCGAAATCAAGAGTAAAGAAATTGAACGACGAAACTTATGTCTTGGCTGATTTCTCGCAACTTCCTGGTCAGGAATTTTTTACTGCAGATTCTCGTGGAAATGTTGACGAACAATTTCGCGTGAAGAAACAAGCAAAGTTTCCTAAAAAATTTCGGGTTTGGCAAGCAATTTGCACTTGTGGGAAAAGGAGCACATTTTTCGTTGGCCAAGGCTCTGTTGACTCTAAGATATACATCGAGGAATGCTTGAAGAAGCGACTTTAACCATTTTTACGTGAGCACGATGTGTCAACAATCTTTTGGCCAGATTAAGCCACAACAGCAAGGCCATCAAGGAATGGTACGAAGCTAATGAGATGGTTTTTGTCCCCAAAGAGGCCAATCCACCAAATTTCCCAAAACTCAGGCCAATCGAAAGGTATTGGGCTCTGGTAAAAAATAAATTGGAGAAGACTAAGAAATCAACGAAAACAACGGAATTCAAGCAAAAGTGGAAGACAGTATCCTAGAAAGTGACTGAGAACACTATAAGAAGCATGATGGGAAGAATTCCAGAAAAAATCCATGAATTAAAAAATAGTTTTGGTTTTTTATTGTGAAAACAGTTTTATTCTCGTTCAGTCCTTATTCATTGTTCACAAGATATGATCAACTTGATATCAATTTAAAATTGTTATGATGTTAAAGTTATTCAATCGAATTCCGGAGTGTTCTTCTCCATCTGAAGGGTTAGTTTTTGACTACTTAATTTTTCACAAATTTCTGTTTTTTCCTTTTTTTTGTCATGTAATTTATTAGGAAACCCTCGTATTAAAATAAAAAGAATGTTGGAAACCAAAATTGTTCCCAAACTTCCCCTTCTGAACACAATTGAACTGAATAATGAGGAAAGCTCTTTGAACATACGGAGCTCAATAATTAAAAAAGGCTCTAAAGGTGGACTTCCACTACTCGTATATTTGGCAAGTACGCAATTATTTGCGTACTTTGGAAGTAGACGAAGTTTCGAATTTGAATGACAAGATTGACAAGTATTGGCCGAGTGAACCACTCCCACTACATGCCAAATATAGGCAAGTGGCGAATATTTGCCAAATACACGAGTAGTGGGAGTCCGGCTTAACAGTGATGTTCACACTTATGAACTCCAGTGGGTCCGAATAATCACGCAAAACGATGTCTTGACCTGGAAACTTGCTCTCTAACAGAGTTGAGTATTTTTCCAGATAGTTTATGAACGAGATATTCATGTCGCAATGTAGAACTTCAGAGAACAGAGCTGATCTTGGAAACCTGAGTACTGAGCATTTCACCAAGAATACATTCCTGGACTATTTATAGGTCCACATGAAAATAATATGAGACTTATATCAGTTTATGAACAAGTTCCATATTTCCTTCGGTGGATTCTGACATGAATATTGCTCGCAGCCTTCAGGTATTGAATGAAGGCCCCATTTCATCCATATCCTCTCCTACGCGTTTTTTCCCACCGGAAAATAAATCCTTGAGATCCTCATTATTCACCATTACATTATGCGACGTCGAACGCAGAAAAGCAGGTTTATTTATCGGCGTACAGTGAAAAGTACCCTTCCTGTCTATTTCTCGACTTTTGAAGTTTGTCAGGAAAACTTCCCCATTCGTCTTGTGAATTTTAAGCGTGACTCTGAACTTATGCGGGGTGATACGCAATATGAAGGGCGCGTCTTTGATTTGTACACGTTTTCCTCTTACCAGGGGAATCTCTTTTTTGTTATGCTTCGTTCAAAAGAAACAGGGTATTGAAAACCCGTGGAAAAAGATAAACTTATCCATATCTTCGGAACGGTTAATTGAATTTTTGTATAGGGTGGCCAGATTTCGATGGTTCAGTACTGCAACTCATTAACCATGAAAGATGGAGAAAAAGTGAGATACGTGTCATGTTCTCTCTTTTCGAGAAACATAAATTGCTGAAAACCCCAAGTTGCTACGGCTGCAAGGCGATTTCGTTATTTGGTCCATTATTATAATTGAGTATAACTTCCGTATTATAGGATCTACGCTCTAGAAATGAACACATCCTAAGGGCACTTTTTTTTACTGCTTTTCAGCGGTGCTATTGGATTTTTTGTATCTGCTCAAATTCTGGAGCAATAACAAAACATTTTTTCTACTCCAAAATTTTGTGGCTCTTTCCTTGAGGGAAATCTGGCTTCGATGTTCCAATGCGGATGCATTGAATGCTCCAGATTTCCGAAAGGAAGTAGTCATGTACCCGGATTCCAGAAACTCATTAAAGCGTGGTATTCCTACCCCGGAAAAATTGTAATCCTCTTTCTTCCGTACGTTGGAACGATATAGCGGAGTCATTTGGCGAGTATGCACGCTTCCTGAATAGAAATGGGGGATGAATTGGGTCCTGTCATTCCGTACATTTCGAATCGTCTCTCTCTAATCCGACATTATTCCGATACGTTGCAGCTGGACTCAATATACACTCTTGTAGGGGTGGTTTCGGTCTGCAATTTCGAATTCTAAGGGTTTTCCAATAAGATGTGTCATTTTGAATAGCCCTATTTCAGTAGATGTCACTTTCGAAGCTGTCATTTTTTGACATTTGATAAGTAGAAAAAACTATGCACCTTGTCGAACCGCAATTGGTGGAAAAATTTGAGCTGTTGGGACAAGTTTGTGATGTGAACAATAAAACCCGTGCATATCGCTCAAGAGCTGCCGAGAATATTGCTGCTGTAGCCGAAAGTGTTGAAGAATACCCAGGTTTGTCCATTCCTCTTCGTTCTTCGGAATTAGGCATTCCTCATTCATTACAACTGTTGCTTGTCTTTAATGTTTTTACTCTTTATAAAACATTAGTTAATTTTACTATAAAAGATTTTTCGGCGCTCTGTGTTGACTTAAATGTATGTTACGCCCTATGTTCTGAATTTTATTCCATTTTAGCTTTGAAAGTGACCAGAAATAAAGGTCGAAAAGTCGGCATCTTATAAAGGATTTTCATTAGACCAGTCCTCTCAGCCACTACCTTTACTGAAGATGAATGATGATTTGAGTCTTAAGGGGCCTTTTATACTCTGACCGACGGCACCGTTTCTTCATTCGAAAAATGCCTTTCATTATTCCAAGTTCACGCCCTCAATTTTCCACCTGAAAGCTTGATTTTTCTAATTCTCCTGGAATTTCAGACAGTTCTCTGCGTTTTCACACTTTCTGGAAGTCTTTTCGGTATTTTCATCTTTTTTTGCATTATTTAATCGCCTATCTAAATGAAATTTTTCGAAATATAGAAAATTGATTTGTCGAGGGCACTTCAATGAATTTTCTGAAAAAAATGATGAACAACCGCCGAAAAACGATTATGAAGTCAATTTTCATAGCCTCTCAAATTTAACCTGATTTTTTCAAAGAGAAGAGATTGGAGCGCCATCAAGACATCCTTCAACTTCAATTTAAAGAGAATCGGTGCTGTAGCCGATTTTTTCATGCGAAAAAATATTTTTATGAAAGAGAAGAAATTGGAGTGCCCTGAGGACATCCTTCAATTCCAATTAAAAAAAATTTAGCTTTTTGGTGAAAAATTGCGGGCGTAAACTTGGAAAAATGAAAGGCACTTTTTGAATGGAGAATCAGTACTGTAGCCGTCGGCCAGAGTATAACAGCCCCTTGAGGCTTATGAAGTTCAGTTAACACCAGAACTCAAGCCGGCCGATCATCAACGAAGTCGTGTTTTTGCTGATTGGGTCCTTGAAATGCATGAAAATGATCCAGAATTCCATCTAAGAATCATCTCGAGTGATGAGGCTCTTTTCCAACTCAGTTGCTTCGTCAACAAGTAAAATTGGAGAAGGGTTGCCAAGACTCATGAGCTCAACACATTCACTGCTGAGTTGTCAGACCTTATTTAGAGCCAAGCTCCTAACTCACAAGGCCTAACTCTACATTCACAATTTTGATTACCCTATCAGGACAATATCATCATCAGAGTGCACCTAGCCCAGTAGGTAAGGCGTTGAAATCCGAGTTCAATCCCTAGGCTAGGAGAGAAATTTTCTAGTCAGACATTAGTGGGCCACCTTCAACTATTGGGTCAAAAATTAACAGTGCTGTGCCTAGGTGGCGTAAGGACACAGTAACAAAGCCTACACAGAACACAACTGATTCTCCTAACTCGCACAAGCTACAACCTTCTGAGGGGTTTCCTGGATAGTAAACAGTATAATCATAATCTCGTAAGAGATACTGCAATAGCCCCTCCTCCTAACAGAAGAATTTAGTAGGAACGTTTTTGATCTCAAAAAATGGTTGAAAATGCAAGTATCGAAATGTAAAGAATTCAACCTTTTAAGAATACTTTTTACGTGTAATCGCTTCGTAGACCTCCATTTCTGCTTCCATTTTTCCAGATCTACGTCACCAGACAGATTTTAATGGGATGGTATTAAAATTAATGAGCAGGGATATTGAAACAAACGAATCGTGTCCTCGTTGAGCTCGAGGCCACTTCAGGATAACAATGAAGTTTCCAATGCCGGGTGAAGCTCTTGTAGATAATAAGGAAAAGCTCCAACAAATCCATGTAGTCTCCCTTCAAAGAGGAATATGATGGGGCTTTTGGAGCTCCTTTAGCTCAAATATTTTCGTTTGTTTCGCCATGTTGAGGATGTGGAGAGTGGTTCAGACCCTGAATGAAATCTCAAAATTCCCGAACAGTTTTTGTTCGAGTGATTTTGGGTTCATTAACACTGAGAATCGGTTTAACTCACACTGTCTATAACTCAATAACGTCAAAAGAATAAATTATCAAAATAATCAGTCAATTCATCAAATCGAAATCAAATAATCAAAACAAAATCGAATCATCAAAACAAAATCAAATGATCAAAACGGAATAAAATTATCAAAGACATGAGGATTCATCAAAACAACACGAAACTGAAAATTTGAGGAAATTTCGAAACAACACAACTAGAAGTACTGAAAACTTGCGGAGATTTCTGGACTCTGGACTCTAAATGTTTTTGGCGTTACATGCAGCCTTCTAACAATCTCCAAATAAGCAAAGCAAAATTACCAGACATTTCTCCTTCTGGCAGGTGTGATGAAAATATCTTGAAAAAAAAACAACAAAAACACGTCACTAACCCTTTGTTCGCACTTTCACTTTACTCCCGGTCTCATCGGCGAGACGTGATCTGAATAATTCTAATAGATTTTTAAACCTTCAGCTTCCGTTTCAACACTTTACCTCGCTATCCCCCGAATAGGACTTTTCTGTCTCCGCTTTGAGACCGTACTTCCAACCACTGAAGTATTACCTAAGGAAAAACCGAACCCGAGTCAACTGAGAACCTTCCCGTTTAAGACTTCCCCAGGTACCCCCTTCATCTTCCGATTCAACACTTTACCCCTCTATTCCCCGAATAGCACTTTCTTCGTCTCCGATTCGAGACCGTACCTCCAAACAAAGTACCTGAAACCGAAACCGAGTCAACTGAGAACCTTCCCGTTTAAGGCTTCTCCAGCTACTGCCTTCACTCCTCCGTTTTCAAAAGCCATTAAAGATTTCCTTTTCCCATCTCCCATGGGTGGCTTCCGAACGGGTATCATAATCGTCTGAGCTTTTTGGGCGCGTTGCAGTTCGCACGATCTTAGCCTCGAATTTTCCGCTGTCGTCAGCACCCACAGGCCCCCCAGGTCGTGAGATAATTTTCTGACACCGTCTTAGTTTCATGAGGAAACTTGACCCGAAAATCAATAGCTTTATCGTTATCGTCTCGCCTACATCCTGTGCAATACCGATCAGCAACTAAGTGAGTTTCGGAGCCATGAATATAAATTTCATATTCTATATTGGTTAACCGCCATATTTTGATTTATTACAAATTTTATAAATGATACATCCAAAACAAAGCGATTTCAAGAAACTATGAGTCAATATTTTACAAAAACGCTAAGACTCCTCGATCTTTTATTGGGGGACATGAAATAACGTACGTAAAGTGTTCTAAGCCCATTCTAAATCGAGGATAGATGAAGGAAGGGAACACAACTAGACAAGTGATAATGCCTCTGACATCACTCCAACGAGCTCGTCAAATTAGAGGTAACCGCTTTGCTGGTTAAAATTGCAACATCATCGCTATCGCTCCAACCGGATACATCACCGGAACTTTCGGAATAACCGGAAAGTGAGGCGTAGTGAACGAAATCAATTTAGATAATGATACCGTGTCTATCTGGTGATAGACTAGGTTGTTAGAATCCTCTCTGTGGACAGCATGATTTTTCAGTTGAGGAGGACCCACAGAAGATTTCTAGAGATCCGTTATGGGGGGCAAGATGGATTTTGACCGCTTATTGTCCAGTTTCTCCCTAGTGAATAAGTCGTCAAAAAGTTTAATTGGAGAGTGAACTTTTTATGGCCTATTGGTTTTGAGCTGGAGAAGCATGGCGTTGTACAAAGTTTTCTCTTTCTGCATTTCAGGTTGTCGCATTCTCAATTAGTATAGAAGTCTTGGCTTCAAGTTGTTCATGAAATCAGATGTTTTGTGTCTTTCAGAATCGAATGTAATTTTCGATTTAATGTAAAAATGTAACTGTTAATCAACAAAATAAGTCGATCGAGTAATCAAATTGAAAAATAAAGCAAAACAATAATTGAATAAAATACACGAGCTCTCTTGGAGAGAAGAAATGGACTGCCATACCAATTCATATCACCACGAGAATTAAAGAATAAAATGGACGTATGAAATAGAAATAAATATCACAAAGTAAACACTGTAGGAAATGGTACTTACGGTTGGCCTGACTAGAAGAGATGTATCTGCTTGCTGTCTTGTTTCGTGTAATGTTGTACCGGGTAACGTCCTTATCTTACGTAACGAATACTTTTTCTGGGTACGAATACAACGGGTTCTGACTTAGGAAAGAAGCGATGGTATATGTATATCTGTCGAGGGTGGCGAGCTGTGCCGTATACAGGGTCTTTCACGAGGAACCTCACCAATATTTATACGGGAAACTACTGAACGTATTTTCATGAAATTCAGCACTTATAAGTATTTCACGATGCTGATGAAATCTAAAATATTTTCAAGGCATGAGCACCTCCGGTTTTTCCGGAAATGACGTCAACTTCCGTTTTTCAAATTAGAACACCATTTTTTTATTGCAGAAATAGATTCCTTAGAAAATTTCAAGTTATTTTGATGTAACATTTTTCAGTTTTGGTTGGAAAATTCTCTCTGAGCGGGAAAATTCGAAAAAAAAATCGAAAATAGAGCTCCGCTGAAACAAGAATAACTTCGAGGTTTTTGGATGGAAAATTTTCATTTTTGGGATTTTTCAAGATGATAAGATTGATGTATCCACTTTAAAAATCGAAATCGCGATTCATGATACAGGGGGTGAAAAAATCGCTTTCAAAGTTAGGGATGACAAAATCGTGAAAAATCAATTGTATCAGTGCATGCATCACACCCTTGCCCTAAAGTGGATATTAACTCAGAAAATATCCATTTTAGGTCTTTTCTTGTCTCTATGGTGGTTGCTAGGTATGCCTCATTTCGTAGAAACTGGTAGAGATGCAGTTAGTGTTAGAATAGTATATTCTGTAACAAGGGCAGAATGAAAATCCGATACGAGTGAATCATTCCGAGGGCGAGCCGGAGGCGAGCCTGAGGAATCACGAGTATCGGATTTTCATTCTAACCGAGTAACAGACTATACTTTCTCCACGAATGTTGAAATAAAAGAAAAAAGAATATTAAGATGAATTATGACGTTTCGAAAACCGCAATAAATATGACAATCAGAGCGGCTGACACATAGATTTATTCTCTATGTTTTCAAAAGTGTTACGGAATGAATATTCTCACCACTGTGCGAGAATGAAATTCAGTCGAAATGCTTAAAAAACAAGGATTATACTCAAGCTCGAGTTGGTTATTGGTGGTAATCTATAAAGGGCGAAAACCAAGGACCAAACTGAACAACAACCGCGGTCATAACTGGTTATTTACTTGAAATCGTTGTAGAAGTGTTGTAGAATGAATATTACATATCAAGTGATGGAATACTGACATTCTATGGTCAAATTCGATGTTGGAAGAGCTGTATTCTGTGGTAGTCGTGGAGAAAACTAAATTAATGCTGATTCCTTCAATTCTTTTTTTTTGTCATTAGTTTCTCTTGCAAGAATGCCTGCTTCATTTCAATCGAAATTGTGGCCTTCTTCAGATGTGAGAATATGTTCTGATAATTCAGTATAATGATTTATTCAATCTGGAAAAATTGATGGAATTATCTCTCTGCGCCACCGCCTTGACCTCACAATCAATACATAGAAGGTGGTCCAAACAGAACATGCCATTCTTTATAACAACCGACACAATTGATTTCTCTATAAAAGTTATGAAGGCTTGCATATTTTTTTGGGACATCCTCTGTAGTGTAATTCTCAAATGAAATCGTAGATAGATCACATAAGACAATATTATAGACCTCGTCTTCAGATAATTTCTGTTTCACCAATAATTATCACGACCTTGAATACATATTCAAGTGTCGAAGTTAAAGAATAATAAAAAGTTCGGTCGGTGTATGATTCGGAACCTCTGCGTGAGTAGCACTAGCCAGTGGAGTGTGGAAGAAAGAGACCTTTATAAAACGTTAAGTGAATCCGTTGAAATAGGTGACCGAAAGTGTAAATCTCTAACATGGACAACGCGTTCTCCTGACATGGACTCGCTAGAGCGGCTCATCAGCGCCGCCAAGCCGATGCCCAGGGTGTTGGCGGCAACTGGAACTTCTTTACCCAGAAGGGCGCTGGTCCACGCTAGTTTGGCCACTTCCGCTGCTGTAGGCAGGAGAGGAAGGCATTTAACCGGTACTTTCTGCTTGACTGGGGATACCATGGAGGGTATAATACAATGTTTGGTGTTCTTGAAGGCGTTTTCGGTGAGTTTTGCTAGATGCCAATTGTTGTCTTGTTTTTTCCGTGTTCCAAAGATACTACTCTGTCAAGAAAGTACCGGGAATTTTCAATTAAAACAGAATTTTTACATTTAATCGTGAAAATTCATTGGGTCGCCTTCAAAATAGGCTCCATTTGCTCCAATACATCTATGCTAATGGCACTTCCAATTATCGAAACATTTTTTATAGGCGCTTTCCGGGATGGACTTTAGCTCTCGCGCCGAATTTTGTTTTATGGCTTCAATCGACTCAAAACGGGTGCCACGAAGGGGCAATTTTCGTTTTGGGAAGAGGAAAAAGTCCCAGGGAGCCAAATCCGGCGAATACGGTGGTTGCTGAAGCACGAGTTTTTGGCGAGAAAGTCACAATCGTAGCTCGGTGACAAGGCGCGTTATCGTCATGCAAAATCCATGAGTTGTTCGCCCACAAATTTGGACGCTTCTTACGGATACGCTCACGCAAACGTTTCATAACGCCTAGGTAATACTCCTTGTTTACCGTCTGACCCTCTGGAACGAATTCGTAGTGTACCAGGCCACGGATATCGAAGAAAACAATGAGCATCACCCTCATTTTCGAGCGGCTTTGGCGTGGTTTTTTCGGTTTCGGCTCATTTTTCGCCACCCATTCCGATGATTGCTGGCTTGTTTGCATATCGTACTCGTAGACCCAGGTCTCATCACCAGTTATAATGCGTTCCATGAATGTAGAATCGGAATTACAGCAATCCAGCATGTCTGAAGCAACCTGTTCGTGATGACGTTTTTGAAGAAAATTCAGGTCTTTCGGTACGAGTCGTGCGGCCACCTTTCTCATGCCCAAAATATCAATCAAAATCGTACGTGCGGACTCGTGGGATATCTTAAGATCATGTGCTATCTCTCTCAAGTTGGTACGACGGTTTTCAAGCACCCTTTCCTTAATTTAATCGACGTTATCTTCGGTCGAAGCCGTCGATGGGCGTCCGGAACGAGGCAAGTCTTCGACCACTTCACGACCGTCCTTGAAGGTTCTGTACCACTGATATGCACGAGTTTTCGATAGAGCATTATCACCAAAGGCCTTTTGGAACATTTTCAATGCATCGGCACACGAAAATTCATTTGCAACACAAAACTTTAAACCAATTCTTTGCTCAACGTAATCACCCATAGTAAAAATCGGCACGCACTCTGACATCGACTGACTTAACCAGCTGTTGCAAACACACTAGTTGACAGATCCCGCTCAAGCTTGGCATAAAAGGACAGTGGTACCAACCTAGGACAAAAAATTTTTACCTGCCTCATTGCCCCGCCAGATTTAAATCGATAATTCCCGGTACTTTCTTGACAGAATGTAGACCCTTGAATTTGTTCATTCTCCTGATAACTTTAAAGTGATCAAATGAGTATCCGTTGGGAGGTCATGTGGTTTTGCAGATTTCAAAATTAACAATTGTGTTCGTTATTTTTTGACAAATATAACAATGGAAAGATATATCTAGAGATAGATGCAAAGAAACCCTGGTGTAACTACTCCTTACTGAAAATTGGGACCAGAAATTGTAGACCCAGTCGGCACTCAAGATCGAAGATCCTAGTTCCGGAATGATCCGCAATATCTCACGGTCGTGGCGCTATTGCGGCAATGGAAAATAGCGCGACCCCTTTCGAGAAAAATGAAAAGTAGGACCTCTAGAGATGCCTTCCCAAGGAAATTAAACAAAGAATATATGTTGTTTAATTTCCTTGATGCCTTCCGCAGTTGTAGGCGAAGCATTAGGGTAAATTTGGAGCACGGCCTGAAAGCCCTGATTACTCTAAATTTGAAATAATTCGTGTTGTTAGTGGAATCCTTACACATTTTTTTTATTCTCTTGTTTAATCACACTTCATTCGATCTGAATGCTCATAACTTTTCAAACAACAGAAGTCAAATCATAATTCAGTTCTGAAAAGATCGTTTACCATCAATGCTGTGGTGCTTTTTGTTTCGAAAATTTCTGTTTCCCCCTCTGAACATTCACTCCGGTATGTTGAATATTTGAGTTCGAAATGCAGTCAAAGGATTCCATGGTAAATCCTTAGTCAGTTATTCCAGATGAGCGAAGTGGACAATTTCTGTCTGATTCCTACTAAAACATTGCGGTTTCTCGACAATTCAGACTTGAACAAGCCAAATTGTATTTCACGACAAGGGAAAACTGGGCCAGGCCGTATATTTCCCGGTTGCATATTTCCGTTCCCTATACAGTCAGCGCGACAAGTCGCTCGCACCGTATAGGAAACGGAATGCACAATGGAACACTCCGTTTCCTAGCAGATATGCGCGATGTGCTCAATGCCCTGTTAGTCTTCTGGGTGCCGATGGGACAATTGCAAATTATTAATAAAGTTTTCATACTTTCAGTATAGCTTAATTAGGTAGAGTCTACCACATTTTTCCTCTGTGAACATTTTTGTAGCCGCGAATTTTTTTCAGCAAACCTCTCGAAAGTCGACCATATTTTCATTTTTCTTGAATCAAACATACTCTTTTTTCTAAAATGCAATCATAAGAACAACCTTGGAGAAATGAGAAAACATGATTGTCTACCAACATAAACATGACTGATGATCGCATTTTTTCAAAGTAATACCCTTCCGAATTTTTCAGAATCGGTTGATACGACCATATGAAGTATGAAAATGCAATTGTGCGACAAAAAAATGTGGCGATTTCCTTGTCCGACAGATGAAAATCGACGATTTTTTTGAGGTTTTAAATTCATTAATATTTATCGGACAAGAATGAATTTATATTTCAGAGAGATCTGTTCAATAGAAAAAACAACTGTCCACCAAATAAAATGCGGCAAATCCTTAGTCTAGTTGAATATAATGGTTTTGTTTCAGAAACTTTTTCCGATTATCATTGAAATTAAACTATTGATTTTGATTGAAAGTGTATAATTCAAATTGTTTACTGACATTTCCATTCAAATCTGATAAAAAAAACAATGAAAAAACTTCTTCCTCACATTGAATTGATTGTAACAAGACGAATGGTATGCAGTAAAAGTATCACACCAATCGTCAGGTAGAATGACATCTTTATATTTGTGATTATGATGTTCTCTTGATGCCAAGAATATTTTGCACAGTTCAAGAATGTCACTTCCTCCTTTTTCGTTTTAATGCCACGGATATTTTTCAAATGTTTGCTCGAAAAAACTCCATCACTATCTACTGAGAATATTATATCGGCAACAACTAAAATTGCCGAACTTTATTCGTCGGACAGCTGGATGATAGTATTCAGCATTGAAATGGTCCTCAAAAAATCAAAATGTTCATTTTTGTAACATGAGCAAAGTTATATCCGATAAATGCATATAGTCTATTCATAACCAAATTAGAGCAGTGAATTCTTTAATTTTTGAATCAACGCGACCGTATTATCGAGGTGGAGAGAGAATAAGAAAAAAACGACATTATTCATAATTTTTTATTCTGAAAAATCTTCTATTTTCATTTGTCGGACAAGGAAATCGCCACATTTTTTTGTCGCACAATTGCATTTTCATACTTCATATGGTCGTATCAACCGATTCTGAAAAATTCGGAAGGGTAGGTATTACTTTGAAAAAATGCGATTATCAGTCATGTTTATGTTGGTAGACAATCATGTTTTCTCATTTCTCCAAGATTGTTCTCATGATTGCATTTTACATAAAAGAGTATGTTTGATTCAAGAAAAATGAAAATATGATCGACTTTCGAGAGGTTTGCTGAAAAAAAATCCGCGGCTACAAAAATGTTCACAGAGGAAAAATGTGGTAGACTCTATCTAATTAAGCTATACAGAAAGTATGAAAACTTTATTAATAATTTGCAATTTGTCCCATCGGCACCCAGAAGACTAACAGGACAGTGAGCACATCGCGCATATCTGCTAGGAAACGGAGTGTTCCAGTGTGCATTCCGTTTCCTATACGGTGAGAGCGACCTGTCGCGCTGACTGTATAGGGAACGGGAATATGCTTCCCGGTTTCGAATGACGTTTTCTCTGTTTCCCTCGTGCCCTCTGCGAGAACGCGAAATCAAGGTTTATCAGATTGAAGATTTTGTCTCGATATCGTTTTCCGACAACTTAACTTAATTCATTTTGAATGGAAAGCGAAAGTTAAATCTGTTTTATGTCTTATTGTTGCGTCTAACTACGACAACATCTGGACAAAATAAATTCCATTTCCTTTGTCCACAATAAATGAGCTTTCTCCTTTTAAAAGGTTGTATAAGTGGATTTTTAACCATACGGGATCGATCACTTGTACTGCAATGTTTGTTCCATATGTCTTGTTACAATCCTTTTTTGTTTAAAAACACGCCTTGATTTATGCGTTATCTATTGAAAGCTTTCTCAACCCTAGATAACAAGTCAAGTTTGGGAAATTCATCTGATTTTTGAAACCATAACCATGTCCTGTGAACCTTCATTCAGTTTCGCAGCATAAGCTCATAAAACTAAATATACAGAGTGTAACAGCCAAATGGAATAAATTCGATAACGAATAAATGAGGCGGTGTTAGGAAAAACGCTCGGACAAGTCGATTTGTAATTTTAAATGCGCATATTTTTCAAGAAAATAAAATTATATAGGGTGTTACATGCGACTTCGGCCAATACCCACTTTCTTATTTCAAATGCAACCCCCTGTAAATTATTTATTTTTTGGATTCTTCAGAAAATTCTATTAAAATTCAATTAAAAAAAATTAATATTTTAAATGAAATTTATTTTATTTCACAAATTCGATACATAACACTCAATACTTATTTCCCATTTACCTCTTGATATGAAAAGAGTAAGCAAAAACCATTACTGAGAAGAATTTAAAAAAAAAACAAACGGTAGATGACAATTCTACACCAGATTAGCATGTTGCCAAGACGTTCGCGGCGAGCATTTTGAACATTTACTACATTGATATTAATGTTTTATTTGTTCATTTTAATAATTAAGAAATAATCAGTATTACTTATTAGGTTTTAAGTGTAATGTACCGAATTTGTGGAATAAAATGGTTTTTATTCAAAACGTTGATTTTTGCAATAAATCTGAAAACACTTGATACTTCCGAAATAGTTAAAGAGGTTAGGACATTGTGCATGAATAGTGTCTAGAATTCTCTGAAGAATACAGAAAATAAATGAAATACAGGGGGTTGCATTTGAAATAAGACAGTTAGTTTTTGTTAATCTCAACTGATTATAATTCTTCCTTGCTATACATTTTCATATAGAAGGTAGAGTTGACATCATAATTAATGACAGTGCTACCAATGAATGCAGCAAATTATGTTTATCTGTCACTCAATTTCTATAATACGTGGCGAACTAAAGTATTTCTATAAAAAAAAATTCCTGACATTTCTGGGATGGGAAAATTCAGTGCTCTGATCCTAGCGCGTCACGTCCGTCCTAAAAATGAACGCAACTCTTGAGCGAAAGGTCGAAATTACCCACCCCTGGCGCGTAAGGGGCATCCCTACGTGGCGTTATTCGTCTTCATCAGTAGGACATTGTCCCGTCGCTGTTTTCCACCGGGAAAAACTAGTCACGTCCTACTGCGACAGATGCATCCGAAATGTAAACGTGTTGGGCGGTCGAAGAATGCGCTGTAATGAGGTTTTTCTTCCGGCGCCCGTCAGTTTATGGCGAGAGAAATGGGACGTATCCCTTGGGAAATGGCGATGCCATCGATTTCAATTGGGTGATATACTCAATTCACTTTTATAATGTATAGTTGGCCATGAAATTCTGACACATTTCACCGTGTCTATTTTGAAAATGTTAAGGTAGATATAGTCATTTGCCTGTCAGACAACTACGCAACGTTGTCCTTTTTGCATAGAGGTCGTAGTAATTACGTATTTATCGAAATGTTTATTGACTTTGGGAAAAATTGAATTTGAGAAAATATTTGAATTCAATAATTTCAAGGACCTCGCGAATGTTGAAGAAACTTCTTTCTCTGTTATTACCGGAAATATTTCACGTATATAAACATGATTGGAAGATGAATTTTTTGACAAAATATTTATAATTCAACACAACGAAACATTAAATTTGTATAAATTATATTATAAAATTGAAAGTTTATTAGGATCTCTCGGTCAAAGGATTAGTAATACACTTATATATTATCCAAGGTAATAAACATTACCACAGGCTTGGATAATATATAAGTGTATTACTAATCCTTTGACCGAGAGATCCTAAAAAACTTTCAATTTTCTAACAATTACGGTCGATAGCTAATTTTCATATTATATTATATGTAGTATTTCTTCAAACAGTTACATTATTGTACCATTCGTAAGTTTAATTTGTGTCGATTTGCTTTTGAGACCACTCCCGGTGAGGTAATATTGGCGCCTCCTTTTGATATCAGTTTTTGAAAAAGACGTTGAAGGCAACTTTGTCTTTTACTATTTGAAATCAACCATTCACAGCTCTTAGAACCACCTTGGTATGTTTTACTGAACACCGGATTGTATTCAATGTGATTTGTTGGAGATTCATCATTATTTTTCTCGATTTGAAAAAATCTACCAGACAAAAGCCTCTACTCCTCGCCTCGCATTTTCTACAGCAAAATTTTGCATGTTGCTTGAATACAGACATCATAACCAAATGATATCGTTAAAGTAGAGCCCAAAAATATAATCTTTGTGGTTACAGCAGCATATCCATCGAATCAAAAATACATCACAGAGAATACGGGATTAGTTGACATTATTTCAAGTAGGAAATAGAAAACATGCGAAACACATCAACAACGGTCAATCCTATTATCTCGTTTTCATATCATATACCTCCATTTTTGTAATTCTGATGACGGATCTATATGGAATATTTTCGAAACAAAAATACAAAGCCAAAATGAACATCCCGAGCTTTGTTTTGAACGCAATATTCCAGAGCATAACACATTCACTAGAAACGGCGTAAATCAGTTTTGTAATGCATGCATGACTTGTTATTGAAGATATTTACAATTGTATGACACTATGTGTAGGTGTATACTGTATATTCATATCAGGAAGTTTTCAGCATTTATTACTTCCACCTCTGCTTTATGAAACATCAATTCTGAACCACACGTATGGTGCATTTTTTCTCCCGGAACGATCTCAGCTGCTGCGAAATTTATTGTTTTTGATAATTAGCGTTTCTGAAAATGCCGCTCCGAGAATTTATGGAAAAACGGTGAAAGGTTAATTGAGAAAATATTAAAATTTACGCATATATCTTTTTTAGCACTCTTAGGGACGTAGTTGATTAAAAAGTTTGAACATTTCTTCTCAATTTATGAAATTCCGGTCGCAATAAATCTTAATTATCTTTTTCATTTGTAATTTTCTATCTTTCTATGATGTTCGCTTTCACGATTTGTTGGATGATATTCATATTATGCTACTCCTTGTGTCTCATTTATTCAAACGGTCTCTTCTGGAAGATTTCTTTTCATTTCACACAATTCCAAACAGAAAAAAATGAATTATGATGTTACTCACAGAATAAGAGTATCAATCGAATAATATCACAAGAATTATACAGAGTGTAACAGCCAAATGAAATAAATTCGATCTCCTGATCTGACACCATTAGACTTCTTTTTGTGGGGACATGTCAGTAGTATTGTATACGAAACGAAACCCTTAAACTCAGACGACCTAAAAAACCGAATCACGCTTGCGATCAGATCAGTCACGCCTGAAATGTTGAGTAACGTTAGAAGACAATTCTACACCACATTAGCATGTTGACAAGACGTTCGCGGCGAGCATTTTGAACATTTCCTACATTGACATTAATGTTTTTTTTTCTGTTTTTTTCTAATAATTAAGAAATAATCAGTATTAATTATTAGGTTCTGAGTGTAATGTACCGAATTTGTGAAATGAAATAATTTTTATTTAAAACGTAAATTTTTGCAATAAATCTGAAAACACTTAATACTTCCGAAATAGTTAAAGAGTGTCTAGAATTCTCTGAAGAATCCGAAAAATAAATAATATACAGGGGGTTGCATTTGAAATAAGAAAGTTGGTATTGGCCACGGTCACATAATATATAATATTATTTTCTTTAAATATATGCGCATTTAAAATTACAAATCGACGTGTCAGAGCGTTTTTCCCAACAACCCCTCATTTATTCGTTATCGAATTTATTCCATTTGGCTGTTACACTCTGTATAAGGTACATTACTAACGGAAATAACAGAGCGAATTCAGTATCTCGGCAGTTTATGATAAAATATGATTTTAAATCGACCAGGAAACATAATTTCGGCTTTGTTTTACCAGCAATGTCTGAGTGAGCGTCCCTAAAAAGTTACTCTTGCAAATCTGCCGATGTCTGGCCAATTAACAAAGGATTAAGCTCTGTCTCAACAGCTTTGCGATCTCGCCGATTTCGATGGGGAGATCATAACAAGCATTTATTCTTTTTCTCCTTTAGCTGTCATATTTTTCGATTCATTTATTCCTACGTTCATCACTTGATTGATTATTCTCGGAATGCCTGGTCTTCTCATTCTGAAATATTCAGCAGTCCACATTTTTGTGGCTAGGGCGCCTCTAAGTCCAATCGAGCCGAATTTCTTCCTAACGAATTACCCAATTATTTATTCCACACATCCCGTGTTTGCAGCAACCAACCCCACGTTCAGATTCGACCCCAATAACTCCAAGCCACGAAGGTGGGGTAACATAGGAAAGCACTCTGGGTCGGAATCAAGGTTTCGAAATTGTTTCCTTGAAATAATTAATGAAGATACAATTCGGAATCCAGTAACGAATTCAGATTATCGTGAATTCCACCGAAGGCGAAGATTATGCGGTTTGCCTGAAAAACGGCGGAATTAGGAACGGGAATATGTTTCTGGAATGGGGGTCAATTTGGAATGAGCTAAGCGAGTAATGTAATGAGTAATAGTACGGATATGTTGCATATTTGTGCAACCCCCATGTAGGTCTCATTCGGGGATGGTAGTAGTAATTTATAATGAATAGTGACCTATTCAACCAGAAGCACCTATATTTGTGCTTTTTATGGAAGTGAAAGAGATAAATAAAATCTCAAAAAATAGCTGCATATGAAAAAGGTAATGATTATTATGAATTCATTGAACCTTCATGACTTAAAGATGGTATAGGACAGGTCATAAGAAGTATTATCTGCTTATATCAAGACAATAACTGATTTAATTTTAAACAGAATGATAATACTTCCGAATCACTGACGTCTTAATAACTCCTTTAAATTCTCTAACATCAAGAGACTAAACATTATAGCAGATGGAAAAAAACTCTAGTACATAGGAGACATCTCAATCTTGTAGTTTAATGTTTCGGATAAAGAAGGGTTCTCGTATTTATCGTGCTGCAGCCATAAAAAATTATTGATATATAATTTATTTTCTCTCACAAATACCAAAAATCTGAAAATGAATATAAAGGTCAGTGTCAAGATGTCATTCTGTAGTTATTTTTGGCGCATTAATAGTGGGTTTCACAAAGCCCACTCGAGGTGAATTTCACAAAGGTTTGTCAACTATGGAATCAATTGATGGCCAATCAAATGAGAATTTTGAACTGTCAAATCGTGTTGATTCTCGGATAAAGCCAGTGATTGCGTTCTGATGTGAAACCCACCATAAATGTTGTAAATGTAGTAAATTTTTTAATGACCGTAAAAATATCCATTTTTTTCCAGATTCGATTCTGCATATTTTGACATTGGTTTCTGTGTTTTCCAAGCATTTTTCATGTATGTTTGAACGTATATTTCAAGATTTCATGATTCATTGATAGCCTTGGTGGTTTGTTTTAAAAATGTTAATTTTTTCTTACAGGATTGAGGAAAGATTATTTATTCAAATTATCCGTAACACAATTATTGTTTCACAACATCTTTCAAATTCTTCTATATTAGAGGCTTTTTTCTAGTTTGGATATCATTCTTCTTAGGTGTGATGATTTCTGAAGAAAACATGGTGGTTTGGATAGTTTTTCCTATTGACTATTACTCTTTTTCATGTTCTTCCTGGAACAAAGAAATTTATATCAATATATCGAACATCAATATCATTCACCATCCTTTCCATATTTTTCTTACGAATTAATTGAATGAAATTAATGAAAGTATTTCGACTATATTTAAACTCAGAAAAGAGTCTGAAATTCAAAACTCAAAACGTCGTATTTTGCCAATTTTTCTTACAGATTAAACTGAAATAAATCCTTTCATTAGAAGTATTGGGAAAACACTTTTCCTACTCTGATCTCAATCAGTATACATATTCATCATCTATTATCCAGATTCCAAAGAAAAATCCATACGCTAAATAAATAAATAGAGAAAAATGAATGTTCATCAACTCACCAGATTCACCGAGAATTGGTGATATCGTAAACTCCTAGACCCCAAACCAGTGCAGCTATCGTCATGAAGACTATAACAAACATTCCTGCAAAAACAGACATTGTTGATTCTGGTATGTGCGATGTATTTCAAAATAATAATCAGACTGCTGTTCCGAATGTTTCTGCGGTAGGGAAAAACTGAATCGCTATGTCGGTGCTGGGAAGTTATACCCACAAAAGAAGTATTTATCCACTTGATAAGAACCGTTTGTTTTTCCCGTTGAATAAACAATAAGCCAATTATTCCTTTTCGTGCAAACATCGATGCTGTCACGAACAGGAAAATGAAACTGGATGGAAGAGATGGAATAATTGATTAAATGTAGAATGTTTGAGAATTTCCCAATCGAACAGACGAATTTTCAGGTAATCAATTGAAAATATTTAGATGCTGAAATAGAATTGGGAATCAATTGAATCGTTCTCAGAGGAACTGTTCGAAGCTCCCCGTTTCATGTTTGAACATAATCAGTTATATTGTTCCCTAATATGCACACTGCCAATTTCGGAAAACAAATATTTTCTCACAGTATTCCAGGAAAAACTGCCATTGCTGCTATATAATCCGTCAATATTTACCAGCTGTTGATACACATATCATATGTGCATCAATAATGTTAAGTCACATATTCAATCCGTACAATGGTAATTATGTTCATTATTATTCCGTTCTATACAGGGTGTATTTCAAGGTGGGGCCTTTCTTTTGACAGGTGATAAAACTCATCAAAATAAGTCAGTTTTTACCGAAAATATGGCATATGACAGAATGATTCGGACCGAGGAATTTTCAAATAGACCAGTCCAACGATCTGTCACGATCAGCTGTTTAAGTGACTGCTGGGAGCAAACAAACAACAAACCGATGTTTTACTGTGTGTTTTTCACGCAATTGCTTCATTTTTGTCGTATAAAAGCATGCCACTATTTTGTTGTGCGGTCAATTGGGAAAGTAGAAGACGTCTTGGCATTGTGAAATTCTATAAAATTTCTATTTGTTATATGTTTGCTCCCAGCAGCCATCTTGAAAAGGTGATCAGCTGTTTTGTTGGACTGGTCTATTCACCTAGAAACTAGAAAATATTCTAGTTTCATTTTCTCGAAACAGGAGCATAATTTAAAGAGAAATTTTTTTGGTAAATTGGTAAATTTTTTGATGAGTTCTACCATCTGTCGAAAGAAATGCTTCACATTAAAATACACCCTGAATATCGGAAATCGTTAAATTCTAATGGCATAATCGTATTTGCTGCTAATTATTCTTTGGTACACATGAAAGTTGGTTGCTTTGAACAAAATACTGATCCACGAAAGAAAAAAAAAATTCAGATATGAGAGAGTAATAGTATATAACATTACTAGCAAGGTAAGAGGGTTTTTACTGGCGAATGGAGGATGTAACTGATGAGCTGCAGGCGAGTCAGTTACCTCCTTGAGACAGTAAGACCCGTTACCTTGCGTGTATTGTTTTATATTTTATTTGTTTTTCATTTTTAAAAAGGTTAGATAAATTCCAAAAAAATCTCAATAATTTGTCGCAAATGTCGTAAGCTATGGAAGCGTTGCCATAAACATGTCTGTTCAATATTCTTTACATTTGTTTTGGCGAAAGCGAAAATGAATATACCAAAAGAAATTATTGAGGCAGCCAGCAGTGTAGCTTCAAGTTTATTACCTGCAAAATCAGCTTCAAGGTACGAGCGAGAATACGACGACTTCAGAAAGTGGCAACACAAAAATAGTGTGATTGGGGTAACTGAAGATGTTTTGTTGGTCTACTTGAATCAACTATCAGCTAGATTCAGCCCTAATACTTTATGGGCAAAATGGTCTATGCTGAAAAGCTGGTTCGGAAATGAAAGAAAATGCCCCTGTTCGCAGGTTTGTTTTCCGTAAAAAATTTATTGAAAAATATGACGTTTAGTTGTCATTTGCAGATTTCAAAAGGTAATAGCGTTTCTGAAACGAAAAAATTAGCGTTATACGCCAAAAAAGGTCAAGGTATTAAGTAAAGAAGAGGCTGAACAATTTCTTTTACATGCTCCTGATGACCAGTGGCTGCTGGCGAAAATTGTAACAATATTTGGGATTTTTGGATATTGTCGATGTGACGAAATTCTCTCCTTAAACATGAATGATGTAAAAGATATGGGAAAATACGTTATTGTGACATTGCGGCAAACAAAAAATTCAACAACAAGAAGATTCACCATAACCGATGATGGCTGCAGCTTGAAGCCCTGCATGTTATACAGAAAATATGTAAATCTGCGGCCTCCTGGAACAGAAAGCCTAAGATTTCTTTTGACATACCGACATGGAAAGTGCATTTCCCTTAATGCAGGCCAGCACACTATTGGTGGTGTCCCAAAGCAAATAGTGAAATATTTAGGTTTAAAAGACCCAGAGTTATACACCGGCCACTCTTTTCGCAGAACTGGAGCCACTATGGTTGCGGATTCGGGTGGAGATATTTTAGCACTAAAGCGTACAGGAGGGTGGAAGAGCACCGAAATTGCGACGAGTTATGTCGATGATTCGGTCAACAAAAAAGTCGAAATGTCTAGCAAATTATTTGGTAGTAAGGAGAGTACAAATGTTCTGCAGTCGTCGAGTTCAGCAGTTTCTGAGTCAACAGATGGTTCATCATCATCAGTATCAACTCTTTCATTATCAAAAATCTGTGTTACTGAAAATAACAATTGTACCATGATTTTCAACATATATGACGATAAAACAAAATTTTCTAATGTAAATTATACTACTAACTTTTGCAAGTTAACTGTCAGTTTTACAAGTTAGTGACTTGATAAAATAAACTTTCTTGATTAATATTGTGTTTTTGGAAACTGACGTTTATAGATGAGAAACAAATAAATATTTTATTGCCCATAAATGAACATTTTGTGGACAAGAATAAACAACGTTTGAAACGGTCACAAAATTTCTGAACTTCATTCACAATGTGGAGCAGTATATTCGTTATTAACGTTGATAAGGTAGATCTTGCGAAAGTAAATTTTGCAAATATTGATTTTGGTTCGGGCAAAGTAATCGGAAAAGTTGTGGTCGAATCCTCGGTATTTGTAATGCGGTGTCTTTGAAGTAGATGGAAGTTCATAAGATCAAAAGTTGAATTTTCTGTGACCGTTCAAAGGCGTATTGAAATGAATGAATAGCACGTGATATAGTCGGGATGGTATGCTGGTGTTGGAATTACAAATGTTGAAATGAGTGAAACTTTTCTAGACAAATAAAAGTGATGTCAGCGTATATTCCAAGAAGAACGAGATGACATTTTCGTGTACTGTGCGTCTGGATCCCGCAAAATGAGATATTTCTCTTCCTGTTTAATTCAATATCATCCCGAGAAAACCTTGAGCTGTCAAGAATAATGAGCTGAACATACCTACTCTGGAGAACTCCAGGTTTCTTCCGGGAAATATCGCTAATGGTGGCGGTTTCACATCGCCAGGCCCTCTGTATTAACGTCACGTTTTTCATTATTTTTTGATGATCTTCCACAGTCAGCGGAAAAAGAGACGAGGAAGACCGAACCCTGCTCAGCTGACATGACTGGAGAAGAGAAATTATTTTCACAAGACTGGGCGTAATGATTTAATCTGGAATCCAATTTATAACTCCCATGTTTATTATATTTTGGCATGGACATCTGAGAAGCCTTTGTTTTATTCAGTTTGGTATCCCGGTGTCTATAAGAAATTCCTGCTAATTTTCTCTGCATACAGATGACTTTTACTCGTAACGAAAGATTCTTGAGATTAGGAACCTTTTTTCCATTTCTCATTGTTGGTGTACAAAAAATGGAAATCTTTTATTTCTGATAATGAATGAGTTAAGTGGACGTTTTATTCGATCATATCAGCAATGAAATGCTTCAATTTTCCTTCGCAATATAAACTGCGCAAAAAAATTAACGCACATTATGGAAATCTCAAATTTATTCTACAACTGAAGGTGTTCTCAATGATTATTATTTTTATCAGAATTATGCATGCATATATGTTATCCACTTTCAACGTTTTTCTTCAATACAGATGTTTTCTCCCAGCAGGAATAAAAAAAGATGATATTATCATATTTTGAATGTATTGGCTCAATTCTAAAATTAGTTTTTCTCGATCAATTCTAATGATCAATAGTTTTTCTTTCGTTTGATTTTCTACACTCGATCGCTATGCAACGCGAAACACGCAATTTGACCCAAGAAGAATGTGCCCAAGTGGTAGTTTTGCGAGAAGAAGGGTGGACATACACAAGAATTGCAGAAAGGTTTGGAGTTTCCCATACAAGTGTGTCCAGAATGTTGCAGCGATTCAGGGAGACAGGTATGAATGTCCGACCTGATGGACAGGGTAGACCACGGGTAACAACTGCCATTCAAGGACGTTACTTGGGAGTTTCTTCGTTGAGACAACGGTTTGCAACCACTCGCCTCCTTCAAAATCAGCTTGAGCAAACTCATGAGGTGCAAATTAGCACTCAGACAATAAGAAATCGCCTCAGAGAATATGATTCAAGACCTCGTGTCGCGGCAAGAGGCCCAGCTCCTACCCCAGCCCATCGGCGCGTTTGGATTTCGCGAGAGAGCATATCCATTGGGAAGAGGCCGATTGGAAAATAGTTCCCTGCACAGATAAGCCTAGATTCTGCCTCTACCATCGTGATCGACGTTCCCTTATATACAGACGTCCACATGAAAGATATGCTCAGTGCAATTTCCTGAATACTACTGGTTTCGGGGGCGGATCGTTTATGGTATGAGGTGGAATATCTTTGACTGCTCGCACAGACCAAGTGGTCGTTGATAATGGAGCTATGAATGCTGATAAGTATTGAAGGAACTTTCTTGAAGAGCATGTAGTGCCATTTGCCCCATACATTGGTGAAAATTTCATTTTTATGGACGATAATGCCAGACCCCATCGTGCGCGCATCGTTCAGGAGTACCTTGAAGAGGTTGAAGTCTCTCGAATGGAATAGCCAGCAAGAAGTCCAGATCTCCATCCGATTGAGCAGGTTTGGGACAACCTCAATAGAAGGCTGAGAAGTTCAGATAATCATCCAGCTACTCTTAATGACTTAGGAATCCAACTCGGAGAAATCTGGGAAGGATTAGATCAGAACATTTTGAGATCACTCATTTTGAGTATGAACCGTCGTTGCCGAGCTGTAATTAACGCAAGGGGTGGAAATACCAAGTATTAAACCACTTATCAGCATTTCAGTATTTTGAAAATTGTTCATTTCTCTTCTTTCACATAAGATTCGGTGAAATCCTGAATTCTTCTTCCATTTAATGTGTCTTGTTTCGTTCAAAACCTTCTCGAGAGAACATAAAAAATAAGTTATAAAGTCAATGTAGAGTTAACTTACATTAAAATTGAGATTTTCAGAATGTGCGTTAATTTTTTTGCGCAGTGTATTTTTCTTTCGATTTTTTCAATATTAACCGTTAAACACTGTCGAATTGCACCTTTTGATATTATGAGAATATTCATTCACCATAACTTTTAGCATTGACTTCAAATACACATAAAGGTACATCGCCCTTGAACGAATTGAAGCCACTTTTAGTTGTAGTTCCTTCTTCCGTTCATGGTGGCGCAGTTATGTTTCAGAGAATCGAAATTTTTTACCCTCGCATCTGGCGGTGAGTAGCTGAACTATAAAGCACTATTTTCTAAGCGGGCTGGGCGCAAATTTATTTTTTATCCTAATTGAAATGATTCACATGTTTTCTTTTCACACCGTTTGCTATTGTCGAATGCCATCAGATAAATTGTGAAATGAACTAGGTACTTGTCTTCATGAAAAACAGATATCATCAACATTCTCAAATTTTAATTATCACATTTTTGTTGCAGGTGAGTTCCCTTAACCATCTCTCAGAATTCGAGGTGAGTTTACGAACATCTTCTGACGATCTCCAGGAGCTATATGAATACACATCTTCGTCGTATTAATTGGTAATTAGGAAATCTGGTTTAATTAGATGGAGTGTGCCATTTATAGCACAATATACACCGGAATTAAGTAGGAGCTTGGATATTTCAAAGACGATGAAAGCGTCAAAGGTCAACTCGAGCTTATGACTAACTTTCGAAATAATGAGGGTCTTAGTTCACCCGGTTGAAGTTGTGAGTTGCATTTTAAGTGGAGCGTTCTCCTTCATTATTTTTTAATAATGTGCCATGGATCTCGGGGAGTTTCGTGAATCTCGCTAATTTCGGCTCGAATATTTTGAGTCTGGTCGATCCAGAGATCCAGAGAATATTGGGGCATTGCTTGTATAACGAACTATACGGCAACACACAGAGGAAAGTCACCGAATATGGAATACCATTTTGTTTTTGGGATATAGAAAAAAACTTCATACTAATTAAATCTGTTTAATGTTTTTACTTATCACTCATACATTCATATGTAGTATTTAACAGCCTTTAATAAAATATATTAGTTATCACATTAAAATCTATCACAAAAAACAAAATCACAAATGAGTAACCAAATATGAAATAGGTAACCATATATGGAATATAAGCATAAATCAACATAACAATAACAAAAATGGACATTAATATCTTTGAGATCAATTGAATGAATAAAACATATTGTGATGAATGAAAGAAGTTTCATAATAACTTGCCAAAAGTCACAGATCCAAGTATCAAACTCTTGACCAGCACAATCCTAATGTGCCCAGAGCCCATACATCAAGCATATTCCATAATTAGACACCAACGACTGTCCATATTTGGATTTTTGTACTGGTTCAAACTCTTCTAAATATTTTTTCAAGTCACAATATTTTAATGACAAAAGATCACAAAATGGTGAAATAAACATAATACCGATATACTAAATAGTATAACACTTATGTATACAAACATATCAGCTGGTAATACTCATTTATTACTTACCTTTAAAATTTTCTCCACGACAACAAAACAAAACGCGTCTGCCACACGTTAAGCGTTCGCGCAACTGACTCGATGGTGTGAGTGCGATAGTTAGTAGACCGAATGAAACAGAAGATGGTCGAGTGTTGCGTTTATTACTTATAGTCTTGGAGAAATGAAGGTATTCCATATTAGGATACTATTTCATATTGGGTGACTTTCCTCTACACTATGAATACGTAGTGATGACGCTTGTTTCAATCAGAACTATTTGAGAGTATAAATAAATGCGTTCTCGGCCAGGCTCAACTTCAAATTTTGAGTGTTCTGGGCTTTCTTGCCGTGCTCCAGTAGGAATTTCACCCAACGTTACGCCTACAACTGCGGTTGACATTTTCAGAGGTATCCCGTAGATTGACTGCTCCGAATTGGCGATGTAACTAGATTTATCGCTGTATTTATGCCGCAGCCCCAATGCCGGTGTTGCCGCTTGGTTCCTCCCCTACGCTTCGCACCGGTTTATTTTTAGCATTGCATATCGCTGGCAGCCACGCACTATGAACAATGGGAGTCTCCTCTCTCCTGTTCATGTTGAAGTAAGACTTGAAGAGATGTATCTGCAGATTTTCTGGCTTGTGTATCGAATAGTCTTTCTTCTCACGGATCGGATTCACTTTGTTAGATACGAAACTTACGGTTTCCGGAGTGGGGAAGAATATGAGGTTAACTGTGATGGGGTGGCGAAGTGGAGGCCGTGTTTAACTGAGAGAGACAGCGAAGCGATGGCGCTGTATGACCGTTGCTGGATAAGTAGTGAAAGTGTGATAGAAAGAAAAATGTCTTGTTGGGTTGTGGGTGGCTCTTTCAAGAACTTCAGACCATAGAGTCGAAGAATTGGGTGAATCATAGAGCTCTGGGTCTTCTTTGTTAGTGACGAAGTCCATTCGCATTTTTGTGATATTAAAAATCGACATTTCAGTTTCGAACACAGGGAATTCGCACGTTATTGAATCTTGACGTAACCTGAAGGACGAATGAATTGTGGTGAATCTAACCTTCAAAACATCGTGATTCGAAACAGTCCGACAAAAAAAACCCGATAATTTCACAGGAAACCTAATACGTCTCAGAACAGAGCGCGCCCATCAGGAAGCCATTGTTTTTGATGGCTCGAATCAAGACGTTTTTTCTGCTGCGATTGGGGATTTTATAATGCTGTGGGGAGTTGGGGGACAAATTGAAAGATTTTTAATTAAACGGGGTTGGAGATCGGTCTGGAGGGCCCGAGTTCCCTCGACTCTGTTTCTCGAGAGTGAATTTGCAGAGGAAGCCATGAAACAGGGAATCCTATTGAATTTTTACTCCGCGAAGAGGTGATTAAAGTTTAAATCTTCGTTTGTGTTATGGTTGATGCAGTTAAAATGAACCCTGGCCGTTGGCGGACCTGATTAATTTTTTACGAGCGACTGGGTTGGGTGCAATTGGGCCAGGGTCGTCCGAAGGGGAATATTGGTCTGAGGAATATGCATATGTAGGATTTCATCCCGTTCTGGTGTACATAGTTCATTTAATTTCTCTCATGTGTCCGAATTTCGTGTGTGGGACGCTTTATATTGTACCTAAGATAAGCGTGACACTTCTGATTGACGTTTGATGAGTTTCGAGTCCTGTATGTGAAACCTTTATCTTTTAGTTGGGAGGAGGTGCAATATGAGATTTAACAGTTCTTAGAATGAGATAAATGGACCAATTTAGACGCAAGCGTTTTTTTCTGTAGCTCTTCATCTCTGGGGGCTCGGGGCCACCTAGTATAATTTATGATGCTTGAAGATGCACTTGGCTCTTAGCTTAAGTCGTCTAAGGAGTAACCCTTTTTGGAACGGCTTTTTTTAATTCGTCATTGTTGTTATTGATACCCAAAAAAGTTGCTGTATGAATGATTTACACACTTATCTTGAGGAAGATCAAAGAGGAAATAAACTGCTCCACATGAGTTAGGGATATTGACTGAAATTGCAAAAAAATATAGTTAAAATAAGATTTTTGTGATGAAAATTCATATTAATATGATTTCAAGTTGCAAATTAATTTAAGTCTGTTGGTCTGCAGCGTATACAGGCTGGTTAAGAAAAATCGAGTAAAATAACGAAATTTTATTCCCAGAGAATTCAAGCATTTTGAGACTATCAATACAATGTATGGCCTCCACGGGCATCAATAACAGCTTGACATCTTCATTGCATACTACACACGAGGTTGTTGAACATTTCTTGAGGGATTTGGTTCCATAAACGGGACAGAAGCTCTCTCAGATCATTTAAGGATTCTGGGGATGTTGATGATTTTCTAATCTTCTTTGGAGCATATCCCATGCATGTTCTATGCAATTCAAATCTGGTGAGTGTGGACGCGGTGATATTGGTAAATGTGGAATACCAAGCTCCTCGCGCGAGTTCTCAACTATGGCTGCACGGTGCGGGCTAGCGTTATCGTCTAGAAATTGAAAAGTTTAACCAATAGCAGCATGAAAATTTGGCACAACATTGTCAATGACATGCTCCCTTTAGTGTAAGGCGGTCATTTTCCCAGGACAAATGTGTAGATCTGTGCGCTCGTCGAAATATATCCCGGCCCATACCATAACACTACCCTCTCGGAATGGATCGACTTCTTGGACATAGCGACGATTACGGGGTATGCGTGGGATTGTCCATACCCTTATTCTTCGAGAATCTGAAAATCGTCCATATCTGGATTCATCAGTGAAAAGGACTTTACGCCATTGATCTTTTCAATTGATATGTTGCCTTGCCTATTCCAGTCTTTGATGCTTATGGTCACGTGTTAACGGAACTCCTCTTAATGGACGTCTAGAACCTAGACTAGATTCACCTCTCTCGAACGTCGTCTGATGGTTTCGATGGAAACTTGGACCCCATCTGCATTTTGAAGGGTATTTCGTAGCATTCTACACGTAGATCTAGGGTTTCTTCTCGCCGAAACGGTGATGAAACGATCCTGAGCAGGTGTTGTTTTTCGTCGCCCACCAAGCCTTGGTCCAACACGGAACCTGTCTCCCTGAACCTATTCCAAAGTCGAGATATCACACTTTGGCTGACTCGGAGCCTTTCCGCTACAACAACCTGAGTTAGGCCACCCTGAAGCATTCCGATAGCCCTATTAGCCTCAGCGTTTGCTGATTTACGTCTTGGCATCTTCAGAAAACTCGTTTCAAATCGAAGCCGTTGATAAACTGACTTCATTTCAAAATAAGAAGAGTATCGTTCCTTCGAAAATTTTGCTCCAATAAGGATAGTATTAATGTATTTTTCAAAAGTATTCGATCTTTTTTAATCAAGAAATAACAACTTGGAGGTGTCAACATTCATACTAAAAAATGGTGTCAGACTCATTCATCCCCGATTTTTCGAATGGTTACATCATTGAAAGGAATGAAATTTGAATGAATGAAAAATTTGAGGTTTCTCTTGACCAAAATTTCCAAAATTATAATTTATTTCCTCAGGATGAGAGCTTCGATTTTTTTTTGTCATATGATAAATCTGGTATGAATTTTTTTGCATTCAATTGAAGTGAAAATGTACATGCCCTACCATTCTCAAATCCTTTTCTTTGGAGTGAAAATACCTTCGAAATGATGTGTCACTCAACCACATTATTCAAGAACTTGGAGACATAGATTTTCGAGGGGAACTTGATAAATTTTGTGTTGAAATACTCCGTCCCCAAGTGCTCAATACAAATCCCCCCAAAATACGTATCGGGTATTCAATCTTCCGTAGACATTGAATAACACAAAGTAACTAAGTAACATCAAACGGGCGCTAAAAAAACCGACAAAGTTCCTCTTCGAGTCCTAATGATGTTCCAAATAATGTTATTTAATCAAGGCGACTGAGTTTGAGCGGCCTTCTTTCTTTATTCTCTTCCCTCCGCAACTTCTGTCCGACGTTTGTCAACTAAATGCGCTTTTTCATTGTCTTTAAAGCCTCTTCAGAACCCTCTATCAAGTTTATTCTTTTCGTCCCTTCGGAAGGCTATTTAGGAAATTAGATTTCTTGGAGTCCCTGTACAGTATGGATGAAAGTTGGGAACTCCTAGAAGGCATTCACAATTTCGCATTGGCAGTGATCAATTATGTATATGAACTATAGAAGTTCGATCTCCAGGGTTTGAGGACGAGTCCGTAGAAATTATTCAATTTGGGAAGTGAATCAGATGTTTTCAAGAAGTATCAAAAGTCTAGACTATACAGGGTGAGTCTTTGACTTGTACATATATTTTAACTGTAGATTCTTAAGGCCTAAAGAAACCTTTTTTTCATTTTCCATTTTTCCGAATTCGGCTCGGTTGAAGAGATATAGCCATTTGAAAAAAAAAATTGTGCTAAATGCGTCCCTGATATTATTCTCTACAAACACCTCAAAGTTCATATTTTTCAATTGAAATTGATGTGATTATTAGATATTCTGGGTGATACATTTAGAAAATACTCAAGCACTAACCTTATTTGAATAAGAATGTTACCAACACAATATTTCCTAACAAAAACGCTAAGTTTTGTCCCATCATTTCTGCAATTGAAATCCCATATTTCTCACACCAAAATAAGTTCCTTCTTCGATTTTCCTGAAGATTAGTTTGTAAACACTAATAATTTGTTCATATTTGCCTCGATACCCTGAAACTATCTTATAAAAATTAGTTTCTCACTAACCTATCCTAACTCCATTTCAAAGTCATCTGATTCGAGATCAATGACCTAACCTAATCCATCTCCTCTGTGATGTGATAGTGATCACAGAATTCTAGAGAAGATGATGCCAGATTGCCAGATTTTCTCTTCAACAATGGTATAGGCGAACTCAAGAAAGCAGAACGTCCCCTATCGTTAACGGAAGAACTAGTATTGTTAAAATATATGTACAAGTCAAAGACTCACCCTGTATATAATTTTCAGAGTAGAATATGACTTGAAAAAATGACCAAAGGACCCCGCACTTTCCTGATTTTTTGGTAGAATGTAGTACTCGACCTACTGATCAAAAGTGTCCTTGCCTCTAACTCAATCCTGTGACTAGTTTTTGAGATACAGGGCGTTGAAGTTGAGAATTAACCACTTTTACTTCGCGCGTATCTCGAAACAGAATCGAATGAACTTCAATTTTTCTCAAGGAACATTTCATTCCATCCCCAGGGAGCAACCATATAGTGGAATATGAGCGAATATCATTACGAATACAGGGTTATCCACAATTGAATGCATGTCCGATTTTCAAAGTATAAAATATGTCAGTTCCAGAGCGAGAACGTTCGCAAAATGAACAATTTCACTAGTTATGTTGTTGTCACATCGAAAAATCCTGAAATACCAAGAATTTATGCCGGGTGATATATTATTATAGAAACTATTCACAATGAAGGTTAAGTGGACACCTTGTATTTTTGGGTTGATTTGAGGTGTTTGTTTTATTCTTTCAGAACATATCATCATGGATTTGGAAGAATACAGGGTGATTCAGTCATGAAATAAACTATAAACCTTACGAAAATACCCGAAAACCACCTTTTTTTTCATCACCCTCTATTTCAAGATTAACTCCGTTGAGGTGGAAGTTTCCTTTCACCACTGTACTTGATATAAAAACATCAATACGGCTGAGACTTTTTATTCACTTTCTATGACCAGATTTTATTTATGTGATATGAAAATTATTAATTTGCAATCCTGATTGAAATCAAATGAAAACCCACTCTTGACATCGAATCGAAAACTACATAAAAAAAAATCTGGTTATAGGAAGTAGATGAAAACTCTTGGCCGTATTGATGTTTGTATATCAAGTACAGTGGTGCAAGAAAACTCCCACCTCAACGTAGTTAATCTTGAAATAGAGAGTGATGAAAAGAAATGGTGGTTTTGGGTATTTTAGTGAGGTTTACAGTTTATTTCATGACTAAATCATCCTGTATTCTTTGAAGTCCATGATGATATGTTCTGAAAAAGCAAACAAACACCTTAAATCAACCCGAAAATACAGGGTGTCCACTCAACCTTCATTGTGAATAGTTCTTGCTCTGGAACTGACATATTTTATACTTTCAAAATCGGGCATGCATTCAATTATGGATAACTCTGTATTCGTAACGATTTTCGGTCATATTCCTCTATATGCTTTCTCCCTGGGGATGGAATGAAATGTTTTTTGAGGAAAATTGAAGTTTCGATTCTGTTTCGCGATACGCGCGAAGTAAAAGTGGGTGATTCTCAATTTCGACGCCCTGTATTTCAAAAACTAGTCATAGAATTGAGTTGGTGCCATGGACACTTTTGATCAGTAGGTCGAGTACTACATTATACCAAAAATCAGAACATTTGACGGACCGCCATTTGCCATAAGGAAAGTGCGGGGTCCTTTCCTAACATCGGGTGTATTTTCTTAGAGTGATAAAAACAATTGACAGAAGGTAGAAGCCATTTCTGTTCAGTGAGCATTGACAAATTATCATGGAAAGACTCACGCAACAACGTTTACAAATTGTTGAAATTTATTTTGAAAATCAGTGTTCTATTCGCCAGACTTCGTGAAATTCATGGTTTACATAATCGTCCATCAGAGCCGCTTATTCGTCTAACTATCGATAGATTTCGGACAAAATTTTCTCTACCCGATGCAACAACAAGACAAAGAACTGTATGTACAGAAGAAAATGTCGCTGCTGTAAGTGATAGTGTTAATGAAGATCCAGATTTGTCTATTCATCGACGTTCACAACAAGATGCATAAAGATCTTGGTCTACTCCCATCAAAGATCCAACTGGTTCAAGAACTGAAGCCACCATAATGAGCGTTCGTTTTTTACCAGGTGAAAACTCTGTTTCCACCTCATGAACCTTTCTTTCTCTTCCAATCTAAACCCATTTTTCTTCATGGCCACACCTTCAAAAACAAAAACATGCAAATTTCAACGATAAAAATTGCTGACGACCTCATGTTTGCGTTAACATGCAGGCAATAAACATTTCAGTGTAGAATTTATCGAGTTTCCAGAGTTTCGTCCATTTAAAGGAAACCCCTGCGAGTTTATATTTCAATTAGGGGAACCGAGTCGTAAAACAGTGGCGTTATTTTAGTTCAGGGTGCTGCCTAATTGCACAAAAATAACGGAATGATCTTCAAGGATGAGTTTTACATTCGAACTCACAACGGAATTGCTTTCAAGATTCATCCTAAATGCTGTTTCTGTTTATGTTTCAGTGACTGGCGGTTTAATTAAATTTTATACAGTATGGATCCGAAGTTGCTAGCTGAAAGGTCGGAGGACACTTATACTTTAATATACTATGATGTTAAGTAGCACAATAGACCTTAATGTCGTAGTGGACTGTAACCCTTTTCTACAATAACTATATATCATAAATTCCTTTTGCCAAGTGTAATGATTAGTTAATGATTAGTTGTATAAATTCATTGTATTAAATTAACTATGTCCTATTGTTTTTTTAATCCAATGTTGTCAAGTTATCAGGATATGTTAACCCTCTCTGGGGGGTTGCTAGTAGAAAAAAGCTCTGTATCCCAGATAATGTCCCCCTGCCATAAAAAATCGACCTGTCTGAGTGTTTTCACAAATTCTGATTCGTTGTTGAGTTATGGAGGGTGGAGACTTGAATGGGACTCCCTGTATTGAAATAAAAATTCAACTGATATTCTCCATGAAAGTGTGTTTTATTTACGTTCACGTTCGTTACCACAAAATGGATAATGAATAATAGTTGGTGAAGAAAATCATCGTTTGCTAAGTGTGGATTTAGTATAGGATGAATTTTCTCAACTTTCGTGGGGTGGTTTAGTTGCGTGAATAAACCTCGCATAATTCCGAAACACTGGCGTGCACCATGAATGAGGATGGAGACTCAATTATTTAGAACAGAACGATATGTTTCATATTCAATGTGGACGAGGATTTATTCAATGGAATGTTCGTCCGGATTTTGGAGTTCCACATACGTTGAATAGAAACGGACGATTTATTCGAAATACTGGGGGATTTGACGGAATGAACTAGGGCTTCCTTTTTGATCCCATCGTTGGGAATACGTGAGTGAATGTACACAGCCGCGATATATGCGAAAGGATGTCCCTCATGCAGGGGATGTAGATTATATTCGCACAAGCTGGTATCCTGTTTCTCGGGGTTCATTTTATATTTTCAGGGTTGCAGCAATGGAGCCGACGCCATCTGATGAGTGAATGCAAAATCGAAGCTGGGGGGATTTGCTGGAGGATAATTTCGCTTTGTCGGATTCTCTGGCGCAGATGTTACCAGAGATATATCGACTGGAATACGAACGAACTGAAAATTGCGTTCCGCACTTTGACAACCGATATGTGAAATAATTATGCCTTCCATACCGTTCGCACTATACGAAATGAAACCTGATAGAGTCGCAACTGTTTCGCTTGTGCTTATTCATTCAACTGGGCTTCAATAATAGATACACGATGTAACTATACTCCATTCACTTTTATTTAATCACAAAGGAGTTGGTGCACCTGATGAAAAGTCTGTGCGCGTACAGAAAATATCGTTAATGACAAAACGACGTTGCCAGTTTATTTGTTTACAATTTACATAGAAGTAAAAGTATCAAAGATATTTCACATTTTGTTGGTTCGAATCGATCGGCGATTTGGGGGCGAAATATCGATAGGAAATCGCCTATTTTTCCGTTCTTCGTCGTCCAGAAGAAGTTTCCCGTCGATATGAGAAATTTCGTGCAAGTGTCATTTTTTCCTTTCACGACTCTTGGCGTGAGTACGAACTGGCCGAGATTTCAAACGAAATTCCGGTCCCCCAGAAGTTTGGTTAGTTTCGGTATCGTTTTTGGTGCTCAAAATTTATTTGGAATGTGTGAATGGACAAAAAAGTCTTACTTATACGATCTTCCAACGAAAGCGACCGGAAAATATGGTTCCGGTAGGATTTTCGAGGAATTATGAGGAAGGAACTTGCAGAATGAAATTGCACGATTTTCGTGAGTAAACGGGTTCTGGATGGCCATTATAGGTCTCTAAATGAAAAAACACGTCGAAAAAGCTAAAAAAAAGAAGAAATATGACTATATTGCATTCAACGGTTGGTGAATTCAGATTCCGATGACTTGAAATGTGTCACTGGAGCTTTCATTCCTATCGATCCTTCTCCAAAAGTAGAAATAGGCTATATTGAACCAGAATACATCGGTTTTTTCCATATTCCCGGAGTTTGTGTCTTATTTTAGAACAGGTGAATGATAAATGTGAAGCATATGTTTGACCTATTCCATTTTATTTGTACAAACCTACTGTGGTAGTAATGTATGAATATTTTTTAAACCAATAAATCACTATACAGTCAGAATATTTTACTCCTTGTTCATAAGATCAAATAAATGAAATGTATATCTATAAAGCTTTCAGGAATTGACATTCCTGCTTATTGATTTATAACCAAAACTCAGTTACTATTGCATTGAAATCATTAGTTTCTCTGTGAACAAATTCTTTAATTTAGTTTTGTTTATTTTCTTTGTGATGAATGAATAAAACTGTTATTTATTTGAAATGAAGAAATATTAGAAATAGAAATGTTATGCACCCTCACAATCATATCACATCACATGATGAAAACAAAGCACATCGATAAATCTTTACAATCATGAATCCAAAAATTCCTTTATATGTAGAATATTGTTCACGCAATTTTCTGTTGTGTTCTCCAAAATGAAATATACATTCTGAGAAATACGCTTAGAATGTAGAAAGGGCAACATAGTGCTGACAGAAAAATATTTTGAAAAACGTCATAACTTCGATACAGAGTGGAATGTGTCAAATTTCCAAGGCCAGAGTTGTGGTTTTATAATTGTGAAAGGAGTATACGACGTATCATTAGAGAGTTGGAACTCGTAGGAACTGATTGATTAATTCGGGAGCTGGATATAGGACAAAGGACAAATTTTTTCATAAAAATCGAATTCCATTCGTCTCGTTCGTCCTGGTTATTGGAAAAGGATCCTTTTGTTTTCGGGAAACAGTTACAAGAGCAGAGACAACAATCTATCAGACGCCAGAAAGCCGGGGCAAACAGAAATGTGATCCTTTCATAGCGGCCAGTAAAAACCCGGACACTCTCTGTTCTCCCTTTAATCCGTTCCGTTGTTCGGTTCGAGGAAAAAAATAGTGGAGTTACTGGAGCCTTTCATACAGGACGTTATTTACCAACGGAGCGACCGGGAAAACAATGGGTAACTGGATGAACCTAAAGAGTTTTTATTTCTAGGCGGATACTTAATCTTTTACCAGGAATGAGTATCAGATTCTGTCATATAACGTTCAGATGAGCGGGATTGAACTAGTGGTGCACAATCTGATCTCTCGGGAAATTAGGGATTATGTTGTCCAGGAAGATCTTTCCGTTTTTATTTCGGATAATGCGTCGAAATGAATAAAATGCCAAAATGATGCGAGATGTTCACAGAACTTGATTGAGATGGAACTTGTGTGTGGCCCATTAAAAAAAATCAGTTCACAGTTTCATGCCATGTTTGCAAATTACGGGTGATTGTTCCCTATTTTCTTTTTGGCAATACTGATTCTGACAGCTCAGGCACATTACGTATTTTATGACACTGTCACTGCGTCACAGCAATTGGGCCTCTGTTACTCCACAACGTGGAAAATTTTGCGAAAGTATTTAGGTGTGAAGCGTTTAAAAAGAAGCCAAACGACCTACCACACCGCAGAAGTTTTGGTGAATGGCTCTCGAAAAATTGGCGGAAGTCCCACTTTTCCATCGATAAATTTTGTTCAGCGACGAAGCTCATTTTTGGCTCAAGTAAATAAGCAGAATTGTACCTACTTCTTCAAAGATGCGAATCGAAACGTAACTGTGAATGGTGAGATGATATAACACTTTTTTCTGCCCAAAATGGAAGAGCTTGACTTGCACGACATTTGGTTTCAACAAGACGGTGTCACATGCCACACAGCACGCGAAACAATGAACCAATTGTGACGCAGATTCACTGAACAGTTCATTTCACGTTTGAACCGTTTTTGTTGGGCTAGGTCAAGGCTCATGTCTATACTGACAAGCCAGCTTCTACTGACGCATTGAAAGACAAAATTGAAGCATTTATTCCTGAGATACCGGCCGAAATGTTGGAAAGAGTATGCCAAAATTGGATCGTGACGAAATGATATAGCTTTCTCTCAAGTTGAATGAGCGCTCAGAAATCGTTACTGCTTTGTGATTGAAGGAAAATATTTCATCACGAATTTTAACCGAAGCGAGTCGATTGAAAAGACTCGCTGCGTCATGACACTGATCATTTCCTGCAGAGGGTGCCTAAAGGAAAGTGTCGAAAAGCTGGAGGCAACAACTTTGATAGGTTCTCATTAATCATCAGGTTATTCGAAGAATAACGACGAATACAATGGAGTCGCTAGTTTCAGAGTAATGACTTATATATTATAACGTGTCGAAGGTGCCAAAAAATTATCTTATTAATCGATAAGGGATCTGATGAAACACATATCTCAGGATATTTTGAATAGCACCCCCAGAGAATAGATTCCTCAAATAAAGAAAGAGAGTCCTTCTAGTCTAGATCCTCAGACTCGAAAAGCTGAAATCTAGCATATCGTTTCCCTAGATGACGTTGATGAAGATAGAATAAGGATGGATTGTTGATGGGAGTTCATAGGTCAATAGACTATACAGGGGAATCTTCGACTTGTACATATATTTCAACTGTAGATTCCCCTCATTGAACGGAACACTTTTTCCTGATACCATTTTTCGAAATTCGGTATCTTCTTGAAAGATACAGGGTGTTGAAAATCCATGAAACAAGCACGTTTCTGTTCATATGTTCGGAACCGTTATTTCAAACGAACTGAATTTCGGTTGATTGTTTACTCTATTGATGGAGCATATTCCTCAATCGACATTTATTCAATATTCATCCTGGTATAAGAGTTACAGCCGACTCATGAATCCACGCAAAAATACTAAAAAACCTCTCGAAAAAGATGAACGGTTCATATTTTCGACAGAATCAATCATTGCAAAAAGTATTCTTATGTTTTTAAAAAAAAAACCGTCGTTCTCGAATTATTCACAATTTTACCCGATAAAATTTGACGAAAAAATAAAAATCATAAAAATAACCTGGATGCTTCCTTGGATTTTTAATACCACAGAATGGTCGAAATTCATAAACTCTATGATCTCTATACAAGTTAACAATGTTGTCAGTATATTTATCAACTTTGTCAAGACTAAAATCTCTATGATGGAAAAACGTTTGATGTAGAGATATGTAATATCTATTAAAATCCCACGAATGATGTGGGCGATAAAATTGAATTCCAAGAAGCATGAAATGATACATTTTATACGCACAGTTCCTATTAATAATTTATTGTTACCGGTCCATATTAAAAATAAATGTCAATGAAAAACAAAATTCGGATATTGATGATGAATGTCGATACAAATAACGTATTGAATTAAAATCAATAAAAAATAAAATGAAACTTAGCACTGAATAATATGTGGCGATGTTTTTATCTGAACAATATCCTCTTGGAATTTTATGAACTCGACACTTCACGGTTATTATTACATTATTTCCCTGAAAGTCTTCACATAATCATCACGAGATAGCTCTAGAAATGATTTGGCCATTTTACGCCCTTTACATCACATTGATTTGGGTGTTTGTACACCTGTTTGAATTCTTTTCTGTAAACAAATAAATGATTATCCAATATTTAATGAAATATTGGAACAATGGCTTTCATAGTAACCACGAACACTCTAGATCTTCTTCGATTGCTACAGGGTGTGGCGTGAAAAAGTTCTTGACTCACTGTTATAGTAATTTATTTCGAAACGAATGTTTGAAATACAGTGAATTAAAGCATTTCGGAATCTCAATGAAACAGGTTGGTATTTTTTTATTAATTTGGTACTAAGGTGTCATATTTTTCTTCACATCACTTAAGGTTGATCAATAAAAATAAGCAAAACATAAATATTTGAGCTAGATACTTGTTTAAAGAAAAACTATGCCTGTGTCCCAAAAATTATAATTCACATTCGATAGTGCATCTATCCAGTAATATTATCAAAGAAACATATCGAAAAAATTCCTTCATTTGGAGTCTTGCCACCGAAAAGAGTAGCAAAAGGTGTAATTTTTTTGAATTTTCGTAAATGTCGTATCTCGAAAACCGATGGACATACTTTTCTGAACCGTCACCTAGTCCTCTATCCGCAGTTACCATTCTATCCTTACATTACGCCACACCCTGTATATTTCACGCTTTCAAAATAATAAAAATTCCCTCTCACCAACGCTTCACACAAAATCAAACGGATCGTAAAATCTGGAGATTCCTTCTTCAATCTTATGCTCCGCCGGGTATTCATGCATCAGATTCCCGTTTATTGGGCGATATCGACGCAATATCGTCCACATTTTGAAGAATACGCCCGGGATCAGAGCCCGGCTCATTTCCGTGAACCGTGGCACTTAAAATTCCGGGACGATCGGAAACTCTATGCCGAGGTTCACGTTCGCTATAAACGCGGTCCCCCCACAGATTTTAAGCAGTTCTCATATCGGTAATAAATAACATTCTCCACTCTCGAGAGGCTTTCGGAATTTTACAACCGGAGGCGGTCATTTGGGATATAATTTTGAATACTTCGGGGATGTCGAGGATATGGCTTCCTATGTTAACGCATATTTTTTGTCATAAAATTGGAACGTTCTTTCGGGGCTGACAAAGGGACCTTTGATATTCAGTCCATTTTTAATCCATTTTTAATCCAGAATAATGATTTCAAGCTGAATGTAGATCAAAGGACATTAACATATACAAGGTTATTTTTTTAAGTGTTTCATTACAAGTATTCGAGAAAGGGGTTTTGATACGAATTCAAGATTCTGTATTTTTGTTTTAGACTACATGAACTTGAATTGTAAAATATTTTCAAGCGCAATTTACTTCCGGTTCTACCGAAAACGAATGTGAACTTCGTTATTTCAAAAGCATCTCCTTGTATAAATTATGAGGAAAAATTATACAGGGGGTCTGAAACGAGGCTTCAAAGTGAGCCTCAATGAAACTACACTGCGCAAAAAAATTAACGCACATTATGGAAATCTCAAATTTATTCTACAACTGAAGGTGTTTTCAATGATAATTATTTTTATCAGAATTTTGCATGCATATGTTATCCACTTCCAACGTTTTTCTTCAATACACATGTTTTTTCCCAGCAGGAATAAAAAAAGATTATCAGATTTTGAATGTATTGGCTCCATTCTAAAATCAGTTGTTCTCGATCAATTCTAGTGATCAATAGTTTTTCTTTCGTTTGATTTTCTACACTCGATCGCTATGGAACGCGAAACACGCAATTTGACCCAAGAGGAATGTGCCCAAGCGGTAGTTTTGCGAGAAGAAGGGTGGACATACACAAGAATTGCAGAAAGGTTTGGAGTTTCCCATACAAGTGTGTCCAGAATGTTGCAGCGATTCAGGGAGACAGGTATGAATGTCCGAAGACCAGGACAAGGTAGACCACGGGTAACAACTGCCATTCAAGAACGTTACTTGAGAGTTTCTTCGTTGAGACAACGGTTTGCAACCGCTCGCCTCCTTCAAAATCAGCTTGAGCAAACTCATGAGGTCCAAATTAGCACTCAGACAATAAGAAATCGCCTCAGAGAATATGATTTAAGGCCTCGTGTCGCGGCAAGAGGCCCAGCTCTTACCCCAGCTCATCGAAGGGCGCGTTTGGATTTTGCGAGAGAGCATATCCATTGGGAAGAGGCCGATTGGGAAAGAGTTCTCTTCACAGATGAGTCTAGACTCGGCCTCTACCATTGTGATCGACGTTCCCTTGTATACAGACGTCCACATGGAATATCTTTGACTGCTCGCACAGACCTAGTGGTCGTTGATAATGGAGCTATGAATGCTGATAAGTATATAAGGAACATTCTTGAAGAGCATGTAGAGTGAAAATTTCATTTTTATGGACGATAATGCCAGACTCCATCGTGCGCGCATCGTTCAGGAGTACCTTGAAGAGGTTGAAGTCTCCCGAATGGAATGGCCAGCAAGAAGTCCAGATCTCAATCCGATTGAGCAGGTTTGGGACAACCTCAATAGAAGGCTGAGAAGTCCAGAAAATCATATCCAGCTACTCTCAATGACTTAGGAATCCAACTCGGAGAAATCTGGGAAGGATTAGATCAGAACATTTTAAGAACACTCATTTTGAGTATGAACCGTCGTTGCCGAGCTGTAATTAACGCAAGGGGTGGAAATATCAAGTATTAAATCACTTATCAGCATTTCAGTATTTTGAAAATTGTTCATTTCTCTTCTTTCACATAAGATTCGGTGAAATCCTGAATTTTTCTACCATTTAATGTGTCTTGTTTCGTTGAAAACCTTCCCGAGAGAACATAAAAAATAAGTTATGAAGTCCCTAGTGTCCCTTTTTATTATTGCTTAATTTGCATAGTACTTGATCAATAAAAATAAGTACGAATGACAATTCCTAACATAGCCTACTTTCAAATAGACGAGCATACCACCAAACTTGATTAAATTCACGACTAATAAAAATAAAAAAATACTTAGAAAACCCCCGTTATGATGAACTTTTTCGTTTGAGTGCTTGAAACTTGTTTTCATCTCATTCTAGAATATAATATTTCAAATTTTAATTATTTTCGTTTTTTTTTCAGGTGAGTGTTAATCCAACCTTTAAATATATCGTTGAAGGTAAGTTTATACGAAACCAAAACATGGATGGAGAATCATTATTTTATTACTCAAATAGGTACAATATGTACAATCAAAAACCACCCTTTCATCAGTGCGGTTAGGATCAGATTCAGACAAGTCCACTCAGTATATTGCCCCCTCAAACAATGTTCAGATCCTTCATCGCTTCGGCTTATTTTGTAGGCACTTCAGCAGACCGCGTTCTGTTCCTTAGACATTATGCATGCAAACAAAGCCATTACACTTGTGCTTTCAAGTGCAAATTGAAGACGAAGGTATAATTCCCGACTGGTCTTATTGTTCTAATTTTGTTTCTTGGCCACTACTGCAAGCAGCGTCGAAATCTAATGAAGAAAATTGAATCTTCTTTGATCTGCGGTTGGAGCGAGAGTAAATTTGAGTCTGTTCTTGTTTAATTATGTTAGTTCGGAGATATGATTAGAGACAATTTTATTATCCCGAAGATATATCTATTGCGTTTGAATGAAGCGAATATTTCATGGATACAAATGAAAAGTATTAACTTATACATCAGTACAATTATAGAACGTGTAGCAGGAAATTTGAAGTACGTAACATAGTGTGTGGGTAAAGAAATTGTAACAATTCCGACAGAGCAAAATTTGGCGAAAAAACATTGAAAATGATTTATTCCCTATCTGAGTTACAAAATGGTGCAGGATCCGGATTTTGGTCGAACGACTTGAGGTCAGAATTCTTTGATTTATTCTCATGAAGCCATTGACGCGTCACATATTATAGGAAAAAGAAGTCTTATGAACTTGGGACCGCAAACCTTTCGTTTTCGACCTACAGGGTGTTAAGAGTTTGAATATTCTTAAGTTTTTTCTCATAGTATCTGCATTTTAGAAAATATTCAACTGAAATTTGTAATGGATATAAAAATTTATAGTTCTCACCATAAGACACGCCAATTTTGATTGCATTTCTACAGGGTGATATTTTTTGTGAAACACTCCCCTGTTTTTCTACTGAACTTCGTTTTGTCGAGTCACTGTTAGTTTTCAAAGAATTTGAGAAGAATCTTTTATGTCTTTATGGTCATCTGTAGTTTTCTCGGATCTGCTACCGATTTCGAGAAAACATTTCGAACGATTTTCTCGAAATCCTCAGTAAGATCTCAATTTCCATAAAACTCCAGTTTGTATAAAAATGAATCTATTTTAAGTATGGGGATCTTTTGTCCAAATACTCCCCTGTATACCTAGTACACCCTGTATATCGAGAACGAAACGTTTGAGTTTTATGGGATTCTTTTTCCATAAAATTTTTTTTAAAAATCTTCCCCATTTGTTTGTACCTCCCGATTAAGGAACACCCTGTATAACGGTGGCAGGTGCGCAAAAGTGTCAAATAACCCTGTTTGTGAAAAATACTCGATCAAGTTATTGACGAATATCGTTGCATTCAGACTCACTCGAACATCAATAATTGAAAAATATTTTTTTCGATACTTTTCCATCTCACGGTGGAGAGTTTGTATGAAATTGAAAAGTTGGGACCGAAATACGATACAATCTAATTCATCAAGTGCATCTGTTGTGGACGTGACTGTGATCCAAAGAGCACTCCGCTGCTCTTAGGGACAAAAAGTCAAACACCTGACGTTGGAGATAGATCGAGGGAAATGTGATCATAATTCATCCGAAAAGAGGCTGCTCAAGTGGTTTCGGTAGCTTTTTTCCTGTTTTAGAACGTTACAACGATGAAAAGAGTGCTGCTTATGATGGTTTATATCCCCTTGAAAGCGGATGCTTAATGTTTCAGTTTTGTCGACATTTATTTATTTAATACGTTCAAGAAGTCGACATGATTTAGTTCTTATCATGTATAGTATTTTCTGAATGGTATCATTGAGTTCAAGGGCGTTGTTCCTCTAGGTATATTTAAACTCAATGATGGTATCTACCTTTCTTGACATCAGGAGGAATATTTTCGAAAGGACAAACGTCAGATTGGCAGAAATCAAAGTTCCGAACCATCTTATCCGATCTTGAACCCATTTCTTTTCTGAAAAAAAGGGCTGGAACTCCTGGACTTTCAAGATCTTGAGAACAAATATTATCGCCCACAGTACTGACATTTGCAGCGTCAATATTCGTGTAAAGTGTAAAGATTTTGTGTCGTAGAAGGACGATTATATGAGTCATGAAACGTTCATGACATACTACACCTTTCCTCTTTGAGAGAAAAATTTTTTTTTCATACAAATGTAAAAATATTTTTTTTTGACTTATCTATAGCTTAATATCTATATCTATAATAATATCACAGTCTCAATGGATCTTAAATCTACAAAGTTCAATACGATATTCACCTAAATTAATTTTTACATTAGTCTCTTAACACTTGTTATAAGAATTACAATTCTTTTCTTATACAGGGTGTTTCACCATAAACTGGACAAACATATATAGCCGTGTAGTTGGCATCGAGAAAGTCATTTTTGCCTTATGACATATACCCCGTTTTCGACGCATAATCGAGATACAGGGTGCTTAATGTCAACTTTGAGCAATATTCTGTGAACTGTGGTAAGTTATGCGTGATATTTGAAATAACGGTTCCTGGTCACATCTTAGTATTTTTGAGGGCTCAATCGAATTGTGGTGTAGAATTTTTCAAAAAAAATTTCAAAATGGCGGAAAACCTGCAAAGTCGGAATTTTTTTTTCTCGGTTGCCAATTTGGAAAGCATAATCTCAACGTACTCGATTTTCTAAGACTTTCCGTGAAAATTTTTTTTCAAATTTCGAACTCAACTTTTTTTTTACATGACTTCAGTGAAAAAAAAATTTCGCCCAAAATTTTTGGAATTTTCCATGATTGAACTATCTTTAATTCTGAATACTTGGGTGGAAACAGAATGAAAAAATATCAATTGGTTTTCTTTTTGTAGCCTTCCGAAGATTACGCTCGGTGTACTTTCTTAATTTTTATTTGAGAAACTGGAGGCCGTACGGAAATCAAAATTGTGCTGATGGGCTGCCACAATGGTCCGGATAAAAATATGAAATTATAAACCAAAAAAACTTTTTTCGAAAAAATTAAAAAAAAATTGACCAAAAAAAATTTTTTTTTTATTTTTTCCAAAAAACTTTGGTAAGGTTCGAACTCTACACTCTCGATAAACTAGTGTTGCTTTGGTAACGGAGATTTATAGGATTAAAATTATTCCAATTCATACTCGTAAAGTTCGATTCCTACCAAAATTTTTTGAAAAAAATTTTTTTGGTTTATAATTTCATATTTTTATCCGGATCATTCTGGCAGCCCATCAGAACAATTTTGACCTCCGTACGGCCTCCAGTTTCTCAAATAAAAATTAAGAAAGTACACCGAGCGTAATCTTCGGAAGGCTACAAAAAGAAAACTAATTGATATTTTTTCATTCTGTTTCCACCCAAGTATTCAGAATTAAAGATAGTTCAATCATGGAAAATTCCAAGAATTTTGGGCGAAATTTTTTTTTCACTGAAGACATGTAAAAAAAAAGTTGAGTTCGAATTTTGAAAAATTTTTTTTACGGAAAATCTTAGAAAATTGAGTACGTTGAGATTATGCTTTCCAAATTAGCAACCAAGAAAAAAAAATTCCAACTTTGCAGGTTTTCCGCCATTTTGAATTTTTTTTCGCAAAATTCTACACCACAATTCAATTGAGCCCTCAAAAATACTGAGATGTGACTAGAAACCGTTATTTCAATTATCACGCATAACTCACCACAGTCATCAGAATATTGCTCAAAGTTGACATTAAACACCCTGTATCTCGCTTATGCGTCGAAAACGGGGTATATGTCATAAGGCAAAAATGACTTCCTCGGTGTCATCTACACGGCTATATATGTTTGTCCAGTTTATGGTGAAACACCCTGTATATTTCACCTTCACCAAGTTTTCTCTCGCATTTTTCCATGCCGTTTGCAAGCTATATTTCAACTCAATAGGATAGTTGGGAAAATTGTAGATTGAATATACTTTAAATTTTGTGAAAAACTACTAGGTTTTCCAAAATTAATTCGTGTAAAGCGAGTTGAGGAGTTCATGGTATTGTTATATAAAAAAGCATTTCCACCGGTTGGAAGCATGTGAAAATCGTTCAGAATGATTTGCCTTAATTCCATGTCCATGATTCGCGTTACATCTCTCATTATATTAATCTTTGAGGATGTTCCTAAAATTTCATTCTCATAATTTGACAACATATTCAAAAAGTTCATGTTGCTAACTAGCTTTATGAGGAACAATTCTAATATATTATTTTCTGCGCATAAATTTTTCAGTTTCCTCAACGATGTACTTAAGTCTTACGCCGATCGGATGTCCTGGTTAATGAAAATAATTTCTGAATTCACATTATATATTATATTCTCAATGTTATCCTCTGAATGTTGATTTTTCAAATTATGAGATTCTTTTTCTGAAAGTGGTCTTAACTCGATACTTTTCACTGGACGTTTTAAAACTTCGACAACAACAAGGTGATCAATCCTTTTGCCATCGGAGGCATTCGTCTCGTGTTGTTTAGAACCTAATTCCTTTTAAATACGCGATAAGGCACGTGCTGAAAAAATTTGTGAAACTTTTACATAATGAACCGTGAAGTTACTCTTCTAAAATCAAACGGAATTTGGTCTATCTAATAGACCGTGACCTTGTGCGTAACTCTCTTACGCTGACATGAAATTTTGTTTGTTGGTCAGTGGTCACGACCTCGATTTGAATGGTACGAATTTTCTTTCTGATTAAAATCATTATGATTCATTTGCGATGCTTCGAGAAAATTTGGTTCCGACTCGACAATTCACATAATTTGTTGAATTTATATTCTTGACTAATTCATTATTTACTCATTTTACGCTATTCGCTCGTTCACTATGTTCTCGCGGCTCATTTTTGATGTTTTCACACCAATTAAGTCAGCAATTAGTTCATCACTTTTCACTGCACAATAGGACATAACAGGGAATAAGAAATACTTCTTACACTACATCCTGGTGGCTTCTCCTTGCCTCGAGTTGTACAGTCGGCTCCATAGCTTCCTTGATCTCTGGCCAATGATGATCTCGTCTTGTTTGGACTGGCCTGATCCCATCTTGGCTTGTACGAGTTTTCAATGAAGTCACATACCCATATCCAAATCCTGATGAAAACCTTCTGGACTCTAGACCTTTAACTGCATAGAACTGGATCGCCATGTGATGTACTCAGCTAGGAAAGGTTCGTTATGCAGTCGAGGGATGGTGAAGAATAACATGCAGACTCATCAAAGGGGTTTATTTCTTAGACACACTGAACTCACATTGAAAATATATGTTTACTACAGATTCTCACTGTTGACTAACAAGCAATCAATACGTACACGCTTCTGAATGAATGTCCCTAGTCAATTGTTATATATATTTTATAAATGTTTACTTGTTTCAATAACATCATATATTTGATAAACATAACTGGCAATGGTGATAACCTTACAGATCTTGCTTTACATGTTAGGTCGTACTTTTAAGACGGTGTAAAGTTTCATAGTCCTTCTCATCTCACGTACGAAATATACAGGTTGTTCATACATACTACAGTATTGAAAAACTAACCGAACCCAATTAATTACCTATTGACATGTCTGTGTTGTCATTATCCCTTTACCAGTAAAACTAAGTTCACAATATGGAATCCTGTATCTAATCGTAACAGGCTTCATAAAGCCCGCTTTCCTCTCCTTGAACTTTCTGCGAAGTCGAAACAAATCCCGGTCGCCCCAGAAAATTTTCCGCCCTTATGAAGTCGCCCCCCTCGCTTATCTCGCCTAAGCTTCTCGATCTCCCGTCTCGGATGAGGCTAATCCTGGCGTAGTAGTAGTGTCGAGTTAGGGCGGATGCGCCTAACGGCAATATCTCTTTGCCGTATCGCATCAAGGAGAAACTGCAGGACCCCCATTTCCTTGGGTGTTATTCTTCGGCGGCCGAGTTCGCTGAACCCCGATATCCTGAGATGTTTACCAAAGGCCCCTTACCTATTTATAACGTTCCGGTTCGATGACTACTCGTCGACTGTTTGAATTCGGCGAGAAGGGTTGGGTAAATAGTGTCCGCTTAGTCTTATTCCATGTTAGGTCGTTCAGGTTCGGTCGATGTTGATCCTTGAGAGATACAGACGGGGTACAACGTGATTTCTTGGAATTGCAAGTGGATTCTCGATATTGATCTAGAAATATAAGTGCTATAGCGGAAAATACAACGCCCTTAAGGGGCCGTTATACTCTGGCCGACGGCTACGACACCGATTCTCCATTCAAAAAGTGTCTCTCATTTTTCCAAGTTCACGCCCTCGATTTTTCACCTAAAAGCTTGATTTTTTTTCAATTGAAGTTAAAGGATGTCTTGAGGGAACTCCAATTTCTTCTCTTTGATAAAATTACATATTTTTTGGCATGAAAAAATTGTATACGGCACCGATTCTCCATTCAAAAAGTGCCCTTAATTTTTCTAAGTTTACGCCCTCAATTTACCATCTTAAAGCTCAATTTTTCCTTTAAATTGAAGTTAAAGGATATCTTGAGGGCACTCCAATTTCTTCTCTCCTAAAAAAATTATTTTTTCCCATGAAAAAATCGGAATGAATTTGAGATTCTATGAAAATTGACTTCATAATCGTTTTCCGGCGATTGTTCATCAATTTTTAACATTGGAAATGTTTATGTTCGTATATTGCAGGTAAATTACGAGTATTTGTTCAAGGTCAAAAGACAAAGTGTCGCCAGTAGACCAAAAAAGCATTCGAAAGTTATCGCGTGATTCATTAACGTAGGTGTGTTGGGCCAGCATATGCCAGCATACGAGAATCGGCGAACTGCGCCGAGGTGGGACTCAGGTGGGAGGTCCGCCAAATTCGCCGCAACGTTGCCGGATTGGGCACTTAGTCCGGTATTTGAAGGATAGATCATTGTTTTATTTCCTTCATTAGCACTTCGAGTGTTTATATTGTTGTTTAATCAAGTGAGATCTGGGCCGCGGTGAGCGGCCCGTCAAATTCGTCGCAGGCAATTATTCCGGTATTTGAAGGATAGATCATTGTTTTATTTCCTTCATTAGAACTTCGAGTGTTTATATTGTTGTTTAATCAAGTGAGATCTGGGCCGCTGTGAGCGGCCCGTCAAATTCGCCGCAACGTTGCCAGATTGGGCACTTATTTCGTTATTTGATCCACTGAAGAAACGGATTTGCACAGTCTGACAACAAAATCCGCTTATGACACTGTTCGCCCATGCTCAAATCGGCCTCTAACGCCCGTTTGCACCGCTTACCCTTAAAAGTTCCTCGTTGCTAGGTACCACTTAGACTTAAGTTCCACTCAAAAATATTTCCATTTGCACCGGTACCACTTAACAGAAATTTAGCTAAGGATCACTGCCATTTGGCAACGCTGTAAGATTATTCAAATATTGATACATTCGACCTACTTGAGAATTGAAAAGAAGAAATTCTATGCCGGTTTCTATGATCTATGACTAACCTATAACATAACAAATAACAGACAACGTACAAACATCGTACAGATAATTTGTGTTTTTCGGTTTTTCCTTGTGAAGTGTGAATTCAAAATGGATAGTGTTGAAAAGAAATCAACAAGAGCTCCAAATTTCTCTTCTAATGAGAAAAATAAACTTTTAAATTTGGTGAATAGTTTCAAGGGCACCATTGAAAATAAAAAACGAATGCAGTTACTTGGCGTGAAAAGACGGAAGCGTGGCAAGAAATTACGAATTTATTCAATTCACAATCCCCTGATGGACATCCAGTTCAATGAAAAGGCAATTTTCAAGCACAAGGAGCTCTGTAACATGGATAGCAGCATATTTAAATGTTTATGTTCGTATATTACAGGCAAGTTTCGAGTTTTCGTTCAAGGTCAAAAGACAAAGGTGTCGCTAGTAGACCAAAAAAGCATTCGAAAGTTATCGCGTGATATAGGTGACATAGGGTGTATTGCGCCAGCATACGAGAAGCGAGCATAAATTAATTCTCACGAATGCCTAACCATTCAGATTCACTCGATTCCGAGTGCTTCCGAATGCACCCGCGTGGAAGATCGTGAGAAGAAGCCGTTGCCCGTTATTCAGATCGCGCGTTTTGTCTTTTGTCATTCTTCATAAACGAATCTGATAGTGAAATAGTTGAAAACGGTTGGAACTTCGAACAGTTAACAGTTTGATTTTTATTGAATAGAATATCTAGCAAAATCTATTACAATTTCTCATTATGGACGTTTCAAATAAATGCTCGACTTTATTGCAGAGTGAATCCACTTATTTGCATTTGCGGCATATGTGGGAAAGAGTTTACCAGCGTATCTGTTAGAAACAGGACAATCCATAATGATGATTCCGCTAAAGTGGTGAAGAAGCAATATATTTTGTGTTCTCTTTGTTCTACTGATGAAAACCAGGAAACGTTTTCTACATATGATCATTTGAGAATAATTCATGGTGTTCTGTATGATTGATATTTCTTACATTTCCCCCATCTAAGAAAACTATGATACAACACACAGTTATATTGCCATATTTCAAAATACATATGCTAAATTACCTACTTAAATTCTCACTTTTGAGGTTTTTGTAAGCGCATATGTGCTTTTTTACAAGCTTTTATTTAGTTTCACCTGTCCCGGTGTCTGTCTGTCTGTCTCTATCTAATCAAATCTTGCAAGTTAAATATGACACACTTCTAATCGTCCGATTGATTTGAAATTTGGCAGGTGTACATAATTCTGGTGACAATGCATCATGAAATATTTTTCATAGAAAAAAACAAAATGGCTGCTCCAAAATGGCGGATGAGTTTCGTAATTATCATCCGATTTCATTCAAAATTAGTATCTAGGGGTTTTTGGGTTCGACAATGATGATTCTTCTGTCAAAATTGAAAAATTCAAGATGGCGGCTAGAATAGGCCGGACGAGTTTCGTAATTATGATCCGATTCTATTCAAAATGTGTATCTAGGGGTGTTCTGGGTCGGAAATTACGATTCTTCAAAATTGAGGAATTCAAGATGGCGGCTTCAAAATGGCGGATGAGGGTTGTTTTTATAAAAGATTGTTTTAAAGAATGATTTTTTTATTATAGCTTGTTCTAAATGCAAGGGCGGATATAGCTTTTTTTCATGGGGGGGGGGGGTAATAACTATTGAAAATCAGGTTCACAATTTATGAAATTTTTTTATGTGCACCACATTGCGTAACTTCTTCTAAGGACTTTGATACTCATGGGGGGTAATTACCATAATATAAATCAAACTGTTCGAAGTTCCGAGTTCCAACCGTTTTCAACTATTTCACTATCAGATTCGTTTATGAAGAACGACAAAAGACAAAACGCGCGATCTGAATAACGGGCAACGGCTTCTTCTCACGATCGTCCTCTCGGGTGCATTCGGAAGCACTCGGAATCGAGTGAATCTGATTGGTTAGGAATTCGTGAGAATTAATGTATGCTCGAGAATCGGCGACGGCGACCAGTGAGCCGCATTGAGAGGTACGTCAAATTCGCCGCAACGTTGCCAGATTGGGCAATTATTCCTGTATTTGAAGGATAGATCACTTCGAGTGTTTATATTGTTGTTTCATCAAGTGAGATCTGGGCCGCGGTGAGTGGTCCGTCAAATTCGCCGCAACGTTGCCAGATTGGGTAAATATTTCGGTATTTGAAGAATAGGTCAATAGTTGATCCGAGTACATATAAGATTCATGAATTTTAGTAGAAACAGAATCCTTCTATCTGAAGCCAATTTCATGAATACCCAGATTTGCTAAAATCAAAATTCACTTCGAAAATATTGGACGGAGTGGACTCAGCTTCATTTGATTTCCTCCGAGTAGGGGAGGACGGGGGAATTCCGCGCACGGAGGAATTCTGCGCATTGATATTCTACAACTCAGTTCAGTTATTTCAAAATTTAGATACAGCCACAGAAATATAATAAACATATGAATAAATAAATATTTTATTATATTTCTGTGGATACAGCGCACCATCTCGTATTTGCCTTGCCAACATCCTCCCGTAATTTAAAGATATTCGTGTTTTTATTTTAGACCAGGGAGCCGATTGTTCGTTTCACGATGCTATGATCTAATTTTCGAGAGAAATTGGAATCGTGGAAAGTACTTCTATTATTAATTTCTAATGAATCTATTGCATGACTATTTTCCTTCATATGTGTAGATTATTTAATGCAAAAGAACAATTACATAATTGTATTTCGTCATCTAATGTCAGTGATTAGTTAGGTTAGGTGACTCACACTGGGAGAATAACGCGCAGCTGTAGCGGGGTAATTCTTCAATAATATTTTTTGTACAGTCCTGGAAATTTGTTTAATTTACATTGTACTTGGTTATTACCTAAATAATGAAATATTTTTTCGAGTTTTTCAGCTGTTCAATATATGCGCATAATTATACCATCGCATGCGCGGTATTACCCAGTACGTGGGGGAAGACCGCGAAAAGACAGTTTTCAGAATTATTTTTTTTCTCAATTGGTATAGGTAGTTGAACCTTTTCCTTGTGATGAAAAAGTTCCAAATGGGTTCATGATTCAGCAGTTAAATTATGAAAGTTTGTGTGTACATAGGAAGGTTTTTGTGAGCATTTTCCCTAAGATGCGTGGAATTCCCCCGTCCTCCCCTACATATAAGATTCATGAATTTTAGTAAAAACATAATCCTTCTATCTCAAGCCAATTTCGAGAATACTCAGATTTGGTAAAATAAAAATTCTCTTCGAAAATATTGGACGGGGTGGACTCAGCTTCTTCTGATGATGTTTACTCCGAGAAGGTACATATAAGATTCCTGAATTTTAGTGAAAACAGAATCTTTCTACTTTCTATCTCAAACCAATTTCATGAAAACCCAGATTTGGTAAAATAAAAATTCGCTTAGAAAATATTGGACAGAATGGACTCAGCTTCATCCGATGAGAGTTGATCTGAGAACATATAAGATTCATGAATTTTAGTAAAAACAGAATCCTTCTATCTCGAGCCAATTTCGAGAAAACTCAGATTTGGTAAAATAAAAATTCTCTTCGAAAATATTGGACGAGGTGGACTCAGCTTATTCTGATGATGTTAACTCCGAGTACATGTAAGATTCATGAATTTTAGTGAAAACTGAATCCTTCTATCTAAAGCCAATTTCATGAAAACCCAGATTTGCTAAAATCAAAACTCACTTCGAAAATATTGGACAGGAATGACAGGATAATTCATCCAATTATTCATATCTTTATTTTTTATTATTATATCTTAAGAATACTCACTTCAGAAAGAACATTTTTGTTTTAAAATACGGTGACAAGTTTCCTCTCACATGTTTATGTTAGGAATTGGGAATGTTGATTGTTTCTTGCAATTATTATTGCTCATTATTATTATTGAAAATACTATTTTATTTTAAGTTCAAATGCAAATAAATGTTGGTAATATTCACATGTGGTGTTATCATTTCCAATGTCTTTGATGGTTGCAAGGATTGCGAAATCTGTAAATTTTTCGTAAGTAATATCATAAGGGCATCCAATTTTTCCGAAAAAATCGAAAAAACACGTTGCTAAGTTATATTTTAACAAGAAGCATGAGTGTTGGTGGCAACAAAAATCCGTGTCGAAGACGAGGATTTTTGAACCTGTACGAATGCTTTTTGTTAAAAAATATTACTTTGCATTGCGTTTTTTCAATTTTTTTCACAGGAAAAATTAGATGCCCGAATGGTATTTGACAAGACTATTTCATGAGTAACAGATCATTCTGGATGCATTATGTATAGATATTAATTTTCGTTGACTACAACTGACAAGTTTTGCCGCGGGTGAACTCGAAAAAACTGTTGACAGCTGCTGCCATACAATTTTTCCATCTAGAAACCATTTGTGATTCAAAATTGCGTGTTTCTGATTGATGGAAATTGAGACGAAGAAAATAGTCATAGAAAATTCATTGCCCTCGATGAATCAATTTTCTATATTTAAAAAAAAATCCATTTTGATAGGCGCTTAAATAATGCAAAAGATGATGGAAATACTGAAAGGACTTCCAGGAATTGTGAAATCGCAGAGGACCGTCTGAAATTCCAGGAGAATTTGAAAAAATCAAGCTTTCAGGTGAAAAATTTAGGGCGTGAACTCGGAAAAATGAAAGGAACTTTTTCAATGGAAAATCGGTGTCGTCGGCCAGAGTATAACGTCCCCTTAAGACCTACAGACACTGACCATAATCACGTTCTCAAAATAAACGATCTAAAACAGCTCGTCCAACCTATATTTGATCAAATATGAAGCAACTTTATTTCGTTATAATTGAATCCATAGTCCATAGATCGCGACTTGGGAATGTCGCGTTGTTCTTCTTCTGGAATTCGTGTAACAGAGCTAGGTTATCTGTGACCACATCTAGGAGCTCTACACATTCGTTCAGAATGCAAAGATGACCTGTTTGGTCGCCAGTTCTCACTCCCTTTTCTCTAGTAATCCTGAGAGTCCACCTCACATTATAAAAAGAGTCCTAGCGGAGGCAGGTCCAGGATCACTTGGCATGGCAGCAGTCAAGACAGAGCGAAATGCTCCTGTTATAGACCAGCATGCTTTTCTTTGCAATTCTTCGAGAGTTTTTGGTCCCGGTAGTAATTTAGCCCTCGGCCACCAAATGAAAGCTGGTCACACAGTGGATTTATAGGTACAGTTAGTCAGTTCAGGTTTAAGTCCCTACTCGAGATGTAAGCTCCAAGAGAGCTTTCGGTCAAAAATAACACCTTGATATTTGGTGTGATCTATGGAGACCAAGGTGGTCCATTCCATCCTTTGTGTCTTGAGAGAATTTTTGTTTTCCCAGGGAATGGTACTAAAATAGTCTTTCTAGGGTTCATACTGATGAGACATATGAGTAGTAGAAAGCAGAACCATAATTTTTAGAATTGTTGTTGGCCTGTATGTATGTTCGTTCGGGCATCACGCAGAAACTACTGTACGGAACTCTGTTACTGAAAGCCTTAACTTGAAAATCTGGTGGAAATTTCGTCTTCGTAGACTTTCACCAGTGAATCTGAAGGAATTCATTCAGTGATAGTACCGAGTTACTTTGAGAGGATGCACCGTTAAGTTTGAAAAATCATTCGGATGAACCTGGGTTCAAATCCGAGTCGGATTGAAAAACTTTTTTGGCACGAAGCTTCATGCGCCTTCGAAGTCGCAGGCACAAGCTAGTCGAATACAAGATGCTTCAGCGAGATTTCAGCCCGCATATTAATTACGCGGATATTCCATAAGGCCGTCCCCTCGACACGAGCACGGCAGCTGATCGCCATCGAAACAAACGAGGCCTCTCCTACGGTTACGGCCGAGAGCTCACTCGAAATAACAATATCTCTGTCGCCCGTCCAACGATCGCGTTCGCGCCTTGTTAACGATCCCGTTTGTAATTGCAAATGAATATGAAATTTATACAGTGTAAGTAATCAACATTATACGCCAGAATTAACCCGGTGGTGGCCATGACAACATCCTAACCGCCAGTAAATTCGTGATTGCGCCAGGCCTACGAGACTTCCGCATCGGCACGGCGTCGATTTGAGGGCTGAGCCAAATCAGGAGTCATTGAAATGTACTCATTAGTATGTGCGTACATGGCTGGCGGTCGCGCTTCTCTATTACTGCCATTGTAGTCATAACCAGTATTTTGATTGGGTCTACGCCGCTTCTAATGTAATTTATTTTGTGCAGTCCGGATTGGAGCATTCGAGCAACATACGGTTCCATTCGAAATCAGGTGGATTTTAAATATCCCCATATACAATGTGCTTCATTCTGAGTGGCGACAATTCGTTACTTCTCAACGCGTAGACAGATTTTCGAAATTTTGTGTTTAGACATTGAACTCCGATGATCTGAATAATTCTTATTGATTTAAAAGCCTTCAGCTTCCTATTCAACACTTTACCCCGCTATTCCCCGAATAGCACTTTTCCGTCTCCGCTTTGAGACCGTACCTTCAAATACTGAAGTACTTCCTAGAATACCCTAAAACCGATCCCGAGTCAACTGGGAGCCTTCCTGTTTAAGACTTCTCCAGCTACTGCCTCTTCTTCGTTTTCAATCGCAATTCCCGATTTGCCTTTTCCCGCCTCTGAAATCCGAGAGGTTGATGTAATTTGTATGAAATTTTTGGTTAGTTGCAATGTTGCCCACGATCTAGTTTTGAATTTTCTCGCAAAATCCAAACGCGCCCTTCGATGGACTGGGGTAAGAGCTGTGCCTCTTGCCGCGACACGAGGCCTTAAATCATATTCTCTGAGGCGATTTATTATTGTCTGAGTGCTAATTTGCACCTCATGAGTTTGCTCAAGCTGATTTTGAAGGAGGCGAGCGGTTGCAAACCGTTGTTTCAAGGAAGAAACTCTCAAGTAACGTTCTTGAATGGCAGTTGTTACCCGTGGTCTACCCTGTCCTGGACTTCGGACATTCATACCTGTCTCCCTGAATCGCTGCAACATTCTGGACACACTTGTTTGGGAAACTCCAAACCTTTCTGCAATTCTTTTGTATGTCCACCCTTCTTCTCGCAAAACTACCGCTTGGGCACATTCCTCTTGGGTCAAATTGCGTGTTTCGCGTTGTATAGCGATCGAGTGTAGAAAATCAAACGGAAGAAAAACTATTGACCACTAGAATTGATCGAGAACAACTGATTTTAGAATGGAGCCAATACATTCAAAGTCTGAAACTAAACTTGAAGTGAAACATAATGAACCCTTCATTCCGATGTTGAGATAGTCTTCCCCAATCCCAATTGTGCATCTGTGAATAGCACTTCTGAGGGGAAACAATTTCGGAATGAAGAACCCCTTTGGCTGATATTCCGTCCTCAATAATTCATTCTGTTTTGAAAGGTTCCTCGTATTTTCAAACATTCCCGATGAATTCGCTTGAGCGGATAAGTTGACTTGGTTGAAAGCTTTTCATTAATTTTACATGATCTCATGAAGGAATTCACGAGCTGAATTTCGTATTAAGTCCTCCCAGCTCCTGAGTAATAACTTTGTTATCTGTTCTGGTCGTCGACAGCGGCGTTTATATTCAAATTTTACGCGGTAAATAAATTCCGAAAAGTCCTCTTCCTTGCGCTGCCATAAAAGAAAACTTCATCGCTATTAGGGAAAGATTGATGGAAATACTATAGAGATATTCTGGGGATGTTGTCTAAGAGATTGGTATTTTGATGGGACTCTATTGAATTGAGAAAATTGGGGTTCTGCTTGTGCAGTCTCAAACTATGTTCTTATATATCGGGTGTTTTTTTTTTGGAGTGATAGGATTTTCGATTGGTATAACTGTGATTTGATAGAAGGTAGGAGCCATGTTGTTATGACATTTCTGTTCAGTATGAATTGACAAATTATTATAGGAAGACTCACGCCGCAACAACGTTCACCAATTATTGCAATTTATTATCAAAATCAGTGTTCTTAATTCGCTGATGGAGCACTTCATGAAATTTATGGTTCACATAATCGTCCATTTGAGCAGCTTATTCGTCGAACTATCGATATATTTCGGACAAAATTTTCTCTACTAGATGCAACCACAACAACAAGACAAAGGACTGTCCTCACCGGTTGATTCTGGTTCATGGCTTGTGATGGAGATGACTGTGGTATTGTGTGCGGTCATAGAAGTAGGAAGGGATTGTTTGACAATTGGCTGCTCTGTGAAAAAGAGGTCACCTCTTTTTGGAGAATTTTCGGAAAATTGTGCAAGATTTAAGCTGAATTGAATGAAGATTTTTTTTCTGGAAGTTTTATCTAGAATCATCCTCGTTGTAGGCGATTATAATTTCAATTTGGTTAATTCCCTGGATAATATAGAGAATATTGGCTTTAATCTAAGGGTACGTTTGTTAGAAAGGATTATTATATTCTTCCATGAGACCTAGCTTCTCTAAAGAGGTATGATATGAGCTTATACCAATATGAAATCATTGTCTAACAGTCTTTTTATTAGGAGTTGTTGGAAAATTGCTGGAAGTATAGAATTTGGAAGGTAGATCGTTTTTCCCCTAAGAGGTATGAACTTTCTTTGAATTTTGTGAGCAATGCCTTATGGTGTTTTATTAGGGTCCAAGTATCGGGTAGCCAGGTACCTGCCATCCAAGTATCGGATATCCGATTATCTGGCATTCTAGTATCGGCCACCCAAGTATCTGGCATCCACGTACCACCCATCCAAGTATCAGGCATCCAAGTATCTGGCATCCAAGTGCCTGGCATACGAGTGCTTAGCATTCACGTTCCCAGTACTACCGACGTCTATACTTTAAGCCATTCAGTGGTTTAGGTAACCGGTGCTTTGCACTGGCTTTAGGTTATAATATATTTTTGTTGAAAGTGAATAACTGATAGCAGGGGAGACCTCTCAATCACCGCTGGCTCCTTTCAATTATGTCTGACTTTTGTCAGACTCATAATTGAGTTTATTGTAGTGGCAGATTGCCCAATTTACAATTTTACCTTTGTACCCGTTTCATTTGATACTGGATTGCGATTATTCAATACTGTTCATAGTTATTATAGGTGTGATTGTAAATACTCGTGCACTGAGGTGGATACTAACTGGCCAGTTATAACAACCACGGTACTTGAATTCCCTTTCGAATTTATAACTCAATTTAGTGAGATTTAATCAAGTTTGGCAATTTTGTGCGGTTTTTGTTTCGCTGAATATATCAACCACTGCAAACCTAATTTTACTTTTTCATTATTATTGTTCAATTAGTTTAATTTTAAATAAAGGGGTTGACATTGAGTACAATTTGTCTTATTGCTATTCTGGTGGGGGAGTACGCAATTTCGTGGATTGTAGGACAGGCAAATTTTCTACCTGGCGCCCATTCATAAATTTCTATTTTTTTATAACTCACTCCCATCTTCACTGAGTTTAGCCGCGAGCCTAATTTTGCCAAGTGACCAGGCTCACTCAAAACGACACGTCACAATTCCTATTGAACAATTATTCCCATCAGTAATTTTTTTTAATTAAATTTATGTGTCTCGACTGCGAGGGCCATTGACACGGTTACAGTCTATTTTTTTCAGTCATGTGAATCTTCAAGATCACTTCTCAGTGATAATCCTTGTTTTTTTTTCGAGTTTTTCGATTAGTCCAGGTGAGTATCGATTTGCAAGTCACTAGTAATTGAGAAATACATACTTAGAATTATACCTTTCCAACTTCAAATTGGGAACTATAAAAATCAAATTGGGAATCAACATATTCAAATTGGGAATAATCAATTTCAAATTGAAACGGCATTCGTGGCTATGTATATCAAGATCAGGCATGATCAGAAGATCTTTATATTGATGAAACATGAAGAAAAAACTATTAATATTATATTTGAACTTATCAAACATTCAAAAAGTGTAAGAAGTACACAAATTTCATATTTGTGCTTAAACTCTCATATCAAAAAAGGTCAAAACATCAGGTTTGAACCTCTGGATATGAGCCACATATCTTGTACAGGTACTAACTGTAATGGTTCATGGTTGATATATTTCTTCTTATCAAATTTTCCGTTCTTTAAAGATGAAATTCTGTCTGTGTTATGTTTCCATTGTATACCGAAATCACCTGCTTTTCCATTGAATCTGCAGCTTTCTTCTTTGTATAAGCCATGATTATGAAAAAGAAATTGTAGACTCATCGTTTGTTACTTACTTTGGACAAATTTTAGAGTTAATTACATATCGAGTAATTCAAAGATCTGATTCACATGCATGTCCAATATGAAATTGATTATTTCCAATCTGATTCTGATTATTCCCAATTTGATTTTGATAGTTCCCAATTTGAAGTTGAAAAGGTATAGAAAACTATTTAATTCTATCGGCATTTGAAGGTGAATTTTTCCGATCAACTAGAGAGAAATCAATATACAGTAACGGTGATAACTCAAGAAAAAAAACCTAATTTCCCTTAAGATTTCTGAATGCGGATAGAAGTTTGAGAACAGCGAATGCATCATTCTGCAACACATAATTCTCCTAAACCTCAATGGTGCAAAATGGTGCATTCGCTAGTTATCGCATTTCTACCAAATTCAGGAACCTCAACTAAGTTCAATTTTGCATATTGATTCTAGACTCAAGTTGTTGAAACTGTATATAAGCGTACGTTAGTACCATAATCATATACTGGGTGTTCCCAAATTGGGGATTCAAACGTAAAGTGGCGATTTTTCTTTTGTTGAGTTTCCAAAGGGATAGGGGTATTCTCAAGCCAACTTGAATGGCGTCGTGGAATCAAATCCCACAAAATTAGTGATAAATAGAACTTATGGGACGCTAAGGGCTCCGAATACCCACTCTAACATTCGCTGAGATCCGAACGTACACAACAAGATGGCAAAGTTTTGCCCGATTTCCAAATGCGCTTCCATTCAATCTGTAGGTATTGGATCCCCATAGCAAATACGCGCTCACGTTTCCGACTAATTGAAAATCGGAATTACAGGCACATTTCTGCAGGCTCTAAAAAGCATTCCGGTCGTATACAAGTAACCGGAATTGTTTTTCAATTGAATCGGTAGACTTGCCTCGAATTGGACCCAATTTTAAACGAATGGAATATTCACCGAAGCCGGTGTAGCATGGGAATGAAGGTGTATTCGTTAGGAATTCCAGGAATGTTCCATCACAGATTCCCTGAGGTTATTGTTTCTGTTGAAAACAGAATATGGAAGCTCCAATTACAAAACGTGAATGAAAATTTCGGTTATCAACAAAAATGTGTGGTTATGTTTTTTCATGCATTTTTTATTCGTGTTGATTCATTCTTCTTCCCAGAACCTTCCAAGTAATCTGATATAAACCGCGAATCGATAAACCAAGTGAGTGAACTAACAGGAAGATCATGCACATACAATGCTAAAGGCATCCACCTCACAAGAACAGCGAAAGCTTCGGGAACTTCAGTGCACAAAAGCCAGAAATTGATTACAATCAAGACTCCACGAGGTGCATAAAACAAAGCGGACCGCCTGCTTTTAGATGAAACATAGCGGTGTGTCAGATCCAGCTTATCGTACATTTACTGCGACGAAAACAGAACAAAGGGCTTCGGTTCGAAGTTCATAATTTCAAATCTCAATTCCTAGCCCAAGATAATCGATATGTGTGGTTGATCTTAATATTATTCATCTTTATTCAAAAATTTGGGGCCACAAGTACCAATATATATTTTTTGAATGAAATGTTCGAGAATACTGTCATAATCATTACATTATGAATTTATGAGAGCTCCAGAGAATCAATCCACCCCCAAAAAAGGTTTTTGAGAAAAACAGAGGTCAATGTTCCAGAAAAGATATCATATTGTTGATTTGCAATCGAAATTGGCATGTTACATGGTATAAACTATAAACTGTGATATCTATGCCAAATTTCAGTTGAATATTTACCATGTTAATTGGAGTTTTTTCCCAAAATAAGGCAGGGAATTCTCCATCTGCGTTTGTTCCTCCAATTTAGGAACACCCTGTATACGATTATAGAAATTCCGTTAGCTGAAATACAGTTTGAACAACTTTGGTATAGAAACAATATCCAAAAATAAGCGTTGAGTTGAGATTCCCTCAATAAATTTCTGAATTTGGTGGGAATCCAAATAAGTCTAATGCACCATTTTGCAAATTTACGAGAATCGTATGGCGCAAAATGGTGCAGTCGCTGGTATCAAAATAGCATTCAAATTCGGAGAGCTATAGAAATATCGTGTATTTGTGTTATTTTCTTCAGTTTTCAACAAGAGGATACTGAGTTTTGATCTCTCTCTGGTTCTGCGAGAAAATTCATCTCTGCATATCGATAGAATTAAATAGTTTCCTAATTCTGAGTAAATGATTCATATGGAGCTCCACATGCTTTCAGTATTGAAGAAAATTTTGAAATAGGGCATACTAATGTTAGCATTTGATTGATTGATTAATTGGAAATACTCGACATTTTGAAACATAAAAATAATGATGGTAATCCGATGATGGATACAGCTTTTGGTGATGATGGTTCAATGAAATGCTTGATATAGAAAGATTATTTACTCCATTCACTTTTATGAAGTATCCCGGTTGTCCAAGATTTTAGTATCATCCAGTATTTTTACTTCAAACTGACAAAGGTTGGTACTCGTGAAATGTCAAACAATTCTCAGAGACGTTGCCGATGCTAATTCTATTCACTCTTTTTTCACTTAGTGAATTGATTCAGTTCTTCTCAGGTTTGTGACATAGGTTTCGTAGAACTACGACATTCTTATAGTATTTCAAGTTGAGCAAAAAGGTATTTAAATCTCTTCTGTAGGCATATTTCTTGAGAAATTAAGAATTAGGAGAGGAAAAAGTTTCCTCAACATTCGCCAGGTCTTTGGAATTATTGAATTCACATAATATTTCCTCAAATTCATTATTTTCCCAAAGTTGATAAACCTTTCGATAAAAACGTGATTACTACGACCTCTATGTAGAAAGAACCACTTCGCTTATTTATCTGACAGGAAAATATCTTTAACCCAACATTTTCAAATTATACACGCTGAAATGTGTCAGAATGTCATGGCCAACCGGGATACATCATAAAACTGAATGGAGGATAGCTTTGTGATTGGAATAACCTCAAAATATCCCCGTTTATGCTGTAAAACGTGGAAAATAAATAGACATACATACACTTAAAAAAATTGCCCTCTTTCTTACACGGTCTGTTAAATAAAGCCAGATCTGGCTGCCACTGCTTCAAGAAGATCGAAGAGACGGAAATGACTTCATCAAAATCGAACTATGTTTTATTCTCCGACGGATTCTTAAGGGGACGTTGTACTATGGTCGACGGCACCGATTCTCAATTCAAAAAGTGCCTTTCATTTTTCCAAGTTCAAGCCCTCGATTTTCCACCTAGAAGATTGTAATTTTGTTAAATCCCCTGGAATTTCAGTTCTCTGTGATTTCACACTTTCTGGAAGTCTTTTGAGAATGCGGGCACAGATATTTTGACATTTTCATCGAATACAATTTTGATTTTTCGAGACCATAATTTTTTATGGTTGTCAAGGTTACTCGATAGAGTTTGACATTTGTCAAAAAATTCTTTTCCTTGCCTTACTGTCGATTTCTTTTACAGTTGAATGCGAATCTAACTTCAGAGGAGGATCTGCCATCAAGGTAGATCTACCTTATAGGTGAATATACCTAAAAGGTGAATCTACTTAAAATGTAGATCTACGCGCTCTACTATATTGATTTGTCGATGGCACTCCAATGAATTTTCTAAAGAAAAACGATTATGAAGTCAATTTTCATTCACTCACAAATTCAACCTGATTTCTTCATGAGAAAAAATTATTTTTTTCGAAGAGAACACATTGAAGTGCCCCCAAGACATCCTTCAATTTCAATTCGAAACAAAATCAAGCTCTTAGGTGAAAAAATAATTTTTTCGAAGAGAAGAAATTGAAGTGCCCTCAAGACATCCTTTAACTTCAATTCAAAGAAAAAATAAAGCTTTTAGGTGAAAAATTGAGGGCGGGAACTTCGCAAAATGAAAGGCACTTTTTGAATGGAGAATCGGTGCCGCAGAGGCACACGGTGGCATTCTAAATCATCAGAATCTCGAGAGACTTTTCTCGATATTCCTGACCGTCTGTTACTCTGCAGTTTGTTTTGGATTCAATTACAGCTGGCATATCGAAACAAATAACGATTCCAGGTGGAACGACACCCCTTTTCCCGGAATGAAAATCGGATTAAGGGGCCGCCGCCGTATTTCATACGCATTTAGATCCGCTCGTAAATTTCGCCGACATGTGGGAGCAACGGAAGAGCGACTACGGGAGAGCCGTGACGCCAACAAAGGAGCCGACGCGGCGCCTCCTGTGTTAGATGCGTCGTCGAATGGCTTTCGAAAGTCAATATTTCAAATTTCTGCAGCCTCCAGCGACCGGGACCCGATTATTTGCTCATATCGGAGAGCGGATTGGGTATATCGTTTCGACGGGCACGTTCCGAATCGGCGTGTCATCGATACGAATGACGCGTGGACGTAAAATCACTACGAAGGAAGTTTTCAATGGGCATTTCCAGTCATTTTCAGAAAAATAATATTTTGACATATCGGATTCTCAGGTAATTCGTGATTTCCTTTGAAATTTTTTCTTCATTAATTTATACCCTTAAAAAGCTATTGAAAACTCAAAAATAATCTACCGAATTCAAACGATCAGAAGAAGCGGAAAATCGTGTGACGTCAGTGGCTAGAGAGATTTTTTATTGGTTGAACTCGTCATGACGTGCTGCTGATATAAAAATGACAGCATTGCCAAATCACAAAACAAGAATTAGCCTGAAAAAGCCCTTGCTTTCACTTTTCTAATAATATCATAATACATTATATAATGTTGATTTTGGATGTTTTTCTTTTATCATCATGACATTTCCATTTGTACTCCATAAAGCTTCATAATATCATTCAATTTACGACCTCCTAATTGAAGATGAAGAGGGTTCAAGTAAGCAGATAGGTGAGAAATTCAATAAAAAATAATTATCCCTAGTCTACACATGTAAGAATTTGTATATCCTCTAATTTAGGAAGCATTAATAATTATTTTCATTTTGAGAAGTGCAAATTAGTGGTAAGAATAATTATTGATTTGGCAACTGTGTACCTAGGAGTATAGAATATAGAGTAAAGAATACTCCCAGACTTAACTGTAAGAAACGCCATTTCATAGTACGCAGAGAAGACGTCGAAATGTCGAATGATGACAAATAAGAAAGTTATGTTTTTTCATAATTTGAAGGCGTGGTTGTCACATCAGTATTTGTATTTTCAGAGAATTAGTATATCACCTTCATTAAAATTAAGTTGTTATATGACGATGTTTCAAAAACATTATAGTGATTACATCAAATATAATACGATTACTGAATATATTCATGAATAAATTCAGAGATTTTACAAAGACTTGACAACAGCGGCGTGTCTCTCAGTTACTCTGGGCTTTGTCCCCTCCATCACAAACTTCAACCAATCATATTACAAATTGAGCCACTGACGTCACAGCAGAGGGACGTTTGAATCCACACGTGTTGAAATCACATTTTCAATATCGAATCATTAATCAATTCTTCGAAATTCAGAGTGAACAAATGGTTACAAATGTGTTATAAACTGCCCTTCATTATGTAATGGGAAGAAAAGTGCATAATTTGAGGAAATCGAAATCCATGGTTTCTCTTCCATTGTTTTATGTGATGTTCATGTTTTTTTATCACAAACCAGGAGATTGAATATTGGGAGGCAATTTAAGGATCAGCAACCCTCAATGCGTCTGCATGCAATTGTGATCTACCGACGCCACACTTCCGGTTAATTTCTCGGCACATCTCGTTATGTACTTGCTGGTTGAAATTTAAAATCTCGTTGCGAAAGCTTTATGCGCGCCGAACTCAATGAGCTTTGTAGCCCTGTTTCAAAGGAAGGTGAGAGCTATGTCTATAAATTTTGCTGATTAATTTCGTCGACGCGTCATGAGGGCGCATATAATTCAGCACGAGATAATTCCTAGAAGCCTGGGAGCAAATCCCTGGATGATTGAGGTGGATGCAGGGAACAGGATAGATTCGGTCCTTAGCTGAGTTAAAACGAGGCATTCAGGTAATAATACCACGTTATTTGTACGGGATCCTAAATTGCATCTGATAGGCTGTAATGAGGGAAGGGATAGAGTTTCTTATGGTATTACGATTAGAGGTACGTCCTCGGGTTCATTTCAAAGAAGGTTTTCTCAAATTTCATCATTTTTTGTCCATATGTGTCAGAATTCAAAACTATTACAGATCTAATACAACATGTGAAAAGAGTTACATTCTGTCAAGAAAGTACCGGGAATTAACGATTTAAATCTGGCGGGGCAATGAGGCAGGTAAAAATTTTTTTCCTAGGTTGGTACCACTTTGCTTTTATGCCAAGCTTGAGCGGGATCTGTCAACTAGTGTGTTTGCAACAGCTGGTTAAGTCAGTCGATGTCAGAGTGCGTGCCGATTTTTACTATGCGTGATTACGTTGAGCAAAGAATTTGTTTAAAGTTTTGTGTTGCAAATGAATTTTCGTGTGCCGATGCATTGAAAATGTTGCAAAAGGCCTTTGGTGATAATGCTCTATCGAAAATTCGTGCATATCAGTGGTACAGAGCCTTCAAGGACGGTCGTGAAGTGGTCGAAGACTTGCCTCGTTCCGGACGCCCATCGACGGCTTCGACCGAAGATAACGTCGATAAAATTAAGGAAAGAGTGCTTGAAAACCGTCGTACCAGCTTGAGAGAGATAGCACATGATCTTAAGATATCCCACGAGTCCGCACGTACGATTTTGATTGATATTTTGGGCATGAGGAAGGTGGCCGCACGACTCGTACCGAAAGACCTGAATGTTCTTCAAAAACGTCATCGCGAACAGGTTGCTTCAGACATGCTGGATCGCTGTAATTCCGATTCTACATTCATGGAACGCATTATAACTGATGATGAGACCTGAGTCTATGAGTACGATATGCAAACAAGCCAGCAATCATCGGAATGGGTGGAAAAAAATGAGCCGAAACCGAAAAAACCACGCCAAAGCCGCTCGAAAATGAAGGTGATGCTCCTTGTTTTCTTCGATATCCGTGGCGTGGTGCACTACGAATTCGTTCCAGAGGGTCAGACGGTAAACAAGGAGTATTACCTAGGCGTTATGGAACGTTTGCGTGAGCGTATCCGTAAGAAGCGGCCAAATTTGTGGGCGAACAACTCATAGATTTTGCATGACGATAACGCGCCTTCTCACCGAGCTACGATTGTGACTGACTTTCTCGCCAAAAACTCAACAAACGTGCTTCAGCAACCACCGTATTCGCCGGATTTGGCTCCCTGCGACTTTTTTCTCTTCCCAAAACTAAAATTTCCCCTTCGTGGCACCCGTTTTGAGTCGATTGAAGCCATAAAACAAAATTCGGCGCGAGAGCTAAAGTCCATCCCGGAAAGCGCCTATAAAAAATATTGGCATAGATGTATTGGAGCAAATGGAGCCTATTTTGAAGGCGACCCAATAAATTTTGACGATTAAATGTAAAAATGTTGTTTTAATTGAAAATTCCCGGTTCTTCCTTGACAGAGTAGTATATGAAAAAACACCAAGGCTACTGAAAACTACTGGTGGATTTGGGAAGGGACCTCTAATGCGAAGAGAATGGCACACTGATTGCGCTGTGAGACTGGTAACAAGCCGAATAGTAGAAGTGTTATGCGAACAGGTAGAATAATTTGTGGGGTCCTGGGTGACTCAAGATCATAGGACCGAAAAGGGAGAGTCAACCACTCTCGGTCTCCTTCGTTATCGACGAAGTCCATCCGCAGTATAAACTTTGTGGTATTAAAAATAAAAATATGAATTTTGAACACACCAGTCAACACTAAAATGAGGAGATACCAACGTCATTGTTTATCTAGTTTAAAATTAGAGTTCTAACTCAAATGTGTCCAATTTGGCTAAGTCTGTACCCTTGGTGGATAATTCTCATTCCCTTTCCCCTGAAGAACTCCCGACTATTGAAAACTAGAAAGAAGAAACTTGAGAATTACATGAGAAATATCCAGGGTACAGTCTCAAGATTATTTGAGTCTTCGTTCTGTACATTTTCAATTCTTTCCCTCCGAAGTTTTATCGTCAGCATCCCCGTTCTATTTCAAGATTCCCCCTTGATCCTCATTAACGTCATTAACGATCGGACCTGATTGAAATTGATTCCAGGTCCAATCAGGAGACGATAAACAAACATCTAGTAATCGTAAACCGAGATGCGTGTGCTGCAAATTTCCGACACAGCAAATTCCCATAATCGAATATTCTGTTTCAGTGATTGATTACGGATAAGCCAATTCCGCCATTAATCACCGCTAGGTGGCGTAGTTCCGTTGGAACGCCGTTAATCCGGACAGGGCTACGGGCAGTTTAGTTAGAGGAGCCTGGATATAAATCGGCCCATTTAGGTTTTTTGGAAAGTGCCGAAATTGATACTCTCGATTAGATGCGCTTATGCAGTTCTGAGCGGTTGGAAAGGGTAATGGCGGAGAGGTCCAGAGTTCACACTCAATCGCCCGATTATTTATCGCCAAGCGGTTGAACTATGCTGAAACTTATATCTACTGAACCAATGGAGTCAATTGACAATTTAACTACATATATCGAGTATTTGAATAGTAATTTTTCTACAAACGTCAAAAAATGACAAGGTTCGCGCATTGACAACAATATGCGAAGTGACCCTTTTTTTCATTTTCCTTCGTTACCATGACACCGTGCGCGAAGTAGTGTGCGAAATATTTACTTCGCGCACTGCATGTAAACTATATGGGATTTTTATATTTTGACCTTTATGTTCCTCAATCAAGCAAAAATCCAAGAAATCATTTATTTATTAATGTATAACAATAATTAAGGCTTTCAAATTGTGAGGAAATTTAACACTACCTAATTTTATTTATTATTTACAATGTTAACATTATTGGTGCAGCCAGTGCACGAACCAATATTCATTCCTAAACCAGATAACTCAGATTCAGCTCGTGATATCGTAGTTTTGGGAGTTGGAAGACTATCCGTTTTTGATTTGCAAGCAACTACGGCAGTTGCTTGCATATCAGCACTTGATCCTGAGATTTCACAGTCTAAAATTTTATTTGATATTTGAATTTTATTGTTGATAGAATCTTCCACGTATCCTTCGGCCACAGTCGAAGATTTCCATCCTCCATGGCGCTTCAAAACACATATATCGGCCCCCGTATCAGCAAGGAGTGTGGCTGATGTTCTCCGAAAACAATGGCCCGTGTAGGCATCAGGATTTGGTAACTTTAGGTTTTTTGCTATTAAGCTAGGCATCTTTCCAATACTATTTATTCCAACCACTTGGTTAAAACATCTCTTATTTTGACACTTCAAAAACAATCGGCGACTGGTAGCATAACTTGGACGAAGAGACGCATATTTTCGGTAAATGTCAATGTAATCTAAATTTGAAACTGTAAAAATTCGTTGGATATTCGTTTTTGTATCGGGTACTTTAACAATCAAAATGGAATTTTTATCTTCTATGTCATCGACCGTCATTTTAGTGAGTTCCGCACGGCGGCAAGCACCCGAAATACCCAGTATTGAAACAACCTAAAAGGAAATCAGTAGTTTAAAAAACACATTAAACAATCATCAAAAATCTACCTTAACCAACAAATAGGTTTCATCATCTGCCTCTCTTAGGAATTGTTCAACTTCCTCTCTGGTCAATACCTTAGATTTCTTAGGATGGTTTCCAACTGACAATTTTTTCAAATATGGAACCAACTTGGTAAATTTCTTAAAATCCACGTTTTCTTTAACATTGAGTCATGCTTTCAACATAGAATATATTGCCCATAACGTGGAAGACTTCAGCATCTCAGACTTCTCTGCAAAATATGCCAACAGCACATTTTCGGATATTTTTCTGGCTTTATTTGCTTCACACCACTCTTTGAATTGCTTATATGCATTTTCATACTGACGCCTCGATTTCTCCAGTAAAAGATTCGAAATTACTGAATTGGCCGCATCTGTCAAGTTAGGTGGGGTACTGCTTACTTCTTCGTCGCTCGAAATTTCCATTATTTTACAGTTATAAATATCACGCACGAAATTGAGGCGAATAAAAAGTCACTCCAAAATAATTATCAAGAACTGTCACATTGAAATGATTGTCAACAAATGCCATTTTATTTCCATGGCATAGTTCAGTAATTACTTGATTTGGAAAAACAGTTTAAGCCAGTTCAATTCTATTTTTCATATTAAGCTAAGCATGTTACTTATTTTAGAACAATATTTTTGTCGTTTGTAGAAAAAATTTTGTTTGCATCTCATGCGCGAAATACTTTGGTGATCTCGACTATTTTTTTTAAACTCGGCTGCGCCTCGTTAAAAAAAATCAGTTCTCGAACACCAAAGTATCATTTCGCGCACTAGATACAAAAATAACTATTTTGTATCTAGTGCGCGAAATGCTACTTTGGTGATCGAGAACTGTTTTTTTTTTAAATTGTCGAGATTACCGAAGTATTTCGCGCATGAGATGCAAACAAAATTTTTTCTACAAACGTCAAAAATATTGTTCTAAAATAAATAACATGCTAAGCTCAATATGAAAAATAGTATTGAACTGGCCAAACTGTTTTTCTAAATCAAGTAATTAATGTTACATCAATAAATAAATGATTTCTTGGATTTTTGCTTGACTAAGGAACATGAAGGTTAAAATATAAAAATCCCATATAGTTTACATGCAGTGTGCGAAGTAAGTATTTCGCACACTACTTCGCGCACGGTGTCATGGCAACGAAGGAAAATAAAAAAAAGGGTCACTTCGCATATTGTTGTCAATGCGCGAACCTTGTCATTTTTTGACGTTTGTAGAAAAAATACGTAGAGCTACTGTGAAGGTCTAGCTGTTCATAGTGTTTATAGATTTTGTTGTGAAAAGAGTATTGTGTTGGAAATTTTTTTGACAAAGTGTATATTGTGTTTATAGAACAATGTCGAATTCGGAAACGGATACTGCATCTGAGGTTGATATGTGGGGACCACCACGTAAAAGGTCCAAAACGTCGCATTTCTCTGCTGAAGAGAAAGAGATAATTTTGAACATTTTTCGAATAGAATTGGAAGAACATCCTGATTTATCGAAAAGCGACTTGGTAGGAATTGTTTTAAAATCCTCAGGAATGAGTGATTCAGCTGTAATCAGAAGTTTCAGAGAATATGAAGAGAATAAAACATTGACGCCACCTAAGAGGAAAGCCCAGTCGTTAAAAATAATCGATTCGGTTGACGATTTCGATATGAACCTTATCAGAAGAATTGTCCACGGTTTTTTTCTGGAATGCAATCCCAACGATTTCTACAGTTCTAGAAATCATGAATGATGACGACAGTTGGCCAAATTTCAAAAGAACAACGTTCTATAAATTATTGAAAAAAATTGGAATTCAAGTTCAGTTAAAACTGAACGATTGTGTGAAATCTCCTTGATTCGACTCTGGAAGCAAAAAAAACTTCACGAAGGCCCTCCTACCGCTGCGCCAAACATGTTATTATTGCTCCTTCTTACATTTGAACAGAGTATAGTCCCAAATTATCAAGACTGGACTGGCGCATTCGCCATATTGCAAGTCTGGCTCCCAACCTGTATGATATGATATGATATGATATATTGTTTATCCTGTATAATAATTTAATAAATTATAGTGTATAATATTGGGATATAGTGGAATTTTCTGAACATACGGAATGATATCAGTATCTTATCATTCAAAACATTCGAATTGAAACCTATGGATTTCATCATAAGCCAACAGACTCTATTTTTCTGAATTATTTATCAGTGAATTTGGAAAACACTTTTTATTTCGGGAGATTTCCAACTGGAAAACCTTTCCGCAAAATTTCATTCAGATTCTGAATGTGGAAGCCACGAAAATGCCGAAGGCAATAAAACGTATCGTCTTCATCGAACTCATCTGACATGCATGAGCACGAGGTGCAGTAAGCAGCATATTGCTCGCATAATTCTGTTTGCTTACCACTAAAACATTTCGATGGGGAATTACTGCAGTCTGTCTAGAAGCAACACTGAATTATTGATGACCTGTTCCAAAATTAATGCAACTTTTCAAACTGCGCTGAATAAAACATGCGATACCAAGAGAAATGAGAATTTTTCAATTTATGAAAAGCAAATATAGTGGATTGTTATTGAACTTCAATATGTTATATTTCTGAAACTTCTTCTTCAAAGTATACGTATGTCATGATTCAAAGTTGACCTCTACAGGAATTTACATAGAAATTTTGTGGATTCATCGGGGAATTTAAATTTGACCCAATCGAAACGGAAGCCCCGAATACCAATATTTTCTATTCAGCAGAACCGACAGCGATGAATTGAAATTCATTAGGACCTGTCCACACGGATTATTATTCGAAAGTCGTAGGACTGCACGTCGATCATAATTGATTTCCATTTAACAAGTTTAACGAGATCACTCATTCACAATGGGACACCCGACCCTAGATCAACAGAGGATTCGAGATAACAAAGTTATTGCCTGCTCGTTGTAACAATACGCTACCAATTTTGTCGTCATGTCGAGGGAACAAAGGTGAAATTTGCCTTATGAATATGGAAATTAAATGAGATATTATCATTTTATAAGTTGGCTTCAGTGAAATGTGGAGTCCAAAAATGATGTTTTATCATTCATCATATCTACACCTTTGTAATTACAAATTAAATTGAAAATTTTGAACTTTCTCGGCAAATGGAACAATTTCACCCAGTCATGTCAACATTACACTGGTTATTGCATTCACAGTGCAATTATCAGTAGTAATAACCCAAGTACATTGATACCTAATTGTTTGAAAAAATTTCATGAGATTTCGAAAGCTTGTTGCTTGCCTGTTGCCTACAAGCAACAAGCCAAATGTCATGTTTTGGCCATGGGATATTCAAAGTATGAATGTGCTCATCAAAGAAAAAATTCTCAAAAAGACAACCTACAGTCACATTTGAGGAATATTCATGAAATTCTGCTGCGAAGGAGAATATGAATTAAATGAGAGAAGATAAGAAGGATTGTCGTTGATACTAAAAGATGAGAAATAAAATGGGGCCGAATAAAGAAGCAAACGTGCAAGACCTTGTGGCAAGTTTCGTGCAAACTCTCGCAAGAAAAGGACTATTATACCTATAATTTTATGATTGACCCGTTAAGTAGTTCTCCTTATCGATAGATCTTATAGGCAGAATGTCAAAGTTTGATTAGTTTCTCTGTAGAGATTGGGAAATTATGGGAAATTCGAATACCTAAGCAATTTTGCTTTGACCTATCCTATTCCGATCCGTATATTCACATCACGACCAGGATATTTAAAAAAAAAAAAAAATTATCGAGTTTGAAATTGCTCTTTTCCGGATTTTTTTTCGCGATTATGGCGAATTTTTTAAAAATACTTCTACATCGCCTAGAGAATCGAAATTTCATCCACGTGTGAATCGACTATTCCTCTTTCTGACTGTATGAAAATTTCTCCACTGTATCGCAGCCATACGTAAATTTCGATCAAGAACATACAGGGTGCGGCACGGAGGATGGATGGTTTTAAAAAAATAATAAAAGCGTTAATTTTTACTCAAAAACACATTTATTGACGGAATCAGATTCTCAAGGAAATAGCATTTGAGACAGTCAAGTGTGGAAAATCACATCAGGCATGTGGTGGCCGAAATCGGTGATATATGGATAAATCTGGGGACTGCGAAGAATGGCTTGTCGAACGCGTTCAACATTTTCAGGCGTTCGAACTGTTCGCACAGGTCCTCTTGGTCTTCTGTTGATCAGTTCACCACGTCTGCGAAGTGATCCAACCCAACGAAGGATGGTGTTTCGAGAGGGAATAGCTCTATTCCGATGAATGTGGAAATGGCGACGAAACTCACGCTGCACGACCGTGACTGACTCATTATTTCGGACGAAACTATCATAGGCGAAAACACGATGCTCCACCGTCCAAGGCTCCATGACGACAACTGGTAAATAAATGCTAGGAACACACGAGTCTAACGGCACCTTCCCCACTTCTCTCGTCCTCAGTGGGGGAAAGTTATGCCCATCTGAAAAACGTCCGCCCTCCGTGCCGCACCTTGTACCAACAAAATCATAAATATTACTCGGGATGAGAAATCTTCTATAGTAGAGAACAGCAACGAATCTAATTTCGAGTTGAATTTTAATGATTGTACGTTCACTAATTGTACTTTTGATGATAGATAAATGTTTCGTTGTGTTGTCAAAAAATTACTCATTTGGACACACATATCAGCATATTCTCTCTTGTGAATGTTCGAAAAATTATTTCGGCTATAACAAGTAAATGACCATAATAAATTTGAACAGAGATATTTTTTGAGTCTTGTCAATTGAAAACTTCGATATTTATGCAAATCAAGATGGCTTTCACCCATTAGGGAAAAGGACCCAAAACAGGTGTTTCCCGGAATTACTTTGTCGCAATCTCGAGCATCCTGAAAAGAAATTATTTAGTAGATAATAATATATAAACAGAACAAAATAAAAAAGTAGGGTACTTCGGATATGAAATGTTTATGACAGTTGAAAATCATAACAAAAATTTTGCACTAGAATTCCTGAGGACAAAAGTTCTAGTGTGGAAATTGCTGACTCAAATTATCGAATCATTTCTTTCCAGTACCATCCACAGTCCGAGTACGATCCTGGCAGACTCTTAGGGCGGTCAAAGAGAGTGTCGTTATCACCGTTTGACCAATAGGAGCTTTATTGTGCGCAAACCAGACGATTCTGTTTGTTTACAAAGCTCCTTCTTATATTTGAACGGACTATAGTCACAGCTTCATTATTAAGGGTTTGTTGAGGTCATCGCCGTAATTTTTTGATTTTTCACCTTTCTCAATTCCCTGAACTCATGAAAAATTATTCATTTGTTAATTGGAACAATAATATTTTGATCTTGGATGATTTTATGTATGTATCTGATTGAATTTGATTCTCCCACATGTTTAAAATATTGTTATCGATTGTTTCAAGACACGATATGAATTCATTATGTGTGAAATTATATTTATTATTAGGATACAACACAGGTTTGGAATGAAACTGTTTCTCTCATATACTCAAGTTTTCTTGATTTATTTTTCCATTATATCTAGAGAATCTACACTGATTGAGTGATCAGTATGTTGGACAATATTCAATTCACAAAATTTCTACTTCTATGCTGCAATGTTTCAACTAGTTTTGTTTTTCTGCATTCGGAATGAAATTCAAATATGAAAAAATTTTAAAATACAACATTCAACTGTATAAGATATTTCTGCACATTTTTTCAAAGAAAATTCTACTTCAGACGGAACAGAATCTTGTTCTTCTTTCATTCGATTCGTTTTCTCATATCGTACGCATATCACTTTTTGTCCTTTGTTTTGTAATAGCTTCTTTCGATTTTGAATTTCATTGTTGAATTAATTTAATGCATGGAAATAGCTGGAGAGCCGAATTGACCAAATATTCCGGTGCATATCGAATACTAAAATATTTTCACTACTGCACGAAATGCAGGAGTGAAAATACCCGGTTATATTCATGGTATATTGATTATTCGTCTGCGTGATTTTTATTATATGCCCTTATATATTTGGCTGAAATATTCTGAAGCGAATAGTTTGCACAAAATCAATTTGATATTGTTCACCTAACTCGTAACTGATGCGAGGTTATAGCAACAAACAATTTGAAACGAAAGCTTCTCGGTGTTGTGGGAACGAAAGTTCCATAAAAAATGTGTTGTATCGAAACACACATATTAATCACGATGAAAATCATTCGAGTCCTGTTGGAAAACTCCAGCCATAAAAACGTTTTGAAAAAGGTTAATTACAGTTGTTCCGAAAGTTGGGTGTTCAAGAGCATATTTTAAATCCCAACTTTGGCAATTATCGGACAGACCACGTTCCACGAATGGGGGCCATTTCTTACAACACCGGAGCGGGTTTAAATTTTAAATTGAGTCTTTTCGTTGAAACAGAACGCAATTTTTCGGAACTTCTTATTTAGTTCAAACAACTATTCGTAACTGAATCTGCGACTCGCTCCAGAGAACCTTTTTCCATCTGGAAGATGAATGAACTGTGTCTTCTTATTTAAATGGAAAAATTGTGCGTTTTTTCTCCAAAGTTCAGTGGAAAATGTTGAACATTGACTGGGGAGCAGTTGGAACAAAGCTACACAAAACCAACAGTTTTCGTGTTTTTTTCTACCAGTAGCAAAAAATATGAGATATCAAAAGGACATCGATCGGTATGCCCTATGTGAAAAAAGAACAATTGCTCTGTGAAATCAAGCGGGTGAAATCTGGGACAGAGAAAAACGATATCTGAATGGCTTCTCACCTGGAAACGCAAGATACGCAGAGCATTCGATCTGTACACACAAAGGGAATACAAACCCGTATATTCATTATCTACCAGAGGGGATGGAAACCTCGACTGCACGAGTTGGAACGAAAAACGTGAAATTGAAAATTGATATTTTTCTGTCGTTCAAACCCTAGGGAATTGTAATTGTTATTCGATGCAGTATGTACGCAGAACACAGTAGCTGATTAATTTTTTTCATTCAGAAAAGCCTGTCATGTTCAACAAGATTGGAATGAATTTCTATTTTTGTAGATATAAAGGGTGTTTCAAATTGCGCGGTTTTTTGGATGAATAAAACACATAATTTGCATTCATTTTCAAAAACTTTTTATTGGTAATTGAAGTATCAGTTATGACATTTATGTACGAAAAACAATATCAGCCAGATGGCCTCCTCTTGCAGCTTTACAGACGTCCACTCTCTTGTTAGAATTTTCAAAGACATTTTGACATAATTGAGGCTATTATTCCTATAGACCTGGCCTTCCACATAACCCCAAAGAAAATGGTGCAACGGTGTCAAATCACATGATCTTGGTGGCCACTTGACATCACCGTTTCTGGAGATTGTGCGTCCAAGAAATTTTTGTCTCGATAAATGAATTGTGTCATTCGCAAAGTGAGGTGGTGTAGCGCCATCCTGCTGAAACCAAATGTCCTCTACATCAATATTCCCTAATTCAGGCCACAAAAATTCGATTATCATCCGACAGTATCATGGGCGTAGCTAGCCTTTTTTCCTGGGGGGGGCCTGAGGGGGCACAGTGGAAAACGAGCAAGGAAAAACAAATGTGTTTTTCAGTAAGGGGGGGGCACCGTGGATACCGGGGGGGGGCCGTGCCCCCCCAGGCCCCCCCCCCCCATCTATCTACGCCCATGGACAGTATCAATCACCATTGAAAGTTACAGCTGCACCAGCAGCATTTTCAAAGAAGTAAGGTCCAATTACACCACCTGACCATAATGCACACCAAACAGTGACACGTTGTTGAATCGAGTACAAAGCCACTTCAATAAATTTCATTCATCACACTTCTCAAATGTTAAAATACCCAGACGAATTCAGTACGCCATCTATATTTCATTCATTCTCAAAAAAAACCGCACAATTTGAAACACCCTATAGATTTAATTTTATTCCAAGTCAGTCTAGCGACATACTTTGTGGACAATTTTGATGTTTTACATACTGACAATAACAATTCTAGGCACGGCATATTATTAGGAACCTTAGAAATTAATAGATATCACAAACAACAAATTTTACTGAATATCCAAACAGATTATTGAAAATCCCCTCAACTCGCATATTAAAATGCTATTTTCGTCAGCTGAAACAAAGCAACAATTTTGTGATTGATATATCCTTTTGCGAATTATCAGAGAAATAAACTAAATTGAGGTTCCTTCAATAAATTTCCGAATTTTATGGGACCCTATTGCCAGCGAATGCACCATTTTGCACTACATAATTCTTTAGTTTGATGCAAAATGGTGCATTCGCTGGTATCAAAATTCCAGTCGAATTCGGAGAACTGTAGGAAGATCGCTATGGTGTTTTTTTTTAAATTATCAACAAGAGGATACTGAATTTTGATGTCTTTCTCAGCACGTTGAACGATGCCCTAACCGCATTGCACCTTTGAAAAATAAGTATACAGGGTGGCCACTTTTTCAATAGCATTGTATTGGTAACTTTTAAACCTTAAGAGTTAGAAGGTCGGTCAAATGGAGAAAAAGTTGCATTCATAGAAGCATTTTCAAGCAGTTCGAACAAATCGAGATTATCAGGGCCGGTTATTGAAATATCATAAGAAAAGTAAATTCTGTCATTTTGATTTTTATTTTTTTCCCAATTAATTTCGAATATTATCAAAAAATGTTTCAGGAATTTTTTATTCGACAGTAAATTATCCTCAAAATGACATAATCAGATTTGGTATCCAACGTTTCGTACTTCCTGGGCCACCCTCAACCTTATTTGTTCAATACGGACCTGCATATTTTATGACACTTTTTGAAATAACTTTCAACGCTGAATTCAACGATATATCATACAATGTCATTCAAAGTTGATTTTACGAAATGGTTGATATTTCGAACACTTACGTCATTAATGTTCATCATTTACCTTCGAATAATCATTTCATTTGTCTTTCATTAAATGATAGTTTCGTTTAATTATAATGAATAAGGGTTTTCACCTCTTGAAATTTGTGAATAATTATTACGTAACAGAATCAAAGCAAGAAACAAGTAATAATTATTCACTAATTTCAAGAGGTGAAAAACTTAATTCATTATAATTAAACGAAACTATCATTTACTGAAAGACAAATGAAATGATTATTCGAAGGTAAATGATGAACATTAATGACGTAAGTGTTCGAAATGTCCACCATTTTGTAAAATCAACTTTGAATGACATTGTATGATATATTGTTGAATTCAGCGTTAAAAGTTATTTCGAAAAGTGTCATAAAATATGCAGGTCCGTATTGAGAAAATGAGGTTGAGGGTGGCCCAGAGAGTACGAAAAGTTGAATACGATTATACGAAATCTGATTATGTCATTTTGAGGATAATTTACTGTCGAATAAAAAATTCCTGAAACATTTTTTGATAATATATGAAATAAAGTGGGAAAAAAATAAAAATCAAAACGACAGAATTTACTTTTCTTATGATATCTCAATAACCGGCCCTGATAATCTCGATTTGTTCGAACTGCTTGACAATGCTTCTATGAATGCAACTTTTTCTCCATTTGACCGACCTTCTAACTCTTATGGTTCAAAAGTTACCAATACAATGCCATTGAAAAAGTGGCCACCCTGTATACTTCAAAGTATTTATCAATGTCCTTCAATGGTCCACGGAATAACCTCTTCAATTTTGGCCGCATGTTTACCTAACACCCTATGTATGCCAAATTTCAGGTGAATATCTTGTAAAGAGCAAAAAACATTAGAAAAAAAACTTAAAAAATCTCAAACTTCAATACCTTGTTTCTCGAAAAAGAAACGTTTGCGGTTCCATGTTTATGGGACTTTTTCGTCTTGAAATGATTGTAGCAATTTCCCTTTTTTGTTAGTGCCTTGATTTAACTCTCACATCAAGATTGCAATTTTTTTTTGAAACAGTATGAATAAACATTGAATAGATATTAGAAGGCATCATTACATAGTATAAAGCAAAGTTGCTTTCGCTGTCTGTCCCTATGTATGCCCAAATCTTCAAAACTACGCCACGGATTTTGAAACAGTTTCCTTCAATAGATAAGGTGATTCAAGAGGAAGGTTTATATGTATGATACATGCGTAATATTTCAGAGAAACACTGATGAATTTACAGGTTTCTAAAGTGATGTCGTAAATAAACACATTTTTTTGCGCTTACATTGCAAACGCTGACTGAACCGCACGAGATGAATCAAAATGATGTACTCGGTATTGTACTCCTAAAAAAGGGCAACAAAAAAGTCCGCAATGGTATATGTCTATCTCTTGAGGATAACCCACAATAACCATTTTTTATCCTTTACATTTCACAGGAATAAATGGCTTATTGAGGAAGATAGATATTCTAAGCAATAATCCTTATCCACTAAAGTACCTTAATTACATTGTTCATTCAATATAGATCAATATGGCTCTTTACAGCATGTAATTTAATTGAATACTCCCGAAGATATTACAGATTTAAAATGCAGGGACATAGCGGTGCGGCGCCGGCACTACCCTTGTTTATAAGGATTGCATTGCATCCGTGCGAAGCCGGGGCGGGTCGCTAGTTATAATATAATATCGAACTCATCGGAAACCAATTCATTTCGAGTTAAACCAGGAATTCATTTTCGCCAAACCCGATCCTATTCCGGGTTGGTGACCATCATCATAGTTGCCATCTCAAATAAGTCCAATCGCAGACGTCCGACGCTTTCATCTCGGTGGCGAAATTGGAATTTGGCTCCAAAATCGCTTTAATTGGACTCTCTTCAAACGGAATCCGATATGGAAATACTTTCTGGAAGTTGGCGAGAACGAATGACTGCCTCTCGACCCCCTTTCGACGGCTGATAGTCCTGGAGCCGTGATTTCATTCGTCGCCAGCCGAATTGGGGTCATAATTTCGCTATTTTCACCGGAGGGAAATTCTGGAAATTGGGTGATTGCGGAATATTCGGTGAGGATACAAATTGGAATCCTCCATTCCTCTTGTATTGGGAAATTGTTGGGGGTTGGTTCGTGATGCTTTTGTTCGGAATTCCTTCGACTTCTTGTGACTCAAATTGTCATTCAACGATAAAGAAAACACCAACTTCAATGGTTCAAATTGTCCAAATCCTCTGATACGTTCTAATTTTTGAAGACTTTATTCCGGGACTTCTACTACAAGGATACTCATGTTGTGGTCAGTATTTTCCAGCCCAGCTTCAATGAAATATGTCAGACAGAACTGTCCTCCGAAGCGTCATTTGTTGAGTTGAAGGTTAGCCATTTTAAAATATGGATGTTTTATACAGGGTGAGTCTTTGACTTGTACATACAGGGTGTCCCACTAGTGCCGCAGTGGACGATATACGCGTAACGGTCTGGGATTGGCAAAATTTTTTGATGCAGACTTGATATACTACAAGAAGAGCACAACCTAAAAATATTTTCGAATATATCGGGTGGCCCACAAAAGAGGAATAGCGGGTGACTTTGTTTTTTCAAATGGGACACCCTATATTCAATAGTGTTTTTCCATTCTCTGAAACATCCTGCATACTTCCGTATACTTTTCACATATTTTTATTCGACAGTTTTCGAAATATTGGCCATTTTGACAAAAAAATGATACTTGTAGAGGCTATGTTATTCAATTATATTTCACGAACGCTTGCACATACCAATAACAGTTTTATATGGATTGAAAGACAAGACTTCAAAGTATCCTACCCAGCTATAATAAGGCATCTTCAGCATACAGAGTGTCCACAAAAAGACTATCAACATGACGAATTTCAAATCGATTTTTCTTCATTTTTTCAAATGCAATGCATATAATTTTTTTTCATCATTGTAATCACCATTCATTTCACTTCATTTTTTGTCAAATACATAATATGCATATCTCTAACGGAATAGGATTTTTAAGCGCTTTTTCGAAATGTTTCCCTAAAATTCACATATACCTTCGAATTCAAATAGCAGATTTGGCTTTTCTGTGGTTATTAAGAACTGTCAAAATATTCCACCCAGAATAAGCATCTTTGAAGCTTCAATTCATATTATAGCGGAATGAGGAACTAGAAAGTTTTGATGTATCTACTCAAAAATTTGATGAAATCAGTTACTGAAGAAAGAAACTTGCTTTCTGTACCCATTTTTCGAAATGCATTTTTGAGAATTTTTTATGTTTCTACTTAAAACGTCGAATCTTCCAAAAATTTCAACCAAGCTTTGAGCTTGGGAGCTTGAAGATCTGCGTGCGTGCCTGTGAAACTTATGAATATAATTTTTTCGAAGAAAGTTGTATAAGGATAAGAGCGGGCACTTTTTTGTAACCTGAAGTTTTGAAACTCGTTTTCTTATTGAAGCATTCATAACTTGTACATTCAAACTAATCAAAATCATTGGTATTTTACGAATTTTTACATCATTGTGTGAGTATTCATCCAATCCGTAAAATCTATGATGATTTGAATTGAAGCTGCAATGATGGTAATTTTGAATAGAATAATTTGACAGTTCCCAATAACCACAGAAAAGCCAAATCTGCTTTTTGAATTCAAAAGTAAATGTGAATTTGGAGGAAAAACTCTAAAAAATCCTATTCCGTTAGAGATATGCATATTATGTATTTGACAAAAAATGAAGTAAAATGAATGGTGATTACAATGATGAAAAAAAATTATATGCATTGCATTTGAAAAAATGAAGAAAAATCGATTTGAAATTCGTCATGTTGATAGTCTTTTTGTGGACACTCTGTATGCTGAAGATGCCTTATTATAGCTGGGTAGGATACTTTGAAGTCTTGTCTTTCAATCCATATAAAAGTGTTATTGGTATGTGCAAGCGTTCGTGAAATATGATTGAATAACATAGCCTTTACAAGTATCATTTTTTTGTCAAAATGGCCAATATTTCGAAAACTGTCAAATAAAAATGTGTGAAAAGTATACGGAAGCATGCAGAATGTTTCAGAGAATGGAAAAACACTATTGAATATAGGGTGTCCCATTTGAAAAAACAAAGTCACCCGCTATTCCTCTTTTGTGGGCCACCCTATATATTCGAAAATATTTTTAGGTTGTGCTCTTTCTGTAGTATATCAAGTCTGCATCAAAAAATTTCGCAAAACGCAGTCCGTTACGCGTATATCGTCCGCTGCGGCACTAGTGGGACACCCTGTATATTGCAACTGTAGATTTTTGAGGGCGAAAGGAACCTTTTTTTCATTTTACATTTTTCCGAATTCGGCTCTGTTTAAAAGATATAGCCATTCAACGAAAAATTAGGCCATTTAAAAAAAATTGGGCCGAATATGTGCCTGATACGATTCTGAGGATGCCAAGTTCATATTTCGCGATTGAAATTGGGTTGATTCATTCAGGAAATACTCAAGCACTTACCTTATTTGAATAGCAATGTTACAAACTAGATATTTCGTAACAAAAACTCTTAGTTTTGTCCTATTATTTCTGCAATTGAAGAACCATTTTTCTCCCACCAAAATATGTTCCTCGTTCGATTTTCTTGAAGATTAGTTTGTGAACACTAATAATTGGTCCATATTTTCATCGATATCCCTGAAATATGTCATAAGAAATTGTGTTTTCACTCACATAATCTAACGCCATTAACCTTAGTCATAGGATTCGAGGTCAATGATCTAACCTAACCCCTCATCTATGATATTTCACAGAGCTTTAGAAAGGACGATGCCAGATTGTGTTGACTTTCTCTTCAAACAATGGTGTAGGCAAAATCAAGGAAGAAGTACGTCCCCTATATTCAACAGATGAGCTAACGCAATGGCACTTGTTTTGTTTACTTTCCTCTAATGGCGTCTAGGCATTCCTCTCTGGAAGGGCCCATCGAGTAGTTCTGGTTCTCGTCGATATAGCGCTACGATCTTGATTTCAGTAGCCTTTAACGGTGCGCAAGACAAACCGTTGTTCCATAAACCGAACAGTTGGTCTGTGGTTGTTGAACGAAGCATGCGTATAGCGACTTGATGGAGATTTGTCGATTAGATATTTGTTGATTCACAGAGAAGAATGCGAATGGTTGATGTGAAAAGATTTTCAGTGGAAGTTAATCAATGTGATAATAACCGTGTAGTGTGGAGTTTATAAAATTCCAAGGGAATATGGTTTAGATAGAAACATAGCCACAAATCTTGTAATGTTGAGTATTCATTTTGCATTCATTGCAATTCAATACGTGGTTTGTATGGGACATTCATCATTAATATCCGAATTTTGTATTCCATTGACATTTCGGTCTTGACAAAGTTATTAAACATTCTGACAACATTGTTAATTTGTGTAGGTGCTCAAAGAGTTATTGAATTCCAGCCATTCTGTGATATTATAAATCCAGGGAAGCATCCAGATTCATCTTATGAACAATCTCTCGCAATGCGGGGTAGCAAGCGAGCGAGCCGAACCGTTGTTCTGTGTCTCCAACGTCAGATCCATGAACGACGTTGCGTATGGCGATACCCGGCGTAATGGACTACGATGATTATGTGAAGATCTCAGTGAATGAATGTTATTATAAACGTGTTGTGTCGAGTCTAAGAGGATATCGTTTAGATAGAAACATCGACACAGATTATTCAGTATCATTTTATTTCTCATCAATTTCAATTCAATATGTGGTTTGAATCATTTCATCATTAACATCCGAATTCTGTATTTCATTGACATTCATTTTCAGTATGTACCGGTAACAATAAATTTTTAAAAGAAACTGTGCGTATAAAATGTATAATTTCATGCTTCTTAGAATTCAATTTTATCTCCAATTGTGGGATTCAGTATTGCATATCTCTACATCAAACGTTTTTCCATCATAGAGATTTTAGTCTTGACAAAGTTGATAAACATTCTGAAAACATTGTTAACCTGTGTGGGGATCAGTGAGTTTATAAATTCCAGCCATTCTGTGATATTATAAACCCAGGGAAGCATCCAGATTATTCTCATGATTCTTTATTTTTTCGTCAAATCTCATCGGGTTAAATTGAGAATAACTCGAAAACAACGTGTAATTCTTCAAAACGATTGATTTTTTCGAAAATATAAACCCTTCATCTTTTTCAAGTGGCTTCATAGTATTTTTGCGTGGATTTATGAGTCGACTACGCTGTAACTTTCATACCAGGAGAAATATCGAATCAGTTTTGATTGAGGAATATGCCTGGCGACTGATTCTCTCGTAATCAACGAACTGGACCAAAAAAGTTCTCTCACTAAGCAAATAAGAACTAAAAAAAATGACGGGCAGACTCACGGGACACTGTCCTTCTCATTATCATATTCGGATCATGTGGAAGGTTCCTAAAGATACCTGTCGCTTCCGTCAAGAAGCCACCAGGAAGCCTTCAGGAAAAGGCTGTTTCTCAGAACCGGAACAAAACATGGGCGAGGTACCGAGAAATGTAGTGAAGTTCATGGAGGCTCTGCTACCTGGCTGTTAAACAGCGCCGGGTTTCACAATAGATCTTTAGATCAAGGTGTTTGCGAGGCTTAGCTGTCTGAACGTCCCTCCTCAAATCTCAACTTATCTAAAGCCGGACTCCCACTACTCGTGTATTTGGCAAATGTTTGCCACTTCCCTATATTTGGCATGTAGTGGGAGTGGTTCACTCGGCCAATACTTGTCAATCTTGTCATTCAAATTCGAAACTTCGTCTACTTGCCAAGTACGCAAATAATTGCGTACTTGCCAAATATACGAGTAGTGGGCGTCCGCCTTTTGACAGTAAAAACATTCGAAGAAACTGGATCTGTTACTGATGTCTCAGTACCCATATATTCGTGTACCTATTCACACGAAGCGAATTGATCTATGGACTTTCAATTGTAGTGGTAACCGATACTTCCGACGTAACTTTTTCCCCGCCTCACATTTAAGTCATCCCACTTCCAATAATTGAATTTGATATTGGATACGCTATATCTCAGCAAAAGACGGGCAGGAGAGGCTGAGGGCTCATCACGTCTTGTTACTAATCAAGTTATAGAGAACGCCTTGGGTCTTCTTCCTTTTACGCTATCTCATCTGGGAAGATGGGTGCATGGATGGCGATATTCAAGAGCCGAAAAAAGTGCGTGAACGGAAGGAATACTGTGACGAGGGATTCGCCAAATCGAATTATGCTCTTCCGTTGGAGAATAAGGAGCCGATCGATATGGTTTTTTTAATCCCGCTGCTTCCAGACAGGATATCTTTTTCTCGCATGTGTAGATGGGACCAGACGTCCATGTGTATTGCTCCCAAAATTGACTCTTAACATTTTATCGATATTGAATACGAAATTCGGTTCAATTTCTTCGAGAAGAAAGCTAATCCGCATCCACCTATCTACTCTGTATACAGTGTGAGATTTATGCTTTTGAATTTTTTCATCGATGGATTTTCAAGTTTGAAGGAGGCAAATTTTTATTTTTCATTTTCCGAATTCAAAACTTATTTCAGCAATTATGTCCATACCACTTCCTGTCCAGAATTCCACTTCCTCTCGAACGACTCTAGATTTTAACTTTTCATCTGGAACTCTCATTGACCCTCTACTCGTGTAATGGGTGATTTTTCAAGAGCAATTCTGAATTTTTTCAAAATAACCACATTGAATTCAGAAAAATTCATGAAATCTTCATCTGAAGATTATTTCATGCAAATGTTGACTGCGGCTGCGCCTCAACCGCTTAGCCCAATTTTGGCAGAGTCTCTCCAACATGGTGACCGATATCTCACGAATGAATGCTTCAATTTTGTCTTCCAATGAGTCCATCGAAGCGGGCTTGTCAGTTTAGACCTGAGACTTAATATAGCCTCACAAAAAATAGTCTAAAGGTGTTGAATGGCGCGTTGTTGAGTAACAAAAGTCCAATTGCTGCGAACTGGCCGATACAGCTGCGATATTTTCTTAAGTCCCCACTGTACGTATGCGTGTTGGTGTTTTAATGTCCAACAATGTAAATTTGGTGTGGAATTTAGTCACAGTAGCCCGATCAGCCGCTTCACCTTCAGTGGGTCAATTAAGAGTCTTAGCCTTCAAAATAGGAAACGTATACCGCCTGATGGCAGTGCAGTGCACAAATTTTTATTTATTGGATTATTCAGCTTAATAGAACAAATGTTGGGGCGCAGGGAATATAACAAGAAATGCTACCTCGAACTACATCTCACACTTGCTGTATAATAATCTCTCTTTCCTTCACCAGTCATCTGGGAGCAGATACCTGCGGTGCGTGTCATTTAAAAGAAATTCAAATCCATGTGAGAATCCACGATTGTGAAAAACAATTTAGTTTCACTAATCGACGGCTAAATCAAACCTTAATAAATTGTCCTTGATAAAAATAGATATTTATCATTTGGAATAGGAAAATTCAAAGAAATAAATTTCGCGAAAACAATACATTGTTGTAATATTATTTACAAAAAAACAGAAAATTATAAAAGAAAAATGAGATGGACGTTTGATTAACTAAATGATAGACTTCAATACTGAAATGAAAAAAACACAAATATTTGTTCGCTTTGATGGTGGAAATGGTACAAAATAACCAAAAGGGATGGGGAATATCCTTTTCATCCATTCAATACTTATAATAGTATATTTCAAAACTAGTTGCAGAATGGGCTCCTAATCCAATACGAATGCGAAATTCGAAAACGAGCGACGAGGGAGCAAGTTTTCGAACGCATGAGTGTTGGAATTGCATTCTGCAACGAGTATTAGACGATATTTTCTATATTTTAGTCAAATTTATTGGAATACTGTTGAAATTCAATGAAAAATTCAGATTATACATCCTAGTGACTTTTGTGTTGTATCTTGGCAGTTGGTGACTGTTACGAAATTGACATTTGCAAATTGACCTGTGTTGAAAATTGATACGATCGAAAGTCATTGTTGACAACCACAAAACGAAAAATATAACTGAAAACAATGCTCTAATGATTTCATTACAGCATTGTATTTGGTACTGTTATGAACTCATTACGATACTGAAATAGAGAAAATATTTATTTATTATTAGCATCTTTATATACTCATATATCTCTCATCAATCAGAAAAAAATAAATCGTTTCTGACTCCTTTTTTTTTCAGGGACGTAGACCCTTAACTGACCATAAAAAAACAAGCTCGAAGAACTTTCTTGATAGAGCACAAAGTTTGATGACAACATTCAATGATTTTTTCGGAAGAATCTGAACAGATAAAATAAGAAACAACCCCGTATCTTCCAATCGAAGTCGAATTTCGAAAAAAGGTATAGGAATATAGTGTTTCGTATGATGGGAGAAATCTACAAGTCAAATAATCCGGTAGTGAAGATGTTACGTTCATGTTCGTTCATAAAATCAAATATGCTAACCCTCCTAGCAATATCAGCGACATTCATACCCATGGTAATTAATGATTTAGGGTTGCTGGTGGACGAATAGTTAGGACGTCGAGGGAATTGATAATGATTCAGGTCAACTAAACTCTCTGCCTATCTCCTCTTGTGTGCTATTTGTTTTTGGTCAGTCGTATGCACTGTGGATAAACGACCGAACATTTACTTAATTCCGCTAGATTAATCGAATATTTCGTGGAATATTACGTATAGATATTTTGGTGCGTTGAAAAGTAAGGGGAAACCCAAAGTACTCAGTAGCTTGATGTCTTCCCCCTAAAAAATTCATTTTTTGAATGCTCTGTTTTTCCTCAGTCAGTTCTATTTTTGTAAATCACAACTGATCATGATTCTTCCCTGCTATACATTTTCATATAGAAGATATAGTGTATAATTGTATACATAATACTTGTATAATCATTTCGTGCTTGTTATCTATACTCCATTCACAATTATGAAATCACAACTCTTGCCTTGGAAATTTTACACATTCCACTCTGTATCGAAGTTATGGCGTTTTTCAAAATATTTTTATGTTCCAAGTCAACACTATGTTGCCCTTTCTACATTCTCAGCGTATTTCTCAGAATGTATATTTCATTTTGGAGAACACAACAGAAAATTGTGAACAATATTCTACATATAACGGAGTTTTTGGATTTATGATTGTAAAGATTTATCGATGTGCTTTGTTTTCGTCATGATATTGTTGTCATATGATTGTGAGGGTGCATAACATTTCTATTTCCAATATTTCTTCATTTGAAATAAATAACAGTTTCATTCATTCATCACGAAGAAAATAAACATAATAACTAAATTAACGAATTTGTTTACAGAAAAACTAATAATTTCAATGCAATAGTAACTGAGTTTTGGTTATAAAATAATAAGCAAGAATGTCAATTCCTGAAAGCTTTATAGATATACATTTCATTTATTTGATCCTATGAACAAGGAGTAAAATATTCTTACTATACAGGGTGTCTACTTTTAAAACGGCAAAACTTCAAAGGGATATTATTCAAGTGATTTGCAACAAAAAATGTCATATAACACATGGTCGAAATCTTGACGGTTATTCTTCAATTTAACAATTCTCGTTTTCACGAAATATTTCAATTTTTTCCATCAAATCTTCAATATATCAATTATGCTTGTGACTTCATCGAATTCGATCACATATTTGAAAATGGTAATAAATTTTCTACAAGAAAAGAATTTCAGTGTGCCAAAAATATTTCTATTGCGGGTTTGGTGAGGAGATGAATATCACGATACTGAAGTGAACAGAATCAGTCATATTTTTCCAATGGGTTTTTCGTTGAAAAATTATGTATTATGGACATGTTTTCTTTTCAGCAAAAAATACCTCATTTAGTGTACTTTCGAATGACATATCAACTTTTTTGTTAACAGCTTGTTTTCTGCCATAATATCATGGCTAACAAGATAAAAACGAAAAAGTCGAAAAATTTCAAACCTAAATTTGCTCCATTTTGAAACTCCTTATGATTGAATATTTTTGATATCAAAAATATATCAAAATATGTTAACTAACCGATGCTTCAAAGTAAGCATTGGACATAGAACAAGCAAATCATACACCATGAAAAATGGACTGCCACAAGGATCTGTACTGGCCCCAATGCTCTTCAACTTGTACACCAGCGACCTACCTAACACAACCAGTAAGAAGTTCTGCTATGCGGATGATCTAGCAATAGCCACTCAATCCAAAACATTGGAAGAAGGGGAAGCTATCCTTACTAGAGACTTGGAAACACTAAACCGATATTACAAAAAGTGGAGACTCTGTCCGAATCCATCTAAGACAGAGGCATGTGCGTTCCACTTGAATAACCGATTAGCTAACCAACAGCTTAACATCAGCTTTTGCCAAAAAAGTGTAAGACATAATTTCTACCCTAAATACCTCGGCGTTACACTGGACCGCTCACTTACGTACAAAAAACATCTGGAAAATACGAGCCAGAAAGTCAAGAGTCGTAACAATATTATTAGGAAACTGGCTGGGACCTCATGGGGAGCCGACGCATCGACCCTACGCACTGCTGCTCTGACTCTGGTGTATCCCGTAGCTGAATATTGTGCCCCGGTGTGGCAACGGAGTGCCCATACCAGGAAGATAGATGTTCACCTAAACGACTGTATGAGAATCGTCACGGGTACCCTGAAATCTACACCCATTCCCTGGCTGCATACTATCAGTAACATCCCACCACCAGAACTAAGACGGAAGGATGCCACTGTAAGAGAACAGGCTAAGCTAAAACATCCAAGCCACCCACAGGACCTCCCAATTCACGAGATCCTAAACAACCCTCCACCAAACCGCCTCAAATCCCGGAACCCTCTATGAGCCGAGGCGGAACATAACTCCCCGATCAAAGATGACTGGCGCCACAAATGGAACGTGGCACCAATACATAAACATGACATAGTAGACCCCACACTTGCTCTACCAGGATTTGATCTGAAGAGAAGCACCTGGAGCAGACTCAATAGAATTAGGACAGGCCATGCAAAATGCAATGCCATGATGTATAAGTGGGGACTCCGCGACTCCCCAGCCTGTGACTGCGGAGCTGATCAGCAAACCGTGGAGCACATCGCCCGGGAATGCCCTTTAAGGAAGTACCTAGGACCATTCAGAGACATCATCAATGCGACACCTCCTGCACTAGACTGGCTGCGTTCCCTGGATGGAGAGCTCTGACTGGAGTCATAATAACATCTGTCGTCGCAAATTTTACCCTCAAATTTTATATTCATGGTCACTGACATTTATACTTGTGAACTGCTGTTGCTATAATGCCATACGATAAATAAAAAATAAATAAATGATTGAATATCGAAGTAATTCTTATGGAAATCATGAATTTATCAATGAAATAAGAATAATTCAGAAGAATGAAATAATTTTTAATAAAAAAGATTTTATGAAAAAATATGAAAACAGACTATTACTATTTATAACAATTGTTCGAAATGTCCACCTCCTTGTTCAATACATTTAACACATCTTTTTCGTACTGAATCAACAACCCTGCGAAGTTTGCAAAGTTTCTGACGCATTTCTGCACAACACAATTTAATCCTTTCGATCAGAGCCTCTCGAGTCTGAACGCGAATTCGGTACACATTTTCTTTTAAGGTGCTCCAGACATAAAAATCCAAAGGCGTCAGGTCTGGGCTCCTTGGTGGCCATCTTATCGGACCGTACCTTCCAATCCATTTCTCAACTGTCGTCCGTTTTGGCTATTATGAGATGGACAGCCATCCATTCGAAACCAGACATTTTGTCTGGTAGCCAGTCAGTCAGTCAGTAGCTATTTCATCCAAAATGTCTGTTAAGCTGCTTTGGATTAATCTTATGAATTCATCGGGAAGTATAACTTGTTCGAAAAAGATGTGTTAAATGTATTGAACAAGGAGGTGGACATTTCGAACAATTGTTATAAATAGTAATAGTCTGTTTTCTACATTTTTTCATAAAATCTGTATTTATTATTAAAAATTATTTCATTCTTCTGAATTATTCTTATTTCATTGATAAATTCATTATTTCCATAAGAATTACTTCGATATTCAATCATGATGAGTTTCAAAATGGAGCAAATTCAGGTTTGAAATTTTTCGACTTTTTCGTTTTTATCTTGTTAGCCATGATATTATGGCAGAAAACAAGCAGTTAGCAAAAAAGTTGATATGTCATTCGAAAGTACTCTAAATGAGGTATTTTTTGCTGAAAAGAAAACATGTCCATAATAAATAATTTTTCAACAAAAACCCCATTGGAAAAATATGACTGATTTTGTTCATTTCAGTATCGTGATATTCATCTCCTCACCAAACCCGCAATAGAAATATTTTTGGCAAACTAAAATTCTTTTCTTGTAGAAAATTTATTACCATTTTCAAATATGTGATCGAATTCGATGAAGTCACAAGCATAACTGATATATTGAAGATTTGATGGAAAAAATTGAAATATTTCGTGAAAACGAGAATTGTAAAATTGAAGACTAACCGTCAAGATTTCGACCATGTGTTATATGACATTTTTTGTTGCAAATCACTTGAATAATCTCCCTTTGAAGTTTTGCCGTTTTAAAAGTAGACACCCTGTATAGTAATTTATTATAGTTTAAAAAATATTCATACATTACTACCACAGTAGGTTTGTACAAATAAAATGGAATAGGTCAAACATATGCTTCACATTTATCATTCACCTGTTCTGAAATAACACACAAACTCCTGGAATATGGAAAAAACCGATGTATTCTGGTTCAATATAGCCTATTTCTACTTTCGGCAAAGGATTGATAGGAATGAAAGCTCCAGTGATACATTTCAAGTCATCGGATTCCGAATTCACCTACCGTTGAATGCAATATAGTCATATTTCTTTTTTTTTTAGCTTTTTGGACGGGTTTTTTTTTCTGAAACATGAAAACGATCAACAATAATCATTTAGAGACCGATGATGGCCATCCAGAACCCGTTTACTTACGAAACACGTGCAATTTCATTCTGCAAGTTCTTTCCTCATAATTCCTCGAAAATCCTACCTGAACCATATTTTCCGATCGCTTTCGTTAGAAGATCGTATAAGGAAGCCTTTTTTGTCCATTTACACATTCCAAATAATTTTTGAGCACCAAAAACGATACCGAAACTAACCAAACTTCTGGGGAACCAGAATTCCGTTTGAAATCTTTCTAAACGGCCAGATACCTAAAAAAAACTTCATTATAAAGTGTAAAAAGGTCGAGTAGTACTTACTTTCGCTTTATTTATGCTTATAAATCGATTTTCGGTCCAATTCAAATTTGCCGTTCGTACTCACGCCAAAAGTCGTGAAAGGAAAAAATGACACTTGCACGAAATTTCTCATATCGACGGAAAACTTTTTCTGGACGCCGAAGAACGAAAAAATAGGCGATTTTTTATCGATATTTCGCCCCAAAATCGCCGATCGATTCGAACTAACAAAATGTGGAATATCCTTGATGTAAACGAAAAAACTGGCAACGTCGTTTTGTCATTAACGATATTTTCTGTACGCGCACAGACTTTTTATCAGGTGCACCAACTCCTGAAAACGAAACCATGACCTTCTATGTGATTAAATAAAAGTGAATGGAGTACAAGTGAAGGTAACACGAAAATTACAGTTTGTTGTTTGTTGAGAGTGCGTTCAAATTTCACCACTCCCTCATCCTCTTCGTAGTTGTTATCTAAGTAAAGATCGCATGATCGTCAAGATCACCATGGGGTGCTTACATTTAAGTATATCCCTTACAGCTGTTGTGTCATCACAACAGTAAACATGCTCAATAAGAGTTTCTTCAGTTAATGCAATAAATCTTCAAACGTCCACTCACATTATTGTGATTCGAGCTGCTCCTTTTCCTTTGAAGTTTTATCTCAAAATATTGTCACTAACTGTACAAAAGTAGATTCCAGAAATTCTGAGTTCCATATAATACGGTATCGAATATAAGACACTCCGGGTTCTACCTTCACAGGATTTACTCCGAACTTTAAATTGTCAACCGAGTTCTGAAGAACTATTTTCAAAGGGGACAAGAGATAATTGACAGATCATCTCGGAATAAACTACAGAGCGTATTCTCTGGAGTTTTATTCCTTTGGTTGTTATGTTCTATTCGCTGCGAGGGAAGTATTGCTGGCACAGATATTTTCAGGAGGATGAATTTGATGGATTTCGAATTATTAAGCTTATCGGAAAATCTATCCGTTCTGCAGTCGGGCTTATTGCAGTTTTCACGGATGATGGGATTATGAGGAAGCCATGTGGAAATGTTCGAGCTCCCATAGTCCCATGATCTGGGAATGCTATTTGCTATATATTATGAATGTTGAACCTTTTTTTCATTAAGTACTCTAATGTTTGGGATACTAGGTTTCACCTCTTAGTGAAGAAGTTATTTTAACAAGCCTTGAAAAAAACTCTGATTCAAGTGAGCTTCGGACATTCACTGAGCACAATCCATGAATCTTCAACTTAGTGAAAGTTAACAGCCCTCTGGGGCCTCTGGACCTCGTTTTCCTGTGAACGCTCGTTACTTTGCGATTGAAGTGAATGAACTACTTAAGCAGAACCTCTTTTCAGATTCAGAATCATTCCGAGTTTTTAGGATGTTACCAATCAATGGGGATATCCAGTATCTCAAAATATGCACTTTTCTTACCATGACGTAATGAAGGGTAGTTTTTAACACATTTGTAACCATTTATTCACTCTGAATTTTGAAGAACTGATTAATTATTCGATATTGAAAATGTGATTTCAACACGTGTGAATTCAAACGTCCCTCTGCTGTGACGTCAGTGGCTCAATTTGTAATATGATTGGTTGGAGTTTGTGATGGAGGGGACAAAGCCCAGAGTAACTGAGAGACACGCTGCTGTTGTCAAGTCTTTGTAAAATCTCTGAATTTATTCATAATCGTGTTATATTTGATGTGATCACTATAATGTTTTTGAACCATCGTCATATAACAACTTTATTTTCATTGTTGTTGATATAATATTCATTCTCTGAAAATTCAAATACTGATGTGACAACCACGCCTACAAATTATAAATGAAAACCTAACCTTCTTATTTGTCATTATTCGACATTTCGACGTCTTCTCTGCGTACTATAGAGTGGCGTTTCTTACAGTCAAGTCTAGGAGTATTCTATACTCCTAGGTTAAGTCAACGACTGACGATGGCCTAGGGGCCATCAACTGTGTATAGGACACAGTTGCCAATAATTATTTTTACCACTAATTTGCACATTTCAAAATAAAAATAATTATTAATGCTTCCCAAATTAGAAGACCGGCCTATGTATACCAATTCTTACCTGTGTAGACTAGGGATAATTATTTTTAATTGAATTTGTCACCTAACTGCTTACTTGAACCCTCTTTATATTCAATTAGGAGGTCGTAAATTGAATGATATTATGAAGCATCATGGAGTACAAATGAAAATGTCAGGATGATAAAAGAAAAACATCCGAAATCAACATTATCTTATTATATTATTAGGAAAGTGAAAGCACGGGCTTTTTCAGGCTAATTTTTTTGTGATTTGGCAATGCTGTCAACAGAATTAAATTTGACCACGAAAGTCTTTTCATTCAAAATCCTTTCGATTCTAATGGAACATCAAGGGAATGTCCTGAAAATGGATTTGAAGTGGCAAGAACTGTCCAAAACCAATTGTAATTATAAGTTCGGTATGCAGACACTCTACTATGGCTGCTGCAAATTAGTCCCAGACTTCGAAATTTAGATAATAGTAATTCCATTTCGAACATCTGGTAGTCAAACAACGTCCGGATACATATCCTAATAGGGCTGAATTCACTGCAGGAATATACCGTCTGTTTTATTAGTCTACGTAACTTGATATGGACCACAGGTTCCATGGTAATGCTGGTAATTCAAATTTGGTCGAATAGTTTTAGGGATACGGCTTTGTTACATATTACATTAGCATTATATTGGGTTTAAATAATTCCCACCGTTGTGGTACAACTGGGAAATACTCTTCTTTTCAGTAGCTACGTGATTATAAGTCATGTCAGCTTTACGTATGATGTAGTTCTATTCATTCCGAAATATCTATCAATTGAACGTATATTATTGACAGGTAACGCCAATAACTCGATATGATGCTAATGAACAATGCGAAACAGGAATGTTTACAATCCAATCAGTTTATACGAGAAATCCTCATGTGGTTCCATCTATCTCTGGATTCGACGTTCAAATATTAACAAGCTGCTCTCCATCAGAGAGGGTTTTTTTTTCACATCTCGTTGTGACACGTCCACTCAATTCAACCTCTTATGGAAGATCATCGTTCATCGATGTCAACGGCAGATGGCCACGACATGAAAGCCATTGGAGGGAGAACAGTCAACAACATAGAAACTTCATCGACGACTATGGATGCAATTTTGATTCGACAGGGCACATTTCGCAAATGCTATCATTGTCAGTGAAACAAGAGAAAGAAAAGTTGTTCTGCCGATCATTCCTTAATATTGGTCTTCGTGACACCTCAACAAGTTTTTTCTACTTCCTATAACTACTGTTTCTATCGGTATCTCCAGAAATGATTTGAAAACATCAACATTGTAATTGAATTCAAGATCAAACATAAAGGGTGTTTTAAATTGCGCGTTTTTTTAGAACAAATAAAACCCATAATTTGCATTTATCTTCGAAAACTCTTTATTGGTAATTGAAGTATCAGTTATGACATTTAAGTACGAAAAATAATATCTGCCAAATGACCTCCTCTTGCAGCTCTTCAGACGTCCTCTTTGATTAAAATTTTCAAAGACATTTTGACATAATTGAGGCTCTATCTCACTAATGACACGAATAATTTTATCCTTTAGTTCAGGAATCGATTATGGATTATTCTTATAGACCTGGCTTCTCACATAACCCCAAGGAAAATAGTCCAACGGTTTCAAATCACATGATCTTGGTGGCCAATTGACATCACCGTTTCTGGAAATTATTCGTCCAAGAAATTTTTGTCCCAATAAATTGATTTTGTCATTTGTGAAGTGGGGTGTAGCGCCATCCTGCTGAAACCGAATGTCCTCTAGATCAATATTCATTAATTCAGGCCACGAAAACTTGATTATCATCCGACGGTATCGATCACCATTTGTTCTGAATTTTCAAAATTCGAATTATTAAATCAATTTCTCCATACTGGGGAATTCCCATATGGATTATCCTGGTTGTTCATTGATGAAATTGACAAATGAACGACGTTTTAAATGATCCAATGGAATTATGGTCTAACATTTAATTATATGGGCCATACTATCGATTCAAATGATAATTTCTTGCAGTTTTCTCCATTTTATGTGTTTTTCTTTGAAAAAATTTCCTATTGCTCTCAAAAAATCACCCATTATTATCAACATCAGTTGTCAATACACTTGAAAATGAGAACATGTAAGTCAAACCTGAATGATCACTTCTTTTGAAATGACGAACGTTCATCGATAGGTAGACAAAGGCTAACCCTGTATATTGGTAAACAAATATGGAATGTAGAAAGTCACCGAATAGATGGAAGCATGGATCTCTCATAGAAATTTCAGAGGTTTTTAATTTCTGTATATGACGCTGCATATCACAGAAATGGTATACCAACCCTTCTGGCATGCACATCAATGGAACACATCACACATTCAGCCTCCATCTGTTGAATTTCGAAGAGTCCTCCCGCTTCCCATTGAAATCGAGCTGTCAAGCCACTGCCATCACTTCCAAATTGCCAAATCGAAAACACAATGTTTAACATGGCTCGGTTGACTGATAGTCAAATTGTAATCACGCAATATATCCGATCCGTGCCCCAATCATCGATCTGTAACGTTATTTATGAAATCCGATCGACGTTCCTCTCTGTATGGCAGTCAGAGGTATACGTTACTCCAAAACCCCGGTATTGGTTTCATTAAACCGAGTAAGGTGATCTGAGGTTTATGCGATACCAATCATCGAAAGTTAACTGTAATTTCCACGAGCAACCTCAGATGCTTGAAATTAATACTCTTTACGAGTTTGTGAGATCGATATACCATTTCGTGACATGAGGCTGTGGATTCATCTCAGTGCACAGATTTGATCCTTTGCTGGCAATGTCAGCAGGTGATGAATTGTTTGTCAAGAATTTTCGATTCTCACAAATTGGATTTCCATGAAGTAAGAACCGAATCAATCAATCAATAATTTCGATAGTAATGTGACTTTCTAGGTAAAATATTTGATATCATTTCGGAAAGAACAAGTCAGTCATTCTATCAGCAACATTTTGAACACCTGTGCCTTCTAGGCAATTTTTGAAATAGTATGAATATTATTGTCTATTTCATACTCTACCTTATATATTATATAGAGTGACTGTTGATTATGGGCAATGTGTGAAATTCAGGGTTAGTCTTTGACTTGTACATACAGAGTGTAACAGCCAAATGGAATAAATTCGATAACGAATAAATGAGGGCGTGTTGGGAAAAACGCTCGGACACGTCGATTTGTAATTTTGAATGCGCATATTTTTAAAGAAAATAATATTATATGGGGTGTTCCATGTGACCGTGGCCAAAACCAACTTTTTTATTTCAAATGCAACCCCCTGTATATTATTCATTTTTCGGATTCTTCAGAGAATTCTAAACACAATTCATGCACAATGTCCTATACCTACCTTTAACTATTTCGGAAGTGTTTTCAGATTTATCGCAAAAATCAACGTTTTAAATAAAAATTATTTTATTTCACAAATTCGGTACATTACACTTGAAACCTAAGAAGTAATACTGATTATTTCTCAAAAGTTAAAAAAAAAACAAAACAAAAAACATTAATGTCAATGTAGGAAATGTTCAGAATGCTCGCCGCGAAAGTCTTGGCAACATGCTAATCTGGTGTAGAATTGTCTTCTAACGTTACTCAATATTTCAGGCGTGACTGATCTAATCGCAAGCGTGATTCGGTTTTTTAGGTCGTCTAAGTTTAAGGGTTTCGTTTCTTATACAATACTTTGACATATCCCCACAATAAGAAGTCTAATGTAAAATTGTAAAAAATCTGAAAACACTTAATATTTCGAAAAAGTTGAAAATAGGTGTAGGTACATGAATTATGTCTAGAATTTTCTGAAGAATCCAAGAAATAAATAATATACAGGGGGATGCATTTGAAATAAGAAAGTTGGTATTGGCCACGGTCGCATGGAACACTCTATATAATTTTATTTTCTTGAGGCAGGCGCATTCAAAATTACAAATCGACGTGTCCGAGCGTTTTTCCTAACACCCCCTCATTTATTCGTTATCGAATTTATTCCATTTGGCTGTCACGCTCTGTATATTTTAACTGTTTATTCTTGAGGCCAAAAAAACCTCTTTTTCATTCTCAATTTTTTCGAATTAGCTTCTGTTGAAAAAAATAGGCCTCTGAAAAAAAATTGGGCCAAATACGTGCCTGATACGATTCTCTGCACAGAACTCAAAGTTGGTTGATACATCTAGGGAATACTCAAGTATAACCTTATCTGAATGAAGTGTAAAAAACACGATATTTATCAACGAGGACACTCAGTTTTGTCCGATTACACTGCAATTAAAAAGCCATATTTCTAAACAACAAAATAAGTTCCTTTCTCGATTTTTCTGAAGATTAGTTAGTAAATACTAATAACTTGTCCATATTTCCCTCGATATCCCAAACACATATTATAAAGAATGTCTGTCAAGCAATTTATCAGAGTTCATTAATAATTATTGACATTTAATTTCAATATGGACCGGTAACGATTAATTTTCAATAAGAACTGTGCGTTTTAAATGTATGATTATTCATGATCCTTGGTGTTCAATTTTATCTCTCACATTTGTGGGATTTTATTATTACATATCTCAAATCTTTACGTCCAACCTTTTTCCCATCATTTAGATTTTAGTCTCGACAAAGTTGATAAACATTCTGACAACATTGTTAACTTGTTTAGAGACCACAAAAGTATTTGATGATATGTAATCAAGGGAAGCATTCAGATTAATCTTGAATTCATGACTTTTTCCTCAAATTTGATGGAAATCAATTAGGAATATGTAACTCGAAAACGACGCATTCTATTGGAAAAAGCATAGGAATACTTTTATCTTCTAGAATGATTGATTTTTTCGAGAATATAAACCGTTTATCTTTTTCAAGTGGTTCTATGGTATTTTTGCCTGAATTTATGAGTCGGGTATGCTGTAACTTTCATATCAGGAGGATTATTGAATGAGTTCAGATTCAGGAATATGCACCAAGAATAGAGTAAACAATTAACAAAAAACCAGTTCATTTGGAATAACGGTTCCAGAGATATGAACACAAAAGTATTTTTTTGAATTTTGAAAAATGGTATTGGAAAAAAGTGTTTCGTTTGATGAAAGGGATCTACAGTTAAAATATATGTACATGTCAAAGGCTCACCCAGTGTAGGAAGCACTTGTTAGTGTTCTTTTGTGAAATTGAAAATATTTATACCCATTTTCCATATTTTCTATAACGTAGTCTTCTACTAGAACAAGGAAAATTGGAGAACTCGATCTTTTTTGAAAAAGTGAACGATAATATTGAACACTGAACTGACATGAAGATCATTCAATGCAGTGAGACTCATTCTAGATCATATGATGGAATAAGACGAGAAAGGTATTCATGAAAGGTTCTCGAATATCTGTGTGGGATCACCCGATTATTATCTAGAAGGGCCCCGGGTCTCAGATCTCCTAGACTAACTTAATTTCCGCCCGGTTTATGGTGTTAGCCTGTCGATGCTTCCAGATTGTTAGGTGAGAGACAGCATCCCTGGACCACCTCTCCGTTTATCGAAAGGCGACAGCCGATAACTTCAGAGAGAATGGATGAGATGCCATCATCGTCGCAAATTGACTCTCGATACGGTCTAGGTGATGAATTCCCGTCATATTGCACATCCACTTCATATAATTGATTAGGGTTCACCTGAAAATAAGGTACTAGTGATCAAAAAGATCTCCCTTTCGTGTGATTATATCTGGAAGTTGACGGATATGGCATCCTCAAAAACTGAAAGTTATTTTGTGAAACGTCAGTAATTTTCTTGTTTCCTGTTTATCAAAACAAGTGGTGGAGGTTTCAAATTGCCGATTTTTGGTACCTCGAGCAATCTAGTTCATTGTCACTCTATCGGTGGGTTTCACATAGGTCTGTCACAACTGAAATCAAACGGTTGCCAATTGAATTTCAATTTTAAACTGTCCAATCGAGTTGATTCTACGATCAAGCCCGTGATTCTCTGACCAGTGCTGATTGCGGCTTTGTGAAACCAACCAGTAGGCGAGCTTGTTGCCAAATACGAATCTCCGAGGGTACCGCATCTGGTTACTCAGTTACAGGCTTAATACATTTTCACGAATTTCTGCCAAGAATTGCGAGACCGAAAATTTATGGACAGAGCGCACACCAACTTCGAAAATTTGAAAAAATGAAAACGATCTTGCATTCAATCACAAATCAGAACAGAATTCATTCTTGCATGGAGGTGTCCAAAATGAGGAAATTAATCAAGTTCATTCTACTTACCTGTCACTAGTGTGTATGTCCCTTAGATTTGAGAGCATTAAGGGCCCCCGCAGACTGCAGACTTTTTATCGGCCGATAGTTTGGTCGGCTTCTTAATCAGTATGGAGAGGAATCGCTGTAGTGTGCGCACATGCATTCCTCTCCATACTGATTAAGAAGCCGACCAAACTATCGGCCGATTAAAAAGTCTGCAGTCTGCGGGGGCCCTAAGAATGAGTAAAACATGAATCCTGCTACAGCTTAGACCTCGCGCACACTATAACCGTCTATAATATCTGACTTGCTCGTTCCCTAATTCAGTGTCTCCCTTAGGGATTGTCCGACGGCTTTATCTATAACGTAGCCAGTTATCTCTTTATCTTTCGGGACAGTTCCTTATTTTACAGCGTATGTCGCAGTTTATATAACTGGGAAGTTATTTCGAACTCAAAACTGTCATATGCAATTCCATTCTTTCTACCTCACGGCAATTATGTATTTATTGAATGCACTCGCCATAATGAAGCAAGAATTCCCTTGAATACTAGAAGTTGGTTTAAAAAAACAGTAGGAAAAATTTAAAAAATTTCGAAAGTGAATGTATACAAGAGCACCCAATGAATAAAAATAATAGTATTACTTCAGTTTCGGAAATTTAGTTAAATAGCTATTTCCTTGCTGTATGAAATTAATACTGTTCCCATTACTCATTAATCATTGATGCTTTCAACGACAAGCAGCTAATTGAAACTCAAATTCAATACTGCAATTGGATCAATTGGACATAAAAAGGTCTCCATGAAAATTGAATTAACTGCAACGAATTTTAAATAAAAAATTGAAATGCAGGAATGTTGATGGAAATGTTAATCGCATTAAACTACTATTCCAGCTCAGCGCAGTGTACTGTAACGGTGGAACAATTCAATCTAGTCATTCGATATTTGGAAGCAAGGGTTGATCAGCATTTCAATGAGCTCTCATCGATTTATATCAGAACGAAAATTCGTAATTTTAATTGAAGTTCTCTTCAAATTCGTGGATCCCTTTTTTTAATTAGACAAAGATTCCTCTTGGAGAGATGAATGGATTGATTTGCCAATCTCCCAAAACTATATCAAAAAGAATTGTTTTTACACTAATCGAACATAATTCCATTAACCTAGGACATAGGATTCGTCCCATTTTCTGTGACAGATCTATTATAGAGCTTTTGAGAAGACGATGCCAGATTGTGTTGATTTTCTCTTTAAACAAGGAAGCAGTACGTCCTCTATCATTAACGTATGAACTCACGCAAAGGCACTAGTGTTGTTTACTTTTCGCTGATGACGTCTAGTCTCTGTATATGCCGAAGGAGTTTTTCTAATTCTCGCCCATAGAGCGCGCAAGACAAACCGTTGTTCCATTGACCGAACAGTTGCTCTGTGGTTGTTGAGCGAAGCATGCGTATAGCGGCTTGATGGAGATTGTCGATTTGTTATTTGTTTATTCACAGTGAAGAATGCGAACAGTCGATGTGAAAATATTTTCAGTGAAAGTGAATTGATGTGATAATAACCGTGTAGGGTCGAGTTTATTGAATTCCAAGAGGATATTGTTCAGATAGAAACATCGCCACAGATCATGAAGTGTTAAGTATTCATTCTGCATTGATTTCAATTCAATACGTGGTTTGTATGGGACATTCATCATTAATATCCGAATTCTGTATTCCATTGATATTTTAGTCTTGACAAAGTTAATAAACATTCCGACTTCATTGTTAATTTGTATAGATAATCGAAGAGTTTATGAATTTTAGCCATTCTTTGATATTATAAATCCAGGGAAGCATCTAGATTATTTTTATGATTTTTGATTTTTTCGTCAAATTTTATCGGGTAAAATTAGGAATAACTCGAAAACGCGTTTATTATCGAAAAAACGTAGGAATACTTTCAGTTTCTGAAATGATTGATCCTTTCGAAAATATGAACTGTTTATTTTTGTACTTTTTATACCAGTGGAAATATTGAATAAGTTTTAATCGGGGAATATGCAACATGGATAGAGTAAAAACTCAACTAAAATCCAGTTCATTTAAACTTCGAAGTAACGGTTCCGAAGATATGAACAGGAAAGTATTTTTTTTCGTGGAGTTTCGACACCCTGTATCGAACGAAACCGAATTCTGAAAAATGGTATTGTTATGAAGTTATAGTAATTCTTAGAATTGTTTATAGTTTGGATTGTACTACATGTTTGTTGTACAGAGTGTACCTGCGCATGTATGTAATATACATATTTAAGATGTTTCAATAAATCAGTCTTCCACTAAACGTGTGATTATTAACTACCTTACAAATAACGATATGACATGGCGCAGTCGGTATTGAAAAATTAAATTCTAGTTCGTGAATAGTGACTAGAAACATGGGCGACTATAGAGGTTTACCCCCAATGGACTTCTCCGGAAATATTTCAGAAAATTGGAAAATATGGAGACAAAAGTTCGAAAATTATTTGGTTGCCACGGAAGTAGGTAAAAAAGACGAGGAGATACAAATCGCTCAGTTACTGCATTACATAGGTGAGGAAGGATTCGTAGTTTACAATACTTTCACCCTTGCCGACGATGAAAAAAAACAAAATAGAAACCATCTTAAACAAGTTTGAATGCCATTTCTTGCCAAAGAAAAACTTATCATACGAACGATACCGATTCTTCACCAGAAAACAGATGACAGGTGAAAAAATTGAACAATATGCAACTGACCTAAAGAACAAAGCACGTTCCTGTGACTTCGGTGATTTGAAAGATAGCCTTATAAAAGATATCTTCATGTGTGGATTTATACGTGGATGATATAATAGTGTGGGGGCGTACACAAGAAGAACATGATAGACGTTTGAATAAAATTTTTGAAATTGCTAGAGAAAATAAAATAACTTTCAATAAAGAAAAATGTAGGTTTGGTTTGAATGAAGTCAAATTTCTTGGACATAAAATTACCAGCACTGGATTTTTTCCAGATGAAAATAAAATTTTGGCTATTAAAAATTTTCCCGTACCACAAAATAAAAATGATGTACAAAGATTTCTAGGAATGGTAACATATGTTGGTCGTTTCATCCCTAACTTGTCGAACAAGAACTACCCTCTTCGTGAATTGTTGAAAAAAGACGTGATTTTTGAGTGGGATGAGCGACACATGAGATCATTTAATGAATTAAAAAATTTCTTGATTAAAGCTCCAGTGTTACAATTTTATGATGTGAACAAGCCTGTAATTGTTTCTGTGGATGCCTCGAAAGATGGTGTTGGTGCTTGTATTTTGCAAAACAATCTTCCTTGTGCATATGCTTCCAAGGCACTTACAGAAGCACAAAAAAGATGGGCTCAAATTGAAAAAGAGCTTTATGCTATTCTGTTTGGATGTGAAAGATTCAACGAATATGTTTTTGGTCGTGAATTTGTTGTGGAAAGTGATCATAAGCCTTTGCTAGGTGTTTTTAAGAAACCTCTCACTTTATGTCCCTCGAGACTTCAAAAAATTATGATTCAATTGCAAAAGTACGATCTTGAAATAGTTTTCAAACCAGGTAAAGATCTTTTCATTGCTGATGCATTGTCTAGGGGATTTTTGAATACTGACGAGAAAAAAAATATTGTCGATGATTTGGAGGTTTGCGCTATTAATATGAGTTTTTCAATGACAGATACAAAATTCAAAGAGTTAATAGAGGAAACAAAAAATGATTCAGAATTAATGATATTAAAAAATGTGATCACGGACGGATGGCCTTCAAAAATTTCTAGAGTTCCTATAGAAATAAAACATTATTTCAAGTTCAGAGATGAAATTGTCGAAAGTAAGGGCTTATTATTCAAAGGACAACAGCTGATTATTCCTAACAAATTGAGAAGGGATATCATACAAAAAATTCATTTAGGTCATTTTGGCGTACAAAAATGTAAAAATAGAGCGATAGATTGTTTTTATTGGCCAGGCATGTGCAAACAAATAGAAGACACTATTCTTAATTGTCGAATTTGTTTAACACAACGGGTGTCTCAACAAAGAGAGCCCTTAATATACCATGATATCCCAAAAATACCCTGGTACAAAATTGGATGTGACATTTTATATTTAGGACATACTATGTGTCTACTGGTAACTGACTATTACACCAAATGGATTGAACTGATATTGCTGGAAAACAATGCACATTCAAAAACAGTTATCAAACACCTAAAGTCAATTTTCAGTAGATTTGGTATTCCGGCAATATTAATTTCAGATAATGGACCTCAGTTCAATTCTCTTGAATTTAGGAATTTTGCTAGGATATATGATTTCACACATATAAGTTTTAGTCCTAACTACCCCCAATCAAACGGAATGGTTGAGAGACAGAAGCAAACTGTAAAGAAAATGTTGTACAAAGCTTTCGAAGAGAAACAAGATTTAAACTTGGTTTTGCTTATGTATAGAAATAGTCTTTTAGCATGTGGTTTTTCACCAGCTCAATTATTGATGTCACGGAATTTAAGAGATGTATTACCTACTACCGAGAACTATCTGAAACCTAAATTCATAAAATTCAAGAAATTCGATAAAGAAATAAAAATCAATCAGAAAAAACAAAAAGTAAACTACGATAAAAAATGTAAATTGCTAAGACCTATTGAACTTAATAGGAATATTAGATATCAGAATAAACTTAAAACAAAATGGCAGTTTGGTAAAGTTATAGATAAACCAAGGGAGAGATCATATATTTTGCAGAAACCTGATGGTTCGTTAATTTCGAGAAATCGTAGGTTTATAGAAACATTACCAAACTTCCCCGAAAATGAAAACATTTCTCCTCATGAAGAAGGAGATGATGATCATCATACTTCTCCAAATGAAACATTCGAAGATTCGATTTCTGACAATACTTTATACAGAGTACCTGACAGAACAATGTATGGTAGGGTTATCAAAAAGCCGGATAGATTTATGTTTTAATTGTAAAAAAAAAAAACTAAAAATGGGGAGATGTTATGAAGTTATAGTAATTCTTAGAATTGTTTATAGTTTGGATTGTACTACATGTTTGTTGTACAGAGTGTACCTGCGCATGTATGTAATATACATATTTAAGATGTTTCAATAAATCAGTCTTCCACTAAACGTGTGATTATTAACTACCTTACAAATAACGATATGACAGGTATAGGAAAAAAGTGTTTCGTTTGATGAGAGGAATCTACAGTTAAAATATATGTACAAGTCGAAGACTCACCCTGTATATTCAGTCATCCAATGCGGCAGGTTAGGCAAAAAATGCTATATCCGATGCAGACACTCGATACCATGACGAAAAGAATAAATTTAAATGTAAAGGTGTCTGAATAAATGGAATTGCGAAACTAGGGTGTCCAGATTAATCAAGAATTTTTGCGAAACGGTGAAATTTAAGTGAAAAATTATTTGAACTCCAGACGGAATCGGCATTCAGATTCGCCAGATTCATCTGGAGTGCTTATTGAAAGCAGTTTTTAATTAAACCGTATTCTTCTCATCCTTCACCGCTGAGAACCCGTCGAGTTGATAATGGGGTTCACGTTGAACCAAGCTGGTCTTTCTCGAAAATCGAGTTGATCCATTTGAAATGAGGAGAGAAGATTACCCAGCCAAATCCTAATTGAAGGCGTTGTGCTAATTCGGACGGAGACTGAGTGAAGGTAAACATTGGTTTTGGGACGTATGAGGATATGGCTGAGGATTCTACTGGACTTAGGGCATCTCAGACTTGGGTTGTAAACAAAAATAATTCTGGAAACATCCCAAATACGCTGAAAACAGCTCTGTTGTTGAGTCTCCCCTTCGAAACCTTCTTCAACTCCCTTGATTATTTTTCAGAATTACAAGACATAGTTTTCATTTCATATTTACATCTCAAACAAATGTAATTAAATGTTCATTAATGTCATACTGTTGCCATCATCTTCAATCGATAGTACTCATTGATATACTGATATCTCATTTAAACTGCTCCACAAGAGATAAGAGTATGTGATCTTCCAGAAAATCGCTGTAAAATCATTCAAAACTCAATAACAACTATAAGAAGTGGACTACAACGATCCAATAAAAATCAGCATGAGAAATTTCGTCAATCTGGTCGCCTTTTTCCTGAAATTTGGTTCTTTGCATATGCTTCATGAATGTTCTTATTTTGAAATGAAGTCAGTTTATCAACGGCTTCGATTTGAAACGAGTTTTCTGAAAATGCCATGAAGCAAATTAACAAACGCTGAGGCTAATAGTGCTATCGGAATGCTACAGGGTGGCCTTACTCAGGTTGTTGTAGCGGAAAGGCTCCAAGTCAGCCAAAGTGTGATATCTCGACTTTGGAATAGGTTCAGGGAGACAGGTTCCGTGTTGGAAAGACCAAGGCTTGGTGGGCGACGAAAAACAACACCTGCTTGGGATCGTTTCATCACCGTTTCGGCGAGAAGAAACCCTACAACTACGTGTAGAATGCTACGGAATACTCTTCAAAATGCAGATGGGGTCCAAGTTTTCATCGAAACCATCAGACGACGTTTGAGAGAGGTGAATATAGGTTCTAGACGTCCATTAAGAGGAGTTCCATTAACACGTGTCTATAAGCGTCAAAGACTAGAATGGGCAAGGCAACATATCAATTGGAACGATCAATGGCGTAGTGGTCTATTCACTGATGAATCCACATATGGACGATTTTCAGATTCTCGAATAATAAAAATATGGACAATCCCACGCATACCCCGTAATCGTCGCTATGTCCAAAAGAAGTCCATCCATTCCGAGGGGGTAGTGTTATGATATGGGCCGGGATATGTTTCAACGGGCGCACAGATCTACACATATGTGTCCTGGGAATATGACCGCCTTACACTATAGGGAGCATGTCATTGACAATGTTGTGCCAAATTTTCACGCTGCTTTTCGTGAAACTTTTCAATTTCTGGACGATAACGCTAGACCGCACCGTGCGGCCATAGTTGAGAAGGCACGCTAGGAGCTTGGTATTCCACATTTACCAATACCTCTGCAATCACCAGATTTGAATTACATAGAACATGCATGGGATATGCTCCAAAAAAGATTAGATAATCTTCAGCCTACCCCAGAATCCTTAAATGATCTGAGAGAGCTTCTGCCCCGTATATGGAACCAAATTCCTCAAGAAATGTTCAACAACCTCGTGTGTAGTATGCAAAAAAGATGTCAAGCTGTTATTGATGCCCGTGGAGGCCATACATTGTATTGATAGTCTTGAAATGCTTGAATTCTCTGGCAATAAAATTTCGTTATTTTACTCGATTTTTCTCAACCACCCTGTATACGCTGCAGACCTACAGGCTGAAATTGATTTGCAACTTGAAATCATATCAATATGAATTTTCATCACAAAAATCTTATTCTAACTTCTTTTTTTGCAATTTAAGTCAATATTTCTAACTCATGTGGAGCAGTATATTTTTTCGTGTAATGTTATTCAACATTGAAGCCGAGGGTTTTACTTTGGGAAACCATCCTGTTGGGTCTTTCTTCGTTCTCCTTTTTCAAAGAAATGTCTTCGAAACCGCTTCTTCATGGACAAATGGGAGAAGCATCCCCCTCTGTGTTTCATTCACCTATCTCATTCTGAATCATGATTTTCTGTCCTAGTTTCATGAGTATCTATTGGTTTTTTGCGAATTTCGTTAATTTATCCATGTTATCTTCTCCATTAGCTCGTTTCGAATAATGATAGATGAAATTACATTGTGGCCTCGTCTTCAAAATGTTGAATATTGAAGACCTCCGCTAGTTCCCTCGTTCACGATTCGTTAAGCTGAAAACTGAATTCGACTCACGATCCTGCGGAACTTCCACGAAACAGGGTTACTCTCACCAAATTAGAATTTTCGAACGTCTCAGAAAGGCTATTGCGAAATGGGGCAAACAAACATGGACGAAACGTCGGCTACGAATGATAAAAGAGTAATTTGTGGCATTTCATCGTCTTGTGGGGGAGGAAATTATGGTTGTATTTCTTTTGGAGAAAAAAAACAATAGTGGAATGAGAATGGAACAGGACATAAGAAGAAAACACGAAGGTCAAAGAACTCATCTGGAGATGATAAAACTCTGTATCTCTTATACTAATTGGTTTCTGAATTCCTATTCATCCCCATAGCTGTATTTTTGTTATTTTCATTTGCTTTCTGCTGGAAATTTCGCTATTACTCAACGAAAGTTGTATGAAATATGAACATGGTCATCAAATATGGGAATCTTCATACGAAATGGAAGGACTCTCAACAAATTGATAATAATGAAATAAATACATTTGTTGCATAGTGGTTTATTTTTCACTTGCAGTACCGCCTTTATCATATCCTCATTTTCGTTGTGTTTATTATAATAATCAACAAGAAGATGCTTTATGAAAATCAGGTCCGTATAACACATGTACATATAAAAAAAGTGATATTTTGAAATTAATAAATTGACACCTACGCATTCACCATTTTGTATCTACAAGTTTATTATTGATAGCTATTCATGGTAGCTCATGTTTTTGGAACCATATGTATAACATTTTATGGTATTTTCTTTAAGATTGTAGTTAGGTTGTCTCCCGTTCTCATTTCTCTCTTTTGCTTAGCATTGTACTGAAGTTTTTCTCAGTTCTTATTTTCTCGATCATTCGATCACGTGGAAGGTTCGAAGTTGGGATGTATTTAGTTCTTCAGAGAGGATCAAACTCCCTTACTGCTCCTCCTTACTGATTAAAAATTCATTGTCAATTAAATTCTGTCCGTCCGGTCGTCCGTAAACTCGACAAGTCTGGAATAGATGAACCTAGAGACTTAAAGTTTTCAGGGTAAAAAATTCTATCGATTCATTAAATAAAATTCCCAATATTCCTGTTTTAACATATTTGGGATGATGGCGGGGCATTCTGTTCTGCGAATTGAAAACTAAATTTGTGCTATTTCGAAATTAAAAGGTTTCCATGGGGAATAAATCAATCACCACGAATTCCGAATGAAAATTAAAAGCAGAATTTCATCAGAAAAAAGTGGATGGAAATGTTAATCAGATTCAACTATTCCGGTACAACGCTGTAATCGTAACGGTGAAATCGTTCAACCGAGTCATTTAATAATTGGGAGTAAATGCTGAAAAGCGTTTTCCCGTTCTTGCCTGAATTATATGTAGTCTGATTTTATTCGACTGTTTCAGTGCCATTCAATGGTATATAAAAAGCTTATGCTATTGTTTTATGAAATCTTCAAGGTATCTCAACTCAGAGTTTATAGACTCCAACATTTCGATTTCCTAGTGAACCTTATATTAGGTCAGTTTTGAGCCGGTTTTTGTTCATTTCAAATTTTGCGTTTTTCTGAATGCATGTTGCTCTGATGATGGCCAGGTAAGGTCGAAACGAAAACAGATTTTCGACTTCTTACTCATGCCAATAATCTGAGAAATATGAAAAAAATTGGTCTGATCTGTGAAACAAACTGTAAACGGTCTGCAAACTGTTCGATCATCGCTTTATCAGTTGTGGTGTTAATTTGACAAGTGCTCTCTTGAAAGGGAAGAATTGACTGCTGAATCAATTCTTATCACTACGAGAACTGAAGAAAAAGATACCACAAAGTAAACACTGAAGGAATGGTACTTACGATTGGCCTGACTCGAAGAGATGTATCTGCTGGTTTTCTGGTCTCGTGTATTGTTGTACTGAGTAGAATCCTTATGTAACGGAGCGAATTCACTTTTTGGATACGAAACTAACGGGTTCCGGCGTGGGGAAGGATATTAGGTAAACTTTGTTAGGGTGGCGAACTGAGGGCCGTTGCTAGATCGTAGTTAGACAAGTAGCTGAGGCGTTATATGAAGAGGTTGAATTTTTTTGGATTGTCGGTGACTCAAAACCATAGAATCGAGAACATAGAGTTCTCGGTCTCCTCAGTTTCCGATCAGGTCTATCCGTAGTATGAATTTTGTGGCATTAATAATGGAAAATATGAATTTTGAACATTTCCGGCATTTCTGCTCTTTATAATGTGTGTATATCATCTGCTCGACTACTCCGACCCACTATTCTTTGATGTTTATAGATTCAGTAATGAAAAAACAGTTGTTGAGTGAATTTTTACTTTCAGCTCGTTGGAGGTGAATTCGACATGGAGTTGAACTTCGTTATACAAGATGCTCAGAATATCAGGCATATGCTGGAACTCTTGGATCATTGTCCGCCCAATCTGCAGGTGAGTGTTTTCTTTAAATCTATCAATTATTTCAGGATACACAGTAAGATATTTTAAAACTGATTACAATCATTAGTGAAAAGGGTTATTCTTTAACTTGTACATATATTTTAACTGTAGATTCTTGAGGCCAGAAGAAACCTTTTTTTCAATTTTTCCGAATTCGGCTCTGTTGAAAAGATATAGCCATTTGAAAAAAATAGGCCAAATATGTACCTGATACGATTCTCTGCAAACACCTCAACGTTCATATTTCTCGATTGAAGTTGAGTTAATATATTAAGGGAAGTTATAAAATTAACCGTGCAGTGTCGAGTTTATAAAATTCCAAGAGGCAATTGTTCGGATAGAAACATCGGTACAGATTATTTAGTGCTAAGTATAATTTTATTTTTCATCAATTTGAATTTGATACGTGGTTTGTATCGTCATACATCATTCATCTTATCTGAATTTTGTATTTCATCGAGATTAAACTTCAGTATTTTAAAAGCTTTTATTTAGTTTCACCTGTCCCGGTGTCTGTCTGTCTGTCTGTCTGTCTGTCTGTCTGTCTGTCTGTCTGTCTGTAATCAAATCTTGCAAGTTGAATATGACACACTTCTAATCGTCCGATTGATTTGAAATTTGGCAGGTGTACATAATTCTGGTGACAATGCATCATGAAATATTTTTTATAGAAAAAAACAAAATGGCGGCTCCAAAATGGCGGATGAGTTTTGTAATTATCATCCGATTCCATTCAAAATTAGTATATGGGGGTTTTTGGGTTCGACAATGATGATTCTTCCGTCAAAATTGAAAAATTCAAGATGGCGGCTAAAATATGGCGGACGAGTTTTGTAATTATGATCCGATTCTATTCAAAATTGGTATCTGGGGGTTTTCTGGGTCGGTTTTTTATTTTTAAAATTGAGGAATTCAAGATGGCGGCTTCAAAATGGCGGATGAATGTTGTTATTATAAAAGCTTTTTTTAAAAATGATTTTTTGATTATAGCTTGTTTAATATAAACAGTGCGTATTGAATCTATAGTTTCATGCCCCTTTTTGTTCAATTTTATCTCCCTCATTTTATCACATATCATTTTAATTTAAGTCTCGACAAAGTTGATAAATATTCTGACAACATTGTTACTCGTTCATAGACCAAAGAAGAATATTCGATGTTATTTAATCCAGGGGAGCATCCAGATTATTCTCGAAATTAATGATTTTTTTTTCGTCAATTTTTTTCGGGTAAAATTGGAAATAACTCGAAAACGACGAGTGAATTTATGAGTCATCTACGCCGAACTTTCATTCCAGAAGCAATATTGATTAAGTTTTGATTGAGGAATATGCACTATGAATAGAGTAAACAATCAACCAAAATTCAGTTCATTTGAAATGACGGTTCCGGAGATATAAACAGAAAAGTGTTTTTTCATGGATTTTCGATACCCTGTATCTTTCACACGAAACCGAAATCTGAAAAATTTTATAGGAAAGAAGTGTTCCGTTTGATGAGAGGAATCTACAGGTTAAAATATATGTAAAAGTTAAAGACTCACCCTGTATATCGGAATAAAAACACCTACGGTCTTGTAAATTCACCAAAATGGCTGTTGCTGAAAAGCAATGGAGAATTGGATGATATGAATTTTGGAATATGAAATGGCGTCATCCATTAAGTTCGTTCGATTTATTTTTGAGGAATTACGAATATGTTGAATATTTGAAATTCGTCAAAATTAATTCGGATTGGAATTTGCAGTGCATCATTCCGGTGGTTATTTTCATTCATTCGAGTGCTACCGTCGATAACGGTCCAACAATGTTGAATAATATTTAAAATTGCAATTTCGTGTTAACCGTCACACAAAATTCACGTTGCATTGGTCCATTTGGAATTAATTGACAGTGAAGTTATTTTTCCAGTTTCATCGTAGTTGACAATTGTTCAACCGTGATAATTTACTTCCACATGCATAATCAACAACTGATGCATATTTATCGAATTTAACTTCGTTCATTTCATCTAAAAAGGAACTTACCCTTCAGCCATCTGAATTATGCGGTTTTATGGGATCCGCAAGTCAAAAGTTTTGGCCCATAAATACTGAGCACGGCTTAAAATTTCTAGCGGTTCTCTCATTCCGTCGTGTTATCCGCAGACTGTGCCATCTTTTCTTCTTCTTATTTATATCACGTAATTCTTTTTTCGCGTTATCGCCGATAATAAATTCCGTATATCCAGATACGTCGTATCTCACCGCTACCAGGGACGCAGTTTCCCTGATTTATGGCATTTTTATGGATAGAGACCTCTCTAGGCTGTTAAAACAGCAACAGCGTCCGGGTGACATGTTGCCCAGCGTAATAGCTGTATACTGTGAAAAGGTGAGACAATTGATAGTTTTTATTTTTTCCTCATTTTCTACACTGTTAATGGAGCTGTTGGCGGTCATCAATACAGGGTCTTTCACGAGGAACCTCACCCATATTTATACGGGAAACTACTGAATGTATTTTCATGAAATTCAGCACTTATAAGTATTTCACGATGCTGATGAAATCTGAAATATTTTCAAGGCATGAGCACCTCCGGTTTTTCCGGAAATGACGTCAACTTCCGTTTTTCAAATGAGAACACCATTTTTTTATTGCAGAAATAGATTCCTTAGAAAATTTCAAGTTATTTTGATGTAACATTTTTAAGGTTTGGTTGGAAAATTCTCTCTGAGCGGAAAAATTCGAAAAAAAAATCGAAAATAGAGCTCCGCTGAAACAAGAATAACTTCGAGGTTTTTGGATGGAAAATTTTCATTTTTGGGATTTTTCAAGATGTAAGATTGATGTATCCACTTTGAAAATCGAAATCGCGATTCATGATACAGGGGGTGAAAAATCGCTCTCAAAGTTAGGGATGACAAAATCGTGAAAAATCAATTTTTTCAAATTAGAACCCCATTTTTTCATGGCAGATATTGAATCTACGTTAAAAAATAATGTGAGTGTATGCATCACACCCTTGCCCTAAAATGGATATTTTTTGAGTTAATATCCACTTTAGGGCAAGGGTGTGATGCATACACTCACATTATTTTTTAACGTAGATTCAATATCTGCCATAAAAAAAATGGTGTTCTAATTTGAAAAACGGAAGTTGACGTCATTTCCGGAAAAACCGGAGGTGCTCATGCCTTGAAAATATTTTAGATTTCATCAGCATTGTGAAATACTTATAAGTGCTGAATTTCATGAAAATACGTTCAGTAGTTTCCCGTATAAATATGGGTGAGGTTCCTCGTGAAAGACCCTGTATACTCTGAAGAGTTTGGAAATCGCAAAGTCTTTCTGTTCTGCTATCGGAGAGTTTACAGTGGAAGAAGAATAAGATATTTTTATACATAGGGTTTTCTAATAAGAGGTGTTATTTTGAACAGCACGCTATTTCGGTAAATGCCACTTTTGCAGCTGTCATTTTTTGACATCTAACAAGTAGAAACTACGTCATTATTGAATATGGAACTATACACGCTTCAACAACGCTTATGGGCTCGCAATGGGAGTTTCTTACTCCTTACTCGTATTCGAGATATCTTTGGGAACAGAAAGTATTTCATGTTCTGATCAAATTCAGGATATCTTCGGAGCGATCACAGATATAGGGTAGGGTGGGGCAAAGATCCGCAATTTTAGGTTTCAACCTTTTTTCTCACCCAATAAGTAAAAGGTCCTGCAGGTTTTGGCTTCACTGGAAATCTTAATTTATGTGCTACAATATACCATTTTATTACTAGCGAAATAAGCACCATTTAGGAAAAAAAAGGAAAGGTAGACAACCTTGCCTTTGCGGACCTTTGCCCCACTGTTTGGGGTAAACGTCCGCAGATGCGGGGCAATTGTCCGCAGCTGCGGATCTTTGCCCCATTGAAATGAAATACACGGAAAAATTAACTTTAATCAGTTTATTTATTCACAGTTATGAGTAAAACCATTCCAGTTCACTGACTGAATAAACATTTCGGGTTGTGCTGGTTTTTTTTGGCTCCTTTATACTCGAAACGACTGATCCCCATTCATAATCGAGATTCGAGAATGTCAGGCCGGTCGGGCCATTTCCATAATTTTCCAGCTTTCACCATTGATGATACAGTGGCATGGGTTTCTGAAACGCCAGTAATAACTCCTGGAAACAGTTTTTCTTCATATCGAACGGTACAAAATTCGCCTATGCACCTCTTTGGAGGCACCATCCGCTCAGACGATTCTTCCATCTTCTGATCACTGTCAGATTCTAACTCGTTGTAGACCGAAGAATCTTGGGGCAAACGTCCGCGCGCGGACCATTGCCCCATGCAAAATGCGGACCTCTGCCCCATTTTGTCATTTTGTAAACACAAACTAACCTAAAACCAAGAAATGCGCATTTGGCCAAATTATTGTCCATAGATCGCCTTTCAAAACCTGAATTATGGAATTGAACCAGTAAAAAAGTAAGCAAAGCGTATAGTAAATTACATTTTCAACTGAAGATGACCTACGGATTATTACATCAAAACAAGTAAAAAGAATTCTAACCTCATTGTTTTTGTTGTGCCGGTCGGACGCCATGTAACTTTTGTGAGTCGTCTTCTATCAATGTTGCCAGCATAAAAATGTGTCTAAAACCACGACAATATTAAGCGATCATTTTAAATTGACGGTGCGGATCATTTCCCACTGCGGATCTTTGCCCCACCCTACCCTAAGTTCTGGTTGGAGACATAAACCAGTTCGTCTATTGCCAAGTCTAATTTATTCATCAGAAATAATGTATTTACTCTCGTGAAAGAAGAATAATTGAGATTAAAATCGATATTAATTGATTCAGCAAAAAACTCATGCATTCCGACAACGGCAATCTACATAATGAACTCGCAAATTCTTTTGGCTTATGGTGGTTCGTATTCCAAATTCGTCATTTTTCCTGAGGGAAGGATGGGCGAAATGTTGTGCGGAATAATTTTGTACCGAAAGCGTCGGAAATATTAGCATTGGAAATTAAGCAGCGCATTCGTTGAAATGATTTTTACATAAAGTATGGATAATTCCTGTGTCCTTGTAGTTAATCGACTTCGGAGTATGCTAATTTTCACTTCTATCCCCAGTTGTTTTCCACTCCGTTAACGAGTTTCAGACCTCCTCGGTGCGTCCAGTTTTTTTTCAATTAGGAGGCTACACCGAGCCCAGAAGATGCTTCAATCACTTCCATTGACGGAGTTCTTCTCTGATCATCTTCTTTCCATTTTGTCATCGAATAGTGTTTTGTTCAGAGAAAAAATTCATCATGTAATGGATACATATAGATTGAATAAAATCACTCAGCGGTAAACACAGATGCAAGCAAAACTCACGCCATATTTATCGCATTTATGTAATCAAGTGCAAGCATGCACATTGCACATGTATACCCCATTCACTTTTATAAAGTATCCCGGTTGGCCAAGATTTAGGTTTATCGAGTTTTTTTACTCAAAACCAGAGCTGTGCCAAAGCATTGTGCTTTGTGCTCGTGAAAGTACTCGGAGCCCTTTTGTGCTTCCGAGCACAGTGCTCCCAAGCACTTTGCAAAAGCAGTGCTTAGTGCTTAGTAATTGGAGTGCTTCGGCCAAAGGCTTAGTGCTTAGTAATCCCAAAAGTGCTCCCGAGCACTTTTGCGGATTACTAAGCACTAAGCCCTGAGCCAATGTTGTACGAATTCATTTTTACATTAATAAAATCTCAAATCAACATTTTTTTACATGACAGTAACGTCCCAAAAATGTTTGGATTGCAATTACAGAGAGATGATAATGAGAAAACTTGATCATAATGAAAGGAAAATTGAAGGCCCATGTGTATTTTGTTGAATGGTAATGTTGACAACTCAATATCAATAGAAAAAGGAAAAGCCACGATTCTGATTTTTTTTACGTTTTCATCTGACCGAAGAGTCTGTATAGACAACATAAAAACACAGTTCATTGAGTTCTAATTTTGATACTTCTTCGTTATTTGTCACGCAACAATGTTTTGCAACTGGTTTGCTCCTGACAAATCAGTGCAAGAATTGACAGAGGAACAATTCCATTTTTCCTTAAATTTTTTATTTAATTTTGTTTCAATAACTGGGAGGTTTCAAAAAAAAAAATTACTCGAAAAATTCAGTATATTTATGAATATTATCAAACAGAGAGATCCAGGAGCGAATAGCATTTTTCTCTTTCATTACCAATATATATTATATTGAATCGAAGTCAAAATTTTTGATATCACATACCTATTCCAACTTACAATTTCTTTTCCGATTAAAATAACTTCACTTTCAATATTTCCTAAAAAAAGTGCTTAGGGCTTAGTGCTCGAAATGTCGAATTACTTTCACAAAGTGCTTAGTATTCGCGAGCCTTTTGTGAAAATAAGTGCTTTGTGCTCGAGACTCGGGAGCCTTTTTATTCAAGTGCTTAGTGCTTAGTGCTCGAAGCACTTTTCTTCAGTGCTCGTCACAGCTCTGCTCAAAACTGATGCAGGTTGGCACTAGTGAAAAATTGGCAATGTCAAAATAATTCTCAGAGACCTTGCCAATGCTTATTTCTGTTTACTCTTTTCAAACTTTGTAAATGGAGTTATGTAGTTCTTTGAGGTTTAACTGTGACACAGGTTTCGTAGTACTACTACATTTCCATACTGGAGTATTTCAAGTTGTGCAAAAAGGTATCTATATATCTTCTGTAGAATTTTGAAAAGTGGGGAATTCCATAGGTCCGCCTGTTCGTTTAGAAGTCTTTCTATCGGGTTATTCGAGTACTTTTGTTCTTTTTTGAAATGATTTTATCACAAAGAAACAGACTATTTCGTCCATTATTTTTCAGTGAAATTTCAACACTCGATTCTTGTTTTCCATACGAGAAAATAGCATAACTGAATCTTCCAATCATGTTTATATACGTGGAATATTTCCAGAATTAACCGAGAAAGGAGTATCTTCAACATTCGCCAGGTTTTTGGAATTATCGAATTCACATAGTATTTTCTCAAATTCATTATTTTTCCAAAGTAAATAAACATTTTGATAAATACGTAATCACTACGACATTTTTATATGTAGAGAGGACAACGTTGCGTAATTATCTGACCGAATGATGACCATAACATTTTCGAAATATACACGGTGAAATGTGTCAGAATGTCATGGCAAACCGGGATACTTCATAAAAGTGAATGGAGTATAAATTAGTTACTTCTTTGGTGTGCGTGCTTGCATTCGAAAGCATTTGAAAATTTTTTTGTTCAGTTTAGGTTGGTAAGCATGCATATTTTAAGGTTAATTGTGACTCCCATAGGAGCTGTTTTCAAAACTGCGCTATCTACAGCTCTACCTTCAGCTGCAGAGTTTCAATAAACTCCAGTATCTGAGCGGACTTCAAGGAAGCTAATTCCCCGTTTAAGGCTTCTCCAGTTACTGCCTTTTTCGATCCAAATCAAATTTCCTTCGTTATTCAAAAACCAATCAAATTTATGATTTTCTGTCTATGTTTTCAAGAACCAATCAAATTGAAGATTTTCCTTCTTCGTTTTTACAAACCAATCTAATCAAATCGATCAAATTAGAGATTTTTCTTCGTCCCACCTCTCGTGGGTGGGTTTTGAAAGGATGACGCAATTTCCATGAAACTTTCGGGTACTGCCACGTTGCAAATCCCACGATTTCAGCCTCGAATTTTTCTGCTTTCGTACGCAACCGTTAGTGCAACCGGTTTCTTGGAACGTTTTTTTGATATCGTCCGAGTCTCATGAGGAACTTCAACTTTTATCGTCTCGCCAACATCCTGTACCATACCGATAAACAAAATAATTTTCGGACCCATGAATATCAATTTCAGTAGTCAACTGAAATATTTCGGTTTATTACATATTCAAGCTGGAGGGCGTTGAAGGGAACGAATGAAACGTTACGAAAAAAAAAACAAGCAAATCCCAATTTTCAGGATATATTATATCTACATTCATCTAATAAGCTCATTCCCATCATATTAAACTTATTCTTACTGAAATCCAAAGGTCTTCAGCCGATGATTTTTCAATGGAAATGAACCCAAAACCGTCCATGTACCGTTTCAAATACCTGATAGACGTCCCCGTCGCATTTTTCACGCGGAGCGAGCTCGAATGCTCCACTCTTCCAAATCTTCAGAATTACATTTCTACTCCTTAATTGCTGACAGGAAGATCAAAGAGGCGTCAGTGAAATTAGTTTATAAAGTGAAGGCGATGCCCTGAGACCGTCTTGTTAGGAATTAGTGGGATTCCTTTCATCGCGGCTGTGAGAGCGTGGCGAGGTCGAGTGGGTGGCAAAATGATATCTGTAGTCGGGTCACAGAAAAAACACTACTTCCATTCAATTTCTATTTCTGTGTTTAGAAGCGGGGTATGAGAATCTTTTTACTTTTGAAAACTTTTGTCAATGGTTTCTTCTTCTCGAGGAGAGGATATTTTATAACATCATGTTCAGAACAATTTCTCCATTAATTCGATCTGTGCACATGATACCATCCGAATGGCGAAAAGTGCTCGGGCCATGAAATGCTATGGGATAGAATAATATTCTTTCTGGGGCATATATTGCAATGTAATAATACTAATGAAATTCATCGCAGCACTTTACCTCGTTTTTTTTCCAATTTTACAACAAGTAGTCGGTGATGTACAGACCTAACAGGGTTTTTTCACTCACTTTTCCGGTCCACCCAAAAAAATATTCAGATTCTTCAAAGTGTTGTTCACAGAAGGATAGTAAATTCAGGAGAAGGGAATGCCGAGAAGTAGGGTAAATTCATAGGAATTTGTTTGATTCTCAGAGATCATAAACATGGATTTATAATATCACAGAATGGCTGAACTTTATAAACTCTCTGATCATCTATACAAATTAACAATGTTGTTATAATGTTTATTAACTTTATCAAGACTAAAATGTCAATGGAATACAAAATTCGGATATTAATGATGAATATCCCATACAAACTGCGTATTGAATTGAAATAAATGCAAAATGAAATGATACTTAGCACTACATGCTCTGTGGCGATGTTTCTATCTAAACAATATCCTCTTGGAATTTCATAAACTCGAAACTACACGGTTATTATCACATTAATTCACTTCCACTGAAAGTCTTCACATCACCTGTTTCCATTCTTCTCTGTAAATAAACAAATCGACAAATCTTAGTCCATCACGCCGCTATACGCATGCTTCGCTCGACAACCACAGACCAACTGTTCTGGCTACCTCGCATTGCGAAGTCTCGCACCCGGCGCACAGTTATAGGCGACTGAAATCAAGATCGTAGCGCTATATCGGCGAGAATCAGAACTATTCTTTGGGCATTTCCAAAGAGTCACGACTAGACGCCATCAGCCAAAAGTGAACAAAACTAGTGCCTCAGCGTAAGTTCATCCGTTAACTATAGGGGACGTACTGCTTCCTTGTTTAAAGAGAAAATCAACACAATCTGGCATCGTATTCTCAGAAGCTCTGTTATAGCTTTGTCATAGAAGATGGGTAGATGGGTTAGGATAGGTCATTGACCTAGAATCCTATGACCTAGGTTCATGGAGTTATGTTAGTTCAGTGAAAAAACCATTTTTTATGAGATAATTTTGAGATGTCGAGGAAAATATGAACAAGTCAGCGTTCACCAACTAATCTTCAGGGGAATCGAAGAAGGAAATCAATTTGGTGGGAGATATAAGGCTCTCCAATTGTAGAAATATTCGGACAAAACTAAGTGTTTTTGTTAGGAAATATCGTTTTTGTACCATTTTTATTCCAATAAGGTTAGTACTGGAGTATTTCCTAAATGTATCAACTCAATTACAATCGAGAAATATGAACTTTGCATCAATTCCTGAGAATCGTTACGAGGACGTATTTGGCCCAATTTTTTCGAATACTATATATTTTCAACAGAGCCAAATTCGGAAATGGAAAATGAAATAAGGTTTCTTTTGACCTCAGGAATCTCCAGTTAAAATATATGTACAAGTCAAAGACTCACCCTGTATATATGGCCACACATGTGGTCGCTTGAAAATAATGTAAATTTCGCAACATTTATCAATTTAGGCAACCACAAAAACCATTACCATTACATTATGTCTCCACAGTTCCTCCACATTTAAAACACGCTTATTGCTTATTCTGCCATGTCGTATGTACGTCATGACGCTTCAAGAATCCTCTACTGTGTACTCATTCCGGTAGTATTGCTTTCCAGGGGGCTAACTCTTAATGCATCATCCAGCTTGGAGAGACAATAGTAATGATAAAATGTTTAAGGGCCCATATAAACTGAAATTTATGGCAATATTCTATAGAGTCTGTAACCTGGACTGCCCACATTAGAATGGGTCATGTTTCGAACTTTGGAGTGGTGTAGAAACGTCTGGATGAATGGTTGCGGTCTCATATGTGAAAGACATGAAACTCGAACTGAGAGCTCTAACAACTATATCTGAAGTACAGCTAATAAATCGAACGTCGTGTCCGAGCGAGTCCACTAGGATAGTGCCGGCCATTTGGTTTCACCTGAATTGATTCGACCCTTCAGGTCGGAACTTTGGTCTAACTCGAGTTTCGAGTTGATCGATATATCTATTCATGTGACCTGAAAACGTCTCAGTTAAATTCTAAGGAGATATGCGGAAATAAAATAGTATATGTTCAAACCTTCATAATATGATGGCTTTATTCGTTTGATGACGTTCACTAGACGAGACGAAGGCGAGAGAATGAAAGCCATGATATGCGAGCAGAATATTCATCTTTGTTCACGATTGTTGAATAATTCTTTTTGAAATAATCTTAATAACAAGAGAACAAAGTCTATCCTAAGAACGACGGAAATGATACTGAGAACACAGCCATCCGAGAGGAAGGTCAGACTGGACATAGTCAAATGGGGGAACAAACTTAGACGATATTGGAACGAACACGTCACGAAATGGATGCTGGCAGAATTGCTAGGATTCCCTCTAAACGCTGGGAAGACATCCACCGAGGACTAAAGCGGAAATTATAAGCCCTAGGCAGCTATGGAGAAAAAACGCACTATTGCAGGACCCTGTAGGTTAAAATAGTCCATACATGAATTGCTAAGCAAAAAAAAGGAGGACTGGGAATGGAAATACACACAGTACACTCTTCAAAAAATATCCGCAAAATGCTACTATAGAACCAAACAAAATTTCAATGTCAAAATATTTCATTACTCAACATATTCTCCTCTTAGTTGAATACATTGATTACAGCGAACCTGCAACGTCTCTAGACCTTTCAAATAAATGTTTCTTCTCGCTCTGCAAACTAGTCCTCCACAGCTTCTATTACCTCCTTGTGTGGAGAAAATTTACGACCTTTTGAACTTTTTTTTAGTTGCGGAAAGAGGTGATAGTCGGACGGAGCCAAATCTGGTGAATAAGGGGGGAGTTCTAGTATTTCTAACCCTAAATCACGAATTTTTTGCTTGACAACATGAGATTTGTGTACTAGGGCGTTGTCCTGTGAATACAAAACACCTTTGAATAGCTTTCCGCGTCTTTTAACTTTATTTTTTTCCCGTATAGTGGTCAGTAATGTCTAATAGTAATCTCCAGTTATTGTTTTACCCTTATCCAAAAAATCAATCATGATTACTCCATGGAAATACCAAAAAACTGAAGCAAGAACTCTTCCAGCAGATTTTTGGACACGAAACTTCGTAGGTCTTGGAGAACCAGAGTGTCGCCATTCCATCGATTGTTGCTTCTTTGCTGGATCGTAGAAATGTACACAAGTCTCATCCATAGTAACAATTCGGTTTAAGAAGTCTACATCGTTTTCGAATCGAGCACAGATCGAACGCGATGCTTCTTCCCTTGCACGCTTTTGGTCAACATTCAAACATTTGGGGATCTATTTTGCAGAAGTTTTTCTCATGTCCAAATCAACTATATGATGAACACGTTCGTATGAAATCTTCAGTGCTGCAAATATCCGATTTAGCCCAATTCGACGGTCTGATAAAATCATGTCATGAACTGCATCGATATTTTCGGGGACTGACACAGAAACTGGCCTTCCCGATCGGTCGTCATCTCCAATGGAAAATTTACCTCTTTTGAAGCTTCCAGTCTAATTTTTCACGGTCGCATACGTAGGACATTGATCGCTTAGGGTATCAAGCATATCTTCGTAAATCTGCTTACCTCTTAACCCTTTCAAATACAGGTACTTGATGATGGCTCGATACTATAATTTTTCGATTTTTACAATTTCGGTAGACATCTTTTTTTTTAATTTATTGCGTAACTCTGGTTTACTTTTTTGACGTCGAACTCTACACTGACACTTCTTATGAGTTATTGTTCGTTGATATGGTATCGCAATATTTTGTTTATGCATGGAACTGGTTTAGGCTAACTAGATATCAATACATCCTCGTAAAACCACAAGGGGGGCCAGTGCTGGAGTAAACGGGGCAAAAACCAAGTGTTCACTATCGTTAGACTCTCACTCGAGTTTTTCGGGTTGAATTACTCGAAATTGACAGATTTCTAGACATATACCTAGAAAGAAACTATCAGAAGTGTCATAAAGCCATTATCTCGGATAGTCAAGCCGTTATTGAAGCACTGAGCTTCCATTTCATGGGCTCAAAGTTGATTTGGGAGTGCCGGAGAAAACTCAATGAGGTAGGCAAGAAAAATAAGGTCTTTTCATTCTTGGTTCCGGGTCATTCGGGAATCAAAGGGAACGAAAAGGCCAATATGCACGCTCGAACGCAAATCACTGGCCCAGAACCTTTTTGTGGTATAGGAAAATGTACCTATATGAAGGAGTTTTTGGCGAAGGAGACAACCGAAAGGAAACATTATGGCGTCGAAATATCCAAGGAATCTATCACTCCAAAAAGTTCCTTCGGAACTTTGAAACTGCAAGCTCCGAAAGGTATCTTGGTCTCAGTAAGAACCAGCAACACCTCCTCACCGTCTTTCTTACAGGACATTGTCGCCTCGGGTAGAATATAGCGAAAGGAAATAATCGAGCTGTAAAGTGCGTGGTGAAAACAGCTCTGTTAGGGGGCACAATAGACCTCAGGGTCCAGTGAAATGTAACCCCTTCCTAACGATATCTATATATGGCTAGTTAATCTCAGACATGGCACCTTCACAACCTTCACTTCCTTTAAAAGTGAGTTCTCCTCTTTAGCCTAATTTTCTGAGAAAAGACTAAATTGAAATGTCAAATTCATCGTATCCAAGTCAAATTGTTCCTTCTTCTATAAGAACCATTAAAAAGAAAAGAAAAACAATGTGAAACAGAAATAAATCCTGATAAATTGAATGAGTATCTGATAAAAGTGGGAAGTGAAATCGAACAAAACTGCCCACCAACAAACGTGAATTCACTGCACCTGCATAAAAAAGCAGGGAGGTTTATTGAAAATTCTTTATTTTTAAGAGAAACTACAGAAGCAGATATACTAAATATCGCTAAAAGACTCAAGGCCAAAGACTGCAAGGATGTTTATGATATGTCCCCGAATATGCTGAAACAGGTCATTCCAAGCATTGCTGAACTCCTAGCGTGGATCATCACGAGGTGCTGCAATGAAAGCTATTTTCCAGAGCAACTGAAAAGAGCCAAAATAATACCAATATTCAAGGGTGGAGATAAGGGAAATCTTTCAAATTATAGGCCAATCTCAATTCTGCCTAGCCTCTCTAAAGTATTGGAGATGGCTATCAGAGATAGATTGCTTAGCTTTTTCCATAAATTTGATATTGTGTGTGATGAACAGCACGGGTTTCAACAAAATAAATCCACAAACACAGCAATATGTTCGGTACTAGTTGAGGTGGAAAACGCTCTTGACTCAAAAACGAAATGCAAGCTGATAGCCTGTGACTTAAGTAAGGCATTTGACTCCCTCAATCACAGAATTTTACTGCAAAAGCTACAGCATTATGGAATCAGAGGAGGGGTACTCAAGTTAATAGAGAACTACTTGAGCGGCAGACTGCAGAGGGTATTCATTCAGGGGGAATGTTCGGAGTGGGAGAGTGTTGAAAGAGGTGTTCCTCAAGGGTCAATACTGGGGCCAGTGCTATTTCAAATTTATATTAATGACTTACCACCAAATGTAGACTCGGATGGCACAGTTCTTTTTGTTGATGACACCTGCTTCATTATTGTTGGTAAAACCGAGGAGGAGCTTCAGGTGAAATCACAGAGAGACCTAAAACAAGCTGAACTATGGTTCCATGCGAACAAATTCAAAATGAACAAGGAAAAGACCCAAACCATTGTCTTCGATGTCAAACCCAGAGCGGAGACTACCTTGAAATTCTTGGGTATATACCTGGAACCGAACTTGAAGTTTTGGCAGCATACAGAAGATCTGATAAGGAGGTTGTCGATTGCTACTTATACAATCAGAAGATCAAGACAGGTGGCAGGTAAGCAAGCTGCTAAACATGCTTACTTTGGATATTTTCACAGCCTTATAAACTATGGACTATTGTTCTGGGGTGGTGGACCTGAAAAAAACAAGATCTTCATTAAGCAAAAGAACGCAATTCGTATCATCTGTGGCCTTAAGAGAACTGAAAGCTGTAGAAGCTACTTCCAGCAGGAGCACATACTCACAGTTACTTGTCTGTACATACTCACCTGTATATTATACATTCACAACAACAAAGACACATTAACTCGAAATGGAGAATATCACAATTATTCCACAAGAAATGCTGGAAAATTTTCAACTCCGTACCACAGGCTGTTGGCGACTCAGCTAAGCATTAATCACGAAGCTATCGAATCTACAACAAAATTCCTGAGGGTCTCAAAAGGATGAATAAAAAAAATCTCAAATTTGAAATGAAGAAAATATTGTATGAAAGATCATACTATAGTATGGATGAATTTTGGTCAAGCAATTTTGAATAGTTTGTCATTGAATGTTATGTTTGTGATTTACTTAAATGTTAACTTACTGATTTTAATATTTCTGTTTTTATATAATTTGACCTATATTTTTTATGTAATCTTATTCATATTCATTGTCTTGACGCCCCATGTAAAATGTTGATGGGTTAAAATTATTCACTTGTACATTTCTGTGAATAAAGGTAATTAAAAATTTGGAGAGCATCCTTTGTATGACCAAAACGGATATGCTCTTCCGTTATCAGCGATGTAGAACTGAAATAAGATGAATGATTTGCCGCAGAACAGAAATGCAATTTCACACCAACACCCCGGAATTCAATTCGACTGAATCCTCGCATCTGAATTGCCATACGGATGTCTTAGACCTCAGAGGAAAGAGGAAACAGCTACTCCTATAATACCAGGGATTGCGAGTATCCGGGTCACTGCGTAGGTTCCAGGAAAAGGAGCATGTAGCGTTTATCGTACGATAAAAACGCTTACGGCGAAAACGTTCGGGGCGAAATGAAATTTTACGTAACTTTCAGATAATTGGATAAGTTTTGAGTTTCGAGTCTAGCAGATGTGATGGAAGTGTAGCTGTGGTGGAATGATCTACGACGTATATCTCATTACAGATAGGACGAAATTGAGAAGTTTGAGGAAAGTCTTGAGGCTGTGCGATTCATCGGAATGGTAATAAGAATCTTCGTTTTGTACAAACTACTAGACCAGGGCCGAAACCTTCAAACATGGTAAAAAATGAAAAAAAAAGACAGTAGGATGAAACCCATTAGAAAAGGAGGGGAATATGATCAAAATGAAAGGAAAAATAAATTACGGTCTATCCGAGTTCGGGAAGTGAGAGGGGTGAGTTTTTAAGGGTGAAAAATGGTTTTCCTTGATTTCCGGCAAAACTACAAGTCCTATGGAAAAAAGTCAAATGGCAAAGTTGTAGGTAATGAAAAGATCTACAACTTTTGTATCTGCAATTTTTTCACATAACCTCAAAATTTAGGTGAAAAATTCAAAAAACCAAGTTTTTGGTTTTTTATTTATATCTTTTTCAAAGCAAATTTTTTTTCTACGAAATTTTGTGAAAACTTACCTTATTATGTCCCAGATACACTGTAATTTATTAGATTGAAAATATTTATGTTTTCGCCTTATTTTTACTTAATATCGCCCCCTAATTTTCAATCGAAAATTCTGACGTCAAATTATCAGCTTTTTTCAAAAAGTTTAGGGGCTTTTTCTTCATTGAAATATCTACTTTCTGATGGTGTAAATAAAATATACATTACTAAAGGAAATGTTCTCAGAAACAACATTGTTACAGAGCATATTATCAACTTCAAACTTGGTTGGGTAACGAATTGACAGCAACAGATTGGGGCTGGAAGCAACATCAGCGTGGCATTATGCCCAAATTTACAGAAAAGGATTTAATTCCGGAAGTATTGCTCAAAACTATTTGCTGCAGCTGTGAAACTGGATGTAACAGTTTAAAATGTGGCTGCCGAAAACATGGTTTAAAATGCACAAATTTATGCACTAATTGTCATGGTTCTGAAAATTGCTGCAATATAGAAGAAAAAATCTATGAGGAAGTAAATGATTCAGATGAAATTGTGGAAGAAGAAACAATGCAGACTGGAAATAACATTGGAGACGAAAATGATGGTCTTGAAGATTTCGACGATCAACTAGAGTTGGAAAGGTTTTTCGAATCTGACGATGAAGAAATGCCTTCGAAGAGACAAAAACTAATGAATAACTGATTAGAATTTCAGATAAGGTATTTATGAGCAACAAGATTAACGTTTTTGAAAAAAAAATAAAATGCGTAATCAGAATTAAGTATCTAAATTCAATAGTACGATTTACCTGTATATTTATATTGTATAAGATTTTCTATGATATGAATGTAATTCGAATTAAATAAATAAACTCTTTATCCTAAAAAAAATGCAGCAATCACATTTTTTGATGAAATTGTACATAGTGATTAAAAAAAATTTTCGAATTTGAGTTTTTTCAATTTTTTGCATTTTCTGAGAACACTCCTTATAGTAATGTATATTTTTTTCACACCATCAGAGAGTAGATATTTCAACGAACAAAAAGCCCCCAAACTTTTTGAAAAAAGCTGATATTTTGACGTCAGAATTTTCGATTGAAAATTAGGGTGCTTTTTTGATATTAAGTTAAAATAAGACGAAAATATAAATATTTTCAATCAAATAAATAACAGTGTATTTGGGATATAATAAGGTGTGTTTTCACCAAATTTCGTAGAAAAAAAAATTTTTTGAAAAAGATATAAATAAAAAACCTAAAACTTGGTTTTTTGAAATTTTCATATAAATTTTGAGGCTATGTGAAAAAATTGCGAATACAAAAGTTGTAGATCTTTTCATTACCTGCAACTTTGCCTCTCAACTTTTTTCCATAGGACTTGTAGTTTTGCCGGAAATCAAGGAAAACCATTTTTTATCCTTAAAAACTCACCCCCTCCCACTTCCCGGACTCGGATCGACCGTAATTTATTTTTCCTTTCAGTTTGATCATATTCCCCTCCTTTTTTAATGGGTTTCATCCTACTGTAATTTTTTTTTTGTTTCAAAAATTATCGACCCTGGTCTATACACAATTCGTGTATGATTGAAGTTATAGTTAGAAAGGGGTTACAGTTTACAGCGACCCTAACAGAGTTGTTCTCGCCTACCAACTCCAGAGATCTAATGAAATCCAATATCTTCGGAAGGTTTCAACGAGGGTATCCTCACTCTTGCAAGTTTCTTGGTCAAAGGATTCTTTCCTTTGGGTTGCAATGGCAAGGCATTCCGTGACCAGGTAAGGAGGAGTTTCCTCCTCCCCCCCCTACAGAATCTTCACTCTTCAGTGTCCAATAAACCCATTCGCACCAGATGCTTCCTGAGGCTTCCTTGGTCTTTTCCCAAGCCCAAAGAAAGGCTGAAGGTCCAGCAGGTGTTGACCTCGATGCACTTTCCACAAGCTCATCAGTTTTTTAATTTTCTTCAACACCACAATTCTCTGGCACCCATAGTAGAGTTACTCTAGTGCCTCTGGCCAGTTGCTTTATCGTTTTTTTATTTTTATGGTCAGCATCTACTCCTTGTTCGACAAGAATGTATACTCCATTCACAATGATAAAATCACAACTCTGGCCTTGGAAATTTGACACATTCCACTCTGTATCGAAGTTATGACGTTTTTCAAAATATTTTTATGTTCCAAGTCAACACTATGTTGCCTTTCTACATTCTTAGCGTATTTCTCAGAATGTATATTTCATTTTGGAGAACACAACAGAAAATTGTGAACAATATTCTACATGTAAAGAAGTTTTTGGATTTATGATTGTAAAGATTTATCGATGTGCTTTGTTTGTATGTGATTGTATGTGATATGATTGTGAGTGTGCATAACATTTCTATTTCTAATATTTCTTCATTTCGAATAAATAACAGTTTTATTCATTCGTCACAAAGAAAATGAACATAATAACTAAATTAACGAATTTGTTTACAGAGAAACTAATAATTTCAATTCAATAGTAATTGAGTTTTGGTTATTTTTGGTTATAAATTAATAAGCAAGAATGTCAATTCCTGAAAGCTTCAAGATATACATTTCATTCATTTGACCTTATGGAAAAGGAGTAAAATAATCTGACTGTATAGTGATTTATTAGTTCAAAAAATATTCATACATTACTACCACAGTAGGTTTGTACGAATAAAATGGAATAGGTCAAACATATGCTTCACATTCATCATTCACATGTTCTAAAATAAGACACAAACTCCTGGAATATGGATGAAACCGATGTATTCTGGTTCAATATATAGCTTATTTCTACTTTCGGCAAAGGATTGATAGGAATGAAAGCTCCAGTGACACATTTCAATTCATCGGAATCTGAATTCAACTACCGTTGAATGCAATATAGTCATATTTCTTCTTTTTTCAGCTTTTTCGACGTGTTTTTCTTCCGAAACGTGAAAATGATCAACAATAATCATTTAGAGACCGATGATGGCCATCAGGAACCCGTTTAGGTGCTTACGAAAATCGTGCAATTTCATTCTGCAAGTTCTTTCCTCATAATTCCTCGAAAATCCTACCTGAACCATATTTTCCGGTCGCTTTCGTTAGAAGATCGCATAAGGAAGCCTTTTTTGTCCATTTACTCATTCCAAATAAATTTTGAGCACCAAAAACGATACCGAAACTAACCAAATCTCTGGGGACCGGAATTTCGTTTGAAATCTTTCTAAACGGCCAGATACCCAAAAAAACTTCGTTATCAAGTGTAAAAAGATCGATTAGTACTTACTTTCGCTTTATTTATGCTTATAAATCGATTTTTGGTCCAATTGAAATTTGCCGTTCGTACTCACGCCAAATGTCGTGAAAGGAAAAAATGACACTTGCACAAAATTTCTCATATCTATCGACGGGAAACTTCTTCTAGACGACGAAGAACGAAAAAATAGGCGATTTCCTATCGATATTTCGCCCCAAAATCGCCGATCGATTCGAACTAACAAAATGTGGAATATCTTTGATACTTTTACTTTGATGTAAACGAAGGAACTGGCAACGTCGTTTTGTCATTAACAATATTTTCTGTACGCGCACAGACTTTTCATCAGGTGTACCATTTCCTGAATACGAAACCATGACCTCCTATGTGATTAAATAAAAGTGAATGGAGTATAATATGTGAAACCTACATCTGCTGATTTATGAGGACAAATGATGAATCAGAAGAAGCAGTGTCTATTGAAATGCTGCCAATTTATCTCTGAATATTCACGAAGCTGAGTATCAAAATACGCATCCCTATAACAGTCTCATATAGAAGTCGTCTCTCCAATAAGACATCTCATTTCATATCGCGAAAATTTCCATATTTCCGTAGATAAATATATGGCTTTCTGCGGGATCTTGTCATTGGAATAATTTCCTTTCGGCTCTTCCTACGGCATCAGTGCTTGCTCACTTCCTCGCAATATGTGGAGTGGTTTCGTTTGTGAGTATCTCAGTTCCCGCCTCTCTGTCATTTGTTACATTTTTCGATATTGAATCACATATCGCTCGTTAAAACGAGAAAATATGTTCCTACCATGTGGGATAATCTGATATTTCTTCGAATAACAAACCTTATATCACTTCTACGAATTCGCTCAGGATCCAAGGAATACCATGCAAACAGACCGTTGGTTGGTTGGATATAAATCTATGGTTACATAGGAGAGAAGGAAAATAAACTACTGTTGAAATAAAAACGGTCGATATCCAGGGAATTTGAGACAGTTTTTTATATAGGACTTCCCAGGCCATACATAACCCATGAGTACCATTATTTCAGTAATCACTTCGAGGTGTATTCAGCTGATCCAATCTGTTCATTGCTCTGAATCACTGCATAAGTGGGAGGTGGGACCCATCTGAAAACGTCTTTCGTGAATGATACTTTGTTACAGTTCTTCGGAATTGTTCTACAAATCTTCTCCAGAATTTTTATTTCATGATTTATGGTTCCTCGTTACCTTTGCCGCCAAACCGCTTTCCACACTGTCTCCCCCTCCAAGGCAATTTCTTACCCTCCTAATAATGCTGTTTCACATTTTTACGAACGTGAAGTTGAGAGGAAAATGATATTGCCACAATAAATATCACATTCAGGTTGTAGAAAAATCCGCTGAAAGGCCTAAACGATGAAAGGATCTCATTTATAGATTCCAAGGAAACCTGCTCCCACATTGTTCTGTCCGAATTCAATCCTCGACCTCTAATTCTTTTTGTTATGTCATGATGATATGTCAAGGAGATCGCATTGTATAACACTCAAGGACTGATATCAAGATTTCCTCATGAATCATAATGTTATAACGGGTTTTCGAATAAGGGGTGTTGACATTCAGAGAAAAATGCCAAATCTTTATGCAAAATACGTTGTAGTGACGTTTGTGGAATGACCAATTCCAAAGAACGACGAGGAATGGACAAAACTTGGTTTTCTTCAACACTTAAGGCTATAGCAGCAATATTCTCGGCTGTTCTTGAGCGACGTGCACGGGTTTTATTCTTCAAATCACCTCAAATTTCCCAACACCTCAAATTTATCCACCAATTCAAATTCAAAAATGTTCTAATTTTTTTCACTATTTTCATAGTGAATTTTAGTAATTTCAATGCGTTTTCGAAGCATGTATCGTTCCTTTTATTCATCAAAAGTCAAGAAACGACAGATTTCTAGAGTGACATCTACCTTTTCTTGAAAAACCCTTTATATCTACTGGGGATTCGTTTTTTCAAAAAGGTTCTTGGTTTTTATTCATCTGAAGTATTGATACATCTAAACGAGTTCTCCATTCACAATGTGCAAAACATTCACACAAATACGTTTTAATGCAACGTTAGATTCATTAACCAAAACAAAATGGTAGGTAATGTTCTCCATCAGCTTCATTAGGTTATTTCAGTGAGAGATAGCGTTGAAAGATACCATCAGATCTTTGATGTAAATCTTTTGAGCAGATCTAACCTCAGCATATCAAATGAATTCATAAGTGGTGCAAAATTCTAATTACTTACATAAATGTTCATTCTATTAGTTCCCAGACGAATTATTTTCGACACTTGACCATATAATTAGTTCATATATTCTTAAGGATTGGATTCATAATCATGTTCATATTGTAGGTTTATCATGCCTCCTTGTTTTCATACAGCTATGAAACAACACTGAAACCGCGTTCAGTAGACCTTACCAATATACCGTTCCTGCAAACATCCTCCGGGAGCTGGAGATATTATTACTTCTTGCCACTGTTATCTCAGACTATTCGCTCAGACTCCACCGTATTACATAGAGTTACAGCAAAATACTACATTGTTCCTATGCAAATTTTCATTCCACGTGCATGTTATTGATTTTTTCTTCATTTTTCCTATTTCAAGGTTTCACTCAATACGACTCATTTCATTCAACGAAATTTGATTTAAATTTCTCATGGAAAAGCAATAATTGTATTCATTTCTCTGTTTTCGATCTATTGAAAGAAGGCTGCATTTTCTACCCAATAGACAAACAATCTGCTTTCCAAGTAGATTCAACATTATTTATCCGTTGCAAGCATTATTTCTGAAAGAAAATTCTATTGGAATATCACGTTGTATTTCGGTTTCCACGTAACCCTTCTTTTATGATCCTTAAACGTTTTTTATTCGTTTATATTGGACCAGATTGTTGAATAGTGTCATGTTAAACGTATATAAAGGGTTTTCCAATCAGAGGTGTTATTTTGAATAGCCTGCCATTTCGGTAGATGCCACTAATACTATCCGTATCCCGAGTCAACTGAGAACCTTCCCGTTTAAGGCTTCTCCAGTTACTGCCTTTTTCGTCTACAAAGCAAATTTAAGATTTTCCGTCTTCTAACCTCCGTGGGTGGGTCCTGAAAGTATGACGCAATTTCCTATGACACTTTCAGGTACTGTCACGTTGCAAATTCCACGATTTTAGCATCGAATTTTTCTTCTATCGTACGCATTCAGTGCAACCGATTTCGTGGAACGATTTTCTGATATCGCCACACAAGCAACGAAACCATTGATAACGGGAAAAGTGTTAACACCTTGCGACTTTGGGTTTACGCCATGAGACCAGCGTCGATTCAAGTTGATCTCGGAGATAGAATTCGTGAGTCTATCGAGGACCTGAGGCAGCCGCTTTGCGATTTGGTTATGGAAAATTTCATGAGATGGATATGGTCCTGTAGTCGTGGTCGTGGTGGTCAGTTGGCTGATGTTATTTTTAATTACTACCGGCATACATTCCTCCCAATAATGAAATAAACATCCGATCATTGATTCACAAAATGGCGTTTTTCTTTGAATGTCAAAATAACACCTCTTATTGGAAAACCCTTTATATCATGATGTTTTATGAGGAAATCTTGACATAACTCCTTGAGTGTTATACATCCCAATCTCCTTGACATATACATATCATCACTCATTCGAAAACCTGTTATATTCAATAAGAATGAGGGGACTTTGCAAAAACCGTGACTGTAACAATATTCAACAACGTAAAGTATTCAGCAACTGAAAAGATTCAGTAATTACGTGAAAAAAATGAGAATTAATGCTGAGATAATAATTTGGATCTGGAATGGCTCCAAGTTGCATTATGCGCTCCATTCCCTTCATCGGCACTGCATGAATAGAAAATGGCTAAAAGAGGCGAAACCGAATTTCAGCCCATATTAATTTCATGCGCCTTTTTATGGGGCAGCGTCGGAATGAATGTACGAAAATGTGTGGACAGCGCGCTACAATGAACAATGTCGTAACGATTTTGTCCGACGAACTAATGCTTCACGCTTTCTGTACCCCGTTCGAAATGGTATATTTATCAGGCCCGGTGGCTGAAGCATGCGAATTTCATGTTCCGTGTACACTACATTAATTGGACGTTATGAGACTCGAAAAATTCCAAAATGAAATTCCGCCTCAGCGAGTCAACAGCTTAATATTCGCATGGGCGAACCTGCGAAACAGGATGCGTTAGATTGTTGGCATAACAGGGAGAGATTCGCAGAATGCTGGTTATGAAATTGTGAAGATGGAAATTCTTCATTCAGATCCAGCTACATTCTTTCCTGCGTTTCATGGGATGCATGTCTGAAATTCTTGGTGTTTTCAATAATTTTGCTGTAAACGAGAAATGAATAATTTCAAACTAGAATGATGAATTTCTCGAAGAATACTTATCGATTCTAAAGGGATGTCTGTTCGAGAATCATAGTGTTCACGGCCGGACGGACAGCAGACGGACGTCATTGGCAGGCTTCCTAAACACGTTCGGTGACAGCAGCAATATTCTCGGCTGTTCTTGAGCGACGTGCAAGGGTTTTATTCTTCACATCACTAACTTGTCACAACAGCTCAAATTTTATCATCAATTTCTCTATGGCGGTTGGACAAGGTGCTTCACTAGTCACTACGACCGAAAAATGTTCGAGTTTTACGAACCGTCTCCTCACAATTTTTATGGTGTATAGTTTCATTTTGTTAATGGCGTAATTTCTACTTGTCAAATGTCAAAAAATGACAGCTTCAAGGGTGACATCAACCGGAAAGCGGGCTATTCAAAATAACAATTCCTATTCGAAAACCCCTCACATTGAGGAAGCACGACAAAGAAATATTTTATATTGTTGGCTACTGTATCGTTCGAAATTTTCAATGAATAAATGTTGAGAAGGCACGAAAAGTAAACGTCTCATGGTGGTGACAACTGTAACATAGTAGAATTGTAAAAAGCACCTCCTTTGAGATTGTACGGAAGAGCGGTTTTCCACCAATCAAGGGGTGTTTTTCTTGAAAAGCAGAAAAGATGCTGATGAAAATTTTGAAGATTTTTCTCCTTGAAGGGAGAAAGTGTGGAAAGGGCCCGTCGCACTAGGGACAGCACTTAGTTCTATATTATACTAAAACGGTAACTCTGTGGTCCGGCCCGGAGAATCTGTCGAAAAAGTGGGTCCAGAAGAATCTTAAAATCGCAGCAAAGCTGCGATACAGGAGAGAAATTTTCACACGGTCGGAAAGAGGAATGATCGATTCGTGTGTGGGCGAAATTTCGATCCTCTGGGCGATGAAAAAGTATTTTAATTCGGCGAAAAGGACAATTTTGAACTCGATAAAACTTTTTTCGCAGATATCCTGGCCGTGATGTAAATATACGGATCGAAAGAGGAAGAGTCAACGCAAAATAGCTTGGTATTCATATTTTCCATAATTTCCCCATTTCGTCAGGAAAATTGATCTAAGTTTGACATTTCTCCTATAAAATCGCCCGATCTGCAGAGATCACAGAGAACTATTTGACATTGTAGCTGTAAGCTGTCAGAGTTTAGCCACAGCCCTCTATAGAGAAAGTCCGAAAATGAACTTTAGACGTTTATTGAGACCAAAATAAAATGAAAGGTTTTACACACACTATTATAATAATTATAATCCAATCACGTCGAAAGACTGAATGATATATTGTTTATCCTGATTATGATCAAAATATCTAGTCAATTTATCAAATCGAAATCATATTATCAAAACCAAATTAACTTATCCAAACCAAATCAAATTATCACAACAAATTCAAATCATAAAAGTACAACCACTCTATCAAAACTTGGGGGTGTTGCAAAATAACCCAAACCCGAAAACATGAGGTGATCTCAAAATCCCTACACATTAAAGTACCAAAAACTAAGAGAGATTCTGGGACTCTGGACTTAAAAAGTTTTTTTTTCAAGGCATCTTTCTAAGAATACTCAAACAAGCCAAGCGTACACGAAATTACCAGACTTTTCTTCTCCTAGCAGGTGATCCAGAAGATGACAAAAATATCCTACAAAAAAACACAACAACAAGTCACTAACTACTCCTCAACTTCCCAATCAAACATTGTTTCCGTCTCCGCTTTGAGACCGTACTTCCAAAAACTGAAGCACCCTAAAACCGACCCCTAGTAAACTGAGAACATACCCATTTAAGGCTTCTCCAGCTACTCTCAACTTCCGAACCGAGGCAACTGAGAACCTTCGCGTTTTAAGGCTTCACTAGCTACTCCCTTTTTCGTCCTCAAAGCAAATCAAGGATTTCCCTTTTTCCACCTTCCGTGGGTGGGGGTTCCGAAAGGGTGATGCAATTCATATCAAACTTTCGTGTAGCTGCCACGTTGCAAATCCCACGATCTCAGCCTCGAATTTTCTGCTGTCGTCTGCACCTAGGAACACACACAGTTCCTAGAACGATTTTCTGATACCGTCTGAGTTTCATGAAGAAACTTGATCCGAAAATCGATAATTTCAATCTTTATCGTCTAGCCTGTATCCTGTACCATAGCGATAAGCAACAAAGTAATTTTCGGAGCCATGAATATGATTTTCAAAAGTCTATATTGGTTAACCGAAATATTTCGATTTATCACAGAATATAGATTTTTCAGCTTGCTAGAGACTTACTTTGTGAGTAGTAATTAACGTTGAGATAGCACCATAAAGACGCGTTTTATAATCGTAGCTGAATGAACGAGTTGCAAATTCAGCAGGTGTGTGTTTCCTGACTGGACCATACGTTTCGCGGATTACTTTAGAAATGTACAGGGCAATAACTTAATTATGAATGTCCTCACAAAAAACCTAGTGTCTCTCGAGACAATTGACAGGAAAAAGGTCGACGTAATAACGCGAATCACCGCAATAAAATCTTGATCTGGGTCAGGGACCGATAATCCTCGTTTACAACTGAAGGTGTCGAGGAGATCGAAACCACGTCAACGGCTACGGAATAAATAACATGACGAAATTCACCACCCGGCCTCGGCTCAAATCGGGCGCACAGGCGATTAATTCCAGAACAACGAACTTCCTTTCCTTCCGGACCAGTGATCAAATCGACCGTCGGCGGGAGTACCCGAAAGCAACGGGATAATTCCCGGTAACCGTACTCGGCGTTCCCCCGGGATGCACCTTTTCATTAACTCCCCTAAACATTCGCAATCTGTATTGACTTATACGTGTGTTGACTGTCCGGCAGTGATTTAGGCTGCCGACCGCTCCGTTGCGGCATCTCTCTGTCTTGGACGTCCGATCGTGACCGCAGATGAATTGAATGGTGGCCGTTGGTTACCGAGTTTGCTGACGCGGATTTATTACGTCCCCGAAAGTGGTTTTCCAAGGAAAAATCATTTAGTATTATTCACATAGAATCTGCCTTCGATTTGACCTTAACCGAGTGAATTTCTGGATCGCCGATTCTATACTCTGTTCAAATCTAAGAAGGAGCAATAATAACCGGTAGGAGGGACTTCGTAAAGTTTCTTTTCGTCCAGAGTCGAATCGAGGAGATTCCACACAATCGTTCAGGTTTAACTGAACTTGAAAAACTATTTTTTTCAATAATTTATAGAACGTTGTTCTTTTGAAATTTGGAAAACTGTCGTCATCATTCAAGATTTCTAGAACTTTAGAAATCGCTGGGATTTTATTCCGAAAAAAAAAAACCGTGGACAATTCTTCTCATAAGGTTTATATCGAAATCGTCAACCGAATCGATTATTTTTAACGACTGGGCTCTCCTCTTAGGTGGCGTCAATGTTTTATTCTCTTCATATTCTCTGAGAATTCTGAATACAGCTGAATCACTCACCTCTGAGGATTTTGAACCAATTCCTACTAAGTCTCTTTTCGATAAATCAGGATGTTCTTCCAATTCTTTTCGTAAAATGTTCAAAATTATCTCTTTATCTTCAGCAGAGAAATGCGACCTTTTGGACCTTTTTCGTGGTGGTCCCCACATATCACCCTCAGATGCAGTATCCGTTTCCGAATTCGACATTGTCCTATAAACACTATTTACACTTTGTCAGAAGATTTTACAACACAATACACTTTTCACAACAAAATCTATAAACACTTTCAACAGCTAGACCTTCACAGTAGCTCTAGGTATTTTAACTGGTCTTGTCAATTGAAAACTCCGATATTTATGCAAATCAAGATGGCTTTAATCCATTAAGGGAAAAAACCCAAACCTGGTGTTTCCCGGAATTACCTTGACGGAATCTTGAGCAGACGACACAAAGAGTTTCGTACAAAATAATATAAAATTATGGACCGAAACTAAATATATTTCGGAAATTACAAGTAAATAACCATTATGAATTTGAACAGAAACTTTTTTTTCGAGTCTTGTCAGTTGAAAACTTCGATATTCATGCAAATCGAGATGGCTTTCACCCATTAGGAAAAGGACCCAAATCTGGTGTTTCCCGGAATTACTTTGTCGGAATCTTAAGATTCCGACCCAAATCTCTAAAACTCTGGTGTTTCCTGGAATTACCTTGCCGCAATCTCGAGCATCCGAAAAAGAAATTATTTAGTAGATAATAATATAAAAACAAAATAAAAAAATAGGGTACGTCGAATATAAAATGTTCATGACAGTTGCTAATCATAATGTAAATTTTGCACTCGAGTTTCTGATGTGGAAATTGCTGACTCAAATTATTGAATCATTTCTATCCAGTACCATCCACAGTCCGAGTATGATCCTGGCAGTCTCTTAGGGCGAAAATAAATTTGTATCTCACTGAACATTTTCTTTGTATTCTTCTTGTATCATCCCTATTGGAACACCCTAAGACCATAAAAATGGAGAAGCATCTTTCAATGATGAATAGTGAAGCCTAATTTAAATTTGTGTAGCTAATGAAGTTTTGAACATTGTTGTCATCAGGATATCGCGTAGGAAAAGTGAAATTTGGATTCATTTCTGCATATTATTAGCAAAATTATTGAAGAAATAGTTTGTATGTTTTAGTACGAGAGATGGCGACCAAGATTTTTGACATATAGCGGCTCGGCTAAAACCGCACGGAATCGATAGATTATATGACCCTGTACCCAGAAATGCGATTTTCAGACATTTTGCGCGTAGCGTATGATCTGAGCGCATTTTCAAAAATGTCAAAAAAAACGACATGGGTGACTCATAGCGGCCCGTCTGATTTCCAGAATGTAGTTAGATAATAGCCCTGAGATACCAATAACACAGTTTTCAGACACCAAGATTGTAGCGTGTACCCAGGAGACCAATAAAAAAAAGTAAAAAATAAAAAAAAAAAAAAACTTACAGCGGCCCGTCTGAAAATGATTTTTATAGGTTAAGCCGTGTCAATTGATGTGGAAAGATCAATTTTCAGACAAAAAACATGTCGCCTTACATTTTTATAGCATTTCGAAAATGTCAAGAAATCTTACCTAAGTGACTCATAGCGGCCTGTCTGAAATTCGTCGTCAATGATTGAATACGTTCCCCAGATGTGGAAAAAAATTATATCAGACAAATTGAATGTAGCATTCAACTAATCAGACAACTTTTCAATTTGCAGTACTTAGCCCGGTTGCATGAACGTGAGGTAAATTTACCTCAGGGGTATCGTTCAATTTTGTCATACACATATTTATCACACATTTATCTAATGTTTCTGAATTCAAGTTTCTTTCCTCAAGCACAAGAAATCAATGCTGAATAGCCGCAATCATATAGAAATACTAGCACTGAACATGAAATTGAGGTGGCTACCAAATTTACTAATTGAAAATTCTGAGGAATGAAATGATAATACGTACTTTTTTAGTTTGTGGCCAATAAAACATTAATTATTCAGCAAAAATATATGCATTATATTCATTTAGATATTATGAATTAGTTCAACGTTCAACTCAAATCATTTCTAATATATTCCTGATCCAAGTCCGTAAAATAATTTGAGAAATTTCCGTAATACTTCACAGAAATTCTTTTGATTATAGTCACTAACACCAAATAGATATATGTATTCCAAATGAAATATATAAAAAAATATATGACTTTAATTCAGAAATCAGTTTTACATGAATTATATTCAACGCATCAACTCCTTGTGGTCAGAGCTTGTGGGCAAAGCAAGCCTGTGGCCACATAAATATTGGTTTACATCTTCCATATGATTTTGACAAGTTGACCACACACTTGGTTCATCTCTTTTCTTTGCGATAAGATCGCATATGTCTTTCTCTTACTAGTGTAGCCGGAGTTTTTGCCGGGCGACTCCAGCACATTTTTTCGTTATAGGCGACACTCAAAATGTCTGAAAACCGTATTTTTGTAGTTTGGGCATCCATACGAATGATTCAAAACAAAAATGAACCGAGCCGCTATGAGTCACATAGGTCAGATTTTTGACATTTTTGAAGAGACACTCAGGTCAAACGCTACGCACAAAATGTCTGAAAACACAAATTTTAGTGATAAAATAACAAAATCTATGTACAATTTCAATATCAGACGGGCCGTTATACGACCGTCGACCATTTTTTTTTTGCACAGCAGAAATGGCCCCCCGCGAAGATGCTACACTTCTGAGTATTACTACTTACCAGTCGGCTCTAGGGTCATCTTATCTATCGATTTTACACGGTTTTAGCCGGGCCGCTATGAGACATGGTTTTGGTCGTCATCTCTCGTACTATTTCTTGTTTGTGGTGAATTGGACTATTTGAATCCTGATTTGAGTTAACACACGTATATTCCACTGTTATCATTTATAAGTTACAATGGGTGGATTCTTGGATTTTCAGAATTTCACTTTTCGAATTCCCGTCTGAAGTTGAGAGAAGGACTATTTGGTCATCAATTCTGAATTGAGCTGACTCTGTTCACTTAACTCAGAATCTGTTCAAATGTTCGGCACATTGTTTGAATTCGTCTAAAAAGAGTTGATTGACTTGTAATTTTTTTTCATTCTTCAATACTGATAACACCACGTCACTGGACTTTTCAAAGTTGGATTCTGCAACGGTGCCACGGCATTATAAAATGATATTGTTATCCTTTATGCTATTTTCGTCAAACTCATTGGAAACTTACTAAATTTTGGCTTCGCCAATTCTCGAATTCATGATTGAGATGCTGTGTCCTCCCTTTCTGTGGTCTTAGTGAAAACGCTTCATTAATGTTATTTTTGCTTTGTTTAGTGACGATACTCTCAACGTGAATGAAACCATTTTTGAGAAGTTGGGAACTTCTGTTCTAGATGTTTTTTCTCATTCCGATAAAAAAATCTCATTCCTTCGGATAACTGCGGTGTGATTTTCGGAAGCGGAAAAGCCACCGAAAATGGGTATATTTTGTCGCGCCGCCTGGGATCGTTCGGCGAAATGGAAAACCGATCGGAATATTTTGGTGCGGACCATCATCCCCTATCACGGAAGAGCGCTCACCTGCGATGCGATTCTCGCGTTTCCTTTACCCCCGAAATGCGACTTTATCGCATTATGTGGCTCGGTATATTGACACTTTCTCAAATGTTTATGACGTGTAGCATTCCCTTCAAATTTTCGTCGCGCCATAGAACCTCTGGTGGAATTGAGAAGTGATTTATTATTTCTTGCCAATTTTCGGATTTCTTCACCTCATGGATTTTATGTCAGCCCGCATTGCTTTTCTGAGCTTTCTCAAAATGCATACCAAAGCGTAGCGGAGCGCTAGTGGTCTCGTTTTAATTTTCTATAATATTGATTATTCCTCTCATTTTGATTCAGAAAATATGCTCGTTTCAATGCAAATATGACATTTCGGTATTCAATTGATCCTGGAAATTATAAACAGGCTGACACAGATACAACAGTCAGTTTTGGGGGGGTGGACATCTTTTGAGTGCAAATTCGTCATTTCGAAAATCGACTTCTATTTGCTTTCTATGTCAGTCCTAAAATTTTTTCAAACTAACAGTGGCTCACCAAAGGTTCTAGAAAATAAAACAGGTGGACAGTGTTCCAGAAAAAATATCACCCTGAAGATTTGAAAATTGGGATGTCACATGGTGTAAACTCTAAATTCCAATACCTCTGCCAAATTTCAGTTGAATATCTTGTGCAATGCAGAAAAAAGAACTCGAAAAAATAAAAACTATTTCGAAAACAAAACGTTTTCGAGTCCATGTTCATGGGACATATTCTCCTTACGGAAATCTTCCTGTTCGTTCGAACATCTAATTCAGGAACACCCAGTGAGATAATGGAAATACTGTCAGCTAAATTTGAATAATTTTGGTGAAATTTAAACAATATTCTATGCTTTATAATTCGAAAATTATGCAAGTTGAGGGTATTCGAATAACCAGCGAATGCACCATTTTGCACCATACAGAGTGTAACAGCCAAATGGAATAAATTCGATAACGAATAAATGAGGGAGGGCGTGTTGGGAAAAACGCTCAGACACGTCGATTTGTAATTTTGAATGCGCATATTTTGCAAGAAAATAATATTATATAGGGTGTTCCATGTGACCGTGGCCAAAACCAACTTTCTTATTTCAAATGCAACCCCATGTATATATAATATGTTGTTGAGTTGGTGGTCAAGAAAACTTCAAGTGTTGCTCTGTGAATAGAGTTTTTTTATTTCAAACTCAATTTCAACTACAATAAAGCTAAATATTTACCTGTAAATAGAGAAACGACAATAAATGTTTTATCTTCCTACCAATATCTGCTATTTACAGTTCAAATTAATTTACAATTATTTGAAATTATGAATTTCTAATATTGACGTAAGTCAGTTATGGTTTCCACGGTCACTAACATCATGGATTGATAGATCTATATTATTTCTCTATTTACAGGTAAATATTTAGCTTTATTGTAGTTGAAATTGAGTTTGAAATAAAAAAACTCTATTTACAGAGCAACACTTGAAGTTTTCTTGACCACCAACTCAACAACATATTATAAAACGACAATAAATGTTTTATCTTCCTACCAATATCTGCTATTTACAGTTCAAATTAATTTACAATTATTTGAAATTATGAATTTCTAATATTGACTTAAGTCAGTTATGGTTTCCACGGTCACTAATATCATGGATTGATAGATCTATATTATATATATTATTATTTTTTTTTGGATTCTTCAGAGAATTCTAGAAACAATTTATGCACAATGTTCTATACCTATCTTCAACTATTTCGGAAGTATTAAGTGTTTTCAGATTTATTGCAAAAATCAACGTTTTAAATAAAAATTATTTTATTTCACAAATTCGGTACATTACACTTAAAACCTAATAAATATTTGATTATTTCTTAATTATCAAAAAAAAAACAAAAAAAATATGATGGATATTTTCTGAGTTAATATCCACTTTAGGGCAAGGGTGTGATGTATACACTCACATTATTTTTCAACGTAGATTCAATATCTGCCATAAAAAAATGGGGTTCTAATTTGAAAAAATTGATTTTTCACGATTTTGTCATCCCTAACTTTGAAAGCGATTTTTTCAGCCCCTGTATCATGAATCGCGATTTCTAAAGTGGATACATCAATCTTACATCTTGAAAAATCCCAAAAATGAAAATTTTCCATCCAAAAACCTCGAAGTTATTCTCGTTTCAGCGGAGCTCTATTTTCGATTTTTTTTCGAATTTTCCCGCTCAGAGAGAATTTTCCAACCAAAACTGAAAAATGTTACATCAAAATAACTTGAAATTTTCTAAGGAATCTATTTCTGCAATAAAAAAATGGTGTTCTAATATGAAAAACGGAAGTTGACGTCATTTCCGGAAAAACCGGAGGTGCTCATGCCTTGAAAATATTTTAGATTTCATCAGCATCGTGAAATACTTATAAGTGCTGAATTTCATGAAAATACGTTCAGTAGTTTCCCGTATAAATATGGGTGAGGTTCCTCGTGAAAGACCCTGTATACAAAGCCGCCTCTCAAACTTACAGTGGTTCACCAAAAGTTGTAGAAAATAAAACAGGGGACAGTGTTCCAGAAAGAAATATCACCCGGAAAATTAGGATGTCACATGGTGTAAACTCTTAATTGTTATTTATCTGCTGAATTTCAGTTGAATATCTTGTGCAATGCAGACACTGTGAGAAAAAAACTTCAACACGTGAAACTTGAAAACGAAACGTTCGCGAGCCCATGTTTACATGAAATTTTTCTTCAATTATACAAGGAATCTACCCGTTCGTTTGAATCTCGAATCAAGAAAGACCCAGTATATGAAAATAGTATGACATCTGAAATACCTTTCGAATAACTTCTTCATAATTAAAAAATGAAATAAATTGAGGATATTCGAATAACCAGCGAATGCACCATTTTGTTCCATACGATTCTGATGCATGTTGCGAAATGGTGCATTCGCTGGTATCAAAATAGTAATCAAATTCGAGAATCTGTAGAAAACCTGTTCAACTGAGGTATTTCCAGGAGTTTTTAACGAAAGCATACTGTACACGGATCTCAATCGACCAAGTCCGACTGACTGATCAAGAAACTGTGGTCACATTCAATTCTGTCTACTCGAAAGGTTCACAGTTCAACCTCGAATGCCGAATCTCGAATGCCGCGAATTATTATTGGAACTAAATTGCCAAAAATCTGTTGAAAATTGATCTGGAATCGACGATTTCTTTGATAGCCGTCAAAAATAATTTTCCTTTGGATTCTGAAACCAATTCTACCTAAAAGGTGAAACTTACAAAGTCGATCCTTCTTTTATGAAAAATCAAAAACTGTGAAGAACGATATAATGCAATCATCTTTCTTCGGGAAGCAAATAAAAATCCGAATCCTCCTATTATGATAGATTTTCTCAGGCAAAAAGTCCAGCTGACAGGATCCGCATGATCTACGGGCGCCCCCCTTCCGGGCGTTGCCGGAGCCTTCCGTCGGACCCGGGATCCGATTAAAAGGGCGCCACGATAAATCATTCGGACGTGGAAAATTAAACGTTTTCGCAAAATGTTAAATCGGCCAAGAGGCCCGGACGGTTGATTGCCTTGGAGTGACGATAAATCAATTAAGAACTGGGAACAACAAAAACAAAGGGGTTAATGCATGTATCCGACCGCCATTATTGAAAGTAACGGCTTCGTTGGAGAGAAGGAAATCTCAATTACGGAGTAATCAAGCTGAGGAAGAGCGTTCCTATTTTTGCTGCAATTGAGCGTTGAAATTTCGTTGGCACTTTTGGCCAACCGATTATTTCAGTCTATGTTATGAACCAAGTAATAAATTGGGGCATCTATATATATAAAAGAGAGCTGTTGGTTACACCATTTATAACTCGAGATCGGATGGACTGTTTGTTATGAAACTCCATCTATAATATAAAAATTAATCGCAAAATGTGTTGGTAAGCGCATAACTCAACAACGCCTCGACCAATTTGGCCAAATCTTTTTTTAAAATGTTCGTTGAAGTTCAAGGATGGTTTTTACGGCGAGAAAAATTAGAATTATTGCTGGAAAAACCCGAAAAATAGCCCTTTTCTTTTTTAGTCTATATTAATAAAAGGCGATCTATGGTTGGTTCAAAACTTCGAAATGCCATATTAACATTTGGACAAAGGAGGTTAGTTTTTCTTCCACAGAATCGCATGTCAAGTGAATAGTTAAAAGTGCAGTAGGTCTTGGTCTTACCACAGAATACCTAACAACGGTATAAGAATATTTTATGGTAGAACGAAGTTTCACCACAGAATACCTAACTACAGTTAGGTATTCTGTGGTTTCACGGTATTCAATAGAAATGCAATAATAAAATAGAACGAGAGAAATGGACTCGCTATTTTCGATAAAATAGAACGTTGTGAAGTTATAAGCCATGAAGTTGTCTGGCAACGGTGGATTTCATTTTCTTGAAGGGTAGGAAATTCAGAAATGGTAGACTAGACTAGAGTATGAATGGCGATGTATACAATTATTGGGTAATTTGCATAGAACTTATAATAACATGGAAGGCTATTATCAGATCAAGTTGGTGGAACAGTGAATTTTTATCGGAATGTAAAGTAAATCGGATTGTGACGATCAGCATCAATCGTGAATTGTCCATTTTCATCTTTTCTCTATATTTTTGAAATGTTTTTGATTTATGTTTGGGTAATAAATATATTTGCGGAAATAACTGAATTCAAAATTGCCCATAATTAGTAATTGACATATTATTTTTGTATTTCTGTTTTGTGTGACAGCTCATATCCATGGAAAAGATGACGTTTGACAGATGAAATTTGACAGATGACGTTTGACAGATGACGTTTGAGAGATGACATTTGACAGATGACAGATGACAGATGACATTTGACAAATGACAGATGACGTTTGACAGATGACATTTGACAGATGACATTTTACAGATGACGTTTGACAGATGACGTTGGACAGATGACATTTTACAGATGACGTTTGACAGATGACGTTGGACAGATGACATTTGACAGATGACGTTTGACAGATGACGTTTGACAGATGACGTTTGACAGACGACGTTTGACAGATGACGTTTGACAGATGTCATTTGACAGAACTTTTATTATGCCTAATTTATCTCCTGCTTGAAAAAATAGCAATGGTAAGTTTATACAACTTTAACGGGGGTTTCACAAAGCATATCACCGGTGATCGGAGCTTGATCTAGAATACTCGATTTGACAGTTCAGAAATCTAACCAAGCCGTCGTGATTGCGTTGTGAAATCTACTGTAAGTATAGGCACGACCTTCTTAAGATAAAGATGGCTATGGTATAGGTAATAGGTATTATTTAGGCGAAACAAAGTTCGCCGGGCCAGCTAGTTTATGAATAGAATAGAATTTATTGGTGATATTGCATAACAATACGAATGCTTTCACAAGTCAGAATTAATAAGTAAGATCAATTCAAATGTAACTCACATGTACAATGAACAGTCAAAAGACGTAATAAAAAAAGTCAACAGATAATATATACATATATGGAAACATACGTACAATTACAATGGTATAATAAATAAAAGATTTGAATACTTTCTCATATCATAAAAGCCAGACTGGTACAATTTAAAATGCAAATATAGCCAAGACATATGGATTCGTCTACGGCCTGGTTATTATAAAATACATTAAAACTCTGAAAAATTCGATGAAAAATTTGCTAATGTAGGAAATGCTTTTCTTCCTTTTGAATAAGGCCGCTAGGTGTCGCTACGGTTTGCTTATGTAGGAAATGTTTTTTCTCCTTTTGAATAAGGCCACTAGGTGTCGCTATTTAATGGCTCTTATCTAGACACTGTAGCGTACAGTGACTAGACACTGTATTTGATATTATCGCCACTAGATGGCGATGTATACAATTATTGTGTAATTTGCTAGAACTTATAATAACATGGAAGGCTGTTATCAGATATCTGATATCAGAAGCGGGTAAAGATCTCAAGTTGGTGGAACAGTGAATTTTTACCGGAATGTCAAGTAAATCGGATTGTCACGATCAGCATCAATCGTGAGTTGTCCATTTTCATCTTTTCTCTATATTTCTGAAATGTTTTTGATTTATGTTTGGGTGATAAATATATTTGCGGAAATAACTGAATTCAAAATTGTCCATAATTAGTAATTGACATATTATTTCTGTATTTCTGTTTTGTGTGACAGCTCATATCCACGGAAAAGATGACAGTTGATAGATGACGTTTGAAAGTTGACATTTGACAGATGACATTTATCAATAGACAGATGACTATTGACATTTGACAGTTGACAGATGACATTCGACAGATGACATTTGACAGTTGACAGATGACATTTGACAGAACTTTTATTATGCCTAATTTTCTCCTGCTTGAAAAAAAAGCAATGGTAAGTTTGTACAACTTTAACGGGGGTTTCACAAAGCATACCTATCACCGGTGATCGGAGCTTGATCTAGAATCAACTCGATTTGACACTTCAAAAATCTAACCAAGCCGTTGATCTCCGATCACTGGTGATTACGATTTGTTAAATCCACAGTAAGTATAGGCACGGCCTTCTTAAGATAAAGATGGCTATGGTATAGGTATCATTTAGGCGAAACAAAGTTCGCCGGGCCAGCTAGTTATTTATAATATCTGGTCATCAAGAATAAGCACGGTGCAATGGGTAATGTCATAAGATGGGCGTTCAATGTAGTGTGTTTTTATTTCAAGTTGCATTTGAAAATGGTTTCACTGTGAGAACAGAAATTATGTGGGTAAACTCAGAAAGGATTGGAGTTCTTAATGAGATGATTGAGATTTATTTCATTTCAACAGAACATTGTTTTTCTTTCGAAAATAGAAGAGAGTAAGCCAACTCATGCTTCTGTTTTATTTCAAACGAAACACCCATGAAAATAGAACTTCCGATTGAGAGTGAATGTACAGATAATTTCATTCGGAAAAACAACTCGAAATACGGAATTGGCAGAGAATGGCCAAATTCAAATTTTAGCGGGAAAAAGTTCCTGCTTTACCCACATTTTCACTAATTTCATAGTTCAGCGAGTTTCGGATAGAGAGCGCCATTGTACATTTCATTCAAAATTAGAGAGATATTCATAGAACCTATAGAGATAATGTAAGTTCTATGGAGATATTCCATAAAATGCACGGTGGCGCCTCTATCGGACGAGCTTTCCTACGCGCTTCAAACGGCGACCTTAATCATTCATTACAAATCTTGTCATTATAGAGGGTTTTACAAACAGGTGTTATTTTGAATAGCCCCCCATTTCGGATGATCTCACTTTTGAAAATTTCATTCTTCGAAATTTGAGAAGTAAAAACTGCGCAATCGATAAAAATGGAACGATACACGTTTCAACAACGCATTGGAATTAAAATTCACTATGAAAATGGTGACATAGGGCAGCCTTTGAGATTTGGTTTTGGAAAATTTCATGATTAGGATATGGTTCTGTAGTCGTGGTAGTTATTTGCCTGTTGTTTTTTTCCATCATTAACGACATACCGAGCGACATACCGCCTATAGTATGTAGCACTGTAAGACAGTGCGCGTCAAAATTATGGAACAAATTAATTTTCTCAGAAGAAAAATATTTGGCAACAAAATCCTGAAACAGGTCGATTTTTGTTTGACTTTTACCAAATTTTTATGCATTTTCGAAGGATTTTTTTTCGCACCCTGTGCCATCCCCATCAACCCTCTACATTTTTCGAGTAGGAAAGTGGGTCATGTGGTACTTTTTTGGCAAAGTCTTCATATCTTCTTTACAGGCGTGTAAAAAGGACCCCTTACTTTTCTTATGGCAAATGGCGTTCCGTCAAATGTTCTATTTTTTGGTATAAGGACTGAACGAGAATAAATTCGCTATCACAAAAACGCCTATATCTCTTGAACCTATTGAGAAAAAAATCAAAATTTGATCATAGTTAGCTTTGTTATGAACGTGTGGAACATTTACTTCATAGATATTCCGATTCTCTGTCGCAAAATGTCAGGCGAAGTGAAAACACGAGAATTAATAGTGAAACTTTCAAAATAATCAAAAATGGAGCTTCGGAAGAATCGCAAAAGACGCTCGCGTTCGTCCGGAAACGGTATCAAGAGTTGTTGAGCGCTTCAACGAAGATCTTACAATTAACCGCAAGGATGGAACCGGGAGGAAAAAGGGGTTTCATAGCCCAAAAAAAGTGAAGAAAGCCATCAGCCTTTTTCAGAAGAATCCTAACCTTTCAGGACGGAAAGTGGCCCAAATAGTGGGTTGTTCGCAGTCAACCGTTCAGAAAATCAAGTCCAGTTGTGGGCTTAGAACATACAAAGTGCAGAAAGTGCCAGACAGGAACGCTGTGAAGAATCAAGAAGCGAAATCAAGAGCAAAGAAATTAAAAAAAGATTTCTTGAAAACTTTTTCCTGTTGCGTGATGGACGACGAAACCTTTGTCTTGGCTGATTTCACACAGATTCCTGGTCAGGAATTTTATACTGTAGATTCTCGTGGAAATGTTGACGAACAATTTCGCGTGAAGAAACAAGCAAGTTTCCTGAAAAAATCCGGGTTTGGCAAGCAATTTGCACTTGTGGGAAAAGGAGCAAATTTTTCATTGGCCAAAGCCCTGTTGATTCGAAGATATACATCGAGGAATGCTTGAAGAAGCGACTTTTACCATTTTTACGTGAGCACGATGTGTCAACAATCTTTTGGTCAGATTTAGCTTCATGCCACTACAGCAAGGCGACCAAGGAATGGTACGAAGCTAATGAGGTGGTTTTTGTCCATAGAGAGGCCAATCCACCAAATTGCCCAGAACTCAGGTCAATCGAAAGATATTGGGATCTGGTAAAAAGAGAATTGAAGAAGACTAAGAAATCAACGAAAACATTAGCGGAATTCAAGCAAAAGTGGAAGACAGCATCTCAGAAAGTGACTGGGAACACTATAAGAAGCATGATGGGAAGAATTCCAGAAAATCGGTCCAGTCGTTCAAAAGATATAAGCGTTTTTGTGATAGCGAATTTATTCTCGTTCAGTCCTTAATATAGTACTCGACCTACTGATCAAAAGTGTCCATGGCCTCAACTCAATCCTATGACTAGTTTTTGACATACAGTGCGTTGAAGTTGAGAATTACCCACTTTTACTACGCGCGTATCTCGAAACAGAATCGAATCAACTTCAATTCTTCTCAAAAAACATTTCATTCCATTCACAGGGGGCAACTTCATAGAGGAATATGACCGAAAATCGTTACGAATACAGGGTTATCCATAATTGAATGCATGCCCGATTTTGAAAATATAAAATATGTCAGTTCCAGAGCAAAAACGTTCGCCAAATAATCTATTACACTAGATATGTTGTTGTTACATCGAATAAACCTGAAATACTCAGAGTTCATACTGGGTGATCCATTATTATAGAAACTATTCACAATTAAGGTTAAGTGGACACCCTGTATTTTTGGGTTCGTTTGATTTCTTCAGAACATATCATCATGGACTTCAAAGAATACAGGGTGATTCAGTCATGAAATAAACTGTGAACCTCACGAAAATACCCAAAAACCAACTTTTTTTTTATCACTCACTATTTCAAGATTAACTCCGTTTAGGTGGGAGTTTTCTTTCACCACTGTACTTGATATAAAAACATCAATACGGCTGAGAGTTTTTATCCTTTTCCTGTGACCAGATTTCTTGCTGGAATGAGAATAGAATAACATAAATAAATAATTTTCATATTACATAAAAAAAAATCTGGTCATAGGAAGTGGCTGTAATCTCTCAGTCGTATTAATGTTTTTATTTCAAGTACAGTGGTGAAAGAAAACTCCCACCTCAACAAAGTTAATCTCGAAATAGAGGGTGATGAAAAAATGAGTGGTTTCTGGGTATTTTCGGGAGGTTCACAGTTTATTTCATGAATGAATCACCATGATGATATATTCTGAAAAAATCAAACAAACACCTCAAATCAACCCAAAAATACAGGGTGTCGACTTAACCTTCATTGTGAATAGTTTCTATGATAATGGATCACCCAGTATGAATTCTGGGTATTTCAATTTTTTTCGATGCAACAACAACATATCTAGTGTAATGGTTCATTTGGCGACCGTTTTCGCTCTGGAACTGACATATTTTATATTTTCAAAATCGGGCATGCATTCAATTATGGATAACCCTGTATTCGTAACGATTTTCGGTCATATTTCTCTATATGGTTGCTCCCTGGAGATGGAATGAAATGTTTCTTGAGAAAAATTGAAGTTCATTCGATTCTGTTTCGAGATACTCGCGTAGTAAAAGTGTGTAATTCTCAACTTCAACTCCCTGTATCTCAAAAACTAGTCATAGGATTGAGTGGGCGCCATGGACACTTTTGATCAGTAGGTCGAGTACTACATTATACCAAAAAATTTGAACATTTGACGGAACGCCATTTACCATAAGAAAAGTGCGGGGTCCTTTTCAAGAATTTTTTTTTTAAATGCTACCTAGTTAGTTTAACGAGGTTTCAAGTATGTGCACTTTGTCATGGCTCCTTTACTTTGAGACGATTGTATCTGATGAAATTTGTCACCGAATGACAAGCTGGAAACTGTAATGGTCGACTTTCATTCGGTGACAAATTTAATCGGGTACCATCGCATCGTCTCGAAGTAGATGTTGCCAAATATTTTTCTTCTGAGAAAATGAATTTGTTCCATAATTTTGACATCTTTCATTGAAAAACCCTGTAGAAAATTGTCCACACTCGACTTGAAGGTAATTCTTCAGAATGGTGTCCATTCGGATACTCCATTCGGTTTTCAGAACAAGTTCAATTGGCATCTTTATGCCTATCACAACCCACAAAGATGTAATGAAGGATTTAACCTGTAGGCTGCTATAAGTTTCATCCGAGCCCCCTAAAATTCAGTTATTCATTCATACAGTTCAACCTGCAAGCCGCATATAAATTACGTTGCCCATAAAACCCGAATCTGAAATGAAGGGAACGATCCGGCGCGTTTTACGAAAGGGAAATTTTTCAAACATTCCATAAACCGCCCGTACATCGTAAAAACATGAAGCCGTGATGTGAAAAATAAGGAAATCCTCCCGAAGCATATCCTGCTATGCGGGTGTGTTTTGCGCAAATTGTACGCAGGGATTTGGAAGTAGCGTAGGCACGAATACAAATTTCTCATTGGTTGCAAATGCGAAATATGGTATGCGGTTGGGAGGGAAAAGCTAAATCAAGATTTGGTTCGTACGAGTTTCGGGGTACGATTACGATCCACGGAATGCACTCTAGTGAATCAACGTTATATAAAGATCTGACGTAGAGCTAGTGGATCAGCATTACATAAATCAGACATGGATTATCCAGCGATATCATATAATAAACCCGATAAATTACGAATATCGGGTGAGATTCCGCTGGAATGGGGAATATTTCATAGTTGTCTAGTTGAATACTGGATAATTCGTTACATTTTCTAGATGCACTTCAGTGGTCGAATACTCTCTTTGAGAGCAGGATTCCACGTTTCTCGAAGTCCTGGGAATGACGCACCTTCTCAAGCTGCTTTGCCCGAGTCAACGTTTGAATACCCACTCACAAACACGACAGCATGCAGCTGAGTTATGAAAGAATGCATAGTTTATTTAGAACGTATGCTGAGTGTGAAATGAACAATTAAACACATGTTGCCATGTCGTTTTTTATTGTCTGCCTACTTTTCATCTAAACCTGAAAACATATTCTTTCAAACTCAGACTACCATGTTACAGAACAGTTATGTCATGAAAATTTAACCCGTGCTCTTTGCCACAAAAAGAAAACAAGAAGAGTGCTGTTATGTAACAGAGGGGATCTGTTCCTTTTTAAAAAGCACAGCAATGCTCCAAAAAGGAATCGAACAAGTATTCTGTTTCATCCGTTTGCTGTAACGCATAAACTTTCCATTTTCTAGATAAAAGTAATAATAGTTGTGAAATTTTGAATTTGCCCTAATTCGACTGGAATTTTGATACTAGCGAAAACACCATTTTGCAACACATTATTCTCATGTATGTTGCAAAATGGTGCATTCGCTAGTTATCGGATCCCCATAAAATTCAGAAAATTTATTGAATTATTAACAATAGTCTATTGTTTCTATATCAGAGTTGTTCGTAGTATAATTCAGCTGACGATAACATACAGGGTGATTTTTTTAGAGTGTTTCATTAGACGTATTCGTGGAAGGAATTTTGATACAAATCAAGATTCTGTATTCTTGTTTTAGTGAACATGAACTCAATTTGTAAAATATTTCGGGATCTACTTCTGGTTCTACCGGAAACCAATGTGAACTCCGTTATTTCAAATGCAACACCCAATATATTTATACATATTTGAATGCTTCGTTCAATTCTGCACTGATTTGATGTATTATATGCGCAACCACTTTAAGCGATTGTTGAGTTATAGCCTGATTGTCAAAGTTGTTGACAGAAAGAGAGTCACAAATTAGTGTTTATATCTCCAAAATCCCTCATTGCAGGAATTTCTTTTCGCAACATCGGAACAAAAGAAAGTACGCTGGTACTGCTTTCTGTTCAAATTATGAGGAAATATTATACAGGGTGCCTGGAAGTGAGCCTCAATAAAACTTTGGAATCTCATTTTTTTCAAATGGTTATACCATATAATTTCGATTAATTGCTTGTCAAGAATTAGTAGGACTGTGCCAAACATTTCATGTCTTCCAAATCAGTAGGCTTTCCTTCATCGAATGAAATTTGAATTTCACCAAATATAGGGTGTTGAAGTTTGAATTTTTTCAAGTTATTTTTCATGGTATCTGCATTTCACAAGATATTCAACTGAATTTTGGCATATATTCTATTCTATATATTCTCATATTCACAGAGTTACATGACATTTCAATTCCGATTGCAAATCTATAGGGTGATTATTTTCTGGAACAATATCTCCTTTTTTTTCAGAACTTTTTTTTGGTGAGGCATTATTAGTTTGAAGAATGGTAAAAAGAAGCTTTGTTGTTATATACTTAATTTTATTGAGTCTTGTAGTTTTGTCATATCTGCTATGGATTTCGAGAAGGAAATTTGAACGATTTCATCGAAATCCTCAGGAAATTCGAAATAGTCATAATAATCCACTCTGCATAAAAATAAATCTAAACTATTTAAGTCTGAGGATCTGGCGGGGCATAACAAATATTTATAAACCCCGTCCAATACACCTGTTTTCATAATTTTCGTTGAAATACTCCCTACTATTTATGTTGGTTTGTTCTTATTCGTGATAATTCCTGGTGAATTTTACAATATTTGTGATCATTTTATTGGACTTTGAAAGTTCAATTTACGTATATGTATTTTTTTGACATTTTCCTATACTCACATCATTAAAGCCGGACTCCCACTACTCGTATATTTGGCAAGTACACAATTATTTGCGTACTTGGCAAGTAGATGAAGTTTCGAATTTGAATGACAAGATTGACAAGTATTGGCCGAGTGAACCACTCCCACTAAATGCCAAATATAGGCAAGTGGCAAATATTTGCCAAATACACGAGTAGTGGGTGTCCGGCTTAAGTCTATTGGAAATAAACTTATTATTATTATTACTATACCCTTTATGTTTATTGGTCATGCAAAGAATCTACACTCTTCGTTTTACTAACACCCTGTTTAGGTGTTGATATAAACAAGTAAGTTATATTTTTGCAACATATCATTTGTTCACTTCAGAGGGCAGATAAATGAGACAAATACATTGAATTCGTATTATAAGCGTATGAAATAGGGAAGAGGGAAGACATATAATACTAAGAAACAACATATGATCTCTGCTCTAAATAATACATATGCATATGTTACATGGATAATATTGAACAAGAATATCACCGCTAATAATCGTTTGCGACCCCACGTTTATGGGACTTTTTTTCCTGAAACTTACTCAAGGAATCTACCCTTTCCGTTTGTTCACTTTAGGAACACCCTGTATACAGAATTCGAAATTCTCATGGCGAGCTCTCAAAGATATCACGAACGTAACCAAAACGAGAAATTCTCAGTACGAGTTCCCAAAGTTATCTCGACTGCAACAAGAACTATCAGTTTGACTTGTTTGTGAATTTTGTTGGGAATAATCTGATGGCCAGCATTTGGAGAAAATATAGAGCTCTCAACAACCTTTTGAAGGCTTCACAACTTAGATCTCTTTGTGCAGCCTGAGAATCGCATTTCAGGCGACTAGGTACAGAATTGTTCACTTGGTATGATTACCACCAATAGGTCTTGATGATTTATGTGACACGCCATGTATCCCAGTTGTATCGGACCATTGTCTTGATTAGCCATTCCACTAGAATATGGTTAATATCAACATGCAACGATGTTAAAGCCGTATGCAGAGTACCTACCTATGCAACTAATATTATCCGAACAGAATAGAACCATTCGTATGTGGTTTCTATTGATATATGCGCATTAGATCAAATTCATGATGGATATCCTGGTAGTTGATTTGAAATTAATTATTGCAATTGAATGGAAATCAATTTATCTCTGATAGTTCAGTTGGTTCTATTGTGAGGTCGATTGCGACTGAAAATACAAACTGAAAGAGCAAGTCTAGTAACGCAGTAACCACTGGTGATTATCAACTAGAGACCGATTCTGATTAAGCAGCAGGAACCAATTATGAAAATTATAAAAACAACATCTGAGATTACGCTGTATCTGATTTCAGAGAATTCAAAGCCTGCTGAATATGAACCGACTCCGAAGTCCTAATAACATTATCCCCAATAATCCTTTCATCATATTCCTGGAACATAAAGTGAGATGGAGTCAGGTGGGAGGCAAGGAGATAAGAGGCATCTTGTTTTCGATGTTATTGTGTAGTGGAATTAAATTAGCAATCATGAATATGCAAATGACAACTCAACATGGGGACGACAACACGTAGAAGTTTGTGAGCCTACATGACGCTGTGAGGGATATAAGTTTTGGGGGGGCTTGGGAGGGTTGTTAGTATGTTGTTCCCGATTTGAACACTTCTGAAGATGGCAGTCTCATACATAAGTAGGTTATTTTTAAATTTATAATGAAATATTTGGTAGAGTTTCTCATATAAAAATTCAATTGTGAATAGAACAGAAATAAATTTGTTATGAGTGTGTTATGAAAGTGTAAGAGTTCCTTTATTTATTTTATTTCTTTGATATCTGTTTATATTGCATGAAATTTGATAGCGGTCATATGTGCTTATAGTTTTTTTTGTATTTAAATGTCCTAGCCAATAAATAGGTTTTCTTCCCTATTTCATACGCTTTTAATACGAATTCAATGTATTTGTCACATTTATCTGCCCTCTGAAGTGAACAAATAATATGTTGCAAAAATATAACTTACTTGTCTATATCAACACCTACACAGGGTGTTAGTAAAAACGAAGAGTGTAGATTCCTTGCATGACCGATACAAATAAAGAGTATAGTAATAATAATAATAAGTTTATTTCCAATGAACTTAATTATGTGAGTAAGAAAAATACATATATGTAAATTGAACTTTCAAAGTCAAATAAAATGATCACAAATAGTGTAAAATTCACCTGAAATTATCACGAATAAGAACAAACCAACATAAATAGTTGGGAGTATTTCAACGGAAATTATGAAAACATGTGGATTGGAAGGGGTTTATAAATATGAGTTATGTCCCGCCAGATCCTCAGACTTAAATAGTTTCGATTAATTTTTATACTGAGTGGATTTTCATGACTATTTTGATGAAATCGTTCAAATTTTCTTTTCGGAATTTTCAATAAAATTAAAAAAAAGCTTAGTTAGGTATATATTATATATTATACTGAACTTTTCGGTCTCTTGCAGTTTTGTCGTATCTGCTATCGATTTCGAAAAAAAATATTTTGAACGATTTGGATTTTTCCGAGGACTTCGGGAGAATCGTTCAAAATTTTTTTCTCGATATCGGTAGCAGATACGACAAACCTACACGAAAACGAAAAGTTTAGTATAACAACAAAGCTTCTTTTCACATTTTGCAAATTTACAGATGCTCACCAAAAAAAAATTGAAACAAAATTCAAACTTCAAAACTCTGTTCCTCGAAAACGAAACGATTGCGACTCCATGTTTACGCGACCTCTTTTTCTTGAACTTACATGAGGAATCTCCCCTTTGCGTTTTTATATTCAATTAAGGAACATCACCCATTATACAGGGTAATGGATGATTTTGTAAGAGCTTTAGGAAATTTTTCCAAAAAACAGATAAAACTCAGAAAAATGAATAAAATCTTTATTCATCTATTTATTCGATAGTACGATTCATATACCGGTTCGGAAATAAAAGTTGTGAACATAGCCACTACAGCGTTAAAAGAGTGGATGAATATTGTCTATTGGACCAATAAAATAATCAAAACCCGCGGTGCGATACGACAACGAATAAATGACTGATCTCACTTAATGGCATAGGAGCCTGGAGAGGGGGAGATTTGAACTCTCTCGAGTCTCGATGCAGTTCATATGCCATTGAGTGGGGTCAGTCATTTTTTCGTTGTCGTATATTATTTTATTGATCCACTATACAATAATCATCCACTCGTTTAACGCTGAAGCGCCTATGTTCACAACTTTTATTTCCGAATTGGTATGCAATTTAATGTTCGAAGATTTATTCATGGAAATGTTGACCGCGGCTGCGCCTCAAATGGTCCATCCGCATCCAATGCGTCAATCGAAAAAGGCTTGTTAGTACAGACATGAGCCTTAATATAGCAAAACAAAAAATAGTCAAAAGGCCTAAAATCGCACGATATAGACGTTCAATTGACCAGTCCCAAACGTGAAATAAACTGTTCTCCGAACTTGCCTCTCAATTGATTCATTCGCGTGCTGTGTGGCATGTGGTACCGTCTTGTTGAAACCAGCGTTGTTTGTTTGTAAGACGATTCATGGTTGAATTATGGACCAAACAGAACATGTTGGAGAGTGACACAAAACACGAAAAGTGCGTGAGCTGTCAAAATCTGTTGCCAAAATGAAAATAGTTAAAAAATCACCTGTTATTGGAGAAAATTTTTAATTTCCTGACCTACAAAAAGAAATTTTCAGTACAAAATTGAAGGGCATTGAATTTATTTCGATTCGCTGTTGAAAAATGTTTTTCATCCTGGTAGGACCGAGGCACAGCCCTCTGAAGTTAGGAAAGTTCCAAATAATAGCTCATTTTTAACTGAACATCTGCAGCTCATGGCCGAAGTAAATTTTCCTTCAGTTCAGTCGTCTCTTACATTACATCCAGCTCCGGCTTACACCGCCTAATTTTAACGACAGCGCCATTGTTAATCGAAACATGAATTGGGACAAGACTCGGAACAATTCTCTCTTCACCAACACTCAGTCCGCAGGAATCTGTCTACGTTACATCATCCGAAGTTCGCATCGAATATAATTCGGCATGTATCTCAGGTTTCGGTCTCCATTCCCTGTATAATAACAAAACTTTCGGCACGCTCCAATTCTAATTCGAAAGTTTCTGTTCGCACTAAAAGTTTCCACATTAATTTCGATGATGTACTGTACCGTCCCAGCAGTGACATTCCTCCTGGATAATGAAGCGTAATCTCTTGAAGTAAAATGTACACTTTGGCGAAGATGTGTCGCGCATCAGCAACTTATGCTGAAAACCTTAATTTGGGTGACGAGAATTATACGCGAAGTTGGCGAGAAGATACACTTCGGTTGACGGATTCGCAATATCTTGGCATCAACGTGATCGATAATGGGCGACAAAGAGTCTCTCAACAACACAACACAGGCCTGGTCTACGATTTCAGCTTCTTCAGATCGAAAGAAACCTTTTCTACCTTTCTTTTTTTGGACAACCGGTTCAATAAAAAGATATAGCCAGGGCTAGTACCTGCCTGATATAATATACAGGGTGAGTCTTTGACTTGTACATATATTTTAACTGTAGATTCCTCTCATCAAACGAAACTTTTTTTTCCCATACCATTTTTCAAAATTCGGTTTCGTTTGGAAGATACAGAGTGTCGAAAATCCACGAAAAAAACACTTTCCTGTTCATATCTTCGGAACCGTTATTTCAAATGAACATTTTGGCTGATTCGTTACTCTATTCATGGTGCATATTCCTCAATCGGAACTTATTCAATATCTCCCCTAGTTTGAAAGTTACAGGGTGGTCGACTCATAAATTCATGCAAAAACACTATCAAATCACTTGAAAAGGATGAACGGTTCATATTTTCGAAAGAATCAACCATTTTAGAGAATAAAAGTATTCCTATATTTTTTCAATAAAACGCGTCGTTTTCGAGTTATTCCTAAATGTATACGAAGAAATTCGAGGAAAAAATCATGAATTTCATAAAAAATCTGAATGCTTCCCTGGATTAAATATCATCGAATATTGTTTCTTCTCTGGTCTCTTAACAAATTAACAATGTTGTCAATGTTTATCAACATAGAAGCATGAAATTACACAGTTTGAAAAAAGTTTCTATTGGAAATTTATTGATACCCGTCCTTCAGGAAAATCTATCTTCTTAACAATATCCTCTTGGAATTTTTAATCGACCCTACACTGTCTTCACATCACATTCATCACCTGTTTGCTTTATTCTCTGCAAGTAAATAAATAAATAAATCTAATCCATGTAGAAAGGTTATCGCGTTTAAGCGTCGTTCATTGTAACACAGACTGGACTCTGGAGACACAGAACAACGTCTTGTCCTTGTCTTGCGTGGCGGCTACATCGCACTCGCAGCCGGCAGCGCACCGCGACTGAAATTTAGATCGTAGCGCTATATCGACGAGAATCAGAACTACTCGTTTGGCATTTTCAAAGAGCAATGCGTAGAAGCCTTCAGCGAAAAGTAAACAAAACTTGTGCCTCTGCTATAGTTCTTCCGTTAACGATAGGGGATGACTGCTTTCTTGAGTTCGCCTATACCATTGTTAATGAGAAAATCGGCATCATCTTCTCTAGAATTCTGTGATATATCACAGAGGAGATGGATTAGGTTAGGTCATTGACCTCGAATCAGATGGCTTTGATTAATGGAGTAAGGTTAGTGAGAAACTAATTTTTATAAGATAGTTTCAGGGTATCGAGGCAAATATGAACAAATTATTAGTGTTTACAAACTAATCTTCAGGAAAATCGAAAAAGGAACTTATTTTGCTGTGAGAAATAAAGCATTTCAATTGCAGAGATGATGGGACAAAAGTTAGCGTTTTTGTTAGGAAATATCGTGTAACATTCTTATTCAAATAAGGTTAGTGCTTGAGTATTTTCTAAATGTATCACCCAGAATATCTAATAATCACATCAATTTCAATTGAAAAATATGAACTTTGAGGTGTTTGTAGAGAACAATATCAGGCACGCATTCAGCACAATTTTTTTTAAAAAAAGCTATATCTCCATAACCGAGCCGAATTCGGAAAATGGAAAATGAAAAAAAGGTTTCTTTAGGCCTCAAGAATCTACAGTTAAAATATATGTACAAGTCCTTAAAGACTCACCCTGTATTGACTTTGATGTGAACACCTCAAAATTATTATCTTGATTTGAAACTGACTGAATACTTTGTAGGTATATCTGAACTTAATGGTATTGATAATAATCAGAGAACCACATTGAATACATGACTTTCCATGATATTTCGAACAATGCCAAATATAACGAAAAAATTGAATTTTGTGAACACATTCATTTCCGGAGGAAACTACTTTGTTTGATGAGGTTATGAAAGGTTATACATTCAGTATACATTCAAGACAAACGTCTTCCAATTTTCCTTTAAAATGAAGTTCATTTTCAAACCATCATAATATTATATTTGGGCAGTTCAGACAGAATAAAGCCAAAAGTTAGGTGGTATCCGAATTCTCAAGCTTTCGCATCAGAAAAAAATATCCGTACTGAAATATGTTCATCGAGAATCTTGTTGAATATCTTCCCGAAGAAATTCTTTTTGTCGGAGCCAAGAAGTCGAAAATTCCTTAGGCAAAAAAGGGAGGCTAAAAACGGAATTCAATCTCCACAAAGGCATTTGGACTGTCCGAATGAATATTCCCGGAAGACGAAACAGCGCTCCAAAAGGCCGATCTCAAGGGATCTGGGTACCCTTAGGCAATTTGACATTGTGGATTTATTCAATGGCAATCGAAAAGGAGAAGTTACTTTCATAATGTGAGGTATCGGAGAATTGCTTTGAAGTGACAGTATAAGTTCCGGCTGAATTCCAGAACAAAACAATCACTCATCAAGATGAAAGAAAAGAAAAAAGAAGAGAGAAAATTTGATCAAGATAATCACCAAGTCGAAAAATCCGATATGACCGATTGGAACAAAAATCACATAGAATGTAAATTTATTTAAATTGTGTTTTTAATACTAGAAAATTCTTAATTTGTCTTTAGCCTCAAGAATACGAATAATGATGACTACTGAAAATTGTTATTGGGTGATTTGAATATTACCCAATATTAGGAATACAATTCTCAGCTTTGGACGTCAACTGGTGGAACTCTCTGTATTAGAAACGTACTATTTATTAAACAAAACAGGGTCATTGAAATTTTGTTCTAGGATTTGAAAAATATGTGACTAATATTACAAAATATCAATTAAACGAAACGAAATCATATTTCGAGTTTTTTTATCACATATTCCTATTCTTTCTTTATCAAGCATTTCATTAAACCATCATCAAAAAACTTTGATCATCAGATTACCATGATGTTTTTCATTTCTCAAAATTTCAAGTCTGTCCAATTCAATTAAACAATTATTATCATGAGTATGGCATATTTTGAAACTTTCCCCCATCCTGGAATTATGTAGAGCTTTAGTCCGTTCAGAGCGAGTAGGAAACCTCAGCCGATAGAGGCGCCACCGTGCATTTTATGGAATATCTCCATAGAACTTATATTATCTCTATAAGTTCTATGTTTATCTCTCTATTTATGAATGGAATGAACAATGGCGCTCTCTATCCGAAAATCGCTGAACCATGAAATCGGTGAAAATGTGGGTAAAGCAGGAACTTTTTTCCGCCATATATTCGAATTTGGCCATGCTCTGCCAATTCCGTATTTCAAGTTGTTTTTCTGAATGATATATTATCTGTAGATCCACTTTCAATCGGAAGTTGAACTATTTTCATGGGTCTTTCGTTAGAAATAAAACCAAAGCATGAGTTGGCTTACTTTCTTCTATTTTTTAAAGAAAAATAAATGAACTGTTGAAATGAAATAAATCTCAATTATTTCATCAAGAACTCCAATCCTTTCTGAGTTTACTTACAAAATTTCAGTTCTCAAAGTGAAACCATTTTCAAATGCAACTTGAAATAAAAACCCACTACATTGAACGCCCACCTCAATCATTCCTCAGTAACAGGCCAACATTCTATGTTAGGTGTGTATCGATTTGTAAGTCACTTGTAATTGAAAATACATACTTCGAATTGGGAAACTATTTAATTGTATCGATATTCATAGTTGAATTTTCCGCAGAGTCAGAAAGAGATCAATACTATTCTTTTTCTAATAACTCGTGAAAAAAAAACAGAATTGAACGATCTTTCTATCTCTAAATTTAGCTGGAATCTTGATACCAGCGAATGCACCATTTTGCACCAATTGATCCTCCTGCATGCTGCAAAATGGTGCATTCGTTGGTTAGCTGATTCCCATCAAATTTAGGCATTTATTGAAGGTACCTCTTCTTAGTTTTTCAATTATTAACAATAGTATATTGTTTCTATATTAACGTCGTTCAAACGATACTTCAGCTGACGAAAACACCTTCATCTGTACTAATATTATAAAGAGGGAAGATTTGTATTTTTGTGTGTTTGATACGACTAGGCTCAAAAACTACTAGACCGATTTCAGAAATTCTTTCTCCCTTAGAAAGCTACATTATCCTGAGTGACAAAGGCTATACTTCTCACCTGAAAAAATCAAGGATACCTACTACAACTTCAATAATTACAAAAAAAAATCAGCCATAATAAGCTATTTTCACGTGCGCTGCAAAAACCGTGAGACTTACGTGGATACAATGAATGACGGAAATGTACCTCTTGAATAGTTCTACAAAAAAGTCCGCAATAGCATATATCTATCTCTCAAGATTGTATGCAATTACCTATTTATGGTAATCAGATGTTTTCCAAAATTATGCTCTATTTGGGAGTGCGTTTTTATGAATTGGCTATTGATCTTCATCCAACCTAATACGTCATTTATCCCCAGTATTTAATTTAGAACGAAATTGCCCTTAACATCATACAATCACAACGAGTACATCAAAAGATATGGATGGCAGCTTGAAGTGTTGAACGCCGCGTGAAACAAATTTCTACCCGGGTGAAGCTGGGAGGGACGGCCAGCTTGTCATATATAATTTTGAAGATTTCAAGAGAATATAATATGCATAACTGCGATTTTCACGTAATAGGGATGTTGACACATGTAACAAATCCATATAAATTGATGTTTTCCACATTGAAGGTAGTGTTTGAAATACTACAGAAATATTTTAGTGATCTTATTACTCTCCTTGAATTAAAAAAAATTGATTTAAATTATGTTATTTATTCCCGATTATCACGTGACTGCAAACACCAATCAGAATACGTGACGTCACTGTTCGATAACAAACTAACCTATTTCCACTCTCCTATCTGTCATTACGAGTTCGAACTTACGACGAATAGAAGAGAGTTAAACGTATCACTATTTTACGATTATTTGTTATTACAAAAACGATATTATACAATTTTGTACATAATGGAGACTGGATTCATCAAAGGTAGCAGTAGTAACTTACCGAAAATTGATTCTTTGATGGTCGGAATGTTCTTCGCTAGAAACAAGGATTTTTGTGCAGCGGAGCTAAGAAACGTGAAAATGTCTTTGTAAGTACCTGATTTTTATTTCAAATTCATTATTACAAATAAAAGTAATACCTCACTCATTTAAATTATTATTGTATCATATGTAGAACATCTTATCTTCTTCATCAATGTAATGTTGGGTTATATACAAAATCTCATTAGTATATTCAATATTTTCATGCTATTTTGTCTGTTTCAGATCTTCGAGAGAATATTATGGTGATGATGCTGTGGGATACGTTCAGTTGAAACGAGAAAACAATATTTGTACTGTGAAATGCCGTGTGTGCCCTGAACACAAAGTTCGTGCTAAACCATATGCAGTCACTGTCATTGTGGATGAAAAAGACAGTGTTGTTATCAGTTCACAATGCCACGATTGTGCTGCTTCAGCTGGTGGGTGCAAACATGCAGTGGCTTTTTTGATGTGGCTGCATCGAAGGAGTGAAGAGCCATCCTGCACCGAGATAGAATGTTATTGGAGAAAGTCGAAACTATCAAAGGTGGGAACATCATTAAAATTCATTACGGCTACAGAATTAGCAGAAGGACATGCTTCAACTTCTTCAAATGCCAGTGTATTTGAGAAATTTGTAGAACAGGCTTCAGCGAAGGGTATCACGAACTGTGCTTTATTGAAGTATGTGCAAAACTTGCCGAATGAATCAGAGAAACTCTCTATGTATCAGTTAGTGCAAAACTATGGAGAGCAAAATAGTGCAGAATTTTTAAAGAATATATCTGTGTTATTTACCACAGAAGCATTGAGAAAGATTGAGGAACACACAAGGGATCAAAGCGATAGCAATTTATGGCACGAATTAAGGTTTGGTAGAATAACAGCTTCCAAAGCTTATGAAGTCAAAAAATGCAAGACAAAAGATGGTGCCTTGATAGCCTTGATAATGGGTGGAACTATTCCTGATTCTCCAGCAATGAAACGTGGTAGGGGTTTGGAATGCAAAGTTTTACAAACAGTACAAACCGTACTACAAAAAAAAATTAGAAAATGTGGTCTTTTCATAAGCAAAGAGTATCCCATGATTGCTGGCTCACCAGATGGAATAGGTTATCAGTTTCTCATAGAAATAAAATGTCCCTTCAACAAAAACACTGTGAAAAACTATATACAGAATGGAAAACCCTCAAAAAAATGTTACGACCAGATGCAGATTCAAATGTATGTTTGTGGATATAAAAAGTGCTACTTTTGTGTTGCTGATGTGAATTATCACAGTAATAATGAAGTACATATATTATTGGTAGAGTTCAATGAAGAATATGTGAATTCTTTATTAGTATCATTAGCATTATTTTGGAAAGAAAATATCTATCCATTGTTATATAAAACAACAGAAATATAGTTCATAAAAATACTGATTATTTGTTTTAGTTTTTTATTTCCAGTTTTCCATTTACATGATCATTTATTAATTAATGAATTTTGTAAATTTATCAAACCACAAGCTATGACCATAACATCATCAAGTTTTCCCAAAAGGTTATTATTAATACACGCATGGGGTTTCAAAAAAAAAAATTCCCTGATGCGTCTTATAACCCTCTCTATGTGAATCCGCAAACTGGCAATTTTTTTCGTTTCTTTCACTTCTTCTCGGGATAATTTATTATCTGATACCGTGCTAGGTGGCCTAATTAGCCTACAGCCAACTCCAAGCAATAGAGATTCAATATGTTTAAAGCCTCTGTCAGCCATGACATGTGATCCCGTTGGCAAACATTTGAGAAAATCACAATTTTCTACTAAGCATACATCACTAATTCTCCCTCCATAACCCTGTGAAATATAATTTACTAGTCCATTTGGTGTACTTGAGACAAGATACTTTATGGTGTTGGCTTTTTTATACTCTGACCAAGTAAGAGCTTGATTTAAGGCTTTACTGGGTTTCTGAATTTCTATTTCTAGACAGTCTATTATGCAAGTAACGTTATAATAATTTTTCCTGAATGCTATGGGCAAACATCTTTTGATAGAAGCCTTGTCCAACTTGACTATAAATGGCCTCATAACTTCTGCCATTTTAGATATATTCTGGGAAAATATTTTACTAGCATATGAAGTACTTATCTGAAATTCATCAGACAATTCCGAAAATTTACTGTCTAAACGTATTTTCTTCAAACACAGCAAAATTTTATGTTCAGGTATGCCTGTATGCTCTTGTAAAATTTTAACCAAAAAGTAACAATCTCTTGGTACACCAATATAAAACTGTGGTCGTTTTTTAATTTTATCTATAGTATGTTGTATCATAGATTTCTTAATCGAATCTTTCTTCCACTCTACCTCATTAGAACTAATTGTGTCGGAAGAAGTTTTTGACACATTTGATACAGATGGAATATAAAATGATAAATCACTATCCGACTTGTCATCGCTTGTACTCCACATTGATCTGGAGGAAGATGGTAATGGTTCAATGAGTTGCTTCAATTGAGAAATTTTAAAGGGCGACGTAGATACAGATTTCGTTGACAACTTCATAGGAGAGGTTTGTTTCGACTGTGAAACTGTTGTCGTCTGAGTACTTTTGCTTCGATATTTGGCTGAAATGTATGCCTGGATTGCCTTATCATTTTTCGAAATTTTTTGTTGCTCTTGGACTGGACCTGAAAAAAAGCCAATTAGTGTTTTTCAAGATATTATTGACTTACTGAAGGGCATGGCATGATAACATAAAGCTCCTTCAGTATGAAAAGATGAGATACGATAAACATAATTTGATACAGAACAGATAAATACACTTAGCCGTTGAGATATAAGATTGAGGACTGTGGTTGCCTTGAACAGTATGTCATACAAAAGATCACAACTATTGTACAACCTACCATGTAAGCCACCTCCTGGTTTGAAACTACATCGGTATTGAATACAACGAAAATTTAAGGTTCAAGGTTTTATAGGATAGATAGATAGTGCTCACTTTTAGATATACAATTATCATGGACATCAATTTGTACCAACCTTTATATTGACTTGGAAGAACAGTATCTATATTTTCACTTTGTTGAAATGCAGCTGCTCTCCTTTCTTCTCCCAATTCATTTACCAATGAGAGTCTTTGCCTTTTTGCAGCAGCTGGTCGACACAAATCAGTGGAAGTACTGGGTCTTTTTGGTTGGCAAACAAATTTCGTGGGCAAACAACCTGGTCTCATCTTTATTCGAGATACTACACCCATTGTTGTATACTGTATATAATTTTCCATGTCATTTTGAAGCTAAAAATTATATTAGGCATTTATTTACTTTGAACTCCCTTAGTAACCACACAATAACCAAGAAGTAAAACTTTCTGCCACATGACAAAAAAAATATCTAATATTTACATCCGTACTTACATCAAAATGATCTTCACAAAAATGAGAGGTACTTGTTGTTGTTAATGAAGCTGGATCTCTTCTAGCAAGTGTTAACCACTTTTTCCTCACTTGAGCAATTTTTGGAACGTTAATAAAAAGTTTTTGTGGCGTACTGATTGACGTACTTTTGCACATTGGCACTGCACAGCATTTATAACACGACTTGTCCATTTTTAAAGCTTCGTTCGATTGAATTTGTTAGCAAGAAATCAGACAAGATCAGTTCACTTTGACAGACGGCGAAGTCTGTTTAGTGAGTTTACCGCATAGTGACGTCATCATCATAATCACTTCGTTTCAGCGGGAATTTTGAAAACTATTTTTATTTACGCATTTTTTATTGGTATTTGCTATATTTTTTCCATGACAATATTTTTTGTGTGTTTGTATAGGGCTTATCTACAAATTAAAATCATTTCCAAAAAATAGTCAACATCCCTATTATTACACAGAATTCCATTTCTTCAAAGCTAGTTTGGCGATCGATAGATCATTAACGAACACAAAATAGAATGGATTCAGTTTCCGAACAAAACATGAAAGAAATATCGTCCACCCGAAACCTCAACTCCTCAATTCTTGTTTCATTCCAATTCCCCATTATTTCCGGCATCAAAAGAATTCAATCGGACCCGGAGTCGACAGTTCTGCAAACTCTAATGTCTGCGATATAATCCGGTCGGCGTATTTCCCGCGGAAAAGCCGCATGGAAATGGAAATCAATCACGAAAATTTCTCGTCCCAACGACCCGATAGGGATGAGGTCTCCTCGTATTAATGGTGCCGCTTCGGCACATCGAATTTTCTTTGACGATTTCCATCCGGGGTGTCCTTTAGGGAGGGGAAATCGGGATAGTTGCGATCCGTCTCGGAGCGAGAACCCGTTTCCGATTCGACGTTTTCTGATTTGTGGAAACTTTGTTTATCGCGTCGCTTTTCTCGTATTTGGAACGTTTCCCGGACGATGAACTTATAGGTCTTTTCTCGTCTCGTATCGAGGGTTTTCCAATAAGAGGTGTTATTTTGAATAGCCTGCTATTTCTGTAAATGTCATTCTTGAAGCTGTCATTTTTTGACATTTGACAAGTGGAAACTACGCCATTCATAAAAATGGAACGATACAAACTACAGCAACGCATTGAAATCATTGAAATTCACTATAAAAATGGTGAAAATTTGGCAGGAGGTCTTCCACCAATCAGGGGTGTTGTCACTTAAAGGAAAGAAAATATGTTATTTCAAATTTTGAAGATCTTTCACCGTGAAGGGAGAAAGTGTGGGTACGGCCCAACGCACTTGGGTCGGTACTTAGTGTCTAATAATTCTCCAGGGAGGGGGATGGAAAATGAAACTTTAGAATTTAAATTTGAGACGTTTATTATGGCACAAAATAAAATAATAGTATATTCTAAAACTAGTTGCAGATTTTGTCGATTTCCTGAATCAAATGAACACAACAAAACGAAATCAAATTATTACATCAAATTCAAATTGCAAATCAAAATTAAATCATCGAAACCAAATAGAATCATCAGAACAAATTCCAATTATAAAAGCATAATCAAATTATCAAAACTTGGGGGTTTGTTAAAATAACCCAAAACCGTAATCATGGGGTGATACTCACAATAATACAAATTTCTGAATACTTAAGGGAGATCTCAAAAACAATACAATTCAAAGACAGACTTGTGGTACTTCTGGACTTCTGGTACTTCTGGACTTCAAAAGATATCTGGCCTTGCATGCAGCTTTCTACCAGTACTCAAACAAGCTGAGCATACACAAAAATACTTGCCCTTTCTCTTCGTGCAGGTAATCCTTAGGATGATCTTAACAACTTAACACTTCTGTCTCCGCTTGAGACCGTACTTCCAAACACTGAAGTACCTACCCTAAAATCGAACCCGAGTCAACCGAGAACCTTCCCGTTTAAGGCTTCTCCAGTTACCCTTAATTTCCGAACCATATTCCCGAGTACACTGGGAACCTATCCGTTCAAGGATTCACTAGTTAGCGCCTTTTTCGTATCCCAAAGCAAATCAAAGATTTCCCTTCTTCGTTCTCTTTCAAAAACCAATCAAATTGAATATTTTCCTTCTTCGTTTTTACAAACCAATCAAATTGAAGATTCTTCTTCTTCCCACCTCCCGTGGGTGGGTTCTGAAAGGATAACGCAGTTTCCCATAAAATTTCACCCGGGTACTGCCACGTTGCAAATCCCCCAATTTTAGCCTCGAATTTTTCTGCTATCGTACGCTTTCAGTTCAACCGATTTTGTGGAACGATTTTCTGATATCGTCTGAGTCCCATGAAAAACTTGAACCGAATATCAATAATTTCAATCGTTATCGTCTCGCCACATCCTGTATCATACCGATAAGCACTTCAATAATTTTCGGACCCATGGATATCAACTTCAGAAGTCTAAACTAGTCAACTGAAATATTTCGATTTATTACATATCCAGGATAAAGGGCGCTGAAGAGAAGGAATGAAACGTTACAAGGAAGAAAAACCATCAAATCCCAATTTTCAAGATATATCCGAAAATATTTCGATTCATTACACATTTTTGGGTTGTCGTGGGAGCAAATTGTCGAGCCATAATACAGAAATTGGTGAAAAAATTAGTGATGTGAAAAATAAAATCCATGCAAGTCGTTCAAGAACAGCCGAAAATATTGCTGCTGTAGCCGAAGCCCGAAAGTATTGAAGAAAACCCAGGTTTGTCCATTCCTCGTCGTTCATTCCACAAACGTATTTTGCATAAAGATTTTGATCTTGGGTTGGGGCTTATAAAGTTCAGTAAAGAAAAGAACTCAAGCCGGCCGATCATCAACAACGTCGTGTCGTGTCTTTGCTGACTGGATCCTTGAAATACATAAAAATTATCCAGAATTCCATCGGAAAATCATCTTGAGTGATGAGGCTCATTTCCCCCTCGGTGGCTTCGTCAACAAGCAAAATTGTCGCATCTGGGGCTCGGAAAACCCAAGAGTAATTGTTGAAAAGCCTCAACGTGTGACTGTTTGGTGCGGTTTATGGTCCGGCGGGATCACGTGACATTACTTTTTCGAGAATTAGATTGCAGCAACAGTTACGGAGATGCTTAATGATATTTTATGGCTGGAATTGGATGGTATTGATCTTGACAAAGTCAGATCTTATGATTTAACACCTTGCGACTTCTTCCTGTGGGGCCAAGTGGAAGACTAGGTCTACATTAAATTTCTCCACACTCAGTTGATTCGGATATTTACTTGTAGTTAGTGAAAATGGTTTATCAGAAGGTACCAAATCGATGAAGCTGCCAACGCACGAATCGGAGTAATAAATGAACATTTCAATTGCGCACACTTGGAAGGGAATGAGATCTTTCATATTGTACAAAATTAAGGGTAGGATGGCGTAAGTTTAGTTTGTCCTCGTCGACATCGAAATTGAGTAGATTCTCATGAAGGTAAACTGCAGAGTGAATATGAAATATGACCCAACGGCCCATGGCAAAAGTCCAGCTGAAAGCCTCAAAGAAAACCGCACTAGATTGCACACCACATGCTTCACAACCAATCACTGGGACTCATTTCTCATCCAATCTTTTATTCAGGATTGCGGGACATGGAATCATTTTCGCAGTACACATTTTATTTGGCAAATACCTCGAGCAAACAAACGTTTCACGAGGGCAAACAGAAGAACGTTTCACTCTGCGCCATACTTTCAGCATGGCATTATGCTCTTCCAAGTGTTATTGTTAACGTATTTATGTTGAGCAAAAATTTCCACGGTTCTGTTTATTCCCACCGGAATTCGTTTTGGGGTAGTCTGTTCAGCCGCAACGCACGATGATTGTAGAGATTTTTTTGACGGGATAAAATGCGGCGGTATTCTCAATTTACACTGTTGAGTGGCAATCCTTGAAGTTTGAAGGAGTCGAGAAGTGCAGCTCTTTGACGGAGTTAGTAGATGTGGTGTGAAATTGAAGAATATGCTCCTGGCACTGATCGTGATTACTTTTCATTTATGCTGCAGTATTTTCAATTTCGAAAAGTATTTTAGAGATGCATCCGATCGAAGGATATTGATAATGTATTTTTGAGTACTGTCCAAAGTAAACCGCTAGGTTCGTGCTGATATAGGAGAAGAGTAGTGACAGATCGGTTTCTGGCTTGTTATTCCTTTACCAGTGCCAATTAACCCAACCTACGATTGCAAGTTCTGCCGTTTCATTTGGATGCTATCGTGGGTTGGGCTATGTGGCACTGATTACGGCATACCAAGCCAGAAACCAGTCCGTCACTACTCTTCTTCGATAGCCGTACGAACCTAGCGGTTTACTTTCGAATTAGAACTCCACTAGACTTTTTCCAGATTCAAAATCCGTCTGAATACCGATTTATGATTTTCTCTTATACAGGTTGAGTCTTTGACTTGTACAAGAAATCTTGTTTTCATTTTCCATTTTTCCGAAGTCGACTCTGTTCGAAAGATATATCCATTTGAGTAAAAAAATTGGGTCAAATACGTGCCTGATACAATCATCTGGAATTGATGCAGAGTTCATATTTCTCGATTGAAATTGAGTTGATACATTTAGGAAATACTCAATGATACAAACACGATATTTCTAAAAAAAAACTTTTTTTGTCCTATTCTTTCTGCAAATAAAAGGCCATATTTCTCCCACCAGAATAAGTTCCTTCTCCGATTATCCTGAAGATTAGTTTGTAAACACTAATAACTTGTTCATATTCTCTCGATTCTCCCTAAAATATCTCATAAAAATTTGTTTTTTCACTCACCTAACCTAACTACATTAACTTAGGTCATAGACCTAACATAACGCATCATATTTGATATTTGACAGAGTTTTCGGGAAGACGATGCCAGATGGTTGATTTTCTCGTGGAACAATGGCATAACGGTTCGCTATGCGAGGTAGCCGGCGCGCAAGACAAACCGTTGTTCTGTGTCTCGAACTTCAGTCCCATGAACGACGCATGCGTATAGCGATAACCGGCTTGATGGACTACGATTTATTTACAGAGAATAAAGCAAACAGTTGTACAAACACACAAAACGATGTTATGTAAATGGCTTGAAATGAGCAAATCATTTCAAGAGCTATAATAATAATAATAATAATAATAATAAGGATTTATTTCCAACAGGCAGAACCCAGTTACAGGAAATCTACAAAAACAATAAACTAAAACTAATATACAAATAGGTACCTATATGTATATAATTCAATATAATTACTTAAACTACAAAATGAATACACTGAACATCAAAATTATAAAAAAAGGTGCCAACAGAAAACAAAATAAGCTATGTTTGTTATAGATAGATAGATAGATAGATACTTTATTGTGCCAACTACATTTTACAAATGTTTACACTCGTCATAAAAAAAAAACATTGAGAAAAAAAACATTATCACTACGTATAAAAATAAACTAGCAAACTAACTAGAGGGCCAAACTTCGGCGAAATTAAAATCGAAATATTCACCCAAACTATAAAAGGCACACTTTATTAACATTGATTTTACGGCACTTTTGAAAACCTTTGGATGAAAGGCCTTCACAGATGATGGAAGTTTATTGTATAGTTTTTTCGACTGATAAAAGGGCCCATTCTGGGTTTTAGTGAGCCGACAGAAGTTACCGCGGAGTAGGTGCCTGCCTCTCGTAGGATAATCATGGAAATCACCATTTACCTCACAAAGGACAACATTGTTGTGCGCAAATATCAGAGCCTCAAAAATATACAAACAGGGGAAAGTGAGGAAACCACCCTGAATAAACGCGAGCCTGCAATCATCTCGATAATTAAGACCAGAAATGACTCTAACCGCCCTCCTCTGAAGAGAAAATATCCTATCTCGTGAAGAAGAATTACCCCAAGCCAGAATGCCATACCTAAGCAGAGATTCAACCAACGCAAAATAAGCTGTTCTCAGGATATTAGGAGATAAACGACTGGACAGACTCCTGAGAAGAAATATATTCCCACACAATCTCCCTGCGAGCTGGTCGGCATGGACACTCCACCGGAGAGTACTATCCAAAGTCAGGCCCAGAAACCTCGTACTACCAGTCAGGTCAGGAGAGTCCATTTCTCTCAAAGAAAAAATAAGCCTGATGGTCTTCTGCTCATTTATTACCAACCCATTAGAGGCAAACCAGTCGAGGGCCCTCGACTGTGCAACCGCACCCTGCTCTAGCAAGGCAGTCAGGGAATCGGATGCCAGCGAGACAGTCGTGTCATCAGCAAAAAGAATTGTTGAATAGTTGCCCATGAACAGAGGCAGATCATTTATAAAAATCAAAAACAATAGAGGCCCAAGAATAGAACCCTGGGGCACTCCATAATTGACTTCTCTCAGACGAGACCAAGTATTATCGATGAAAACACCTTGGAATCTGTTCGTCAAGTAAGAGTCAACTAGTGCACAACTGTCCCCCGAGCATCCATAAGCCCTCAACTTACCAAGCAGAACTCGGCGATCCACACAGTCGAAGGCCCTCGCTACGTCCAAAAATAAGGAGAACGAATATTTACCCTCCTCAAAACAATTAAATGTGTTCTCAATAAACTTTAAGATCGCATCAAGAGTATTTCTACCCTTTCTGAAACCAAACTGATGACAGCTGAACAAGTTGTTACCCTCAAAATACGCAAGTAACTGAGAACACAAGAGTTTTTCAAAAATTTTAGAAAAAACTGGGACCAAAGAAATGGGCCGATAGTTCTTGATATGACCAGCTTCGCCCTTTTTAAATAAGGGTATGACCTTCGATATCTTAAGGCAGTCGGGATAAGTGCCACTCCCAATACATAAATTGAATAGTTTGGTGAGTGGTTCAACCATATTATTGATATTTCTTTTGATCAACACTGGAGAAAGTCCATAAAAATCTCTGCTTTTACTAGGTTTTAAGGAATTAATCGCATCCCTGACATTAATAAAGGTAACTTCTGTGAAGGAAAAGGCAGTATCTACCACCACAGGAATTATACTTATAGGGTCAAAAACCGGATCACCTAGATCTTTCAAGGTTTCGTGTGCAGCGGATGCGAAAAAGCTATTGAACTCATCCGAAGAAAAGTTTGGGTTAGTAACCTTCTGAAAATCATTTTTATTCTTTATTAAAGACCACATAGTTTTAGCAACATTACTAGAGTTCTTAATAATATTGTCATTAGCCTCGATCCTAGCCTGTTTCACTCTTTGTTTATATTTTATCCTAAAATCATTACGAGCCGTCTTCAGATCTTCAGTTTGATAGTGAGCATACATGTTGTTAAGCAATTGAAGGCAATCACGCATATTCTTTAATTCTCGGGTAAACCAGTGGACACCACCATCCTTACCTCTAGATCTTATTTCCTTGACAGGAAAACACAAATGGAATGCATCGGCAATGACTTCAACAAAAACTCTGGAACGTTCATCAACAGACATACCCTCATCTCTCAGGAAATCCCACGAAAGAGAAGACACCACATTGTGAAAAGAAAACATACCCTGCTCAGTCAAAGGTCGAAAAGTCTTGACCACTGTATCATCAACAATCTCCGCGGGAATCTCCACCTCCAGTAACTGTGCGCGATGATCGGAAAACTCGAAGTCTACCACTTTGGAAAAATGATTATCCTTACTAAAATTTACAAATATATTATCAATACAGTTCCGCCCTCTAGTTGGTTCAAAAACAGTACGAACAAAACCGTTACAATTCATAATATCGCAAAAAGTTTTACAATTCTTGTCAGGAGAGTTAAAAGATAAATTGAAATCTCCAAGGAATGACACTCTGCACTGTGATGTTCTGAGTACCCCAAAAATTCTCTCCAGGGTATCAAGAAATATATTAAAATCACTTTTAGGTGCTCTATAAATAGAAATTAATATCAAATCATACTGTAAAAGCTTTACTGCAGAAATTTCACAATGTGAATCTAAAGACAAAACATTAACATTATCTAGACAAACATAACGTAAATGGGAACGACTCAATGTTAAAACACCTCCCCTTATAGATTTTTTACGGCTGTAGCTGTGAGCTAATTGCCATCCTGCCAGAGAAAAAACTTCAGCTTCCTCCTGACTTAACCAATGCTCGGTGATTGACATAACTTGAGTATCCTCGTGAATATGAAGTAGCATCTCAAGAGAAGACTCTTTTCCAGCAACACCCATTGCGTTTAAATGACACATAGTAATTCTCTCATTCCTGAGTAATGATTGACTTTTCATCAGTGAGTTTGGGTCGAAAAAAATTTTTTAGTAGAACTCCAGTAGGCCATTTACTTTCGTCTAAAACGCCCTGCTTATGTGACGAGTCGAAGCTGATTTTGAAGCTACTGTTTTTACCCTTATTTGGCAATTTGGTACAGCTTATATTGATGTCAGGCCAAGTAGACATCAGAAATTCTCCCATATCTTCCTCCCCAACATCGCCAAAAATTCTGCCAACATAGATATTGACAAACCTTGGAGCTCCTTTTATTTTTGAATTTGAGACTGAAGCTTTACCAGTAAACAGTTTATTGTTGTTTACTTTTGTTTTTAACCCTTTTGTTTTTAACCCTGAAATATCAGAGTTTGTCATTTTAGGTTCTTTATTGACAGACTTGTCACAATTTGACAACTGTTGAATCGGTACATCAGAACTACGCTGAACACGTCTATTCGTTGCACCTTTGTTTATATTCTTGCGCACCGGTACATCTCCTGGTAAACTGCTCATTTCAGCGTCAAGGCCACCACTAATATTTATTACTTGATTAGGAATTTTGTTTACGTTTTTTGCAAGAGACGAACCGTTAACAGAACTGGGACTTACGTTGGAATCAGATTTCAGATCATTGTTTTGTAATAGTTTGATTATAAGTTCTAGATCCCCAATTCTATGCTTTAACTCAGAATTCAGTTGCTGGTACAATACAAATTGTTGTGTAAGATGGTCATTTTCCATTTTCAGTTTCCACTCATCCGTTGGAACACGCCCATCATCAACCGGACGAGAGGAAGCTTCGTGTTTACCAGTTTCCTGGAATAAATTTTCGAAAAATGCTTTAACTACTTCATTCGAAACACTCTCCGGCACCGAATGCTGCACCAAAATGTCGATTAAAACATTTTTATTAATTTTATTTAGCTCCAATGCAAGAGCTGCACCTTTGTCAACCGTACTAGTTGGCGCCATGTCAACATATATAGATATATAGAAAGGGAAAGTGATTATTTTAGGAGTTTTTCTTCGATCTTGTGATGATTATGTGAATTAATGTTATGATAACCGTGTAGTGTCGAGTTTATGAAATTCCAACAGGATATTCTTCAGATAGAAACATCGCCGAAGAGTATTAAGTGCTAAAGATCATTTTATTTTTCATCAATTTCAAATTAATACGTGATTTGTATCGACATTCATCATTAATATCCTGATTTTGTATTTCATTGACATTTAGTTCTAATATGAACCAGTAACAATGAATGCTTAATAGATGTATACCTAGTATGATAGTGTGTATAAAATGTATTATTTCATGCTTCTCAGAATCTAGAATTCAATTTAATCTTCCTTATTTGTGGGATTTCATTATTACTTAGATCTCTACATCAAACATTTCTTCATCATAGAGATTTTAGTCTTGACAAAGTTGATGAACATTATGACAACATTGTTAACTTGTATCGAGATCAGAGTGTTTATAAATTTGAGCCATTCTGTGGTATTAAAAATTCAGGGAAGCATCCAGATTATTTTTATGATTTTTGAATTTTTCCCCAAATTTTATCGAGTGCAATTGGGAATCACCCGAAAACGACGCGTTTTAATAAAAAAACATAAGAATACTTTTATTTTTTGATATTTTAGTTCTGATTGTGGAATATGCACGATGAATATAAACAATCAACCAAAATTAAGTTCATTTGAAATAACGGTTCCAAAAGTATGAAAAGAAGAGTGTTTTTCAATGGATATTCGACACCTTGTATCTCTCAAACGAAACCGAATTTTGAAAAATGGTATAGGAAAAAATAAGTGTTTTGTAAAATTTCTGGTAACATCAATGAATGGCTGCTTGGCTCACTTAGTATAAATTGTATGTAGGACAGATATAGCAAAGAATAAACATTCACCACTTTTGAAAGATTCATTTTCATAACTAATAACGATAACGGATGGAATTTTGGGTTTTCTTCCTCGTGACAGAAGAAGTTCAGTTATTCGGTAATAATTTTGTGATATTCTGAACTGTTATGAATCCTTGTTCGCGAGAATTCATGAAATTCTTGATACACTCCAATGCCGAAACAGTTCAACGTTAAAAAATATTCCTCTTTTGGGTGAAATCAGTGTAAAAATCCTCAATCCAATTTCTTTGGTACATAATAATCCGGGGTATTTGACATTCTCATTCTCATGATGAGCCTAGCCTTCATAAAAAAAACCTTTCTGTGAAATATGATGCAGCAAAAAGCTACAATATCCAAGACGTGGTCTCGTAGGGCCGTAAACCAGCCGTGAAATGTTGATGAATGTCGTGAATAAATGAGAACGGGACGCGTCACTGAAATTTCCAACTGGATGAAAATATATGCAAACCCTCGTCTGGTACATCAGCGGAAGGAACGGAGTGTATCATTGTCTTATTTAAAATACTGCTCGAATAAACTTGGACAGAAATAAACCTTCCGTCTGTGAATCAGTTCGACTATATTTTATAAGGGGGACAATAAGGGTACTGCAGTTCCGAATAAATTTGGGACTTTAAGTAGTTGGTATTACGTCAAACAGCATTTGACGAAAGCTCCCATTGGATGATGAGGGCTGTGGTAATACAGAATCAAGTTTTTTGAGTATATCGCTTCATCGCTACCTTTGAACGTTTAATCCATTAGATACGACGTAGATTAAGTGATTGAGTGTCTAATAAAGTGTGACATGATGGTCTGCCAAGTTCCCTTGTCTTGGCCTCTTTGATGTGTGCCTAAAGCTCTTCTAGGTAGAGGTTTCGAGCCATCTATGGCATTACCTTTTCAAGAATTTTGTGAGGGAAGTTTGATGATTTTTCGTGAAAGGCGCTTGGGAAGTTGTCATCGAATAATTGGAATTTGTGGCTCCATAAAAGGAAGACTGGTTCAGATGTATTTGATACCCATCAGATTTCGGCCTCGGAAGAGGTTATGTCCAACACTCTTCTAATTTCATTAGGACCAGCACGTTTTTCTAGTATTAAGACGATGGAGTTATGTTGACTTGAACTTGCACAATAATTCATAATCTTCATTTTCATCAGTTGGTTTTCCGCAGGAGAAGAGAGATCAACGTTGTATTCAATCATCGAGTTTAATTACATAAACATATTTAAACTCAATGATTCAATGGAGGTTGAATTATTGTTTTAAATATCATGCAAGTTCTTTGAGCTATATTACGAGAGCCTATCAAATTTCTTAAAACTGAGCATAACAGTAGGAGACCCAACGTTTATATAAATCCACAATATTTAAAAAAAAATTATCCGAACGGAATAACCTAGAATCTTGAAATTTTCAGGGCATGTTCGAATTGACTCCGAGTTCAAGGTTTTTCGTAAACAGTTTTCCTGAAAATTTTTTGACAGTTCCAACAACCAATTAAATTTCCTCATTTGATATCAGATGAACAATTTCACCCAATCATGTCAACATTACATCGATAACAGACCATGGGCTATTTTCACGTTGCTATGGACACATATTGATTTATTTCGATTTTGAAGTTTCAAATATTTAATATTTCGAAATGTCACGATTTGGTTGCAATACTGACGATAACATTAATGAAATTATAGAATCGAACATACCAAAAAACACCGTTTACAGTAAGAAATTTGTATGGAAAGCATTTATAGACTTTTGCAACGATAGAAAGTATCAATTAGATGGAAATCGGACGGCGGAAGAATTGGCGTTGATTTTAAAGGATGAGGAGTAAAGATGGTAAAGAGTTCAAAGAAAGTACGGTCAAAACCATGTGGAATATAACAAGTAAGCTGTTACAAGAAAAATATTATAAAGAAATGAAAGTTATTATTGACCCATTCAAAAGTGTTGTATTTCAACAAGCGCGAGCTGCCCGTGATTCTATACGACGAAAACTACAATCAGACCCAAGTAAAAGGAAGCAAAGTTCGGTAGCATTAAGTTCTGTGGAAATAACAAAAATGGTGAATTTATGGAATGAAAATACTCCTGAAGGGCTGCAACGGAAATTCTATCACATAGCCGCGGTAGAATTAGCTTGGCGAGGTGGGGAAGCTGCTGCTTGCTTGACTGAATTTTTTTGTATCGAATCAAACAACAATGGTTCTGTAACCAACCGAGTGGAATATAACCCTGTATTCAGCAAGACTTGCCAGGGTGGTTCAAGAATGTGTACTGGAAGCAAGTTTTTAATAGAAAACGATTATTCAAAAAATTGATGTCGAAAAGGGGCCCAAATATTAAAACCAACAGATTATTCGTCAGACCAAATCATCAATGGAAATCCGAAAATGATCACTGGTATGATAATATGCCCATTGGAAGAAATACGATTCAAAATTGGACAAGATCGTCTGCCGAAGCGATTGGATTGAATACAAAGGAAAAAAAAATTACTAATCATTCCAATAGATCGACCGCGGTTAGTCGATTGGCCAAAAGTGGTGTACAAGAACAACAGCTTATAAAAATTACGGGTCACAACAATGCCAACTCAATAAAACCCTACTTGAATATTGACGAAGAACATCATAATCAAATTATTAACAGCATGCGTAGTGGAAATACATCTTCATCAGTTATAGAAACTAACACGTCTGGATCTTCATTTAACTTTTCTAATTGTTCCTTTGTTAATTGCACCTTTAAATAAATTGTTTTAGCTCTGTATTTTTTCTATAATTAGCAAAAAATTTTCTATCCGAATAACCCTCGGACATTGATAAATGCTCAAAAATTCTATGACAACTTTCTCAAGCTTGTTGCTTGTAGACAACAGACCTCCGCCTACGGCGTCGGTCTGTTTCCAAGCAACAAGCTTTCGAAATCTGTAATAGAATTTTTTCGAACAATTATCAATGTCCTTGGGTTATTACTACTGATAATTCTCACACTACGGATTAAATCTGCATAAAGTACTGTATTTGAAATTGTGTTTCCACGTCCGACACAATTCCGGACAATCAAAACCAACAAAACAGTCACGTGCGCAAATATTGCGATGCAATCATCTATATCCTGATAAATATTTGATGCGATCGAATGCAATGATTCCCTAATGAAGATATATGATACGAATATTGCACGTCAATGCTACCTCAATGCACAAATGAATGCCATTATTCGAATTCGTTGCAATGCTCCATTATTATTCATATGGCTGCAGTAATTCCAAAAGATGAACACGGTGCTATGATGTTTCGAGTTTCAATGCTCGGATCGATTTTATATTGAATCCGGTGTACAATTCAGCATTTTGCGGGATGAAAATGGGTTCGGTCCTTCGAATATCAGAAAAAACAAAGAATTTCACGGTAGATTTGATCGGAATACTCAGACAAAGATGCTTTAGAATTTTCAGTCATGAACATGACTGAAAATTCTACTTCAAATCGAAGGAAAGCTTCTCGATTTGAAGAAGCGCTCAGCTTGGAACATATGTATGTCTTCTTCTTGTACGGCGCCCATCATGCTGGGACTAGGCCAAATGGATGGCTATTGTTCCTACCGCATTAATGAGAGACTCAGACCCGAAGGCAAGCCGTCAGGAATGCCGCAACAGTCCCTCTCATCATAGAAATGAAGGGAGTTTCAAATTGTGCGTTTTTTTTTTCAGAATAAATAAAACACATAATTTGTATTCATTTTCAAAAACATTATGACATTTATGTATGAAAAATAATATCTGCCAAATGGACTCCTCTTGCAGCTCTACAGTCGTTCACTCTTTTGTTGGAATTTTTAATGGTATTTTGACATAATTGAGGCTAATATTCCTATAGACCTGGCTTCCCACATAATCCCAAAGAAAATGGTGCAACGGTGTCAAAAATGTCTGAATGTTGACCAAAAGCGTGCAAGGGTAGAAGCATCGCGTTCGATCTGTGCTCGATTTGAAAACGATGTAGACTTTTTATACCGAATTGTTGCTATGGATGAGACTTGGATACATTTCTACGATTCAGAAACAAAGCAACAATCGATGGAATGGCGGCACTCTGGTTCTCCAAGACCTAAGAAGTTTCGTGTCCAAAAATCTGCTGGAAAAGTTCTTGCTTCAGTTTTTCGGGATTGCCATGGAGTAATGATTGATTTTTTGAATGAGGGTAGAACAATAACTGGAGTTTACTATTCGAGATTACTGACCACTCTAAGGAAAAAAATTGAAGAGAAAAGACGCAGAAAGCTATCCAAAGGTATTTGGTTTTTACAGGAAAACGCCCTCTAGTACACAAATCTTATGTCAAATCAAAAAATTCGTGATTTATGGTTTGAATTACTAAAACACTCCCCTTATTCACCAGATTTGGCTCCGTCCGACTATCATCTCTTTCCTCAACTGAAAAAAAGTTTAAAAGGTCGTCAATTTCCTTCCAACGAGGAGTTAATGAAAGCTGTGGAGGACTGGTTTGCAGAGCAAGAAGAAAAATTTTTTTTGAAAGGTCTAGAGACATTGCAGGTTCGCTGTAATGAATGTATTCAATTGAGAGGAGAATATGTTGAGTAATAAAATTTTTTGACATTGAAATATTGTTTTGTTCTATAGTAGGCTAAGAATTTTTCAATATAACCTCGTAAAACCAGCCATTTTTTCGACGCTCGTTAGTAGGATTCTATCAATTCCTGGTCTATTTTCATGTCGTAACTTTTCATGATGTCTATAATTATGTACACTCACAAATTCAATGAAATGGGTAGAGAGGATTCGACCTAATTTGCCATATTCCCTTCGAAACTACTCTTGCGCCATAGAATATCACTCGTTCGACAACAAACTTACTGAGGCAGCAACATTAAACGCGTTCGTTCCAGGAATGAAAGGAAATCGACCCAGTTCCCTTCCAATGCTTCGGATGATAAATTAAAAGGTGCGAATTTTAGAACCCCGTATGAAATACTACACCGCCGGGGCAATCAATGGCGCCCATTTCACTGCGAAAAACACACATTATAAAACGAACCAAAGCGTTTACAACGGCAGATAAACTTAGACTTCGGATTCTTTGGAATTGGTTCGGTAAAAAGGGCAACGTTTGTACGTTTTGGGGTATCGAATCAATACTCCTCGAATGCACCAACGATTTCAATTTCAACTCTAGAGCGAGCAAGACCGCTTCATGATTTAAACTGTTCAGGGACGGTTTCTCATGAAAGTATCCAGATTGGAACGCTGGCTCTACAACGTTGTTACCTGTTTCCTCAGTTTATTTTGAACGCCTCAATAATGCAGGTCTGTTGAATTTGAAGTGATCCAATTAAGGCTTCAGGACTTCAAAGTGAAAGGGACACACTGTTCTTCTTCTTTTAATTGTCCACAGCAACTGAAGCCATTCAAACAAGCTTTATGAAGTGACCATATAAGTCTACTACTGAGCGAGTGTTGGATTGTTTCAATAATTCAATAGTTTATAGTTTGGTAAGGGGGTATCATTCCACCCAAGGTTCAGTAAGCTCCCTAAAGAACTGTCTTCGGAACTGCGATATCTACAGCTCTCCCCCTCCAATTTCAGAGCTCCAAGGAACTCCAGGATCTGTGCAGGCTTGCAAAAGCGTAAGGCATTCTGAAACCAGGTGAACAGGAGTTTCCTGCTCATTCTCATCATATGCTTCCTCAAGGCGGACTCCCACTACTCGTATATTTGGCAAGTACACAATTATTTGCGTACTTGGCAAGTAGATGAAGTTTCGAATTTGAATGAAAAGATTGACAAGTATTGGCCGAGTGAACCACTCCCACTACATGCCAAATATAGGCATGTGGCAAATATTTGCCGAATACACGAGTAGTGGGAGTCCGGCTTAAGGCGACAATGTCCTGCGAGAAGGCGTGTCTTATTCTTACTGAGATCCAAATATGTATACTAACTGACAAAGAAACTGCAGAACACCCAGAAGGAGCTGTTATGTGAACATTTTTTGTCACTTACCAGTCGTTTTTTGCAAATTTTTCGAATTTTACAACAAACCAGCTGTTCGGGGAGATCCAAAGTCGATGTTTAGTTGTTGTTAAAATGCCTAGAGCACGTGTACGCGGAATTTATCGCCAGCTAAGTGAATTTGAAAAGGTCGAATTATTGGTCTACGGAAGGCGGGGTTGTCATTTCAAGAAATCGCTAACCGTACGAAAAGAAATACTGTTATTAGATGTTGTCAAGAGTGGTTCGATAATGCCCAAAATCGAAGAGTTGTCACCGGACGTTGAAGGGGCTCGAATGAAGTTCAAGAGCGATGTCTAAGACTAACGGCCATTAGAGACCGATTTGCGACAACTCGATATTCGGCTGATGAGTGGTTAGGAGAACAAGGCCATCTTGTAACTGTCCGAACGGTTTACCGCCGGATAAGGTCTTTTAGACTGCAGCATTATCGACCCCATCTTGTGTTACCTTTGACGGTTGAGCATCGCCGGCAACGATTACAGTGGTGCAGAGAACGTTAACATTGGAATGTAGAATGGCATCAAGTCGTCTTTTCTGATGAATCTCAATTCTCCTTGGGTGCACATGATGGCCGAAGAAGGGTCAGGCGACGTCGGGGAGAAAGACGTGAACCTCAGTTTGATGTTGAGCGCCATGTACACCGGACAGTTGTCAATATGGTATAAGGTGCTATTGCACATGCAAGTAGACATCTTTAGTCTTCATTTGAGGTAACATGTCAGCGATGCGTTACCTTCAAGAAATAGTGGAGCCATATGTTCTGCCTTACCTTAACCGGCTCGAGAATCCAATATTCCAGCAAGATAATGCTCGACCTCATGTTGCCAGAATTAGTTTAAACTTTTTTGAAGCGACCCATGTGAATCTTTTGCCATGGCCGCCCAGATCACCCGATCTTTCGCCCATAGAGCATGTTTGGCACATCATGGGTAGAAGGCTTGGAGATTAGCCCAGCCCCCACGGACTTTGGCGGCTCTGATACCTTAAGTACAGGTAGCTTGGTATAGTAGGTTTCCCACAAGAAGACATAGACCATCTTTTTGCATCAACGCCAAGTCATGTTGGGGAGTGTATAGACAACCGCGGTAGACAAATACATTATTAACAAATCTGTAACCCTTCGTAACCCCTTGAAAAATTGTAACCCTTCGTTTTTTTTCCTGCAAATTTCAATCATTTATTCCTTGCTTTACTATCTATTATGAATGATTTCATCATTATCATTCATAATATTTTAATTCTCGGCTTAGTATTTCATTATTTTTCATCCGACCTAAACTGAAATCGAAGAAATTTGATGAAGTGAAGGATAAAGGAGTTCTCTGGCTAATGATGACGAATCAGTGCTCCCCACTTAGTAACCCCCCTCTCTCACTACATATGAGGTGAACCTCATGATATTGAATTCCGGGAAAAGTATCATACACACTGTTAGCTCAGTTGGTATGAGCCCCGACCCGGAAAGTAGGAGACTTAGGTTCATTTCCTGCACGGTGTGTAACTTTTTCCGGAATTTCAAAAAATTGTCTGCATGTCGCTAAAATCTTTTTTACTATCTTTGTTTTACCAAAAACATTTAAAATTTAAACAGCTCCTTCTGAGTGTTGCAGTTTTTTTGTCAGTTAGTATAATTCTTGGTTCTTATGGTTAAGAAATCCCGAAGAAACTTTTCGGAATGCTTCATTCCTGGAAGAGTCCTCCAGAGTGCTTCTCCTTCTATTTCTTCCCCAAAACCTCTTTCTTTTAGGTGAATCTGCCTATAACATCAGATAGGTTCTGGGCCAGTAAGTTGCGTTTGTGTTTCCTTTCTGGCTAGTATGTTAGCCTCTTCGTATCCTTTGGTTCCTGAATGATCAGGAACCCAGACCAGAGAGACTTTATTGTTCTTGCCTACTTCATTGTTTCCTCCCTCCGGCAGTGCCATATCAGCTTCGTGACGAATTCGAACAGGTCCGCAGAAGCTCCGAACTCGTTTATTGCTTACACTAGCTGGCCCGGCGAACTTTGTTTCGCCTAAATGATACCTCTACTTACGGTGGATTTCACAAATCGTAATCACCAGTGAGCGGAGATCAACAGCTTGGTAAGATTTTTAAACTATCAAATCTAGTTGATTCTAGATCAAGCTCCGATCACCGGTGATATGCTTTCTGAAATCCACCGTTGAAGTGGTATAAACTTACCATTGCTATTTTTCAAGCAGGAAATGAATCAGGCATTTCGATCATAACCTCACAATTTCATGTCAATTCACAAATGTCATCTGTCAACTACTGTCAAATGTCGTCTGTCAAATACCTTCTGTCGAATGTCATCTGTAAACTGTCATCTTTTCCATGGATATGAGCTGTCACACAGAACAGAAACACAAAAAATTAATATGTCAATTACTAATTATAGGCAATTTTGGATTCTCTTATTTCCGCAAATATATTTATTACCCAGACAGATATTCAAAAATATTACAGAAATATAAAGAAAAGATGAAAATGGACAACTCACGATTGATGCTGATCGTCAAAATCCGATTTACTTGACATTTCGGTAAAAATTCACTATTCCACCAACTAGAGATGTTTATCCGCTTTTTGATCTGATAATAGCCTTCCATGTTATCATAAGTTCTATGCAAATTACACAGTAATTGTATACATCGCCATCTAGTGGCCATAATATCAAATATAGTTCCTTCACCACTATGCTACAGTGTCTAGAGTCTAGACACAGAATACCTAACTGGTTACGTATTTTGTGGTCTAGATGAGAGTCATTTACCGTAGCGACACCTAGTGGCCTTATTCAAAAGGAGGAAAAGCATTTCCTACATTAACAAATTTTTCATCGAATTTTTCAGAGTTTCAATGTATTTTATAATAACCGGGCCGCAGACGAATCCATAAATGAAGTTTCATAACAAACAGTCCATCCGATCTCGAGTTATAAATGGTGTAACCAACAACTTTGTTTTATATACAGGGTGTCTACTTTTAAAACGGCAAAACTTCAAAGGGAGATTATTCAAGTGATTTGCAACAAAAAATGTCATATAACACATGGTCGAAATCTTGACGGTTATTCTTCAATTTAACAATTCTCGTTTTCACGAAATATTTCAATTTTTTCCATCAAATCTTCAATATATCAGTTATGCTTGTGACTTCATCGAATTCGATCACATATTTGAAAATGGTAATAAATTTTCTACAAGAAAAGAATTTCAGTGTGCCAAAAATATTTCTATTGCGGGTTTGGTGAGGAGATGAATATCACGATACTGAAGTGAACAAAATCAGTCATATTTTTCCAATGGGTTTTTCGTTGAAAAATTATTTATTATGGACATGTTTTCTTTTCAGCAAAAAATACCTCATTTAGTGTACTTTCGAATGACATATCAACTTTTTTGTTAACAGCTTGTTTTCTGCCATAATATCATGGCTAACAAGATAAAAACGAAAAAGTCGAAAAATTTCAAACCTAAATTTGCTCCATTTTGAAACTCCTTATGATTGAATATCGAAGTAATTCTTATGGAAATCATGAATTTATCAATGAAATAAGAATAATTCAGAGAAATGAAATAATTTTTAATAAAAAAGAGAAAATATGAAAACAGACTATTACTATTTATAACAATTGTTCGAAATGTCCACCTCCTTGTTCAATACATTCAACACATCTTTTTCGTACTGAATCAACAACCCTGCGAAGTTTGCAAAGTTTCTGACGCATTTCTGCACAACACAATTTAATCCTTTCGATCAGAGCCTCTCGAGTCTGAACGCGAATTCGGTACACATTTTCTTTTAAGGTGCTCCAGACATAAAAATCCAAAGGCGTCAGGTCTGGGCTCCTTGGTGGCCATCTTATCGGACCGTACCTTCCAATCCATTTCTCAACTGTCGTCCGTTTTGGCTATTATGAGATGGACAGCCATCCATTCGAAACCAGACATTTTGTCTGGTAGCCAGTCAGTCAGTCAGTAGCTATTTCATCCAAAATGTCTGTTAAGCTGCTTTGGATTGATCTTATGAATTCATCGGGAAGTATAACTTGTTCGAAAAAGATGTGTTAAATGTATTGAACAAGGAGGTGGACATTTCGAACAATTGTTATAAATAGTAATAGTCTGTTTTCTACATTTTTTCATAAAATCTTTATTTATTATTAAAAATTATTTCATTCTTCTGAATTATTCTTATTTCATTGATAAATTCATTATTTCCATAAGAATTACTTCGATATTCAATCATAATGAGTTTCAAAATGGAGCAAATTCAGGTTTGAAATTTTTCGACTTTTTCGTTTTTATCTTGTTAGCCATGATATGATGACAGAAAACAAGCAGTTAGCAAAAAAGTTGATATGTCATTCGAAAGTACTCTAAATGAGGTATTTTTTGCTGAAAAGAAAACATGTCCATAATAAATAATTTTTCAACAAAAACCCCATTGGAAAAATATGACTGATTTTGTTCACTTCAGTATCGTGAAATTCATCTCCTCACCAAACCCGCAATAGAAATATTTTTGGCACACTGAAATTCTTTTCTTGTAGAAAATTTATTACCATTTTCAAATATGTGATCGAATTCGATGAAGTCACAAGCATAACTGATATATTGAAGATTTGATGGAAAAAATTGAAATATTTCGTGAAAACGAGAATTGTTAAATTGAAGAATAACCGTCAAGATTTCGACCATGTGTTATATGACATTTTTTGTTGCAAATCACTTGAATAATCTCCCTTTGAAGTTTTGCCGTTTTAAAAGTAGACACCCTGTATATAGATTTCACAGACTCTGGGATGTGAGTATAAAATCGAATTTGGATTTCGTAAAAGTCGCGAACAAAATCATTTCCTCTTCGGAAATGTCAGATACCAGCTTACAGAAAACTCACGTATCAACTTCCGACCCGCATTTTTCATCAATCCCGAACATCTGGCCTGTTTCTCAAGCCCCCTTCACAGACGCGAATTCTTCGTCGAAACTTCGAAACAAAGCGATTACAGACTGAATCCAGACCAGATCTAAATTATGCCAAAATCAGCGACCTGGGAAGTTATTCCATTGTCGGATCATCGATCTGTTCAGCCAGAGAGAACCCGTCTGCGGGTTAAATCGAATCAGATTAAAGGAACGCTTTGTGGATGAGGCGAACGGGGAAAGTTTCCTGGTAGCCCTACTGAATGTACAAAATGGGAAGGCTAACTAGATATTCCGAAGACCGTCCAAGCTCATATGGCACAAGACGCACGTGTTGGGGGGAAGTTAGAGAACAAGGCGCAATCACGAAATCGTGTCGGCATAAGGACAAAGGCTCGGCTCGGTATAAAGTGTTCTATTCCCCAAACTCATAGAACACTTATGGTTTACATAATCGTCCATCAGATTCGTCGAACTATCGATATAATTCCGACAACATTTTCTCTACTCGATGCAACAAGAAGACAAAGAACTGTACGTACAGAAAAAATATCGCTGCTGTAAGTGATGGTGTTAATGAATATCCCGATTCGTCTATTCGTCGACGTTTACATCAAGTGGGACTCTGTGCCTCCACCACATGAAAAATTTCGCGCGAAGATCTTGTTCTATACCCATACAAGATCCAACTGTTTCAAGAACTAAAGCCACTCGAACATAATAAGCGTCTTTGTTTGCTGATCGGGCCCTAGAACAGCTTGAAGTTGATCCACCTTTTTATCGAAAATAGTGATGAAGCTCATTTCTGGTTGAACGGCTACGTAAACAAGCAAACTTGCCGTACATGGAGTGGAAACAATCCTCAAGTAGTTCTGATTTTATAAAGCTATCTTCATTAAATAGGTGACCATTCGACGTCTCATAACTGTAATGAAACTCGTTCATGAAAATGGATTTGGCTTTGCTTTAGCAACAATTCATTAATGTAATGGTTCAGTTCAATAACCTCAATGAAATTTCATCATGAAATTATTGAAACTTCCTATTGAATTTGTTTATGCGAGTTTTAAATTTGATTAAGAAGTATTTTCAACCTAATGAACACTCCTATTGAATTTAATGAACTGAGTAATATTTTCAATTGAAGAGTATAATAAAAAATTGATGTGATAGTATGAAGTGGATTATAAAAATAATCGTACTGCATCATACATTCAGAATTTCAGTTTCACTATTGTTTTGAAGATAGCATATTATATTTATTCTCGTATTTATTAGACATCATACTTCAATTCAAGAATAAAGAAAAATTGATTATTTTGCATTATAAAGAATAAGATTATAGAAGAATACTATGGAATAATGAAAATAACGTATGGTCCTGAAGTTTTGGGAAAAATTTCAAAAGCATATAACTCTGACTTAAATAATCTTAATACTTTTTTCAAATTATTCAACAATTTAACCTATCCTTATTATAAATCGAAATTCAAATAACAGACAAGGGACCTTTCGATTTGCCTAATAATCCCCCATGACACGTTGCTTCTCAATCAGACCAGGTGAAATTTTTCCCTTAACTTTTAGTTAATATAGAAATTCATCATAGAATTAAACGATTAAATGAGATAATATGTATAATTCATATAATTATATAAGACATTTGGGTCATTTGTGTTGAAGGAATGATATAATATGAATTAACATTATAAACTCCAGTTTATTCAACAATAAATTATAATAGGTACTTCCTATAGCTATTAACAATAAAAACTCAACTCATTTCTATACAACACAAAACATTACGATTTCAGAACAATACATGTCAAAGCGCTGAGCCTACTTTAGGCAGTATCTTCTGTAGAATCCTATCGTCCAGTAAAATGAAACGAAAAGATTCATTATCTATTTCTCCTTCTGAAAACTAGAAAATATGCCATAACAAACTCTACAGTACTCAAGTAGGTATTCAATGAGGTATGAAAAATGTCACCTAACATCAGAATGATTTCAGCAGTTTCGGCTCAATGTCTCCTCCATTTAATGATCTCAGCATGAGTGAAAAATGAAGTTATATATATAAGAATTCAATCAGTTTTTCATTAGTTATTATTGAAAAGACGACCTTGCTCACATATAATTTCTAATGTAACTTACCTAAACCGAGATCAAATTTGATATTAAGCTTCAAACTCACACGTGCACGATGAAAAATCAAGAGAGTAACGAAATGACCACTGGCAACGCACTTCCACGACTTTGTTGTTAAATGAATGAGAATGAGAATAAAGGAAGGTGACGCCAGGCTCGCTATGAAATGTTAGATGCAATGAAGCGTCACATAATAATAATGCTATTTTTTCAGCGCAGTCAGAATGTTTATTAAAATAATAGTAATATTTTGAATGAAACAGAAATTTGTCTTATAATTATTATTAACATTGACACTATAGAATTTGTCATTATTCCAATTGAATTGATAACAATGAAATAGAACTTCTAATGAGAATGAAACGAAAAAAATGAAATGAGCAGACAGATAGTCGAATTTACTATTGTAATAATAATTATGTGAGAGTTAATAAAGCAGTTTCATTAAAATCAAAATGAACATTTTTCTCAGTGATGATAGTCCTCAAGTCGTATTCGTTCCATGCATCTCTGTTAAAATATTACATTCATAATGTTTTGGGTTTGTCCTAGAGCTCTAAAAAGCTGCGATACGTTCATTCCAGAAACGAATCAGTATTTCATTCTCGCCAGTTTCCATTTCCACGAATTAACTTTCAATCCTCCAGAAATCTCGACGACATAAAATGATATCCAGAACCATCGATTTTAATGGGATTGTCGCAGCGTAAGAGCATCGTAAGAGTACGTTGATGCTGTAAAGCTGATTTTCAACGAGAAATCCGGCATTTCCACATCCTCGAGGACGGCGTTCATGAATGTTTAAAATGTCGGATGTGGAAACTTGACGAGTTAATGCTGCGGATTTTGGTTGCCACTTTTCATGACATCCATCACGTCAGCTCCCGATACGAACACACGTCATTCCGGTCTTGTTGTAATTTGCTGATGGTTTGTGCGATAAGATGCAGCTCACAACGCCGATAATCAACGTCATCTGAGAATTTTTTATGTGTTGTTAGTAATTTTACTCTTTTTGTATTTGGTTTTCTCGATTTGGTTGTCAGACTTGTATTGTATTATGCGTCTTCTCTAATATGAAAACCTTTGCTATTGCAAGGCTATATAAAGTGTTATCGATAAAAGTTTCGAATTCATAACAAACTATTTAGGAATACAATCCAGAAAACTGTTTCAAAAATTCCTTCATCTGTAGCCAGCCACCAAAAAGAGTGGCGAAGAATGTTATTTGTTTCTATTCTCAAAAATCGAAGGACTTTTAAATATTCATCTGAACCGCCACAATGTCCTCTACCTGCTATCCAATCATTACTCCACACTCTGTATACCATGTTCACGAACTGATGGTATGTGAATTTTAGGGTAGTTTCATTAAAATATTGAGATTGATGAACAGAGTCATTCTACGCAATTGCGTAGAATGACTCTGTTCAATTGTAATTGCCAATTGGCAATTAGAGAACGCATCGTTCAAGCTCTCTGGATTCTAATCGTAAAATCTAATAATCCTCTTTATTATGTACTTGAGGACTGTGGTGTCATTAGTCTTCAGACGCACTAACGTCAGCTTAACTGCTTTCGTAATTACTATCCTCATAATCGTTACTTCCATCCTTTTCAGAATAACCCTCAGATTTGATTTCATGGTCTTCGGATGAAGGTTTCCCCCCTTATTATGATTGAGGTCATTTGATCGTTAACTGTCTGAAAATTTCATTTTAATTTTGGAATTAATGAATTTCTGGAATCGAAGTTTTATTACGCACTATTGCCAGAATGATGATGTGGTCTGTTATACTTGACTTTATCAACATTATTTGTTGTGGCTTTTGCTTGTTACGAACTTTTTTCATAGTGATTTATTATTATTGAGTTAGAACAATTTATTTACAGCTTCTTCAGAAAGGAACAATCTTTGTCCTTCAAACTTTGATTAGTTGTGACCTTCACTGAAATGAAGTGAATTGAACGGTTCACTTAATTTTTCTGATAGTTGTTGTGATTTACGTTTGTACCTTTGTTCAATACTTGCATGCGTAGATCATCCAACATTTTTGTTGCTGAAAAAAATTATTTTGGTATGGTTGGCTGTATGGCTAACCCTGTATGAAAAGTATTCATAATGAAGTATTTCAGACTCAAAATTTAAACGACTAGGAATAATTTCTCTGTGACGGAACTGTAGAATTATTGAGTGTTGGCAAAAGCTATTGCGATTTATTCGTGAATAACCCTGTAACAGTTAATATTTTTAGCTGAACTTTTCCATGTACATCTGACCGAAACTCATATTAAACTCATAGTTCAATCCGGCCTTTCGATTTGAAGAAAAAACTGATAAAATCAGTAATTATCAACTTAAACGTTTTGTTTTTCGAAAAGTGGTCATAGTACCGGATTCAGAATTCATACCTCTGAAAATGTTATGAAAAGCAATATATAGAGAGAAAATGGATACATTTGACCAAGGAAATTTTTTAATACAGGTTGTTCATGTTTTTTGTACTTTTCCCAAAATAGAATACCTTCCTATGAATATTTGGGGAATATTTTGGGGATTAGACTTTAAGTAAGAACAGTGCGGGGTTCTTCAATCCTTATAGGTACTACCGGAAACAAAGGGTTGCCATGCCATTGCCTGAATCTACGACATCATTAATTTCTGTTTCATTCAACAAACTTTACCTGAGGTGTTAAAATGCCCACTTGAGCTCTTCATTATACCAAGATTAACTAGAATAACATCAGTTTAATTCACTGTTTTTTTTTTTCAGGCAGAGATATGGAGCGTATTCATCGCCATCTTGAGGAAGAGCGTCCGCAACTTACAAGCTTGCACGGACGTCGGCCTGATTGAACATGTCCTCAAAAGGCTCAGGAACGCGGACGTGGTCGTTGCCGGTAAGTGTATTAGCGCCTTAATAGCTTCACGAATTCCTGGAGTTCCAGGACCCGACATTGTTGTTCGATCTTACCTTAAGCACATTCACATAAGCGGACTGAAAGCTATTTTTGTTCGAAGTTTGTTGCATGCTGATCGAAATTCGAGAGTAGATTCCGTCGGGTGGTTCAAAGCCGAAAGTAGTCCCTTCACCTTTGGGAAATCTTGTGAGATGTTGGGTGAGGCTGTTTTCTGAGAAGACAACTTTGTGTAAGATCTACCAGACCGATATGTCCAAAAGAAACAGGTTATATGTATGGGGTGTTTCTTTTAGAGTGATAGAACTTAAGTAACTTAAAATATGTATGTATAAACAAAATAAAACAATAACTGAGCACACGATACGAAGACATCGAATAAACAAAAAAAAACGTACTCAGAACAAATACATTCAAAATGAAAATATGTTCCTTGTCCAAAGTTTATACAGGATCAGGAATAGTCTTTGACAAGGCAATGATGCACAATGTCCATCCCATTCTACCATTCCCTAGAAAAGCACGTACAAGTTCATCAACATAAACTCAGCTTGTATGCTTCCTAGAAATGATCAGTCATATTCCCTAAAAGGTATTATCAAGTTATAAATCACTAAGTCTCTCCTTGGACCCAGAAAGTTTCCTAGTGTTCCATTGATTAATTCTGCGAATTTCCTGAACGGAATTGTAGCTGTAAATATTGGAACGTTGGCAGCTCCTCCACAAAGTTCAGACGGACATTCTCCTCTAGAGTTTACCACCCCAAAATCGCTCGGGAATTGACCCAATTTCAGTTCCTCAACAGGAATTAGGGTAATTTCATGATAAGGCTGCTGTGGCGTCTTAATTGTACCGTCTAGGGGGTACAAGAAGTTGCGAGATACTCTCGTTTTATTTATTCGTATTCACACAAACGCTTTCCCACTGTTTCTCAGACTGTATTTCGTACTCATGTGGATTTCTTACATCATATAGAGTATTTAAAGAGACTTTTACTGTTTTTTTGGAAGATTGATACACATGTCAGTGAAACAATTGAAAATATGCCTGAAATTAATTCCCATGAAACAATTACAAAAATATAGACGCTGTCGCAAATTGGCGCAGGATCCAGTCAATACAGGGTGAGTCTTGAGGTCAAAAGAAACCTCATTTTCATTTTCCATTTTTCCGAATTCGGCTCTGTCAGAAAGATATAGCCATTTGAAAAAAAATTGGCCGAGATACGTCCCTGAAACGATTTTCTTGGATTGATGCAAAGCATATTTCTCGATTGAAATTGAGTCGATACATCTAGGAAATACTCCAGTACTAACCTCATTGAAATAAAAATGGTACAAACACAAATTTTTTCGAAAAAAACACCGTCCGATTATATTGGCAATTGAAAAGCCATATTAATCCCACCGAAGTAAGTTCCTCCTTCGATTTTCATTAAGATTAGTTTGTGAGCACTTATAACTTGTTCATATTTTCCTCTATTTCCAAACAATATCTCATAAAGAATTGTTTTTACACTAATCGAACATAACTCCATCAACCTAGGTCATAGGATTCAAGGTCAATGACCAACCATCTTCTATAACAGAGCTACATAGAGCTTTTGAGAAGACGATGCCAGATCGTGTTGACTTTCTCTTTAAACATGGGAGCAGTACGTCCCCTATCGTTAACGGATGAACTAACGCAAAGGCACTAGTTTCGTTTACTTTGGATGGCGTCTAGTCGTGCCTCTTTGGAAATGCCGAAGGAGTTGTTCTGATTCTCGTCGATAGAGCGCTACGATCTTAATTTCAGTCGCCTATAACGGTGCGCAAGACAAACCGTTATTCCATAGACCAAACAGTTAGTCTGTGGTTTTTGAACGAAGCATACGTATATCGGCGTGATGGACTTAGACTTGTCGTTTTCTCAGACTGTAGTCAAAGGTCGATTCGTTTATTCACAGAGAAGAGTGCAAACGGTGATGTGACGAGTTTCAGTGAAAGTGAATTAATGTGATAATAACCGTGTAGTGTCCAGTTTAGAGAACTCCAAGAGGATATTGTTTAGACAGAAACATCGCCACAGGTCATGTAGTGTTAAGGATCATTTCATTTCGCATAAATTTCAATTCAATTTGTAGTTTGTATGGGACATTCATCATCATTATCCGAATTTTGTATTCCATTGACATTTTTGTCGTGACAAAGTTAATGAACATTCTGGCAACATCGTTGATTTGTATAGATAATCAGACAGTTTATAAAGTTCAGCCATTCTCTGATATTATAAATCCAGGGAAGCATCCAGATTATTCTTATGATTTTTTATTTTTTCGTCAAAATTTATCGGTTAAAATTGGAAATAACTCGAAAACGACGCGTTTTATTGAGACAAAATTATATAGGAAAAAAAGAGTTTCGTTTGATGAGAGGAATTTACAGTTAAAATATGTGTACAAGTCAAAGACTTACCCTGTATTAATAATATAATTACTTTCTTCTTCAATCTGAATCAGGACCTAATCTCAAAAGCTTCCTCTCATCACTCATGTAGCAAAACTATTTACGAAACGAAAAGTTCCCCTCATAACCCCACTATTCATAAACATAACTAAATTTTCGAGATTAGAGAACTCGGATTCTGCTCGTGTCCACAGATTCTCGCAGAGTGAGTTGAATTTATAAAGAGGAATGAAAAATAAACGTACTCAATTTCCATGTTCACTAAATGCAACCTTGTTTGAAAAGTAAATTCGTCCATTTCACCACACAAACTTGTTTAAAGTTCAAATTGAATTTTCTCCGCTGAACCACCGCAAACGCTTTCATGAGCTGCGGATGCTGTGCTATCACGTTTTACCTCTTTCCCTATCATTTTTTAGCTGGTTAATGTTATATTCGCCGGCCAATGGGAGCTGTTTGAACTGGGAGGGTCTTTTTCGGTTGTATTAAAATATGGAGAGCTTCCGCAAAAAAATTAACGTTTTTTTATGGCCATACGCTTCGGGTTTCGGTAACGAGTGGTTTTTTAACAAATCTCTATGATTGCTTTCGCAAAAAGGTTAAATAATGGCTAATTCAATTAGACACCTCTTTTATTTTTCTGTGGGTATTAATTAGTATGTTTTCGGGTGCTCACATTGTCCAATTCATAGATGTAAATTAACTGAATGTGGAAATATATCGTTTATTTTTGTAACTGTGAATTTTGTTTCTAAATAACACTTTTGTTGTTAATAATGTGAGTCATACAGGGTGTACTAGGTGTATCAGGGAATATTTGAACGAATAAACTGCCCCACATGAGTTAGGGATATTGACTTAAATTACAAAAAAATATAGTTCGAATAAGATTTTTGTGATGAAAATTCACATCGATATGTTTTCAAGTTGCGAGTTAATTTTAGCTTGTAGGTCTGCAACGTATACAAGGTGGTTAAAAAAATCGAGTGAAATAACGAAATTTTATTCCCAGAGAATTCAAGCATTTTGAGACTATCAATACAATGTATGGCCTCCACGGGCATCAATAACAGGTTCACATCTTCTTTGCATACTACACACGTGGTTGTTGAACATTTCTTGAGGAATTTGGTTCCATAAACGGGGCAGAAGCTCTCTCAGATCATTAAAGGATTCTGGGGTAGATTGATCATTGTCTAATCTTCTTCTTTGGAGCATATCCCATGCATGTTTTATGCAATTCAAATCTGGTGAGTGCGGAGGTATAAGTGAATGTGGAAAACCAAGCTCCTCGCGCGCATTCTCAACTATGGCTGCACGGTGCGGTCTAGCGTTATCGTCTAGAAATTGAAAAGTTTCACCAATAGCAGCGTGAAAATTTGGCACAACATTGTCAATGACATGCTACTTATAGTGTGAGACGGTCATATTCCCAGGACAAATGTGTAGATCTGTGCGCCCGTTGAAACATATCCCGGCCCATACCATAACACTACCCCCTCGGAATGGATGGACTTCTTGGACTTAGCGACGATTACGGGATATGCGTGGGATTGTTCATACCCTTATTCTTCGAGAATCTGAAAATCCATATCTGGATTCATCAGTGAAAAAACTCCTCTTAATGGACGTCTAGAACTTAGATTCACCTCTCTCAAACGTCGTCTGATGGTTTCGATGGAAACTTGGACCCCATCTGCATTTTGAAGGGTATTCCGTAGCATTCTACACGTAGATGTAGGGTTCTTCTCTCCGAAAAGGTGATGAAACGATCCTGAGTAGGTGTTGTTTTTTGTCGCCCACCAAGCCTTGGTCTTTTCAACTCGGAACCTATATCTCTGAACCTAATCCAAAGTCGAGATATCACACTTTGGCTGACTTAGAGCCTTTCCGCTACAACAACCTGAGTTAGGCCACCCTGTAGGATTCCGATAGCCCTATTAGCCTCAGAGTTTGTTAATTTACGTCTTGGCATTTTCAGAAAACTCGTTTCAAAGCGAAGCCGTTGATAAACTTACTTCATTTCAAAATATGAACAACAGTCTTATCTAATCATCGAGATTAACGAGGATCACCATGTAGCATCCTACCAACTAGAAGCAGTTCGAGACCATTATCCTGGTAAAGTAATGAGGGTACAAAATTAAAAGCAGAACACCTTGATATACTCATCAAGGTACGAAACAGGTTATAAAAAATAGTAGAAACAGAAGTGCGCTTTTGCCTTTGCGTGTTCCCTACATTCAACACCTTCGAAATCAATTTCATGACATGAAACTTCAATAGGTCAACACTCAAATATGCGAAATTCTTTGAGAAGGCTTCGAACAGCTTGTGTTCCGCAGAGGTAATGGAGCAATTCCCAGAAGGTCCTTTCATAGATTATTACTCTACTTCGTTTACCCACGTTCCTCTTTAGTCCACTTACTGATGACCCATTTATATCTGAAGCACACGAGTTTTGGCACTTCACTACCATTTCCCTTCATTCCCTCCATGAGTTCAATATAGGGTTCCCCTTTGAAAGTGTTCCAAAGATGAGTGGTGATTATGGGTACATAGGCGTAGAAATATAAAAAGATTATTCGAGTTCATGAGGAAATATCACATGCATCAATTCGATACAGTGACTGGAATAGATCATTTTAAGAGCCCACTCAAATAGATTGTTGAAATCCTTTGTATTGTAATCAATGTTAGCCTTTTGTACTCAAGTAGAGTATGAGAGGCATCGATGAGTTTCTATAAAAATAGTTTCTAGTGCAAGAAAGCACAAGTTCAAGTTGCATAAAAAATATAATAACAAACTTTTATATTGATGTTCTCTCAGATACATACTTATTGAATAGCTTCACCAGGAATTTTATTCCCCCCACTGATACTCCACTGAACATAAATATGGAAAAGCTGATATTGAAAATTCCTGCGAAGGAAATAGGATTATAACTCTTTTTACTGAACAGATGAAGTAGTTCCCTGCTATCGATTTCTATCCCAAGAAATGAACTGAAGACCAAATTGAATTCTATGGAATTTTATTCGTTTAGATAAATAAGGAAGCGGATGAAATCCTGCTCATGAAATTCGAAGGAATAGAATGGAGAATACAGAATAGAATAATTCTGCAGTAACTTTCTTCATATTGAAGATTTTTTCATTTATACCTCAACCAATTTCATGAAAAATCTGAAACTTAGGATCATTGAGAATGTTGAAATGTAGTAGTCATTTCTATAAATTGTCCAATGTGCTGATTATTATGAGACTTAGGGGAGCGAGGGGCTTGTTGTAACAGTTTTCATGAAAAGTGATAAATCTTGAGATCCATTGATTAAACTGCTACCGAATGAATATGGATGGATGCTGTAACTCTTCCTCTACCAAATCAAGTAAAAATAATACCATAACTATCGATCATTATTTCACAATCAATTATTTTCTGGAAGAAGTGCGGTGTTACAACTTACCCCGTGCTTGGGGCAAGTTGTAACGTCTACTGGGGCAAGTAGTGACGACGAAAAAAGACAACAATAATACCTCTGATCATTATTCTTTGTTTATTTTTAACGAAATTAACATCTTTCCAAAGTAGGTATCATCTAATTCTTATCGAAAATCAACTTAAATACACTTTTTAAGAAATCAACACCTAGAAGTTGAGTAATTACCAGTTTTACTCAGTTAAACACTACTTTCAATCATCATGGCACTTTTAAATCACTTCTTCGCTTTGTGTTGCCCGCTCTAACTTTTTTTATACACCCTCATCCAAAAAAAAAAAATTTAGGTATCTAATCATAACTTGGGGCATGTGTACCACGTTACAACAAGCCCCGGGATTTTGTTACAACTAACCCCATGGTATGATTTTCAACATTTATCAAGATAACTATTCGAACAATTTAGCAATCTTAAAAACTGTTACACATTATCCAAGATAGATAAATTTGAATAGAAATAATGAACAGAAAGTTTGAAATCAGTCGAAAATATTTACACAAACCAAAATTTTACGACAGTACAATTTTATATTACCTGGCAAAAATGAAGCACGAGCACACTTCCGCTCACTGCGCAGGCTGGCGGGATACAAGCTATGGCAACATTATGCGGCACGGTTTATAGGTAAAATCGTGTCAAAGAAATACGCTAAAAAAGTTTAAGATCCTAGTGAAAAGAGCCTGTTACTACTTGCCCCTGTTACAACAAGCCCCTCGCTCCCCTACATGACTGTTGCCAAGGTTTTCATATCGTGACAAGAAAAGGAACAAATGAATCATTCAAACTAGTACCCATAGCTAGCTACAAGTTTTTTTCATCAAGTAATAATAACTCTCTTGGAGTGTACTGATTTTATCGAATATCATCACCAAGAAACTAAAAAAAAATTGTGTTATTTTATATAATATAGATACCAGGAATCATGGGTGTTTGTGCTCTTATCAGAATTTCCCTACGAACGAAAAGCCGGATCGAAATGTTGAATTAGCCAAATCCTTCGAGGGAAAAGGCTCCGATTACCTACTATATAAATTTCATCATTAACCCAATATCCTGTCTGAGTTCTCAGTTTCTCTTCTAACCCACCTTCGAAACTGATCAAACTCAAAAACCTATTATAATTTGCGCACCGTTATAACAGATCGTGGCCCCCCATAATTCTCGTAGCTTAGGACCTCGGAGATAAGGATTGTCGTTAGGTTCTGTTGGTAGTTAATGTATTCCATTTATTTACGGGATCTCAGGATATAAGGCAAGAATGGAGAGATGAGATTATGGGGCAGAAAATTAGATCAGATGAGTGGAATGAGCATTCATTCGCTCATCCTCCATTTCACCTCACCCTTAAGATGAACACACCTCCTGATACGACTCTTTCGGAAAAACTAGATTTTGCATGTTTGAATAAATTTATAATTGGTTATTATGCTTTTGTTACAGATTTACTCATCGAGATGTTGGGAGTTCTGGCGAGCTACAGCATCACTGTGAAAGAACTGAAGTTGCTTTTTGGAGCCATGAAAGCTGTGAATGGAAAATGGGTTGGTACAAAATTGAGTTATTGGATCATTTTCATGCCACTTATTATATGAAAATGATTTTCCTAATCGAATCTTTTCCTTATTCAAAGCATTCACATTTAGACAATACTTGTTGATTGAGCTGTCTTAATAAAATGTTCCCTTGATTTAAAATTTTCCTAAAAGAAATCGTTTTTTCTCATCAAACTAGTCACACATTTTGTGTTCACAAAACCCTTCTGTTTCGTCAATTCTAATGAAAATGAAAGTGTTTTGATCAGGTTTCAACTGGCCGAACTTCCTCTCCTCATTACATGTTTTCATTTTCATCACATCGTTCGAGAAAAATCTGCAAATTCGAAAAACTTAAGTTATATCTAAGGCAAAAGACTTGTTTCGAACCAGATCTTTCGCCATTCTGCAACCAGAATCGATAAAATTACAGAAATATAGAATTAATAACGTTTAAAGCAAGCTCATTCATAGAATATAGATACCTCATGAATTGGCACGATAGTTTTCAATCTATAACTGAGAAGCATCAATAAGAAATTAGGTAACTCTTTGTAATACAACACACACCAATATTTATCCAAATTTTGTAGCATCTCATAACTATACTCCATTCACTCTTATAATATGTCCCCCGGTTGGCCATGACATTCCGACACATTTCACTGTGTATATTTTGAAAACGCTAGGTTATAGTCATTTTCCTGTCAAATAACTAAGCAATGTTGTCTCTTACGCATAGAGGTCGTAGTAATTACGTATTTATCGAAATGTTTATTTACTCTGAGAAAATAATGAATTTGAGGAAATATTATGTGAATTCGATGATTCCGAAGACCTGGCGAATGTTTTTCTCTGTTAATACTGGAAATATTTCACGTATATAAACATGGTTGAAATATTCAGTTATGCTATTTTCTCGTACGAAAAACTTTTACTGAAATATAATGGAGAGAATAGTCCGTTACTTTGTGATAGTTCAGTCGGAAAAAGGAAGAAAACACTCGAACAATCCGATAGAAAAACTTCTAAACGAATAGACGGACCAATGAAATACCCTACTTTTCAAAATTATAAGTAAAAAAACTTGATAAACCCGAGTTATGGCTAACCGGGATGAAAGTTGATGGAGTATATTCATTTGTATTTCTTGAACTCTCGAAAAGAATACATAATCAAGATCAACATATCATAAGGTTCAAGGAAGAGTCTTGAAAAATTTCATCAGATCAATTATTCAAATTATTCAAAAAACCCAGTTATATTAAGGCAAAGACTAGTTCGCACCGAATCCTGCGCCATTCTGTAACAAAAATCAATCAAATCTCGCTTAAAGCAGTCTCATCAATACTGGGTGTTTCTTAATTTATGAGAAAAAATTTCGGAGGTGATTACTCGTATGCAATTAAGATGGGTCTTTGCTATAAAAAATTTCCTTAGTCCACCCCTTTCCGAGATATCACCCTTTAAAAGTGGTGACTAAATTTATTTTTCTTCTGAAATAGGGATGTTGACACATGTTACAAATTCATATAGATTGAGGTTTTCCACATTGAAGGAAGTTTTTGAAATACTAAAAAAATATTTTAGTGATCTAATTACTCTCATTAAATTAAATAAAATCGATTTAAAATGTGTAACCTATTACCGCTTATCACGTGACTGCAAATACGAATGAGAATACGTGACGTCACTGTTCTGTAAACAAGCTAACCTATAACCTTACTGTCATCATGAGTACGAACTTACGAAGAACAGAAGAGAACTATTTCACAATTATTTGTTATTACGAAAACGATTTGTTCGCAAGAAATCACACAAGATCAGTTCGCTTTGACAGACGACGAAGTCTGTTTACCGTATAGTGACGTCATCATAATCACTTCGTTTCAGCGGGAATTTTGGGAACTATTTTTATGTACGCATTTTTTATTGGTACATATTTGCTATATTTTTTCCATGAAAATATTTTTTTCGTGTGTGTATAGGGCTTATCTTCAAATTGAAATCATTCCCAAAAAATAGTCAACATCCCTATTTCAGTGAAGCAAGAGTCTTGAAATTCTGTGGTTTTCGCGCACTAGCATAGGACATATCACGGGTATTTTTTCAATATTCCTGCTACATTATACAGGGTTCAAATTAGCTACCCTCACTTTATTTCATTCCGAAACCTTGTTTTCGAACTAATACATGAAATAAAATTTAACTTGAAATCCTGGTTTAATTTGAAACAATTATTTATTCCTTATTTCTTTTCCGAAACCAATAGCTGAAGAAAAAAAAACAAAAACTCAGTTTTAGTCACCACCTTTTGAGGGTGGGCTGAGGAAATTTTGCTATAGGAAAGACTCATATTAATTTCATACGAGCAATCACCTCCTGAATTTTTCCGCATGAATTTAGAAACACCTTGTATAATATAGATCTCTCATAAGTTGGTTTTCGAGCTATAGAAACCTATCACTGTTAAGAAACGAGAAGAAATCAGATTACTGTTAAAAAAACTTAGATATGTATATCCAAGGCGAAGGACTTAATTAGAACCGTATCCTTCGCCATTTTGCGACTAGAATCAATCAAATACCGGTTATTGCAGGCTCATCCATAGAATATAGATCTCTCATCAGTTGGCACGATAGTTTTAAAGGATCTCTAAATACTTATCACTGACAAGGAACAATAAGAAATTAAATTACTCTTCCTCCTGATAAAACATTGACCAATATTTGTGGCCATATCTCCATCCGATGCAATTTGAAATGAAATACCGGAAATGTATCGGGGTTGCGTTTTTATATCCGTCGAAACCTCAGAAAGCAGTGGCGTGCTCCGCCTCCGCTCCTGCGCCCCCTTCTTTTGGGGGAAGTAGAAACTTACGGAGCGTCATTTATTTCCAACTTCGTACAGTTAGAACAGGGTCTTTATTGCTTTCTACGAATTATTATCTACCTCTAGCATTTTTTTGTCCGTTTTCGTCCCCTTGACTTATTGGACTCCACCTACACTAACTGCTTTTCCTCTGTTTTCAGCCCCGTCACTCTGCCAAACTACTAAACGTGCTCCGTCAAATGCCCCAGAGGAGCGGACCAGATGTTTTTTTCAGTTTCCCAGGACGCAAGGGATCGGTAAGTGATTTCTAACGACTTTAACGTTGTTGAGAGAACTCCTTCGTGTTACTTTAATCCATTCAAAATTCATGAATAGGGGGGGAGACGGCCAAAGAGAAAGAGGACGTTTCTTCTGAAATGCATATTTTTTGTTGGGTTGTATAAGAGCCGTACCACAAGGACATCAGATTGTCATGACCCCCATAAAATTATACATTTTTTGATTAATTACTGAAATCAATTATTCAGTTATTCGAACTATATCCTTGCTAATCCTGTAAGATTTCATTTGGTAATAATGTTTTGCACTTGGTATTTCAATCACCGAAAAAAGCCTCTGTACACAGAGGTCACTCTTCTTATTTATACGTTAGAGTCCTTTAGAAGAGTGTGTATGGTCTTTTTGTGCCAACTATTACCATATTGGCGACGAAGGTTTTTTTAGTGACCCTAACCCTCCTCAACTACTAAAGCGTGAATCTTTAATCATTGGAAAAACTACACACAGGGTGAAATTTTTGCGAAAGACAAAAACATTGTACAACATTGTACTTTCGGACAATATTTCCTGAAAATTCAAAGTTATTTAAGATGATCGTTCAAAAGTTATGATGGATTTAAAATGATTTAAAATTTATGAAGAGTGAAAGGCACTTTTGAATGGTCATTTGATGTCCCCCTGGACAGACTCTACAGGGTCCTGCAATAGTGCGTTCTTCTTCCATAGCTGCCGAACCAGACATCTCAGAGATTTCGTTGGAAAGTAGACCTCTTGTACCTTCATTTCTGCGTCTCAGGAAATCATTTTCTGATATACAGGGTGTCCCCGATAAATGTTATTCAAAAAATGGATGATTTTTTCATTGGATCACCCCATATATTTTCACATATTTTCAATGACCTACATTACCTCTTTCATGATGCAAAATTTTAGGGACATTTTTCCAACAGTTCAGATCTTATTCAAAGAAAACTGCAAAGAGGTGAGGGAAAAGCAGTTCAGTAAAAGTCTTCTGACGATTTCCAGAAGCGATAGTAACATGAATTTGAACTAAAAGTTTTTTAATTGAAGGATTTGCCTCGACATGGTTCCTAAACGATCAACCTGTCATATACAGGGAGTCCGTTATTAAGGTCCAAATATGAAGAACTTAAAATTATTATTTCTCGATTTTTTCGAATAGAACACCCTGTATATTTTTCCACAATAATGTAGACAATTGAATTCCTTACATTTTCTCAGAAGTAACCTTAGGATTATTTCAACCTCCGCATCCAGCAGACACGAAAAATTAAATCGCAAATGAAAATTTTATTCAAATAATAACATAATAAAAACTAACGGACATCATCATCATAAAAATGATATTTCTTTTCCGTCCAAGCAATACATATTGATTACGTATTCAACCAATTATATCAGTTTTTATCGGCTTTACAAAAAAAATATTGATCAAGTTATTGCTACATAAAGCTCAAAGATACTTTCGAATACAGTGAAACAGTATGACTTTTGGCAAAAATAGGATGGTTGATATGATTTTCATGTAATATAAGGGCAGTGCCACAGAAACTGTTAGGAAGTCGAACTTATGCTGCCCAATAACCCGATAGGAAACAAAAATTCATACTGATTTACTGTATTCGAAAGTATCTTTGAGCTCTAGTAGCAATAACTTGATCAATATTTTTTTTGGAAAGCCGATAAAAACTGATATAATTGGTTGAATACGTGATCAATAGGAATAAATATCATTTTTATGATGATGCTCAGGAAATATGATTCTGGGAAGGTTTTGAAGTTTGTCAATAATTATTTATTCAGTTTCATTTCATTGTTTAACCTCTGTTGAATGTCCGTTAGTTTCATTATGTTATTATCTGAATGAAATTTTCATTTGCGATATCATTTTTCGTGTCTGCTGGATGCGGGGGTTAAAAAAATCCTAAGGTTACTTCTGAGAAAATGTAAGGAATTCAATTGTCTACATCATTGTGAAAAAAAAAACAGGGTGCTTTATTTGAAAAAATCGAGAAATAATAATTTTAAGTTCTTCATATTTGGACCTTAATAACGGACACCCTGTATATGACAGGTTGATCGTTTAGGAACCATGTCAAGGCAAATCCTTCAATTAAAAAACTTTAAGTTCAAATTCATGTTACTATCGCTTCTGGAAATCGTCAGAAGACTTTTACTGAACTGCTTTTCCCTCACCTTTTTGCAGTTTTCTTCGAATAAGATCTGAACTGTTGAAAAAATGTCCCTAAGATTTTGCGTCATGAAAGAGGTGATGAAGGTCATTGAAAATATGTGAAAATATATGGGGTGATCCATTAAAAAAATCATCCATTTGTTGAATAATATTCATCGGGGACACTCTGTATATCAAAAAACAATTTCCTGAGATGGAGAAATGAAGATACAAGAGGTCTACTTTCCAACGAAATCTCTGAGATGTCTGGTTCAGCAGCTATGGAAGAAGAACGCACTATTGCAGGACCCTGTATACGCTGTTGGAATATCTACAGTTCCTCGAGACTCACCCTGTATCAAAATGAGGGTTGCATGAAACCTATTCTATCAAATATTTGACTTTTTGTGGGGATTTCAAAGATGTAATTAAAATGTTAAAACGCAATGAAATTCAAGCAGCTACATTCATCTTCTGAGTTAGTTCACCATAGTGGAGTTGAAATTATGAGACAATTTATTATTGCCTGCGTCATTTTTGCCATTCCAAAGCTCCAGCTGGGCTTAATAGCCTCACTTCCACCCTCTTATATACAGGCATTCTATTCAGTGGAGAGTTCCTTTATTTTTCTAATCCCTGCAGGGCGTATAAACGATGTTGTTGCATTGCAACTCCCACTTAGATACCGTCAAAGGAAGATATTGTCAATTACGACATTGCAATCTCGCATATTGCTTGTACTTTCATCCTGCTATATTTGGAACGATATTCATCTGCAGTCCAATTTGTGAAAATAAGAAAAATACGAACACGAAGTTCCTAGCCTTTTCTTGAATATCAGAGGGAATTCTCCTTCCTCAAAACCTTCATTCTTTGGGGATGAAAATAGGTTCTGTCCTCCTGAATACAACTTTCGTTATTATCTTTAACAACTGGGCAAATCCCCTCTCGTTTCTAAAATCTCAGAAATGACGTCTTCATTTCCTAACTGTGAGCTCCCGGAGTAGTAATCAACTAGATTGAAGTTCTTGTGAGGAAGACTCATTCGAAAAGAGAATCGCTGGCGTCCCTTTCGAGGAGATAACGCCATGTTTGTTTTACGATACAGCTGTTTGTATAGCTGCCTGCATTGTTTGAACTGCTCTGAAACTACCCAGAGGAAATATTATAAGTAGGCAGTTAGCGGCCCGGAAGATTGTCTGGAAACTTGGGGCTAGTCTTGGATGTTGAGGCTACGGTGGAGATGAGTAACTATTGCTGTATTTGGGTGGAAGATACACGAAACATGACCAAGTCTTCATCGGTTTGTTGATACTAGGCAGCCTCGTTGTTTCATTCCAGCTGCATTATCATACCCCCAGTCAAACTTTCTTTCAAGAAAAGAACACATAAATTCACAAATCGATTATTTCGTTGGAAAATAATAACCAAAGTTCTGGCTGAAAGCGAGTATTTTCTAACTGAAAATATGATCCAAACAAAATCTATTCTTCGAAAAAAATATGTGATAATTCAGAAGTTAGGCATTGGTAAATAAACTCACAAAATAGTAGATATTGAGTACCTAATTCCTTCAAATCAGAATAAGGCGATGCAATACTTGTTGAATGTGTTTGTATTAAAAATAAAATGAGAATGAGGATTCTATTTTTAGGATTATGAAAGATTATCCCCAATAACTTCGAGATGTCAATGAGAAAATTTTCTTGTTTTTTCAGGCAGTTGTGTTACCTCCTCTTGCAAAATGGCCTTATGAAAATGGTTTCACCTTCACTACCTGGTTTCGTTTGGATCCAATCAATTCTGTTAATATAGAAAGGGAAAAGCCTTATTTGTATTGGTAAGTATGCCCTAGAATAGTACATTGTTTACCGGGTAGGAAAAGCGTAACATTCCTGGACGATTGTGAAAATTGCTAAGTCGAGGCGCAAGCCGAGACTTGGCAACACAGAGTCCAGGAATGTGTCTTTTTCTACTATGATATTTCCTTACAGTTGTAAGTGTTGTACATAAGCATATTCGTATTTTTCTCTAGATTTTTTTGGCAATAATTCTAGGGAAGCAGTATTCACTGCCTCAACCAGCTCTGGAAAAGTTCCAGAAATGGAAAATTCATCATCACTTATCATTTTACAACTTTTTGCATTCGAAAAGACCAGCAATTAAATTAATATCAATCAAGTTTGACAATTCGGCATTAAAACGTGTTAATAGTATCGCAACCAATTCCATTCCGGATTTCAAATCTCCATTTATTTATGAATCGAAAAATTCGCGATTTTCTTCAAAATTCATTAAAATCTGTCGAATTTCAAACGATTTGCGGAAAAATGGTATGTTCACCTCGTAGGAAAAGCCACATTCCTGGACTCTTCACGATCGTCTAGGAATGTAAGGCTTTTCCTACCCGGTAAACAATGAACTATTATTGTAAATACAAGCTTTTATAAAAAGTTTCCCATAAATTATTATCTGAATGAACCCCTGTTAACATAATTTTTTATATTGAATTTTAATGGGATCAGACCATTAAAATTTGTCTTTTTTTCAGTTTCAAAACCAGTAAAGGTGTGGGATACACAGCTCATTTTGTAGGCAATTGTTTAGTTTTAACCTCGATGAAAATCAAAGGCAAGGGTTTTCAGCACTGTGTCAAATACGAGTTTCAACCAAGAAAGGTAACAGCGTCATGATCTGAATTTTCAAATATCAATTCGTTTTCTTTTCCAGTGGTACATGCTTGCTATTGTGTATATATATAATAGATGGACAAAGAGTGAGATAAAATGTTTAGTCAATGGTCAATTAGCTTCAAGCACCGATATGGCTTGGTTTGTTTCGACGAATGATGTGAGTTAAGTTTTTATTTTCATATCACTTCTCTATTATCGATATTTTTCAGCCTTTTGATAAGTGTTATATTGGTGCCACCCCTGAACTGGACGAAGAAAGAGTTTTCTGCGGTCAAATGTCTGCCATATATTTATTTAGTGAAGCACTCACAACGCAACAAATATGCGCTATGCATAGGTTAGGTCCAGGATATAAGGTGGGTGTACAGTCTCACTATTTTAAGCTTTCAATGTTCATGAACAATCTTGGAAAAATATTTGCTCTACCAAAGCATTGAATTAGAACATAAAGTACAGTGAGATTTCAATATTATAATTAAAATGGTATCTGTCCAATACAATGTCTCATATTTTTGCAGAGTCAGTTTCGTTTCGATAATGAGTGTAATATTAATTTACCTGACAATCACAAAAGGGTGAGTGATAATGACCAGTCATCTAGCATGCCATTGACTGCAGTGGATGCACGTACCGTAAGCATTCTCTTTTTATTTTTATAATTTGAGTTGTCCCTTTAAATATCTATTATAATTTTCGTGATGGATTCTAGTAGAATTCTCAGGTAATTCATATAAAGGTTCATCGACACAAATCACATTAGTAAAACTGAATAGAATCATTTCCTCCTGTGAAAACGCAATGGAAATTGACGACATATTGAGAAGCAGCAAAATACAGAAGCCATATGTAGTTATTGATTATGTCAACAAAACAAAGGATAATGAATTACGTGTTTAAACGTAAATATCAGAGATTGGTAGATTATCATGATTTCCTATTGTGATATAGCCTGTTCAGGTCTACAGGAATGATCTACTATGAGTTCAGATTTTCATTAGTATAATCATAATCACGAGGTTGTTTATGATATCTGTATACCCTCAGAGCCTTGTTCTGTTGATGAGAACATCTCAATGCATTGTTGACGACCATTGATGTAGTCATGGATCAGTAGAACATAATTGACAGGGTTGAATCCATATGGTTTACTCATTAACAACGTCAATGGATTCCATTGAACTAGGAATTCACTGGTGCTCAAAGCGTATTTTTATTGGAAAAATAATGTAATGGGGAAATGTTGAATGAATCATTTAATTTCGCCTTTAACTCATAGAACTTTAGGTTAGAATTGTTTCTAAATCGAAAAATAAGAAGTTTAGATGAAAGGAAAATACAGGTAATTAGGTAAGATTGGTATGTTGAAAGGTTACAAACGCTTGAGTAGTGCAGTAGAATAAAAATCCAAATTTTGCTAGCTTTACATAATGAATTGCTGATGGACTGCATGTTCGGTCTAGAATTATTACCCTATCTATTTGCTTCTCTTTGTTATCAATGGTTTAGAACCGGTAGTTCCCAATAATTTTATGGAATGAAACCTGAAGAATTTTTGATTCTGTTATTCCATTATATTTTTTATTCATATTCAGCAGATCATTGTTGGAATATTCTAACTTACGAATTTTTTTAGGTTTTATACGACGGTAAACTCTCCAGTGCTATAGTTTTTATGTACAATCCAGTTGCAACAGATAGTCAGTTATGTTTACAATCTGCACCCAAAGGCAATTTGTCTTATTTTGTGCACACGCCTCATGCTCTCATGTTACAAGTAAGTATCACATCATCAATTACAAGAAAATTTCCCAATTTCTCCTAATGACATCCCTTCAACTCATCAATTCACCAACCTTGTGATGTTGTGATGAATAAGCAAGCATTGAGAATAACTTCAATTCGATTTTATATAAAAAGAAATTATGGGAAAAGGAATAAAGTAGGGGAGAGTTCCCTTGAAACGGACAATTTAATTATTTTTGGTGTGAAATACAGTGCGCAAAAAAAATAAACGCACATTATGGAAATCTCAAATTTATTCTACAACTGAAGGTGTTCTCAATGATAATTATTTTTATCAGAATTATGCATGCATATGTTATCCACTTTCAACGTTTTTCTTCAATACAGATGTTTTCTCCCAGCAGGAATAAAAAAAAAGATGATATTATCAGATTTTGAATGTATTGGCTCCATTCTAAAATCAGTTGTTCTCGATCAATTCTAGTGATCAATAGTTTTTCTTTCGTTTGATTTTCTACACTCGATCGCTATGCAACGCGAAACACGTAATTTGACCCAAGAGGAATGTGCCCAAGCGGTAGTTTTGCGAGAAGAAGGGTGGACATACACAAGAATTGCAGAAAGGTTTGGAGTTTTTCATACAAGTGTGTCCAGAATGTTGCAGGGATTCAGGGAGACAGGTATGAATGTCCGAAGACCAGGACAGGGTAGACCACGGGCAACAACTGCCATTCAAGAACGTTACTTGAGAGTTTCTTCGTTGAGACAACGGTTTGCAACCGCTCGCCTCCTTCAAAATCAGCTTGAGCAACTCATGAGGTGCAAATTAGCACTCAGACAATACGAAATCGCCTCAGAGAATATGATTTAAGGCCTCGTGTCGCGGCAAGAGGCCCAGCTCTTACCCCAGCCCATCGAAAGGCGCGTTCGGATTTTGCGAGAGAGCATAACCATTGAGAAGAGGCCGATTGGGAAAGAGTTCTCTTCACAGATGAGTCTAGATTCTGCCTCTACCATTGTGATCGACATTCCCTTGTATACAGACGTCCACATGAAAGATATGCTCCGTGCAATTTCCTGAATACTACTGGTTTCGGGGGAGGATCGATTATGGTATGGGGTGGAATATCTTTGACTGCTCGCACAGACCCAGTGGTCGTTGATAATGGAGCTATGAATGCTGATAAGTATATAATTAACATTCTTGAAGAGCATGTAGTGCCATTTGCCCCATGCATTGGTGAAAATTTCATTTTTATGGACAATAATGCCAGACCCCATCGTGCGCGCATCGTTCAGGAGTACCTTGAAGAGGTTCAAGTCTCTCGAATGGAATGGCCAGCAAGAAGTCCAGATCTCAATCCGATTGAGCAGATTTGGGACAACCTCAATAGAAGGCTGAGAAGTTCAGAAAATCATCCAGCTACTCTTAATGACTTAGGAATCCAACTCGGAGAAATCTGGGAAAGATTAGATCCTAACATTTTAAGATCAATCATTTTAAGTATGAACCGTCGTTGCCGAGCTGTAATTAACGCAAGGGGTGGAAATACCAAGTATTAAATCACTTACCTATCAGCATTTCAGTATTTTGAAAATTGTTCATTTCTTTTCTTTCACATTCGGTGAAATCCTGAATTTTTCTTCCATTTAATGTGTCTTGTTTCGTTCAAAACCTTCCCGAGAGAACATAAAAAATAAGTCACAAAGTCAATGTTGAGTTAACTTTCATTAAAATTGAGATTTTCAGAATGTGCGTTAATTTTTTTACGCAGTGTATTATTTCAAATGAAAAAGTTTCAAATTGAACCGCCATAGTATGAGCATAAGGTTTGTGGATTCACTTTTCCAGAAAAAGCTAGAAAAAGAAAAGCTAGTCACTCGAAAAAATAAGTTTATTTTATAAAATGGAGTATAGGAGGCAAGAAACAAGTCTACACTATTGTAATACTCCCAATCAAGTGTTTTTCAGGAAGAAATACTTGCAATGCAAAGATGTGTAGACAAAAAAAACAATGATGCTTCTTAAACGCATCTGAAGATACTTTTTTCCAACGAAATTCCACGCAAAAATGTAAATCCGGTAAATTCTTGTCGGGCAAACCCCTCGTTCGCTGAACCAAAACCGCGAACCAAATAGTTGAGGATGATTCAAATTTGCGTTAAATGCCTAGCATCCTCAGCGACGCTCCCTATCTATTCCCCTTCCTGCAAACACAGGCCGAATGAGAGTAGGTTAGGTTAGGTTAGCACGGTGGTTCGGGATGGAACCCACATAGGCCAGGGGCCCGTTGTGATGCCGTATTAGGGTGGTTACCACCCCCACCACTACCGTGAGAACCAGTAGCTGCTGTTAATGAACAGCATAAGGCTTTTGACACCAACCGACTGAAGATCGGATAGGTTGTCAAAATAGGCCTGTCCCAGAGCCGAGAATCTTTTCCTGGATAGGGCAGGACAGTGGCAGAGTAAGTGGACCATCGTCTCTTCCTCCTCCTCGTTTCGACAGCTTCTACAGAAGTCGTTGCGTTGAAGGATTCCCATACGTGCAGCATGGCATCCTCCAAGCCAGTGTCCAGTGATGGCCGCAATCGCGTTTCCAATGGAGTTCCTGGAAAGAGATAAAATATCTTTGGTGCGTCGCAGGTTAAGCTCCGGCCATACCTGTCTTGACGAAGTGCAAGAAAGCTCCTCCCGCCGAATGAGAGTAGCGAACTATAGTGTTCCACGTCGAAAATTGCATTTGGGGACCACTTTGACAACTTCTCTCGCCTCAATTAAACTAAACTCGCACGCAAAACTCATTAGATACATCACGAAGTATCTACCCTATGCTGCGCCACCTACCACAACCCTGCCAACCCATACTGCACGCTGCATCTTCGGTCCGTTGCCTTCCTAATGCCCCTAATTACGTTTTGCAGGACGTGAAAGCGGTGATAACGCATTCCATCCACAGCACACTTAATTCCATAGGAGGTATCCAAGTACTGTTCCCGCTATTTTCTCAATTGGACTTGCCTTACGAGCTGAATTCTGCCTCGGACTTCAAACGGGATCCGACCCTATGGTGAGTATTTTTCTTAAGATGAAGAGTTTTCCTAGCTTCCGTAGTCCCCTTCAATCTTGCATTTCAATTCAATTATCATACATAAACGAAAAACAAACAATGAAGAAAAACAGCAGTCAATTGAATGAAGACGAATTGCCAATAGACTATTAGAGATTTATTGTAGAATTATCAAATTTGCAAAGACGAAGATTTTGTACTCATGAGTCCAGAGCTAGTCATGAAATTCGCGGACTTCCTGGAAAAATCGATCCCTTGGAACTATTTTCCATTCAACAATGAGGTGGTGATCACAAAATCGGTTAGGAAAATATAGAGATGTAGTGGATATTTTTCATTTTACTTATTTCAGCTCAAAGTTACTGGGGTTTATCTGCGAACTCGTGGAGACATCGCAGACAGTCCAGCAACACATGATTCAGAACAGAGGATTCCTAGTCATAAGTTTCATGCTGCAGAGATCTTCTAGAGACCATCTCACTGTTGACGTGCTCGGGTCGTTCCTCAGCTTAACTAAGTATCTTGTTACATGCCTCAGTGCCAATAGCGAGCTTTTGCTCAAACAGGTTTGTACTTGGTAAATTTTTTCATCTGGACTGTTTTTTACGTAGATTTATTTCATAATTGAAATAGAATCGCAAATTTTTTGATGTGATAGTGTTACATCTAGAAGGAATAATTTCCTGAATTTGATGTCTTCCAATAAAAATTGAAGCAGAATAATTCGACGCTTGAAAAGTAAATAGAATTTTAAACGGTATTAAATAGATACACCGCTCTGCATCTGAGTCGAACTTGCCATAAACTATCCTCCATGGATTATGGCAAGTTCGACTCAGATGCAGAGTGGTCGTTGATATTAATATCAATGAACGCTGTGTATCTATCTGTTAAAGACCGTTTACATTTATGAGTGGTTGTTAAAACGATAAGGTTACTTATTATTATAAATAGAATTTTATTCATCAGAATCCTTGATTTTTCTTCGGCGATCTATACCTTTCTAGGAATATTATACATGTGAAATAATAAAATACTCAGGATGTTTTACGAATCCTTCATTCACAGTGGGTCATAAAAAAAACTGCTAATGCAGCGTTAGATTCAAAACAAAAATGGAAGATTAGGTTACAGTTACCGGTCAGCGTCAACAAGTTTTCACTAAGAGAGTAAGAGATAGCGTTATTCTATACTCCTAGGTGGTAAGACTGGTAAGAGTGAGATAGAGTTACATTCAGTTTTAATCATAAAGTTTCCTTACATTGGATCTACGCTATAGATCTTCACAGAAGACATGGTCTCAGTATGTTATAATATCAATTCATAGGGGATACGAGATAGAAATTGCTTACATACATTTCAATTTCCTATGATTGCTAATAAAACGTATGTCTTAGGCGTCGTATTTTGTATCAGAACAGACCTATCGTGCAAATTTCATTCTGTTATATAAATCAATATTCTTTCAGATATTGACAATATAAAGCGATCCACAAACCATTAAAATGGGGGACACCTAGATTGGCCATCTGCCGTGTTGGCAACGAAGATATCCACCAGGTTTAAACCTGGAACTCCAACAACACGGCAGATTGCCAAGCATTTCGGTGGTTTATGGGCCCCAAAGAACAAAAAATTGAAAGTGATGTCCCAATAAAAAGGAGCCACACCCGATATTCCTTATACTTAGAATTAGAATTACAGTTTCCTGTGACCTAATCAAGTTCTTCTAATTGTTGGTTAACTTCGAGAACGCCAAAACCATTGGAGAACGTACCTATCTCATCAACATCCACTGATCATTATAATCTGAGAAATATAGCCTTTTCATTGGGACACACTATATGTGTTCTATTCGATATCCTTTTGGAAAGATAGTTCCTACAATGTATAAAGAAACTGGCACCTGATTCAACAACGATAAACAAATTCACTCAATTCTCGTATGGACTGACCTAAGCCCTTCGAAAATATGTAGATGCATTGTGGAAACCCCAAACATCAGATCCTCCAAACTTTTCAGAGTTTAATTACTTCCACCTATAATAGTGCATCTATAAATATTGCCATATTGAACTTCCCAGCTCAGATGATGCTTGAACCCTTAATTACAGAAGCATAAGCTTAGTCGTTTTTTTGCATATCCAATTAGTTCATGAACAACTTGAAGTGCCCCAGAAAGCTTTGCATGTTTCTGGTTTAATGAAAATTTTAATAATTAACCTCTTCATCAATTTGAAACTCACGATATCTGATTAATTATTCAGCTAGAATATTGTCGAATGGAATTTCTATATTGAAAATTGTATAATGCTGCTGTAGGTAATAATGATAATCAGTCGATATTGCCTATCAGAGTAGGTAATAAATATAATACAAATGGTATTTGAATAATAACTCTAATTATACATAATTAACGTGCAGTATAAATGCAGTTCTTGTATAGTTGAATCCTAGGTACCTTCCAGGCTCAGTGTCGTACTGAATTATCTTGTTGTCACAAGTAGATTTGGTTACCAATTTCGAACAGATCTACAGAAATTACATTATTGACCTAATTCAGATAAATTACTTGGTTATTCCCATTTAGAGCCAGATATAATTCTGAAGACGATAAATAATACGCTACGCTTTTGTCGATTTTTCCCTATTCAAAAACTATATAATTTGCGCTTCTTAATTTTTTTTCACCAACCCGTACTTATCCAAGCATGTGTACAAATGTCATATTTATTTTCACCCCTTTCTCTGCTTCAAGTTAACGCTGTAGTTCCTTCATTTTTTCAAGTGTATTTTAAAACATGTCAATGGGTAAGTACGCGGGACAGATAGATCCATTTTGATTCAGTTGTTTTGCTTTTCATTTCTGACCTGGCAGCTGCTGGATCATGTGCTGTTCAATCCAGCCCTCTGGATTTATACACCGGCTCCAGTGCAGACGAAGCTGTACTCCTATTTGGCCACGGAGTTTCTTTCAGACACGCAGATCTACTCGAACGTACGGAGGGTGTCGACAGTCTTGCAGACAGTGCACACACTCAAGTACTACTATTGGGTAGCGAATCCACGAAATAAGAGCGGGATAATCCCGAAAGGTTTAGGTGAGTGCTCTTTCACTTGGTCAAACTCTGAATTTTTCCAGGAAGAGAAAATATCTAAGTCTGGCACTGGATAGTAAACTCAACTGGATGAAATTCTTTCCGAAGTCACAGCTGATATATGGGCATGCAAAAGGCTCTGGGGCTAAGGCTAAGATTTGGTGGTCTGTGAGGATAGTGTGCCTAATGCCTAATGGCATTCCCAATAAAACAGTAGAAAATAGTTTCGGAATATTGAGTGGTTATTCTATAGCTACATAAAGCCCACTGGTACATTATAAAATCAGAATAAAGTTTTTAACGAATCAATCAAAATTCACAGGATTCAGCAGCCTTATTCATGAACAATATCTGTAGTATACGTCGATTATTATTCATGTTATTATGCCAGAATTATGCTCGCAAACTATGTTGTGAAATGTTTAACATGAGAACAACAGTTACTGAAGTGAATCAGAGAACCTCATTTCAAACTATCGGAAATTATTCTTCGATTTGTGCCCGCTATTCCCTATTCCCTTTGTTGAGAAACGGAAGGCACACCAGGCAATCCTCATTTGCTACTGTTGTTGACATGTAAAGGATGGGGAAGTATATTAATCCGGAAATTATGTACCTATATGAAATCTCTGTTAATAATATCACTGCTTTGATGAAACGTTTGGTATCGTGATCTAGCAAATTGTTTCTGATGGGTTGAGAACTAGAGACCTAGTTTTTTTCGATTTATCAACCTTACTCAGCTCGCGGTGAACCCACTATGAACGACTTTCACTATTTTTCTATTATCTTCTCGAGGAGCCCATCCATATAAACCAGTGAGGGTGAAGACATAAAATATTCGCCTAAATAAAATACCTCGACCAAACTGTGTCAGATGTGTGGTTGTCATCCATACTAGCATAGTCCAATCTCATTGTTTAAACAGAGCTCTCAGCAAGTTTGCCTTCAAATTGCATTTGAACCAATGCTTTGGGATTCATAGTGAAATGGGGTATCATATCTCAGTAATATCACTTTAACAATATCTCAATCGTAAATTTGATACTAATCAGAAGAATATGCAAATAACACTGAATATTCTCCATTGCCGCAGATGGACCTAGACCCGCTCAGAAAGATATACTGGCCATTCGTGCATATATCCTACTTTTCCTAAAACAACTCATAATGGTTGGAAATGGCGTGAAAGATGACGAATTACAAAGTATCCTGAACTATTTAACAACAATACACGAGGTAAGCAAATGTATTTCTTCATTTCATCTGTATTGTATATGTTACAGAGATTTAGAGGTTCAATTTTAATTCATTTCTCTTGTAGGATGAGAATCTACATGATGTTCTCCAGATGTTGATATCCTTGATGTCCGAGCATCCGTCGTCGATGGTTCCAGCATTCGACATCAAATGTGGCGTACGCTGCATCTTCAAACTCCTAGCTTCCGAAAGTCAATTAATAAGATTACAAGCTCTGAAACTGCTGGGCTTCTTCCTGAGCAGAAGCACCCACAAAAGAAAATATGACGTCATGAGTCCTCACAATCTTTACACGTTACTCGCGGAGAGGCTATTACTCAACGAAGACAGCCTCTCCTTGCCAACATACAACGTTTTGTACGAAATTATGACTGAACACATCAGCCAGCAGATTCTGTACACGAGACATCCAGAACCGGAATCGCATTTCAGGCTAGAGAATCCTAGTAAGTATGAGAGAAGAAACAACAACTCTTGTCTGCATCATAAGCACCCTGAAGGTCCCTCCCTCTTCGAAATCAAAAGCAATCTTTACCTTATCGTGAGTTTTCGTTTCCAGTGATTCTCAAAGTTGTTGCCACATTGATCCGTCAGTCCAAACAAGACGAGCAGCTGTTAGAGGTGAAGAAATTGTTTCTGTCCGATATGACACTTCTTTGTAACAACAACAGGGAGAACAGGAGAACCGTCCTACAAATGTCGGTTTGGCAAGAATGGCTCATCGCGATGGCGTACATCCATCCTAAGAATACTGAAGAACAGAAACTATCCGATATGGTGTATTCTCTCTTTCGGATGTTGTTACACCATGCCATTAAGTATGAATATGGAGGATGGAGAGTATGGGTTGATACTCTTGCCATAGTGCATTCTAAGGTATGTACAAAACATAGGTCTGCAATTATTATGGTAAGGTGAAATCTGGATGAGTACCTCGATGTCCATTAATACCCGATGAAGATATTCGATAATTTATCCCTCATTAAAACTTTAACTGAGCGTTTAAACTGTATATATCCATCGAATCCTTTAGGTCTCCTATGAGGAATTCAAGCTCCAGTTTGCCCAAATGTACGAGCACTATGAACGTCACCGTGCCGACAACATAACCGACCCTCTAGTGAGGCAGCAGCATCCAATCAGCACCATTTCCGGGTGGGAACACCAATCACAGGCTGTTGCTAACGGTTGTGCGGAAGATGCCGATGAAAGGTGGACCAACAGAACCAACTTGCGTGAGATAACTCACGGTAACGACAAATCCGAACACCTTTGCAACTGCGACTACAACATGTCGGAGGGAAGTCCCATGTCTTACACTGCCAAGCACGAAGATAGTGAAGGTGTCAGCTTAGATTCGAGGACTAGTGATCTTTATAGTGACGTTAAAGTGGGTAAAGATTCGCCGTATTCGATGGACTCGCCATTGAAATCTCAGATAGCTGAGAGTACTCCCGAACCTTGTGAATATCAAATGGTAGTTTGTAATGGTCTCCACACCGAAAGTAGCTCTAGCTTTGGTTCACCTTCTAAGAATGCTGAAGAAATAGAGTCGACAGAAATAATAGCCGAAATAGTGGAAGAAATAATTCAAAAATCTGAGAAAATTCTGGAGAAATGCAGTGAAGACCTCAGAAATGAGGAGGTCCCCTCCCCAATCGTGGTTGTTGATCAAGAAATAGTTCAAGCAGTGAATGAAATAGTGAGTACTGTTCTTGAAGCTGTGAAGGAAGACGAAGATGCTACTTTAGAGGCCACTCTCCTACAAGATCAGGAAGACGAAGAGAGGAACGATAAATCGATTGTGTCGCAGCAAAGTATTCAGAGCATTGAAGATACAGGATCGCCAACAAGTCCCGAGAGGGATATTCTCGACAGTGATCTTTCTGAAAGATATCAAACTCCTACTGAATATGATGAAGTCGTAGAAATTGCTACTAGTGGATCGCCTGTGAAGCAGAATTCCGTTGAAAATGAGAATGCAGAAGAGATTCCACAGGCTGATACTGGTAAGTTGAAATGATCCTTTGAAAAATATTTTTCTGCCTTTGCAGCGTCATGATGAGCGTTATATGAGTGCAAAATACCTCAGTGTGGTCAATAATGTCTGTTCCACGCATGAACCACGCATTATATTGATAATTTGCTTTGGAATTTAATTTCAATTGGGGAGAATTCGACAAACAGATTTTTTAATATGATTGTTGTTTTCCACTGTCCCAAGAAATCATTCGAAATATAATTGGGTGTTCAAATTCGAGTATTGTAAAATTAACCAAGAAGTGTTTTCGATCGCTGTTTATATCAGTCACAGCAGCATTGAATTCATTTGATATTAATTATATATCTTTTTATTTTGCGAGAATATCCTCAATGTCGCATGATTCACCAATTTTCTTGTTTCCATCATTTATGTTTCTAATCTATTTATAGAAGAGAAGGAAGACATGGATGAAGTTTTTTCCACTGCTGAAGCTGATACAGAGAAAAATTTGACGATTGCTGAGGAGAAAACATCTGAAGATAATACTGAACATTTTCACGAAGCGAAATTGGAATCGCCTGCTATTGAATCTGGTCCAGAAGTCCAGGAAGAAACGGAGAAAGTCAATCCAACGGAAGGTGTTGAAGGTGATGTGCGGATTGGTGATGGTGACGTTAATACTGCAATTAGTGAACACCAAGAAACTGAAACTGAAAAACCCGAAGCTGTGCCAATTTTTGAAAAAACTGCTGTGTCTGTAGAATTAGAGCCGTCCAATAATAATTCTAGTCTAAATAATGTTATAACTGAAGACATTCCTATTAAACCAAGTGAACTTATTTCGATAGACAACAAACCCGCTACAAATTCTGAAGAAGAATCGAAGAAAGGTATTGAACATGAAGACAGTGAAGTGCCTTCGGTTGAAAGCATTCCTTCGGTTGAAAGCATTCCAACGATTTCGAAAATCTGTGATCCTAGTTACGACGTCGAAAATATTGTCTCTTCTAGTTTTCCTAATCAGAATGATAGTGAAAAGGTATCAGACGTTGATGCACCAGCCCTAAATGATAGTGAGTATTGAAATCCATTCAGTTTTGAACAGTTCATTGTAAAATAAACTTCGAGGATTGAAATAACAGTCGAATTCACGAATCTTGATATTCTTTTCAAATTTGTATGTTTCGAGCCCTAATAACTTGAGCTGACTGAAAAGTGCATGCAAGAAAATCGGAAACTTACTTCTACTAATCTAAACTAACACAAATTGGCTCATTTAACCAGCGGGTTGTATACGAGTAGAGAAGCGAGTTCTTGTTCTTTGTCTGATTCACTGGAGGGTGTTGTTTTCTATCGCATTGAATTATGTGGATAATTGCAAAATAGGTCAATAGAAAAATAATACGATATGCATTTGGGATATAATTTTGCAGCTACAGTGCCTCTAGATGAACCCAAACGAAGAGTTAGCTTACCTAGTAATCACTTAGAAAATCAAAACATTGATTCCACGAACGAATGTTCTGATGATAGACGACCAAGAAGCGCTTCTACTTCAACGCAAGTGGATCCGAATCATTTCGGAGGTAACTAACACCACATAACAATTTTTATATCTCCACCTTCATTCTTAATGTCCTTGTTGAAAAATGAGGGCAAAGAATCACCATACAAACATCGATGTATATATAAACGGTTTTTAACGGCGAGATGAGTCGATATATACATCCTATAAAAAATTTGTGTTTTGATCAAATAAAAAGCCTGCGCAAGAGGTCTCTTGATCATTTTCTATGGTGGAAGACGCATTTCATTAATGCATCTGAATGAGAGACCTCTTTCAGGAGCTTCTCTGACAGACACGTGTGATGTGCTGTCAAAGTCTTCGGATATGTCCAGGTTGGCCCACATTGGGATTTTTTTATGAAACAGGGTGCTCTGGATGACTTTGGTCAGCTGTTACAGATCTGTCTCCGTTGAACAAGTGGCCTTCTTTGAAGGATATATAATGAAGTTAGATGAATAATATATTCACATTCCAGTTTACATAATAATCATTTTTATATCTTAGAGTATGGAAAAGTTACCACTATGGTATTTATCATTTGAAAAAATCTCATCTCGTCACGAAATACCCTGCATGATCATGACTTACAAATAACTATTAACATTATCATCTAACACTTTTGCATTATATTTAGAAACATTGAGAAATCTTTGCTTTGCAATGACACGATCTTTCTCTATTCAATTCAGGCAATAAATACGCTAAATCAAGCTCGACCTCGTCAAGACCGATGTTCAGCCCTGGACCCACTCGGCCCCCTTTCAGGATACCGGAATTCAAGTGGTCCTACATACACCAGAGACTCCTTTCCGATGTTCTCTTCTCCCTAGAGACCGATATCCAAGTCTGGAGAAGTCATTCTACCAAGTCAGTGCTCGACTTTGTGAACAGCAGTGATAACGCCATATTTGTTGTGAATACTGTTCATCTGATATCCCAATTGGCGGACAACTTGATTATAGCTTGCGGTGGATTGCTACCTTTATTAGCTTCAGCTACGTCTCCAAATGTAAGTCTCAGCAGTAATTCTCAACTTGCATTTCTATTTTTTCGAATATTTTATGTTCAATTGCAGAGTGAACTGGATGTGATAGAACCCACTCAAGGCATGCCAATAGAAGTAGCAGTCTCCTTTCTTCAGAGGCTTGTTAATATGGCCGATGTACTTATCTTCGCGAGTTCTTTGAACTTTGGAGAGCTGGAATCTGAGAAAAATATGTCGAGTGGCGGCATTCTGAGGCAATGCTTAAGACTGGTACGTTTCTGTAGATTCATTTTGACATATTGCTCAGAATTGTCGGAATATTTCCATATTTTCAAAATTTTATTGAATTCCGCAAATGGTTGGGACACTAAAAAAAGCTCACATTGTAGATATAATATATTGTCGTTGATGTACCATAATGCATCGATTGGGCAAGATTTGTCCTTAGCTATAGGTACTGTGGTACTAATATAATTTATTTTACCGAGGAATTATTATGTTGAATGTGAAAGCACAATTTTAGAATTACTTTAACACGATGCTATGTGAAAAGCAAGAATGGGAAAAGGAATGCACTATCCAAAATTCAAAGTAAATGCCATTAAAGGATATACAGAGTATATATATATATATATATATATATATATATTCTTTTGAAAGAGAGTATTACAAACTGTTTTCTTAAACCAAACAATACATGGCATATGGCACGTGTGAAGAAATGGCTACAAGGACCAGATTATATAAATGAATAAAATCTGTTTCCCGCTCCAAATCTTAGTGTTAGCAGAGGGAATGTAAACGGGGTACCATACAATTCTGAGTATGATACACGAGAACAGATAAAAACCTCTGAAAAAACTCTGTCTCCCCGTGTATGTGTGGTGATACTGAATTTGTTCAAAAAAATATGCTGCTATCCATGTTACAGAGCTCCTTGTGCTTGAAAATTGCCTTTTCATTGAACTGGATGCAAATGTCTTGAAATTATATCTGTAACAGGAAAAAAAGAAGGAAAACGAAAAAGAAGCAGTAAAAAAAAATTACTTCACCTGCTAAAAAACCTTTTCACAAAGTCCTAACTCTCTTATGGATCGGGAGGATCTTTCGATCAGGTCCGATCTTCCAAGTGATGATGCTTCTGTTCTTCAGGTGTTCGAGGAACGCTACAGGCCCCTTATGTTGGGGGATCATCTCCCATAGATTGGAGTGGTTGTTTTTAGCGAAAAATCAGCAAAAAAGTAAGAGCAAATTCAAAAAACAGAGTGTAACAGCCAAATGGAATAAATTCGATAACGAATAAATGAGGGAGTGTTAGGAAAAATGCTCGGACACGTCGATTTGTAATTTTAAATGCGCATATTTTTCAAGAAAATAAAATTATATAGGGTGTTCCATGCGACCGTGGCCAATACCAACTTTCTTATTTCAAATGCAACCCCCTTTGGTATAGGCAAATTCACCTATAAGAGAGAGTTTCTGGACAAGGACGAAACTGAAAGAGCCCTCTGGAGGAATTTTCTAGGAATGCATTATTCCTAAGCGTTCCTTCAGGATTTTGGAACTGTGAGAACCAAGAATTATTTGGATCTCAGCAAGAATAAGATATGCCCATCACTACGTTCCTCCCAGGACATTGTCGCCTCAGGAAGCATATGATCAGAATCGGCTCGTCAGAAATTGACGAGTGCAGATTCTGTAAAGAAGTGGAGAAAACTCCTGTTCACCTGGTTATAGAATGCCTCATCATCGGAAGCCTGCTCCAGGAATATCTTGGACAAGAGAATTCTAGGAGGATCGGAAATTAAGACTTTTTGAAGCCCTCTCAGATACTGGGGTTGAAACTCTGGAGCTGAAAGCGAACTTTAGATTGCGCAGTTGCGGAAACAGTTTTGATGGGGGCCAAAATAGACCTTGAGGTCTCGGTGGAATGAATCCTCCTTACCAAAATATATAATATGAGCACAATTTTATACAATGATCAATATTTCACTTTTATGTTATGCATGTGATTTGTTTTTGACAAATGTCTGTGTGCTTGTATTAGGTTTGCACTTGCGCAGTGCGAAATTGTTTGGAGTGCAAAGAGCGAAGCCGTCCGCACCTATCACTTGCACCTGCCTCCGTTAATGCAAGTCATAAAGCTGCACATCTCCAGTCTTTCATTAGAGGCGTACAGAATTCGCCGAAGGTAAGTTTTAATGCACCCAGAACATTTTCTCCGTTGGAAATATTGAAAGTTATTCACATATAATTAATTTCTCCATGAATATAATAATAAAATGGCTATTTGCAGAATGTCGCAGAAAACCTCTCGAATAATTCAACACCTGTGAAGGACCCAGAGAAGCTACTTCAAGATATGGATGTGAACAGACTGAGGGCAGTCATCTACAGAGATGTGGTAAGAAAATTTCAAGCGTTTCTGTGGATTAACAATCCTGCATTTCGAATCGTTCCTGATAAAACCGAAATTCCATCATTGCAGGAGGAGACTAAGCAAGCTCAATTCTTATCGCTAGCTATAGTCTATTTTATATCTGTACTAATGGTATCCAAGTACAGAGATATTCTGGAACCTCCTGTGTCAGTCAGAGCGGCAACTCCACCTGCACCTGCAAAGAGCAATGGAACTTCGCATCACTCGAATAGTCCGCAAGGTATGTCTCGTTAAGGTCCAGGAAATCAATGTCGAGAGTCAAATTTTTCGAATACATACACTTGTGTGAATACTTTCGAAATAAAGACTTCATTGCTACACTTCACTGAACACAAACACGCTTATGCATTCTGCACAAAGCTTTAGATCCGTCGGAATTCCTCCTCATGAGCATATATTTCTGATGATAAAGGAAGGTTGATTTCCGTAAACGTCTTGCTGACTATCAAATTTGATAAATTCTTCAATCTTCATACAAAATAAAGATTTCGATGACTTTTAATAAAATACAGATTTCGATGACTTTTAATAAATATCCCACGTTTGATATTAGTGAATCGTAGACAGCGTAAAGAAAGCTTATACGCTTAAACAGGGGCAAATGGAAAAAATGATGTCGACGGCCAATAGATGTTGAAATAATTTGTAAAGACGTGTATTGGAAGAATTCTGAGAAACGCGCATTTAATAATCGATAAAATTAATGTAAATATCCTGATACCACTTATTTTTCCTACTCATTCTTCTTACCTCATGCACTTATCAAAGAGAAAATTGGATATTGGGTTTGGATACTTATACATTCTTTTCCCACTCGCCGCTTCAATGGAAAATCGGTGAATTTTCTTGAATTTCGCAAAAATCGTAATGCTCATCGTCTCCAATGCAGATTTCATAGAGTGCTAAAGAAGACAGTTCCGAAATTTAAAATAGCCATTATGAAAAGATTTTTTCGAATGTATGAAACAAATCGATAATGCCTTGATTGGTCATTCTGCCGATTTGACTTCAATTCACTATAGGATACAATGATGCCCGCACGCACAGGCGATATCATTGAGTTCAAATATACATAAATAAATAGCTAACAAAATGAAGTAGACTGTCCCGTCAGATCATAATTCTTTTTGTAGCTATTATGTACCTATCGCAACTTTACGGCCAAAAATTATAGCTTCAATTCGTCCAACTGCGTTGTTTCTCTAGGTATATTAGCTCAATGGCGATATACAGGTTAAGGCCGCTCTTATACCAGCACGACTATAGTATAACGGAGGATACTATGGTACCACTCGACGGCTTCGTTAGCGAGACGATATCTGAAACAAGGAAATGGCAATTGCGTCACCAAATTTGGTGTGGACGCTTCTTCTACTAACAATGTTCGAAACAAATCTCTTCACAAAGGCTCTATGGCAATATAGTGAAAAATCGTGCGAAAGCCAAATTTCCATTGATGCGGGTCGTGGTACTTTATATGAACTTTCACAAAAAACATCTTTCATGCATATATTTCATAATCATGATTTTTCTCCCGTTACTAAAATTGTTCTTCTTCTTCTTACTTGCTCGCGTAGGAGGGAGCGCCAGGCCCCTATTTCCCCAATGGTCGCACCACGTCTATCCACAATTCCTCCCAGGTAGTCACCCTAACTCCATTCCTCACCACACCTATATCCGCCATCGTCATTCCTATATGAAACATCAACATTACCAACATAACCTCAATAACAACCACCATTCCCATCATCATAACCACAAAATCGACCACCGCTACCACCGAAACTCAATAGCTAACCATCCAGGTAAATGGTTTTTGTGGAAAAACTATGGGGTTCACGAACAGAGAGGGGGAGATAATTGCTTCTTTTCATTTTTATTGTGTTAATCAGTTGTCACAGTCTGATCATAGTCCTTCACTTTATACTGTTCTTGAACTCTCATAAATAGTACCTACTGATTGTATTGCACTGTAGATTTTCACCTTGCACCCGTAGTATACAACATAGGTAGTAGTTAATGATTTACAAGGCGTCCGAAGATCGGATAACCCAGAAGGCACTCGGAGGGCAAGCCACACCTCATCATCAAAAAATAGAGAAGAGATATTTCCAAAACAGTATGCTGGAAAAATAGCTCAGGTTGTTCTGTTACAATTTTTTCTTTTGTTATTAGCAGTTGTGACTAGTACAAGTACCAGCTGGGTTGCCCATGGTTTACGGTACAGCCAGTTTGATTTATTTCAGTGAATTAATAGCCTTCAGTGTTGAAGTATATTTTCATCGACATTACTATTATTTTTCTATTTCTTTTCATTCACCTACTACTGTCTTGACCCTCATGTAGTACTTCGAGTATTTTACGTTCGTAGATAATTATTGTGTTTGATTTTAATTTCAACAAAAATGCTGAATCAGAGGCTATTCTGCTTTTGAATATTCAGTATCTGAGAATATGAAGTGAAGAGTTCATGTATATTTTCTATTGATTCCAGTATTCCTTACTTTATGATCTAATTCTCTTGCCCCCAAACGACTTATTTTTTCAAAATATTCACTCAATAACTACTATTTCATGAATTCATTGTAGTTTTCATTTCAGCGAAATTTGAATGCAGTAAAGGCGTTTGCTTATTTAAAAAAAATTTAGTGATTCATTGATTTCATCTGTTTTTTCTTCGGTCCTTTCCTTAATTAAATAATTATCTATACGTTTTCACTCCTGGAAGCGAAATAAGTATGATAGACTCATATTGTCATTCCTCAGCTACAAGATCTATACACAATCAGACTCAGGAAGACACTGACTATGACGTTATCACTGCCTATGTTATGGATGATAACCATTCCATGAGTCAAGAAAATGAGTTAAACTCCGGCCCAGCTTCGATAAAGGTTAGTAAAACGTTAAACTACTTCCAGTCACTCATATTGCACGACTTTTGAGAACGTTGTTACTAATAGAATTGTTCTAATAAGATGACTGTTAACAGGATGAAACTGATCTTCGGTAATTTTTATATAATTGACACATAACATAATAATCAGCTTTGATAAAAAAAACAGGAGAAAAAAATAATCAACAACATATATCTTAATGGTGTTTCGAATTTTGTTATAACTGTGAAAATTCTCCAATTGTATGGATGAAATTCTCCCTATCTTTTGTTGTTTTTTCTTTTCTTTTTATTTTTTCAATCAATTCAAATGTTTTCGAAAAGGAAATATTTGTTTTTTAGACCAACATCTGATGATCAATGAATACATATTTTTAGAGCACTGTATATTTATGTACAGAATAAATAATGTAGATAACAATTGTATTTTACAAAAAGGCACTGTTATTGGTGCTGTATCATATGAGAAGTGTCACATATCGAGTATGATACTTCACTACATAACTTTCTTTCAGCACAAGTTAGAGTCGTGTGTTTTGATAGTGTGTGGAATGAATGTAGGGTGTAAGTTAACTGAGAAATGTATAAGTTTGTGACTAAAGAGGATTGTCTTGCATATAAAAATATCTCCATGTCTCTAAAATTTCATGCTTTTTGGAACTTTTCGTTCTGAGGGCAAATTAAATATGTAGCTATCAAAATTATACATTTTTCCGAAATAATCTTTTACTAACTGGCTTCTCTATGGCGTTTTTGCCAATGGCAGACCACCGCCACAGTCAGGCCCTCTTCTACGGGATATGGGTTTACTGTAGATTACTCTTTGGATGGAATAAGGCATGCTCGGTCTCGTGGTCATGCTAGTTTTAATACTAAGGTAATGCTAGTTTGTCGATTAGCTTATGCTTTTCCCCCATGTGTGTGTTTTATGATTGTTCTCCTTTTAGATCAATAGATTTTGTTCGTTCTTGAAAATATCGTCTGCATGCCCCTAGTTAGTTTGTATTTAATGATTTAATATTAATTCGTGAAATTTTCGTCATCAATTTATTGCAACAAATGTATAGAATGGAGAAATTATCGCTCAAATTCAAAAGACTATCCACAACTTCCTCGACAATAGAGCTTTTTACCAGTTCAATTTATTATTACGTTTTCATTCGAGACTAAATTTCACGAATATTATTCTTATTGTTAGTTTTTAAATAATCTATTTTGATGAACCCCTCAACGAATTACTTTTATCTATTTTACCGATGATAGCTTATCGAATCTTTCCTTGTTATTGTTCCACATGGAATTTTTGACATCATCTTCTGCTAGTCAATGTGATCTTTGTTTAATACTTACACTCCAAAAGCACTTATTACACAGTTCTTGGGTGATTCGTTCACCTTCACATCACTCACATTTATAGAAATCCAGTATTATTATAACTTGATTGGAGATTTGACAAGAAGATGGATCTGCTTCTACTTTTCATTCAAAATTTCAATTGAAACAGGTTGAATTATTGGAGAAGAAGAATTTTATTAAAATTGTTATGAAGAATCTTCGAAAGAATATAAGCAGCATCTTCTGATCAATTTCAGTCGAAGTTATTAAACTGGTGTAAACCATTCTATAGAGACAAATTGTACAAACTTCCGCTTCAGGTGTTTTCCTTGCACTTTTCCACATCACTGATTCCTTGAACTATTTTAGAGCACTGACTCCGTAGAAGAAATCAACTCGGAAAACTCAGCAGATCTCAACAACATGGGATCTCATAATGAGATAACAATTCCAGATAATAAGACTATGTCCAACGATGAGAACTGGACGGATATCAATCTGAACGAAGATAGCGAATCAAAGGACGATTCTCGTAATATGCAAAATATGACCCATTCACACGCAGGACTTGTTGACATTGAGGGCAACATTCAAGGTAAGAATTCGTACGATCCTTATGTGCCTTGGATTAATCACAGTTTGTTTTCTTGGCATTTTCTGGGATTATTGCCTTCTACACTTGAACCCAAGTCTTGAAGAAATCATTTCCAATAATTGGTGGTGCCTCAATCAGTTGTTCTCATTTCAGGCTTAGTTCCTGGCGACAAACACCACACCGATATTTCAGTAGTACAGATACCACATGACGTCATCCAGAACACCAGCCAAATACGAGCGGACGATCTTCCCATGAACAGTATCGTCGAACACATTTCCCTCCCGACGCCATCCAGAGAGGCATCACTAACTCAAAAGTTAGAGATGGCCCTTGGATCAGTTTGTCCATTGCTCAGAGAGATAATGGTGGACTTCGCTCCATTCCTTTCGAAAACCTTGGTAGGTTCGCACGGTCAAGAGCTGCTGATGGAAGGAAAAGGTCTTACCACTTTTAAGAACAGCAACTCTGTGGTTGAGCTAGTCATGCTGTTGTGTTCCCAGGAGTGGCAAAACTCTTTACAGAAGCACGCTGGCTTGGCTTTCATCGAACTTATCAATGAAGGAAGGCTTCTTTCTCATGCCATGAAAGATCACATTGTACGTGTGGCCAACGAGGCGGAATTCATTCTCAATAGGATGCGAGCTGACGATGTTTTGAAGCATGCTGACTTCGAGGTGAGTACACTTTTTGGAAACATATTAAGAGGTTGGACTTCGAGTTTTTGAAATATGTATCATGTTGAAAGAGAGAGAAAAACTTCCAATTCGAATATTTCCAGAGTCAATGCGCCCAATCATTGTTGGACCGAAAAGAAGAAGAAAGAATGTGCGATCATCTCATAACAGCTGCGAGACGAAGGGATAATGTAATAGCTAGTCGTCTCCTGGAAAAGGTCAGAAACATCATGTCTAACAAACATGGTGCCTGGGGTTATGTAGATCCATCCTTGCCTAGGTAAATAGTCACTCTAAAATCTGCAAATGTAAGTTGAAGGTTCTATGGAAATTTCAGGATGACTGAATTTTGGAAACTTGATGCCTGGGAGGACGATGCTAGAAGAAGAAAGCGTTTCGTTCACAACCCCCTCGGCACATCTCATCCAGAAGCCAGTTTAAAGGCAGCAATCGAGCATGGCGCTCCTGAAGATGCTATATTACAAGCCAGAGAAGAGTTCCACGCTCATTTAGCAGCTACAAGAATCCATCAGAATGTCCAAAATACGGACCTGATGGACGACAGTGAATTGCTGATGGATGACAGAGAACTGGACACAGATCTAACAGGTAATTTTCCTTTTTGACCGCATTTCTTTCCTTCTCATCCAGAACTGGCCACCTATTAGTGATATTAAATTTTGTTTCAACTTTCAGGACCCGTGAATATAAGTACCAAGGCTAAACTTATTGCTCCAGGAATTGTGGCACCTGGGATAGTATCCATAACTTCTACAGAACTATACTTCGAAGTGGACGAAGAGGACGAAACTTTCAAGAAGGTCGATTCAGAGGTAAGTGTGTTTTTCTCTCAAGGAATGGGGATTTTTTCGGAATTAGTTTATGGCTAGTTCATAGCCGCTATATGAATGGTCGGCGAAGTGAGAAACGATTCTAAAACGAGATTTGGCGACTTAAATAATGGCGTTTTTAAGCTGAAGGGTATTCAAACCCAGGTAGTGACATAGGTTATGTCATAGATAGTATTCCTCTGAATGAGTGATGTTTGAGAATTTTTCATAGTACTCCCAAAGCAAATGAGAGAGACCTACATGTTAATTATTATAGATCGCATAAATGCGAATTGAAAAAAGTATATTCAAGTAGGACTCAGCTTATACCGTGCCCGCTAGAGACTGCTACCGCTTTCTTTAGTTCAATTAATACAAGCTAAGCAGTACGTTGAAAGTGGACTTTATAAGGATCGTTCGAAAGAAACCGAAGGCAAGTAGGTAACAAGGTCGATGTGCCAAATCTTCGATTTCAGGATATTTCCCTCTTGTGGTAGGAGCTGAATCAGTCATTGATTTTCTTCGTTGATACCCGAAGTTTTGGCTAGAGGGCGCCAATAGTAGCATATATCGCGAACGATCGTTACGACATGTTTAGAAATCTTTCTAGATGGCACTAGGTGTCATCATTGTCAGTTTCCAGAGTATCGATTTGAACGACCCAGTCCTCGAAATTTTAAGTTGGATAACATTTCGCATTATGTTTTGCTCTTTGTTTTTGCAGTTGGAAATCCATTCATTATGATTCATTCCTTTGAATTAGTAAAGTAATAATGGAATGAAAAATGTTTTTCTTTAAATTTTGTCATTAACAGATCACATTTTCGACTTAAGCTTTGATGTTGAACTGCAAGGAAAAGTATGTTACGGCTACATTCAATTATCTTTCAAACATATAATTAAAGTAAAAGTGCGTTAAAAATAAGATGTTCGCTAACTATAATTATATATTGCACCTGCCTATCATTTGTTTTACTTCGACCTTTTGATATGGTGAATTACGGAAGTCTATAATTTTCTTATCTACACCGATAGGGATGTCTTTTGATTGCGCATTCGTAGGGTTTTTCATCTTCCACCTGAGTTGAGTTGCAACCCCTGAATGGGAGACCACAATGGATTATTTTTCCCAAATATGTCCGTGTATTCATTCTCAACAAATAAACTTATCCCGAAAAAAATATAAACATCCCTATTCAAACACTGTCTGGATACTTTCCACTATTCCATGTAGTCAGTTCGTTTTTCATCGACACGAAATAATGACATAATGTGGGGTTTCACAGCAAATATCATAAATCATACTTAATACCGAAGAACCTCATAATACGTAACGAAAATTGTTTTAGAATGTAATGTTGGGATCACTCTTCGATTTTGAATTATTGATGCGATCGAATCATTAGCTAAGAGATATGAGACAGGTTAAGTGGATGCTGGGCTCAGGGACGGATCAGATGATTTAGCAACCATACTTTCAATTCACAATGAAGAATCACATAATCGATTTATATTCAACAGATAGGTACAGCTCACTTTTCTATATTTCAAACATAAGTTTTCAGTGAGTATCTCCAATTTTACTTCATAAGTATCATAAGTATATGAGCGAAATGAAGGTACATACTGATTAAAAATAGTTTTAAAAAATGAGCATATAGCGGTTCTCAAGTCTCTTTCTCTTTGTCGGTAGTTTATATTCACTGATTCGAATCACTCCGAGAATGCAATCACGTAGAGCGCGGTATCATAAAATCAGGCAACAAAGGAACATGTTCTGAATTTGATGGAGCAAAGAAGTCTCAACCACAGCAGAGTTCGAATCCTCTCAAGAATTCAATTTTTTTCCGCGGTGTCCACAGGTTTTGAACACTTCAATGGAACCAGGATGGCCCATCAGTTGACGCTGAAATCACACCCTTATATTGGGTAATATCCAAATCAGCCTCAAGTCACTCATTTTGATTCATATTCTCCTTCGTGGTCTCTTCTGAAGCTTAAATTTAGCAATTATGATTCTACAGAATGTCGATCATCATAGAAAATTGCAGTTTACCTCAAGGAACACGATTTGAAATCAGGCACAAGTCAAAATTGTTTTTTATTAAGGATATTATCCAAAGTTCAAGTCATAAAATATCATATAGCTCTCATCCCTACTGAAAACTTCTCGCATTCAATTTCAAGAAATCTTCCGAGCATGTCCCAAACCTTTTCGAAGGGATTGAGGTCTGGGCTACGAGCTAGACTAGTCATTCATTCCGTTGCTCCCTGGAGTTATTCGATTTGGTATAGACTAGCTTTGGTAATTCAAAAACTTTTATAGTCCGGCACTGTCGCCTAGCAGCAATTTCTCACTCTACTCGTCCCAACCTCCTATAAGTGCTAGTTTTTCTTATAGGGAAAGCTTTGGATAAACAAGCCTAATTTGCACGTGTTGAAATTCTAGTTACGGGGCAGACTTAAAATACGGCTTTTACTGGCAAAACCTCCATATTTTACATGGGGCACGATCGCATGTAAACTGCCACTTATTATTCAATAATTCCAGGGACCCCTTATAAATTATGCATAATCTTGCATCGTAGCAGAGTCAAAAATTATGGACGTCGTTTCGACGCAATTGGAAAGAGATCGGTTGGTACCTCTGCTTTATGCGAAGTCGTTTCCATTTTAGGTTCCTATCGATTGGTGTATATTCTCTCGTCTCGAATGATCCAGAGCCACTGGTCGTAGTTGATAGTACAACGTCGTGTGATATCTTTTGTTGATATTCATTTTGTCTCAATTGTAACACCTCTCTTTCTCAATTGATTTTTCCAAATCATCATCAATTTTTGTCTGCACCTCTGGGAGGGTATGAGTTTATGGCCATCAGGGCAATGTGATCATATAATCTACATTCGTCATTTTTCACTTGATTCAACACAAGATGTTCCTTTAGCATCAATGTTCCTTAAGAATGCCCATGAGAAGATGTAGCATATTTTCACTTTTATATTCATCTTTGAACTGATGACTTGAAGGCTGAGTGCTTTGCTAGCAGCTTGTCTACGAGAACGGATCCCTATGTCACATCTCTGGAAGAAGAGATGACCAGGCTCCAATTTCTGATCCTCACATTATCTGAATCTCCTTAGATATGCTGAGAGATCTCCTTGGCGATTCTGTCTATAACTAGATGGAGAGTTATGAGATCTGTGATGATCTCGATCGCCTCAGTTGAGCACTTTCTCATAGGTCCAGCGATGCTCACACAGGCTAGACTTTGATCAGCAAGAACATATTTATTCTTCTGCCTGTGGGGTGCTGGCTCACAATTTATGTGAATGACAATATAGCTTCGATGTATTGTGGAACTGTTGACAGGGTACTATGGGTTTGAGTACCTTTTGTTTCCAATTGGCGAGTGGGTACACGAAAATTGCATCAGGCTATGTGAATCGGATGAAGGAAACCGCCGAACTCATAGTGTGCAAGTGGCCGGATCTTACCTGTTGTCCTTTGAAATATAAGAAGGAGCTTTGTAAACAAACAGAATCGTCTGCTTTGCGCACAATAAAGCTCCTATTCGTTAAAAGGGAGCGTGGTTACGCTCCCTTTTAACGCCATAAGAGACTGCCAGGATCGTACTCGCACGGACTGTGGATGGTCCTGGAAAGAAATGATTCAATAATTTGAGTCAGCATTTCCCACATTAGAACTTTTTTCCTCAGAAACTCTAGTGCAAAATTTCTGTTATTATTTGCAACTGTCATAAACATTTTATATCCGACGTACGCTATTTTTTATCGAAGTTTTCAATTGACAAGACTCGTAAAAGATCTCTGTTCAAATTTATAATGGTCATTTACTTGTAATATCCGAAATATATTTAGTTTCGGTCCAAAATTTCATACTTATTATTTTGTTTGTACGAAACTCTTTGTCGGCTGCTCAAGATTCCGACAAGGTAATTCCGGGAAACATCAGATTTGGGTCCTTTCCCCTCGCCTTTCCCTTAATGGGTTGAAGCCATCTTGATTTGCATGAATATCGATGTTTTCAATTGACAAGACTAGTTTAAATACGTAGAGCTACTGTGAAGGTCTAGCTGCTCAAAGTGTTTATAGATTTTGTTGTGAAAAGTGTAGTGTTGAAAAATCTTTTAACAAAGTGTATGTAGTGTTTATAGAACAATGTCGAATTCGGAAACGGATACTGCATCTGAGGGTGATATGTGGGGACCACCACGAAAAAGGTCCAACAGGTCGCATTTCTCTGCTGAAGAGAAAGAGATGATTTTGAACATTTTTCGAAAAGAATTGGAAGAACATCCTGATTTATCGAAAAGAGACTTAGTAGGAATTGTTTCAAAATCCTCAGGGGGGAGTGATTCAGCTGTATTCAGAATTCTCAGAGAATATAAAGAGAATAAAACATTGACGCCACCTAAGAGGAGAGCCCAGTCGTTGAAAATATTTCGGTTGACGTGGACAATTCTTCTGATAAGGTTAATATCGAATTAACCTTATCAGAAGAATTGTCCACGGTTTTTTTTCCGGAATGAAATCCCAACGATTTCTAAAGTACTACGACAGTTTGCCAAATTTTAAAAGAACAACGTTCTATAAATTATTGAAATAAATGGAATTCAAGTTCAGTTAAAACTGAACGATTGTGTGAAATCTCTTCGATTCGACTCTGGACGGAAAGAAACCATACGAAGGCCCTCCTACCGCTGCGCCAAACATGTTATAATTGCTCCTTCTTACATTTGAACAGAGTGTAGGCAAGTCGACTTTTGATCCTCACGATTTGATTGCAAAAGCTGCTAAGGAGATCAAACAATTCATGAGGATGGTAGATGGTATCCTTGGGAGCTGATAAAAGTAGGATATAAGAACAAAAGATCAATCTGGTGGCAGTTTTAAAGGCTTCTTCCATAGATAATTGACTGCATCATATAATGAAGTGAACTGCTGGATAGTCTATTGATTCGCACTTCTGAAAATGTTGCATGGGAAACAATGGAGCCAGCTCAGATTTAAAACATCAAGCCTGCAGGCTTCAGCCAAACTGTGGCAGAGAAAAGGATTGTGTTGAATCATCAATCCGCGGCTACAACTATCCGTAGGACTATCCTTTCACGTTATGCTATAGATAAAGAGAACGTGCATATCTCAAAACTTCGCATTAGACATTCCGAAAATGACAACACAAGAGACAAGACTGTTGTACAATCGTAGATTATGCGGGAAGCATAAATATGGAAACATTTCAATACCTTCTCAGCAAGTTATTCATAGGTCGGTACTCGGTTCATTGGACATGATTTAAGTAGTTAACTTTCTTTGTTTTTTAGATAATCCATTAATCTTGTCTCTCGGTTTATTGAAATTAGTTGCGCGCATTGCATATTCATCAGTGGAACAATAAATCATCGTATTAATAGTCCTTCTGACCGCCTGTCCTGCTTGAGTAAACATAGAGGCAGGACCGGAGGTAGAGCATAGTTTGTGTCTCATTTTTTCTCCCCTTTTGTTCCATTAACCTATCGAGCAATTAACTTCTATCATATTAAGTTTTTGGCAGATGCTATGAGAATCTGGCTTAGGAATCAAATATGGTTAGATTCAGATGAAGTTATTGTAGAATCATCCCATTACTTGTCATTTCCTCTCTCAATGGTGGAAGGTAGCCAGGTAGTACTCATTTCGCAGGAACTTGAGAGATGCAGTGCCGGAAGAAGATCTGATATTCAAATGTTTTGTTGCTCCTGATTAAACCGGTCGTTTTTTCAAATGCCATACTCAACAATCTTCAGATTTTTGAAATCCCAATTGTATTCTTGAATGACTTTGATTATTTGACGCAACTGATATTCCCAAGCTTTTCAGAGTTATTTGCACTTTTAGACAAATTTGCTCTATTCTGAATGATCAGAAAAATGGTTATAGCTAGTTCCCATTTAACGTGAGCTGGATAAAATGGTCAGGAAATGTTGTAGCTCCGTTGTACGATTTTCATTCTGATTCAGACGAACAAATTCCACAGGGTATTCACGAATAGATGCAGAATTTTGATTAGAATTTTCATCGACAAAATAAATCTCAGTTTTGGCGTTTTGTATACATATTGCATTGCGAGTATACCTGCCAACCTAACTGAAATGAAACTGAAGCCGTCCCTGGTTGAGTAAACAACAGTCCCTTACCTTCAATAAGATGCTTTTTTAATCAGCAGTACATCCTTCGAGTCAGTTTTGTGCGTCCACCTTTAGATTGATCGTCCGGGCAGGACTACCGGTCCAAATTATGAGCAATTAAAACCTTCTCAATCATGGTCGGAGCTCGCATTTTTCACTTATCGAATTAGTACATGTGTATGCTTGATTAGATACCGGGAGGCATTTGGCCAAATTCCGACATCGGTAATTTTTCATACGGGAACCGTAGGTAGATCGATGGTAATTCTAGGTTTTCATTTTGGTCTGCCTGGGTAATCGTCAGTGGGGCTCATATTTTAGTCTTACCTAGTGTTTTACAGTTGAAAGAGTTATGGTGCAAAGAAAGGTAATTATCTGTTCGACTGGGTGGTCGACCTCCTGTTGACTGGTGCTACTCGTCTATGAAGCCTTCTGCGGATTGATAAGAACTGGACATTCACGGTACAGGTGAAGCTATAGAGGATTTTTCTCATTCGCATGAAAAAAATTTTCCTCTATTTCAACTGGCCAGTTCATTCTCTAGATATTGTCCTCTTGAAGAATAATTTGAACCACTCGTGTAGGTCGTTATCATCCTGATAGATGAAATTATCCCCAAATTCGTTGCGCAGAGGAACAATGATTGGTTCAATGATGTTTTCTACGTAGAAGGCATCAGTCACTGTTCGTTCAACGAAAATAAGAGGGGTGCGGCGACCGAACATTATACTCCCAGCACATTATTGATCCGCCTTGAAAGGGCACAACTTCTCGGGCGAAATTGTGTCGCTTTAGTCTGCCTGGACTTCTCCAAATCCTTTCTCGTGACTCGTCCGAAAAAAATACGTTGCGCTATTGTAGTAAAAGCCAGTCTTGGTGGCTTTCTACCCATTGCCGACGGGTAGCCAGGTGATAGCCGAGGTAATCTTCAAGGTATTCTTGCCGTCAAATTTGAGGAATGCAACCGTCTCCTTATGATACTGGTTGAGACTACCCGTCTAGGTCCTCAAAAAATAATAGCGTTCGATTCCTTTGAGTAAAATTTAGGATATGATGGTTTCCCCCCGAAGATGTTACTCTGGGTCGACCAGGCACCGAGCAAGGCTGCCGGTTTCCAGGAAAAACCTACAAGAAGCTTTTTATGCGACCATATCGGTGTATTTTCCACCATATTTCAAAAAACAATAATATTTACAAATTCAAAGCGGTAAAAACTGATGAACATGTTGTTCAACTGTGCACTATCGCGTTATAATAGCTATTTATGTAACAAGTACATAAATTAGGTCTTTATGGACGAATCCAAAAGTTTATGGCAGAGCGAGCAAAGCGAGTGAGGCCAATAATTTGGGCAAGTCCATAAGCCTAATAGTGTACGAGTTGCATATAAAGCTTCATGTTTGACTGCAATGCAGAAATTTTATTTTCTGAAATGGCAATTTATATATTATACGTCGCTTCATTACAAAGAAACATTAAGTGCGCTTTTGCTTTTCTTACCTTAGTAACCATCAGCGACCTTAGCAACCTCACTGAACAAAGTTGTTTACTTCGTTAATTCTGTGAAAAACGTCATAATAATCCAAAAAATGGATAGTTCGGGAGAAAAAAACGTAAAGAATTTAGCCGCAAGTGCCAAAGAATCTCTCCTACCCACTAAAAGTGCTTATGAAAATTTGTATGCGGCCTATAACAAGTGGTGTGAAACGAAGAAAATTGCAAAATCGAGAGAAGACTGTGACAGTCGAGTCCAATAAAGGGATGTCCACTGTCACAGTCTTCTCTCGATTTTGCAATTTTCTTCGTTACACATCACTTGTTATAGGCCGCATACAAAATTCTATAAGCACTATTAGTGGGTAGGAGAGATTCTTTGGCACTTGCGGCTGAATTTTTTAAGCTTTCCTCTCCCAAACTATCAATTTTTGGGATTATTATGACGTTTGTCACAGAATTAACGAAGTAAACAACTTTGTTCAGTGAGGTTTCTAAAGTCGCTGATGGTTACTTAGGTGAGAAAAGCAAAAGCACTCTTAAGGTTTTCTTGAAATAAAGCGACGAATATATTAATTGCCATTTCAGAAAATAAAACTTCTGCATTGCAGTCAAACATAAAGCTTTGTATGCAACTCGTACATAATTAGGCTTATGGACTTGCCCAAATTATTGGCCTCGCTCGCTTTGCTCGCTCCGCCATAAACTTTTGGACTCGTCTATAAAGACCTAATTTATGTACTTGTTACATAAATAGTTATTAAGGTTTTGATTCATGATCTTCTCAAAATATAACTTGGAAATAACTTGCGATCAATTTTCGTTCTTATGGTTGTTTCAGAGGGGCCAATAATTGTTGATTGCGGAGCCAAATCTGTGGCCAAACTCAATTCTGTCCGTAAACATGATATTTTTCGAGCCCATGAACCTAGAGACTTGAAATTCGGATCTCGAATGCCGGGATTATGTTCGTTCATAGGCAAAGGTGAACCAGAGGGTGAATATGGCGGTTCGAAATTTCGATAATTCCAGAACTACCTGAACATATTGAGAAATTGCAAGGAGTTCGCGTGCAGTATAGATACCCAAAAATCTGTTCAAATGACCGGGCGCTCTTTATTAGCATCCGAATTTTTAATCACGCAAGTTCGATGTTCGGCATGTAAAACTGGTTGTAAGTCGATTAATTACGTGGAAAATTGTCAAACAGCGGGATGTAAAAGCGATTGAGAAAACTTATATCCCGCTCTGTTATTTACGAACCTGCTTCGAACTGTTGACTTGAGAGGTGGTCCAAAAAGATACCTCGCCCAAAATTATGTATTTCTCATCGCGTATTATTTTATTTTACGTATCGAAAAATGCAACAAAACAAAGGATTGAAATTTAATATTCGAAATAAAAAAATATTGTTGATTGCTACTTTTCATGTTCAGTTTTGATCTCGATCTTCCGAAGCTTTGGATCAATATACAGAAAATGCATAAAAATTCTGCCATAGCTCAACCAGAGTTCCGAAGTTTTTTTCTTCAACAAAAATCGTTTTCATACAAAGGGCCTCAAAGAAAGAAGGCCCCAGCCGAATGAAATTGAACGTCATCCAAGCTGAAATTACTAGAACCTAGAATACCGAAAAATTGTTCTTCGTTTTGAATCTCACTCAAAATTTGGGGATTCAAATCAATTTTTTAAGTGTCTTTAGCCTTCAAAATAAGACACGTATACCGGCCAGATGACAGTGCAGTGCATTAATTTTTATTTATTGGATTATTCAGCTTGATAGAACAAATGTTGGGGCGCAGGGAATATAACAAGAAATCCTATCCTGAACTAGATCTCACATTGGCTGCGGGGCGTGTCATTTAAAATAAACTAAATTCCATGTTAGAATCCACAATTGTAAGAAACAATCAATTTTCGCTAATCGACGACTAAGACAAACCTTAATAAATTGCCGTTGATAAAAATGGATATTTATCATTTCGAATAGAAAAATTCAAGGAAATAAATTTCGCGAAAACAACACATTGTTTTAATATACATATTTACAAAAAAAAACGGTGAATTCTAAAAGAAAATTGAGATAGGCGTTTGATATCTAACTGATGGACTTCGATACTGAAATGAAAAAATACAAAAATATTTGTTCGTTTTGATAGTGGAGATGTTACAAAATAACCAAAAATGATGGGGATATCCTTTTCATTCATTCAATACTTATAAAATATTTTTTTTATTATTTTTATCTTAATACACTCATACATCCCGTCATCAATCAGAAAAAATAAATCGTTTCTGAGTCCCTTTTTTTTCAGGGATGTAGACTCTTAAAGGAACCAAAAATTATACACTTATGATTTTTCCTGTTAAAACAATAAAAAAAAGTATTCAGTTTTGTCGTTTCATTAGTTACCAATCCAGCATTCTTGAATTCAGAACTGTCATATAGCGATCTAAACTACCTGAATACCATAAGCGTAACAGTGAGGAGGGTTCAAACTATGTGGATATGCTCACTTATACAAATTCCTAATATTTAATAAAAAATCTACGGAATTTTTACGATCCACCAAACAACTTCCAATAATTCAATGGATTGAAGACCTAATTCAATTAATTATTCCCCAAAATATCCCATTATTACATTAGTATTCGAATATAATGATGAACACATTCCAAATGCTAATCGAGGAGCCAGACCTCAAACTGAGTGGCTCCAAAAAAGGGCCGTAGGAGGTCCTTGATATAACGACGGGGTGGCATTGTATGTCCGTCAAGACACCACAGAAAAAGTTGCTACCCGAAAAATATTCATTATGTTATTACTACACCTCGACATTATTTAGGAATGTCTGTCAAGCAAGCGTTGGTTCGGTGGAAATATGAAAGTTGGTGGTTTTGTGGAATTAGGAATGTTTCGGAAGTGATTTCAGCATTTGGGGAAACGTGTGCAAGGTGATTTGAAGAATATTCAAGTAAGGACTGATCGAGATTAAATTCGCTATCACAAAAACGCTTATATCTTTTGAACCACTGCACCGATTTCGAATATCAAACTCATTTTCGAATCATCTTCTAATTCTAATGAAAACTGTTTTTACCATAAAAAACCGAAATTATTTTCTACAAAATTCATGGATTTTTTCTGAAATTCTTCCTATCATGCTTCTTATAATGTTCTCAGTCACTTTTGCTTGAATTCCGCTGATGATTTCGTTGATTTCTTAGTCTTCTTCAATTCTCTTTTTACCAGGGCCCAATATCTTCCGATTGCCATGAGTTCTGGGTAATTTGGTGGATAGGCCTCTTTGGGGACAAAAACCACCTCATTGGCTTCGTATCATTCATGGCATGAAGCTAAATCTGGCCAAAGGATTGTTGACACATCGTGCTCACGTAAAAATGGTAAATGTCGCTTCTTCAAGCATTCCTCGATGTATATCTTCGAGTCAACAGAGCCTTGGCCAACGAAAAATTTGCTCCTTTTCCCACAAGTGCAAATTGCTTGCCAAACCAGGAATTTTTTAGAAAACTTTGCTTGTTTCTTCACGCGAAATTGTTCGCCAACATTTCCACGAGAATCTGCAAGATATAATTACTGACCAGGAAGTTGCGAGAAATCAGCCAAGACATAGGTTTCGTCGTCTATCACGCAACAGGAAAAATTCTTCAAGAAATCTCTTTTTAATTTCTTTACTCTCGATCTCGCTACTTGATTCCTCATAGCGTTTCTGTCTAGCACTTGCTGCACTTTCTATGTTCTAAGCCCACAATTCGACTTGATTTTCTGAACGGTTGACTGCGAACAACCCACTATTTGGGCCACTTTCCGTCCTGAAAGGTTAGGATTCTTCTGAAGAAGGCTGATGGCTTTCTTCACTTTTTTTGAGCTATGAAACCCCTTTTTCCTCCCGGTTCCTTCCTTGCGGTTAATTGTAAGATCTTCGTTGAAGCGCTCAACAACTCGTGATACCGTTTCCGGACGAACGCGAGCCACTTTTGCGATTCTTCTGAAGCTCCATTTTTGATTATTTTGAAAAAGTTTCACTATAAATTCTCGTGTTTTCACTTCGCTTGACATTTTGCGACAGAGAATTGTAATATCTATGAAGTAAATGTTTCACATGTTTCTGACGTTCATAACAAAGCTAAATGTGATCAAATTCAGATTTTTCCTCAATTGGTTCAAGAGATATAGGCGTTTTTGTGGTAGCGAATTCATTTTCGTTCAGTGGTTCAGTCCTTATTCTCTTCTCCACTTCAGCTGGTATTTATGGTTAAGGGTTGGCCAGTCCGAAGTAATTCGGAGACCACCACGCCCTCTATGTTTTGAACCCGGAACCTTGACCTGATACCGAGTGAAAAGACTCGTATGGGTTATTATTGCGTAAATCAATTTTCCCCAGAAAAATCGATACCGATCGAAGAAAACCCCGAATCCGCTAGAGGCGTCTCAGCCAAGAGACGCGAGATTCCGGAGACCATCGAATCTCGCATCGAATTATGCATCGTTATTTATAACATAATCATAGAGTAGCGTTGTGACAGGGTGTTGTCCGTGGAGTGCGTGGGACCACGGTAGTCGGGCCATAGACCGAGACCACCGAGTCGAAGCCGCTAATTTCAGTGATTATCTCGGCGCTCGATTACAATAGGACGGGCTGGACGTGTCGAAGTACGGCCTGATGGATGAACGTAAGAGCATTATGGGTTATTTATGGGTTTATGTGGGTACCGGTGCCATGGGTTAGGTGGAACAAGTGTAAGCGTTGAGAACGGGATTTGTTCCTGTGATATGCGGTAATTCAGCAAAATCACGAGAATGATATGGATATGGATATGGGAAAAGTTCATTCATATTACGGAGCAACTAAACATTTTTGATGACGACCCCCAAAAATGAGAGGCAACTGATAACGGCTAACGTGACCTTCAGCAATGCCAATGTTGAATTTTCGTTGAAGGGCATTGCCACATATACTCCATTCACAATTATAAAATCACAACTCTGGCCTTGGAAATTTGACACATTCCACTCTGTATCGAAGTTATGACGTTTTTCAAAATATTTTTATGTTCCAAGTCAACTTTCTACATTCTTAGCGTATTTCTCAGAATGTGAATGAATTGGAAAAGACGAAATACGATATTTTCGAACTTCGATATTCAATAATAATGAGCAAATCTAATAATGGAGCAAATCTAGGTTTGAAATTTTTCGACTTTTTCGTTTTTATCTTGTTAGCCATGATATTATGGCAGAAAACAAGCAGTAAGCAAAAAAGTTGATATGTCATTTGAAAGTACACTAAATGAGGTATTTTTTGTTGAGAAGAAAACATGTCCATAATGAGTAATTTTTCAACGAAAAACCCATTGGAAAAATATGACTGATTTTGTTCACTTCAGTATCGTGATATTCATCTCCTCACCAAACCCGCAATAGAAATATTTTTGGCTCACAGAAATCCTTTTCTTGTAGAAAATTTAATACCATTTCCAAATATGTGATCGAATTCGATGAAGCTACAAGCATAACTGATATATTGAAGATTTCATGGAAAAAATTGAAATATTTCGTGAAAACGAGAAATGTTAAATTGAAGAATATTCGTCAAGATTTCGACCATGTGTTATATGACATTTTTTGTTGCAAATCACTTGAATAATCTCCCCTTGAAGTTTTGCCGTTTTAGAACTAGACACCCTGTATAATCGCCTTTCCAAATGGAATTTTTTTTATAATATAGAAAATTGATTTGTCGAGGGCACTTCAATGAATTTTCTAAAAAAAATTGATGAACAACCGCCGAAAAACGAAGATCAGACCTTTTGAGATTTGATTTTGAAGGAAGTCAAGTATCGCAACATCTTTCCATACGAATACAGTATCTACTAGCTCGCACTACATTGAGTACATGACACCACTGCTGGTGATCTTTTCACAGCAAGGACATCTAGTCGAAAGATACGCCATTAGGAATTATCTTATCTAATATTTACCTGAAAAATGGCTCGGTCTCATTCAAACGGCCAGTAAATCTGAATAAATTGACATCAGCCGCATTGATTATAAATCAAGCGAGGTCTAAGTTGTTTCGACAGATGACCGTCGTGGTCCACCTCTTATGCTAACTAGAGTCCGAGTCTCTCGACTTTCTATCAGATACATCCGAGGTAGAAACCCGCGGGTGGCCGATGCGCCAGCCACGTCTGTCAGTGCCCCTTTATCCAGTTTAGGTAAATATTTGTCGGGTTTTATGAATAATGATGGGCTTCTGTTTTTAATTTACCGGTCGTTTAATGGTCCAGCCCCCCGAAATCGACCGATCCGCTTCTGACCGAAAACCTTCACCGGGACGGCCAATTATGGAAATGATTGATTGCGATGGATGCCTCGTCTTCTTGACCCCCTCACTGAGGACATCTCTATAAAATTCCCCGCACGTTATCATAACTCATTACGGTGGCGCATTTTTCCCTTCGCTCCAACTGGTGATCACTCGTTTCAACGGAATGTGGGTATTTTGAAGAAAACACTTGTTTTCTGGAAAGATCACTGTACTCTGTTCAAATGTAAGAAGGAGCAATAACAACATGTTTGGCGCAGCGGTAGGAGGGCCTTAGTATAGTTTCTTTTCGTCCAGAAACGAATCGAGGAAATTTCACACAATCGTTCAGTTTTAACTGAACTTGAATTACAGTTTTGTCAATAATTTATAGAACGTTGTTCTTTTGAAATTTGGCAAACTGTCGTCATCATTCACGATTTCTAGAACTTTAGAAATCGTTGGGATTTCATTCCGGAAAAAAAACCGTGGACAATTCTTCTGATAAGGTTCATATCGAAATCGTCAACCGAATCGATTATTTTTAACGACTAGGCTCTCCTCTTAGGTGGCGTCAATGTTTTATTCTCTTCATATTCTCTGTGAATTCTGAATACAGCTGAATCACTCACCCCTGAGGATTTTGAAACAATTCCTACTAAGTCTCTTTTCGATAAATCAAGATGTTCTTCCAATTCTCTTCGAAAAATGTAAAAATTATCTCTTTCTCTTCAGCAGAGAAATGCGACCTTTTGGACCTTTTTCGTGATGGTCCCCACATATCACCCTCAGATGCAGTTTCCGTTTCCGAATTCGACATTTTTCTATAAACACTATATACACTTTGTCAAAAGATTTTTCAACACAATACACTTTTCACAACAAAATCTATAAACACTTTGAACAGCTAGACCTTCACAGTAGCTCTAGGTATTTTAACTAGTCTTGTCAATTGAAAACTTCGATATTTATGCAAATCAAGATGGCTTCAACCCATTAAGGGAAAGGACCCAATTCTGATGTTTCCCGGAATTACCTTGTCGGAATCTTGAGCAGCCGACAAAGAGTTTCGTACAAAATAATATAAAATTTTGGACCGAAACTAAATATATTTCGGATATTACAAGTAAATGACCATTATAAATTTGAACAGAGATCTTTTAAGAGTCCTGTCAATTGAAAACTTCGATATTTATGCAAATCAAGATGGCCTTCACCTATTAGGGAAAAGGACCCAAACCTGGTGTTTCCCGGAATTACTTTGTCGGAATCTTGCAAGATTCCGACCCAAATCTTTAAAACTCTGGTGTTTTCTGGAATAACCTTGCCGCAATCTCGAGCATCCGAAAAAGAAATTATTTAGTAGATAATAATATAAAAACAAAACAAAATTTAAAAAATAGGGTACGTCGGATATAAAATGTTTATGACAGTTGCAAATCATAACAGAAATTTTGCACTAGAGTTTCTGAGGAAAAAAGTTCTAATGTGGGAATTGCTGACTCAAATTATCGAATCATTTCTTTCCAGTACTGGTTAGTACTGGAGTATTTCTTAAATGTATCAACACAATTTCAATCGAGAAATATGATTTACATCAATTCCAGGAGATCGTTTCAGCCCAATTTTTTTCAAATGGCTATATCTTTTTAACAGAACCGAATTCGGAAAATGGAAAATGAAAAGAAGGTTTCTTTGACCTCAAGAATCTTCAGTTAAAATATATGTACAAGTCAAAGACTCACCCTGTAGATTTATAAGCACTGGGAAATCTGATTAAAAACGCAGCTTCTCAAACGCTATAAAGTGATGACAACACTGTTCAAAACGTCATCAGTAACACAAAATTAAAATATCGGTACGAAATAAATGAACGAACTTGCACAGATTCAGTATCTGAAGCAAAAACGTCCGAACCGTTTTGCAAACATTCTGATACTTAAGTATATGTAATTTGATGAAGAATGCATAATATTTGAGAAACAAATACTCATTTCTGACATTCACACGCAAATAAGTAAATGATTTTCAATCCAAAGTACTTTTTATTTCGATTGAGAGTTAAGAATGGTGATGAGGACATTTTCATTGCAAGATTTTTCGATCCACCCATCCTTTCATCCTCGATGAATAACTGCGCCCAAGATTTATCGAGTGGTAATGATCACCTTGCAGTAAAGTAAAGAACGGAGAAAAACCAAGGGAATATACTCGAAAAAAAAAGCGCAAGTTTTCGCTTGTGGCACAGGACGGGCTGTCCGACCCGAGGTACAAAAACAAACAGACGGCTGTTGTCTCCGGATTTGCATAATTCGAAAGAGCGCGGGCATATTTTTAATTTCGCGCGGCCATTATCGTTCTATAAAACGGCTATCGAGGTATTTAAAATCAATTTCGAGGCGCTCGCCCAGCTTCACGTGGGTGGCAGCAGGCCCCTCGACCGCTCCAGCGGTAAAGCAATGCCCGCTGACATTCCGTAGAAAGAACGAAAGCTGTGGGAAGATTTTCATAGTGACAGAATATGTAGCTTTTTTTCAGGGATTCGGCGTTGTTGTATATGAATTTCATTTCGCTTCAGAGGGAATCGGAATAAATGAAATTTCATTTTGTGCTGCGGCCTATCAATGATATGAAAAATTGCTTAATGCATCACCTACCCATCCATTTAAATATCGCATTGAGTGTAGTTTTACGTTGTCACACGTCAAATTTCCGGAGAATGATAATGATGGTGGTCTATTTTTCAGTCGTGAAGGAGTTTGGGTGAGATGAAAGATATGTTAAATATGGCGCCAAGCAATCTAAAAGGTGATCGCCCATTCATGCCAAGTGAACGGTTCAAGTTAATTATTCCGAATTTTCAGGATTCTTAGTCCTTTTAAATTAATTTCTCCATACTGGGGAATTCCCATATGGAGTTGTCATTGTTTAGGTGCGAAAAGAACTCGCGTTAGCTGTGGAGCACATATGTCGTATATTTGTTTCATTATCATAATTCAAATCAGTTCACTGATTTACTTCGTGCATAATTCTGCTACCATTAAATCCTTATTTTCTGCTTTCTTTTCGTGAATTAGGAAAATTTCAGTTTTCCTGTGATTCGCAGTTTGTAGTGATTTTGATTCCATCCATCGAATTACATTCATTCAAAACTTTCATTTGTGCAAATTATTTCGAACAAAAAATACTGTTACCTGTGGCGTGGTTATTTTATAATACCACAAGGATAAGTGTGCACAATTTGACATTTTTAGCAACGGATTTTCTCGTCAGCTTCATTCCATGTTCGTTTGTCGAGCTCGATCAATCTTTACATTGGAATAGGAGTCATCGACAGGATCCTGTTGACTGTTTTGCTGATATGTGGTAAGACTATATTTCTTCTGTTATTTTGGGTACATTTATCCCTTTATTTGTGTTGGGTTTCAATTAATTCCATATACGTATACAGTCCACTCGCCTTATTTTTATTTTCACTCGGAAGATTATATTTAGGAATATTAAACTTAAATAATTGACCACACATCAGTTGGTTTATTGAAACTCTACCCAACACTCCCGAAAGTTGTTTGAAATAAGAAATCGCGAACTTAGGCCAAGTGAAGGAAAATGAACGTTTTTTTATACTCAATATAGAGGGCAGTGAAAGCTGTAGCTTTCGCAGGAATAAAAATCCGGTAAAACTTTGTTACGAGGATGTATTGATATCTAGTTAGCCTAGACCAGTTCCATGCATAAACAAAATATTGCGATACCATATCAACGAACAATAACTTATTAGAAGTGTCAGTGTAGAGTTTTTAGATGTATACCGAAATTGTGAAAACCGAAAAATTGGAGTATATCGAGCCATCTTCAAGTACCTGTATTTAAAAGGGTTAAGAGGTTAGCAGATTTACGAAGATATGCTTAATACCCTTGGTGATAAATGTCCTTCCTATGCGACCGTGAAAAATTGGACTGTAAGCTTCAAAAGAGGTAAATTTTCGATTGAAGATGATGACCGATCGGGAAGGCGAGTTTCTGCGTCTGTCCCCGAAAATATCGATGCAGTTCATGACATGATTTTATCAGACCGTCGAATTGGGCTAAAACGGATATCTGAAGCACTGAAGATATCATACGAACGCGTTCATCATATAGTTCACGTCAATTTGGACATGAGAAAAATGTCTGCAAAATGGATCCCCAAATGTTTCAATGTAGACCAAAAGCGTGCAAGGGTAGAAGCACCGCGTTCGATCTGTGCTCGATTTGAAAACGATGTAGACTTCTTAAACCGGATTGTTACTATGGATGAGACTTGGGTACATTTCTACGATCCAGAAACAAAGCAACAATCGATGGAATGGCGACACTCTGGTTCTCCAAGACCTAAGAAGTTTCGTGTCCAAAAATCTGCTGGAAAAGTTCTTGCTTCAGTTTTTTGGGATTGCCATGGAGTAATAATGATTGATTTTTCGGATAAGGGTAGAACAATAACTGGAGATTACTATTCGACATTACTGACCACTCTACGGAAAAAATAAAAGTGAAAAGACGCGGAAAGCTATCCAAGGTGTTTTGTTTTTACAGGACAACGCACCAGTACACAAATCTCATGTTGCCATGTGAAAAATTCGTGATTTAGGGTTAGAATTTCTAGAACACCCCCCTAATATAATATTCACTAGATTTGGCTCTGTCCAACTAGCGACTATCATCTCTTTCCTCAACTGAAAGAAAGTTTGAAAGGTCGTAAATTTTCTTCCAACGAGGAGGTAATAAAAGCAGCGGAGGACTGGTTTGCAGAGCAAGAAGAAAAAACATTTTTGAAAGATCTAGAGACGTTGCAGGGTTTCTGTAATAAATGTATTCATTTAAGAGGAGAATATGTTGAGTAATAAAATATTTTAACATGGAAATTTTGTTTGGTTCTATAGTAGGCTTAGGGCCGATTGCATCGTTTAGACAAAACTGTAGATTAAATCTTAAACCTCGATAAGTGTCTATGAAAGTCTCGATGAAAGTCAATAGACACTAATCGAGGTTTTGCATTTAATCTTCAGTTTTGTCTACGGTGCAATCGGCCCTAAGAGTTTTTCGATATTATCCTCGTATGTGCCTAATTTTCTGGATACGCCGACATTCCTGACGAGGAAAATTTTTATCAATTCGCGCTTTTTCGGTTCGGTTTTGTGAATCAGTCGTCTAATCCACATATGGATGATCGATTCCTGAACCCATCATTCAGTTTGCGGAATCCAGCTTCGCCAATCTACACAGCCTCTCAGACCGGCCTCCTATTCCGATCCTAAGCAACACTAACGAGCCGAGCTATGAAAAATTCAGATCCAGATCTCTAAACAATAAGGCAAAAGGACTGGTCCATTCACATTAATTAAATCTCTGCGGTACCATAAACCATGCAGCGTCAACCTAAGGGTTCTCGGCGCATACCAGCCGGAGTCAGACATCGAAGATCATTATAGGATCGCAGCGGTGCGACTGCCCCGCAAGCATAGAATCGAGAAACAAACACGGGTCGCCTTAATGAATGTTGGTACGTATGGGGTTTGATACGCCGGTAATAGATGCTGACCCGTGGCGATGTAGAAGTGTGACGCCATCATTGATTAATCGATCGATCATAATTCCTAGGTTCACCATGTGCTTAACCTATAATTGCGAAGCCCGTGTGGAGACTATCGGAAAAATGACAGTAGGCAGTTTGTATTCCCATGATTAATTGTCGGCGTTTCATTCTTGTGTGATGTTACTTATGGATGTGCGGATTTTTGTCGTTCCGTATGATGAATATGTGCTCGATACGCATAAGGCGCATAGGCTCGTCATTTCTTCGACATCGACTCCGATGAACATTCGTTTCCGCCGAAGCGCCATCCATATTGTATGTTTTGAAAGCTGTATGAGTCTATGACAAACTTTTGTAGCTGGACTCATCTGATGCAGCGGATGAGACTGAATTTTGTCTTCTTGGCACCATCGCCATGGGCCCAGCACTCTACATTCTACAACTATCGGGTGTTTTTTCATAAGTAATATCATAAGTGCATCCAATTTTTCCGAAAAAAATCGAAAAAACACGTTGCTAAGTAATATTTCAACAAGAAGCATGAGTGCAGGTGGCAACAAAAATCCGAGTCGAAGACGAGGATTTTTGCACCTGCACGAATGCTTTTTGTTAAAAAATATTACTTTGCACTAAATGTTGAATCGCAGGAATGTGGACAGAATGAAATACTAATCAGTTATGATTTTGCCGACGTTTCGGAACTATTTTGTTCCTTTCTCAAGGCTAGAAAAAGTATTTATTAATCATACATAAAAGACATACAACAAAGAATGTATACCTCATCATACAACTAATGAAACTTGTATTTAAAAATAATAATTAATGAGTCAAGAACGAACAACGGATCTAACGTATGACAGTCAATTGAATAAAAACAATAAAAACAAAGCAATGAAACTGAAGTTACATACTCCGTGGTATGATATATGCTGACACATCTTCACATATTCAGTCTCAGCCAAATTAATTTACCCCAACAAGCTAGTATACAGTGTGGAATAAAAGATAAAATATAAGGTGAATACACATACGATGACAAACACGAAACAACATGTGGAGACAAACAATTCAGAAATGTTATCTGTTAGGTGTTTTCATTCTGGATATCATGTAATCATAAACAGCACTCAAGTTGTTTGTATCCTCCCTATAATTCACTGTATTATTCTTTCTTATATGTATCATTTCACTCAAAATTCGTCTGAAATAATGTTGTTCGTAATCCAGAATAGATACATTTTCAAAATCAAATCTATGTCCCTCTCTGTGTGTGTGTTGTGTAAGGGCAGTTTTATTTTCGGCTTCTAAATGTCTGCCATCATTCTTATGTTGTCGAATTCTGTCTTTCAAACATTGTTTTGTTTGGCCCACGTATACCTTGTTACAATTTTGGCAAGGGATCTTATACACCAGATTGGACTGCATATTAGGAGGGGTTTTATCTTTTATGTTGGTGAAGAATTTTTTATTATTATCAAGGATGTTATAGAATGATGTCGTGCAACCAAAATCTTTGATTTGACATGCACGACATCATTCTATAACATCCTTGATAATAATAAAAAATTCTTCACCAACATAAAAGATAAAACCCCTCCTAATATGCAGTCCAATCTGGTGTATAAGATCCCTTGCCAAAATTGTAACAAGGTATACGTGGGCCAAACAAAACAATGTTTGAAAGACAGAATTCGACAACATAAGAATGATGGCAGACATTTAGAAGCCGAAAATAAAACTGCCCTTACACAACACACACACAGAGAGGGACATAGATTTGATTTTGAAAATGTATCTATTCTGGATTACGAACAACATTATTTCAGACGAATTTTGAGTGAAATGATACATATAAGAAAGAATAATACAGTGAATTATAGGGAGGATACAAACAACTTGAGTGCTGTTTATGATTACATGATATCCAGAATGAAAACACCTAACAGATAACATTTCTGAATTGTTTGTCTCCACATGTTGTTTCGTGTTTGTCATCGTATGTGTATTCACCTTATATTTTATCTTTTATTCCACACTGTATACTAGCTTGTTGGGGTAAATTAATTTGGCTGAGACTGAATATGTGAAGATGTGTCAGCATATATCATACCACGGAGTATGTAACTTCAGTTTCATTGCTTTGTTTTTATTGTTTTTATTCAATTGACTGTCATACGTTAGATCCGTTGTTCGTTCTTGACTCATTAATTATTATTTTTAAATACAAGTTTCATTAGTTGTATGATGAGGTATACATTCTTTGTTGTATGTCTTTTATGTATGATTAATAAATACTTTTTCTAGCCTTGAGAAAGGAACAAAATAGTTCCGAAACGTCGGCAAAATCATAACTGATTAGTATTTCATTCTGTCCACATTCCTGCGATTCAACATTTATTTCAAACATGGACATGAATATTACAGAATCTTACTTTGCACTGTGTTTTTTCGATTTTTTTCACAGGAAAAATTAGATGCACGAATGGTATTTGACAAGACTATTTCCTGAGTAACAGATTATTCTGGATGCATCTATGTATGTATTATTAATTTTCGTTGACAACAACTGTCAAGTTTTGCCGCGGGTAAACCCGAAAAAACTGCTGACAGCTGCTGCCATACAGTTTTTCCATCTAGAAACCATTTGTGATTCAAAATTGCGCGTTTCTGATTGGTGGAAATTAAGACGAGGGAAATAGTCAAAGCAATAGAACTTTAAAAGTGAAATAATAGCTATTTATGTAACAACTACATAAATTAGGTCTTTATGGACGAGTCCAAAAGTTTATGGTAGAGCGAGCAGAGCGAGCGAGGCCAATAATTTGGACAAGTCCATAAGCCTAATTATGTACGAGTTGCATACAAAGCTTTATGTTTGACTGCAATGCAGAAATTTCATTTTCTGAAATGGCAATTAATATAATATTCGTCGCTTTATTTCAAGAAAACATTGAGTGTGCTTTTGCTTTTCTTACCTTAGTAACCATCAGCGACCTTAGAAACCCCACTGAACAAAGTTGTTTACTTCGTTAATTCTGTGACAAACGTCATAATAATCTCAAAAATGGATAGTTCGGGAGAGGAAAGCGTAAAAAATTTAGCCGCAAGTACCGAAGAATCTCTCCTACTCACTAGAAGTGCTTATGAAAATTTGTATGCGGCCTATAACAAATGGTGTGAAACGAAGAAAATTGCAAAATCGAGAGAAGACTGTGACAGTTGAGTCCAATAAAGTGGTGTCTAATAAAGTGGTGTCCAATGAAGTAGTCAATTATGGACGCTAAACGAATTCATGAATCAAGTGTTTATGAAGCAGTAGAACATAAAACACATTTCAATTAAGATGGAAGCCGATTTTTCTATTTGAAAGATTATTTCATGAAATTCATGTTTTAAAAATTTCTGTATTTCAGGCCTTATTTCAGCAATAACTCGAGTTATGTTGGCTTCCAAAGCGTCTATTGTTTCTGGTTTATCAACATAAACCAATGACAATACCTTTCCTAGCTTGTTCAGGTGTCCGGCGGCAGTCTGTCTTTCATGGCGTGAATACTCATGGTCAGACCCGAGGGCCCAACCGAACCAATACTAAAGTACGTTTATCCGAATAATCGGTGTCCGTATTTAGTCTGTTCTTCATGATCAGACCGGTGGACTAGTGCAAACCAATACTATAGTACGTTCGCCCAATAAAAATCCTGCTCTGTTTCCGATCCTCAGTGCGTCTATTGTTTCTGGTTTATCAGCATAAACCAATGACTTGACATAACCCCAAAGAAAATAATACATTGGAGTTACGTCGCATGATCTTGGAGGCCAATTGATTGGACCATTTCTCGAAATAATGCTGTTCTAGGGCCCAATCAGCGAACAAACGACGCTTATTATGGTCAAGTGGCTTTAGTTCTTGAGCCAGTTTGATCTTGTATGGGTGGAGACCGAGATTACCCATGTGGTGGATGTACAGAGTCCCACTTGTTTTGAACGTCGACGAATATACAAATCTGGGTCTTCATAAACACAATCACTTACACCAGCGATATTTTTTTCTCTACGTACAGTTCTTTGTCTTACTGTTGTTGCTGCATCTAAAAGAGAGAATTTTGTGCGAAATCTATAGATAGTTCGACGAATAAGCTGCACTGACGGACGATTATGTGAACCACAAATTCCACGTAGTGCTCTATGAGTTTGGCGAATAGAACACTGATTTTGAAAATAAATTTCAACAATTTATTAACAAATTGTTGCGGCGTGATTCTTCCCATGATAATTTGACAAGGCTTGCTGAACAGAAATTTCAAAAAACCTGGCTTCTACTTTCTGTCAAATCACAGGTATCCTTATCGAAAATTCTATCACTCTAAAAAAAACGGTATCTTCGTTGCTTACCACTCTGCTCGGCTATCTGCGCTGAGCTTCGTCAGAAATGAGATACTCCGCATCAAATTTTATGTTAAGCTTTCTTTTATATTTCTTCATCTTCTTTTGTAATTTTGGATTTTATTCAAATTTAATCAAGTTAATAATAATTATATTCTCGATGTAAATAGGTATACATACTGGATTGTAAGCTACAAAGGAGATAACAATGATAACATCAAAGGCAAGAAAATTCCACCAACCGACAAAGTTAGTAATAGAGCTCATTGAATAATGCTGTTTCAGCTTTCTTCTTTAACCAAGATCTTACCACTTTTTAGCTGGCATGTATATTCTCAACACGGTCAACATAGCCTGTAAAAGTCGATTTCTGCAATTCCAAGGTTAAACATTATATACCTCGCGGAAAGTTGTTCATGAAAAATACTGTCATGAGACTTTTATCCTTTTACAGTAGGAGAATTTCAGATTTCTTCGGCGAATACTCGTTAAATTGATATGTAACCATGGAGCCCCACCTGCAATTCGAGCAATAAATCATGTAGGCAGTACCAACATGCTTAGCGAAATATGGCGTGCGCATAAAGCGCTCCTCTTTATCGCAAAGGCCGATCGGAAATTAATCATTCAGATCAGATTTTCGCTATTCGTCCACGTGTATAATCCAATTAGCCAGCCAATGGAGAAAAAGCTACGGAATGAAAAAGACGCCCGGCGAAGATCGCGGTAATAAAACTGTCATTGACGAAATCGATGCCCCGGTATTTTTTCGCGGCGTATCTGTGTTGCACCTGATCAGATTCCTATGGGGGCAAAACGGTCGACAATTAAATCAAGAGTGTCTCGGACGGCTCGGTGTTAATAACGGTTCGAGTGTCACCAGTCCGAATGTCTTTCTACGTCTCGGAGGGGTTTTTTCGGTGCAAGCTGACCAGTTTATCCATTATTTATCATGGGCTATCTCTGTGGACGAGAGGAATCTGGGTTTTTATGCGGGCGGACGAGGTATCGAGCCAGAGGCGCCCGAATAGACGGATTCATGCCTGAAACTGAAGTTGTCTCTGCTATGGATCCGTTCACATTTATAAACGAAAGACGAAAGTAGTATGCATCTTGAAATATATCAGATAGATCGTCAATCACGACAAATTCCAAAGGCGAAGCAGTTACTCGTTTGCAAAGGAGTGATGCAGTACTGCTTATAAAACGCTACAGTAGCGATACCATTGCTCGCTGGCTCTGATGTCTGATCGATGCAGTAGTCGCTTCGTCCATCGCGCGTTTGAACCGATACTGAATCAGTAGAGATTCAGTGGCTTCTTTTCCCGTTTGAATCAATGCCAAAGGGTTACATATGAGAGGTTTCCCATCGATGCATTAGCGATACAATCTAGCTCTTGTATCGACGTAGCAGCGATACAACAGCGCTTTGGAACCGTTACAGTAGCGATTCAGGTAGGCGGCAATTTGAATAGACGGTTCGAAGACAAAGCAGTTACTCGTTTGCAAAGGAGTGATGAAGTGCCGTTTATGAAACGGGAAACGCTACAGTGGCGATATCATTGCTCGCTCGCTCTGATTTCTGATTGTACAGTATAGTCGCTTCGTCCATCGCGCGTTTGAACCGATGCAGTAGAGATTCAGTGGCTTCTTTTTCCGTTTGAATCAATGCCAAAGGGGTACATATAGGAGGTTTCCCATCTATGAATTAGCGACACAGTTTAGCTCTCGTATAGAAGTAGCAGCGATACAACAGCGCTTTGGAACCGATAGAGTAGCGATTCAGGTAGGCGGAAGTTTGAATAGACAGTTCGAAGACAAAGCAGTTACTCGTTTGCGAAGGGGTGATTCAGTACATTTCAAAAAAACGATACAGTACCAATACCATTGCCCGCTCGCTCTGATGTCTGATCGATGCAGTAGTCGCTTCGTCCATCGCTTGTTTGAACCGATGCGGTAGAGATTCAGCGGCTTCTTTTCCCGTTTGAATCAATGCCAAAGGGGTACATATGAGAGATTTCCCATCAATGCATTAGCGACACAGTCTTGTATCGACGTAGCAGCGATACAACAGCGCTTTGGAACCGATACAGTAGCGATTCAGGTGAGCGGCAGTTTGAAAAGACGATTCGAAGACAAAGTAGTTGCTCGTTTGCAAAGGGGTGATTCAGTACCTTTCATAAAACTATACAGTAGCGATACCATTGGTCGCTCGCTCTGATTTTTGATCGATGCAGTAGTCATATCGTCAGACGCGCGTTAGGGTACGTACATGCCGGAGATGCAAGGATGAGCGCGGTGGAGGTCGCGGTCGCGATCTAGTTATAAATCGATGCATTATGTACGGCCAGGCATCGATTTATAACTAGATCGCGACCGCGACCTCCACCCCGCTCATCCTTGCATCTCCGGCATGTACGTACCCTAAGAATCGATGCAGTAGAGATTCAGTGGCTTTCTTTTCCGTTTGAATCAACTCCGAAGGGGTACAGATGAGCGGTATGAGCATTGATGCATTAGCGACAGTCTAGCGCTCGAAGCGATTCAGCAGCGACTCAATTGCGCTGTGAAACCGATACAGTAGCGATTCAAGACGACGGTTGTTCGAATAGACAGTTTCAAGACGCAGAAGTTGCTCGTTTGCAGAGGGGTGATTCAGTACAGTTCATGAAACGATACAGTATCGATATCATAGCTCGCTTGCTCTGATTTCTGATCGATGCAGTATTCGTTACGTCAGTCGTGCATTTGAACCGATCGCTATAGTAAAAATTCAGTTTTCTCGTTTGAATCAATGCCGAAGGGATACCGTAGCGATTCAAGCGAGCGGTTTGAATGGAAGATATGAAACATTACTATGAGGATGCCAAAGAAATCATCAGTAACGCCTACAAAAAAATATTCAAATCGGGATGTGAAGAAAAAGCCCGACCGACGGAAGTCCACCAAACTATTTGATCATTCTTTCATCTTGAATCACCGTGCATGATCATAATCATTCAGAGCATTTCGCATATTGGTTTTGTGATGAATTCTAACTTGGAGATGAAAACCTAGGAACTCGAATATACAAGTTCATGAGACTCATTTCAAACTGAATATTTTCCGTTTCATCTCAGTGACGCCAATGGATTGTCCTTCTAAGTTTCATCCTCCCATTGTTTCTGTTTTCCACACAGTCCGGTCGAATTTATTCTTTATTTCTCCAAAATAAAACAGGCCATTGTTTTCGCCATAAGAAATAACTTACGTGTCGTTGAGGCGATCGTCAGCTGCCTCGCGCCAAAGAACTCCATTTGGTTACCGGTTTCGGTTTCGATGGTGACTGCGACGGTGCGACTGATATGGGTATCTTTTGTTTTTAACTACGGTCCTTCGATTCTCATTCTGATCGTTTATTTTCGGGTATTCTTTGAGTACAGTTGAGAAGTCTCGAATTACTTTTAATCGGAAGTTTAAGTCGACTTCGTCGACATGATCGGCTGAATATATGCTAACTGACAAAGAAACTGCATCACCCAGAAAGAGCTGTTTAAATTTTTAATTTTTTTTGGTGAAACAAAGATAGTATAGCAAGGAGTAAATGGCCCCCACGGACTTTGGCGACTCTGAGAAATGAAGTACAGTTATCTTAGGATAGTATCCCTCGAAAAGAAATTGACCATCTTATTGCATCAATGCCAAGACGTGTTGGGGGAGTGTATATACAGGGTCTTTCACGAGGAACCTCACCCATATTTATACGGGAAACTACTGAACGTATTTTCATGAAATTCAGCACTTATAAGTATTTCACGATGCTGATGAAATCTAAATTATTTTCAAGGCATGAGCACCTCCGGTTTTTCCGGAAATGACGTCAACTTCCGTTTTTCAGATCAGAACACCATTTTTTTATTGCAGAAATAGATTCCTTAGAAAATTTCAAGTTATTTTGATGTAACATTTTTCAGATTTGGTTGGAAAATTCTCTCTGAGCGGGAAAATTCGAAAAAAAATCGAAAATAGAGCTCCGCTGAAACAAGAATAACTTCGAGGTTTTTGGATGGAAAATTTTCATTTTTGGGATTTTTCAAGATGTAAGATTGATGTATCCACTTTAAAAATCGAAACGCGATTCATGATACAGAAGGTGAAAAAATCGCTTTCAAAGTTAGGGATGACAAAATCGTGAAAAATCAATTTTTTCAAATTAATTAATTAACCCTTTTGTTAAAACCATTTATTTTCTCCTCAATTACAATTACTCGACAATTCATAAAGCAATGATCTGATACTTAATATTCAAAACAGGTAACGCCGCATAATTATAGTAATTATTTTGATGAGATCGAAATTGTCAAGTCCCTGCTCTGAAAAGATCATCGTTTTCCATCATGGGTCGGCCCGAGCCATCAGTCTTGACAGCTCTTCTTTGGTTAACACGATAATAATACCATAATTAGGAGAATTCTGATGAGTTGATGTTTGCTCAAAACGCTCGCTCTGGTTAAGCTTTAATATCGCGAAAGACGTTGTGAAGGTTCACTAATTTGTTGGATTAAAATCTCAGGCGTGGAATTCGTGCTGCGATTGGGGTACTTCACCTCAGATCGTCGGAATCTGCTAAGCATTGAATTCTGTATTCATTTTAAGACCTGGTGCTTCGTCTTTTAAAGTAAATAACTGTTTTTTCTCTTCGGTGTTCTACATGCTCTATGATCATTCTTATAAGAGTACACTTCTGAATCCCTGCGTGTGCGTGTTAATTGAAAGACCTACTAAACAATCGACTTATCAAAAGTCTGAAGTGTGGGGTTTCCAGAATGCAATATTGCGACAGCAAATATCCCACTGCTTGGCTCTAACTGCCGAGACAGACAACCTGTGTTATCTCTTCGCCGGGCAATAAGTCACCCGGATATAATCGGAATACGATGATGTTACGATGTGAAAACGTTGAAACAAGAAAAGGATCGACGAAAATTCATGGAATCTCATAATATTCGACAATAATTTACGAAAAACGTCGCAAAAAGTCGTCGGAGCTTGCGGGGTACCGCCGTACCATTACCATTATGGTACCTCGAGGAAGGTTCCGTGGCCGACCTGATATTTATCTATCGGTAGTTGGATGTCAACTTGATTTAGCGGGGTTCGGGTCGTAAACGTTCGCATTTTATTGAAATGTAGACAAGTGGCTGGTGTAACCGTCGTGAAAATGTAAGATATGCTGGGCAACAGTGCCAGATCGACTCAGATAATCTGCATTTTAGCGTACCAGGGGGAAATGACGAACTGGGATCCAAACCGTATGTCAAAATATGTCATTGGCAATGAGTTATAACCATCAAAATCTTCTGCTTATAGTATTTTCAATTGGATGGAAAACCTGGTATTTCTTTGAGCTAGCACTTAGGTACTGCTAACTTAATAACATTAAAGAATGTGTTCTCCACTCTTTGGGATTTTCGAAATCGATTTTATTGTATATAGAGATACTTTGGACAATGCTGATTAACAATATACAACCCTCATGTGGAAGCGACTTCAGAAACGGGAGCTATGACGATTTGAAATTTCCAATTTTTCGATTAATACCATTTCGCTGGTGAAAATCTAAACCATAATAGTTAGGGCTCTGAAAAGTTTTTTATTGGATAGAGCGACCTCGAGAACCTACATTTTGATACCAAAATCGTCCATGTGGCCCTCATAACTAATGAATTATTTCGTTTTAATTTGTTCGATATTTCATTTTCGAGTTTCGTTCTGAAGCTCAGAGCACTCAAAGAATGGGTGATAGGGATCACCAAATTGAGTATTCTGGGAGATTCGAATGGGTTGAAGACATTATCGATTGAATAACACTGTTAGATCTTCCAGGGAATTCGTGTTGATGGCAAATATGGGGTTTTTAGGGAGTCATACCCCTTATGCATTTTTCACCCAATAATTTGGGACTTTCGAAATCGATTTCATTGTTTATAGAGATACTTTGGACAATGCTGATGATTAATATACAACCCGTATGTGGATGCGAGTAAAGAAACGGGAGCTATGACAATTTTTTTTTTAGAGTGATAGAATTTCCGATAGGGATAACTGAGATTTGATAGAAGGGAGAAGCCATGTTGTTTCGACATTTCTAGCTGTTCACTAAGCATTGACAAATTAACATGGAAATACTCACGCCGCAACAACGTTTACAAACATTTTTGTCGTCATACCTTTTTTATCGAAATGGGAGCTCTAAAGATACTTTGATAAAACGCACTTGGTCAAGATATGAATTGCGAAACCTTTGAAAAGACGTTGAAGGTGTCGATATTTCCAAATGTTTCGCTCCTATTCTGAGAAGAATCATTGAGTATTCCCACAACAAAAGATACTACCCGATTCAATAGAATCAAGGCAAAAAGTCTCAGTTCCATGCTTATATTCATCGATGCCGAAGTCACAGCCTCGCAGTTCACTACCAGCCAAGATTTCTTCTCCATTCCCCTTAGATTTAATAATACATTTTGAGTTACACACTGGTTTACAATAAAAGGGGTGCGATATAGCTTTATGCCTATGGAAAAAATCCCGTAGATATGGCAACGTAGCGCTGTTTTGCTTATGGTATTTCTTGTCCGGTAACGACAACGGTAAAACAATAAAAGACGGCGGGCGAGCTCGGGACCACGAACTGGGTGTGCGTGTACCCTAGCGGGAGGTTGCTGGCGCCACTAAGAAGCTGCATACGGTGACGTGAGATCCAAGATCGAATTTTGACTGTAGGACCAACTGGTCAAAGCAAACAATACTGGCAGTATTGAGGAAAGTTTCACATAGAATGTTTTGATTTGGTTCACTGAAAAAGGGGAAACGAGTAGTATGGAATACTTACCTAAGATATAAAGGCTTCAAGGAATGTTTTGGGCAAGAGAATTATACAGGGTGCTACAACTAGTTCTCCCACATTTGAAGGAGATGATAAATTATATTATTTACAAGACATAAATGAAAGAAAAACTTGATTATGTAGGCTTTCAAAATAAAAAAGAATTTTTCCAATATCATTTTTCGCATTTTTTAAAAGCTTTTCCTGTCAGATAACTGAGCAACGTTGTCTTCTCTACATAGAAGAAACTTTCTTCTCTGTTGATACTGAATATAAACAGATCCACATAAGTTAGGGATTTTGACTTAAATTGCAAAAAAATATAGTTAAAATAAGATTTGTGTGATGAAATTTCATATTGATATGATTTCAAGTTGCAAATTAATTTTAGCCTGTAGGTCTGCAGCGTATACAGGGTGTTTAAGAAAAATCGAGTAAAATAACAAAATTTTATTCCCAGAGAATTCAAGTTTTTGAACATTTCTTGAGGAATTTGGTTCCATAAACGGGGCAGAAGCTCTCTCAGATCATTTAAGGATTCTGGGGTAGGTTGATGATTATCTAATCTTCTCGGGAGCATATCCCATGCATGTTCTATGCAATTCGAATCTGGTGAGTGCGGAGGTATTGGTAAATGTGGAATACCAAGCTCCTCGTGCGCATTATCAACTATGGCTGCGGTGCGGTCTAGCGTTACCGTCTAGAAATTGAGAAGTTTCACCAATAGCAGCGTGAAAATTTGGCACAACATTGTCAATGACATGCTCCCTATAGTGTAAGGCCAAAGAGTAGATACAAGAGAGATCACTCAGGCTTGGCGCGAAATATTGGTTCGTCGACCTTGAATTTTACTACAACAAAGAGGATCAATATAATACTATCAAATCTTGAAGTGTCATAAATGCGAAATGCGAATACTCTTTGATGGTGAAAAATAACCTCTCTAGAGATTCAAATTGTCAACAAAAGAAAACGTCGAAATCTGAGTTCAAATGCAAGGAATCGTTTATATTCACGATATCCGTTATTATTTAATAAAACTGGTCGCTTTAATATTTAACTAATCCGTAGTAACCCAAATGAGGAATTTTTGCAAGTTCTTATGTATATAAGACTTACCGCATGAAGAAATTATGTGCCCAGGTCAAAAGCACCATCTTAAAACATATTCTCACAAAAATCAAATTACAGTGAGCTGAATGAGGTAAAAATGAAGTAAAAAATGTATGAACCAAATCTTGAAAAAGTATTTGTTTCAGGCCGAGTCCTTTATAATGAGAAAAATGGTTAATTTGAAGTGAATAACTCGCAGAATTGGATTTAGACAAGGAATACAGTTACAATCTCTTTCCCTAATGTTTTTGGAACATCCTTGTGTCTATGTTTTCTTAATAAAAACCAGAAGACTTCAAGATTTTCTTTCTTGCAAGCTACATGTGTATTTCAACTAATAGGAAGTGATACCGATATTCAGATATATATTGTAAAATAAATCATTCAATATAATATTCATCATCCTAAATATATATTACAAATCTGAAGTTTCTATTGCATGATCCAACAATTAATTGATCACTTGATGAACACAGTTATCACCTCATTGATTGAGCTTCTTCAGAAGTTTAAATATAGCTGAACATGCTGAATATTAAATAAAATGCAAGGACACCAAAGGATTGTCAAAATCTACGATATTGATGTAAATAGATCATATACCCGGAAGATTAAATTTTGGTAATCTGTTATTTGTCAGTTCCACAATTTTCTCGCCTAGTAAAAAAGGATAGAGCGTTTACTCAGAAATAGATTCATCACTACCAAATGACAACACAGAAATAATATACCAAATTATACACTGTATACATTCCCTTTGTTGCTCTTGCTTTGACAGTGCTACTCACACTACGGCTTCTTCTGGGGCAACAAACCCCATGCTGTACCTGGGCATAAAACACCAAAACAAGAACGTCTGATATTATATATTCCCTTAAGTTCAGAAATTCTTGAAAAGTAATAAGAACAACTTCAATGTAACATGTTTATTAATTATATAGATTTTCCATTTGTTAACTTCATGTGTAAGTTACACGATATACATGTATCTAAAATACAAATTTAAAACATCTTGACATCTTCATAACCTTGTCAAGTGTGATCATGAGATCCATTTTCAGACTGAAAAACCTGTTACCTTAGTTGAACATAACTGCAGAAGATTATGCTTAAGCAATATACCTTTTGATATGAACAGGAAGACTTTGTTGATAGGATTTTAGAAGTTTTATATTAATGAAATTGCTTTATCTCCCTCTATATCTATTTCCTCTGGAATAATATCAGTGTACTGGACATAAATTCTATCGATTGTTACCAGCAAAAGAGATACCTGAAAGATGTTTCGATAATCGATATTGAAAATATATATTTGTTGACATAACATAACCTAATTGTTCCGTCAATTTCGTTCTTCTCGGACAGCTCGAATCTGATTGGACCAGAGAAAATACTGGGCTGCTATTGGCACCCCTCGATTAGACCTCGTCATTCACCTATCACTTTCAAGGTCAAACAAACGATGTTCGCGATTTCATTCATAAATAGGGGGAGTGAGGTCTCTTGTATTTACTCTTTGGTAAGGCGCTCATATTCCCTTGGAATGGATGGACTTCTTGGACATAGCAACGATTACGAGGTATGCGTGGGATTGTCCATACCCTTATACTTCGAGAATCTGAAAATCGTCCATACCTATCTGGATTCATTAGTGAAAAGGACACTACGCCATTGATCGTTCCAATTGATATGTTGCCTTGCGCATACCAGTCTTTGACGCTTATGGTTACGTGTTAATGGAACTCCTCTTAATGGACGTCTAGAACCTAGATTCACCTCTCTCAAACGTCGTCTGATGGTTTCGATGGAAACTTGGACCCCATCTGCATTTTGAAGTGTATTCCGTAGCATTCTACACGTATAGATGTAGGGTTTGTTCTCGCCGAAACGGTGATGAAACGATCCTGAGCAGGTGTTGTTTTTCGTCGCCCACCAAGTCTTGGTCTTTCCAACACGGAACCTGTCTCCCTGAACCTATTCCAAAGTCAAGATATCACACTTTGGGTGACTTGTAGCCTTTCCGCTACAACTACCTGAGATAGGCCACCCTGTAGCATTCCGATAGCCCTATTAGCCTCAGCGTTTGTCAATTTACGTCTTGGCATTTTCAGAAAACTCGTTTCAAATCGAAGCCGTTGATAAACTGACTTCATTTCAAAATGAGAACATTCATAAAGCATATGCAAAGAACCAAACTTCAGAAAAAGGCGACCAGATTGACAAAATGTCTCATACTGATTTTTATTGGATCGATTCAAGTTGTTATGTTTTGAATGATTTTACAGCGATTTTCTCGAAGATTACATACTTTTAAGAACGATTGAATACGATATGCCTAACTGTTGTGGAGCAGTATATTTCACTTATAAAAACATGGTTCAAAAAATCAGTTATGCTCTTTTCTTAAACGGAAATCAAGAATCGAGTGTTGACATTACTGAAAAATAATGGACAGAATAGTCCGTTACTTCGTGATGTTCATTCGAAAAAAGAATAAAAGAACTCGAATAAACCGACAGAAAATTGAGAATAGAGATGAGCATTGGCAACGTCTCCGAGAATTATTTTGACATTGCCGATACTTCACGAGTGCCAACCTGCACAGTTTTAAGCGAAAAAACTTGATAAACCTGAATCATGGCCAATCGGGATACTTTATAAAAGTGAATGAAGTATACACATATGATTTTCTGAACAATTCACTATTCATAGTTTCTGTTGAATCCTTCCTTATCATTATCGATGAATAATCTAAAAAGCACCGAGTCTTACGGGCAAGTACATGTTATTTCGTTTAGTGGTCGTGCAAAGAGTGATTTATCGATGATCACTAAATAATAGTCTGGTATTATATTGTGCTCGTTGGCTTGTCGGCCCCTTAGGCTTGGAACATTGCATCTGCCTCATTAACAGGATCGTATGGTGCCCCATGGAAGTTCGCAACTTGCGCTCTGAGAAATGAAACATTGCGAATTCAACTCATAGATTCATTATTCTCGAATTAATATACTGCAAACTACATCCCACATAGTCAGAAGAATGGGAAAATCTATTACTGCTGGTCGCTTGATATCATTCATCCCAAGTAATTCAAAATGAAACAAGTAAGGATAATCTGTGAGAAGGCAAATTTGAAATGTTGAAACTGGTAGAGAAACAATATTATTTTCTGTCGAAGATTCTTTCATATCATAAGGTTCCATTTCAGTAGCATGATAATGATAATTTTAAGAGTTTTCTGAAAATGATACTACCCAATGTGTCAGCAATAACTTTCATAGCCAAGTAATGAGGATCTTTGTGGTGAAAATAATTCCACTACACCACATCCCATATATTACTCCATGTCCATACGTATGTCGGACACAATGCAGAATATAATCTGTCATAATAAAATATGTGAAAAACACAAGATACTATCAACAAGTTTGGTATTATTTATTCTGCTGTACAACGTACTTAAGTGCACCTGTAAGAGGCCAGTTAAAAATTATTCAAAATGTGGTCGTAAATTATATTTTTATGGTTGTTGTATGATAAAACAACACTTGAGTGGGTAGAAGATATTTCACAGATCAATAAACATAAAACAAGTGATAAGATAAAACATGAAAATTGTAATTCCATTAGCTCCTCAGGTTTGAGAACTGAAAATGATTAGGTTGATATTGATGAAATTTACTATTCATGTACAGTGTTGTGTTCCTCTTGATAACAGATAATGAGGATGATAATAGGAACTGTGCAAAAAAAATTAATTTCATAACAGTGACCTATTCACATCTGACAGGGAATTTCTGTTAATTTGAAGAGTTTGTTCTCTTGGTGGAAATGTGCGAAGTTGAAATGCCTCATATGTCGAATGAAAGCTATCAGATGGTAACTAAAATACTTCGTTGGATTTTTCTATTGTAATTTTCGTATCTCAATTAATCCAATTGTGGCAGTAATAACAAATCGTCTCTTCGTGCTGTTTTCTCCTTTTCCATCGCCCTAAACAGGTGGCATCGGACCGAAGTCATTTCACACTCGACTAGATAGCCGAGCGTCAAGTAGATGAAGTCACAGCATCCCCCTGATACTGTGCATTATTATAGAAAACAAATCACCGAAGTCCCGTACGGAGTCGTGTGTCCCATTAGAGTCCATCACCACGCTTGGGTGATCCCTGATTACAACGGGATTTACTTGTGGCAGGGTAATCCCGGAATAACGAATGGGGGGTATGGCCAACGGCTGGAAAAAGTATTACTGTATTTTTTCTAGATTATGAATCACTTTTATGGGGCTTTGGAATGTCAGGGGACTCGTGTAGTTTTTTGAGGAACGTGGATGTTTCCTCTTGAAATTCTGCCATACTTGACGAAGATGTCGAGCAGATTTTTCATACTATTTCACTAAATTCGATGAAAACCTCTGTTTGTGATATTTCTTCAACTTGTAGTCGATTGAAGAGCAAAAGTGCATACCTCATTTTCAACATTTTCTGACACATTTCAACGTGTTTAGTTTGAAAATGTTAGGTTATAGTCATTTTACTGTCAGATATCGAAGCAACGTTGTCCTCTCTACATAAAAGTCGTAGAAATTACGTATTTATCAGGATGTTTATTTACATTGTGAAAATAATGAATTTGAGAAAATATATACATATTCTGTGAATTCAATAATTCCAAAGACCTGTTGAAGAAGTTGAAGAAACTTTTGTTCTCTGTTAATACCGTACTATACTAATAGGTATATGTACAGAGTGTAACAGCCAAATGGAATAAATTCTGTTACACTCTGTATAAACATGGTTGAAAGAGTTATGCTATTTTCTTGTACGGAAATCAAGAATCTAGTGTTGAAATTTCAATGAAGAATAATGGACAGAATAGTCCGTTACTTTGTGATAGTTCATTCGAGAAAATATAATAAGTATTCGAATAACCCGACAGAAAAGCTTCTAAATGAACAGGCGGACCTATATGGAATTCCCCACTCTTCAAACTCCTCAAAAAATAAGCCTACAGAAGACATTTCAAAACCTTTTTGTACAATTTGAAATACTGCAGTATGAAAATGTAGTAGCAATGTAGTACGAAACCTGTGTCAGAGTTTAACCTTAAAAGAACCAACTCCATTTACAAAGTTAAAAAAGACTAAATAGAAATTAGCATTGGCTATTATTGGAGAATTATTTTGACATTGCCGATATTACACGAGTGCCAACCTGCGTCAAATTCAAGTAAAAAAACTTGATCAACCTAAACATTGGCCAATCGGGATATGTACTTTATAAAATGCAATGGAGTATAGTAGTATACAAATGATGTCAACTGTCACAATAACACTGCTTTGGAAGTGGAAAACAGAGAATATTAATGAATGAGAAATTTCTTCTCATGAATGGGCAACAAATTCTTGAATGAAACATCATGTTTGCTTATACCTACATTGCTCCAGATATTGCAGGTACCTTTCTCATGGAAACATTGAGGAATGATCAGGAGATAATCATTTTTCAAAGAATAATTTCATAACACGGCCATTTAATCATGTCACTGAGATTACCTTAATTAATTGATTTATCTGATGATGTATTAATGGTTCATAAGATGTTTGGCTTGTGAAACTTGAAATGCGAAACTTTAATTTGTCATTTTCAAACTGACAACATTCTTGTTTTTCCTACTCTCATTATTTTAAAGATCCAGAAAGTAGGAATACTACCAATAATTGGTGTATAAGATTTGTGGAGTCATTAATGATCCATTTAGATCATTCAGAACCTCTTTTAACTTGTGAACCTGTTAGCACTAACTTTTCCTAACCTTTATACACCTCAGCATTTATTTGGATCATAACGAATTATTTAACAGTCGAAGATATTTCTAAAATCCAATAACCATTACCTAATGACGTTGTAAAAATTACTCGAAGCGGCACTACAGAAAGGAGCATATGTCCAACACCTCATGACAGTTGTTCCTCATTTTTTCAAAAGCAACAGGATATTTTGATTGCCTCGAGAGGATACATAAAATAGAAGAGGGAGGGTGGTGAGTTCGTTCACGCACAACTTGTTGGCAGCGGATATTTTCAATGATGAATATACAGCGAACAAAGTTAGTATTCCACTAGGTAGTCAAGGTACTGGTTTCTTTTCACTCGTGTAGTCGTGTACTGTACTTCTATGAGCACCCTATGGTAGTCTTGATGATTACTGCCATAAGTTGTTATCTCTACCTAGATAACAAGCACGAAACGTTTATACAAGTACATATACAAGTATGTATAAATATGAATGAAATTATAAACTCTACCTTCTATATGAAAATGTATAGCAAGAGCAAGGAAGAACTATGATGTACTTTCTATATGGAAATGTATAGCAAGGGAGCAAAGTGATAAGTACTAATTACTGGACATTTACCGACGATTTTAAACTCAACCTTCTATATGAAAATGTATAGCAAGGAGGAATTATGAAATGTACCTTTTATATTGAAAAGTATATCAAGGTAGTTGTGATTTACAACGATGATTTACTCTACTGATTACTTGTCTTTGTAACATAGGGTTTCAAAGACAAGCTGGAAAATAAGGGAGGTTGATTTCCTCTGAATAAAAGTGGAAAAGATCAACAATTAATTGGGTATCAGAATCGAAAAACTCCTCGCTAAGCCATTTTTGACTATATAGCGGGAAAAACAACCCATTTCTTGAATCTCCAGATGAATGAGAGAAACCTTGGGACGATTTGATATTTGATCCCAAATTCAATTTGAACTACAATAAACGTCACCATTTATTTAATTTTATTAGCTTATACTGAGAAACTGAATGAAAGTTCACAGGACATAGTTATTGTTTCAAAAAACCAGATGAATCTCCCAAGCTTGACCTAAATTCTTGGATTGAGTACCTTTTCAATAGCTGACCATAAATCAGTCGAAAAAAGGGTATTTTCAAACAAAGAACGAGGATTTTAACTAAAGGCATATGGAACAATATTGCAGTTCGAGGGTTCGATCCCATATTGTCAAAATCTATACAACAGCTAAATTCTTGTGGACAAAGGAGATGGAATTCAATTTGTCCAGATGTTGCGAAGTGAGACGCAACAATTTCCTTCAATAAATCAATTGTGGCACGAGCTCTGGGACATTTTGCGCCATCCTGTTGATACGACATCTCCTGCACATCATGGTTGTTCAATTGATGAACGAAAAACACAGTAATCATGGCTCTATAGACTTTTGGGATGAAAGACCGGTCCCAGTGCGCACAAACGTAGCTAACGGCGTCCGACCATCCTAGTAGTTTATAGAGAGCACTTAGCGGTAATGTAATGTTTTGTCTGCTGTAGTGTCCCTCGGGATACCAAACACCGTAAGTAAAGGAGGAGGGTGAACCAGCAACCGGCGCTTCTTCTGACAGCTACAATAAATCTCTCCGTCGGAACTGCGGGGCATCCCCCGCTTCCTCACCGTTGATCGCAACCCCCAAAACATCAATCCGGCGGTAATCAAATTTGGATTAATTTTCGCCTTGCAGGTTCCGAGGGGTGGTCACCCCAGCTTTCTAGTTAATTCGTCGGGAATGCTTACGCACGCATGTATTCGAATAAGAGATGTTCTTTTTATGACACGAGAATTTGAATTATTCGATCATAGGATCGTCTCCAATAGATGATTTTCACTTTCACTCCCAAAAATTGGTATATACAGGGTGAGTCTTCGACTTGTACATATATTTGAACTGTAGATTCCTCTCATCAAACGAAACACTTTTTTCCTATACCATTTTTCAAAATTCGGTTTGGTTTGGAAGATACAGGGTGTCGAAAATCCATGAAAAAAACACTTTTCTGTTTATATCTGCGGAACCGTTATTTCGAAAGAACTGAATTTTGGTTGAGTTTTTACTCCATTCATGGTGCATATTCCTCAATCAAAACCTATTCAATATTTCTACTAGTATGAATCTTGTATAAAAGTCACAGGGTAGCCGACTCATCAATACACGCTAAAACACCATAAAATCACTTTGAAAAGATAAACGGTTCATATTTTCGAAAGAATCAATCATTTAAGAAACTAAAAGTATTCCTATTTTTTTTTAATAAAACGCGTCGTTTTCGAGTTATTTCCAATTTTACCGGAAAAATTTGACGAAAAAATCATTACCTAATTCCAAGAATAATCTTAATGCGTCTCTGAATTGAATATCATCGAATATTATTCCTTCTCTGGTCTTTAAACGAGTTTACAATGTTGTCACAATATATTCATCAACTTTGTCGAGATAGTCTAATAATAAAATCCCACAAATGTGGGATTCAATACGCACAGTTTCTATTGAAAATTCATAGTTACCGGTCCATATTGAAGTTAAATGTCGATGAAATACAAAATTCGGATATGAATGATGAATCTCGATACAAACTACTCATTAAATTGAAATTAATGAAAAATAATACGATACCTGATAATCTAAGGCGATGTTTCTATCTAAACAATATCCTCTTGGAATTTTATAAACTCCACACGGTTGAAATTATATTAATTCACTTCACATAATAATCACATTAGAACAATAATTTACTGAATGTATTCAGAACTTCACATAATGTTTACAGTTTGTTCAGGAACTCTGGTTTGTTGTTGTTTATAGTTGGCCTCCAGATAACCAATCCTTCGGTTTTCGTTCTACGCATGAGTGGTAAAATTTGGGGGCAAAGTCGATTTATGATGGAAACGGCAGAATTCATAGATATTTATACCACGGTACACAAGTGTATCGTGATTTATACTATGTTTCGTAAAAAATCCTTAACCCCAATGAAAATATCAGCAAGCTGACAACATCTTCTTAAAATTTCTGTGCAAATATTCACAGAATCGATACAAATTAGATTAGGTTAGGTTGTTTAATAATAAATCTGAATGAAAAGTCTTTCTTCATGAAATTGTTTGGGAATTTCGAGGAAAATATAAACAAGTTATTAGTGTTTACGACTAATCTGCAGAAAAATCGAAGAAGGAACTTATTTTGGTGGGATGAATGTGGCTTTTTAGTTGCAGATATAATCCGATGAAACTAACTGTTTTTGTTGAAATTATCGTGTTTGCAACATTTTTATTCCAATAAGGTTAGTACTTGAGTATTACCTAAATGTATAAACTCAATTTCTATCGAGAAATATGAACTTTGCATCAATTCCAGAAGATCATTTCAGAAACGTAGTCAGCCCAATTTTTCTTTGAAATGGCTATATCTTTTTAACAGAGCCGAATTCGGAAAAATGGAAAATGAAAAAAGGTTTCTTTCGACCTCAACAATCTTCAGTTAAAATATATGTACAAGTCAAAGACTCACCCTGTATAGAGGGGTTTTCCAATAAGAGGTGTTATTTTGACAATCAAAGAAAAATGCGATTTTTAAGATAAATTATCGGACCTTGTTTCATTATGAAGAGGAAGGCATGCCGATAAATGGAAAATAACATCAGCCAAATGACCATTACTACACCGACTACAGGACCGTATCCATAACCAAATCGCAATTTGGCTGCCCTACGTTCTCGATAGCCTCACGAATTCGATCTTTGAGGTCTCGAATCGTCGCTGGGCTCTTATAGTGAATTTTAATAATTTCAAAGCGTTATTGAAGCATGTATCGTTCCATTTTTATCAATGGCGTATTTTCTACTTGTGAAATGTCGAAAAATGACAGCTTCAAAAGTGACATCTACCGAAATAGCATGCTATTCAAAATAACATCTTTTATTGGAAGACCCTTCAGTTCGTAGTTCCAAACGAACGAGTGGGAATCAGCATTCTGTGTGATCTAAAAGAAAAGATGTATCATTCGAACAACAGTTATGGAAATCTCATTATTTTGAATGTTCCAGCTTCCTTGGTACGAGCTGAATACTCTAGGAAGTATGATTAATCCAACAATAATTTCAATCCTTCACAACGAAGTATCGACATATCGAATCGCTCCAAAGATACCTTGTGTTCTTAACGAACTCAAACAGTTTTATCGTATACTGTGTATCTTCTGACAGCGAAAGCAAATAATCACAGAACTGCCTCTGGTACTTACAATTGGAATAATTACCTGCAACCACTATGAAATATTCTAGTTATGGTAATCTGCAGGCAATGACCATAATATGTTCTTTATAAGCTAGTTGCAAGCAGCACCAAGTCGGTGTTCTTCTATTTCCCCTCTCTATGTTTCCTCTCAATGACTCCGCAAACATATGGTATATTATCTAGTTGATTTCCTTACATAGGCCAACATTATTTATGGGACAGCTTGGGCATAATGTAGACATTGAGATGAGAATGTTTTACTCTATGACTTTCTCAGAACATTCAATCATTCGATAAGAAGGGTATTCAAGGCCTTCAGTGTCCTAACTTTGTACTAGGACACTTCAACAAGATAGAAACATGGATAGAAAACTTCAAATGATTGCAGCATCATCAACTCATTAATTGCGCCAATATTCCACAGTTGCAGTTATTAAAAATTCTTTAACAACTGGTTGGAAACTCTTTTTCTGTTTCCTCAAAGTATTATCTGGTTGTCAGAAAATTTCTCTAATCTCATTATTATGTAATTGAAAATAGGGCACGTTTGATCATTGATCAATAATCAGTGATGAAGATTCGTGGTTATATAAGGCATCTAAACAAGAAATGATTCCCAAAATCAATCTCGAAAATTCTCCAAATTGGCCGACTCTGTATATATCACTATAAGTTTGAAAGGGGTGGTTCCCTCTTAATTGCCGACTTATCAATTAGTGCTATGGGCGGAGATCCATCATCGGAAAGATCCAAGGCTCCACCGAAGCCATAAAACATGTATACGATTGTTAAATTTCATGTTTTGTACCGCCTTCAGTTGATTCGCTTCAGGAACAGAAATCTGTTCGCCTACCTGGCAGGGCACGCGAACTTGCTTGCTTGTTTTAACCAGCTAAATGAGTATTTATTATATGTTTAATTCTATTTTTTTTATAATATCGAAAGAGAGAACATCAAATTCCCAACATACTGGCACGACAAGAGTTCATGCCATAAACAATGCCCTCACAAAGAATTCGAAATCTCGATTTCATCGTTCCTCGTAGCCCATTCTCATACCCTGTCAACCATTCTCGATAGTTCGTACGATAAGTCTCGCATCTCGAATTTCAACCCGTTCAAGCGGTTGTTGGAAGCAGAAACGACAAAGGTGGAATATAAAAGGGATTTTTCATGTTTTTCCATTGTGTTCCGGGGCCTTTACAAATAGCTCTTATTACCTACGGACTGGATGAGATCGTGCGATAATATTTCATTATGATCATTGTAGGTTCCCCTCGGGATAATTTGGGCTAATTTTCGATATAATGAAATAGGTAGTGAGACTTGTGGGAGGCTGGGGCTTTTCGTGCATCGTTGAATAAACTGTTTATCTTTTCCATCTTTTCACACAACTTAGGCGAAACTTGTTATTCAATATGTTGACAATATTCCATCTAATCCCAAATTTTCCGTCGTTTTATTTCATGATTGAATCACACAGTTTTAAAATCGATATTTTTATTGTTCAACCTAACGTGGTGTGAAAGGATATGGTCATCTGAGTACCAAAAAAGCATGTCTGTTTCATTGGAATTCCGAAATGGTATAACTCACTGTGTTTTCTTTGATTTGATCACAAATCTTATTGATTATTATCTTCCAATTCCGATTTCTTCCAATTGTTGGATAATAGTATACTCCATTCACAATTATAAAATCACAATTCTGGCCTTGGAAATTTGACACATTTCACTCTGTATCGAAGTTATGACGTTTTTCAAAATATTTTTATGTTCCAAGTCAACACCATGTTGCCCTTTCTACATTCTTAGCGTATTTATAAGAATGTTTGGAGAACCCAACAGAAAATTGTGAACAATATTCTACATATAAAGGAGTTTTTGGATTTATGATTGTAAAGATTTATCGACGTCCTTTGGTTTCATCATCATGATGATATTGTATGTGATATGATTGTGAGGGTACATAACATTTCTATTTCTAATATTTCTTTATTTCAAATAAATAACAGTTTTATTCATTCATCACAGAGAAAATAAACATAATAACTAAATTAACGAATTTATTCACAGAGAAACTAATAATTTCAATGCAATAGTAACTGAGATTTGGGTATAAATTAATGAGCAAGAATGTCAATTCCTGAAAGCTTTATAGATATACATTTCATTTATTTGATCTTATGAACAAGGAGTAAAATATTCTGACTGTATAGTAATTTATTAGTTTAAAAAATATTCATACATTTCTACCACAGTAGGTTTGTACAAATAAACTGGAATAGGTCAAACATTTGCTTCACATTTATCATTCACCTGTTTCAAAATAAGACACAAACTCCTGGAATATGGAAAAAACCGATTTATTCTGGTTCAATATAGCCTATTTCTACTTTCGGCAAAGGATTGATAGGAATGAAAGCTCCAGTGACACATTTCAATTCATCGGAATCTGAATTCACCTACCGTTGAATGCAATATAGTCATATGTCTTCTTTTTTTAGCTTTCTCGACGTGTTTTTTTTCTGAAACGTGAAAACGATCAACAATAATCATTAAGAGACCGATGATGGCCATCCAGAACCCGTTTACTTACGAAAATCGTGCAATTTCACCTGCAAGTTCTTTCCTCATAACTCCTCGAAAATCCTACCTGAACCATATTTTCCGGTCGCTCTCGTTAGAAAATCGTATAAGGAAGCCTTTTTTGTCCATTTACACATTCCAAATAAATTTTGAGCACCAAAAACGATACCGAAACTAACCAAACTTCTGGGGGACCGGAATTTCGTTTGAAATCTTTCTAAACGGTCAGATACCTAAAAAAAACTTCGTTATCAAGTGTAAAAAGGTCGATTTGTACTTACTTTCGCTTTATTTATGCTTATAAATCGATTTTTGGTCCAATTGAAATTTGCGGTTCTTACTCACGCCAAAAGTCGTGAAAAGAAAACATGACACTGGAACGAGATTTCTCATATCGACGGGAAACTTCTTCTGGACGACGAACAACGGAAAAATAGGCGATTTCCTATCGATATTTCGCCCCAAAATCGCCGATCGATTCGAACTAACAGAATGTGGAATATCTTTGATACTTTTACTTTGATGTAAACAAAGAAACTGGCAACGTCGTTTTGTCATTAACGATATTTTCTGTACGCGCACAAACTTTTCATCAGGTGCACCAACTCCTGAAAACGAAACCATGACCTCCTATGTGATTAAATGAAAGTGAATGGAGTATATATTATGCAACGATCATGTAATGATGGTTATTAATATACGAGCGTAAACTGGGATACGAAATGAGCCGGATGCCTCTCGCGAGTCATCTACACGCAGGACTATACAGGGTGTCCCACGGTCGAGTGCCTATTAGACGTTTCTGGAGAACTGGACATATTTGAAATCCGAAAATTGGGATTATGATATTGTTGGAAATTCTCTACAGACCTAAAATATTTTCGGAGCCTGAGCACTTATTAGGTTATACCAGGGGTGGAAATAAATTTGTTCAAAAAATTTTTTTTCAATATTTTCATTTCTGATATGATTGAGTATTCAATGCTGAATACATTTCTGTTGAAATCATTGTATTCATTCGAATAGTTTTCAAAATATCGAAAAAAAACCTGAAAAAATGTCAAATATTCATAGTCAGTGTTATGTCCATTATTCCTATTCTGAACATTCCGAGATTAAACCGTTATCACAACGTCAAAGTAGAAGAATGTGAAAAGGTCATGCATCTTTTGAATTTCATAAATATCATCACAGGCTGTTTCAAATTTTGTGTCGAAAACTGTGATCGAAAATTGGCCATAACTTCTGTTTTTCAAATTAGAACCCTATTTTTTTATGATTGCGTTGGATTCTGCGGAGAAAAATATTGATAGCACCCTCAGATGTTCTTGATCCTAAATTCAGTAATTGCCGAGATATTTGAGCTTTTCTGGATTTATGTTGTACGTAGAGTCAAATTCATCGAACCTGAAGAGATTCGATGAATATTCTTGTAAAACCATAGTAACAATTATGTCACCTGTGAATTATTAATGGGATCATTAATTTTCTATGGTCACAGAATATTCTCATGCCAACAGATTCTTATGAAACCATAGTAAAATCGAGAAGTAAGGTTAAGGCCTAAAATGAGAGCTGTCACTTGTGAATTATTAATGGGATAATTTATCTTCTTTGGCCACAGAATATTCTCATGCGAAAGATAAGATGAATTTGACTCTACGTATAACATGAATTCAGAAAAGCTTAAATATCTCGGGAATTACTGAATTTAGGAGCAAGAGCATTTGAGAATGCTATCATTATTTTTCTTCGCAGAATCTAACGCAATCATAAAAAAATAGGGTTCTAATTTGAAAAACAGAAGTTATGGCCAATTTTCGATCACTGTTTTCGACACACAATTTGAAACACCCTATGATTATATTTATGAAATTCAAAAGATGCATGTTATTTCCACATTCTTCTACTTTGACGTTGTGAGAACGGTTTACACTCGGGATTTTCAGAATAAGAATAATGATCATAACACTGACGATGAATATTTCACATTTTTTCAGATTTTTTCTCGATATTTTGAAAACTGTTCGGATGAATACAATGGTTTCAACAGAAATGTATTCAGAATTGAATACTCAATCATATCAGAAACGAAAATATTGAAAAAAATATTTTTTGAACAAATTTATTTCCACTTCCGGTATAACCGGAAGCGCTCAAGCTCCAAAAATATTTTAGGTCTATAGAGAATTCCCAACAATATCATAATACCAATTTTCGGATTTCAAATATGTTCAGTTCTCCAGAAACGTCTAATAGGCACTCGACCGTGGGACACCCTGTATTACCGATGTATTACCGATGCATTACGCCACACCCTGTATATGAATTCAAAGGAAGGTACAATATGCCTCTACGTTCATTTTGGAAATACCCCGCCATTATATTGTGAACATCTTTGTCTAAACCCTTCACAACAACAGAAAAGATTCAAATTCCATCTACCTATATCTATAAACTTTTGGGCGCCCCTAGTTTACGATCTGTCTGAGTTTTTTCGATAATAAGGCGCCTATTAGACCCTTCAGCGGTTATTATATCATTGGAATAATTTAACTCACGACCTAAACCGCATATATCCCAGAAATTAATCTACGGTATGGCCGGTGAAGACGTAAGACCGCCTTTTTATTTTAATTAGGGCCATACTACACCTATTTATGGACGCTTTATATCAATAAACGTCCGAGCGGAGGCCAGGTCGCCGTAAAAAATAGAAACACGAAACGTTATGAGAGAATTGATTAATGTGCACTCGAATATTATAACATTCTGGACGTTTGGCCGGATGGTTTTTCGATATCGTTTTAACTCACAGATGTTCAGAATGATTCCAGCGGAATCTTTAATTGGTAATTAGTACCTGATAGGTTTGAGTTGGTCTACATTATTTTAAACATGTTTTCAATACCCTGAAACCAAACACAGAACATTCGCGTAATAGTGGTAACAAGTTAAGGATGCCAGATGAAGACCAAGAGATCTACTCGAAAGCTACAATAAAATCAGATTTATCCACCAATATTTTACATCGTCATGTTCAAGATATGCTACGTACAAAATCATGCAAGGATTGCCAACAGTTAGCAAGAAGCATGGATGGATTTTTCGGAATACTGACGAGGAACTTGAAGCAAACTTCATCACATGTATATCTGCGGCATTTATGTCAAAAACCAAGTTATACCAGTGAGCCTAATAGAGGAAAGTCACCAAATATGGAGTACCATTTTGTTTTTGGGATATAAAGAAAAAACTTCATATTAATTAAATCAGTTTAATGTTTATACTAATCAGTCATACATTTATATGTAGTAATTAACAGCCTCTAATCAAATATATTAGTTTTCTATTTAAAATCTAACAAAAGAAAAACAAAATCACAAATTAGTAACCAAATATGGAATAGGAACCCATATATGGAATATAAACTTAAATCAACATAACAATAACAAAAATGGACATAAATATCTTTGAGATCAATTAAATGAATATAAGATATTGTGATAAATGAAAGAAGTTACATAATTACTTGCAAAAGTCACAGATCCAAGTATCAAACTCTGGACCAGCACAATCATAATGTGCCCAGAGCCCACACATCAAGCATATTCCATAATCAGACACCGACGACTGTCCATATTTGGATTTTTATACTAGTTCAAACTCTTCTAAATATTTTTTCAAGTCACAATATTTCAATGACAAAAGATCACAAAATGGTGAAATGAATATAATACCGATATACTTAATAGTATAACACTTATGTATACAAACATAACAGCTGGTAATACTCATTTACTACTTACCTTTTAAAATTTTCTTCACGACAACAAAACAAAACACGCCTGCCACACGTTAAGCGTTTGCGCAACTGACTCGATGGTGTGAGTGCTATAGTTAGTAGACCGAATGAAACAGAAGATGGTCGAATGTTCCGTTTATTACTTATAGTCTTGGAGAAATGATTCCATATTAGGTCACTATTTCATATTTGGTGACTTTCCTCTATTTCAAGCCGATGCAGCAAGACACCACGAAGAAAAAACAATTGGGTCTATTATCATCTTTAGACACAGAGGTTACCATATAATTTATAGGGCATATGTACTGACCAAAGATGGCTCAGCATTTCGGCAGTTGTCAACCAGATCATCAAGAAAACTTGGGGCTAGTAAGAAAAAAATACTCAAGAAGAGAAAATCTAGAAGATTTCCAAAAGGATAGCCGTTGTATTTTACAGTGAGGGCTGGAAATTCTATGGTATTCTATAGGACATCCAAACAATAGCAAAATATTCCTGTTGCTTCTTGTTTGTCTCGAAACGTTTCCAGACTCACTGATGGCGCCTGGGTGATATCACGTGCACGGATCGAATGGAAATCTTTATTCTTTATGGATCATTTCGAGAGCAGCTCTGTAGCAACTGAAAGTTGCTTGAGATGAGCAAACAGAATTCGAGGCTACATCAGCATTTTCGATGGTTTGATTTCATAGTTAATAATACTTCGAATTGTCCTAAACTATTTATTATTCATTTGCCTCATCAATTATTGAGCAAACAAATGAACCAACTGATTCCTGATAATTATATTGAATCATTTTCGAATAAACTCCAATTTCCTTTCGTGTTCCTTTGGAGTACATTTTCTAAGTATCATTATCGAAAACTAAGTGCAATCCATTATCTTGACAAATTCGCTGTGAACGGCCCCTCAGGTTGATCATTTTAACCCTTGCCCTCCACTCGAAGTAATTTATGTAATTTGAAAGCCATAAAATAAATTACTCAGACGTTTTAGGTCTTACGTAACTTACTGATGGCGGACTGAGGAAGCCATATTAGGGTTCTCTGCATTGAAACAAATGATGTCTATGTCCGTAATGACCGGCTTTTACCGTTCGATCCTAGGCTTTCGCGTGATTTCCCTTGGGAGCGACTTGAAAGTTGCGAAACAGAAATGAGCAGCCGGCTTGATCTCTTCGAGTCATGGTGCGGATATGCCCACCTAGTCTCAGGATGGCTAAGTTTAGGTACACCAGCTTCGTGAAAACGACAAAAAAAACCATCTAATCTTTACTAACTCTACTGATATTCACAATCAGTCAAATTGGTATTGTAAACTACAATGGGAGTGTAGGTACTGAGCGTGTATATTCCTATTTGAAGAAGATAGAAATGTATCCATTATTTTTAAGCACATTGTATAGATAAATTGGGAGAGTATAGTTTGTAAGACTCGGAATAAGCTGCTGAAGAAATTCTCAGAAAGTGGAAAACGTATTTCCCAAAACTTGGAAGTGGCTGTATGTGTGTAAATAAAAAATACCTTCAAGAATTTATCCCCAAAATTTATTGTAGGTGTTGAATATGAAATGGAGGTAACTTTTCAAAATACTTATACTCCATTCACAATCATAAAATCACAACTCTCGCCTTGGAAATTTGACACATTCCACTCTGTATCGAAGTTATGACGTTTTTCAACATTCTACATTCTTAGCGTATTTCTCAGAATGTGAATGAATTGGAAAAGATGTGATGGACGAAAATAATTAACGTTTATATGAATTGATAGAAAGGATTCCTTTTCTAGTTATTTGCATGAAAAGTACAAGAGATCACTGTTGAAATATATTTTTTTCCGTCATGGAAAAAAATTGCATTGCTTTCTCATAATTTTCACATGCATGCTTGTGAAGATTCAATGTTTATTATCCTCTTGAACTGAAAGTTCAAGACTTGACGACATTTCATTTATTTGATCTAGGAGTAAAATATTCTGACTGTATAGTAATTTATTAGTTTATAAAATATTCACACATTACTACCACAGTAGGTTTCTACAAATAAAATGGAATAGGTCAAACATATGCTTCACATTTATCATTCACCTGTTCTAAAATAAGACACAAACTCCTCGAATATGGAAAAAAAAGATGTATTCTGGTTCAATATAGCCTATTTCTACTTTCGGCAAAGGAATGAAAGCTCCAGTGACATTTCAATTCATCGGAATCTGAATTCACCTACCGTTGAATGCAATATAGTCATATTTCTTCTTTTTTTTTAGCTTATTCGACGTGTTTTTTTTTCTGAAACGTGAAAACGATCAGCAATAATCATTTAGAGACCGATGATGGCCATCCAGAACCCGTTTACTTACGAAAATCGTGCAATTTCATTCTGCAAGTTCTTTCTTCATAATTCCTCGAAAATCCTACCTGAACCATATTTTCCAGTCGCTTTCGTTAGAAGATCGTATAAGGAAGCCTTTTTTGTCCATTTACACATTCCTAATACATTTTGAGCACCAAAAACAATACCGAAACTAACCAAACTTCTGGGGGACCGGAATTTTGTTTGAAATCTTTCTAAATGGCCAGATACCTAAAAAAACTTCGTTATCAAGTGTAAAAAGGTCGATTAGTACTTACTTTCGCTTTATTTATGCTTATAAATCGATTTTTGGTCCAATTCAAATTTGCCGTTCGTACTCACGCCAAAAGTCGTGAAAGGAAAAAATTACACTTGCACGAAATTTCTCATATCGACGGGAGACTTCTTCTGGACGACGAAGAACGGAAAAATAGGCGATTTCATGTCGATATTTCGCCCCAAAATCGCCGATCGATTCGAACTAACAAAATGATGAATATCTTTGATACTTTTACTTTGATGTAAACAAAAAAACTGGCAACGTTGTTTTGTCATTAACGATATTTTCTGTTCGCGCACAGACTTTTCATCAGGTGCGCCAACTGCTGAAAACGAAACCCTGACCTCCTATGTGATTAAATAAAAGTGAATGGAGTATATTTAGAATGTTTTCAATTCCAATTTTTGAGATCTATTCCAAACTTAAATTCAGCGGTGTATTTCGTAAACAGAGTCAACGAATTTGCTGATTCCCCCTCCCTCGTTAGAATGATGTCGTAAATGTAACCCAGAAAATATGCGATTCTGCTTTATTGAAATTTATGATTTCTTCCGATGTAGCTAACCAATTTTGAACACTCAAGGAATGAAAAAATGGATATAAACAATAATTGATATAAATGACCGAGTTCACATCAATATTTCACAAGAAGGAAACTCAACTCCGGAGGAAATAATGGTGAGGGAAAGTTTTCGCCTCGAGTAAAAAATAACAGAAAATGTTTGTGTCACGATTATGTTTGAATCATTGGGTTGGATGCTCAATGGCTTGAACGGAATGTAGAGATGCTATTCGCATCCTCTCAGGTAGACTTGGTGTGGTCCATATTAATAATTCTCACCAACGAATTAATGTGAACGTCACATAATGGTAGGAAAAAACTTTAATCAAGCATGGGCAGCACGTATTAAATTAAACAGATCTTAAATTATCGGGAAGCTTTCTTTGATATCATATCTTCATAATGGATCAATTCATCTGTCAACTTTTTCATCTGTAATTATATCGTTGATGGATTATAATCGGCTTATTTCAATGGACTTCGGGCGTACAAGGAATGAGAAAACTACTGCGGATGCAAAAAATAGGGCACAATTGATGATGATGATGAATGCATACTCGGCAAACCATTCCTGAATTTAAGGATTCGATTATTATAGTAATAATTATTGGTTTGGACACTACTACACTGTCTTGGTATTGTTTTAAAAACAGCCGATACCTTGAAACCTGCGACGCTATTACATAAGATTCAATTCCTTCATGGAATGGTATGAATTTCAAAAAAATAATTTCGAGGGAAATTATTAAAACTGAAAAAACCTGTGAAATTGAAACGGCGACTCACCCAAAGCAGAATAATACGATACCAGACCTATTTCACGGTCCAGAAGGGACAGGGGCGTCGATAATTTTTCTAGGGGGTAGTGGCTCGATTAATAAAAGGAACAGAAAGTCGAGAACGCATGAAAAAAAAACACTTTTCAGTGAATATCTTCGTTAATGCTATTTCAAATGAACTGAATTTTGGTTGATTGTTTACTCTATTCATGGTGCATATTCCTCAATCAGAACTCTTCCAATAATTTCCCTGTTATAAAAGTCACAGAGTAGCCGACTCAAAAATCCACACAAGAATACTATAAAACCACCTGAAAAAGATAAACGGTTCATATTTTCGAAAGAATCAATCATATTGAAAAATGAAAGTATTCTTATGTTTCTTTCAAGAAACGCGTCGTTTTCGAGTTATTCCCAATTTTACACGATAAAATTTGACGAAAAAATAAAAAATCATAAGAATAAGCTGGATGCTTCCCTGGGTTTTGAATATCACAGAATGACTGAAATTTATGAACTCTCACTCTCTGATCTCTATACAAGGTAACAATGTTGTCCGAATGTTTATCAACTTTGTCAAGACTAAAATCTCTATGATGGAAAAACTTTCGATGTAGAGAAATGCAATAATAAAATCCCACAAATAGGAGATAAAATTGAATTTTTAGAAGCATTTTATACACACAGTTTCTATTGAAAATTTTCATTTTTACCTGTCAATATTAAAAATATCGACATTTATTTTTAATATTGAGATACAAAATTCGGATACTGATGATGAACACAAACCACGTATTGAATTGAAATCAATGAAAAATGAAATGATACTTAGCACAAGATGATATGTGCGATGTTTCTCTCTAAACAATATCCTCTTGGAATTCGACACTACACGGCATTAATTCACATAATCATCACCTGTTTGACGTTTGTATTCTTCTCTGTAAATAAATAAATCAACATATCACGCCGATTATCGCTATACGCATGCGTCGTTAATAACCCTGACGTTGGAGACACAGAACAACCACATACCAACTGCTTGGTCTGTGGAACAACGGTTTGTCTTGTGCGCCGGCTACCTCGCATTTGCGCACCGTTATAGGCGACTGAAATTAAAATCGTAGCGCTATATCGGCGTTAGTTCTTCGTTAACGATAGGGACGTACTGCTTCCTTGATTTCGCCTATACCATTGTTTAAAGAGGAAATCAATACAATCTGTCATCGTTTTTTCAAAAGCTCTGCGAAATATCATAGAAATAGAAGTTGGTTAGGTCAGGTCATTGACCTCAAATCCTATGACCCAGGTTAATGGAGTTAGGTTAGGTTACTGTAAAAACAATTCTTCATGAGATAGTTTTGGGATATCTTCAGGAAAATCGAAGAAGGAACTTATTCTGGTTGAAGAAACTAGGATTTTCAATTGCAGAAATATTCGGACAAAACTAAGTGTTTTTGTCAGGAAATATCGTTTTTGTAACATCCTTATTCAAATAAGGATAGTGCTTGAGTATTTCCTAATTGTATCAACTCAATTTCGATCGAGAAATATAAACTTTGCATCAATTCCAGAGAATCGTATCAGGCACGTATTTGGTCCAATTATTTTTTCAAATGGCTATATCTTTTAAACAGAGCTGAATTCGGAAAAATGGAAAATGAAAAAAGAGTATCTTTTGGCCTCGAAAATATACGGTTGAAATATAAGTACAAGTCAAAAACTCACCCTATATATTGTACTGAATTAGAAAAATATAATTTTCTAGAAAAAATTAGATCCTTATTATCAATTTTTTTATCTACTATTTATTCATACTGAGTGAGGAAAAAGACTTCATTTCATTCTAATAATTTTTTTATACCTTCTGCGAAATAGATAACTATAGAAACCTCACTGTTCAGATATGAGTGCCTAAAACATACGAACAAAATACAACTGATTCTAGGAATACGTTCATAACTGAAAAAATAGGCTTGGGAAATATTGAATATCCATCATTTTCAAGGTATAAGCTCCAAAAGCGGAAATCGTCCCCCAACAAAAGCTTAAGCATTCTGAATTCTTTTTACTCCTAAGTGCAAATGAATAAATTAACCGTCTTATAGGACTGGCTTTCAACGGCTCTCCATCTATTTTTGCCGGAGCATATCAGCGAGCGAAGAACATCAGGTGCAATCTTCTTGAGAGCTCTTATTCCTTTATCTTAAGTAGTCAATTAGGTTCGCCACTATCATATTTATCCCGACTTTGCTGAACCGTTTTATATTTGATAAGCAAGGGGGCTGGAGAGATGTAATGTTCTGAAGCAGCTGCTCTCTTGCTTGCTGCTCTTATACCAAAGATGCCTCGATTAGGTTCTATGTGCCATGTTTCATTTATTAGGCTCACGTTCAGATTAATTATCGTTACTTATACTCTAATTGAAAGTAATCACTTGTTATGAGAGAGGAGAATCGCGTTGGAAACAATGCTTATTCCACAAATAGGTTTATTATTTTCAGAGTAGACTGCGCTAGTCTATACTCACCATAGCTGTAAAATATTGTTCGTGGTTCTTTGGAATTATTTTGATAAATTCTAAAGTGATAATTCATTTGTATTAGGAGTATAAATAAGTTTGTGCGGTTCTTTTTCGAAATTGAAGCTCAGTTTTCATGGCCAGTCACAATTTGATGCAAAATCCCTTCCATTCTCGACCTTGGAGCAGTTGTACCTACACACTCGAAAGTTAAGTCCCTTGTCTTCAATTCATACTCCACCCAATTTCCTATCTTTCAGATCATTCCCGTTGCTTTTAAACTATGGTAAATGGCTGGTTGAGGGACTCCGAGTGTATTTGCGAGTTCCTCTCGCGTTTGTAATGGATCTTCATCGAGCTCCGCCTCTAATTCTTCGTTCATAAACTTTGATGGCTCTCCAGTTCGTCCTACGTCTTAGATGATCAAAATTGCCGCCAGAAAATCATTTAAGACGCTTTCGGTCAGCTAAAGCATAGTCACCGTGAATTCCACTGAAATACGATGAATTACGGCAGTCTTTTTAAAAGCTTTTATTTAACTTGCATTGTATGTATGTATGTATGTATGTATGTATGTATGTATGTTCGGGTGGAATCTTGCTACTCAATTTTGAAGCAGATATCTTCAACCGATTAAGCTGAAATTTTGTATACACGTTCAGTTTGGATGACAATACACGATAAGCTTTGTGACGTCATTCTACATCCAATATGGCGGACCATCCAAGATGGCGGAATAGTTTTTTGTGATGCATTTCTATAATATGGGTATCAAATGAAAGAGCTTGTTGAGAGTAATTCGAAAAATAATGTGACGTCGTTCTATATCCAATATGGCGGACCATCCAACATGGCGGAATAGTTTTTTGTGATGCATTTCTATAATATGGGTATCAAATGAAAGAGCTTGTTGAGAGTAATAATTCGAAAAATAATGTGACGTCGTTCTATATCCAATATGGCGGACCATCCAAAATGGCGGAGTAGTTTTTTGTGATGCATTTCTATAATATGGGTATCAAATGAAAGAGCTTGTTGAGAGTAATTCGAAAAATACTGTGACGTCGTTCTGAATCCAATATGGCGGAACATCCAAGATGGCGGTATAGTTTTTTGTGATGCATTTCTATAATATGGGTATCAAATGAAAGGGCTTGTTGATAGTAATTCGAAAAATAATGTTGACGTCATTCTGAATGCAATATGGCGGAACATCCAAGATGGCGAAATAGCGATAACTAAAAAGTGAAAAATAAATAAAAATAAAAAAACCTTTTTAAAAAAGCTTTTATTTGAATGCTCTAAAAAGAAAAAAATAAAATTTTCCTTTTAAATTTTAACTATCAACTTATAACTTCATTATACACAATTTATATGATCATAAAAGCTTGTCGCGAGGTTTGCGTTAGTACCTATAAGTATTTAATTAAACTGAAAAATCGCGCGAGTTAATCGCGCGACAAGCTTTTATGATCATATAAATTGTGTATAATGAAGTTATAAGTTGATAGTTAAAATTTAAAAGGAAAATTTTATTTTTTTCTTTTTAGAGCATTCAAATAAAAGCTTTTTTAAAAAGGTTTTTTTATTTTTATTTATTCTTCAACTCAGCAAACGAACATTATTCGATCCTACCTAAGGACGAACGAAATCTTTTGTAAGTTCGCTTCGTCCAGGGTCCTGATACATGAAATTAAATTACAGCCACTACACGTAACTTTGTGGTCGCAGGATCGTAAAATTTCCTGCATAATCTCGTTTCCATAATTCTTTACGGCTGATACAACATTGTATTTCAGCCGTGTGCACGTTTGCGTGTTAATGAAGACAAAAATGTCATAGCCGGTGGCATTTTCTCGATGCCTGATGCACGGGGTGGTCTTCATACATAATTTTATCCTCGAATGAGACTACAGTCCAAGAGGAGGCAATAAATCGAACGGTGAAGTGTATAGTGTATTCAATTAACCGATTACCCCAAGAATGCAGTTTTTATCAAATGGAATTTTTTTCGATATTTTTAATGAATACGGGGCTTTCAAAAAGGGTGGCAGTTTTTGACAAATGTCTTTCGAAATTCGACTAAATGAAAGTCACGGCGTATAGATGTTTCAAGATCCGATAACGATTTTCCAAATCCTGGTTAAAAAAAAGTTCATAATGTAAATAATAAAAAATACTGCCTGTATACAGGGTGAGTCTTTGACTTATAAAATATTTTAACTGAAGATTCTTGAGGTAAAAAGAAACCTTTTTCATTTTCCATTTTTCCGAATTCGGCTCTGTTAAAAAGATATAGCCAGATACTAGAAAAAATAGTGTTTTATGGCTCCACTCATAAACACTAGAGCATCGCCATATGCTGAGCCAATCATGTCACGTGTCCATTTAATTTCTCGGGCGACTTGATGAGAAAATAAAATAATTACAAGTTACAGATTTCAAAGCTTTCAGATTGAATAACTCCCATTTCAGCGTCTGCTTTTAAATTCGGAAACGCCTATAATTAACCAGTTGGCATTCGCATGCAGATAATAATTAAGGTGGATCTGGTGAGCTTCTGATGGAGGAACAGGTGAAATTCAACCCTGCCACAATTACTGAACGTTTAACGAATATTAGATCTACGTATTTGGTATTTTCAAGATGCTTACTCGTGCATTTGGTATAAAAATTAGCTACTGGTGTTAACTTTATTGTTATACATGTTCATTACTCTCAATTAACTCTAGAAGAGTATTCTTGGGATCTTAGTTTTGTGAACTTATTTGATTTTGACCCACTGAAAAATATTATTGTATTGTTTACTCAATCGTTTAAATTTATAAGTTTCGTGATCTTTCCTATGATGTACGATCATCACATCTATTTCCTACTCAAAAAAAGGGGTTGATCTCTCCACGTCTTATGGATAGACATAACAGTTCAAAAATTGGAACATGAAATGGTTTTCACTTCCCTTTAATCTAAACTAGACTTGTTTTCGAAATTTTCTCTTTTAACACACAAAATTGTCATTCTACATTCTCGATGGTTCTCTTTGTATTCGATTCATTCGTACATATTTATTTATATCGTTTCTTCTATCAACTTGGTTCAATCAGAAATTGGTTGTTTACATATGATATTATCGGTTCAGATTCAAGGATTATATGTTACATCAATGTTGTGACTATAGTCACAAACATACTAAATATATTTAGTATTATAATTCTCATTAGATAAAAATCTATGTATATTTATTCCTTTTTCTTCTTTTTCAGGTAAGCTCTTGTTTCGTTAAGTACTTCCTTGCTAGTGGTGAGTACAAAAGAAAATATAATTTATCCGTTCAATATTATGATTCGATAAACTTGGTTCTAATCTAAGTCAGATTATAAAACAGTACCATGGTTCTTTCGATACTTAATTGGGAGATATCTTTCGGTTCTGCTCAGGAATGCCTCAGCAAGGATATGATTGCTTTTTTTTCTTGATAATATCCAAAACTTTGGCCCAACCTTAAAAGAGCGCAAAAATTATTGAAAAAACTATCAATTCGACTGCAACAGCATTTAACAGAAAGAAAAGTCCTATACTTAATCAATAAAATTTTGTGTGAATAATGTATAGGTGCACTACGCAATGTTTTTTCGCTACCTCTACCTGAGCACAATAGTTCTCCGATATAAATATGTCGTGAATGCTTTAACGTATTGCAGGCAGGGACAAATGGAGAGTACTAAACATATTGTGAAGATTGAAATAGGTAGATATCAATTTGTCCCACCTGCAATACCTTATAGCATTCACAGCACACTTATATTGAAGAACTATTGTGCTCAGGTTCAGGTAGGTAGCGAAAAAAACATTGCGAAGTGCATCTACCCACTACTCACACAAAATTTCATTGATTGAGTAGGGCTTGTTTTTTATCTTCTGTTCAATGTTTTTGCAATCGGGTTTTCTGTTTTTTCTTCAGTCATTTGTTTTTTGGATCGTTTATGAATTAACTCTAACATGGACAGATTTTTCCAGAACTACCTTCAGTAAATTTAATACACTGCGCAAAAAAATTAACGCACATTATGGAAATCTCAAATTTATTCTACAACTGAAAGTGTTCTCAATGATAATTATTTTTATTAGAATTATGCATGCATATGTTTATCCACTTTCAACGTTTTTCTTCAATACAGATGTTTTCTCCCAGCAGGAATAAAAAAAGATGATATTATCAGATTTTGAATGTATTGGCTCCATTCTAAAATCAGTTGTTCTCGATCAATTCTAGTGATCAATAGTTTTTCTTTCGTTTGATTTTCTACACTCGATCGCTATGCAACGCGAAACACGCAATTTGACCCAAGAGGAATGTGCCCAAGCGGTAGTTTTGCGAGAAGAAGGGTGGACATACACAAGAATTGCATAAAGGTTTGGAATTTTCCATACAAGTGTGTCCAGAATGTTGCAGCGATTCAGGGGGACAGGTATGAATGTCCGAAGACCAGGACAGGGTAGACCACGGGTACCAACTGCCATTCAAGAACGTTACTTGAGAGTTTCTTCGTTGAGACAACAGTTTGCAACCGCTCGCCTCCTTCAAAATCAGCTCATGAGGTGCAAATTAGCACTCAGACAATAAGAAATCGCCTCAGAGAATATGATTTAAGGTCTCGTGTCGCGGCAAGAAGCCCAGCTCTTACCCCAGCCCATCGAAGGGCGCGTTTGGATTTTGCGAGAGCACATATCCATTGGGAAGAGGCCGATTGGGAAAGAGTTCTCTTCACAGATGAGTCTAGATTCTGCCTCTACCATTGTGATCGACGTTCCCTTGTATACAGACGTCCACATGAAAGATATGCTCAGTGCAATTTCCTGAATACTACTGGTTTCGGGGGAGAATCGATAATGTATGGGGTGGAATATCTTTGACTGCTCGCACAGACCTAGTGGTCGTTGATAATGGAGCTATGAATGATGATAATAAGTATATAAGGAACATTCTTGAAGAGCATGTAGTGCCATTTGCCCCATACATCGGTGAAAATTTCATTTTTATGGACGATAATGCCAGACCCCATCGTGCGCGCATCGTTCAGGAGTACCTTGAAGAGGTTGAAGTCTCTCGAATCGAATGGCCAGCAAGAAGTCCAGATCTCAATCCGATTGATCAGGTTTGGAACAACCTCAATAGAAGGCTGAGAAGTTCAGAAAATCATCCAGCTACTCTTAATGACTTAGGAATCCAACTCGGAGAAATCTGGGAAGGATTAGATCAGACCATTTCAAGATCACTCATTTTGAGTATGAACCGTCGTTGCCGAGCTGTAATTAACGCAAGGGGTGGAAATACCAAGTAATAAATCACTTATCAGCATTTCAGTATTTTGAAAATTGTTCATTTCTCTTCTTTCACATGAGATTCGGTGGAATCCTGAATTTTTCTTCCATTCAATGTGTCTTGTTTCGTTCAAAACCTTCCTGAAAGAACATAAAAATAATTTATAAAGTCAATGTAGAGTTATCTTTCATTAAAATTGAGATTTTCAGAATGTGCGTTAATTTTTTTGCGCAGTGTAGATAAATAGTTATTTTATCCTGTAAGAATCTCGTTCTGTCACCAACACATAAAAAGAAGTGGGAAAGTAATTCCGAACCTATTTCTTTGGATCTGGAGGCTTCGGCGTTTAGTTTCTGAATTGAATAGTTGGCATGAAGCGAATGAACTTTTGTATTTGTTTCATCGTCTCTAGATATGTTATGCGTTTTTTTTTCATTAGGTACCTATTTTGCCGTTTAATCTTGTAATTGAGACAGAAGCTACTGAAATATCGAAATACTTCGAAGATTTTCAAGAATATCATCGGTTTTCGCCGCAACAACAGAACATTCTGTGGATATAGTTCTGTTCATAATTTAGTAAGGGGGTTACAGTCCACTGAGATCTCAAGGTCTGTTGTGCCCCCCATCAGAGCTGTTTCAGCAACTGCGCTATCTACAGCTCTATCTGTAGACATAACTGGACCTTGGAACATGAAAATAACCCCTTTCTTTCCTGTATTCATTTCCACAGTGCGCGTCGGCCATTCGTGGCTCGCTATTTCGGGGCTGATTTAAGGTGCTAGTCCGGATGAATGACAAGCTCCATCTATCAGACCCTCTTCACCCCTCGTTCGGCCACCTTCGCCGAGGGGAAACAGCCGCGAGCCTTTTCTCCGCTCCGCCGTGAGTTATAATTTCCTGAGGAACGGATCCTTCCTGAAATAGTTCGCGCGTCCCATCGAATCGGTGGTGTTTTGACTTTTCCGCCGAGCACATGTCCGAAAATTTCAAAGTCGATTGAATCGTGTGTGACTTTTCCGATTCGTTGAACCCGCCGTTTGTATGAAGTGGAAGGTCTTGCTTGGAAAACAAACCATAACTCCGTTTTGTTTTATCGTCGCGATTATGTACGCGAAAATTTCTCGATTCACGACTGCTTGAATAAGCGATGAGAGGCAGGAATGTTATATGAAATATGATTATCGCCGAGCTATTAAAGTTGTGGATGGGAGAGTGTTGTACGTTATGCTACAAGAAAAATGAAATATCGAGCGATTATTCGGAATGAAAACAGAGGATATATTATTAACAACAGGTGGATGGATGTGGTTCAGAAATAAAATTATTGATATCTCTATCATTGTCAGAAAAACTGGGGGTTTTATCGACTGGTCCCAAGCAATTCCTCAATCTTGTATGGCAACACTGAAGAAAAACAAGCTATAATAAAAAAATCATTTTTTAAGACAAGCTTTTATAATAAAAACACTCATCCGCCATTTTGAAGCCGCCATCTTGAATTCCTCAATTTGGAAAAATCGTAATTTCCGACCCAGAAAACCCCCAGATACCAATTTTGAATAGAATCGGATCATAATTACAAAACTCGTCCGCCATATTGTAGCCGCCATCTTGAATTTTTCAATTTTGACGAAAGAATCATCTTTGTCGAACCCAAAAACCCCCAGATACTAATTTTGAATGAAATCGGATGATAATTACAAAACTCATCCGCCATTTTGGAGCCGCCATTTTGTTTTTTTCTATAAAAAATATTTCATGATGCATTGTCACCAGAATTATGTACACCTGCCAAATTTCAAATCAATCGGACGATTAGAAGTATGTCATATTCAACTTGCAAGATTTGATTACAGACAGACAGACAGACAGACAGACACCGGGACAGGTGAAACTAAATAAAAGCTTTTAAAAAAGGGGGGGATCGCCCCTGGTTGAGCAAAACCCAGATTTTTTCGAGTTAAAATCCAAACATGGTCAAAATATAAAGGGTGTTTCCTAATTTCACGTAAACCTTGAAGGACTTGTTGTAGACTCATTTGCTGTCGTTCGAGACATATTCATTGACAAGCAGGTCGTCCCAGCTTCGCCCGAGTAGAAATTTGTTTCACGCGGCGGTTGCATCTTCAACACTTCAACCTGCCATATCTTTTGATGTACTCGTTGTAATTGTATGATGTGAAGGGCAATTTCGTTCTAAATTAAATACTGGGGATGAATAACGCAGTAGGTTGGATGAGGATCAATACCCAATTCATAAAAACACACTCCCAAATAGTGCATAATTTTGAAAAACATCTGATTACCATAAACAGGTTATAGCAATAACAAAATCGATCAGCACTTATTGCAGGAGCTACTGATAAACAGCACTTAATACCAAATTTTTGGGGTAATCTTTTAATTCACCAAAAAATAATGGGTAAAATTAAACTAGGTAGCGAAGGAAAATGAATAAACATCTTGAGCCAAAAGGATTTGTAATAAAAACGATTAACTATTCAGAATTGAAGAGTTTTCACCTGAATGTGAATGTTCAACAAATTTCTCGTTTTAAATAGGTTTTAAAATATGTACAACCAAAAACCAAGGAAAAATTTTTCATATCAAACCAGTTTATTCTCGAACAACTCACAGCCAACTACCGAGTGATTCGCGGAATCTAGAGCAGTTATACCCTTCTCTTCTTGATATCTCATTCATTATACCAAAGAACGAACCTAATAAATCATTTTGAGGTATAACAAGCGGCGAGAAATTTCCGAATCGGAATATTCGAAATTATTTCGCCCGACAGAAATACGTCGGCTTCTCTTTAAAGCCGATATATCTGCTGCCACAAGATGGTATCATATACAGTGCACTGCATACCATTTCAGTCGGAACGGCCATTTACTCAAGATATACTCAAGATGGCATAGTGTTTTTCGATTTATTTTCATAAAGTCGCATAAATCTATACAGACAAATAAAGGAACTCTATGATGAAGTATCGTGTCTAATAAAGTACCTATACTACTGTAATTTTACAGGCAACACTGTATATTTTTGCGTATTTTTAAGACCTTGTTCTAGAACTCTTACACATATATCCAATTATAAAATCACAACTCTGGCCTTGGCAATTTGACACATTCCACTCTGTCTCGAAGTCATGACGTTTTTCAAAATATTTTTATGTTCGAAGTCAACACTATGTTGCCCTTTCTACATTTTAAGCGAACATTTTGTGAACAATATTCTACACATGAAGGAGTTTTTGGATTCATGATTGTAAAGATTTATCGATGTGCTTTGTTTTCATCATGATATTGTATGTGATATTATTGTGAGGGTGCATAACATTTCTATTACTAATATTTCTTTATTTCAAATAAATAACAGTGTTATTCATTCATCACAAAGAAAATAAACATAATAACTGAAGAAACGAATTTGTTTACAGAGAAACTAATAATTTAAATGCAATAGTAACATTCCGAATAAATTCTGAGCACCAAAAACGATACCGAAACTAACCAAACTTCTGGGAAGTTCTGGGGACCGGAATTTCGTTTGAAATCTTTCAAAACGGCCAGATACCTAAAAATAAACTTCGTTATCAAGTGTAAAAAGGTCGATTAGTACTTACTTTCGCTTTATTTATGCTTATAAATCGATTTTTGGTCCAATTCAAATTTGCCGTTCGTACTCACGCCAAAAGTCGTGAAAGGAAAAAATTACACTTGCACGAAATTTCTCATATCGACGGGAAACTTCTTCTGGACGACGAAGAACGGAAAAATAGGCGATTTCCTATCGATATTTCGCCCCAAAATCGCCGATCGATTCGAACTAAAAGATGTGGAATATCTTTGATACTTTTACTTTGATGTAAAAACAAAAACTGGCGACGTCGTTTTGTCATTGACGATATTTTCTGTACGCGCACAGACTTTTCATCAGGTGCACCAACTCCTGAAAACGAAACCAAGACCTCCTATGTGATTAAATAAAAGTAAATGGAGTATACTATTTATTATGATTTTTAATGATTAAACATTGATTGAGTGGAATCAACTACTTTGGCACCTAACCATAGTATCTTTGCTTTTGAATCGTTTTTTCATACGTTGTTCATGTCATTAATCAAAATCGGACTTTTCACAAACACAGATGACATTCTTCACTGCGGATCTTCTGAGAACATTACACCTTCTAGGGTTTCATGACACTCTCGAAATAAATCGCTCCTCAAGGATCCATCCGAGACCATACATTCCGAGAGTCCCCATTTTAATCTGGCCCGATAGTTTCGAGCGATTTGATCTTCTTTGAACAGTCTTCGCCGACCGTACCAGACATATTTTACCACTTAAGCTCAAATACATCATGCCCGGTCTGTCTTTTTGTACGGGCAGACTCACCTCAGCACCGACGCTCGAAATAAGTCATTATCTAATTGAAACGACCAGTTTTTCCTCGAGATACTGGCTAATTAAGCTAATTGGCCAGATATTCTCGTTTTTGGCGCTGCTCACTTATGGACGAAGCTTTATATTATTCACGCTGAGGTGAGCGAGCGCCGTTTGATTATACATAATAGATAAGACATGATCATAAGATCGGTATCGCACATTGTACTCACTGGTTACGAGGATGAATTGATATCTAGTTAGCCTAGACTACAGTGACTGTAAAGCCACAGTGACGACAACTGGCTATAAAACTGTCAAAAGTCCGCCATGTTTTGTCGAGATGTTTTGGCGGTATTTTTGAATTTTACATCGGTAACTTACGGCAATATTTCATATTATAGGTCTCAATTTCATTAGGAAGTAACATTATGTTCCATGAATTCGATCTAAGATATGACGTTGCAAATGAACTGAATAATGCTATCTATTTTCCTGAAGATACAGATCGAAAATACTGGTTATCTTTAACTTCGAACTTAAATTATTATTCAGAAAAAACTGAAGGGCTACATACACAAGTGAAGATTATTATTTGCCAATAGTAAATTCATCTTGATTGATCAGTCATTAGCTTAATGGCCATAACTCTCGAAAGAAAATAAACAATAACAATCATAGATGGGTTAGAAAATCTGCGCACTGTCATTTCGACAAAACATGGCGGCCGACCAATGGAAAATGAGACACGAGTTGTCGTCACTGTATTAATATAGCCACTGTAGCCTAGACCAGTTCCATGCATGAACAAAATATTGCGATACCATATCAACGAACAATAACTTATTAGAAGTGTCAGTGCAAAGTTCGAAGTCCAAAAAGTAAATCAGAGTTACGCAATGAATTTAAAAAAAAAGATGTCCACCGAAATTGTGAAAATCGAAAAATTGGAGTATTGAGCCATCATCAAGTACCTGTATTTAAAAGGGTTAAGAGGAAAGCAGATTTACGAAGAAATGCTTAATACCCTTGGTGATCAATGTCCTTCGTATGCGACCGTGAAAAATTGGACTGCAAGCTTCAAAAGAGGTGAATTTTCCATTGAAGATGATGACCGATCGGGAGGGCCAGTTTCTTTGTCAGTCCCCGAAAATATGGATGCAATTCATGGCATGATTTTATCAGACCGTCGGATTGGGCTTAAACGGATATCTGAAGCACTGAAGATTTCATACGAACGCGTTCATCATATAGTTCACGTCAATTTGGACATGAGAAAAATTTCTGTAAAATGGATCCCCAAATGTTTGAATGTTGACCAAAAGCGTGCAAGGGTAGAAGCATCGCGTTCGATCTGTGCTCGATTTGAAAACGATGTAGGCTTCTTGAACCTTATAGTTACTATGGATGAGACTTGGGTACATTTCTACGATCCAGAAACAAAGCAACAATCGATGGAAGGGCGACACTCTGGTTCTCCAAGACCTAAGAAGTTTCGTGTCCAAAAATCTGCTGGAAAAATTCTTTCTTCAGTTTTTTGGGATTGCCATGGAGTAATCATGATTGATTTTTTGGATAAGGGTAGAACAATAACTGGAGATTACTATTCGATATTACTAACCACTCTACTGAAAAAAATTAAAGGTAAAAGACGCGGATAGCTATGTTTTTACAAATCCAAAAAATAAATAATATACAGGAGGTTGCATTTGAAATAAGAAAGTTGGTATTGGCCACGGTCACATGGAACACCCTATATAATATTATTTTCTTGAAAAATATGCGCTTTTAAAATTACAAATCGACGTGTCCGAGCGTTTTTCCCAACACGCCCTCATTTATTCGTTATCGAATTTATTCCATTTAGCTGTTACTCTCTGTATGTATAACGGACTATTCTGTCCATTATTTTTCAACACCCGATTCTCGATTTCCGTACAAGAAAAAAGAATAACTGAATCTTCCAACCATGTTTATATACGGGAAATATTTCCAGTATCAACAGAGAAAAAATTTTCTTCAACATTCGCCAGGTCTTTTGAATTATTGAATTCACATAATATTTTCTCAAATTCATTATTTTCCCAAAGTTAATAAACATTTCGATAAATACGTAATTATTACGACTCCTATGTAGAAAGGACAAAGTTGCTCATTCATCTGACAGGAAAATGACTATAACCTAACATTTTTAAGATATATACGGTGAAAGGTGTCAGGATTTCATGGCCATCCGCGATACATTCCAAAATTGAGTGGAGTATAAGTGTATATTTTCTTGGTAATCAAACCACTCTGTTAGACCAGATGACCCAGGCACGTAGCGAGAGGGGGGGCTCGGGGGCCCGTCCCCCCCCCCCCCCCGAAATATCAAAAAATGCCTGTATATTTGACAAAATTTGCAATGTTTACCTATTGTGGGCCCCCCCCGAAATTGTGGGCCCCCCCCGAAAGGAAATCCTGGCTACGTGCCTGAGATGACCGAAGACAATTGTGAAGCAAACATTAACAGCGTTACTATTCATCCTCGGCACTTTTTCAAATGAGATCAGATATCAGTATTGAATGTTTGAGGTAAACTAAACCTAGCAAATATTCAGACCACAAAGTGGTGCCTGCTACCTTTGTCTTTGGAACAAGAAACAATAAATGTGGGGACAGCGCTGGTCCATTCTCCCTTTAAATTTATGCCCAATCTCAAATAATAAAAATCACAGGTATCTCTCGAAAGGTTTCATTGTAAACATAAGACACAAATTTTATATACCTCTACGAAGTGGAAGATTAATCATCCCATATGTCATCGCGACATTTAAAGCCCATTACCTGAACAGGAAATCATCAGAGGATTAAACGGGAATGATAAAACGATTATAGATGTTTTACTGAAATGATGAGCAGTCCTGTCATCTTTCCACATGGTATAAGTGTTGGCTGAGAGCACAAAGCATGAAGAAAAGTATCTCAACCACTCCGTTGTAGGTTCGATCAAGAACAAGAGCTTTTTAGGTAATGAGTTATAGAGAAATGAGCACTTCGTGAGAATAATCAACTTTGACAGTTGCGTTTATAGACTATTTGAAAAATTAGATATTCGATTACGAGTATAAAGATTTTGAGTACACCTTAATTTGCCGTCATTACTCTTTATATTGTGAGAGTTTTTTCGGTGTTTGTCCTTTTTCCCACAAGGAGACTTCTCCTTTCTTCTTTTATTGATTAATATTCTCTGTATATTTTTACCACTCTATATAAGGGTCAGTTGATTCTTAAGCGATATTCTTCATAATGGTCCCTCACAACACCGTAATACACAGTGTGATTCTACAAATACAATCGGAGACTTCAAAATTTACCTGTCTCCTAAATTATTCCGAAAATTATGTAAGACCTGCACCATGGACTCGACGAGGAGCGATGATGAAAATATGGGCTTGTAGGAAAATCTGTAAGAGAGTAGACGCATTTGATGTCCTGCGGTTTGGGGTAGACCTGTGAGCGTACGCAAAGAGCCCCCCTGTAGAGAAAGGGCTGGTCTGGGACGGCGGGGGACAGGCGCCACATCACCACACGTCACCGCACAGAAGCTCTCATTTAAGGTACCAGGTCCAGGGGCGTAGAAACACCCAAAACTACCATGTCATATTCTTTCAGTGTGATGCTTCAATACGGGGGTACTTATATAAAAAGTTGCGAAAAAATTAAGGCGGTGGTTCCTTGTCAAAAAGAAGGGTGGGTCTTTCAATTGAAAACTTTTTTTCGAGACCCCCCTGCTTTGTTACAGCCTCTTCAATATGGCGCCAGAAAATCAGTATTTAAATAATGTATAATTATTTCATTGGTTGTAGACTATTTCATGCAATTTGAGAAACCGTTAACTATTCATAAATTGAAATAAAAAAAGACATCCCCAGGATCCAAAAATGTTTGTATTTCTTTCAAGTAAAGTATTATTATTTGCTGTTCTTCTTATGTACTATAGTGTAAAAGGTTATTGGGGTATCATCCTGTTTTTTTCAGAAAAACTCTTTTTCCTTCAGCTCGAGCTTTCGAAAATTTAATTCATCTCTTCATCAGGAGCACTAAAATATAAAAACATATTTCTATCATCTCTTTTTCCTAGTCGAAATCTAGCTTCTACGCCCATGGCCGAAATCTATCATCTCCCTGACGGTCAAAGGACCTGTGTTCTAGTCCATTCCTATTTTTCATTTTTCTAAATCCCATATCACAACCTCTCTCTCGGATGCAATAATGGATCATTGACTGGGCAAACATAAAAGATGTATTTGTTGTGTTGATATTGGGGAGGATTGTTTGGTTTCATCCCTCTGTCTGAGCTTAGGCTACTGTACAATGTATCTTCTTGGTCCATGCTGAAGTGGCTTTTTGAAATCGGTACCTTTGAAATCGTCGGAAGGGATTACAGTTCTCAAATGAGGATGGCATCTTAAGAGGAGGAAATTGAAACAATGCCGACTCTTTGATCTTTCTGATGGCAGGATCTTGCCGAAAGTCTTGTAGAATCTTCTTGCTTTCTTTTTTACTAATTTTTTTTAAAGGATTGTGCATTGAGTTATCGAATGAATCCAATTCTCCTGTTGTTGTTGGTGATGATTCAACATTCATTTTTGATTCTGTAGAATCCTTTCATCAAATCAAACACTTTTTCCGAATCTTCTTTCAAAATTCAGCTTCATATCTTTTGAAGTATGGTGAAGTGTTTTCTGGTTTTCTCTACTGCACATTTTGCTTAATTTCGTCACTTGGAAAGTTCGCTGATGAGATGTACTTTGTTAGAAGGGATCAGGCTTTCTATTTTGTGACTTATTGGTTCTGAAGCATCTTATAACTGGAGTTTTTTAGAGGTATTGAACTTTGAGTTGGCAACATTATTTTAACTGGCGGCCATTTTGCCAGCTCTCAAGATATTCAGTTTGGTTTGACATTTTAACATGAATAGACTGACGCCTGCACAACGCTTTCAAATTGTGCAAATTCTTTTTGAAAATCATGGTTCATCTTTGTTTCATTCGATTTCGAAGTTCCATACTTCTAAACAAAACACCCTTTAGTTTTACTGTTTTAATTGATTATAAAGTAGGTGTTTGTTGATGTTAGATATATGCAGTGCATTGAGCTGTCACTTTTTCAAGCAGTGGAAGAAGACGTAAATCTGCGTGCTTTTACGAGATGTAGGTTTCTTGTACGCTTCTCTTATTTGACAAAGAATAAGTCGCAGCATATTTTCTTCAATCCTGATACTACTGGAGTTGTTGTGATCAGTGCATCCCTACCATATTTGTTCAAAGAAGTACCTCAAAAATCTGCATGTGTTAACAGGCGTTGAATCAATTACCCCGCTTCTTTCCTCTCTTTAATTACCGCCCATTTGCATACAAAGAGGTTTTCGTATTGTCTTCATTACAGTCGTGAGGGGGCGCTTCGTCCAAAGACGGGCGTACTGACATGTGGACAGACAGTCGGGTGGGTATTCATGCAAATAATGAAATAACCCGTAAGAAAAACAAAAGCGAGTCGACTGACGCTGAATCACGTGACGCAGTTTTACCAAGTTAATTTGATGGACAAGGGGGTCTGCAGACGGATAAGTGAACGGTATTTGTCGACAGAATGAAATATGGCTGTTGGTTCGTCTGTGTGATTTTTCAATAGTTAATGGAATATTATACGGGCGGAAGTTGACGAGCTGACAGCAGAAATGAATTTATCCACTTTTTCGAATTCGTTTCGTGCAACCAAATATCGATTAATTCATCGAAGAAAACACAAATTCTGCATTTCACTACAACAAAGTGTAACAGTCAAATGGAATGAATTCGATAACGAATAATATAAATGAGGGCGTGTTAGAAAAAACGCACGGACACGACGATTTGTAATTTTAAATGCGCATATTTTTCAAGAAAATAATATTATATAGGGTGTTCCATGTGACCGTGGCCAATACCAACTTTCTCATTTTAAATGCAACCCCCTGTATATTATTCATTCTTTGGATTCTTCAGAAAATTCTAGACATAATTCATGTATACTGTCCTATACGCATCTTCAACTATTTCGGAAGTATTAAGTGTTTTCAGATTTATTGCAAAAATCAACGTCTTAATTAAAAATTATTTTATTTCACAAATGATACTTCTGAAACTGAAATAGTTAAAGATAGGTATAGGACATTGTGCATGAATTTTGTCTAGAATTCTCTCAAGAACCCAAAAAATAAATAATATACAGGGGGTTGCATTTGAAATAAGAAAGTTGGTATTGGCCACGGTCACATGGAACACCCTTTATAATATTATTTTCTTGAAAGATATGCGCATTTAAAATTACAAATCGATGTGTCCGAGCGTTTTTCCCAACACCCCCTCATTTATTCGTTATCGAATTTATTCCATTTGGCTGTTACACTCTGTATATACTCCATTCACTTTTTTAATGTATCCTGGTTGGCCATGATTTAGGTTTATCATGTTTTTTTTTGCTTTAAACTGACGCAGGTTGGTACTCGTTAAATGTCAAATGATTCTCATCTGTTCGTTTAGAAGTTTTTCTGTCGGGTACTTTTATTCTTTTTTCGGATGAACTATCACAAAGAAACGCACTATGTCCATTATTTTTCAATAAAATTTCAACACTCGATTCTTGATTTCCGTACAACAAAATAGCGTAACTGAATCTTCGAACCATGTTCATATATGTGAAAAATTCCCAGTATTAACAGAAAAAAAATGTCTTCAACATTCGCCAGGTCTTTGAAATTATCGGATTCACGTAATAGTATATTATTCAACGAGCGGAATTCTGCTGCACGAGCCGTCAGGCGAGTGGTGTAATTCTTCAATGCAATTTTCAAATTTGGCGTAATTATTCTGATAAAAATAGCCAAATTAATCCAATCGCGAATTAATTCACTATAGGAAATTTCAAGAAGAATTCCTTCATTCCATGTATTGCAACCATATGGATAGACTTCTGCAAAATGTATTAATGCATTTCACTTCTTTTTCCGAAGAACCACTTATTCAAATGCTTTATTACAGTCTTATCGAATGATCTATTTTCAATAAATACGTAATCATTATTCTTCAAAAACATATTTTTCACCGTGTATGTACCTGAATATATTTTGTTGGCAGGTGCCCTTAGCGTATTAATTTCACCAGGCAATTATCGAAAAGTATTAATTCCGATTTTAATATTCAACGGATCAACCACGCAAGCAACTTGATTAGTGACCCCCCGTACACACAAAAAACACTGTTAGTAGAAACAATGGCATAACCATTGAATCAATGATATACTGTATTCCCTATTCCTGAATGATTACTATATTTAATTCAATGCTTATCTTGTTCTTCCTATGCCAATGCTGCCTATTTTTGATTCAATTATAGGTCTCATTGATTTGATCTAAGCAGTAAAAGTATTCAATGAAATGCTATAATTGGGACAAGAAAAGCGTTAGTTAGTTTCAACGAAAGAATACAATTAAAACAAACCCAACTTTTTTTCTATCAATTAAATATAATATTCCAGGATAATAAATATATTATTGAATAACTATACATTTGGATTGTTTTAAATGTAGGATATATTGAAACTGAAACAAGAAGTAATTTCTTGAAAGGTAGTTTACTATGAAAATAATGAATGCTTGCTTTTGATTTAAATAAACTTCATATTGGAGAAAGAAACTACATCAATTGAATCAATATGATGCAGTTGTTAGGAATATTTTACTATATTTGAATTGAAAGTTTATTATTGTTAATTTAACTCTTCAATTTAATGATTGAATGATAAGATGTATCAAATAAAACTATTTTGAATGTTTTACATTTATTATTTTATCAACAAAATCATAAATGTTGTATCAAAAACACAATAACAATAAGTAAACAGTAACATACTAATATTCATAACAAAACAATAACTTATTTCCTCTAATTTGAACATAGTTATGGTACTGTGATAATAAGCGACAATATTAAATAGGGATCTTAAGGGATATTTTTTTTCGATTTTCTAAACCTCAAAAAACTACACAAGCAAAACCTTGTTTGAAAATAGAATGAATGTTAGAGACTTGATAAAATTTTTACTAACATCAAACTCTTTAAGTAGTGGATAACTGTGGGACACAGTTGTATGATCAATACCCAGTTTCATAAAAAAACAAGTTACAATTTTACAAGTAAAAGTACTTGTAATGCACATTGAAAACAAGTGAATTTCACCAAATACTGCTCCCACTTTTAGTTGGATTACAATTTTACGAATTAATTTAATCGGTATTGTTACCTTAGTTCTTAGTTAGTTATTTTTATGGAGCGGATATTGGACAAAAAACTTACAACTCGCAGAATATCTGCCTGTTAACTTATAACTTGTTTTATGAAACAGGCCCAGGTATATCAAAAGCAATCACTAAGATTTGGTTCAATTCAATCTTGAAATTGGATGTCCCTCCTTCAAAAGCAATGGTGCACCAAGTTTTAACTTAAGAGGTTGAAATAGTGAAATAACTAACATTCTAGCAACTATCGGTAAAATAAGTACCATTATTAGATTGTCTTTCGTTTATGGCACACATTCACAATAAAACGGAAGGCTTTGAGACATTTTTATATGAATATGAAGGTACTTACCCTGAAAAAAGAACTAGAGATTCCATTCCCCACTTATTTAATAGCTCTTCCATTTTCAAACTCTTTCTTCGCAGTAACACACACAAGCAACACGCAACTAAATACTAAATCAAAATCCTGTCGCGTCTTGTCTTGATGCAGTCGTCTTCGTAGCTTTATTTACTATTTTTGAATCAATCATAGGCTTCATTGGAATAAATCTAGTTATTGTTCCGTTCCTTTTTTTAGCTATTGAATGAAATGAATCAATTCATTCAAATATAGGTTGTATTCAAAGCAAATATAGTTCTTTTTTATTTCAATATTATTCTGATCGATTCATTCAAATAGAAGTCTTATTTAACGAATATGCAGTTCTTCCTTATTTCAATATTATTCTGACTATAATTGAATGACAGCCGTATTATTCAATGAATTATCTGAATTTAATTACTTCAAAAATAATTTATTGATATAACAAGAAGTTTCATTGGGCCAACTGAAACGATGTCAATGAAATATCTACTATTGCCGTTAGCATAGTCTTTTTTGTGTGTATACATACGGACATATATTTTGTTCCCCTATGGGTCTGCAGTTCGATAAATCAACGACTGTGTACTATATAATGGCCATACATCAATAAATTGGATTAAACAGGTATTTTCCTGTTTGCCCTTTCGTTGTCTGACTAAATTAGTAATAACTTATTGCTACCCTCACAGAGGCGAATATTCTTCGATGTTTGCCATAAATGAATACCCACATAGGTGAAATAGAAAATTTGATGAAGACGACTAAAATTACAAAGATGGTTAGGGAAAGAATCAAGAATTTTGAAGAACTGATTAATTATTCGATATTGAAAATGTGATTTCAACACGTGTGAATTCAAACGTCCCTCTGCTGTGACGTCAGTGGCTCAATTTGTAATATGATTGGTTGGAGTTTATGATGAAGGAGACAAAGTAACTGAGACACGCCGCTGTTGTCAAGTCTTTGTAAAATCTCTAAATTTATCCATAAATATATTCAGTAATCGTATTATATTTGATGTGATCACTATAATGTTTTTGAAACATCGTCATATAACAACTTGATTTTCATTAAAGTTGATATAGGTAATACTCATTCTAGGAGTATTATATACTCCTAGATTACGTCAACGACTGACGACTATACACAGTTGCCAAATCCATAATTATTCTTACCACTAATCTGCACTTCTCAAAATGAAAATAATTATTAATGCTTCCTAAATTAGAAGACCGGCCTATATATACCAATTCTTACCTGTGTAGACTAGGGATAATTATTTTTAATTGAATTTCTCACCTATCTGCTCACTTGAACCCTCTTTATCTTCAATTAGGAGGTCGTAAATTGAATGATATTATGAAGCTTTATGGAGTACAAATGAAAATGTCATGATGATAAAAGAAAAACATCAAAAATCATCATTATATTATGATATTATTAGGAAAGTGAAAGCAAGGTTTTTTTCGGGCTAATTTGATTTTGTGATTTGGCCATGCTGTCGTTTTTATATCAGCAGCACGTCATGACGAGTACAACCAATCAAAAATCACTCTAGCCACTGACGTCAAACGATTTCCCGCTTCTTCTGATCGTTTGAATTCGGTAGATTATTTTTGAGTTTTCAAAATTTGTTTAAGGGTATAAATTGATGAAGAAACAATTAAAAAAAAATCACGGATTACGTGAGAATCCAATATGCCAAAATATATTTTTTCTGAAAATGACTGCAGGGAATGCCCGTTCCTGAGGCTAGGTATATAGGGCAGCCACTTTGCGATTTGCTATTAGAAAATTTCATTTGACCGATGTTCTTTCTCATTATTAACGGCATACCTTCCTTTTTGTAATGAAAAAAACATCCGATCATTCATCTTAAAATGGCATTTTTCTTTGAATGTCAAAATAACACCTCCTATTGGGAAACTCTTAAGAAGGAGAATTTACGGAAATTATTTTTTATTCCGGAAAAGTAACACCCAGAGCAGGAATCGAACCTGCGTTTGATGTTTGCCGGACAACCGCCTTGACCGCTAAGCTTGTTTTTTGTTTTCCTTATAATTTCGAAATTATGAATTCGATCGAGATTAAATATCGCATTTAGATGGTGAATGACTTATCCAAACTACAAGCAAACTATTTTCCAGGTCACTCAGTAACAATGTGCCACAAATCATAGTTTTCCTTCACCAAATGATTTTCTTGCAATCTGTTCCTTTAAACTTCTTCCGTTGTGCTGAAATTACATGGAGCATCGGAGAGATCCCAGCGCACATCGCGGGCTGGCTCCGCTGGAGAAAAACAAACACGAATCGCCAGAAAAATCGCCTGATCTCGTACGTCCGCACATAACTCACGCGGCACGGACGTACGATCCTCTCGCATACGCACGTCATACGTTCGAAATGCTTAATTTACAATCATGGCGGCCGTGAGCCACAAACAAAAGAGGCTCGCGGGAGGGAATAATTTAATGATGTTCAAGGAGGAGAACAAACGTGCCGCCGCGACCGGGCCGTACACGAACGCGGGAAAATCAATCAGCAATAACTCGACGGCCGATATGGGAGGAAATGATGGATACGAGAAGATGCCTCGCGTTGCCTCGGTGAAGAGTACGATGGGAATCCTCTGATGAAGCTTAACGATGGAAATGTTTAGTCTATACTTTGAAAGAATTGTAATGGTGCCGACGTCTTCCCTGTACATGAAGATTTGTCCAACATAAATTGCTGATTTGATTTTTGAGTTCAAAAGTGAAAGTACCTGGACATTTTTCGGTTTTGTTAAAGATATACAGCTATTTTCACAAAAATTTTTGGGCAAGTACGTCCCTGGTGCGGTTTTCGGTTAGGAATTGAAATGAGTCCAATAAACTACATATTTCACGACTGAAAATGAGTATCGGTTTTTTCCACAGTGAACTTTAAATTGTATTGAAACACATTTAAATCAAGATTGAAGCAAAATTATGTTTTTTTGATCTTGGATTAATTGGACCATTTATCGAAATAATGTTATCGCCGAATCTTTCTTTCAATAAATCAATCGTTACGGTTGCAGCACCATCTTGTTGGAACCAAAACACCTCTGAGTCGATACCATTCACATTTCGAACAACTATTCATTGATCATCGGTTTGTAACGAGCACCATTCGCTGTAACATTAGCTCCAGCATCGTTTTCGAAGGAATATGGACGATGATGCCTCCCTCGCGTGTAAAGCACACCATACAGTACATTTTTCAGGATGCAATGGAACCTGCAGAACTTATTGAGGATTGTTTTCACTCCATAAACGACAATTTTGCTTGTTTTCGTATAGCCGTTCAACCAGAAATGAGCTCCATCGCTAAACACAATTTTTTGATAAAAAAGTGGATCAACTTCAAGCTGTTCTAGGCCCAATCCACAAAAAAACGACGCTCATTATGGTTAGGTGGCTTTAGTTCTTGAACCAGTTGGAGTCCCAACTTGTTGTGCGAACGTCGACGAATAGACAAATCTGAATCTTCATTAACACTATCATTTGCAGCAGCGATATTTTTTTCTGTACGTACAGATTTGTCTTGTTGTTGTTGCATCGAGTAAAAAAAAGTGTTGTCCGAAATCTATCTATAGTTCGACAAATAAGCTGCTCTGATGGACGATTATGAAAACCATAAATTTCACGAAGTGCTCTATAAGTTTGGCGAATAGAACACTGATTTTAAACATAAATTCAACAATATGTAAACGTTGTTGCGTCAATTCTTATACTGAACATCACAAATGTCGAAACAACATGGCTTCTACATTCTGTCAAATCACAGTTATTCTTATCGAAAATTCAAAGATCACATCAGTAAAACCAACCTTATTGCACTTAAAATCTAAACAATATTGGTGATGTCAGGAGCTTCTGGCGCTCTTCCATCCACCTTGCGAGTAGATTCACCTTGTATAGGTAGATTCGCATTTGCCAGCTCGAGAAACAGATAATTTCGACAGGCGCAAAAAAGATTGACAACTGCCGTCAAAGAAGTTGCAAATTACAAGTTTCTATAGGTTTTTCTGTTCGAGAGTTACCGTGTTTTCGGCGGGCTGACAGGTTGGACAGAATTGAATTCGGTCACGAAATCGTCATCAGGGAAACGTATTCGTTTGAGTGTATTTCCAGCCCAAAATTAGTAAAATGCAAATATCGATAATGATAAAATGATAATAGTCGCCGTTGGAGTAGAACGAGCGCTCAAAAATGCTGATTTTCAAGGCCATATCCAATTTATTGCTTTTATCGAAAAGAATCTTCCATATTTTTTTAGAAGATTCCAGAAGGAAATGATTCTCAGCAGTTACTTCTCGTATTTCATGTTATTACTTTGCATAACCTAAACAAATCAATATATCGATTCAGAAAATCTATGCAAGCGTATAGAAGAAAAACGCAACAGTCCACCACTAAGAGTTACATCAAATCCTATTTCTTTCGATTTAACTCGTTTTCTTCATATTCGAAACAAGCATTAAATAAATTAAATAAACAATTGATACTCCTCTCGAAGAAGGATTATAATAAGCATATAATATTGTTAGTATGTAGTTCACTTCATTGTGAGTATTTCTTGACCTATGTTCATATAGGAGTCTGCAAAATAATAAACCTCACGGAAAATCTAGAAATATTTGTATCCTCAACAGAAAAGGCTTTTAATTGAATCATAGTCTTGACTCAATATGAGTAGGTATAGGTCCAATCGGGGTTATCCTTTATCTGTTGACTGTTTTGTTATTCGCTTCATTCTCTTTTTAGGGACTTAGACAAGGATCCCGAAAGTGGATCCGTATGTTCGAAGTACTTCAAATTCAATGACGTTATGTATCATAATAGCAATAAAACTTATGTATTTTAACACGAAGAATACAAGAAATGGTCATTTAAAGTTTTCTCTCATGCATCTTTTTTGAGGTTCCTTTGTAATTGTATACTAAATTATTTTTTTCCCGAACCTTTGGATCACTTGCTGCTTCCTTGGTCTATAGACCCCAGTCTATGGGGTGCTGAATTGAATATATTCTCTCCCTGATAGAATTTTAGGAAAAGAAGATCGACTCCATATGAAGAACACATGCATAACCAAGTTACCGATGACGAATATCTCGAATGATTGGCACAAGAAAGAAATATACTCGCGCCTTCGCCATTTAGTAAATATATAACGGAAAATTTATATCTTAAATTAATCATTTGTCATCTGAGCCTCCTAATGATCAATGAAATATCGAAATGATCATATTTGAAAACCTTCTCCAGAAATTGTATATACTAAGACCCGAGCATTGAAACCTCATATACATTTGAAGAAAATTTGACTCTACTTAATACTATACTTTTCCTAAGAACGGAACTACATATTTGATGATTATATTTGTTGAATCATGTGTGTAAGGAAGTGAGCTAGCCATCTAGTTTTTCGAAAATTCTTCGTGCAAGTTCTCATAAAATTGAAAACAGTTTTGTCATTTTTTCAGCGCTCAAGAATGCAGCTTGATTTTTCAACTATAACATCATAACATGCAAACTATTTATATGAGGTTTTTCGAAATAATAATTTCTCCAAACACAGACCAGAGATGTGTTGTTTCTCACTGTTTATCACGTGAAGCATAGAATCGTTAAATATAATCACAGAATTTTCGTTACCTATTTCAAAAATTAAATTTTTTTCTCAAACGTTTTAGCAATACCTAATACCTACACATCAATGGGCATTCGGTAAACTCAATGCCCACAGTCTATACCTATATTATAATAGGGGGATATGTAGGTATGCATGGCATGCATAAAATCAGGTTGACCTGAAGTAGGTACGGCAAAAGTTCCAATGGAACTTTGGCCTCTACTCTCTAGTAAAGCACGTTGATGCGTTCAATTTGTTAGAGAAATCTTTAGGTCCTCCTCAAATTTAAGTCGAATATCTCAAGTTCTGAAGCTTGTATTTATGGTTGTTTTTTATATTTAAACCACGCGCTTTTGGCTATAAGCTATCATCAGAGCTTACTGTTATGATATGTAACGACATAAAAACAGATATATTCATAAAATTTATAACTTGCAAACACACCAAGCATGAAAAGGAGTGTGCTAAAGAGAATTCGTGTGGTACTGAGCACAATGAATGTAATATACATTGATCGCATGGTCTTGAAAATAATAGATTATTTAACGTTCATTCTCTTGTTATAAGTAGGTATTAAGAGATTAACTCAACCACCGATTGCACTTTCTCGTATTCATTTCACGTAATTGATTGGATTACGAGAATCGGAATGACTTTCAACCTACATCAATTCATTGTAGGTCATCATAAAATCAATTCAATCGATGTGTCAGTTGGAATGATTTGGTATATTATAAGTTTTCAATTCAATTGAATTACTCTATGATCGTTGTTATTTGATAAAACAATATTCCGGTACTTTTTGTTATATGAAGTCTTTATTTGTATTTCAATTTTCGTAATAGGATTATTTCGTTCGTATAAATACATAGTTCTTTAACTTGCTTTTTATGATATAAAAATGATCGAATGCGTCTTCATCAATTCGTTGAAGAAGATAAAAACAGTGGTCCTTACACTTTGACTACCAAATCAGTCACTTTTGATGATTTTTTTCGCAGATATCAAGTAAATATTGAACTCGAAAGAAAACTAAACGATGAAAGTATAAATAATGTTTATTCATAATAATTAATAATATACAAAATATACCATACCGATAATATAACATTTCACGAAAAACCTCAGATCACAGTCTCGAATAAAAAAGGTTTACTGGCAGTTTTCTCTCGCAGAAGTCTCTTCACGGATCCAATAAATAAGATTCTACATTTTCAACAAGAATTCCACGATTTGTACTGAACTACACAATCATTCCCACTCGGATTATATACACTATAATTTATCGAAACATCTGGAATTTGTCAGCATCTCCCTGGTCAGTCTCCAAACTTGCTTGGCCGCGTTTTCCAAGGCACTCTGCGATTTTCCTTTGAACAAGTCCACGTTCGGTACGAAATAATGAGGACACCTTCGACACTGTAAACAGGATATAAGCTGGAGGAAGATGCCGTTTATTCTGTCTGCTATACAGGCTTCGTCCCATTCTGATTCCCGTGGATGTTTTTCGCACTCGTATAACAGCAGGGTTTTCATGTGATAACTGGTCACTGGGTTTCCTATGAGGTCTAAGTGTCTATCTCTTAAGGTTTTGAGGATGCTGAGGCAGCGTTTGCGACAACCGCCTTGTAAAAGTCTGTTTTCAGCTTCGATGAACGAGAGGACCCAAGCGTCTCCTTCCATCGCGCTCTGTTTCCCTTGTAACGATATGCATTCTTTAGATAAGAGGTCGAAACCTTCCGTTTTTACCTCAACGACTAGGTTAGGATGGGGCCAAGGTATTTGGGGAAGAGGCCAATGAGCCGCACTTCTAGGCCAAAGCCCCGCGCACTTGAAAGCCGGCGTTATTTGAACTATGTACCTTTCCCTGATCCTCAGTTTAACTTCCGTCGTATCCGCTATCATTTTAACCGAGTCCCGATACGAGCACTTATCACAAGCTTGAGCCACCAAAGTTTGAAACCTAGACCTCATCTTCCTGGCCGAAAGGTACCCGGAAGCCGTTATGAACTCCACCCACAGCGACATGGACCGCTTCCTGCCGTCGGACAGCTTCAAAACCGCACAACCGGGCAGAGTCCCGTCGTCCACGAAGTTCAAAACACCCATCTGGTTCAGGTAGATGACGACTTCGAATTCTATGGGCGATATGACCTCCAACCCGTCGTATCTCCCGTTGTAATCGGTCAAACTGGAGATGAACCGGGGTTCCTGCACCTCTACCTCCTTCAGCACGTCCTGTACTACCCTGCACACCTCCTGGATGGTCTTGCTGATCTGCAGCTTCCGAGTTTGCACCTTCTCGGTGTAATACTTGTTGATCTGGTACACCATCTTGCTCTGGGCGGCAAGCATGTCCGGCGGTACCAGCATCGTCGAAGATACGCGGCTGTATGAGCCGCTGCTCTGACACGGTGCCACAATTGACACTTACTGAAACCACAATTTGACTCTAATCGCTCAGGCACGCGTCTTATGGCCTACGTGGTGGGGTAAATTGCGCCCAAAAACCCGACGTGCGTTTATTTTTGACTTTTACGGCTTGTACGCGCTGAGGAGATCGATCGTCTGGGGAGTTTGGGCCGATACTGTGGGTTTCTGAGAGCGGGGAATACGCAGGTGAAACCGGGACTGAGCCACTCCTTCGGTCGCGAGGGCGGGACTACGCGCGCGGCCGTTGATACGTTGGCCAATGGGAGCGTCGTACGTAATTGGGGATTCTAGGGACTTGTATGGATATGTCTGTGTTTGCGGACTGGTTTTCCCGTTAATGTATGAACGTTACGTATGGGGTTTGCTGTGGTGTGCTGATGTAGAGGAATTGGATCTGTCGGTTCGGAATTTTCATGGATAATTCGTTATTACTCGTGACAGGCGGTGATGATACAAGATTTTTGAACGAATAATATGATCCTGCGTGCAATTAATACGAAAATACTGAAATCGCTGGATTCTAATAAAAGTTGAGAGAAAATCATAAGGCCTTCATAAAAATTTTCAAGAGTGTTTCTGCAATATCCTCCTCTAATGGCAAAAAAATTCCGATGATACCTAGATACTTGATATCTCAAAAATGTTTCCTCTATCTGTATGTACTTCGTGTTCATAACTACATAATTCTTGCCTGAATTCAAGGATACTTACAGTTTCGAAGATATGCAAAAAAATGGAAGAGGATTTTCCAATAAAAAAATATTCCAAGTCGAAGACTTGTCCTGTAACTCCTGTATATTAGGATTATAACAAATTCCATAACTTATTCTTTATACACAGCCAATGACACTTTTATCAATAAGTAGGTACTGTTATGATTCCCTTTTATATGTGCTTTATATACCGAATAAATTGAATTTTGAATCTAACAGATCAATTAAAAATTTAAACTTTGCTTTGCCCGGTCGACTCTATCCCAATTGAGGGTCCAAATCAAAATTGAAAAATTTAGATATAAATTAACATAAATATCTATTTCAAAATAACTTAATCTAATACAAAAATATAAACACTTATTCTATCCCTTAATTAAAATTTAACTCACTTATTTCTATTATAATTGTCCTTTTACTATATTTTTGGTTTATATTATCAATCTTCCTATTACTCGTTATATTTCTTTTCAATTTCCCTCTAGACCTCCTTTATTTTCCCCAACTTTTCTTCCGAGTTTTCCTTCCCATTTTTCAATTCATCTTCCTGGCTCCTCTTTCTGATTTCTCAATTCAACTTCTTGGCTTTTCTTTCTGATTTCTCAATTTTAACTTCTTGACTTTTCTTTTTGATGTTTTCTCTCTAATTCATTTTTTCATCTCCCTGGTTTCCATACTCCAAAACATCTTGATATTTCTAATTTAATCCTAACTACCACAGAATCTATTTCTATGTACAAACTTCAATACTTCAAGATAAATCCTTATCTAGATATTCTGAATGATATTGAAGTTTTATGTAGGTTTTTAGTTCATACAGGGTGTATTTTAAGGTGAGGCTTTTCTTTTGACCGATGGTAGAAATCATCAAAATGTTACCAAAATTTTTTTATATGAATTATACCCCTGTTTCGAGAATATGAAGCAAGAATATTTTCTAGTTTCCAAGTGAATCTGAAAATTCCTCAGTCCCAACCTGCTCCCTCGCCTGCTCCTTCGTAGATATCAACGTCTTGTTTTTTGTCTTCTTATCTAACAAATTTGCAAAAAATTCTAGTGCTTAGTGTTCACGCCAAGTGAACGGTTCAAATTAATAATTCTGAATTCTCAAAATTCTGATTCCTTTTAAATTAATTTTTCCATACTGGGGAATTCCTATAGGGAGTTATCATTATGTAGGTTCGAAAAGAACTCGCGTCAGCTGTGGATCGCATCATATGTTACATATTTGTTTCATTTTCATAATTCATATCAGTTCACTGATTTACTTGATCGTGAATAATTCGGCTTCCGTTAATTGCTAATTTTCTGCTTCCTTTTCGTGAATTCGGAAAATTTCAGTTTTTCCTGTGATTTCGATTCAATCGAATTACATTCATTTAAAACTTTCATTTGTGCTTATTATTTCGAACAAAAAACTGTTACCAGCTTCATTCCATGTTCGTTTGTCGAGCTCGATCAATCTTTACATTGGAATAGGAGTCATCGACAGGATATTGTTGACTGTTTTGCTGATATAGGTAAGACTATATTTCTTATTTCTTCTGTTATTTTGGTTACATTTATCCTTTCATTTGTGTTGGGTTTCAATTAATTTCATATACATATAGGACAGTCCACTAGCCTTATTTTTATTTTCATTCGGAAGATTATATTTCGAAAAATTAAGCTTAAATATTATAGAACCACACTTCAGTTGGTTAACTCAAACTCTACCCAACACTTAGAACAGATCATTTTGCCATATGCCGCTTTTTTATATATATATAAATTGAACATTTCATATGAGAAATTTTCATATAATGTAGCACTTTCGTTCAAAAAAGTTTAGTGGGCATCCGTGGTTTGAATTATATCCAAATAATGTAGGTATTATAACAAGCTATTACTGACTTCAAATTTCACCGCAAAATACCTTCTAAAGGACTTCTTGAAATCCATAAACTTTCAAAATTTCTGAAAGAACCATTTATTCGGGAAAATAATATGATGTATAGTACATATGTGTTTTTCAGTTCTTTGGAGATATTCCTGAATTATGATGCGATACGATTTGTTGAAAAGGGTACACAGACCCTTCTTTCTTATCTGTTTCATAACATTCAAATTATATCATAATATATGAAGTGATATTACGAGCATTGAAATTATTTCTTCTTTATAACTTTGTTGTCAGTTTGAATTAACCGAACAAAACGCTACGCTATTGAATAGTTTCTTGGACGTAGGTATGTATGTATTGATCTAAACAAAATTATATGAATTATCCAATATGAATGAATGTATAACGCTTTTGCCAATTTGATATTCTTGGTTTCTTAAAGGAAATATCAACCTATTATTACAGTTCAATAGAGCGGAATTCGAAAAAATGGAAAATGAAGAAAAGTTTTGGCTCCAAAAAATTCAATAAGAAATAACTAGACGAAGACTTACCCTGCATACATATCCGATTTTTTTCTCAACTTATATAAGGAGGCATTAAAATTCATTTTAAATTTCAGTTTTCTTTAGCAATGGGAAATGTTAAATAAACTGAAGATGTTCTTTGGATTTTTTTAAAATTCTTGTGATAGTAAAGAAGATTCAAATTCAGCTCAAAGTATTCATTATAGAAATAATTGAGTTGAAATGAATTAATTGGATTAAGTTTAATATTCATTTACTAACTGATCTGAAAACACTGAGATATAATCTTGAAATGGATAGAAAAAATCAAGTTGAACAAAAGAAGCATATATTTTTAATTTATGTAAACTCAAAGCTTGATAAAGAAATATTTTATGTGAATTACTTCCCTTTGTTTCAACGGATATGATAACCCTTTTTGAAGGTCATCAAAGGTGAAAAATTGCCAATTTTGTGTATACTTTCACGGGAAATATACAAATAGATATCTACTATGTAGATATCAACTAAGATGGAGTATATTAAGTATACCTTCAAGGTTTTCCACACTGAAAGAAGCAAAACACAATTTATAAGCCAAAATTTAATAAATAATCACAAACGAATCAAAAATATATAAACAACAAAGATAATCACACACAGAGCACCATCATATTACAACAAAAATATAGCAGTCTTCTACTAACAACAAATGAATATTGGAAAACAATCAGAATCAGACTTGCATAAAAACCTTCCATTCAGTCTCCAATAAATACTTAAATGCTATATTATCACAACCATAAAATACGCCAAGGAACGCAAGTTTTTCTACATCATGGCACAGAAAGAGTCAAGATCAAATTTACAATTTTTCTAAACACCTGGTGTTCGTCAACATTTCCCTGGTCAGTCTCCAAACTTGTTTAGCCGCGTTTTCCAATGCACTCGCGGATTTTCCTTTGAACAAGTCTAGGTTGGGTAGGAAATAGTGAGGGCATCTTCTACATTGCAAACAAGAAATGAGTTGGAGAAAAATGCCGTTTATTCTGTCTGCAATGCAGGATTCATCCCATTCAGTCTCTCTAGGATGCTTTTCACACTCGTATAAGAGCAAAGATTTGAGGTGGTAGCTGCTGACTGGGTTCCCTGGGAGGTCGAGGTGTCTATCTCGAAGGGTTTTGAGGATGCTGAGGCATCTGCGTCGACATCCGCCCTGAAGAAGCCGATTTTCGGCTTCTAAAAAGGAGAGAACCCAAGCGTCACCCTCCATGGCGCTTTGTTTCCCTTGTATCGCGATGCTTTCTTTGGAAAGCAAATCGAAACCTTCAGTTTTCACCTCGGCGACCAGGTTGGGGTGGGGCCAGGGTATGTGTGGTATCGGCCAATGGGCAGCACTCCGCGGCCAAACACCAGAACACTTGAAAGCTGGGGTAATCTGAACTATGTATCTGTCTCTTATCTTCAACTTCACCTCGGTAGTATCCGCAACCATTTTCACTGAGTCCCTATAAGCGCATTTGTCGCAAGCCTGGGCCACCAACGTCTGGAATCTAGAACGGATCTTCCTGGCCGAGAGATATCCGGAAGCGGTTATGAATTCAACCCAAAGGGACATGGAACGCTTTCTTCCGTCGCTCAGTTTGAGCACCGCACAACCGGGCAGAGTCCCGTCGTCCACGAAATTAAAAACACCCATTTGGTTCAGATAGAGCACCACTTCGAACTCGGTGGGAGAGATAACCTCCAAACCTTCGTATCTATTATTGCACTCCGTCAAACTGGAGATGAACCGCGGTTCTTGCACCTCCACCTCCTTCAAGACATCCTGGACGACTTTACACACTTCCCTGATGGTTTTCGCGATGGTCCCCATCCGTTGTTGCACCCTCTCGCCGTAATATTTGTTTATCTGGTACAACATTTTGCTCTGAGCTGCGAGCATATCGCTCGGTACCAGCATTTCCGCAACTTCCTGCCTAACCGACGGTTTAAGGACTAATTCCTGCCGCGTAAAGAACGGTGGGAGGCGCTTTCTGGTGGGCGGAGCTTGTGCAACGTACGTACGCGTAGATAACGGAGCATGGTGTGCTGCGTAGTCTCGCGTATCGATCGACTCAGCACGCCTGTACGTTGTTAAGGACCGCCTTGTTGTCAAACTGGTCGTGATGAAGTGAGGCGGAGGATATTTATTTAATGAGCGCACGTTGTATTTCGGAAGGTAATTCCGGGTAATTCGAGTTGGGTATATATTACGCGCTTAATGCGACTAGCTTGAACTTTTGAGATGTTTGTGAACTTTTGATTTTTATAGCGGAATTAAGATTAATTTTACGGGTGTTTATGATGGTTTTCGAGGATGAAAGGATATTTTTAATGGCCTATTCGACGTTCCGATGTTATTGCATCTCGTATGACTGTAATTTGTAACTGCATCGGAGTGTTTTTCAAATAGGCTTCTCTTAGTGAATACAGGGTGTTTTTGAATTGATGCCAAAGATGTCAAAGGGTGATTTCTTGTTAAATATAAGAGGTAGTTTGTTATATAAATGTTGGGTCAAAAGTCGAACTCTAGGGAGTTATCGCGGTTCAAAGATGGCGGAAAATGAAATTCAAAGGAAAGCTCTCAACGCCTTGGATAGATTTAAGTTCGGATAACCTGGCTTGGTTAGAAACCTTTTCATCTCCTGTATTTTCCTTGTAAAATGTATCGTTTTGAAATAAAAAAAACAAATGTAATAAGTATCGGTAAAGGACAATTCATTTCAGAACTTATTCACATTTTATTTTTTTTTAATTCAAAACGGTTCTTTTCACAAGAAAAGTACAAAAGATGAGAAAGATTTTAACCAAATCAGGCTATATCCGAATTCAATTCTATCCAAGTCGTTGCGTAAGTTTTTCTTTGAATTTAGTTATCAAAAATAATAGGGGTAGTCTAATTCAACCCCCTCCACTCATTCTAAAAATTTGAAAAAATATCAAGAAAGTGTGTTTTCATAAAAGTATAATACTTCTATAAAATATCATCATTCTATCGGTCTTCGTACAAAATAAAAACATAAGGAATCACTCTTCGAAATCTTTTCGCATAACACACCGGGTTTTTCAATATATTGACCCCCTCTAACTCTGTTACAAAAACAAATAGGTATAGATACATAAAAATATTTCATACAAAAATTGTACGAAATCATATAAATTTTTTGAAAATGATTACGTCGATTGGATATACATTTCGATATTCTTAATACCTAAGTATTCGAAAAATTTACTTGTAAGCAATATTTTTTCAATGAATACCTAACAATATCCAATAAAAAAAAACTAAGGTGTATTGAATAAATAATATCAACTAAAGAAAGTAGTTCTCAATATTTGAAACTCTGTGGTAGGTACTCAGAATAAGAGAGATAGACCAAACATATGTTATATATTCGAAATTAGGGGAAAATGAGCTTGCCAAATATAGAAAATTCCATTTGAAAAAAGGAAGTTGCAATCAATATGTTGCCCACCCTGTTTATATTTCATTTTGTGATATCATTTTGAAAAACATTAGTCGACTTCGTGAAACTTTTGTGAAAAACATTTTTTTGTACCTCTTTTAGTAACAAAGTTAAAGAGGGGGTCAAATTATGGTGAAACACCTTGTACATACTGTGAAAAATGGGGGGAAAAATAACAAAACATACTTATGATTCACGATTATAACTGATCAATGTGATTTCTTTAATTACAGCATGTACCTTATTCAATATTTAATGGGATTTGTTGAGAATTTCCAGAAAATTACAAAAATTTACAAAGCGTCGATAGATTCCCATATTTTCACAATTCTCTACAATATGGATGGATTGGTCATTGCTGCTTGCCCTCTAACATCAAATGGATGAAATTTTCAGGAACTATTATTGAAGCCATGCTGGACATTTTTCATTCTGATTTTGACGAGAAAATTCTTGATTAATCTTAACAAAACCATGCCTCTTTCCATTCCAATTTTCATCTAAAACCTATTTTTGAATGGGAACCCATATTTTTCGATAGAATTAAGATAATATCCCTAAAAACAAATGAATAATTTCCTATCAACCACTAAATCAAGATGCAAGTAAAGCCGAGAGATTTGGCGGAATAAATAAACCTCAACCAATAGAGTTCACACATTTCATTCCGACCATGTATCTATTGGTTCCGTGAAGTTAGCCACACTTTTCCAGCCATGGTTTCTGACGTGGAGACCATCGAATGTGGGAATTTGAATATATTTATGCTCTTTCAGATCTTATTGGATGATTCGAATTGAAACGTCTACAGATGTTGTTAGAATCGCCAGCTACGAGACAGATTCATTTCGTACAGTCGATGTTGCCACGACAGTTTGAAACTGAATTTTTTGCAATAATAAATAATGAAGAATGCTATTATGTTCCGAGTGCCTATACTATCAGACTACTTAAAGCCAATAAAAACGACCGAACACACTAACCAAAAAAATTTCTATACAACTCGAGGCTCAATTATCTAGATAGAAAAGGTCAACAATTGAACTGTTACACAAACCATTCGGAGCAACAAAGGGTACTTAGCGAAAAGGAAAAAGAGCAACATCCCATCATTTCGGCCGAGAAGAGCGGCCAAGTACGACAAACAATGGAACAATGGCCCCTCGCAGGGAGCGTACAAAAGGGGAACGGCGGGGCGGCTGTACGCGAAAGAAAAAAAGATTTGGAGTGTACGTAACAAGGCGGTTTACGTTGCTAGAAAGAGGAGACGCAGTGCGGCTTTGTCATTTATCCGTCACTTTGTCAGAGCCACCTTTGACAGATCGATAATCCGGGACGTCTCCATTTCTTCTTATAGGCTTTAATGGATAGTTGCAACATGTGTTATGTAACTGATGCCTTTTCGCGTTTGGGCATGAGGTTCTTCTTGAAGGATCCGTTTAGACTTGGACGGTACTTTTTATTTATGCGCACGAGATAGCTGTAAATCGCCTGATTTCATAATTTGAGATTAAAATTACAAGTTTCGTCTCTCCTGGAAATGAAGCCTTAAAAACCCCAGATGTTGTCTCAATAATCTCATCTTACTACGAACCCAAATGATGAACCAAAACTGACCCACACATGGTCTGGCTCCATTCATAAAAATGAAAAAGCCACAGCCTCGATCTACGGCGTGTTACGCAAACCCATAAACCGCACTAAAGTGGCCATCCGTCACGCCAAAAATGCGATTCGGTGTTTTGACATTCCCCAGACGGATCCCATAACTCAGATTTTCATTGAACGCATACAACGACCCCGAATCGCATAAGTCAATTAGGCGGTCCAAGAGGTCCCTCCGTAGGCGCCAACAGCAATTTTGGCGGTGTCCACGCCCAGGACGTCATTCGGGGCATCGTTTGACGAAAGCGGAAACACGATTGGGAAAATCACGGAATCGTTTTATCGGTTCCTGATGTCGACAATTGTCGAATATGTGAGCAGTTTCAGCACTTCGAAATGACGTCTGATTTATGGCAACAGAATGCTGGACTCATCGGCTGGGATGTTTTGGGTTGGATGCTGATTTATTCGTTACATACATTTCAACTGTAGATTCTTGAGGCCAAAAGAAACTGTTTCTTCTGTTTCCGTTTTTGCGAATTCGACTCTGTTTATAAGATACAACCATTTAAAGAAAAATTGGGCCGAACACGTGCCTGATTCTCTGGAATTGATGAAAACTTCATATTTCTCGATTGAAATTGAGTTGATACTAACCTTATTTGAAAAATAATGTTACAAACAAGATATTTCTCAACAAAACACTCAGTTTTGTGCGATTATTTCTGCAATTGAAAAGCCATATTTCTCTGACCCAAATAAGTTTCTTCTTCGATTTTCCTGAAGATTAGTTAGTGAACACTGATAACTTGTTCCTATTTTCCTCGATATCCGAAAATATCTCATAAAAAATTGTTTTTTTATCGAACTAACCATACTCCATCAACCTAGGTCATGATATTTCAAAGAGCATTTTAGAAGACGATGCAGAGCGCTACCTCGCAATGTGAGGTAGCGGGCGCACAAGCGGTTCTGTGTCTCAAACGTAAGTCCTATGAACGACGCATGCATATAGCGATAACCCGATAACCGGCGTGATGCAAATGGCTAGAGCTATGTTGTTATAGAAGGTAAAAGTGATTATTTTAGGTGTTTTCTTCGATCTCGAGATTATTATGTGAAGACTTTCAGTGAATAATTGTAATAATAACCGTGTAGTGTCGAGCTTATGAAATTCCAGGATATGTAGGTATAGATTAGAATTATCGCCACAGATAATTTGGTGCTAAGTATCATTTTATTTTGCATTAATTTCAATTTAATACGTGGTTTGTATTGACATTCATCATTAATATCCAAATTTTGTATTGCATATACATTTATTTTCAATATGGATCGGTAACAATAAATTTTCAATAGAAACACGGCGTATATAAAATGTATAATTCATGCTTCTTAGATTTTATTATCACATAGGTACCTCTACATAAAACGTTTTGCCATCATAGAAATTTTAGTCTTGACAAAGTTGATAAACATTCTGACAACATCGTTAACTTGTATATAAATCAGAGTGTTTTTAAATATCAGCCATTCTGAGATATCAAAAATCCAGGGAAGCATCCATATTATTCTTATGAGTTAAGATTTTTTCGTCAAATTTTATCGAGTAAATATAGGAATAACTCGAAAACGACGAGTTTTATGGAAAAAACATAAGAATACTTTTATTTTCTAAAACAATTGATTCTTTCGAAAATATGAACCATTTATCTTTTTCAAGTGGTTTTATAGTATTTTTGCTTGGATTTATGAGTCGGCTACGCTGTATCTTTCATACCAGGAAAAATATTGAATAAGTTTTTATTGAGGGAATCAGTGAAATCACTATAAATAGAGCACACACTCAACCAAAATTCAGTTCATTTGAAATACCCGCGGTTCCGGAGATATGGAAAGAAAAGTGTTAATTTAATGAAATAATTGGACCAAATTTTATTCTTAAATGCACTCATAACATTGCCGACGTTTCGGAATGATTTGTTCCTTTTTCAAGGCTGTAATAGAGAGTATTATTAGGAACACTGATAGTTTCATTCACATTACAAAATGTACTGTCTGACATGGTCACTTTGGGTTGTTTTCTCTATTCATGTGACCAGAAGGTCCAGAGGTTACTCTTTTGACACAGTGGACGTGGTAGTCATCCTACCTAAACCCTAAACTGAAACACATCCATGCACTCCTGTCTGATATTCAAATGGTGCTGTTGTCTCTATGAAAGAAATGAAATGGCTTTTCAATCTCTGCATTCTTTGACTGAGGTTTTTCATTCTCAATTTCGAATTTTTGACCAGGATGTGATGAGCAATCGTTCGAAATAGATCTTTTTAAAATTTCGGTAGGTATGTTTATCCATTTTATAAAAAAGCCATCAATGCACAAATCATGTTCAGCAACAATTTCTGACAAAAGAAGGTAGGATTGCCATCTATCCTCTGTACCCCTCGTAGAAATTACCTACATGACAAACTCAACTCGATATTAAGCCAACTCATAGGCTTGAAATGAAACCGAAACCAATTTTGCGGAAAGGAAGTCATTCACTTGCATTCACTGAAAAAATTATTCAAACGCATGAGAAAATCCAACAAAATATGGAGACTTCTCGGTGACTTCAAAGTAAAATAATACTTCAAAGGAAAAATGTATAGGGTAAATGTGTCTAAGAGTACGCACTTAGTGATTTAAGTGCAATATCTTTTCGATTTTCAATACAAGGGTGGTTTTTTATGTTTTTTTTTTGTTTTATAAACACAGAAGATTATGTTTTAATGGCATTTTACGTCTGAAAGGCACAGATAAATAAATTATTCAACTTTTCCTGGACTACTTCCAGTGCGTACTCTTATGCACAGCTGTGCATAAGAGTACGCACGCTTATACTTAAGAGTACGCATATTACCATAATTCTTTATAACACTCATTTTTGAATGAAAAACGGTCAAAAACGACCTAAACATTTCCATTTATTAAACTTTGTCTTACATACATGACATCACAACATAATAATGAAATAAAATAAAACTTTTTTCCACTTAATTTTACTCAACAAAGTATTAATAAATCTGATAAAAGAAAATACCTACTACTCTTCGTAGTCGGAGCATATGAATTCTCCTATGACATAATTTGTGCAGGACTCATGCCACCACTCACTGTTCGCAATAATCGCAATGGGAACACATAATCCAGTCTTCTACTGATTTCGAATATAAATCATTGCACCTTGGACAACTGACATCCTCATCTTCTGATTTCTTGTTTATTTTTCTTTGTTTTTTTCTCTGCAGTTTCAGATAGGGAATGTAATTTTCTTTTTTCTGCCCTTGCTGTTTTTTTTCTTCCCTCTCCTCCTTTTCTTGTGCTAGTACGCACTGCGTACTCTTATGCAGGGAATTTTGCGTACTCTTATACACATCCATGAATTTCGATACTTTCGGCTTTAATTATGACAAAAACAAATTCTGCTACCGTTTTCATATGAATTGAAATGAAGTGAAACATATTGTGACGTAATTCAATATCTACAAGGCCAAAGCGTCAGTTCTTACCTGTACAAACACAAAACTTTGAACGATAAGAATTACAGTGCGCGGCAACGAAAACTTCTAACCCATTTTTCTTCCGACCGACGCTCAGAATTGCAGATTTCGATCTTGTTAGTAGCATTAGATAGCATTCGGATTGAAATAGGCTTTTCAAAATCAACAAAATGTGGCGGTCTATTGAAATAACAGTGGTGCGTACTCTTATACACATGCGTACTCTTATACACATTTACCCTAGGGACACCAAAACAAATGTTCTTTCTCGAAGAGGCGTTCGAAGTCAGAGTACCTCGTAAATTGAGTGCTATCCCATTCACACTCGACGAAAAAAATATGGTGTTTCATTCATCACATTCGGGATGCTTGTTGGCCTGAAAGGCGACACTGTTTATTGCATTATTTTTTTCGAGGATCGACGATGTATTACGAGCTGTGAAACAGCCTACTAACGAGTTATTAATACGGTGTATGTTTTGGTAATTCGGTATATCGTTAATGAAGATGGTGTCGACATTGGATACTTATTTGCACTCCTGCAGGCCATTTCTTTCGAAAAAGAGCATTCTTCTGTTAAAGACTGGATATAATGTTCACGCACAAAAGCAATTAAGAATTATTATTTAACCCTGTTTAAATTTTGATCAAATTTTGTTAGATATCAAACCATACATGCCTTGGTTTCTGCATTTCTGTCCTATCCAAATATCAAAGCAATTATTTGCAGACGATTCTTAGTTTTTGGGTTAAATTTGCTAGTTAAGATATCTTTGCTATATCTCATTCTAGAATGATCAGAAGCCAAAAAAGTGTGGTCCTTTGTACACGTTCTTGCTCATTTTGAATCAGCCTGTTCAAAAATTCTTTCAGTGTGGAAAATTGGAACTCAAACATTCTCAACGGGATATAGTCCCATGTATGAAAAAAATTATCCCCATCTCATTACAACTACATCCTCAAGTCTGCGTCAAAATTCCGGAACACACGCAGACAAATTTAGTTTTGCGTGTGTGGTCAATTACTAACCAATTATACAGCACGGTAAACGATACCATGCGATCCAAGAGGAATTTCTGGCATGTCTAAGGGGCTCCAGTTCCTTCCCTACCCTAAATTGAGCTCCCTTCTCACTCTCGGTTGATATTGCCGCATTCAATATCCAGAAAATATTCAAATACAATTTTCACGAATTTTCTAATTTGTATTTTCTGCCTCACTTCTCTCATATACATATTTGTAATCGTAATCTCTGAACTACATATTTATCATATAATAAATGTTAATGATAAAAAGCAGAGCCTCTCTTATTATTCCTTTATTTATTATTATTATTTATAAAATCACAGAACTTTCTTTACCTTCACACAGATGTGAACACTGATGTGGATTTGCGGTGGTTTAAAGCAATTCTCCGAGAAACTTTTTGTTCGAAATGCTTGAGATTCCCTCTACAATCTTTCAGTCATTTTTGACAGACAGGATACGGATGCAGTTAACTGTTAACCTCTCGTAGCGCCAGGCCTCCTACTTAATTGCGACCAAATTATCCCTTAATTTAAAACAAACACGAGGAAGTCAGTTGTGAGAAGAGTCTGACACTTTCGAATTTATGTGTGCTTGTAGGGATATATGGCCCTTGGCCATAGTGAAATTAGGGGATGAATGATGGATGGTATATTGGTTTCACTCACTTTACGGGTGAACATGCAGCAACAATTCAAGAACTTATTCCTTGGACTCTCGAGGATATTTTATCCGTTGATTATTTTTGAAAAAGCGAGAAACATTCGAAGTAAGAAAAACAAATGTCCTGCATTTCATGTTCTTTTTCAGCACTATGGTCCGAGGTAGATAGTTCTGTACGTCATTTTTCTATTGCGACAGATTTTCAGTCCATCAGGCAAGAAATAGATGTCAAGAAGAATCATTGAAAAAACTAAAAGAAAATAATTTACCTGCATCAATACTTTAATGCTTTCCTCCCTGGATAATATTTTTTGATTTATTCACAGCCAAAGTGTCAATTGATTTCTGCTCCACTGCACCCAATCAAACACACACGTGGGTATCTCCATGTAATTATATTCACTAGATATCTCGAGATCGAATATTAAATAGTTAATTATGTGCATGAAAACGCCAATTTTCATTACGAATGATGACCATGGTTGATTCCTGCCGAAGTCTTACGACTTTACGAAGCTATTCCTTGATTCTCTGATCTCATTTTTGTTATTTTCCGATTTAATGGCGATAAAATTGTATAAAACGTCAATCTCTGGATTATGTGCCATTAAAATCAAATCATTAGCACGAATTATCATGAATTTATCGATTCATCGTTGAAAAAAATCGATAAATATCTCACGGAAATGACACTAATGAGTAGGTACATAAATAAAATTGTCAATGGTTGGATTGCTATGAATTAGTGATGATGAAAACAGTTTCTTTCGAAGTTGACCTTCTTTGAAGATGAAAAATTCGTTTCTCTTTTTCAGTATCGTAATGAGTTCATTACAGTACTAAAAACAGTACACGAACTATTACAGCATTGTTTCCAGTTATATTTTGCCTTTTGTGGTTGTCATCACTGGCTTCCGATCCTATCCAATTTCATGGTATTTATTTAGAACTGAAAAAATTCATACTGACTCACTAAGTTTGGGTCCCAGATTACGAAAATGATAACGAGAAGTCGGCAATCGTCTTAGTTTTTGCAAAAAAAAATCCCAAAGTTTCCGTTTGGAAGTTGAAGTTTTACGAAGTTCTATAGCTAGTTTTCTTCGATTTTCCCAATCAATACTCTTTGGAAAAGTTTTATTTTTCAATTTCTGAGCCATACTGCGTTACATTGAATAAGTTCACCATAATGTAGAACATTTATATGTCCTAATTCATAAATACGTGTTTCAAAATACGCTAACAAAACATTATCTGAAATTCAAATAACCGGATTCTCTTCAGACCACTTCACAAGTTTTTCGTATTCTTCTTCATACATGGATAATAGGATTTTTGCGGTATTAATTCATTCGCAACGTTATTCGCGATTTTTCCTAATTCTGGAGGTGTTTAATCGATTTCTTCAAACATAATTCACGAATTCAATGCGTAATTATAAATGATTTCAAAATTCGAAACGTGAGATTCAAATGTCAATCAACAGTCACACCAACTTCCAAGATACAATATACAAAAGTCACTAGGATGTATAATCCGAATATTTCATTTAATTTCGACAGTTTTTCACAAAACTTGACTGAAATAGAGAAAACATCGTAGTCGGTTAGAGGATAACACAACGATTGAACTAGATGGGTCTATTGAACTGATTCTGATAATGTGGACGCCGATTTTTCAATTCCTGTCGTCAGCGACATGATTCAGCTAGGTAGCAACATATGAAATGGCCTGGGCAAAAACGCCTTGACGAAACGGCAAAGTTTAATTGCGCCTTAAAATTGGCCTGTATGAATCAATGGCTATGCCATTTTCATGTAAGATCATTCGGATTTCTGTGTTCAGAATGATTTAAATCGAAAAAATAGTTATGGAACTTTTCATATGGCTACGATCACTTAAAATTCGGATTCCTCCGGGATTATCGAGGATCTCGAACGGATAAATATGAAGTGGCGTATCACAAGTTCGGTTCCGTTGTGAACTTTGTTTTTGTCTGCAAAGCAAGAGGATCCAGGTAATAAATAAACAGGTCTCCGAGAAACCTGCCAGTTTTAATTAAGCATACCTCGATGAAGAGATACGAAGAAGATATCGTATTTCCAGATATCATTTCACCAGTGGCAGCCCAATTAAATCCAAGAAATTTGATATAAATTCTTCAGTCGAAATGCTATTATGAAAGGTACAGGATGTACCAACCCAATATGTTGAGATTGTGAAAATATTCATAGTCGCAGAAAAATTATGAATTTTGAATTGGATAATTTTCGCGTCTGCATTTCGGCTTATAAACTTGATGAAATACGCCACTGCTGTCCACAACGGTTTGGCGTGACCCCTCTGGATCATTGCGGACATTTTACATTCCCCTGTCCGACAAGCATCGGGTAATCGATGACGTGCCAACTCGAAAAAATTTCGAGACAAACGGTGGAAAAAAGGATAGGAGGAAGGCGCCTCTTTCAGATTGACATATCGCGATGACACTTATTAATTGGATTGATTTCTGTCAGGTATTTTTATCGTCAACAGTGATGCTCTCTATACCAATTGATGGTGGAAGTGAGGATCTATTAAATTGGTCGGCGTTATTGCTTTCAATATTGTTCATTATTTATTACATAACCCGTGAGATGCGAGATAGAATCTATCACCAGGTCGAATGAAGATATAAATGCTTTCGAAGAAATCTTCATTTTTTTTCGATAAACCAATAATTCTTTCAGTAGAAACGTATTGTACCATATCATGCTGAATTTTGACAATATTTTCAATCGTTGCTTCTGTAAACTTATTCTGGTGGACTGGTTTTTATGAATGTTCATATAGAAAAGGGACAAAAAATACAAAAGCTTCTATAAATTGAATGTTCTTTCGATATTCATCAATTCAATAATTCTCCATCTCGATCTTATTGTTCACCCACCAGAGCTATTGGCGATTCCAATCACCGTTGAGGGCGCTGCTAACAGTAAACAAGCATGGAGGAAAATGAGTAATTTTTTCTAAAGCTACGTTGTTTTGATATACGAGGATATATTGAAAATTCTTAGCCCACTATAGAACCAAACAAAATTTCAATATCAAAAAATATTTTATTACTCAACATATTCTTCTCTTAATTGAATACATTCATTACAGCGAACCTGCAACGTCTCTAGGCCTTCCAAAAACAAAGTTTCTTCTTTTTCTGCAAACCAGTCCTCCACAGCTTTTATTACCTCCTCGTTAGAAAAAATTTACGACCTTTTAAACTTAAAATCTTAAAACGGACCCAAATCTGGTGAATGAGGGGGGTGTTCTAGTAATTCTCACCCTAAATCACGAATTTTTTGCATGGCAACATGAGAAATGTGTACTGGGGCGTTGTCCTGTAAGAACAAAACACCTTTGGATAGCTTTCCGCGTCTTTTCTCCTTAATTTTTTCCCGTAGAGTGGTCAGTAATGTCGAATAGTAATCTCCAGTTATATTTCTTCCCTTATCCAAAAAATCAATCATGATTACTCCATGGCAATCCCAAAAATCTGAAGCAAGAACATTCCAGCAGATTTTTGGACACGAAACTTCTTATGTCTTGGAGAACCAGAGTGTCGCCATTCCATCGATTGTTGCTTTGTTTCTGGATCGTAGAAATGTACCCAAGTCTCATCCATAGTAACCATTCGGTTCAAGAAGTCTACAATGTTTTCAAATCGAGCACAGATCGAACGCGATGCTTCTACCCTTGCACGCTTTTGGTCAACATTCAAACATTTGGGGATCCATTTTGCATAAATTTTTCTCATATCTAAATTGACGTGAACTATATGATGAACGCGTTCGTATGAAATCTTCAGTGCTTCAGACATCCGTTTTAGCCCAATTCGACGGTCTGATAAAATCATGTCATGAACTGCATCGATATTTTCGGGGACTGACACAGAAACTGGCCTTCCCGATCGGTCATCATCTTCAATGGAAAATTTACCTCTTTTGAAGCTTGCAGTCCAATTTTTCACGGTCGCATACGAAGGACATTGATCACCAAGGGTATTAAGCATATTTTCGTAAATCTGCTTACCTCTGAACCCTTTTAAATACAGGTACTTGATGATGGCTCGATACTCCAATTTTTCGATTTTTACAATATCGGTGGACTTCTTTTTTTTAAATTTATTGCGTAACTCTGGTTTACTTTTTTGACGTCGAACTCTACACTGACACTTCTGATAATATAAGTTATTGTTCGTTGATTTGGTATCGCAATACATATTTTTTTTAAGCATGGAACTGGTCTAGGCTAACTAGATATCAATACATCCTCGTAAAACACATTATTTCAAGTGTTTTTCTTTGATCTCGGGATGATTTTTTTAGGAATTTCAGAGAATTAATCTATTATTGACAGTGCAGTGTCGAGTTTATAAAATCTTGGTGTAGAAATTGGCTTTTTTTCTAATTAGATCGACATTTCACGGGGAATTCGATGGGAATTATGAAAATAAATGATTATTTATTTTCATAGGATAAACTAAAAAATAGCAACACAAAAAAAATACATCTTCTCATCTACGAGTACCATAAACTACGATCGGAATGTTGTTAAGTAGGTGTCCACTACTTTCCTTATTGTTCGCATTTGCATTTGAACGATGTTTGGCAGATTGCTATAGATTGACAGATATATCACTTACAGAAAATTCTGTGTAATGCTTATTTCCGTTGTGAAATTGAATTTTTTTGTTTCGCCCAATTCTTAGATTCAATATTATGTTGGCAATAAACGAGATGCGAATTAACAGGGCATAAACTCGACAATCAACTGAGCAGAAAACTATCGATAAATTAATAAATGAATCTGAAGTACACTGCGACTCGATCGTATATCCTGGCTCCTGAAAAACTGTTGCTACAAGACAGCAGCATGCAGGCATATCGGACAAAAATGGCAAGTCGAGAATAAAAGAGCCTCCATATATATTTCTGAATTGTAAATGTCAATTAGAATCCCGAGATTCTGGAAAGATAACGTCGAATGCGAGCCGGTAACAGGATCCCGAGTCTCAAATATCCACCCAATTAAATTTAATTTCATTATGGACCTGAACATCGTGCAATAAAAAGTCCGCGAATCCGGTTGTGATTCGCGATTTGCACAACTACCTACGTCGACAATTTGTCCTAAGAAATAGAAATTCTGTTCGAGTATAGCCGTAAAATCTACTGCAAATTGAATAAACATGACACATAGAAAGCTGTTGAAAACGGGTTAGAAGGGTGAAGTTTGCTCTTTCAGGGAACTCAAATATGGTGTTCCTCGAGAAAGCGCTATTGTACCCTCATTATTCTCCATCGGGATATTATGAATAAAACTCTCCTAGACCTGGCGTGAGCTTTGAAGATGCCACTGCAATTCAGAAGAACTCGGCGCGACAGGATTTTATGGATAATATCTGGAGGATCATTGACTCCTCTTATTCATCCGAAATAGTTCCAAAACAAAACTAATTTTTTTCATTACAAAGAAATTAGATATATCTTCCGGTTTAATTCCAATTCGATCATTCTATGAGTTTTATTATGGATTTAACAGTCTGTCTTACATAATAGAACTTATCTATTTCATTAACACCAAAGATAAAACGGTAGTAAACTATCCCTATGGGTAAACCTTCTTTTTTACCACTTTCAGAAGCGTTAACTTGTAGTTTGAATGAAAATAGTCAGAACCTATAGGTAGATAATGTGGTTGACAAACTGGGATGGAGTTTCCCGAACATATCCAGGAATTGAGAAACAATTTTGACCCCAAGTCATATGTAAAAGTTCCACATGTTTGCAAAAAAGGCCATTCGCCATTGAAAATGTCAAACTTCACGATGACACTTTCAGATTTGATATATTCAGATCAGTGTTACCATATCTCAAACCTTGAGTAGCAATACAAGTTTACCGTTTACCGTATATACTCGACCACTTAAAAACCGCATTTTAGGCAGTCTCATGTGGGAGATCCTTCTTCAACAGACTGATCGAAGTTCCGCAGCTCCATTGTCTATGTTTGTACACCCGGTGGTTTTCCTGACAAAACGTGTCGTATCGCATTTGTTCCAGTGCCAGTCCCGGCTCAAATCCCCTAATCGTTTTCGGCACATGCCTGCTAAGCTTCCCAAATAATTCATTATAATGTTTCTGCTTTATGTTTGATGAACACGAATGATGTGACTCACGCTGAGAAGACTGTACCAGCGAATTTATGATTTCAATTTTTCCTTCAGAGTGAGAGTTCCGAAGGATTTCACCGTTTTTCTTTCAGTTACTGTTCAGATTTGATGTTTTTTCGATAAATTAATATGTTGAAACCAGTTGCATTAATTTTTAGTTTCAGATGGATGTTTTTTTGAGAAAAATGGAATAAATTTGGGAGGAGACTAGCACAATATGTTTTATTCTGAATTTCCCTGTACTTTTCGATCCTATGTAGGGTCACAAACAGAATTTCTCAGTTTCAATGTATCCAATGTATCTTTTGTTACACGTTTTGTTCTTGCCTTTCTTCTCGATGATTTGATATTCAATTTTTTCATTGAAACAAGCTTGTTAAGTATTTCAACTTCAGATTGAAATACTTTCTATTAAACTGCTCCACATGAGTTAGGGATATTGACTTAAATTGCAACAAAATATATTCAAAATAAGATTTTTGTGATGAAAATTCAAATTAATATGATTTCAAGTTGCAAATGAATTTTAGCCTGTAGGTCTGCAGAGTATACAGGGTGGTTAAGAAATATCGAGTAAAATATCGAAATTTTATTCCCCGAGAATTCAAGCATTTTAAGACTATCAATACAATTTATGGCCTCCACGGGCATCAATAACAGCTTGACATCTTCTTTGCATACTACACACGAGGTTGTTGAACATTTCTTGAGGGATTTGGTTCCATATATATATATATATTCTTTTGAATTAGAGAGCATAAATAATACAATACATAGTGAAACAAAAAGGTCCTAGCTGAGGTTAAAAAAAACGGGGTACCATAACATTCTGCGTATGATACTAGAGCTCAGGGAAAAACCTCAGCCGAAAAAACCCTGTCTCCCCGTAATAAAAATAAAATAAAATTGTGTAGTGTGAAAATATCTGAATATAACATATTGAAGGTTCCATAAACGGGACAGAAGCTCTCTCAGATCATTTAAGGATTCTGGGGTAGGTTGATGATTATCTAATCTTCTTTGGAGCATATTCTATGCATGTTCTATAGCCCGCTCCACACTCATGGCAAGAACGTCGGCCAATACCGCGAACGCGAGTGTGGATAACTTTCTTGTGTCACGTTCGCGCTTCGCGGCGTTCTCCGTTTCGTTGCGGTCTCCTGTCCCGCGACAAAGGCTTCGCGCCTGAGCACAAATGTTCCATCCACACTCACAGGCGTTCGCGGCACCAGCGTAGAAATGATTTAATGCTTGTTCACTGACTTTATTCGCTTTTGAAATTAATGGTTTTCTTGTAGCAATAAAATGGAATTAGATTAGATTTAGAGGAGATAAGTGAAATGAGAATTTCTTGATTATTATCAGAATGAACCTCTTTATAGGGCGGAAAGTCTTCGCAGACAGCGAGGATGCCGTGAACCAAAGTGCGAATATTTGTGTGAGTGTGGATGACTTATTTGGCCGCGAATTCTTGGCCAGGTTCACGGCAAGAATTCTTGGCAAGATTCGCGCCATGAGTGTGGAGCGGGCAGCCCGCTCCACACTCATGGCAAGAACCTCGGCCAATACCGCGAACGCGAGTGTGGATAACTTTCTTGTGTCACGTTCGCGCTTCGCGCCGTTCTCCGTTTCGTTGCGGTCTCCTGTCCCGCGACAAAGGCTTCGCGCCTAAGCACAAATGTTCCATCCACACTCACAGGCGTTCGCGGTACCAGCGCAGTAATGATTCAATGCTTGTTTCCTGACTTTATTCGCTTTTGAAATGAATGGTTTTCTTGAAGCAATGAAGTGGAATTAGATTAGATTTAGAGGTGATAAGTGAAATGAGAGAATTTCTTGATTATTATCAGAATGAACCTTTTTTATAGGGATGAAAGTTTTCGCAGACGCACGCACGCGAGGATGCCGTGAACCAAAGTGCGAATATTTGTGTGAGTGTGGATGACTTGTTTGGCCGCGAATTCTTGGCCAGGTTCACGACAAGAATTCTTGGCGCGATTCGCGCCATGAGTGTGGAGCGGGCTTATGCAATTCAAATCCGGTGAGTGCGCATTCTCAACAATGGCTGCACGGTGCGGTCTAGCGTTATCGTCTAGAAATTGAAAAGTTTCAACAATAGCAGCGTGAAAATTTGGCACAACATTGTGAATGACATGCTCCCTGAAGTGTAAGGCGGTCATATTCCCTAGACAAATGTGTAGGTATATCTGTGCGCCCGTTGAAACATATCCCGGCCCATACCATAACACTACCCCCCCCGGGATGGATGGACTTCTTGGACATAGCGACGATTACGGGGTATGCGTGGGATTGTCCATACCGTTATTCTTCGAGAATCTGAAAATCGTCCATATCTGGATTCATACGTGAAAAGGACACTACGCCATTGATCGTTCCAATTGATATGTTGCCTTGCCCATTTCAGTCTTTGACGCTTATGGTCACGTGTTAATAAAACTCCTCTTAATGGACGTCTAGAACCTAGATTCACCTCTCTCAAACGTCGTCTGATGGTTTCGATGAAAACTTGGACCCCATCTGCATTTTGAAGAGTATTCCGTAGCATTCTACACGTAGATATAGGGTTTCTTCTCGCCGAAACGGTGATGAAACAATTCTGAGCAGGTGTTGTTTTTCGTCGCCCACCAAGCCTTGGTCTTTCCAACACGGAACCCGTCTCCCTGAACCTATTCCATAGTCGAGATATCACACTTTGGCTGACTTGGAGCCTTTCCGCTACAACAACCTGAGTTAGGCCACCCTGTAACATTCCGATAGCCCTATTACCCTCAGCGTTTGTTAATTTACGTCTGGGCATTTTCAGAATCAGAAAACTCGTTTCAAATGGAAGCCGTCGATAAGCCTTTTTCTCGAAGATTACATACTTTTAGAAACGATTGAAAACGATATCCCTAACTCTCGTGGAGCAGTATATTTGAGGAAATTTATAATTAATAGTTAACCAATTCAAAATACAAAAAAGTTTCGATTCAGAAGAGTCAAAAACAGAATGTAATTCGATAACTCTACCAGATGGCACATTAACAGAAAAATCCCAGGAAGGCTCTCAAATATAGATCCACAAATACATCCTTTAATCATACCAGGTGCTCAAATTAACAAAAATATTATATTTATTTTTATTGTTTCTACTTGGCATTCGTTTTCTCAAACAGGAATCGAATAGGACAAAAGTTTCCCAACAACGAGTACGATTGTATTCTTTTCGATAAAATTCAATCAGTATTCTCGATTCGGCGAGCGTTCCCGCCCTACGACAAACCCAAGGGTAGTTTTCGTCGAGCCGAAATTCTAATCGATGTTAATTTCATTAAACGCCGATCTACTTGGCATTGACGCTAGTCATTCGTTCATACCCCTGTCGGAATGCTTTTATAGATTCGAAATAACTAGATTAAACCGGCAAATGGGGAGTATTACCCGACAGTAATTTTGTTTATAGTCCCAGCACCCCCGTTTGCTAATTCGATTGTCGTTTCTAACCCGATTTGAAGTATAATAATCCCGATGCAACAGCAACGAAGTGCGACCCCCTTGGATGACTTGGGGTATTTCTGCAACGGAAAAATTGGAAATCATTTGTATGAGTACATAATACAAATTTGGCGAGTGTTTGGAGATTCTGCATACACCAGTTCTTTCAGTCAGTCGAAATAACCAGTAGGTACCTACGAAACGTACGATTTTGTTCGGTATTGAGAGGGAGTACATATGAAATCAATTTATGATGGTATTTCCCTGAATATTGCTTCCAAGTATTAGAAACGAAGATATTCATTTCATTTATATTTTGCGTTATTCCAAAGCAGGTAGTTGCAATTTTTTGCTGTTTCGCTGAGTGGACTATGCCATAAAACCCAGATTAATCATGTTCTTGTTTCATCAGTCCAGTGTAGGGATCCATTTTTATTGCATTTAATATATGTTATTCTGTCCCTGCTTATTATGAGGATGAAGTTGAATTTTGGAAAACATAGTTTTTCGATTTTGTGTCTGGGTTTCTCGAAATGTTATTTAGGTTTTTCATACCTTTCAAATTGAATAAAAATGTCACACACCACAATGAATTTCCACAGAAAATGAGAAAGCTATCAGTAAGGAGGCTGGAGAAAAAATAAGTATAAAATGAATAGATAATTCTCAGCGGAAATCCCAGATGCAAACAAAACAAAACCTTGATTACCGAAATTCGACCGTCTTCTCATAATAATAAGAGAGAAAATAGCGTACCTACCTGTACAACCAGTCCAGGTAGAAAGGGTGCGAATTGTAAAGAGTTGTTTTTTTTATGACATCTTATGCCAGCATAATAAATTTTGCAAAACTGATAAGAATTCAACTGCCTGGTGCAATTATATTCAACAAAATCGGAGATGCCGTTGGAACTTTCTAAATTCCCTAATTCTACGGAAATTTTCGTAGAAGTGAAATTCCAAAGACTATAATTTTGTGGCATTAGATCATTTCATTGAACGGTCAGAAAATATTGAAAAATAATATTTCGCATGGACTGTATCAATGAACTCCAGTGATGCGACGTAGTAGATTGTAAGTTCTGGTAAGGCAAACGTAACTCAAAACTGCTATTAAAGATCCCCATCTCTGCCTCTGAGCCCGTCGACGTCCACCACGTCTCGTCTTTCACGTGAAATAGATTCCTTCCCATGGATCTCCCGTTCTGTCCGTCTGTCCCTCCTCGTTATTTATTACAGATAGCGACTGTCACCCTGACAACTAGTTTATGCCGACCCGTTCCGATCGGAATGTCCAGATAACACTTGATATTCTGAGGTTATTGTTTTACCTTTATATTATGGTCGACTATAAACAAAGAAATAAATGGCTTTTCCCTGTAAGTTATTCCTACGGCCCCTCAGCTCGGAGAACTCCACCATTTTTATTTATAAGCGGCAGCAACGGTGACATTTTCGATGCTACCCGATGACTTATGTGACGTTTCTTCGGAACTGGGAAACTGGCTTGATTCAGGGGTTTCGAGCCTTCTTGATTTTCGGTATTCGAGCATTGAAATAAAATCAAACGAAAACATCGATTTGATCTCAGATCAGTATTAGAAAATGATAAGTTTCAAAATTAACTTAAAAGATGGTTGTCGGAATCTTCATCTCCTAACAAGCCATTTAATTGAAGAGGAGAACAATAGATATAAGGATCTGAAGGATGTTTCAAGGACGATCTCGCATAAAACCCTTTCTTTCCAATGCGCCACATTCCTTGTTCTTTTTTATCCACACTATCTTTCTCACATTTCGTATACATACGTGAAAATCTTCATTTCTCAGATAAATACCAATTTTCAAATACATTAGGTATGTACCTACTTTTTTAGATATTGGGAAAGAAGGATTAAAAAAAAATAGTAACTCCGAAACCATTACCCGAATTTTGCTCATTCACAAAATTAATCGGTGCTTTTAGATCTCAAACCTAATTGAAGCTGTGTATCTATTCGAACATTCAGCGAGAGCATTACTTTACAATAGTTTTACAGAATCTCAACTGAGATATTTAATTCCATGTTGGGGAAATGCTCCAAAATATTTATTAGAAAAAATTCAAAGAGTACCTACAGAAAAAATCTATTAAGTTTATTCACAATTTGAACTTCTTAACACCAACGGCTGAACTATATTCTGGTACGTCAACATTAAATATAGATAAACTGAAAAAACTAGAACAGACAAAGCTAATTTACAAAATAAAGAATAATTTATTGAGGACACAAGCTTCTTTATCCGTAGTCAAAGAAAAGGACGAACACAAATGTTAGAAGTAAAAATGCTTTTATGAAAAAATATGCAAGAACATGTATTGAACAAAATTCTCCTTAATATTTCGAGCTATCGATGCTTTCAATTCTGTTCCTATTAGAAATAGCGTGCAATGAAAATGTAAAAAAAATGTGCTCAAAGAGTTTATTAAACTGCGGTAATTTCTTTAGATATGAAGAACTAATATTTTGTTTTTTGATATAGATTATTGTAAGGAATAATTGTTGTTTATGAGAGGAAGCAATGTAACTGAGGCTCTGATATCAGCTTTTTAGCTGATTAAGGGTCAGGAATAAAAAAATAGATGAATGAAATTTAAAAATTTCAACGGAATGCACAATCTATGAAATTTTCCTACATCGTGAAACAATTTTACAGAAATTACATGCTGATGACCAGTAAAATATGATTTCCTCATCTGTCATAAATATTTTGTACCACAACCCCATTCACAAAGCTTCAAATTCATCACTCCTCAAATTGAACTATAAATAACTGCGGCATTCATGTTATAAGACCATATGGAGTATATTAGCAATAATTCAATTTCCACGGTCTGAAAGCACAGTATTACCAGTGAATTATTGTGAGTCCACACACCTGGTTGCACCTTCGGTTTCACAGTATCAGTCCCGAAAAATATTGTACCGCTAAAGGATATCATACACTGATGGATTTGTAGTTCGTTGTAACTTTTTTTATTCGTGTTGTGGAAAGATCTTATCATCGTACAAGGTGAACCTACCTACATTGTAACTGAAATGACAAACTCTGAGAAGGAGGAAGGGTTTTATCATCACTTGGCAGAATATTTCGGGTCCAGAATAAAATATCTACAAGTTAACTGTCAGCTGTTCATGCTTGCTATTTGAAAATTATATAAAAGGATAGGTACTTATAAATAAGTTGTTGTGTTTATGTCGTTTTCTATGAAAGAAAGTACATAATCCACTGCTTACTTTGATGGTCAAAACTCAAAACCTCCGTATTTAGAAAAATGATCAAAACGAGTTCTAGTTTCAGGACATTTTCGTATACGTCATAAAGAACAAAGAACTCCGAAAATATTCATTTTCACACTACCTCCATCAAGACTTGCACCTGTCATGAATGAAGTTGGGTTATCTACCGGATAAAAATGTATCAGCCACTAAATCCATTCGTTAAAATATCCCTCAGTTATCGGCTAGTGAAACCTATCCCAATTTTCAGGGATATCTGTTGGATAAGTTTTGATAAGCTCATCCAGGACTTCCTCAGGAACTAGTGAAACGCACCCCTAACTTAACATCAGTCAAATCAAATCACCGAGCATTCTAACGGATCCTATCTTGTGTGACGAACTTTAGTTTCACACATGGCAGAATTCCCATCTCACAATTCTTGATCCACGCTCCATGCACATCCCGGTCCAAATCCCTTGTAATCCCTTCCACCAGCCCCTTCGCGCCGTTGAGTGCATGCTTTTTATATGTCCATTTGTCAGAGATTTAACGTAATTTGTTCCACTTCCTCCACGAGGGAAAGGGGAGTTATTTGAAGTATATTGTTGGAACAAAAATTTTCCGAATAAAATCTCATCTTCGGACGAATCCCACCAGATTGTGACGAGAATCAATTTTTTCTTTAGGTTCATGCATTTTCTATTGAATCAAATTTATCATCCTTCAGGAAAAAGAACAATACTGATAAAGTTTCAAAAGGAACATCTTCAAAGTAATCGGTATCAGCTAATGGAGTCAAAAGAAGTCATCCTTACCTATTTAATTTTTGTTTTCTGAAAGGTCTACTCTTTTTTATTTATTACGAATTTTTATTATTTACTCTTCATCTGTATAATCATCTATCCAATAGGTTCAAATTAAAGTGATAAACAATTGAAACCATGAATCAATGTCGATTGAAAAGTGTTATTCTAGTGATGAGGAATTTTTTTCTGATGTTTTGATTCAGTTTAATATTTGTTTTTCTCATTTTAAAGGGATTAAAATGTGATTCACGATTATTTTCTTCGTCATTGGTATGGCATATCAATGTTTTTTTTTTCATTTCATTTTCAATTGTCATATTGACATGTACTAAGCATCTCAGTTGTATCTTGAAAAAAGAATAAATTTTTGATTATCATTAAAACTCATTATTAGGTACGCTTTCAGCTTATCCCATCACCTATTTTTTTCTCAAAATAATTCGCGGTGCCCAAAGTCCTGGAAGGAACAATATGGAACACTTGAAATATCTACAGGGTGCATCATAAGTAATTGGAAATTAATCCAACTATAGAATCTAGAACCCCCAATATGAAGATTATAACGAAATCACCTAAATAAAATGTTACTCCGTTATGAGAGTGTATTCCTTTTTTGGGTATTCTCCAAAGATTTTCAAATAGTTATTATTTGATAGAGTGAAATTTTCTGGTGGTAAAGTAGGTAAACAAGAAATTCGATTCCAGCATTTCCAAGCCTGTATAATTGCCCATCAGCATGCACCTAATAATGCAATTTGATGCAATAATTGAATCCTTTTTCCAACAAGCCCTAATTGAAGGGTGCTAAAGAACGAACAAATTCGCCCTCCACTCTCTTAATCTCCTCTGAATACCCCCGGGGGACAAAAACGCACTCCAGTCCCCCTTTTTGACAACAATGAGTCCTTGTAATGTTATACTGGTCGACGTCATCGAAAATGTTTTTATACGAGACTGGATAATAATACACAAGTCGAGGGTATATTATCCGATCTTGACATGCCCTCGATGTGACAATAGTCGGTGTGCTTGTCTTTGTGAAAAGTGACACCTCTATTTGCTGCTCCGGTATAACTTGAGAGGGCGTGTGATAATTACAATTTTACGTTTTCAAATTCATGAACAAACATTAATTCTTTATTGACTTTTTGATCTCTGTTTTCTTTGACTGAGATTTTCATTTTTATTTTAGAATTTCTGAAGAGTATGTGATGAGGATTCGTTTTAAAATAGAAATTAGACATCTAAAATTTCAATATGTTTGATCATTTGTTAAAAAACGTATCAATAAACAAATCATCTTCAGCAACAATTTCTGGCACAAAGTTAGGATTGCCATTTTAAATAACTCGATTATCCTCTACCCCTCGTAGAGGGTACATAACAAACTCCCGAACTTAGTATTATCTTCACAAAGCAGATTCGGTCTGAATTTAACGAAATTTTTATATTTCTGCTGCTGCTGGTCACGAATTCCTTGGGCTGTCTTCATATGCTTACATGAAGGATCACATTAACTGAAATTGAATTGAACGGAATAACGAAATAATAGCATAATATACGAAAATCAGTTCATTATTTTTATTCTGATTTTTTTTGCCCCCCCTCAAAGGCCGGCAACGCCCTTGCATAGATACAGAGTATTTTCTGGTGGGATTCAGTTATTGCCTCACAAAGATGCTTCATTTTCTATCGATCACTTTTGTTCATTAATATATTTGATGTAATACCTCAAATTAAGTACACGTGAATACAGTAGCGTTGTTTTCGTTATTTTCGATAAATAAATAAATAAGTAGATGATTAAATCACAATTCGTATGAGCTGTGAGAAGTCGCACCAGTCTGAATTCTCTGGGCTATGCGTACTTAAATATTGATTCAGATTATTAAAGGATCAGATTAATTGTGACGAAAGGATATTCTTTTGAAATGTACTTAAGCAAGAGAGTAAAAAGTAACGCACATAATTCATATCTTCGGATTCTTCGGTATAATATATTATTTTGTAGAAAAACGCTCGAAAAGGTCTAGTTTTATTCGAATCTTAGAATGCTTTTATCAAATTCATAACGTTAAATAGATGTGCATTATGTGTAGGTTATTCATTCTATTATGTTCATTCAACGTATAACTAACATAGAAAAAGCAATTTCTTCTTCGAAGATTTTGCTAAAGCATTCAATGCCTATATTCACATTATTCTTGCTAATGAAAAAATTTCATGAATTTCTTAATTCAAGTATAAAGAAGGGTATGTTAAATTCCTTCTTACGTTAATACATGCATCTTCATTTGCTGTTTAGTTCATAGACTAGTATGGGCCAGCAGATCTACCTTTTGAGCAGTTTCTTATCGGTAGGCCTCCGATCCATAGAACTTATAGTACATGGAATGCCATTAGCCTTGCTGCTCAGCTTAATAAAGTGGATAAACATCTCCAGTTGGAGGAATACTGAAGTTTCCATGTTCCCATGGTTACGACTTGTCATACAGAATAGAAACACAGAAATACTATGAATTTAATCGTCAAGATCCGATTCACTTGGCATTTCGGCAAACATTTCTGTGTTTCTGTTCGGTGTGACAGGTCGTATCCATGGGAACATGGAAATTTCGGTATTCCTCCAACTTGATATGTTTACCCACTTTTTGATCTGGTAATAGCATTCCATGTACTATAAGTTCTATGCTCCGATCGCGGAATCTGAGCGCAGTTGTCAAATTGTGTTCCGGGCTTCCTCTATAGAAGGCTGTGGCCAAACTCTGACAGCTTACAGCTACAATGTCAAATAGTTCTCTGTGATCTCTGCAGATCGGGCGATTTTATAGGAGAAATGTCAAACTTTGATCAGTTCCCCTGAAGAAATGGGGAAATTATGGAGAATATGAATACCAAGCTATTTTGCGTTGACTCTTCCTCTTTGGATCAGTATATTTACATCACGGCCTGGATATCTGCGAAAAAAGTTTTATCGAGTTTAAAATTGCTCTTTTTGCCGAATTTTTTCGCGATTTCCGCCAATTTTTTTGAAATACTTCCACATTGCCTAGAGGAGCGAAATTTCGCCCACGTACGAATCGATCATTCCTCTTCCCGACCGTGTAAAAATTTCTCTCCTGTATCGCAGCTTCGCTGCGATTTCAAGATTCTTCTGGACCCACTTTTTCGACAGATTCTCCGGGCCGGACCACAGAGTTACCGTTTAAGTATAACATAGAATGATACTAAGTACATGATTCTCGGACTATTACGGCGATTTTTGATGAAATACAATGCCTTTGATATGAGAATCCGAAAAAATTTCGATCAAACAATTAATTTATTATTTAAATAATATATATCTCCTGAAGCGCAATCGCGGCGCTATCGTCCTTTGTCTGATTCGTCGCCACAGCCTTCCCGATCGATATTATCGCGGTTACATAGCTTCCGCTCCTCGTTGAGACTCCTCCCTATTGGAGTCCGGGCAGGAGGTAGCCATCTTGAATTATCAAGTTACTGTGAAGATTCTTTTACATGACACAAACACCTATCCAAAGTACAATCAGCATAAGAGGCTCAGATCCGATCCTTTTTCATATTTTGTTGACTGTGCATAAACACCTCAATTCGTTTAATGTTCTTTTACTCAGTCTTCTGTGGATTCCCCTATTTCTTGAACTAGTCCTACATTTTTGGCAACGTTTTGCAACCCTATGAACTATGCTCAAAACCATCTATTCTAAATATACATAGCGCCCTCTTGGATTGAAGAATGGACTGATCAATTATAATCAAAAAGAAGATTGAAGAAAAAAAATTTATACGTGAGACTGAATACCACCAAAAAAACACTGAAATAGCGGTACTCCCGGTTAATGCTGGCTTGAGAGATAAACTTGCTTGTCCACTGGCTTAGCGTAATAGCGTATGTGTTATACGTATAACAGTCTTTTCTTCTCACTGACTAAAGGTTGTGCAGGAGAGTGCTCAGTTAGGATTAGAAATTGGGCTGGAGAATTGAAAAGCAATGTGCTGTGTCGTTTCCGGTCGATTCTTGAGGATTGTAGATCACATCTCTGGTTTTTTCTCTTATCCATTCGCAGTATCAAGTTTGTAATATATAAAATTTATCATAAAACGAATTCTGGAGATATTCTTCGATATACTTAATTAAAATTTCAGTCGAATCGAGATGAACATATAATTTACGAAGTTATATCTTTTACTCAATGACTACTCTCGATGAATGTTCAACTGAAACAAGAAGTTTATTCAATAAATACAGAATTAAGGTACTAAATTATAAAATTCAACTGACCTGAAACAAGAATCGAGAATTAGAAGTCAATTGGAAACAAATCAAAGCTTATAACAAAATTGATACTTCTAAAGATCGAACTGTCACATTTAAATCAAAATGAAATAGAGAAATCATAGAAGAGGCAAAATTACAGAATATGAAGCAGGACAACAATGACTGGGTACTGGCAGAATCAGAAATGTCTTCATCAGTAGGAACGTATGGCCGCAGCTTACTAATATGAAAAATATTCGATTCTGTTTTTTTATGACCGCAGTCTACCTCAAAAATCGTATTAGAAATTCTTTTTAAAATCTGAACAGGACCGATTCTTATTTCTTCCAACTTTCTCCTGTTAAGTTTGTTGCTATTTTCAACATACACCAAGTCACCGATGTCAAAATTATGATTTTTTCTGTTTTTATCGATTCTGTTTTTATTAATATTATGCGAAGTTAATGAGTTTTGGAAAGCAATTCTTCTATCTTTTTCTAAATTATTAACAGGTAGAAGTTCTTCAGGAACAATTCGGGATGTTTTACCATATAAAAGGTGCGAAGGTGAAAACTTTGTTACGCTATGTACTGTATTATTATATTCTTGTACACAGTCTTCTGCGATTTTGGACCAAGCTTTTTTCTTTTTAGTTTCGTTTATTTTACATCTTATACGATTCACTAAAGTTTGGTTCAATCTTTCATTTAAACCATTTGAAGATGGGCAATTTACTGCAGTGAACACTAATTGAATTTTTCTTTCTTTGAGAAAATTCTTGAAATCATTGGAATTTAAACCACTGTACTGATCCGTCAATAATCGAAAAGCATCTAACATCATATCTTCATAAATTTTTCCACTTTGTGAACTATGATTAACATTTATTGTATATCTTTCGAATGATATAGTTTTTTATACTCCGATTTCATTTCAGGTTCTCAAATATTGCGATCACCTACATGGCAAATGGTACTTTTCAGAAGTAAGGGCCATATTCTCTAGAAGATACCTCCTGCAAAATGTGGCGGTTGAAATTTTCCTCGCTAGTAGAAGTGAGTATTATATTCAAGGGATATCCTTTTCCAAAACCGAATTTTCACTTTAATTCTATGAGACATTCGATTTTCAATCAATATTCGGCAAGGGCGGATTTACGGAGAGGGTACTGGGGGTAACTACCCCCCATGAGTATCCAAAACCCGAGAAAAAGGTGGTTTGTGTACCTGATTTAATGGTTTTCAATCGTTACTACCCCCCCATGATCGTTATTACCCCTCCCATGAAAAAGAACTATATCCGCCCTTGATATTCGGGTGCTGTATATGTTACGGGCAATGCAATTATTATACATAATGCTTGATTATTATGAAAAATGACCATTAAAATTGGGCAATTTGATAAATTTGAATTAATTTACGATAATTTCTCACATTGCCCGGTCATTATAAATACCGGTATTATTTCTTTGCGCACTTTGATTAATTGACAGCAATGAGACATCCACGTGCGTGTGGTGTGCTTTTGAATATTTTTGCAATTTTTGGTACGCCCAGTATTCTGCAAAGTGATAATGGGAGAGAATTTGCTAACAGTACCTACTATTAGCGAACCATGTAACATGTGGCCCGAGTTGAACATGGTGCATGGGAAGCCCAGACACTCTGAAAAGCAGGATTCCGTAGAACGTGCGAATCAGGACGTGGAAAATATGCTTTGTTCGTGGCAATATGCAAGATTGTTATCCAAGAAAGGGGGCCAAGGCTATAGTCGATGTGGCTGTAATGCCGACCATCCAAGAAGCCTCTTTTTTGAGCGTTTCACGACCTTATCTGGAAGCGTGGCTTGTCAAGCTTCCAACCGGGCCTTTGAGCAAACGAGCAAAGACTAACTATAGTCTTTGCTTTGAGCATCGTATAATTCACCACCGACGTAGCGTTCATTTAAGCTTCCGCGTTCAAGAACGTAGAGTCTCGAAACGCTTCGGCCGCTTAAGGAAAGTCTCGTCGACCATCCACGGAGACTGTTTACAAGCTTCTTGCGAAGCTGGCAGCTCGAAAGTCCCGTAAAAATGCATCGTGAGTGGATTACTTAAAGGTGGATGTAAATCCGACAAGTGCAGGTGTCCTAAAGAAAAAAAGCTATATAACTCGAAATGTCACCAAAGTGGAAGCTGCTCTAATAAATAGACCCTCTATGTATTGCTACATATTGACATTTTGTGTAAATATAAATTTGTAATCACGTACATATCTAATACATTATTTTTATTTGGACTTAAGTTTTGTTTGTACCTACTTATTTCATCGCCACCCGTTTGTTTGTCAGCATGTGAAATTTTATTTGTTATTTTTTCTTTGTAACTTTGTCCGTTAGGCATGTAAAAATTTGTTATTTTTTATAAGAAATATGAATAAAAATGGTTTTTAAATTGCCCACTTGACTTGAAGCATAATACATAATGACCGGGCAATGTAACATTTGCAACAAAATTTATCATTTTGTCATATCCTTTTGGACACTTTTCAAATTGCCCGGGCATTATGAACAATGCCCAATTATTTACATTGCCCGTAACAGACCTATATACTGGCTAATTAATATTTTCATAAATCATTCAATTAGCATTCGCACATCCTGGAGGAAATTAACATCTTTTGCAGACCCTTCAGGAAAGGCATAAAAAAGATTGATCTTGTTCCTTTTATCGCCAGCAATTATGATAAACATGGAAACGTGAATGCGTAAATGACGTCTGATATGTTCATTTCTATACCTCCATTTTTAAACCCAAGCATCCATATTTATGAACAATAAATCGAGACTGATATTTCGAGTTCTCTCAATTTTCATAATTAATGCAATTAATGACTCAATTCTGCCCTTTTTGCAGCCTCAATTATGTTCGCCTTCCCAGACCAAGCCACCGTGAAGAAGGTCATAAAGGCGTTGCCAAGAGTTGGCGTTGGAATTAAATATGGAATACCGCAAACCAGGTTTGTTCGACTTTATGATTTGGGAAATGATCGACTTGGAGTCGAAAAATCGCGAAAAATAGGTCATTTTTGTACTGCCGTATTTCCAGGAAATTGATTTATACAGATGCTGATGTTATTACATATTATAGATTGATCCTTTGTGAATCAAAAAAACCAATTTTCATCCATCAGAGTCGAACAGTTAAAATTTTCTGATTTTTTTCGCGAAGGTCCAAATTTTCATCTTCGAAATTTTTTCAAGTCCGATCGAAAATTTTTTTCTTCGGAGTATATCGACCCGGGTCATTTCATTTACAAATTCGAACACGTAGATTACGAATCTGTAATTAGAATTCTCCTTTGACGCGTAGTTTGGGATTTTATGAATCTGAGATTTTTTTTCCGGTAGATTTTGGATCTTATCACTTGGCGCATTTCCATTTTCTGAGCTTTTATATCATAATACATATTTTCTTTGGCGTTCGTAGTTTAAACTACTAAATCTTTCCATTTAAAAGGTACACATTGTTGACGAAATATGTGATAACTTCAGCTCAGCCATAGGTACGCTATTTCTATTTCCTTTGAGAGTTGTGGAAAGAAGAAGTCATTGCTGCTGAGGAGCGTATAGCGTAGGGGAAGACCCGAATCAGTTTATCCGCTATCGTGCACAGGAATTAGACGTGTCCATCCACTTTATGCAAGATTTTTCCGAAGATCTTGGTTTTGGTGCTATCAAAATCCAAGCCTTGCAATAATTGAGGCCACAGGATCTCCTAGCAAGGCGTAGAGTCAGTGATTGAGCCCAAAAAATGAGCTGTGCGGTTATATGCCCAAAAATCATATTTAAATCATTATACCAGAAGACTATCTTAAGAATGAAGTGAATTTTATGTCAATTTAAGAGAATCATCCATGTTTTATTGCATTTCAAAGTTTTATACCTCTGGAAAAAACACCCTTTTGTTAAATAAATATGTATGTAACCAGGTACCTCATAACAAATATTCGAAAAGTTATCACAAAAAGTTTCAAGAAACATATTGATGTTCGAGAAACATTAGCAAAAATGGCAAATATGAATAGGAAATGCCATTCACATTTCACAAACCTTGAACGTCCTAACGGCTTGAATACATTCATTGCCAATTCTTTTAAGATTCAAATGCTAACAACTCTTCACTAAAATATGTTAAGTACCTGAAGCTTCATTACAAGAATTCGAAGAAACGTGAATAGTTATCTCGAGATTAAATCGTATCAATATCGGCTAATGTAGAAGGATTGCAAATGAATGTTGAATTAAATACATGTCCGTTGACAACCAATTCTTTACTGACAATTTATCGAACCTGTTTTATCGGTTCAGTAACTTGAACCGCCATTAATCATTCATTCTACGAGTTTGACAGAATTTATTCGGTTAGAAATTCCGAAAATGTTGAACTCACTAATGTATCGCTATTAATATTACTGGACAGAACAAAACGTATGCCAAACCATGAACTTTTAAAAGGAATCGAACGTTTTTGGTTGAAGAATATACAAGGTCATTTTTTTAACATCCTACGAAAGTATGAGGAGAACTCCTCAATAAGATATCTTCACGTTTTTTCAGTATGTTGCACGAGATGCCGAGCAAATCAAATCGAATAGCATGCTCAGGGAATTATCATATTTTTGGATTCCCCATTGAAATTTGATGTGACTTCGATCATGACTTCACTATTTTTTCTCAAGATTCCACAGTTGAATGAGCTTAAACAGTAGAATTTATGAAAATCTCAAAAAACGCACATAAAAAATGTACAACGAATTTCTAAATGAATCAAAATAACTAAGATGGATGAAATCGCACACCAAACCTTCCAACAATGATTCAGAAGTTTTGGAGAATTGATTTTGCAATACAGCAATTGATGCAATCCAAAATTTGTGATCATCTGTCCAATACTCGTATTAGTAAGATGTACCTATTATACAGGGTGCGGCACGGAGGATGGATGGATTTAAAAAAATAATAAAAGCGTTAATTTTTACTCAAAAACACATTTATTGACGGAATCAGATTCTCATAAGTAATATCACAAGAGAGTGAGAATAAATTGAAAATAATTCGACAGATTTTAGAAAACTTGTTGCCAGGCAATAGACACGAGAGCCCGAAGGGCTCGAGTGGCTATTGCCAAATGGCAACAAGTTTGAGAAAATGCCTGGAGAATTATTATCGAATTTATCGAACTCTCGTGTGGTATTCGATGGATTATTTTTTGACGTTATTCTCTGACGTTACAATCGAAATCATTTTTTAAGATTTTATAATTTTATTCGACAAATTTATATTAATCGACTTAATATACACAGAATGAGTTATTCAAATTAGTATGTATTGAAGTTTTGAACATGAAAAATACAATTTCTTCTGCAAGCCAGACGGTGTGTTTTCGTCGTTGAGTTTTATCATGCCCAAGATTTCTCCTTTGCTCAAACATGCAGTACTTTATTTCCTCTTTTAGAGCTCTTTTTCTGTAAGAACTTACGCTTTCGCTTGGTGTTTTTTAGCATATCTGGTGGATTTGAATTCGATATCATATTGAATGGGTCGAATCTTCTATTTATTTGGTCGTAGTACAACTCTTGCATTAATTTGGCGGTTCTATTCCACATTGTCTTCTCCATTATGTTTCTCCATATTGAACCCATAGTCCTTCAAACTAACGGCTTGTTTTGTTGTTGATGTCTTCTCTTCCAATTTGTAGCCTCTCTCGTCGCAAAATAATTGAAATTGTTTCCAAATCGACGCGCTTCTTATGTTGGTATTCTAACATGCACTTTCAATGATCATATCATTTGAAATATTATCGACTGATGATTCATTAAAACGTTTGGGATTCATTTTACGAATTTCTTGAAAATTTACGGCAGACACGCATAGAACTTATATTACATGGAATGCTATTACCAGATCAAAAAGTGGGTAAACATCTCAAGTTGGAGGAATCTCTAAATTTCCATGTTTCCATGGATACGACTTGTCACACCGATCAGAAACACAGAAATGTTTGCCGAAATTCCAAGTGAATCGGATTTTGACGATTAAATTCATAGTATTTCTGTGTTTCTATTCTGTATGACAAGTCGTATCCATGGGAACATATAAATTTCGGTATTCCTCCAACTTGAGATGTTTATCCACTTTTTTAAGCTGAGCAGCAAGGCTAATGGCATTCCATGTACTTTAAGTTCTATGCAGACACGTCAAATCAAGAAAATCCGTTGTCATGTAATTGTCATTCAATAAAAACAATGTACATGGAATTATTCTCGCTGGAATAATGTAGGTAGATTATTTCCACTATAATAATGTTTTGATTGGCTAGAACGTATAAGAATTACTGAAATTGAAGATTTCTATTGGTTTCGAGAAACGTCAAAAAATAATCAAGGAAATAGCATTTGAGACAGTCAAGTGTGGAAAATCACATCAGGCATGTGGTGGCCGAAATCGGTGATGCAGTGCTGGAGACGCTCTTGGAAGTTCGCGTAGACTCTCTCCAACATCGCTTTCTCAACTTGGGCAACTTCCACGCGAATAGCCCTTTTCAATTCGTCCAGAGTTCGGGGCTTGGTCTCGTATACTCTAGCCTTGAGGTGTCCCCATAAGAAAAAATCGCGACGGACTGCGAAGAATGGCTTGTCGAACGCGTTCAACATTTTCAGGCGTTCGAACTGTTCGCACAGGTCCTCTTGGTCTTCTGTTGATCAGTTCACCACGTCTGCGAAGTGATTCAACCCAACGAAGGATGGTGTTTCGAGAGGGAATAGCTCTATTTCGATGAATGTGGAAATGGCGACGAAACTCACGCTGCACGACCGTGACTGACTCATTATTTCGGACGAAACTATCATAGGCGAAAACACGATGCTCCACCGTCCAAGGCTCCATGACGACAACTGGTAAATAAATGCTAGGAACACACGAGTCTAACGGCACCTTCCCCACTTCTCTCGTCCTCAGTGGGGGAAAGTTATGCCCATCTGAAAAACGTCCGCCCTCCGTGCCGCACCTTGTATTTTCGGTAAAAAATCTCAATAATAGTCTTAGAAGAGCTGTAAGACTTTTTCCTGCTTAATAATGAAAAAAAATTATGATACCTACAGATTGCCAAATTACTGATCCATCTTTTAATGGTTCAGTGTTCTATAATTAATAATGAATGATCAGACATTGTAATTTCACAGGAGGGCAAGTATGATGTCTCCAAGGCAACTGATGAGAAACTCCAATATGACTCAAAAATGGCAGAGGCGGGAAATATCAAATTTCGAATATTTGATGTTTTTGAACACCATAGCAGGTAAGAATTTTCGAATTGTGGTTCCGACTTTGATTCGGGTATAGATTCATGGGTAATTTCTTGAATTTCCTCAATCGATAGCATAGAAACACTCCGTTTCAAATTCTTCTGAGATGGCTGATTGAAAAATCCAGTCCCATTTACGAATCGAAGTATGAATATTCATGAAAGGCCTCTATAATAAATCTTGACTTTAAAAGCCTTATATCCAGAGTTCCTGATACAATTTCATATCCCATAAAACTGAATTCCGCACTAATTCAGAATGACGTCCCTGTCAGCTTCACTTTCGGGTTCATAGCGATGCTTGGCGTCTTTCCGTTCCCCCAGTATTCACAATTCGAAATTTTTCCTTTTCTAACCTGAGATTTGTCTGAAAGCAAATCTAACAATGAGCGAAAGCGCGGAATTCTGAAATCAAACAGCGAAGTTTTCGAAAATAATTTCCTTCAAATGACAATATGGTTATACGACTTCGAAATATATGAGTTTAACAATCGGTGTGATCACTGTGATCACAATTGACCACCGTCAATATCAAGATAACACTTCTTATTGGAAAAACCTTTTTTTAAAGAATATGTAATTTTTTTCTTTCAATATGCCATAGTCATCTACTCAATAGAGTAGAATACAATTGAATATAAAACGGGAACAAATCAACTAACTTACTAACCTATGAAAACAATTCTGGAGGTCTTGGGGTTTTGAGTATTATGACTAGTGGGCCCAAATGGTTGATATTGAAGAAAGACTTTTCAAAACTTCCTATATTTGTCTCCATTTCATGACGTGTACCTACTTGATGGCAAACCATATTTTCCCAATCTTTTCTGGTTTGACTGCATCGGCGACAAGAACAAGACTGTTTACGTAACTACTCCGATTCACATACCAGGTGTGCTCAAGATCAATCGAACCAACCCTTTCTAACTCTAAAACATATCGCTTTCCATTCATCCGAAGACAGGTTCATTTATATCCCACCAATTAATAACATCTGAATATTCCGAAGATATACGCGCTTCCGTTCTCTGTAACGCATGACATACCTAGGGCATCCTCCAGAAATAATCCATGATATATGTGTTTTAGATTAAGAACCGTCCTCACTGACAGATGCTAATTTTGCGTAAGACGTTTTTTCCTTAAGGGGGCGCCATGAAGCATTCTTTTCACGCCACGTCTACTTTCTGGATTATTTCCGTTGCCTCCGGATGAAAAATGAGGAGAAGATGTATCTGATTATGATGCTTGTCTTCAGTTCACGGTGTCGCGTTCATTTGTCTTGACAATGGGGTAATTAGGGTTCGTAATTTAAGTGGATCTTTTGGAGCTCCTCGGGTATCTCAATTGATGAATTTATACAAGAATGTTTCTTCAATATACATGTGAAATAATTCCGATCCGGATTAACCTTCAATGAAGACTTTGAGTCTTTATTGAACTGCGATAAAAGCCATTCCTTCGAAGGCTTACCGAAGGTACATGTATAATTGGCATATCGTTTCAGAAGGATGGTATTTTGAAGAAGAGGGAAATGAATTGAAAGATAATCAACACAATTCTGTTTTATTTAGAGCTATCTGGCACTTTTTAGTCATAAATCAAATCCCTCTTTTGGAAATGTTGAAATTATTGTCAATATTTAAGATTCAATCTACAAATGTAACATTTTCATTGAATAAGGTGATAAAGACCTTTATTTAACATGTCAGTTCCAAACAACGTCATTTATGAATTCATTATCACATAATTTAAAAAGTATGAACAAATAAAGCGTCAACTGTATGTGTTGTCTCTAAGTGAAACTGAGTCTATTCAATAATCTAATTGAGCAAATACTCTTCAGCTTGTTGCAAAAAAAAGTGCTGAATAGTGAATAGATACCTACGAAAAAATCACAAAGTGAATATGAATGACCTTCCTCAATCCAAAACATAAAATAAATCAAACAACATATGACCGTTTAATACTGTGATTTCAGAAATGAAAAACTCGAAGTGGATTGTCCTATCACTTCGGAATCATCTATATGGAGCTTTTAATTATGTTTATATTCGGTGTAGATAAATAATAGTCGCTTATAATTAGGCTGAGATACACAGCTGTTCGCTGACAACGAATATGAATCTTGAGAACATTTATTTTTGGATTTAACCTGTGTTTCATGAAATTCAAGAAAGATCAATCGTTTTCCAGCTGAAATTTAAATACTCATCATCGCATTCTCAAATATCCTGTGTCATTATCAAATTTCCTTTTCTTATTCATTATTATTAATTTGAAACCCAAAGATTATTCGTCTTCACTTTCATGTTTTTCTTCGCTATTTGAATTTTTTATAGCTCAAAGAAAATGTGAATCTCAAAAGAATGCTTTCGGGGTAATCTGTTGACTTATATACTAAATAATGAATTGACCCCACTTTAATTGAATGGAAACAATAAATATGTATTCTGTGCAATATACAATATACTGTACCATCTATTACAAGCTCTGCTTGTGAGCATTTTCTGTTCTATCTGTGTTAAATTCTATATTCTCCAATTTTTAGTCCGATTACCTATTTTACCTTTCGATTTGCGCCTCAACACAAGTTTCTGAACATAAACCATCAGTGAATCTGTTGTATTTAGGTCGATACTCCTCTCTAATCAACAACGAAAATATTTTAGGTCGAACTTACAATGACTTGAATCAGTATCCAGTCTTCCCGTGGGTTCTGACAAATTACGACTCGAAAGACTTGGACCTGAGTCAACCTAGTAACTACAGGGATCTCTCCAAACCCATTGGAGCCTTAAACCCCAACAGGAGGATATATTTCGAAGACAGATACTCCGCATGGGAGCATGACAGCATACCACCATTCCACTACGGAACCCACTACAGCACCGCCGCTTTCGTGTTCAACTGGCTCATAAGACTGGTATGTTCACAGAAAGAAAGACTCGAAGATCTCTTCTATCTGATCCTTTTTTTTATAGGAACCTTTCACCACAATGTTCTTGGCCCTTCAAGGCGGAAAATTCGACTATCCCAACAGGCTGTTCTCTTCCATTAGCCTTTCCTGGAAAAACTGCCAACGAGATACCTCAGACGTCAAAGAACTTATACCAGAATTCTATTTTTTGCCGGAAATGTTTGTTAATTCTAACAAGTATAGATTAGGCGTAACCGAAGACGGAAAACCTATAAGTGATGTTGATCTTCCCCCATGGGCGAAGTCCCCTGAAGAATTCGTGAGGATAAATCGAATGGTGAGGATCTCAATAGACCCACAAATCACCATGCACATTAATTTCTCATTCAATGCTGTCAACTTCATTTTCAACTTGGCATCTTTTCTTCAGGCTTTAGAATCAGAATTCGTTTCGTGTCAATTACATCAGTGGATCGACCTCATCTTCGGCTACAAACAACGAGGTCCAGAAGCAATTAGAGCCACAAATGTGTTCTATTACCTCACTTACGAAGGGAGCGTGGAATTGGACGCCATCCAAGACAAAGTTATGAAGGAAGCTGTCGAAAACCAGATCAAAAACTTTGGGCAAACACCGAGTCAACTCCTCATGGAACCTCATCCACCGAGGAGTTCTGCCATGCATTTGGTATGCTTCCCTTCAATCTCAATCGAATGGAGGTATAAAAAATTGATCCTTATCGCTGTTTTTATTTTCAGTCACCCATGATGTTCTCCAGTATACCAGATGACGTCTGTATGACCATGAAGTTCCTATCCAACAGCCCTGTGGTCCACATCTCCGCCAATACATATCCGCAGTTACCAAATCCGTCGGTAGTCACCGTCACTATGCATCAGCAATTTGCTGTTAACCGATGGAACTCGGGATATGCTGCTGTGGCGCAGTCTCCCAGCTTTGCAGATACTCCTCAGAACCAAAGCTCCAACCTACCTCTAACTATGGATCCAGTTCTCTGTAAGTTACAAGATGGCTTCTTGCTTCTTCTCCTTTTTTTATCGTGAACTAACTGGCTCGGCGAACTTTGTTTCTCCTAAATGATACCTACACTTACGGTGGATTTCACAAATCGATCACCAGTGATCGGAGATCAACGGCTTGGTCAGATTTTTGAACTGCGAAATCGAGTTGATTCGATTCTAGATCAAGCTCCGATCACCGGTGCTTTGTGAAACCCACCGTTAAAGTGGTTTAAACTTACCATTTCTATTTTTTATAGCAGGAGATAAATTAGGCATAATAAAAGTTCTGTCAACTGTCATCTGTCTACTATCAAATGTCATCTGTCTACTGTCAAATGTCATCTGTCTACTGTCAAATGTCATCTTTTCCATGGATTTGAGCTGTCCCACAAAACAGAAACGCAAAAAAATTACTGATTACGGGCAATTTTGAACTCAGTTATTTTCGCAGATATATTTATTACCCAAACAGAAATCCAAAACATTTCAGAAATATAGAGAAAAGATGAAAATGGTAATCTTACGATTGATGCTGATCGTCAAAATCCGATTCACTTCGGTAAAAATTCACTCTTCCACCAACTTGAGATGTGTACCCGCTTTTTCATCTGATAATAGCCTTCCATGTTATTATAAATTCTTTGCAAATTATACAGTAATTGTATACATCGACATGTAGTGGCGATAATATCAAATATAGTACCTTCACGACTACGCTACCGTGTCTACATAAAAGCTACAGTGACTCTAATAAATAATAGAGTCACTGTAATAAAAGCCATCAACCGCAGCGACACCTAGTGGCCTTATTCAAAAGGAGGGAAAGTATTTCCTACATAAGCAAATTTTTCAAGGAATTTTACAGAGTTTTAAAATATTTTATAACAACCAGGCCGTAGACGAATCCATAAATGAAGTTTCATAACAGACAGTCCATCCGATCTCGAGTAATAAATGGTGTAACCAACAACTTTGTTTTATATATATATATGTATATATATAGATTGGTATCCTTGATTGTTCTTTTTTACAAAATACGCTCCTTCCAGCCCAAACTACGACCAGTGCCAACGCCAACCAGATGCTTCGACGACATCTCGGCGACAACTTCAGCCAAAACCTGAGAATCCGCTCCAACTGCTTCGTTACAACAGTGGACTCAAAGTTCGTCATAGCTTGCGGGTTCTGGGACAACAGTTTCAGGGTCTTTGCCACGGACTCTGCGAAGATCATCCAAATCATATTCGGTCATTACGGCGTCGTCACCTGCCTTTCTCGATCTGAGTGCAACATCACTTCAGACTGCTACATTGCTTCCGGATCTGCCGATTGCACGGTGCTGTTGTGGCACTGGAACGCCAGGACGCAGAACATCGTCGGTGAAGGCGAAGTGCCGACTCCTAGGGCTACGCTTACCGGTCACGAGCAGCCAGTTTCCAGCGTTGTCATATCCGCGGAGCTTGGCTTGGTGGTTTCCGGATCGTTCAGTAGGTTTCATATTTTTAAGTTCGAAAGATTGCAGTCTGTCAGCATTTCCACTTCAGATCATTGCGGACTGCGGTTTTTGTCGATCGAATTTTTCTTTCTGATCCTTCCACTTGTAGGGAATACATTAAACATTTTTTCATGAATTCTTCGTCTGTTTCATTTCAGATGGACCAGTATTAGTCCACACAACGTTTGGTGACTTACTTCGTTGTTTGGATCCACCAAATGGATTCAATTCACCGGAAAATATTACTATGTCCCGTGAGGGAGTGATAGTGGTGAACTATGAAAAAGGAAATATTGCTGCATTTACAATAAACGGAAAACGACTGAGACATGAATCGCATAACGACAATATACAGGTAGGATTTGGTGCTTAATTCCTTCGCCAGAATATCACCAAGATGCAGTCCAAGTTATGGAAACGAATCGGAACGGAGGAAAAATATTTTTCTTTGTTTTTCATTTTATTGATATTTTACAACAGATAAATGAATTGCCCAGCGTAATTCTTGTGAAACTTTGTTACAAAACTCCCCTTCAACCTCTCATCAATCACTGCAGTCGAATTGAAATAAAGACGACGTTGTGAATTCTGAATTTTTTTTACACGTTTGATTTCAGTGTCTTTTACTAAGCCGAGATGGAGAATACTTAATGACAGGTGGAGACAAAGGAATTGTAGAGGTGTGGCGTACATTCAACTTGGCCCTGTTATATGCCTTCCCAGCGTGTGATAGTAGTGTTAGGTCTCTTGCTTTATCACATGATCAGAAGTAAGTATCTCTCTTTTTACGAAAACTCGGTTTCTATTTCGTCACATACTCCATATTTTATTCGAAAAATTTCCTTTAGGTTTTTATTGGCTGGTTTGGCTCTTGGATCGCTCGTAGTATTCCACATTGATTTCAATAGATGGCATCATGAATTTCAGCAACGTTATTAATAGGAGTGGCACGAATACTTGAAGACTAATTAATTAAATAATGCCGTCAGAAAAATGTACTTAAAGCTTTTCTTTACTTAACTTAGTATTTTTTCACATTTTATTCGAAGGTTCTTTCTGAAGTGAAATAAATTGCGTTGGCTTCTTCAGTGAAATATGTTACAACTTTCAAGTGCAATTGATCGCACGATAATAAAAAAGAAGTACCTACGCTCAATTATGCTTCTTTTCAGTTCAGTGAAAACCTTCAAGTTATAATATAGTAGGGTAGGTTCAAAGGACGTTACTTTCCGTGCAATACACACATTATTTAACAAAAAAATTTAAAACTAGTAAATCGTTCACTTGTTAACTGAAAAATTTAGATATAGTTACATTAATATTTTTCAGATCACTGATTTTTTTCATTGATAAATCGTAGTATCTAGTTATAAAATTTCATTTTTAACCCATTGTATTCTAGCCGCCTTTTTTGTGTTAATTTGTTAAATCTAATTGTATACTTCGAAATATCTGGGAGTTATATACAGTATGAAAAATGGAGATGGATTTATGTCATTCGAATCGAGAGGCATAACATAATTGATTCTAACTTCTCCTAAGTGAGAACTTTATCGGCGGCGTTTTCTGTCAATTAAGTTGAGTGCGTTAGTTGTATAACTCCCAGATAACTTTCAGAGTCATTTGAATGAAATAAGAATTGAAGAAATAAGCACAGTTCGCTTAATGCTTGCACATCCAAAAATCCTGCAAGTTATTCAGCTTTTCTGTGATAATATGAGAAACATAATTTAATTATATTGAACTTCATTATATATTCTACGAATTTTCAAAAATGATTGTTATGCATGAAAACATTGTTCTACCAATGTTGTTAGAAAAATCTCAGTGGATGCAACTTGAAATTGAAGTTCGTTGAAAACGAATAGGTACTGAATTGATATATTGAAGAAATATTGGCATTTTAGGAAAAATTGTATGTATTATGATTCTTGTAGAATTCACAGGAAAGCTAATTTTTACCACAGCGTATTCGGGTGGATCTTTTACCGGTTCATGCTGAATTCACATGTGCTTTTTCGAAACATTCCCTCCAAGCATGTGTATTATATAATTATATATTGCAATCTGTCCATTTAAGAAATCAAACACTTGTAAATAAAAAGGAAGGTTGTTTTATTTCTCAAAGAATCACTGATGTGTATTTGAATGAAAATGAAAAACTTGTATTATTTTGTTACATGAAAGAAGAAAGGAATGTAATTATTTGTAAGAAATTTATGTATGTTTGATGTCTAGCAATAATATTATATCGACTACTCATTTGTATACACCGTACTAAGGATAACAAATTAAATGTGTTTTGTTCAAGATGATTATTATTATTTCGTCCATTTTTTTCTTATGTTACAGTATCTCGAAATAATATGAGAAATTATTATTTTCATATCGAGCAATCTTCCGAAAATAACATTCAAATACATCTATAGTAAATTCTTTCAATATTTCAGCAGCAGTTTATAACAGAGTATAAGTAGTTGAAAAAATAATAATGAGGAAACGATTAATTCTTTATTGATTTGATTGAGCCTCTATGAATAATCAGATGAAGATCAATTTTTTTTATCTTGATGAGCCCTTTATGGAGAAAGACAAAACCATTTTCGAACGCTCGTTCCATTTAACTCGCGTCACGAAGTCTCAATTTTTCGAATTTTGAGATGTTGAATTTGTTCATAATATGCTTCTAGGCTGTATATAATTGAATTCATATTCATTGTTCTCATCAAAATTCTCTAACACTTTGAGTATGATCAATAGATCAACAATAACATGAAATATATCAACTGCAACTACTGCAAGAAGTGGACAAAGTCGCATAATAGGAGTTACAACTCCATCCATAAAAATGAAGCAAAAAAGTCTTAAGTTCTTGTCTTGCTCATTCACAGATGTCTCCATTTATTCATGTTTCGTTATTTTGTATTGCTATAGTCCTTAAAAGTTGCTAAATGGGACTACGATATTTCTAGAGTTCCTGAAAGGGTTTGTGAACTTGAGGTGGCATCTATGAATTAGAAAGAAACTAAGTCTTCTTTTGGTTCATTTTCATGAATGGACGGCAGCCTGTTGCTTTTGTTATACAGGGTCTTTCACGAGGAACCTCACCCATATTTATACGGGAAACTACTGAACGTATCTTCATGAAATTCAGCACTTATGAGTATTTCACGATGCTGATGAAATCTAAAATATTTTCAAGGCATGAGCACCTCCGGTTTTTCCGGAAATGACGTCAACTTCAGTTTTTCAAATTAGAACACCATTTTTTTATTGCAGAAATAGATTCCTTAGAAAATTTCAAGTTATTTTGATGTAACATTTTTCAGTTTTGGTTGGAAAATTCTCTCTGAGCGGGAAAATTCGAAAAAAAAATCGAAAATAGAGCTCCGCTGAAACAAGAATAACTTCGAGGTTTTTGGATGGAAAATTTTCATTTTTGGTATTTTTCAAGATATAAGATTGATGTATCCACTTTAGAAATCGAAATCGCGATTCATGATACAGGGGGTGAAAAAATCGCTTTCAAAGTTAGGGATGACAAAATCGTGAAAAATCAATTTTTTCAAATTAGAACCCCATTTTTTTATGGCAGATATTGAATCTACGTTAAAAAATAATGTGAGTGTATGCATCACACCCTTGCCCTAAAGTGGATATTAACTCAGAAAATATCCATTTTAGGGCAAGGGTGTGATGCATACACTCACATTATTTTTTAACGTAGATTCAATATCTGCCATAAAAAAATGGGGTTCTAATTTGAAAAAATTGATTTTTCACGATTTTGTCATCCCTAACTTTGAAAGCGATTTTTTCACCCCCTGTATCATGAATCGCGATTTCGATCTCTAAAGTGGATACATCAATCTTACATCTTGAAAAATACCAAAAATGAAAATTTTCCATCCAAAAACCTCGAAGTTATTCTTGTTTCAGCGGAGCTCTATTTTCGATTTTTTTTCGAATTTTCCCGCTCAGAGGGAATTTTCCAACCAAAACTGAAAAATGTTACATCAAAATAACTTGAAATTTTCTAAGGAATCTATTTCTGCAATAAAAAAATGGTGTTCTAATTTGAAAAACTGAAGTTGACGTCATTTCCGGAAAAACCGGAGGTGCTCATGCCTTGAAAATATTTTAGATTTCATCAGCATCGTGAAATACTTATAAGTGCTGAATTTCATGAAAATACGTTCAGTAGTTTCCCGTATAAATATGGGTGAGGTTCCTCGTGAAAGACCCTGTATAAATCCTCATTTAAAAACGAACTTCATATAACAAGAACAACAACCCCTTTCACCAAAATGAAGCAGAAAGGCAGAAATAAGCTTCAGTTCCTTTTGAATTCATAGAAACGATGAAACCAATGTATTTGAAACTCGCCGAATTTTTCCTACTTCTGAACTAGTGGCGACATCTAGTAGGTATTTTTTCATTCTCTCGAACAGGGTTGTACCTAGGAGCATAGAATTCTATGCTTCTAGGTTGTACTTCGTGTATGATAAAAGCCAGAAAGCAATAATTAATTTGAGTGTTCTCAAATGAAACCTATCAAATTAGTGTCAGAAATATGATTAAAATGAGTTTCTAGCACTGACACCATTGTTTAAGGAGAAATTAAACAATTCTGACACTGACACCAACTGGACTATGTTTGGACATTGGACACCCCTCGTCAGTCTGCAAACGTTCATTTTATGTAGTTGGTGACACTGAAATCAGGAAATGCATCAGAACTACGTCATGTGGTTTCAGAACTACTACAATATGACGTTTGTTTATTATATTTTCTATTTGTTTCATTAATGATTGTCAGTTTTGAAACGAAAATTATAATAAATGCGATTCTAATCTTTGTGTGTCATCATCCTTTGTTGTGAAGATTCTGTTCAATAAACAAAGAAGGTTATCCGTTACTATTAGTGTTAATTAATATTATTGATAGAAGTTCGCAAGTCATTTATTTCCAACCATCTATAATTTTAGAAGACAGTGAAAGGTTCATAATGATATGAGGTTCAGTTGAAAACATTCACCTAGACCTAGTTTTCTTTTTGTATGACAATGAATAAGTCAATGCAAAATTATGGAAGTATTTCGTCCACTTCCCAGGATGTTACCTTTGCAGGGGATAGATCGGTGGAATTCAATGCAGCTTGTGATAGTGTGGTCACTAATATTTATACTATAAACTCCAGTTTTAAGGTGTTGGACACTGCACTCAAAAATATAGGAACAAAAAAAGATAATCATGGGTTGAGAAATAAAATGTGAGTGGATTCAGCTATTTTCTCAAGATTTCAATATTCAAATCATAACCGGAAGATCTTTTATAATCCTACAACTCAAAACCATCACTTCATTTAAATCATTCCCCTATTGAATTACCTTTCGATATGCATGTGTTAATTTTTTTCAGCTTTGTCATATCAAAACTATTTATTCATTCATCAAGTATAACTCAATATCCTACAAATAAATTGAAATTATTTTGTAGCCATGTGACACAATTGAGCACAAATGACATAGCGGCTGTGACCAGCAAAGAAATAAGAAAATTGAAATCTTTAATGAAGAAGGGAAATAAGCAACAACAGCTACAAGTTGAAAAACTGGAGGAAAATTTCAAGGAGGCAATAGGTCGTTACTCAGTTGTACAGAAGGTATGACAAATATTAAACATAAGTCTTCCTTTTCCTAGGTTTAATTAACAATCATAAGATATTGGTATACTACATTTAAGGTACATTTTTTGTTTTAAGGGTATAGCTACAAAACAGAAAGCTCATCTTCTTGTATCAGTCAGTATTGAGAATGAATCTCATGGAGATGATGAGAGTTCAACTCAAGATCAGAAACAGGTTTTACTTGCTCGTGAGATGGCTTTTGAACAAGAAATGCTCATGGAAAGAGAAACTAGAATACGACAAATCGAATCTGATGTACTTAACGTTAATGAAATAATGAGAGAACTGGGCACTTTGGTTTATGACCAGGGAGAAGTTATAGGTAAGTTTATCTATGCATTTGAAATCTAGGATTTTTTATAAGTATATTATTGAGAATGCAATGAATGCATATTTTTTCCAGATACAATAGAGAATAGTATTGATCATGCTGTTGGCAATGTTGAGGAAGGAACTGAACAGTTATTGAAAGCAGCAGAATATCAGAAAAAGAGGAGATGGAAACTTTTCTGGCTAGTTTTGATTTTAACAATAATTTCTGTCTTCATTCTATTAATTGTTCTATTCTCATTTAAAAAATAGTCATGAATATCTTCGAATTTTTATCCCAATTTGTTATGTATATATAGGACTCAGATGGAACTGCTTGATCTTCATCAAGGCTAGGTGTCATAGAAAATTTGAAGGAGTTATTGGTTCGATTCCAGAAAAACAAGGTGTGAGAAAAGAAATGGAATATTTCATTTCTATGAAATTATGTTAGAGATATTGTATGAATGGTTGATGAAATATGTTTTAATATAATTTGCTCATTCACTAAATTTTGCCATTAAGAAATTATCTACAGTCATTGTCATATTCATTTGAAGAAATTTTTTATTTATCTGTATCTGATGTTTCTTCGAATATTCTGATTAATTACACTGAATTTTGGACAAGATTTGAAACATATTTTCAGCTGAAGATAAAAGAATGTGGTATTATATTCTTGTTGTGTTGAATAAAAATTTGCATTTAAATTTCTATTAAAATTATTCACTCCCATTGTAATGAATTGAAAGTATCAGATATAATATTCAGTATGAAATACATTTATAAATTGAAGAAAATAAACATGCTTTTGAAGTCTAAATTTTTTCCTTCACCCAACGATTCAACCCAGTTATCATAATTCTTCCGATTTGCGAAAGAATTTGCACCATATCAAACAGAAGAAGTGTATAATTTGCTGGTGACAATTTCAAATTGTCAGTAGTTGGCCGTGAAATTTTGAGTTTTTCAACAAAAAAAGAGAAATTATAAAATTGAGTATTATTCTCGCGTCAATTTTTTTATGTGATAGACCAGCTTAGGCGATATCTTTCATACGTCCCCAAAAACAAAATCTTCTTTGGAATCGGGCAAACGAGGAGTCTATTGTGGTTCGTCAAACGATCCTCAAAATAATTTAGCATTCAGATGGAGAATGGCGTATTCAAGCTACAACCAAAATTTTATCCAGATTGCTCAACTGACAACTACAACCAAATTCTAGCGAATTATTGAAAAAAATTCTGTAATAACAGACCAAATATTCCCGTGTTCATCCCTGCCGACTCTTATTAATTATTACACAACCGAGGCAAAATAAGGATGACGAATGGTAATGTCAACCTCGTGGCGTTGCAACATTTCAATTAAAACAATTAGAACGATATCTCTTCTGAAAGTATTTCTAGTTGATTCGATTATTTTTTGTTATTTGTCGCTATTCATTTCGTTTATTCGCAGACAAGCTTTTCCGCTCGAATCCAATGTTAAGAGAATTCATGTGGGGATGATATAAACTGCTCCACATAAGTTAGGGGTATATTGACTCAAATTGCAAAAAAATATAGTTAAAATAAGATTTTTGCAATGAAAATTCATATTAATATGATTTCAAGTTGCAAATTAATTTTAGCCTGTAGTGCGAAAGGGTGGTTAAGAAAATTCGAGTAAAATAACGAAATTTTATTCCCAGAGAATTCAAGCATTTTGAGACTATCAATACAATGTATGTCCTCCACGCTCCACGGGCATCAATAACAGCTTTACATCTTCTTTGCATACTGCACACGAGGTTGTTGAACATTTCTTGAGGAATTTGTTAATTGATTGATTGATTCCATAAACGGGGCAGAAGCTCTCTCAGATCATTTAAGGATTCTGGGGTAGGTTGATGATTATCTAATCTTCTTTGGATCATATCCCAAGCATGTTCTATGCCTATGCAATTCAAATCTGGTGAGTGCGGAGGTATTGGTAAATGTGGAATACCAAGCTCCTCGCGCGCATTCTCAACTATGGCTGCACGGTGCGGTCTAGTGTTATCGTCTAGAAATTGAAAAGTTTTACCAATAGCAGCGTGAAAATTTGGCACAACATTGTCAATGACATGCTCCCTATATGTAAGGCGGTCATATTCCCAGAACAAATGTGTAGATCTGTGCGCCCGTTGAAACATATCTCGGCCCCATACCATATAACACTATACCCTCTCGGAATGGATGGACTTCTTGGACATAGCGACGATTACGGGATATGCGTGGGATCGTCCATATCTAGATTCATCAGTGATTCAGTGAAAAAGACATACCTACGCCATTGATCGTTCCAATTGATATGTTGCCTTGCCCATTCCAGTCTGATTTATTATTGGATCGATTCAAGTTGTTATTGAGTTTTAAATAATTTTACAGCGATTTTCTCGAAGACTACATACTTTTAAAAACTCTTGTGGAGCAGTATAAGTATTTGGATGAACATCCATCAATCTTTGATTAGTAAACAGTTCTAGAGATGTTTTCCTTCACATAAGAACCAGGGAGGTGTCATTCACCTTATATCAAAATTCTCCAATTCCAATGAACTGTTAATTAATAAATCCACAGTACCTATACCTACTTTATAGTGTCGCGAAGAGAAAAGGTTTCAGTTTAGTTCCAGCCTACAATTTTTCTAAAGGCCATAAAGATGCATAACTGCATATCTGATGAGGTTGTAGGAAACTGTGCCATAAGATACCATGGTAAAAAGGAAATGAGGATCCACAAAGAAATATCACTTCTCCCTGTATTTTTGGATTTGGCAAACTTTGACGAACATAATATTTCTTGGATAGGTTTCTTCATTTATTGATGCATAATGGATCCTCATGTTCAATTCAACGAATGTCGCTATGGTTTCCACAAACACGATATTTTCAGAAGAATATGGTGGCCACTAAAGCCCTATAGACGTCGACGAATACGATACTCATGAAATAATTGGTCGCATGGCAGTTATACGAATTCCTGAAATGAACTGGGTTTGGCTGTAAAAAATTAATCTTTCTCGAGGAAAAATGAATTAAGCACATTCTGTGTGCGGATCAGATACTAAGAATTAAAATGAAAGAGCTCAGATAATCACCGGACGAAAACAAAATCAACTCAATCTGAATTGAATCAATAGTGCGAAATCAAGAGGCAGGAGTAATAACGAGAAAAATTGACCCTTTCCAAAGATCCTCCGGACAATTCTGGTCGACAGGAGCTTATCCTTCTAAGGAATCCTCGGAGAAGCAGAGCCCAGGAAAAATCCTTTTCGATATAATTTTCTTGAAACAAATGAAGGAAGATTAATCTTTTGACAGTCTCTCAGCTGCCTAAACGATCTTTTTCCCATAACGAGGAGCGGGTGGATCAGTGGCGGCACATGTCTGGTGCGGTAATGTCCTTGAATGGGAAAATCTAGATTTACGACCCTCATTTTACACTCGCTTTCCCTAGCAGTGGATTTTGGTTTGTATGAAGGAAAGTTTTAGTAATAGGTACTAAAAAGTCATAAATGTGTGTGAATTGGGAATATCTAAAGAGATATCCTGAATATTTGGCGCAGCCAGTAGGTACTGGAATCATACAATTCAACGTATTTAGTACCTTTCTTAATATACTGATATCCTCAGAAAATTTGATGCATGAGCATATATGAGGATATATTGAAAAATTCTTAGCCTACTACAGAACCAAACAAAATTTCAATGTCAAAATATTTTATTACTCAACATATTCTCCTCTTAATTGAATACATTTATTACAGCGAATCTGCAACGTCTCTAGACTTTTCAAAAAAATGTTTCTTTTTGCTCTGCAAACCAGTCCTCCACTGCTTTTATTACCTTTATTACCAAATCTGGGGAATAAGGGTGGTGTTCTAGTAATTCTAACCCTAAATCACGAATATTTCGCATGGCAACATGAGATTTGTGAACTGAGTCGTTGTCCTGTAAAAACAAAACACCTTTGGATATAGCTTTCCGCGTCTTTTCTCTTTAATTTTTTTCCGTAGGGATGGTCAGTTAATTCGAATAGTAATCTCCAATTATTGTTCTACCCTTATCCAAAAAATCAATCATGATTACTCCATGGCAATCCCAAAAAACTGATGCAAGAACTTTTCCAGCAGATTTTTGGACACGAAACTTCTTAGGTCCTGGAGAACCAGAGTGTCGCCATTCCATCGATTGTTGCTTTGTTTCTGGATCGTAGAAATGTACCCAAGTCTCATCCATGGTAACAATTCGGTTTAAGAAGTCTACATCGTTTTCAAATCGAGCACAAATGGAACACGATGCTTCTACCCTTGCACGCTTTTGGTCAACGTTCAAACATTTGGGGATTCATTTCGCAGAAAATTTTCTCATGTCCAAATTGACGTGAACTATATGATGAACGCGTTCGTATGAAATCTTCAGTGCTTCAGATACCCGTTTTAGCCCAATTCGACGGTCTGATAAAATCATGTCATGAACGGCATCCTTATTTTCGGGGACTGACACAGAAACTGGCCTTCCCGATCGGTCATCATCTTCAATGGAAAATTTACCTCTTCTGAAGCTTGCAGTCCAATTTTTCACGGTCGCATACGAAGGACATGAATCACCAAGGGTATTAACCATATCTTCGTAAATCTGCTTACCTCTTAACCCTTTCAAATACAGGTAGGTACTTAAAGATGGCTCGATACTCCAATTTTTCGATTTTTACAATTTCGGTGGAAATCTTTTTTTTTAATTTATTGTGTAACTCTGGTTTACTTTTTTGACGTCGAACTCTACACTGACACTTCTAATAAGTTATTGTTCGTTGATATGGTATCGCAATATTTTGTTTATGCATGGAACTGGTCTAGGCTAACTAGATATCAATACATCCTCCTATTAGGTACAGGAAAAACCTTTAAAATTTTATAAGCGATGCGTCATCTCAAATTTTTCTTCGACAAGAAAATATTGAACGGGAATTTAATACATCTATGTCACTAGCAGCCACTTTTCAAGAATTCAACTACCGATTGACAGCGAAACGATCGATCATGGTATCGTCCTCATATAGTCTCGTCAGGATTGAATATACCAAAGTGATAGGAGTGAAAATATATATGCATAGAAACCCTGGGGTTGGCACTAATAGGATTTGTTCAAGACTTCCTGGTCCAGAAAGTACTCTATTTTATCTCCACCACAATCTCATATGACATTCGAAATAAGAAAGAAGGGCACTGACAAGTACAGAATGAATCAAACCAAGCCACAATATTGGCAAAGAGGACAGTGGCGCACCCAGGATTTTTTTTCGGGGGGGGGGGCTGAAGAAGACTGTTTGATAATGCTCGACGTTTGTTTGGAAATGAACTGCGAAAAATCGAAACTTTTGGTAGCTTCGGGGGGGGGGGGGGGGGGGGCTGCAGCCCCAAAGCCCCCCCCCCCCCCCTGGGTGCGCCACTGAAAGAGGATATTGATCTAAGTTACCAAATGGCGAAGGCGTCGGTATCGATTCAAAGTTTCATGCACAGGATCCTGTAATCGTTGCGCTGAGCCAGACTCTCTATTTGGGAAACAGAAATCTGTTCATCTATAATGAAACCTAATTCTTTCAGCTCAACAATGTTGTTACTGGAAGGATATTTTCGTTTTTCAAATGGAGTCGAATGAATTTGGATCATTGAGCAATATGCAGTTCAGAATAATACTGAACCTCTTGTGATTTTGGAGAATATCAAGATATATAGATAGAATAGTATTCTTTAATGAATATTTTCAATCGGGGTTTTGGATGAAATTGGACCATTTTTGCGGAATAATTGATCTTTCGTGTGTTCTCACGAATCAAACCATCTTTATATGTCAACACTTCCCGCAAATGACGATTATTTGGCACAAAATCAGTTATATTCACATCACCAAAGGCAAAGGTGAATTACGCCAAAAAAAACACTAATACTAATGTGTTAAAACAGTTAGTTCACTATATGTCCAAGATTGGTTCATGGTGATTTGGATATGCCAAAACCGACCAGGACGTACTGCTGGAACACTATTGTCAAATATAGTTAATCTTTTCGTAAGTCCTGAAATTGTAATCGAATGTTCATGGAATGGGATATTGATCAAATTTTCCAAAGACGTCTGAAAATATTAGATTTTCCCACCAATATTCGAATCATACCATCCGCACATAATTTCATAATGACGAACCTTTTGTTCAACGAACCAAAACTAAAACGCGACGCCACTGGCGTTCCGTAATAGAATAATGCATCCAACAGGAAACTCCAGCCTTCCTCCAATATTCGACATCCGAGGTGTTAAATCTTAGGTATTGAACGTCACGTAGCGAACATTTTTTCGATGGTAAAGCGTTACAAGACATTTACTTCGTTTTCGGCATCACATCTGGCATTTTCGATTCTTCATAAAATTTATTATTTCGCCAAGGTTTTCCTTAATATTCCCCTCAACCGTTTTACGTTCGGTAGCCAGTTGTTGGAAATGAAAAGATGATGCGAATTTGATAGGTGGTAAATCTGCGGAACTTTTAGCTCCGCTTGACTCCCACTCAAGATACGACGATGATTCTATACCTAGCTAAGTGTGTAATATACAGGGTGAGTCTTTGACTTGTACATATATTTTAACTGTAGATTCTTGAGGCCTAAAGAAGCCTTTTTTTCTTTTTCCATTTTTCCGAGTTCGGCTCTGTTAAAGTGATATAGCCATTTGAAAAAAAAATTGTGCTAAATGCGTGCCTGATATTATTCTCTACAAACACCTCGAAGTTCATATTTTTCAATTGAAATTGATGTGATTATCAGATATTCTGGGTGATACATTTAGAAAATACTCAAGCACTCAGAGCTGTGACGAGCACTGAAGAAAAGTGCTTCAAGCACTAAGCACTAAGCACTCGAATAAAAATGCTCCCGAGTCTCGAGCACAAAGCACTTATTTTTACAAAAGGCTCGCGAATACTAAGCACTTTGTGAAAGTAATTCGACATTTCGAGCACTAAGCCCTAAGCACTTTTTTGGGGAAATATTGAAAGTGAGGTTATTTTAATCAGAAAAGAAATTATAAGTTGGCATAGGTATGTGATATTGAAAATTTTGAATTCGATTCAATATAATAAGTATATAATAAATTGATATTAGTAATGAAAGAGAAAAATGCTATTCGCTCCTGGATCTCTCTGTTTGATAATATTCATAAATATAGGTACTGAATTTTTCGAGTTTACTTTTTCTTCTGAAAACTCCCAGTCCTTGAGACGAAATTAAATAAAAAATGAAAATGTTCCTCTGTCAATTCTTGCACTGATTTGTCAGGAGCAAACCAGTTGCAAAACATTGTTGCGTGACAAATAACGAAGAAGTATCAAAATTAGAACTCAATGAACTATGTAACGTTTTGATGTTGTCTATATAAGACAACAGATGAAAACGTAAAAAAAATCAGAATCGTGGCTTTTGCTTTTTCTATTGATATTAAGTTGTCAACGCACAAATTACCATTTAACAAAATACACATGGGCCCTTCAATTTTCCTTTTATAATGATCAAGTTGCCTCATTATCATCTCTCTGTAATTGCAATCCAAACAGTTTTGGGATATTACTGTCATGTAAGGAAATGTTGATTTAAGATTTTATTAATGTAAAAATTAATTCGTACAACACTGGCTCAGAGCTTAGTGCTTAGTAATCCGCAAAAGTGCTCGGGAGCACTTTTGGGATTACTAAGCACTAAGCCTTCGGCCGAAGCACTCCAATTACTAAGCACTAAGCACTGCTTTTGAAAAGTGCTTGGGAGCACAGTGCTCGGGAGCACAAAAGGGCTCCGAGTACTTTCACGAGCACAAAGCACAATGCTTTGGCACAGCTCTGCAAGCACTAACCTTATTTGAATAAGAATGTTACAAACACGATATTTCGTATCAAAAACGCTAAGTTTTGTTCCATAATTTCTGCAATTGAAATGCCATATTTCTCACACCAAAATGAGTTCCTTCTTCGATTTTCCTGAAGATTAGTTTGTAAACACTAATAATTCGTTCATATTTGCCTCGATACCGTGAAACTATCTTATAAAAATTAGTTTCTCACTAACCTATCCTAACTCCATTAATCAAAGTCATATGATTCGAGGTGACCTAACCTAATCCATTCCTCTGTGATATACCATAGAATTCTAGAGAAGACGATGCCAGATTGCCGATTTTCTCTTCAACAATGGTATAGGCGAACTCAAGAAAGCAGAACGTCCCCTATCGTTAACGGAAGAACTATCACAGAGGCACTAGTTTTGTTTACTTTTCGCTAAAGGCTTCTACGCATTGCTCTTTGGAAATGCCAAACGAGTAGTTCTGATTCTCGCCGATACAGCGCTACGATCTAAATTTAAGTGCGCTGCCGGCTGCGAGTGCGATGTAGCCGCCACGCAAGACAAGACAAGAGAAGACGTTCTTCTGTGTCTCTAGAGTACAGTCTGTGATTACATTGAACGACGCCGCGATAACCTTTCTACATGGATTCGTTTTATTATTTATTTATAAACTGTATAATTTCATGCTTCTCGGAATTCAGTTGATAAAAATTGACAACATTGTTAATTTGTTAAGAGACCAGAGAAGAAACAATATTCGATGATAATATTTAATCCAGGGAAGCATTCAGATTTTTTATGAAATTCATGATTTTTTCCTCAAATTTCTTCGTATACATTTTGGAATAACTCGAAAACGACGCGTTTTATTGAAAAAATATAGGAATACTTTTATTCTCTAAAATTGTTGATTCTTTCGAAAATATGAACCGTTTATACTTTTCAAGTGATTTGATAGTGTTTTTGGATGAATTTATGAGTCGACCACCCTGTAACTTTTAAACTAGGAGAGATATTGAATAAGTTTCGATTGAGGAATATGCACCATGAATAGAGTAACCAATGAACCAAAATTCAGTTCATTTGAAATAACGGTTCCGGAGATATGAACAGGAAGGTGTTTTTTTCGTGGATTTTCGACACCCTGTATCTTACAAACGAAACCGAATTTTGAAAAATGGAATAGGAAAAAAGTGTTTCGTTTGATGAGGGGAATCTACAGTTAAAATATATGTACAAGTCAAAGACTCACCCTGTATACCTACTTATATTTATTATTAGACCGTGCCTCCATAAAGTATCCAATTCTTGACATCAGGATTTGTTTATTGTCCCCTTTTTTTTGAGGTAATCAAGTTTCAATTTCAAGGTAAAATTCAGATATTCAAAAGGTTATGGTGGCCGACAGAAAAACTTATAAACGAATAGTGGAATTCCCCACTTTTCAAAATTCTCACAAAATGAGCCAGCAGACATTCAAATACCTTTTTGCACAACTTGAAATACTCAAGTAGGAAAATGTAGTAATACTACGAAATCTGTGTTACAGTTAAACCCTTAGGCCGTCTTTCACCAACGATTTTAATCTCATTTGGGGCAGTAAACGATAATTTTCTTGGGTTTCAAGTCACAATCAATCGGTAATCTCAGTTGAACTCGATCAAAATGTTTGGTGAAACCGGGCCTAAGAGAACTAACTCTATTCACAAAGTTGGAGGAGAGTACCTAAATAGAATTCAACAATGGCAACGTCGGGGGGCTTTGGAAAATCGAAATTATGTTGGTAATGCCCATTCAGTAATATTTCAAGTTGCAGAATTAAGGTTGGTGTTGGAAATAACACTGACATTTTGTTCTGTTATTAATGTTTTGAAAAAATTTGGCAAATAATTGAGCAAGTGAAATAAATATTTTTGGAATGTGGCTCTTGAAGAGTGAACAGCTAAAAAATAGAAAGCCTGCACAGAGCACGTATAAAAAGAAATGAGAGAAGATTAGTCAAAATATATGGGATGTTATGATATTGCTGACAAAACCTTTCAATATGAACATGACGAGGTCTGCCCAGATGAAGAAATAATAACAGTTGTGGTTGTTGAAACAGAATATAATAGGAATATTTACATTTTTATATTTCGTATTTTACACCTTCATTGTTCACAAATATTGAAAATTACAATGTCATGACAAAATTCTTCATATATTAAATACAAGGTGCGGCACGGAGGGCGGACGTTTTTCAGATGGGCATAACTTTCCCCCACTGAGGACGAGAGAAGTGGGGAAGGTGCCGTTAGACTCGTGTGTTCCTAGCATTTATTTATTGATCAACAGAAGACCAAGAGGACCTGTGCGAACAGTTCGAACGCCTGAAAATGTTGAACGCGTTCGACAAGCCATTCTTCGCAGTCCGTCGCGATCTGCTCGGAAACATGCTGCTGCACTTCGCCTCAGTGATCGTTCGGTGAGGCGAATTTTGCATATGGATCTTCGCTTTCACCCCTACAAATTGGCCATTGTGCAACAGTTACACCCCGGAGATTATGCACAACGAATGAACTTCGCACGTGAGATGGAAGCACTGATCGATCAAAATGAGAACCTCATTTTGTTCATGAGTGACGAAGCCCACTTTCACCTCAACGGCATGGTTAACCGGCAGAATTGCCGTTATTGGGCTAATGAAAATCCGCAACACTTACACGAAAGACCGCTGCACAGCCCACAGCGCCTCCAGCACTGCATCACCGATTTCGGCCACCACATGCCTGATGTGATTTTCCACACTTGACTGTCTCAAATGCTATTTCCTTGAGAATCTGATTCCGTCAATAAATGTGTTTTTGAGTAAAAATTAACGCTTTTATTATTTTTTTAAAACCATCCATCCTCCGTGCCGCACCCTGTAGATCCATTGGTTAAGTTTTGTTTCTGTCTTGATATTTATTACAAATTTCACAATCCATTCACATTGCAGTAACACGCTTCAAATTATCAACTAGATTTTTTCGGTTTAGCGAATATTCATATTGAACATTGAAAAAGACTGTGCTATTTAATCACCCACCGAGTCACCCACGAAATTTTTCGTTATCGAACCAGAATTTCCAGGCTGTATGCTTCTATAATTGATCGTAAGATCGAAAATGTATCAATACAAGATGAAAATAATATACTGCTGGTATACAGATTCACACGCTGGTAATCGTATGTGAAAATTGGGAACATTTTCATGTTCAAAGTTCCTTACTTTAAGAAAATATCGTTCAATTTTTAGGTTATTTCTATATCTATGATGAAATCACAGAAAATTTTTAGTTACTTTTTTGTAACTAGAAATAAAGCTGCGACTGGACTTCTAAGGCCTGCTCTGATGTCAATCATTCTTGGATGGACTATACAATATACAATTAGTATACATACATCTACATACAGTGTGGACGGGCCCTAACGAAACAGCCGACAATACGAATTTATGAAAATGAATTCAGACATCAATCCTTTAACACTCTTTGACATGATTAACCTGAAATCAGGCCAATCTTTTCCAATAATTCTTTGAATACTAGAAACATGCCACTAATTGAACTAACTGAAAATATTCGTAGTCAACGAGAAACCTCAGGCCAAATATTTTCATGGAATTATCCGGAAGCAGAGCTCACGTGTTCGCCTGCAGGCCAATTCGACTGTTAATAATTTTTGGAACATGCAAGGCAACTGTCAGCCCATTCACATGCTCATGTAATCACGATTGTATTCGGTGCAGAAATAAACATGGCCTAATAATTCTAATAGCCGGAACCCAAAAGCTCATTAGGCACAAACACAAAGTTTTCAGCCCTGTTCACGGCACTTAAAACATGACTGCAACAAGCTTGTTATGGGTCGAATGGTGCCCTATTCATTTTGTGCATCGGGATCCAGAGTTGGTTCCAGGCGACTTCGTCAGCACAAAATTCAATTGAATTTCATCGAAAAAATTAGTCCTTCTTTTGGGAGGAATCTATGAAACATATATGTAGGATTTCATTCCGATCAAATGTACAAAGTTGTGAAATTTCTCTCATGTTTCTGAATTTCGTGTGTGGGACGCTTTATATTGTGCCCAAGATTAGCGTGACACTTCTGCTTTGGATTTGATGACTTCCATGTGTGAGCTTTCGAGTCCTGAGTGTGAAACCTTTATCTTATAGTCGAAAGGAAGTGCAATATGAGATTTAACAGTTTTAGTGTAGGTTATTGTGTGAGGACAGTAAATAAATTGTATATGTAGACAGTTTGAGTTTTATTGGTTCTTGACAGAACTACAGGAAGACGATAGACGTGAAATATAGGTTTGGCAGCCAAAGCGAAGGTCATATTCCTAGACGACCGAAAACAAACCTACATATATCGCGTAAACTTAACAAACTGGTTCAAGCGAGCGAACTTTGTTCGGACATAGCGAACTGGAGTAGGGTGCGAACTGAATGGCGAGGGCCATGATGTGAAGAAGAGAGGAAAGGAAAGGTCCAGTAGATTGGTAGCTCTATTCTTGATCGGTAGACCACAGAGTCGCAGAGAGTAGTAAGAGCACTGATGTACGGAACTTCTCAACTTTGTGGCAACAATTATGAATGAATATAAAATATGAAATGAATGAATAAAATGGAAGCGAATTTTAGACAAAAACTTCCATTATTTCTGTAATAACATATCAAGGATCATAGACCATTCCTTTGACTTTGAAAAATAGTTATTCAACCTGTTATTCTTTCTCGAATATAAAATAATTGAATTGGGGGATCATTTCACTTATTCCAATTACGAGTGGCATTCAGGAGATGAAATGCAAAACCCCTTCTCATTTTGGTCCACCTAGTTCGATGAGAACCGAACCCAAATAAATCCACTCGAATTTGGTTTCCCAGAGAGAGTTTTTCGTGGAGATGATTAGAGGGGAAAGATCGGATGTGATGTGATTTTCATATGATCAAATTGGAGGATTAATTAAACCCGAATTAATCCTCAAATATTGGTTTTGCAAATTGGCATATCCGATGTGCTACTTTCATTTCTTCATCTGTTTACCTTTGATTACAAAAACAAATTTCGCGAGATGAATGATTGTGTCTATCGTAAAAGATCACTCAATTGATTTGGCGATACGACCAGTTTTCAATCCTGAAATTGTTTTTCCTTCTTAGTCCAATTGAGAAATTCCGATAATCTATCAAATTCAAAATTGATCACCTGATAAATGCTCTGTTGTAAATTGGTGAAGAACCAAGCTTAATTAACCTCAGCTATAGAAGGTATCCAATTCTGAAAAAGAAACATAATTACAAGAGAGAAGTAAAAAAACCCAAACCTCACAAAAAAAGAAACAAACAAGAAGTGAAAAGCGGAACCATTAAAGATATAAAATGAACGAACAGAAAAATAAATTTAAGATATAAAATGGCCATAACAATGGTGAATTCTCAAAAAAGTTATAGACAAATTAAATTCTTATTAAAACTAGACTGTTTGAATAGTAGAATGAAAAATTGTATATGTAACATTCGAAATGAAAATTCATCCATTATGAAAAGGTACATGAATGAATTGGATACCAACAAAGAGAATTAGTTCAATACTACCTACTTGGGAAGGTTCTCATTCAATTATGAAATTTCTGCATCGTATTATAATGAAAACCCACGTTATGCCGTTTGACAATATGCAGAAACCTTTATCCGGGCTTATTTCAATTCTATTCTATTCTTTTGGGAACAATTAAATGGAAAATGTGTTTTCCTGCGAGCGTTGCGTTCGTGCTATAAGCTTTCAGCTTATTTCTGTGCATTTTCTTGTCGGAATTTTATATTATTTCGTGTTCTTTTTAATAGAAGACAGCTCTTGGAGAGAGGAATGGCAACCTCTGTTGATGCTGACTCGAGAGTTATACTCCATTCACTTTTATAAAGTATCAAGTTTTTTTTACCTGTAAAAATCACAGGTTGGCACTTGTCAATGGCATTACGTCAGTGAATAAATTTCGTTGACGTTGCTGACGTTCAATTTTCATTATTAATTATCAAGCCTGGAAACTAAGAATGCCGAAGGTAGTTTCGAAAAAGCAGAGGCAAAATATCAGCAAATGCTATTAAGAATTGTAGAATTGAAATCTACGCATTCTGAAAGTAACCCTGAAAATTTTATTCAATTCATTATTTTCCCGAAGTAAATGAACATTTTGTTAAATACCTAATTACTACGACATAAATGAAGAAATGGCAACGTTGCTGGTTCAACTGACAGAAGAATGACAATAACCTAAAATTTTCAAAATATACACGGTGAAATGTGTCAGAATTCCATGGCCAACCGGTATATTTACTTTATAAAAGTGAATGGAGTATATATCTGCTTGTCAGCTGTGAGTTTTTAACTGAGGTTGATGGCTTGGCTCGACCACAGAGTCGTAGAGAGTGGGTTAACCACTAAGGTCTGGATTTTCTTCGTTACCGACGAAGTGGTGGAATCCGTCAACTTGATTCTTGTGAAGATCTCAATTCTGAAAGGTTGAGATAATATGGAAATTCACACTATCAAAACTTTACGTACAGTTGTTTGAAATGATCAATGAAATTTCGTACAAGATCAAAAATACTGAAGCAGTAATTTAGTCTTCACTGTCATTATTTCAACATGAGGAATAATCAGTTCTTGCTGATGCAAACATGAGTATGAAATTGGGCTTTTTATTTCCATGATATCTCAGTTCGTATGCGGCGTAGACCAACAATTTTTTTTCAATTAAGGCTTAATCCTTTCTCTAGATTGTGTATTACTCGCTCTTCTGTTTTTCTTCGTATATCAGAAAAAAAACCCGGTGAGCCGTAATTTCATGAAAATCTGGACAAACGATTTTATTTCCATGATATCTCTGTCAATTTTCGGGACGAATGTATAAAATTTTCAGTTTACATGCAAAATAATATTTTTCAGAATGTGTATTGATGAGTTTTTTTGTTTATTTTCCCCTCAAATTTTAAATGAATTATAAAGTAGGAACTTTATTGGTCATATTTTCAACCAGGTTTTTCTCCTAATAAAAACAGAAAAACGAATAATACACATTCTGCAAAATATTATTTCGCATGTATACTGAAAATTTTATACATTTATCCCGAAAATTGACGGAGATATCATGGAAATAAAATCGTTTGTCCAGATTTTCATGAAATTACAGCTCACCAGGTTTTTTTCAAATGATGATTCCATGAAAATTCCAGTTTTCCAATATTTCCAGCGAGTTCAGACTCAGGAAGAAGGAGGTATTTGAAGTAGCTCAAAATCTACAGCGGAATAGCATAATTCTTTTGTGCTTATTTATTCTCGCCTGTAACTGCATATTTATAGAGGAATTTTTTTATCGAAGCCGAGCCACCTCGGTTCGCAATCATTCTGATTGCCCCGAGTAAAAAGCTGAGCTCCATTGAACGTTCAATGAAGGTGAACTTCAGGAATGAAGTGTTCGATCTGAATATTCAGGAACGTTTTTCATATTTACCGGTTTTCTCTGACAGGACCGTATTGAATGGAGATTTTGAGGAGAGCGATCTTGTATGGAAAAGAAATCGAAGTTTCGTTCATTGCAAGGAAGAATTATGATGTACCTTCTTTATGAAAATTTATAGCAAGGTGTTGTTATTACTAATTTCAGAACTTTACTCCCATTGCTTGTCTCTCTAACATAGGTGTTGAGTAACAAAACGGACTTAACAAAAATTTCAATTAATTTAGGAGATATTTCATCCTAATCATAACATGAATATTTCAATGTTAGTAGGTTAAGTTTGATTCAATAGTTTTCATTGTAACACTGGCCTTGCACCAAATAAACGAAAGAAAGAATGCGTACGTAGGCAAGGTCGGTACAGTGAATCAGTACGCTTATGACAATTGTTTATTATTTTCAATATTTAAACTATATAAATTCCAGGTCATTGAGATTACGCGAGAGTTTCTGCAGTTAGCTAGTTCAATAAACGGTTGACAGTGAAATCTCCACCAATCTTTCCAAACAATACAAACATCCCTCCATCCCCATACAAACTACCGTAGGATCAGTTCCCTGATTCTACAATAGGTTTTTAAAGAAAGGCTCGAAAATAAGGGAGGTTCATTTCCTCTGAATAAAAGTGGGAAAGTTCAACAATTGATTGGGTGTCAGAATCGAAAAACGCCTCGCTAAGCAAACAAAGTGCTCTCATTTGCCATTTAGACTATAGTGGGAAAAACAACCCATTTCTTAAATCTACGGTCTACTGAGGACTCTTCGACGATTTGCTACTATCTCCTGACATGTACCTATTTCCCAGATGTAACTTAACTGCCATAAATATCACAATATATTTAATTTTATGAGGTTAACTGAGAAAGAATGAATTTTGAAGACATGGTTATTGTCTCCAGATGAATCTCCTAAACTCAACCCAAATTTTTGGGTTGAGAAACTTTTCAAAAGCGAACCATAAATTACTGCAAGGGTTTATTTTAAAAAGAGAACGAGAATTGTAACAGAAGGCATATGGGACAATATTGCAGTTCAAGGGTTCGATTCCATATGGTTAAAACAATACGACATTTTTAAAAAGTGGCATCTTCTTTCTGGTGAAAAAAGGAGACGAAAATTATGTTATACAGTTGCGCGAAGTGAAACGCAACAGTGATTGAGATTCAAGAAATTGATCTGTAGGTTTGGTTATTCACCATGAGTAAGAATTTCAATTGGTCGTCAATGCTGTCCTGTTGAGGTCTGAGCTTGGATTCAAATTTGACCAACAATAGAAGCATTAGCTGTTAGGATTCAACCGACCCTGTGTAACAAATACGCGTATATTAGCGAATTATTAAATTTGCATATAGCATGCTGCGACCAGCACTGCCATTGTCAGTTCAATGAGGAAATAGGCAGTGAACAATCATACGCATCGACAGTCTAATGTCACCATTCCACTAAACTTTTCGAAAAACTTATATAGTCCATCCAAGAATGATTGATATCAGAGCAGCCCTTGAAAGTCCAGTCGCAGCTTTATTTCTAGTTACAAATAAGTAACTAAAAATCTTCTGTGCTTTCATCATAGCAATAAAAGATATAGAAATAACCTAAAGATTGAACGATATTTTTTCAAAGTGAGGAACTTTTAACATGAAAATGTTCCCAATTTTCACATACGATTACCAGCGTGTGAATCTGTATACCAGCAGTATATTATTTTCATCATGAATTGATACATTTTCGATCTTACGATCAATAAAAGGAGCATACAGCCTGGAAATTCCAGTTCGATAACGAAAAATATCGTGGGTGATTGAATAGCACGGTCCTTTTCAATGTTCAATATGAATATTCGCTTAACCGAAAAAATCTAGTTGATAATTTGAAGCGTGTTTAGAGCTGTGACGAGCACTGAAGAAAAGTGCTTCGAGCACTAAGCACTAAGCACTTGAATAAAAAGGCTCCCGAGTCTCGAGCACAAAGCACTTATTTTCACAAAAGGCTCGCGAATACTAAGCTTTTTGTGGAAGTAATTCGACATTTCGAGCACTAAGCCCTAAGCACTGTTCTTCGGAAATATTGAAAGTGAGGTTATTTCAATCGGAAAAGAAATTGTAAGTTGCCATAGGTATGTGATATTACAAGTTTTGAATTCGATTCAATATAGTATAATAAATTCTTATTGGTAATGAAAGAGAAAAATGCTATTCGCTCCTGGATCTCTCTGTTTGATAATATTCATAAATATAATGAATTTTTCGAGTTTACTTTTTCTTCTGAAAACTCCCAGTGCTTGAAACAAAATTAAATAAAAAATTCGAGGAAAAATGGAAATGTTCCTCTGTCAATTATTGCACTGATTTTTCAGGAGCAAACCAGTTGCGAAACATTGTTGCGTGGCAAATAACGAAGAAGTATCAAAATTAGAACTCAATCAACTGTGTAACGTTTTGATGTTGTCTATATAAGACTCTTTGGTCAGATGAAAACGTAAAAAAAAATCGTGGCTTTTGCTTTTTCTATTGATATTGTCGTCAACGCAAAAATTACCATCTAACAAAATACACGTGGGCCCTCCAATTTTCCTTTCATAATGATCAAGTTGCCTCATTATCATCTCTCTGTTATTGCAATCCAAACCGTTTTGGGATGTTACTGTCATGTGAGGAAATGTTGATTTGAGATTTTAATAATGTAAAAATTAATAAGTACAACATTGGCTCAGGGCTTAGTGCTTAGTAATCCCAAAAGTGCTCTATATATCAAGACAGAAACAAAATTTAACCAATGGATCTATTTAATAACTATATGAAGAATTTTGTCATGACATTGTAATTTTCAATATTTCTGAACAATGAAGGTGTAAAATATGAAATATGAAAAATATAAATATTCCTATTATTCTGTTTCAACAACCACAACATGTTATTTTTTCCTCATCTGGGCAGACCTCGGCATATTCATAATCATAATGAAAGGTTTTGTCAGCAATATATCATAACATTCCTTATATTTTGACTAATCTTCTCTCATTTCTTTTTTAACGTGCTCTGTGCAGGCTTTCCATTCTAAGCTGTTCACTCTTCAAGAGCCTCATTTCGAAGATATTTATTTCACTTGCTCAATTTTTTGCCAAATTTGTTCGAAACATTAATGACAGAACAAAATGTCAGTGTTATTTCCAACACCAACCTGAATTCTGCAACTCAAAATATTACTGAATGGGCATTACCAACATAATTTCGATTTTCCAAAGCCCTCCGAGATGTCAATTATTCTTGGATGGACTAACATCTCAAACGAATTGGATTGTATATGGCAGGGATTGTATTCGTTCAAAAAAAAAACCTCAATTCAACCATAATAATATCGTAAAATCTTTTTCATTTACCAATCGAACACCAAGGCAAGGCATTGATTCTAATTCACGATTCCTTGATATTTGTGAGCCTCACTACCTTCCAGAGGCAGACAAAAGGAAATAAATTAATTGGATTATGTCCTATTCTTCACGAAATAGGCTTTCCTTGATGAACTTCGGCCATTGTCGAACGAACAGCGAGACCTTATTGAATGCGAAATGCCGCGGAATAAAACATGACACAGGATATGAAAATGAGCTCGGGAATAAGTAATTTGGATTTCTATGAAGTAAAAGTTTCGAATAAACGCGACGGCTGCAAATAATTTACATATCATCTTCTTATATTCCCTATAATATTTCTAGTGTCTAGAGCGCCATCTAACTAAACCGCGAACTGATTTGGAAGTCAAATATCACCTCGCAGTCGGTGCTGAGACTGCTGAGAACTTCCGAATCGGGCATCATTCGGTCGGGTATTTTGGACTTCTTTATCCTACTCCTTAAGGCTATCCATTCCATCTGGATGCTGTTTTTCTCGACTATCTGGACTCATGACAAATGACTGGAAATGAGCTGGTATTTGCATTTTCTGGTACAGTGGGTTGAGCTTCGTTAATATTCCATTTTTACGAATCACATTGCTGAGATTATCAAGTCGAAAATTAGGAAACGTATTAATGTAGAAGTGAAGCCTCTGTTTCTGAGAAATTCTTCGTAGACTCACTTATGAATACGTAAATATAGTGCTTCGAGTTAGGGATATCGTATTCAATCGTTTAAAAAAAAAATGTATGTATGTAATCATTCATCTTCAAGTTCGTGTCCTATTTTTGAATATACAGTAAGGGTAGTGGCTAAGAGGACTCTTAGCCACTACCCTTACTGTATGTAGGTAATCTTCGAGAAAATCGCTGTAAAATCCTTGGAAACTCAATATCAACTTGAATCGGTACAATAAAAATCTGGTCGCCTTTTTTCTGAAGTTTGGTTCTTTGGAGTCAGTTTATCAACGGCTTTGATTTGAAACGAGTTTTCTGATAATGCCAAGACGTAAATTAAACGCTGAGGCTAATAGGGCTATCGGAATGCTACAGGGTGGCCTAACTCAGGTTGTTGTAGCGGAAAGGCTCCAAGTCAGCCAAAGTGTGATATCTCGACTTTGGAATAGGTTCAGGGAGACAGATTTCGTGTTGGAAAGACCAAGTCTTGGTGGGCGACAAAAAAACAACACCTGCTCAGGATCGTTTCATCACCGTTTCGGCAAGAAGAAACCCTACATCTACGTACAGAATGCTACGAAATACTCTTCAAAATGCAGATGGGGTCCAAGTTTCCATCGAAACCATCAGATGACGTTTGAGAGAGGTTAATCTAGGTTCTAGACGTCCATTAAGAAGAGTTCCAATAACACGTGACCATGAGCGTCAAAGACTGAAATGGGCAAGGCAACAAATCAATTGGACCGATCAATGGCGTAGTGTCCTTTTCACTGATGAATCCAACTGATTCTCGAAAAAAAAGGGTATGGAAAATCCCACGCATACCCCGTAATCGTCGCTATGTCCAAGAAGACCATCCATTCCGAGGGGGTAGTGTTATGGTATGGGCCGGGATATGTTTCAACGGTCGCACAGATCTACACAATTGTCCTGGGAATATGATCGCCTTACACTATAGGGAGCATGTCATTGACAATGTTGTGCCTAATTTTCACGCTGCTATTGGTGAAACTTTTCAATTTCTAGACGATAACTCTATCGTGCAGCCATAGTTGAGAATCACGCCAGGAGCTTGGTATTCCACGTTTACCAATACCTACGCACTCACCAGATTTGAATTGCATAGAACATGCATAGGATTATGCTCCAAAGAAGATTAGATAATCATCAACCTACCCCAGAATCCTTAAATAATTTGAGACAGCTTCTGCCCAGTTTATGGAACCAAATTCCTCAAGAAATGTTCAATAACCTCGTGCAAAGAAGATGTCAAGCTGTTATTGATGCTCGTGGAGGCCATACATTGTATTGATAGTCTTAAAATGCTTGAATTCTCTGGGAATAAAATTTCGTTATTCAACTCGATTTTTCTTAACCACCCTGTATACGCTGCAGACCTACAGGCTGAAATTAATTTGCAACTTGAAATAATATTAATATGAATTTTCATCACAAAAATCTTATTTTAACTATATTTTTCTGCAATTTCAGTCAATATCCCTAACTCACGTGGAGCAGTTTATAATGTGCGCCTAAAGTCTTTCCCCCATTTGAAATTATGTATTTATACTGGATTGCAGATGTCTAATTTTATTCAGTGCGATTTGTTCATGGTTCACATGCCTTTGGGTACGTTAAATTTTAATTTCAAGGTGACTGTAAATTCAAGTTCAGAATTTCAAAGAGTAGGTAATGTTAGTGAGAAGAGAAGGATCTTAATATGCTTATTTTGCCTTGCTCATTAACGAACTTAAACGCGGCAAGGGTGAACCGAGTTGTCTGAAGGTATTCGTGATGAATAATCTCCAGTGTTATATCATTAGAATAGCAAAATTATTGAACATTATTGAAATAGAAAAAATAGTTCCTGACTTAGTTTTCCACCTATTCATCATCTTCCTTCGGAGAATTATCGTGATATTTCTCCTCCAATTTCCAACATTGAAGCACTTCATTCAATGCTTCAATACAACCGAATTAATATTAAACCTGTTTGTTAGTAATTCTGAACGCTACTCATTATTAGAACATTAACAACTGCCGCAAATAGCCTGAAGCATGGGAGTTATTGTTCTGTATTTTCTGAGGTTATCAAATGAGTTTCATTATTATATCTGGAACTCTAGAACATGAAGAACATATATACAGATTCGAGTAAATACGTATTCCTGGATATTTCTTGTTGTTCTACCGTCTACGCCAGGAAAACTACGGTTCGGTTTTAGTTTGACTGAAAGGATACATCATAATATGGAAATGATGAATACTCATCAATATTAATAGGAGGTTCAAGAATTACATTACGATCTTGTCGAATGCCAGATGAGCAGTATTTCCAAGCGTTAAGTTTCTGCATCCATCAATTTCTTGAATTCATATTAGATATCGTTTTATTTTTTCTACTGGAAATTTCATGGAAATCAATCAAGTATTCATGAAATCGATTTAATGATTTTATAGAGCAAATGATGAAAATCAATAAAAATTATAACTCAATCATCTGTTTTCTGATAGATTCATTTTTATTCATAATCATCAGCCGATTATTCGATTGTCGACAATTATTATCGTATGACGACGCAAAATGGCGAATGCGCAAATCTTTCCAATACAAAGCTTGATATTTAACTTTGTATTTCCTCTACAATGTGGGAAGAATGAAAATAATCCGAATCAACTATACTCTGAAGTAGGTACAAATTAGGGATAAGTTTGATCTTATATTGATAAGGGGTGAACAATTCAGCTCAACTCTCTTTTTTTTTTGGGAGGAAACAGGTGTATTTCAAGTTAATCAGTTTCAGCGAATAACGAGAGTTGTAATATTGAGAATATTACTTGGAAAATGCCGGGAAATCCAAGAATAGTAGCCCTACATCGAGAAGCTTTGTCGAACCACCAGATTACACAACGTTTGAATAATTCACGGAATTCAATAAGGCTCATAGTGGCCCTTTTCCGGAAAACTGGCAGCGCTGCCCGGAGACCGGTGCCTGGTCGACCCAGAGTAATTTTATTTTACTCGAAGGAATCGAACGGTATCTGTAATATCCCTTCGAAGAAATTTTTAAGGAAGTATAGACGGGTAGTCTCAACCAGTATCATAAGAAGACGGTTGCATTCCTCAAATTCTAGAGTATGAAGACCTTTGAGAGTACTTCGGCCATCACCTGGACATAGAGCTACCCTTCGGCAATGGGCAGAACACCACCAAGACTGACTCTTACGACAATAGCGCAACGTTTTTTTTTTCGGACGAGTCACGATACGGTTTACGAAGTAATAGTCGTCGAGAAAGGCTTTGGAGAGGTCCAGGCCCAATTTGGCACGGGAAGTTATGCCCTTTCAAGCCAGATCAATAATGTGCTGGCGGGTATGATCGATCGCTGTAACCCGTTCTTTAGATGTTTTCATGCGATGCAAATTCAGCAGTCACTAAACATACCAACGATACAATTGCTTCTCGGTCAGAGACATTAACGAAAACATTAACAGAACCTGTAAAACTATATGACCAGGCACATATCATGTTATACGAATCGAACGATTTATATCGTATTATAGGTACCTACATTTTGTGACGAATTCACATCGAGAATCGGTAAAAACTAGATTGCATCATAAAACCAGCACAATTTCGCGATAGCAATAGTTTCATAGAATCTATGGCACATTCGAACACGAAACTATTCCGAAATTAAGCCTCGTGTTGCTTGTCAACTACAAAATGAATGACGTTTACGCGCCATTCATTTTACCAGAAATCCATTAGGAGAATTTATGTTTTCCAGTTTTGCAAGTTATTGGTGTATCCGAACAGATTTTTCATTTCATTATGACGTAAATTTATGAAATATTGAGAAACGAGACCTTCCGAACAATGCTTACGATTATTTTTTACCGGGAAGTTGACGTGTGACTCCGATACTGCCGCAAGGCCGAAGAATTTTTCGATAATTTTCAATATCCGAATTCCTGTCCCGAAGGAAAAATGTGTTTGATCTTACGGAATAACTCAATGAAAAAAAAAACGTTTTTTGATCATGTAAATCAGATATCCGACTATTCCGACTATACTTCATTTACACATTACACAACTCACTAACGTTAAGAACCTGACTTATGAGCGACGCTTCAAAATGGCGAATGCGCTAGGCAACAAATATAATTATATTTCTGCCAGTGTGCCAGTCTCAAATGTTGATATATTTGGGACTGACAGAAATTCTTCGGAATTTGATTTAACTACAGATGCTATCTTCAAGTCTCGTAAACAACTGTCTAACTCATCATTGTACAGGGCGAGTGCTCAGACTAGTAAATTTCTAAAAATTGATTTTATTGAGGTCGAAAGAAATTAATTTTTCACTTAGAGAGCTCTACATAGGTATAATTATTAGATGCCATTTTTCGAGGTAATATTTGGACTGTTATCAGATAATTGCGTTGAAGATATGTAGTTGAATAATAGTATATTCTAAAGCTAGTTGCAGAATGGGCTCCTATTCCAACACGTATGCGAAACGAGCGACGAAGGAGCGAGTTTTCGAACTCCAGAGTGTTGGAATTGCATTCTGCAACGAGTATAAGATGATATTTTCTCTATTTCAGTCAAATTTCGTTGAAATCCAATGAAAAATTCAGATTATACATCCTAGTGACTTTTGTATTGTATCTTGGCAGTTGGTGACTGTTACGAAATTGACATTTCCATATTGAAGTGTGTTGGAAATTGATAGGATCAGCAGTCATTATTGACAACCACGAAACGAAAAATATAACTGAAAACAGTGCTGTAATGAACTCATTACGATACTGAAATAGAGAAAAGAATATATTGAACTATATGACTATAATGTATCAAAATTGATGTCATAATGATAATTAATTGATCGAATTGATGTTATGGACCATTTTTCCTGGTGTACCAATATCGAAGGAGAAGAGGATTATATATGAATAAACTGATAATTGGATATCAACATCAGGAATAAAACTGACAAAATTGTGAACATGTAGTCACATTTCGAACCAAAAAAGGATCTGAAATAATCGTGAATTGACTGATTTAACTAAGATACCGAAAAATGTCGAATGAATATGTACGCAATAACTGCAATTTTGTTGATTTAAAATAAGAACAAAGATTCCGGAGATATGGAGAGAAAAGTGTTTTTCTGAGGACTCTTTTTTTACTTTCTTACGAAGTCGACCTTAGTAAAATGTCAGAAAAAGTTATCAGTTGAAGGGAATTGAAAAAATTGCGGTCAAGGTCTCACCCTGTATATTTACGAAGAGGGTGGACTGAAGTGTCTCCTCTTTGAAATATAACTTGGTTCACCCAGAAAATATCCTGCAAGGGTTTTTGCATCCGTATTTTCAGGTGGCGGTTTTTATTTGGCACGGAAATAAATCGGAAAGTTAGTTAACTTGATTAAATTGATGTTAGGGGTTATATAACTGGCAAGGATGTCGAGAAATTCTGGTCGAATTTTCAGGGAATGAATTACGCATTTAGTGAATTACTAGTATGGGCCAGCAGATCTACCTTTCAAATAGTTATCCTCATCGTAGAACTCGGGTGATTCAATAGGCGAAATGTCAAAGTTTGATCAATTTTCCTGAAGAAATGGGAATATTATGGAAAATATGAATACCAAGCTATTTTGCATTGATTCTTCCCATTTCGATCAGTATATTTACATCACGACCGGGATATCTGTGAAAAAAGTATTATCGAGTTTAAATGGCCCTTTTTGTCGAATTATTTTTTCGATTTTCGCGAATTTTTTAAAAATAGTTTTACTCCGCCTAGAGAATCGAAATTTCAACCACGTATGAATCGATTATTCCTCTTTTCGACCGTATGAATATTTCTCCGCTTCATCCGCAGCTTCGCTGCGATTTTAAAATTCTTCTGGACCCACTTTTCGACAGATTCCCTCGGGCCGGTCCACCGAGTTACCATTTTAGTATAGTAGGTATAGAATAGAATAATTTCAGTCATGGTCTGTGAATCAATTTTACAAACGAGAAGGATTATGAACTCTCATTATACAGGTTGTTTTCTCAATGTAGTGTACAAATTCGGTGTATGATTCTCCGAGTGATTTTGAATCGGAAATGCTTCGTTTAAAAGATTAATGGGATTTGGATGTCCACAAATAAATAAACTGCTTTTCTTGTTATATCCCCTGCTGGATTTCGAGTTATGGAGTAAAAAATCAATTTATATTTGGAGTTTTATCTCATTTGTGTGGATTTATTTTCACATTTTCGAAGATCCAACGACGTTATAGCAGCGAATCAAATTATTTCTCCAGGCTGGATGGAGCATTTCAGAGTTGATTTATCTGTCGGAATAGTATTCGTTCAGGAGGTGAATGATTCAATAGACGTCTGAATAAAGCAACAATTGATTCCCATGGGGATAGGTTCCGAAATAGGAAAATTAATGATGTAATCGTAGGTACCATTCAGCTACGTAATTGTTGATGAGGTTGGGTTATTTTTGAAGAAAAATGAAGGGGTGAAACAAATAAATTATGCTGAAGTGTCATATGAAAGAGATATTGATGATTTCAATGTGGGTTGACAATTTTCATCTGGTCATTTTTGGAATGTTTCGAATTGAATTGCTGTTTGTATAGTCAATAAGATATTTGCAGATATTACGTAAGCGTCAATTGCCCATAATTGTGGAAGACCGGTAAATATCTCTTGGGATGGAAGATATTCACGATGTTCACGAATGGAAATATCGATTCAATATATACGTGAAATTATTATCAATTTAACATGAATTTCTCATCAGATTCCCGATCCTCGAATTCAACCGAATTACTGAACTACAATCGAACTACAGATAATTGCTCCTGGTGAAGAATTTATTTCATTATTACAATGGGACCAGAATTCTAAATATTTTAACTTGATGCCCGATCTTAGCATTGAATTTATGTTGGAAATTGATTCTGTTTGGATGAACTAGGAGATACTAGGTTTTCAAGGCTGTCATTGTATCATGGAGCATATTTTGAAAGTATCAAAAATTTGTAGTTTTTTATCAGATGAGAACTGTACCCAATCTCAATTCTAAATTGCTTCTGATATTATTTCTCTTGCTCTTTCCAATTTTCGATGTACCCTCCAGCCAAAAATAATAATCGGCTTGATATCCGGTAATTCTCCAGGGTGAGGTAAAATCAAAAAAGTGGCAATAACTTCTGGCATTTCACCAAAGGTTTGAATTTCAATGAGTTGTCTCGTGTATTTCACATTTTTTAAGTGACAAAACAACGTTTTTTCTTATTGATAAAATACTTCTCATCATCAAATGATACGGCCATCAGAGAGGCATAGGTTTATTATTCCTCAGATAAGCATTCAAAGTAAGACAACACTACATTTTTATGAGTGATATTCATGATTTTCTTGCTAGAACACCATACGTCGTCCTTCGTCCTGCGAGGATGTATTGATATCTGATTAGCCTAGACCAGTTCCATGCATAAACAAAATATTGCGATACCATATCAACGAACAATAACCTATTAGAAGTGTCAGTGTAGAGTTCGACGTCAAAAAAGTAAACCAGAGTTACGCGATAAATTGAAAAAAAGATGTCCACCGAAATTGTGAAAATCGAAAAATTGGAGTATCGAGCCATCATCAAGTACCTGTATTTAAAAGGGTTAAAAGGTAAGCTGATTTAGGAAGATATGCTTTTGTGATCAATGTCCTTCGTATGCGATCGTGAAAAATTGGACTGCGAGCTTCAAGAGAGGTAAATTTTTCATTGAAGATGATGACTGATCGGGAAGGCCAGTTTCTGTGCAGTTCATGACATGATTTTATCAGACCGTTGAATTGGGCCAAAACGGATATCTGAGCACTGAAGATTTCGTTCGAACGCTTCCATCATATAGTTCAAGTCAATTTGGACTTGAGAAAAATTTCTGCAAAATGGATCCCCAAATGTTTGAATGTTGAACAAAAGCGTGCAAGGGTAGAAGCTTCGCGTTCGATCTGTGCTCGATTTGAAAACGATGTAGACTTCTTAAAACGAATTGTTACTATGGATGAGACTTGGGTACATTTCTACAATCCAGAAACAGAGCAACAATCGATGGAATGGCGACACTCTGGTTCTCCAAGACCTAAGAAGTTTCGTGTCCAAAAATCTGCTGGAAAAGTTCTTGCTTCAGTTTTTTGGGATTGCCATGGAGTAATCATGATTGATTTTTAGGATAAGGGTAGAACAATAACTGGAGATTACTATTCGACATTACTGACCACTCTACAGGAAAAATTTAAGAGAAAAGACGCGGAAAGCTATCCAGAGGTGTTTTTTTTTACAGGACAACGCCCCACTACACAAATCTCATGTTGCCATGCAAAAAATTCGTGATTCAGGGTTAGAATTACTAGAACACCCTCCTCATTCACCAGATAAGGTTCCGTCCGACTATCATCTCTTTCCCCAACTGAAATAAAGTTTAAAAGGTCATAAATTTTCTTTCAACGAGGAGGTTATGAAAGCTGTGGAGGACTGGTTTGCAGAGCAAGGAGAAACATTTTTTTTAAAGGTCTAGAGACGTTGCAGGTTCGCTGTAATAAATGTATCCAATTAAGAGCAGAATATGTCGAGAAATAAAACATTTTCACAATGAAATTTTGTTTGGTTCTATAGTAGGCTAAGAATTTTTCAAAATATCCTCGTACTCATTGAAAACTGATTAAATTTTGGCTTCATCAATTTTCGAATTTATGAATGAGATGCTGTTTCCTCTCTCTATGGTCTGAGGTTGAAACTGTTCAAGATTAGATCAAAAGAATAGGAAAAAGTAAGGTGTGAAGATTTCCTCTCATGAAATTCGACACAAAATCATTCAAGGCGACTTCCGATAGAATCTATCCCTCGCCTATGTTTTTTAATATCCACTTCGCAATACGGCATCTCTGATGTTTCAACCTCATTTCGATTCTCTCCACATTTCTCTCTCTCCCGAGCGGTCCTGGCATCGGAAGTGGACGAGCTGGCGCCTAAAGACGTCACCAGGAAACAAGGCGCCAACAAGACTCGACAGGGCGTTCGGAACTTGGAACGAAACTATCTTTGCGGATCCCCATTTTATGTGTCGCGATTAAGGACCGATAAAGCGAGAATCACTTGCCGCAATGGGCAGAGGGATTGGCCAGTACGTCGTTCCTGTGTTGTGCAAAATTGACTTGAGAATCTGTCAATTACAGTTTTGGGAAGGTCAGATATAATCTTGAGGTCATACACGCTTTTTTTTTGGTTTCCTTGTTGGAATAGCGTTTTTTTTGAGTAGGTACCTATATTGATATCGGCGAAATCACAATACGGTAAATAAAACATTCGGTTGGGTTACTGGATTGATCCATGAATATCACTTACCGTAATTCGATATTTCTGATTAGCTGAGGTGTAAATTCAGCTACTATAGTTTCTGCTGGATGTTGGATGATATCGTCCTAATATTCCGTAGTTTGAAGGAATCCTCCGGGAAAATATAGTTGTACTTCAACGCAATTCGTATGCAAACTAACCTGAATTAGGCTGAAACAGTTACTTTGATGTTCAGTACTAAAGAACATTAAGAGACATTGTTTATCTGCCTATTTTGGATAATATTTCACCATGACATTCCGTTTCCCTCAGTTTTTTTTTTGTTATTTGAAATTCCCGACACCAAACGGTTGGTTTTTTGAGATTCTGTACATATATTGTCGCTTCTTCAGGGCTAAAAAATAGAGGTCTTCATGTATAAAATGAATGATCAAGAAAACAACAACACCCAGAAACACACAAACTAACATGTATACAAAACAATGGAAAATGAGTAGAAAACATTAACAAGTCTGGGCTTCTGGTCACTCAGGGGTCAAACAGTATGAAGAGGCCAACCCACTAGCCAGGAAGGGAGAACAAACGCTGTTCACTGGCTCAGAATCTTCCTGTGGTATAGGCAAATGCACTTATAAGAAACAGTTTTTGGAGAAGGAAGAAACTGAAAGAAAAGTATTTGGATCTCAGTGAGAATAAGGTACGCCTTCTGATTGACTTTCTCTCAGGACATTATAACCTAAGAAAGCATATTATGCGAACGGGCTCATCAGAAACTGCCGAGTACAGATTTTGAATGTAAAAGGAAAAAATTTCTGTCCAGGTGGTCACAGAATGCCTCGCCATTGCAAGCCTGCGCATGGAAAGTCTTGAACATGAGAATTAAAGGAGGAACGAGGATTGAGCTTTCTTGAAGTCCTATCAGATGCTGTAGTTTATTGGAGCTCTGGAGCTGGAAAGCGAGCTGGAGATGGTGCAGTTGCGAAAAGAGCTCTTATGGGGGGGGGCACAATAGACCTTGAGGTGGTAGTGGAATGTAACCCTCTTAAACTATAAACCATATACAACTATAAGATTCTGTTGGAGAATTGTGTCGTTGAGAAAAGGAAAATTATGAATCTTGGTGTCGTCAGCATACAAAGAACATCTCGATAAAAACCACCAAGAAGATCAGAGGTCCACATAAGAAACTGAACGGGACCTAGAACTGAACCCACTGAGGACGTGTCTTCATCCAACGCCTAAGTACAATCGTTGAGATTGCCGATTGACTAAAAAAGGGTTGAACGTTGAGGTAGGAATTAGTTCTATTATAATCAATACATTCAATAGAGAAAAGTCAGCAAATATGAAATAGTATCCTAATATGGAATACCTTCATTTCTCCAAGACTATAAGTAATAAACGCAACACTCGACCATCTTATGTTTCATTCGGTCTACTAACTATCGCACTCACACTATCGAGTCAGTTGCGCGAACGCTTCGTGTGGCAGGCGTGTTTTGTTTTGTTGTCGTGAAGAAATTTTAAAGGTAAGTAATAAATGAGTATTACCAGCTGTTATGTTTGTACACATAAGTGTTATACTATTTAGTATATCGGTATTATGTTTATTTCACCATTTTGTGATCTTTTGTCATTAAAATATTGTGACTCGAAAAAATTTTTGGAAGAGTTTGAACTAGTATAAAAATCCAAATATGGACAGTCGTCGGTGTGTAATTATGGAATGAGCTTGATGTATGGGCTCTGGGCAAATTATGATTGTGCTGGTCCAGAGTTTGATACTTGGATCTGTGACTTTTGCAAGTTATCATGAAACTTCTTTCATTTATCACAATATGTTATATTCATTTAATTGATCTCGAAGATATTAATGTCCATTTTTGTTATTGTTAGGTTGATTGATGCTTATATTCCATATTTGATTACTCATTTGTGATTTTGTTTTTTGTGCTAGATTTAAATGTGATAACTAATATATTTGACTAAAGGCTTTTTATTACTACATATAAATGTATGACTGATTAGTAAGTTTTTTCTTTATATCCCAAAAACAAAATGGTAATTCATATTTGGCGACTTTCCTCTACTGAAAGAAACGAACTGGTTTATAATCGTTATGGATTTCCCATCAAGTAGTTCATTCAAGAAATATAATGGAAAAAGCCAATCCGAGCGGCAGACCATAAATTGGTTGCATCCAAACGTACAATCCAAAGAACGGGAAAATTTCCATAAATATAAATCAAACTGTTCGATATCATTCACAACTCAATCTAACTTGATATTGATTCGGAAGAATCCAACTGATTTCACCACTTGATAAAGCGAATGCGTCATTTCCTGCAAATCTTCGAAGGCGTTTCAACCACGCCATATTTGGAAATATTCAGATTTGTCAGTGTCCATGTATATGAATTGATTTCAGCGGAAATTTTTTCCTTGGATTGATACATGTTTTTGGGTCAATTTCTGAGCATCGTCAAAACCCCCTTAGGGAAAGCTGAAGTCTATACTCCATTCACTTTTATAATGTATCCCGGTTGGCCATGAAATTCTGACACATTTTATCGTGTATATTTTGAAAATTTTACGTTATAGTCATTTTCCTGCCAGATACATACGCAACGTTGTCGTTTCTACATAGAGATCGTAGTAATTTATCAAAATGTTTATTTACTTTGGGAAAATGATGCATTCGAGAAAATATTATATGAATTCAATAATTCCAAATACCTGGCGAATGTTGAAGAAGCTCATTTCTCTGTTAATACTGGAATCATTTCACGTATATAAACATGGTAAGAGATTCAGTTATGCGTATTTCTGGTTCGGAAATCGAAAATCGACTGTTGAAATTTTATTGAAAAATAATGGACAGAATAGTTCGTTACTTTGTGATAGTTCATTCGAAAAAAGAGTAAGGGTACCTACTCGAATAACCCGACAGAAAAACTTACCCATAGAATTCCTCACTTTTTAAAATTCTCAAGAAATAAGCCTACAGAAGAAATTTGAATACTTTTTTGCACAACTCGAATTACTCCAGTATAAAAATGTAGTAGTACCTACTACGAAACCTAAGTCGCACACACTCAATCTACAAAGTTGAAAAAGAGTAAATAGAAATTAGCATTGGCAACGTCTCTGAGGATTATTTTACTTTTCATGAGTAGGTACTAATCTGCGTCAGTTTTAAGTAGAAAAACTAAAAAGGCGTCACTTTTGAAGAAATCGAGAAATATCAATTACAAGTTCATCATTCTGATAATCAATCGCGGATCTTCTGTTTAGGTATAGCAGATTGATTTTTTTTGTTATGATGACTCTACTTTCTCTAGTTTTCTCTGAATAAAATCTGTACCGTTAGAAAAATATATCAATAAACATTGTGAAGGTGAAATGTCTTCGACTTCACTTTTATTTAATTACAAATATATAATTTATGAGAGCATTATTTATATTCGGGTTAATTGAATGTTTTATCGACAACAGTTCGGGATCAAGTGTACAGATAGCATCAGATAAATTTTGCGTAAAACTTAAAATAAAATACATTACAGAAGGTCATTGAAAATACATGAAAATGTACAGGGCAATCCATTAAGAAAATCACCCGTTTTTCGAATAAAATTCTATTAATATCCTCATTGAAAATGAATTGAATCTATGATGTTCATGATCCGATAGAGTTCACGTTTTTTGTCGGCAAAAATGATCAGAATCCGAAGAATCTCATTTACATCGATCCTTCCACATACCGAATGTGAGCAATTCGTATTCCTAGTTAATTCACATTCTATATGCCTAATTCATGTCAGTTATCCATGTATCATAAACTCAAATCGAATCGGAAATGCATTCAATTGAATAACTGAATCGAAATGATATTGAAAAATGTTGAAGTCTAACGAATTTGATCGAATAATTAACGGGAGTGTTGCATAACATGAATTGCGTATTACAGAATTCAAAATGAGAATTTCCACTATTTTTCATGTGCCTCACGACTGATAACGCTTTTGGTAATTCAGTGAATGTTAAATTTATAGGCTACTGAACTCGAAACGGATCTAAATACATATTTCCAATAAAATTTCATTCATGGATTATAAACGCAAAATAAAAATCAACAGTTGTTGCTAATCCGGTGGATACTACATATTATATGGAGCATTTTGATTACACAATTTCGTTCCAAATTTTTTCAAACGGCTCGTCGTAATTCAATTATGTCGAATTCGGTGGATATAACTCTCCCGAGTGAAAAAATGGCAAACATCAAATCCATTCATACAGAGTGCAACTCAAAACAATTCATTTAAAGGACAGTTTCTATAGATAAAAAAGAACCAAGTGTACACTATCGTTAGGCTCCATCACAAGTATTTTCCACGCAGAAATTGAAACAGACATAAACCTAGAAAGAAACTATCAGGAGTGCTATATAGCCATTCACTTGGATAGTCAAGCAGCTATTGAAACATTGAGTTCCTATGTCATTGACTCAAAACAAAATTGATTTGGGAGTGCCGGAGAAATCTTTTACATTAGCATATGATCTGATGGAATTGAACCCTCAACTTGAATTACTTAGAGTGAATTTAGATATAGAATCGATAGAATTGGACCAAGTACTGTTCCCTGTAGAATTCCCATTTTAACTTCTAGTTTTTCCCTGAATATGTTCGATATTTTTGTGATTTGTTGTTTCTTCTCCGAATAACTCTCAAACAATTCGGGAGCAACTCTCCGGTTTCTATTTCAGGAGGAATATTCAACAATCAGTCATAGGCCTTAGCCAAGTCCACAACTGCACATTTTTCCCCTTGTTTGGACATTTGCTCACTTGGCCGTGAATTTGAGTGAGACGTTCTCTGTCGAACATTCTTAAATCTGAATTGATTTTCATTGAGGACAATATTCTTGGACAAAATCTAAGCAATCTTATTTTAAGACATTTTTCAAAGATTTTCTTTGAATTGTTAAGTAAAGTGATTGACCTATTATCCCTAACATCATTTCTGGAATGGAATTTCAAAATTTCAATACTCAGGATTCGTTCAGTGATTATCACTGATTATTTCAATAATTCCATTTTAAGTGAGGAATTTTCCATAGAAACTCTCGTTTCACATCGATGAAACATGCAAGCCGGCAAAACTAGCAAGTTTTTTGACGCTTCTCAAATTCATTGATAGATCGGCAATGAATACCCTAGCATAGAGGAAACAAATAACGTTTAGTTAATCTATAATTAATTAACTTATTAATTTATAGTTATTTGTCAAAGCGCAATTCGTGCCCAAGGTGACCATATAACTGTTAAACACATTTTCTCGTGAAATAGTCATGTCGAATACCACTCGAGAAGAAATTTAAGCAGGTAAAATTTCTCTATTGTTATATTCAAGTTTGTTGATTTTCGGCAATTTCTCTCATGACTTTTTTTCCAAAATCAGATACCTACAGATGTTATTCACGTAATTGCCGAGCTACAAATTTATAAACTGCTTCAGAAGAGTTAGGGATATCGTATTCAATCGTTTTTGAAAGTATATAATGTAGATAATCGCTGTAAAATCATTTAAAACTCAATAACAACTTGAATCAATCCAAAAGAAATCAGTATGAGGCATTTCGTCAATCTGGTCGCCTTTTTTCTGAAGTTTGGTTCTTTGCATATGCTTCATGAATGTTCTTATTTTGAAATGAAGCCAGTTGATCAACGGCTTCGATTTGAAACGAGTTTTCTGAAAATGCCAAGACGTAAAAATTAAGAAATGCTGAGGCTAATAGGGCTATCGGAATTCTACAGGGTGCCTAACTCAGGTTGTTGTAGCGGAAAGGTTCCAAGTCAGCCAAAGTGTGATATCTCGACTTTGGAATAAATTCTGGGAGACAGGTTCCGTGTTGGAAAGACCCAGGCTTGGTGGTTTCATTACCGTTTCGGCGAGAAGAAACCCTTCATCTACGTGTAAAATGCTACGGAATACTCTTTAAAATGCAGATGGGGTCCAAGTTTCCATCGAAACCATCAGACGACGTTTGAGAGAGGTGAATATAGGTTCTAGACGTCCATTAAGAGGGGTTCCATTAACACGTGACCATAAGCGTCAAAGACTGGAATGGGCAAGGCAACATATCAATTGGAACGATCAATGGCGTAGTTTCCTTTTCACTGATGAATCCAGATATGGACGATTTTCAGATTCTCGAAGAATAAGGGTATGGACAATCCCACGCATACCCCCTAATCGTCGCTATGTCCAAAGAAGCCCATCCATTCCGAGGGGGTACTGTTATGGTATGGGCCGGGATATATTTCAACGGGCGCACAGATCTACACATTTGTCCGAGGAATATGACCGCCTTTTAATATAGGGAGCATGTCATTGACAATATTGTGCCGAATTTTCACGCTGCTACTGGTGAAACTTTTCAATTTCTAGACGATAAAGCTAGACCGCACCGTGCAGCCATAGTTGAGAACGCGCGCGAGGAGCTTGGTATTCCACATTTACCAATACCTCCGCACTCACTAGATTTGAATTGCATAGAACATGCATGGGGTATGCTTCGAAGAAGATTGATTAGATAATCATCAACCTACTCAAGAATCCTTAAATGATCTGAGAGAGCTTCTGCCCCGTTTATGGAACCAAATCCCTCAAGAAATGTTCAACAACCTCTTGTGTAGTATGCAAAAAGATGTCAAGCTGTTATTGATGCCCGTGGAGGCCATACATTGTATTGATAGTCTTAAAATGCTTGAATTCTCTGAAAATAAAATTTCGTTATTTTATTCGATTTTTCTTAACCACCCTGTATACGCTGCAGACCTACAGGCTAAAATAATTTGCAACTTGAAATCATATTAATATGAATTTTCATCACAAAAATCTTATTTAAACTATATTTTTTGCAAATCAAGTCAATATCCCTAACTCATGTGGAGCAGTTTATTACAAGCGAGAGATTCAGCAGGCAAAGTTTCATCTCTAGTGGTATATTTTCATCTCTACAATTCGATCCGTTGACCAAGACAAACAATTCTTTGAACTAGCTTGGATATAAACCGAAGAGATTCGATCATTTCATGAATCTAAAATTTTAACAACGAACAGAAATGTTATGATGGATTCAGACTCATTGGCATTGGCAGAGTTTTAACACTAATACAAAAAAATCCATTTATTGTCGTTTGGAATTCGAAACAATTCATCTACCAACAGTATGATAAATCCTTACTGAAATTCATCCCGATAAATGAAAGCCTTTCTACCAATTTGAATTGGATTATTCAATTCTTTCTCCATATAACATTCCGAAACATTTTTCTATACCCTATTAACACGAAATTCATTACAATGGGAGTCTCAAGCAGAAGGTAATGAGGAAAAATTTCTAGCATCCACTTTCCTTTGAAAGACGAGTGCGAGAATGCTCATTCATTACACAATCGTAAAGGAAATCTTCTGTTCAGCAATATCGTTCGCTTTGTTCACGGCTTTGGTGGTTAGGTCTAATTAAACGTCGATACCTACTTACACGGTGGGAAGAAAGGGTGAAATTACTAATTTCCTTCTCATTCTACCGCAATGCGTTGAACGTTCTAGACACGCAAATACTATTCCATAATTGGGAAAATTTAACGGTCTGCGAATGACGACGATGAAAAATGGAGTCTTGGGGCAATCTTTCACCTGATGGTAGGTTGAGAACAAAAAGTTTTGTGGGCTGTAATTTCGGAGAAAATCGCAGGTTCATGAGAAATGCGAAGTTCTCCTCGCCATGAAAACTGGGTTTATTATAGGGTCTGTCTTTCCTGACATCCTATGAAATGTATTCGAGTCAGCATCGACAAACCAGGTGAGCCGTTAACACGATTTGGTAATATCCGCGAATTGTTGATTAAATTGGGTTAGGCTTATGCCTACAGTGGATCTCGAAAATGTTCGGTTATCCTACGTGGAATCCTGCGCATACACCTCCCGCGGCGATAACTCAGGCAACTTCTCATTAATTGCTTTTATTGAGATCTTCAAGAGCTCGCATGAAAATCGGATTGCGATATTCGCAGAGAGCACATTGCCCTTGTCTCTCTCAACAGTATTTTTGGACCATTTATTTTCAATTCTGAATGAAATTGTTGCCAAAAAATACAAGAGAAAAATAATGTGAATCTTCAGACAGTGATCTGACATTCAAAATTTAAAAAACAAGAAAGATAAAATGAGTTTTGTGTACATTTTTGTCTGAATAGTAACACTATATACGAATTGGTATGTTACCCAAGAAACTATTTTTCAATATACAGGATGTTTCGGAAAAAGATATTCAACACGCCTGCGTATCATGAATATTCCTAAATTTGCTGACCGCAAGAATATATAGAGGTAATTTAATTTTCACGTGCAGGGTTTTACACCGGAGATCTTGGACTGGATCTGTCTCAACTGTACTCGCTAATTGCAATAACTTGAGAGGACATAATTTGAAGCTTCGCAAAGAAACTTCCAAGACAACACCCAGGCAGAATTTCCTCAGCAACCGAGTTTTTCAAGGTTGGAATGCATTAACTAGTGATATAGTGAACTCTCCCAGTGGCAATGTGTTCAAGAATAGGTTAGATGTTTTCGGATAATTCAATATTTTAATTTACAATTATGGTATATACGTGGTGTGTAACGTTGTCATCCTACCGAGAGTTTGATATACTGCTCCACAATAGTTAGGGATATCGTATTCAATCGTTTTTAAAGGAATGTGATCTTCGAGAAAATCGCTGTAAAATGATTTAAAACTCAATAAAAACTTGAATCGATCGAATAAAAATCAGTATGAGACATTTCGTCAATCTGGTCGCCTTTTTTCTGAAGTTTGGTTCTTTGCATATGCTTCATGAATGAATTTGTTAAGGCTTTCGCGGCCATCGTTTGATGACATCTCTTCTTGTTTCGAGCAAACAAGAACGGATGTCATGCTTCATGAATGTTCTCATTTTGAAATGAAGACAGTTTATCAACGGCTTCCATTTGAACCGAGTTTTTTGAAAATGCTAAGACGTAAATTAACAAACGCTGAAGCTAATAGGGCTATCGGAATGCTACAGGGTGGCCTAACTCAGGTTGTTGTAGCGGAAAGGCTCCAAGTCGGCCAAATTGTGATATCTCGACATTGGAATAGGTTCAGGGAGACAGATTCCATGTTGGAAAGACCAAGGCTTGGTGGGCGACGAAAAACAACACCTGCTCAGGATCGTTTCATCACCTTTTCGGCGAGAAGAAACCCTACATCTACGTGTAGGCTACGGAATACTCTTCAAAATGCAGATGGGGTCCAAGTTTTCATCGAAACCATCAGACGACGTTTGAGAGAGGTGAATCTAGGTTCTAGACGTATGGTAAGAGGAGTTCCATTAACACGTGACCATAAGCGTCAAAGACTGGAATGGGCAAGGCAACATATAAATTAGAACGATCAATGGCGTAGTGTCCTTTCCAATGATGAATCCAGATATGGACGATTTTCAGATTCTCGAAAAATAAGGGTTTGGACAATCCCACGCATACCCCGTAATCGTCGCTATGTCCAAGAAGTTCATCCATTCCGAGGGGGTTGTGTTATGGCAGGCCCGGATCTACGATTTTTTCTGACCAGGGCAAAATTTCATGATTGCGCCCCCTCCCCATTTGTTTAATATGTATATATATGAATTCATAGAAAAAACAAAAATAAATAATACAAATGAATGATGAAAATAGAAACAAATAATAAGGAAAATATCAGAAGGAAAGAAATTGGACCTTTTTCTTCACATAGCATCTGCACGCGGCGTGATTTTCTTTCCGCGAACGCATCTATAAGCTCCTCGAAATCTGTTTCGGAAGCAGTTTTGTATTCTATAGCTAAGATCGAGAGGCCATAGAGACTTTTCTGACTCATTAAGGAACGCAAATAATATTTTATTATTTTCAATTTGCTGAAACTGCTTTCACATTTTTGCAGACGTGGTGATAGATGTCAGCTATACTGACATTATAGGGAAAGCATCTTTCAGATCTTGCTTGTGAAGAATTTGTAGCAATTCTAAAGAAGTCGATCTTTCACTTATTCCAGGAACCAACATTTCGAAAACCGCTAGTTCCTAACAAAAATCAACTGCATTCAAGTCTCTTCAATATTTTTGCGCTAAAAGGGTCCCATTTTCTGCAGATCCTCTTTTTGCATGTTTAAAAGGGCATGGCCATTGAGGAATGAGAAATTCGTATGCAGACTCTCTGCGCTTTCTATTCTTTTTTTGATTTCTGACAATAATCTGTCGAAAACAACCTTATCGAAATTTACTTTCAAGTTGCCAAGAATTTCAAACGCGTATGCCGTTTCGATTCTCAATAAGTGGAGGAAATTCACTAAAATTCAGTAACTTTGAAATATCAGTTCGTGAGATATGGACAAAAATGTGATTTTTTACAGATACTCGAAACCCTGTATCTTTTAAACGAAGCCAAATTTCCAAAAATGATGCAGAAAAAAGTGTTTCATTTGTTACGAGGAATCTACAGTTTGAAAAAGGGCACCCTGTACAGACAGAAAATGTTTTTTCATATTCAATACCCGGTTTTTATCCTTTGCCTTATTAATCGGGGCTATTCACTAAGCAAAGTTGTTATGGATAGCAACTGTAAATCGTCGTTATCCCATGCTTATTACATGGGATAACGACGATTTACAGTTGCTATCCATAACAACTTTCTTTAGTGAATAGCCCCGTTTATCAAGCTCAAGGGCGGATATAGTCTTTTTTCGTGGGAGGGGGGTAGTAACGATTGAAAATCATTGAATAAATGTATGAAAAATTTAATGTGCACCACATTGAGTAAAGTTTTCGATACTCATGGGGGGGTAATTAGCTCCTCCTTCCCCACGTAAATCCGCCCTTGATCAAGCTTTGAGGATCTCCAACGATATTTTCATGAGCAAGCGATAATTTCACTGGTAATAGTTTGCTTATTACGCCATGGAAGTTGTTCACGAATGCTGTTCGTAACTCCACGAACAATCCTCGATAAATATCAAAGTTCGTACAGACAGAAACTTGCCGAGATACAGTCTCAATACGGCCAGATAACGGGATAAATTCCTGGGAGTATCGTGTCCGCACGTATATGGATATCACCGGTATGGGACCCACAGGAATTCTGCCTTGAGATATTGACTTGATGTTTCAAGAAAACAAATTTTCCCAACGATTTCGCCAAAATTTCACCGAATGTTCGAAGAGGAACGTGTCGAGGAAACGGACAGCAGATAACTGCATTTCTTAAGAAACAAGAATCTTATTGCTTCTGTAGTTTCTCAAGAATATTTGTGCACAAGAAACGCACTCTTTATATAATTTGATGGTTGAAGGTCTCCACCATCTCTGTCGTTCTTTTCAGCATTCCTCAACTTGATATATGCAACTTTGACAAACATTTAATTCAGCCCCATTTCACTTCATTCAGAGCATTTTTTACTTCGGAATTTTCGGGAATCGCATGATGCAGAATCTGAATCATTCAGCTAGAGTTGGGATGAAAATACAATAATTTGATCCATGCACGTAATATAACCCATGTGCCACCAACCAATTGAGAAAGGAATTAAAGACGACCAAGAAATGAAGTTGTTTCAATAACTTTTACGTAATAATCATGAGACATTACGACTGTCGAATCTGGCGCGCAATTTCAATTTGGCAGCATTATTGAAACACCCTTTATGAGAAGTAAATAATAAACATTCTATTTTTTGTGCGGTACCTATATTTTTTTTCATTCACTCTCAATGATCACATGATTGGGATTGATATCTTACTCCAAAAGAAAAATACCTAGATCAGTTTTCTGTAACCCTTATGATTTCGAAGCTGCCACCCTGTATGTACAGTGTGCAAAATAAATTCTGCATATATGCATCGTCGAGTTTTACAATCTGCGGGGAACCAATTATTTTTCCTTACACCCAGATAAAATTCCAATAAAACATCATGAATATATCCATTGCGTTATGGAATTATTAATCCCAAGAATTTCTCATTAAAGAATGAAATTTCCCGCAAAAAGAAGCTTGCAACTTGCGATCCAGTGGAATTTGGCGCGATGAGGGTTCTAAGAAATCTTAAGGTTTTCACCATTAAATTCTTTCGGCAGCTTAACTTTGATTTATACCGAAAATTATAAAATTCCTGCAATTTTTGCTATGGGAGGAACTTTCATATTTTGTGTTTTGGGATTATTCACTGATGATTATTTCGATTGTCAGTATGTGTGATGTATTGGTCAAATAAATAATATCAATGAATATCGAGTATATCCAAATGAAATTATCATACATCACATGATCTACATGGGATGATTTGGAAAGTGGCTGATATGAATGGGATTTTCCACTCCAATCATGAATAGTAACAGCACTTGTTGAGTTTACGTTTGTTTTTAAACTTCAACAATTATTTGACCAACTTAAACTTATTATGGATACGCATCCATATATCATATTATTGGACATTATAATTATGATAGATTGATAGAATTATATGGTAGGTACTATCCCTTTAATAACATAAAACGGAGAGTTCGTGATTTGGGAATTGCATATTTTTGACTGAATCGGTTTTCTTCATTCAAATCATCAGAGGGATGTTTGATACTTTCAGGTTCAGTTTCATCTTTTTTTTTCGGAAAGGATAATTTTGAATGTCGAAATATTGGACAATCACTCATGTGCCAAAACAGTTTGGTTCCGATATGTCTAAGCTTGGTTTATGACATTTTGGACTTGTCAAAATCGATTTGATCTGTGCTTTCGTATAATACGTGGAACTGTGTGGTCTTCCGAAGACATTTAGACTATATCCATGCTTAGCTAGTGTGCACTTTTTTACAGGCCCCATTAGTTGGAACGACTAAGTCTCGGCACACAGATCAACAGGATCGTTTGTCCAGGGCGTTTACCCTCTGGATTGTCGTGAATCCAATATCACCACCGTCTTCATTGTCTTATTAGATATTTTATTTCAATCTACCTAAGGCGCCTGTTTCTCTATCAGGTCAGCCCCAAAATGAGTGTGTCCATATAGGCATTAACTTCATCATCATCAAAATAAAGGTCTTTCAAATTGTTTATTTTTTTCAAAAAAATGAGACACATAATTTGCATTTATTCTCGAAAACTTTCTATTGGTAATTGAAGTATCAGTTATGATATTCATGTACGGAAAATAATATCTGCCAAATGACCTCTTCTTGCAGCCCTACAGACGACCACTCTTTTGTTGAAATTTTCAATGACATTTCGACATAATTGAGGCTCTATCTCACTAATGACATGAATAATTTTATCCTTCAGTTCAGGAATCGATTGTGGATTATTCTAATAGACCTCGCTTTTCACATAACCCCAAAGAAAATAGTCCAACGGTGTCAAATCACATGATCTTAGTGGCCAATAAACATCACCGTTTCTGGAGATTATTCGTCCAGGAAAATCTTGTCTCAATAAATCAATTGCGTCATTTGCAAAGTGAGGTGTAGCGCCACCCTGCTGAAACCAAAAGTCCTCTAGATCAATATTCATTAATTCAGGCCACAAGTATTCGATTATCATCTGACGGTATCGATCACCATTGACAGAAGTGAGGTCCAATTACACCACCTGACCCTGATGCAAACCAAACAGTTTCTCGTTTAGGATTTCCCTCACCCCAGGCACAACAATTTTGTTTATAAACATAGCCACCAAGTCCAAAATCGGAAAACATAATTTTTTGAGAAAAATCAGCTGATTGTTACCATTGTATTATCCACTTTTTTAGTCTTCCATCGATCTGGTCTTTTGAAATTTTTTAATAATTTGAGCAATAGTGCTTTCAGATGGAAGATTATGTAAACTATAAAACTAAGAGGACCTGGTACACGTCCGAGCCCGCGAGCTCCCTTCAAAAAAGTAGGCTTTTTATTTCCATGATATCTCAGTTCGTATGCGGCGTAGACCAACAATGGAAATAAAATCGTTTGTCCAGATTTTCATGAAATGAGAGCTCACCAGGTTTTTTTCCTAGTATACGAAGAGCAACAAAAAAACGAGTAATACACATTCTAGAGAAATGATTAAGGTCGCCGTTTGAAGCGCGTAGGAAAAATCAACCTGTAGAGGCGCCACCGTGCATTTTATGGAATATCTCCATAGAACTTACATTATCTCTATGAGTTCTATGAATATCTCTCTAATCATGAATGAAATGTACAATGGCGCTGTCTATCCGAAACTCGCTGAACTATGAGATTAGTGAAAATGTGGGTAAAGCAGGAACTTTTTCCCGCTAAAATTTGAATTAGGCCATTCTCTGCCAATTCCGTATTTCAAGTTGTTTTTCTGAATGAAATTATCTGTAGATTCACTTTTAATCGGAAGTTGAACTATTTTCATGGGTCTTTCGTTTGAAATGAAACAGAAGCATGAGTTGGCTTATTTTCTTCTATTTTTGAAAGAAAAAAAATGAGCTGTTGAAATGCAATTAATCTCATTAAGAACTCCAATCCTTTCTGAGTTCACCCACAAAATTTCAGTTCTCAAAGTGAAACCATTTTCAAATGCAAGTTGAAATAAAAATACACTACATTGAACGCCCACCTTAAGCTTGAATTTAAAGAAAAAATTGTTGGTCTACGCCGCATACGAACTGGGATATCATGGAAATAAAAAGCCCAATTTTCGAAGGGAGCTCGGGAGATCGGACGTGTACAAGGTCCCCTTAACGTAATTTTCTAAAAACTTTTTTTACAGAAACCTGATTTCCATAAAAATAATTCAACAATTAGCACGCGTTGTTGTAACGTGTACGAAGGCATTTTTTTATAAATGTCATACATCACACTTCTGAAATGTCAAAATACCCAGACGAATTCAGTGCCTTTAGATCGATGGATTTTATTGCCACCCTTTAATTGGAAATTGTCGCTTGAATACAATATGGAAGAAAGTAATTCCAGAGGAGCCTATTGAATATTAAACAGAAGATATGACTATCCTTCTGTCAGAATGTAGACTGATCAGTCTTCCAGCCCAAATTTTTTTTTTGAGGCGCAGAGTGAAACAAAATGTCGTCCCCCATTTTAAATTCGGCGTTGGCGGTTCATTTAAATCCGCTGTTCTTCGCTAGGCTATAAACCTCGAATTATCCGGAGGTTCCATGAGTGCCGAGGAGCACTTCTTTTCCCATCCGTTTTGTTCTATCGCACAATAGCCGAAGGCATTGTAAAGCTTGAGTTCACAATTCTCACGTCCCGCGCTGCAAGATGTAGCGTACGATCGGAAAATCGGGAAATTTCCCAAGAGATCGTTTGATACGGCGAACCAGTTAATACGGAGGAAGCTTGTAATAAATCGGGAAATTTCTTAGGAAATAAGGCAAACAAGACCTTAACGGGATAAATATTTGGCGGAGCTAGATTTTTTTGTTCTCCGCTACCGTAAAGTACAGATGAAAATTGTTTCAGTTGATTCTAAAATAGAAAACCTGAAAAAGAATAATCAGAACAAAAATTCAAGGAGAAACCATAGCAAAAGTAATGAAAGATTCTATTTCCGTTTAAATGAAAATAGTTTCAGTTCTTCTCCGCTCGGTTGTTTCGATTCCTTTACTTCGTTACCAGGAGGAAGGCCCTTTCTTGTTCTTGAAAATAAACTACGAAACATTGGTTGTCTGCTCGTTTGACAACTGAATGAAATCAGGGTGAAACAGATCATCTATTTCCATTGAAGTAATCCATATTTCCGAGAAATGCAACAAAAAGAAGAAGAAAATCAGATTTTCATATATGCTTCATTTTAATTCACGCTTGTGAGTTTTAGTGCCTATCAGAATTTCATCTTCTTCAATATAAAACAGGAGTGTTGGTAAATAATCAAAGAAAAGACGAGAAGCCTGGATAAATACTTTTGAGACAAAAGGACTCCAACAAGGGTTTGCACATTTCTTCTGGGGTGAGGGAAGTAAACTGCCCATATGATATAGGGATATTGACTTAAATTGCAAAAAATATAGTTAAAATAGGATTTTTGTGATGAAAATTCATATTAATATGATTTCAAGTTGCCAAATAAATTTAAGCATGTAGGTCTGCAGCGTATACAGGGTAGGGTGGTTCAGAAAAATCGAGTGAAATAACGAATTTTATTCCCAGAGAATTCAAGCATTTCAAGACTATCACACTGAGGGAAACGTTTATTTGGGAATAATATATTGATATGTTAAACCCGTATTAGTTCAATAAGAATATGCCATATTTCCGGTTAAAATGATTACTTACATATAAATATCTATATTAAATTATTCAGCTTTGAGATAAATATTTGGAAAGCTAATTTTTTTTTCCTGTGCTTCATTTCAACCCAACAAATCATGTTCACCTGTAACCTTATGAGTTGCAGTGTAACTTCGTATATTTACGACAAACCTTTTCCGTGTTTCATAGTAATATTGATTTGTTTCCCATAAGAATTCCATTATGGGTGAGACATATGTTTATGAGAACTAAATGGTATATTCCACATCAATTGATATAGAATATAGAGGTCCCCAAATATTATACCTGTTTATATTCAACATACCTTTGTTTGTTCCAACCTTAATAAATTTTAAATTATTTCAGTTAGGTTGCTCCTGCATCGACTTGACCAATAACCGTTCAGAAACATTAATATAGTAGGCAGTACGCAAGCGGCTTGATCCAATCTGTTGCCGTTTGCCGACCACGCGTTAGTGTATGCGATTGCGTGGTGTGCTTAGTGTGCATTTGTAATATTGGTCGATTGTACAGTACGTAAGTCGTCTGATAGGCGAGATAAGTCTGTAGTTTTATCTACATCACAGATCAGCTACAATTACTACGTTATTATTAAGTGATTAATCTCTATTCTTCTTTCCCAGTGCAGTGCCCTAACTAGTTTATGAAATGAAAAAAATTTATTTTACACTATTCTCAGTTTTAGGGGATAATCTCGGAGTTAATTCGATATTGGGTATGTCAGAAAGTTTATTTCGTTATGTTTTTATATGTATGTTCAATATATACAGTGTGTATGTGTGTTTGCAACTGTACATATTATATACATCTTTAACTGTTCACAAAACTGTACTTTATTTGTTACATAACCATTGTTTTACAATAAACATGCAAAATGACTATGACAGTTTTTATTCACAGCTTCCTAGTGAAATATGTTTTGAAATCGTAGCGATTGAAAATATTGATATTTTGCCTTTTTGCATTTGAAAAAGAAATACCCACACAGAACTTGAACTTCAAAGTTAATACTCATGGTGAATCTAGTATCTTGATGGGTTCTTCTATAGGACCCTTATCTTATCTCCCAATGAATGTTGCAAGCTATAGATCTGCTTCCAATTCTATTTTACATCTGAAATTTTACTCTTTTTGATTGTCTCGAATTATTCTGAAATATCTTTATTATGTTATTATTATTAGTGTTATCTAACAATATAGGTATCTGGTAGAATATAAACTGATAACTCATTTGATATCGAAAAATATATATTACCAGGAAAGATATATATTTACTGAACAGCGTGTAAGTGGCTTAATGCAAACTTATAATTGTTATAATTCAACAAAATGTATTTTACAAGGAAAGATATATTTATTGAATGGCAAGTAATATGGTTTAATACAAATAAATATCTTATCTGACGCAAAGGAATTATTTATTATGGTAAAAGGTGTATTTGGTATACAAACAAATCATTTGTTCAACAAAAATAAATATATGCTCTAACGAAATATTATATTGTTATTCAGAAACATATGATTGGGAAATATATAACAAATCATTTATTCAAAATTATTTTAACTTTCGGAATATTGCAGTAGAACTTACGTAAGTTGGGCCCTATTCAAAGCTGATATTTATTTGCAGATAACATAATTTATTAACTACAAACAAAAATTTTTCTCAGTGCAATGTAGGGCCTCCACGGGCATCAATAAAAGCTTGACATCTTCTTTGCATACTACACACGAGGTTGTTGAGCATTTCTTGAGGAATTTGATTCCATAAACGGGGCAGAAGCTCTCTCAGATCAGTTAAGGATTCTGGGGTATAGGTTGATGATTATCTAGTTTTCTTTGGAGCATATCCCATGCATGTTCCATGCAATGTAAATCTGGTGAGTGCGGAGGTATTGGTAAATCTGGAATACCAAGCTCCTCGCGCGCATTCTCAACTATGGCTACACGATGCGGCCTAGCGTTATCGTCTTGAAATTGAAAAGTTTCACCAATAGCAGCTTGAAAATTTGGCACAACATTGTGAATGACTCCCTATAGTGTAAGGCGGTCATATTCCTAGGACAAATGTGTAGATCTGTGCGCCCGTTGAAACATATCCCGGCCCATACCATAACACCCCCTCGGAATGGATGGACTTCTTGAACATAGCGACGATTACGAGGTATGCGTGGGATTGTCCATACCCTAATTCTTCGAGAATCTGAAAATCGTCCATATCTGGATTCGTCAGTGAAAAGGACACTACGCCATTAATCGTTCTTATTGATATGTTGCCTTGCCCATTCCAGTCTTTGACGCTTATGGTCACGTGTTAAAGGAACTCCTCTTAATGGATGTCTCGAACCTAGATTCACCTCTCTCAAACGTCGTCTGATGGTTTCGATGGAAACTTGGACCCCATCTGCATTTTGAAGAGTATTCCGTAGCATTCTACACGTAGATATAGGGTTTCTTCTCGCCGAAACGGTGATGAAACGATCCTGAGCAGGTGTTGTTTTTCGTCGCCCACCAAGCCTTGGTCTTTCCGACACGAAACCTTTCTCCCTGAACCTATTGTAAAGTCGAGATATCACACTTTGGCTGACATGGAGCCTTTCCGCTACAACAACCTGAGTTAGGCCACCCTGTAGCATTCCGATAGCCCTATTAGCCTCAGAGTTTTTTAATTCACGTCTTGAAATTTTCAAAAAACTCGTTTCAAATCGAAGCCGTTGATAAACTGACTTCATTTCAAAATAAGAACATTCATGAAGCATATACAAAGAACTGAACTTCAAAAAAAAGGCGACCAGATTGACGAAATGTCTCATACTGATTTTTATTGGATCGAAGTTGTTAGTGAGTTTCAAATGATTTTACAGCGATTTTCTCGAAGATTACATACTTTCAAAAACGAGTGGATACGATATCCCTAACTCTTGTGGAGCAGTTTATTTGAAGATTCTCCTCAGAAGGCCTACATTCTAGTAAATTCGTGTTCTGTTTACCAGTGCTTGTAAATTTTGAAAATGGATTCTATGGAAATAGATTACTTCTTTCAACGTTTCAAATTCCTCAATGCAGCTGTTTTGGATGACAGAAATCGAAAATACATCGAATATTCAATTGGTTCATGTAAATTGTAAATTATCCATTCCGTTCATGCTGGTGTTTGAACAGAAATAGATTATACATCATTTTATGTCGATAGCATTGTTCGTTCCTTTCATAACCTGTTTATCTTGTATACTACCAGTATTTCCCATTATTCAGATACTGGAAGTGGAAGAATAACAAAAATATCCCTCTAACAAATCGCATTCATTTGTTATACAATCACCCAATTAATTTAGGGATTGGATAGAAACTTCAAAATCCATTTTCAATCGGAAACGATTTACCGATGGGTCTTATTGTAAGGTATACTCCATTCACAATTATAAAATCACAACTCTGGCCTTGGAAATTTGACACATTCCACTCTGTATCGAAGTTATGACGTTTTTCAAAATATTTTTATGTTCCAAGTCAACACTATGTTGCCCTTTCTACATTCTTAGCGTATTTCTCAGAATGTGAATGAATTGGAAAAAATGTCATGGACGAAAATAATTAACGTTTATATGAATTGATAGAAAGGATTCCTTTTCTAGTTATTTGCATGAAAAGTACAAGAGGTCACTGTTGAAATATATAATTTTTCGTCATGGAAGAAAATTGCATTGCTTTAACATAATTTTCATATGCATGCTTGTGAAGATTTGATGTTTATTATCCTCTTGAACTGAAAGTTCAAGACTTGGCGACATCAATTGTTGATTCTAATCAAGAATTTATTAAAAAAAATCAACCCAAAGATATAAGATGAATTGATGGGTAATTACAAGAATCAAAAATCAAGAATAATGGAACATCATATCCCTCTACTGATGGAATCCGAATATGTGATATGATTGTGAGGGTGCATAAGATTTTTATTTCCAATATTTCTTTATTTCGGATAAATAACATTTTTATTCATTCATCACAAAGAAAATAAACATAATAACTAAATTAACGAATTTGTTTACAGAGAAACTAATCATTTCAATGCAATATAAATTAATAAGCCTGAAAGTTTTATAGATATACATTTCATTTATTTGATCTTATGAACAAGGAGTGAAATATTCTGGCTGTATAGTAATTTGTTAGTTTAAAAAATATTCATACATTACTACCACAGTAGGTTTGAACAAATGAAATGGAATAGGTCAAACATATGCTTCACATTTATCATTCACCTGTTCTACAATAAGACGCAAACTCCTGGAATATGGAGAAAAACGATGTATTCTGGTTCAATATAGCCTATTTCTACTTTCGGCAAAGGATTGATAGGAATGAAAGCTCCAGTGACACATATTTCAATTCGTCGGAATCTGAATCGTTGAGTGCAATATAGTCATATTTCTTCTTTTTTTTAGCTTCTCCGACGTGTTTTTTTCTGAAACGTGAAAACGACTCGGAAAACGATCAACAATAATCATTTAGAGACCAATGATGGCCATCCAGAACCCGTTTACTTACCAAAATCGTGCAATTTCATTCTGCAAGTTCTTTCCTCATAATTCCTCGAAAATCCTACCTGAACCATATTTTCCGGTCGCTTTCGTTAGAAGATCGTATAAGGAAGCCTTTTTTGTCCATTTACACATTCCAAATAAATTTTCAGCACCAAAAACGATGCCGAAACTAACCAAACTTCTGGGGGACCGGAATTTCGTTTGAAATCTTTTTAAACGCACAGATACCTAAAAAAACTTCGTTATCAAGTGTAAAAAAGGCGATTAGTACTCACTTTTGCTTTTTTTATGCTTATTAATCGATTTTTGGTCCAATTCAAATTTGCCGTTGGTACTCACGCCAAAAGTCGTGAAAGGAAAAAATGACACTTGCACGAAATGGACGGGAAATTTCTTCTGGACGACGAAGAACGGAAAAATAGGCGATTTCTCATCGATATTTCGCCCCAAAATCGCCGATTGATTCGAACTAACAAAATGTGGAATATCTTTGATACTTTTACTTTGATGTAAACAAAGCAACTGGCAACAACGTTTTGTCATTAACAATATTCTCTGTACGCGCACAGATTTTTCATCAGGTGCACCAATTCCTGAAAACGAAACCATGGCCAGAGTTGTGATTTTATAATTGTGAATGGAGTATACATTATCTTTACTCATTTCGAAATAGTGTTTGCAGAGGTAGCTATATTTGATTGTCCAATACTCGTGTGTGTATTACGTAAGATCTAATAAATATCACATTGAACTTAATGAATCTTGACTGCATTCAATTAGACCTATTAAGTGATATGTTTGAAACAGAAGCCGATGTCCCTGTTCGAATTCCTATTCGCATACAGTCAACAGTCCAGGAGGTAGAATTGCAAATGCTCTTGTCATTGCATCCAGATCCCTTACCAATAAAATTGAAAGTTATGTCTTACATGATAATTATCGACATTTTGGTAGAGCTGGTTGTGAATTAAGCACATATTAATATTGTGGAAAGCTGGAATCAGTTTTGACGAAGAAAACATGATGAAAAAGCTAAAAGAATACAGACTTGGATGTCCCAGGGAATCCGTATAGAACTCCATCATATGAATGAATGGATGAAAACTGCATAATAAGGTTAAGTGAATCGACCCAGAACATAATTAGTTCAAGTTCACCTCGTACACCGTCGAGTGCCTTCGCTAGTATTGCTAAATGCGTGTTCTTTTATTCAATTGATGCAATGAACGCTGTATGTGTAGAATTCTCGGCGTAAATTGGATTTCAGCTCACTGCTCTTGTCACTGGTACTTTTATGAACTCATCATATTATCCCTAGAATACAGATATATCCGATACGAACAATACCAGAGAACGAAAGGGGAGGTATCTTTGGATGAATGATATAGAGTCATTAGCAAGCAAAGGACTGCCTCAAATTGTTCAGATTGGAAGTATGGGTTTGTTAGGGTACGTACATGCCGGAGATGCAAGGATGAGCGCGGTGGAGGTCGCGGTCGCGATCTAGTTATAAATCGATGCCTGGCCGTACATAATGCATCGATTTATAACTAGATCGCGACCGCGACCTCCACCGCGCTCATCCTTGCATCTCCGGCATGTACGTACCCTTAGGCTCGATTAGACTTTCAGGAACTGCGACCATGTAGTTCATTTGTTCTCTACCCTGCTTTTTCATTGGAACCCAAGGACAACTTCTTAGGAGCCTTGGCAGTTACCTCGTGGGTATCCAGGACCGGTTTCCTAATATGAATGGTTCTCTGGCCAACCAGCTCTGTACACTCGCATGCCATGTGTTCAGCTGATTCTGCTTCTGATCCACACAGCCTAAAAACTCATCTGCGGACTTTCCCATACGGTACAAACGATATTTCTACCGACAGTGCCTCATCAGCAGAAGCTCAGCTCGTGACAGATTTATGAGCTTACTGGTATAGATTGGTGAAATCATCTCGAATTCCGTAGACTGAGTGAGTACAGGAGTGTTTCTCCAGAGGGTTATTCTGTTATCCAGCTCCCATTGTTTGATCGCTAACTTATAGTCCATCCAAGAATGATTGACATCAGAGCAGGCCTTGAAAGTCTAGTCGTAGCTTTATTTCTAGTTGGATAGGGTGTCTTAGGGAATTGGACTAATAGTCAAGTTTAATTACAACTTTGTCGACGTTTCGGAACTTTTATGGTTCCTTTCTCAAGACTAAAAAATATTTATTTAAAACACATAATACATTAAATGGTTTCTGATTATTACCTCGTTGTGGTCACTTTGATGATTGAAAATTAAATAAAAACGAAAAATAGTTTGGGTTCTCGATTGGACCATCGGATTCCTCACAAATTCAAGTAACAATTTTCAATATAATCTTGCTATTACACGTGGAAAAGACAATCATCGAAACATCAAATTCAAATATCAAACTTCACACTTTGACGCACGTCAACGTCACAGGCACAATGTCATAGATACGTCACGACACGGTTCACAGAGTTAGGCTCCAATTCGGTGGCCTCACGAGTTTTGGATTGGCCAGTGGTCAATCTCTTCATTCTTATTCTTTTCATTTCTCTTCTCTGTTATCTCTGGCATACCATTCCAGAGATAACGTCTTCTTTCTTGTTCTCTTCTCTTCTGTTATCTCTAGCATATCATTCTAGAGATAACGCAGTCATAAAATCCACTTAGGCTGTTGGTGTCCTCTCTAAAATTTATTGAGGAGTTGTGTTTCCTGATGTGGACCATTTCACTGATGAGTCGTCTGGAGTAATTTTTCTCTTTGTCTAGAACCCTGACACTATCAAAGTTGAACTTGTGTCCTTCATTTTTCATGTGCTGTGTCAGGGCTGTCTTGTTTTCACCAATAAGTAGTCGTGTTGCATCTCTCTTGTGTTGTCTCATTCTTTCTCCCAGGTATTGCTTAGTCTGTCCCACATACACTCCTTCACAATTTGAGCAGCCAATTTCGTACACTACCCCAGATTCTTTGTCTGGTGGGACTCTGTCTTTTATTCTGCTGAAAAATCTTTTTTTGTTGTCAAGAATGTTGTAGAATGCTGCAGTACAACCAAATTGTTTGAATATGTCGTATAGTCGGTATGACAGCTCGGGATAAAACACTAGTCGGCAAAATTTCTTATTTTCGAGGGGGGGTTCAGGTTGTGTATTGTTGGGTTTCACCTTTGTGTAATCTGTCCGGTCGTGTTTATTGAGGTGGTAATTGATTATTCTTTTTATGTAGTATCTGGGATAGTTGTTGTTCAAGAGTATGTTGGTTGCCTTTTGTATATGAAGAAAAAATGGAGGCACTTTGAACAAAAAAATTTTCCCAATTTTCACATACGATTACCAGCGTGTGAATCTGTATACAAGTAGTATATTATTTTCATCTTGTATTGATACATTTTCGATCTCACGATCAATTTTAGGAGCATACAGCTTGGAAATTCTGGTTCGATAACGAAAAATATCGTGGGTGATAGCACGGTCCTTTTCAATGTTCAATGTGAATATTCGTTAAACCGAAAAAATCTAGTTGATAATTTGAAGTGTGTTACTGCAAAGTGAATGAATTGGGAAATATGTAATAGATATCAAGACAGAAACAAAACTGAACCAATGGATCTATTTAATATATGAAGAATTTTGTCATGACATTGTAACTTCCAATATTTGTGAACAATGAAGGTGTAAAATATGAAATATAAAAATGTAAATATTCCTATTATATTCTGTTTCAACAACCACAACTGTTATTATTTCCTCATCTGGACAGATCTCGTCATGTTCAGAATGTAAGGTTTGGTCAATTATATCATATATTTTGACTACTCTTCTCTCATTTCTTTGCTCTGTGCAGGCTTTCCATTTATTAGCTGTACACTCTTCAAGAGCCTCATTTCAAAGATATTTATTTCACTTGCTCAATTTTTTGCCAAATTTGTTTGAAACATTAATGACAGAACAAAATGTCAGTGTTATTTCCAACACCAACCTGAATTCTGCAACTTGAAATATTACTGAATGGGCATTACCAACATAATTTCGATTTTCCAAAGCCCCCCGAGATGTCAATCATTCTTGGATGGACTATACAAGGGTCTTTTCCAAGACCACAGAGAGGCTCAGGTCCAGCAGGTATTCCTTGATGCATTTTTTGCAAGCTCATCTTTTCTTCATTTCCTTCAACACCACAATGCCCTGGAACTCATAGTAAAGTCTTTTCATTGTCTCTGGCCAGTTGATTTATTGTGTTAAGGCACTCCCAGGTCATCAGAGAACCCTGGAAGTGTGACTTGGCTGTCCGTGGTGTTGAAGATATGCGCCTCTTTGAGGCTCATTTTAAGACACTTCTGCGTGCATACGTAAACAGCCAGTATCACAGTCTGTAGAATAGAGGCTCACATGGGCTTGTGATACATCGTTCAAAATGTCAGGTCGTGTTTATTGTGAAAATCCAAGTAGAAAAAAAGTTACCGAGATTCATTATAATATTCCGAAATCTTTTTCAATAAAACTCAACTTATTCACCTTCAAGCCAATGAGAAAAAATCTTGACATTGGGTTTAACAATTGGTACCACGAAAACTAGGTGAAACATTTTCTGTGGCATTGCTTGTTTCTTTGAAGCGATCTTTTTGAATGGTTTTGTGCTGATAAGTTGTGTAAAAAACACCCCCTTTGTGACTTGGGTCGGGACTTAGTGTCTAATAATTCTCCAGGGAGAGGGATTGTAAATGAAACTTTCGATTTTGAATGTCAGACGTTTATTAGGACCAAAGCGAAATAAACAATTTTACACACGCTATTTATAATCCAATCACGTCTACAAACTAAAATATCAAAATATTCGGTCGATTTCTCAAATTTAATGAACTAAACAAAACCAAATCTAGTTATTACATAAAATTCAAATTGCAAAACAAAACAAATTCAAATTATAAAAGCAAAACCGAATTATTAAAACTTAGGGGTTTGTTAAAGTAACCCCTTAACCGCAAACATGGGGCGATCTCACAATTAATACAACCCAAATTTCCAAATACTTAAGAGGGCTCTCAAAGATAATACAATTCAAAGCTGAATTGTGGTAGATTTCGGGACTCTGGACTCTGAAAGATATCTGGCCTTGCATGCAGCTTTCTACCAATACTCAAATAAGGTAAGGATAAACAAAATACCTGACCTTTTCCTCGTGCAGATAATCCTAAGGATGATGAAAATATCCTGAAAAACAAAAGAAACACGAAAACACTCCACTAGCTCGCCGCTCACAGATTGATCTTATTAAAGATTTTCCTTCTTCGTTTTTACAAACCAATCAAATTGAAGAATTTTTTTTTTTCCCACCTTGCGTGGGTGGGTGCTGAAAGAATGACGCAATTTCCCATGAAACTTTCGGGTACTGCCACGTTGCAAATCCCACGATTTCGGGGAAGGATTTTCTGATATCGTCTGAGTCCCATGAGAAACTCGAACCGAAAATCATAAATTTCAATCTTTACCGTCTCGCCAACATCCTGTACCATACCGAGAGGGACAAAGTAATTTTCGAAGCCGTGAATATAAATTTCAGAAGTCTACACTGGTCAACCAAAATATTTCAATTAATTACAGTTGTGATTTAGAATGGTCCAAATTGTGTTTGATCTTTATTAACTTTAATTTCGAATAATGACTGAACAAATAAAAGAGAAGTAAGTCGCTCATTTCATGAAAAATTCCGGATTTGCCCCATCCGGGAAAATGAGGAATTATAAATTCATGAAAGTTTTTTTTATGGTTTTTTTTCTCCTCTCCTATATGATCTATAAGCTGTGAGTTCCATTGTCTCATTATCTGTTTTGTGCTACATCGAAGTCTCCAATCCAATTCACACCTTTTCTTTATTTTCTTATAATAAGATTGATACCATCAGTCATTTTTCTCTTTACAAGAGCTTGATTTAGAGCACATGTATATTCTATCACGTGCCAATTCTCTAGCCTATGTTTGCACTCATCAATCATTAAATTCATTCAGTAATCCACAATAAACATGACGATCCAGAATTTAGGCTGACTAGGGAAATTTCCCAGTTTCTACGTCTAGGTCCATTTGGTCCGAATTAGGCTTCGGTCAGGTTAATGATTTATATATTCAGCTACTGCTCATTACTCATACACGAGCGGGAATCTGAAATGTCACTGTCGCCTTCCGTATCCAAATTGAATGAGATAATTAGGAGGCAAATTCAGTCACACTGAAATGTGATTACAGAATTATTCGTGATGAATCCTGCTGATGAATGACTGCCAAATGAATGAATTTTATATGCCATTCTCTTCTTTTGACGTAAATAAAATCATATCCTTGATTGAAATGGAGAATTCTTGTTCAAAAATCCGATTATCATACTGTGAGGATATACATCGCTCTAGTCTCCTCGCCCCTCGCGTAGATGGCGCGCGATTCTATTGCGCCTCAAGGGAACGGCCGCATCGATTACAAGTACCGTTTCCGTCATCGATGTGAGACGGGTAGAATCATTATTGAACTAAGTGATGCACAGGGTCGAATAACCCGCCTGTCACTTTTGTCGCTGAAAAACGACTGTAACAACTTTTTACGAATAAAATGTCCTTTAGGTACTACTTCCGGATATTGGCCTTTTTCAATGCTAACTGAATGAATTCTTGGTTCTTGCTTCTTTGAAGACGGTGATAATTCATGCAACCTAATTCATAATGTAAAACCACCTTTCTCCGTAATACAGGGTGGGCTATTCAAAACGAAACAGACGAGATAACGGGGGAATAAATTTATTTCGAAAAAATGCTCGGACACGTCGATTTTTGTTTCGAGGGGGACAACTTTTGAGGTCAAATTCACAAGAAAGATAGGGTGAGTGATACCTCATTCGAAATGCCTTTTTATCATGAATTCAGCGTAATAATTTTTTTCTCATTTAACGCATTCGTTTTTGCGATATTAAATTTTGAATTTCGTACAGTACCATTCATTCCGCTAACCATGCTATGTGAATTCATCAATTATTTGACTAATTATTCATTGTTAGAATATTAACTTTGTATTTTGATGTCTGGTGTATGGCAGTTATGAAGTTTTATCAAATCTACAGAATGATTGAATAATAAATTCGATTGATTCAGGCAGCTTGCTTGACGACAATACCATCTTTGTTTCAACTTCAAATGTCAATATCTCAAGAATCAATGGATCAAATGAAGAAAAAATCAATATCCTGAATTTATGATAAAAGGAACTTTCAAATGAGGTATCACTCACCCTATCTTTCCTATTCAAAATTTAGGGGTTGGTGTTCTAACACTAAGGGTTGAAGCGATATAGTTGTGAATTTGACCTTAAAAGTTGTCCCCCTCGAAACAAAAATCGACATGTCCGAGCATTTTTTCGAAATGAATTTATTCCGCCCGTTATCTCGTCTGTTTCGTTTTAAAAAGCCCACCCTGTATGAAAAACTCTGAAACATTTGATCTTCCTGTTGTGCTTGAATTAGACATACTAAATTGCTCCTCATATCTTTCATCGTAAAATGAGTATTTCATCCCATTTTACGTCCGAAATACAACGAAAATTGGCTTCTTCATCTTTTTGAAAAAAATTCGAATTCTCACAGTGCAATATCTATAGAACCTATAAATGCGGTTTGCCTCAAATCAAATTGTAAGCAATTTCAGTTAATTTCGAAGTGGTGATCATGTTTTTGTACCGAGAAGTTACACTTCAGAAATAAAAAGCCGAAAATAGTTCTGAGTTGAAAATTTGGTACATCAATACTGATATAAGCTCAGAGCCACATATTTATACTACTGGCCTTATGACAAAATTGTAATAAATCGATAAATTTCGATTTACCAATACAGACTTCTGAAATTTATATTCATGGCTCCGAGAATTACTTAGTTGCTTATCGGTTTGGAATAGGATGTAGGCTAGACGATAACGATTGAAATTATTGATTTTCGGGTCAAGTTTCCTCATGGAACTCATATGTTGTCAGAAAAACGTTTCAGGACCTGTGTGGTGTCTCTGAGTGCAGACGATAGCCAAAAATTCAAATTTTCCATATGAATCACATCATCCTTTCGGATTCCACCCATGGGTGGTGAAAAAAAAGAAATCTTCAATTTGTTTTGGAAAACGAAAAAGTGGCAGTAGCTGGAGAAGCCTTAAACAGGAAGGTTCTCAGTTGACTCGCGATTGGTTTTGGGGTACTTCAGTGTTTGGAAGTAAAGTCTCAAAGCGGAGACGGAAAAAGTACTATTCGGGGAATAGCGGAGTTAAGTTTGGAATCGGAAAATAAGAATAGCTAGAGAAGTCTTCAACGGGATGGTTCTCATCCCAAGTTATGGGTTTTATGTTCTTTTGAAAACCCTGATGATTTGAAATTGTTTTGATAATTTTATTTTGTGTTGATGATTTGATTTGGTTTTGATAATTTTATTTGGTTTCGATAATTAGATATATCATTCTCTCGAAGTGATTGAGCTTAAGATAGTGTAAAGATCTTCAAGATTTATAATAACATCTCTTTTTCTTTTCTTTGAGTAATAACACCCCCCGATTGGTGGAAAGCCGCTCTTTCGTCGAATCTCAAAGGAATTGTTTTTTAAAAAATTAATTGCAGCGGTGAATCATATTGAAAATTATGAAAAACGTGAGGAGTATCTAATTCTCTTGAAGAATTCCCTTCAGTGTCACACATTTCAACTTGTTCACAAAATTAAATACCTCCACACCTACCAATGAACGATTGAGGCAACGTCCTTCTCATTTGTTCTATTTTGGAGTATCACTGAAAGCTCTTTCACGTTTCATTTGGTGTGTTTGTAACTTGACGGAACCTTTTCAAGTGGTCTCTTCAATAGCCTTATATCCGTTCCCTCGGAAATGGGATACTTCGTTGTGGAGAGTATTGAAATCTTCGATTATTTTATATTGCGTTCAGGAGTTGGAGTAATACGAATAACTATGCCTTCGGCGTTTATTTGAGAAGAGGTGTGACTCCATACATGAAATTAGCATTCGTTTGCTTTGGAATCACTTTGTGTCAAATTCTACTCGAAGTGCTACCGAGAAAATGTTATTCGAAAGACCGCCGCATTCGCCAATTTGCTGTAGAGATAGACCAGTTGTGAGCAACTAGAATAAGAGAATATTCATCAGTCATATAGAAAAATTCAGCAGGTATCAGTTACGAACAACTGAAGGAATGAAAATAAAATGGATTTGAAAGTCGGCTCATGTGGTTGATATCTTTGACATGGGGTAGTTGACTGTTAAACACAATTTCAAATTTTTTGAAATAAAATAAAGCATCCCACACATGAACGGAAACTGTAGCGGAATATGAAATAGAGAGATAAATCAGGTTGAACCGTTGAACACGTTTCTTGTTCTACCTTCCCGTCGTTATCTGGCTACGAATAGTTAGACAGGATAGCTAGGACGTCTAGATCCACACAAAAATTCGTCTAGGAATCGGGAGACTCGCAATAACCATGTGCAATCGATGTGGATCGGCACAATTTTCAACAGACGCGGTCCATGTGGCGCCAGTTTTCAGCGTTGCGCTGTTCTAAGCGGTTCTATCTAACTGGGTCGCTACGATTTTCCTCTTCCTGTCCGTTCGTATTTCCGTCGCGTCGTGTTATATTCCAAGTTTGAAGTGGTAGATAACAGCTGATTACCTCTTTAGGCCGACGGTCGGCTGAAATCAGGGTAGTTCTGTGGATCGTGTACGGGAAGTTTGTGATTTAATAATCGTTTGGACGTATGGTGAGTACTCAGTTATTCTACTGTAGAGGATTTTGGTTGTCGAGTGCTGTATCGGATATCCATTAATTAATAATTTTCAATCGAATAACACATTCATTCATTCAGATATTCACATTGTTATTTGACGACGAGAGGCATAATAATACTGGGAAATCAATCCATCCTATAGGGTGTTTTTTCAGAGATATAGATTTGTTAATTGAAATAAAACACATTTAAATTATGATTGACGCCAATTCTTTTATTTCAAAGAGACATTCTTGTTTTAAAAATAATACGGCATATGTCCAGCACGACTAGCTTGAGGAACCACATTCGATCAGACCAATTTTGGACCACTTTTTAGAGAAATGCAGACCTTATTTGAGCAAAAATAGGAATTATAATGGATTTAATATTATAAAGCTTTTCTTGTTTCTGGTTCATCAGCATAAAACAATGACTCAAAATAACCGCAAAGAAAATAATCCTTTGGAGTTATGTCCCATGCCAATTATTTGGACCATTTCCGAAATAATATTAACGCCAGATCTTTCTTTCAATAAATCAATTATTATGGTCAAGTGGCTTCAGTTCTTGAACCAGTTGGATCTTGTATGGGTGTAGACCAAGATCTTCACGCAAAATTTGGTGGATAAAGTCCAAAATGTTGTGAAGTGTGAACGTCGACGAATAAACAAATCTAGATCTTCATTTAACACTTTCACTTACAGCAGCAAAATTTTTTTCTTCACGTACTTTCGTCTTGTTGTTGTTGATGCATCGAGTAAAGAAAATGTTGTCCGAAATCTATCGATTGTTCGACGAATAAGGTGCTCTGATGGACGATTATGTAAACCATAAATTTCAAGAAGTGCTCTTCAAGTTTGGCAAATAGAAAACTGATTTTGAAAATGAATCTTTTTTCCATGATAATTCTTCAATGCTTAGGTACTGAACAGAAATGTTGAAACAACATGGCTTCTACCTTCTGTCAAATCATAGTACTCACTATCGAAAATTTCATCACACTAAAGAAACACCCGATATAATAATACTAGGTAAATAATTCCATCCAACATAGTTTCAATACAATTATTCTGAGTGTTCAAATAATTTTCGATCTCAACTTTGTTCTGATTACTTTCGAATTGTGATTCAATCGCTTCGTAACAATTAAAAAATCTTATTTGTACTAACAATTTTGAATTGAAAATAAGGAAATTCAAATTGAAAAACGAGTAAATTTATGCAAAAAAAATCATAAGCATAGGGTATAAAACTTCATTAATGGCATAATACAAAATTGAATCAACTCAGTTTCCAGGAAATATGTATTCATGTAATCCTTTGAAGATGGATGTAAAATATCATTTCTCAATATGAGATTAAATAGTCCCGATAAGAAATTTTGCATTTGTATGAGAAATGATGTATCCAACCTAAGTGAAAGTTTTTACCAAATCAGGAAACTAGAGACACATAAAATACGAGCGAATTTTCGACATAAAAATCTCAATATCTCTGTAATAAATGAACAACAACATTGATATTCATTAATTGAAAAAATTATAACTGAGGTACACTTACATAATGTGATAAAATAGAAACAAGTGTAATGTAAGCAGAGAAATAGTTCCATAACTTTTCATTCTCAACAATTTCCTGGAATATTCAGAAAATTCAAGTTCATGGATTGTCTTGACAGCTGCTGTCAATTTTTTTCGAAACATCAGTTAATGAATTTGTGGATTTTGTTTCAATTGCGTCAATGTGCCGAAAATTCGTATTTCCATTGGGATAAATCTATCCAGATCAATTTCACATGTGAAAAATAATGAAATTACAGTTTCCAGAAATTCTCCACGAGATTTGTTTCAAAACGCACCATATAATAAAAGCAGGTTGAACTTGGACATTGCACGATACTACAAAGAATCTTTCATCCATTTATTGTTCATAATATATTTTTATTTCACTACGAATGACAGTGAATGAAGAAGTATACAAACCTCGGCAAAAAATTCGTGCTCCTTCCCAGGAATACTTCACCGAAGCGTGACAGCCAAGATGAATCATATTTTTCCTTCCGGAAATATGGATCTTCCCTTAAAATTGAAATCTTGCGGGAAATATTATTATTCGTATACCTTCAGAATAAAGTTGGTGAAAACCTTCGAAATTCGAAATATTTAATCCTCCCATATTTGAACAGCAATGAAAATATTGTCATGTTTTGCTCGTGACAGAATGAATGGAAAGTCCATTTGTATAATCTTACTTTCTATTATGCCATATTGATTTGTGGTATTGAAAAAATTTTAATTTCGAACAAAATTTGACCACTCAATCTCAAACGCATTTTATTTGGAACCGCTGCTATCAGAGTACAATATGCTGAGCAGAATTATTAATCATTTGAATATTTTGATTGATGGAAAATTTCAGGAGTCCATTTCCTTATAAATGATTAGCCGATCATGCTTCAGGATTTTTGACTTTGAATGACAAATGGACAATGTTTTCCATTTATTATTTGATTCTGTTTTGGCAGGTTATGTTACTATATCATTCAAAAATATTTCATAACAATATTGACAAATCATGCCATCAGTCACATTTAATCATCGAATTTTTTCACATTTCTGTTTGTCAGTCTGTTACGCATAAATAATAAAAACGAAATATTTGATTGAATATTCAATTCTGAATTTTCGATAAATATGAAGGGTTGACCTTTGACCTAATTTAAACCAGATGAACAGTGATACTATCATCACTTATACCAACATGGTGTTACTGAATAGGTACGAAAAATGATGGTGAGTGATAACTCAGTTTCTATCGATTCAAGCAGTGCGTACAGTTTATTTAAACCCATGTCCTTGAAAGTCTCCAAGATTGAGAGTTTTCAGAATTTAGATCCCTATTTTCATTCAATAATGTGCCTACTAGTAACCTTTTTAGGCTCTTAGGGTTCTGTCATTTAAAACTGTGTGTCTCCATCAACTATCGATTCAAAACTCGAATTAAAAATTTAGGAAAAAACAATTGCAATCTTTGACAGTGATCAATTTCCTACCACACATGAATGCAAGCTATGAACAATTTATCAAGAATGAAATATAAAATTGAGAGAGGGAGAACTGAGCAAAGAGAATAAAAAAAATTATTCATAAAAAACTCCGGCAATCACCCATCAAAAACTTTTGTAAATATTCATCAATACCATAGTGTGAGTGGGTGACTTTATGTTTGATATGTCTGATCATCTCCGAATTTCATAATTGTATATTTCAAAATTGTCTTCTAATTACTGATAAGAGATCACATCAATCAAGATTGTGTTGATAATGACGTTCTAGGAAAGCCATTATAGGAACATACATAATTCGTCATTTATATAACCCTATAGTTGACATTCACAACTTTGGATTTGCTTGACATTTCATCTACCCCACATATAAACTCGGAGATGTTGTATATAGTTTTCTAATTATCAACGTTATTTCATCTTTTATTTGCAATTTTGATAACTCATTCTGATTTTTTTGGAGCCTTGGTTAATTTTTGTAACTTTGGGTAATTTTCGTGAATAATTGATTCTTTTATCATACAGTGTGATTGTTTCAACAAGCTTTTGAGATGATGATTTACGAAATATGTTTTTTGTTTATTCAATAGAATAATTAATTTTGAAATTATGTGAATTCGAGTACAACCCTCAATTGAGAAGAACTGGACAAAAATACCGATGAATATGAAATGAAATATTCATAAGAAATTCCACGAGCTTCGAAAAAGTACGTTCATTTCAGATTGCAACGAAGAAATCTTTTTCCTAACAATGAGCGGTTATCCAATACTTCACCATTATACAGACATTTATGAATTACCCTGTTGTGACTACCATAAAATACAGCCGTATATTCAGAATGCAAAAAATGTAAGAAATGTTCTCGTGCAAAACGACAGAGCTTTCAACCATTCATGACAAATGATGTTATGAAAGTATTTAGTTGCATAAAAACTGCCATAAGGTTTACGTGAATACGAAAACTCAACCGGGCTCTTTCTCTCTGAGTTTCCAGACAGAAAAATATGATGTGAGATTAGTCCGTTAAGACCTCGAGCATTTCGAGAAATATAACGGAATTTTTTCTTAGGTTCCATGAAATATATTGAGTGTAATAGAAATGAGTCCACGGAGGTAGAGGAGCAAATGATTATAAATTTTTTGAGAAGATATTCAGAAATGGAAATCGATTTATACCTCTCAAAATTTATGTAATAATGTGGGGTAGTGTGCAATTTTTTCATATTTGTTTGAATATCTTCCGATGTAATCACTTCAAAAATGTAAGAAAACTGTTTTTGTTTTCCTCATGCTGAGAGCTTTCGTTTGTTGCGTCTCTGTCTTGATTCATTAGAAGTCAAGATCATAACTTTTCGTTTTTCTTCGAGCTATTCTGAATTATGCAGGGGTTTGGATTCAATTGATGTAGATTCAGAAAAAACGATATCCTTTTCAAAACGGAATTTCAATCTCATATTTTTATTTTATTTGAACGTTTCCAGGGTTTTATTCATATGCGAATTAATATTTCCGTTACAGTAATGACATCAGGATAAGGTCACAAAATATTCAAATCTTCATTTCGTATGGTGTTTACAAGTATATTCAGTTGTAGGGATGTCTCATTTAGAGTAATTCCGTATTTTCCAACTGAACTCCGACTATACAATCTAAGTCTACTGCACAATTATCCTGCAACGGAAGCTCTCAACATACGAATAGTTTTGTTGTAATTCATTCCCAGAAAATAGGAACAACGTATGAATACATTTCCGTATATCTTCATTGCTGGCCTAGAAACCGTGTGTTATACAAGATGAAAATTCCAAGGAAATAATTTCTATGGAAATATATACGACAATGGGTTATATGTTGAGTATTTGATGGTTTCGCTTTGAGGTTCATAATTTGAAAATGCTTCAACTTGAGTTTCAGGGTTGTGTTTCCAAATTGGCTTCATAGTTACTGTGAGGGGAGAACTAGGTCTTTCAGAATTCACAGCTCTATCTCTGCTGAGGTCAATGTGGATGTGGAATACCTCAGGATTCTATTCTGGGATCTCTCTTATTCTTGTTATTCATTGACAGAAGATACTGGATGATTTATCAAATATTTGACGATATCATGCAATAATCTCAGGTACATATGTAAACATTCTTGTTGTGATAGAAACGGAGTCCTAGGTACGCTTTGATAATTTCGAACAATTTTAACGTATGAGAGATCCCTCTGTAATTGATCATTTACTTCTTCTGACAACTACAAGGAATCGAAATACTATAGAATTATCATGATTTATTCGATGGAAAATAATTATCAGTTGCGTTGTTACAACCTGAAGTTATGAAAATGGCTCAATGAACTTGGATTATGAAATGGTTCCCCAACACGATATCACGTGTGGAAGACTGGTGAATGCTTCATTCCTATTTGAATGTAACACATACACTTGTGGAGATAATTCAAAAACATGTGAAACATTTGAAAGCACGATATCTCTTGAACTGATTCCAATATTGGTTTGGAAAAAGTGTAAGAATTAATTGATCTAATTACGCGAGAAAACACAGTTTTAAACATTAATTTAAACATTGAATTCGTAGAAAACATGGAATGGCATAATCCAGTGATTGAAGTTTTCAGAATAGCAATTCTGCAGTGAAACAAACAGCAAAACTTCTCCAATTTCACTCACAAACAGTGTTTTTGTACCTCTGAGGGTTTTTATATTCTAATTAACTTTCATCCACTTGAGGAAATTCATCCATATGGGTACAGGATGTTTCGACAGGAGGTCTTTTTTGACAGAAAGTGGAAACAATGAGTCCAAAATGTATTTAAAAGATTGTTCAATTATCTGTCAGAATTGAGAGATTTAAAGAGCTTGCATTCAATATGCGCCTCTCTTTATGAAAGAAAAGTATATGGTCACGAATTATGAATATTAAATTATCAACATACAAAATAATCAGACCCTCATACATAGTTCTAACTCAACCATGCTGCAAAATAATTGTTTGTATGTTTTTCCGATTCCAGCTTCGTTATAAAAATTGCGAGTATTTCACTTTCTGAAACAGCGTTAATGATGAAAACTGAATAATAAACTCGAAATTGAGGCAGGGTGAAATGATTACGTTGCTTCCTGGGGCTAAAATTAGACTTGTTGCAATTTCATGGTCAATTCAATGATTTGATGGAAAACTGAAATTAAATAGACACGAGTAAGGGTCACCCGGAAAACGACTTTTCGTAGGATGGATTGCTGAAATTGGTTCTATAAAAAAATTGTGAATTCTCCTGCAAACATGCCGTGGATGATTCGAATGATCAAGCAGGCTCTGAAAAATTTTGAGTTTGTAGGAGCCTGATCAGTGAAAAATTTGTGTTTCTTCAATATATTCTTGTTTTGAAACATTCTTCAAGTTTCTTGTTTGGGTATATGTCTCACAGAATTAATGAACAAATTCATTTTCTCAGAAGAAAAATATTTGGCAACAAAATTCTGGAACACGCCAATTTTTGTTTTACTTTTACCAAATTTTTATGAATTTTTGAAGGATTTTTGTTGCACCCTCTGCCATCCCCATCAATCTTCTAAATTTTTTGAATTAGGAAAGTGGTGCATTTTCGGCATGGTCTCTGTATCTTCTTCACAGGCGTGCAGGAATTTTCAAGAATTTTTTTTTCAAATTAGTTCAAAGAGCTTTTTAGTATGTTCATTTTGTCATGACTCAGAACGAACAACAAAGGAAAATGGACCGTCCGAAATTATTCCCAAGAAAAAGGCATAATTATTTTCCTTTTTATCAGTGAAAGGCAAAATTGCCAAACTTTTGAAAAGACACAATACAATTAAGTCCTTGGACCTACACAAAAACTGGGACAGGTCCTAAGAAGTGTCATGGACATAACAGATACACTCTCTCAAGCAGAAAATCTTGCGACTGAGGGAATGCTTACATCGGGACCACTGAAAGGAGATTTCATACAGGTATCAAAGAACAGGACCGCTATTGCCAACTTTATCAAAGAGAGAAGTCCGCACTCGCTTTGCTGGATAGAGATAGCATTCTTTTCGCTTAAAAACAGCGGTCATCTTCAACATCCAGAGTTTTTTCCTCGGTTGGATATCCATCAAAATCTAAGGGCACAAGAATAACTTGAAAAAATGAGAGCGATCGGTCACGCCGGCAGTGGTCTTGGGCTATAAATACAGCGACAGATCCAGTAACATCACAAAAATCATGTTCGATCATATTTTATGTGTATTTTTATATTTATTTCATTCTTACTCAACTCCAACATATCTTGGCTCGATAGAATATTGAGCACATTCAAATAACGTGAAAAACATCGTTAACGTCATGATGCTTACAGGGATGACATCAAAAACATAAATAACTATATACATTGATGAAAATCCATGGTTTCAGAATTTTCCTCCACTCCTAATTATAAAATAATGAATTCATTGCTTTCATTTGCAGCATGACATTTCTATATGGAGTTCAACAATGAAATACTTTTATGCTTGAATTCCTGAATTCTGCATTGTATGTCCAGTTTTGCCATTGTATCGAACAAATAAAAGGCTCTCTGACATGTTGACGTTCTCTTCCCCCATTTGTAGGTTCCATTATATCTCGTTAGAGTCGTTAGGGGCCATAAAACTGTTCAGGTGCATGTCCATTATCTTTCTACAAGCTTTCAGGAACAAGATACTGAATATTTGAAAATTGAACCGGACTTCCGTTCTATTGAATCGAGATGGCTTTTCAGTGTTCTACGGTCTGAGGAAAATTTCTTTCTGGTAATTTGGATGTTGGCGAGACGGTAACGATTGAAATCATTGATCTTCAGTTCAAGTTTCTGATGAGACTCAGACGATATCGGAAAATCGTTCCACGAAATCGATTGCGTACGATAGCGGAAAAATCCAAGGCTAAAATCGTGGGATTTGCAACGTAGCAGTACTCTAAACTTTCGGGAGTTGGGAAGAAGAAAAATCTTTAATTTGATTGGTTTGTAAAAACCGAAGAAGGAAAATCTTTAATCTGATTGGTTTTTTAAGGAAACGAAGAAGGAAATCTTCAATTCGATTTGGAGACGAAAAAGGCAGTAACTGGAGAAGCCTTCAACGGGAAAGTTGAGGTAACTTATATTTTTGTTTTTTTTTGAAGGACGGTCTCAAGCGGAGACAGAAAAGCGTTAAGTCGAAAGGAAAGGTTTTTTTTTATTGAAATTTCTTAGAGAATTATATAGATTGCGTCTCGTCGGTAGAACGGGAGTGAGATTAATCTGCGAATAGCGAGTTAGTGACGTGTTTTGTGTTTTTCTTTTGTTTTTCAGGATATTTTCATCATCCTTAGGATTATCTGCACGGGGCAAAGGTCAGGTATTTTTGTTCATGCTAAGCTTGTTTGAGTATTGGTAGAAAGCTGCATGCAGTGCCAGATATCTTTTAGAGTCCAGAATCCCGAAATCTACCACAAGTCTGTCTGAATTATGGTATTTTGAGAGTAATTGGAAGTTTGAGTTGTATTATTTTGAGATCGCCCCATGTTTGCGGGTTATTTCAACAAATCTCTGAGTTTTGATATTTCGAATTTGCTTTTATAATCGAAATTTGTTCTGATGATTTGAATTGGTTTCAATGATTTGATTTTGTTTTGAGATTTGAATTTGATGTAATAACTTGATTTGGTTTTGTTAAGTACATTTGATTTGACAAATCGACCGAATATTTTGCTAATTGAGTTTGTTGATGTGATTGGAATATGAATAGCGTGTGTAAAATTGTTTATTTTGCTTCGTTCCTAATCTCAAATTCAAATTCACCCCTGATTGGTGGAAAGCCGCTCTTTCATCGAATCTTCAAAAGGGATGTTTTTTACACTGATATGTGTATTTTTTCGCGAAGTATTCCTCGGTAGCTTAGCGGTAAAACTACTCGACCATCCATAAAGGAACGAAAGTTCGATTGTGGCTCGCAAAGTTTAATAATAAGTAATAAGTATAAAGATGTTCTGTTTCGACCAATGAATTCAACCCACTCTATCACGGAAGAAATAATTTAGAATTTTCATTCCTCCCAAATTGAATGATTTTCTGTAATCGTCGGGAAATCACCTTTCGTGTTATTCGTAGCGAAAAATATTGTTCGAATTCGAACGTGATTGATGTACGAAATGGACAAACGGAAAGAGGGTTTTCGTGACTGAATTATTGATACTGTTTCTCATAATGGAATTTAGAGAGAAATCTGGAAATGTACTTCGAATTCAAAATCGATGGACAATAAGAGAAAATTAATGCATTTAGAGGAATTGAACGTTATCAATGGAATTTTCCATTAATCAAGTCGTGCTTGAATGGGGTTCTTCGTTATGTGACTGGAGTTTGAACTGACTCCTTTATCGCTTTTCAAACATCACAAGATGAATACATTTCATTGAAACATATGGACTCAAATATCTCTACAGTGTGAAAGAAACCTTTAGAGTATGAAGACCGGCCACGCCGTCGGTGGGGCTGCAAATATAAAAACACCAATGAATACAGTGACATCACGGATGGTTGGGCAACAACCTTCGACCAGAATCCCTCTGAAGATGCCTAATGGGCCACATCCACAAATCCTGGAATTCTCCTAATTTGAAGTGGAATCCGGCCGTGAAAGGCTTCATCAATATAAATAGATGCATGATGAATACTGAATGAATCTTTCTCATTCTTTGACTACTATAAATTGTGTTCATTTTGAAAGAGAATTCGAAATATAAAAGGAGGTCAATTCTTGAAAGTATTCATATTAAATATCAATAATCTATTCAAATTTGAAACAGAAACCGCATATTGTGATGATGTATATGCAATAATACATGCCATTGAACAAATTGATTTAATTAGGTAGAAACCAGAAGGTATTCCAATAAAATCGACATTTTAAGAAACCGGCGCCTGCGCTATTTTGCAATTTCCATCTAAATTAGGTTCTATTCAACTTTATGTTTATAGTTTATTTAAAAAAAAATTCGATTTTGTGAACGAGAACCTTACTCAAGGAAGAATTCACGAATAAACATAGATCAAGATAAACACGGATACTCGTTTAATGTTCAAGAATGGTGCGATTAAATGAGCTGTATTGGAGAACAACCGAAAATATCCCTTGATATATTTCGAAATATATCCATAATTTCCAATTCAGGCTGATCGTTTTCCTATAATGACGTCATAGTGGGGTCTAGATCCCCTTTTACTCCGTCGATAACATAGTAGCTCGTTAGTGAGCGAATTCCCCAGAGGAAGATTGAAACCTTTATCTTCGAGCGCGAATTCAGGAGAAATTTCAATATTGAAGATGATTACAGTATCTTTCCTTTTCTACATTTCTTGTGAAAAATTGAAAACCCACTGGGAAACTATGAGAATGGTGGTAAGGAGCGAATAATATACGTGTCAAATTTAGGAAGTCGATCCAAACTGAAGCGTTATTGTGAATTGAAGAATAATTTTCTCGAAATTGTTCAAATTTATCATGGTTGCACTTATTTTTGGTAATATGAACATAAAATTAGAATGAAAAGATCCTTCTCGGACTCTTACCATGTTTTTTTTCAAACACATGGTGGCCCAACGGAGGCCAAATTGTGATGAAGGGTTTTGCAATAAGAAGTGTTACTTTGAATAGCCCGCTATTTCGATTAATGTTACTTTTAAAGAAATGGCCATTTTTCACCTTTTTTTTTTCATTTATGTTGCATTCATTTCGAACTTTACTTATTTGTCATTGTATTAACGAAGCTTTTTTATGTTGAATATACTTTTCGTATCAATTCGATATATTTCTAGTCTTACAACTCTTTATGGACATAATAACATATACAGTGAACGGACAAAATGAGATAGGTATTTCAGCTGAATTAACTGTATCTACCGGACAACACCGAGACCATTCATCCCAGGCTCCATCAGCAAACAAAGAGCCAGGACCTGTCTTAACATATTCATAAAAGAAATATTCATCTGCGGCTTATAAAGGCAATGCATCTTAACCCACTCTTGCTGATCCTACAAGGAGGTTCCTCCAATCCCTAAAGACGATTCATAAGTGGACAAGGCAAACGTGAGCAGAAGACACGATGAACTTATACTTAGTTTCAACTTCTACACCTAATATGATTGCAATCAAATCAAAAAATGAGCCCATACCTCCTCCAAAGAAAAGGAGACACGTCCCTATGGCATTATTTGAAGAAGACAATGAAGAAGGAAATGTTTCTAGCAACTTTCGAAATGATGAAGACGATTGTCCAACTGTCTTATGTTATGACCTTTTTTCCCTATTCAGAAAAAAACAGTCTTCTCCAGGATTAGCCCTGGAGAAGACTAGTTACGATGCAGGCATTGGTTGATGTGTGACAATTTGATGCGATTTATGGTCTGACAGAATCATTTGACCTTACTATTTCGAGAGTGAGACTGGAGAAACAGTAACGATGAATGGATAGCGCTATCGAAAGACGATTAATAATTTTTTAAGGCTGGAATTGGATGGTATTGATCTGGACAACGTTTACTTTCAACAAGATGGCTTTATGTGCCACACAAGCGACGAAACCATTGATCTTTCACGGGAAAAGTTTCCGGAACGTGTTATCTCTCGAAGAGGTGATTGCAATTGACCACCGAGGTCTTGTGATTTAGCACCATGCTACTTCTTCCTTTGGGGCCATGTGAAAGAAAAGAATCCATCTTCGAGGTCTTGAATCGTGAAGACCTCAAAAATGTAATTCGTGAGACTATCAAGAACATAGTTCAGACACTTTGCGATTAGGTTATGAAGAATTTCATGCAAAGGATATGGTCCTGTATTCGTAGGCTGATATTATTTTCCAATAATAATGGTATATCTTCCTCTCCACGATGAAATGATCATTCGGTCATTTATTCAAGAATATGGCATTTTTCATTGAATATAAAAATAATACCTCTCCTTGGAAAACCATTTATAAGACTACTGAAACATCTCGGATTATAATATGCTCTTGTAATATAAAAAAAATTTTGAAAATTGAAAAATACTATACGGAGAAATATTTTAGCTAATCACAGAGTTCTGAACAATTCCATAATCCAAATTTTCAGATTTCAAACGGGTCCAGGTTTTCAGAAACGTATAATACTCCCTCGCACTTAGAACACACTGTATACAATTCAATGTACGTAAATTCTATCTCACAGTCATTTATTAACGTCGACTAAGTCGTTAAGAGTTTCTATAGGGTATATAATTTTTTCTTGTACAAGTAATTGTGTTTTTAACATTCTTGAATTGTTTCATAAAAATCATAAACTCAATTATCATCCATTATTCATAACCAAACTACATGGTCTCTGGTCTCTTCAAAAAATGATGAGATGCTCGAACTGATATTCAAATTCCACCCAAATAACGTTAAGTGAAGGATTGGTGATCGAATAATTCTTCTTTGCGAGGATCACTTTCGACACAAGAATGAAGGAGCTATTACACTACTTCAGAAATTTGATGACCCTGTCCACCGAAAGCCAGATAATTTCCAGCAGATGATGCCAATCACTGAAGGCTACGCTTCCGCTCGAAAATAATTGCTGACTGAACGAAATTTTCCCTGAGTAGTAGAAAATTTCCTAACGGTAAAATCAATTCATTTCACGGTTCACATACCACGTCGGATGCTATTTTTGTAACTTGATGTTCATGTCAACTGGAGTATGGAAAAGGAATCAGCTCAGATTCGTTGCCTTTACGAAGGGTTTATCTGGGCATTGCGGGGAACTTTATCTTATAAACAATGTTTTCCCTTATGGGATTTATCTTTGTTGCTTTTCTGCTCGAATCCTTCAGAGCCATAAAGTATTATTCTATTTCTGATCGAATGTTTACATAGTTTTCAATTTTTCTGGATAGTTTCCATTGATGTGAGGGATCCTCCACTTACAGCCTAGACATAGGTTGTTTCTGGGAATTTCAATCTCTTGAAATATTTATCTTATCGTTGAGTAGAGTCAGTGTTTTTTACAGAAGATCTGCTTTCGACAGATCTCTTTGAATGCTTTGGCATTTTGGAGTGAGGTATCGAGTATTCTTGAGGAGGCAATATAGAATTAAGTTGATAAATCTAGCTGCGTAACTGAGTTCCTCATGATTTTTCGATTAAAATCATCGTGAAAAAATGGTTTCAAATACAACTACAGGGTGTCTTTGACTTGTACATATATTTTAACTGTAGATTCCTCTCATCAAACGAAACACTTTTTTCCCATACCATTTTTCAAAATTACGTTTGGTTTCGAAGATTCAGGGTGTCGAAAATCCATGAAAAAAACACTTTTCTGTTTATATCTACGGAACCGTTATGTCGAATGAACTGAATTTTCGTTGAGTTTTTACTCTATTCATGGTGCATATTCCTCAATCATAACCTATTCAATATCTCTACTAGTATAAAAGTTACAGGGTAGTCGACTCATTAATACACGCTAAAACACCATAAAACCACTTTAAAAAGATAAACGGTTCATATTTTCGAGAGAATCAATCCTTTAAGAAACTAAAAGTATTCCTTTTTTTCAATAAAACGAGTCGTTTTCGAGTTATTTCCAATTTCAAATGGAGAAATTTGACGAAAAAATCATCAATTTCAAGAATGATCTGAATGCGTCTCTGAATTAAATATCATGGAATATTATTCCTTCTCTGGTCTTTAAACGAGTTTACAATGTTGTCACAATATTCATCAACTTTGTCGAGATATTTTAATAATAAAATCCCACAAATGTGGGAGATGAAATTGAACACCAAGGAGGATTTAACACGCACAGTTTCTATTGAAAATTCATAGTTACCGGTCCATATTGAAGTTAAATGTCGATGAAATACAAAATTGGGATATGAATGATGAATCTCGATACAAACTACTTATTAAATTGATATTAATGAAAAATAAAATGATACCTTATAATCTGTGTCGATGTTTCTATCTAAACAATATCCTCTTGGAATTTTATAAACTCGACACGGTTAAGATTATATTAATATACTTCACATAATAATCACATTAGAACAATAATTCACTAAATGTATTCAGAACTTCACATAATGTTTACAGTTTGTTCAGAGACTCTGGTTTGTTATTGTTTATAGTTGGCCTCCAGATAACCAATTTTTCGGTTTTCGCTCCACGCATGCGTGGGGAAATTTGGCGGCAAAGTCGATTTAGGATGGAAACGGCAGAATTCATAGATATTTATACCACGGTACACAAGTGTATCGTGATTTATACTATGTTTCGTAAAAAATCCTTAACCTCAATGAAAATATCAGCAAGCTGACAACATCTTCTTGAAATTTCTGTGCAAACATTCACAGAATCGATACAAAATAGATTGAGTTAGGTTGTTTAATGATAAATTTTGATGATCTGAATAAAAAGTCTTTCTTCATGATATTGTTTGGGAATTTCGAGGAGAATATGAACAAGTTATTAATGTTCACAAACTAATCTGCAGAAAAATCGAAGAAGGAACTTATGTTGGTGTGAGAAATGTGGCTTTTTAGTTGCAGATATAATTCGATGAAACTAACTGTTACTGTTGAAATTATCGTGTTTGCAACATTTTTATTCCAATAAGGTTAGTACTTGAGTATTCCCTGAATGTATAAACTCAATTTCTATCGAGAAATATGAATTTTGCATTAATTCCAGAAGATCATTTCAGCGGCGTAGTCAGCCCAATTTTCTTTTTCAAATGGCTATATCTTTTTAACAGAGCCGAATTCGGAAAAATGGAAAATGAAAAAAAGGTTTCTTTAGACCTGAAGAATCTTCAGTTAAAATATATGTACAAGTCAAAGACTCACCCTTTATATGCACGAATCAAAGCATTGTTTCATGTCATCATACGAGTGGAACTGCCATGTGCCGTCGACCGGAACAAGTAATAATCTGACGGCAAAATCCCGAGGGAATACGGCGAGTGGAGTAGGATCCATTCGAGAGTTTCCAGATAGGTTTCAAAAGGTTTAGCAACATGAGGCTGAACGTTGTCATACTGTAGAAGCACTTTATCGTGCCTCTTTGGCGTACTAGACTCAATCGCATCGATCGAACCATTTCCAATAATGGTTCCACTCGGATTCAACAACTCCTGATTAATAACACGAACCTGGTCCCATCAAATATACAGCAGAACCTTCACAGTGTGAATATTCGGTCGAGGCCATGACGTACAAGCATGTCCCATGACTTTCTTTTCTTTGTGTTGCTGTGATAGATCCATTTTTCATCACTCGTTACGATGCGTTCCTGTTTTTGCCGCTAAAGCAGTGGTTCACAGGCAGAAAAATGAGGTTCAGCATCCCTTGGCTTCAATTTATAAGAAACGCTAATTCCCTGTTTTCGAATGATTCCCAACGCATGGAATTGTTTGGAGATGGATTGACGGTTAACTCCTGATGCTGAATAAAGGATCCCCCACACCAACGCGGGACAGCGGGAGCGGGAGCGGTAGCGGGAACGACGCGGGATCAAAACATGTGGCGGGATATAGAAGTACTCGCACTCAGGCGTAGTGAGTACTTCTATATCCCGCCACATGTTTTGATCCCGCGTCGTTCCCGCTACCGCTCCCGCTCCCGCAGTACCGCGTTGGTGTGGGGGATCCTTAAAGCTCTTCTTGCGTTTGGCACGGATCCTCAATACGTCTCATTCAGCGTCTCCGAAGATTTTGGTGTTCCTTCACATGGACGTACACCGTCTTTGAAGCGACGGAACCAATTACGGCATGTTGTTTCACTTAGAGCAGCGTCCCTGTAAACTTTTAGGTTCCCTGGATGCGCTTCAGCCGACATGGTTATGGCCTAATGCATTCAATCACTTGCACTTCATCTCAGGGAAATGTTAAAAGGGCATTTCAAATTCATAATTAGATTTCCGGAATGAAAACCATTTCCTCCGTGAAAAAACCTAGCGAATGAAGCTGAAAGCATTCATCAGGCTCCATCTAATGAAAATGGAATTTTAGTGAGCGCCAGAGTTTTTCTTGGACCCTGAAATCTCAGCACCATCGTCCCCATGAGACATTTCAGTTTCTATCTTGGCAATATGCCGCGATCATATTCCTATCTGGAGTATCTAGTACGTCAATCGAATCAGTGTTGAATGAGATCATTGATGCGCTTCGCAAATGACATTTCGACAGAGCGTAATGAAAACTGAATATTGTGAAGCGAGCTGAGTCTTAAAGTCACTCCGAAACGAAGCAAAATTACGACTAGGGAATCACAAGAATATATTGTTCATCGTTCAATCCATGCAAAATGAACAGCCTTGGAATATGTGCGCGACAGAGTAATGAAATAGGTCAATCACTGTGATGTTTCCTAAAGATTGTTACAATAAGAGCGCAAGATTTGAATTGCGCGCCATATTTGACAGTCATCATGTCACATTATTATGACGTGACAGATCGAAAGTTGACAGACGTTCGCAGTGAACACAAATATTTCATTGAAGTCCATAATTTTCTGCTACATTGTGTGCTACATTTTAGTTTTTGATATTGTATCAAATTTACTAATCATTCCAATATGAAAAATTTGGGGTTGTAGTGGTCTCTAGAAGGGGGTTGAAGGTGAGGTTCTCATTTTTACGAAGAAGAATGACAATTTGAAATTTAATCTTCATGTGTTTCGGGATTTTCCATAAACGTAACAGTAACCAGATTATCTCGTTTGGTTTCCCACATTGTATAGGTTACGAAATGGTGAATGCGCCGGGTACATAAAACCTATTAATCTGATTTAATAGGAATTCGAACATCTGAGATCTCGTCGAAAATGTTACTAACTAGTATTCATTTTAATGTCTCAAAATGAAAATACAATACTAAACAACTATAAATTAAATTATTAACCATTTCGAATCAGATATAGATCATTAGGTAGGTACCACTTCGAAATATTATTTCTTTATTCTTTGTTGCAGCTTACAAATCAGATTATAAAATTGAATGGAATAAATACAACTGATTAATGAATAATGAGAAATCAACATTTATATTTTTCTGCTACTGTGTACTGGTACCGATTAGTTCAAGGATATATTTTTCAGCTATAGCTTATTGTTTTACAGGGTGGCCAAGAGATTTACGTCAAAAAGGAAAAAACAGGTCCCTCGTGACATGGGCTATTCGAATCACCCCCATGTATGTTATGCGATTTTTCATGGTTTTCGGGTTATGAATTTCTTTATGAACTTTGAGAATTTTCGACTTGACACTCTTAAAAAAGATATTGAAAAAAAAGTACAAGACTTCTCTGTGAAATTCTTTTGTAACTTAATCCCCATGAATTGTACTTCTATACATAAAATAACCAGATTCGTAACTTTGATAAAAATTATGGAAATGTTGGTCTCAAGTGAAAAAGTTACGTGAATGGGATTATGATATGAATTTTCGAATAAAAATTAAAAATGTGAAAAGGCTAATTCACGGTTTCTTAGTATGCTTAAAAACTGCGATGATTTTAGAATCATTGATAAAAAATGGTACTTGACACTGTACTTTTGCTAGAATTTTCCTTCAAAGTCATCGGGGTGGAAAAAATCAAAGAACTAGACATTTACTACAAAATTTTTTTTGTTGCCATTTCAAGATTTTTTTGATCATGTCTAATAGAAAATGCTGAAAATTAATGAAAATTAGCTTTAGATGTTGGTCAAGAAAAGGACCCGTTCGGCTTCTCTTAAATTAACCGAACGAGAAAACCGATGGGATTAATAAAGGTCTTTTCTTGACCAACATCTGAAGCTAATTTTCATTAATTTTCAGCATTTTCTATCATAACTTGATCAGAAAAATTCTAAAATGGCAAAAAATCATTTTGTAGTAAATGTCTTGTTCTTTGATTTTTTCCATCTTGATGACTTTGAAGGCTGATTCTAGCAAAAGTAGAGTGTTAAGTACCATTTTTATCAATGATTCTAAAAGATGACTGTTAAGCGCAGTTTTTAAGCATACTAAGAAACCGTGAATTAGCCTTTTTACATTTTTAATTTTGATTCGAAAATTCAGATCATAATCCAATTCACGTAACTTTTTCACATGAGACCAACATTTCCATAATTTTTATCGAAGTTACGAATCTGGTTATTTTATGTATAAAAGTACAATTCATGGAGATTAAGTTACAGAAAAATTTCACAGAGAAGTCCCGTACTTTTTAAAAGCTTTTATTTAGTTTCACCTGTCCCGGTGTCTGTCTGTCTGTCTGTCTGTCTGTCTGTCTGTAATCAAATCTTGCAAGTTGAATATGACATACTTCTAATCGTCCGATTGATTTGAAATTTGGCAGGTGTACATAATTCTGGTGACAATGCATCATGAAATATTTTTTATAGAAAAAAACAAAATGGCGGCTCCAAAATGGCGGATGAGTTTTGTAATTATCATCCGATTCCATTCAAAATTAGTATCTGGTGGTTTTTGGGTTCGACAATGATGATTCTTCCGTCAAAATTGAAAAATTCAAGATGGCGGCTACAATATGGCGGACGAGTTTTGTAATTATGATCCGATTCTATTCAAAATTGGTATCTGGGGGTTTTCTGGGTCGGAAATTACGATTTTTCAAAATTGAGGAATTCAAGATGACGGCTTCAAAATGGCGGATGAGTATTGTTATTATAAAAGCTTGTCTTAAAAAATGATTTTTTTATTATAGCTTGTTTTTAATATCGTTTTCAAGATGGTCAAGTCGAAAATCCTCAAAGTTCATAACTCGAAAACCGTGAAAAATCGCATAACATACATGGGGGTGATTCGAATAGCCCATGACACGAGGGACCTGTTTTTTTTCACGTCAATCTCTTGGCCACCCTGTATTATTGAACTAGTAACTTCATTTTGGTGGATTTATCGATTGAAATGCTGAAAATGTCCCAAAAAATAACTGGTTTGACCAGTATATACTGTGTGATAACATTAAAGGACTACTAATAAAGAAATTATGGTCCATTTCGAAGTGCAAGAACTCAAAGTTTGGAATTTTTTTTTTCTTCATGGTATCTGCATTTCACAATATTCAACTGGAACTAGGCATACAAATTAAAATTTAGGGTCCTCACTATGTGATATTCCAATTTAGATTGCAAATCTATAGGACGATATTTTTGTGGAACACTGTCCATTGTTTTCCTCCAGAACTTATTCTTGGTAAACCACTGTTAGTTCGGAAAATTGATGAAAGAAGCATTGTTGTTGTACTAAACTTTATGGTCTCTACTAGTTTCGTCGTATCTGCTACCGATTTCGAGAAAAAAATTGTGAACGATTCCATCGAAAACATCAACATTGTCATAAAAATCTGAGTATAAAAAGAAATCTGAAATATCAAGTCCAATCCACCTGTTTCTATAATTTTCGTTAACTGCTCCCTAGTACACCTAGTACACTCTGTATCTCGAAAACAAACAAACATCTTGTATCTTCATTATTGGGCGAAATAGGGCAACTTGCATGATAGAAAAATCTCTGGGGAAAAAAACTCGTGGAGATGTGAGGAGAAAAAGCTCCAGAGAATTTCAATTAGAACTTTGAGAATGAATTGATAATTTCGCATACGAATATCCCATGGGACATCGCATAGGGCCGCACTGTAGGTTCTATTCTCGCGGAGAAGTCTGTGTTTCCTAGGAAAATGACCAAAGGACCCTGCACAAATCAAATGGAAAATGGATCCCAGTCGAATTGGCTGAAATTTGGATATGCTGTAGTTTATACATTTCTGATCAATAGTCTCCATGGGCCCGAGACCTAAAAATGGACAGTTTTTGCGGTATCGAAGGTCGAAAAAAATGAATTCCCATCTATTACGCACGTTATCAGGCTATTCGCTACCCTTGAACTATACTAATTCAAACAGTGCTAGATGACGGAAACAGAACACAACAAGAAAATACAAACTCTGCAGTAGTTCACATTTGAATACATATTTTAATTTCATGCCACGTATGCATGCCGTCGCCCAAAGTACCTAATTGATGGAAATTCATTTTTGATTGCGCGGTGCACGCCGAATTCGAGAACATAATGAAAAATATAGGGTACTAATCAGAAATTTGGATATTGTTCTCGTATGGACTTCCTGGTACACCGTGTACACGCAGATTCCTTCAAGAGACAAAGAGCAGCAGAAACCTTCATGTTTTCGTATGAAACATTATTTTTTTATCAGAACAGATTGAAAAATACCGAGGGGGTAGCACTGTCGGATCCAGACAGTTTTTCAAGGAAGGCCATGAATGAAAAGAAATTTTTTACCAACAGTATAGGAGTTGAATACCCAAAATAAAATCATTTTATTGATAATATTAGGGATCGATTGAACTACTATAAAGAGATCTTTGTCAATTTCAATGGCCATGGCCCCCATGGCCCACCCCCTGTATCCGCCAGTGCGTATGCAGCCTATCCGTTTGATATGTTTCATCCACTCATCTATCAGCTTCAGGTACACAAAACAAACATCCGAACTCGAATGAAACTTCGATTTTGGAATAGATAATTATAGAACATTTCAGCTAGATAAATAACGGGTACTGAAAGATAAATAGTTACTTGAAGTGTACTTGGTATTTTCGGCACAAATACAATAAGTTTCTGAATGCATTCTTGAACTTAGTTCCTCAAAAGTGTGATATCTTGCCTATTTTCGAATATTGTGCAAAATATCTCGAAATAAGCCACAGAAGAACAAAAACTTTACATTCATCAATATGCCATCCAATTTTGAGAATCAGGTTTGGCGTATTTATAAGATATGTTGTACAGGTCAAGTATTGATTGATATATTTTCAACGAGGACAAGAGTTTTATGAAGGAAGGTTCAGATTATACACAAACAATGCGGCGTTCGAATAATTCATTCCAATCAAAGAAGAGATCACTAAGTTCCGTAAGTTTGTTTGATTTCGTTCGATAGTTTGTTCGATGAAATCCTTTGCCTCAGATGATTATCTCAAATATCTCAGAATTCCATGATAATGGATACTGAATATTGGGTGTACTTGAGGTCCCCTATTCATACTGATTAATAAAGCATGACTAAGAAGCTACCTAGTCTATTGAAACTTCGGATTAGGTTTACCGTATATTCTACAAGATGCTAAACTTGTGTTGGGATTTCAATTATGATGAAGTTTACATTCATTTTCAATGCCTCCTTAACGAAAATTTAATATTACAGATTTCCAAGGAAAATGACGAGTATAGGAATGAATCTCAATAGGGGGTGAATCTTTTCTTTGAAATTCAATGAAAATCCCAGTAATTACTAATTATTTACTTTGAAAAATGAAAAATTCTAACTATTTCTCTTGAATGTCGATTATTTTCCACCGAGAAGAGAATATTCCAGAAATTTGCCCGCTTCAAGAGGAGAAAAATTATGAACTTTCATGGGAATCGAAAAATCAACCTCATTCATTTCGAGGAAACAATTACCTCCCTTGTTTCCAACAAATCGTTGTCGGCAATAAAACTGGATTCCTAAACGAGCGAAATATGAATGCTACAGTAGCAAGAATGAAAGAGTTAGGGTCAAAGTTCCAGAATAAATCTTATTAATTTTTTTCATGTTTATAACTCTGCGCCATTGTTTCGAAAGCGGATATAAAACAAAGGAAATAAAAATTTGTTCTTCTTTATGTCTTCCGATAACGAGCATAATGCTACACCGTTATAAAAGTTCGCTTCTGCAGAAGTTGCTGGCTTCCTAGTTGGTTCTTTTTCCCTCCCAATGAGCTTTCGCGGAATGGTTGCCTTTGTTCAAACCCATTTTTGTACTAAACATAATGTTCTCATGTAGAAGCTTGTTGAATATACTAAAGGTAAGCATAGGGGTATTTTTCAACGGATGTAGAGGGAAAATTATTCTTTTGGACTTCGAAAGGTACCGAACAATGGAGAGGAAACAGCAAAATGATATGTATTGCAGAGATGTATACAGGGTGGCCCACCCCAGACGCGGTTCCCATTTTGAAGCAGTAAATGAATGTATGTTGAGAGGAATCTGCAGGTGAAATATATGTACAATACAAAGACTCACGCCGTATAACGTGGAGTGATAATTGAGATTGACTGTGCAAGAATTGTGGCTCTGATTGAAGGACATGCTCAAATGTTCGTGGCTAATGGAGTGATAGTTTCATAAAATGACGTCAAAACGTTAAATTCATGATTTTCTATAGAGTAATCTTTTTTGAAAGAAAGATTGATAGTAGCCTATGAAGACTGCACAAATACTATAGTATAGTGTTTTCACTTGAAACTAATCAATCAAGTAGAATATAATTCATTTTTGATACGGTAAAAAATACTTACTTAGTAACTTAGATATAGGGTGATGCAAAACTTTGCGATCCATGTGTACTACACGATTATGATAATTTTATTGAGTTCCACTTTCACATAATCGTATTTTCATGAAGATACTCGAAATACCGAAATACTGTATATGACCACTGAGCAGAAGAGTTTTAATTACTAAAATAATTGCCAAATTCTTCTCATCAAGAATTCAGCGACCGTTTTCATAACACTGCAATAATAGAGTCGCTGGGCCATGATGCTTGAGAGAAATCCCCAGATTAATTATAAAATGAAATTTATTCGACCAGATGAACTTTGTTAATAATTCCCATTGTTCCAGTTTTGAACGAGTTACCCCCAGTCCAGAGAAGATCTCATCCAACTAAGGAACTCTCAATATAAACTTTAAGGTTTCGCACAAGTTCCTCATTGTTTGGAATCTTTTCGGTGGTGCAAATTCAGAATCTGAAAACGCAGAAATTGTATATGATTATTCTGAACCGGGACTACCTGTGGGCGATGCTATCTTGTACTTCACTGATGTTTTATGATTTTACCGATGGGTAAAACTTTGGTGGAGGGTACATTTTCGAAAACGCACCCTGTATATCGAATATCTTTGAAAACTATTAAAGTACCTAGGGGAAGAACGTACAAAATGACATATAGTTTTATTTCAGAGGTATAACTTGTTATTAGTGAATCACAGTAATGTCATATTCGACTCATATGATCTTTGGTCCTGTCTTCATTTAATCTTATCAATATTCATGAAATTAAAGTGAGAAGAAAGTAAATATCTTCAGATAAATTGAAATAAACGAAAATTCATTTTATCCATATGCTTTATGGAAAAAATGACATACAAGCAAGAGGCAGCAGTAGTGTTGCAACCATAGTACAAAATCACTGACAAACTTCACAAATTGGACACTTGGTTCTTCTGGAAACATCGGTACGAGATACTTGAGCCCAATACAAGCAATTTATGCATCGGGACCAGTCTTCTTCAGGCTTAGATTGGCAAAAATATCACAATATATACAAGGAGAGTCGTCTTCATCATCTCGAAAGTTGCTAACAACATTTTATTTTTAATTGTCTTCTTCAAATAATGGTCTATCTCCTTCTCTTCGGAGGCGTGTGGTGTGGGCTCATTTTTCGATTTGGTTGCAATCATATTAGGTGAAGAAGTTGAAACTTATTACATTTGTCGAGTCTTCGGCTCACGTTTGCCTGGTCTACTAATAAATCGTCCCTTAGGTATTGGAGAAATCTCCTCACAGGAACAACAAGAGTAGGATAAGATGCATCGCCTTTATTAGCCGCAGATGAATGTTTTTGTTCTGTATATGATAAGACAAGTCCTGGTTCTTTGTTTGCTGATGGAGCCTGTTATGAATCGTCTTGCTTTTGTCCGGTAGATATACTGTTAATGCAGCTGAAATACCTATGCCATTTTGTTCGTTAACTGTATATTATGTCATTTTGTCCATCAAGCGTTATAAATATAGAAATATTTCGAAAGAATACAAAACGTATATTCAACATAAAAAAAGCTTCGTGGATACAATGACAAATAAGTAAAGTTTGAAATGAATGCCTATATCATTTTGTACGTATATCCCCTATTTCTCAAATTGGATGATTGAGAGATAAATCTAATTGTCTGCAGTCCTCGTGTATTCAACGAATAAACATCTTTTCATAAAAAAGAAACTACTGGCGCTTTCGTGCGGCTAGGCTTACGGATTCAGGCGAGCGAACTATGTTCGGACTTAGCGAACTGAAGTAGAGTGCGAACTGATAGCGAGTGGCGAACTGACTCAGGTGCGCTAAACGATGAAAGAGAGATAGAGGTCCAGTCGATTGTGATACCGCGATTGTTGAAATGTAGATCACAGAGTAGAATAGAGTGATCAAACCACTGATGTGCGGTTCTTCTTCGTTAGCGACTAATTTCATTAGAGGTATCAACTTTGTGGCATCAAATATGAATGAAATAAGAAAATGAATTCTGAACAGAGGACATATCGTCGCCTTCAGGGGAAAATTGCGTAACTCCATTCAATTAACGAGGAGTTACGTAGTTTTCTCCGGAACACGACGATATATTGATTCGCGAATAAAATGGTACTCTTCAGAGCTTTCAGAGCCCATCGATATCGATGTTGGCGAATAGTCATTCCTCATTTTCGGATATCCCGTATCGTATTCCCATGAAAATTAAAGCCTCCGATACACTGCGGGTTGTTTAATCTCACGCTTATACTCTCGGGATATGATCACCGAAATGAACTGTTTGTTCAGGACAAATGAGAGAATCGCAATATAATCCGACAATCGTGTGCTAGCTTAAGCAAGGATTGACGTTCGAGGTGAACCCAAGTCTGTTTTCTTGAAATTAGCATGATATCGACACACCGAATCCTCCCTAGTCTAATTTGCGGTCCTCTGAGCTCATGGTCTACGACACGTCTCGAATAGGACCACAAACATGGTGTGGTCGACTATTTGTTTTCGTCATGAATACTTGGTTGGATATGCTGCATTAATTCACCGACTGATTTGTATCTTGATTAGTTTACCAAGGTGTTCTGGTTTTATTTTTTTACCCTGAATGTTTTACTAGGAAAATGTTCTTTTTGACCGCTTCTATTCTGTGAGATTCTTAAGATTCTCGTTAGTCTCGAGGATTAACATCTTGGAAACCCATAGTGTTATCGAATGCCTAAGGAATTGGTCTGAAAACACTATATGTGTCGAACTCTTTAATTATCCTCTCTTTAAGAATCCATAGATTATTTAAGAGTTCCTACACATAAAGTGTTTTTAGACCAATTCCTTATTCACTCGAGGATTAAGACTGTTGTGACTGCACAATCGATGTAAGGGAGTATACTTAACTGTAAGTACCCTATGGCAATCTTGATGATCACTGCGATAAGTTGTTATCTGTACTTAGATAACAACTACTAAGAGGATGAGGAAGTGGTGAAATTTGAACCCACTTTCGACAAACAACAAATTGTATTTCTCTTGTTACCTCAACTTGAGATAACAAGAACGAAATAATCATACAAGTAATATGTAAACAATGACGGAATGTACCTTCTATATGAAAATGTATAGCAAGGGAGCAAGATGATCAGTTTTGATCTATGAATATGCGTTTTACTCACAAATCGACTAACGAAAATTGATTCCCAGCTGACAGACCACTTATTAGCTATTTGGGACTGTAACACAGGGTTTCACAGACGAGTCGTAGAAAAAAATGGGAGGTTCAATTCCTCTGAGTAGAAGAGGGAAAGATCAACACTCGTTTGTGTGTCAAAGTTGAAGTATGCCTTGCTAAGCCACATAAGTGTTTCCATTGGTAATTCTTGACTAAATTGGGAAAAACAACCCATTTTTTGTATCTACCAATAACAGAATCTTTTGGTTTCCCAATTCAAACTGGTCCTGCAATAAATGCGTCACCATTAGTTTTATAAGCCTATTCTGAAAACTGAGAACGTTCACAGGACATGGCTATGGTTTGGAAAAACCAAATGGATCTCCCTAAGTTGACCTTAATTCTTGGGTTGAGAACTTTTTCAATAGATGACCATCAAGCCAAAGGGTGTTTAAACGAAAATTGGGAACCATAGTTTGAATTATACGAATTATATTGCGAGTTCCCATCGCTTTTGCAGTTACTATGCTGATATGTGACATACACAGAACTGATGGAATTCCATTTAGCGTCATTCTTATATCGATTCTTTTTTAGAGTGACTATTCCACTCATTCCATTCTTAGTGAGGAAGTTTCCTTAGCAACACTCGTTTCTCACCGATAAAACATTCAGATCGGCAAAACCAACAAGTTGGTTTTCAAGTGATAACATTTTTGACGTTTCTCAAATTCATAGATAGCTTCGAAAATGAATACCAAAGAGAAAACAAACAACGTTTAGTTAATCTATGTTGAATACTTATTTGTCAAATATCGCAATACAAGCCCAATGTGACCATATTACTGTTAGACACATTTTCTCGTGAAATAGTCATGTCGAATACCACTCGAGATGAAATTTGGGCAGGTAAAATTTCTCTCTTGTAATATTCAAGTTTGTTGCTTTCCGGCAATTTCGCTCATGACATTTTTCCAAAATCACTCGCCTGACGGCTCGTGATTTTGATACAGATGTCATTCAAGAGGTGCCTCAGCAACAAACTTTCATGTTACAATCGAGAAATTTTGCCGGCAAAATTTCATCTCTTGTGGTATTATATATGAAAAAACTTTATATGAAGGGAAACACATTCAAATTAAGATTGAAGCTAAATTTATTTTTTTTAAAGATAATTTCATGACATTTATTTTTTGAAGATAATTCCTGTATGACAAGCTCTGAGGAACTGCATTCGACCAGACCAATTTTGGACCACTTTTCGAGTAATATAGGCCTTATTTCAGCAATTACACGAGTAATGTTGGCTTCCAAAGGATCTATTGTTTCTGGTTCATCAGAAATGTCAATGACTTGACATAACCCCACATTAAATAATCCACCGGAGTAATGTCGCATGATCTTGGAGGCCAATTAATTCGACCATTCCTCGAAATAATGTTATCGCCAAATCAATTTTTTCTGGGGCCCAATCAGCAAACAAACGACGCTTATTATGGTCAAGTGCTTTCAGTTCTGGAACCAGTTGGATCTTGTATGGGTAAAGACCAAGATCTTTACGTAAAATTTTCCATGTGGTGGATGCTCAGCTCACTTGTTGTGTAAGTCGACCAATAGACAAATCTGGATGTTCATCAACACTATCACTTACAGCAGCGATATTTTCTTCTGTACCTACAGTTCTTCGTCTTGTTGTTGTTGTTGCATCTGGGTGGTCACAGCGCCATTCTACATCGAGAGGATCATGACATTCATATTCGTTGATCACGAGGGGGAATTGTATGAACGGGTTCGATTGTTTCAGTGCCTCATTTACTGCAGAGGAAAAAACATCAGGTGCAGCCTTTCTCACAGAGCTATCCTGAAAAAGCTTCCACATATTATGCCTCTCAGAAGTATTTGCAATGACCCTATTCGGAGACCCTTAGAGCAGTTTCGAGTCCAGACTTCCCAGAAAAACATTGATATTTCAATAACTTTTTACATCACAGTGGACCAACGAACTGCCGAGGCAGAAACAATCGAACCGAAAAAAAACATCGCCGAATTAAATCAACTCCAAACCCAATTCCTTTGAAATCACTTTGAACGAGGGAAAAGGTGAGTTCGGCGAATTTTTTCACCCCGATTCGCCTGGGACTGATTCCATCCGGAGCGTATCTTCGGAGGCAAAGTAACCCGCGGCTACAAGTTATCTGGAACTCCCTAATGCCATTCAATAATAGCAGATTCCGAATATTGCATTCGGGACCGCATCATCGGGGTAATGCCGCTGCGAATCCAAACAAACTCGGAAGTAGGACTTTGAAATGATTGATTGACGTTCGGCTTCCATAAATATGCCGATTGACTGTGTTCTCGAAACTGCGCATTCGAACAAGCAGCGAAATGAAATGTAAATAGGGACTGAGAACGCGATTCTGTCTAATGAAAGGAACAACAAACCATCATGGAATCCCTTCCTAGTATGTTAACCATAATGCAGCAGACATGATTGTCTACAAAATTATGTTGAAACAAGCTAAATTTGACTATTATGATGGTAAAATAAATTCTAGCAATAATAAAAACAAAATATTATGGAAAATTGTTAACTATGAAACTGGTAAACTAACAAATAGATCCAAGACTATAACTCTCAAAGTAAATGACGTCATATTTTCAGAACCTGAAGTAGTTGCTTCAACTTTTTGTAATTATTTTTCCACTGTGAATAACATTGCTCTGTCGAATCACTTTGGTAATTCTATAAGACATTCATGCACCTTAACTAAAATGTCAAACAACACCTTTTTTTTCTTCCCCGTAACAGAAAATGAAATTTTGCAAGCCATTAAATTATTAAAGAATAAAAATAATGTTAGCACTGATATTGTATCAGCCAAAATTTTGAAGCTAATATCTGGTTCCATTGCACAGCCTATTTCTCATTTGTTGAACTTATCGATATCTTCAGGAAAGTTTCCTTGTGCATTAAAAAAAGCAACTGTAATACCTGTACATAAGAGAAATGACCAACAAAATATTGCTAACTACCGTCCGATTTCAATTTTGAGCGTGCTCTCCAAGGTCTTTGAAAGAATTGTTTACGACCGTATGATGAATTATCTGGATAGGTTTAAGAAGATAACAAATTGTCAACATGGTTTTAGAGCTCGAAAGTCAACTCAGAGTGCTGCTGTTTCTTTTGTAGAATACGTCTATGAATCACTGGACCATGGACTTCATGTGGCGGGTATATTCTTTGACCTGTCCCGTGCATTCGATTGCTTAACTCACAAATTGATATTACACAAATTATACAGCTTGGGTTTCAGAGGCATTTTCCTTGATTGGATTGAAAGCTATCTAGTAGACAGAAGTATATCAGTTAAGATTCAAAATACTTTTTCGAGGGAACGTTACACTGATCTCGGAGTTCCTCAGGGCTCCGTGTTGGGTCCACTTCTGTTTATATTATTTATCAATGATCTTCCCGATCATATTACTGCGGAGAGAATAGTCATCTTTGCGGATGATACATCTTTGGTGGCCTCAGCTCGGAGTCCTGGGGAGCTCTCCGAGAAGTGTGCTCTATTGGTAAATAGTTTCGATAAATGGTGTAAAGCAAATTCACTCATATTAAATTTGGGGAAAACTAAATTTGTAGTCTTTAATACCAGAGCTACAATAGAACAAAGCTTTCGTATTGTTATTGGGGATCATGAGGTTGCCTCCACTACCAATGTCAGATTTTTGGGGACGTACCTGGACGCATCCTTAAAATGGTCTAACCACATAGATGCGGTGTGCAAAAAACTCAACTCTGCTTACTATGCAGTAAACAAGGTCAGAGACTCTCTTCCAACTCAATCTCTTGTTAATATTTATTACAGCTCTGTATATAGTCACCTGAGCTATAACGTTGTTCTCTGGGGAAATTCGGTCGACTACAAAAGAGCATTCATATCGCAGAAGCGCATTTTGCGTCTGATTTTTAAACTGAAGCCACGTGACACATGTAAGCCATGGTTTATCAAATATAAAATTCTCACCCTACCCTGTATTTTTATATTTAAGTGCTTGATGTATGTATATGATGATTTGTCAAGTTTTACTAAGTTAAATAGTTTTCATAGGTATAACACTCGTAATTACGAAACCTTGTTTGTCCCTGGGCATGTCACGGCCAAGTATGAAAATTCTCCTGCCTATCGAAGTATAAAAATTTACAATCATCTACCTAGTAGAATTAAAAGGCTGAACCGTGACAGGTTTAGAGAGACCATAAGATCTGTCCTCGCTAACAAGGGCTACTACACTTTAAGCGAGTACCTCATGGATAATACCATTGATGATTTATGGGTGTTTTTTTTTTGTGACTCATCCAATACATTGTTTAAATGTCTTTATGGATTAATAAACTTTCTTTCTTTCTTCTTCTTTCTAACCAATGGACATGTCTTGCATGACCCGTTTAAGGCTTCTCCGGTTACTCTAAACTTCCGGACCGTATCCCGAGTTAACTGGGAACCTATCCGTTTAGGGCTTCTTCAGTTACTCTAAACTTCCGGACCGTATCCCGAGTCAACTGGGAACCTTTCCGTTTAAGTCTTCTACAGTTACTCCCTTTTTCGTCCCCAAATCCAATTGAAGATTTCCTTCTTCGTTCTTTAAAAACCGATCAAATTGAAGATTTTTCTTTTTCGTTCTTAAAAACCAATCAAATTGAAAATTTTTCTCATTCGTTTTCACAAACCAATCAAATCAAAGATTTTTCTTCTTTCCACCTCCCGTGTGTGGGTTCTGAAAGGATGACGCAGTATCCCATGAAAGTTTCGGGTACTGCCACGTTGCAAATCCTCGAAGTTTTCTGCCATCGGATTTAGTGCAACCGATTTCGTAGAACGATTTTCTGATATCGTCTGAGTCTCATGAGAAACTTGAACCGAAAATCAATAATTTCAATCGTTATCATCTCGCCAACATCCATACACCATACCAACAAGCACTTCAATAATTTTCGGACCCCTGAATATCAATTTCAGAAGTCTGCACTGGTCAACCAGAATATTTCAATTTATTACAGCTCCTCATCGGCTCGGCACAGTGGATTATCCAAATTGCAATTCAAAACGAATAATCCGTCGTATGTCACTGCGAATCCGAACGAACTCGAAAGAAAGCCTTGAGATGTGATCGATCGAATGACGCAGGGTTCCATAAATATTCCGATTTACTTTAATCATGAAGGCTTCCTACTAGCCGGAATGAAAAGTAAATAAAGCGGCAGCCATCGCTTATGTGTGAGTATGGGTGTCTGCGGTTATTTCGGAATCGCTCCATCCGGAGATGATTGATACGATTTATCGGGGCATGGTTTTCAGTGAACGAGTGCGTCGGTTGGGGGGTAATGAAGCGAGAACTCCCTGCGAACGGACGGAATCGATTTAATAATTTATATCGTGTTATTTCATCCGAATCTTGTTAATATTGTAACCATACTTTTTACGATCAGATAAATGTCGTTTGCGGTTAACTTTCCAATTTTTTTCATCAGTTGGAAACGATACTGTCGGGCTATCGTCCGCCATGGCATAATACAAGAATCGTCAAAATTTGGTAGTCAACTCGAATAAAACAAAAGTTATGTTGTTCGGACTCTGAAAGTACTTTCCAGAATCGCTAAACTCTTAGTTATTTCGATAAATGCCTAGAGCTTCTAGAAGTTCTTGCGATGAATCTGAAGGAGATGTTCCGGCATCAGTGCATAAGGCGTTTCACAGTACTGTACCTCAGCTATGTAACAACACGCACCGAGAAAGCCAGAACTCCTGCTACAGGCCTCACAACTCCCTTAGGACTTAGTGTACAGTCAATTCCGAAGGATGACCAAGAACTCTTAAGTTTGCCCATTTTCTTCGACTCTGGACTCTGCGGTCTGAAGTTCTAAAAGAAAGGAGCCAGTACATCACCAAGGATTCTCTATCTTTATCACTTTTTTTAGTACTCGCCTAGCAGGGATCATTCAGCGCTTCAGTTCGCCTCCCTCTTGCTCTCTTACATGCTCGATCCACTTTTTCGCATGAATGCGACCTATCACGAGCCTGCAAAAACATTACGAACGTTGCTGTTGAATAAATGTAAGATTCCAAGTGTTCCTTTTGACTGAAAATCCTTCCTCAACATCTACAATTTAACTCTAAATTGGTTCAATCCATCGTGAATCAATATTTGTCTTGGAATTCTGTATTTAACAGTGAGCATACCTATATGAAAGTTATTCATTCTTTGCTTTTCCTGCAAGTTACGGAAGGAAATGTTTTCCAGAAGTCTTCGGATACTTCACATATTTCTGATCAAATTTCTCAAGAGTCTTTAGCCTTCAGAATAAGAAACGTATACCACCAGATGGCAGTGCAGTGCATCAATTTTAATTTATTGAATTATACAGCTCAATAGAACCAATGTTGGGGCGCAAGGAATATAACAAGAAACCCTACCCTGAACTAGATCTCACACTGGCTGTAAAAAACTCTCTCCTTCACCTGTCATCTGGTAGAACATACCTGCGGAGCGTGTCATTTGAAAGGAATTCAATTCTATGTTAGAATCCACCATTGTAAGAAACAATTGATTTTTTTTAATCGACGGCTGAAACAAACCAATGGATATTTATCATTTCGGATAGAAAAATTCAAGGAAATAAATTTCGCGAAAACAACACATTGTTGTAATATTATTCACAAAAAACCGGTAAATTATAAAAGAAAAATGAGATAGACATTTGATTAACTAAATGATAGACTTCAATACTGTCATGAAAAAACACAAGGATATTTGTTAGTTTTGATCACCGATTTGATGGTGGAAATGTTGAAATATAACCAAAAATGATGAGGAATATCCTTTTCATTCATTTAATACTTATTTTCATAACAGGAACAGGAAAAAACAAACACACTTCGATTTTTATCATTATAATCTTCGACTACCGGTTTCGGCCTTAGGCCATTATCAAGTCAGCTGAAATTAAATACAAATATAAATTACGAAGGAACATATTCAGAAACAAACACAATTATTAAATAGCTCTTTTTTGTCTTCGGGGTGGTCGCATGTGACTATTTTTCCCGTCTCACCTTTTTGAAGGAAAACACTCACCGTTATTAAAAATAGTACTTTCCAGGTTGCTCAGCATACATATGGGCAAATCCGATTTTAGGGATGGGAAAATCGCCACCAAGATTGTTAAAATGTAAAAAATTTATGGTTTTCTCTTTTTGTTTTCTAGCTCTTCAGACATTAGAATGGAGGTTATTAATTGTCAACTATCGAATATTGATAGACATTTCATGTATCACAGATAAACGCAGTATGAGGTCGAGTGTGAGGGAGAAAAGAAAACCAAAATTTTTTTACATTTTAACAATCTTGGTGGCAATTTTTCCATCCCTAAAATCAAATTTGCCCATATGTATGCTGAGCAACCTGGAAAGTACTATTTTTAATAACGGTGAGTGTTTTCCTTCAAAAAGGTGAGACGGGAAAAATAGTCACATGCGACCACCCCGAAGACAAAAAAAGAGCCTTTTAATAATTGTGTTTGTTTCTGAATATGTTCCTTCGTAATTTATATCTGTATTTAATTTCAGCTGACTTGATAATGGCCTAAGGCCGAAACCGGTAGTCGAAGATTATAATAATAAAAATCGAAGTGTGTTTGTTTTTTCCTGTTCCTGTTATTACGTCGACACACTAATGAAGAAGTTCATTTACAAAAACACTTATTTTTATCTTCATACACTCATACATCCCTTCATCAATCAGAAAAAATGAAAAGTTTCTGACTCCCTTTTTTCAGGGATGTAGACCCTCAATAGAAAAGGATTGAGAAAGTTGGTTCAAAGTTCAGCTATGCTAAAGTTGAATTATTCTGTTACATCCCTCAGTAAACACCAAGTTTCAGATTTCTGATTATTTCCGCCGATAGAAACTTGGTAATATTGAATAAGAATTTCATCAAGGATTGGAATTGAGATTCCGAATGATGAAAAACTCAATGGTTATACTGGTTTCTCTCTGAAATTTGCCGAAGAAAATTAAAGAGCCTCAAATATAACCAGTTCGAATAACTTCTGCTCTTGTTGTAGTTTCTCTGGAAGATGAAACAGGTTATTAATGTTCTGATGTGAAAAGATGAAAGCATCACGTACTAGAACTTTCTTGTTGGAAAATATAACGACGCCTACCTCGCGTCGTTCGGATAACCCTGAACTATTCTTTAACTTTTATAGGGCAGAGGAAATACATCAATTAGGCCCGAAGTTGAGACAGAATTAAATTATGAATTCTGCTGACAATGGCCGATGAAAGATCTTGAAATGTCTGAATTAGCTCGTTACCAATTTCTTCTTCTTTTGACGCTTCGATGTGAGGAAACTGTAGGAAATCCATGAATTTCACTTGTTTCTTCCATTGACATAAGGTCCCATATTGTATGAATTAAAAGCTACCCAGAAGTTCGACCGTAACCCATATTGTGACGTTATATTTTGTTTCCATTAGTGCATTTATATTGATGTTTCCAAGGATTGAAGGAGCATAAATTCCACATGAAGCGTTTCGATTTCGCACTGTGAAGTTATTGCCGATCTCCTGGTAGTTATTGAGACTGATAAAATTTTTATTTGGGAAGAATTGGAAAAATTCAATCCAGTTGCTTTTCGTACTGTAGGTTGCAGACAACAAATGATGCAAATCAGATAATGGTTCAAGCACGGAATGTCATGATACCTCCAAACAGCTTTCCCCTCATCATACATTCATCAGGTGAGGTAATCACTAAAAAACAATTTTCTGAAGGAAAACGCCAACGTTATCCCTCTGGTACCTTAACGGATGATAGACGGTAAAATAATGTAAAATGTATCTTCAACCGAGTGGAAGAAAACTTGATCCGGCTCAGTATATCTCGCAGGAGAAGCTACGGATGTAGCCAATTAAATAAATATCAAGCTCCCAAGTGTCGTGCAAATCAGGTTGCATGAAGGGTTGGCTGACGATAAAGGATAAAATAGAGAATTCTGGGATCAGGTAGTAGGACGAGACTCATCATAAGCCTTCTCGGACGGCTGAGCAGAGTGGAAATCTCAACATTTTTCGTTTCTTCGATCCAATGAATTTAGTGGAAATTCAAAGTGGAAGAAGGGAACGTTGAGATCGGAAAGAAGGCATGTGGTCAGCGGTCATATTCCGGTGGCTGGTTATTGTCCTCTCACTGCTCATCTCTGCTACTATACAGTGTGTCCGCGTACGTTTTCGATAATTTCGAAAGAGCGATATTTTTTAGTCGTTGTCACTCACTCTACCTTCCTCACCACACGTAAAACGGCAGCCATTTTTATGTTTTGAATATCACTAAGTTTGACCTGATCATCGGATAGTCATAAATGTCAAAGATCTTGTACCGAGCAGGAGGGGACCTCCGGGCAGACCACCGAAAAGATGGTACGAAAGCTGGACCTCAGCTTCACAGGAATGGGGACGAGGAGTCGATACAAAACAGGACCATGTCCTAGAAAATGAGGAGAAAACTAAATAACGTTCAGGAAACACAGTAGACTCATATACTGATGCTGAAAACTGAAAATTTCTGGAATGAAAAAAGTTTTTTTCTACAACCAGGCCCGGTTGTAGAAAAAAACTTCGAGGTTTTTGGATGGAAAATTTTCATTTTTGGGATTTTTCAAGATGTAAGATTGATGTATCCACTTTAGAAATCGAAATCGCGATTCATGATACAGGGGGTGAAAAAATCGCTTTCAAAGTTATAGGGATGACAAAATCGTGAAAAATCAATTTTTTCAAATAAGAACCCCATTTTTTTATGGCAGATATTGAATCTACGTTAAAAAATAATGTGAGTGTATGCATCACACCCTTGCCCTAAAGTGGATATTAACTCAGAAAATATCCATTTTAGGGCAAATGGGTGATGCCACTCACATTATTTTTCAACGTAGATTCAATATCTGCCATAAAAAAATGGGGTTCTAATTCGAAAAAATTGATTTTTCACGATTTTGTCATCCCTAACTTTGAGAGCGATTTTTTCACCCCCTGTATCATGAATCGCGATTTCGATTTTTAAAGTGGATACATCAATTTTACATCTTGAAAAATCCCAAAAATGAAAATTTTCCATCCAAAAACCTCGAAGTTATTCTTGTTTCAGCGGAGCTCTATTTTCGATTTTTTTTTCGAATTTTCCCGCTCAGAGAGAATTTTCCAACCAAAACTGAAAAATTTTACATCAAAATAACTTGAAATTTTCTAAGGAATCTATTTCTGCAATAAAAAAATGGTGTTCTTATTTGAAAAACGGAAGTTGACGTCATTTCCGGAAAAACCAAAGGTGCTCATGCCTTGAAAATATTTTAGATTTCATCAGCATCGTGAAATACTCATAAGTGCTGAATTTCATGAAAATACGTTCAGTAGTTTCCCGTATAAATATGGGTGAGGTTCCTCGTGAAAGACCCTGTATAGCAATTAAGTATGGCATGAAACGTTGGTAGATGGCTCCACAAATTATTTCGTTCAGGCTCAAAAATATGTTCATTATGGCTTTCAATTTAATTAATTAAGCCTTGTTGGTCATTCGAATTAAAATATGCATCTGTAGTGAACCAGAACGAAATAAAATTCAGGTTAAAAGCACTGAAAGTCAAGGGGAATTTAATGAGTGGGAAATACCTGAAAATTATACTGGAGAATCGGGAAATTCTCTAAATACCCAAAAAAGGTTTCGTGCAAATCTCAGATTACTTTTCAGATTTTTCAATTAACCCCAATCTTTCACCTTCACTTAACTTCCGGAATCTTCCTCCATTGAATTGTGAAATTAGACACTGGGGGTGAGGTTTAATTGATTTATGAGCTCTCCTTTTTTACTTTGGACCAGATAAGTGAACCGTTATTTCGTCATTGTCTCCTGGAACAATGGAAATGAGCCAACGGAAAGTATTTTCTCTGAATCAATCCTGATAAAAGGAGCTGCAGTTGACGTTCGCACACTTTCGACCTTTGCATTATTCATAAAAAATGTCGAAGTTAGAGCCGAGGAATTAAAATCCACTGAAGAATTTCGAATTAAAGCAGGAAATTGACATCGAAAACTGATTTGGATATTTTCGAAATCGAAACAAAAGATACATATTGCATAAAATAATAAACAAATCATCAGAAAAAGAACAAAAAACCCTACGGCAAGAATAGCCTATGTCATCTCAACAATTCATAGGAAACGAATGACTTCGCATATGTTGAAATCCATCAAGACTTCTGGGCAGTAGAGCGTGAAAAACAAATATACATAGATACATAAATAAATGCACTAAAAAACATTACCCTCCTTCTGGTGCAGTCCGGTAAAATGTCTAGAATTATTTCAGGAAGCAGTGGTCTGATGTTACTCTGCTTGGAAGAAAAAAATAAGAGAAAACACGAAATTCAAAACATAATCATGAATTGTGAATCGTAATATTGTTCTTCTTTGTAATGATGTAATGCATTTTTTTCACAAAATCAGGCTTTGTTCCAAGAGGAATTTCTCTGAATAAATTGAATAAGTAATCCGATTCAATTTGCTGAAATAGACCAAGAACAATGAGAATGCTTCATTCTGCATCTTAAAAGCAGAAATAAAATATGAATGATTGCAGAATACGGCCTTTATACTTTCCCGTGGCGTTGATCTAGCGAAAAGATATTTTAACGAATGAAATTTTTCCTAGAACATTGATTTTTTTTACCAATTTGTTATGTGGATGTCGTCATTTCTCGTCTTCTTTCAGGAAGTTGAGAAAAGGAGATCTTAGATTTATGAGATCCTGAAATGTTTAACTGATTCCAGAATTTCGATCTGTATACCGATCTTTTATTCCTCTGTAGCTCAGGACGTATACTAACTGACAAAGGAACTGTAACACCCTGAAGGAGTTGTTTGAATTTTAATTTTTTTTGGTGAAACATAGATAGAAAAGCAAGGAGTAAATGATTAAAATTCGGAGAAAAAACGAGAGGTTTACAATTTTTTTCAATGAATTTGTTGATAATGTGTTTGTCCACCGTGATTATTTATACACTTCACAACACGTCTTGGCATTTATGCAATAAAATGGTCCATTTCTTCTTAAGGGATACTATCTCAAGCTGCCTTCACGATTTTTTATTCAAATTTAATCATTTATACCTTTCTATACTATTTACGTTTTACCAAAGAAAACTTAAAATTTAAACAGCTCCTTCTGAGTATTGCAGTTTCTTTGTTAGTTAGTACCTATATATTTCTGCTCCTTTCACATCGTTTAACTTTCTTTTGCTTTTCTTACTGTGCTTCTGCTGTTTTTTTTTCCGCATGAATAGTCAAACAGCCAATCGAACTTTAAGTATGGTTGGTGTTCTTTTTCGGCCATCCATGTTGATAAAATACGAAATTAATCACTGCCTGACTTGTGTATTTTAAGTTGTCTAGCCTGAATATCAAGAAAAAATATGTAAAATCTTGAGATGCATTATATAATCGAAAATGATATTTACGTTTTCCATGTAGAAGAGCCTACGTACCTATGTATATTTATGAACACAGCTCAACTTCTATCAAAGTATACAATGCTGAATATCGACGTTCATTAAAGGTTCCATAATAGGTAGGTGAAGGTAAACTTGCCCTGCTTCCGATATTCTGTTTTAATTATGTACATCCATAATACAAATTGCTTACAAACTCAATCATAGGAAGCCCCATCGGTGGATCCTGTCCATATTTAATGTTCGTTGGTTCAATAAATGTTCCTAAAAGTCTATGATATGGGTTTAAGGTCGGTCTAGCTAACAACCTGGGATAATTGGGATCGAAGGTCTTGTCTAGAAATACTTAATGAAATTAGGGATTTACACTGGAGACCTGTTCCTATACAGGGTTCTGTAATAGTGCGAAAATCTTTCATAGCTGCCGAACCAGACATCTCAGAGATTTCGTTGGAAAGTAGACCGCTTGTACCTTAATTTCCGCATCTCAGGAAATTATTTTCTGATATACAGGGTGTCCCCGATAAATGTTATTCAAGAAATGCATGATTTCTTCAATGGATCACCCCATATATTTTCACATGTTTTCAATGACCTTAATAACCTCTTCCATGACGCAAAATATTCGAGACATTTTTCCAACGGTACAGATCTTATTCGAAGAAAACTGCAAAAAGGCGAGGGAAAAGCAGTTCAGTAAAAGTCTTCTTACGATTTCCAGAAGCGATAGTAACATGAATTCGATCTGCGAGTTTTTTAACTGAAGGATTTGCCTTGACACGGTTCCTAAGAGATCAACCTGTCATATGCAGGGTGTCCGTTATTAAGGTCCAAATATGAAGAACTTCCCATCAGAATCATACTTCCTGAGCATCATCATAAAAATGATATTTCTTTTCCGCACAAGCAAAATTGAACATGTATTCAACCAATTATATCAGTTTTCATCGGCTCTCGATCGTGTGATCACTATATATTGCTTGTCTGAAAAAAACATAATTTTTATTTTGATGCTAGGGAAGTATGATTCTGGGAAGGTTTTAAAGTTTGTCAATACTCATTCATTTAGTTTTATTTCATTGCTTGACTCTTTTTGAATGTCCGTTTTGAATTGTCTATATTGTCGTGAAAAAAAGAATTCATTCCATTTGAAAAAATCGAGAAAGTTCTTCACATTTGGACCTTAATAACGGACAACCTGTATATGACAGGTTGATCATTTAGGAACGGTGACAAGGCAAATCCTTCAATTAGAAAACTCTCAAGATCAAATTCAGGTTACCATCGCTTCTGGAAATCGTCCGAAGACTTTCAATGAACTGCTTTTCCCCCTTTTTTTCAGAGTTTTCTTCGAATAAGATATGTACCGTTGAAAAAATGTCTTTAATATTTTGCGTCATGAAAGAGGTAATGAAGGTCTTTGAAAATATGTGAAAATATGATCCATTTGAAAAAATCATCTATTTGTTGAATAACACTTATCGGGGACACCCTGTATATCAGAAAATAATTTCGTTAGATGCAGAAATGAAGGTACAAGAGGTCTACTTTCCAACGAAATTTCTGAGATGTCTGCTTCGTTAGCTATGGAAGATTTTCGCACTATTGCGGGACCTTGTAGAGGGAAATATTGATAATTCAGAAACTGAGATTGAATTTCTCTTATTCACGAATGGGATAAATCTCAAAAGTTGTTAAATTTTCATTGAAAATTCTCAAAAATTCACTGTGGATATGAGACAATTGAATACCAGGCAGAAGAATTTATTCAACAGTTATTCAACCTATCTGGATCAGTTTCGATAAGATTTAAGAGAATATCAGGCAATAAAACAACCCAACATATCATATTATTCTTTTATATACACGATGGAAGCGATACATTCCCTGATTCGTCATTACGTATTGATAGAAAAATCCATTTGATTGGTTGAAGGGTGAACTAGGTATGAGTATCATTCCAATTTGCTATCAACGTATATTTATCAGCAGTTCTGTAATATACCATGGATGAATTGGAGTACTGTAATAAATCGTTAACTTCCTTCATATCTATTGAGAGAATTCCATAGATAATGACAATAATGTATGCAATTCAGTAAATACAGGAAATAAATCAACCCCTATTGAGAAATAGCTCATTTCAATTATCGTCTCCCTTTATATCTTGCTGGATTGACAAATTGGTGAATTGTATTCACTTCACAAACTTGCCAATACATGCACCATTGTATTACTGAATAAATTAACGAGTTTTCCGTCATGTCGATCGTTAGCTATTCGATGTATGCGATAATTATTTGAGTTTCTCATTGATAATTTTATTTCTATTTCAAGTGTTCGAATTGCAAAAATCAGAGAATGTGAATCTTCAGAATGAGTGTTCAGAGTTCTTCGAACAGTGGAGAATACTGAAACAAATTTCTTGTGTAGGGGAAGTTCGTACAAAATGACATAGGGTTCTATTTCAGAAGCATAACTTGATAGTAGGTAGTGAATTACAGTTATGGCATTTTCTACACCCATGATCTTTGGTCCCTTTTCTATAACATCTTATCAAACTTCATCAAATAAAAGATCCCGAAACTAAAATATAATTAGATGAAATGATGAATGGACAAAATTCATTTTTCAGCATGCTATGGACAAAATGACATACTGACAACAGGCAACTGTAGTTTTCTACTTATAGTTAAAAAACTACTGACAAAGTTCACCAATGAAACGCTCGGTTCTTCTATGAACATCAGAACAAGATGCGTGAGCCCAATGCAACCAATAGATGCATCGTAACCAGTTTTTTTCAGGGCTTATCCTGTTTTTTTCCTGATCAAAATCAGGAAAAAAGGTCATAACTATAGACAGATGGACAGCCGTCTTCATCTTCTCGGAAGTTGCTAGGAACATTTTCTTCTTCATTGTCTTCTTTGAATAATAGGTGTAGAAGTTAAAACCAAGTATGTTTTTCGAGTCGTCGGCTCACGTTTGCCTTGTCCACTTATGAATCGTCCTTTAGGATTTGGAGTAGGTTAAGATGCTTTGCCTTTATTAGCCGCAAATGAATATTTTGTTATGAATATGTAAAGACCTGGATCTCTGTTTGCTGATGGAATTTGGGATGAATGGTCTCAGTGTTGTCCAGTAGATACAGTTAATTAAGCTGAAATACCAATTTCATTTTGTCCATAAAGAGTTATGAAACGAGAAATATCGAATCAATACGAAAACTATATTTAACATGAAAAAAACTTTGCGAATACAATGAAAAATAAGTAATGTTTGAAATAAATGCAATATAAATGAAAACAAGCTATAATAAAAAAAAATTTTTTCAAGACAAGCTTTTATAATAACAACACTCATCCGCCATTTCGAAGCCGCCATCTTGAATTCCTCAATTTTGAAGAATCGTAATTTCCGACCCAGAAAACCCCCAGATACCAATTTTGAATAGAATCGTATCATAATTACAAAACTGGTCCGCCATATTGCAGCCGCCATCTTGAATTTTCCAATTTTGAGAAGAGAATCATCATTGTCAAACCCAAAAACCCCCATATACTAATTTTGAATGGAATCGGATGATAATAACAAAACTCATCCGCCATTTTGGAGCCGCCATTTTGTTTTTTTCTATAAAAAATATTTCATGATGCATTGTCACCAGAATTATGTACACCTGCCAATTTTCAAATCAATCGGAAGATTAGAAGTGTGTCATATTCAACTTGCAAGATTTGATTACAGACAGCTACCGGGACAGGTGGAACTAAATAAAAAGCTTGTAAAAATTGTTTATCTTCGACTTCTTCAGTTAAATTCGAATTAATCTACATTTTCAAAATTGACAACAGTTGTCGAAAGCGAGTTCTGTGGTCGAAAATCGAATCGACATCGAATCCCGTATAGAAAACGTCAAAAATTCACGTTTTCCAAATGCAATTTTTGGATATTCAGACCTAAGAAAATTTAGAAATGGATGGCGAGAACGTTACCTTGATGTCTGAAATAGAGACCCGACTTTTTTTTTCATTTCGTAAGCTACATTTTTTCCATTCGTATTAGAGTGAGTTATAGGCGTGAGTTATTATTACCTCTCACTATTGGTTTAAAGAGACTATTACAGATCAAATGCAGTTGAATAATGGATATATTATTCTATGGGAGTAGATAAAATTGTGAAAACTGGCCATTTCATCTGAAAATTTGGTGCAATGAAAAAAAACTCGTGAACTATCGATTTCTGTTATCACTCATAACGACCGAGAGAACTAGAGTAGCGCTTGCGAGTTTTCAGAGGTTGAAAGAAGCAACTCGGGTCGTAAACACAAGTTATGATGCCTATGTTATTTTATACATATAAGTCATTTTGTACGTATGTATTTCCCCTACTGATGGTACTAACATGGCATATATTTCAGTTGGCCTATATAGACGATTGTAACATCGTAGATTTATACTGATGTCAAAAAAAAAACGATCGCTTTTTCATTTTTATGTAGATTCGAACGACTTTCGAATAAAGTGATTACTTGCGTATGCTATTTCGGCTTATATTACGGAAACCATCACGTCAGATCTTGGGATTTCAGTGAATGATATCTCCTTTAAAACCCCGACATTACTGGATATCTCTCATGTGGAATAAAATCTGAGATTTAGTGCTTTCTGCTTAATGGACCTCTGTAACTACATCACAGGTCCGAATCCAATTCCCTAATTGACAACCAACTCGGTTACGAAGGAGAGCACGTTGAAGAACTGAAGGAAATCGCTCATCAAAGAATGACCCTTCAGCTCAGAACAAGGAGAGAGAGGAGCATTAAAGTGGTGCCATAAAATGTGGGATCAGAGGCCTGGAGTGTGGAAGAGAGTAACAAACCTTCATTTGAGCGAAATTTTTATGCGGGACTCGTAACCTGCACAGGTATAAACAGTGCTTGAGATACATGCTGTTATCAAGTTTCACTGCCGCGTAGGAATTATGGGCATCGAAACTACCACGATAGCCTGTTTTTGAGGTTATATATTGCATGAAGTATCCAATGATTACTAAGTATATTGTCGGCGAGAAACTGAAACATTGCAAGAATTGGCAGGTGAGAGACGGACTTAGCGATTTTACTTCTTCTGAAAAATTTCGAACACTAAATTAGAAAATTCTGCTTTTTAATCGTGATCCAACAGGAATTTCGCCATACCTTTACAATCACGTAAACGTGTTGTTACCCAATGAATGCTTGTTCCGAGTTCAATTATCAATTGCACAAGCCAGATGTAATCAAAACGTTTGTACAGAGAGTTCGACGTATACAGGATGAGTCTTTGACTTTTACTTATATTTCAACTGTAGATTCCTCTCATCAAACGGAACACTATGACATTTTCCAAAAGTCTCATACTGTGATATCACAGTATAAACGGCAGAACAGTAATACTTACGGTTGAAAGTAAAAGTAACAAAGAACAGTCTAACTCGATACGTACTTCTTATTTCAAATTTCCATACATAAGAGGTCTATCCGAAAGCTCCGGATGCAAACTGGCTTTCTACCCTGTACAGACAGTCAATTGCATGTTCTCCAAACTTAAGGATCCTACCCCTATGAATTTGAGATCCAATGTGATATATATAAGGCGGACTCCCACTATTCGTATATTTGGCAAGTACGCAGTTATTTGCGTACTTGGCAAGTAGATGAAGTTTCGGATGTGAATGACAAGATTGACAAGTATTGGCCGAGTGAACCACTCCCATTACATGCCAAATATAGGTAAGTGGCAAATATTTGCCAAATACACGAGTAGTGGGAGTCCGGCTTGAGATCCCAAGCAATGATGGTCCAAAATGTTATATCGGAATGACTAAACAATACATAAAAAATCGAGTTCGCCAACCTATTAACGAGAATAAGAATGAAAAAACCGCCCTAGCCCTCCATCATTTTGTAGATAAACACGACTTCAGTTTTGGGGATTTTGAAATTCTTGACTGTAAGAGCAACTCAAACGATGTTTGAGTGAGATGATTCAAATTTCAATTAATGATACCGTCAATTTGAGAACCGACGTGTCCAATCTGAGTGCGATATATAGCAGCATTTTAAATAAATATAAACATCCAGATTGATTTCCTCACCCGAACAAGCCAACAATCCTTATCCTTGTCAGGGCACCTGTCAGCATGTTGACAGATTTCATTCGATAGTTTGAATGGGAATAAATTGACGCTTTTAGGATATTCCATCGAATTTTAAATAATAATATACCTACAGGTGGTTAATTTTTATGATTTCTTGACCCATGTCTAATTCAGACAATAACAAGATAAAGACGTATCAGCCCAACAAGAATTCACAGGTATTCATGAAGAGGTGAAAATATTCATGTAAATAGGTATGCTCCTTGTTTTTTCACTGCCTTTTCACCTTGGTCTTGCAGGTTGTGCATTATTTATTTTTACACTTGATGATTTCTCTCTTAGCGGACTTTCATTCTATTTTAAATATGTTTAATTCAAGTGTGTTAGGGAGAGTTATTTTTGATGTCCGAGAATTGATGAAGTTCTTATACCGTTATTTTAATTTGTGTGTGATGTTAAAAGAGTTGGTGTCCCTGTTCTGACTTTTCCTCGATTATATTTTAGCCCTGAAGAAGATCATAATAAAGTGATCGAAACGTTGGCAATTTACTGAGAATAGTTCATTCACCTGTCCTTCCACTGCAAAAAGCAGTAATCTCAAATACAAATACTGACGTGACAACCCCGCCTACAAATTATAAATAAAACATGACCTTCTTATTTATCATTATTCAACATTTCGACGTCTTCTCTGCGTATACAATAGAATGGCATTTCTTACAGTTAAGTCTAGGAGTATTCTATACTCTATATTTTATGCTCCTAGGTACACAGTTGCCAAATCAATAGTTATTCCTACCACTAATTAGCACTTCTCAAAATGAAAATAATTATGAATGCTTCCTAAATTAGAAGACCGGCCTATATATACCAATTCTTTCATGTGAAGACTAAGGATAATTATTTTGAATTGAATTTTCCACCTATCTGGTTACTTGAACCCTCTTTATTTTCAATTAGGAGGTCGTAAATGGAGTGATATTATGAAGCTTTATGGGGTACAAATAGAAAAGTCATGATGATGAAAGAAAAACATCCAAAATCAACATTATGTTATGATATTATTAGAAAGTGAAAGCAAGGGCTTTTTCATGCTAATTCTTTTTTGTGATTTTACAATGCTGTCATTTTTATATCAGCAGCACGTCATGACTAGTACAACCAATCAAAAATCTCCCTAGCCACCAACGTCACACGATTTCCCGCTTCTTCGTTTGAATTCGGTAGATTATTTTCGAGTTTTCAATATTTTTTAAGATTATAAATTGATGAAGAAAAAATTAAAGAAGAAATCACGAATTACGTGAGAATCCAATATGTCAAAATATAATTTTTTCTGAAAATGAAAATGAGATTCGAACTCCTGTCATTATTCTGAATTCTAAGGCGTTTTCTGGCGTCCATGTATTTGAAACGTATTCGTCCTACGATTCAAATACATTCATTCTGGCGTTGAAACGATGACGTCACAAGTAAAACGATTCGAAACGTATTCATGGAGTTTTGAAACTAAGCTGGATGCAGTTTCAAAACGCTATCATAACCATTGTCAGAAATGACAATGAAATGTCAGAAGTTTTTTGAATTTGCTCTTGCTCTTTTGACGATTTTTCGCTAAAAACAACCACTCTAATCTATGGGAGATGATCCCCCAACATAAGGGGTCTGCAGCGTTCCTCGAACACCTGAAGAACAGAAGAATCATCACTTGGAAGATCGGACCTGATCGAAAGATCCTCCCGATCCATAAGAGAGTTAGGACTTTGTGAAAAGGTTTTTTAGCAGGTGAAGTATTTTCTTTACTGCTTCTTTCTCGTTTTTCTTCCTCTTTTCCTGTTACAGATATTATAATTTCAAGATATTTGCATCCAGTTCAATGGAAAGGCTTGTTTTCAAGCACAAGGAGCTCTGTAACATGGATAGCAGCATATTTTTTGAACGAATTCAGTATCACCACACATACACGGGGATTCTGATGATGATAATACCCCAAAATCGAAAAATAATAACCCTAGCCAAGCCAATGAGACTTCAAAGAAAAACATATTCCAAAGTATAAAGAAATCTGTACGCCCTAAGAAAACACTTCCCTCCACAGTTGAGAATATTATCAAAGAAGAGAGAAACCTAAGAGCACAACAGTTTAGCACTTTAGCAGTCTTCTGGATGCAATGCAAGAGCAAAATAAACAGCGCCATGAACAAACCATGGGCATAATAGACATTCTTAAAAAACAGGCCAAACAAGAATAATTTTTTAAGGTTTAACTAAGTACCTATTTTGTTAAGTTTTGTTTTATTATAACAAGTTATTTATTTCTGTTTCATGGAAGTATTAAGTTTGTGTTATTGAAATGAATTATATTATGAAATGTATAAGAACTTCATTTATTTAAAGGTAATGGAATTGAAAAAAAAGGAACATAGTTTCAGGGTTCATCTTTGCTTATAAAAAATTAATTTCGGGATTATTCAGCACCTTCTCCAAGTCCAAATAGGGTTATGTTTATGTTTGATTATTGAACGTATTTGAAATTAAGCATTCTCGCGGTTCATGACATTGATGACGTCTCATAGGAATCGCATTCAAATACAAGATTGAATACGCTTCAACGCCAGAAAACGCCTCTAATCAGTTGGACTCAGTATGCTACACTGACACTAGCTTCTAACCTTGCTCTATTCTATCCGAATATGCAGTAATTAGAAGTACCATCTTGCCAATTACTGAACTGTTGATTAGAGTCAGTCAAATATCGACCAGACAGTCGACAATCAATTGCAATGTCGCTGCAGGATTATCGTTACCGAATGCAAAATCAAAGGACCTGCCGGCACAATTGGAATCCTACCGCAAATTGTGCCTTTATTGATTTCGACAGGTAATATGTCTATTGTCTATCCTGATAATAATCTGTACAATCACTCAATAACTCTCAGTCCCCTGACTTCGAAACAGTTTTCATGTTTCCTCAATCAATGTTTCTTATAGAGGATTTAGAGATTCGTCTGGTTTTCAGTAGAAAGAGTCTTGGCGCTTTTGTTTTCTGTAGTTGGAAGAATTCATATCAACGCATTGGTTGAACAGTATGTATTTGCGGAATGGGCATTTCCAGCCATTTTCAAAAAAAATATATTTTAACATATTGGATTGTCACGTAATTCGTGATATTTTTTTAATTTCTTCTTCATCAATGAAAAATATTGAAAACTCGAAAATAATCTACCGAACGATCAGAAGAAGCAGGAAATCGTGTGACGTCAGTAGCTATAGGGATTTTTGATTGGTTGTATTCTACATGACGTGCTGCTGAAATAAAAATTACAGCATTGCCAAATCACAAAAAAAGAATTAGCCTGAAAAAGCCCTTGCTTCCACTTTCCTAATAATATCATAATATAATGTCGATTTTGGATGTTTTTTTTTATTATCATAACATTTTCATTTGTACTCCAGGAAGCTTCATAATATCATTCAATTTACGACCTCCTTATTAAAGATAAAGAATTTTCAAGTGATCAGATAGGTAAGAAATTCAATTAAAAATAATTATCCCTAGTCTACACAGGTAAGAATCGGTATATATTAGGAAGCATTAATAATTATTTTCATTCTGAGAAGTGCTGATTAATGGTAAGAATAATTATGCATTTGGCTACTGTGTATATAGTAGTCAGTCGTTGACGTAACCTAGGAGTATAGAATATAGAGTATAGAATACTCCTTGACTTAACTGTAAGAAACGCCATTCTATAGTACACACAGAAGACGTCGAAATGACTAAGAAGGATATGTTTTCATTTATAATTTGTAGGCGTGGTTGCCGCATCATTATTTGTATTTTCAGAGATTGAGTATTATACCAACTTTAATGAAAATTAAGTTGTTACATGACGATGTTTTAAAAAATTATAGTGATCACATCAAATATAATACGATTACTGAATATATATATGAATAAATTCAGAGATTTTATAAAGACTTGACAACAGCGGCGTGTATCTCAGTTACTCTGGGCTTTGCCCCCTCCATCCCAAACTTCAACCAATCATATTACAAATTGAGCCACTAACGTCACAGCAGAGGGACGTTAGAATTCACACGTGTTGAAATCACATTTTCAATATGGAATAATTAATCAGTTCTTCAAAATTGAATTAAATGGTTACGAATGTGTTATAAACTGCCCTTCATTACGTCACATGAAGAAAAGTGCATATTTTGAGGTACTGGAAATCCCCATTGTTGATTCTTGAGCTGTCGATGATTGGAGCTTTTAGTGTGTTGGTCTGTTTTACAGCCATTGGTTTCGAGCTTGAATATTTTCAAATGAATGATGTATCATTCTATTGGGAGTGGATATGTTACACATCCACATTGCACCTAATAAGAATGGGTATAGCAGAATACGACGAGTGCAGATTGTGTGGAGAAGAGGAGGAAATTTCGAACCTCCTGGTGACGGAATTCTTCGCTATAACCAGCCAACGCTAAATTATGAAAACAGATGGATTGAAGGGGTGGACCGCTCAATCCCCAGACTCACATAGTTTAGACTTTTTTATACTACCGAGATTTCTATGACAATTTTGATTTTTCTGAGGTAACGACAACTTTACAAGAAACCATGAAATTCAGTATAATCACAAAACTCCTTCTAAATCTATTTGTTATTGTATTCACGAAGCTTTTTTATGTTGAATACACTTTTTGAAATAATTCGATTTATTTTTTTAATAACGCTTTATGGACAAAATGTCATTAACAGTGAACGGATAAAATGACATAGGTATTTTAGCTGAATTAACAGTATCTACCGGACAACACCGAGACCATTCATCCCAAGCTCCATCAGCAAACGAAGAGCCAGGACTCGTCCTAACATATTCATAACAAAATATTCATCTGCGGCTAATGAAGTCAATGAATCTTAACCTACTCTTGCTGAACCTATGAGGAGGTTCCTCCAATCCGTAAAGGACGAAGACAAAATTTTAGATTGACTTCTAAACCTCGATTAGTGTCTATTGATTTTAATAATCGAGGTTTGGGATTTAATCTACATTCTACAGTTTGGTCTTCGGTGCAATCGGCCCTAAATCTGCCAAATTACTATGTTCTTTCAACAACAGAAAAAACCCCGGTTGATTTCGAAATAATTAAAGGACATTTCTGAGTATATTTCAGGATCATCTAGAGATCCTGATTCCTCTGGAACTCTCGGGATTAAGAATGGAAATTAATTAATCCTCAGCCATTGATCCGATTTCTCTTATTAACTCACCAGTTCTCCTCGAATTCCTGAGTCCTGATGATTATACAAAGCGATCAAGCATCCTGATTAAGGAGCAAGAAATGGGATGAAACTAGAAGAGGCTGCCAGTCTGCATAAATGGATGCCAGCAAACACTCGGGTTTTCACAGCGGGGAGTTTCACTATCTGACTTGGAATTTGCATACCGGAAATTCACATTCGATCTTTCGCCACAAAACGACGGGTTGGAATTTGTGAAACTGCATTCCTCTTCCCTGATTAAAAACGTTCATAAGTTCTGGTCATGTTACGAAATTACCCGGATATGTTGAACGCTGCCAATTGCTGGAATATATGAGGATTCTTTTCAAATATTTGTTGAAGCTTAAAATGCGAAGGAACAGTCGTTTCGGGACATATTAAGCTTCATCTCTGCTCTCGATGTTTACAGAGGAGAATCCTCTCCGAAAATTTTTTTATTCTGAGTAAATCGACTCGGTTCATTTCGTAGATTACGAATCTGTAATCAGAATTCTCCTGTGACGCGTAGTTTGGGAAATAATCGACCTTGAGTCGAAAAATCGCGAAAAATAGGTAATTTTTGGACTGCCGTATTTTCCAGAAAAATTGATTTATACAGATGCTGATTCTTCTGCATAAAGATTGATCCTTCTTGAATCAAAAAAACCTATTTTTATCTATCAGAATTGAACAGTTTAGATTTTCTGATTATTTTCGCGAAAGTCCAAATTTTCCGATTTTTCATCGTTCGTAAATCAAAAACTTTTTATTTCATCACGGAAGAACTGACTGGGTTATCTCCAACTAAGTAAATGGTGTGAGTTTGAAGTTGAACGGACAGACAGATTTTCTCTGAGACTAATTATTTTTTGAATATGGTTATTGAAAAATCGGAAGAATTGAACCTTCGCGAAAATAATCAGAAAATCCAAACCCTTCGTCTTAGGTTGTTTGAAGACCAGAGAAGGAATAATATTCGATGATATTTAACTCAGAGAAGCATTCAGATTATTCTCGAAATTAATGATTTTTCCGTCAAATTTTTCTGGGTTATATTAGAAATAACGACGCGTTTTATTGAAAAAACATGAAAATACCAGTTTCTCAAATGATTGATTCTTTCGAGAATATGAACCGTTGATCTTCTTGAAGTTGTTTTATGGTGTTTTTGCGTGTATTGATGAGTCGACTACCCTGTAACTTTTATGCCAGGAGAGATATTGAGTAAGTTGCGATTGAGGAGTATGCACCATGAATAGAGTAACCAATCAACCAAAATTCAGTTCATTTGAAATAACGGTTACGCAGATATATGTAAACAGAAAACGAAACTGAATTTTGAAAAATGGTATAGGTGTTTCGTTTGATGAGAGGAATCTACAGCTAAAATATATGTACAAGTCAAAGACTCACCCTGTATACAAGGACTACGTCACATCCAATCATCATTTGCATTGAAAAAAAGGCATACCTCAGAAATTATTCGAAAAAACTGATTGGTTCATCAAAATTTAATAGCAAACCATTGTTTTATTGATTTTGTTTCAAAGCTGTAATTTCTGAAAGAGGAAAACTATGGATGACTATTAAATCCGCCAATTTACCTAATTCACCTAAGGAAATTCTCAATGATAATCTAGTTTATAATATAACTCGATGTAAGCTGAGCTTGATAGGTAACTGAAAGTCGTTGAGTGAAAGATCAATGCGATAAGGATTCATGTCTAGTGGAACATGAGGGTCTTCAAATGGAACTTTAGATGCAGATAGTAAATAAGCCTAGGAGACAAGGTTGATGAAGCGCTCTAAACTGTTTGCCTTCATTATTAGCCTTGATAAATAAGGAATTAATCGTTAGAAATTGGTTTGTTGAGAAACGAAATAGAATACTTTTAGGTTTCATCAATCTGTCTTGAAGGTCAATGAATGCACATGAACAAGATTTTGATAACATGAACGAATGACTTTTATGAAAAGTGTGGAAAAAACATAATATCATTATAACTTTAACAATATCGAGTTTGCATACTCTATTATGGTCGAATACTTATACTACAATATCAGAAAGTACCAGTACAAGATCGATGAAATATAAAGTGAAATGCAAAATATTTTTATTGCGAGGTCCCAAAAATGTCTCTAACATAACAATAACTAATTGTCTCTTTAGGATCAGTTTTATTGAGTTTTCTTGAAATATCCCCACATTTAACAAATATTGAAACGATTTTATCCTAGGTTTTGCACAGTTTTTAGTGCAAGTGGCCAGCACGTCGGTATAAAAATACCTACCATGAATGAAATCCACCAGGGATGCCTGATTAATTTGACATCTTTTGATATGTGACCCGTGAAAATCGATCAGCATGCTTGGCTTCCCTCTAAAATGGTATGGTAGGTATGTGGATTGTTCCACACTTCAAATCAATCAATCTGTGATATGGCCGAAGGGTCATCCCGCAGGTGTTTGCAAATTGAATCGATGTCCCAGTGAATCTGACAGGTAGTCATTGAAGCGTTGTATAGCACTTTCAGCTTAAATTTTACTGGATAAATAGTGAAAATATTTGCATCAAGCTGATCGCTTCATACGCACGATGAAGCTCTGGATATGCAGAGGTAGATCGATAGCCTCAAGTATGATGAATATACTTGCATAATTTCAATATTATCATTAAACATTGGTGCACACCATCAATACTTATGATAACAATAGTGCTTATTATTATGTGTTGTTCTTGATATATAACTTTATATTTCTTTCAGGAATGAGTTCAAAGGCAACGAGCTGAGCTATAATGACTTCCTATGTGATTATTTTCTTGATGTTAATGGGTGAGTAAAAATTTGAGTCATTAAAAAATATCAATTACTTCAGTTCACTTCGGAAAACTCACATTGAATTTTGCTTGCATTCCAGAGATATAGAGCTTAGTAGAGTTATCAAACACCGTGTATCTTCCATTTTTTTTCGATTCATGAAACTATAAAACTCCATTCACAATTATTAAATCACAACTCTGGCCTTGGAAATTTGACACATTCCACGCTGTATCGAAGTTATGACGTTTTTCAAAATATTTTTATGTTCCAAGTCAACACTATGTTGCCCGTTCTACATTCTTAGCGTATTTCTCAGAATGTGAATGAATTTGAAACGATGTGATGGACGAAAATAATTAACGTTCATATGAATTGATAGAAAAGATTCCTTTCCTAGTTATTTGCATGAAAAGTACAAGAGATCACTGTTGAAATATATTATTTTTCACCATGGAAAAAAATTGCATTGCTTTCACATAATTTTCATATGCATGCTTGTGAAGATTTGATGTTTATTATCCTCTTGAACTGAAAGTTCAAGACTTGACGACATTTCATTTATTTGATCTTATGAACAATGAGTAAAATATTCTGACTATATAGTAATTTATTAGTTTAAAAAATATTCATACATTACAACCACAGTAGGTTTGTACAAATAAAATGGAATAGGTCAAACATATACTTCGCATTTATCATGCACCTGTTCTGAAATGAGACACAAACTCCTGAAATATGGAAAAAACCGATGTATTCGGTTCAATATAGCCTATTTCTACTTTCGGCAAAGGATTGATAGGAATGAAAGCTCCAGTGACACATTTCAATCAATCTTTCAATTCACCTACCGTTGAATGCAATATAGTCATATTTCTTCTTTTTTCAGCTTTTTCGACGTGTTTTTTTTCTGAAACGTGAAAACGATCAAAAATAATCATTTAGGGACCGATTATGGCCATCCAGAACCCGTTTACTCGTATAAAGCGGCCCCTAGACGGTCATGAATGACAGTCTGACTGAACAATAAGATTGTCAATCCTGCCTTCAATCTTGAAGCCCCTACACATATCATTCAAACTGACAGTCTGATTGAAATGACTTTAGCTCAGTTGAAATCTGAACACTAAATAGTACGCTTCCTATTATTATTAGTATAATGTCTCCAAATAAAAAAAGTAAAGATAAGGCTTATTGTTTTCCTTGCATTGGGCACCAAGAAGACAATAAAACGTCTTTCACTGTGGCATTTGGCTTTATTTCTTTATATATGTTGAGGAATTTTTCCAATGCAACATTTTTTTATATTTATTCATTTAACTGGGATGGAATTTATTCCACAGTTCGGGGAAAGATTCATAAACACTTATGAATCTTGAAGGCAGTTTCGATCGTTTACCCTTTGGGGCAATCCGTCCTCCATGCATTAATAAAATAAGACTGAGGAAAAGAATGATAGAATCACTACACCACCATTCAGACTGTCAGTCTCCCCTCCACTCAACGTGATTGAACCTCGGATTTCAAAATATTTGGAAATCCGTCAGTCCATTCGTCATTCCATCAGTATAGACCTTACACCTTAAATCAGAATGTCAATCTTTGCTCTGATTGTCATTCCGAATGATCGTGTAGGGGCCATATTATATGGAAGCCTTTTTTGTTCATTCACACATTCCAAATAAATTTTGAGCACCAAAAACGAAACCGAAACTAACCAAACTTCTGGGGGATCGGAATTTCGTTTGAAATCTTTCTAAACGGCCAGATAACTGAAAAAAACTTCGTTATCAAGTGTAAAAAGGTCGATTAGTACTTACTTCCGCTTCATTCATGCTTATGAATCGATTTTTGGTCCAATTCAAATTTGCCGTTCGTACTCACGCAGAAAGTCGTGAAGAGAAAAAATGACACTTGCACGAAATTTCTCATATCGACGGAAAACTTCTTCTGGACGTCGAAGAATGGAAAAATAGGCGATTTCCTATCGATATTTCGCCCCAAAATCGCCGATCGATTCGAACCAACAAAATGTGGCATATCTTCGATACTTTTACTTTGATGTACACAGAGAAACTGGCAACGTCGTTTTGTCATTAACGATATTCTTTGTACGCGCACAGACTTTTCATCAGGTGCATCAACTCCTGAAAACGAAACGATGACCTCCTATGTGATTAAATAAAAGTGAATGGAGTATATTTACTTCATTGTCGAAAATGAAATCCTATACGGATATTTGTTATTGAATTCGAAATGTTTACCTGAAACCTACACAAAACCAATCTTTATCTTGAACGAAATGCTGGGTAATATTCTCTTTTCGATTACCCTATTTTCCCATAGAACTAGCACCGCCGTATCATAACAGTATGCAGTATGGAAGAAATAACAAATCTACCAAGGTTCTATGTCGGCTCAATTTCTAAAACCAGCAGGGAATATTCGGGATGTTAACTCCGAAAATGGTCCTAGAGGACGCGTTCAGGGATATAGCTGAAGGGGATAGAAAAAGTAAGGAGCTCACGTAGTGATCCCATCAAATGAATCACTTACTTGGAATATTCATGAAGCTGATCTTTCAGACATTCCCTGTAGGTTCAAAATTCGTTAGACAGTTATTTCAAAATTCATGTTCGACTTTGGTGCTCGGAAACAATTCCCGTTTTTCAATATTCTCAGAGATATTCCCGAGTGATTTGTACGTAAGGAAGTGAAATAATTTTTTTAATTTCTACTTTTTCCTATTCAACATTTACACTACTAAGTTTAAGGTATTTATACAGAGTGACCAGTCCCTGATTATACATGGTTTATGTTAACCTTTTGCAAAGGAAGATGAGGTCGCATTTGCATAATGTGATATTCACTCGTGATATGATTGCCATAAGTTGTAATTCAAAATTAAAGAATTTTGCTTTCATTCCAAGTGTTTTTTATGTTGTGCCCATTTGCGTCAAATACTAAAAGATGAAAGTCTTCTTCTCACACTCATTATTGGTGGAAATAACAATAGAGTGATTAGTGATATGTAAGACAACAATAAATACAGAGTGGGCCATTGAAAACGAAACAGCGGCTCTGTAGGTCGGCAGAACTGAGTTATATAAAAACGCTCGGACACGTCAACAACATTTTCGAGGGGGACATCGTTCGCGATAAACTTCACCCGGAACACATTCCATCCCTGGGAGCTGTGACCGCCACCCCTAAATTTTTAAATGGAACCATATGGCAAGTGATACCTCATTTGAAAGGTAGTTTCCTTCTCAATATCAAACAACAAAAATAAATTAATCCTATCGATTCGTTTTCGAGATATAGGTACTTGAAGTTGGGAAATAACATTTTATTCACTCAATCATTAAAAAAAAGATCTAACAATGCAACTGTTCAAAGATTATCATTGTCAATGAATCAAATGTTCAAACTGTCTACCACACCCATTTCCATAAAATAGTACAAGTTCTGTTCAAAATGAGACCTCACATTTCGTAGCATTTCCAGCGTAATTCGACGGCATTCTTCAATAATTCTACGTCGTAAATCTTCTAGAGATTCTGGTTCGGTTGTATAGATTTTGTTTTTCAAGTGAACCCACAGGAAAAAGTCGAGTGGGGTTAAATCTGGAGATCTTTAAACATTTGCAATGTTAGATCTTATTTTTATTGATTAAGTGAATAAAAAGTTATTTCCCAACTTCAAGTTCCTATATCTCGAAAACGAATCGATAGAATTAATTTATTTTTGTTGTTTGATATTAGGAAGGAAACTACCTTTCAAATGAGGTATCACTTGCCATATCGTGCCATTTAAAAATTAAGGGGTGGTGGTCACAGCTCCGAGGGATGAAATGCATTTCGGGTGAATTTCATCGCGAACGATGTCCCCCTCGAAACTGTTGTTGACGTGTTCGAGCGTTTCTATATAACTCGGTTCTGCTGACCTACAGAGCCGCTGTTTCGTTTTCAATGGCCCTCTCTGTATATCTATCTCGTTAGGCTGAATACTAAATGGCGAATGCGCCAGTGTAATTATTCCGCACTAGACTTAGATTATTCGCTACAAACATATTCGTATTGGTACAACGCAACGATTTGAATCATTAGCGAGCAACTTGTTTCCTACTTCCTTCAAGTTTGTTATGGCTTTGAATGAAATCGAAAATTGTTCATTATCGACACAATGATTTCTATCTTCTATCAGTTCTATCCAGTTTCCATTCAAAATTCCCCTATTGTTCCTTCCCTTCATTATATTTCACGTAATAGACCCTGAACGAATACAGATAAAGCTGTCAATTCATCAGCCTCAGCACTAAATAATGGTGAGCTATTTTTTCTGGCGAACAAACAATGGATATTCATTATTACATTGTTCCAATAGATTGATGCTGGAAGTGTTCGATGGCTTTGGTCTTTGTTGTAATTGATTTCATACTGTGATGATATAAAAAGGGGAAGAGATCTACCCTTTTTCGAAAGATCAGTAGATGAACAGATTTCTCCTCGTATTGGTAGTTGAAAAAAATATTATTATCAAGAAGTGACATAATTGCCTTATACTAGATTCTATCACTGAATCACAAGTGGACGTAGAAATATTTATGTTGAAATATGATAGACGAAGGATATGTTTTTATGATTCCTTCACCGAATACAAAAACGAGGGTTATGCGCGAATTTGTTGTAACATCAGGTAATATCCTTGGATTGAATATGGTTCAACTTGTCAGACAATAAGTGAAAATACAATCTTCCAACCATCGACGTATTTTTGTCACTTTTAAAAATGGAAAATGCATGAAACGACCCGTTAGGATTCACAACTCTGGTGAAATGCCAAAAATTATTGCTACCGACTTTTTTAATTCATTATTACTTCACCCTGCAGAAAAATACCGGACATTGTTTTCGGTCAAGCTTCATTTTTGGCCGATTGTGTAGCTGATCTGTGTAACGTGAAACACCATGACAGATTTGGAATCAATGAAGGTTACATCGAAAACTTGAAAGAGCGAAAGAAAAATTGGCAGAAGTGATTTTTGTCGTCAACAAACAAACAGGAATACAAGCTCACTAAAAATCATCAACTACTGATGTAAAACTCTAAAATCCATTGGAATTGATTTGGTAAATTGTAATAATTGCTTTCTCACCATTTAAAATGAAAAGTTTTGTACATATACTCCATTCACTTTCATAATGTATCCCGGTTGGCCATGAAATTCTGACACATTTCACCGTGTATATTTTGAAAACGTTAGGTCGTTTTAATAACGTAACTATTTATCATCATGTTCATTTACTTCGGGAAAATAATGAATTTGAGAAAATATTATGCGAATTCAATAATTCCAAAGATCTGGCGAATGCTGAAGAAACTGTTTTCTCTGTTAATACTCAAAATATTTCACTTATACAGAGTGTAACAGCCAAATGGAATAAATTCGATAACTAATGAATGAGAGGGTGTTAGGAAAAACTCTCGGACACGTCGATTTGTAATTTTAAATGCGCATATTTTTCCAGAAAATAAAATTATATAGGGTGTTCCATGCGACCGTGGCCAATACCAGCTTTCTTATTTCAAATGCAGATCCCTGTATATTATTTATTTTTCGGATCATTCAGAAAATTTTAGACATAATTCATGTACAATGTCCTATACCTATCTTCAACTTTTTCGGAAATACTAAGTGTTTTCAGATTTTTCAGAAAAATTAACATTTTAAATGAAAATTATTTTATTTCACAAATTCGATACATTACACTCAATACTTATTTCCCATTTACCTCTTGATATGAAGAAAGTAGGCAAAAACCATTACTGAGAAGAAATTGAAAAAAAAACCAAAACAGATTTGTTTATTCTCATAGCCTTACTTAGAAGACAATTCTACACCAGATTAGCATGTTCCAAGACGTTCGCGGCGAGCATTTTGAACATTTCCTACATTGACATTAATGTTTTTTATTGTTTTGTTTTTTAATAATTAAGAAATAATCAGTATTACTTATTAGGTTTTGAGTGTTGTACCGAATTTTTTGTGAAAAATTTTTTTTTATTTAAAACGTTGATTTTTGCAATAAATCTGAAAACACTTAATACTTCCGAAATAGTTGAAGAAAGGTATAGGACATTTTGCATGAATTGTGTCTAGAATTCTCTGAAGAATCCAAAAAACAAATAATATACAGGGGGTTGCATTTGAAATAAGAAAGTTGGTATTGGCCACGGTCACATGGAACACCCTATATAATATTATTTTCTTGAAAAATATGCGCATTTAAAATTACAAATCGACGTGTCCGAGCGTTTTTCCCAACACGCCCTCATTTATTCGTTATCGAATTTATTCCATTTGGCTGTTACACTCTGTATGAACATGGTTGCAAGATTCGGTTATGCTTTTTTCTTGTACGATAATCAAGAATCCAGTGCTGAAATTTCACTGAAAAATAATGGACAGAAGAGCCCGTTACTTTGTGATAGTTCATTCGAAAAAAAAGAATAGAAGTAGTCGAATAACCCAACAGAAAAAGTTCTAAACGAATAGACGGACCTATGGAATTTCCCAGTTTTCGAAATTCTCAAGAAATAAGCATAAAGAAGACTTTTAAATACCGTTTTGCCCATCTTGAAATACTCCAGTATGAAAATGTAGTAGTACTTCGAAACCTGTTTCACAGTTGAACCTCAGAAGAACTAACTCCATTCGTAAGTAAACAAAGTAAATAGAAATTAGCATTGGCAACGTCTCTGAGAATTATTTGACATTTCACGAGTTTACCAACCTGCGTCCGTTTCAAGTAAAAAAAAACTTGATAAACCTATATCATGGCTAACCAGGATACATTATGAAAGTGAATGGAGTATAGTTATGCATTTTGAATGAACCTTTTTGATCTCACACTCACATGTTCTTCATAAAGAATTTCATTATAGTACTTAATACCATTGTGAATTCATTCAAGGAATAAGCATACTGAAATATAAAAGAGAACCGTCAAAACGACAGAAAAATAAAAGGAATAACCTCATCGTTTCAGGGACATCTGAAACCTATCAGTCCAAAATTAAAATGTCGGTACTTATACAGAGTGTTTTTCTGTATCACGGAATTATCCACTCGCCCAAATATCATCTTTTCAATGCCGAATTCAAGGAGATGAGAAATGAAGATGATGTTTCTTATGACCTCAATAACTCAGAGACACACCCAGTATTCAATCTTTTCATCAGATGAATATCAGATCACTGAAACTTTCAAAGTATTCGAATCCTCAAACTTAATTTCATTGGGAGTATTATAGTAGGCTGCGGTCTGATTTGTCCCTCTAACGTCCAACGCCTGCTGCATAAAACATAAAGTTGGTGGGGTATATTCCATTTAAAAGCTTGACACGTATAGGTCTTCTGTCTTAAAGAAGGGTAGACACTTCAGGGAGGCAAAGTGAGTGTTCAATCTGGTCTATGCCAGTCTAATTATGGGCTGTTGGGTTTAACATGAACGAAAGTCTTATTTTTGCCTTTGACAACTTAATTCCGAGAGGATCAATCGGAAATGTATCTGATTATCGAGAAGACGGTTTTATGATTATGGTTCTCCCATCATGGAATATTTACCAATCCAATATGCGATTAAATTTTCGACAATGAAAATGGGACCTAAGTTAAGAGCTTATGAAAGCATTAATTTATACGAATACCAGGGACTCGTGAATACGTAATAAATACATTATTTTCGATGAGTCAGTATCGAATTTCATCGCTTCATTAGGTATGCAACCACACGAAAGATGGATGACCAACTATAGGGTTAGTGATTCCATCCATGAACTAATGTAGAAATAATTATATCCCATTTCAGTATTCAGGTCATAACGGAGCCATCCATATCCATATAAATCACTCTATTGGCTGGTATTTAGACAGCATCTGGCACCATCGAAGTATAAAACTGGAGTCCATGGATTTCCGTGGCATTTTCCGGTCCTTTCCTCCGACCTAATAGCCAATTAAGGCGGAATAACACTCTAGAATTTCTTCATTTAATTAAAAAGGAATGATGGATTCGGGATCGCAGTTTTGTATCTCAAACGCTCTCGAGCGTGCGATACAAAACATTATTTCTAATGAATATTGCCAGATTCCGGTACTCTGGAGATCAGCAGCTGAGCGCAATTGAGATGTGGTTATTGTCCCGGAATGAATGCGCTAACTGCAGCGGACTCCAGATTTTTGTTTGTAACTGGCGAGGAACAGCTCTTTGGGTTGAAATTGACGATGGTTCATTCAATTTAACTCTTTTTCTAATTCTACGCACCAAAATATCCTGCAGTTGTGGTTCATCGAGTGTTCAGTGTGGAAATTGGATTTTGGAAGATGTCCGAAATCCATGAAAGTCTCGGCTGAACTTACCTAATGAAGGTGAATGTAAAACGAGCGATTCCGCGATTCCGAATTATGTCGCCGGCGACACGAATTGAAAGAACGACGTCCACATAATTCGAATCAGTTATCTGCTCCATTGATTCATTTGGAGGCTTTATTGCACATTCTACGTTGATATATTAGGTAGATCAGGATCCAAACCTGTGGGATAACTACACTGCGCAAAAAAATTAACGCACATTCTGAAAATCTCAATTTAAATGAAAGTTAACTCTACATTGACTTTATAACATATTTCTTATGTTCTCTTGGGAAGGTTTTGAACGAAACAAGACACTTTAAATGGAAGAAACATTCAGGATTTCACCGAATCTTTTGTGAAAGAAGAGAAATAAACAATTTCAAAATACTAAAATGCTGATATATGATTTAAAACTTGGTATTTCCACCCCTTGCGTTAATTACCTCTCGGCAACGACGGTTCATACTCAAAATGAGTGATCTTAAAATGTTCTGTTTTAATCCTTCCCAGATTTCTTCGAGTTGGATTCCTAAGTCATTAAGAGTAGCTGGATGATTTTCTGAACTTCTCAGCCTTCTATTGAGGTTGTCCCTAACCTGCTCAATCGGATTGAGATCTGGACCTTTTGCTGGCCATTCCATTTGAGAGACTTCAACCTCTTCAAGGTACTCCTGAACGATGCGCGCACGATGGGGTCTGGCACTATCGTCCATAAAAATAAAATTTTCACCAATGTATGGGGCAAATGGCACCACATGATCTTCAAGAATGTTCCTTATATACTAATCAGCATTCATAGCTCCATTATCAACGACCACTAGGTCTGTGCGAGCAGTCAAAGATATTCCACCCCATACCATAATCGATCCTCCCCCGAAACCAGTAGTATTCAGGAAATTGCACTGAGCATATCTTTCATGTGGACGTCTGTAGACATGGAAACGTCGATCACAATGGTAGAGGCAGAATCTAGACTCATCTGTGAAGAGAACTCTTTCCCAATCGGCTTCTTCCCAATGGATATGCGCCCTTCGATGGGCTGGGGTAAGAGCTGATCCTCTTGCCGCGACACGAGGCCTTAAATCATATTCTCTGAGGCGATTTCTTATTGTCTGAGTGCTAATTTGCACCTCATGAGTTTGCTCAAGCTGATTTTGAAGGAGGCGAGCGGTAGCAAACCGTTGTCTCAACGAAGAAACTCTCAAGTAACGTTCTTGAATGGCAGTTGTTTCCCGTGGTCTACCTTGTCCTGGTCTTCGGACATTCATACCTGTCTCCCTGAATCGCTGCAACATTCTGGACACACTTGTATGGAAAACTCCAAACCTTTCTGCAATTCTTTTGTATGTCCACCCTTCTTCTCGCAAAACTACCGCTTGGGCACACCCCCCTCTTGGGTCGAATTGCGTGTTTCGCGTTGCAAAGCGATCGAGTGTAGAAAATCAAACGAAAGAAAAACTATTGATCACTAGAATTGATCGAGAACAACTGATTCTAGAATGGAGCCAATACATTCAAAATCTGATAATATCATCTTTTTTTATTCCTGCTGGGAGAAAACATCTGTATTGAAGAGAAACGTTGAAAGTGGATAACATTTGCATGCATAATTCTGATAAAAATAATTATCATTGAGAACACCTTCAGTTGTAGAATGAATTTGAGATTTCCATAATGTGCGTTAATTTTTTTGCGCAGTGTAGTTTGAGGTCACTGAAGTGATTGAAATCAGATGTTTGGTATTTCGGGAGGACATAGTGATGTGGACGTAATTTCTTCACAACAACGGAAGTGTCAAGCTCCTCTCGACCAGAAATAACTGAAGCGCCCCAACAGAACATCTCATCTTCTCATTTTCATCAATTCTTAAGATTTCATTCCTCCTGGTGAAAAAAACAGTTGGTTTCCTAATGCAAACAATTCGTTGAAGATATAAAAAACAAACAGACAGAAATGAAAGCCGTGCAAGAATGAATCTCATCAACTAGCACACGATTCAGTTTCATTCAAACTTCAAAATAAATTCTACCACAGATAACATGCTGGTATTGATCGAATTCAGCAACGAAATCGTATTTTTATGGAGCAATTTCACAATGCCATATTTTTCGGAAGGATGGTTCAATAAATTATGAAAAATGATGCACGAAAATTTTGTTTCAGCGGCTTTGGCTGAAATATCTGAATATTTTTTCATCCAGTGAGATAATATTTCCGGTTAACAAGGATGAATGCAGCTATTGTAAATTATCCTTTTTGGGTCGGATACGATACAGATTCAACTTTTTTGTATGAATCCGCAAGCCTTCGCTTCCACTTCGTTCTTATTGGATTCGATTAATTAACTGCCAATTCCGGATATGAGTATCACTAAATTGATTTGATTGCCACATGGTAGCGGCTCATGTGACTGACAAGTGCCGATACATACTTGACATTTCGAATATTCGATTACACCTATATTCCATTCACAATTATAAAATCACAACTCTGGCCTTGGAAATTTGACACATTCCACTCTGTATCGAAGTTATGACGTTTTTCAAAATATTTTTATGTTCCAAGTCAACACTATGTTGCCCTTTCTACATTCTTAGCGTAGGTAATTCTCAGAATGTATATTTCGTTTTGGAGAACACAACAGAAAAACATAAAGGAGTTTTTGGATTTATGATTGTAAAGATTTATCGATGTTTTCATCATGATATTGTATGTGATATGATTGTGATGGTGCATAACATCCCTATTTTCTTTATTTCAAATAAATAACAGTCTTATTCATTCATCACAAAGAAAATAAACATAATAACTAAATTAACGAATTCGTTTACAGAGAAACTAATAATTTCAATTCAATAGTAACTGAGTTTTGGTTATTTTTGGTTATAAATTAATAAGCAAGAATGTCAATTCCTGAAAGCTTTATAGATATACATTTCATTTATTTGATCTTATGAACAAGGATAAAATATTCTGACTGTATAGTAATTTATTAGTTTAGAAAATATTCATACATTACTACCACAGTAGGTTTGTACAAATAAAATGGGATAGGTCAAACATATGCTTCACATTTATCATTCACCTGTTCTAAAATAAGACACAAACTCCTGGAATATGGAAAAAACCGATGTATTCTGGTTCAATATAGCCTACTTCTATTTTCGGCAGAGGATTGATAGGAATGAAAGCTCCAGTGACACATTTCAATTAATCGGAATCTGAATTCAACCACCGTTCAATGCAATATAGCCATATTTCTTTTTTTTTTCAGATTTTTCGACGTGTTTTTTTCTGAAACGTGGAAACGATCAACAATAATCATTTAGAGACCGATGATGGCCATCCAGAACCCGTTTAGGTACTTACGAAAATCGTGCAATTTCATTCTGCAAGTTCTTTCCTCATAATTTCCCGAAAATCCTACCTGAACCATATATTCCGGTCGCTTTTGTTACAAGATCGTATAAGGAAGCCTTTTTTGTCCATTAACACATTCCAAATAAATTTTGAGCACCAAAAACGATACCGAAACTAACTTAACTTCTGGGGGACCGGAATTTCGTTTGAAATCTTTCTAAACGGCCAAATACCTAGAAGAAACTTCGTTATCAAGTGTAAAAAGGTCGATTAGTACTTACTTTTGCTTTATTTATGCTTATAAATCGATTTTTGGTCCAATTCAAATTTGCCGTTCGTACTCACGCCAAAAGTCGTGAAAAGAAAAAATGACACTGGCACAAAATTTCTCATATCGACGGGAAACTTCTTCTGGACGACGAAGAACGGAAAAATAGGCGATTTCCTATCGATATTTCGCCCCAAAATCGCCGATCGATTCGAACTAACAAAATGTGAAATATCTTTGATACTTTTACCTTAATGTGAACAAAGGAACTGGCCATGTCGTTTTGTAATTAACGATATTTTCTGTACGCGCACAGACTTTTCATCAGGTGCACCAACTCCTGAAAACGAAACCGTGACCTCCTTTGTGATTAAATAAAAGTGAATGGAGTATACACACCAAATGTCTTGCAGCAACTTGTTCTCACATGATAGAAATTTTTCAATGTCAACAATTTTTCTTTGATTTGTTTACCAATACTCATCTTTCTAAATCATTACAAATTAATGAATGTTCAACAGTTTTTTAGAGATCGTGTAATACACAATCGTACGCAGATTTCTGAGGAGCAACTGAGAGATGTCTCGGTCGAGATGACCCGGCATCCTCAGTAGCCTAACCTAACCTAACCTTACCCTAGAAAGGTGGTTGAAAAAAAAAAACAAAACAAAAATGTTCAACAGTTTTTTTGGAAATCGCAATTTCATAGCGATTATTTGGTCAGCAAAAGCACTTCGATGCTGGTAATGAAGCGTAAGCTAAGATTTTTCGTTTCCAAAAAAATTATGGATATTTTTTTCAAAAAAAAAACCGAAGTAATTTCTCGTTTACGTTCAAACAACTTTTATATAGGAAGAACATATTTCATTCGGATTCCGATAGGAAATATGTGTAAACGAAATATCTAGGAGAGCACGTATATCCAGCTACCGAATATGAATGCGGAAGCAGACAGATATAAATCTTCATGCAGCGCGTTCTCATTTCGGCATCTTGTTTCGAATGGTGAAAAAGCGTATGGTCAATTCATCAATGCCATGAAATATGTAGGTAGTGCAAAACATAACAAGAAACGAACCATGTTTTTCAGAAATGTGACCTCTGAAGGCTCAGTGAACTCAAGGATCCAATGCTTTTTATACTTTACACCCGACTTCGCTCGGGTGCAATGTACAATGCTGATACTAAATAATATGTCAACCTACTACAGAATGTCCCTATAAACAACGGTAGTGCCGGCGCCTTACCGCTATGTCCCTGCATTTCAAGTCTGTGATATCTTCGGAAATATTCATTTAAATTACACGCTGTAAAGGGCCATATTGTTCTGCATTGAATGGAAAATGTATGTAAGGTACCTAATTGGATAGGAATTGATGCTGCATTGCTCAAAATAATTTCCTAAATGATCCATTTTTCCCGTAAAATGTAAAAGATAAAAAATGGTTATTGTGAGTTATCCTCAAGAGATAGACATATACCATCGCGGACTTTTTTGTTGACCTTTTTGAGGAATACAAAACCGAGTACATTATTTTGATTTATCTCGTGGAGTTCAGTCAGCGTTTGCAATGTGAGCGCAAGAAAATGTGTTTATTTATACGTCCCATTAGAAACCTGTAAATTCATCAGTGTTTCTCTACAATATTATGCATGTACTATACATATAAACCTTCCTCTTGAATCACTTCATCTATTAAAAAAAAGCGTTTCAAAATTCGTTGCGTAGTTTTGAAGATTAAAGCATTCATAGAGACAGACAGCGAAAGTGACTTTGTTTTATACTATGTAATGATGATACAATGTAAATTGGGGATTTATCTTGAGCTGCCATGATTTTTCGTCATCCGATGAAATTGGTCAATCGATCTCATTGAAGTTCGTTTTTCATAATGAAGACGACGAGTTTTTGAAATAAAATAGAACATAAAAGGTTTAACTAAGCGTTTTTCTTTTGTGGTCTCGTATATGGAGAATAAAGAAAGAAACAAACTCAACTATCATGAACAACTACAAACAATCAGAAACAAGCAAGGTCAAATACAATCCACCAAATACAAAAAAATAGAACCAGGAAAAATTAATGGAAAAATACGTACCTACTAATAGTGACGAATAACAACTAACGGTCGTACTCTTGAGGCGGAAATAGAATCACGCGCCATCTACGCGGAAACTAAGAGCGGCTAGGGCGATGCAGATCCCTACAATAATAATAAAATACAGATTACACTCATCATTCATTCTGAAAACACATCTCTCTATTCAAACCAATGAACAATAAACAGCGAATTATCGTACTTTAAATAAATCTTTTTTTTCCAGTGCCCAAATTGATCCAAGGATCTCTGGTTCTATCCCAAGATATTGCTGTAAAGGTGGTGAATTCAACCTTCATCGTCTCCTGTCATGATCCCAATAAGACCGATGTTGTGACAACATGGGTGGGGCCAAGAGGTCCACTTGGACTTCACACGAGACCTAAGGTTCAGGCAGGAGCAGGGGGTACCAGAATTCTGTTCGTCAACACGACCCTCGAGGATAGCGGCAAATACTTCTGTATGACACCAGAAAATGAACAAGTTATATTCATGTTGACAGTAGAAGGTGAGTGTATAATTTTCAACCAAAAGAATTTGCGACGGAAAAATGTGGTGAATGAATTCTAGGTCTTGAGTATCCAATATCTTGTAACATATTTTTTTCTGGACACCACTGGAAATGCCCACTACCCTGGTGGTCTGAGGCTACCTAGGAATGAAAACCTACTTTCTCCACGAAATGATGAAACTGTCAAATCTAATATTTCACTTCCTTTCAACTATGAGATAAATGTTTCACATTCAGGACTCGAAAGCTCACATGTAGTAGTCATCAAATGCAAAGCAGGTGTGTCACACTAATCTTGGGCACAATATGATGCGTCTCACACACGAAATTCAGAAACATGACAGAAATTTAATAACTATGTATGTACATTGTTTGACTTAAAGAAGACACCCGCTATCTTTTGAGGATGGATAGAAAAATCGCAATAGAGTAACAGGGAATCGGCTTTATTGGAAACATGTGCATGATATTGGTACAGTGCATTCCAAAGCGGTCAAGATCTTGTACTAGGTTAGTCGCATACTGGTCGATATCAACGTCCCTAAAACAACTTAAAATAACTAAAGTAACTGAAATGGTGAATGAAAATTGACAGAGTATCGATGATTGTCGATAATCAATGTGAACGATGCTTAGTGGCCGGAATTGGATTACAATATATCGTACTCTAGATTCGCATTAAGGATAGGAATTGCTCATAATAGGAATGCGTCCTACATTCGAAGACAGTAATCAGGACATATGACATATGTCACATCATACATCAGAACTCCACCGAATATTGTTTGGGTACATTTGGAATGCATTAACCTTGTACCGCTAATGAGTTTGTAGATTGTTTCGAGATCGATTCCTATGAGAAGCACCAAGTAGGTTCACAAATCGTGAATGTCTTCGGATGGTCCAGGTTCGTCCTGAAGGAATATAGATTCAATGAATACTGAATAACCATATGCCCATATAATTGGTAGTGGAAATCATTGTTTATTTCATAACAATGCACACTGAATTCGACCGTTCCTTTCAAAATACGATATGCGGTTTCCATTTCACGTTATTATCTAACCAGTTTAACAAGAATTTCAGTCCGAGAAAGGGTAGAGTTGCTCATAACAATAACCGAAACGATAACAGATATATTGACAAAGCCCGGAATACTTTGAATTTGAAATAAACAGATATAGGGTCCTGAAATAGTGAGTTCTTCTTTCATAACTGCCGAAGCAGATTTCTTACAAATTCCGTGCGAAAACAGGTTTCATCTATTTCTATTTCTGCATCTCGAGAAATTATTCTCCAATATACAGAGTGGCCACTTTTCTAATGGGATCGTATTGGTAACTTTTAAACCACAAGAGTTAGAAGGTCGGTCAGATGGAGAAAAAGTTGCATTCATAGAAGCATTGTAAAGCAGTTCAAATAAATCGAGATTATCAGGGCCGATTATTGAGATATCATATCAGAAAAGTGAATTCTGTCATTTTGATCTATCTTTTTTTCATATTTTATGACACTTTTTGAAATAACTTTTATGTTCAACTGCCTCATAAACATTTGATTTATGAATTTGTTCAGTGTCCATAATTGATTACTTTATTAGACTCCACTTTATTGGACTCAACTGTCACAGTCTTCTCTCGGTTTTGCAATTTTCTTCGTTTCACACCACTTGTTAAAGGTCGCATAGAAATTTTCATAAGCACTTTCAGCAGGTAAGAGAGATTCTTTGGCACTGTCGGCTCAATTTTCTACGCTTTCCTCTCCCGCACTATCCATTTTTGGGATTATTATGACGTTTGTCACAGAATAAACGAAGTGAACAACTTTGTTCAGTGAGGTTGCTAAGGTTGCTGATGGTTACTAAGGTAAGAAAATCAAAAGCACACTTCATGATTCCTTGAAATGAAGCGACGAATATATTGATTACCATTTCAAGAAATTTCTGCATTGCAGTCAAACATAAAGCTTTGTATGCAACTCGTAGATAATAAGGCTTATGGACTCGTCCAAATTATTGGTCTCGCTCGCTTTGCTCGCTCCGCCATAATTTTTTGGACCCGTCCATAAAGACCTAATTTATGTAATCATTACATAAATAACTATTAAAGCTGAAATCAACGAAATATCCATCCAAAGTTGATTTTCAGGTAATTTCAACCCATATCCAAATTTCTTTGGGTCTGATATGTATTACATTTACCTCTAGTTTAATTAACAACGTGCAAAACATTTCTTGACATCATTGATAGACTTGTTGTTTCTTATATACACACAACTCTAGGTTTAATGAATGTATTATTCTCAAATAGTAGGCCGTAATTAAAAAAAAAACATAACAAGAAATTAAATTGTAATCGTATGACAGAAAATACTTTTCTTATGATATCTCAATATCCGGCCCTGATAATCTCGATTTGTTTGAACTGCTCGACAATGTTTCTATGAATCCAACTTTTCCTCCATATGACTGAACTTCTAACTCTTGTGGTTTAAAAGATACTAGAACAATCCCATCAAAAAAGTGGCCATCCTGTATAAGATCAATTTTTATAACGTTCGCCCTCCATAATATCACGTATTCTTATTGACCTTCTGAATCTCACCAAATGTTAAAAATATTTCTGAGAATATGCTGAATATCTGTAATAACATAAATAAATTCTTCAATTCACCAGCTATCTTGAAAAGATACTCGAGAATGGAGTCGAAATGTCTGTTTTGAAATCTTGACAACTTGAACTCAAATTTGGATACTCGAAGCAGTACACAGGATTTATGACAGGATCAGGGGTGGAAAAATCCCTCGAAGCACCTATTTCTAGAATCATCTTTTTTTTTGAACATTTTATTGAACGACTTCAACATCTACAGAGTTATTATACAAGATTTCAAGAATAATTTATTGCACCTAACTCCCGAGGGAGTTGTTTTGTGCCTAATTTGCAAATTTTTGTTGATTTAGGTAATTCATGTGAAAGAATTTATCATAAGCCGAGGAAAAAAAACATCAATAAAAAAGATCTTCCACAGTAATATACTTTCTTCTGTTCAGAGCAGGCAGTGGCGTATATAGAAAATATTTTCGGGGGGGCCCCCTATATACGCCACTGAGAGCAGGGTATAATCACTTTTTTCGTCTTTTATGTGATCTGGAAAAGATCTTTACTTGATATAATTAGTTGTTTCAATTTCTTGGAGAAAAGTCTGAAATTCCTTAGGTTCTTCAACTCGTCAGGGATGCAGTTATATATTTTTGGACCAGTAGTGCATATAAACTTTTGAAAAAGTGTTGTATTGACCTGCGGCATCTGCAAATTTTGTCTTTGTCTTGTGTAGTAAACATGTGTATTTTTGCTTGTTGTCATCTTATTTTGGTAGATGAACTTCGAGACATTGAAAACATACAACTGCCGCATGTCCATCATCCAATTGTTTGAGAACAGCTCACTTGTTGGAAATCTCTTTGGTTTTGAGGTTATCACTTTCAAATTCCATTTTTGCGTCAAAATCAATGTTTTTATCTGACTTAGAAAGGATTAAGTGCATAAACATTAATTAACTTATATGGGGGTGAATTATTTCCAACGATTACTTATTTATGAACTAATAGAGTCTCATTTCTATGGAACTCAGAGAAATAGAGAGAGGAGACTGAGCTATGATAAGCGTATAGAAAACTGCCCAATGTCCAATTCGATTAGTGTCGTTTACTCTTATAGTTGCTACGCTGAAGATAATAATTTCACCACAGATCTTCTCCAGAGGTTCCCTAGTGGCTCTCAAATTCATAAAATATTAACCTAATCGGTGTCAACATGTTGTAATATCGATATATCTCTGAAATGCGAAATTTGAACAAAATAGGTATAGGTACATAATAGGTGGAATTTTTCACATTTCCGTTTTCAACAAGGAAAGGGTCAAACCATCCCTTTCGTAAAATTCACTTATCATATCCACATATCTTTAATAAAGTTCCCTATGGGGCCTGTTGCTTTTCCCCCAAGTCGAGTCCCTCATGTCACTTCACAAAATTATGACATAAATTGGAAGTTTCCCTCTTCAAAGTTTCGGGTCACATTGTCTGGATCGATCGATATATCTAGTTCCAAACATGGGTCGGCAATATCTCAAAATACTCCCTTTGAGATTCGAATAACCGCCTATGATATTGAAAAAGTTCAGGTCCATATTCATGAGACAGGAACGTAAAACGACAAACTTGTATGAACAAACAGGTTGAAAATTTCCGTTATAAAGACAAGAAAAGTTGTCGGGGAAATTCGGTGAATATTTCGTTTAACATTCCTCATTTCATACGCTTCTATACAAGTTCAGAACTACTCTTCATTTTCATTCGGTTTATTTTTTATGGGGAAATTTTTTTTTCCTTATATTCAGAAACTAGCTGTGTCTGTAGGCAAGCTACAGTAATAAAATTATGCTGCAATATGGAGCTTTCATTCACCTTCAGAAAAAAAAGTCTGCAAATGTCAGATCAGGAGAAAAAAATATTATTCAATTCACAAACTTTGGAAATTCGTAGCTGTGTTTGTGGGCAAGCTGCAGTGATGAAATTATGGTGGAATATAGATCTTGCATTCCTTTTCAGGAAACAAATCACAAAGCTAGTTCGTGGGTGAAAAAAAGGAGGAAAAAAAAATTAAAACTGGAAAAGAATTATATTTATCCTTAACGCATCTCAGTTTTTCCCCCCAATTAATAATGGGTTATGTTTAAATATGTTAACATACTTCAATGAATACGAGTTTCTCATCAGTTAAAAATTGATTTCATTCCCTCAGACATATCTACATTGACATCTATCTAATATTGATCAACAATTATTTGTTTCCTTCGACTTGCTAATTCCTCTTTCCCCATGTGGCTTTTTCATAACCACAGAAACGGCGGTTTTGAACAAAATAATAGTGATGCGTTGATAATATGATAACATTGTCCCTTTTGCAGCCCCACTAGAGTTCATGGATACTCCCACAGAGCAGAGAGCACCCGAGGGAACGGACGTGACTGTTCGATGCGAAGTTCGAGGAGGACGAAGGACATGGTCCTACGAGGATAATAACGAGATCAAAGGTAAGCAGCATGCATCAGGTGTGAAATACCAGAGACTAACTTATTTTGAGTGCAACGAAAATGTCTTACCTTTCACAGCGAACGTGCTAGGAACACAAAATGAGTGAGCTGTTTGTAAAAACTTGATTCAATCCAAACAAATGCCATGGAACCACTACTCATTAAGTGTTTTCCAAGAAGAGGTGTTATTTCGAATAGCTTCGAATATTTCGATAGACACTTTCTGACATTTGACAAGTACATTTATGGTTTTTTTGAAGCCCGGTTGTACCATCTGTTGTACAGTGTGAGTTCAAGCCTGAGCTTCGCTCAAACCGACCTCCGACTTGAACTGCCAAAATTGGGCGCTCAAGCCAGGTTCACCTGAAATGTCACTTCAAATTATGAATTCTATCAAATTTATAGAAATGGATTTTCAACTCGGCAATAATCTTGCGGAATTGACCGATGACGAAGATTTCGTGGAAGCAGTGAGTTTTGCAATGAATTCGAGAAGAATGCCGAAGAAATATAGGGAAAGAATAAATCTTCGAATAAATTCAAGGTGTGAAATGAAACTGAATTTTTGCAAAAATTCCGTTTCTCGAAAAATAGGGTACGTTTTGTGATATACCAGATTCAGGAGGAAATATCATTTCAAACGCATTGTTTCCTGATTTTCGAAAGAGTTTTCAATTCAAACGTGAGCTATACAGGGTGAGTCTTTGACTTGTACATATATTTCAACTGAAGATTCTTGAGTTCAAAAGAAACCTTTTTTTCATTTTCCATTTTTGCGAATTCGGCTCCGTTAAAAAGATACAGCCATTTGAAAAAAAAATTGGGCTGACTACGCCTCTCAAATGATCTTCTGGAATTGATGCAAAGTTCATATTTCTCGATAAAAATTGAGTTTATACATTCAGGGAATACTCAAGTACTAACCTTATTGGAATAAAAATGTTTCAAACACGATAATTTAAACAAAAACAGTTAGTTTCATCGGATTATATCTGTAACTGAAAAGCCACATTCATCCCATCAAAATAAGTACCTTCTTCGATTTTTCTGCAGATTAGTTAGTAAACACTAATAACTTGTTCATATTTTCCTCGAAATTCTCAAACAATATAATGAGAAAAGACTTTTTATTCAGATTTATTATTAAACAACCTAACCTTATCTAACTTGTATCGATTGTGTGAATGTTTGCACAGAAATTTCCTGAAGATGTTGTCAGCTTCCTGATATTTTCATTGAGGTTAAGGATTTGTTACGAAACATAGTATAAATCACGATACACTTGTGTACCGTGGTATAAATATCTATGAATTCTGTCGTTTCCATCATAAATCTTTGCCGCCAAATTTTACCACGCCTGCGTAAAGCGAAAACCGAAAGATTGGTTATCTGGAGGCCAACTATAAACAATAACAAACCAGAGTCTCTGAAAAAACTGTCAACATTATGTGAAGTTCTGAATACATTCAGTGAATTATTTTTCTAATGTGATTATTATGTGAAGTGAATTAATATAATCTTAACTGTGTCTAGTTTATAAATTTCCAAGAGGATATTGTTCACATAGAAACATCGACATAGATTATAAGGTATCATTTTACATTACATTTACATTTAACTTCAATATGGACCGGTAACTATGAATTTTCAATAGAAACTGTGCGTGTTAAATCCTCCTTGGTGTTCAATTCTATCTCCCACATTTGTGGGATTTTATTAATGAAATATCTCGACGAAGTTGATAAATATTGTGACAACATTGTAAACTCGTTCAAAGACCAGAGAAGGAATAATATTCGATGATATTTAATTCAGAGACGCATTCAGATTATTCTTGAAATTAATGATGTTTTCGTCAAATTTGTCGGGGTAAAATTGGAAATAACTCGAAAAAGACGCGTTTTATTGAAAAAATAGTATCATACTTTTAGTTTCTTGAATGACTGATTCTTTCGAAAATATGAACCGTTTATCTTTTTAAGGTGATTTTATGGTGTTTTAGCGTGTATTGATGAGTCGACTACCCTGTAACTTTTATATTAGTGGAGATATTGAATAGGTTTTGATTGAGGAACATGCACCATGAATAGAGTAAAAACTCAACCAAAATTCAGTTCATTCGAAATAACGGTTCCGAAGATGTCTGTATTCTTCTCATTATGAGCCCGGAATTGTCTTAATCTACTCACCCAGTATGACCCACTTACTGAAAATCCGTGATCAAATTCTATTCGGTCCGTCCGTCCAACCTTATGTGAACAAGATAACTCTCGAACAAAAAAAGCTTGAAACTTGGGCGTTTTGGATCCCGAACGCCGAAATCAGTTAACGGTCAGAATTGGTCGAGGAGTTTCGTGAAGATTGCTGTTCGAAATATTGATTTCTTGCCAGTACTGGATTAGCATGAAGTTCGATCTCCACTCAACTTTCAATACATTCGCAAGATTTCCATCCTGCATGCGAAAGCGCAGCAAATTGAACAGCAGATCTATTCAATTCCGGGTTTTACGTGCCACTTACGAAGGAAAAAGCTCGAACGGCGCAATTATTTAAGCCTCAACTCACACATATTTCGCAAATGAGGCAAAGAGGATATCCTGGGTCGTTTACACCACGATGAATCTCCCCGTACACCAACTTGCGAATTCGTTTTTCATTGCTGCACATTAGGCATGGCCCGATTGTTATCGCACCGTTCAAGCAAACACCTCGAGCAGAAGTAGGTATTAGAATCTCATTTGGGGGGCGGAAAACCTGGTGGCTTGATTTACTTTCGTATTCACTCCTGCTCGTATGAAAACGTGCTTGGATATTTATCATAGGAAAAATAGTTAGACGTGAATATTGGAAATTCGAACTCGAAATAATTCATCGGGCTGTAAATCGCAACTATTCTTTTCACATCTGGGTTATGGTTACGAACTGGTATGCATGATTGTGTGGTTTGAATATCAGAAAATGTCTAAATGTGCTTATTTTTCGATATATTCAGACCATATTTTTTGAAGGTTATTTTGTGTGGAGAAAAAGAATGTTTTTTTGACAGTTTTTTGCTTGAATCAGCCTCCCCATCTTGAATCGAAAATAAACTGATCCACAAGAGTTAGGGATATCGTATTCAATTGTTTTCAAAAATATGTAATCTTCGAGAAAATCGCTGTAGAATCATTTAAAACTCAATAACAACTTGAATCGATCCAATAAGAATCAGTATGAGACATTTCGTCAATGTGGTCGCCTATTTTCAGAAGTTTGGTTCTTTCCATTTTGCATATGCTTCATGAATGTTCTCTTTTTGAAATGAAGTCAGTTTATCAACGGCTTCGATTCGAAACGAGTTTTCTGAAAAAGCCAAGACGAAAATTAACAAACGCTGAGGCTAATAGGGCTATCGGAATGCGACAGGGTGGTCTAACTCAGGTTGTTGTAGCGGAAAGGCTCCAAGTCAGCCAAAGTGTGATATCTCGACTTTGGAATAGGGAGACAGTTTCCGTGTTGGAAAGACCATCTGGCTTGGTGGGCGACGAAAAACAACACCTGCTCAGGATCGTTTCATCATCGTTCCGGCGAGAAGAAACCCTGCATATACTTGTAGAATGCTACGGAATACTCTTCAAAATGCAGATGGGGTCCAAGTTTCCACCGAAACCATCAGATGTCGTTTTGAGAGAGGTGAATCCAGGTTCTAGACGTCCATTAAGAGGAGTTCCATAAACACGTGGCCATAAGCGTCGATGACTGGAATGGGCAAGGCAACAAATCAATTGGAACGATCAATGGCGTAGTGTCGTTTTCACTGATGAATCCAGATAGGTATGCACGATTTTCAGATTCTCGAAGAATAAGGGTATGGACAATCCCACGCATACCCTGTAATCGTCGCTATGTCCTAGAAGTCCATCCATTCCGAGGAAGTAGTGTTATGGTATGGGCCGGGATATGTGTCAACGGGCGCACAGATCTACACATTTTTGTCCTGGGAACATGACCGCCTTACACTATAGGGAGCATGTCATTGACAATGTTGTGCCAAATTTTTTTTGCAATTTAAGTCAATATCCCTAACTCATGTGGAGCAGTTTATATAAATACCTACATAGTTGCGAAAAGAATCAGGAGGTAATTCCTGGTCAGAACATAGGGTGCTTCTTTCAAATAAACGTTTGTTCCTTGAGCTCCTCTGCATAGTTAACCCCTAAAGGGGGTACCCGAAATACATTTCCATTCAATATAGGTGGTAAAAATTTTGGGCCAACATATCCAAGCCAGACATTCACAGAAAATCGTCTTGATGGTGAGCCACAGTGATAGCGTGAGGGTCCATACCTATGTGATTATCATGAAAATAAGTTATTTGATCTCTAGAAAAAAGCCTCATCTGTGTATAGGTTATAGGGTATAGTTTTTCAAAAATTGAGGATGTTGTTCAATGATTCCCAACATTCGAGTGGAGAATTGGAGACGATTCGGAGAATCCTGTGGGAGCCTGTACACGTTGAATATGACATGGATATAAAAGTGGTTTCTTTAAGATCGCGAACACCGTCATATCGTGAATTTGTACTGATGTCAGATTGCTCGTTGTCAAGATTAAGTAGTGCGATTGAGTTTAAATATACCTACATAGAGGATCAACGCCCAAGAACGAATTGAAGCTGAAATTTTCGGCCGTGAAGTGGCGGCACATAGTAGCTACTGAAAGAACTATAATCTGCCAGGCCTATTATTTTGTTAGCTATTCATTTACCGAAATCTGTAGGATATTTATTTTCCATCATAGGCAGGGACGGATTCGTCCAAATTATAGGGGAATCCCTAGAGGACGATTCATGAGTGGACAAGGCAAACGTGAGCCGAAGACTCGATAAACCTACTTAGTTTCAACTTCGTCACCTAGTATGATTGAAATCGAATTGAAAAATGAGCCCATACCTCCTCAAGAGAAAAGGAAAAAAGTCTGTAGGGCATTATTGAAGGAAGACAATGAAGAAAAGAATATTCCTAGCAACTTTCAAGATGATGAAGACGACTGCCCTCCTGTCTATTGTCATGACCTTTTTTCCCGATTTAGATCGGGAAAAAACTAGTCTTCTCCAGGATTAGCCATGGAAAAGACTGGTGACGATGCATGCATTGGGCTCATGCATCTTGTGCTTATGTTCCTAGAAAAACAAAGCGTTTCATTGGTGAACTTTGTCATTAGTTTTGTAACTATAAGTAGAAAACTACAGTTGCCTGTTGCCGGTATGTCATTTTGTCCATAGGATACGGACAAAATGAATTTCGTTCATCTCAATTTATCTGAGAATATTTTATTTTTTGGTACTTTTATTTCATTAAGGTTAATAAGATTTTACAAAGAAAGGACCAAAGATCATAGGTGTAGAATATGACTTTCCTGTGATTCACTACTAACAAATTATGCCTCTGAAATGAAACCATATGCCATTTTGTACGTACGCCCCTTATATCTTCATCACAAATGGTCCACTGACGTTGTTCCCCTAGGTATATTTACTCAATGGTAGTGCACTCATTCATTTGGATTGGATCAAGCAATCCAAATTTAATTTTTCATTGTGAAAATAATATGAATCCAGAACAAATTTTCCTGCGGGACAAAGTGGAGGGGTGAATTCAATTTCCATTGAATCAGTTTCATACTGAATTCCATAAATATTCAGGTCATAGGACTTTTACTGGTTCGAATAAAAATCGCGGTGTTCGAAATTAAGATTCCGAAAGTCATCAAGCTCCATTTCCCCACCCAAATTGAGTGAACTTTAATTACCACATAGAATGCCCAAGTCAGTATCTCCCATCTGGACGGAAATTGCAAAACAAGTTAGTTGGGCTTTCCATTTATCACAGCCGAGAGCTACCGAATTCATTGCGAAAATTGAATTTCTGCCGAATTGAGGCATCGGAAGGATCGTTTGGAAAGATGGCTGGAAGGATGTTAGATGAAAGTGAGATGAAAGAAATGGTGGAATACGGATTTGTGGGTATACTGACAGGCTTAATATTTTTTGATACCAAAGTTTGGGATAAACTTCAACAGCTATGGCCTTCATGCGGATATAAGAGATGGAGTGGGCATGCTACAGCTAGTTGCATCCACTTATCGTGACCTACCTGGAGATGCCAGCCATTTTCTAAATGTCATGAACGAAGTCAATAATTTAATTGACAACTTTGCATCTTAGATATAGGGGAAGTATGTACAAAATGACATAGGGTTTTATTTCAGAGGCATAACTTGTTAATAGTGAATCACAGTAATGTCATATTCGACACCTCTGATCTTTGGTCCTTTCTTCATAAAATCTAATCAACCTTTATGAAATAAAAGTACCAAGAAATATAATATCCTTAGATAAATTGGGATAAACGAAATTCATTTTGTTCTCATGCTATGGACAAAATGACATACCGGCAAAAGGCAACTGTATTTTTCTACTTATAGTTACAAAACTACTGACAAAGTTCACAAATGAAACGCTTGGTTCTTCTAGGAACATCAGCACAAGATGCGTGAGCCCAATGCAAGCAATGCATGCACCGTAACCAGTCTTCTTCAGGGCTAATCCTGGGGAAGATCTAAATCTGGAAAAAAGGTCTCATAACAATAGATAGATGGACACTGGACAGTCGTCTTCATGATCTCGAAAGTTACTAGGAACATTTTCTTCTTCATTGTCTTCTTTAAATAATGCTCTAGGGACTTGTTTTTGGAGGAGTTATAGGCTCTTTTTTGAATTTATTGCAATCTTATTAGGTGAAGAAGTTGAAACTAAGTACGTTTGTCGAGTCCTCGGCTCACGTTTGCCTTGTTCACTTATAAATCGTCCTTTAGGGATTGGAGAAACCTCCTCATAGGATCAGCAAGATTAGGTTAAGATGCATTGCCTTTATTAGCCGCAGATGAAGATTTTGTTATGAATATGTTAAGACAAGTCCTGATTCTTTGTTTTCTGATGGAGCCTGAGATGGATTGTCTTGGTTTTGTCCGGTAGATACGGTTAATTCAGCTGAAATACCTATGTAAGTTTGATCGTTCACTTGATATGTTATTTTGTCCATAAAGTGTTATAAAACTAGAAATGTATCGAATTGATACAAAAAGTATATTCAACATACAAAAAGCTCCGTGAATACAATGACAAATCAGTAAAGTTTGAATTGAATACAATCTAAATGGGAAAAAAATGGTGAAAACTGGCCATTTCTTCTTTAAATTTGGCGCAATGAAAAAAAACTCATGACCTATTGATTTCTGTCATCAGTCATAACGCCCGAATGAACCAGAGTAGTCTTGCTAATTTTCAGAGGTTAATTGAAGCCACTCGGGTCGTATAAAGTAGTAGGCAGTTCTGCATTTCATATCTCCGAACTCAAGTTATGATTCCTATGTCATTTTGTACGTATTTCCCCTAAGCTTGGGTGTTGGAGGTACTGGATCATATTTACCTTTTCCTATCTTTCTAAAAAGTGCTCCTTGTACCTCTGTGCCACCTCATTTCTCGCGACAAACAGATTCTCTTATGGGTGTCAGGGCACTATGGCATTGAGGGGAATGAGACGCCATGACCATGGCCCACGCCTTGGACCACAAAATTGACAATAATCCCTTTATATGAGTTCAATCGATCGCTAATATTTTCAATGAAGAATTTCATTTTGAGTCATAACTCCTATAGTGTTGGATAAATTTTTTTATCAATTCATGGCGCCTTCACCTGAAAACCCACCCACCCATGAAAAACTGTCTGGATCCGCCAGTGACTTCAGATATAATTATACTGTTGTTGATTTAGATCAAGCCTCGAGTGAAATTTTGTACATACTTTGTATCTTGAACCTAATGGCAATGAAATATACTGCTCCACAAGAGTTAGGGATATCGTATTCAATCGCTTTCAAAAGTATGCAATCTTCGAGTAAATCGCTGTAAAATCATTTAAAACTCAATAACAACTTGAATCGATCCAATAAAAACCAGTATGAGAATTTTCGTCGATCTGGTCGCCTTTTTTCTGAAGTTTGGTTCTTTGCATATGATAATGATATATTGATATATTGTTTATCCTGATTACTCCTAGGTCTCCTATGAGACCTCTCTGAAATTACAAGCTTTGAAGCTTGTAAGTTGTGCCGAGTTCGGAGTAAGCAGTTGTGTTCTGTGTAGGCTTTGTTACTGTGTCCTTACGCCACCTTAGGCACAGCACTGTTAATTTTTGACCCAACAGTGAGAATGGTGGCCCTTACCGAGACTAGAAAATTTCTTTCCTAGCTCGGGATTGAACTTCGGACCTTTGGGTCCGAATTCCACCGCTCTACCACTAATCCAGGGGCACTAATGATTCATGAAAGTTCTTATATTGAAATGAAGTCAGTTTATCAACGGCTTCGATTTGGAACGAGTATTCTGAAAATACCAGGACGTAAACCAGCAAACGCTGAGACTAAAGGGGCTATCGGAATGCTACAGGGTGGCCTAATTCAGGTTGTTGTAACGGAAAGGCTCCAAGTCGGTCAAAGTGTGATATCTCGGCTTCCGAATAGGTTCAGGGAGACAGTTTCCGTGCATGGAACATGCATGGGATATGCTCCAAAGAAGATTAGATAATCATCAACCTACCCCAGAGCTTCCGCCCAATTCATGGAAGCGAATTCCTCAAGAAATGTTCAACAACCTCGTGTGTAGTATGCAAAGAAGATGTCAAGCTGTTATTGATGCCCGTGGAAGCCTTACATTGTATTGATAGTCTTAAAATGCTTGAATTCTCTGGGAATATAATTTCGTTATTTTACTCGATTTTTCTTAACCACCCTGTATACGCTGCAGACCTACAGGCTAAAATTAATTTGCAACTTGAAATCATATTATAATGAATTTTCATCAGAAAAATCTTATTTTAACTATATTTTTTTGCAATTTGAGTCAATATCCCTAACGCATGTGTATTTGTCCTTTAGTTTTGGCCAATTCCCACTTACATTGCGAATCATTTCTTGAAAGGAGAGTAAAACGTCTTATAATAATCATACCATAATAACCCTAATTTTATTCTTCTTTTGTTATGCAGCTCCACTGAAGGAAGGACAAACATCAGGTAAAACAAAATACCGTTTTCTTTGACTCGCTTGCCCATCATTTTTCAAAATTTATATGTAGGTAAAAAAGCGAATTTTGTTTCCTATTCTTTTTTATTCATAATTCCAATTATTTCGAACGTTATGCTTTTTTGCAATTATAAGTCTCTTTGTTGCCATATGATCTAGCAAAATCGTATTCCTGTCGCTTCTTGTAGTAATTTTTTTCCATGGCCCACTACGATAACTTAGGGTCCCAATTGTAATGAAATAATGATAATCTGCACTAGTTATAGTTTTTGCAAAGATTGATAATGAAGTCGGAATACACGCATCCTCAATTTCAACATTTAATAATAATAAGTTGTCCCTTACTTGGTGAGGTTTCATGAAAAGAACCAAGATTCATTCAAATGAGTGATTATCTACTATTTGTCCTTCATGTACAGGGTGGGGCAGAAGAACCTATCCGATTTCAAATCCCTTTTTCTCAGAAGAGAGAGCAGGTAGAGTAGTGGGGTAAAAACCGTTAGAAAGCTGGTTTTATGCCATTTGTCAGTAGTCAACATGCCTTGGTCTGGTGAACATCGTGCTTTTGTTATTGAGCGGTTTATCGAATGCGGCGGTTCGATAATTGCTACACAACGTGCTTTTCGAATTCATTTCGGACTCGGGCGTCATGATCCTGTTCCACATCACGCTACGATTAAAGTGTGGGTGTCAAATTTTAGACAGACGAGTTCAGCATTGAAAAAGAAGTCGCCTGGACGTCCCAGGACAGCAACAGGACCTGAAAACGTGGCCAATGTGAGAGCCGCGATTGAACGTTCCCCGCGTCAAAACATTCGCTCGCTTTGGGGATTTCCAACCGCAGTATTCGTCGAATTTTGCACCGGGACCTCAAAATGCATCCCTACAAAATGGTTGTTGCACAGAAATTAAGTGAAAGGGATTTTGAAACCCGTACGAACCTGTGTCGCGATCTCCGAGAACTGCCAAACGACGATGTTGTGCTCTTCACGGACGAAGCCCATTTTCACCTTTGTGGCGCCGTAAACAGGCAGAATTTGGGGTTACCTCAAATCGAAGGTTTACCAGCATCGACCAAGGACCCTTTTTGCTTTACGAAGGGAAATTGCTCGGGCAATTGAAGAAATTCCTGTGGAAATGACGGTGAAAGTCATGGAAAGCTACCGCGAGCGCCTAAATAAGTGTATCCGCTCCCAAGGACGACATTTGAGTGATGTGCTTTTCAAAACTTAAATTTAAAAATGGCATAAAATTTGCGATATGTTAATAAAAAAAATTTTTTGACAAGCTGAGTGGTTTTAATTTTATAACGTTTTGAAATCGGATAGGTTTTTCTGCCCCACCCTGTATTTCCTACTGCTGAAAAAGAATTCTGTTCGCTATTGAAGTAAACGCAGGGGTTCAATGGTTCAAGTCCTCATGTTGAATAATAGGTCCAATTTCGTGCAACAATCTCGTTAGACTGGAGGTAGAAATATCAAATGGCAAATACCTATTTCACCCATGATAATGGCATAGCCGGAACTTATTTTTCTTTGTACATTTGATATATGATGTCCTTATTTTTTTCCTTATATTTTACTTTCATCTTCCTCGTGGTCATCAGAAATGGATTCAATGTTATTCATATTTGTTCTAAATGTCGCCATATAATAAAAAAGAAGTTGAAAAATTCCTCAAAAAAACTTTTTTATTGTGCCAAATTCAAATTATTTATAATCGAGAACTAACGACAAATTTGCATGAGAAATGGTTCAAGTATTTTCTTAGTATCAAAATATTCGATACAAATTTGTATATAATATACCTGATGTTTATTCTTCCTTCAGTTGAACTGCTCCACGAAAAGGAATAAAATAAGACCCTGACTTGAGGTCAAAAAGCGTCTGTGAATGGTTGATAGGAACTGAAATAGTTATTTAATCAATTAGTTTATTAATGTAATTATTAATATTATTAATGTTTGAGACCATTAATCGCTGAATTAATAAACGAGTTGATTACAAGATTTTTCCGTCGACCTCATCACGAATTGAACATGAAATGTGGATTGAACTAAATTTTTATTTTCCATAAAAGACAAATTTGACATAATGTAAATTTCTATGTTCATTTCGATATATTAATATTTTACTTCCTATGGAACAATTCGAAAAATTCATAGAGGGAATATTGGACATATTGTGGCATTCTGAACAGTTCACATTTAGTTTGCATTTATATCATTACCTATAATATCCAATAAGGAACGTGTGAAGAAAGTGGAGGTTGAAGTATTATCTACACTTTGCAACTTGTTTCACCTGAAATTTCTTCTGCAGTCTATTTTATTTTGAATGGAGTTGTCAATATACCCTTCTGTTCCAACCAAGCTCGGTAGTGCTCTGACTGAATATTTTATGTTCGGTTGCCATGACAATCATGCATTAATGAGAAATCATGCATTAAAATAGGTCATTAATGGATGATTTTGAGTGCGTTAAAATGAGCTTTCATTCTATGGTCGACGGAAAAAGATATTTTCACATTGCATAAAAATTCTCGGTGCTGATTTAAAGGGATGTTATACTCTGGCCGACGGCACCGATTCTCCATTCAAAAAGTGCCTTTCATTTTTCCTAGTTCACGCTCTCAGTTCTCCACCTGAAAACTTGATTTTTTTTTAATTCTCCTAGAATTTCAGACTGTTCTCTGCATTATTTAAGTGACCATCCAAATGGTTTTTTTCAATGAAGAAATTAATTTGTCGAGGTCACTCCAATGAATTTTCCTCGGAATTTTCTTGAAAAAAATTGATGAGAAACCACCGAAAAACGATTATGAAGTCAATTTTCATAGAATTCCATTTTCAACCCGATTTTTTCATGCGAAAAAAATTTTTTTCAAAAAGAAGAAATTGGAATGCTCTCAAGGCATCTTTTAACTCCAACTCAAGAAAAAAATCAAATTTTTAAGTGGGAAATTGAGGGCATGAACTTGGAAAAAGGAAAGGCACTTTTTAAATGGAGAATCGGTGCCGTCGGCCAGAGTATAACGTCCCCTTTAGTGTTGATAAAATAATCAGAAGGCTTGCGAACTGCCGTGCAATAGGTACGTAGTAGTTATGCTGATTGCTGTGTTATATTGTTCCATGAACCTATATGAGGATTCATCATGTTCATCATCATAAAAGCGTTAAAAGGCCATACGGCCACTAAAATGAATAGCATTACATGTTGCTCACGATATCAATTAATATAACAACCCTATAAAGACGATTAATAGCTTTACTCTTCACGGCCAGATGCCCTGATATATTACTCCATTTTACATGAATAATAACTTCACTAACATGCAGCTTTAAATCAACATATTTCGTAAGAAAGATGGAGAAACAATAATTTCCCAAGACTCCTATACGGAGCCAGTTCTTAATTGAATTAAATTTTTTTTGTGATGAAGAAATATTGAAGCCATGTTGATAGGATTTCAATTTCACAGACCAAATACGTGTACATATTAGTTATATTGAAAAAAACCTGAAATGAAGTTTTTCAACCGACTAATGTACATTTTTGACGATTGATATTTGCAGCTTATGTTGTAGTTCACGAAGAGCCAACTTCTTGTTAATAAGTCACTACTGAAGTCATGGGTTGAATGAGAATTTCCATTGAATTCATGAAGCACAAATAGTGAATGTTTGAATGAGAATTGTCGAGAATAGGCTTGAGGTCCATTCTTTTGAATCGGAATCTGAATGGGAAAATTATTTCTTCCCTTCAACAGAATTTGCTGTTGCCATGTATGCGAATTTTCCAGACTCAACAACAAAATTGTTTTCTCGATGCTCTCTAGATAGTTCGGCTCCGATAATTTGAATAATGCAACATCAAAGCTATTCTGTAATAGCTCTATTTATAGCTTGCCATAAAATTCTGAGTTCAACTGATGAAATTATGGAAGTAAAGTATGAGTATGCCATTTTCATTATATGTTTTCAATAGAGGAAGCGAAATTTTCAAAGCAGCCTCGGAAAATCCCAGGCTCAACATCTGAGTAAAAAGCTTTTTCATATGTATACCTAATATGATTTTCAGTATCCAAGGTGACCAGTGTTAAACCTCAAGATATAATCCAATATATCCGATTCATCCCTTTATTCATACGTCTCGAATACGAATATCCCATACAGCGTATTCCATTTCTTTCCAAGGCAGCTTCTCTAGAATCGGGTCGAAAAATTGAAATTTTCAAATTTTAAAACTTTTGATTTCATTGGCAGAATATTTTATGATTTTCACATATCCAGGTTGTATATCAAGGTGAGGCTTTTCCTCTGACAACATTTGATAGAAGTCATCACAATAAGCCATTTTACCGAAAGTTTCTTATATGAAATGTTCAATTCATAAATAAGCGGCATGTGGCAAAATGATCTGTTCTACGCACTAGAATTTCTTTCAAATTTGTTAGATAAAAAGACAAAAAACAAGAGATGTCGATATCTACGGAGGAGTAGGCGAGGGAGCAGGTTCGGACTGAGGAATTTTCATCAGATTCACCTAGAAACTAGAAAATATTCTAGTTTCATTTTCTCGAGACAGGGACATATTTCATATAAAAATTTTTTGGTAAAATGATTTATTTTGATGAGTTCCATCATCTACCAAAGAAAATCCTCACCTCAAAATACACCCTGTATATTGGATGCAATATTTCTGTGAATGATTCGTTGATCCTTCATGAAATATTCATGAAGAATTCTGTACTGATATATGGAGAGAAAATTCGATAGAGACGAAGAAAACGTGTTTTTGCTTTTGGGACTATTACAGAATCTGTATGAAATTTTTTTTTGCGAGATGAATTCGGGCATAATAAAATTTCCCAAATATTTCAAAGAAATATTTATAAAATATTCTGATCTTGCTGGTGGATTCTTAATGAGATACAGGGTGACCCATTTCAAAAGATCCACTGAAATAACTCCCTAGAAAAAGCATGGATCGAAAAATGTTTCGAATGAAAGTTCTTAGTTTTTGTGGGTACATAGAATGCAGGCGTTCAATTCGACCTTGGAGTTTGATTTCAAGGTCAAGTAGATTTTTAGAATAGGGAACATACTTTTTTCGTTGATGATTTATTCCGTTTTTCGTTGGAGACATTTAGGCTAAAGTACCAGCGATTATTTGAAATCGATTTAATCTTTCTTTCTTGAATCCAAAAATTATTACTATTTCGATACTGAAGATCTCATTTTGTATTATTACAGATACGAGAATAGGCATAATAGGAGATGGTCTACTCATAAGGAATTCTAGTAGGAGAGATTCGAAGGTTTACGTTTGCAATGCCATACAACCAAATACAGGAACTATAAAGGAAAAGAGGATAAAACTGACGATAGAACGTGAGTATTCATGTATTCGAAACATATCATCCTTTTTCCGAATTTTCAACCGAAATTTTCGATTATTCGGAAAGCCCGCCTGAATGAGTGCGAACATACGCTCGTTTGATCCCATTTCGATGATACAAATCGAAAAATGAATAATGCGTGCGTTGGAAACGATCAGAACTACTCAGAGTACAAATGGATTGCACTCAAACAGGATTAAACAATATTCTGATCGTTCATGCAATTTGATCTGCTGATGACAGACGAATTCATAACTTTCGTTACTTTTTGCTCGTGTGTGTCTTATTTATGTGAATATGCAGAGTTTTCCATTGTCTATTCGCTACATTATGTTGAGATCCCCTCTTTGCGGAATGAATATCAAGGGCTCAAAAGGCTTTTCGACAAATAAAACATTCTATTTAGAACTAAAATATTGCTTAGTGTCCTCCAGGATTTAATAATGAAAAATTTATCGTGGGAATAGGACCTATTCCCACGATAAATTTTTCATTATTCTATTTAGAAGCACTACTGATTTTGGAACGATTTTGTACTATCACAGCACTAAGAGAAAACTGCTTGTTGTACTTAATAAATGTCTCTTTAATTGAGTAGGAGTAAATATTGTATTGAATGGTCCGAAAATTGGTGTTTACAATTATTATTTCGTGGAATGAATAAAGGATGTGTCCTGTATCAATTTTCAACGCTCATATCACAACAAAAAATCAATGAGATGAAAATGACAACAAATAACTAGATATGAATTGAAGGTGAAAGTTGTAGAAGAATCTTATTTGAATTTCCTGTGATTTTATTTCATCAATTACTTGCCTACGAGAGAAAACATTTTTTCAAACAAAAAAAACAATCACTGCCAAAACTACGTTTTCGATAACTTGAAAGAAATTCTCAACATCTCTTATTACGACCTCCAATAGCCCTAAATGCTTTACTTGCACTGAGTATACATTTGAGCATTATTGTAAATAAATTTTCAGATTTTGCATCAAAGGTGTTTGTGAAAACGTAAAACAGTAACTGATCCAAATTTTTCAGAAACGCAAACGAAAGGATTTAAGAGTCTTTAGCCGTCAAAATAAGAAACGTATACCGCCATATGGCAGTGCAGTGCATTAATTCTCATTTATTGGATTATTCAGCTTAATAGATGAAATGTTGGGGCGCAATAAATATAACAAGAAACCCTACCTTGAACTAGATCTCACACTGGCGGTAAAATACTCTGTCTTTCCTTCACCTGTCGTCTGGGAGGAGATTCCTGCTGGGCGTGTCATTTAAAAGAAATTCAATTCTATGTTAGAATCCACAATTGTAAAAAACAATTAATTTTCACTAATCGACAGCTAAAACAAACCTTAATGAATTGTCGTTGATAAAAATGGATATTCATCTTTCCGAATAGAAGAATTCAAAAAAATAAATTTCGCGAAATCAACATATTGTTGTAATATTATTTACAGAAAAACGGTGAATTCTGAAAGAGAAATGAGATGCACGTCGATTAACTAAATGATAGACTTCGATACTGAAATGAAAAACACAAAGATATTTGTTCGTTTTGATGGTGAAAATGTTACAAAATAACCAAAAATGATGAGGGATATCCTTTTCATTCATTCAATACTTATAAAATATTTTTCTTATCATTATATTTAACGAAGTTTTATCTTTCAATCAATGACAACTTTTGATGAATATTCAACTGAAACGAGAGTTCATTCAATAAATAAAAAATTAACGTAAGTATGAAATTCAACTAACCTGAAACAAGAATCGAGAATAAGAAGTCAATACTTATCGAACCTAATAACAAAATATTGAAACTTTCAGAAGGTTAACTGTCACAATTTTATTAAAATCACAATAAAATAGGGGAAACAAAAAAAAAGCAAAAATATAGAATATGAAGCAGGATAACAATAAGGCCAATACTGCGTTACATTATTTTTATTTTCATACTGCACTCACACATCCCTTCATTTCTTTTTGACTCCATTTTTTAGGGACGAAAACCTTTAACGTCATCATGAATTCTCAGATGATCTGACAGAACATATGGAAAATCAGAAGATCTTAACCTCGAAGACCTTCGGAGAATGTTGCACAAATCTGTCTTGATATGAATTGAAATCCTTTGAAGGTGTTGTGGTGAATCAAATCCTCCTGAACCAAATAATGTATCGTTACCTGGTTTGTTCAATTTCTTCACATAAAATACGGTATGGATGAGAAAAATGAGTGAATACCACGCAAGAGCTTCTACTCCACTTGAGGCGTGTTATTGGAATCTGAATTACGATCATTCGTGAGAATTTGCTACAAAGAAACATATGTAATAAAAGGAAATATTTTCGGATTGAAAATAGGTCGGAAAACATTGTTCCTTTGTTACTAGATATAAGAATGCACTCAAAGCATACATTCCCTTAGAATTCGGGATGCTTATCTGAACTCCTCTATCACTTTGTATGCTCTTCTTATTACAATAAATATTTTCTACAATCGCTGAGGAACTGAAATTTTCTACACGCAAACTGAATGAGGAAAAAGTGACCAAAGAGAGCGTTTCATTTGTATACTGTTAGATTGAAATTCATGAAAAAAAAATTGAAAAAGCCCGAAGGCTTTACCATTTACGCGACATAGTTTAGATGATGAAAAAAGCAACTGAAACTGACTGGACTGTAGCTTTGAACATTCAATTTACGTTCGCAATTTCCACTCATTTCTATTACCTGCTTTGACACGTTCGCTTTCGGAGAATATTCTGAAATGCAGCAATATGGTAGGCGAGAAACTCTGTTTATCATGGAAATTGTTGTCAGTACTGCGAATTCATTTCCATTTACTTTTGGCTCCGTCCATGTGGATATACTTCGCTGCACTCTCACAAAGTTTTTCGATATGGTTTTGAAACGTCCATTTTGGAAAGTGTATAGTTTGGTTATTCATCATTCGCAACACGTTTCAACAGCCTTTGGGTATCATCCAAAAATTTCAAAAGAATAATCTAGAACACCGAAATCAAAGGTTTCGGAAAGCAGCCCAAGATAAAAAGGATAATTCGATTGCGTTTACGCAAAAATATCACCTTACAATTCTTACAAAGCATATCACATTTTAATCCTTTTCTTGCTGAATTCGACTGGTGTTGGATATAGGTTTATATGGATTATAAGGGGTTCTGCAAAGATTCATAGAAACCCTGGTGTAACGATTCCTCACTCAAAAACGCGACCGCTTTCGGGAGAAATGAAAAGAAGAACCCCAGCTCAGATTTTCGATAGACAAGGAAATCTTCAACAAAATCTAACCAGTGCCAACACCAGGTATTGCAGAAATCAATGTTCGGAACCCTAAGAAAATAAAGGAATAATAATTATTAAGGTATCGCAGTTGAAAACAAAGTTGCAGCTAAGGTTACTTGCTTAAGAATGAATTCGCTGTAAAACAATGAGCACATTGAAAACGACTGTGTTCGTTCATCTTCAGGAAACCCATCATAAGACTAACCTCACCGTTTCTATTGAAATGGAAAGAATACCCCTTTTGTAACCGCTGAACTTTCTCTGAGAAAGTATGGAGAAAAGAAAGCTTAAGATGGGTGTCGAATTGAAAAACCGTCAATTGAAGCCTACTGCTTTTCTTTGGCCGAGATATCTCTTATAATTACGCTTTCCTAATGAGTTACTGCTGACTCGAACAAAATAGAGGGTATCTAGAGAGCTGGAGCTGTTGATGCCGAATTGGAAGTCCCAACTCGACTCCAGAAAGTTATTATCAGTGGATGGAGTCCGAGTTCATTCATCCACATTGTGGCGAATCTTCACCCTCGGAGGGCTTGTATTAATATCGCTTAGGGTTGAAGGCTGCGTGCCTTCCGCTGGGACCGATGCATAAACAGGTGTCGAATACCTACGTTATGTGAAATGCTCAACAATTCAACTGCTACACCTAGTGATAGTTAGTGCACTAGTCATTATCTTTATCTTATCTTAATCTTTATCTAAGGAAGTGGTGTTATTTTCCTTCGGAAGATGAAGAGTAATGAATTAATATACAGGGTGAGTCTTTGACTTGTTTATATATTTCAACTGAAGATTCTTGAGGTCACAAGCAACCTTTTTTTCATCTTTCATTTTCCAAATTCGGCTCTGTTGAAAAGATATAGCCATTTAAAAAAAATTTGGGCTAATAACGTCTCTGATATAATTCTCTGGAATTGATGCAAAGTTCATATTTCTCGATTGAAATCGAGTTACTATTACTATTATTTATTAGATAAGAGTTTAGAAAATTCTATAAACTCACACAATACTATAACAAAATAACAAAAATTCAAGTGAACATAGGTTCAAAATACAAAAATTAAAACTAGTTCGAAAACAAAATTAGGTATATAACCATATGAGTAGAAAACAAAGAGAAAACAAATCACTGCATAGACCACTCATCATACATGTTCTTAAAAGTATTCACCGAACAAGCACCAACCACAGTAGAAGGTAAGCGATTCCAAACATCGAACACTCTATTGCTAAGGAAATGCTGCCTCTGAGTAGATCGAAAATTTTCCTTCCGCAACTTGAATGCATGGCCACGCAGTCGAACATCCGTGTTGAGCGTAAAGAGCGATCCTAGGTTGGAATTGAAGAGACCATGAAGTGCTCTATATGCGACTATGAGATCGCCACGAAGACGCCTGTCAGAGAACCTTGGGAGACCCATGAGCTCAAGTCTCTGTTCATAGTTGATACATTTAGGAAATACTCAAGTACTAACCTTATTCGAATAAGAATGTTAGAAACAGTATATTTCTTAACAAAAACAGCAAGTTTCATTCGATTATATCTGCAACTGAAGAGCCATATTTCTCCCACCAAAATAAGTTCCTTCTTCGATTTTCATGAAGATTAGTTTGTGAGCACTAATAACTTGTTTATATTCTCCTCTTTCTCTCAAAACTATCTCAAAAATAATTGTTTTCACACTGAGCGAACATAACTTCATTGAACTAGATCAAAATTTAAGAGGCCAATGACCTAACCTAACCCATCGAACCATATTCTATGAACTCTATCATAGAACGTTTGAGAAGACGATGCCAGATTTTGTTGATTTTCTCCTTAAACAAGGAAACAATAGGTCCTCTATCATTAACGGATGAACTAACGCAAAGGCACTAGGCTTTTTCAAGTGGTTTTATAGTAGAGGAAAGTCACCAAATATGAAATAGTATCCTAATATGGAATACCTTCATTTCTCCATGACTATAAGTAATAAACGGCACATTCGACTATCTTCTGTTTCATTCGGTCTACTTACTATCGCACTCACACCATCGAGTCAGTTGCGCAAATGCTCAACGTGTGGCAGGCGTGTTTTGTTTTGTTGTCGTGAAGAAAATTTTGAAAGGTAAGTAGAAAAATGAGTATAACCAGCTGTTATGTTTGTATACATAAGTGTTATACTCTTTAGTATATCGGTATTATGTTTATTTCACCATTTTGTGATCTTTGTCAATAAAATATTGTGACTCGAAAAAATATTTAGAAAAGTTTGAACTAGTATAAAAATCCAAATATGGACAGTCGTCGGTGTCTAAATATGGAATATGCTTGATGTGTGGGCTCTGGGCACATTTGGGCACATTATGATTGTGCTGGTCCAGAGTTTGATACTCGGATCTGTGACTTTTGCTAGTAATTATGTAACTTCTTTCATTCATCACAATATGTTATATTCATTTAATTGATCTCAAAGATATTAATGTCCATTTTTGTTATTGTTGTGTTGATTTGAGCTTATATTCCATATATGGGTACCTATTCCATATTTGGTTACTCATTTGTAATTTTGTTTTTTGTGTTCGATTTCAATTAGATAATAATAATAATAACTAATATATTTGATTAGAGGCTGTTAATTACTACATATAAATGTATGACTGATTAGTATAAACATTAAACTGATTTAACTAATATAAAGATTTTTCTTTATATCCCAAAAATTCCATATTCCATATTTGGTGACTTCCCTCTATTTTTTCGTGGATTCATAAGTTGGCTCCGCTGTAACTTTCATACTGGGAGGAGTATTGAATAAGTTTGGATTTGGAAATAATGCATCATGAAGGGAGTGAATACTTCACCAAAATTCAGTCCATATGAAATAATGGTTCCGAAAGAAAAGTATTTTTTCCAAGGATTTTTGACACCCTGTATCTTCCAAACGAAACCGAATTTGAAAAAAAGGTATAGGAAGAAAGTGTTTCGTTTGATGAGAGTAATTTACAGTTAAAATATATGTACCAGTCAAAGACTCACCCTGTATATAATTCGTCTTTCGAGAGAATTCATGTCTGTACGTATATTTCTCTTTATGACGATCTCACGTAGTCCTTTTGAAACCAAACCAAAATTCAGATTTATAATGCCATATTGCCACTACTTTCCGTTATATCCTGCCATATATTCAAGCCACCCCTATTAAACGCTCATGCGCACTATTTCTAGCGAGAGCTAGACTCAGAAATTGCTCTTTCCGTTATTTGGCTCATGCGTACAACTCACTTCTCACCAAAGATTAGCCCTCACTCTGTGGTATTGTTGGATAAATGGAAGGTACATGATTCATTTCAAATTGAGACAACTACTTCTCATTTTAGGAGGAGAAACTTTGAACACATCCTTCATTTCTCCATTCAAAATTGAGCAGGACCTGCACATGCCTGATGTAATTTGACATAAATCCTTTTCCTTTGGACAATCTGTGCACGTCCTACGGCAGTTGTAACCTGACACATAGCTCGCAACATATTCTTTATCTATGCGAAATTGCTTCGTGGCAATAGGACATGTCAAGACTCGTTTCAAGAAAGCACATTATCTGGTCGACGTGCAAGGAACTGTTCAAACAGACGTCTGGTCCTGCCTTCCCATCTTGTATCAAAAAACGCCTCCAGAAGCTGGCAACTGGTGCAAGCGACAAACAAACATCAGAATAAAATAATGGAATATCCGAGTTCGCTTCAGGAATGATATATTCCATGCATAAATTCTGTTATAAAACAGAGTTCCTGGGGTGAAAGTTTATCCGTATGTCATTCCCCGTTCTGGTGATGGAATCGGCAGAGACGGCCCTGTCAAGGAGGTGTTTGCCTCGAAGACTCGGCAAGACAAGAAGAAGAACAAACCGCGAATTGACAGAAGTATTAGTTATTACATTGTAGACCGGATTCGCAGCCAATTTTATCGAGTATTCACGTTTACAGTCTAGATATCACGGATATTTCAAATTGATGATCTATTACCCGCTCCTAATCTCACTATTAGCAGAGGAAATGTTAAACGGAGCACCAAACAGTTCTACGTATTATGCAAGAGCACAGATAAAAACCTCAACAAAAACTCTGGCCCCCCCGTATAAGTGTAGGGATATTGGATCTGTTCACAGAATGATATTTATATCGAAGGGCATTCTTCGAATACAATTTAATTTTTTCTTTATTCGAAAAGACTGACAGAGCATTTTGCAATAATCTGATACAAAAAACAAAGGGGGAGCAATCCAGAAGGGAATATCCATCAATATATTCATTTTCAAATTGTTCTGAAAGAACTGACAAAAACGAATCAGATGAATGAATTTAAACCATCTGAAATGTATATAGAGTTTAACAGCCAAATGGAATAAATTCGATAACGAATAAATGAGGGCATTTTGGAAAAAACGCTCGGACACGTCGATTTGTACTTTTGAATGCGCATATTTTTCAAGAATGTAATGTTATATAGGGTGTTCCATGTGACCGTGGCCAACTTTCTTATTTCAAAAGCAACCCCCTGTATATTATTTATTTTTTGGATTCTTCAGAGAATTCTAGACACAATTCATGCAAAATGTCCTATACCTATCTTTAACCATTTCGGAAGTATTGAATAAAATTATTTCAAATAAAAATTATTTTATTTCACAAATTCGGTACATTACACTCAAAACCTAATAAGTAATACTGATTATTTCTTTATTATAAAAAAAAACAAAAAAAAACATTAATGTCAATGTAGGAAATGTTCAAAATGCTCGCCGCGAACGTCTTGGCAACATGCTAATCTGGTGTAGAATTGCCTTTTAACGTTTGTTTTTTTTTTAATTTCTTCTCAGTATTGGTTTTTGCTTACTTTCTTCATATCAAGAGGTAAATGGAAAATAAGTATTGAGTGTAATGTATCGAATTTATGAAATAAATTAATTTTTTTAAAACATTGTTTTTTGTAAAAAATCTGAAAACACTCGATATTACCGATAAAGTTGAAGATAATTATAAGACATTGTACATGAATTATGTCTAGAATTTTCTGAAGAATCCAAAGAATAAATAATATACAGGGGGTTGCATTTGAAATAAGAAAGTTGGTATTGGCCACGGTCGCATGGAACACCATATATGATTTTATTTTCTTGAAAAATATGCGCATTTAATATTACAAATCGACGTGTCCGAGCGTTTTTTCTAACACCCCCTCATTTATTCGATATCGAATTTATTCCATTTGGCTGTTACACTCTGTATACTGAGCAGTGAAAGACCAAATGGTCAATAGTATATTCTTCATGCCCACACTCACATCTTGGGCTATCAATGGCATTCCATTCAAAAAGCATCCTATAACAACGACCATGACCTGTCCCAAGACTATTTAAACGACACCAATTTTTCCTAAACAAATGAATACCACGAACTTTTTCAGAAGGATCAAGAATCAAACTTTTATTGAAAAAATTTCCAAAATAGATCCATGAAGGCTTTCTAGATTTCAATCTAGAAAGGATTCATTGGAATAATTTCGTTGCGAACAAAAAGAGAAGATTTATGTTGAATCTCGAGACTGTGAGATGTCCAAAGTGTTAAAACAGTCATTAAGTATCCTGTATATTCTGCATACTCGGTTAATTGGAGCGAAGCGAGATGTGAATAAAGTCAATCCGTCATCATCGATGACATTCTTGGTTATATGAATTCTGAAGAATACCCTCTCCAAGTGAAGCCCATTTATCAAACGCTGTTCTCAACTCGCGCTCATCCAAATTGTTAATCGATGGGAAATTGAAAATTGATGGTGAATGAAGGAAATTTCATACCGGTCTTTCCCTCACCTCGATCGTTAACATTTGAAGTGATGAAAAATTATGATGCCGTCAAATCGTGTGAAAGCAAGTCAAGGTTCTCGCAGCTCTACGAATTTTAATTCAAAATCCACTTTTCATTTGGGAAATATGCTTCTATCATCTTTCAGTAAACAGTAATGAATTTGAATTCATTGCTGCCATTGAATTTAAATATATCTAGAGGAACAACGCCCTTGAACGAATTGAAGCTTGAATCTCTGGCTGTAAAGTGGCGGCACATGGTTGCTACTAAAACAACTATAATGTGCCGGTGCAGTCTGGTCAATTTTTGTAGGCTATTCATTCACAGAAATCTGTAGGATATTTATTTCCTTGTAGTACTATGAAACATGGGCAGGATCGGATTCGTCCAAATTATACGCTGCGCAAAAAAATTAACGAACATTCTGAAAATCTCAATTTTAATGAAAGTTAACTCTACATTGACTTTATAACTTATTTTTTATGTTCTCTCGGGAAGGTTTTGAACGAAACAAGACACATTGAATGGAATAAAAATTCAGGATTTCACCGAATCTTATGTGAAAAAAGAGAAATAAACAATTTTCAAAATACTGAAATGCTGATAAGTGATTTGATACTTGGTATTTCCACTCCTTGCGTTAATTACAGCTCGACAACGACGGTTCATACTCAAAATGAGTCATCTTAAAATGTTCCGATCTTATCCTTCCCAGATTTCTCCGAGTTGGATTCCTAAGTCATTAAGAGAAGCTGGATGATTTTCTGAACTTCTCAGACTTCTATTGAGGTTGTCCCAAACCTGCTCAATCGGATTGAGATCTGGACTTCTTGCTGGCCATTCCATTCGAGAGACTTCAACCTGTTCAAGGTACTCCTGAACGATGCGCGCACGTTGGGGTCTGGCATTATCGTCCATAAAAATGAAATTTTCACCAATGTATGGGGCAAATGGCACTACATGCTCTTCAAGAATGTTCCTTATATACTTATCAGCATTCATAGCTCCATTATCAACGACCACTAGGTCTGTGCGAGCAGTCAAAGATATTCCACCCCATACCATAATCGATCCTCCTCGAAACCAGTAGTATTCAGGAAATTGCACTGACCATATCTTTCATGTGGACGTCTGTATACAAGGGAACGTCGATCACAATGGTAGAGGCAGAATCTAGACTCATCTGCGAAGAGAACTCTTTCCCAATCGGCCTCTTCCCAATGGATATGCTCTCTCGCAAAATCCAAACGCGCCCTTCGATGGGCTGGGGTAAGAGCTGGGCCTCTTGCCGCGACACGAGGCCTTAAATCATATTCTCTAAGGCGATTTCTTATTGTCTGAGTGCTTATTTGCACCTCATGAGTTTGCTCAAGCTGATTTTGAAGGAGGCGAGCGGTTGCAAACCGTTGTCTCAACGAAGAAACTTTCAAGTAACGTTCTTGAATGGCAGTTGTTACCCGTGGTCTACCCTGTCCTGGTCTTCGGACATTCATACCTGTCTCCCTGAATCGCTGCAATATTCTGGTCACATTGTATGGGAAACTCCAAACCTTTATGCAATTCTTGTGTATGTCCACCCTTCTTCTCGCAAAACTACCGCTTGGGCACATTCCTCTTGGGTCAAATTGCGTGTTTCGCGTTGCATAGCGATCGAGTGTAGAAAATCAAACGAAAGAAAAACTATTGATCACTAGAATTGATCGAGAACAACTGATTTTAGAATGGAGCCAATACATTCAAAATCTGATAATATCACCTTTTTTTATTCCTGCTGGGAGAATAATTATCATTGAGAACACCTTCAGTTGTAGAATAAATTTGAGATTTCCATAATGTGCGTTAATTTTTTTGCGCAGTGTATATCGGTGTTAAAGGGAGATCATATCGATCATTTGAATTACAATAAGAAATAGATCATAAATTAATGCCACGCCCGCTTACGAAATAGTGCCTCATAGTTCAGCTACTCACCGTCAGATGCGAGGGTAAAAAATTTCGCTTCTTTGAAACACAAATGCGTCACTATGAACGGGAGAAGGAACTACAACTGAAATCAGCTTCAATGACGTTGTTCCTCTAGGTATATTTAAACTCGAAGTTGCTTCTCATGCTACAGACAGAAAATACAAGGACGCAGTTTGAGAATGCAGTTATTTCCTCATCTATCTTTTCCTTAGAGAGTTCAATCACGTTAAGAGTCTATCGCCTTCAATGTAACAAACGTATACCGCCAGATGGCAGTGCATTGCATTAATTTTTATTTTCTGGATTATTCAGCTTAATAGAACAAATGTTGGGACACAGGGAATATAACTAGAAATACTACCCTGAACTAGATATCATACTGCCTGTATAATTTGGTATAATACTCTATTTTTCCTTTATCAGTCATCTGAGAGGAGATACCTGCGAGGCGTGTCATTCAAAAGAAATTCAATTCCATGTTGAAATCCATAATTGTCATTAACAATTGATTTTCACTAATCGACGGCTAAAACAAACCTTAATGACTTGTCTTTGAGAAAAATGGATATTTATCACACCGAATAGAAAAATTCAAGGAAATAAATTTCGCGAAAACAACACATTCTCGTAATATCATTTACAAAAAAAAACGGTAAATTCTAAAAGAAAAAGGAGATAGACATTGCATTAACTAAATGAAAGACTTCAATACTGAAATGAAAAAACACAAAAATATTTGTTAGTTTTGATGGTGGAAATGTTGAAAAATAACCAGAAATGATGAGGAATATCTCTTTCATTCATTTAATACTTATAAAAAAATTTTTTATCTTTATACACTCATACATCCCTTCATCAATCGGAAAAAATAAATCGTTTCTGACTCCCTTTTTTTTCAAGGATGTAGACCCTTAACTAGGAAGCGAATTCATCTAACCTTCAGAAAAAATTGGTTTCATGAGATTGATGTTATGAATAATTCATTGGGATGTTCGCACTAAATAACTGTCATCCATTCGATCCAAAATTTTATCAACGCCACCCGAAAGGCCCAATTTCCCTCTTTCCCAATATTAATAGGAAGACAAATGAACCCATTCGGATACCTATACGCGAGATGAATAACAAATCACCAAACATGCTCTTATTGAAATTTCATAGCGTTTCCCAGGTAAGGAAATTATTTTCGATGTAGAGAACATCCGAAACAAGGTTAGACTAAGGTTGATTTACGGAGGTAGTTTGTCCCATTGTGAAGCGGAGTTCCCTCCAAGATAGGGAAGTTAATTCCAGCACCTGCCAAAGAGAATTTGCGCTTCCAGCAGGAACCTCGGATGGGCGGAGATGAATAGACGAATACGTAGATAACATTTGATAATTTTCCGCGTCGTTCACTGAATTTAGAACAGATTCATGAGGGTAGAATGCTCACAGACGTATTCTTCATATTGAGTTTACAAGTTTCAAACAACGTAAGTTTCGATTATGAAAGATTCGCTTTGCTTTCTCCATTCGAATTTCTGGATAACCATGAAAAAGACTGGCGAAACGACGGCACCTGCAAAAAATTCCGAACTGATCTGATGATGTGCATGAACGTAAAGTAGAGATTATAAGTAGAGCATTGTCAAAGTGGTTGAATATCCGGACTATATTTTAGGGACTCTAATTCCCATTCGCTTTTGTTGTGGAACAGAAAAGGCAATCCTCAATGACCTGAACTTGGGAGGGATAGAATTCCAATCTCGATGACCAGCAGGGTCTATGGTGTTGTCCTCACGACAGCCATCCTTGTCACATCCCTTTCAGAAGCTGTTCTACAGGGTGTCCCACTAGTGCCGCAGCGGACGATATGCGCGTAACGGTCTGAGTTTGGCAAAATTTTTTGATGCAGACTTGATATGCTCCAAGAAGAGCACAACCTAAAAATATTTTCGAATATATCGAGTGGCCCACAAAAGAGGAATGGATGGTGACTTTGTTTTTTAAATGGGACACACTATATTCAATAGTCTTTTTCAATTCTCTGGAACTTCCTGCATGCTATCGTATACTTTTTACATATTTATTCAACTGTTTTCGAAATATTGGCTATTTTGACAAAAAAATTATACTTGTAGAGTCTTTGTTATCCAATTATATTTCACGAACCCTTGCGCATACCAATAACAGCTTTATATTGGATTGAAAGACAAGACTTCAAAGTATCCTGGCCAGCTATAATAAAGCATCTCCAGCATATTGAGTATCCACAAAGAGACTATGAACATGACGAATTTCAAATCGACTTTTCTTCATTTTTTCAAATGCAATGTATAATTTTTTTTTTCATTATTGTAATCACCATTCATTTTACTCAATTTTTTGTCGAATGCATGATATGCATCTTTCGAACAGAATAGCATTTTCAAGAGCTTTTTCGAAATGTTTACCTAAAATTCACATAATACCTTCGAATTTAAATAGCAGATTTGGCTTTTCTGTGGTTATTGAGAACTGTCAAACTATTCCACTCAGAATAAGCATTATTGGATTTAATTCATATTATAGCGAAATGAGGAACTAGAAAGTTTTGATGTATCTACTCAAAAAAGTGATGAAAAAAGTTACTGAAGACAGAAACTTGCTTTCTTTACCCATTTTTCAAAATACATTTTCTATGTTTCTACTTGAAGAAACGAATCTTACAGAAATTTCAGACAAGCTTGGAGATCTGCGTGCGTGCCTGTGAAACTATTGAATATAATTTTTTCGAAGAAAGTTCTATAAGGTTGAGAGCGGTCACTTTTTTGTATCCTTAAGTTTTTTTACGTGTATTCGTTGCAACCGTTGGCAAACCCACCACTGGTGCGCCAGCTGACGGTCACTATGCTATAAGACAAATACAAATTAAGCTATACAGGGTGGCCCACCCCAGACGCGGTTCTCATTTTGAGGCAGTAAATGGAGACATTTTGAAAATTTTTTTTTCGTGAAATGTAAAGGACAATCAGCTGCACAATTTAAAATTGTTTTCATATATACAGGGTGTTCGATAACAAAGATATAGACCAAAGGTACACTTTTTTAAATGGAATACCCTATATATGAATTCAAAAATTGAATGGCAAGCTCAAATAATGACGAGTTTATAAAGATCATTTTATGCCTTAGAGGAACCATTGTAGAGAAAATGGCGAAAAATCGAAAAAAATGAGTATTTTTAATTGGCAATTAATGAATAAACCCTTCAAGCCAACGAGACAGACAATGTTTTTTCGTGTAGACATATTGGCTACCCTTATGCAGAAGAAAAAAATTTAACTCTGGAATATACTGAGTGATCATAATTAATGTTCAAACATTAACTACAAATAATGGTCAAAAACTTTCTTATTTCAAATGGCACACCCAGTATTTCTGTACCTTGTTGAACTTAAAAATTGATATCGAAACTATCTTCATTGGGTTTCCCTATACCTAAACCTAATGGTTTTCAAGTAATTCTCGATTTTTAATTCAACTAGTTAACCTACTATTATGGTTAGCGATATTCATAGAAATATTTGGAAATATTCGTGAGAAAATGATCACAATATTATTTGAAATCTGAAAAACTCATATGAAGATCTCAATAATGGTGTTGCGGTCACGCAAGATTTATTATTCCTTTATAAATGATTAGGTATCTACTGTTTTTCTGAATATCAATTCTTTTTTCAATTATTTTCAAATTAATTTCGCCTAGAAGGTATTAAGTGTCATTATCATTCAATCTTTTTCGGTACATGCCATTAAATTTTTCTTTATTCTTATCGTTTTGAAGTTAAGCCATACGTTCAAAGAATCATGTAACAAACGATTCATTTAAAAAAATATTTGCTCAGGCGATGAACCTTTGATTCTTCATACTTGTTATCTATTAGTAGACTCAAAGTTTCAAAGATGTTCACAAAATACCTTCAAAAACTACCTTACTACTTAACTGAATGTCCTTATGCTGGTGAAACTCGTTCCACTCGGTACTCAACTTACTCTCTGGTCAGAGGTTCACTATCACAGATCTCTTTTGAAAATCTCTAAAAGTCTTCAAAATATTGAAAATGTGAAGAATAGGAAATGTTGGTCTGGAGCACAGGTTCATCGCCTGAACAAATATTTTTTTAAATGAATCATTTGTTCCATAATTCTTTGAACGTATGGCTTAACTTCAAATCAAAACGATCGGAATGAAGAAAAATTTAAGGGCATGTATCGAAAAAGATTGAATGATAATGACACTCAATGCCTTCTAGGCGAAATTAGTTTGAAAATAATTGAAAAAAGAATTGATATTCAGAAAAACAGGAGATACCTAATCATTTATAAAGGAATAATAAATCTTGCGTGACCACAACACCATGATTGAGATCTTCATATGAGTTTTTTTTTCAGATTTCAAATAATATTGTGATCATTTCCCCACAAATATTTCCAAATATTTCTATGAATATCGCTAACCATAATAGTAGGTTAACTAGTTGAATTAAAAATCGAGAATTACTTGAAAACTATTAGGTTTAGGTATAGGGAAACCCAATGAAGATAGTTTCGATATTAATTTTTACGTTCAACAAGGTACAGAAATACTGGGTGTGCCATTTGAAATAAGAAAGTTTTCGACCATTATTTGTAGTTAATGTTTGAACACTAATTATGATCACTCAGTATATTCCAGAGTTAAATTTTCTTCTGCATAAGGGTAGCCAATATGTCTACACGAAAAAACACTGTCTGTCTCGTTGGCTTGAAGGGTTTATTCATTAATTGCAAATTAAAAATACTCCTTTTTTTCGATTTTTCGCCATTTTCTCTACAATGGTTCTTCTGAGGCATAAAATGGTCTTTATAAACTCATCATTATTTGAGCTTGCCATTCAATTTTTGAATTCATATATAGGGTATTCCATTTAAAAAAGTGTAACTTTGGTCTATATCTTTGTTATAGAACACCCTGTATATGTAAAAACAATTTTAAATTGCGCATCTGATTGTCCTTTACATTTCACGAAAAAAAAATTTTCAAAATGTCTTCATTTACTGCCTCAAAATGAGAACCGCGTCTGGGGTGGGCCACCCTGTATACAAATTCTGGCCAGGGTTAAAATTGTTCACCAAAACCTATCACAGGCTCCCGGGCTATAAAGGGTTTGATGGATCTAAATAATTCATTCATTGAAGAGGAATTTTTGAGAGTAGGGAGAGTTTTCTGTATTAATTCGATCGAAGTGAATTTCTCCCCAACTTTGGCTTCAATGTCATAATAAGAATACATATTATGAAATCGATATCATGTCCCTATTCAAAAACTACGGTGAGTTATATCGATTTAATCATTAGGCAAATAGTATACCAGTTCCAAGTAATTATAATCCCGAAAGGATATTTTATCCGATTATGCGACCTTCCTCCGAAATATCTCATTTAAGATTGCTAATGGGGCATATTCTGGTCTCCTCGTTAGCCCAAAAGAGATGCTATGGGATTTAGATTTCATTTTGAGCGAATAGCTAACGATTCGAGAAATGTTTTTAACGGACTGCATTTTTCGTCATTCTTTCACTCATTTCGATCGCTCACCCAGACCAGCCATTACTAATGGTTCTCGGATGACATACGGGGTAGCCAACATGGTTTTTTGCATTGAATGTAGTGACGACTAATTTCTACGCATGGCAAATTTCAACCTAGTAAAACCTTTATTCCAACATATGGATGGGTCTTGTTTGTGATAATTATCAAAGAAAGAGTTAACGGCATGCAGATAATCTTTTGAATCTAACTTATAAAGGTCCAGTGACGTAGTGCTATCGGTATTGAAGAATAGAAAGAAAATTGTTTGCAGCACTGGCTTCCGAACCTATGCAATTTCATGGTAATTATTTAGAACTGAAAGAATCGTATTGGAAAAGTGGAAACATTTTTAAAACTGAGTTTGGGTCCCTAGTTACGAAAATGATAATGAGAAGTCGGCAATCCTCATAGTTTTTGCAAAAAAATCCCAACATTTCCGTTTGGAAGGTGAGGTGAAACGTAGTCCTATTGCTAGTTTTCTTCTATTTTTTCAATCAATATTCGTTGAAAATCTTTTATTTATCGATTTCTGAGCCATACTGCGTGACATTAAATAAGTTCACCATAATGTCCTACTTCATAAATACGTTATTCAAAATACGCTAACAAAACGTTACCTGAAATTAAATTAACCGAATTCTCTTCAGACCACTTCACAAGTTTTTCGTTTTTTTCACACATGGATTTGGATTTTTGAGGTACATATTAGTTAATTCGCAACATTATCCGGAATTTCTCTTGATTCTGGAGGTGTCAAATCGATTTCTTCAAAAATAATTCACGAATTCAATGCATAATTATAAATTAATTCAGAATTCGAATCGTACGATTTGTCAATTTTCGTAACAGTCACACTAACTGTAGAGATACAAAAGTCACTAGGATGTATAATCTGAATTTTTCATTTAATTCCGACAGTTTTTCACAAACTTGACTGAATAGAAAAAATATCGTCAAATACTCGTGGCAGAAGGCAATTCCAACACGGGACTCTGGACTTCAGAAGATATCTGGCCTTGCATGCAGCTTTCTACCAATACTCAGACAAGCTAAGCATACACAAAAATACCTGACCCTTCTCCTCGTGCAGGTAATCCTCAGGATTATGAAAATATTCTGAAAAACAGAAGAAACACAAAAAAACGTCACTAATTCGCTGTTCGCAGATTAATCTCACTCCCGGTCTACAGACGAGACGCAATCTGAATAATTCTAAGTAATTTCAAAAACCTTCTACTTTCGACTCAACACTTTTGTGTCTCCGTTTGGGACCGTACTTTCAAATACCAAAAATAAGGTACCCTAACACCGTTCCCGAGTCAACTGAGAACCTTTCCGTTTAAGGCGTATCCAGTTACTACTTAACTTCCGATTCAAACTTAACTGTTTCCGTCTCCGCTTTGAGACCGCACTTCCGAACACTGAAGTACCTACCCCAAGAACCGAACCCCAGTCAACCGAGAAACTTCTCGTTTAAGGCTTCTCCAGTTACTATTTCTTTCGTCTCCAAATCGAATTGAAGATTTCCTTCTTCTTTTTTTCAAAACCAATCAAATTAAAGTTTTTCCTTCTTCGTTTTTACAAACCAATCAAATAAAAGATTTATTTTCTCCCCACCTCCCGTGGGTGGGTTCTGAAAGGATGACGCAGTCTCCCATGAAACTTTCGGGTACTGCCACGTTGCAAATCCCACGATTTCAGCCTCGAAGTTTTCTGCTATCGTACGCATTCAGTGCAACCGATTTCGTGGAACGATTTTCTGATATCGTCTAAAAAGCCGGACTCCCACTACTCGTGTATTTGGCAAATATTTGCCACTTGCCTATATTTGGCATGTAGTGGGAGTGGTTCACTCGGCCAATACTTGTCATTCAAATTCGAAACTTCATCAACTTGCCAAGTACGCAAATAATTGCGTACTTGTCAATTACACGAGTAGTGGGAGTCCGGCTTCAAGCTGGACTTCCACTACTCGTGTATTTGGCAAGTACGCGATTATTTGCGTATTTGGCAAGTAGACCAAGTTTCGAACTTGAATGACAAGTACGGCGCTCCCACTACAAATAATTGTGCAAGTATTGGCCGAGTGAACCACTCGCACTACATGCCAAATATAGGCAAGTGGCAAATATTTGCCAAATACACGAGTAGAGGGAGTCCGGCTTGAGTCTCATGTAAAAATTGAACCGAAAATCAATAATTTCAATCGTTATCGTCTTCGCCAACATCCTGTACCATACCGATAAGCACTTCAATAATTTTCGGATCCATGGATATCACTTTCAGAAGTCTATACTAGTCAACTGAAATATATCGATTTATTACATATTCAGGATAAAGGACGCTGAAGAGAACGAATGAAACGTTACAAAAAAATCACTCAATTTACAATTTTGTCATTTCCACGTAAGTTATTCCATTCCGCCTATTGGTGGTAACAGGATTCCGTCCAACCTCGCCATATTCTCCCTTCGAAAAGAATATGCGATTCCCGATATTCAAATGAATAAATAAAAAGGTCCATCCGAATGTGTCAATCGAAGGCGGCGATTCAGGGGCAAAACTGGAAACTAATTGTGTATTTGTTAGCTACATAAAACTGGTGGGGATTTCCGGCTTACACAGGAAGCGTATACCTCGTTGGGCGATTTGTTATGGCTTTCTGGTATATTGGCTGGGCGCCGAGTGATGCATTCGAAAAGGATGTCCATTTCGGTTTCCTTTTTCGCCCACATTCGTTCATACGCGAGAACGACCGTCCATGAAATTAAAACCTTTTTTCCCCGATATTTCTTTCGAACGTGAATATGAAGAATGTTCGGCGAGGACGCTGATAAATATGACATCCGGCTGTCAACGTTTAACCTCGTTGGGCATTCATTTGGGGAGTAAAACCCTTTATGTGTCAGTTGGAGAGATGGGAGAGATGCGAAAATTAAAACGAGATTTAGTGGATCGAATAGAATGAAGGAGATTCTGAAATTCGAAAAGTCGTTCTTCATGTAAAGGATTATCATCTTTTTTGCACGATAGAACGAATTTTGTTAGTTACCGCGCTTGTTGCTAGATCGGTAGGTAATTTTTACTGGTTGCTAAGATGAACTGATCGGAAAGTGAATCACTTACCGAACGGTAAGTGAAAATGACTGAATATTCATTGAAATAATGAAATAACACAAACAATTTTTAATTCAGTTCATTTAATATTGAAAGTGAAAGTACAGTTATCACAATTGCTGATGGAAATACCCTTAGACCATAGAAAGAAGAGACACAGCATCTCATTCATAAATTCGGGAATTGATGAAGCCAAAATTCAGTCAGTATTCAATGAGTGGGACAAAGATAGCATAAAGGATAGCAATATCATTTCACCTTTATGTGGCAACATTGCAGAATCTAACTTTGAAAAATCCAGTGGCGTTGACTTATTGATTTTGAAGAATGGAAATAAAATCACGAGTGAATCATCTTTTTATGGCGAATTCTTACAATATTGGTACGGGGGCGGTTTGAAGAAATATATTTGAAGATTGATGCAAATGAATTATTGAAAATATAAAAATGCGTAGCTTTCTCATATTACTTGAAATTACTGAAAATAAGTATGAAAAATTATTGAAAAACGAATGATTCTTCAGGAAGTCAATTGAGGTATTTGAAATAAACTACACGGTTCATTCAAACCTGAAACTGACAACAAAAATGTGTAAATTCATGTGAAGTAATCAGATTTTTTTCTTCACGAGATTTTATAATAAATTGAGGTGTCTTATCACGTTATCACAAATATGTAATAAGTTTTGACTGCAAAAGAATCAAACTGAGTCATCAATATTTGGGATGAAAATCTACGGGGCGTACTTTATATAGCTATGAACGGCATTCAGTATGAAAAAATCATCAATAATTTATGACTTTATTCACAAAATGAAGCATAATCCTTTGAACAAAATAAACCTTATCTATAAATCAACATCAAAAAGAAGAATATAATAACTATAATAATACAAGCATGAACCCATAGTTAATCTACTGAACAAGGTATAATTAACATTGAAATTGAAAACAGGTGCATCTGTTTTTCCCAAAGCACTATCCATTAGAATTAGTCATAGTTCTAGTTTTTAGGCAGAATCTGATGGAAAATAACTAGTTCTCTTTTTCTGGAAGACATTCCTAACATTTTTTATACTTATACTCATTCGAGGTTTTCAATAGGAATTCACAATCTTCTTCGCAAGTTATAATGTGAAATGGGGAAGGCTGTTGTGAAATGTTTTTCCCGCGAAATTATATCCCTTGGGAGAATAAAAGGCCAATGTTAAGTTAAGGCAAAGGCTCTTAATGTTGGGTTGTACTTCTGTTTGCTTGGACCTTTCAACATTCTTTCGAATAAATCACTTGCAGCTCCCGAATTAACTGATGCCTGAAAAGAAGAAGAGACTCTTTGATCTGATCATGACTTAGTTCTTCCATTTCTGAAAGATAAACAAAAATACAACATACTAGTATAGTTGCTTCTGAAGCTTCTGACACAAGAGATTTTCCTTTCAGATAGTCTATCAATGTTTTCATGGATGTTATTTTATGTCGCATTCTTCGAACAGACTGTTGTAGTGAACATATCTTTCTTTTCTGATTGTCAACCTTTATCCTGATGACCTCCACATTCTTTTTCCTCTTTTCAGGAGTTGAAAAATCACTTCTATGAATATGGTCAACATGGACTCTCTTTCTGTGAATATACAGTTGTCAGAGTTAATGGAATTGAAGAGATTTGAGATGAAATATTCACTTTATTCTTTTAATTTTAGATAGTGCCTCAGTAAAACGGGAAGCTGAATCCATTTTCTCATCAATTTTTTCAACCCTGCAAAACAGATTACACCAGATATAATTAATCACTAACGCAACAAAAATTACAACCATTTTACCTGCCACTAGGAGAACAGGTACTGAAAAGAGATTCCATTCTTTCGTCAACTTCTGCTTTGAGAGAAGAATCTTGAAGGCGGCAAATATTTCATAAAGAATAAAAAATATATTCACACAAGGAATACTTCATTGAATAAATTCCTTTTTCACAAATGGAGAAGTTTCACTGTCAGTTGAGCTTGAGCTGTGGAAAAATATAACTTATCAATTTATCGAATTATATACTTCATATGTGAAAAGCTTTAATCTGATCCATCCCTCTGTTGAGTTTTCAGAGTACCAGCACAATAATGATTTTTTGGTGACATGCTAATACATATTTGATTTCAATATTCTGGTTCTTCCTCTGGAAATTTCCAGAAACCTACCTTGAGGACGGAAGTTCGAAGATTGGTTCGGCAAGGGTATTGGCATCATTTTTGAGGTACCTATCTGGTACCTACCATTTACTCCAATAACGAAATCTTTGAAATCAAAGTGTTTGGAACATATAAACAGATTCTGAGAAAGATCATCAGAGTCAGTCAGATTCATAATCGAGAACCAGATGTTCCTTTTCTCAATATCAGAAGCTAGGGAATCTGAAAAGTGAAATTCTAAAAATCTACGCCTCTGATACTTAGTATGAAAAGATTAGAACATACCTGTGGAAACTCAAGTTATGATTCAAATAGTTCAATTTACCACACACAAGACACTTACGAACCGATCGATCCGTTTCGCGAACATTTACAGATACTTAAGTCTATGGAATGTGAAGAAGGCACAATATTTGAAAAAACAAATTCTCATTTCTGAAATTCACGCACAAATGAGTAAAGGGTCGTTTATACTGGCCCGTAACTTATGCCCTTAACTTATGCCCTTACAATTTGTTCTCTTTAAGGGAATAAGTTAAAGTTCGAGTATAAACCATAGCATGAAATTTCTATCTTTCAACTCTTAGGGTAAGGGAAAAGTTTAAGTTACGGGCCAGTATAAACGACCCGTTAATGTATTTCAATCTAAAGTACTTTTCATTTTGATTGAGAGTTAGTTTATTTGAAAATTCAAAGAACGTCAAAACGTTGCAAAAATTTTTACTACATTTTGATTCCGTAGTAGTATAGTTACCCAGTTTAGTTCTGATGATTTTGAAATTTGGCTTCACTATTTATTATTGAAAGCTGTGTCTCCTCTTTCTATGGTCTAAGGAAATACCACTGGATTGAGTTGTAGCCGAATTCACAGAAACCTCTACTGAATTCAACATTTCATGTTGCACCTCGCTACGTTCTGTAGTATGCAATTTTTTTTTAGCAGAGTCTAGTTTATTTTCCAGGGAATCCTTAACGTAACTTTCAGCCACAGTCGAAGACCGCCATTCACCGTGTCGTTTTAGTCCAAATACATCTACTCCTTCATTAGCTAAAAATGTGGCCGAAGTGCGTCTAAAAGAGTGGCCAGTATAGGCATTCGGATTTTCTAAATTCAAAAAGGTTGCAATTGTTGACGGCCAACTTCCAATTGTCTCTTTGCCGATTACTTGATTACTGCATTTTCCGTGATGATATATCTCAAAATTTTGTGGATGCAGGCTGAAATATTTTCTATATATTTCCAGGTAAATGATATCATTATCTAGATCGATCACTGTGAATGTTCTCTGAATGTTGGTTTTTGTGTTGGGAATTTTCACGATTAAAAATGTACAACTCTTCTCTTCTACATGCCCCTGATATACCTAATATCATACCCACCTAAAAGATCATAATTAGTTTATAAAGCAGTTTGTAACCAATAGATTTTCTTTGGGGGAATGCTATAAGGGTTGCAAACTTGGATATGTCAATACCATCGTTCAAAAATATTGTGCTTTTCAACATTAAATATTCAGACCAAAGACTTCCAGGTGATCTCAGCTTTTCTGTTCGTCGAACGAAATAGTGCCAGTACCACTTTTTCATTGATTTGTCTGCCTTTACTCTGAATCCATTCGTTGAAAGTAGAGGAAAGTCACCAAATATGAAATAGTATCCTAATATGCAATACCTTCATTTCTCCAAGACTATAAGTAATAAACGGAACATTCGACCACCTTCTGTTTCATTCGGTCTACTAACTATCGCACTCACACCATCGAGTCAGTTGCGCAAACGCTTAACGTGTGGCAGGCGTGTTTTGTTTTGTTGTCGTGAAGAAAATTTTGAAGGGTAATTAGTAAATGAGTATTATCAGCTGTTATGTTTGTACACATAAATGTTATACTATTTAGTATATCGGTATTATGTTTATTTCACCATTTTGTGATCTTTTGTCATCAAAATATTGTGACTTGAAAGAATATTTAGAAGAGTTTGAACTAGTATAAAAATCCAAATATGGACAGTCGTCGGTGTCTAATTATGAAATATTATGCTTGATGTGTGGGCTCTGGGCACATTATGATTGTGCTGGTCTAGAGTTTGATACTTTGATCTGTGACTTTGGCAAGTAATTATGTAACTTCTTTCATTTATCACGATATGTTATATTCATTTAATTGATCTCAAAGATATTAATGTCCATTTTTGTTATTGTTATGTTGGTTAAAGCTTATATTCCATATATGGGTTCCTATTCCATATTTGGTTACTCATTTGTGATTTTGTTTTTTGTGTAAGATTTTGATTAGATAACTAATATATTTGATTAGAGGCTGTTAATTACTACATATAAATGTATGACTGATTAGTATAAACATTTTTGATTTATCGGGAATAACTGAAGAACAGCTGATTTCCCAGGCTGTCTGAATTTCATTTTCGTCCGAAGATTCTTTATCGCTCATTTTTTAACACTAGTGAATTCAGTTGATTAGTCACTTTCACAATCTACTGAGTTTTCATTACCACAGAAAATTATCGATTACTGCCGTAAACTTAAACGAGATTATGATCATTGGTGAAACCCTGCTTTATACTCTTATGAAGTTATGTAAACTGATATCACTTCGAAGTATTTCATCACAGATCACGGCACAGATCTATGCAACAGTTCTAAATAGATCCGAAACAATTACATTAATTTTTTTTCTGTAGGTATATTCAAGATTTCTCTGGGAGCGCACAATATGAATTTCTTATTTTGTGTAGGTAAACAAAATAAGAATATAGGTTAGTACCTATACAGGGTCTTTCACGAGGAACCTCACCCATATTTATACGGGAAACTACTGAACGTATTTTCATGAAATTCAGCACTTATAAGTATTTCACGATGCTGATGAAATCTAAAATATTTTCAAGGCATGAGCACCTCCGGTTTTTCCGGAAATGACGTCAACTTCCGTTTTTCAAATTAGAACACCATTTTTTTATTGCAGAAATAGATTCCTTAGAAAATTTCAAGTTATTTTGATGTAACATTTTTCAGTTTCTCTCTGAGCGGGAAAATTCGAAAAAAAAATCGAAAATAGAGCTCCGCTGAAACAAGAATAACTTCGTGGTTTTTGGATGGAAAATTTTCATTTTTGGGATTTTTCAAGATGTAAGATTGATGTATCCACTTTGAAAATCGAAACCGCGATTCATGATACAGGGGGTGAAAAAATCGCTTTCAAAGTTAGGGATGACAAAATCGTGAAAAATCAATTTTTTCAAATTAGAACCCCATTTTTTTATAGCAGATATTGAATCTACGTTAAAAAATAATGTGAGTGTATGCATCACACCCATGCCCTAAAGTGGATATTAACTCAGAAAATATCCATAATCTATTTCTGCAATAAAAAAATGGTGTTCTAATTTGAAAAACGGAAGTTGACGTCATTTCCGGAAAAACCGGAGGTGCTCATGCCTTGAAAATATTTTAGATTTCATCAGCATCGTGAAATACTTATAAGTGCTGAATTTCATGAAAATACGTTCAGTAGTTTCCCGTATAAATATGGGTGAGGTTCCTCGTGAAAGACCCTGTATGATATCTCAGGAAGCTCGTAATAGAAATTACTCATTTTGGTCGCTTTCGACATATTTTTGCGACTTTGTCATAAGAATTTCTTGATTTGGTTACATCTTTGAGAGCTAATAAAACGAATATCTTATTCTGATCCAATTCGGGATATCTTTGGTACGACGCAATGACCATTTCTAATTCTGTTTATAGATCCCATCTCTCAATTGTATTTGAAACGCATTCTCTCCTATGTTTTTTAGTTATAACTATCATGAAAATATCAGGAAACCAAAAGGGATTTCGAAAAATTCAAGCTTGGTACATCTTCAGATCTGGAAAAATGAGCTTGAACATGGAATAGGATTAAATCCAATTCAGTCAGTCACAGTGGTCTGCATTCATAATCAAGTGAATATATCCACATTTCGCTAAACATATTAATTATTTCGAGGCGCGTTCTTGGTATTTTGGCCTAATTATGAATTCGAGATTATCTTTGCATTCAGAATAAAGCATCCATCATGAAAGCAACAGCAGCGAACTAAATTTTGTTTTGAATAGACATACATCATCATGCCACGAACAAATCCGAAATGGTATTTTCAAACCAGCATTTCTCATATTTTAATATACTTGAGAGCTCATGCATCATTTTTTTATCGTCATGGCGGAATAACACGACCATAAACGATTTTATGTGGCGGTACGGGCGCATTTTCCATTCCCCGAATATTTTCTTTTCCTGTTTTTATTTGGATCTCTGTGCAGCTGGAATGAACTATTAATGCGGCAGAACGGTTAATAAAGCCACCTGTCAAGGGAAGGAATCCGGAAACTGCTGAACTCTTCTTAGGAATTTTTTCCTGGCGTGTGAATTTCACGTCACGTAGTTTTTTGCTGGGACGTCTCACTGCCGTCGCTCCTTAGAGATCCTTTTTTGTCTTCGGTAACGCGTGACGAAAGCTTAAGCCCTCCGGGAGAATGGGATAGATTGAAAAATGGGAATCGACATATCTATTGAACATTTCTGAAGGTTCTTCGGTAGATATGTTGAATTTGAAAACAAATGTTTGATGCATCCCTTGCTACCTAATTCACGTTCTTAATCTGTGATGAATTCGAATATTTGTCAAGAAGTTTCGAATAATTTGCCCTCATAAGTAAACTCATTGGTTTGCTTGTTGAGTGAATCATCTCTTCGATATTGAATGTTGGGTTCTGGTTATATTTTGCTTCCGATCCGGTTGATTATGTTGTCAAGTTTGTGAGGATGTGTTGCACTGCCACTCAAGAACTTTGGTAATTTGAAGCTATCGTGCTAGTGAAATCTGTTTTGGCGGTTGAGTTCATGAAATTTGAATCGCATATTTATGCACCACCTCATGTCTTATACGTAATAAAGTTCACGATAACATCAGTATGGTATGTGCTGATTGAAGATTGCTAATCGAAGAAGATTTTGGACCTGGAGTGATTCTAGATAACTGACAAATTCTTCAATTCGTGTCGGACCTTTCTAAGCAATTTCCATACAGGAAGTGCCTGAATTGGGAGGAAAAACGAAGAGGAGTGATTCCTTGCACAATTTCAGGAAAAAGTCGCATAAAAAAGGGATTGCAAACGTTTCGTTTTCAAAAATCTAGGTGTACTAGGGAGTATATATTTGAAAGAAAATAATGGAGTCATGGCCAGCTAGTTCCCCAGACTAGAATAGCTCAGATTTCATTTCATGAAGGGTGCATCAAATTGCGTGTTTTTTTTTTAATGAACATAATATAGGGGAAGTACATACAAAATGACATAGAATTTTATTTCAGAGGCATAACTTGTTAGTAGTGAATCACAGTAATGCCATATTCTACAACTATGATCTTTGGTCCTTTCTTCACAAAATCTAATCAACCTTTATGGAATAAAATTATCAAAAAACAAAATATTCTCAGATGAATTGGGATAAACGCAATTCATTCTGTCCGCATGCTATGGACAAAATGACATACCGGCAATAGGCAACTGTATTTTTCTACTTATAGTTACAAAACTACTGCGAAGTTCACCAATGAAATACTTGGTTCTTCTAGGCACATCAGCACAAGATGCGTGAGCCCAATGCAACAAATCATGCATCGTAACCAGTCTTCTCCAGTGCTAATCCTGGAGAAGGAGTTTTTTTTCCCGATCTGAATCGGGAAAAAAGGTCATAACAATAGACAGTTGAACAATCGTCTTCATCATCTTGAAAGTTGCTAGAAACATTTTCTTCTTCATTGTCTTCTTCAAATATTGCCCTAGGGACCTGTCTCATTTTCTTGGGAGGAGGTATGGGCTCATTTTTCGATTTGATTGCAATCATATTAGGTGTAGAAGTATACGTTTATCGTGTCTTCGGCTCACGTTTGCCTTGTCCATTAGGGATTGGAGGAACCTCCTCATAGGATCATCAATGCATCTTAATCTATTAAGATCATGATGCATTGCCTTCAAGAGCCGCAGATGAATATTTTGTTATGAATATGTTAAGACAAGTCCTGGCTCTTTGTTTGATGATAGAGCCTGGGATGAATGGTCTCGGTGTTGTCCGGTAGATACGCTTAATTCAGCGAAATACCTATGTCATTTTGTCCGTTCACTGTATATGTCATTCTGTCCATAAAGCGTTATAAAACTAGAAATATATCGAATTGATACAAAAAGTATATTTAACATGGAGAAAGCTTCTTGAATACAATGGCAAATAAGTAAAGTTCGATATGAATGCAATATAAATGAAAAAAATGGTGATAACTGGCCATTTCTCCCAAAAATTTGGAGCAATAAAAATTTCATTCATTCAGTAACGTTATTGAAAATTTCTTGTAAAGGGTACGCATATGCCAGCAAAGCCCTGACGGCTATTTACAAGATATTCTGTTTCATACATAATTTCCAAATATATATTGTGAAAATCAATGAATTTTTCAATACTTCAATATTTCAATATTTACAAAAAAAACATGTTTTTTTGAACACTGAAATCTTGCGCTCTTATTGGAACAAAAAACAAAAATTATGCATCCCAATTATGAGCTGAGAGAGCTTTTTCCTCGCTGAAAAATCTAGGATAGACTGCAAATTATTGTGAAAATTTAGTTAGTCAACTACTCCTATAGCGCAAGGTCATAAATACGCTGCGAAATGTCCTTGCAGCTACGCTGAACACTGCGGGAGAATAATATAAAAAAAATGATTGATGATGTACTGTTCCAGCTCAATCCGCGTTACAGAAGAGGTGAGAAATGGAAGGGGGTGTTGCCAGAAGTATAATTAAAATCGTGGTGGGCATTGTTTTCAAGTTTGAAGAGATGTAAATTGCTTCGCTGCCGGATGCCGCGTAAGAATTAATCATTCCGGTCGTATCGGAATGTGGAATGAATAAACAGACCGGATTTATTCGGCCAATTTAAAACGGAACGCGAAATGACACTTAAGAATTACCGTGGATTAATCTGAATAGGAAAATCTTGAGACGTCGCCGAGTCTTCTGTGCTGTTTGGCAGCGTGGAAATTGGGTTGGAATAGCAATCGTTTACAGCTCAGACTGGACGTTCCGGAACTTTCCGCCATTAAGCTAATTATGAAATGAAACTTTCAGAGTTTAGTCCGAAAAAGCCTAACTGTTTTCGTTTCTCAATACGTCCCGGAGTTAGGGAAACTTCTTGTTCCTCAGGCGGGCATGATCCAGGATGGAAGGTTTGCAACAGTTTTGGATGAAACTGCAATCTGAAATATGCTTATCACTCCACATATTTTATATTTGATACATTCTTTTCCAGACCCTTTTCCATCGCCTCTTGCAAGTTCACGAGTGTGACGAAAAATCACCGAGAAAACCTATCTTTTCTCACATCTGGGCACTGGTGGATTTGATGGGGGATGGGGAGCCATAGCCCCCCCCCCTTCGAGATCGGTTGTTCGAATATTTATTTTTGCAATCTCTGCATATCTCCGAAATCGAATGAATCGGAATAATTAAATATAGGTAGATCGATTTTTTCAAACTGCCAGAATCAACAAATTCATGAATGCAGACAAAGGTATCGTAATGCTCAGAATTCATCCTATGCATTACCCATCGATCATTGAAAAACCCATAAATAATGAATATATCGATGAAAAATGAGCTGCAGATACGCGCTGCGCTGCTAGATTACTGATGTCTGTATTTGGAGGGTCGAAGTTTATATTCATAGTGAAAACAGTAAGTCTTTGACTTGTACATATATTTCAACTCATCAAACGAAATACTTTTTTCCTATACCATTTTTGAAAATTCAGTTTGGTTTGCAAGATACAGGGTGTCGAAAATCCATGAAAAAAACACTTTTCTGTTCATATCTTCGGAACCGTTATAACAAATGAACTGAATTTGGGTTGATTGTTTACTCCATTCATGTTGCATATTCCCCGATCAAAACTTATTCAATATTTCTCCTGGTTCAAAAGTTACAGCGTAGATGTCTCATTAATCCACGCAAAAATACTATAAAACCGCTTGGAAAAAATAAACGGTTCATATTTACGAAAAAAGCAATCATTTTAAAAAATATAAGTATTCTTATGTTTTTTCGATAAAACTCGTCGTTTTCGAGTTATTTCCAATTTTACCCGATGAAATTTGGCGAAAGAATCAAAAATCATAAAAATAATCTGGATGCTTGCCCGGTTTTATAATTTCACGAAATGTCTGACCTTTATAAACTCTCTGATTATCTATAAAAATCAACAATGTTGTCAGAATGTTTATTAACTTTGTCACGACAAAAATCTCTATGATGGAAAAACGATCGATGTAGATATATGTAATAATAACATCCCACAAATGTGGGTGATGAAATTAAATCATGAAATCATACATTTTATACGCACAGTCTCTAATAAAAATTTATTGTTAACGGTCCATAGTAAAAAAACTTCAATGGGATACAAAATTCGGATATTAATGATGAATCTCCCATACAAACCACGTATTGAATTGAAATCAATGAGAAATGAATGAAACTTAGTACTACATGATCTATGGCGATGTTTCTGTCTAAACAATATCCTCTTGGAATTTTATAAACTCGATACTACACGGTTATTATCACATCAATTCATTTTCACTGAAAGTCTTCAAATCACCTGATGTTTGCATTCTTCTCTGTAAATAAACAAATCGACAAATATCAGTTAATCACGCTTGTTGTCGCTATACGCATGCGTCGTTCAATAACCACAGTCTAACTGTTCGATCTGTGGAACAACGGTTTGTCTTGCGCGCTGGCTTCCTCGCATTGTGAAGTCGCGCACCGTTATAGGCGACCGAAATTAAGATAATAGCGCTATATCGGCGAGAATAAAAACTTCGTTCGGCATTTCCAAAGAGGAACGACTAGACGCCATCAGCGAAATGTAAACAAAACTAAAGCCCTTGCGTAAGTAACGTGAGTTCATCCGTCAACGATAGGGGACGTACTGCTTCCTTGTTTAAAGAGAAAATCAACACAATCTGGCATCGTCTTATCAAAAGCTCTGTGAAATATGTATCATAGAAGACGGTTTAGGTTAGTTCATTGGCTTCGAATCCTCTGACCTAGGTTAATGGAGTTACATATGTTAGTTTAGTGAAAATACAATTTCATGAGGTAATTTTGAGATATCGAGGAAAATATGAACAAGTTATTAGTGTGTACAAACTAATCTTCAGGTAAATCGAAAGAAGAACTAATTTAGGTGGAAGAAATATGGCTTTTCGATTTCAAAAAAAATCGGACAAAACTAAGTGTTTCTATAAGGAAATATCGTGTTTGTAATATTTCTATTCCAATAAGGTTAGTACTCGAGTATTTCCTAAAGGTATCAACTCAATTTCAATCAAGAAATATGAACTTTGCATCAATTCCAGCTCAAGCTCTCCTGAAATATACTAAAGTCTGGAGTGTCAAAATCCTATTTGAAAAAAACATACCTTGTTTTATAAATAAATCTTCATAAGCATTGTTCAGAGAAAATATCATGGTACCTACATGAAGAAGTGCCACAAAAATGTTTTCAAAGAAACGCAAGATTTTCTCAGGAAGAAAATAACAGCCGATTTCCGAAATTGAACATTGTTTTCGTCTATTTTTATGAATAGGACTATACAGGGTGTATTGTAAGGTGAGGCTATTTTTTTGACAGATGGTGAAACTCATCAAAATAAGTCATTTTACAACAAAGATAAGCCTTACCTTATGTAAAAAGCACCCTCTTGGTGATTGAACGGAAGAGCGGCTTTCCGCCAATCAAGGGTGTTATTACTTAAAGAAAAATAAAGATGTTTATTAGAATTTTGAAGTTCTTTCTTCCGACGGAAGAAAGTGTGGGATCGGCCCAACGCACTTGGGTCGGGTCTTGGTGTTTAAAATTATTTTCTAGGGAGAGGGATGGTAAATGAAACCTTTTAGATTAAATTTAAGACGTATATTAAACCAAATCAAACTAAACAAATCCTCACCAAATTAGATATGTGTTACTTAAATCAAATGATTTAAATTATCAAATGTTCGGATACCTCTTAATCCGAAAGGATATAATCCCATCAAGTAAAACTGTTATATCAGCTCTAAATTACAAAGGCAGATCTATTCATTGAAATTAAATCAACATCAGTGTGAATTCCAAATCATAAAAAAAAATTAATTCAAGTCATCAACAAAAATGAAAAGGGCTTATCACAATAACCCCAAAAATAATAACCATGGATAATCTTCAAAAGAATTTACAGTATAAGGTAAATTTTCTATACCCTAATGATATGACGGAAAATAATCCTTCTTAAACTTTAATTTTACAAGGGGAAACTCAACAATAGTTTCCTCGTGATCTTTCAGATAAACCTGAGTTTTCTCGACAGAAAACTCCACTGAGACCTTCGACTACTTAAGGGTGATTACAAAAATTATGATACGTTTTAAGAAAAAATACGAAACTATGACTTTTAGAAGATTTCGGGACTCTGGACTATAAATATATATTTTGGGCGGGCATGCGGCTGTCTACTAATTCTCAAAATAAGCTAAGCATAAACAATTTATCTGACCTTTTTCCTGTACCAATAATCCCAAAAATGATGAACTAGGAGGATGATTCTACGACGATGCTTCTTTCCTGAAACAGACAGATTAGATACGAAGCACGACACCCACTCGTTTTCGCCAAATTGACTTTCACTCCCGAATATACCGACGATACGCGATCTAAATAATTCCAAATAATTTAGAGACTTTACTAACTTCAACTTAACACTTCTTATATATGTCCCAGTTTGAGACAGTCTTATCAAAACTTTTGAAAGAAACCAAAAAAACCTACGAGTTATCCTAACGCCGTCTTCCGAATAACTACGAAACTAAATTCATTCTTAAACCTTCCTTAAAACCGTATCAAACACATATTAAACGAGTCAACTCAGAATCTTCCCGTTTAAGACTTCTGCAGTTACTCCTCGACTTCAAAATCAACCTTAATTGTTTTCGTTTCCACTTTGAAACCGTACTTCTTAACACTCAAGTACCTAACTTGAAACCGTACTACCCTAGTACCCGAACCATATTCGCGAGCACTGGGAACCTTTTCGTTTTGAGGTTCCACCAGTAACTGCCTTTTTCGTCCCCCGGAGCGAGTCGAAGATTTTCCCCTCTTCGTCTCCTCCAAAAACCAGTCAAATTAAAGGTTTTTCTTTTGTCGATGCTTCAAAACCAATCAGATCAATACTTCTTCCATCTTTGTTTTTATGAACCAATCAAATTGAAGACTTTCCTGCTTCCCTACCCCTCTTAGTTCCCATGCATCGGTTTGGGAAGTGCTGTGTCGCAAAAATATCAGGGTTCTCAGCAAACGCAGCATATTCTCAGCGCTGAGTTCGTGGAACCATAATTTCCTTATCTTCACTGTTGCAGACGAAATTTGAACCGAAAATCAACAATTTTAATCGTTAACGTCTCGCCCGACGTCTTGGGTGGGCCTTGATAGCCGTCTCAATAATTTCTCGGCACAGGTGTATCAAGTTCCCGAAATTCAAATCGATCAATTAAATCAATAGGCTTCCTCTCGGGAAATTCCCGAGTAAAATATAGGGTGTTAAAAATATCGCTGAATCATTTCGGAAAAGAAGAAACGTTCAAATCCTAATTTTTTAAAAAGGATATTAATTTTATTACTTTCAAGTTATCCCTCCTATTACACTTAAAATACACTCTGTTTCAAAAGTGTTCAATTTGGCTCACTCTGTGCTCTTGGTTTGAAATTTTCATTAAATTCTCAAAAACGTCAGCAAAGTGATCATGAATTGAATTCGTTGTCAAAAACAATTGTGTCCGGCCAGTGCCCTGTCAACACTTAAATTATCATTCTAATTTAATCCTCTCAAAACGATGCTCATTGAATCCATTTGTTTGTATTCAATCATTACGAGATTTTCGTCCATATTCATTGCCGAAGAGATATAAAGTGAGATTTCAGTACCTGCAACAAATGTTAAATGGATCGAAGTGCCATTTCAATCCTGGAACTACGGAAAGGAGGAATAAGCCGCCCCCAAAATTGGTTAATTATAATGAAAATATACGCATCGATAAAATTGTTCAAATTTCGTGATAACAGGTATTTTCAATTCATTGCGACATCAAAGCGTTGGGAATTATAGAAATGTAAGCAAGTAATATTAACTACCGGCCCCTGCGCCATTTTGCAACCAAATTGGATTTCATTCGCCAATCAAATTATTCCGTGTCTGGAATACAACGAGATTCTTCATCAAATCATCATGGATCATGTATCTTATGATCTTCCAAGTGCCAATTGGAATCGTGACCAATATTCAAATTGTTTTCATTCAACTTGTAAGATCTTCGAAAATTTTTCCTACGTGGACTTTCGCGGACACATCTACTCAACCAATGAACTCAAACTAGTTGAGATTGAAACGAGACGAAGACGTGTCTCCAGATGCTAATCACACAAACCGAAAATGGACGAAACAATTTCTTGTTCTTGATATTCTCAGAGTTTGGGAAATCGCAATGTTAATTTCTTATTCTGGTTGTCTTCGCGATATTTTTTAGAACTCGCAATAAAAATTTTTCAATTTGTGTTTATCGGAGAGGACTTTAAGAACTCACAGAAAGAATAAATTCAGAATTTTGCTTAGGATCATCACATACGATCGCAATAGGAGTTCTCATAAACGCAGTTAAACCTTTCAGAGTCTGTGTTTCCTAGGATATTATCCATTAAATAATTTCTTCTGAAAATCATTCTCCATTCCATCAACACCTGAATAAGAAATCATTTTGTTATTTTTTTGTAGATGCTCCAACATTTATCACTCCACAGGCTAAAGAATATCACGTGTACGGATATCTGAATGGGTATGCTAATCTGACGTGCCTTGTAGAAGCGGAGCCGAAAGCCAAGTTCGAGTGGCTGTCATCGCCTACCAAAGTTAGGAAGACTGGAAACGTTACGGAGTCGCCGAACCAGTCGATTTTGCAGGTAATGTAAGTTTCACAATACAACTTCGAAATGTATAACCGGACGTGACGCGAGGACGTCGTCGGCTGCTGAAGAATCCGAAGTTCTCATGAAATATAAACACGAAACGTGCTTCTTGTAGCTTTCTGACTTTTTCGGACTAAAACGGTAAAAAAGAAGTTTTCAGACTCTGATAATCTGTTTAAGGGTTTTACTTTTCGAAACAAACATGGAATTTATTATGTTTGGACTCTGAATATTCGGGCTTATCGGAAATATCACCCACAATTTCGAATGCTTGACGATTATTTCGGAATTTGTGTATTTCTTAAGACTTGTGCTATCAGAACTCAACGGAATTCATCAGTATACTTCTCGACTAACAACAAAAGTTACGTGAAGTCCAGTACAAATCCTTGCTAAAAAACAAAATGCAATTCATTACAAACCCCAATGCGAAATGTATAATGACTCTATGTTGTGATGTTTTGCGTCCCCAATATTATGATATGTCAGGTTATCTCTGAATTTTTATTCACCTACTTCTACGTCCTAGCTGCCCACTAATTAAGCCACATAGTATAATGACTCCATTCACTTTTATGAAGTATCCCGGTTGGCCATGAAATTCTAACACATTTCACCGTGTTTATTTTGAAAACGTTAGGTAATAGTCAATTTCCTGTCAGATACATACGCAACGTTGTCTGTTCTTCATAGACATGGTAGTTATTACGTATTAATCAAAATCTTTATTTACTTTGGGAAAATAAGGAATTTGAGGAAATATGTGAATTCAATAATTGCAAAGACCTGGCGAATGTTGAAGAAACTTTGTTCTCTGCTCATATTGGAAATATTTCACGTATACGGGTGGCCCACCCCAGACGCGGTTCTCATTTTGAGGCAGTAAATGAAGACATTTTAAATTTTTTTTTTGTGAAATGTGAAGGACTATCAGATGCACAATTTAAAATTGTTTTCACATATACAGGGTGTTCGATAACAAAGATATAGACCAAAGTTACACTTTTTTAAATGGAATACACTATATATGAATTCAAAAATTGAATGGCAAGCTCAAATAATGATGACTTTATGCAGACCATTTTATGCCTTAGAAGAACCATTGTAGAGAAAATGGCGCAAGATCGAAAAAAAGGAGTATTTTTGATTTGAAATTAATGAATAAACCCTTCAAGCCAACGAGACAGGCAATGTTTTTTCGTGTAGACATATTGGCTACCCTTATGCAGAAGTAAAAAATTTAATTCTGGAATATACTGAGTGATCATAATTAGTGTTCGAACATTAACTACAAATAATGGTCAAAAACTTTCTTATTTCAAATGGCACACCCAGTATTTCTGTACCTTGTTGAACGTAAAAATTAATATCGAAACTATCTTCATTGGGTTTCCCTATACCTAAACCTGATAGTTTTCAAGTAATTCTCGATTTTTAATTCAACTAGTTAACCTACTTTTATGGTTAGCGATATTCATAGAAATATTTGAAAATATTTGTGGGGAAATGATCACAATATTATTTGAAATCTGAAAAACTCATATGAAGATCTCAATCATGGTGTTGAGGTCACGCAAGATTTATTATTCCTTTATAAATGATTAGTTATCTACTGTTTTTCTGACTATCAATTCTTTCTTCAATTATTTTCAAATTAATTTCGCCTAGAAGGCATTAAGTGTCATTATCATTCAATCTTTCTCGGTACATGCCCTTGAATTTTTCTTCATTCCGATCGTTTTGATTTGAAGTTAAGCCATACGTTCAAAGAATCATGAAACAAACGATTCATTTAAAAAAATATTTGTTCAGGCGATGAACCTGTGCTCCAGTCCAACATTTCCCTATTCTTCACATTTTCAATATTTTGAAGACTTTTAGAGATTTTCAAAAGAGATCTGTGATAGTGAACCTCTGGCCAGAGAGTGAGTTGAGTACCGAGTGGAACGAGTTTCACCAGCATAAGGACATTCAGTTCAGTAGTAAGGTAGTTTTTGAAGGTATTTCGTGAACATCTTTGAAACTTCGAGTCTACTAATACCCAATCCAACAATTGGAGATAACAAGTATGAAGAATCAAAGGTTCATCGCCTGAGCAAATATTTTTTTAAATGAAGCGTTTGTTACATTATTCTTTGAACGTATGGCTCAACTTCAAAACGATAAGAATAAAGAAAAATTTAAGGGCATGTACCGAAAAAGATTGAATGATAATGACACTTTATACCTTCTAGGCGAAATTAATTTGAAAATAATTGAAAAAAGAATTGATATTCAGAAAAACAGTAGATACCTAATCATTTAAAAAGGAATAATGAATCTTGCGTGACCGCAACACCATTATTGGGATCTTCATATGAGTTTTTCAGATTTCAAATAATATTGTGATCATTTTCCCACAAATATTTCCAAATATTTCTATGAATATCGCTAATCATAATATGTAGTAGGTTAACTAGTTGAATTAAAAATCTAGAATTACTTGAAAACTATTAGGTTTAGGTATAGGGAAACCCGATGAAAATAGTTTCGATATCAATTTTTACGTTCAACAAGGTACAGAAATACTGGTTGTGCCATTTGAAATAAGAATGTTTTTGACCATTATTTGTAGTTAATGTTTGAACACTAATTATGATCACTCAGTATATTCCAGAGTTAAATTTTCTTCTGCATAAGGGTAGCCAATATGTCTACACGAAAAAACATTGTCTGTCTCGTTGGCTTGAAGGGTTTATTCATTAATTGCAAATCAAAAATACTCCTTTTTTTAGATTTTTCGCCATTTTCTCTACAATGGTTCTTTTAAGGCATAAAATGGTCTTTATAAACTCATCATTATTTGAGCTTACCATTCAATTTTTGAATTCATATATAGGGTATTCCATTCAAAAAAGTGTAACTTTGGTCTATATCTTTGTTATCGAACACCCTGTATATGTGAAAACAATTTTAAATTGTGATTCTGATTGTCCTTTACATTTCACGAAAAAAATTTCAAAATGTCTTCATTTACTGCCTCAAAATGAGAACCGCGTCTGGGGTGGGCCACCCTGTATAAACATGGTTGAAAAATTCAGTTATGCTATTTTCCCGTACGGAAATCAAGAATCGACTGTTCAAACTTCACTGAAAAATAATGGACAGAATAGTCCGTTACTTTGTGATAGTTCATTCGATAAAAGAATAAAAGTACTCGAATAGTTCGATTGAAAAACTTCTAAACGATCATAACAGACCGTGACCTTTGGAATTCCCCACTTTTCAAAATTCTCGAGAAGAAAACCTACAGAAGGCATTTATATACCTTTTTGCACAACTTAAAATACTCCAGTATGAAAATGTAGTAGTACTTGGAAACCTTCGTCATCTTTGAAGAACAAACTCCATTCACAAAGTTAAGAAAGAGAAAAACGACAAAAGCATTTGCAACATCCTCAAAATTATTTGACTTTCACGAATGCCAACCTGCGTCAGTTTTGAGTGAAAGAACTTGATAAAACAAAATCGTGGCCAACCGGGATACTTTATAAAAGTGAACCAACCTACCGCCAGAGCCGGATTAACCATTAGGCAGAGTAGGCGTCTCCCTAAGGGCCCCCCACATGGTTAATCCGGCCCTGCCTACCACATTGATCTTGAAGTTTCACAAAATGCCGAATATGATATCCTTAGATTCCCAGTAAATGATGTTCAGTAGTAATATCCCTCGGACCTTGATAATAGACGAGATAATTTTATGACCATCGAAAGCTCGTTCATTGGTAACAGCCCGAAGCCGAAGGCTGAGGGCCAGCAACGAACTTGAGATATTGGTTATAAAATTATGAGGCATTTATCAATGTCCGAGGAATATTCGGCAGAAAATTTTTTGACAGAAAAAATGTATAACTCAACACAACAAAACATTTATTTATTTATTGAAAGTACAATTATTGGAAGTGCAATTCGTAAAATTCAACTCAACATTAGATTCGTTGCTGTTCTCTTGTATAGAAGATCTATTTCCACGTATAATTTATGTATTTATTACCTTGTTGTGGTGTTCTTGATCGAGGTTTAGGCATGGTTTGATAGAATTTTGATTGCTATGACCAGTAATCTTCAGCAATTTATTGTTCCTCTACACCACTTTTTGCTAATTGACTTTTAGAACCACCTTGGCACGTTTTACTGAATACCGGATTGTATTCAATGCGATTTGTTGGAGAACCATCGTTATTCTTCTCGATTTGAAAAAAATTCACCAAACAAGCAACTGCCTCTCCTCCTCGCCACGCTAGTTCTACTGCAGCAATATGATAAAATTTACACATAAGACCTTCAGGAGTATTTTCATCCCATAGCAATATTATTCTGTTAACTTCAGACAAATTTTACGCAACTGAACTGGATTTACGTTTACTTGGGTCTGCTTGCAATTTTTTTCTGATTGCATCGCGGGCATCTTGGGCTGGTTTAAATATTATATTATTAAACGGGTCAATCATAATGTTGTAGTCCTTATAATACTTTTCTTGTAAGAGTTTGCTCGAAACATTCCACATTGTCTTTACCGTTGCTTCTTTGTATTATGTTCCGTCTTTTTTCTCATATTGACAGCCCAATATTTGAGTATAAACGCCAATTCTTCCAGGCTTTTGCGTTCATTCAATTCGTATGATCGTTCGTAGCAAAATTCCATAAATATTCCCCAAATATATTTGTGGCTATTGGAAGTATTTCTGGGAATGTTTTCCTTGATAAGCTCAATTAAATTTTTAACATTACCAAAACGTGACAAAATCAATTAGTATTCGGAAGGACGGAAAGTTAGTTCAACGTAAATATGTTTTTCATCTTGAACTTCAGAAAATGTGGATAAATCGTTTCTGAACTAATAAGGAGTTTAATTCGCATCCCTGAATTGTTGTGCAAAGATGGAACTGTATCAGTTAAGGTGGATTTATACAGCAACTAAAATAAAATAAGAACTAAAATAAAATAGAATAAGAAATAAGAGCAGACAACATAGGTTTATAGAGATCACTGGAATAAAATAAGAAATAAGAATGAACCAATCAAATCGCAGATTTTTTGACAATGACTTCCGCCTTTTATTCAAGGCGATAATCGCAGTACTTGTCATCAATAACAACATCGCTCCCATCATGATTTCCTGGTCATCCATATTAAATATAATTATCAACAATGATTTAAAAAATATTCATTAAGTTTTAGGTTAGAAAACTAGAACTTGTCAAAAGTGTCAATACGGAAAAGATTGGGGAGTGGATTTGGGTCATGCGCACTATCATTTTCCAAATAAAATAAGCGAAAAAGATAAAAGTTGACCATCTCTTATTCTAATTCTTATTCCTTATTTTAGCTTATTTCCTGTATAAACGCTGGCATTGAAATGCATCAAGTGAACATTCTTATTCTATTTTATTTTAGTTCTTATTTTATTTTAGTTGCTGTATAAATCCACCTTTATCTACAGATAGTTAGAGTTTCATCAGTAGGTACTCGAGAGAAACCCTTTTGGTCCTATCAGAAGCTTACATCTACCCATATCTGTGGATTCACAACCTGCAGATATTTCAATCTCGTGCTTTCTCTTACTATACCCCTTTTGTGAGTACATAAGAGATTGAACTCATTCCGTCGATGTTGAATTTCAACTCTGTACTTTGGATTTCTTAGTTGTTGCAAATCAACTCGAAAAATTAAATGGAGGATCGTTTTGAGATCAGTAACGACTCGTGACTTTTCGAGGTAGTGGTGACCATCAGAAAAAAAAAAGATAATCGAAAACTTCATTGTGTAGGCTTTTAAAACAATATGAAAGTGATAGGAGAACCAACAAAATGGAGCTGACTGTTAAGGCAATTCTTCACAACTCCTCAAAATTCGACAATCTAATGAATTTTCTTAAGGCTATCCATCTGTATAGCCAGATTTGAAGAATAATAAATTTTTCATTACACATATTGTAAAAAATAGACTGCAACCTTGTCAATGGCCAACGTAGTCAAGACACATATAAATTTAATTAAAAAAAAGCAATGAGAAATTTTTTCAATAGCTTCCTTCGTATTTTTTTACAGCTTCTTCGAATGTGGGAAAACTAGTAGCTGCACCCTGTATATATGACGAAAAAGAGTGGCAGGGTGTTACATTAGTGCGATAGAGTAGAATATCTTTTTATCTTTTTTTCTCTGATGGTCCTGACCGATTTAGTTAACAGAGTTGTGATATTTCTCGTTGGTTACTATTCCATCATGTGTGGGCTGCTTTATTTTGTTCCAACGGAAAGGCTCTTTCGGAAACTTGAAGATAAGCTTTAGGACATTTTCTCCACATGGAAGAGTTCATCCCCTTGAAAAGATAATCTTGTCTTGCCATGAAATCGATATCGGTTTGAGGAAATCTGCGAGTTGTTTTTTCAAGAGATATCGCTTAAAGTCTTGACTGTGTGGATTGAATCGATTTACTCTCATCAGGAATGAACATATGCAAGAAGTTCTCTTCGAACACAGGGGACAGTGTTCCAGAAAAAATATCACGCTATAGGCATGTAATCTCTAAATTTGAATATCTAGGCTAGATTTCAGTTGAATATCTTGTAAAAAAATTATGAGAAAAAACAAAAGCAAATTAAACTTCAATAGAGGAGAGTGGGGTAAGATGGGGTACTTAACATTTAGAGGTGAATAAAATAATAAAAAACTCAGATTCATGAATTGAACTCTGAAAGATGTAATTGTACATAACAAGTGAATAAATTTCAGCATAAAAAATAAACTTCTTGGAAGGTATGTATATTATTAATAATAATTTTCCGTTTACCGAAAAAAACCCCATCTTACCTCACCTGGTGGGGTAAGATGGGGTAATTACGGAGCATGATGGGGTTAGTCACTGGCAATGTCCACAAACATGAACTGTTTCGTCATCTTCATCTTCCTCCCCTGCACAAGATCAGTGAGCCCACCGTTGACACATGGAACACTGAATCTAGCCTTCAGAAGATTCTGAGTATAAATAACCGTAGTACAGACATTCTGCGTCTGATGCTTCAGATGAGAAAGAACTGCTCCGTTTCCGCTTAGGACTGGTTTTTGTTACTTTATCTTTCTTTTTTTTTTGCTTGCTCTTATCATGTTTCGATGTGTCTTGCAAGGTTTTACTCTGTTTGTTATAAGATTTATTCGTTCGAACGAATCTTTTAGCCAAATTTTGCTTTTTCTCAATTTCTTTTTATGACATTAAATTAAGTTCTACTTGAAGCTCATTCTGAGGGAAGAAAATACCATATTATGAAAACATTGATGGAATTAGATGGAATACACCCCATCATGCCCCATTGATATATCCCCATCTTGCCCCACTTATACTTTTTTGGCATTAAGTGGTTCGTTTCAGGTTAGGATTAAACTTAGAGATTTGAGAAGGTATGAAAACGGTTTATAAATACACTTTCCAATGATATATTATTTAATTTGTCCAGTTATTGTGGCTTGCTTATCTCTAATCAACAGTAATCTGGCACTGAATAAAACTACTTTATGATGAAATCGGAAACATTTGGCACAAACACATGCGTAAATGATAAACTGTTCAGTCAAACTGGCCCTCACTTATTGAAAGTTTTCTTAACTATTCCCTACTATTATTACTGGCACTCTACGCTAGGTTGTAGCTTCTGAAAGGTCAGGAGCTTATCTACCCCATCTTACCCCGGTACCCCGTCTTGCCCCACTGTTTACCCTCTCTATCTCAAAAACGAAACGTTTTAGGTCTCATGTTATATTGAGACCTATTTTCTTCAAATTTTGCAGGGAATCTCCCCTTTTCGTTTCTACCTTCCATATAGAATTCTTCAATTATTTTTATTGGATCAACATTAAACACGAGTTGTAATGAGAAATATTCAGTTCGTAGTTCGACTGGATCAAACAAACTGGGTAAAATTTTCAGTGGAACAAATAAGGAGCAGTCTCTGATCAGTTGATATTATCAAATCGAAACTTCGACTCATTCCAATAAATTTCCAGGCCATTCATTCGGTCTTCGAAATTGTTTCGAGTTGCACCAATTACTTTTGGCTCAAAGAAGCATGACTGCGGCTATGTGACCCAAAGGAATTCGCTCCCGAATTCAGTTTGAAATATTACTAATTATAATCTTCCAGCTTTATTGTGGGATTTATCCTTCTTCTTCCAATATCCATGGAAATTGAGGCCGCGCTCGTTTGATTACATTTTACTTTAAATGACCCCAGCCTGAAACTCAGTGGAATGTATTAAGTTTTTCAGACCCCACTTCTGTTTACGACTGTAATAAATATGTTTTTTCGACATAATTTGAGCTGGAGATTAACGAGACATTCTACTTTTGTTCATTATGAGTATTTAGGAAAGTGGGACTGACGATTGATGTCATTTGTTTCTCCCGGAATTCACACAGTACTACAGTAGAGGAATTTCATTGCGATTTTTGAAATAATCCCGATGATTTGAGATATTTTTTTTAAAAGGACTAATTATGATTATGGAACCAAGGTTTAGTCCGTTTGAGTGAGAAGAGGATTGACAAAATATCGAAATGTGGAATTCTTCGCTCTCTGTGGCTCATCTTCACCTCGATCTGCGATTGAACTGCCTTAATGCCATAGCTGAAACCAAATAGTCCGTGGCGTATTGTTATAGAGCTCTACTTGCCTAAAGTCACTGGCTTCGTATTGTTACGGAATCGACTACAACCTACATGAGTGCGGATTGAAAAAGCATGCACCAGCTGGAAAAAACTAGGTACAGGTAGGGTCCTACAGAGATCAGTTATGGGAGCACTACTATTTTACAAATGCGAAGTAGTAGGGGCGTACGTACAAAATGACATATGGTTTTATTTCAGATGCATACCTTGTTAGTACTGTTAGTAGTGGATTACAGTAATGTAATATTCTACAGAAATAGGAAATTCACGTCCGTTAGGATCGTCAACTAGGGACATACAATAAATGAGAGAAATGGACTAGCAAAGATCTAATTAAAGATGTAAATCGCCGGAACGTGCTGCTACCGCCTGAGAAAATGACAGACCAGTTTCTGGGTTGTTTGCCGTCATCAGGAGTTCCTGCTAGAGTTTAATATAAGCTCTATTTGGATGCTACCGTGAGAAGGGATATGTGATACTGATGATGGCAAACAAGCCAGAAACCGGTCTGTTATTTTCCTCCTGCGGTAGCAGCACGTTCCGGCGATTTACTTCTTGAATTAGATCTTTGCTAGTCCATTTCTCTCATTTATTGTATGTCCCTAGTGGACGGTCCTAACGGACGTGAATTTCCTATTTTGATTATTACAATTGCAGGATCCGAAATGTATGAACGGGCGTATTCAACTATCCACGGTAGACTGCATGAGACTTCAAAGTAAGTACTTGCGAAATACCGTAGGATGAAGTGAATGTACGTAGACATCTAATTTTCGAAGGAACGTCTGAGATGAAACGTAGACATTTACCCGCTAGGTGGGACACTGTAGTATATAACATTGTACTCAGGAGTTCCTGCTAGAGAGTAATATAAGCTCTGCCGTTTCATTTGGTTGCTACAGTAAGAGGAAATACGTGACACTGATGACGGCAAACAAGCCAGAAACTGGTCTGTCAATTTCCTTCTGCGGTAGCAGCACGTTCCGCCGATTTACTTCATGAATTAGATCTTTGCTAGTCCATTTCTCTCATGTAATATTCTAAACCTATGATCTTTAGTCCTTTCTCAATAAAAATCTTATCAACCTTCATAAAATAAAATATTATTACCGACAACAGGCAACTGTAGTTTTCTACTTTTATTCACTAAACTACTAACAAAGTTCGCCGACGATACGCTTGGTTCTTCTAGGAATATCAGCACAGTTCTTCTAGGAATATCAGCATCGTAACAAGTCTTTTACAGGATTAATCCTGGAGAAGACTGGTTCTTTCCCTATCTAAATCGGGAAAAAAGATCATAACAATAGACAGATGGACAGTCACTTCATCATCTCGAAAGTTGCTTGGAACATTTTCTAATTCATTGGCTCCTTCAAATAATGCCCTAGGTACTAGTCCCCTTTTCTTTGGAGGAGTTATGGGCTCATTTTCTGATTTGATTGCAATCATATCAGGTGAGGAAGTTGAAACTGAGTACGTTTATCGAGTCTTCGGCTCACGTTTGCCTTGTCCACTTATGAATCGTACTTTAGGGATTGGAGGAACCTCCTCATAGGATCAGCAAGATTAGGTTGAGATGCATTGCCTTTATTAGCCGCAGATGAAGATTTTGTTTTGATGTTTTGAATATGTTAAGACCCGGTACTTTGTTTGCTGATGGAGCCTAGGATGAATGGTCTCGGTGTTGTCCGGTAGATACGGTTAATTCCGCTGAAAAACCTATGTCATTTTGTTCAAAAAGCTTTATAAAACTAGGAATATATCGAAAAAGTACATTCAACATGAAAAAAGCTTCCTGAATACAATGACAAATAAGTAAGGTTTGAAATGAATGCAATATAAATGAAATAATGGTGAAAACTGGCCATTTCTTTTAAAAATTTGGCGCAATGAAAAAAACTCGTGACCTATTGATTCCTGTTGTTATCACTTATAACTACCGAATGAACTCGAGAACCGCTTGCGGTTTTTCAGAGGTCATGAGATCAATAGAACCCACTCGGGTTGTGTGATATGGTAGGCAGTTCCGCATTTGATTCCTCCAAACTCAAGTTATGATGCTTCTGACATTTTTTACGTACCTATATCCCCTAATCGTAGATGGATATTTTCATCCATCTTCATCCGGTGAGGGGGAGGGGGCGCTTAATACCGAAAGAAAACTGCTCAACGGTGGTTCAGTATTTTTCTGAAAGAAATCTCCTGGAACAAATTCATTTCAAAACTTAGAATAAATCAATTACGAGTTAGACAACGTCTCCTTTTCACCAATTCGCGGATAACCGAATTTTTCCGAATCAAACCAAGCTTCGCAGATTGATGAGTTCCAATTTCTCGCGCACCATCTATCGATAGAAAATCTCAACCGCAGGTACAGATAAAATCGCTGTCCATAAATATAATGAAGTTCCCTTTCCCATCTCTCTTTAAATCTCTCTTGCAGCTGAAACTTGAGAAATTGACGTTTGGCAAGTACAAATGCCGGGCCTCCAACCGATGGGGCAAGGCGGAACGAGTAATTATCCTGGAGGAGGGGGTGAAACCCGAACCCCCCGAATTCCTTGAACTCCGTGGGGCCAACTCAGATCTCCTCGACTTGGGTATAAAGGGTCCAGACATGAAGAAGCTGAACGCGAGCGAGAGAATGAAGCCGATCGGATACAACGTGAGGTACAAGCTCCACAAGGTGGAGGGGGGTGATTGGAACCAGAGGGAATTCAATGTGTCGCAGGGTGAGTTCCCAATTTATAATTGAAGATTACCGTTAGGTTGCGGGAACAGGTGTTCGGATTTACCCCAAGAATTTAATTGACAAATCGTTCGAGGAAGATCCCACATTTAGATGTTAATTATCTGAAATTGAATTGACTCAATTAAAATTTCAATTATTATTGATGTTATTCTATCAGAACATCCCATCAATATGCCACGTTTCCAAATTTGTAGCATCCATCAGAACCTACAATTGTTCACTGGAGAATATAGATTAATTTCGTTATTGAAGATAAAAACTGTTTCTTTCTTCGTATTTTTTTTCACAGCTCCTTCAAATGTAAGAGAACTAGTTACCGCACCATGTATAATCAATGGAATTCATTCTTTTTGCTTCAGAATGTTCTAAATGGTATGCGTCATCGTGTACCTATATGGACTGATTCATTTTCTCTAAGACACTTCGAATTGTTCTCGTGAAAAACGAACAGAAGGAAAACATTTTATTATTCACTCATCTCCCAAATCACAAGTACAACCACAACAAAACTCAATAAATCACAAGACTCAGGTCTATCCTCCCAGCTGGTTGTTTCTGAAAGCAGCATTCTCTTGATTCAAGGCACTTACGAAACTCCAGAAAACAATGCATTTACTCATAGATCCTTTCGGCATTGAAATTCAAAGTTTAGGCATTCAACTGATTCATCTTGGGAGAAACTCATGATGAAAGAGAATGGACTATGTTTGTCTGTACAACACCATAAACTTCTTCAGGAAATTATGGGATCTTTTCTAATCTCCATTCAAATTCCTCCAGTAAAACGTTTTGTCTTTTCTCGTCCGTTTGATTTATCGCGCAAAGTTTCCATCAATCAGAATATACCTCTTCTTCGGTAATTATGATGAATTGCCGGGAATCCAGATTCTCAGTCAAGTTTTGAACTGAGTTCCTCTCAGGACCTGCTGTTGGGTGAAGTTAAGATGTATGATGATTTTACAAAACTCAGATTACTTTTTTTTGGTGACTAACCTTACACAACCCAAACAAATGGAAAAATATATAAATTTGAATATACTGCTCCACAACAGTTAAGGATATCGTATTCAATCGTTTTTAAAAGTATGTAATCTTCGCGAAAATCGCTCTTAAAATCATTTAAAACTTAATAACCACTTGAATCGATTCAATAAAAATCAGTTTGAGTCATTTCGTCAATCTGGTCGCCTTTTTTCTGAAGTTTGGTTCTTTGCATATGCTTCATGAATGTTCTTATTTTGAAATGAAGTCAGTTTATCAACGGCTTCGATTTGAAACGAGTTTTCTGAAAATGCCAAGACGTGAATTAACAAACGCTGAGGCTAATAGTGCTATCGGAATGCTACAGGGTGGCCTTACTCAGGTTGTTGTAGCGAAAAGGCTCCAGGTCAGCCAAAGTGTGATATCTCGACTCTGGAATAGGTTCAGGGAGATGGTTTCCTTGTTGGAAAGACCAAGGCTGGTGGGCGACGAAAAACAACACCTGCTCAGGATCGCTTCATCACCGTTTCGGCGAGAAGAAACCCTACATCTACGTGCAGAATGCTACGGAATACTCTTCAAAATGCAGATGAGGTCCAAGTTTCCATCGAAACCATCAGATGACGTTTGAGAGAGGTGAATCTTGGTTCTAGACGTCCATTAACACGTGACCATAAGCGTCAAAGACTGAAATGGGCTGGGCAACATATCAATTGGAACATTCAATGGCGTAGTGTCCTTTTCACTGATGAATCCAGATATGGACGATTTTCAGATTTTCGAAGAATAAGGGTATGGACAATCCCACGCTTACCCCGTATGTCCAAGAAGTCCATCCATTCCGAGGGGGTAGTGTTATGGTATGGGCCGGGGTATGTTTCAACTTGCGCACAGATGTACACATTTGTCCTGGGAATATGACCGCCTCACACTATAGGGAGCATGTCATTGACAATGTTGTGTCAAATTTTCAGGCTTCTATTGGTGAATCTTTTTAATTTCTAGTCGATACCGCTAGACCGCACCGTGCAGTCATAGTTGAGAATGCGCGCGAGGAGCTTGGTATTCCAAATTTACCAATACCTCCGCACTCACCAGATTTGAATTTGATAGAACATGCATGGGATATGCTCCAAAGAAGATTAGATAATCATCAACCTACCCCAGAATCCTTAAATGATCTGAGAGAGCTTCTGCCCCGTTTATGGAACCAAATTCCTCAAGAAATGTTCAACAACCTCGTGTGTTGTATGCAGAGAAGATGTCAAGCTGTTGTTGATTCCCTTGGAGGCCATACATTGTATTGATAGTCTGAAACGCTTGAATTCTATGGGAATAAAATTTCGTTATTTTACTCGATTTTTCTTAACCACCCTGTAGGTACACATTGCAGACCTTTAGGATAAAATTAATTTGCAACTCGAAGTCATATAAATATGAATTTTCATCACAAAAATTCTCATTTATCTATATTTTTTTGCAATTTAAGTCAATATTCCTTACTCATGTGGAGCAGTTTATTTCAATTTGTTCGCAACTTTTCTATTCTCAGAAAATTCGAGAAATTGAAAGAAATCAAAGCAGAATGATGATAATGAAAGATGATCCCAGAAGAATAATCCTTGTCCTTGAGTGCATTGAATGTATTCTTATTATTATATGATGAATGTATACCGGCGCCTTCACCATTTTGTTGCGTAATCTGATATTGATATTTTTATTCCGATAGCCCCACCAATTATATATTGCAATCTAAATTGTTCTTAATCATATTAATATTACAGATAACTCCTATGTGCTGCTTCACCTGCAGCACAACACCGAGTATGAGATAGAGGCAGCAACAAGAAATATAGCAGGATTGAGCGAATACTGTAACACCTCAATCTTCAGAACTCTTCCATCAGTGAACGACTACGGCTTCAGGCTCAAACCGGACTTCTTTTCTATTCTCATTTCTATAACATTCCTCTTCATAATTCCCACATTCCATATACTTTGAAGAACGTGATTTTCTTCTCTGATTGTTTAATTGCTGGTTTTATTTGTTAAACCCACTGGGGTTTTTTCGAGGTTGATTATGATAGATATCTTTGAAATTCCAGGGGATGACATGAATGAGGTGGTGGCAATGAAAATATAAGGTTCGCGAAATGATATTTATGACTGAGAGATGGTTGGACACCCCTATTTTTGAGAGAAATAATCCGATTCGAAGCACGAAAATTAGCCGTATTTCAAAATTCTCCAACAGAGTCTTCAAAAGCAACAGAACTGACAATAAAGGTATATGCCTGAAAACTGTGCATTATACTGAACAATAATATTTGGCGGAGGGATTGATTGTTTGATTGGGACCAGTGATCCGTGGTTTAGTTTTGTCTTTCTCTGAGAATACCGATCAGAATTCAATGCTATCAGACCAAGCTCGAAGTTCATAAAGGAATTATTGGTGGCTGTTTAACTAGTTCCCAAAACAATACTAACAATTGAACCTCGAAGAAACCCTCCAATCCAATCGATGGACTTTGTTGTTACAAAGTCCATCTGTGCAATTGATACCTTTATAAAGTAGCCAAAATTTGTCGGAGATAGATGTACAGGTCTGAAAGAATATATCAATGGATGTACCTAATTTATAAATTCGCAAATCATTAATTTCCCAGTATTTTTGTTCAATGAATATTGATGTCTGCTGAACCTACATCATTTGATCCGATAAATGGATAGGTGACTGAACCAAAATCGATTCGATAATTTTCAGGTAGTCTTATATTCGAAAATATGCGGAAATTTGAAATTATAGCTGCGAATAGTGTGGAAGTTCTCAAAGATGCGAATGTTTGTAAATATTATTCTATGGCTAGATTAACATCATAAATTGCAACAGTACTGAATTCTTGGTTGATGGAATAAAATCCAACGTTGACAATAAATTTTCACATTCGTCATTCAGTATTATTATCATAATTCATGTACTTTGAAGTACATTGTTCATGAAGAAATGGCTAAGAAATGTGTCAGATAATGAAAAAACTCTATAATAACTAATAAACGGCATAGTCAGGAAAATTGGAAGACAATCCTTTGTACCATACGATAACTCAACCTGAGAAATGAGTTCGGATTAGAATCCATCAAATTATTCTTGAAACACGATCAAATCAATCAATGCATTCGATTTCTTAGAAAACCTCGGAATATCGCTTTTCCAAGATAATCATAAGTGGTATGCAGTGATATGTGTATATACATAAGCTTTGTTTATATGGTTTTATGACGAAGTTAACTATTATTTCAAATTGCTTCCAATTCAATTTCGATCAAGAATACATTAATCCTGTAGGAAATACTTTCAGCAAAATTTTGCTTGAAGAAAATTGTTGCCTCACAAATAATTGTTCAAACGCTGCTCCTTTGAAGACTCATTTTAAGATGCATTTACATCGATTAAGAACTTTATTTTCGAGAAGTGTATCCTGATTTATCCTGGTTGAAAATTATTAGGGATTCAGTTGCAAATTAGACTGAAAAGATGATAGCTTTATGGCAATATTCGGTGCTTAAAAGTTTTACGCATTTGTTGAAAATTTAAAGTTGAAATTATTTATTGAATAGAAAAAATATACGTAAAGTTGATATGTGCCAAGAAAATTTATTGAAATTTGACATCGTTCATGAAACAGAAGCACACACGATGTTCAGTCAGTTGAAGAACTTATTTGAAATGGACTCAAAGAAATCCTGGTGCAGCAACTCATACTTTTCCTTTAGGTTTTGCTTATGTATTGACCAACGAACGACTGATTTCAAGGCAGATTCTATATCTGTGGCCAAAACGTCTTTTTATGGGATGTGGAGAAAGTGCACCACTGTAAGTTCCTTTGGGTGCCCTCTTTCGGTAGGAATGAGTGATGAAACCTCAAATGAAATATCTTTCGAGGAAAATAACAGTGCCTACACCAGGATTTCGAATATAACTCTTAAGAATGATGATTTTAATTTCATTATCATACAAGTATTAGAAACCAATTTCCATTATTGTAAATATGTATGTATTAAACTTAAATATGAATGTTTGAATAAATTATCTGTTTATATAAGGCCATTTAGTGTAATTATTATTCATACTTATAGCAAATACTCAGAGAACATACTTTCAACTCATAAAAGTCCACCTTCAGCAGTACTAAAATCCTTCATAAATTCTATTGTCGTTTTTTCGCAAGAATCAAAAAATGGCTGAATATATTTCGATACAACTCAATGAATATATTTGAAGATTCTTCCTCAAGTACGCTACTCTTGTTCCCAAGCTCAAAATTTCACAGTTTTTAAAAAAATCGGCTCAAACAATTGAAGATTTGATTTTTCATAAAATTCAGAATACTTGGAAATCAACAGGTTTATCTAACGATTATGGAAGTTGAAATATGAGGCAAATAAAAGTAGATTTCAATATGACTGCTATTGTTTTTCATTCTAGCAATTTTTATCTGTGCTTAATCATTCAATATGCGATGGAATTTTTCTATTTGCCAAATATAGGAGTGAAAATAGCCCCATGGTTGTGTCTGGAAAAATGTTCAGTATCCAATTCTCTGCATCAAAGTAAAAAAATTATAGGTGCGGTTACATTTGGAAAGATCGAGAAATATAAAGTTCATCATATTTGACAATCAATATCGGACATCTTGTGTAGTGTATAGAAGATTAATATTCTTGTTATGATGACTCTAAGTCATTAAGTTACCCACCCATAATACCGTTTACGCATTTAGAGTGCTGTGCGATCAACTAAAAGATTTCTGAATTACTTATGCAAGAATAGTATATTCCAAAATTAGTTGCAGAATGGGCTCCCATTCCAATACGAATGCGAAATTCGAAAACGACGAAGGAGCCAGTTTTCGAACGCATGAATTTTGGAATTGCATTCTGCAACGAGTATATTTTCTCTATTGCAGTCAAATTTCGTTGAAATTCAATGAAAATTCAGTTTATACATCCTAGGGACTTTTGTATTGTATTTTGGCAGTTGGTGACTGTTACGAAATTGACATTTCCAAATTGACGTGTGTTGAAAATCGATAGGATCGGAAGCCAGTGCTGCCAACCAAAAAACGAAAAATATAACTAAAAACAATGCTGTAATGAACTCATTACGATACTGAAACTGAAATAGAGAAAAATTGTTACTAAATGAAAATTTTCCTGTTTATGCAAATGAGAGTCTGAAAGGTATGCCATATATCTTCGTCTAAGGCCCGCCGCAAATTGAGCACAGCCCACGGACAGGCGAGGCCCATGCGACGCGTGGCTTGTTTTGTATTACATGGTTTTCAATGGAGTGCCGCAAATTGAGCCTAGGCCACGGCCAGGCCGGTGCCAAGTCATTTTCGCGTGGCTCGCGCTGTGCTAGCAACACAGTTTTGTAGCCGTGGGTGCCCACGTTTGTTAGTTTATCTTCATATAATGTAAATAGATGGACGAACTGGAGAAATTCATCGAAATTGTTTAATCAATTCGTGAATCTCGCTAAACTTCTATTCAACTGAAAAGATTCCCTAAATACATTATCTGCAACTTCACTGCATAACTTAAACTCTCCATGACTCTCTCTTTTTCATATATATGCACTCGTCTGCCTGATTTCTGGCAACATGGCGCCGAACGTAGATCTGTCTAGTGAATTATCGAAGCTAAAAAAAGAAATTTTAATTGAAATCATTTGAACTAAAAAAGCACCGATTGGTATAACGACAAGTTCTGCATTGAGGGAACATTTAGAAATAAATCATAGTGACGAATCTCATGATTCAGTGAGTGAAATCAGTAAACAAACACCACATAACCTGAATGTGGACCATGTAACTGTAAGTAATTTGCAACACAGATTAGAATTGGCAGAAGCAGAATTGAAATACAATAAGAAAACGGTTGCCACCCTAGAAGGGTGTATCAGAGATAAAGAGCTGATCATTAAACTGCTCAGAAACAATGAAAACGGTTATGCAGTAAAAGAAATACAGCGGTCGAAGAAAAGCGACGTTGCCGATGTAACTAATAAATCAGAAACAGCGGGGACTTCATCTGAGAGCGCTCAAGGAACAGTAGGTGGAAAAGTAAATCAGAAGCTGGGGATCATGGAGTCGATGACAGATCATACTACATCATTACAGATAAAAAGAAATGTCACTCAAGATAAAAGGAAGAGAAACAACGCCAATAAAAGTGCACCCAGAAACTCAATTGTGGGAAACAGCCGGGTAGATAAGAATGAATCTTTCTCGGGTGCGGAGAGGAGGGGATGGCTGTATGTTGGTAGGGCCGCTGCCACATCAAGTGCAGAAGGACTCTCAAATTACCTCAAACGAAAACTTCCAAATGAGGAATTCGAAGTGGAACAAATTAGTAAGAGTGAAAACAACTCAGGCAGAAATAAGTCATACAGGGTGAGCTGTAAATACGAGGTCTTGGATGGGCTGCTCAACCCGGATTTTTGGCCAATGAATATTCAAGTGAGGCCATACAAGTTTTTTCGTTCCTCAAAGTACAGAACTGAAACTGAGTCACAAAAGTACAAAAGCGTTCAAAATGATGAATTACAATGTACAATGCCTCAGGAATAAGACGGAACAAATGAGCTTCCAGCTTGGACAAATGGAAATTGATTTTTTGTGTTTGACAGAAACATGGTTGAAGAGTTTAGAAGTCTCATTCATTGGGATGAAGAACTATAAGATTGTTAGTGACTTCTGTAGAACGAGATTTGGACATGGGGGAGTTATATTGGCGGTTAAGGAGAGCTGGTCTGCTGTGGATATACCCATTATATCAGAAATGTCAGTTGAGAAGGAGGCAGAATTCGCAGGTATGTTTCTCTCTAATATAGATCGAGTGGTCATTGGTAGCTATAGACCACCTGGTGGCAGTTTTGAGTTATATGTGAATACCTTGTCGGATGTTTTAAGCTATGTTGCAGAACATCACCCGGATAAGTCAATCATAGTCTCTGGAGACTTCAACATTGACTTCAGCGGTGACTCCAGAGAGAAAAGAATATTGGTTGACTTGTTTTATAGCTATGGACTGGAGGGTGTGTTTACCGAACCGTCTAGAATAGGAAAAGAGTCTAGTAAATGTATTGATAATATATTCATTTCTTGTGGTACAAAAACTACAAAGACTTTCACTCAAGAACTGCATCTGTCGGACCATCTGGCACAATTCCTACATCTTCCTACTCCCGAAAGGCCTAAAACAGAGAAGAAGGTAAAGCGATACAGGGACATTAACGAAAAAATACTTACCTTGTGAAGCAGGATCTGGCGGGTACGGACTGGTTGTTCTTCCTCGGGCAAAAGAGCGCAGAACAGGCATATTCCTCCTTCCATGAATATCTGATCAGCCTACTTGATCAAAGAATGCCTGTAAAAGAAAAAACAATTAGGAACCGAATAAACAAGAAAGCTGTATGGCAAACTACTGAAATATTGGAAGTCAAGAAGAGACTGGATGCTTTGCACACTATAATGGTCGCAAGGAAAAATGAAACAACTGCAAGGGCTTACAAGGATCTGAAGACTAAATATGTGACTTTGATACAGAGTACCATCAAAACACGCAATGAGGCATTTATAGATCATGCAGACAACAAACAGAAAGCCACTTGGCAGCTGATAAGAAACGAATGCAACGGCGATAACAGGCTTGATGAGGGAAGCAATCTCACTGCGGGTGAGCTGAATGCTTTCTTTGCTAACTCCAGCAGCAGCACTCTGGAAAACGAGATGAGGCCTATTACTGCTCATAAAGAGATGGATCTTAGCACCGAGAGTGGCAAAAGCCACGGAGGGTCCTGCTACTTTTTCGATTGTTCTGAGACAGAACTGAGGAACATTTTTAGGAAAATGAAACCGAAGAAAACGTATGATGCTTACTTTATGCACACCACATTCCTGAAAGGACTTAGGGACGAACTGATTCAGCCACTGCGAATAATACTGAATAAATGTTTTGAGGAAGGGTACTTTCCTAAGGAGTTAAAGGAGGCCAAAATTGTGCCTATCTATAAGAAGAAAGGAGACATTAATAACTGCTCTAGTTATAGACCGATTGCTATACTGCCGTGTCTATCGAAAATATTTGAAAGTGCCATAGCAAGCAGGTTGACAGGATGGATGGAAAAGAAACAACTCTTGAGTGAGAATCAATACGCTTATACGCGGGGCAAAAATACATCTATGGCAGTAACGGAAATTTTAAGGCATATTATGAAGGCCTTAAACGATAAACAGAAAATTGAGCTATTGAGTTTTGATCTAAGCAAGGCTTTTGACATGGTACCTCATAATAAACTGCTACATAAGCTCGAAAACTATGGCTTCAGAAGGAGCGTACTGAGAATTTTTGAAACCTATTTACAGGGTCGAACTCAGAGTGTCTTTTGGCATAATGAACTTTCGGACAAGCTGCTCACTGACCGAGGAATACCTCAGGGATCCATATTGGGGCCGTTACTATTTATAGTCTATGTAAACGACTTCAAAATAGTGGCAGCTGAGCACGTATGTCAATACAGTGACGACTCGTCCGTATTGGTGAAGCAGCCGGCCAACGGAGATTTGGACACAGCAAGAAGAGATGTGGTAGCGGAGGTTAAAAGGTGGTTTAGCTCCAACCAACTACACTCAAAAAAAGAAATTAGTGGAATTTCCTGTTAATTGGATTCCTGTAACAGAAAAACTACTTTTGCTGCAGAAACTGGAAATTTACTGCCCACCCAGCATTTCGATTCCTGTTGAAGTGTAATATGCCGCTTGAACAGAAATTAATGTAGGGTTTGCAGGAATCAGAACTTAAGAATTCTCTATAATGATTCCTGTAATGGGGAAACAATATTTTGTAGATGCTGCTGGGTTAAAATGTGGAGAATAATGGAAATTGTAGTAAATAGTAACGCTAAACTGAAATAATGACATCGTAAGAATGGTACATTCATGAGAATTTAGGAATATTCTTGTCCAGACATGTATGTGGCTTGAGCTTGTGCAAGTTTGCGATTCAGTTAGTGCTAGTAGTTATTCGTAGGTATTGTTAGTTGTCGTGTTCAGTGAGCTGGCATTGCTGGCAATTGAGGAAGTTTTCCAATGAATTTTTTCAATGATGGCGATTGTGACTTATGCTTAGGAAGTGCCATTTTGATTTTGGATGCCCTTATTGAGTTAGAAGTGGAAAAAAATTCAATCGACAATGAAGATATCGCTGGATATCTCGAAAGCTGGGACCTAAGGTCCTAAGCCAGTATATTGATATATTTAGACGTAAGTTGTAAATCTGTTTTATGATACAGGGTGGGGCAGAAAAACCTATCCGATTTCAAAACGTTATAAAATTAAAACCACTCAGCTTGTCAAAAATTTTTTTTTATTAACATATCGCAAATTTTATGCCATTTTTAAATTTAAGTTTTGAAAAGCACATCACTCAAATGTCGTCCTTGGGAGCGGATACACTTATTTAGGCGCTCGCGGTAGCTTTCCATGACTTTCACCGTCATTTCCACAGGAATTTCTTCAATAGCCCGAGCAATTTCCCTTCGTAAAGCAAGAAGGGTCCTTGGTCGATGCTGGTAAACCTTCGATTTGAGGTAACCCCAAAGGAAGAAGTCACATGGAGTGAGATCCGGTGAGCGCGGCGGCCAGCCAACATCACCTCTCAGAGAAATGAGGCGACCGGGAAACAGTTCCCTGAGAATGTCCATTGATCGTCGCGATGTGTGGGCGGTTGCACCATCCTGTTGAAACCACACATTTTCCACGCCATTTTCTTCCATTTTGGGTCTTAGAAAAGCACGTTGTGTAGCAATTATCGAACCGCAGCATTCGATAAACCGCTCAATAACAAAAGCACGATGTTCACCAGACCAAGGCATGTTGACTACTGACAAATGGCATAAAACCAGCTTTCTAACGGTTTTTACCCCACTACTCTACCTGCTCTCTCTTCTGAGAAAAAGGGATTTGAAATCGGATAGGTTCTTCTGCCCCACCCTGTATAAAATATAAGCCAATATACTGTGGTCTGTGAATGTAGAAGTGATGATTATTTTTTATATACAGGGTGTCCCACTAGTGCCGCAGCGGACGATATACCCGTAACGGACTGCGTTTTGCAAAATTTTTTGATGCAGACTTGATATACTACAAGAAGAGCACAACCTAAAAATATTTTCGAATATATAGGGTGGCCCACAAAAGAGGAATACAGGGTGACTTTGTTTTTTCAAATGTGACACCCTATATTCAATACTGTTTTTCAATTCTCTGAAACTTCCTGCATGCTTCTGTATACTTTTCACATATTTTTATTAGACAGTTTTCGAAATATAAGCCATTTTGACAATAAAATGATACTTGTAGAGGTTATGTTATACAATTATATTTCCCGAACCCTTGCACATACCAATAACAGTTTTATATGGATTGAAAGACAAGACTTCAAAGTATCCTACTCGGCTATAATAAAGCATCTTCAGCATACAGAGTGTCCACAAAAAGACTATCAACATGACGAATTTCAAATCGATTTTTCTTCATTTTTTCAAATGCAATGCATAAAATTTTTTTTCATCATTGTAATCACCATTTATTTCACTTCATTTTTCGTCAAATACATGATATGCATATCTCTAACGGAATAGGAGTTTTTAGAGTTTTTCCTCCTAATTCACATTTACTTTCGAATTCAAAAAGCAGATTTGGCTTTTCTGTGGTTATTGGCAACTGTCAAATTATTCTATTCAAAATGAACATCATTGCAGCTTCAATTCAAATCATCATAGTTTTTACGGATTTGATGAATACTCACGCAATGATGTAAAAATTCAAAAAATACCAATGAGTTTGAATGTACAAGTTATGAATGCTTCAAAAAAACGAGTTTCATTCCTTCAGGATACAAAAAAGTGCCCGCTCTAATCCTAATACTTTCTTCGAAAAAATGATATTCATATAAGTTCCACAGGCACGCACGCAGATCTTCGAACTCAAAGCTTGTTGGAAGTTTTTGGAAGATTCGACGTTCCAAGTAGAAACATAGAAAATTATCAAAAATGTATTTCGAAAAAAGGGTACAGAAAGCAAGTTTCTGTCTTCAGTAACTGATTTCATCACATTTTTGAGTAGATACATCAAAACCTTCTAGTTCCTCATTTCGCTATAATATGAATTGAAGCTTCAATGATGCTAATTCTAAGTGGAATAATTTGACAGTTCTCAATAACCACAGAAAAGCCAAATCTGCTATTTGAATTCGAAGGTATATGTGAATTTCAGGGAAACATTTCGAAAAAGCGCTTAAAAATCCTATTCCGTTAGAGATATGCATATCATGTATTCGACGAAAAATGAAGTGAAATGAAAGGTGATTACAATGATGAAAAAAAATTATATGCAATGCATTTGAAAAAATGAAGAAAAATCGATTTGAAATTCGTCATGTTGATAGTCTTTTTGTGGACACTCTGTATGCTGAAGATGCTTTAATATAGCTGGGTGGGATACTTTGAAATCTTGTCTTTCAATCCATATGAAACTCTCATTGGTATGTGCAAGGGTTCGTGAAATATAATTGTATAACATAGCCTCTACAAGTATCATTTTTTTGTCAAAATGGCCAATATTTCGAAAACTGTCAAATAAAAATATGTGCAAAGTATACGAAAGCATGCAGGAAGTTTCAGAGAATTGACAAACACTATTGAATATATGGTGTCCCATTTGAAAAAACAAAGTCACTTGCTATTCCTCTTTTGTGGGCCACCCGGTATATTCGAAAATATTTTTAGGTTGTGCTCCTCTTGTAGTATATCAAGTCTGCATCAAAAAATTTTGCCAATCTCAGACCGTTACGCGTATATCGTCCGCTGCGGCACTAGTGGGACACCCTGTATATGTATGTTTGAATATTTCATAAAAATAAACTCATTTTTATAATTACCTACATATTTCTTCATTAGTTCCTATCTCGGTCCTACAAAATTATTATTATATTATTATTATTATAAATTGACAAGAGCCTGAGGATAATACCTATAGGGCTCAAAAAAAAAAAAAATCTAAATTCTAAACAGTCAGACCGCGGTAAACAACTGAAAATATCATGCACTAAAAAAAAAATTAAATCACAGCTTAAGGTGACAGTCCAAAAGAGTCTAAATTGTTCTTAAAAGTATTGACACTACCACTATTCACCACACGCTCCGGTAATCCGTTCCAGAAGTCAAAAACTCGGTTGGACAAAAAGTTTTGTCGCGGAGAAGTACGGAACTTTTCCTTGTATAGTTTGTACTGAGGACCACGGAGACGCCGGTCACTGTTGAGCACGAATAACGAAGAGAGGTCAACACCGAAGAGTCCTCTCAGGGCTCTGAAAGTTATAATGAGGTCACCACGCGTACGGCGGTCCTGAAAAGTTGTAATGTTCAAGTTTCGCAGCCGCACATCATAACTGGGTCGTACATGACCATAAGGCATTCTTGTCACCCGTCTCTGAATGGCCTCCAGCGCCCCCATGTCACCAGCCAGCCGCGCATCCCAAACCGGACCCGCGAATTCAAGTATCGGCCGCACGAAAGTTGTTAATAAGTTCCGGGAGGTATTAACACTGCACCCACGGAATACCCTCTCTAAAAGATAGCAGGTCCTCGATGCCTTGGTACAAATGGAGTGTACATGATCGGACCAACTAAGATCGTCAGACACCAGCACTCCCAGATCAGAATGTGTAGAGCTCACAGACAGAGGAACACCACCGACTGTGTAAGGAATCCGAGGATTATTCCGGCCAAGATGCATGACCACACATTTGTTCGTATTTAGAGGTATCAGCCATTCGTCGCACCACTGAGCAATAGTATGGAGATCCCTCTGAATGATTGCACCTGGAGCAGCATAGATCTTCGTGTCATCCGCATACATAGAAACGGAAGACTCGAGTAGGCCCGGCAAGTCAGCAGTGTATAGGAGGAAAAGTAAAGGGCCCAACACTGATCCTTGAGGGACGCCGCTTGTCACTGGTCTGGGGCCAGAAAAACTTTTCCCCACACGCACACGAAATGTACGCCCCGATAGGAAACTCTCAATCCACGACAGCACCCCACCCCGAATGCCGAGATGCTCCAGCTTTGCAAGCAGCCGTCTATGTGGAACCCTATCGAAGGCCCTTGCGAAGTCCAAATATATTATGTCCATAGGGAAACCCGCGTCCAAAGCCCTTGTCCAATCATCAACGCACTTCAGAAGATTCGTTATCACAGACCTGCCGGGGAGAAAACCATGTTGACATTCCGGAATAAGCTGTTTTTGAATTGCGAAAGACAATATTTCAGACATCACCATTCTCTCGCATATTTTGGATGCAATGGAAGTTAAGCTAATTGGTCTGTAGGTGGAAGCCAGCGTTTTAGAGCCTTTTTTGAAAATTGGGGTGACGGATGCTTCAAGCCACTGAACCGGTAAGGATGATGATTCGAAGGACTTAGAGAAGATAATAGACAAAGGCAGAGAAATGGTAGAGGCACAGTTCTTCAGAATATATGGTGATAAATTGTCGGGACCAGGTGCGGAAGATGCTCTCAGGTTGAGAAGGTTTGCCTCGATGATGTCTTGAGGGAATGATACGTCAATAACCTCGGACGTCGATCTGACGGAATTCATTGATGGGAGAAGGCCCGGAGGTTCGCTGGTGAAGGAAGAGGCAAATGAATCAGCAAACACGTTAGCTGCTTTTTCAGAGTCCGAGCAAAGTGCACCAGACGAGTCTCGAATGATGGGTGTGGCAACCTTGGTGTTGAGAGAGGATCGAACGTACTTAAAGAACTTCCTTCGATCAGCAGACACAACTAGTCTTTCCTCGTAATTTTTCTTGGCTACTGCGAGTTTATATTTCAGCTCGTTGGAAAAACGTCGGTGATTCTGATAGTCGAAATCGAGCCTACTTCGAATTTAACGCTTCCTCAACGATTTCTTTCGGCGTATGAGACTTTGTAGATCCCGAGTAATCCAGGGCCTTGATGGAAACTCACCGAAATGTGTTCGAATTGAAAGATTTTAATAAATTTAATTTGACTGTTTTTTTCAATTCACTTTTAATTATTTCCTTTCATGCTGTATAAGTCTAAACATTCAAAATAGAGGTTTCTCCCTTGTTATTTTTACATAATGTATATCCTAAAATTAATTGAAAATATCAGCTTTTGTTAGGTATAGAGATATGCTTTTTTGCAAGTAAGTTTGAATTGGTTGTGTTAAGAATGGCAAATATATCGATCTTTGCAGTACAGGAAAGGCCTACTACGTTCAATGATATGTAATGTATAAATAACAACAAATTCCAGGGAATTGAACAAAAAGTAAGTTGTATGGTAGAGGAAGTTCCTGATTTATTTACCATTCATTTCCTGTAAATTTAGGAGAACAAACAGTCAAAAATGAAGATTTGTATTATCAAATGTAACTACATAATACAGTGAAATCGAAATTTTTTTGCTCATATATCACTGGAATATTTTGTTGCACAAAACGAATAGTACTGTGATACATAATATACACTTCAGTAGATTAGATTGAATTTACAGGAATAAATTCCTGTTCTCTGTAAAGAAATGAATTCCTGTATTTGAAACAATTCATTTCCATTGTAATAGAAACTGTTCCCTCAACAGGAATTGAGGTACAGTAATCGTGTGCTGAATATAACAGGAAATTACTTCTGTGCCTATTTATAGTAGAATTTCCTGTTCTACTAACTTTATTTTTGTAAGGGTTACAAGGTTATTTTTTTGAGTGTAAAGCTCAATGAAGACAAGACTGAGGTATTGCAGTTTGGTACTAGAAATGACAGTGGAGCAATAAAATTTTTGGGAGTATTTCTGGATAGTAGATTGAATTGGGCTACCCAGGTTGAATATGTGTCTCGGAAGCTCTCGAAAACATTGTATTTGTTGCGAAGACTCAAGAGGATTGGTACTCACCAGTTGGTAAAAACCGCATATTTTGCGAACTTCCAGTCGATCCTCACCTATGGCGTCCTTCTATGGGGAATGTCCTCAGGCAGGGAAAGAGTGCTAAAACTACAGAAAAAGCTATCCGTATACTTTATGGCCTAAAACAAAATGAATCATGCCGTGATAAATTCAAAGAGGCAGGAATACTTACCTTCCCTTCCCTTTACATCAGAGAGTGTCTCATAAACGTTTTCAGAAACAAAGATCTACTGAAAAAGAATGGGGATTACCATGGTTTTTCGACACGAGGTAGAAATGATTTATATATTCCCTTACATAGAATGAAATGTACTCAGGCATTCTGGGATTATTGGGGTGTTAAGCTTTTTAACAAGCTGCCCACCAGTATGAAGCATCTAGATGAAAGAGCGTTCCGGAGAAGAATAAAGAAGATACTTTGTGATGGCTGTTTCTATTCTATAGAAGAGTTTTTTAATTGTGATCTGTCCAGTCTGTGATAATTAAATGTGTTTATATTTACCTAGTTATTTACCTATTATTGTAATTTTTGACTCGCCATGTAATTATTTTGATGGTTAATAAAATGTTATGTTATGTTATGTTATGTTTTACCTCTTTTTCTTCTCTTGCTTAATAAGTGTAATAACATCAATCTTTTCTCCTCCTCAGATTCAGATTATAAATCGAGATGATCGAGTAATTTTTGCTGTTCATCCATCATATTGCACATCGGAAGACCTAGGAACTAATGAATATCTGGATGGGAGCGTGGCATCGCCTGTGCTCAATTTGCGTTACTCTTGAAAAACCTGTGCAGGTGCTTGGCATGGGCAGCACATCGCATGGGCCTCGCCTGTCCGTGGCCTGTGCTCAATTTGCGGCGGGCCTAAGTGACTTCGAGAGGGAATTGTTGGTCTGATTCTCAACTAGATGTCGCCATGCTGTAGTTTCTGATCATGACCATTTTAAGTTTTGTTTCAAGAGGACCTTCGTTCCATTTCTAAGTTGGGATATGTTGCTCTGAAGAGATCATAACAGATCGAAACCTATGGCAGCATCTACTCGCCTCGATGAGGTTGGAACTTTTGCTGCTAGTTTCCCTGGTTGATAATTTTTATTCAATTAACTCGGTGTATCTGATCACTCAATGTTTCCTGTTTATTTCTGGAGTAGATGAGAATGGTGAATAAAAATGAAACAATCAACGGAATCGATTTTTTTAATTCAATCCATGTATGTGTATACACAATAAAATGAATATTCTACTAGGATTTATAGGTATTGCTCACTTAGAGTCCAAGTGAGGTAAAATCATTATAAAAATAAATAATCACTAAGTTTATCTACAAATTTCCTATTTTATCACGAGAAATAATCATCTAACAAGAGATATATCAGTCCAAAATTTCATTCGAGCTTATTGTTCACTAATTCCTAATGAATAACTTACCAATTCCATACAGAAATTTGAATATCGGAAGATACATGTAACTTCAAATTGTACAGGAAAAAGATGAGACACGAAAAGATATTCTGAAATTCGAATGAACATCGAACAAGTTTACCTACCATTGAAGTTCATCATAAATTGATCCATCAAAAAATATTCTTACAATATCAGAAATTCACACTGAATTCGTACTCTTACAGACATCACAGCTTCTCTGAATGTGATAGCTCAATCTTCCTGATGGTTCTCATTGGCATTTTTGCTGGAGAGGGCTTGAGCGAGGGCAGTTATTTCACACTCCATATGTACGTTTTTGGTCATCGCTTTGGCTAAGGAGCCTCTTCTGTATGTGGTAGGATCGATGATATTCGGTGTTCTCTTGGCGAAATGACGCTCTATCCACTTCAACATGATGAGTACGGAATCCGTTGAGGGTAGTCGACGTTCTGCAGAGGTTTTGATGATGTTTGAGGTTGTGACCCTGAACGTTGCTGCCATACCTTTGAGGGCCTGAAGAAGAACATGGTTTGGAAAAATTTCATAGCAAGAGTCCCAAAGGTTCTCAATTTTTTTTTTAAGTTCTTCACGGTACACTGTTGATGAAGAAAATAGAGCTGGATCTTTATCCTAAGGTACTCACCATCATGGCGTCCTCGTCAGTCACGTCATCGCCAACGTAAATGATCCTGATCCTCTCGCTCCAATCCACCCCGAAAGCGGTCCTCAAAATATAAATGGAAGCCCTACCCTTATTCCATTCCACCGGAGGCTTAGCCTCTATAGCGCAATGGGCGTTTCCGGCCTTGAAGCCAGCCTCTACGATCAACTTGCGTGCCTCTTTTTCAAGGTCGTCTCTGAGGTGAACCGGCACCTCTCTGTAGTGGTAGGTGAGCAACGCTCCTTTGTTCTCCACCCAGGCGCCATCCGTGCACACTTTTTCCTGCAGCTTGGCGACCAGTGCAGCTACTTTCTCGTGGCATTCTGGAGGCATGGGGTGTACGAATTTCGTACCGTCTGAATGGAGGATTTCCAGACCGTGATTCCCGGCGTATGTTATGCCCTCGATGCCAACCTGTTGAGGATAAACATGAGTTGTTGAGCATTAACATGATTTGATTGAAAAAGATGCATGAGAGAAGATGCTTCATATTACTCTGCAAGTGTATTTGCGTTTGGAAAAATACCACTCTGTACACTCGTTTGGAAAACATCAATTACAATACTGTCCTAAAAGAAAGGAGCATAACAAATGCCATTAAGTTTCATACCATTTCTTTCACGTTGTTCACATTTCTACCGGAAACGACAGCTATATAGACATCCGGAATATTGGATAATCGCTGCAGGACGTTCCTAGTTTCAGTTGGCATAACTGCGAGGTCTGGATGAGGTGCTATGGGAGCGAGGGTACCATCGTAATCCAACAAGAGCGCCAGCTTGTGGGTGTCCCCAATATATCTGGAATCAGAGATGCACTATACCTCAACAGGCTTGTTTTAAAATCACAAAACCTCAAACTATCAGAAACCTACATGGCCTCATGAATTCGAATAATATGAAACCATTCCTTTGTTAATAAACAAAAGGATATGAAAGTCGAGAAGTGAAAATGAAGAAGACTAGCAACTAATGCTACAAGTTATGGAACTAACTTGGTTCACGAAAATCTAGTAGAAGAAATCTAATCAAATAACAATGGTTTCGATGATATTGAGGGGAGTTGAAGGTGAAAAGAGAATATACCAGACAGACGTGAGACTCGAATGTATATATCTGAAACCAGAGCAGAAGCTTTTTAAAACAAACAGCTAAGCATTGAATTCAACAAAGAACAATAAAAGGTTCAACAAACGGTGCAGCAGCATGAAAGAAAAAATGGGAGTGAACGATTTGGTCAGATTGGTAAGATGGGAAAGAAGAAGATAAAGGGATCACTTAGACACAATAGACGATAATAGAATAGCAAAGTGGACCACAGCCAAGGTGTCCCAGAATAGAAGGTCTCCAGAGAAGACAGTACATGTCCAAACTGAAGAAAAGAAAAGAAAGGCAATGTCATCGAAATTTTCAACTCACTTCGAAAGATATTCGTCGAAATCCTCCAACGTGACTGCCGGCATCATTATGGAACCGACATCGTCCCGATCCTCTGGTGTGAACAGGGAACCCATGGCCGATAAGAACGATTTAGTCCAGAAGTTGACATCGTTCACTTTCTCCCTCCTCCTCAAATAGTTCATACGAAGGACTCTCTCGTCTTCGGGCATGGTGAGGGCCCTGTGTAAAACTTCCGCGGCACCAGCGATCTCGTAAGGGTTGCAAACGAGGGCTTCGTGCATCGTTTCACCTGCTCCAGCGAAAGGAGACACTATCAGGACTCCGGGAGGAGAGTTGATCTGGCAAGCGACGAACTCTTTCGCAACCTAGAGGAAAAAAGAAATTCAAGAGAAATTGAGAGGCAATCAAAAGAAGTCTTTGATCGTAAAATCCTCCGAAAACAACGAAGGGACTAATTCTTCGTGGCTTCACTCACCAGATTCATTCCGTCCCTGAGAGGCGTCACCAATCCAACGAAAGCATCTCTGTAATAACCTGCCAAATCGTCTTGACTGACTTGCCCATAGATATATCTGATAGGAGACCAATTGGGTGTCGTGAACTTCCCGTTGATCCTACCAATTAGCTGCTCAAGATTCTCTTTCAACTCCTGGTACTCCTTCACGTCTGTCCTGGAAGGAACGGCTACCTGGAGCATGGAAACTTGTCCCCTGTGCTCTGGGTGTTTTTCCAGCAACATCTCGAAGGACAGTAACCTATGCACTAATCCTTTGGTATAATCCAGCCTGTCGACTCCCAGTATTATCTTTTGTTCGCCAGAAAAGACTTTCGGAGCTTTCTCCGCCAGCTCCACGAACCTTTCGAACGGAATTCCGATCGGAAGAGGTCGGACTCTGACGGATCTTCCACCCTGCTCGACCAGCAAGTTCTTTCTGTCGACACGACAACCTAGGTATCTTTGACAGCAGTCGACAAAGTTCAGACAGTAGTCCGTGATGTGGAACCCGACCATGTCGCAGTTGAGCATACCCTGCAGTATCTCGTCGCCCCAGGGTAGCAACCGAAAGATGTCCCATGGTGGAAATGGGATGTGGAGGAAGAATCCCAATTTGCAAGGAATCTGTTCTTCTTCAGCTGCCTGTAAGAGGAGGCGATTTATCAGGTTGGAAATTTGTAGTCGAGATGAATATGGTCTCATGCAAATCGCCAACATAGAACCAAAATAAAAAGGAAATTTCTCTTAGAGATGACAATGCTTCGCTTACTTGTCTTATCCAATTGGCTGCCAACATCAACTGGTAATCGTGGATCCATATGAGTGGAACTTCGTGCTGTGGTGTATCTTTGCCTCTTTTAAGAGTTTTCAATGCCTTTATGGTGCAATTAGCAAATAGTTGATTGACTGTGACGTAATCCTTCCATTCTTCTGATTTGAATGTGGCTCGATCGGGCATCGAGTGGAAAAGAGGCCAAAATGTTCCGTTACATGCGCCATTGTAGTACGAATCGAAGGTCTTGGGGTCGACGTGAACAGCTACCACCTTGAAGAACGGATATTATTAGTGATATTGTGAAGTATATCCTCTCACTCGACACGTTGTTATCGCGATATATTTCTACATTGAAAGATACCTTATTTATTACAAAAAATGAATCAATATTCTCAAGGGCGTCGCCAGGGGAGGGGGGGCATAGGGAGCAGCTGCCCCCCCCAGAACTCATAAAATAATAGCATTATATACGAAAATCAGTTAATTTCTTCTATTCTGATTGTTTTTTGCCCCCCCCCCCCTAGCTCAATTGCCCCCCCTGGCTGGCGACGCCCTTTAATATGCTAGATATAAGTACAGATCTCACAAGAAGTCCATTCATTCCGAGAGGGTAGTTTTATGTTATGGGCCGGGATATGTTTCAACGTGCGCACAGATCCACACATTTGTCCTGGCACTATAGGGAGCATGTCATTGACAACGTTGTGCCAAATTTTCACGCTGCTATTGGTGAAACTTCTAGCTAGTCTAGCTAGACCGCACCAGGCAGCCATAGTTGAAAATGCGCGCGAGGAGCTTGGTATTCCACATTTACCAATACCTCCGCACTCACCAGATTTGAATTGCAAAGAACATGCATGGGTTATGCTCCAAAAAAGATAACATAATCATCAACCTACACCAGAATCCTTGAATGATCTGAGAGAGCTTCTGCTACGTTTATGGAACCAAGTTCCTCACGAAATGTTCGACAACCTCGTGTATAGTATGCAAAGAAGATGTCAAGCTGTTATTGATGCTCGTGGAAGCCATACATTGTATTGAAAGTCTTAAAATGCTTGAATTCTCTGGGAATAAAATTTTGTTATTTTACTCGATTTTTGTTAACCACCCTGTATACGCTGCATACCTACAGGCTAAAATCAATTTGCAACTTGAAATCATATTAATATTAATTTTCATCACAAAAATCTTATTTTAACTATATTTTTTTGCAATTTAAGTCAATATCCTTAACTCATGTGGAGCAGTTTATTTCTCATATATTCTTGAATATCTTCGGAATACATCTCAAAAATTGTAAATAACCAAAGAAGACCTCTCGGAAATAGGTACCTTTTTGAAATCCAAAAATGCCATATAAAAATATCATCCGAATGAATAAGGCAAGTAAAGAATAACAATAATTGTCAAGAATAAAAGAGATCCATAGTTGAAAACTCACATTGTGAAATTGTTCCCTCTCTATTTTATCCAAATAAAAATTCTGCAGCTCTTGCCTTGACCGACGTACCAACCGGCTCTTCTTCGAACTTCGGTTCACTAAATCCGTAGAAGGCAGAAGAGCTAACACTTCAACACCGTCAATTTTTTGAGAATAGTTCACTGGCGAATCACGGATAGCACCAATCATGTCTTCGCAAAGTTCCGCGTTTGTAGAATTTTTCAAATAGAGAAAAATTAGAGTTTGATTTCGCTTCTCCATTTCGAAAGCTATGTTGACCATCGATAAACACTGTTCAAGAACTCGTCATTTCTCTAAATGCTCCACGAGTGTGTAAAGCAACAGTTATATTGCATTAATCGATAGGTCGTGTGTGTCAAATGAATCAATGGAATGATATGCCCAAATCAAATATGTACAAATCGAAAGGAATTCTCAAAGAAAGGAATAGTTAGACGGGAGATAAAGAAGTAACTGCTTTATCAGCTTTAAGAGAATCCTCAATACAATGTTGTTATCATATGGCCTTAATCCAAATCTCTGCCCCCCTTTTTGTTAATTGGCACATTATCCTTTCCCTTCCAACTGAAATTTGGGATACATCAGATGCTTTGAGAACTTTATCATGATTATTCTCGACACGTGAAAGAAATCGGAAAGTATGGAACCCTCATCTTTCACTTGTACTCGCACTTAACCCTACTTCTTTCTATATTTTAAACTATTCAGATATGAGAGTGAGCATTCGATTTGTCATAAATGAATTTTTGTTGAACCACAATCGGCAACTTTTGAAACGGTCACACATAGAACTGAACTTCCTTAACTTTTCGGGAGCAGTATATTGAGTGGACATACCTTATCTGATTTGAGTCCTGCTGTTGGCGTGATGTCCCCTGGTTCAGATTCTGGAATAGGTTCGTTGGGATCGTCCAGATGGATACCAGGCCATCCCACCCACAGTCCATTTCCATTAATAACCACAGGAGCTACTGCTGTTACTAAACCACCAGCACTGAAGAAATCCAAATGAAGAAACTATATTACATCAGCAGATAATGGTTTCTATTTTATTGTACATATTATATGCTTCCAACTTTATATTCATCATAAACATTTATGATTTTTTTATCAACACAAAGTTTATCATTGTGATATTGAAAAGCCGAGGAATATCCTCATGTGGAAGAAGTACTTATTCATTCAACAATAAATATAACTCATAAAAAGATTTTGAACAGAACATGAACAAATCACGCCACCTCCAGAACACCATAATATTGAAACATTAAAAAAATGGCGCAAACAAACAATAACAAAATCCATTTTGCTTCTGATAGAATATCGCGAATTATCGAATACTCAAAAATCAAATTGCGATTTTGATTTATGAACCATTAATTATTGTGACCTTGATGAGCGTGGTATATAGAAAATTAAGATCAAAGATAATGTTGATAAGATGCTGGATTCTTATTCATCGGACATTTTGAAAGATACACAAATTTCTCATTTGGAAAATTCATAAAATGTGAAGTTTGGCGAAATGTTTGATTTGTTCCAATCAAATATTCAAAACATTTCAAAAAAACGTGTCTTCAAAAATAGGCACATAAGCATCATCATTGAAATAAACGTAGAGTTCAATAAAATCATTAAATCACTCATAATAATGTCACTCTAAACGCATCTACTCTTGGAATTCGCAAAAGAAATAACTAGGAATAAAAGAATCAATGAAGAACAGGAATCTGAAAACTGTGTAGGTTTATCTATTCACAGTATTTGTGGCAGCACCTATACAGGGTCTTTCACGAGGAACCTCACCCATATTTATACGGGAAACTACTGAACGTATTTTCATGAAATTCAGCACTTATGAGTATTTCACGATGCTGATGAAATCTAAAATATTTTCAAGGCATGAGCACCTCCGGTTTTTCCGGAAATGACGTCAACTTCCGTTTTTCAAATTAGAACACCATTTTTTTATTGCAGAAATAGATTCCTTAGAAAATTTCAAGTTATTTTGATGAAACATTTTTCAGTTTTGGTTGGAAAATTCTCTCTGATGTATCCACTTCAAAAATCGAAATCGCGATTCATGATACAGGGGGTGAAAAAATCGCTTTCAAAGTTAGGGATGACAAAATCGTGAAAAATCAATTTTTTCCAATTTGAACCCCATTTTTTTATGGCAGATATTGAATATACGTTGAAAAATAATGTGAGTGTATGCATCACACCCTTGCCCTAAAGTGGATATTAACTCAGAATATATCCATTTTATATCGATTTTTAAAGTGGATACATCAATCTTACATCTTGAAAAATCCCAAAAATGAAAATTTTCCATCCAAAAGCCTCGAAGTTATTCTTGTTTCAGCGGAGCTCTATTTTCGATTTTTTTTTCGAATTTTCCCGCTCAGAGAGAATTTTCCAACCAAAACTGAAAAATGTTACATCAAAATAACTTGAAATTTTCTAAGGAATCTATTTCTAATAAAAAAATGGTGTTCTAATTTGAAAAACGGAAGTTTACGTCATTTCCGGAAAAACCGGAGGTGCTCATGCCTAGAAAATATTTTAGATTTTATCAGCATCGTGAAATATTTATAAGTGCTGAATTTCATGAAAATACGTTCAGTAGTTTCCCGTATAAATATGGGTGAGGTTCCTCGTGAAAGACCCTGTAGAGTGTAACAGCCAAAAGGAAGAAATTCGATAACGAATAAATGAGGGCGTGTTGGGAAAAAGCTCGGACATGCGATTTGTAATTATGAATGCGCATATTTTTCAAGAAAATAATATTATATAGGGTCTTCCATGTGACCGTGGCCAATACCAACTTTCTTATTTCAAATGCAACCCCCTGTATATTATTTATTTTTTGGATTCTTCAGAGAATTCTAGACACAATTCATAAAAAATGTCCTATATCTATCTTTAACTATTTCGGAAATATTACGTGTTTTCAGATTTATTGCAAAAATCAACGTTTTGAATAAAAATTATTTTATTCCACAAATTCGGTACATTACACTTAAAACCTAATGAGTAATACCATTGAGTTTAAATATAATATTATATTATTATGTATATTTAAACTCAATGGTAATACTGATCATTTCTTAATTATTGAAAAAAAAACAAAAAAAACATTAATGTCAATGTAGGAAATGTTCAAAATGCTCGCCGCGAATGGCTAGGCAACATGCTAATCTGGTGTAGAATTGTCTTCTAACGTTACTCAACATTTCTTCTCAGTAATGGTTTTTGCCTCGGTTTTTGCTTACTTTTTTATCAAGAGGTAAATGGGAAATAAGTTCTGAGTTTAATGTATCGAATTTGTGAAATTAAATAATTTTCATTCAAAATGTTAATTTTTGTAAAAATCTGAAAACATTTAATATTTCCGAAAAAGTTGAAGATAGGTATAGGACCTTGTACTTGAATTATGTCTTGAATTTTCTGAAGAATCCAAAAAATGAATAATATACAGGGGGTTGCATTCGAAATGAGAAAGTTGGTATTAGCCACGGGCGCATGGAACACCCTATAGAATTTTATTTTCTTCAAAAATATGCGCATTTAAAATTACAAATCGACGTGTCCGAGCGTTTTTCCTAACACCCCCTCATTTATTCGTTATCGAATTTATTCCATTTGGCTGTTGGACTCTGTATAAAGGAGAACAGCCATAATAATTAAGATATTCTTAACATTCAACATAGAAGCAACGTGAATAATAGAGAAATATATAGATCCTAAATAACAGATCTCGAATGTTCAACAAATGGTGAACACTTGATGGATTGGAATAATGAAAAGATTGTGTCGAATCTGATGAGAGAACCTGATGACGTGAGAAGAAAATTTATACAACCTATCGCTGTTAGGAGAGGTCAAGTTATCAATTTTCCTGTTTTTGGTGGAATCAATTTTTTTGGCGACATTGCTAAGGATCAGTATGTAAATGATTGTCAAATGTATCTAAAGGAAAGAGTTCTAGGAGGTGGGATAGGCACCCCCGGAGGAATCTTTCTGGAATGGAGTTTGTTCGAAACTTTGATACTTCGATATCTAGGAAAAATCTGGATCTAAGCAAGAATATGCTGCACATCCTCACTAAGCATGGCCACCTCAGGAAGCACCTGATGAGAATAAGGATACAGATTCCGTGGGGAGGAGGAGGAAACTCCGAACCACCTGCTTCGCCATTGTTAGCCAAAACAAAGACTGCTTTGAACGGGAAATTCGTCGAAGAGAGGAAGTAACCCTGAATCCATTTCAGATACTAGAATTAATTTGAACTTTTAAACTGGAGGGCGAGCTGTAGACTGTGTCATGGAAAAACAGCTATGATTACCTAGGTACTGAATATTCTCGATGATCGCGGAAATGCTATAGCTGATGACCCAAAAATCAGTTTGGAGACTCTGTTATCGAATTTATCTGTTATTGGATAGCGTATTCTTAGAACTAACATACTTATTATTGTTTTTATTTGTACTGGCATTTGCCAGTCCCTTGCGTCACTAGAGAAACTGATAACACAATGATTTGTGTTAATTGATTTTGATAAATTGAAATCAAATGGTGCGACCTCATTTCCTACTTGCTGAAGAATGAGACCGAACATAATTGAACTTGAAATAAGAGAAACAGAATAGCCCAGAGGAAAGATAATGGATGGCCTCGAGCATACATTCCTCATAATGAAAAATTATTAAGGGAATCAATTTCCTCTATTTTTTCTCTGCCTGAGACAAAGAATGCCTAATCAAGATTAATTGGGACATCCAATTTAAGTTTCTCAGGTTTCAAGGTGTTCAGCCTTCTCAAGACGTTGAAAACTAACCTAAAATCATTTTGAAACTTTTATTCCGAAAAATCGTTGTTCCTTTCGATTGAGTGTGATTTTGTATCACTTTCGTATGTAGGTAACTCTAACTTCTCTCAATTCAATTCAAGGTCCCTCAATGAGCTGTTTTAGCTCTCAAATCGAATCAAGACTCTACGAGATACACGTGGTAATATTCATCATCTCAACTTTTTTGTGGGTCAGATACAGAGGGAGCAGAGTATGCGTCAATCAAATTTCGATTTTGAAAATACAGTCGATTTCAACGTCTCAACTGACCCAATGGGCATCATCATTGAATATGTATATACGAATGGTGAATTATAGCTTACCTTGCCTTCCTTGATAACCTGCCATCCTCCAACCTCTTCAGTACGAATGGTAACCTATTGGAAACCACTATCATACTCCCGGAGGACGTAATGACATCTGCAACAGTCATATTGTCAAATTCAAAACACACAATCCCAACGGTCACAAACAACTGGTTCAATAATCAACACAATTTGACATAAATTTTGAAATAATGAAACAAAGTCCAAAAGCAAGTTCGCGAATTTCTAAGACGAACGAATAGAGTGAGCGACGAACGAAAAGATTGGTTGAACTTTCAACCACAAACGTAAAAATTTGACTGATAAGATGAATTTGAAATTGATACGAGCCACTGGTTTAAGACCAACGGACAAAGGGTTATCTTTAGTAGGTTGTATTGTATTGCAAGAAGTTCAACATCGACGATTTTCGTTTTTGAGAGATAGCACCACGAATGTAGAATAATGTCCTTTTAATGACTTTCGATTACCACAAACACACAAGATTTAATCATTTCGTAATACTGTTGATTATGTCTTAACTTGAACATATGTTCTTTAAAAAAGTGAATGTGGGTCAAATAATTCTCGAAATTCTGTTCCTATTCAGGACTTATGATAAGTACGGGGTTAATCAATGGAAGAGAGATAAACACGCGCATTGTTTTGTTCAAGATAGCATTGTTTTTAACAGTCATCTATTCTTCAACCCGATACTCACAGCACAATAGAATGATATTACGCTGAATCATTTGAAAGAAAGAGGAAATACACGTGCTCCAAAATATTTCTCATCAAATTTGAATTCTACAATTCTAAATTCATGTAATTATGCACAACAACCCAGTTTGTATAAGAAAAAAGGCAATTTTGAATCCATATTCCTGAATAACATTGCTTCCAGAATATTCGCCTCAAATTCAAAGGCAGGATTATACAGGAAATAAGATAAGAATGATATTTGAATAGAAGCGAAATTCATCGGTTCATGCAGATAACTAGAATTAAATAAGAACACAGCATTTTTGACCGACTTGGTGTCAGAATATTAGAAAAATGTGCTGTGCTTTCTGCAAGTTTTTAGATGTGCTGTGCTGTAGGTTCTTCCGTTCTTTTGACCACTGACCAACTGTTGATCTGTGATTTGACGTTCTAACGATTTCGGACATGCGTATCATCAATTTCCAAATGAATTTCTGATATAAACTGCTCCACAAGGAGTTAGGGATATCGTATTCAATCGTTTTTAAAATTAGGTATGTTATCTTCGAGAAAATCGCTGTAAAATCATTTAAAACTCAAATACAACTTGAATCGATCCAATAAAAATCAGAATGAGACATTTCGTCAATCTGATCGCCTTTTTTTCTGAAGTTTAGTTCTCTGCATATGCTTCATGAATGTTCTTATTTTGAAACGGCTTCGATTTGAAACGAATTTTCTGAAAATGCCAAGACGTAAATTAACAAACGCTGAGGCTAATAGGGTGGCCTTACTCAGGTTGTTGTAGCGGAAAGTCCAAGTCAGCCAAAGTGTGATATCTTGACTTAGGAATAGGTTCAGGGAGACCAGTTCCGTGTTGGAAAGACTGATCAGGATCGTTTCATCACCGTTTCGGCGAGAAGAAACCCTACATCTACGTGCAGAATGCTACGGAATACAAAATGCAGATGGGGTTCAAGTTTCCATCGAAACCATCAGATGACGATTGAGAGAGGTGAATCTAGGTTCTAGACGTCCATTAAGAGGAGTTCCATTAACACGTGACCATAACCTTCAAAGACTGAAATGGGCAAGGCAACATTTCAATTGAAACGATCAAGATCCAGATCACGATCCAGATATGGATGATTTGCAGATTCTCGAAGAATAAGGGCATGGACAATCCCACGCATACCCCGTAATCGCAGCTATGTTCAATAAGTCCATCCATTCCGAGGGGGTTGTGTTGATGTATGGGCCGGGATATGTTTCAACTGGCGCACAGATCTACACATTTGTCCTGGGAATATGACCGCCTTACACTATAGGGAGCATGTCATTGACAATGTTGTGCCAAATTTTCACGCTGCTATTGGTGAAACTTTTCAATTTCTAGACGATGACGCTAGACCGCACCGTGCAGCCATATAGTTGAGAATGCGCACGAGGAGCGTGGTATTCCACATTTACCAATACCTCCGCACTCACCAGATTTGAATTGCATAGAACATGCATGGGATATGCTCCACAGCTCCACAGAAGATTAGATAATCATCAACCTACCCCAGAATCCTCAAATGATCTGAGAGAGCTTCTGTCCCGTTTATGGAACCAAATTCCTCAAGAAATATTCAACAACCTCGTGTGTAGTATGCAAAGGAGTTGTCGAACTGTTATTGATGCCCGTGGGGGCCACACATTGTATTGATAGTCTTGCTTGAATTCTCTGGGAATAAAATTTCGTTATTTTAATCAATTTTTCTAAACCACTCTGTATACGCTGCAGACCTACAGGCTAAAATTAATTTGCAACTTGAAATCATATCAATATAAATTGTGATAAAAAAAATTGTATTTTCACTATATTTTTTTGCAATTTAAGTCAATTTCCCTAACTCATGTGGAGCAGTTTATATACCTACTTATTCGTATCTCTTCTCATTTCCTGTTCAACCGCTTGATATGCGCAGACCCAAATTTTGTATTCTCTTCATATTCTCATCTAATTTCCATCTTATTCGCTGTATAAACCCGCCTTAACGCAGGGTGTTCTTTTAGTTTCTGATGCCACTTTATCGTACCTATTTTGCAATGAAAGCTTCGAAAAAATTGAGCTAAGTTACTGGCATGTCATTGATGTCATATCCTACATAGAGACCCGATTACAGAAGCAGAAACATTGAAGAATTTTTAGAGCGTTTGGATTCGGAGTTTAACCTGTTACGGGTTCGTTCAAGATCTCATTTTCTGCCCAGGTCCTCCAGAAGGAGCCATGCTTCGTAATTCGACCTGTTCCGGGATATTCTTCGATGGGATCTAGAGGCCTACGGGTGGGTGGGATTGGAGGGGCGCTTGGACTGGGACGGGATGGACGTAACGGACATTTGCCTTTACACTTGTCTTCGCATTTGGGCTGCAGCTTGCTGCCTGTCTTCTATACTTTATTCACTGAAACCAGATCGTCTTCCTTAAAAATTACATATTGGTTTGAATAGATCGATTTGAATTTGAGTGTGGATGTTTTCTTGGTGTCACGTTCGCAGTCTTTTCCGATCCGAGTCGGTATTTTGTGTCGTGACGAAGGGATCGCGGAATACGTACAGTCCACGTTCTTGTCCCTTCGCAGTACCTGCGTAGTGACCACTGAATGTCGGTTCAGTGAACATTTGTGTGAATGTGTAGAATGAAATTTGACAAGAAGTCTTGACCAACTTCGAGGTCAAAATGTCAATGTGAACTTAGACTCTTTGAAATGGCAATGTTGAGTATTCAAAGAGGAGTCAATTCATTATTTCAAAACATGTCGATCGATTTTCAAAATTAATATACATATCGTTATCGGGAAAGAAGTTAGCATCATCTTGAAATTCGCATTTTTCAAAGCATATCAAAATATCGAAGAAAACAGCAAAAATAACGAAAAAATAGGAGAAATTCTTTTTAAGTAGAAAAGAAAAAGCTTCATCGCCTCAAGAACGCCTAGACCACATGAATACTGAAGGTCAAAAGTGAATATCAGATTTTAAATGGATTGAAAATCGTTTCTTGTATCATTTCACGCAATATCAATCGCATATCTACTACAAAGTCCTCGTGAAAAATATGTAAAAATAATCTCTTGCCAAAACGACGCCAAATTTGTTCACGAAAAGACCAAGCAGCCTCTATAGAGAGACAAAGGCACATCAAAAATCCACGAATGTCATTTTCAATATTGTTTTTTGCTCATACCACACTCTTTGGGAGAATTGAAAAAAATCGAATTGCTGAGTCTAGTCTCACCTGTCGCCTGTCATCAAACAATTTCATCCACATATCTACTAAATATTGTCCACAATGAATACCCACGGAAAAGTACCTTCTTCCAATGCATTACAATATTTGGACTTTGGTCGAGCCAGTATCTCGAAATTTGGCGATATATTGGCAAAAGGTTTATTTTCATATTTGTTGTGACCACTCTATACTGAATATGAGGATGATTTTGTGTGAATTGACACATCAAGTGATTCTTAATCAATTAACAGACACAGTAGCGTCCATTCCGGGCTTTTTCAAGAATGTTTTGAAGTTTTTGCAATTGAGTTTTGGAAACACAAGTGACGGCATCGAAAATTTATGTTTTGGAAATGAGGAAATGAATTGCCACACTTATCAATCTTCCAATTTATTTAAGGAAATGAATTAACCATACCTGGAATAGAAACCACTTGAAGAATACGCACAGATGGGGACATTTTCACTAAAATTACCTAACCTAAGATAGATTTCGATTCAATTTAGCTTTGCTCTCTATCATTTATCAACTGTGCGATTTTGAACAATTCCTCCATTTATGAACATGACTCTGAATGTTTTTATTTGTTCTGGATTATATTCAATTTACACATCATTTAATAATACAACAGAATTATAAGAGTGGAAAAATCGATTTATTTTGGGAGGAACCTTGAAGAATTTGCTAGGAACTGCACCGTGATATACTTATTATTATGATTATCAGCAGCTGAATTAAGATATGTAGTGAATAGCGAGGCACACACGAAAGGGAAATCTGTGAGATCTGATCCGCAGTCCAGATTTATTACAGATCTGGAGTGCGGATGGGATCGCTACCGCCGATCTGGTCTGTCGCGGATCATATATCTCAATGATCCCGACAGACCAGATCGGCGGGAGCGATTACATCTGCAGTCTAGAACTGTAACAAATCTGGACTGCGGATCAGATCTCACGGATTTCCCTTTCGTGTGTGCCTCGCTATTTGGTTAGTTACTGTGAAATCAACATATAAGGGGACGTTACACTCTGACCGACGGCACCGATTCTACATTCAAAAAGTGCCTTCAATTTTCCACCCAAAAGCTTGATTTCTTTTCAAATTGAAGTTTAAGGATGACTTGAGGGCACTTCATTCTCTTCACTTTGAAAAAACTATTTTTTCGCATGAAAAAACCGGGTTGGATTTGTGAGTCTATGGGAATTGACTTCATAATCGTTTTTTGGCGGCTGTTCGTCAATTTTTTCCGGAAAATTCATCGGAGTGCCGTCGACAAATCAATTTTCTATATTTTGAAAAAAATTTCATCTGAATAGGCGCTTCAATAATGAAAATATTGAAAAGACTTCCAGAAAGTGTGAAATCGCATAGAACTGTCTGGAATTTCAGGAGAATTGAAAAAAATTAAGCTTTTAGGTGGAAAATTGAGGGCGTGAACTTGAAAAAATGAAAGGCACTTTTTGAATGGAGAATCGGTTCCGTCGGCCAGAGTATAACGTCCCCTCAAGAGAGAATAATTGTTTCACTCTCAAGTTCTCAAAAGCCTCAAATCATAATTTCTTTATGTCGAATACGAAGACCGAATATTGATTATTCTATTTATAATCCATATTGAAAACCAACTCAAACGCTTTATATACATAAACTAAAAGTCTACAACAATTTCACAGAAATAAATTTTATTTTAATTGAATGCTATTTTCTTGAGAATTTATTTTTGGACCATAGTTTATAGAAGAAACTACCATAATTTTTATGTAGATAATGTTCGCTGTAAATCGTAACTACTATTTCGTTGACGCCTGAAAATAATATTATTTCATTCATGATGAAGTGAAACGGAAACAATAAAATTCGGAGAAAATTCATAGAATAATCAAATATCTTTATTTATAACTCAAAGTTGGTTGGTGAAAGAATCGAATAAAACTTGAACCATTCATTGCAAACTTTTCTCTGTTATCTCACATATCATCCATTAAAAATAGTTTTATGAAGCACATCTACCAATGATGTTAACAAAAGAAATTCTTATGATTCTCACCCACACGTACAAGACAAATTCATGACGTGTCCACTCAGCACATTTACACTTAGCTTCCATTTGAAATAAAACGAGAAAATGAGGAATTCGCTAATAGATTTTTGATTGATTGCATCTAAGAAAACCATAAAGAAATCTATAAAAATAAAGAAATAACATTAATCAGGCTAATTTGAGCGATTCGATTCGAATATTTTCATTGATTCTTATAGTTCTTAATGGGAGGGACAAGGAAGACTGTGATTATGAGTTAGGAGACGAAAAGCTCATGGTGATTCGATAAAGAAAACTTTATGAGTTCGTGAAATAATAAAAAGATAATTGTCTAACCTTGGATTCTCCATAACTTCGCAGAACCATCAGATGTCCCATTATAACGCATAATTGAATCAAATTCGAGTATGAACTATTCAACACCACATGAAGAAGTTTCGAACTGAAGAAAGCAACGAGCTTATGTGTAGATGTTCACAGATAATGTTGCATAAAACTTATGGACACCGAATGGATTAATGATAACAGTAAAGAGCGTATGCTATACTTCCTTGCCAATATTGGACGAATCTTAAAATAAACAGTATCGTTAATACTTTTCCTTTCGGAACAGCTAATTTCCTAAGTATTCATTTCCGACCATTCGATCAGTCAATGCTAAAATGAACTCGGCTAATTGCAATTTATATGCACTCAAGTGACATTGACACTGTTCTATGTGGGTTAGCATTTCAATTGAAACAATTGTTGGTTACTTTGACCGATTGCCAGTGTTTTGTTGTTGGATGATCTCTTAGAATACTCCTTGCGATGCTTGAAAGGCTTCATCGTTAACACTGGCCGATACAGCTGCGAAATTTTCTTCAGTTCGCACTGTACGTAAGCGTGTTGGTGGTTTAATTCATAGCATTTTCATAGAAAATTCAATGATTTGCAAGCGTTGTTCGTTTGTAAGACGATTCATGGTTGAATTATTGACTGAAGATGTTTGACAGTGGCACAAACACAAACGCGCGTGAGCTGTCAAAATCAGTGTTGTCACGAAGAAAATAGTTACAAAATCAACCATTTGATTCATCCTGAGAGTTGATCCATCTCTTAAGTATACTCCATTCACTTTTATTCTGACACATTTCACCGTTTATATTTTGAAAATGTTAGGTTATGGTCATTCTTCTGCCAGTTGAACAAGCAACGTTGCCATTTCTACATATATGTCTTATGTCGTAGTAATAAGGTTTTTAACAAAATGTTCATTTACTTCGGGAAAATGATAAATTCAAGAAAATTATCAGAGTTACTTTTAGAATGCGCAGATTTCAATTCTAAATAGCACTTCCTGATACTTTGCCTCTGCTTTTTCGAAACAACCTTCGGCATTCTTAGTTCACACTTTACAGGTTTGATAATTAATAATGAAAAATAAACGTCGGCAACGTCTACGAGATTTCTTCATTGACGTAATGTTATTCACAAGCGCCAAACTTCGATTTTTTCAGGTACAAAAACTTGATAAAACTAAAACTTGGCCAACCGCGGTACTTTATAAAAGGGAATGGAGAATAGATATACCTATACTCCATTCACTTTCATTTAATCACATAGGAGGTCATGGTTTCATGTTCAGGAGTTGGTGCACCTGATGAAAAATCTGTGCGCGTACATAAAATATCGTTAATGACAAAACGACGATGCCTGTTTTTCTGTTTACATCAAAGTAAAAGTATCAAAGATTTTCCACATTTTGTTAGTTCGAATCGATCGGCGATTTTGGGGCGAAATAACGATAGGAAATCGCCTATTTTTCCGTTCTTCGTCGTCCAGAAGAAGTTTCGTGCAATTGTCATTTTTTCCTTTCACGACTTTTGGCGTGAGTACGAACGGCAAATTTGAATTGGACCAAAAATTGATTTATAAGCATAAGCATAAATAAAGCGAAAGTAAGTACTAATCGACGTTTTTACACTTAATAATGAAGTTTTTTAGGTATCTGGCCGTTTTGAAAGATTTCAAAGAAATTCCAGTCCCCCAGAAGTTTGGTTAGTTTCGGTATCGTTTTTGGTGCTCAAAATTTATTTGGAATGTGTAAATGGACAAAAAAGGCTTCATTATACGATCTTCTAACGAAACTGACCAAAAAATATGGTTCAGGTAGAATTTTCGAGGAATTATGATGAAAGAACTTGCAGAATGAAATTGCACGATTTACGTAAGTAAACGGGTTCTGTATGGCCATCATCGGTCTCTAAATGATTATTGTTGATCGTTTTCACGTTTCAGAAAAAAAACACGTCGAACAAGCTAAAAAAAAGAAGAAATATGACTATATTGCATTCCACAGTAGGTTAATTCAGATTCCGATGAATTGAAGCGTGTTAAGCCAGACTCCCTCTACTCGTGTATTTGGCAAGTACGCAATTATTTGCGTACTTGGCAAGTAGACCAAGCTTCGAACTTGAATGACAAGATTGACAAGTATTGGCCGAGTGAAACACTCCCACTACATGCCAAATATAGGCAAGTGGCGAATATTTGCCAAATACACGAGTAGTGGGAGTCCGGCTTCACTGGAGCTTTCATTCCATTGCCGAAAGTAGAAAAAGGCTATATTGAACCAGAATACATCGGTTTTTTCCATATTCCAGGAGTTTGTGTCTTATTTTAGAACAGGTGAATGATAAATGTGAAGCATATGTTTGACCTATTCCATTTTATTTGTACAAACCTACGATGGTAGTAATGTATGAATATTTTTCAAACTAATAAATTACCATACAGTTAGAATATTGTACTCCTTGTTCATGAGATCAAATAAAGAAAATGTCGTCAAGTCTTGAACTTTCAGTTCAAGAGGATAATAAACATTAAATCTTCACGAGCATGCATATATGCATGCTTTGACATAATTTTCATATATGAAAATTATGTCAAAGCAATGCAATTTTTTTCCATGGCGAAAAATAATATATTTCAACAGTAATCTCTTGTAATTTTCATGCAAATAACTAGAAAAGGAATCCTTTCTATCAATTCATATAAACGTTAATTATTTTCGTCCATCACATCTTTTCGAATTCATTCACATTCTGAGAAATACGCTAAGAATGTAGAAAAGGCAACATAGTGTTGACTTGGAACATAAAAATATTTTGAAAAACGTCATAACTTCGATACAGAAAGGAATGTGTCAAATTTCCGAGGCCAGAGTTGTGATTTTATAATTTTGAATGGAGTATACATTCAAAAATCACACGAAAAAAATTTTCGAAAGCTTGTTAGTTGTTAGTGTCGTCTATTCAAATTAGAGATCATGTTGTCGGTAGTATTTAGTGAGACATAGCACGAAGGAAATGAATAAGGATGAAAAATTCAGAAATATAAAAACAGGAACAATGCTTGTGTCATACAATTATACTGATCACAATAATTATCAGTGATTCCCGAAACAAATATTTGCCTGATGCATCAACCTTCTCTTTGTATGTTGTTAAGGTCACACGTGATGATCATTCATTGAGCAGGTGGACAATAACTTGAAAATTATTTTGAGATTCGAACCTATGAACTTTTGGATGATATTTATTTTATTCCTATCAATCTACGTCATCCTAGATTATTAATTCAATCGCGGATTCGTTCTCAGTTTCATACAAAATAATTTTTTTTATTCAGAGCTATCGTGAATTATACAACAACAATCATTTTAGAAGACAGCGGAGATCATTCTTCAATGAAATTTAGCTGCATTCAAATCAAAAATTTCAACTTGTATTCTCAAAATTTCGAATGTTCAAATCAATGAAGAGAATCGAATGAATATCTACAATACTAGGATAAAGTAGATTGATAGGAACAGCAGTGAAAAGATTGAAATCAGTATTCGATGAATATCGATAATGAGTACGCCAAACTTTCAGAAATTATGTCTGTTTTTATAGGAGCTTTCATGACCTCAAATTGACAGCCATGGTCATCATTTTAAGAGCCAACCACCCATGGATTCGAATATTGGACTGAAATCATGTCTGGAAGCAAATTATATATTTGGATATCGAATTCAACTCACCAAAAACAATGATTCTCCTGAGAGAATCTCCAACCAATGAAGTTGAAATTCCTGTGTTGAACAGGAGAATTTCAACCATTTATTTCACTAAAATTTCGCGACATTTCGAGATGAAAAACGAACTGACAGTTTCATTGACATATAAAACATTATTTTATGAAACCAAAGAAAGATGCAACTATAACGCTATTAACTGTCAATACTGATAACTTATGGGTACATGGTTTGGTGTCGTCTCCATTGTCACAACTACTGGTTTTCTGTAGCAAACAAGACAAGTCAAGTCAACTAAAGTCCAAAAAGATGTTGGAGCGTTGATATTAATGATTGAAAAGAGTTAAAGAGAAATCTGAAGATTTCTATATCCTGATTTATCTCAGTCTTTTTCTAATTCCGCTGATAGCCTAGGAAGTATATACATATAGGTTTTAATCGCTAATCATTTCAATTCCTTTTGGAATATCCTCAAAGCCTTGCATCCTGAGTAGCATCTTCAGAAGGTCGTACAATCTGAAGCTAGGAATGGGCATTTTTCAAGTTCATGAAGGTAAATAACCCTTACGAAGGTCGGTTTGTATAAACTTCTCGGACAACCCATTTCGAGGAATGGACTGTAAACAGTGTACAGTTCAGTTCACATTCTATACTCCATTCACTTTTATAAAGTATCGCGGTTTGCCATGAAATTTTGACACATTTCACCGTATATATTTTGAAAATGTTAGGTTATGGTCATTGCACTGTCAGATACGCCCACAACGTTGCCGTTTCTGCTAAAAAATCGTAGTAATTACGTATTTATCAAAATGTTCCTTTGGGAAATTAATGAATTTGAGAAAATATTATGTTAATTCAGAAGACATTTAACTACATTTTTGCACAACCTGAAATACTCCAGTATGAAAATGTAGTAGTTCTACGAAACCTGCGCCACAGTTAAATCTTCGAAGAACTAACTCCATTTACAAAGTTGAAAAAGAGTAAATAGAAAGTAGACCTGGCAATGTCGCTTAATTTTCACGAGTGCCAAACTGCGTCTGTTCTAGGGGAAAAAACTTGATAAACCTAAATCATGGCCAACCGCGATACTTTATAAATGTGAATGGAGTATAGGTCAAAGATTTTCAGGTATTCGCATATAGGAATCGTTTACTCCTGCAATTAGAATCGTGGAATATCATAGATATCGTGAAATACAAACCCGTAACACAAGCAGATACTGGCACTGATTTTGTTATCATTATTACGTTATAATGAAGTTATAATGAGTAAACAAATAAATGAAAGCCGACAAAAATTTCCACATCACGAGATCAGAGAGTGAAATTCTGCAAAGGCTGCTTTCGAATGTTTGTCTATAAACAAATAAACAATTTTTTTTACGTTATTTTGGATCATTTTGTTACCTTGTATCGTTTGTTTAAGTATATAACTCCTTGAAATATACAGGGTGTTTCACCATAAACTGGACAAACATATACAGGGTCTTTCACGAGGAACCTCACCCATATTTATACGAGAAACTACTGAACGTATTTTCATGAAATTCAGCACTTATGAGTATTTCACGATGCTGATGAAATCTAAAATATTTTCAAGGCATGAGCACCTCCGGTTTTTCCGGAAATGACGTCAACTTCCGTTTTTCAAATTAGAACAGCATTTTTTTATTGCAGAAATAGATTCCTTAGAAAATTTCAAGTTATTTTGATGTAACATTTTTCAGTTTTGGTTGGAAAATTCTCTCTGAGCGGGAAAATTCGAAAAAAAAATCGAAAATAGAGCTCCGCTGAAACAAGAATAACTTCGAGGTTTTTGGATGGAAAATTTTCATTTTTGGGATTTTTCAAGATGTAAGATTAAAATCGCGATTCATGATACAGGGGGTGAAAAAATCGCTTTCAAAGTTAGGGATGACAAAATCGTGAAAAATCAATTTTTTCAAATTAGAACCCCATTTTTTTATGGCAGATATTGAATCTACGTTAAAAAATAATGTGAGTGTATGCATCACACCCTTGCCCTAAAGTGGATATTAACTCAGAAAATATCCATTTTAGGGCAAATTTTCCATCCAAAAACCTCGAAGTTATTCTTGTTTCAGCGGAGCTCTATTTTCGATTTTTTTTTCGAATTTTCCCGCTCAGAGAGAATTTTACAACCAAAACTGAAAAATGTTACATCAAAATAACTTGAAATTTTCTAAGGAATCTATTTCTGCAATAAAAAAATGGTGTTCTGATTTGAAAAACGGAAGTTGACGTCATTTCCGGAAAAACCGGAGGTGCTCATGCCTTGAAAATATTTTAGATTTCATCGGCATCGTGAAATACTTATAAGTGCTGAATTTCATGAAAATACGTTCAGTAGTTTCCCGTATAAATATGGGTGAGGTTCCTCGTGAAAGACCCTGTATAGCCGTGTAGACGACACCGGGAAAGTCATTTTTGCCCCATGACATATACCCCGTTTTCGAGGCATAAGCGAGATACAGTGTGTTTGATGTCAACTTTGAGCAATATTCTGATAACTGTGGTGAGTTATGCGTGACATTTGAAATAACGGTTACTGGTTACATCTTAGTATTGTTGAGGGCTCAATTCAATGGTGGTGTAGAATTCTGAAAAAAAAATTCAAAATGAAAGCGTGCAAAGTTTTCGCGGTTGCCAATTTGGAAAGCACTATTTCAACGTACATCATTTTTTAAGATTTTTCGTGAAACTTTTTTTTCAAAATTCGAACTCAATTTTTTTCACATGTCTTCAGTAAGAAAAAAATTGCCTGCGAAATTGTTGAATGGTTGAACAATCTTTCATTTTGAATCATGTGGTGAAAACAGAATGAAATATAATATTAATATCCATTGGTTTTCTTTTTGTAGCCTTCCAAAGATTACGCTCGGAGAACTTTCATAATTTTCATTCGAAAAACTAGAGGCCGTACGAAGGTCAAATTTCAGCTAATTAGCTGCCAGAGTGACCCGAACATAAATATGAATTTATAAACCGAAAAAATTTTTTCAAAAAACTTTGGTGGGAATCGAACTCTCCACTTTCGATTTACTAGCGTCGCTTTGGTAACGGAAATTGATAAAATTAAAATAAACCCAATTCATACTTGTAGAGAGATCGAATTTTTTTTGGTTTATTAATTCATATTTCCGTCCGGGTCATTCTGGCAGCCCATTAGCACAATTTTGGCCTTCGTACGGCTTCCAGTTTTTTGAATTAAAATCATGGAAGTTCTCCGAGCGTGATCTTTGCTGTTTGGCTACAAAAAGAAAACCAATGGATATTTTTTCATTCTGTTTTCACCCAAGTAATCAGGATTTTTTTTTCAGTGAAGACATGAAAAAAAAAAAGTTGAGTTCGAATTCTGAAAAAAATTTTTCACGGAAAGTCTTAGAAAATCGAGTACGTTTAGAAAAATTCAACTTTGCAGGTTTTCCGTCATTCTGAATTCTTTTTTTTTTCAAATTCTACAACAGGATTGAAATGAGCCCTGAAAAATACTAAGACGTGACCAGTAACCGTTATTTAAAATGTCATGCATAACTCACCACAGTTATCAGAATATTGCTCAAAGTTGACATTAAACACCCTGTATCTCGCTTATGCGTCGAAAACGGGGTGTATGTGATAAGGCAAAAATGACTTCCTCGGTGTCATCTACACGGCCATATATGTTTGTCCAGTTTATGGTGAAACACCCTGTATATGAACCGAAGAACCAACGAACCAGAACATCATCGAAGAAAAAGTCGGGTCAAAAACGAGTAGAGAGTACGTCATATTTCAGTTATCGTTTTTCTGTTATCTGTAATGGATGCATTCTCCATTCAATTCCTCTGTATCTGTATAAAATTAAAATTGAATTGTTTCGTCGTTGTATTATACCATATGTATATATTTCATATGGACCATCCTGTATTTATTTTGTTGTTGAAAGGAGATGTTATAGAATATGGCATTGAATATATCAAGGTTGAATATAGCTCTTTTTCATGGGGGGGGGGAAATATAATTGAAAACCATTGAATCTACACAAGATCCTCAAATGAACTTTGAAATGTAATTTTTCTTGAGGTCTTCGATACTCATGGGGGGGATACTTACCCCAATTACCCTCCCCCCTCGTAAATCCGCCCTTGGGATATAGGTATTATTTGAATCCCGATATTACTTGGTTTTTCTTTCATTTAAACTCAAGCATTAAGTTAATCATCATCTAATCTGAACAGTTACAGATCTTGAAAAAATTATTCACCAATAATGGTGGAAAGGTGATCACTTCTATTTGTATACAAGGTTGGGATAAAGTTTGGCACCAAATTAATATCTTTAACGAAACGGGCGATATTTTCGAAATTTGGCAGCTGAGTGTAATGGACCACAATGCATCTGTTGAGCATATTTTCAATAATGAGATACTTCCGGTTTAACTGGAAATGACGAAAAAAAATTAATTAAATGGGACACCCTGTATATTTCTGCAGATTCTGAAAGAGCACTTTGTTTCGGATCTGTCCATATCGGGTTGCATGTAAAAATTCTCTGTAAAAAGAAGAAATTCAGTCTTTTTGTACATTGGAGAAAAAATCCATTCGAATGAATAAATCGTTGTTATTTGTATCAATAGTGAGAAATAAAACGAAATACTTCGTAGTAGATGACTCTTTCTGCTTTTCATGACGTATTTTTTATGAAAAAGAAAAGAGAAGAAATACAGGGCTTTCACTAGTAGAAAAAATTCATTGAAAATAATCAGAAAAAAAATCATTTCAAATGTTCGAAGTGCTTGCCATTCACCTCCTGACAATATGCCAGTCTATTAACAAATTCTTGAGTAACTTCTCTTAAGACTTCTCCATGTAGGTATTAACGCTATGCACATTCATCAAGAATCCGTTGTCTCAATTCCTCTTTTTACAGATAATTTTTACATGGAACCTGGTATGGACAGATCCGAAACAAAGTGCTCTTTCAGAATCTGCAGAAATGTACAGAGTGTCCCATTTAAATAAAATTTTTTTTGTCATTTCCGGTTAAACCGGAAGTATCTCATTAATGAAAATATGCTCATAAGATGCATTGTGGTCCATTACACTCAGCTGCCAAATTTCAAAAATATCGCCCGTTTCGTTTTAAAGATATTAATTTGGTGCTAAACTTTATCCCAACCCTGTATTTATTCGATACTATTCTCCTGGAACAGTATGAAATGAATCTCTCAACGATGAGTTATCTCTATGGATAAACAAATGAAGACTCTATTAGCTCATCCGAACAATTTCCATGGTTATAAGCAGGTTGGCATCATAAATAAATTGGTTGGTAGGTATATTGCATCACACAAAAAAGACTGTGCTAACGGCAATAGTAGATATTTCATTGACATCGTTTCAGTTGGCCCAATAAAACTTCTTGTTATATCAATAAATTATTTTTGAAGTAATCAAATTCAGATAATTCATTGAATAATACGGCTGTCATTCAATTATAGTCAGAATAATATTGAAATAAGGAAGAACTGCATATTCGTTAAATAAGACTTCTATTTGAATGAATCGATCAGAATAATATTGAAATAAAAAAGAACTATATTTGCTTTGAATACAACATATATTTGAATGAATTGATTCATTTCATTCAATAGCTAAAAAAAGTAACGGAACAATAACTAGATTTATTCCAATGAAGCCTATGATTGATTCAAAAATAGTAAATAAAGCTACGAAGACGACTGCATCAAGACAAGACGCGACAGGATTTTGATTTAGTATTTAGTTGCGTGTTGCGTGTGTGTGTTACTGCGAAGAAAGAGTTTGAAAATGAAAGAGCTATTAAATAAGTGGGGAATGGAATCTCTAGTTCCACATTTTCAGGGTAAGTACCTTCATATTCATATAAAAATGTCTCAAAGCCTTCCGTTTTATTGTGAATGTGTGCCATAAACGAAAGACAATCTAATAATGGTACTTATTTTACCGATATAGTTGCTAGGATGTTAGTTATTTCACCATTTCAAGTTAAAACTCGGTGCACCATCGCTTTCGAAGGAGGGACAACCAATTTCAAGATTAAATTGAACCAAATCTTAGTGGTTGCTTTTGATATACCTGGGCCTGTTTCATGAAACAAGTTATAAGTTGACAGGCAGATATTCTGCGAGTTGTACGTTTTTTGTCCAATATCCGCTCCATAAAAATAACTAACTAAGAACTAAGGTAACAATACCGATCAAATTGATTCGTAAAATTGTAATCCAATTAAAAGTGGGAGCAGTATTTGGTGAAATTCACTTGTTTTCAATGTGCATTACAAGTACTTTTACTTGTAAAATTGTAAATTGGTTCTTTTATGAAACTGGGTATTGATCATACAACTGTGCCCCACAGTTATCCACTACTTACAGAGTTTGATGTTAGTAAAAATTTTATCAAGTCTCTATCATTCATTCTATTTTCAAACAAGGTTTTGCTTATGTAGTTTTTTGAGGTTTAGAAAATCGAAAAGAAAAATATCCCTATTTAATATTGTCGCTTATTATCACAGTACCATAACTATGTTCAAATTAGAGGAAATAAGTTATTGTTTTTTTATGAATATTAGTATGTTACTGTTTACTTATTGTTATTGTGTTCTTGAGACAACATTTATGATTTTGTTGATAAAATAATAAACAAATGTGAAACATTCAAAATAGTTTTATTTGATACATCTTATCATTCAATCAATAAATTAAAGAGTTAAATTAACAATAATAAACTTTCGATTCAAATATAGTAAAATATTTCTAACAACTGCATCATATTGATTCAATTGATGTAGTTTCTTTCTCCAATATGAAGTTTATTTAAATCAAAATCAAGCATCCATTCTTTTTATAGTAAACTACCTTTCAAGAAATTCGTCTAGTTTCAGTTTCAATATATCCTACATTTAAAACAATCCAAATGTATAGTTATTCAATAATATATTTATTCTCCTGAAATATTATAGTTAATTGATAGAAAAAAAGTTGGGTTTGTTTTAATTGTATTCTTTCATTTAAACTAACTAACGCTTCTCTCGTCCCAATTATAGCATTTCATTGAATACTTTTACTGCTTAGATCAAATCAATGAGACCTATAATTGAATCAAAAATAGGCAGCATTGGCATAGGAAGAACAAGATAAGCATTGAATTAAATATAGTAATCATTCAGGAATAGGGAATACAGTATATCATTGATTCAATGGTTATGCCATTGTTTCTACTAACAGTGTTTTTTGTGTGATTAAACCTCTCGGTATTATTGAAGTTGATAGTTTTTCGTGTTTATTCAGATTCAAAAATTCTTTTTTTTTTTTTTCTTATATATCATTGTAAAAATATATAAATAATATCACTAAAAAATTCTCTTCCTGAACAGCCTATCGAGGGTCAGATTTCTAGCAAAACCGAATTATTTTGATTTCGGAGATTCGAGAATTTAAATGCGTCGCTAAAAAGGCACGTAACGCAAGATCGATTGCGAAAGGTCAGTACGATTTCCCGAAACGAAACATAATTTCGTGTTATTGAAATACTCACTGTGAAAATCCCTGGATGAGTATGGAACTTTGCTTTCCCGTCTCCAACCCATTGTCATGAAAATACCTCTTTTCTTGAATCTCAAGATATACTTTCGAAAAGCCGGTTGTTTTGCAAACTTAACCTACAGGCTATCATGAAATAAATTCCAAAGTCCTCTTGGAAGTACGGGAGGAAATAGAACATTCTAGGTGTGGCGCATGCGGAGCGTTTCCTTAAAAAGACAGATTCGAGGCCCTTAGCGACATCTACAGTCGTGTTCACAAATTTTATTGGAATTTTCAGGCCTTACTTCGATATATCTCTTCAGGTTGGAAGGGATCACTTAAGGATATATAAATAAATATTCGAGATATATGAAGAAGTCTGAATAATATTTTATTGATCGACTAATATCCAACAGATAGCAGTTCCCTCGGTTTTGGCCTTACAGATTTCTATTGTAATAGAGAATAACTAGATAGAACATGTAGGAGATGGCGAGAAGATTCATATCTAAGTTTTCCAACCGAGTATACCAGATGGCATAGTGTACATCTTCCAATGACTAGATCAAATCGTGGATTCTATAGATAAATAATCTGAATTTATCTGGAGAAAGACGAATATTGCAGTATTTTAATGGGTCATATTCCTCTCACATATTCAAGGCATCATCAAATTAGCTCAATCGAACATTAACTATTTCCGAATATGCAAAATACATTATTTTCATGACATCATATCCTATCAATTCAAGTCTAAAATGAAATGCTCCTATGAAGTAAGATGATGTAGAATAGTTTTCATATGAGAAGCTCAACGACTACATTTTTTTGTAAACAGGAAATACACAAATACGACTGTCACTGGTATTCTGCTGCACCACTGGTCCATTCGATGTCTTTCTGATTCATAAAAAATCGGAAAGAAATACAAGAAATGACACCTAAAATCATGCAAATAACCATAACGATATTGACCATTTATTCTTTTTTTAGAAATATTTTTAGTTTTTATATTACATACAGAGTGTAACAGCCAAATGGAATAAATTCGATAACTAATAAATGAGGGGGTGTAAGGAAAAATGTTTGGACACGTCGATTTGTAATTTTAAATACGCATATTTTTCAAGAAAACAAAATTATATAGGGTGTTCCATGCGACGGTGGCCAATACCAACTTTCTTATTTCAAATGCAACCCCCTGTATATTATTTTTTTTTTGGATTCTTCAGAAAATTCTAGACATAATTCATAAACAATGTCCTATACCTATCTTCAACTTTTTCGGAAATATTAAGTGTTTTCAAATTCTTTAAAAAAATTAACATTTCAAATGAAAATTATTTTATTTCACAAATTCGATACATTACACTCAATACTTATTTCCCATTTACCTCTTGATATGAAGAAAGTAAGCAAAAACGCCTGAAATGTTGAGTAACGTTAGAAGACAATTCTACACCAGATTAGCATGTTGCCAAGACGTTCGCGGCGAGCATTTTGAACATTTCCTACATTGACATTAATGTTTTTCTTGTTTTTTTTTAATTATTTAGAAATAATCAGTATAACTTATTAGGTTTTAAGTGTGATGTAGGTACCGAATTTGTGAAATAAAATAATTTTCATTTAAAACGTTGAATTTTGCAATAAATCTGAGAACACTCAATACTTCCAAAATAGTTGAAGATAGATATAGGACATTGTGTCTAGAATTCTCTGAAGAATCCAAAAAATAAATAATATACAGGGGGTTGCATTTGAAATAAGAAAGTTGGTATTGGCCACGGTCACATAATACCTAATATTATTTTCTTAAAAAATATGCGCATTTAAAATTACAAATCGACGTGTCCGAGCGTTTTTCCCAACACGCCCTCATTTATTCGTTATCGAATTCATTCCATTTGGCTGTTACACTCTGTATATACTAACATGTGTAAAAATAAATAATCACCCTGAATTATTTCAGTACTGACTAGAATTTACCTTAGACAAATTCAAAACAACAATAATAAATAATATCAGTATGCCGAGTTGAAGAGAATACCGTCTGAATTGTTTTAGAGAGCAATTATTTTCAGCTCGGTGAATGTTCATTCCAATAACGTATTAGTTTATCAGCCTGTATAAATCCTGATGCAAGGGCTCCATCTGCACAAGAAAATCTGGTCGGATGGGTGGCTTCGCCAGCAAAGAAAATCCTGGGTACACCGGTGTCGTCTTCGATGGGTTTTAGGAGGTCAGAGTGTGGAGAACTTTTCATATTGGCAACTTTTGGTGTTTCATATGACCAAGAGCCTCTGAAATGCGGATTGGTGAACCATTGAGAACTGAAATGACAGAGGATCGACTGATGACATAGGGTTTCACAATAAGAAATACAGAAATCCGGATTTTGTCTTAATTTTGGGTCCATAATATCCATGCACTTTTGCCTAAGATCTGGTTTTAGCCCCATGGCGTCAGTGTTCTTTCGAATTCCGTAAAAGAATTCAAATTCAATCATTCCCTTAAAGATACCATGTTTCTACTTACCGCCTCATGGATACTGGTTCCAGTATTCGATGATCTTTGCTGAAAAATTTCTTCATCCCATACATTATCCCTTTTTTAAGCTCCGCATCACCCATTTGTTCTAGCCGAGGAACAAAAGGCCCAGCAAACCATGCAATCAATACTTTGGTATTATTTGAAGCTGGCGTTACCGAATGAAAACTGCTTAACCAATGTTTTCCTTCCTTAAAAAAAAAAGAATCATGAAAAATTTTTAGGAGCTGCTTGAAGTAGGTACTTATCCCAACCAAGACCACATTAATTCCATTCACTATGAAGAGGGAACTTCCAGCCATGAAAACGTTAGTATTAAACGGAAATACCTTCGAGTGGGGGTCTAGATAGCAAACTTTTGTGGAAAAAGCATGTTGATAATGCTACTGGCAGAGCTACAAGAGCTCTGATGGCATGCAGGCGTCTACATATATGCGGCAGGAATGCGATTGATGTACGTCATGATTGTAAGACCTATAGTCACATTATGGGCAGTAGCCTAGTTTGCTAAGGCAAGTCAGGCAAGTACGAGGAAAATGCTCGACAAAGTACAAAGGCTTGCCTGTGTGTGCATCACGGGAGCTATGAGAACGTGCCCAACCAGAGCGCTTGAGATCATCAAAGACCTCACACCTCTACATCTAGTGATTGATAGGGTAGCCCATGAGGCCATCCTCAGAGTATCTAAAGAAGGAGCAGGCAATGAGAGAGTCAGGTTTCAGAGAGCTTGGTCCTCTCTAAATGACTACACCTCATCTGAAAACCTTCCTAGTGATGTAATGATCAAGAAAGTAAGCACTGAGAAAAACTTCAGTACAATGCTAAGCAAAAGAGAGGATTGGGAAAGGGAATACACCAACTATAATCTCAAAGAAAATACAATAAAATGGTATACAGACGGTTCCAAAACTGCAACAGGAGCTGGCGCTGGGATTTACGGGACAAGTACCAAGTGTGCACTATCGTTAGGCTCCTGTACAAGCGCCCTTCAAACGGAAATACTTGCAATCGAAAGATGTCTAGATATAAATCTAGAAGGAAACTACCAGAAGTGCGATATAGCTATTCATACAGATAGTCAAGCTGCTATTAAAGCACTTAGCTCCTACGTCATTGACTCAAAGCTGATTTGGGATTGCCGAAACAAACTCAATGAGGTAGGCAAGAAAAATAAGGTCTTTTCAATCTGGGTTCCCGGTCATTCGGGAATCGTAGGAAACGAAGAGGCCAATACACTGGCCAGAAAGAGCGCACAAACGCCACTCACTGGCCCAGAACCCTTCTGTGGTTTAGGAAAATGCACCTATACGAAGGAGTTTATGCTGAAGGAGGAAACCGAAAGGGAAAAACTCTGGCGGAATCTCTCAGGGATGGATCACTCCAAAAAGTTCCTCCGGAACTTTGAAACTGCTAGATCCAAAAAAATATCTGGATCTCAGTAAGAACCAACTTCTCTTACTCGCTGGCTTTCTCACAGGACATTGTCGCCTAAAGAAGCATCTGTTGAGAATGGGTTTATCGGACACTGATGAGTGTAGATACTGTGGGGAAGAGGAAGAAACTCCTATTCACCTGGTTACGGAATGCTATGCCATTGCAAGCCAAAGGAAAGAATGCTTTGGACAAGAAACTTGTAGAAGTGGGGAGTTATCCTCCTTGAAGCCGTCAAATCTCTGGAACTGGAGGGCGAGCTGTAAGAGGCGCGATGATAACAGCTCTGTTAGGGGGCACAATAGACCTTGAGGTCGCAGTGAACTGTAACCCCTTTTCACTATTACTACATGAATAACTATATAAAGTACTTATCGAATTATTTTTTCGTTCCAGAAATCACTATCATGAACACCAAATGTACCATTCTTTATAAATTTCAATTTGTTGGTCCAAATATCACAGTTCGAAGAATTTCTAATCTTTTGTACCCCAATCAGTTTTGTTCAATTAAAAAAGGAATACATTTCGAATTCTCACCTTGGTTGGTCCAAAAGGAACCTCATTTAAAAGATTCTTCTCATCTTCATCGCTCCATATCAAATAAACATCGGAATCATGCTTCCACCACCTCATTGGGAATAATAAAGCGACTTTCATAATAGCTCCTATTCCCAAATTCTCCATAGCTTCGAGCTTAACGCTATCCAGTCCTGGTTGGAACATCTTCTTATGATCATGTTTCAACACACCAAGTGATGCAGTGAATATAAGATGATATGCTGTCAGCCTAGTACCATCGTGACATTCTACGTGAATTGTTTTATTTACCTCTCCTCTGGTGATGATACTCTTGACTGTTTTGTTGAGATATATTCTATCGTCCAGCATTTTGGACTTCTCTGGACCAAGTTTTTCCCTCAGAACCTTGAAAATTGTCTCATAGCCCAAACCAGACCATGATTGAATTGGGTTTCCTGGATACAATTCGAAGTTGGTATATCTGTTTCTTAAAACATTCCAGTCGAAAGAACCTTCAAAGCTCAGGAATATGAGTTCTGCAGTCTTCAAGAACTCCCTGGCAATTTTGGCCGTCAGATGATCACCCTCATATTTTGGCAGAATACGTTCTCGATATCTACCTCGAAGAGAAAGAGTGATTCAGGGTTTGTTAAATTATTATTGGGAAAATTTCTTAATCATAATAACATTCTTCGAAATCAATCGAAGCTGAGGTCATATATATATATATGGAAGAACTGGATCACACTGACCTTTTTGAGAACGATTCGTACAGTGAAGCATTTGGCGCCCCTGGGTCCTTCTCAAACTCATGTATCTGCTCGAAAAAATCTTGGAGAAGGGGGCTCTTGACTTCCCCCTCATTCGAATAATACAATTTTGAAACGTCTACATCGCTGTTTGTACTCATATATTTGTTGGCTAGTTCGTATATCAAATTACCCTTGACACCGTGTACGTACTCTGCGCCGAGATCTACATAGCTTCCTCCCATCTCTATACTGAAGATCCTACCTCCAATCCGATTTTCAGCCTCTAGAATTCTGAAACTTGTCATATTGTTCTCCAAAAGCCTTGTCGCTGCCCCAAAACCTGAAGAAAGAGAAATTTTCGTTGTTCTTGCGTAGAGAAGCAGTATTCGAAACAAGGCATATTCTTGAAACCGTGCTTGATGGGTGTGGTCAATTTTTGAACTCTACTAAACTGGCCAGAGGTGCTAGGGCACTGTGGTATTGATGGTGAAGAGAAGGCTGATGCACTTGCTGAAAGTGCATCAATGGTTTAACCCGTTTGACTTGAACCCTTCTTAACCCATTAATGCCTGAGTAATTTTTTTTTTGCAAAATTCATAATTTTGGTGAAAACATTGTCCAAAAGACTTAAGAAGTGAAACAAAATTGATAAAGAAGAAAATTATATTTGATAATACTCTCATTTTGAACATATGATATATCATATCATAGGCATCGCAGTTCAAATATTGCACTCTTCTGGAAGGCAACTTGTTGTACCCAGATAAAATTAGAATTCCAAAATATAAGTAAATTTTCCAGTTGAAACGAAGAAGGTATGGTCACCTTTGAAAGCAGCATAATATTTAATAGTTTCATCGCAGTGGAGTTGAACGTATTCTTCTAAAAACAAAAAGTTTTGAACAACTTTACGGGTGCTAATTCGTCGTTCTTCGTTGTATCTGTGATATTTGGCAGAGGACTTTTGGAAAATTTCAGTTTATCTGCAATGGGGTTCAGTTATTTTGTTTGCCACCTTCTGTCCTTTCTTTTAACTGATTCCTCATGACCATTCTTGCTGCTAGGTATATTGCCTATATCATCATTTTTCATTCTTTTAGCTAAAAGAGCATGTGGTTTATCGTCCTCATCTGTGTAAGCACAAGTAAATGTCGAACTCTCAAAGCCTGGTTTATTTTCAGTTTTCTCCTTATTTCCATTTTGAACATCCTAAAGTTCAACTAGTTGTTTCAAAATATCATTTCCTGAATCATTTATTTCAAATTCTTCCTCATCACATTTACCATCATCTGGAGGTAATAAATCAAAGTAATGGTAATCAGATTATCATAAAGTATCATAATTTTCATCACTATCCGATATTTCATTGATGTAACTGATCAGGTCTTCAGCGTCCTGTGGATTATCAGGATTATAAAATTTCTTCCTGAAACAAGAATATATGTTGTACTGCCTATGATATGATATTTCATATGCTGAAGAAATATTCAAATATTTAAAAAACTGCCGAGGAAATTTGACTTGTTTTGTTATATTTCTACAGTGGAGGGTATTGATAAAAAAAATCTGCTCATGACTTGACAAAAAAATGTTTCTCAACAAAATAAAATAAAACATAATCTTACCTTAGTTACATGACACCTCGAAATATTTGTAACGTGAATTTCAACGGTAACTGTGCAAATCTGTTCGTAGATTTGGCGGCTTTTATAGCACTAACACACACATACACTCACAATGAATGATCGAGACGAACAAAATCGTCAATTTTGAGAGACCGCTAGACGTGTCACGACTTGAAGGTGTCGGTGTTCTTGTATATGAAATATCATATCATAGGCAGTATTGGGTTAAAGGACCACTATAAGGGAGCGTTGCAGCAATGGGAGATTGATAGACCTACAGATGTCAAAATTGTGATGTGGAACTGCTGGAATCTTGTGTGTGTTGTTGGTCTTCATCGAATTCTCCACTTTCAGATCGGCATAACTGATCAAATTCAATTTATTACCGTTCCATGTTAACTAAAATTAACCTTTGAATCATGACTTCAACATACCTGAAATTCCAGCACCGACAATGATTACATTCTCATGTGGTATCGATGCAGCATTCACATTCATTGTGCTGAAATTAATTGAATTTTATTTAGTATGAAATGATAGTAATTCTGATTGGAACGAATTGAAGAACATAGTATCATGAAACTGATTCGATTTAATTGCCATCGAGGAACAACATTGAATTTCCTGCAAAAAGTCTTAGACAGACAGGGTGGATATCTCAAAAGGAAAAATCTCTATATTTCCTTCAAGAAAATCGTACTGCTGAGACTCCGATAAGTTCAGTTGCATCAACAGCAAAATTGATCCCAAAGAGTTTGAAACTTATCCCGAATATTTCCCTCCTGTCAAAAATCCTATGTAAATGGAGTGCAATTACCTCATAATTACAGCGATAATTGCATTGTAGAAAGCGAAAGAGCCCAGCGATAATTGCACAGTTCATATCTATGGTACATTTCCAACGCGATTCCATTGTACGTCAGTTTGAAAAGTAAAGTCAAAGACATTATCAAAAATGTCTCGTTTTGGTCGTGCTTTTTTACAAGCTTTCGAAGGCGAAGTTTCGGAAAACGAACCGTATGACACAAAATACATGTGGCGTCAGTTTATGGAGCTTCTGTGATGAAAAAAATTATTTTTTGGATGGAGAAACACAAATTGATGTTTTGGCAAAAATATTAACGGACTGGGCATTCAATATGCGTAAGCAAAATGGCAATGAGTATAAAGAAAATACTGTTAAAGCGATTTGGAACGTAAACGCTAAATTATACTAAAGTAATAAAAAACATTGAAACAAACGTATTTCTGCCTCTTTTCTTTCATCAGTTACGGAATATTTATTGATATGAGCTAAGAATTTATAAATCAATAACGTCAGTTTGACAAGTTAACAGACCATTCGGGAAATATTCCCCCGAATCACACTCGTGCATCAAAATGACCGGATAATTTCGCATTCAAGCGTGTTGTCGTAGAAAAACTGCATTCGGTCATTTTCATTTTTGGAAAAAGAGCCCTCCACCTTCGGTGTCGGGCTCTTTCTCAAAAAATGAAAATGAACTCATGCAGTTTTTTGACAACACGCTGTCATGCAAAATTATCGGTAATTTTGATGCACTTGTGCAATTACTTACGATAAGCATACACAGCTGGGATACACGTTTAAAAAACTTTGATACCTACGTTGATCAATCGTTACTCGTTGAATTGTGTAACGTTACTTTTGAAACAGAAATTCAACCCTACGTTGATCTACGTTCGATATACAGGTTTTCAAAACGAAAAAGACGAGATAACGGGCGGAATAAATTTATTTCGAAAAAATGCTCGGACACGTCGATTTTTGTTCCGAAGGGGACAACTTTCAATGTCAAATTCACAACTATATCGCTTCAACCCTTAGTGTTAGAACAACAACCCCTAAATTTTGAATATTAAAGATAGAGTGAGTGATACCTCATTTGAAAGGTCCTTTTATCCTGAATTCCGGATATTGATTTTTTCTTCATTTGATTCATTGATTCTTGATATATTGACATTTGAAGTTGAAACAAACATGGAATTGTCGTCAAGCAAGCTGTCTGAATCAATCGAATTTATTATTCATTCATTCTGTGAATTTTATGAAAATCCATAACTGCCATACACCAGGCATCAAAATACAAAGTTGAAATTTTAACAATGAATAATTAGTCAAATAATTGATGAATTCACATAGCATTAGCGGAATGAATGGTACTGTACGAAATTCAAAATTGAATATCTCGAAAACGAATGCATTAAATGAGAAAAAAATCAATACGCTGAGTTCACGATGAGAAAGCCTTCCAAATGAGGTATCACTCACCCTATTTTTCCTATTCAAAATTCAGGGGTTGGTGTTCTAACACTAAGGGTTGAAGCGATATAGTTGTGAATTCGACCTTAAAAGTTGTCCCCCTCGTAACAAAAATCGACGTGTCCGAGCATTTTTCCGAAATAAATTTATTCCGCCAGTTATCTCGACTGTTTCGTTTTGAAAAGCCCACCCTGTATGTACGTATACAGAGTGTAACAGCCAAATGGAATAAATTCGATAACGACTAAATGAGGGGGTGTTAGGAAAAACACTCGGACACGTCGATTTTGATTTCTAAATGCGCATATTTTTCGAGAAAATAAAATTATATAGGGTGTTCCATGCGACCGTGGCCAATACCAACTTTTTTATTCCGAATGCAACCACCTGTATATTGTTTATTTTTTGGATTCTCCAGAAAATTCTAGACATAATTCATGTACAATGTCCCATACCTATCTTCAACTTTTTCGGAAATATTGAGTGTTTTTCAGATTTTTTATAAAAATTAACATTCTGTATGAAAATTATTTTATTTCACAAATTCGATACATTACACTCAATACTTATTTCCCATTTACCTCTCAATATGAAGAAAGTAAGCAAAAACCATTACTGAGAAGAAATTTAAAAAAATTCAATTCTACACCAGATTAGCATGTTGCCAAGACGTTCGCTGCGAGCATTCTGAGCTTTTTCTACATTGACATTAATGTACGTTTCGTTTTTTTTTAATTATTGAGAAATAATCAGTATTACCGAATTTGTGAAATAAAATAATTTTTATTTAAAACGTTGATTTTTGTAATAAATCTGAAAACACTTAATACTTCCGAAATAGTTAAAGATAGGGATAGGACATTGTGCATGAATTGTGTCTAGAATTCTCTGAAGAATCCGAAAAATAAATAATATACAGGGGGTTGCATTCGAAATAAGAAGTTGGTATTGGCCACGGTCACATAGAACACTCTATATAATATTATTTTCTTGAAAAATATGCGCATTGGAAATTACAAATCGACGTGTCCCAGCGTTTTTCCCAACACGCCCTCATTTATTCGTTATCGAAGTTATCAAAGTTTCACGGGCGGTATGACATGTGGCACCGTTCTACTGAAACCACGTGTCATCAAGATCAATAGCTTCCAAATGAGGCTCTGGTTACCAAAATAACGTTGAATCAACGTGGAAAATTAACGTTACGTGAAAACCAAAAATCAACGTATGGCTCGACGACATTTTTCAACGTGTTATGAAAGTGTCGTTTCTACAGATATGAAGCGTTGTTCCTTCGTTTGTGTGTTTATAGGAATCAGTTCAAACTTGTTGATAGTCTCTGCATGTAATTATTGGCGCAACTTCACAACCCAAATCATCCATCATTCATCTCTCATTCTTCGGAGCTTTATTGAAAAAAGCTCGCAGAGTGTAAAGTAAAAGATGAGCACTCTTTCAATCTACAGAAACCGGGTCTATTCATAGCCAACGTCGATTATCCTGGAGCGAAAATAATGATAACCCTCTCCAGCATCGACGTCGACATTGGAGAGCTTACATTGAAGGGGTGATAATGTTGACATTCTCCTCGATAAAAACCACCCTTCAGGCCCTGTTACCCTTCTTGTTCTGCGGAGTCGATAAGATTAATTAAAGCCTGGATCAGATATTGAAATTTTATTCATAATATTCCCCCTTCGAATATCAAGAATAAGCACTGTGGAAAATAAACTGAGCGTTCGTCAATTGCTCTGAGGATTATTCATACCGCTTTCATTTTGATGAATTTCAAATCAGAGTCTTCATCAATAACAGAATCCCCATTAATGCTTCGCCTTAAAACGGCAGAAAGATTGGCCAATGGAGGAAATCATTCCTTTGGTTGTTCTAACTCCATCGACTGATCGACTTCTTGTTTGTCTTTACTGACTTCTATAAGCCTTTGACCAGATTGCTATTCGTTAATTGGGCGCCAGACTACTTCACTCATTGTCGACTAGGGATGTGTCGTTCTCGAACGAACGGGTTAAAAAAACCGGGTCTCAAAAGCCAATCGTTCGTTCGGTTCCTCTCTAGAAAAATAACCCGTTCTTTCGAACGGTTTCGATGATTCAATGCCAAATGGTTGTTGCCTCATTCGTTCGGTCTTATCGATCTCCCGACGTCGAGTGTCGGTGTCGGTACTCGGTCTCGGTACTGTCGGTCGGGTCTAGCTACCATAAAGTAATAAACAGCTGGAACCGAAAGAGATGATTTATGGCTCGTGTCATTTTTGTGGATTCTTGAACAGAAGTTCAGGCGGTCTTATTCGAAAAGAAGACGAGTTTGGTATGGGAATTCGGATTTACCCAAAACAACAGATGATAATAAGAAAATGCCTACTCATACCTACTTGTTTCTTGCAATCTTGAACTGAATATTCGGCACCTGGTTTTTATGGAAGAATTGACAATGAACGGAGATGTCCTTTGGAAATCGGAAATTGCACCTCCTTAGATAAATCTATTTTGTTTTGTTTGGTAAAAATGGTCAGGTGATCTTCTTGCATTCTTGAAGTGAATATTCGGCATATGGTTTTTATGGTAGGATTGATAACGAACAGAGATGTCCTTCGGTAATTGCAAATTGCACCCCCTTAGATATTTATATTTTGGTTTGTTTGGTAGAAATGGTCAGTCTCTTACGTTATCTGAGTTAGAACGACGCCGCATTTTTTCAATTTTCCCGTGTCTTCTTGTTCGAAAAAACTTTGAGAAAAGTATATTTATAATAAGTGAAAAAGACATTAATCTAACTCTCTACGTCTCTACGGGCCTCGTTCGATCGATAGAACGATTGAACGAAGGAAGGACGAACAGTTCTTTTTGAACGGGTTTTTAGAACCGGTTCTTCACAGTGAACGAACGATACCGATCCGGTTCCTCAAAATTCGACGAACGACACATGCCTATTGTCGACTTCTGACTCCAGCGTAACACTATCTGTTGAATCATATTCAAATACATAATACTCGTACTTGAAACTCGGACAAGTAAAGGAAATTTTTGTCTCGATAAATCAATTGTGTCATTTGCAAAGTGAGGTGTAGCTCCATCCTGCTGAAACCAAATGTCCTCTATATCAATATTCCCAAATTCAGGCCAAATTCGATTATAATCCGACAGTATCCATCACCATTGACAGCTTCACCAGTAGCATTTTCAGAGAAGTAAGGTCCAGTTACAACACCACCTGACCATATTGCACACCAAACACTTTAGGATGCGTAAATTTTTCATGAATCAAATTCGAGTATGAACTATTCAACACCACATGAAGAAGTTTCGAACTGAAGAAAGCAACGAGCTTATGTGTAGATGTTCACAGATAATGTTGCATAAAACTTATGGACACCTAATGGATTAATGATAACAGTAAAGAGCGTATGCTATACTTCCTTGCCAATATTGGACGAATCTTAAATAAACAGTATCATCGATACTTTTCTTTTCGGAACAGTTAATTTCCTAAGTATTCATTTCCGACCATTCGATCAGTCAATGCTGAAATGAACTCGGCTAATTGCAATTTATATTCCTGACCTTGCACTCAAGTGACATTGATCACACTGTTCTATGTGGGTTAGCATTTCAATTGAAACAATTGTTGGTTACTTTGACCGATTGCCAATGTTCTGTTGTTGGATAATCTCTTCGAATACTCCTTGCTTGGAAGGCTTCATCGTTAACACTGGCCGATACAGCTGCGATATTTGCTTCAGTTCGCTTCGCACTGTACGTAGGCGTGTTGGTGGTTTTATGTTCAACACTGTGAATTTGGTGCGAAATTTAGTCAGAATAGCCCGAATAGCGCGCGATGAACTTTTTCAACAAAACACGCATTTTCATAGAAAATTCAATGATTTGCAAGCGTTGTTCGTTTGTAAGACAATTCATAGTTGAATCTAGGAGCATAGAACAAATGGAGGAAAGGCTTCAAATACAACCCTCACCCCCAATTTTTGAATAGGGAAGATGGGGTGAGTGATACCTCATTTGAAAGGTATTTTTATACTGATTTCAGCACAGTAATTGTTTTTTCATTTTATGCATTAGTTCTCGAAATATTTTTAACTAAGTATTTGAAAATGAAGTGGTGTTTTCATGGCACTTGTAGTGTTTTTTTGTGAAAAATGAGCTTCAAAACAACCATGACTGTGGCTTCCTTCCTCCAATCCACTGACATAGAAATCTTTAATCAAAATGTCGATTTTTCACAAAAAAACAATACAAGTGCCATGAAAACACCAATTCATTTTCAAATACTTAGTTAAGAATATTTCGAGAACTAATGCATAAAATGAAAAAACAATTACTGTGCTGAAATCAGTATAAAAATCCCTTTCAAATGAGGTATCACTCACCCCATCTTCCCTATTCAAAAATTGGGGGTGAGGGTTGTAGTAGCAAGGGTTGAAGCGCTATGCGTCCGTAACCTACATCTTAAGTTGTCCCCCTCGAAACAGAAATCGACCTGTCCGAGCATTTCTATCGAAAAAATTTATTTCGTCTGTAATCTCGTCCGTTTCGTTTTCAAATGGCCACCCTGTATGTTATTTTTGAAAAAAAAACCGCGCAATTTGAAACACGCTTTATATAGCGATGAGATATATCTCATAAATTAACATCAAGTTCTGGTCGTCAAGCATCACGACATGGTGGTGCTGCAGTTATTATAAAACAAGAAATCTCATACAATGAAATGAACGAACTGCGAGATCTGACCATTGAAACGGTAGCTGAGGTGGCGGCAGTTGAATTGCTCAAGTTAAACCTGGTGGTGATATCACTCTATAGACCACCATCAGGGAATTTTGCACAATTTTTGACTGTGGTTGGTGGTGTACTAGAAACCTGTGCTGAAAAATATTATGACCACAAAATTATATTAGCCGGTGACTTCAATGTTGATTTCCTTAATGAGTCGAATGAGAAGCAACAACTGAATGAAATTTTACTTTCTTACAATCTGGTTTACACTTTTAATGAACCCTCACGAGAGACTACAAGCTCGAAGACATGCATAGACAATATATTTATTGATTCAACATCTGAAATTAATGCCAGGAGAACATACAAACCATACTTGTCGGACCATCATGCACAAGTGTTGAAAATAATTCTTCAATGTGATAATTCTGAAAAAGGGGGATATAAAACAGTTCGACAGATGAATGAAACCAATACTCACCAATTCATCCAGCGTATAACAGAAGAAAATTGGAGCATCTTATACTGCAATAAAGCCTCGGAACAGTACAGCAACTTCCACAAAACACTGATGGAGCTGTTCTGCCAGTCATTCCCTGAAACAAAAATAAAAATTCAGAAGAGAAAAAGATATAAACCCGATAAGCAAATGGAGGAATTAAGGAAAAGAGTAGAAGCTGCCCATACAATCGCAATGGTAAAAAAAGACGAAAATAGTTACAATTTGTATAACTCTTTGAAGAAGCTATTGAAGGAGAGTATAAGGAAATCTGTTAGAGACAAAAATGTAAGAATGTTAAGTACAGAAACTAATAAGATACAGGTTGCCTGGAAGCTCATACAACAAGAAACAGGACGAAAAGATAAACTAAGGACTCCCGAGGAAAATATAACAGCAAATGAGCTTAGTGATCACTTTATCTCGGCTGGAACAGAGGTTCAAGAAACGCTCAAGTCATCTGCAGCAACATTTATGGGACTACTCGAGGGCAGTAAGTTGAATGTGGTGAATTCTTTGTATATGTACCCTGTTACTGAAAAAGAAATACTTGATTTGTCATCTTGTTTAAAAAACACAAATTCGAAAGATATATATGGCATGTCGGCTGCACTTGTGAAACAGATCATTCCCTATATCACAGAGCCACTATGCAAAATCATGAATGATTGCATTACTCAAGGTGTCTTTCCGGACGAGCTAAAGGTAGCGATCATAAGCCCTGTTCTAAAAAAAACAGACCAACAACACTGCAGTAACTATAGACCGATATCCGTGCTGCCTGTAATATCTAAAATCTTTGAACTTGTCCTGAAAAATCGGCTAGTGAATTTTCTGGAGGCACATCTGATTCTCAACAATGCACAGCACGGGTATAGGCAAAATAAATCCACCATCTCTGCCATGATTGATATACTCCAAACAATAATAGAAGCTTATAATAACTGTGAGGATGTGGAAATGATCAGCATCGATTTAAGTAAAGCTTTCGATTGCGTACGCCACGGAATATTATTGGAAAAGCTTGAAAGATATGGAATACGAGGAAAAGCCTATGACATGTTCTCCTCTTACCTAAATAATAGAAAGCAAGCGGTGAAATGGAATGGTACGGTATCAGACCTAAGGCATGTGAGAATGGGAGTACCCCAAGGGTCAATCCTTGGCCCTGTACTCTTCATAATATTCACAAATGACGTATATGCCAATGTAAAAGCGAGTAAAATATGTAGCTACGCGGATGATACCGTATTCCTAAACAGCTCAAAAATCAGGAAGGAACTTCACGAGGCGACACAGTCATGCCAGTTGCAGGCATTCGACTGGTTCACTGCAAATGGTTTACTTATGAACCCAGAGAAAACACAGAAGCTTATTTTCACAAATAGAGAGCATGATAACTCATCTCTAAAATATCTGGGAGTAGAATTTCAGTCCTCACTTACTTGGCAGAAACACATCAATACCTTGTGTAGGAGACTATCTACAGCTATCTATATGATTAGAAGGATGAGACAGATATCAAACACTAAAACGGCTAAACTTACCTATTATGCTGCTTTCCATAGTGTGGCCGTATATGGTATAATAGTGTGGGGACAATCCAGCGAAGCCCAGAGGGTTTTGCTACAACAAAAAAGAGCAGTGAGAACGCTTTTTGGTATGCAAAGAAGAGAAAGCTGTAGGGAAGTTTTCAAAAGTGAAAGAATACTTACCATCACATCAACTTTCATTCTCGCATGTGTGACTTATGTCCACCAACATCAGGATATGTTTTCGAAAAACTGCGAGTACCACACATACAACACCCGTCACAAAGAAAAGGTTTCTGTGCCGCTTTTAAGAATAAAAAAGGCACAGCAGGGTCCCAATCATACCTGCATAAAGCTTTATAATAGGATCCCGGACAGCTGGAAACAACTTGGACTAGAATCTTTCAAAATTAAGGTCAAAAATATGCTCCTCGAAAAGACAATATATGCGGTCAATGAGTTCCTGGATCAATAGTATCTTTCCTCAATTAATTGTTTGTATACCCATGTGTTCAGTGTAATAGTCTTTTACAATTTATTTTATTGTTTTCTGACAGGCCGTGTAACTTTTGATGGCAAAATTTATACATGAAGTATGAAATGTACTCAACATACATGTATGAATAAATTATTATTATTATTATTATGGTCTTCTACAGGACACCCTCCTTGGTCCTCTGCTTTTTACCCTACAGGGCCAGAAGAAGGGTAATGTTATTCGAGTGTATGTCTGTATGTATGAGTGTATGTCTATTTCTTTTTCACATTGTACAGCTGAACGGCCCGATTCGTTTTAATATATGAGGTGCCTTCATATTAGTATCTATGAATTGTGTGAGGGTCAAGCTTTGTCATCACGACACATATAGGGGGTTGGAAAGTAACAAATTTTCCTATATTTTGCACATCAATGTATCAATCCTAGCCCCCATGCCCAAATTCGGCTTCCTCTAGGATTTAGGGATGTACTTTTTCATGAAAAAATTTTTTACAAATTATAATAGGTGTGCAGGGTAAATGTTGTAAATTTCAATATTTTCTCGATGTAATGTTCAATTTCTAGTCCATATATCAATTTCAGTATTCTGTGACTTCCTGAATCAGGTCTAACTAAAAATTAATCATACGATTTATTAAAAAAAATGTTATAATGAAGCGGAACAATGGAGGAATATGATGAAATGTTTGAGTTAAATACACATTCGTTTAATGTTGAAATGCATGTTGAATTCCACGAATTCACCTGAATTATGAATTCACTGGAATTATGAATTCACTGGAATTACAAATTCAATGGAATAACTGTACTCGAATTCATACGACGAGCACCCTTCTTGTTTCAAGTTGTTTTCTTTATCAGTCATATTTTTCGAATTTATGAAAAACGTTTCTTATTCGATACAGTCTAGTTTCTGGCAGTTTTGCGTTCTCTGTGGAATCACAGGCAACATTTTTTTTCTGACAAGCTTGTGTTATTTGCTCTCTTCAAGCTTCACTCACTCCTCTAAGAACCATTGACTAGGGAGGTGTATATTTTGTGTGAAAAATATAGTAACGAGTGGTGTACCACAAGGAACCGTTTGTGACTCATTTATTTTTCCACAATACGAATCAGACTCTTCACAATCGATATGTATTGTGTCTTATATCGAAACCGATCACTAGGTGATATCTAAAATGCCCATATTCATGAATCGTTTTTCCAGACTCATTTTCAATTTTAATCTGAAATACAAGAGAATTCCATTAAAAGATGAAGTAACCCGATCTTCGGTGACTTTCAACTGAGAATTTCCAGTTCCATTAATTATTTTGCGAGAATTCAACTGCCGAGATCCTTTACTGGTAGATCTGGTTGTGGTCCATTCTGGAATTCCAGGAACGCTTCTGCAGGATCAGATCACTTTGGACGATCGCAATTTAAACACGTTTTCAATTTATTCGCGGTTGGATTCTTCAGCTTGCTTCGCACTATTGTAATTTGAAAAATGTTTTGTGCGCACCAATTCGGACATTCTTGGGGGTGATAACTCAGTGGTTTGGTTGTTGACCTGGATAAATACGTAATGCCCAGGTGTTGCTCAAGAATTTTCGAATAAATTCATTTGTCTTTTCGTATGTTTCCTGAAATTCCAATCTAGAACTAGAAAATGAAAGATATACTCCATTCACTTTCATAAAGTATCCCGGTTGGCGTAAATTCAGGTTTATCAAGTTTTTTCACTTAAAACTGACGCAGGTTGGCACTCGTGAAATATCGGCATTGTCAAAATAATTCTCAGAGAGGTTACCCTCACACCCAAAGATAACAGGCTGAAGCCAAGCTGCAATCCTGTTTAGGAATATGTTCTTCACAATTCATTGTACATTCACATACATTCCAAAGAACTTTGCAAATGGAGTTAGTTCTCAACTTTTGCACCTTACTACTATATTCTCATACTGGAGTATTCCAAGTTGTGCATAAAGGTATTTAAATGTCTTCTGTAGGCTTATTTCTTGAGAGTATCGAAAAGTTTTTCTGTCGGATTATTCGAGTACTTATATTGTTTTTTGGAATGAACAATCACAAAGTAACGGACTATTCTATCTATCATTTTGATATAGCTATTCATACAGATAGTTCAAGCTGCTATTAAAGCACTGAGCTCCTACGTCATCGACTCAAAGCTGATATGGGAGTGCCGAAACAAACTCAATGAGGTAGGCAAGAAGAATAAGGTCTTTTTAATCTGGGTTCCCGGTCATTCGGGAATCGAAGGAAACGAAGAGGCAGAAAGAGCACACAAACGCCACTCACTGGCCCAGAAACCTTCTGTGGTGTAGGAAAATGCACCTATAAGAAGGAGTTCATGCTGAAGGAGAAAACCGTAAGAGAAAAACTCTGGCGGAATCTCCCAGGGATGGATCACTCCAAAAAGTTCCTCCGGAACTTTGAAACTGCTAGATCCAAAAAATATCTGGATCTCAGTAAAAACCAACTTCACCTACTCACTTGCTTTTTCACAGGACATTGTCGCCTAAAGAAGCAACTGTTGAGAATGGGTTTATCGGACACTGATGAGTGTAAATTCTGTGGGGAGGAGGAAGAAACTCCTATTCATCTGGTTACGGAATGCTATGCCATTGCAAGCCAAAGGAAAGAGTGCTTTGGACAAGAAACTTGTAGAAGTGGGGAGTTATCCTCCTTGAAGCCGTCTCAGATCCTGGATTTCATCGAATCTCTGGAACTGGAGGGCGAGCTGTAGGGGGCGCGATGATAACAGCTCTGTCAGGGGGCACAATAGACCTTAAGGTCGTAGTGGACTGTAACCCTCTTTTACTATAACTACTATACAGGGTGTAACTGAATAAGTGTAAAACATTTAAGGAGGTGATTCCTCATCGAAAAAAAGATAGGATCTTTCATATAAAGAAATTTCATTGGAGCATCCCTTGTTAAGATACAGCCCCTTAAAGGGGGTACATAAAATTTGTATAACAATTTTTTTCACAAGCACTGAAAAAGTTACAATATTGAAATTAACCTGACGTTTTGAACTACCAAAAAGACACTTAGCCAGTAATTTATTTGGTTTACCCCATGGTTGTAAGGGGTGAAAAACGCAACCCCTAAAATTTATTTCCAATGTAACTTTTTGTCTTATTATTTGTTTACCATTTAAAAATTTATTTCCGATAGCCTGTTTCATTCTAAACAAAAAATGTCTCTTGGGTTTTTTGCCCAAAATAAACCAGTAAGCAGCAAAACATTATTTTACGAACAACTACAGAGATACATCGTCATAAATGCGAACTGGATTTATTGTTATTTTGTAGTTAGTACCTGCATTAAACGATTAAAGAGTAATAAACAAAACTAAGTTATTAATAACAAAACACACAACATGTAGAAATCATAGTGAATGTTCAATATGTCTACCTTCAAACATTGCGCATGCTGTATCTTAACAAGGGATGCTCCAATGAAGTTTCTTTATATGAAAGATCCTATCTTTTTTTCGATGAGGAATCACCTCCTTAAATGTTTTACACTTATTCAGTTACACCCTGTATATAACCATATCTTTGATTTTTCAGTGAAATTTCAACACTCGGTTCTTGATTTCCGTAATGGAAAATAGCATAACTGGATCTTTCAATCATTTTTATACAGGGTCCATTTAAGTTGAGGCTTTTCTTCTGACAGATGGTAGAACTCATCAAAATAAGTCATTTCACCGAAAAAAAAATTATTTGAATTATGCCCATATTCCGAGAAAATGAAGCTGGAATATTTTCTAGTTTCAAGGTGAATCTGAAGATTCCTCAGTCCGAACCTGCTCCCTCGCCTGCTCCTCCTTAGATATCAACATCTCTCGTTTCTTGTCTTCTTATCCAACAACACTGCAAAAAATTCTAGTGCTTAGAACAGAATACTTTGCCATATGCAGGTTTTTTATCCATTTTTTGAATTGAACATTCCATTTTATAAATTTTCGGTAAAATGACTTATTTTGATTAGTTCTATCACCTGTCAAAAATAGCCTCATCTTAAAATGCACCCTGTTTATGTGAGATATTTCCATATTATTAACAGAAAAAAAGTTCCTTCAACATTCGTCAGGATTTTGAATTCACGTAATATTTTCTCAGATTCATTATTTCCCCAAGGTAAATAAACATTCTGATGAATACGTAATGACTACAACCTCTATGTCGAGAAGACAACGTTGCGAAGTTATCTGACAGGAAAATGACTATAACCTAACATTTTCAAAATATACACGGTGAAATGTGTCAGAATGTCATGGCCAACCGGGATACTTTATAAAAGTGAATGGAGTATGGGATGTACGCCTGATTGAAATCAAATTTAGAAAACTGCTGACGCTTCATTGTAGATAAAACGGAGAATGTGTATGCTCCATTGTATTCGAATTCGAATTTGGGCCTCTGAAAGCGGTGCTCAGAAACATCCTCTATCTGCAGCCATCCGTGTATTCCACTCAGCAAACCGAACTGGACACCATGAGAGTTTCTGAATTCAAATTTGAAGTCGAGCTCTGCGTAAGGGTTCAATGGAGTCTGCAAGTGAATACTCGTAATTTATGTCCATCCACCCTCAAAAGTCCAATTCCGTGTTTGTTTCCCAGTTTGCCCATCACCTGCGGACCTGGGGTTACGTTACTCCCTATTTGAGGACAACTAAGATCTAGTCTTTGTTGAACTGGCGTTCTAATCTACATAGGTGGTGGAAAGGGGTTGAGGAAGGATTCCTTTGCAATTCAGTTTCCTCTAAGTTGTTGATGCACGCCCCGCTTGTTGCCATAAATGCAGATTAAATTCGGGATGTTTGTAGAATGTAGACAGAAGTTTACTTTCGCAAAACGTTTCAGCAATGCGATTAACCCAACCTAATCTGGCAACTGAATGATTATGTTTAATAATGTAATTGAACATTCGTCTCTTGAATAACTTACCGAGGTGATTTCGAACACAAAATTGTCTAAAGAGAGTATCATCCTTTGATGAACTCCTGCAGAAGGAGTATCATGATGACACTCATGCTGAGAACAATATTTATATTCTCTTTGAAAGAAATGTTCATAAAGTTACAATATATTTTGTGAAAGACATGAATACACACATCGTCAAAAGTTTTGGCCCCCATAGGTTTCTCAATAAATTCACAATCATACGAGGATGTATTGATATCTAGTTTCAATTCCATGCATAAACAAAATATTGCGATACCATATCAACGAACAATAACTTAGTAGAAGTGTCAGTGTAGAGTTCGACGTCAACGAAGTAAACCAGAGTTACGCAATGAATAAAAAAAAAGATATCCACTGAAATTGTAAAAATCGAAAAATTGGAGTATCGAGCCATCATCGAGTACCTGTATTTGGAAGGGTTAAGAGGTAAGCAGATTTACGAAGATATGCTTAATACCCTTGGGGTGATAAATGTCCTTCTTATGCGACCGTGAAAAATTGGACTGCAAGCTTCAAAAGAGGTAAATTTTCTATTGAAGATGATGACCGATCGGGAAGGCCAGTTTCTGTGTCATTCCCCGAAAATATCGATGCAGTTCATGACATGATTTTATCAGACCGTCGAATCGGGCTAAAACGGATATCTGAACCACTGAAAATTTCATACGAACGCGTTCATCATACAATTTGAACATGAAAAAAATTTCTACAAAATGGATCCTCAAATGTTTGAATGTTGACCAAGAGCGTGCAAGGGTAGAAGCATCGGGTTCGATCTGTGCTCGATTTGAAAACGATGTAGACTTCTCAAACCGAATTGTTACTATGGATGAGACTTGGGTACATTTCTACGATCCAGAAACAAAGCAACAATCGATGGAAAGGCGGCACTCTATTTCTCCAAGACCTAAGAAGTTTTGTGTCCAAAAATCTGCTGGAGAAGTTCTTGCTTCAGTTTTTTGGCATTGCCATGGAGTAAATATGATTGATTTTTTGGATAAGGGTAGAACAATAACTGGAGATTAATATTCGACATTACTGATCACTCTACGGGAAAAAATTGAAGGAAAAGATGCGGAAAGCTTTCCAAAGGTGTTTTGTTTTTACAGGACAACGCCCCAGTACACAAATCTCATGTTGCCATGCAAAAAACTCGTGATTCAGGGTTAGAATTACTAAAACACCCTCCTCATTCACCAGATTTGACTCCGCTCGACTATCATCTCTTTCCTCAACAGAAAAAAAGTTTGAAAGGTCGTACATTTTCTTCCAACGAGGAGGTAATAAAAGCTGTGGAGGACTGGTTTGCAGAGCAAGAAGAAACTTTTTTTTTGAAAGGTCAAGAGACGTTGTAGATCCGTTGCAATAAATGTATTCAATTAAGAGGAGAATATGTTGAGTAATAAAATATTTCGACATTGAAATTTTGTTTGGTTCTTTAGGAGGCTAAGAATTTTTCAATACAGGGTCTTTCACGAGAAACCTCACCCATATTTATACGGGAAACTACTGAACGTATTTTCATGAAATTCAGCACTTATAAGTATTTCACGATGCTGATGAAATCTAAAATATTTTCAAGGCATGAGCACCTACGGTTTTTCCGGAAATGACGTCAACTTCCGTTTTTCAAATTAGAACACCATTTTTTTATTGCAGAAATAGATTCCTTAGAAAATTTCAAGTTATTTTGATGTAACATTTTTCAGTTTTGGTTGGAAAATTCTCTCTGAGCGGGAAAAATCGAAAAAAAAATCGAAAATAGAGCTCCGCTGAAACAAGAATAACTTCGAGGTTTTTGGATGGAAAATTTTCATTTTTGGGATTTTTCAAAATGTAAGGTTGATGTATCCACTTTAAAAATCGAAATCGCGATTCATGATACAGGGGGTGAAAAAATCGCTTTCAAAGTTAGGGATGACAAAATCGTGAAAAATCAATTTTTTGAAATTAGAACCCCATTTTTTATGGCAGATATTGAATCTACCTGTATATCCTCGTATTCTGGAAATGAGATCAATATTTTCCTCTCTTTCAGTCGCAATATCCAGTGCGAAAACCTTCCATAGCTGCCGAACCAGACTCAGAGATTTCGCCGGAATGTAGACCTTAATTTCTTCATCTCTGGAAATAATTTTTTGATATACAGGGTGTTCCCGATGGATGTTATTCAACAAATGGTGGATTTTTTCAATGGATCACCCCATTTATTTTCACATAATTTCAATGACCTCTTCCTAAGTAAACCCATATGCGCTCAATTGGACTCTACATAGATGACACCAGTAATTGATCGTTCAACGATAATGAGAGGGGTACGGCGACCGAACATTAAATCCTCATAGCACATTATTGATCCGCCTTGAAAGAGCACAACTTCCTGGGTGAAATTGCCCTAGCTTACACGGCTTCTCCACCTTCAATTTTGAGACGTCTTCAGAACGTTAAACAACAAAAGTTGCGTCACAGTCGAAGTAGATGCGTTGCTCTTCTCCAATCTTATACTAGCGTTCGAAAGTGAAGATATGTTGGTGTTATTATTCATTATTTAACAAGAATATTCTCGTTACCGCAATTCTGGATTTCCTCGTTGCAATCGAATGGAATGAAGATAGATAAAATACGATGAATAAACGTATAAGAAGAGTCACGTTGAAACCGATCTACAACGAAATATTCCAATGTTTGCAACGGGTAAATAACGTTGTATCAACCTGGGAAGGTAACGATAATTGAAAACTGGAAATAAACGAATTGCCTAACGACATTTTCTCGTTTTTTCAACGGGTTATAAAGGTGTTGTTACTTGAGAAATACAACGCTTTTTTACGTTTATTTTTTTATTGGGTACTCAATGCAGAAACTTTCAACGCCAGTCTCTCGAAAGCGAAAGAAGTAACAAACGACCTAATCAAAACAATTGAACCGTGAATCATAAAATGACTATACAGAGCTATAACGCAGGACACTCCAAGTCCGAATTGGCGAACCTTTAGTCGAAAACAGCACCATAAGTATCATTCGAAACGGCTCGAGAAGAAACGTATGTTAATTTAATTGTCCGTTTATAAATTTTATCTCTCTTCTCAGGAAACTTATGGTTAGTAACAGATTCGCTCTCCTGAAACGAAACTGCCAATAAATCCCACATTTGGAAATCTTCCAACTAGGTAAGATGTTATATTCTAGGAATTATTGTACGGAAAAGATGGGAGAAGTTTGGGTGTTAAGAACTCAATGTTCTCGAAATTTATTCGTTCCTTGATTCGGGCAAGTTGCTAATGGAACAATTTCACGGATTATTGTCCACGACTGCTAGTTCGTTTCGAAGAATTTCACCGTTCAAGACTGGTTCAATAAATCTGTTGGAAAAATGCTTTTCAGCAAATGCATTAATTTCTAAGTCATGATCATGAAAAATCAGTGCAAAAGGATCTCGAATGGTGTGATGATCGTTATGATCAGTTTCCATTCTATAATGATGATTTGATGGGCATATAATACACATTTTTTTTGGTGGAACATCATTAAATGAATTTTTTGTATCTAGTGCGCGAAATGCTACTTTGGTGATCGAGAACTGATTTTTTTTAACGAGGCGCAGCCGAGTTGAAAAAAATAGTCAAGATCACCAAAGTATTTCGCGCATGAGATGCAAACAGAATTTTTTCTACAAACGCCAAAAATATTGTTCTAAAATGAGTAACATGCTTAGCTTAATATGAAAAATAGTATTGAACTGGCTTAATCTGTTTTTCCAAATCAAGTAATTGTTATACATCAATAAGTAAATGATTTCTTGGATTTTTGCTTGATTGAGGAACATAAAGGTTAAAATATAAAAATCCCATATAGTTTACATGCAGTGTGCGAAGTAAGTATTTCGCACACTACTTCGCGCACGGTGTCATGGTAACGAAGGTAAATGAAAAAAAGGGTCACTATGCATATTGTTGTCAATGCGCGAACATTGTCATTTTTTGACGTTTGTAGAAAAATAACTATTCCCTCACTGATTTCTCCAATTTAACAGGCAAAACTGAGGTTTTTTGAACTCTGACTTCTTTTAAAAACCGCGATATCTATTTTCAGGAGGGTGGGCATAAAATTCTTCATCAGAACAGAAGAGTGGGCGAAATTGGGCACATCCGATCGTAAAGTCCTATTCCTGAAATGGATGAACAAAAATTTATGTAGGTGTCTCACCGTTCAAGTGAGAGAGAGTATTTCTTGTGAATGTGTTTTTTTTAAAGTGGCTGTATCTGATTTCCAGTGTCATTTATTTGAATTTCACCGCGCATAATTGCAAATAGGTCATTGATATCAACTAATAATGGAATGTCATAGTGATTGCTTTTCTAATTTGAGTTAATAAGAAGTAACATTATCGAAGAAAACACTTGAATGTCGTTTCTTTGATAACAGTAACATTCATTTTATTCACTGTAAATAATAAGTGTGAAATAAACTTTGATTACAGAGTAACAATAAAGATATTCATTTCCGTAAACTTCCTGTAAGAAACGTTACGAAAATTATAAAAAGACATTCAAGTGGTTAAAAAATTTTTTTTGTTGGAAAAAAATGTTCTCTTTGGAGGAGAGATGTATAATTATTATTTTGCTCATGATTTTGAATAATTCACTGATGTCAACCAAAAATTGAATGTCATAATAATTGCGTTTTTGATTTGAGTTAATAAGAAGTTACATCATCGAAGAATACACTTGAACGTCGTTTCTTTGATTTCAGGTAACATTCATTGTATTTACTGTAAATAGTAAGGGTGAAATAAACCTTGATTACAAAGAAACAATTGAGGTATTCATTTCTGTGAACTTCTTGGAAGGAACGTCATTATGATGATATATTGTTTATCCTGATTACCCTAAGTCTCCTGTGGAGACCCCTCTGAAATTACAAGCTTTGAAGCTTGTAACTTGTGCCGAGTTCGGAGTAAGCAGTTGTGTTCTGTGTAGGCTTTGTTACTGTGTCCTTACGCCACCTTAGGCACAGCACCGTTAATTTTTGACCCAACAGTGAGAATGGTGGCCCCTACCGAGACTAGAAAATTTCTTTCCTAGCTCTACCACTGAGCCAGGGGCACTCATTATATATTTTATGTTCGACTGCCTCATAAACACTTGATTTATGAATTCGTTTAGTGTCCATAATTGACTACTTTCTTGGACACCACTTTATTGGACTCAACTATCACTGTCTTCTCTCCATTTTGCAATTTTTTTCGTTTCACGCCGCATACAATTTTTCGTAAGCACTTCAAGTTTAGGTCTGTGCAACTAGTACATAATCAGGCTTATGGACTAGTCCAAATTATTTACAGTTGGACTCGTCCATAAACACCCAATTTATGTACTTGTTACATAAATAGCTATTCCATGAGATTCTCTTCCTTTTTTGCTGCTGGATAATTCATTACAATCAATTAATTGCCACAATAAACTATATTATTATTGAGCATGAGGTCATCATTTCAAAAATATACAGAACCTAATATTTTTCTTCACTACCCGACTAAGAATTTCACATTCACTATCAACTTAAAAAAACATTCCAATTCTTTTCTTCGCCACTTCAATGATAAAAAACGATGAGGAAACTTGCAGTCTTCAATTTTCGAAGCTTTCAGTATTCATTCCGAAATTGGACTGAAATATTAGGGATTTTCTCTTCGACATAAAAGAAGTGTTTCCGGTATAAATTATGCCATTTCTCTCGAAATATTTTAAATCCCATTGGTCAAATATCTATACCTTCTCAACTTCAAATTGTGAACCATCAAAATCAAATTGGGAACTAACATATTCAAATTGGGAATAGTCAAAATCAGATTGGGATTAATCTATTTCATATTGGAATGACATCCATGTGAATCAGATCTTTGAATTACTCGATATGTAAATAACCCAATACCAGCCAGAACTAAAAAATGATCAAAAAGTTAGATTTCTGGATATGACTAGATTCAGAATTGGTCATCAAAGACACGTTCACTAATATTTTGGAGAAAAAAAAATTATATTTTCAGAAAAATAGTGTCCCATTTTTGGGACGATGGCCTAAGGAAGATAAAAAGATATATTCTGTAAATGAAAAACAAAAGAGATTTTCAACTGCATAATTATATCCATTCAATGAACTCATAGATGATCAATAGAGAAAATGATTTTTTATGAAATGATGCAAAGCAGATCTTTTACATCGCATTTCCCACAAATTCTAGTGGTTTTCTTTCCACAATATGCACATCTCCTCTGGGTCTTTATAGCTACAACTTAAAGGTTTTATCTCGTCGTTTTTGACTGTGAAAGTCTGATTATTTTTGTGACTAGCATATAATTCACTTTGCTGTACGATAAAAACAACAATTTGGTTACTGAACATTTCCTTGAAAATTTCTACTGCTGTTTTACCAGATAAGGCTGATGTTATATTCTCAAAAGTATTTTTGGAAGAGATATTTGTTTTAAAATATTTCACTCGCTCTTTTCCCACGTTGGAGTATCGACGTCCAGCGGAATTTTATTCTCGCCCTTAGTGCTCTTTTCGGGAAATGGACCTACTCCTACAGCTTCAATAAAACTTGCTTTGTTTGTGTCAGATTCTGCAAGATCTTTTTCTATGCTCCACTTCAATATTTTTTTAGATAAAGGTTCGTCGTCACTCTCTATATCAGATTTGTCTGCAGATTCAGAAGGGAATGATTCTATAGTCCCTGCGACATCTTCTGTAAATATCTCATCCTTCCAAGGTATTTTCTTCAAAATTTTCTGAGTCTGTAAGAACATCAGGGTAAGGAGGAATGATGGCTTCATCAATATCCATGTCTCTCCAAAATTTTGGACCTTCGAAAAGTTTTTCAATGTCACGAACAGTTAGAAATTTTTCGACACTCATGATTATTACTTCCAGCCAATGTCCCAAAATTGGGACAACAAACTAAACAACGAATTGGCAAAAAATAACGATATGAGTCATTTGATTTCTGTTTCGTTTCGAAACAAGACACTTTTTATAATAAAACTGCAATGGAACAAAAATAATTTTCCTTACAGAACAATAATCGAATCACTATAAAAAAAACAGCTTCAAGGCGCTCGACAAGTCTGTTTTATAATTATATTTTAATATTTAATTTGTAGACTCTTTTAATAATTAATAGACTTGAGAATTAAACATATATTTTAGATGTCGTGTTACCATTACAAGTTTCAGGTTATAATTAAATGACAATGACATATATGACATCAGTCACAGATACTAGTCATAGAACCTAGTCATAGATACATACAACATCTCCCTTTTTAACTAAATACATAATCCACTTGAAAAATTCCCACTAGGGCAAGTATAACAAACATTAATACATTTCAAAGTCCTTAAATCTACTTGGCAGTCTTTTGACTCTACCACTATTTATTTCACATTTTGGGGAAACTCTTGTTTCAGTACTCCACTCGGATTCAGGTATATTCAAGGAGTTTTCGGTCTGTTTAGGTATAACAAATTCATTTTTACTACCTCTTATAAATGAACTATTTCTCCTGTATTGTTTACCATTTACATCAACAACTTTATATGATCTGGGTTGTTCTAATTTACTTATTATTTTACCTCCTTTCCATTTTTTACCCTCACAAATTATAACATTTTCATTTTCTTCGAAATTATCTCTAACTTGACTACATTTATCATAACTAGCTTTATCTCTTAAACGCTTTTTCTCTATAAGTGATTTTATTACATCATGATTAGATAGTTTAGGTTGTAAGCTCTGTGTTGTAATAGGAATACCTGATTTAAGTTTTCTATTCATTAAGATTTCTGCAGGACTTAAGCCAATTCCTATAACTGGTGTTGTTCGGTATTCTAATAAACCTAAACTAAGATTTTTACATTTTCTTAATATATTCTTTGAAATTCCAACTCCTTTTTCTGCTAGCCCGTTTGATCGAGGATAATGGGGGCTACTTGTGGTTATTTTGAAGTTCCATTTGTTTGCAAATTGTCTACATTCATAAGAATTGAATGGCATGTTATCCGCTATAATTTCCAAAGGAAATCCATGAATTGCAAATATAGACATAAATGCTTTATTAATATCAGACGCTGTTTTGTTTTTTAGTTCAACAACGTCAAGCCACCTTGAAAAATAATCAAATAAAACTAAATAGTTTTTTCCCTCGAACTCAAAGATATCACTTGCTACTTTTTGATATGGTCCATTTGGAATTTCATGACTAATCATCGGTTCCTTACAAACTTTAGGGCGGTACGTTTCACAAATTCTACACTTAGAAATATACTCGGTTATATCTTTTATCATATTGGGCCAATATAGAGATTCTTTGGCTTTCAGAAGCGTTTTTGTAACACCAAAATGTGCTTTATGCAAAATTTCAATCATTTTTCCTTTCAAACGATTTGGAACTATGAGTCTATTTCCGACAAACAATAAGCCACCCGAATATAAAATATCACCACGTAATGGCCAATATATTTTAAGATCTTTTGGCAATTGTTTATACCTTACTGGCCAACCTTTCTGAACATATTTAATTAACTGTTGCAAAATTGCATCTCTAGATACTTCATCGCTTATTTCTTTTCTACGATCATCTGTAGCATTCAAATATTTTTCTACAAGGTGCACAATTTCAACTAGTTCCTTGTCATCCTCTACTTTATCATCACTAAATGACCGCGAATAAAGATCAGCAATATGTAGTTTTGGACCTGGCATATAAACTAACTCTATGTCGTACTTTAATAATTTGATACGCATTCGTTGTAATCTACTCGAAGCTATTTTGGAAATTTCTTTTTTCATAATGCCCAACAATGGTTTATGATCATTGAAAATAGTTATTTTACGACCATATATGTAATTATGAAATTTTTGAGTTGCATATACAATTGATAACATTTCCTTTTCTATTTGGCTGAAATTTTTCTCAGCATTTGTCAATGCCCTTGACGCATTATGAACTGGTCTTCCATTCTGCAGTAAACAACATCCTATTCCATCTTTTGATGCATCTGCTTGAATTTCTAATTTAATTTTTGGATTGAAATGACTAAGCGTTACGCCACTTGATAACACTTCCTTAACTTGATCTAAAATTTGTACATGAGTTGGAAGCCAAACAAACTCAATATCTTTTTTTAGAAGTTGAAAAATTGGAGCTAATAAATTTGAATAATTTGGAATGAATCTACGCCAATAATTTAACATACCCAATATTCTCTGTAATTCTTTTACATTCTTAGGATTTCTTATATCCTCTATCGCCTTCACCTTATCTGGGTCAGGTTTCATACCATCTTTACCAAAAATTTGACCCAAAAATTTTACCTGATCTAACGAATATTGTAATTTTTCCTTATTAAATTTTATTCCTAATTTTCGTGCTCTTTCTAAAACTTTTTCAAAAATTTCGTTATGCTCTTCTTCTGTTTCTGCGCTTATCAGGAAATCATCAAAATATACCACAACGCCTTCTATGTCTGCAAAACTTTCCTGCAATTTCTTCTGGAAAAATTCTGGTAAATTTTTCAAACCAAAGGGTGCTCTCAAAAATTTATAACATCCTTTAAACGTGCTGAAAGTACAATATTCACTAGATTGCTCATCTAATTCTACCTGATAATAGCCATCTTTTAAATCTAATAATGAAAATACAGATTTTCCACTCAATTTACTGCTAATATCGTCTAGTGTTGGAATCTCAAAAAATGATCTTTTAACAACCTTATTCAATTCTGCTGGATCTAAACACAATCTTAAACTACCATTTGGTTTTTCAATAATTACCAGATTACTTACCCAGCTACTTGGGTTTTCAACTTTTTCAATAATTTTCAAACGTTCTAACTCATCAAGTTTTTTCGATACTTTTTCCCTTAGCTGAAGAGGTATTCTCCTAGGAGGTCTAACTACCGGTTGTGCCCCTGGATCTAACTTAATACTACATTTTTCTTTAATTTTTCCTAAACCTCGGAAAACATCTTCATATTTTTGTAAAATTTCACATTTTCTATCCTCTGATTTGATACTGTTAATCTGAACGTATCCCAACTCAATACAAGTATTACAACCTAATATTGGGACAGATTCAACATCAGCTACTACAAAATCAATAATTTTCTTTTCACCCTTAAAGCCCGCAACGGACGGCGAGCGATAATATAATATATATTATAGCTTTGCATTGACATATGTCATTTTTGTATGGAAAAATATCGTAATATATCGCTTGGATGAAAATATAAATATATTTTTCTATACTAAAATGACATATGTCAATGCAAAGCTATAATATATATTATATTATCGCTCGCCGTCCGTTGCGGGCTTAATGGTACAATTTAATTTTACTTTACCTTCTGGTTTAATATCAAATCCACCGTATGCCTTTAACACTACATTTGATGTTAATAATTCATAATTCGACAGGTACTTTTTGTAAATTTTCATAGGAATTATATTGACGTCAGATCCTGTGTCTACTTTGAATTCAACACTATTGCCTCTAATTGAAATTTTTTTCATTAAATTACTCCTACTTTTATTCTTAATAATTGAAAATGCATTATACTCATTTTTAAACATACCCTTACTTTCTATGGAATCTATCGCTAAGTCATCAGATTCTTCTTCCTCAACACTTTTTATGTCCTTGTTTTCTTTCACCCGGCAGGCTACAGCAAAGTGGTTCTTAAGTCCACATTTTCTGCATTTCTGTCCAAATGCCTTGCATTGGTTTACTCCATGTACACGCTGACATCTAAAACATTTAAAAGTTTTCTGCTGATTCCCCACATTGCCTCGTTCTTGCTTCGATTCCTTTCCATAATTTTTGTTCGGTTTTCTACTCCTGATCGCATTAATTTCCTTGCCTTTATCTTGGATCTCTTCTATCTGGGATTGCATGATTTCATGTCCCCTACACAATTTGACAGCATGTTCCAATTTTATATCTTCGATATTCAACAATTTTTCCTGTAGTCTTTTGTCGTTTATTCTCAGTACAATTGCATCACGAATTAATTTAGATTTTTGATCTCCAAACCCACATGTTGATGACAATGTCAATAAGTCATTGTAAAATTGGTTGAAAGGCTCATTTTCCCCTTGCTTTCTTTCGAAGAATACGAATCTTTCATAAACTTCATTTTTCTTTGGGTTAGCATATTCTTCAAATTTTCCCATAACTACATTATATTTCTTCCTGTTTTCTTCTGACAAATTGAAATTGTTGTATAATTCTACACCACTCTCACCAATAATATTCAAGAGCGTAGCTACCTTTTCTGCATCCGATTTTTCAGATCGACCACTCGCTACTAAAAATATTTCGAAGTTCTGCTTAAATTTCTTGAAATTTTCTGCTACGTTTCCCTGAACATCCAATTCGGCAGGTAATCGAACATCGGCCATCTCTGCTTCCCTTGATTATCCTAAAATTTCTCACAAATCCTCTGGAATCTTGATAATTGACTTGTAGCCTTAGAATCGCAGCGCCATGTTTTATAATTATATTTTAATATTTAATTTGTAGACTCTTTTAATAATTAATAGACTTGAGAATTAAACATATATTTTAGATGTCGTGTTACCATTACAAGTTTCAGGTTATAATTAAATGACAATGACATATATGACATCAGTCACAGATACTAGTCATAGAACCTAGTCATAGATACATACAACAAAGTCCTTACTCGTTGAATCAGTCTCATTCATGTTGTTGTTCCTGAGAGCCATTTGACTATAAAAAAAATAAGTACATACTTTCACCTAGATGAAAAACCCTTTTTACTGAAGTTTTTTTTAACAGCATTAAAGAAATCTGTGAAACATGGCACGTCCCATAAATGGGACGTTGGCTGGTGTTGGGTTGACTCCCAAATTTGTCTAAAGTAAGTAACGAGAACGATAAGTCTACAATTTCTTTTTCATAATCGTGCCTTATACAAAGAAGAAAGCTGCAGATTCAATGAAAAAGCAGGTAATTGCGGTATGCAATGGAAACATAACACAGACAGAATTTCGTTTCCAAAGAAGGGAAAATTTGATAAAAAGAAATATATCAACCATGAACCATTACAGTTAGTACCTGTAAAACATATGTGGCTCACTGGCTCATATCCAGAGGTTCATACCTGATGTTTTGACCTGTTTTGATATGAGAGTTTGAGCACAAATATGAAATCATGCCTGATCTTGATATACATAGCCACGAATGCCGTTTCAATTTGAAATTGATTATTCCCAATTTGAATGTGTTTATTTTCAATTTGAATATGTTAATTCCCAATTTGATTTTGATACATCCCAATTTGAAGTTGAAAAGGTATAGTGTCGCTAGCTCCCCAGCAAAATATTTTTTTGTTAATATCTAATTATTTGTAAGGTTCTTGAAAAGACTACCAACATTAGTGAATATAGACATTGAAGGGAGGCCTTTGCCCTCATGCCACCTCCCCTCAAATCTGCCATTAGGTATAGTGAAATTTCATGATAAAAATTGGCTGTCAAAATTTATAACTCTCTAGAATTGACATTTTTTTCTATAGAAATAGTTTCTAAAACATGAAGCCCCATGAAAGAAAAGCTGAAATCTCGATCGACTCTAAGTTGAATCATCACAATAAAAATTTTATGGTTTTATAACACCTCATTCCAAAAATGTCCTTTTCCCGAAAGAAAACATTTCGAACATCGCCAAGCCGTTTATAAATTTATATAGCATCATCTATGTTTATGTCTTTCCGTAACAGATCGCAAGGTTTGCAACAGAACTGCTCAGGGCGGAACTTTTAATCCGAAATTGTGTGAAACTTTTATGTACTTTACAACCACTTGGGCTTGATCGCTCCCACGACAGAAATTATGAATATTTTAGGTTTTGATAAATGTCTTGTTTACCCGGTGTAATATCACCGCGAACAGTGTTACGTTTTGTTCCCTCCGAGAGCTGTACATTTCCCATTTTCATTCCGCTGAATTATTCGGAATTATATTTCCATTCCGGAAAATTGTTTGCGGAACATTAACCACTTCGGTGTATTTCCTGATAAGCTTATTTCTATTGTGTCGAGAATTTTATCGGTCTCTCCTGAAATTGAATCAGACCCAATGAAATCTTACGCGAAATTATACAGGATGGTCCACTTTTCGTCAAAATTTACGTTAATTCATTTCAAGTCGAATTGAGTGTTTATCTGTCCATCCAACCTGTCAACTGGTGAAATTTTTGAGAAAAAACGAAATAGCAAAAAAAATTGCCAAGGCAGTCTTGAAACTGCTATAGAACCAAAATTTTGTGAAATTGATGGCAGGAAACTATAGAATGTATTGATGTACGGATCCTTTACCGATCTCTCTGAAGAATTTTTTTCGAGTTTTTATGGTCCAACTATTCAATGAGGAAGGAGTATTTTATGCTTAACAAGAATATAATAAATGCTGAAGACATTTATTTTGAGAAGGCCTGAATCCCTTTTTTTTCTCACGATGAAAAATATATATGGGGAGTAGAATCAAAAAACTAACAAAATAGTATATTCTAAAACTAGCTGCAGAATGGGCTCGTATTCCAACTCGTATGCGAAATTCGAAAACGAGCGACGAAGGAATTCGAACGCATGAGTGTTGGAATTGTCTTCTGCAACGAGTATTGGACGATATTTTCTCTATTTCAGTCAAGTTTTGTGAAAAACTGTCGAAATTAAATGAAAAATTCAGATTATACATTCTAGTGACTTTTGTATTGTATCTTGGCAGTTGGTGTGACTATGATTTGACATTTGAATTTCGAATTTTGAAATCATTTATAATTACGCATTGAATTTTGGAATTATATTTCAAGAAATTGATTTAACAACTCTAGAATCAATAAAAATTGCGAATAAATTAATACCTCAAAAATCCTAATCCATGTATGAAAAAGAATACGAAAAACTTGCCAAGTGTTCTAAATTGATTTCGGTTATTTGAATTTCAGGCAGTGTTTTGTTAGTGTATTTTGAATGACGTATTTATGAATTATAGGACATTATGGTGAACTTATTCAATGTAACGCAGTATTGATTGAGAGAATAGAAGAAAACTAGCTATAATAGAACAACGTATAAGCTCAACTTCCAAACGGAAACTTTGGGATTTTTTTTCGCAAAAACTAAAAGGATTGCCGACTTCTCGTGATCATTTCCGTGACCTGGGAGCCAAACTCGGTGAGTACAAGTTTTTTTCACCTTTCCCATACGATTTTTTCAGTTCTAAATAAATAGGAATTGGATAGGATCGAAAGTCAGTGCTGACAACCACAAAACGAAAAAAACAACTGAAAACAATGCTGTAATGAGTTCATTACAGTACTGTTTTCAGTACTGTAATAAACTCATTTCAGTACTGATATAGAAAAAAGTTATTTCTGCGTTGCATAAATGCTAAAATAAGATATCAACAATGAAAATTATACTAGTACTTTTTTTGGTCTATTTTATCCCTTTTATTAATTCAACTTGTCTAAATTACCACTTCAGCTCTCTGAGCATAATTCAGAGAAAAAATTTTAAGAATTCTAGAGAATAAATTCAAGGATTCGATGAACTTACCTGAGTATTGCTATCAAAATCAGGCATGTTGTTTGCACTTTACAATATTGGAAACTCATCAAGTAATTCGACATCTTGATAGGAACACTATTTATTCATAAGTTGTTTTCAATTTGCGATCTTGGGCGCTTTCAAATCATCGTGCTAAGGAAGATTACACTATCACATCTATACTTTGCTTCACGAAAAACTCTAGTACAATTTTTAACAATTCAACTTATTGCATATCATAGGTCAGGATTCACAGAAACGATAACTGAATATTCAATTCTTGGAATGAATATAAATATGGTGTTTGGGGAAAACCTTGTCCGCGTATGAATACCTACGTAAAAATTCCCATAATTCATATCCATTCAAATTAATTGGTGCAAATTTAGTTCGATAATAAATAATCAATTATTTCGCTCTTCTCCCATCTTTCGAAAACATCGTCCGGGTATTACTATTTGGGAATAGTATAAAATGCGGTTTTTTACAGGTTTACAGTAACTTTTTTTCATAGCTAAAGGAAAAATAGTTGTACCCCATAAAACATTTTATCATTGGACAGTGTTGTATCTCACCAAGTAGAAGAGGTCGAGACTAGAGATTCTACCATTCTATCAGATCCACAGAGCCTACAAATTCCATCTGATGACTTTCCCATACAAATATCATTTGCGCCGACAGTGCCTCGTCTGCAGACCTACCACCACCCAAAGCTCAGCGCGTGACAGCTCTGGGAGCCTATAGTCAGCTATGCTATGATCATTTCAAAGGGCGTTTCAAAACCGAAAATTGTTGGCATAACATCCAATGGTTTTGCCAAGACCAAGAGGTTATTACGTTCCTCACATTCAAAATGGCGATAAGACCACATTAATAAAATGAACAAATTGGATCGAAATAACCATATGTAGAAACGGTGTATTCTCGGAAATTGACGAGCAAAATTATATACTGCTCCACAAGAGTTAGGGATATCGTATTCACTCGTTTTTAAAAATCATTTAAAACTCAATTAAAACTTTAATCGATCCAATAAAAATCAGTATGAGACATTTCCTCAATCTGGTCGCCTTTTTTCTGAAGTTTGGTTCTTTGCATATGCTTCATGAATGTTCTTATTTTGAAATGAAGTCAGTTTATCAACGGCTTCGATTTGAAACGAGTTTTCTGAAAATGCGAAGACGTAAATTAACAAACGCTGAGGATAATAGGGCTATCGGAATGCTACAGGGTGGCCTAACTCGGGTTGTTGTAGCGGAAAGGCTCCAAGTCAGCCAAAGTGTGATATTTCGACTTCGAAATAGGTTCAGGGAGACATGTTAGGTGTTAGAAAGACCAAGGCTTGGTGAGCGACGAAAAACAACACCTGCTCAGGATCGTTTCATCACCGTTTCAGCGAGAAGAAACCCTACATCTACATGTAGAATGCTACGGAATACTCTTCAAAATGCAGATGGGGTCCAAGTTTCCATCGAAACCATCAGACGACGTTTGAGAGAGGTCGAGAGGTGTGATCTAGGTTCGAGACGTCCATTAGGAGGAGTTCCATTAACACGTGACCATAAGCGTCAAAGACTGGAATGGGCAAGGCAACATATCAATTTGAACGATCCATGGCGTAGTGTCCTTTTCACTGATGAATCCAGATATGAACGATTTTCAGATTCTCGAAGAATGAGGGTATGGACAATCCCACGCATACCCCGTAATCGTCGCTATGTCCCAGAAGTCCATCCATTCCGAGGGGGTACTGTTTTGGTATGGGCCGGAACCTGTTTCAACGGGCGCACGGATCTACACATTTGTCCTGGGAATATGACCGCGTCACACTATAGGGAGCATATCATTGACAATTTTCACGCTGCTTTTGGTGAAACTTTTCGATTTCTAGACGATAACTCTAGACCGCACCATGCAGCCATTTGAGAATGCGCGCGAGGAGCTTGGAATTCCACATTTACCAATACCTCCGCACTCACCAGATTTGAATTGCATAGAACATGCATGGGATATACTCCAAAGATGATCAGATAATCATCAACTTACCCCAGAATCCTTGAATGATCTGAGAGAGCTTCTGCCCCGTTCATGGAACCAAATTCCTCAAGAAATGTTCAACAACGTCGTGTGAAGTATGCAAAGAAGATGTCAAGCTGTTATTGATGCCCGTGAAGGCCATACATTGTATTGATAATCTTGAAATGCTTGAATTCTCTAGGAATAAAATGACGTTATTTAACTCGATTTTTCTTAACCATCCTGTATACGCTGCAGTCCTACAGGCTAAAATTAATTTACAACTTGAAATCATATCAATTTGAATTTTCACCATAAGAATCTTATTTTAACTATATTTTTCTGCAATTTAAATCAATATCACTAACTCATGTGGAGCAGTTTATTTGCTCTCAGCATAATATGGAATGGAGTACCAACAGGAATGATATTGGATTTCGAAGTAGGTAATCCAAATATCAGCGGTATTGGGACAGCTGAATAAAAGATGGAAACTCTTAGATTTATTAATCCAGTATCTGGAAAACCGAATTAAAAACGGCGAACCTATCTGGATGTTATCTTGGAACAAATTTCCAGCGAACAAAAAGAAAGCTCGGTTCGGTCTCCCTACGGTAGATATATTTAAAAGATCTAGATAAATAAAACTCATCAAATAGATTCAAATCAACATTAAAACTCGGCTGTTTGTGCCGGCAGACCCTGCCAAATCTGAAATGAAATCTGCCTGGGAGGAGATATAAGATGGGCCAGCATCCAAACAATATGTCGTTTTATCAAATGCTGTTAACAAGTTTTCTTGGTCTCCCTAATAGCCCAACTTTGATATCGTTTCGTCGGTTCAATCGAGAACAAGCTCTTTGAGTATACTTGTCAACCATTCTGTTCTATCTTCCATCTCGTTCAGATTGACGCAAAAGGAAAAGAATTATTTTGGCTTTCGACAAATTGCTTAGAAGAGAAGGGGCTGAATAGTATTTATTCGAATATCACGAATGAATAGTCTTCGGATTTATATTTTAGTCACAAAAATATACGATGAATGAGTTCTTTCCGAATTACTATACTCACACAGGGTGTTCCTCATTTCCAGGTACAAAAAAAGAAGAGAGATTTCTCGCGTAAATTGGAGCTAAAATGATTTTATAAACATGGGAACGCAAACGTTTCGTTTTCGAGATACAGGGCATCAAAGTTTGAATTTTTTCAGGAATTTTCTCATAGTATCTGCAGTTCACAAGATATTCAACTGAAATTTGGCACATATATTGAAATTTACAGTTTGAATCATGCGACAATCAAATTTCGATTTCAATTTTTTCTGGGACACTGTCCCCTGTTTCGCTCCAAAACTTTTTTGGCGAGTCATTTTTAGTTCAAAAAATTGTTAAAGAAAGCTTTGTTGATATTTATCAAGTTATCCAGTTTTCCTGAAAAAATTTTCCATAGATGAACAATATCGTTATTTCTCTCCAAGGAAGTGAGGATATGCTGAACTGGATAGTAAAGCTGTATCTTCCAATGGTACAAAGCTCTTCCTGAGCCTAAAGTAACTTGAAATAAATTGAGATTTAAGTTTCATGGAAAATTTTCAATTTGATAAATACTATTTTTCAATCATTCAGAAGAGCTTTGTATCATTGGACGACACAGCTTTACTATCTAGTTCAGGATATTCTCACTGCCTTGGAGCGAAATAACGATATTGTTCATATTTAAAAAAATTTTCTAGAGAAACTGGACGTGTGCCAAAAAAATAAAGAGCTCCAGTAATGTAAACTTACGGTAAAATCTGAAGCTGGAAGCGAATTTTTGAAAACGGAATGTACAGGGAATTTTTTGCAACCTGCAAATTTAATCTGAACTCATCATGAATTCCAACCCTGAATTTTTGAAAAAGTATTAAAATTATTGGAAGACGACGATCATATTATTCTTCTTCAAAAAAATTTTCTAGTGAAACCGGACGTGTGCCAAAAAAATAGAAACGCTCCAGTAATGTGAACTGTGGTAGAATATGAGGCAGGTAGCGAATTTTATGAAAACGGAATGTGCAGGGTGTTTTTTAACCTGCAAATTCAATCTGAACTTATCATAATTCCCACCCTGTATTTCTCAGAAAGTGTTAGGATCATTGAAAGTAGACAATCATATTGTTTCACACTGACTATTCCACTCATTCCATTTTCAGTGAGGAATTTTCCTTAGCAACACTTGTTTCTCATCGATAAAACATGGTAACGGGCAAAATCACCAACTTTGTTTTTCAGCGACTATTTCCCTCGTTACAATTTCCACCAATCAAAAACGCGCAATTTTGAATCACAAATGGTTTCTAGATGGAAAAACTGTATGGTAGCAGCTGTCAGCAGTTTTCCTCGTCTTCGACTCGGATTTTTGTTGCCACCTGCACTCATGCTTCTTGTTAAAATATTACTTAGCAACGTGTTTTTTCGATTTTTTTCGGAAAAATTGGATGCACTTATGATATTACTTATGACTATTTCCCTCGTCTTAATTTCCACCAATCAGAAACGCGCAATTTTGAATCACAAATGGTTTCTAGATGGAAAAATTGTTTGGCAGCAGCTGTCAGCAGTTTTTTCGGGTTTACCCGCGGCAAAACTTGACAGTTGTTGTCAACGAAAATTAATAATACATACATAGATGCATCCAGAATAATCTGTTACTCAAGGAAATAGTCTTGTCAAATACCATTCGTGCATCTAATTTTTCCTGTGAAAAAAATCGAAAAAACACAGTGCGAAGTAACATTTTTTTAACAAAAAGCATTCGTGCAGGTGCAAAAATACTCGTCTTCGACTCGGATTTTTGTTGCCACCTGCACTCATGCTTCTTGTTAAAATATTACTTAGCAACGTGTTTTTTCGATTTTTTTCGGAAAAATTGGATGCACTTATGATATTACTTATGACAAAATTTTTGACGTTTCTTAAATTCATAGATAGCTTCGGGAATGATTACCATAGAGAAAACAAACAACGTTAAGTTGATCTATGATGAATACTTATTTGTCAAATAGCGCAATACAAGCCCAATGTGAACATCTTCAGACACATTTTCTCGAGAAATAGTCATTTCGAATACCACTCGAGATGAAATTTAAGCAGGTAAAATTTATCTCTTGTAATATTCAAGTTTGTTGCTTCTCGGCAATCGAGAAATTTTGCCGGCAAAATTTCATCTCTAGTGGTATTATATATGAAAATTTCATCGATATTGATCGCGCCATATTAAAGTTATGAATAAAAGAAAAATTCAGTTCAGAATATCCCCACTGCCTTGGAGCGAAATAACGATATTGTTCATTTTTAAAAAGATTTTTCTAGGAAAACTGGACGTGTTCTAAAAAAATAAAAACGCTTCAGTAATGTAAACTTATAGAGATTTTTATACGATCGAAAAGAGGAATAATCTATTGTGATGTGAAATTATTTCTAAAAAATTCGAGGAAATCGCAAAAAATCCGACAAAAGGGGCCATTTTTAACTCGATAAATTTTTTCTCACAGATATCCTGGCCGTAATGTAAATATACGGATCGAAAGAAGAAAAGTCAATGCAAAATAGCTTGGTATTCATATTTCCCATAATTTTTCCATGTCTTCAGGAAAATTGATCAAACTTTGACATTTCCCCTATAAAATCACCCGAGTTCTACCAATGAGGATAACTACTCAGAAGGTAGATCTGCTGGCCCATACTAGTATATAATGATAAGACGGTATCACAAGTTCCAGCCATAAGCCTCACCTGCTGAATTCACAGCTCAGTAGCCCAAGCCGTCATCTGCAATTGGGATGATGTTCTACTGTACCTTATCCTGTGTAAAAACCCATCGAACGTTCATTCACCGTAATAAATGAAAGTACATCCCGTTGGTGAACATAATTCATCTTATCAAAGTCAAGCAATAATTGAATATTTGTAATATCTAAAATAACAGAGTTCGTTGAAATGCCAACCCGAATATCAATATTCAATGGCATATCCAGAGTAACAATATTTGTGGGGACAGGAAATGATAGTGAACACAAGTTTTCAATCTGGTTATATGGCTAAACATAAAATATATTTCCTCTGGAAATACACGCATGATTTACTGTATTATAAAGTGTGAATTATGACCAGAGGAGAAATGAGTTTTGGTGGCTTTATAGATATCGGTGTGCAATTCGACCAGAAATCTATGAATATAATTTTCAGTTGTCGGTCATAAATCCTCGAAGTCGGACAAACAAAACAGTATTTTCAGATATACTGAAAATGGTCGTTGAGAGTGAGCTAGTGTGAGCGGAAAATGCATTTTGCGGCGGTCCACCGTTATAAATAATGGTGGCGAAAACTAAAAGATTTACCGCTCCGGAAATCAAGCTTTATCGTCAGATGCTTAAGCGTTTATGCTTTTGCAATACATTACAACTTTGGCCACACATTTCACACGGATATCGATAACTAATTCAATTTTGTTTTCGACACTCGTTCCGTGATTCTAGAAATCATTTCCCTGCGCTGAATTATAGCCACGTTTCATTGAAGAGAGTTTGCTTTAGAAATAGAGAACTGGATCAGTTAAATATGGCGTCAGAAATGAACTGAGACCGGAAGACCAAGTTACAGAACAATTAAATAATGGAAAGGTATCCTGTGGCCATATTTGGCATAGACATATCACAAGGAGGGCACAATTACAGAGCTGTTATGTAACATAAATGCTCCTTGGTCTTATTCAGACAAGGAACATTGGTTTTTTCAGCAATGCTCCAATAATGGAACGAACAAGTCATTTGTCTTTCCATGCTGAAGGAATGTACAGACAAGCATCGACTCATAACAAAATGTGCTATTCATGTTACATGGGTATCATAGAACAGGAACATCACCTTTACATGATGTGGATATAATTGTTATACATCACATGTATGTAACAACCTGACTACCTCGGTGGTCCAGTCGGCTGAGAAGCCGGCTGAGGTGCTGAAGGTACTGGGTTCGAATCCCGGTTAGGTCATGGATGTTGTATATGTCAGGTGGTGGTCACGTTTAAGAGTTTGAGCAACCCAGAAATGGGAATGAATCCGAAAAACCTCATAAACAGGCTACTGAACCTGATATAGGACACGAACCTATTCTCGTGAGGAACCACTGACGAAAGAGTGATACAATAGACCCAAGCTGGTCGTAGTGTCACAGGGAGGCCAAGTGCTAACCCGGTCTCTTGTCCGTCAGCAAATCAATCAATCAATGTAAAAACCTTTGGATCTGTTACATAGCAGTTACAGAAAGTGAAATGTAACAATGTTCCTTATTTGATCCACCCAGATAACATCACCGAGATGGTCACCTGGGAGGCAATAGGAATACAATATGTCCCCGAAAAAACGTGTTCACCCGAAAATATTCTTTTTTGGTCGAAGTGCCTCTCCAAAATAAGATGAATAATGAGTTAGAAAGGAATTCTCTACGGTAAACAATTTTCGCAGTTAATTGTCCAATTAGATTAAAAAGCCATTGACCCCTGCCTACAGCAAAATGTAATTAGCCCTCCCTGATCCTGCTACGCAAGAAAATTGTCCCTCGGTTGCGAACAAGAAATGAGCTAGGGAACATTGGTTGGTTCGCATAATACAGACATTAACTCTTTTTGTAGACACCGACTGATTATTTCTTGCGGGGTGTATTCAAAATGGTTTATCCCTCACCTACGCTGATGTGAGTGACAGTAGAATAGGAGAGGTAATAAATAGTAAATTCACTTAAGCCTCATTCGGGACCTACAGTGACGTTGCTACTATGCTACTGACATGCAAGACATTGTGAGAAGAAAATGCAATATTCATCACTTCATTTAATAGAAGGACCATTGTTAAGGTTGAATTATGAAGTATATATTCATACAGTACTTAAATTGTGTAGTTATAACGCCAAACTGCTCACACATTACAGAAGGAAATGTTGATAGCACAGGCCAATGACTAAAGAATCTACTATAAATTGCAAGGAATCTCAATATATAACTATTGTTGTCGTTTGTTGTTTTGGAACAAAGACGAATCAAGGGGCCGTTATACTCTGACCGACGGCTACGGCACCAGTTCTCCATTCAAAAAGTACCTTTCATTTTCCAAGTTCACGCCTTCAATTTCTCACCTTAAAGCTTGATTTTTTTTACACTGGAGTAAAAGAATGTCTAGAGGGCATTTTTCCAAGTTTACGCCCTCAATTTTCCTAAAAACTTGATTTTTCCTTTAAAAACAATTTAGACAGTTGGCACCTACAGAGATGAGTGGACATTTCAAAATACTAGATACTAGTGGAACATTTTTGTGTGATTTTTCAGAAGATCTATGTGTTATTTTTTTGTCGCTCTTAATTCTAGCACTTTTGACCTCTTCATTTGAATTTGTTTTTTTCTCTTTTTTCTTTGGATTATAAATTTCATATTTTCTGTGAGTTTATAGGCAATGCCTAAACTTTAAACTTAATTTAATAATAATAATAATAATTGAAGTTGAAGGATGTCTTGAGGGCACTCCGATTTCTTCTCTTCGAAATTTTTTTTTTGCTTAAAAAAATCGGGTTGAATTTGGGAGTCTATGATGAGTCTATTGACTTCGTGATCGTATTTCAGCGGTTGTTCATCAATTTTTTTTCAGAAAATTCATTGGTGTGCCCTCGACAAATTGATTCTCTGAAAAAATTCCATTTGGATACGCTCTTAGTTGATGCAATTAATTATGGAAATACTGAGAAGACTTCCAGAAAGTGTGAAATTGCAGAGTAGGTCCGTGTTTCTCATTTCTATTAATTTTGGCTCGTTGATTGTCATCTGTTGGGATATAAATATTTTCTCCATTCATACACCCCCACATACAATAAGTGAAGATATATCTAGAAGTAAGGGAATTCCCGTTGTTATATGATAGGTACGAGTGTATGAAGGTGCTTGAATGTTTGTTGGTGTGTTGCTGGTAGGTTCTTCTTCTTTCACACCAAAGAGCCATAGTCACATGATGTCCATATATACAGAGTGTAACAGCCAAATGGAATAAATTCGATTACGAATAAATTAGGGGGGTAATAGTAAAAACGCTCGGACACGTCAATTTGTAATTTTAAATGCGCATATTTTTCAAGAAAATAAAATAATATAGGGTGTTCCATGCGACCGTGGCCAATACCAACTTTCTTATTTCAAATGCAACCCCCTGTATACTATTTATTTTCTGGATTCTTCAGAAAATTCTAGATATAATTTATGTACAATGTCCTATACCTATGTTCAACTTTTTCGGAAATATTAAGCTAAATAATAAGACGTTCGCGGCGAGCATTTTGAACATTTCCTACATTGACATCAATGGTTTTTTCTGTTTTTTTTTTAGTTATTAGGAAATAATCAGGATTACTTATTAGGTTTTAAGTGTTGTGTACCGAATTTGTGAAATAAAATAATTTTCGTTGATTTTTGCAATAAATCTGAATTCACTTAATACTTAATTCCGAAATAGTTAAAGATAGGTATAAGACATTGTGCATGAATTGTGTCTAGAATTCTCTGAAGAATCCAAAAAATGAATAATATACAGGGGGTTGTATTTGAAATAAGAAAGTTGGTATTGGCCACGGTCACATGGAACACCTTATATAATATTATTTTCTTGAAAAATATGCGCATTTGAAATTGAAAATCGACGTGTCCGAACGTTTTTTCCAACACGCCCTCATTTATTCGTTATCGAATTTATTCCACTCTGTATATAGCAAGTGCATCTGACTCTGCAGATCCAGAAAGTTAGTTTTGCTCTTCAACAAATTTTTTAAAGAGGGTTCCAAATAAGTGTTTCAAATGAGTGTTCCAGATAAGTGTTCCAAATAAGTGTTCCAAGAAAGTGTTTCAAATAAATGAATCAAGTGAGTGTTTTGACTGAGTTGCTCCAAGTTATGTCGCCTTGATAGAAAATACAATTGTTCACCTCGGATAGTTGGAGGTTTCATTCGTTTCTTTTCGTGAAAGGTGCATTGAGGGTCTAGAGATATCCTCTAGTACCCGGTATCTCTTGAAGGACATTTGAAATCTCTCAGAGTTTCTTATTGGATATTGTCACCTGAAGAAATATATGCTGAGATCACACATCTGGAAGAGAAGAGAACTTATGCGCACCTGGTTTTTGATAAAAAAAAAAGTGTCACCAATAGGCTTCAACTCAAAAAAATGGAAATATAAATGTTGAAAACATGCATCCCTTAAGGTCGCCGTTCAGAGCGAGTAGCAAAGATCATCCGATAGAGGCGCCACCGTGCATTTTATGGAATATCTCCATAGAACTTACATTATCTCTATAGGTTCTTTGAATATCTCTCTAATTATGAATGAATTGTACAATGGCGCTTTCTATCCGAAACTCGCTGAACTATGAAATTAGTGAAAATGTGGGTAAAGCAGGAACTTTTTCCCGCCAAAATTTGAATTTGGCCATTCTCTGCCAATTCCGTAATTCAAGTTGTTTTTCTGAATGAAATTATCTGTAGATTCACTTTTAATCGAAAGTTGAACTATTTTCTTGGGTCTTTCGTTTGAAATAAAACAGAAGCATGAGTTGGCTCATTTTCCTCTAGTTTTGAAAGAGAAAAATGAACTGTTGAAATGAAATAAATGTCAATTATTTCATCAAAAACTCCAATCCTTTCTGAGTTCACCCACAAAATTGCAGTTCTCAAAGTGAAACCATTTTCTTTATGCTTTCTTCATTATGCAATCGAATGCTACATACATTAAACGTGAAGAAATTTAAAAAAAAATTATAAAATTTCCTAGCTTCAAGTTTTCAATATTCTTACCAGCCAATACAGATACAAATCGTCAATGCTCTCTACGAAATCAAAGTTTCTACTCTTCAATATCTAGGTGAAAATGATCTTCGAACTCCAGCGTCACTACCTTTTCACGACAGGAATTTTCAAACAAACAGCATACGAGGCGGGCGGATTCTCGTGGAAATTTCCCTTGTAAAATTCGATTCCCGCTTGAATTGGAGCCATCTGAATTCGATATCACAGAATTCTCAACATACTATCCCAAATTACGCCTCACGTTGGCGCTGTGTCCCTTGCAAATATGATCCTTTGTCATTCTGTAGAGTTCACGTTTCTTCAGCGAAGGCTTTCATGGAATAAGCTTTCATGGAGTCATCACATGGAAACTTTTGGTTTTTCCTTCCATTAATCCAACGAAAATGCCACATATAATAACACAACACCCTTAAAACATGAAATTTGAAATCTCAAGGACTAAAATCGATATTAGAAGAATATTGAAATTGTATATTTTAGCGCATGTATGTGCCAAGAAACGAGGATATTCTCGAAGAAAATTGTTTAAAGATCCTTTTTTGTGGAGGAATATGGTATGTTTTCCCAAATAATCCGAAAATAGTTGCAACCTTAACCATCTGTATTTTTCATCTGGTGCCTCATTTATAAACTTTTCAACTTGTTCACGAGTGAGAATTTTTGATTTTTTGGGACGATATCCTTCACTTCCGTTTTAAATATGCTCTTTCCTTAAAATATTCACTAACATCTACACCGTTTTTCAAGGGCGCTTGAATTTATGATTGAAAATTTGCTCCACAAAGTTGACGAACCCCATATTTTTTATTTTTCTTTTTAGGGTGATATCTCGGAAAGGGGTGGGCTGAGGAAATTTCGTCAGAGGAAAGACCCGTAAAAGCAATCGCCTCCTGACTTTTTTCTGAAGAATTTAGAAACGCCCTGTAGAAGCAAAATTTCTACCCTCTGAAATGGGGAAAACATCAATTGGTCGCTGTAAACGCCTTCGCGCAGGTTTGAAAGAGATGGGAAAGCCACCAATCTGCTCTGGAAGTGACGCTTCATTACAGTTCAAATTCCTAGAGGACCTCGTTATAAATGAGCCCCAACATATATCACGGCCATTCTCGTTTCCTTGGGACAGGAATATATTAAACAGACCCTTTTTAAATTCATGCTAGTTCAATAATTGGAAGCCTGCCTCGATGGATCAGGGGTGAAAAGGCTTGGGTGCTATATTTTCCAAGGCTAGGGGACCATTGTTGGCATGAAATGGGGTGTTAAAATCAATGCTGAAATTTCAATTATATTTTATGCTACGAGATCTTACCTATGTAAATTAAGGATTGTGTGTTGCCTGAATAATGTGATCTGCAAATATTATATTCCTTCATTTTGTTTTATATCTACTTTTTTCCACTTTTTATTCTCAATATCTATTCAATTTTCAAAAAATTGAGCTCCTGCAATTAACTGGAGCAAAAAGGATGCAAGTTCATTCGTTTTTTGCCATAAAAAGAGATATTTTATCTGCAAAACTTAACAAACAATTACCACGCTAGTCAGCATAAATAGATGATACTAGCCACTCTTTCAGATTTCTTCTGGTGGAGTATGTTTGCAATTGCAAATATACCTCTTCATCAACATCTAATGAATGTGTCATTATTTTCAGTAGCTACTTCATCTAGATACAAGCTGTTGAAACGTATAGATGGATTCATACTGAAGGATCTGAAGTAAATGAAAAAAATACACACAAATGCACCTAAATAATAATAACTTCATTTTTTGATTTATCCTGTGACTGAATGTATTGATCTCAATAATTCAAAGTTATCATGTCAATATAAAACGTTAAAAATACTGAAATTGATAACTTGTCTCAAAAATTACATACACCCTTCTATCGAAAGAACTTTCACAGTTTCGAAGAAAATAAGGAAATAGAAAATATTCCCCAGATTAAACATGAAAATTAAATTATCCAAACACTGGATCCCTTGCATGTCAGGAAACTATTTATTTCAAGATTGAAGTAGCACGTTTGTTTTCGATGAAGTTTCATGAAATTGCATGTTTCGATCCGAACTTTCATTGAATTTGGTTATAAATGAATGAGTTTTTGCCCTAAGGAGGTGAAGGTGTCGATCAGCTCATTTGTCTATAGTTTAGGAAATTTACGGCCAAATTTACAGAATTCTTAGTCTAACGGCTGGACGAAGTGAATTAACCGTGAATAAGAAAATTACCAATATCAGTACGAAATGGTTTAGCCCTTGTTAATTTATCAGGTGTTTTTTTTTTTTAGAGAAATAGAACTTTAAATTGAAATGAAACACATTCAAATAAAGACATTTTTGTACTAAAAGTAATTTCCGACATTTGTCTACCTCAACTAGCTCTGAGGAACCGCAATCGACCATACCATTTTTGGACCATTTTTCCGAGTAATTCAGGCCTTATTTCAGCAATAACACTCTAAGGAAACACCCGATACAACAAGCACCCATAACAGGAAATATTGACAAGCCAGTCAAAGGAAAATTATTAAAAAAGATGGACATTGATTCAGAAAAGGTGTTATTGAATTAGACGAAGTTTTTATGAATGAGTAATTGCTCGTTTTATTGCCAAATGAATCAAAATAGCAACAATACTAGAAATTTGTAGGTTTTCGAAAAATATACAAATAAAATGAAAGAACTAAAAGAGGAAAACGAGATCTGTTACAATATTTTTTTCAGCAATGAATAACACCCAATGAAACTTCCCTTTTAATCGAACATACTTGAGATTCTGATAAAATTTACTAGAATGTCTGTAATATGAATGTGACCCGATTATTATAAAGTATTGCAGGAGAGGACAAACAAATTGCTGAAATGCTTGTAAGTAAAATTTTTAAAATGATTCTCTTCTGTAGGTCAACACCTACAATACCCTGAAAATGGACAAGTCACATTTATATTTCAGACATAGCAATGAATTTCATGATTTTCTCAAATAGGTATCGATTGCTGAAAAATTTTTCTACTGGTTATATAATAGCTTGTAATATCTGTTGTTAGTTGTCCATTTTTTTTCGAGAATTATGAGAAGAGTTATGCCGCAACGTAAGTAATTCCCTTCGAACTGAATAAATTACCAAGTATTCCGATAGTAGTTTGAAGGATTTCAATTATTTTCAAAGTTCCACGAGAGTCAGGGTGTTGTATAAGTCACAATTCTCATCCACAGCCTCGAAGTCAAATTAAAAATCATTGTCGACTGACTCCAGAATATTAGCATGGAGCAATTAAGATGAACGTCGTGATGAAACTCCCCATCTTTATTACATTTCCATAGTCGTTTCAATTTCAGGTAAGTACAAAATTCCACCTCACTCACTCCCTATTGACGGCCATTCTCCACCTCAAGAAAACGTCAAGAGAGCAGTGAAAATCTTAACTAATACCGCTTCCGACATATTTCCGGACATTCTGAAGCAGCCTGTTCCAGAGATTATGGCTTCTAATCCATCAAGTAGAAAATTAACGTCAGTGTGTCTTGAAATTGGAACGAAAGGCGAATGTCTCACGGCGTTAACTGAAGCCATAAAGCTGTACCGCAGAGCTGTTAGAGAGAAGATTGACCACGTGTCCACAAGAACTAATCAGTGTGTGCTGACTTCTGAATCGAATGCAAGACACAGAGACGATTCGCAACCTTGCACGAATGTTGGATTCGTACTCGTTTCTTTTATTCTCAGGAAAACGAAAGATTGGCAGTCAATAGGCAGCGTAATGATACTGGTAGGTAAGTAAATCGGGATTGTTGGGAATTTAGACGAACAAGCTATTTTGGCAAAGCTGCAGTATACAGGGAGGGGTTAATTTCGAAAGGCAGTCTTGTCGACTTTGTAATGAATGAATATTTTCAGGAATAAGTTCTAAATTGAGTTACATTCGTCTTTCCTCATCTGGGTCACTGGAGTGCTCCAGATTCCAGCAATCATGCAGATAATTTGCAGAAAATAAAGTGTTGAAAATAATATTTTTCAACGTTACATTGCATATTTTATCATAGAAATACCTTGTCGTATGAAGGGTTTCCAAATGAGAGGTGTTATTTTGAATTTTCCGCTGTTTCGGTAGATGTCACTTTTGAAGCTGCCATTTTTTGACATTTTCGAGGAGCAACAGGGTCCTGCAATAGTGCGTCCTTCTTCCATAGCTGCCGAACCAGACATCTCAGAGATTTCGTTGGAAAGTAGACCTCTTGTTCCTTCATTTCTGCATCTCAGGAAATTATTTTCTGATATACAGGGTGTCCTCGATAAATGTAACATTTGGATGATTTTTGTAATGGATCACCCCGTATATTTTCACATATTATCAATGACCTTCATAACCTCTCTCGCAAAATCTCAGGGAAATTTTTTCAACAGTTCAGATCTTATTCGAAGAAAACTTCAAAAAAGTGAGGGAAAAGCAGTTCAGTAAAAGTCTTCTGACGATTTCCAGAAGCGATAGTAACATGAAATTGAACTAAAAGTTTCTAACTGAAGGATTTGCCTTGACATGGTTCCTATACGATCAACCTGTCATATACAGGGTGTCCGTTATTGAGAACCAAATATGGAGAACTTAAAATTATTATTTCTCTATTTTTTCAAATAGAACACCCTGTATTTTTTTCCACAATGATGAAGAAAATTGAATACTTCACATCCAGCAGACACGTAAAATGATAATGCAACTGAAAATTTTATTCAAACAATAACATAATAGAAACTAACGGACATTCAAAAAAGGTTAAACAATGAAATAAAACTAGATGAATAAATATTGATAAACTTCAAAACCTTACCAGAATCATACTTCCTGAGCATCATCATAAAAATGATATTTCTTTTCCGTACAAGCCATACATATTGATCACGTATTCAACCTATTATATCAGTTTTTATCGGCTTTCCAAAAAAAATATTGATCAAGTTATTGCTACTTAGAGCTCAAAGATACTTTCGAATATAGTGAATCAGTAGGAATTTTTGGAAAAAATAGGATGGTTGATATGATTTTCATGTTAGGCCAGTGCCAAAGTACCTGTTTTATAAGGAAGTCGAACTTATGCTGCCCAATATCTCGATAGGAAACAAAAATTCATAGTGATATTCGAAAGTATCTCTGAGATCTAGTAGCAATAACTTGATCAATGTGTTTTTTGGAAAGCCGATAAAAACTGATATGATTGGTTGAATACGTGATCAATATGAATTGCTTGTACGAAAAAGAAATATAATTTTTATGATGATGCTCAGGAAATTTGATTCTGGGAAGGTTTTGAACTTTGTCAATAATTATTCATTTAGTTTTATTTCATTGTTTGACCTCTTTTGAATGTCCGTTAGTTGCGGGGGTCAAAATAATCCTAAGGTTACTTCTGAAAGAATGTGAGGTATTCAATTGTCTACATTATTGTGGAAAAAATACAGAATGATCCATTTGAAAAAATCGGGAAATAATAATTTTAAGTTTTTCTTATTTGGACCTTAATAACGGACACCCTGTATATGACGGTTGATCGTTTAGAAACCATGTCAAGGTAAATCCTTCAACTAAAAAACTTTCAGTTTATATTCATGTTATTATCGCTTCTGGAAATCGGCAGAAGACTTTTACTGAACTGCTTTTCCCTCACCTTTCTGCAGTTTTCTTCGAATAAGATCTGAACTGTTGGAAAAGTGTCCTTACGATTTTGCGTCATGAAAGAGGTAATGAAGGTCAGTGAAATTATGTGAAAATTATGGGGTGATCCATTAAAAATGATCCATTTGTTGAATAAAATTTATCGGGGCCACCCTATACAGGGTGTACCACGGTCGAGTGCCTATTAGACGTTTCTGGAGAACTGGCCTTATTTGAAATCTGAAAATTAGGATTATGATATTGTCGGAAATTCTCTACAGACCTAAAATATTTTTGGAGCCTGAGCACTTCCGGTTATACCAGGAGTGGAAATAAATTTGTTCAAAAAATATTTTTTTCGATATTTTCATTTCTGATATGATTGAGTATTCAATGCTGAATACATTTCTGTTGAAACCATTGTATTCATTCGAATAGTTTTCAAAATATCGAAAAAAAACCTGAAAAAATGTCAAATATTCATGGTCAGTGTTATGTCCATTATTCTTATTCTGAACATCCCGAGTGTAAACCGTTCTCACAACGTCAAAGTAGAAGAATGTAGGAAGGTCAAACATCTTTTGAATTTCATAAATATCATCACAGGGTGTTTCAAATTTCGTGTCGAAAACTGTGATCGAAAATTGGCCATAACTTCTGTTATTCAAATTAGAACCCTATTTTTTTATGATTGCGTTGGATTCTGCAAAGAAAAATAATGATAGCACTCTCAGATGCTCTTGCTCCTAAATTCAGTAATTTCCGAGTTATTTGAGCTTTTCCGGATTTATGATGTACGTAGAGTCAAATTCATCGAATCTGAAGTGATTCGATGAATAATGAACCATAGTTACAACTAATAATTAGACCGGTCACCTGTGAATTATTAATGGGATCATTTACTTCTATGGTCACAGAATATTCTCATGCCAACAGATTCGATGACTATTCTTATGAAACCATAGTAAGCATTAAAATAAAATCGAGAAGTAAGGTTAATGCCTAAAATTAGAGCTGTCACTTGTGAAATATTAATGGGAAAATTTATCTTCTATGGTCACAGAATATTCTCATACGAAAGATAAGATGAATTTGACTCTACGTACAACATGAATCCAGAAAAGCTCAAATATCTCGGGGATTACTCAATTTAGGAGCAAGAACATCTGAGAGTGCTATCACTATTTTTCTTCGCAGAATCCAACGCAATCATAAAAAAATAGGGTTCTAATTTGAAAAACAGAAGTTATGGCCAATTTTCGATCACAGTTTTCGACACAAAATTTGAAACACCCTGAGATGATACTTATGAAATTCAAAAGATGCATGACCTTTCTACATTCTTCTACTTTGAAATTGTGAGAACGGTTTTCACTCGGGATGTTCAGAATAAGAATAATGGACATAACACTGACTATGAATATTTGACATTTTTCAGGTTTTTTTTCGATATTTCGAGAACTATTCGAATGAATACAATGGTTTCAACAGAAATGTATTCAGCATTGAATACTCAATCATATCAGAAATAAAAATATCGAAAAAAATATTTTTTGAACAAATTTATTTCCACTCCTGGTATAACCGGAAGTGCTCAGGCTCCAAAAATATTTTCGGTCTGTAGAGAATTCCGAACAATATCATAATCCCAATTTTCAGATTTCAAATATGTCCAGTTCTCCAGAAACGTCTAATAGGCACACGACCGTGGGACACCCTGTATATCAGAAAATAATTTCCTGAGATGCAGAAATGAAGGTACAAGAGGTCAGTTTCCCAACGAAATATCTGAGATGTCTGGTTCGGCAGCTTTGGAAGAAGAACGCACTATTGCAGGACCCTGTATAGTGATCAAAATGAACCTGTACTGATGGAATTGCCCCGGCAATGAACAGGCGATTTCTGAAGAACGAAAATCTCCTCAACGAATATGGAACGATCCCCCGGTACCGGATACAATGACCGCCAGCCGAATCGATCAAGATTCGATGTAACTTATCGCCGTCCCTCGCGCCAAGAGTCTAATTCCAAGATCGAGCATTCGAGGTGGAATGGTGGAAAACCTATAACTCCTCCACCTCAAACCGATCTCACTTTTCTTCCTACGTTGAACCGTTAACGATCGATTTATTTTTATTGCACCAGACCCGGTTGCAAATGTAAAAAGTGAATCACAGATCCTCCAGGTTAACGGGCTCCCATCTTAGATTATCTGGTGATTTAACGGAGGTAGACTTATTGTCCAATCAATTTTACGTGGGTGTGAAACGTTGGGCTAGCTATACTAAATTTCTTCCCGCTTTCCTGCTAGCGGCTTCTCCGATTGATCGTGGTTGGATCAAATGTCTCGATTCTGTTTTTGCGACGTACGTGTCGGGTTTGTTGGAAGCCACCTCAATTTCCGATCAAGTGTGAACGGGTTTTGAAATTTCTCCATTATTTTGAGTCGTGCATGAAGGCTTCGTTTTGTTCTCGAATAATTAACGTACGGAATTGACTAAGGTTACGCCGCCATATGGTTGATTACAGGCAGGTTAAGGGCTCATATATTCATCTAACTGAAAACTGTCAAATGGCGCTACTGACAGGAATTCTGTCCGTCTTTTCATTCCTCAGCAGGAGATTGATTAATAAATTTGTCTTAGCAAATGGAAGAATCTAGAGAGTAGTTGAAACTTTAAATCCTTATTTGACAAAACCCATTTGGATCCTAACCTAATATTTCTATGGTTTGGAATTTTGTTTGAGCTGAACGAATTTTGTGAGGTTTTGTTGAGTAGTTATCAATAATGGATATTGTTTCTAATGGATAGTAAATTCAATCTGTTCATCATATTATAAAGATAAAAAATTTAAATCCACTTCATTTGAAACACACTGTGCGAAAAATGATAGATTGAGAACCTATGACCATCTCATGGACGCACTTGAATAAACTTGCTAAGAAGAAATTGGTTCAATAATTATTTTCATAAGTAATATCATAAGTGCATCCAATTTTTCCGGAAAAAATCGAAAAAACACGTTGCTAAGTAATATTTTAACAAGAAGCATGAGTGCAGGTGGCAACAAAAATCCGAGTCGAAGACGAGGATTTTTGCACCTGCACGAATGCTTTTTGTTACAAAAATATTACTTTGCACTGTGTTTTTTCGATTTTTTCCACAGGAAAAATTAAATGCACGAATGCTATTTGACAAGACTATTTCATGAGTAACAGATTATTCTGGATGCATCTATGTATGTATTATTAATTTTCGTTGACAACAACTGTCAAGTTTTGCCGCGGGTAAACCCGAAAAAGCTGCTGACAGCTGCTGCCATACAGTTTTTCCATCTAGAAACCATTTGTGATTCAAAATTGCGCGTTTCTGATTGGTGGAAATTAAGACGAGGGAAATAGTCGAATGAAAATCATTACACATCGACTAGAACAACGACAACCTGAACTGAGAGGATATATTGATAAATTCTAAGCCTACTATAGAACCAAACAAGATTTCAATGTGAAAATCTTTTATTACTCAACATATTCCCCTCTTAATTGCATACATTCATTACAGCGAACCTGCAACGTCTCTAGACCTTTAAAAAAAATGTTTCTCTTTGCTCTGCAAACGACCTTTTAAACCTTTTTCAGTTGAAGAAAGAGATGATAGTCGGACAGAGCCAAATCTGGTGAATAAGGGGGGTGTTCTAGCAATTTTAACCCTAAATCACGATTTTTTTGCATGGCAACATGAGATTTGTGTACTGGGGCATTGTCCTGTAAAAAAAAAACATTTTTGGATAGCTTTTATTTATTTATTTATTTATTTATTCAACAACTCGGCGTGGAATACAATGGGACAAGCCCAGAAAACATTATTCACCTAGTTTTAAAACAAATATATCTTTACATTTCAACAGAAGAGATCAAACATAAGTGAAACAAATACATGAAACAAAATATACACTCTGATACATATACCAATATTCAACTCATGAGAAAATACTCCTAAGGCTGCGTTTCAACTGGGCCAGCGACATATTGAAGAGATCTAAATCGGAACAGTGATTATCGCATGTACTAATCATTCTATAAATAGGAGCATTTTGTCCACTGGCTGTTCTCCGGAAGGGGGCATAAAAGGTGTTATAATTACGAAGTCTCATATCAGGAACCTTAAATGGAATAGACTCCAAAATACTAGGTGCATCTAAAAATCCGTTGAGTAATTTGAATAGCAGTACAACATCAGTCATCCTTCTTTCCGCGTCTTTTCTCTTCAATCTTTTCCCTCAGAGTGGTCAGTAATTTCGAATAGTAATCTCCAGTTATTGTTCTACACTTATCCAAAAAATCAATCATGGTTACTCCATGGCAATCCCAGAAAACTGAAGCAAAAACTTTTCCAGCAGATTTTTTGACACGAAACTTCTTAGGTCTTGGAGAACCAGAATGTCGCCATTCCATCGATTGTTGCTTTGTTTTTGGACCGTAGAAATGTACCCAAGTCTCATCCATAGTAACAATTTGGTTTAAGAAGTCTACATCATTTTAAAATCGAGCACAGATCGAACGCGATGCTTCTAACCTTGCACGCTTTTGGTCAACATTCAAACATTTTGAGATCCATTTTGCAGAAATTTTTCTCATGTCCAAATTGACGTGAACTATATGATGAACGCGTTCTTATGAAATCTTCAGTGTTTCAGATATCCGTTTTAGCCCAATTCGACGGTCTGATGAAATCATGTCATGAACTGCATCGATATTTTCTGGGACTGACACAGAAACTGGCCTCCCAATCGGTCATCATCTTCAATGGAAAATTTACCTCTTTTGAAGCTTGCAGTCCAATTTTTCATGGTCGCATACGAAGGACATCATTAAGCATATCTTCGTAAATCTGCTCACCTCCTAACCTCTCAAAAACAGGTACTTGATGATGGCTCGATACTCCAATTTTTCGATTTTTACAATTTCGGTGGACATCTTTTTTTATCTATTTCGTATTATTATTTGAACTGGGGTCGTTTTGGCTCGTTAAGCCTTCCGAGAACTGCGACCGTGTAGATCCTTTGTTCCCTACCCTACTCATTCATGGAAACCCAAGGAGGTCGTCAATAGTGTTGATAAAATTGGCAACCTCCCTAGGAGCCTTGGCCGTGACCTCTTGGGTATCCAGGACCGGTTTCCCCATATGAATGGTTCTTAGTTCAGCCAGCTCTGGACACTTGCATACCATGTGTTCAGCTGTTTCCGCTTCTGATCCACATAGCCTGCAAATCTCATCTGCTGACTTTCCATGCGGTACAAATGGTGTTTGTACCGACAGTGTCCCGTCAGCAGTCCTACCATCACCCGAAGCTCAGCTCGTGACAGCTTTAAGAGTTTCCTGGTATAGGTAGGTGATATCGTCACGAATTTCTTGGCCTGAATAAGTCCAGGAGCGTTTGTCCAGTAGGTTATCCTGTTTTTCAGCTCCCATTGCTGGACCGCTGCCTTGTATTGGTCTTTTCCAAGCCCACAGAACGGCTCAGGTCCAACAGGTATTTGCCTTGATGCAATTTTTGCCAGTTTGTCGGCTTTTTCATTTCCGTCAACGCCATAGTGCCCTGGTGCCCACAATAGAGTCACTTTATTGCCTCTTGCCAGTTGCTTTATGGTGTTACGGCATTCCCAGGTCAACAGAGACCCCTGGCAGTTTGATTCCAGGGATCTCAGTGAGGCCTGACTGTCCGTGATGATGTGAGGTTCATCCTGAGACACTCTTGAGCGCATACATAAACAGCCATTATCTCGGTCTGTAAGATAGAGGGCTCGCTTCCCAGGGCTTTAGAGATCCTCAATTTAGGTCCATATACCCCAAATCTATTGCGTAACTCTGGTTTACTTTTTTGACGTCGAACTGTACACAAGATATCAATACATCCTCGTATGACGTATAGTATTGGTAACTCTTTATTGTTAATTACCACGTATTCATATTCATTCATTGTTTCAAGAGGTTTCCAATGACCTCATGACTTCAGCTCATTCTGTGATCATTCAATGAAACTTGTGAAAACACAAACCTCGACACAAACCGAACAGTTCAGGAAATATAGAGTATAGAGTGAACTACTCCGTGAATACAGTAACGAAGACCAACATAAACTGTCTCAACTTGATCGTTTCTTGTCGAAACTGAATTGAAAAAGGGAAAAAAAGAAGTTGCAAAATGGCGAAAGCTCCAGTCATATAATGCTGGAATTAGTTGGAACGAAAAATCAAAAGTTGGTCACTGAAAACCCTGACGCTAAGTCCGGAGCTTCTGACCTGTTGTTTGTCTATCCTGTAGGTAGATTTGCATTTGCCAGTTCAAACCCATTTGAAAAATTCAGACTCTTTGAAAAATTCAGACTCCATGACCAAATTATATTGTCCTCATTTGAATACAACGAGCGCTAAAAAGAACGTGAAAAGTTGTTGAATTCCTTTCACAAATTGCTCTCAGGTACTTTTCGGTTAAGAACTTGTCGACCCACACTAATTCCTATTGACAGAGAATGCTCGTTGAATATATGAAATCCTCTTGTGTTAATAATGTCTATTCCAAGATCATTATTTCTATCTAGGGATATATTGAAGAAAACAGTAACAGCTCTGGATGAAGATAGAGCCTAGGCCTTTAGGTGAGATTAAGATGCCTAGAATGTGTTCAGTCATCGAAGGTGAGATTGAAATTTCATTGAATCGAATGAACTTATCACTAGGAAGTTTATGAACCATAGGTTGAACTAATGCTTGAGAGAGAACTTGAAGAACCAAGTCCTAAACTAGAGTGTCTCAACACAATCATGAGTAAACTTCTTGCAGAACATTCAAATCTGGTTCATGGGAGGGTTTTATGAACGAGAAAAATACTAATTAACAAAGTTGCTAAATGGCGGAGGTTCCCGTTATAGTGAAAATAATGCAATTTGCTCGAAGATGGGTGACAAAATTTCAGTAGTTCTTTGTCTAAGGGCCGATGTGTTTCTAGAGATCTCCTCATTATATAACCAGAATTCATCAGTATTTCTTGAACAAAGATTATCCCATTCAGAAGTGTTTCGTTTCAGAAATGTCGAGTCACATTAATTTAAATGGAAAATCTCTTTCTACTTTGAATCTGACGGATGTTCCCAGTATACAAATCGTACAACATTTTCTGAACAAATTCTATTCCGAAACTAATTTTGTTCCTGGAATTGCGGATGTGCAACATGCTGGAATAAGACCGGATGCTAATGCGATACATCGAAAATTAATTATTCTCATTCCAGTTTAATGGCATGGTGATGTATAATATCTCTTCCATTCGCTCTAATTAATTTGCGTCTCTTCATTATATTCGTCATAAACTCGTAACGCTGTCGTACAAATGGATATCAAGATTGAGTAATTGTATTTCGAAATTCCGTGGGGATTATCCAGTGGAGATAGCAGACAAGGTGGTAATGTTTTATGGAGAGGGATAATTTGGTGGAAAGGTTTTGTTCTTTATAGCATGAGGATAACCTTGCTGTTCATTAAATTATACATAGAAATGCAGTACTTCTGTAGATTATGAGCAAAACTTCAGTTTTACTGGGATTTCGATCGAATGTAGATAGTTGTTGAATTTCTCTCATGTTTCTGAATTACGTGTGTGGAACGCTTTATATTGTACCCAAGATTAGAGTGACATTTCCGATTGGCTTTTGATGACTTTCAGGTGCGAGCTTTGAGTCCTGAATGTGAAACCTTTATCTAATAGATGAAAAGAACTGCCATATGAGATTCAACATTTTTAACGTTTCGTAGAGTAAGATAAATAGACCAATTTAGACGCAAGTGTTTCTTGGTTGCTTATCATTCCTGGTGATCCCTAGGATAAGCTATGATGCTCGAGGATCCACTTGGCTCTTGCTTATTTCATTGGCTTAAGTCGTACAAGAAGTAACCCCTTTTTTTCTCAAAAGCATATAGGGGGCGAAACCGAGAATCAACATCAAGGACATAATTGCAGTCAGTTACTCGAGGAGTCGGTAGAAAGTTAAGACGGGGGTAGTTATTGCCATTAGAGACGGAATTAGATCTTCAAGACGGTACAAGATGAATTGATTTTTTCGTGGTAAAGACGTTTTCTATCTCACGAAACATTGAGGTATGCTGATCCATATGATATAAATAATTTTTGGCGGAGATGATAGGAACGGAAGATATGAGAGTTTGAAATTTGCAATTTTTCGAAAAATGCCATTTGACAGGTGAAAATCTAAACTATGCTAGTTAGGGCTCTGGAATATCTTTTATTGAATGGAGCGACCTCGAAAACCTACATTTTGATACCAAAATCGTCCATGTAGCCCTCATAAGTAACGAATAATTCGGTTTTATATTTTTCGATTTTTCATTTTCTAGTTTTGTTCAGACGCTCAGAGCACTCAAAGTATAGGCGATACTGATCGGTCTAATGGGTATTCTGCATGATTCGAATGGGTAGTAGATCTTCACTTTCGAAAAACGACTTTGGATTCGCCAGGGATTCTTTGGTGATGACAAATATGGTGTTTTTGGGGGGTCTTACCCCTTTGGCATTTTTCACCCAAAATTTCAGATTTTTCAAATCGCTCATATTTTGCACAATGATACATTGAGGTATGCTGATCCATATGATATAAATAAATTTTGGCGGAGATGATAGGAACGGAAGATATGAGAGTTTGAAATTTGCAATTTTTCGAAAAATGCCATTCGACAGGTGAAAATCTAAACTATGCTAGTTAGGGCTCTGGAATATCTTTTATTGAATGGAGCGACCTCGAAAACCTACATTTTGATACCAAAATCGTCCATGTAGCCCTCATAAGTAACGAATAATTCGGTTTTATATTTTTCGATTTTTCAGTTTCGAGTTTTGTTCAGACGCTCAGAGCACTCAAAGTATAGGCGATACTGATCGGTCTAATGGGTATTCTGCATGATTCGAATGGGTAGTAGATCTTCACTTTCGAAAAACGACATTGGATTCGCCAGGGATTTCTTGGTGATGACAAATATGGTGTTTTTGGGGGGTCTTACCCCTTTGGCATTTTTCACCCAAAATTTTAGATTTTTCAAATCGCTTATATTTTGCACAGTGATACATTGAGGTATGCTGATCCATATGATATAAATAATTTTCGGCGGAGATGATAGGAACGGAAGATATGAGAGTTTGAAATTTGCAATTTTTCGAAAAATGCCATTTGACAGGTGAAAATCTAAACTATGCTAGTTAGGGCTCTGGAATATCTTTTATTGAATGAGGCGACCTCGAAAACCTACATTTTGATACCAAAATCGTCCATGTAGCCCTCATAAGTAACGAATAATTCGGTTTTATATTTTTCGATTTTTCAGTTTCTAGTTTTGTTCAGACGCTCAGAGCACTCAAAGTATAGGCGATACTGATCGGTCTAATGGGTATTCTGCATGATTCGAATGGGTAGTAGATCTTCACTTTCGGAAAACGACTTTGGATTCGCCAGGGATTCTTTGGTGATGACAAATATGGTGTTTTTGGGGGGTCTTACCCCTTTGGTATTTTTCACCCAAAATTTTAGATTTTTCAAATCGCTCATATTTTGCACAGTGATACATCGAGGTATGCTGATCCATATGATATAAATAATTTTTGGCGGAGATGATAGGAACGGAAGATATGAGAGTTTGAAATTTGCAATTTTTCGAAAAATGCCATTTGACAGGTGAAAATCTAAACTATGCTAGTTAGGGCTCTGCAATATCTTTTATTGAATGGAGCGACCTCGAAAACCTACATTTTGATACCAAAATCGTCCATGTAGCCCTCATAAGTAACGAATAATTCGGTTTTATATTTTTCGATTTTTCAGTTTCGAGTTTTGTTCAGACGCTCAGAGCACTCAAAGTATAGGCGATACTGATCGGTCTAATGGGTATTCTGCATGATTCGAATGGGTAGTAGATCTTCACTTTCGAAAAACGACATTGGATTCGCCAGGGATTTCTTGGTGATGACAAATATGGTGTTTTTGGGGGGTCTTACCCCTTTGGCATTTTTCACCCAAAATTTCAGATTTTTCAAATCGCTCATATTTTGCACAATGATACATTGAGGTATGCTGATCCATATGATATGAATAAATTTTGGCGGAGATGATAGGAACGGAATATATGAGAGTTTGAAATTTGCAATTTTTCGAAAAATGCCATTTGACAGGTGAAAATCTAAACTATGCTAGTTAGGGCTCTGGAATATCTTTTATTGAATGGAGCGACCTCGAAAACCTACATTTTGATACCAAAATCGTCCATGTAGCCCTCATAAGTAACGAATAATTCCGTTTTATATTTTTCGATTTTTCAGTTTCGAGTTTTGTTCAGACGCTCAGAGCACTCAAAGTATAGGCGATACTGATCGGTCTAATGGGTATTCTGCATGATTCGAATGGGTAGTAGATCTTCACTTTCGAAAAACGACTTTGGATTCGCCAGGGATTCTTTGGTGATGACAAATATGGTGTTTTTGGGGGGTCTTACCCCTTTGGTATTTTTCACCCAAAATTTTAGATTTTTCAAATCGCTCATATTTTGCACAGTGATACATCGAGGTAGGCTGATCCATATGATATAAATAATTTTTGGCGGAGATGATAGGAACGGAAGATATGAGAGTTTGAAATTTGCAATTTTTCGAAAAATGCCATTTGACAGGTGAAAATCTAAACTATGCTAGTTAGGGCTCTGGAATATCTTTTATTGAATGGAGCGACCTCGAAAACCTACATTATGATACCAAAATCGTCCATGTAGCCCTCATAAGTAACGAATAATTCGGTTTTATATTTTTCGATTTTTCATTTTCTAGTTTTGTTCAGACGCTCAGAGCACTCAAAGTATAGGCGATACTGATCGGTCTTATGGGTATTCTGCATGATTAGAATGGGTAGTAGATCTTCACTTTCGAAAAACGACTTTGTATTCGCCAGGGATTCTTTGGTGATGACCAATATGGTGTTTTTGGGGGGTCTTACCCCTTTGGTATTTTTCACCCAAAATTTTATATTTTTCAAATCGCTCATATTTCGCACAGTGATACATCGAGGTATGCTGATCCATATGATATAAATAATTTTTGGCGGAGATGATAGCAACGGAAGATATGAGAGTTTGAAATCTGCAATTTTTCGAAAAATGCCATTTGACAGGTGAAAATCTAAACTATGCTAGTTAGGGCTCTGCAATATCTTTTATTGAATGGAGCGACCTCGAAAACCTACATTTTGATACCAAAATCGTCCATGTAGCCCTCATAAGTAACGAATAATTCGGTTTTATATTTTTCGATTTTTCAGTTTCGAGTTTTGTTCAGACGCTCAGAGCACTCAAAGTATAGGCGATACTGATCGGTCTAATGGGTATTCCGCATGATTCGAATGGGTAGTAGATCTTCACTTTCGAAAAGCGACATTGGATTCGCCAGGGATTTCTTGGTGATGACAAATATGGTGTTTTTGGGGGGTCTTACCCCTTTGGCATTTTTCACCCAAAACATTATGATACCAAAATCGTCCATGTAGCCCTCATAAGTAACGAATAATTCGGTTTTATATTTTTCGATTTTTCATTTTCTAGTTTTGTTCAGACGCTCAGAGCACTCAAAGTGTAGATTATTGTGTGAACTTGATAAACTTTATATAGACAGTTTTATTGGTTCTTGAGAGAACTGCGGGAAGACCATAGGCGTAAAATATAGGTTTGGCAGCCAAAGCGAAGGTGATATTGCTAGACGACCGAAAACAAACCTACATACATGTATTTCTATTTCAGTCCGAGGCTATTGTTAATTCATTGTACCTAACTGCCCGCAGATTCAATTGATATGCCCGAAATAAGCCATCCTGAGGATCTGAACGCCGTGACATAGTCGAAAAATAGAAATGAAAGGTGGATTTTGAAGAATAGTGCTAGAATCAAATGATGTTGTTTGAATAAAGCTTTCGTCGTTATTTTATTGGATGTCAGCTTATTTCAATTACATAATAATTGTTCGCTCGCCGATGATTTTTCGTCTTATTCATACTTACATATGATGAAAAATTCTTTTATAATTTTTACTGTATTTTTCAATTTCTCCTTAATATTCATTATGCAACAGTTAGTTCTCTTAGAGACAAGAACCTCTTCTGTTTTGTACCTAGGTTAGTTTACCTAGGTTGTTCTGGTTTTATTTTTAATTAGTTTATCAGGATAATGGATCACTTGTAAAAGAATAAAGAAAAAAATAATGTATGAAGAAGATACAATGCCACAAAGTCAACACTGCAAGAATGGTTCTAACGGTTGATCTGACCTGAAGAGATCTGCTCGTCTTCTTGCTTCGTTTTGTACTAATCAGAATCCTATTTTTCACGGAACGAATTCACTTTATGGATATGAATTTTGAACGCTTTTGATGCACTGGGTTGAACATAATATTCTCTGAGTGGGCCCGGAATTTCACGTCGTTTCCAGAAATTCACCAAGAAATGGCTAATCCTATATAATTCCGCAACACTCCACTATCTTACCCCATCGCATTGTGTTCTATATTTCATCCAATTCAGTCCCTTTCGCTCCGTACAAATTGACGTTCGAATTGGCTTGAAAGCTCCGACCTATAATGGAGTGCCGAGATTAAGTCGGTGAAATATTATAGATATTGAAGAGGAGAAGTGCAGAAACAAAATCCTTGACATTACTGGTTCATAATGAGGACAAGTACCTATTCATGGAGACGAGGAATATCTTCACCTAGCTCATAACGGGCCTTATTTAATAAAAGGAATCTTTCGTAACAGGCTCATTCAATTCGGAATGTAGGGAAATAGATTGATGATAAGTATAAGTGGAATCGTAGGAGGGGTATATGACGTGGCAGGCGTGAAGACTCATGATGTCGGTAGCTATAAATTAACGTTTCTCTCGACGAGTAATTAGGAACTTCAGGTAGAGCAAGGGTCTTTGATTCGTTTGTCACGAATAGGAGCGTACTTCACTGAAAACGTGTCACATGAATATGCCAACAAATATTTAAATGCGTCGTCATGTCGCTGGAAGTTACCGCCTGACTTAATTGAATTCCAATAATTTTTATCAAGCTATCACAGGTTTTCAAAACAGTAAAGTATCGTCAATCGTCAATGTTATATTTATTACGGCAAAACTGGCTCTTTCGTGGTTTACTGAAAGGAATCTTTCATCTTTTCTGTCCTCGCTCATCAGATACGATACCTATTGAACAATAAAGGCGATTTTAAGGTCGCCGTTCAGAGCGAGTAGAAAAACTAATCCGATAGAGGCGCCACCGTGCATTTTATGGAATATCTCCATAGAACTTACATTATCACTATAAGTTCTATGAATATGTCTATCCTTATGAATGGAATCTACAACTGTCTATCCGAAAATCGCTGAAATATTGAACTAGTGGAATTTGGCCATTCTCTGCCAATTCCGTATTTCAAGTTGTTTTTCTTAACGAAATTATCTGTAGATTCACTTTAGATCGGAAATTGAACTATTTTCATGGGTCTCTCGTTTGAAATAAAACAAAAGCATGAGTTGGCTCCGAGGTTGGCTCATTTTCTTCTTTTTTTGAAAGAAAAAAAAGTGAACTTTCGAAATGAAGTCTTTTTCATTATTTCATTTAAAACTCCAATCCTTTCTGAGTTTACTCACAAAATTCTCATATATAATACCACAAGAGATTAAATTTTGCCGGCAAAATTTCTCGATTGTAACATGAAAGTTTGTTGCTGAGGCAACTTCTCGATTGACAATTGTATCAAAATCACGAGCCGTCAGGCGAGTGATTTTGGAAAAAATGTCATAAGCGAAATTGCCGAGAAGTAACAAACTTGAATATTACAATCGAGAAATTTTACCTGCTTAAATTTCATCTCGAGTGGTATTCGACATGACTATTTCACGAGAAAATGTGTCTGAAGATGGTCATATTGGGCTTGTATTGCGCTATTTGACAAATAAGTATTCATCATAGATCAACTAAACGTTGTTTGTTTTCTCTATGGTATTCATTCCCGAAGCTATCTATGAATTTGAGAAACGTCAAAAATTTTGTCGCTGAAAAACCAACTTGTTGGTTTTGCCGATGTGAATGTTTTATCGATGTGAATCGAGTTTTGCTAAGGAAGCTCCTTCACTAAAAATGGAATGAGTGGAATAGTCAAAGTAAAACCATTTTCAAATGCAACTTGAAATAAGAACACACCACATTGAAAGCCCACCTTAGCAATTCGACACCCTGTACGAAGCAACAAAATTGGTCCATACATTTGCAATTGCTCATTCACATATAATAGTATATTTCAGAATTTATGAAAATTATTGTTAAGAAGGCATTGAAGGTTTGACTGTGATCACATTTTCATACTGGAAGTATTCCAAGTTGTGCAAAAAGGTATTCAAATGTCATCTGTAGGCTTATTTCTTCAGAATTTTAAAAAGTGAGTAATTCTATGGGTAAGTTTTTCTGTCGGGTTATTCGAGTTTCCTCATTATTTTTTCGAATGAACTATCACAAAGTACCGGACTATTCTGTCCATTACTTTTCAGTATAATTTCAACAATTCATTCTTGATTTCCGTACAAAAAATTACATAATTGAAGTTCCAATCATGTTCTCTTAATATACGTGAAATATTTCCAGTATCAACAGAGAAAAAAGTCTCTTCAACATTCGCCAGGTCTTTGGTATTATTGAATTCACGAAATATTTTCTCAAATTCATCATTTTCCCAAAGTAACTAAACATTTTGATGAACACGTAATCAAAACTATAATATACTACTATATATATATATATACTATAATAACTATATTTAGGGGAGACAACGTTGCGTAGTTATCTGGCAGACAAATTACTATAATCAAACATTTTCAAAATATACACGGTAAAATGTCAGAATGTCATGGCAAACCCCAACCGCGATACTTCATGAAAGTAAATGGATTTTAGACAGCTGGTCTGTTGATTTGATTACTTGTTTTAGAATATGGGTCATCGGAACTGTCCAATTGAAACTTTCAACTGCTAGAAAAAGAGATGACCATTTTTTATTCTTCTCAACTTTCGAAGAAGAAACCTGGAATCAACTTTTCACTTAGAATTCCATAAAACGATCCAAAATTTTTATTTCTCTTCCGAATACTTCTGCATCTTCATGAAATCAACACATTTCCATTCAGCAGGAAACTTTCTGATGCGTGACGCCTCAGCTTCGTGGTGTCGCTTATTATCTGTCTCACAGGCGGGTAGCTATTCACAATGGAGCCTCAAAAGCGTCTCCCACAGATATCGCACATGGTTCCCCCACTCCTGCTATGTCGGAGGAAATTAACGACATATCATTTCCGAAAGTATCCCGGGATTGTCCGGGATATCTGAAAATATTTTGCTGATATGTTTCGATTCATGTTGTGGAAGCGATGGTGGAAGGAAAGGAGAGAATAGCATTGCTTTGAGCATGAAAATTTAATGGAAATTGATCTATGTTAGTTGACAACTCGTTCAAACATGTCCTCATCGTACTTCTTCAATGTTTATCCAATATGAACAATGAATCGTTTTATAAACGTTCAATATGACCGTATTGAACAATCTGAAGTTTCCAACAAACCAAGAAATCTTTTTTCTACGTTTCGGTTCTTATGTTTTTTTACGATTCATTTCCATTACAGTTGCCACCATTATGGAACGTTTCCTAATTGGATTTTTTCAACGTATATTCATTGAGAATGATAAAAATCAGCAAATTGATAATCTGGGTTATGTGAAATAAAAATTTCGGATTATTTATACGAACATTAATAGAATTACTCGATGTTATCGTAATTGACGGCATCAGAACAAACCTACTTGGTTTAATTCAATTAATATTAATTGCATGGGAACTGATTGTACTGAAATGGGATTAGTTTCTATTATTGACAGCTACTTCCTTAATGTATTCATAGTCGCCTCGTCAGTGATTTTGCAGTTGGCACTAAATTCATTCGGAAGATTTAGAACAAAATGTATGTAGATTTATAATGAACTGAGGGCAGCCTTGGAAATTTCTAAATACTGTAGTAAAAAATGTTCTCTGTTCCTCCTATATTCAAATTAGTTTTTGAAATACAGGGTCCTGCAATAGTGCGTTCTTCTTCCATAGCTGCCGAACCAGACATCTCAGAGATTTCGTTGGAAAGTAGACCTCTTGTACCTTCATTTCTGCATCTCAGGAAATTATTTTCTGATATACCGGTTGTCCCCGATGAATGTTATTCAACAAGTGGATGATTTTTTAATGGATCACCCCATATATTTCCACATATTTTCAATTACTTTTATTACCTCTTTCATGACGCAAAATCTTAGGGACAGTTCAGATCTTATTCGAAGAAAACTGCAAAAAGGTGAGGGGAAGCAGTTCAGTAAAAGTCTTCTGACGATAGTAACATGAATTTGAACTAAAAGTTTTTTAATTGGAGGATTTGCCTTGACATGGTTCCTTAACGATCAACGTCTCATATACAGGGTGTCCGATATTAGGGTCCACATATGGAGAACTTGAAATTATTATTTCTCGATTTTTTCAAATAGAACACCCTGTAATTTTTTCCACAATGATGTAGAAAATTGAATACCTTACATTTTCTCAGAAGTAACCTCAGGATTATTTCAACTCCCGCATCCAGCAGACACGAGAAATGATATCGCAACTGAAAATTTTATTCCAATAATAACAGAATAAAAACTAGCGGACATTCAAAAGAGGTTAAACAATGGAATGAAACTGAATGATAACTATTGACAAACTTCATAACCTTCCCAGTATCATACTTCCTGAGCATTTCTTTTCCGTACAAGCAATACAAATTGATCACGTATTCATCCTATTATATCAGTTTTTATCGGCTTTCCAAAAAAAATATTGATCAAGTTAGATCGCAAGGATACTTTCGAATACAGTGAATCAGTATGAATTTTTGGAAAAAATAGGATGGTTGATATGATTTTCATGTTAGGGCAGTGCCACAGAACCTGTTTTTTAAGGAAGTCGAACTTATGCTGCCCAATATCCCGATAGGAAACAAAAATTCATACTAATTTACTGTATTCGAAAGTATCTTCGAGCTCTAGTAGCAATAACTTGATCAATATTTTTTTGGAGTGCCGATAAAAACTGATGCATTAAGAAAATCATCCATTTGTTGAATAACATTTATCGGGGACACCCTGTTCATCAGAAAATAATTTCCTGAGATGCAGAAATGAAGATACAAGAGGTCTACTTTCAACGAAATCTCTGAGATGTCTGGTTCGGCAGCTATGGAAGAAGAACGCACTGTTGCAGGACCCTGTATATTGTATATACAGGGTTTGTCAGGGTAGGTTGAATAAACAGATAGGGTAGATAATAGAGATAAAAATAAGAACAAGTTTCCTACCAACATGAGTCCCTTCTCAGCTTCCGAAATACATGGCTTGAAGTTGGAAAAAATAACTGTTTTCTCGAAATAATTACATAATCGCTGATGATTCAAAACAGTCACACTGCTGGTTGAAAGGTAACATGCGATGTTTTTTGCATGTTTCAAACTTTTTCACTGACGTAGATAAGAAAGCTTCTTGATATCACACCGCGCCCAACTTGGCAGCTCTAATATTAGAGCCATTCACAAAGTATAAGCTTCAAAAAAGGTACTTTGGTCCAAACCTCGCCGTTTTTGAGAAAATTGACCCCAAACATTTCAAGATTGGATTGATTATAGTGAAAGGAATACTCGGGTGCTCGTTCACCTGATTCAAAATCCCTCGATTCCATAAAATTCCACTCAGAGTGCTTATTCTAGGTTGAGACAATCGGGGCTATTCACTAAGCAAAGTTGTTATGGATAGCAACTGTAAATCGTCGTTATCCCATGCTTATTACATGGGATAACGACGATTTACAGTTGCTATCCATAACAACTTTGCTTAGTGAATAGCCCCGAATGTCAAGTCAAGAAAGTTGTTCCAATTGAACTTATAGATGGGCCACTCTCCTACTAAACGTTTGAAGCTGATTTTAATTTCATCAACACCCACCAGACAGCGCTCTCGCATCGCTGTTTTCGGTTTCTTTCCCTACGATTTCCGTTTCCTCTGTGTTTCTGTCATGTTGAACTGTCTAAAGTGTAGCATCGTGTTTTTGGTTAGCTTTAGCGAATTTTCTTAGATAAAATCTATTTCAAAATGGAAGGAAATATCAGGTTGAAACCTAAGTGTTGTGTACCAAATTGTGAGGATAGGACCTATAAGCGTCATCGGTTTCCGAATCCAGAAAAACATCTTACACTCTTCAACCTTTGGGTTGAAAAAGTGGATAATCCTATCCTAAAAAATAAGACACCACAACAGATACTCTGTTATTTTTTTGATCTCCACCATGTCGTGTCTGAAGGTATTTGAAAAATTATTTATATTATGATAAATGATAGTTTGTATAAAGTATACCGAAATATAATGCTTTATTTTTGAAATTTTTGTTTTTCTTAATGCCCTTATATGTGAATTCGATAAGATAATATCTTATTTCAGTAAGTGGTTAAGCATTCAGAATAAGAAATAAACAAAGCATTGGTAGGGTGAGGTCATTTTAAATTTTCGCGCCATTTAGTACTATATATCACCACTAGGTGCTAACATTTTCTAAAATAACTCTTTCAACACCCACCAGGGGGCGTATCAAACCCAAACATTAGGGGGAGAGTTTCCCATCTAATAGTTGAACTTTCAATTCATTGAATAAAGGAAATATCGATGACATGTTATTTTTGACGGAAATCATCGAAAAACTCCTACATTTATTTCAAATCCATCTTGCTTGTCTGATCATCTTCGAAAGAAAAAGATTGGACTGGATGAGAGCCAATGTACTGTCAAAACATGAATATATTTGGGATTCAGATACACGAAGGTAACGTCATACATTTCCTGTTTCATAATTCAAAACAGTCGGAAAGGAAAGCTATAATTTCCCATCCGCCGAAGTATTCCACCAGGGACATCGTTTCTTCGAGACCTTTTCATGAAATTTCGATATGCATCCCCTCCATTCAGAGAGCATATTGAAAATCGTGATTGATTTTATGGATATAATGTCAGAGCAGACTCCTTACCAAGCTTGAGGAGATCTCAATGAAGATTGATACCACTCCTGTAAAAAAATAATCCGGGATGGATTCGAACCCCGTGCCCAGATGATCGGTAACTCAATTTTCGTGTACCTCCGTCTCTGAATAAAGTGACAAAATCTTCTTAGTCCTGACGGGAGCTGATTTATTCGATGTGGCTTCTTTGGAGGAGGAATTGAAAAAATTCATATCTTTCCTTTAAAGCAGTCTGAAGATGTTATTTCGGGTTTGACTCGACAAAAAACCTCATCGGATATCGATTTCTTTTCAATGCTCTTTAATCAGATTTTACCAGTTCGAAAGTAATCTGCTTGAGATTCATATTATCAGAAAGCCAATACGAATGTTCCAAGTTATTACGCACTCAAAGAAGTTATGATTTAACGGCTGATTTCTTCAGAGGCTGTTTTTGAGGTGAGGATTCAATTAAAGATGTGTCGTGTCCAAGGACGTGCCATTCTAATGCAGTACTTTTGGCATTTCATGAGAAGACCATTCTCAACAGCTTGGTTTGTTATGTGCATCAACTTGTCGTATTCTATGTAAGGATCTAACAAGACGGAGTTACTTGCCATCTAGAAAGTGAATCCATGGTTATACTGCTAGAACAATGCGGTAACCAGTTCAATTCAAGATAAATTCCCTGACAATAGATGCATAGAATACCTTGTGTTGGCACAGATTAGATTTTGTTTGAGACTTTCTTGTCGATCAAAAATCTGTGATGGGGTCCTACTTCATATTTCTCCCGAAAGGGTTCGCGTTATTTTCCATTGTCGCAATAGCGCCACGACCGCCAAATATTGCGGATAATTCCGGAACTCATACCCGATCTTCAATCTAAAGTGCCGTTTTGATCCACAATTTTTGGTCACGATTTTTAGTTAGGAGTTGTTACACTAGGTGTTCCGTACCTTGGTGACTTCACAACCGATGTGAGGGGGTAAAATTCCCACCACCAATATACAGCATGAACATAACTCGAGAATGAAAAAACAAGGGTACGAAACACTGCGAGTAGATAAGCGGATAGATCAAAAATCAAGTACATATATTGCTCGTAGAATATACAGCCGTGTTCCACTCCATTTGAGACGAATAAGGAACAGTAGGACATTTCGAAAGAAGACGAAAACATGGATTTTGACATTAAATTGCGACGACGTTAAAAAATGGACTTATTAATGTGGAGAATGTAGAAAATTAATCGAACAGGGACTTTGAACCGAATTGAGATTGAAAATTAATTACCAAAATATGAAACGAAAAAACTGAACAGTGACTTCATACCGAATTGAGGCAAAAAACTAACTACCAAATTTTGACAAGAGGAGACCAAATTCGACAAAAATTAGGATGTTTCGTACCTAGGTGACTTCACAACCGATGTGAGGGGTATACTTAACTATAAGCACCCTATGGTAATCTTGTTGATGATTGCGATAAGTTGTCATCTGTACTTATATCACAACTGCGAAGAGGATGAGGAAGTGGCGAAATGTGGACGCACTCTCAACAAACAATTAACTGTATTTTTCTTGTTACTTCAACTTAGATAACAAGCACTGAACGATTATACAAGTATTATGTACACAATTATGAACTCTACCTTCTATAAGAAGATGCAGAGCAAGGAAGAATTATGATGTACCTTTTATATGAAAATGTATAGCAAGGGAGCAAAGTGTTGTTGTGAATTACAAAAAATTAATAATAACTTATTGACAACTGGTAATTCACCGCGGATTACAAACTCTACTGATAATCTCTTCTTTTACTGACCGAATATTACTTCACTAATTATTTACCGATGATTATAAACTCAACCTTTTATATGAAAATGTATAGCAGGGAGGTATTATGAAATATACCTTCTATATGAAAATGTATAGCAAGGTAGCAAGGTGTTGTTACTAACTTCACTTTACTGACTCTACTGACTGCCTACCTGTCACCCATGGCCGTTGCAAATGGTGTTCCTACTTAGCATGGTATTGAAGCTTTTTCATAATAATTATTTTGATCATTTGTCGAAACGTTTGATGAGAGGTGGACTGAGAATGGCGTCAAAGGATCGCTATTACTACGCTCGGACAGTCGGACAAGTCGATTTGTAATTTCAAATGCGCATATTTTTCAAGAAAATGAAATTATATATGGTGTTTCATGGGACCGTGGCCAATACCACCTTTCTTATTTCAAATGCAACCCCCTGTATATTATTTATTTTTTGGATTCTTCAGAAAATTCTAGAAATAATTCATGTACGATGTTCTATACCTATCTTCAAATTTTTCGGAAATATTAGGTGTTTTTAGATTTTTTTGAAAAATTGATATTTTAAATGAAAATTATTTTATTTCACAAAATAATTCGATACATTACACTTAATACTTATTACCCATTTACCTCTTGATATGAAGAAAGTAAGCAAAAACGCCTGAAATGTTGAGTAACGTTAGAAGACAATTCTACACCAGATTAGCATGTTGCCAAGACATTCGCGGCGAGCATTTTGAACATTTCCTACATTGACAATCATGTTTTTTTTTTGATAATTAAGAAATAATCAGTATTACCTACTTATTAGGTTTCAAGTGTAATGTACCGAATTTGTGAAATAAAATAATTGCATTTGAAATAAGAAAGTTGGTATTGGCCACGGTCGCATGGAACACCCTATATAATATTATTTTCTTGAAAAATATGCGCATTTAAAATTACAAATCGACGTGTCCGAGCGTTTTTCCCAATAAGCTCCTGCCAAAAATACCGCATGAAATCTCGTAAGAACATATAGACAATTTATGAGATTTCATAAGGATCAATGAGAAGAAACTGTATCCTATACGTACGTTATTCAAGACATGTAAACTTCTTATAAGTTTTTATGAGGATTTATAAGTATATGTAATTTATAAGCATACCCGAATACAAGGTGTACGAGTTTCTATCAGGTAGGATTCGTTTGAGGAGGCTATGAGATTCTATACGGTATTCCAGTTTCAATCATAATAATGTTTTATGCTCATTCACAAGCCTGAAAACCTACGAGGAGTATGTGGAATGTATCAGGAATTCCTTATGTAATTTTATGCGGATCTTATGAGTTTTAATGTGGCTCAAATTAACTGAGAATTCACAAGTTTCAGTGAGGAAGCTCGGCTGTGAAGTATAAGAGTCTGTATCAGGCATTGTTAGATTTAGGCGGCTACGAGATTCAATAGTGTATTCCAATTTCAATCATTATTATGTTTTATCCTCATTCACGAGCCTGAAAGCCTATGAGAAATATGTGGAATGTATCAGGAATTCCTCATGTAATTTTATGCGGATCTTATGAGTTTCAATGTGGCTCGAATTAACTGAGAATTCACAAGTGTCAATGAGGAATGTCGAGTTTATAAGAGTCTGTATCAAGCCGCAAGGGCGGATTTACGGGGGGGGGGCTGCCAAAAATGTCTCATAGAAACTGATAGAAAATGTATGTACGAGAACTTATAAGATCCTAAGATCCACATTAGAAACAGGTAGGTATTGTGTGTGAAAACCACATCTGAAAACTATAGATTCTTATAGAAACTCGTAGAAACGGATATAAGTTATCTGTGGAAACACATTAGAAACAGGTAGGTATTGTGTGTGAAAACCACATTTGAAAACTATAGATTCTTATAGAAACTCGTAGAAACAGATATGAGTTATCTGTGGAAACACATTAGAAACAGGTAGGTATTTTGTGTGAAAACCACATTTGAAAACTATAGATTCTTATAGAAACTCGTAGAAACAGATATGAGTTATCTGTGGAAACACATTAGAAACAGGTAGGTATTGTGTGTGAAAACCACATTTGAAAACTATAGATTCTCATAGAAACTCGTAGAAACGGATATAAGTTATCTGTGGAAACACATTAGAAACAGGTAGGTATTGTGTGTGAAAACCACATTTGAAAACTATAGATTCTCATCAAAACTCGTAGGAACGGGAATGAGTTATGTGAAAACCACATTTGAAAACTATAGAGTCTTATAAAAACTCGTAGGAACAAGGACAATTCAATGTAGGAATCGCTTATAGAAACGGATATGATTTACGTTAGGAAATGCCATTAGAAACTGAAGCAATGTGTATCTGTAGTCTCCATTAAATACTGATGAATATCGTATATGGTTTTATACGGATTTGCGGTTTCACTATCCAATTAGGATCTCATAAGTTCTCATACACACATTTTCTATCAGTTTCTATGAGACATTTTTGGCAGGGGCGGCCTCATTTATTCGTTATCGAATTTATTCCATTTGCTGTTACACTCTGTATAATAAGAATTATGGAAAGGTTGAACCTGGATACTTTCCAACAACCTGAAGTTGTTTTTCCGTTTTTGCTACGGGTTATGAAGGTTTCGTTACTGGAGAAATACAACGTTTTTAACTTTCTTGTGTTTATTGGGCATAACCAAATTTTTTGGAGACGCTCATGTCCTCATCCAGCTCAGTGAAGTTGAAAATATTGCGAATAGTAATATTCTTGGACATATTCCTCCATATTTCATGAGCAACATTAGGCAGGTCCATCATTTTCGTCACATCATCCCCGGCTCCGAGATTAAAATAACCAGATGGGACATCGCGCGAATATTATATAAAGAATGGAACTGTTTGCGAAACGGCGCATTATTTCAAACCATTGCTCTCCTTGCTCCCAAATTCAAAAGTTACTGAAATATTAACGAGCCAACAAGAAACGACTCAATTCGTACATTGTACTGTATGGAGAATATATGAATGAAGCATACATGAATAATGTCTCGCTGCATGCTGTTACAGGGAAAAAGTTTCCATTATTTCCAGCAGCGATACCACAAACAACCGCACTACTGGTTATTTAAATTGGTAGTATGAATAGTTAATGTTGTTTCTGGAACTCGGTTATGAAGCATGAGTTCACTCGTTTTGAAACCACTCTGTCTGTTGGAACAGTAGCTGGTTCTATTTGAGCAGCATAATCCGGAAATGTGACCAATTTCGCTAATGTACAAAGCGCCAAATTTGAGCCGACAACTATCGTGCAACAATATTTTCGTTGTCTAATTGCTTCATGCTATTTATAAGTAGGGCTGTAGCCGAACGAAATCGAATAAAACTAATATACATTCAACTACAAGAAGATCGTTATGTGCAACAAATAAAATTTTCATGTCAGTTGACGTTGACATTATCCCTAAAAGCACTGCGCAACTGTAAGATTATGTCAGATCTGTCTGCGCAGACGCACAGGTTTTCTATTCACTGAGCGACCATTTTTCCGTAGAGTTATGAAGTGTGTTATTCACAGCGAAACGTGTTATACAGGATAATCAAAGTTCAAGTGCCTATTACACGTCCCTGGAAAACTGGGCCTATAGTCCATCCAAGAATGATTGACATTTCGAGGGGCTTTGGAAAATCTAAATTATGTTGGTAATGCCTATTCTATTTCAAGTTGCAGAATTCAGGTTGGTGTTGGAAATAACACAGACATTTTGTTCTATCATTAATGTTTCGAAAATATTTGGCAAATAATTGAGCAAGTGAAATGAATATCTTTGGAATGAGGCTTTTGAAAACTGTACAGCTAATAAATGGAAAGCCTGCACAGAGCACGAAGAAAAAGAAATGAGAAAAAAATTATAGTCAAAATAAATGGAATGTTATGATATCGCTGACAAAACCTTTCATTATGAACATGATGAGGTCTGCCCAGTTGAGGAAATAATACCTAACTGTTGTGGTTGTTGAAATATTTACATTCTTATTTTTCATATTTTACACCTTCATTGTTCACCAATATTGAAACTTACAATGTCATGACAAAATTCTTCATATTATATTAAATAGATCCATTGGTTAAGTTTTGTTTCTGTCTTGATATCTATTACAAATTTCACAATCCATTCACATTGCAGTAACACGCTTCAAATTATCAACTAGATTTTTTTGGTTTAGCGAATATTCATATTGAACATTGAGAAGGACATGGCTATTTAATCACCCACGATATTTTTCGTTATCGAACCAGAATCTCCAGACTGTATGCTCCTATAAGATCGTAAGATCGAAAATGTATCAATACAAGATGAAAATAATATACTGCGGTTATACAGATTCACACGCTGGTAATCGTATGTGAAAATTGGGAACATCTTCATATTCAAAGTGCCTTACTTTGAAATTTCAATTTTAAGGTTATTTCTATATCTTTTAATGCTATGATGAAAGCGCAGAAAATTTTTAGTTACTTTTTTGTAACTAGAAATAAAGCTGCGACTGGACTTCCAAGGCCTGCTCTGATGTCAATCATTCTTGGATGGACTATATTTGAATTCTCAAACTTTAGATCATGATGATGTTCGATATTCTCTGTTCAGCTTATACATTTTTGGAGCTTCAGCACTTGAACATGATTTTTTTCACCTTCTCAAATATGTTTGTGTTTTCAATTCTTAGGTTAGTCCTTATAGTTTCCAGAAAAGGGAGAAAAAAAAGGAAAAACATCCATATCCTTTATCATTGTTATGTTAATTTTTTGTATCCTCAATTCTCAAAATATTCTATTGAACGAAACGTTCAGCTGAAAAGTTTCATGTCTGAAACTGTCTATAATATAGGGTGTTTTTTTAGAGTGATAGAACTTTGAATTGACATAAAACACATTTAAATTAAGATAGAAGCCAACCGTGAAATTATAATTAGGTACACCATGCGTAGAGACACATAATTCCATGATTCAGACTACTCAATAATTTGATTTCCATATTATACGAACCATATTTTTCATAATATCTTAATGAATCTGAGGGCGATGTATGACATATGATACATTTCTGAAACGGAAAAAAAATGACGATTCTTTCTCAGTCATTTCAAACTACTGTTTCCATAAGAATATGTTATGTTATAACTCAGCAAATAAACCTCTTAGAAAAAATCAGAGAACGCCACTGGATTGCTATCAGAAAAGTGCCTGTATAATATTCTTATTTAAACATCCTAGCATAAACAGAAACGGAGATAATGACCAAAGTTGAAATCGCCCAAATTTCAATTTTGGCCTATAACTCGGAAACGAAAGAAGATAGAGGAATGCAGTTGATGGCTTTATCAGTTTCTCGAAAAGAGGGGACTATAAAGTGCCATTCATTTTTCTCTATATCCTCGGGTTAAAAAGTTTCAGTTCATGCAGCACCAATTTTGTCAACCCTGTACACCACGACTAGCTCTGAGGAACCGCAGACCAATTTTGGACCACTTTTTAGAGTAATTCAGAACTTCTTTCAGCAATAACACGAAATATGTTGGCTTCCAAAGCGTCTATTGTTCCTGGTTTATCAGCATAAACCAATGACTTGACACAACCCCAAAGAAAATAATGCATTGGAGTTATGTGTCAAGATCTTGGAGGCCAATTAACTGAACCATTTCTCGAAATAATGTAATCGCCTAATCTTTCTTTCAATAAATCAATTGTTACGGTAGCAGCATGAGATGTCACCATCTCGTTGGAACCAGAACACTTCTTGGTAGATAACATTCAAATATTTTCATGTGGTGGATGCACAGAGTACAACTTGTTGTGAACGTCAACGAATAGACAAATCTGGATTTTCATTAACACTATTACTTTCAGCAGCGATATTTTCTTCTGTACGTATAGTTCTTTGTCTTGTTGTTGTTGTTGCATCAAGTAGAGAGAATGTTGTCCAAATTCTATCGATAGTTCGACGAATGAGCTGCGCTGATGGACGATTATTCAACAAATAAATTTCACGAAGTGCTCTATAAGTTTGGCGAAAAGAACATTGATTTGTAAACGTTGTTGCGGCGTGAGCCTTCCATGATAATTTGTCAATGCTTACTGAACAGAAATGTCAAAACAACATGGCTTCTTCCTTCTGTCAAATCGCAGTCATCCCTACCAAAAATTCTATCACTCTAAAAAAAACACCCGATACATCAATCCATTCAATGTCAACTGACCAAAATTCTCAAATGTGAAATAAATTTGATAATCCGAGCAGTTTCATACCCTCTTCCTGGCAATTTGTGGTAATTTGGAAAACCGTTCCCAAGGATGAAATACAATGGATCATCTCAAAATGGAGCTTTATAACTAGGTACATCTGAGCGAATAATACAACGATAAAGAAATTCCTATCTATGAACTTCTTTCTCCATTTTTCGTCTGGCAGAATAAGCGCACAGAATATCATGAAAGCAACCCCCATTCAGCGTCAGTTTTTCATCAGAAATAAGCAGCTTATCAAGAAAGCAAGAAGAGCATAGAGCAGTGCACCCTCCCAATCCCTTCCTGGGACTGAAATCCGACATTGGTGAGGATTAGCTTTTGTCTTCGTAATCTCGGAACAATAGGCTGCACATTCTCTCAGAACGTCTTCCATCTCATTATTCCTGCTAAATTGTTGAAGCATCTCTTTGAAGGAGCCCTACCAAATATTCGCATTACGGTCTGGCGGATACGATCGATTTTATGAAATTATCGAAACAGGAATAATCATTGGCAGTGGAATTGTTCTTCGTTTTCCGATTAAACCGAGAATCTAGGTATTTCCCAAATCTTTTAAAAAATTTGATTCATATTAATCATTCAAGTTGAATATCTGCAGGCAATGCAGGTCATAGAGGAAAGTCACCAAATATGAAATAGTATCCTAATATGGAATACCTTCATTTCTCCAAGACTATAAGTAATAAACGCAACATTCGACCATCTTCTGTTTCATTCGGTCTACTAACTATCGCACTCACATCATCGAGTCAGTTGCGCGAACGCTTAACGTGTGGCAGGCGTGTTATGTTTTGTTGTCGTAATGAAAATTTTAAAGGTGAGTAATAAATGAGTATTACCAGCTGTCATGTTTGTATCCATAAGTGTTATACTATTAAGTATATCGGTATTATGTTTATTTCACCATTTTGTGAACTTTTGTCATTAAAATATTGTGACTTGAATAAATATTTGGAAGAGTTTGAACTAGTATAAAAATCCAAAAATGGACAGTCGTCGGTGTCTAATTATGGAATATGCTTGATGTATGGCTCTGGGCACATTATGATTGTGCTGGTCCAGAGTTTGATACTAGGATCTGTGACTTTTGTAAGTTATTATGAAACTTCTTTCATTTATCACAATATGTTATATTCATTTAATTGATCTCAAAGATATTAATGTCCATTTTTGTTATTGTTATGTTGATTTATGCTCATATTCCATATATGGGTACCTATTCCATATTTGGTTACTCCTTTGTGATTTTGTTTCTAGATTTTAATGTGATATATATTCTTTTGAATGAGAGTAATACATACTTTTTTCTTAAATCAAACAATATATTGCATAAGGCACGTGTGAAGGAATGGCGACAAGGAACAGATTGTATAAAAAAAACAATCTGTTTCCCGATCCAAATCTTAGTGTTAGCAGAGGGAATGTGAACGGGATACCATACAATTTTGCGTATGACACACGAGAACAGATAAAAACCTCTGAAAAAACTCTGTCTCCCCGTAAATGTGTAGTGATGCTGAATTTGTTCAAATGATATCCATGTTACAGAGCTTCTTGTACTTGATGAAAACAAGCTTTTTCATCGATCTGGATGGAAGTATCTTGAAAATATATCTGTAACAAGAAAAAAGTAGAAAAACCGAGAAAGAAGAAGTAAATAAATACTTCACCTGCTAAAAAACCCCTTTTCACGAAGTCCTAACTCTCTCTTGGATCGGGAGGATCTTTCGATCAGGTCCGATCTTCCAAGTGATGATTCTTCTGTTCTTCAGGTGTTCGAGGAACGCTACAGGCCCCTTTTATTGGGGGATCATCTCCCATAGATTTAAAGTGTTTATTCTATCGAAAAATTAGCAAAAAAGCAGGAGCAAATTAAAAAAACTTCTGACGCTTCATTGTCATTTCTGACATTGTGATGTGATGAATAATATATTTGATTGTTAATATATTTGACAGTTAAGGTGGGCGTTCAATGTAGTGTGTTTTTATTTCAAGTTGCATTTGAGAATGGTTTCACTTTGAGAACTGAAATTTTGTGGGTGAACTCAGAAAGGATTGGAGTTCTTAATGAGATGATTGAGATTTATTTCATTTCAACAGTTCTTTTTTTTTCTTTCAAAAATAGAAGAAAATAAGTCAACTCATGCTTCTGTTTTATTTCAAACGAAAGACCCATGAAAATAGTTCAACTTCCGATTAAAAGTGAATCTACAGATAATTTCGTTCAGAAAAACAACTTGAAATGCGGAATTGGCAGAGAATGGCCAAATTCAAAATATGGCGGGAAAAAGTTCCTGTTTTACCCACATATTCACTAATTTCATAATTCAGCTATTGTCGGATAGAGAGCGCCATAGTACATTTCATTCATAATCAGAGAGATATTCATAGAACTTATAGAGATAATGTAAGTTCTATGGAGATATTCCATAAAATGCACGGTGGCGCCTCTATCGGTCGACTTGTCCTACGCGCATCAAACGGCGACCTTAATTACTACATAATTATTATAAATGTATGACTGGTTAGTAAAAACATTAAACTGATTTAATTGATATGAAGTTTTTTTTTATATCCCAAAAACAACAGGGTATTCCATATTTGTTGACTTTCCTCTACAGAATATTGACCATGAAAATTATACAATCCGAGTTTTGATAAGCAGAGTTCAGAAGATATTCAAGAACATGAGTCCGAAAATTAGGTGTTTCTTTTCCTTATTTTAAAATGAAAATTTTTTCTTGAAACTGGTTAATTCTTTCATGAATCTCTGCATTCATAGCTGCCTGAATCCTTTTATAAGGACAACATCCTGAGATCCCACTAAAGAATTACTCCCTACTGAATTCACTGACAAGATGACAGTAGCAGTCCGCTTCACTTCATAAGGTGTAGCAAGATTTTACGAGAATCGTATAACCCATAGGGTGACATAACTTGGCTGTCATAAAATTTTCTCGTTGGAAATTCTTAACTCCCTCGCCCGCTGATACATTCTACTCAATTATGAAATGCAATGAAATTTGTTCAGGAACTGAGGAAATCTTAAGTTTACGGAAGTGTAAATTCAACTCGTCTGCCAACGTGTACAGGATGTTGCTCGAGTTTTGTCGTTAAAATTTTATTTACCATAAAGACTTCATACAAAGTTCCTCGAAATACAGAATTTATGTTACTTTCATTGGAACGTGTCTTTCGGAAAAAAGCAATCTGTGAACATTCCACACTGAGAATAATATAATGCTCCACGAGAGTAAGGTAAGGTTGGGTCAATCGTTTTTGAAAGTATGTAATCTTCGAGAAAATAGCTGTGAAATCATTTAAATCTCAAAAACAACTTGAATCGATCCAATAAAAATCAGTATGAGACATTTCGTCAATCTGGTCGCCTTTTTTTTGAAGTTTGGTTCTTTGCATATGCTTCATGAATGTTCCAATTCTGAAATGATGTCAGTTTATCAACGGCTTCGATTTGAAACGAGTTTTCTGAAGATGCCAAGACGTAAATTGACAAACGCTGAGGCTAATAGGGCTATCGGAATGCTACAGGGTGGCCTAACTCAGGTTGTAGCAGGAAGGCTCCAAGTCAGCCAAAGTGTCATATCTCGAGGTTGAGGGAGACAGGTTTCGTGTTGGGAAGACCAAGGCTTGGTGGGCGACGAAAAACAACACCTTTTCAGGATCGTTTCATCACCGTTTCGGCGAGAAGAAACCCTACATCAACGTGTAGGATGCTACGGAATACTCTTCAAAATGCAGATGGGACCAAGTTTCCATCGAAACCATCAGACGACGTTTGAGAGAGGTGATTCTAGGTTCTAGACGTCCATTAAGAGGAGTTCCATTAACACGTGACCATAAGCGTCAGAGACTGAAATGGGCAAGGCAACATATCAATTGGAACGATCAATGGCGTACTGTCCTTTTCACTGATGAATCCAGATATGGACGATTTTCAGATTCTCGAAGAATAAGGGTATGGATGGACAATCCCACGCATACCCCGTAATCGTCGCTATGTCCAAGAAGTCCATCCATTTCGAGGGAGTCGTGTTATGGTATGGGCCGGGCTATGTTTCAACGGGCGCATAGATCTACACATTTGACCTGAGAATATGACCGCCTTACACTATAGGGAGCATATCATCGACAATGTTGTGCCAAATTATCACGCTGCTCTTGGTGAAACTTTTCAATTTCTAGACGATAAAGCTAGACCGCACCGTGCAGCCAGAGTTGAGAATGCTCGCAAGGAGCTTGGTATTCCACATTAACCAATACCTCCGCACTCATCAGATTTGAATTGCATAGAACATGCATGGGATATGCTCCAACCAAAGAAGATTAGATAATCATCAACTTACCCCACAATCCTCAAATGATCTGAGAGAGCTTCTGCCCCGTTCATGAAACCAAAATCCTCAAGAAATGTTCAACAACCTCGTGTGTAGTATGCAAAGAAGATGTCAAGCTGTTATTGATGCTCGTGGAGGTCATACATTGTATTGGTATTCTTGAAATGTTTGAATTCTCTGAGAATAGAATTTCGTTATTTCACTCGATTTTTCCTAACTACCCTGTATACGCTGCAGACCTACAGGCTCAAATTAATTTCCAACTTGAAATCATATTAATATGAATTTTCATCACAAAAATCTTATTTTGTCTATATTTTTTTTCAATTTAAGTCAATATTCCTAACTCATGTGAAGCAGTTTATTTCCCTCGTATCTCAGTGCAATAATTTCGAACAATACGCGTAATCATTACTATTGAAACATTTTTATTGAATTATTATTATTATTGTTAGTAGATACTTATTATTGAAATCCCTTTCACGAAACGAAATCACGAAAAATGCTATTATGCATGGGAACATAAATGAAGTAATTTCAGTCTGTTGAAAGCATCGTTTCAACTCAATATCCAACAGTTGAATGTCACCCCCAAAACCTTGATATATTCGACAATTATCCATATCGTTATTTTTCTAATCTGATTTTCACATTATTCGCACGCAACTCCATATGCTAATGACACACCAGAATGTCACTGGTCACCATTGAGCTTTAATTAAAATCGTATTTCTCCCCTCTCCTCAAATTACTATGTATTTACTCTAATATGCCCCCACGCACTTGCTATGGATCTAAGTTGATAAATCATTATCGTCTCAACACAGACGTGAGCCAATGTTCAGTTGTACGAATATAGCAGTCAATTTCAACTAAATCTAGATTTTAAAAGTAAAAAAACCCTTTGTCAAAACAGAACAATGTTTTCCGCCCAGAAAATGCATAATATTTTATGTTATAAGCCTTTTTTTGAATTTGAATCTTGTGATTTTTTTGTTAAATCAATACATTTATTGAAAGTCTTTACATCACCTGTTTCCATTCTTCTCTGTTAATAAATAAATCGTTAATAAATCACGGTGGTTATCGCTTTACGCATGCGTCGGCGTCGTTTATGGGATTGCCGTTTGATTCTTGGAGACACAAAACAATGGTTAGTCTGGCGCACTGGCTGCGAGGTAGCGCTATATCGGCGAGAATCAGAACTACTCGTTTATCATACCAGCATCATATATTACTTCATAATTTCCGAATCAAAATACTTATGAATGGGAATAATGAAGCTAAATTCAAATTCGTTCGAAGCTTAGACACAAAGGAATTGTTTGTCGAAGTTCATTCTACATACTCGTATTCCCCTTATAACTACAACTTTGTGATCGTCCTAATCAGTTAATTAATTAGACTCACTCGTATCTAGTGTATCGTTTCATCTCATGTCCATTGCAAACGAACTCATCGTCCTCGGGAGAAGTTTAATACATCATCATCGCTCTAATATAGACGCGAATGTTTGCCCAGCCTTTTTGATCTACAAATATCATCGGGGATTGATGCTATGATATGAGCGTAATTCCATACAAAAGGGTCAGGAACACGAGTTGGAGCCAATTAAATCGAGAAATTATTAATTTACTCGCCGGCATCACCAAGACGGATGAAGAGCAAATATTTGCAGCGTGAAATTAATGGGGAAATAAAAACAAAGAAAAATCCTTTTTGTTCGACGATGTACGACCAGTGAACGAAATCTCTCAAACATCCTTATGTATAGAATTATTTCTCTATGGATATATTTGATTTGAATCGACACATCACCTGGTCACGACGGCTTAGGATTTCAGTCGATCAATGTTGGAGTTCCACATGGCTCGGTATGAAGACCACTCGTAATATATGATTTATTTCATATTGATGACTTACCAAAAGATGTACATCAAGAGGCAGATTCATTAACACCATTATTGGATGACTAAGTCGAATTGAGAACGATGGTAATTTTACAATTGGTGAAGAAAGGATATAAGGAAGTACACGTTATATAGGTTCTAAGTTTTGAAACCTCCAAAATATTGAAATTGTCTATTGAATTTTGGTGTTGGAGAAAAAATTATTTCACCATCTCAAATAATATGTCTATTGTTCGGAATAGCTGGAGCATTGTTCGGCATCTTCTATTCCACCCGATCTCTGACATCACCGCAATCATTTCCTAACGATTCTCCAGAATCCTCCGAATGATAAAAAATCGCCCAGAAAATCCGAATGAATAATGAACGGGAATAAATAAAACATGATCCCGAAGCTTTGAGTTCACACGCGAGAAGCACTAAAACGCCATTAATGGCGGAAGCGGAGTCAAGGGTTCCGAATCAACCCTTATTATATGAATTCCGCATTAGAATAGATGGGAATTTGAAGAAATCCATCTCATTTCAGCGAAAATCCTCGTGGATTCAAGAGATGCGTTAAAAAGAAATGGGTATCGTGATCCGAGGTTTAACTAAGCCGAAGTGAGGGCAATTCTTCTCGATTCAACAGTTAACATATTGATCCTCTGCTTCTTTTGGTCCAGAACAACAAACAGTGGCGTCAATGAAATTTTTACCCTGAAGTCTGAAGTAACATATGATCAATTATTCTGCTTCAATGGTGAAATTTCTTGAATGCGATAACAGTTTGATATTTTGTTTTATGAAAACTCTCGAGATTTTGACATGATACTTGACGTTTTCGAGTTGTTTCAAATTCCATACGGTAAAACTCCTCCCTGGGTATAAAGTATCACTGAATTTAATCATCAGCAAATTCATATATAGCGTGCTTCTATAGATTGTGTATCGGGATGGGGTCAGCGTTTCGTCCCAGCTTCGCTCACAGGAGAAACAAAACGAACAGTGATTATTATTTATGTAGGAATATACATCGTCACTTGAAGTTCTCGGTAGGTGGAGCGTGAGTCTACTAATTACAAATCTTTACTTCACATAGAACACTCGTTATACGAATAGAAATTACTTAGATTTGTCTCTGAAGGCCAGAACGAGGAATGCCTTTCCCCAAAGAGGAACAAAGATACAATCTACCTCAAGAATCCTCAAAACGCTTCACCATAAGTATCATTCCACTTTATCTGCATTTTTGAAATTCATTTGAAGCGAACTGTCTTCTTCACCAATGAGGTGAGGTGGGGTCAGTCAACAAAGAGCCTTTCAGTGACATCAAAGTAGTCAGCAGCGTGCTGTTGTATACTCCATTCACTTTTATAATGTATCCCGGCTGGCCATGACATTCAGACGCATTTCACCTTGTATATTTTTAAAACGTTATAGTCATTTTCCTGCCAGATAACTAAGCAACGCTGTCCTTTCTTCATAGAGGGTGTAGTAGTTACTCATTCATCAAAATGTTTATTCACTTTGGGAAAATAATGAATTTGAGAAGATTTTATGTGAATCCAATAATTCCAAAGACCTGGCGAATGTGGAGTAAACTTTTTTCTCTGTTCATACTGGAAATTTTTAAAGTACCTACCTGTATAGAGGAAAGTCACCAAATATGGAATACCATTTTGTTTTTGGGATATAAAGAGAAAACTTCATATTAATTGAATCAGTTTAATGTTTATTCTAATTAGTCATACATTCATATGTAGTAATTAATAGCCTCTAATCGAATATATTTAATATCTAATTGAAACCTAACACAAAAAACAAAATCACAAATGAGTACCCAAATATGGAATAGGAACCCATATATGGAATATAAGCTTAAATTAACATAACAATAACAAATATGGACATTAATATCTTTGGGATTAATTGAATGAATATAACATATTGTGATAAATGAAAGAAGAGACATAATTACTTGCAAAAGTCACAGATCCAAGTATCAAACTCTGGACCAGCACAATCATAATGTGCCCAGAGCCCACACATCAAGCATATTCCATAATAGGACACCGACGACTGTCCATATTTGGATTTTTATAGTAGTTCAAACTCTACTGAATATTTTTAAGTCACAATATTTTAATGATAAGAGATCACAAAATGGTGAAATAAATATAATACCGATATACTAAATAGTATAACACTTATGTGTACAAACATATCAGCTGGTAATACTCATTTACTACTAACCTTTTGAAATTTTCTTCACGACAACAAAACAAAACACGCCTGCCACACGTTAAGCGTTTGCGCAACTGATCGATGGTGTGAGTGCGATAGTAAGTGAACCGAATGAAACAGAAGATGGTCGACTGTGCCGTTTATTACTTATAGTCTTGGAGAAATGAAGGTATTCCATATTAGGGTTCTATTTCATATTTGGTGACTTTCCTCTGAACATGGTTGGAGGATTCAGTTATGCTATTTTCTTTTACGGAAATCAAGAATCGAGTGTTGAAATTTCACAGCAAAATAATGAGCAGAATAGTCCGTTACTTTGTGAAAGTTCATTCGGAAAAATTATAAAAGTACTCGAATAACCCAACAGAAAAACTTCTAAACGAACAGAAGGACCTATGGAATTCCCCATTTTTCAGAATTCTCAAGAAATTAGCCTACAGAAGACATTAAAATACCCTTTTGCACAACTTGAAAGACTCCAGTATGAAAATGTAGTGGTACCATAAAAACTGTGTCACAGTTAAACCTTGAAAGAACTAACTCCATTCATAAAGTTGAAAAGGGTAAATAGAAATTAGCGTTATCAACGTCTCTGAGAATTATTCGACATATCACGAGTACCAACCAGCGTCAGTTTTGAGTGAAAAACTCGATATACCCAAATCTGGGCCAACCGGGATACTTTATAAAAGTGATTGAAGTACAGGGTGCGGCACGGAGGATGGATGGTTTTAAAAAAATAATAAAAGCGTTAATTTTTACTCAAAAACACATTTATTGACGGAATCAGATTCTCAAGGAAATAGCATTTGAGACAGTCAAGTGTGGAAAATCACATCAGGCATGTGGTGGCCGAAATCGGTGATGCAGTGCTGGAGGCGCTGTGGGCTGTGCAGCGGTCTTTCGTGTAAGTGTTGCGGATTTTCATTAGCCCAATAACGGCAATTCTGCCGGTTAACCATGCCGTTGAGGTGAAAGTGGGCTTCGTCACTCATGAACAAAATGAGGTTTTCATTTTGATCGATCAGTGCTTCCATCTCACGTGCGAAGTTCATTCGTTGTGCATAATCTCCGGGGTGTAACTGTTGCACAATGGCCAATTTGTAGGGGTGAAAGCGAAGATCCATATGCAAAATTCGCCTCACCGAACGATCACTGAGGCGAAGTGCAGCAGCATGTTTCCGAGCAGATCGCGACGGACTGCGAAGAATGGCTTGTCGAACGCGTTCAACATTTTCAGGCGTTCGAACTGTTCGCACAGGTCCTCTTGGTCTTCTGTTGATCAATAAATAAATGCTAGGAACACACGAGTCTAACGGCACCTTCCCCACTTCTCTCGTCCTCAGTGGGGGAAAGTTATGCCCATCTGAAAAACGTCCGCCCTCCATGCCGCACCTTGTACTTATATGTGCAGTGAATTCTGTCTAGCTCGAATTTTTGTATTTTTTTGTTTGCTCCTAAAAATTGGAATGAAAACCTTCATCAATATGATTGTGCAGCCACAAGATAATTACACCTTGCATTGTTGCACAACGGTAGATCTACGCATAGCTATCAACTCAGGCAAGCATTCTAACAATTTAGGATTTCACATATTGCATACTCACCAAGAAATTTCAAGTAAATAACCGACGGAATAAAAAAAGCCAATGAACCCATTCCTCGTCAAATTCCAGAGACTCTGTGAAAGTATACAGAAAATTCCAAACAAGCTTCTGAATAGACTGGAAAGTGCTTCGGGCATAAAGCCATCCAAACTGAGAACTACGAATCTAAAACTACTCCATAGGTCCTCCCAATTCATCGTTTGCATACAAATATGCATATTCACCTACGCCACTGGCCATCCTCATTTATTTGTGAGAAGCGTCAAGGCAGCAACGGAGGAAGGCATCTTATTTGAATATTTCTGTCGGAATTTGCGGCGACTGTTGCCAGACATCGCTGTCGCATAAAACATGGGACGTCATAAGTATACCGGAATGAAGTTTCTACCAGAGATCGTCTTCAATTTGGCAGCAAAATCCGGAATATACTAGAGAATAACACCGCTCCGTCGACATTGGGAAATAAATCACGAAATGGGGCGCTTTTTACAAGCCCCTTCCCCTTGGGCTTATGAGACTGTCCTGTCGGTTTACTCGGGATCCGGGAGGAATGGAGAATATTTTCTCGGCTGGGATACGACCAATGAATGGAAAAAATGAGGAAATCCGAATTCTAAACGTCCAAATCATAAATCAGTTTTCGCCTGTTCACTACGCCATGGAGGAAAATTTAATGAATGGCAGTAGTGGAAAGTATAATGGAGTTCAGCCCCAACAAGCGTAAGTAGTAGCTTCCTTGAAACGAAACGAGAAAAAATATATTCATTTCCCTTTCATCATACCTATCGAAACTATACTATCGAAACTGAATAGTTATGGAATAAGAGGAACCGCCAACGATTGGATTCGTTCTTATTTGTCTAATAGGCAGCAACAAGTGGTTGTTAATGGAGTAAAATCTAGTACACAATTAGTAAAAACTGGTATTGCACAGGGCAGCATTGCAGGACCGATACTGTTCATAATTTATATTAATGATCTCCCATTGACAGTGAATAATTACTGCATCACAAACTATGTTGATGACACCAACATATTAATACCAGGTAACAACCCAACAGAAATAATGGAAAAAACACAACAATGCCTTTATGAAGCCAGTAACTGGTTTTCGATGAATAAATTAGTAATAAACCAATCAAAAACTAATATAATGTTGTTTCGTACTCAACAAACACAAATTTATACAACGGTATTACTCTCCAAAATAACTCTGTCAAATCTGTGTCATGCACTAGGTTCCTGGGATTACAGATTGACGAGTTCTTGAAATGGGATACACACATAAATAAAGTTTGTTTGAAACTGTCCAGTGTGGGTTTTGGAATAAAAATAGTTGCGAAATATTATATGAATACTGATACTATTAAAATCTTATATCATGCAAATTGTGAATCAGTTATGAGATTTGGAATAATTTTTTGGGGGGGGCAATTCTAAAATCCAGTCAGTCTTCATAGCACAAAAAAGAATTATAAGAACTATATGTAAAATGAGCTTTAGAGACTCCTGCAGGAGTAAATTTAGGAATTTGTACATAATGACGATATTTATGCACTATATATTTATGAATGTTTGTTATTTGTGTTCAAGAATAGAGAAAAGTTTGATAATGGAGAAAGACATAATTATAATACCAGAACTGAAGATTTATTATATCCATATCATAGGTTAACTTTGAGTGAAAAAGGCCATATTATATGTGTATCAAAGTATTCAATAAATTACCTAATCATATCAAATGTTGTAAAAGCCTTTCGAGATATAAAAAGGACGTGAACGATATGTTAATTAAGCTAGAACCTTATAGCTTAGGGGATTATTTCAATAGGGTAACTTGAGTTGTTTTTTTCTGTTGACGTCATTTCACTTCTTATGTAATTCATGTAAAATTTGAAATAAAGAAAATTATCTATCTATCTACCTACCTAGAAGTCGACACCCAAGGTCTACGACTCCCACACAAGATAGGTTTCTTTTTATGAAATGAAGTCAGTTTATCAACGGCTTCGATTTGAAACGAGTCTTTTGAAAATGCCAAGCCGTAAATTAACAAACGCTGAGGCTAATGGGGCTATCGGAATGCTACAGGGTGGCCTTACTCAGGTTGTTGAAGCGGAAAGGCTCCAAGTCAGCCAATGTGTGATATCTCGACTTTGGAATAGGTTCAGGCAGACAGGTTCCGTGTTGGAAAGACCAAGGCTTGGTGTGCGACGAAAAACAATAATACTCTGATCGATTCATCACCGTTTCGGCGAGATGAAACCCAACATCTACGTGTAGAATGCTACGGAATACTCTCCAGAATGCAGATGGGGTCCAAGTTTCCATCGAAACCATCAGACGATGTTTGAGAGAGGCGAATCTAGGTTCTAGACGTCCATTAAAAGGAGTTCCATTAACACGTGACCACAAGCGTCAAAGACTGGAATGGGCAAGGCAACATATCAATTGGAACGATCAATGGCGTAGTGTCCTTTCCCCTGATGCATCCATATATGGACGATTTCCAGATTCTCGAAGAATAAGGGTATGGACAATCCCACGCATACCCCGTTATCGTCGCTATGTTCAAGAAGTCCATCCATTCCGAAAGGGTAGTGTTATGGTATAGGCCGGGATATGTTTCAACAGGCGCACAGATTTACATATTTGTCCTGGGAATATGACCTACACTATGGGGAGCATGTCATTGACAATGTTGTGCCAAATTTTCACGCTGCTATTGGTGAAACTTTCAATTTCTAGACGATAAAGCTAGTCCGCACCGTGCAGCCATAGTTGAGAATGGCGCGAGGAGGTTGGTATTCTATATTTACCAATACCTCGCATACTCATCAGATTTGAATTGCATAGAACATGCATGGGAAATGCTCCAAAGAGGATTAGATAATCATCAACCTCCCCAGAATCCTAAAATGATCTAAAAGAGCTATTGCCCCGTTTATGGAACCAAATTCCCCAAGAAATGTTCAACAACCTCGTGTGTAGTATGCAAAGAAGATGTCAAGCTTTTATTGATGCCCGTGGAGGCCATACATTGTATTGATAGTCTTAAAATGCTTCAATTCTGTGGGAATGAAATTTCGTTATTTTTCTCGATTTTTCTTAACCACCCTGTATAAGCTGTAGACCTACAGGCTTAAATCAATTTGCAACTTGAAATCATTTTAATATGAATTTTCACCACAAAAATCTTATTTAAGTAATATTTTTTTGCAATTTAAGTCAATATCCCCAACTCATGTGGAGCAGTTTATTTTACATAACATTGCTTGTAAGCACTCCCAACTTATCAACGCTGAGTTGAATCTCGTCTAGAATAAGTACTGTTTCTGGCATTGCCTGCCTCCATATTTTCGAAACGTCCTTTGGGACAGGTCGCTCACCTCATCCCAGTTATTTTCTGCAAGATGATACAAGAAGCAGGATGAAAGCTCGTTAGGCAACGCCAACGAGTCCTGTTGGCGAAATTAATTTGTGGGAGGTACAATAAACATTAATTACCCTATGTATATATCCCGCAGCATGCTCAGTGTGAGAACCATGTAACCATACAAACTTCAACGTATGGTATTCATTGTCTTGGTTTCATTATTCTCGCCTCAGATATAAATCCAGGGGACGTAGGATCTGCCTGAACACCAAGGACACCTCGGAACAGTGAGTATACAAGGTGGTGGATGTAAGGACGATCGTATGAATAGAGTACACACTCAACCAAAATTCAGTCAATTTGAAATAAAGGTTCCGGAGATAAGGAAAGAAAAGTGTTAATTTCATGGATTTTCGACACTCTGTATCTTTCAAACGAAACTGAATTTCGAAAAAATAGTATGGAAAAAAGTGTTTTGTTCGATGAGAGTAATCTACAGTTGAAATGAGGGCGTGTTGGGAAAAACGCTCGGACACGTCGATTTGTAATTTTAAATGCGCATATTTTTCAAGAAAATAGTATTATATAGGGTGTTCCATGTGACCGTGGCCAATACCAACTTTCTTATTTCAAATGCAACCCCCTGTATATTATTTATTTTTTGGATTCTTCAGAGAATTCTTGACACAATTCATGCACAATGTCCTATACCTATCTTCAACTATTTCGGAAGTATTAAGTGTTTTCAGATTTATCGCCAAAATCAACGTTTTACACTTGAAACCTAATAAGTAATACTGATTATTTCTCAATTATTAAAAAAAAACAAAAAAAAACATTTACGTCAATGTAGGAAATGTTCAAAATGCTCGCCGCGAACGTCTTGGCAACATGCTAATCTGGTGTAGAATTGTCTTCTAACGTTACTCAACATTTCAGTGACTGATCTAATCGCAAGCGTGATTCGGTTTTTCAGGTCGTCTTAGTTTAGGGGTTTCGTTTCGTATACAATACTTCTGACATATCTCCACAAAAAGAAGTCTAATGTAAAATTGTAAAAAATCTGAAAACACTTAATATTTCCGAAAAAGTTGAAGATAGGTAAAGGACATTGTACATGAATTATGTCTGGAATTTTCTGAAGAATCCAAAAAATAAATAACATACAGGGGGTTGCATTTGAAATAAGAAAGTTGGTATTGGCCACGGTCGCATGGAACACTCTATATAATTCAGTCGACGTGTCCGAGCGTTTTTCCTAACATCCCCTCATTTATTCGTTATCGAATTTATTTCATTTGGCTGTAGCACTCTGTATGTACAAGTCAAAGACTCACCTTGTATGAGGAGAAATACCGAAATCTGGCAAAATTTTTGGGCTGGATTTTTCCCACACGAGAAAAACACGAAGAATTTCATAGTTGTGTTGTTTTGGTGTGATTCAAATCATAAAAGAATCGCTTTGAAGTGGATAAATATTGAACATTGTTGCTTTAAGAGTCTTTAGCCTTCAGAATAAGAAACGTATACCGCCAGAAGGCAGTGCAGTGCATTAATTTTTATTTATTGGATTTTTAGCTTAATGAAAAAATGTAGGGGCGCAGGGAATATAACAAGAAACCCTACCCTGAACTAGATCTCACACTAGCTGAAAAATACTCCCTCTTTCTTCCACCTGTAATCTGGGGGGAGATACCTGCAGGGCGTGTCATTCAAAAGAAATTCAAATCCAGGTTGGAATCCAAAATTGTGAGAAACAAATAATTTTCACTAATCGACGGCTGAAACAAACCTTATTAAATGGTCTTTGATGAAAATGGATATTTATCATTTCGAATAGAAAAATTCAAGGAAATAAATTTCGCGAAAACAACACAACACATTGTTGTAATATTATTCACCGAAAAACGGTAAAATATAAAAAGAAAAATGAGATGGACATTCCATTAACTTAATAATAGACTTCAATACTGAAATGAAAAAACACAAAAATATTTCAATATTTGTTAGTTTTGATGGTGGAAATGTTGAAAAATAACCAAAAATGATGAGGAATATACTTTTCATTCAGTTAATACTTATAAAATATTTTTTTTATTATTTTTATCTTTATACACTCATACATCCCTTCATCAATCAGAAAAAATAAATCGTTTCTGACTCCCTTGTACAGGGTGGGCAAAATTGGTGCTACATGAACTAAAACTTTTTAACCCGAGGAGATAGAGAAAAATGAATGACACCTTATAGTCCTCTTTTTTCGAGAAACTGATAATGACATCAACTGCATTCCTCTATCTTCTTTTGTTTCCGAGTTATAGGCCAGAATTGAAATTTGGGCGATTTCAACTTTGGTCATTATCTCCGTTTCTGTTTATGCTAGGACGTTGAAATAAAAACATTATACAGGCACTTTTCTGATAGCAATCCAGTGGCGTACTCTGATTTTTTATAAAAGGTTCATTTGCTGAGTTATAACATAATGTTGTGTTTTTTCTTATGGAAACAGTAGTTTGAAATGACTTAGAAAGAATCGCCATTTTTTTCCCGTTTCAGAAATGTATCATATGTTATACATAGACCTCAGATTCGTTAAGATATAATGAAAAATATGGTTTGTATATGGAATTCGAATTATTGAGTAGGCTGAATCATAGAATTATGTGTCTCTACGCATTGTGTTATTATTAATTCACGTTTGAATACTTGATGGTGCGATCTCTGTTTGAAACAACTGTCAGTTATTAAAATTTGAAGTCATCGTTGGCGGCATTATGGAGATACATATTTCAAAATTACGAAAAATATGATATGTTGAAATGTTTCATTTTAGCGAATGAGAATAATGGGGCAGCAAGTGATTCAACTGTGAAATAATAATTACACCATGTGTAGAGACACATAATTCTATGATTCAGTCTACTCAATAATTCGAATTCCATATACAAACCATATTTTTCATAATATCTTAACAAATCTGAGGGCGATGTATAACTTATGATACATTTCTGAAACGGGAAAAAAATGGCGATTCTTTCTGAGTCATTTCAAACTACTGTTTCCATAAGAAAAAACACAACTTTATGTTATAACTAAGCAAATGAACCTTTTATAAAAAATCAGAGTACGCCACTGGATTGCTATCAGAAAAGTGCCTGTATAATGTTTTTATTTCAACATCCTAGCATAAACAGAAACGGAGATAATAACCAAAGTTGAAATCGCCCAAATTTCAATTTTGGCCTATAACTCGGAAACAAAAGAAGATAGAGGAATGCAGTTGATGGCGTTATCAGTTTCTCGAAAAAAGAGGACTATAAGGTGCCATTCATTTTTCTCTATCTCCTCGGGTTAAAAAGTTTTAGTTCATGTAGCACCAATTTTGCCCACCCTGTACATCAATCGTGAAATCTTACCCACGAGTTCAAACTGCATCAAGAGTCCATTTTACGATCTTTTCTGTGAAAGCAAGCCCTAAAAAAAAATCTGGTCTACTAGCGATGAACAGACAAGAGTTTCCCGTATAGGTGGAAAACGAAATTGATGACAATGCTGGGAAAAGGCAAATGCATAAATCAAAATGGTGCTCGCTCTCTACGGCTTATTAGCGAACTATCTCTAAATCACGAGAACGGGAAATATGATTCCAAAAAGTCCGGAGGTTGGGATTCAGTCGTAATGGACCATTGCCCTTATTATGGCACCCCATTGGCTTCAAGCGCCATCGCGAATTACAGCCGACTATATCTCAAATCTGTGGTTGTTCTTCCGTTACTAATGGCCTCTCATTCTCCGTATACATAAGTGTACTATTTCCATGATAGTTGCGAATGAAGCTTGATGAAACTGGAGAATTCGAAATAGTTTCGATATTCAGCGTAACTGTATATTGTTCTGAGGCCACGCTCGTCATTGATTTCACCAGCGCATTCACCAATTTGCAACTAAATATTACTCATTTTCTGCAATGAAATACTGCACAAACCAAACAAGAGACGCTGGACTATGATGATTTATACAGGATGTTTCCAAATAAGACGTGAACTTCGAAAGCACCTGTTAGTATGACTCATTTGCGGTCGTTTGGGCCATATTTATCTATACTAGCTGACCCGGCGAACTTTGTTTCGTCTAAATGATACCTACTTATGGTGGATTTCACAAATCGTAATTACCATCTAGTGGCGATGATATCAATTATAGTTCCTTCACGACCACGCTACAGTGTCTAGATAGGAGCCATTTACCGTAGCTACACCTAGTGGCCTTATTCGAAAGGAGGAAAAGCATTTACTACATAAACAAATTTTTCATCGAATTTTAATGTATTTTATAATAACCAGGCCGTAGACAAATCCATAAATGAAGTTTCATAACAAACAGTCCATCCGATCTCGAGTTATAAATGGTGTAACTAACAACTTTGTTTTATATATATAAATATGTAGCAGTAGCACATGCAACTAATTATGATTCGGTATGGAGTTTACGTTTCGTCCGGCTTCGATGGACTCATCAGATTGGCTAGTGTGAGCTTCGAGCGAAGCCTGCCAATGACGTAGTTGTAAAAGCTGTGGTAGTCCGTCTCGAAGCTTGTGGAACCAGTATAGTACCTATACTGGTGTCTATACTGTGGTGGAACGTAGTACTCAGGTATCACTTTGGAATGGCGCCCCCTTCCCAGCTCGTGCTCATGCGCATGGATCGGCGTGTGTAGAGTTCTACACACGCTAGAGCACTGCGAGTCACCACAGATATTCAAAAATCAACAGTTTGCGAGATATTTGAGTTTAAGTGCTTCTCAATAAATCTTTTCTAGGTGGAGATAATTTGATTATAGGTATGGGCTTGTGAGACATCTTTCGAAGGGGTGTGTCATTCCCTATTCAGAAATGTAATCATTCGCATATTCATCGCAAAAATCATATTATATTCTTATGACAGAGAGAAGTAGTTACATATTTGTTTTGGAAGAACAAAAAAATCAAACATCATGGCATGTGTAATGAATAGGCAACAAGGACTAGATCATTCAACAAACATATTGATTTATTCCCCGCTTCTAATCTCAGTATCAGCAGAGGAAATGTCAAACGGGGCACCATACAGTTCTACTTATGATGTGAGTGCACAGATAAAAACATCAGCAAAACTCTGTCTCCCTGTATAAGTGTAGGGATATTGGATTTGTTTACAGAATAAGCTGATTGAAAGGGCATCTTCTCCTTAGAACACGTTCAATTTTTCCTTTCTCCAAAGTGGTTGACAAAACCATTTTGCAATTATCTGAAACAAAAAAACAAAGGGAGAGAAGTCGAGAGGAGAAAATCAATTAATATTTTCATAATCAAATTGTTTCGAAAGTACCGACCCATCTCAAAAACGAATCAGATACTAAATGAATAGCCTTAAAACCATCTGGAAATTTATATACCTACTGAACAGTTATTGACCAAATGGTCAATTGTTTGTTCTTCATTTCCACACTCACATCTCAGGCTATCAATGGCATTCCATTTAAAAAGCATACTATTACAACAACCATGTCCTGTCCTAAGACGATTTGAAAGAAACCAATTTTTCCTAGAAAGATGAAAACCAGGATCTTTTTCAAATCAATCAAGTATTGAACTTTTATCGAAAAAAATCATTTCTTTATAATTCTTCTTGGAATAAAGAAACTCATTAAGCCATAAAGGCTTTCTAGATCTCAATCTAGCAAGTCTTGTATCAGGCATATAATTCATAATAGGAAATAAATTTGGAGAAGAATGAAATGTATCCCATGGCAGCAACCGGTCTTCGAATATGAGGAGGTATCATGTTAGAAAGAAGTGGTAACCAAGCTAATGGTTTCAGTAATATTACTCATAGAATTATTAAGTTATCCATCTATTTTATGGACATAGAGAAAATTAATTATTCAAATATCCCGAATATTCGAAAATGTTACTGAAATTGGAAACTTTCTGACCTGTGCGGAAGTCATTGAAATATGGGAAAATCTCAAGCTTCCCAAGATCATATGATACTCAAAAACTTTCAGCCTAAATGACCACCACATATCCTGTGAACTCAAATTCTCCTGTAACTCCTTCGTTCGCTAACGAGATTCGTTAGCAAGCGCCCAGAATATCTAAACCCTCAAAGTAAATTGCCTGGGGAACTTCACGTCTCCACTGAATATTTCCAGAAAGCCTAGTCACATGAAGTATACCAATATTTTATCGATGTGAGGCTTATCAGACTAATATAAGTTTCTTGGGCGTGGACGTAACACACGTGTGATGAAGCTCCAGGGATGCAGAAAGGAATAAACAAGAAATGAACATTTCGCTATCCAGTTTCTCTATTCCAAGACCGAGAATGGAGTTTTGAAAGTTAGTTGGGTGTTGAATTCGTTTAATCTCCATTTGCCTCTTCGGTAAGGTGAGCAAGGTTAAATGTAATTCAGACAGCAATATATTCGTCTCGGAATTCAAGGATTGGCGAATGTTTGGGTTGATAGGGTATTTCTGATGCAGTGATACAGTGGCGTAATTGGTTTTCTAATGAGCATGAAGATACTTGAACGTCAATATACATATATGAGCAAATTATACTTCTTTTGCGTATTATCAGATGCTTTCCATCCTCAATCAGTTCATATTCATGATACTGATAGATTCAAGCATTACAATTGGAATCTGGCTAGGAAAGAACTGCAGTTTTATTCCAATAATAGGTCGAAAGCTGGTTTATTCAGTTTTTCTTACAGCTATAATCTTTGGATTTATAACTTGTTTCATTCCATTCTTTTATATAGTTATTGTTAAAGTTAGAAAGGAGTTACAGTTCACTGTAATTTTTTAGAATATTCTCATTAATGGAGATCTTTCCTTCTTCAATTAGGTCTCGTTATATTCAAGACAACTTTGGGAGCTCGCAACGTGAATTTCATATTCTGGTAGCATTCAGAATATCTTTGGGTATTCGCAATGCCAATTCCTTAAGGATTCTGTGGCAATCGAAATTAACTGCTCCACATGAGTTAGGGGTATTGGGTTAGATAATAATAATAAATATAAATATAGTTTAAATAAGATTTTTATGATGAAAATTCATATTAATATGATTTCAAGTTGCAAATTAATTTTATCCTGTAGGTCTGCAGCGTATACAGGGTTAATGAGAAAATTCAAAATAACGAAATTTTATTCCCAGGGAATTCAAGCATTTCAAGACCATCAATACAATGAATGACCTCCACGGGCATCAATAACAGCTTGACATCTTCTTCGAATACTACACACGAGGTTATTGAACATTTCTTGAGGAATTTGGTTTCATAAACGGGGCAGAAGCTCTCTCAGATCATTTAAGATTCTGGGGTAGGTTGATGATTATCTAATCTTCTTTGGAGCATATCCCATGCATGTTCTATGCAATTCAAATCTGGTGAGTGCGGAGGTATTGGTAAATGTGGAATACCAAGCTCCTCGCGCGCATTCTCAACTTTGGCTGTACGGTGCGGTCTAGCGTTATCGTCTAGAAATTGAAAAGTTTCACCAATAGCAGCGTGAAAATTTGGCACAACATTGTCAATGACATGCTTCCTTTAGTGTAAGGCGGTCATTTTCCCAGGAAAAATGTGTAGATCTGTGCGCCCGTTGAGACATATCCCGGTCCATACCATAACACTACCCCCTCGGAATGGATGGACTTCTTGGACATAGCGACTATTACGGGGTATGCGTGGGATTGTCCATACCCTTATTCTTCGAGAATCTGAAAATCGTTCATGTCTGGATTCATCAGTGAAAAGGACCCTACGCCATTGATCGTTCCAATTGATATGTTGCCTTGCCTATTCCAGTCTTTGACGCTTATGGTCACGTGTTAATGAAACTCCTATTAATGGGACGTCTAGAACCTAGATTCACCTCTCTCAAACGTCGTCTGATGGTTTCGATGGAAACTTGGACCCCATCTGCATTTTGAGGTATTCCGTAGCATTCTACACGTAGATGTAGGGTTTCTTCTCGCCGAAACGGTGATGAAACGATCCTGAGCAGGTGTTGTTTTTTGTCGCCCACCAAGCCTTGGTCTTTCCAACACAGAACCTGTCTCCCTGAACCTTTTCCAGAGTCGAGATATCACACTTTGGCTGACTTGGAGCCTTTCCGCTACAGCAACCTGAGTTAGGCCACCCTGTAGCATTCCGATAGCCCTATTAGCCTCAGCGTTTGTTTATTTACCTCTTGGCATTTTCAGAAAACTCGTTTCAAATCGAAGCTTCATTTCAGAATAAGAACATTTATGAAGAATATGCAAAGGACCAAATTCAGAAAGAAGGGACTAGAAGACTAGATTGACGAAATGTCTCATACTGATTTTTATTGAGTCGATTCAAGTTGTTATTGAGTTTTCAATGATTTCGCAGCGGTTTTCTCGAAGATAACATTTTTTCAAAAACGATTAAATACGAAATCCCTAACTATTTAGGAGCAGTATATCTCTGGGAGCTCTTGATGAGAAATTTTTGTTTCTTGTTTCATTCCTGATATCTTCAACAACTCGAAAAATGAATTTCTTCTTATTCTTATCCAAATTCGGATTTCTTTGAGTAGTAAATGACCATAATAAGTTTCGAAAAGAATTCAATACATGAGCTACTGAATATTCAAATCATAGAAATTGATGAGATATATCGGAAGAAATATTTCTCGAATATGCCTTCGCTTCGTCTGCAAAGATATCATCCAAGAAAAGAAACATATTTTCGAACAGCCTCAAGCAACGGCCTGAGGAATTTCTATCGATTAGCGGTGAAAATAAATTCCATGGAATCCAATACCATTAATTTGGAGAGAACGAGAGATAAAAGTAGGGGCCTGGGGAAAGACTAGACCACCGTTATCATAAATAAAAGGAATCTAAGGGTGTTCAGCTAATGGTTACAAACAATTGTCGTATCTCGAATCTTCCAAGACGGAGGGTAGTTTCCAAAGGAATTAAAATTTTTTGATGGTATGGTTGGTGCTGGATGAAATGTGGTTAGTTGGAAATGTCCTCTTGTTTTCTCTTCGAATCGAGTATGTCTTTTTGTTCGCTTCTTTGTTTTAGATAACGGTACTGGAGTGTACTGGGCAGAATATAAATCGAAGAACATTTTTTTCATTATCTTAAACTTCATTCTTTAAAATGAAAGGTTTTTTCATAGGGTGGCCCACCCCAGACGCGGTTCTCATTTTGAGGCAGTGAATGAAGACATTTTGAAAAATTTTTTTTCGTCAAATGTGAAGGACAATCAGATGCACAATTTAAAATTGTTTTCACATATACAGGGTGTTCGATAACAAAGATATAGACCATAGTTACACTTTTTTAAATGGAATACCCTATATATGAATTCAAAAATTGAATGGCAAGCTCAAATAAAGATGAGTTTATAAGAACCATTTTATGTCTTAGGAGAACCATTTAAGAGAAAATGGCGAAAAATCGAAAAAAAGGAGTATTTTTAATTTGCAATTAATGCCAACGAGACAGACAATGTTTTTTCGTGTAGACATATTGGCTACCCTTATGCTGAAAACAAAAATTTAACTCTGGAATATACTGAGTGATCATAATTAATGTTCAAACATTAACTACATATAATGGTCAAAAACTTTCTTATTTCAAATGGCACACCCAGTATTTCTGTACCTTGTTGAACGTGAAAATTAATATAGAAACTATCTTCAATAGGTTTCCCTATACCTAAACCTAATAGTTTTCAAGTAATTTTCGATTTTTAATTCAACTAGTTAACCTACTATTATGATTAGCGATATTCAAAGAAATACTTGGAAATATTTGTGGGGAAATGCTCACAATATTATTTGAAATCTGAAAAACTCATATGAAGATCTCAATAATGGTGTTGCGGTCACGCAAGATTTATTATTCCTTATAAATGATTTTCTACTGTATTTCTCAATATCAATTTTTTTTTCAATTATTTTAAAATTAATTTCGCCTAGAAGGTATTGAATGTCATCATCATTCAATATTTTTCGGTACATGCCCTTAAATTTTTCTTTATTCTTATCGTTTTGAAGTTAAGCCATACGTTCAAAGAATCATGTAACAAACGATTCATTTAAAAAAATATTTGCTCAGGCGATGAACCTCTGATTCTTCATACTTGTTATCTCCAATTGTTGGATTGAGTATCAGTAGACTCAAAGATTCAAAGATGTTCACAAAATACCTTCAAATACTACCTTACTACTGAATGTCGGTATTCAACTCACTCTCTGGCCAGAGGTTCACTATCACAGATCTCTTTTGAAAATCTCCAAAAGTCTTCGAAATATTGAAAATGTGAAGAATAGGGAAAATGTTGGACAGCACAGGTTCATCGCCTGAGCATTAATTTTTTTGAATGAATCGTTTGTTACATGATTCTTTGAACGTATGGCTTAACTTCGAATCAAAACGATCGGAATAAAGAAAAATTTAAGGGCATGTACCGGGAAAGATTGAATGATAATGCGACACTCAATACCTTCTAGGCGAAATTAATTTGAAAATAAGTGAAAAAAGAATTCATATTCAGAAAAACAGTAGATAATCATTTATAAAGGAATAATAAATCTTGCGGGACCGCAACACCATTATTGAGATCTTCATATGAGTTTCTCAGATTTCAAAAAATATTGTGAGCATTTCCCCACAAATATTTACAAGTTTTTCTATGAATATCGCTTATCATAACAGTAGGTTAACAAGTTTAATTCAAAATCGAAAATTACTTGAAAACTATTAGGTTTAGGTATAGGGGAACCTATTGAAGATAGTTTCAATATTAATTTTTACGTTCAACAAGGTACAGAAATACTGGGTGTGCCATTTGAAATAAGAAAGTTTTTGACCATTATTTGTAGTAAATGTTTGAACATTAATTATGATCACTCAGTATACTCCAGAGTTAAATTTTCGTTTTCTGCATAAGGGTAGCCAATACGTCTATACGAAAAAACATTGTCTGTCTAGTTGGCTTGAAGGGTTTATTCATTAATTGCAAATCAAAAATACTCCTTTTTTTCGATTTTTCGCCATTTTCTCTCAAATGGTTCTCCTAAGACATAAAATGGTTCCTATAAACTCATCTTTATTTGAGCTTGCCATTCAATTTTTGAATTCATATATAGGGTATTCCATTTAAAAAAGTGTAACTATGGTCTATATCTTTGTTATCGAACACCCTGTATATGTGAAAACAATTTTAAATTGTGCATCTGATTGTCCTTCACATTTGACGAAAAAAAAATTTTCAAAATATCTTCATTTACTGCCTCAAAATGAGAACCGCGTCTGGGGTGGGCCACCCTGTATAATACCACTAGAGATGAAATTTTTCCGGCAAAATTTCTCGATTGTAAAATGAAAGTTTGTTGCTTTCGGCAATTTCGCGAATGATATTTGTATCAAAATCACGAGCCGTTAAGCGAGTGATTTTGGAAAAATGTCAAGAGCACTCTACCCAACAACACCCAGAAGGAGCTGTTCAAATTTTCAATTTTTTTTGGTGAAAAATAGAAAGTAGATATGGCAAGGACTAAATGATTTAAATTTGAAGAAAAACACGAAGGGTTTTCAATTTTTTTCAATGAATTTGTTGATAATGTGTTCACCGCGGCCATGGCAAAAAAATCACATAGGTCGCGTCGAAAAAGTTTAAACTAACTCTGGCAACATGAGGTCGAGCATTATATTGGCGAAATATTGGATTCTCGAGCTGGTTGAGGTAAGAGAGAACATATGGCCTCACTATTTCTTGAAGGAAACAGCGCCATGTCACCTCGAATGAAGACTAAAGGTGACCTACTTGCAAGTGCAATAGCACCTCACACCTGAACGCCTACTGTCCGGTGTACATGACGCTCAACATCGAACTGAGGTTCAAGTCTTTCTCCCTGACGTCGTCTAACCCTTCTTCGGCCATCATGTGCACCCAGGAAAATCGAGATTTATCGGAAAAGAAGATCTGATGCCATTCCACATTCCAATGATGACGTTCTCTGCACCACTGTAATCGTTGCCGGCGATGCTCAACCGTCAGAGGTAACACAAGATGGGGTCGATAATGCTGCAGTCCAAAAGACCTTATCCGGCAGTAAACCGTTCGGACAGTTACAGGATGGCCTTGTTCTTTTAACCACTCATCAGGCTTCGACCTCTTTCAAATTCACTTAGCTGGCGATTAATTCAGCGTACACGTGCTCTAGGCATTTCAACAACAACTGAACATCGTGTGTTGCAATTTCTTTGTCAGTTAGTATATTTTGACATTGTCGATATTTCACGAGTGCCAACCTGCGTCAGTGTTGGGTAAAAGAACTTAAATCTTGGTCAATCGGTATACTTTATAAAAGTGAATGGAGTTTATTGATTAAAATCGAAAAATCGAACTGTCAACGTTGGGGTATACATTTCGATTATAGTGTGAAATTCTTTCAACCCCCCCATAAAATCAACTCCAATTCCCCATATCCATAAATTACAGACCCGACAATGAGCGAGATGTTCCCAAAAATGCAATGTAACCAAACAAAGTTTCGGAGACTCCTCGATCCACCCTGAAATTGAGTTTTCTTGGTAAAGTGAGGGACGATGCGGACCATTCTAACTGCTATAAAATAGATTGGAAAAGTATGTACTCGTTTAGTTGGTCGCCCGTCTGCTAGAAACATTACCACACATCTATATATTACCTACTTTGATTTAAGTTATGGGTCTGAACGGTATAAATCGTAGTTTCCAAACGGAGAATTGGAACATTGTGTGTTTCAATGTCGTATTGGACCGGCTCAGATGGCTGCCTTAACTCGACAATTACTGGGACAATGCCGGATTGGAAGAGTTATTTCCGGTTTATGTTCATATAAGTGCTCTGTTTACATTTTCTAGGGAGGTACCTACTCAGTACCCAATTTCTTCACAATATAGGTTCGTTGTGCCTTCATAACTATACCGAAATGATAACTATAAAAAAACCAGTGGACACCATCGGAAAGTTGGTCGGGAAATATACTGCTCCACAACAGTTAGGGATATCGTATTCAATCGTTTTTAAAAGTCTGTAATCTTCGAGAAAATCGCTGTAAAATCATTGTAAACTCACTAACAACTTGAATCGATCCAATAAAAATCAGTATGAGTCATTTCGTCAATCTGGTCGCATTCTTTCTGAAGTTTGGTTCTTTGCATATGAATGTTCTATTTTGAAATGAAGTCAGTTTATCAACGGCTTCGATTTGAAACGAGTTTTCTGAAAATGCCAAGACGTGAATTAACAAACGCTGAGGCTAATAGTGCTATCGGAATGCTACAGGGTGGCCTTACTCAGGTTGTTGTAGCGAAAAGGCTCCAAGTCAGCCAAAGTGTGATATCTCGACTTTGGAATAGGTTCAGGGAGACAGGTTCCGTGTTGGAAAGACCAAGGCTTGGTGGGCGACGAAAAACAACACCTGCTCAGGATCGTTTCATCACCGTTTCGGCGAGAAGAAACCCTACATCTACGTGTAGAATGCTACGGAATACCCTTCAAAATGCAGATGGGGTCCAAGTTTCCATCGAAACCATCAGACAACGTTTGAGAGAGGTGAATCTAGGTTCTAGACGTCCATTAAGAGGAGTTCCATCAACACGTGACCATTAGCGTCAAAGACTGGAATAGGCAAGGCAATATATCAATTGGAACGATCAATGGCGTAGTGTCCTTTTCAGTGATGAATCCAGATATAGACGATTCTCAGATTCTCAGAATAAGGGTATGGACAATCCCTCGCATACCCCGTAATCGTCGCTATCCCGAGGGGGTAGTGCTATGTTATGAGCCGGGATATGTTCAACGAGCGCACAGATCTACACATTTGTCCTGGGAATATGACCGCCTTACACTATAGGAAGCATGTCATTGACAATGCTGTGCCAAATTTTCACGCTGCTGTTGGTGAAACTTTTCGATTTCTAGACGATAACGCTATACCCCACCGTGCAGCCATAGTTGAGAATGCGCGCAAGGAACTTGGTATTCCACATTAACTAATACCTCCGCACTCACCAGATTTGAATTGCATAGAACATGTATGAGTCTATGAGATATGTTCCAAAGATGATTAGATAATCATCAACCTACCCCACAATCCTTAAATGATCTGAGATAGCTTCTCCTCCGTTTATGGAAACAAATTCCTCAAGAAATGTTCAACAACCTCATGTGTAGTATGCAAAGGAAATGTCAAGCTGTTATTGATGCCCGTGGAGGCCATACATTGTATTGATAGTCTTAAAATGCTTGAATCCTCTGGGAAAAATTTCTCTATTTTACTCGATTTTTCTTAACCACCCTGTATACGATGCAGACCTCCAAGCTAAAATTAATTTGCAACTTGAAATCATATTTATATGAATATTCTTCACAAAAATTTTATTTAATCTATTTTTTCTGCAATTTAAGTCAATATCCCTAACTCATGTTGGGCAGTTTATATCAAAAACACAGCGAAGCTGCGACACAGTGAAGGAAGTGAATTCAATCGAAATTGACCTAGGTCATCAGATAATATTTTTTTTTAATGTTTTTTCCATCCATTATCCTGTATTTTTTAAATTTCAAACCATCGAAGTAATTCTTCAACAAAAATATCGAACTTTTCTATAACCATTCGTCATAATATCATATCAAGTGGTATCGGTTGTTTTTTCAGAGTGATAGAACTTTAAATAGAAATAATACACATTTAAAATTAAGATTGAAGCCAAATTTTTTTCATAAATTGGAAGATTGATAAGTGTGGGCAATTCATAATTGCAGAAAAGAAGAAAAGGTCCTGAAGGATAAACGGATAAATCCAACAATCTTCATTGAAGATTGTGGGATAAAGGACCTTTCTTTTCTGCAATAATTAAATTTTTTTCATTTTAAATATAATTTTGTGTTCGACTGCTTCATAAACACTTGATTCATGAATTCGTTAAGCGTCCATAATTGACTACTATTGGACACCACTTTTTTGGTCTCAACAGTCTTCTCTCGATTTAGCAATTTTCTTCGTTTCACAGCACTTATTATAGGCCGCATTCAAATTTTCATAAGCACTTATAGTGGGTAGGAGAGATTCTTTGGCACTTGCGGCTGAATTATTTACGCTTTCCTCTCTCGAACTATCCATTTGTGGGATTATTATGACGTTTGTCACAGAATTAACGAAGTGAACAACTTTGTTCAGTGAAGTTGCTATAAGGTCCTGATGGTTACTAAGGTAAGGTAAGCAAAAGCACACTCAATGTATTTCTTGAAATGAAGCGACGAATATATTAATTGCCATTTCAGAAAATAAAATGTCTGCATTGCAGTCAAACATAAAGCTTTGTATGCAACTCGTACATAATAAGGCTTATGGACTTGCCCAGATTATTTTGGACTCGTCCATAAAGACCTAATTTATGTACTTGTTACATAAATAGCTATTATGAATTAATGCTATGAAAATAATTTCCGGTATATGTTCACCTCGACTAGCTCAGAGGAACCGCATTCGACCATACCAATTTTGGACCACTTTTTCGAGTAATTCAGCCCTCATTTCTCTAAATAATGTTATCACCGAACCTTTTTTTCAATAAATCAATTGTTACGGTAGCAGCATGAGGTGTAGCACCATCTTGTTTGAATCAAAACACAAAGTCGATACCATTCAAATTTTGAAACAAATAATCATTGATAATCGATCTGTAACGAGCACCATTCACTATAACATTAGCCCTAACATTGTTTTCAAAGAAATATGAACCGATGATGCATCCAGCGTGTGAAAAAGCACACCATAAAGTGCATCTCCCAGGATGCAATGGAACCTGCAGAATTTCTTGAATATTGTTTTCACTTCATATTCGGCAATTTGGCTTGTTTACGTGGCCGTTCAACCAGAAATGAGCTTCATCACTAAACACAATTTTTCCATAAAAAAGTGGATCAACTCCAAGCTGTGCCAGGACCGAATCAGCAAACAAACGACGCTTATTATGATCAAGTGGCTTCAGTTCTGGAGCCAGTTGGATCTTGTATGGGTGTAGACCAAGATTTTTATTCAAAATTTTCCATGTGGTGGATGCACAGAGTTCAGATTGTTGTGAACGTCGACGAATAGACAAATCTGGATCTTCGTTAACACTATCACTCACAGCATCGATATTTTCTTCTGTACGAACAGGTCTTTGTATTGTTGTTGTTGCATCGAGTAAAGAAGATGTTGTCCGAAATCTATCGATAGTTCGACGAATGAGCTGCGCTGATGGACGATTCAAACCATAAATTTCACGAAGTGCTCTATAAGTTTGGCGAAAAAAACATTGATTTGTAAACGTTGTTGCGGCGTGAGCCTTCCATGATAATTTGTCAATGCTTACTGAACAGAAATGTCAAAACAACATGGCTTCTTCCTTCTGTCAAATCGCAGTCATCCCTACCAAAAATTCTATCACTCTAAAAAAAACACCCGATACATCAATCCATTCAATGTCAACTGACCAAAATTCTCAAATGTGAAATTAATTTATAATTCGAGCAGTTTCATACCCTCTTCCTGGCAAGGAAAATGGCTACTGTGTATTTGCAATTATGTCAAGTCTTGTTGCGGAGGAGGATGTAACTTGTCCATTTATATGATGATGAGGATATCCAGGATATCCTCCAGATGGAACCGATTGAAATCCAAAAGTTCTCCCTGAACCACTCTGACTAATACTTCGAAACTTACTGTTCACAATCAGTCTACATGCTAAGAGACCGTAATTGCTTGGCGTTAAACTATTAATTTCGGGATTGCAGACCACCAACACTCCGAGCATTTATTGCACAGAGTAGCGGTCCCCTAAGCCCATCGAAACTTTATATAACCAGCTGGAATGTCCCTGCTTGAGACACAATCTTCCTTGAAATCGATTCCCAGAACTAGGGAAAGTTTCCGCTTGTCATGTTTTTAATCCTCGAGTGTTGTCTGGAGTGGTTTTACTGCATTGTAATTTGAATTCGACAAAATTTATGACGGTTCAGACGTTTTGTCGCTTCTGGGCTCAAGGAAGCGGCAGAGCTGTCTCTGTGTCTCGCGGGGATAAGTTCTCGACGGATTCATGCTGAATAGTTGATTCGTGTTCAACTTGACGAGATGGCATCGGGAGTGAACGAATTACTCAGCTCCCAACATCATGATTCCAATTTAGCAGTAGATTGGTGTTCTGCCACCATTTTCATTTTCATGGAATAATCAATTCATCTTTCCGTGAAAAGTAACTAACATACAACCATATCCCGTTATGGTATTCTCTCTTGCTCAACTTTAATGAAATCAAAAGTGATAAAGTTGCCACTTTCCATTTGTCCACACGAACAACGAAACTGAAATTTCGAACGATCAGATCAATGGAAATACTCGAACTACGGAAATCGCAGTCACCGATCAAAGGCGAACCTTTTAAATTGGAGGTTCTATTCCTGAACTTTGAATTCAATCGAAATACAGGGTGAGTCTTTGACTTGTACATATATTTAACCTGAAGATTCTTGAGGTCAAAAGAAACCTTTTTTTCATTTTCCATTTTTCCGAATTCGGCTCTGTTAAAAATATACAGCCATTAAAAAAAATTGGGCTGACTACGCCTCTGAAATGATCTTCTGGAATTAATGCAAAGTTCATATTTCTCGATAGAAATTGAGTTTATACATTTAGAGAATACTCAAGTACTAACCTTATTGGAATAAAAATGTTGCAAACACGATAATTTCAACAAAAACAGTTAGTTTCATCGGATTATATCTGCAACTAAAAAGACACATTTATCTCACCAAAACAAGTTCCTTCTTCGATTTTTCTGCAGATTAGTTTGTAAACACTCATAACTTGTTCATAATTTCCTCGGAATTCCCAAACAATATCCTCGACAATATCATGAAGAAAGACTTTTTATTCAGATTTATTATTAAACAACCTAACCTTATCTAATTTGTATCGATTCTGTGAATGTTTTTCAAGAAGATGTGGTCAGCTTGCTGACATTTTCATTGAGGTTAAGGTTTTTTTACGAAACAGAGTATAAATCACGGTACACTTGTGTACCCTGCTAAAAATATCTATGAATTCTGCCGTTTCCATCATAAATCGAATTTTCCGCCAAATTTTACCACGCATGCGTAGAGCGAAAACCGAATGATTGGTTATGTGGAGGCCAACTATAAGCAATAACAAACCAGAGTCTCTGAACAAACTGTAAACATTACGTGAAGTTCTGAATACATTCAGTGAATAATTGTTCTAATGTGATTATTATGTGAAGTGAATTAATAAAATCTTAACCGTGTCGAGTTTATAAAATTCCAAGAGGATATTTTTTTAATAGAAGATTGTTTGTATCGAGATTCATCAATTATATCCGAATTTTGTATTTCATTGACATTTAACTTCAATATGGACCGATAACTATGAATTTTCAATAGAAACTGTGCGTGTTAAATCCTCCTTGGTGTTCAATTTTATCTCCCACATTTGTGGGAATTCATCATTAAAATATTTCGACAAAGTCGATAAATATTGTGACAACATTGTAAACTCGTTTAAAGACCGGAGGAGGAATAATATTCGATGATAGTTAATTCAGAAACGCATTCAGATTATTCTTGAAATTAATGATATTTTCGTCAAATTTTTCCGGGTGAAATTGGAAATAACTCGAAAACGACGCGTTTTATTGAAAAAAAAAGGAATACTTTCAGTTTCTCAAACGATTGATTCTTTCGAAAATATGAACCGTTTATCTTTTTGAAATGGTTTTATGGTGTTTTAGCATGTATTGATGAGTCGACTACCCTATAACTTTTATACTAGTAGATATATTGAAAGGGTTTCGATTGAGGAATATGCATCACGAATAGAGTAAAAACTCAACCGAAATTCAGTTCATTCGAAATAACGGTTCGGAAGATATAAACAGAAAAGTGTTTTTTTCATGGAGTTTCGACACCCTGTATCTGCGAAACCAAACCGAATTTTGAAAAATGGTATGCAAAAAAAAAATGTTTCGTTTGATGAGAAGACTACAGTTGAAATATATGTGCAAGTCAAAGACTCACCCTGTATATGGCCATTGCGTTTAAATATACATATACAGGGTGAGTCTTTGACTTGTACATATATTTTAACTGTAGATTCTTGAGGCCTAAAGAAACCTTTTTTTCATTTTCCATTTTTCCGAATTCGGCTCGGTTAAAGAGATATAGCCATTTGAAAAAAAAAATTGTGCTAAATGCGTCCCTGATATTATTCTCTACAAACACCTCAAAGTTCATATTTTTCAATTGAAATTGATGTGATTATTAGATATTCTGGGTGATACATTTAGAAAATACTCAAGCACTAACCTTATTCGAATAAGAATGTTACAAACACGATATTTCCTAACAAAAACGCTAAGTTTTGTTCCATCATTTCTGCAATTGAAATGCCATATTTCTCACACCAAAATAATTTCCTTCTTCGATTATCCTGAAGATTAGTTTGTAAACACTAATAATTTGTTCATATTTGCCTCGATACCCTGAAACTATCTTATAAAAATTAGTTTCTCACTAACCTAGCCTAACTCCATTAATCAGTCATCTGATTCGAGGTCAATGACCTAACCTAATCCATCTCCTCTATGGGCTCTATGATAGTGATCACAGAATTCTAGAGAAGACGATGCCAGATTGTGTTGATTTTCTCAGTAAAAAATGGTATAGGCGAACTCAAGAAAGCAGAACGTCCCCTATCGTTAACGGAAGAACTAGTTTTGTTTACTTTTCGCTAAAGGCTTCTACGCATTGCTCTTTGGAAATGCCAAACGAGTAGTTTTGATTCTCGCCGATCTGAATTTCAGTCGTGGTGCGCTGCCGGCTGCGATGTAGCCGCCACGCAAGACAAGCCGTTGTTCTGTGTCTCATCACATCACACTATCACAGGCCAGCCAGTCTGTGATAAAATGAACGACGCTTAAACGCGATAACCTTTCTACATGGATTCAATTCATTTATTTATTTACTCGCAGAGAATAAAGCAAACAGGTGTGAGGTGATGCTTGTGATATGTGATGTGAAAACCGTGTAGGGTCGATTAAAAATTCCAAGAGGATATTGTTAAGAAGATAGATATTTTCCTGAAGGACTGGTATCAATAAATTTTTAATAGAAACTTGCTTATAAACTGTGTAATTTCATGCTTCTCGGAATTCAGTTGATAAACATTGACAACATTGTTAATTTGTTAAGAGACCAGAGAAGAAACAATATTCGATGATATTTAATTCAGGGAAGCATTCAGATTTTTTATGAAATTCATGGTTTTTTCCTCAAATTTCTTCGTATACATTTAGGAATAACTCGAAAACGACGCGTTTTTTTGAAAAAATATAAGAATACTTTTATTCTCTAAAATGGTTGATTCTTTCGAAAATATGAACCGTTTATCCTTTTCAAGTGATTTGATAGTGTTTTTGTATGAATTTATGAGTCGACCACCCTGTAACTTTCGAACTAGGAGAGATATTGAATAAGTTTCGATTGAGGAATATGCACAATGAATAGAGTAAAGAATCAACCAAAATTCAGTTCATTTGAAATAACGGTTCCGAAGATATGAACAGCAAAGTGTTTTTTTCGTGGATTTTCGACACCCTGTATCTCCCAAACCAAACCGAATTTTGGAAAATGGTATGGGAAAAAAGTGTTTCGTTTGATGAGAGGAATCTACAGTTAAAATATATGTACAAGTCAAAGACTCACCCTGTATATGTGTATATAAACTCAATGATATGGCTAAACTTATCATTTCAATCTTCATTCAAGACCATTAGGAGGCCAAAAAAATCGTGACGAATAAATTATTGCTTCTGTGTGTAACGCTTTCAATGTCCTTGATTAAACATCTCAGCTACCATTTTTGAGAATTTGGCTACATAGACACTTCGCATTTTTCTTCACGGATATCCTCGGGCAGAAATATGAACTAGGGAAATTTTAATGAAATACCTCAATTACGGCAATTAATTATATATTCTTCAGAATCCTCTCATTCAATTTATTCCACTTATACCGTATTACCCGAGCAATTCGGAATTTATGCAGCAAATTTGCATAATGCTATTCGCAATACCTAATGGAGACGGCATTTTCTCAGTATTATTTTGAATTCCGTCACCCTCATTCGAGAGTTTCATCTAAGAAATTACTCAATTAAATCTTAAGCGTAATCTGCTGCTATTTTTATGATTATTAAAGAGATTTGCCAAGAAGAATAATTTCGATAGTTCAAAATATTTACTGAACATTTTTTTCCAGATTCATACAATTCTCGATTGATCTGTGTATACTCTTTTGAAAATTCTCTTCGTTATTTCAAGAAGAGGTGAGATGACCTAGAAAAAAAAACATGTCCTGTTATATCTCTAAAATGAGAAATCTTCGTTTGCGTTTCATTCGACTACTGTATGTCAGAAATGACAATGAAGTGTCAGAAGTTTTTTGAATTTGCTCTTACTTTTTTGCTGATTTTTCGCTAAAAACAACCACTCCAATCTATGGGAGATGATCCCCCAACATAAGGGGCCTGTAGCGTTCCTCTAACACCTGAAGAACAGAAGAATCATCACTTGGAAGATCGGACCTGATCGAAAGATCCTCCCGATCCATAAGAGAGTTAGGACTTTGTGAAAAGGTTTTTTAGCAGGTGAAGTAATTTTTTTACCGCTTCTTTCTCGTTTTCCTTCTTTTTTTCCTGTTACAGATATAATTTCAAGACATTTGCATCCAGTTCAATGAAAAGGCAATTTTCAAGCACAAGGAGCTCTGTAACATGGATAGCAGCATATTTTTTTTGAACAAATTCAGTATCACCACACATACACGGGGAGACAGAGTTTTTTCAGAGGTTTTTATCTGTTCTCGTGTATCATACTCAGAATTGTATGGTACCCCGTTTACATTCCCTCTGCTAACACTTAGATTTGGAGCGGGAAACAGATTTTATTAATTTATATAATCTGGTCCTTGTAGCCATTTCTTCACACGTGCCATATGCCATGTATTGTTTGGTTTAAGAAAACAGTTTGTAATACTCTCTTTCAAAAGAATATATATATATATATACTGTATGTTCTATTATTTATTTGCTATTCAAATCGAAATATTTTCCATGATGAAGCAGAACACGAATTCTTCACCCTTATACTGCAATATCATCACAAATTCACGTGTATATATTCAGCTGTTGTTCGAATGTTTTAATATGAACAGAAATTCCAACTATGAGTTTCAGACATTCGAATTCATCATCAATATTACCCTAGAGATCTCATCGCTCAAAAAAGAGATAGAAGGGCCTCGAATTCCACAGTTTCCACATAAAATCTGTTTAAACACTCAACTGCTGCATCTTCAAGTGGATATCCTGTATACATAATGCATATTTCCTTTTCATATTAGCTTTACGTAACGATATTCTCGCTATATAAGCTTTGAATTGCGGTTATAAAATTTAATAATAGGAAAACGTTTCTGCTGTAAATGTGTATTAGCATAGTTATATAAACTGCTTGTTTCCGGTAATAGCCGAAAGTTTGGTGTAGGTAGGTATTCATAGGGGTGGAATTAGATAATCCACCTCACAATCTTCGTATGGTCAATAATCGAATGAATATTTCCTCAATTTTTTTCAATTTCAATGTTTCACGAAAAAATTAATCCGACAAAACCATGAATCTACATTAGAGTTTTATACCTCACGCAGCAACGATCAACTCAAGAAATGAAACTAATGAAATCAACAATATGAAATATATCGAATATTTCAACAATTTTCACTATTGTAAAGGAGATTCTGAAAAATTTGCCAGTGCCCTTTATCTCCCGAGTAGAACCTAAGCAATTCACAGGGGCAATCCCTCGCGTTTCTTGAGGTAACCCATGTAGACTGACAACGTACTAACTCGATTCCGAGACAAAGAAACTTGAGCCCGATAGCGTTATTCTGTTCTTCTTTATTTGAGGACAGTGATATTCATCAGACCAAGAATGCCTTTTATAACCATGACTGTTGCGTCTCACTCAACATCTGAACAAAATAAATTCCATATCCTTTGTCCACAAGAAATGAGCTGTTTTTTTTTAAAGTTGCATAGATAAAATGATTTTAACCATATGGGATCGATCACTTATACTGCAATATTTGTTTCATATGCCTTGATTTAAGATTCTCGTTCTTTGTTCAAAAACACCATTTGGACGGATTTATGGGTTATCTATTGAGAAGGTTCTCAACCCAAGGATTTAGGTCAAGTTTGGGAAATTCATCTGGTTTCTTGAAACAATAACCATGTCTGATGAACCTTCATTCAGTTTCTCAGCATTAGCTCATAAAATTGAATATACTGCTCCACATTGAGTTAAGGATATTGACTCAAATTGCAAAAAAATATAGTTGGAATAAGATATGTTGCCTTGTCCATTCCTGTCTTTGCCGCTCATGGTCACGTGTAAATGGAACTCCTCTTAATGGACGTCTAAAACCTAGATTCATATCTCTCAAACGTCGTCTGATGGTTTCGATGGAAAATTGGACCCCATCTGCATTTTGAAGAGTATTTCGTAGCATTCTACACGTAGATGTACGGTTTCTTCTAGTCTAAACGGTGATGAAACGATCCTGAGCAGGTGTTGTTTTTCGTCGCCCACCAATCCTTTGTCTTTCCAACACGGAACCTGTCTCCCTTAACCTATTCCAAAGTCGAGATATCACACTTTGGCTGACTTGGAGCCTTTCTGCTATAACAACCTGTGTTAGGCCACCCTGTAGCATTCCGATAGCTCTATGAGCCTCAGCGTTTCTTAATTTACGTCTTGGCATTTTCAGAAAACTCGTTTTCAACTGAATCCGTCGATAAACTGACCTAACTTCAAAATAAGAACATTCATGAATCATATGCAAAGAACCAAACTTCAGAAAAAAGGCGACCAGATCGAGGAAATGTCTCATACTGATTTTTATTGGTTCGATTCAAGTTGTTATTGAGTTCCAAATTATGAATGTTTTTCTAAAAACGATTGAATACGATATTCCTAACTCTTGTGGAGCAGTAAATATGATGACACATTTATTGCAGAACAAGTTGCATTAGGGAACACATGCCAGATATCGAATAATCCGAGTCCAAATATTCTTTCATTGGTCTGTAGATTCAAGAAATGGGTTGTTTTTCCCACTATTGTCAAAAATGGCAGATGAGAGCACTTCCCTCATTGTCAAGCTTGTCTTTAAAAAACCCTATGTTATCGAGCTTTGAGTTCCTAATCAGTTCTTCATCAGATGTTGATCAGTATTTCTTCAGTTCTTAAGGTCGCCGTTTGAAGCGCGTAGGAAAGCTCGTCCGATAGAGGCGCCACCGTGCATTCTACGGAATATCTCCATAGAACTTACATTATCTCTATAGGTTCATGAATATCTCTCTAATTATGAATGAAATGTACAATGGCGCTCTCTATCCGAAACTCGCTGAACTATGAAATTAGTGAAAATGTGGGTAGAGCAGGAACATTCTCTGCCAATTCCGTATTTCAAGTTGTTTTTCTGAATGAAATTATTTGTAGATTTACTTTTAATCGGAAGTTGAACTATTTTCATGAGTCTTCCGTTTGAAATAAAACAGAAGCATGAGTTTGCTCATTTTCTTCCATTTTTGAGAGAAAAAAAATTAACTGTTGAAATGAAATGAATCTCAATTATTTCATTGAGAACTCCAATCCTTTCTGAGTTCATCCACAAAATTTCAGTTCTCAAAGTGCAACCATTTTCAAATGCAACTTGAAATAAAAACACACTACATTGAACGCCCACCTTAAACGAAATCGTCAGTCAGTTTTTATGAATCACAACTGATCATAATTCTTCTCTGCTAAACATTTTCATATAGAAGGTAGGGTTTATAATTGTATACGAAATACTTGAATAGTTAATTCGTGCTTGTAATCTAAGTAACGGTAACAAGAAAATTACAGTTTGTGGTTTGTTGAGAGTGCTTTCAAATTTCACCACTTCCTCTTCCTTTTCGTAGTTGTTATCCAAGTAAAGAACACCTTGATACAGTAATCAAGGTACGAAACAATGACAACATTAATATTCGTATTGGTGAATGCTCCCGCACAAATTTACGGAATAATTATTTCCGACCTTCTTACGGAACAGCCAAAATGCCCCATAGTATGAACGAATGCTCACATAATTCAGGAAGATATTTCGCAGCTCATCCCTCACCGCTATATTTCCTGAAAAACAGGCAATATCAGGTTTCCAGGATTGCATTGCATGTCGCACCAGGATTTCCCAGATTACCGCGAATATTTCACCCAAACATGCCGGGAGCATGGTAATATATCTGAAAAATGACCGAGCGTAGTGTAAAATGTTTTCTGTCTGGCTGAGTCATGGCTGGACTTTGCCAACTAAAACAATTTTTAATCTAGCAATGTGTGTTCGCTTAGGCGGAACCCAGAAGGAGCCTTTGTTTCCTACGCGGGAGATTTGCGGTTGAGACACACGGTCTTATCGATTTTCTCGCATTCACGCCATTCTGAAATTTGCATTCATGGAGAAATAATAAGAAGCTGCCCATCTCCCACGAACGAATTCCATGAAATCATTGTATTCTGCGAGCGAATGAATATTTTAATGTGAGGAAGGCAATGCCAAAAATGATATGTGTTGATAGAAATGTGATCTTTTGGGTTTGAGAGTCCCTTCTCTGTTTGTGAAAGGAAGAAGTTGTTGGTACTCCTTAAGGGGACCTGGTACATGTCCGAGCTCGCGAGCTCCCTCCAAAAATTGGGCTTTTTATGTCCAGGATATCTCAGTTCGTATGCGGCGTAGACCAACAATTTTTTTTTAAATTGAAGCTCAATGTGAACAAAATTATCACCAGCCGTTACTGTCAACAGATCTCATTTTCTCGAGATTATTTAGGTTATTAGTTGTTTGCAATTTCTATTAATGCAATTCGAAGTTTTCCATTATTCCGATGCTAACAAGGACAATCATGGACACAGAACTTGTAGTAGATTCCCTGTGGTTGTTGAGAGATTGAATCGGAAAAAAACAGATAGGATGGGTAAAATTATTTGTAGAATATGGAATGATACAATGTAAATATTGAATTGAATGCAGGTTTATACCATACAAATTTACCACAAGAACATCTGTGCGAGATGTATATATAAGAACTAGCTGGCCCGGCGAACTTTGTTTTCGCCATCTAGTGACGACAATATCAAATATAGTACCTTCACGGCTACGCTACAGTGTCTAGATAAGAGCGATCAACCGTAGCGACACCTAGTGGCCTTATTCAAAAAGAGGAGAAGCATTTCCTACATAAACAAATTTTTCATCAAAATATTCAGAGTTCTAATGTATTTTATAATAACCATCAGGCCGTAGACGAATCCATAAATGAAGTTTCATATCAAACAGTCCATCCGATATCGAGTTATAAATGGTGTAACCAACAACTTTGTTTTATATATATGGATATCTTATTCTCCTTTCACTGCAAAGAGACCACGCCAAAAGCACTCCCCGAGATATGGCAAGCTGATTTTCATGCGAACTTTCAGAAGACGAAATATGAGCAGCTAATAAAAGAAGCAGTCTCTGTCGGAGTTCTGTGCGAATTCCGCACAGAACTCGCAGTGTGATTTGTTTGAGAATTTTCACGTGGGATATCGCTGAGACTTCGCTGGCGGACAGTTGGAGGAGATATAGAACTCTCAACAACCATTCAAAGGCGCAACAAAAGGTGTAACAATTTCCTCTCGAGAAGATACCGAGTTCTTTTAGATGCAGCGAGTTATGCTTTTTGAAACGAACGATTTCAGTGAAGAAGTTCCAAATAGACGTGTATTTCCCCATCCTTCATGACCTAATACTTCGGAGAACGGCAAAAGGCTTCTCTAGGCAGATATCCGTCCATGAACCTCTTTCACATCTCCCATAAAAACGAATATAAAAGCGAAAATGAGAAAATATTCCCAGGTCCTTCAGCCTTCGACCACCCCGAAAATGTTTATTACGTCCCTGACCGTCAATAAGAATAGGGCCGAGAGTAAACTATAAACTGTTTTCATTTTGTCGACTTCCTTGATCTTTCCTAGAGCCGAGACCGTATAACTTCGCTAACTGCCGCAATAAATAGCCCAACTTGGTAGCGACACGATGGCCAAATTAATGGAAGCCCGCAAACAAATTAAAGCTGTCACTGGTTGTATCGCTCGATTTCAAGCACTGTTTATGACAGCTCGTCTTTCTGATTGGTCGGCCTGATGACCGTTGTATTTAGTGTCCCGGAAAAATTGGGTTTACTCTACTGATAATTATTGTTCGATGCGGGGTCAAGAGGGGTCATCTGGGTTTGGTGTTTGATGGAATTCCACTGAATGTTTTCAATGTGTATTTGATGATATGTGAATAGGCTGGATTGGCAGAGTTTGTTTTGAATTTGGGGAGAATTCGCGTGGAAAATTCATTTTTATTGCATCTCATTTGAATGGAAATTCATCTGAAAAACATAATTGAATCAGGTACTCAACTAGTCGTATATCGATATCTATAATCACTTCGAAGTTATAGGGTTATAATCTTCGACTTTAGAAAGAGGAGACCCTTTCAATAATAAATAGTAGAGCCTATTTTCAAGATCATCAGAACTAATCTGGGTTACTGTACTACTAGGGGATCAAAATGTAGTAGAAATTCATGCAACGTTGTGACGTTCTTTGAATTTTCTAATAAATAAACCCCCAATCAAATAAAAAGTACTGTATGTTCGACTGCTTCATAAACACTTGATTAATGAATTCGTTTAGCGTCCATAATTGACTACTTTATTGAACACCACTTTATTGGACATCACTCTATTGGACTCAACTGTCACAGTCTTCACTCGATTCTGCAATTTTCTTCGTTTCACACCACTTGTTATAGGCCGCATACAAATCTTCATAAGCACTTTAAGTGGGTAGGATAGATTCTTTGGCACTTGCGGCTAAATTTTTGACGCTTTCCTCTCCTGAACTATCCATTTTTGGGATTATTATGACGTTTGTCACAGAATTAACGATGTAAACAACTTTTTTCAGTGAGGTTGCTAAGTTCGTACAGTGTCTTGCTTGTGGTAAATAGGACTATTCGAATCCTGATTTGAGTTTACACATTCTGATTAAAAGTAGCGTAGATTCATCGGTCTTCAGAATTTAAAAATTCAGATTCCTCTGATATTCTGGGCAGGAACATTTGGATATCAATTCAGAATTTATCTGACTTCATTTACTCAACTCTAATCTAGAAGTTATTTGGAGGAACGTATATTCGACTCCAAATGAATAGCTCTCATCGATAGCAGCTTCATGAAAATCTGCCATGAACAACTGGGTACTTCAATGAAATACATGAACTTCATAAATTTTTCATCACGCCACGGAGTTACGACTCATAATATAATAATTTCAAATTTTACTACTCGCTGGCTTCTACCTTATGTCAACCTGAGAGTTTGAGTAATCATGTTCGTTGACTATGAAATCGGATTTTATGAAGTTGTTCGACAATTTAATGGAGGTTTACTGAGTTTGGAACATTCATAATGTATCGCACGATATAATTTCATTCTTATTATAGTCACTTTCAGTTCAGGACGTAGAATGAATAGATAGATTTCGATATACAGGGTGTTCGATAACAAAGATATAGACCATAGCTACACTTTTTTGAATGAAATACCATATATATATAAATTCAAAAATTGAATGGCAAGCTCAAATAATGATGAGTTCATAAGGACCATTTTATGCTTAAGAAGAACCATTGTAGAGAAAATGGCAAAAATCGAAAAAAAGGAGTATTTTTAATTTGCAATGAATGAATGCAGGAGAAAAAAATTTGACTCTGGAATATACTGAGTCATCATAATTAATGTTCAAACATTAACTACAAATGATGGTCAAAAACTTTTTAATTTCAAATGGCACACCCAGTATTTCTGTACCTTGTTGAACGTAAAAATCAATATCGAAACTATATTCATTGGGTTTCCCTATACCTAAACCTAATAGTTTTCAAGTAATTTTCGATTTTTAATTCAACTAGTTAACATACTATTATGATAAGTGATATTCATAGAAATACTTGGAAATATTTGTGGGGAAATGTTTACAATAGTATTTGAAATCTGAAAAACTCATATGAATGCGAGAGGTGAGCCCTTCGAATAATGGGGATATCCAGTACCTCAAAATATTTTCTTCACATGACGTAATGGAGCCAATGGAGGGCAGTTTATAACACATTCGTAACCATTTATCCACTCTGAATTAACTGATTAATTATTCGATATTGTGATTTCAACACGTGTGAATTCAAACGTCCCTCTGCTGTGACGTCAGTGGCTGAGTTTGTAATATGATTGGTTGAAGTTTGTGATGGAGGAGACAAAGCCCAGAGTAACTGAGAGACACGCCGCGTTTGTCAAGTCTTTGTGAAATCTCTGAATTTATTCCTAAATATATTCAGTAATCGTATTATATTTGATGTGATCACTATATTGATTTTGGAACATCGTCATATATCAACTTGATTTTCATTAAAGTTGATATAATATTCATTCTTCGAAAATACAAATAATGATGTGGCAACCATGCCTACAAATTATAAATAAAGATATAACCTTCCGATTTGTCATTATTCGACATTTCGACGTCTTTTCTCCGTACTAGAATGGCGTTTCTCACAGTTAAGTCTAGGAGTATTCTATATTCTAAAGTCCTAGGCAGATGATTAGGATGTTCTGTGCTCCTAGGTTCAGTCAACGACCAGATGGTTCCTATACATAGTTGTCAAATCAATAATTATTCTTACCACTAATTTGCTCTTCCCAAAATGAAAATAATTATTAATGCTTCCTAAATTAGAAGACCGGCCTATATATACCAATTCTACCTGTGTAGACTAGGGAAAATTATTTTTAATTGAATTTCTCACCTATCTGCTTACTTGAACCCTCTTTATCTTCAATTAGGAGGTCGTGAATTGAATGATGTTATGAAGCTTTACGGAGGAAAAATGAAAATGTCATGATGATAAAAGTAAAACATCCAAAATCAACATTTCATTATGATATTATTAGGAAAGTGAAAGCAAGGGCTTTTTCAGTCTACGATGAAAAAAAAATCATGAATATATGTCGAAATATATTTTTTCTGAAAATGACTGGAAATGCCCATTCATTTTGACTTGCGAACTGAAAAGAATTCAATATTCCAAGAACGACCAAATGCGTTGAAAATATCATCCATTCGCCATTTTTTAGAGCGTCCATTTGAAGTTCTGAATAAACCAATAAAGCTACAATTTCAAATTCACAGAAGAGAGAATCAGTAAGAGGATAGAAAAACATTAACAGTATCTCCCACGTGGAAAGTATTTCTGTGACAAGAAATATTATAATGCAGTTATGGGATTAAATGACGACCTCCAGAATCAGCAAGATCAAAAGAAAATAAACTCAATTCAATTGCTTATGATGAACCAGTCGAATAATTCAAAATTGATTTAGTGTACCTGCCTAATAAATTTCTTATACTATCTAACCCAAATTCATTTTTCCCGAATATTCAGATTTTCAACCATCCTCTTCAACTTGACATGAATTTGAAACTCACCGAAAGATAACGTCAGCCCCTTCGAATAACTCACATTTTCATATTCTATTCGTCCATCCTTCCCTGTCAATCCTAAAACTGATCCGAAGAAACTACATACCGATATAAAATAAATATCTGCCATAACGGAATGGCTCAGTACATAAATTCCGTTTCCCAATTCAATTTGTCATTTCCATAAAACCGTCGAAAGGATCCGAAACACCGCGATAAATCAAAATCCAATCACGGAAACCTATCAGCGACAGAAAACTCTACGGTCGGACAACATCGGAACGATATAATACACAGATTTGACGTAAAAGAGTGGAAAGCGAGCTGGTTCCTGGTCGAATACGTTCTGCGAAAAAGTTTTCGTCGGTGCAAAACCAAATATTTACCTCTACCCCGAACACAAAACAGTCTACAGTTCATGGTTTCAATGTTTGTTAGCATTCGTGGATCAAATCAGTTTTGACGGATTCTTTCATGTAAACTGATGAGAAATTGACAATTGCAATGAACAAATCATTGAAGAAAAAGCTAATGTAATGTGTTGAAATCCATTGTGGCGACTCATCGACCATCAGAGGTTATACCTACAGGGTGTAACTGAAATAAGTAAAACATTTAAGGAGGTGATTCCTCATCGAAAAAAAGATAGGATCTTTCATATAAGGAAACTTCATTGGAGCATCCCTTGTTAAGATACAGCCCCTTAAAGGGGGTACATAAAATTTGTATAACAATTTTTTTCACTAGCACTGAAAAAGTTACAATATTGAAATTAACCTGACGTTTTGTACTACCAAAAAGACACTTAGCCAGTAATTTATTTGGTTTACCCCATGGTTGTAAGGGGTGAAACTAACTACAAAATAACAATAAATCCAGTTCGCATTTATGACGATGTATCTCTGTAGTTGTTCGTAAAATAATGTTTTGCTGCTTACTGGTTTATTTTGGGCAAAAAACCCAAGAGACATTTTTTGTTTAGAATGAAACAGGCTATCGGAAATAAATTTTTAAATGGTAAACAAATAATAAGACAAAAAGTTACATTGGAAATAAATTTTAGGGGTTGCGTTTTTCACCCCTTACAACCCAGTCGGTAAAAATAATCGATTCGGTTGACGATTTCGATATGAACCTTATCAGAAGAATTTTCCACGGTTTTTCTTCCGGAATGAAATCCCAATGTTTTCTAAAGTTCTAGAAATCGTGAATGATGACGACAGTTTGCCAAATTTCAGAAGAACAACGTTCTATGAATTATTGAAAAAAACGGAATTCAAGTTCTGTAAAACTGAACGATTGTGGGAAATATCCTCGATTCGACTCTGGACGGATAGAAACTTTACGAAGGCCCCCCTACCGCTGCGCCAAACATGTTATTATTGCTCCTTCTTACATTTGAACAGAGTATAGAACTTCAGACCACAGAGAGTGGGTAAATCTTAGAGCTCTAGGTCTTTTTTTTACTGACGAAGTCCCTTCGCAGTTTGAACTTTGTGGTAATGATAATAATATGAATTTTGAACAAATGGTCTCATTTAATCATGTATATTGCTCTGATTAGCTTGTCCATCTCGAAAAAAATTTCAGTAGCATGATTCTTTCTCGACCAAACGCGCCATATTCTTTCTGTAATAAATATAAAATGATGAAAACTCGATCGAACTAACATGCTGCACTACAGGGAAGTACATATTATATACTTCCGGTGCGAGAGCTCACGCAATGTATCAGGTAAGTAATTATGGAAGGCCAGCTTTAGCATGAGCCCGCTCAATAAATAAGTGAGAAATTGTAGAGTAAACAATGCTTCGACCTAGTCGGAGATATTATCAGCGGTATTATGTATCGTATTTACACAGGTCAAGAAATAAAAAGTCAATGTTCCTGATGTTAGATATATTCGGGACGGTGATAATAAGGTGTTCGGAGTCAATTCACGTGAATGAAACTGCGCATTGAATTGAATCAGGTCGATAAAGTAACAATTATCCTTTGTTCATAGTGCCGGCGTGGACGGTTGATTATTATCTGTTTTTTTAATAGTACGAATAAGGGGGTGGTCATGACGAGAAATAAGTCAAATAAGTTGATTTTAGAGGAAATCATTCGAAAAAACGAACAAGATTCAATGAGATGATTGAATCTCTAAAGCAAAAAAATATAAATTTATTCAGTGATAGTTCAGTTTCAAACCGTTTTTTTACTTCCTCAACATATCTTCAACCAGATTGAAATGTAGAAATCCAGTATTCAACACTAGTATTCTCGGTTGGATCAAAGTTTTCAATAATATGAAATATTGAGAGTTAGTTTCAAATAATGATTTCACTACTATATTTCTTGGAATAAAACTAGATTCTTGTTTGAATTTCAAGGTTTATTCGAAAATTTTACGTCTTGAGTTGAAAACGAGGAATGATTGATGCGCAGCTTGATGTTTCTATGAAGATTAAGAGGTGTCTATACCGTTCGACGTTCAGTTCAAAACGCGATTCGGGATTTCCCACGATAGAGAACACCGATTTATATGGGGTTTTCACTATTATTCAATTTCAAGAGTTCTTCAAGTGGGAAAGTTCATAACTTTTTTTTGCGTCGAGTGAAAAAAATATTAATGTTTTTTTTTCGACGAAAAAAAAAAGTTATGAACTTTCCCACTTGAAGAACTCTTCAAATTGAATAATAGTGAAAACCCCATATAGAACGGTGGTCTCTATCGTGAGAAATCCCGAATCGCGTTTTGAACTGAATGTCGAACGGTATAAACCCCTCTTAATAGAAAAACCTATAAATTCATGCCTGTAGATTGGTTACTAGTGCTGTCAATTGTACAAAAAGCTCTCTTGGAAAGAAGAATTCTTATTTTGTATCAACTGTTGATTTCTACTGTTGGACAACCCTGTTTACGAAGGAAATATTGAAAAAAAGACAAATTCGAATGGAATAATTCCCTGAATAATATAAGTACTCACACACATCGTCAAAAATCTTGGCTTCCCCTATGAACTCTCAACTTGTTGGATGTTACATGCCAATTTTTTGTGTGTGGAATCTTATCACTTGAATGAAAACAATAAACCTCGGCTACCACCTAGACATAGGGCATAGGACATGGGCCAGTCGGCAATGCATAAACAAAATATTGCGATTCCATATCAACGAACAATAACTTATTAGAAGTGTCAACGTAAAGTTCGACGTCAAAAAAGTTAACCAGAGTTTCGCAATGAATTAAAAAAAAAGATGTCCACCGAAATTCTAAAAATCGAAAAATTGGAGTATCGAGCCATCATCAAGTACCTGTATTCAAATTTCAAAAGGGTTAAGAGGTAAGCACATTTACGAAGATATGCTTAATACCCTTGGTGATCAATGTCCTTCGTATGCGACCGTGAAAAATTGGATTTCAAGCTTCAAAAGAGGTTAATTTTTTATTGAAGGTGATGACCGATCTGGAAGGTCAGTTTCTGTGTCAGTCTCCGAAAATATCGATGCAGTTCATGACATGATTTTATCAGACCGTCTAATTGGGCTAAAACGGATATCTGAAGCACTGAAGATTTCATAAGAACGTGTTCATTATACAGTTCACGTCAATTTGGACATGAGAAAAATTTCTGCAAAATGGATCCCCAAATGTTCGAATGTTGACCAAAAGCGTGCAAGGGTAGGAGCATCGCGTTCGATCTGTGCTCGATTTGAAAACGATGTAGACTTCTTGAACCGAATTGTTACTATAGATGAGACTAGAGTACGATAAAACAATCCAGAAACAAAGCAACAATCGATGGTATGGCGACACTCTGGTTTTCCAAGACCTAAGAAGTTTCGTGTACAAATGTCTGCTGGAAAATTTCTTGCTCCAGATTTTTGGGATTGCCATGGGGTGATCATGATTTATTTTTTGGATAAGGTTAGAATAATAACCGGAGATCACTATTCGACATAACTGACCACTCTACGGAAAAAAAATTAAAGGGAAAAGACGCTATCCAAAGGTATTTTGTTTTCACAGGTCAACGCCCCAGTTCTCAAATCTCATGTTGCCAGGCAAAAAATTCGTGATTTAGGGATAGAATTACTAGAACACCATCCTTATTCTTCAGATTTGGCTCCGTCCGACTATCATCTCTTTCCTCAACTGAAAAAAAGTTTAAAAGGTCGTAAATTCTCTTCCAACGAGGAGGTAATGAAAGCTGTGGAGGACTGGTTTGCAAAGCAGGAAGAAACATTTTTTTGAAAGGTCAAGAGACGTTGCAGGTTCGTTGTAATAAATGTATTCAACTAACAGGAGAAGATATTGAGTATAAAATTTTTTTGACATTGAAATTTGGTTTGGTTTTATAGTGGGCTAAGAATTTTTCAATATATCTTCGTAACTATAATCAATCGAAAATAAATAATCGATAAATTTAGATTTCTTCTCATCTTGCCTAATTTGTCTCATCCTGCATGAGGCAGAGAGTAATAAACAAAGATTTTCTATCTAACATATTGCAGCAAGAATTGCGGAAAATATTCATTCCATTTCCTGAACATAGATCGTGTTTTTCTCAAGAAACCAATGTAAACAATTTGAAATAATTTCAACTCCGATTGCAAAATGGTGGAGGCGTAGGTTACAAAAAGACTAAAATATACAGGATTTGAAGGAGCTGTTCAAAAAATACAAAAAAAAAATTGAGAAAATTCTTTTATATTTCGAAAGCCTACATAATCAAGTTTCTTCTTCATATATGTCTTGAAAATAATATAATCCAAATGACGTCCCCGGCGAGCGACACATTTGTGGATTTTTCCATTACCCCCTTCAGCATAGCGGTTTCAAATTGGATGATTTCCCCTTGATTGCCTCTTTCAAGTCGAGATTAAGACTTCAAGAATGAGGTCTTCAAACATCACCTTGATTGACCAAAAAAACTTGATTATGTAGGCATTCAATCTGAAAAAAAATGTTCCTAATATTTCCTTTTGTATTCTCTGAACAGCTCCTACAACTGTGGGGGAACTAGTTGCCGCCCCTGTACTGTAGTAATGTCAACTATATTCCAGTCTTTTGGGATACCGGCGCTTTCACCATTTTGAGACCGCAGTCGAAATTCATTCGCATTGTTTACCTTCACACAATTCATGGGGAAATAAATCAATAACAATTTAACAATTCCCCTTCCCGGAACTAATAATAGGGAAGAGTCAATTCGTTAACCTGTTACACTATTTTCCGCCCGACCGACTCCATTTTCTACTGGGGATATCGCACCGCTAATTAACACAATGTTTTAAAATAGTCCCGATTTCGCTTTGCAATTTCTCCCATGCGTGAAATAATAATTGGCTGAAGTTGGTCCCGGATTGTTGATTGTTTAATTATATTTTCATGGTTCCCTGAACTTGGAACGTGACTTTCGCAGAAAAACGTTCATGCGTGAATGTGTGTAACGCGGTGCCAGAGCAAATATTTCCCGTTCTAGAATTCATTTGACAGTTCCATGAAAAATATAATTGGTGTGAAATTAGGCACATAATGAACTGCGATCGTTCTATGGTGTTTACACTTTGCAACACGCTCCATTGTGTAATTCGTTGGACGTGAACATGAATACTAGATGTTCGGGAATTGTCGGTGGAATGGAAATTATGCGGGAATGGGAACTCGTCGTTTCCATTATTGACGATAATCAATACCTGTTAGCTCGAAATGAACTGACTTGTATGACGATACCCCATCGATAAACGGAGATAAGTGATGGATAGGGATTATCCATTCGAATATACTGCTCCGCAAAAGTTTTGAGAATTTTTTGAAGAATATAAATGGGTTTAACGCCTGTGATAATAATCAGAAGAAGATAAACGGAAGGACATCGGTAGCTTAGAGGTAGAGCAACTAGTCCGGCAAACAGGGAGAAGCAGGTTCGATTCCTGCTAGGTGTGTAACTCTTACTGGAATTTCAGGAAATTTTTTGCAAGCCTTCAACTATTTCCCTAATTTCTCTCTTGAAAGTTAATTTTTTTATCACTAATTTTTCGATTATAAGGATCCTTATAGTCTGGGTGCCGGTGGGACAAATTGCAAATTATTAAGTTTTCATTCTTTCTGTACAGGGTGAGTCTTTGACTTGTACATATATTTTAACTGTAGATTCTTGAGGCCTAAAGAAGCCTTTTTTTCATTTTCCATTTTTCCGAATTCGGATCTGTTAAAGAGATATAGCCATTTGAAAAAAAAATGTGCTAAATGCGTGCCTGATATTATTCTCTACAAACACCTCAAAGTTCATATTTTTCAATTGAAATTGTTGTGATTATTAGATATTCTGGGTGATACATTTAGAAAATACTCAAGCACTAACCTTATTTGAATAAAAATGTTACAAACACGATATTTCCTAGCAAAAACGCTAAGTTTTGTTCCATAATTTCTGCAATTGAAATGCCATATTTCTCACACAAGAATAAGTTCCTTCTTCGATTTTCCTGAAGATTAGTTTGTAAACACTAATAATTTGTTCATATTTGCCTCGATACCCTGAAACTATCTTATAAAAATTAGTTTCTCACTAACCTATCCTAACTCCATTAATCAAAGTCATATGATTCGAGGTCAATGACCTAACCTAATCCATTCCTCTGTGATATATCATAGAATTCTAGAGAAGACGATGCCAGATTGCCGATTTTCTCTTCAACAATGGTATAGGCGAACTCAAGAACGCAATCATCCCCTATCGTTAACGGAAGAACTATGGCAGAGGCACTAGTTTTGTTTACTTTTCGCTAAAGGCTTCTACGCATTGCTCTTTGGAAATGCCAAACGAGTAGTTCTGATTCTCGCCGATACAGCGCTACGATCTAAATTTAAGTGCGCTGCCGGCTGCGAGTGCGATGTAGCCGCAACGCAAGACAAGACAAGACGTTCTTCTGTGTCTGTGTCTCCAGAGTACAGTCTGTGATTACAATGAACGACGCCGCGATAACCTTTCTACATGGATTCGTTTCATTATTTATTTATTTACTTGCAGTTTGCAGAGAATAAAGCAAACAGGTGATGAATGTGATGTGAAAACAGTGTAGGGTCGATTAAAAATTCCAAGAGGATATTGTTAAGAAGATAGATTTTTCCTGAAGGACAGGTATCAATAAATTTTCAATAGAAACTTCTTAAAAACTGTGAAATTTCATGCTTCTCGGAATTCAGTTGATAAACATTGACAACATTGTTAATTTGTTAAGAGACCAGAGAAGAAACAATATTCGATGATATTTAATCCAGGGAAGCATTCAGATTTTTTATGAAATTCATGATTTTTTCCTCAAATTTCTTCGTATACATTTAGGAATAACTCGAAAACGACGCGTTTTATCGAAAAAATATAGATATACTTTTATTCTCTAAAATGGTTGATTCTTTCGAAAATATGAACCGTTTATCTTTTTCAAGTGATTTGATAGTGTTCTTGCATGAATTTATGAGTCGACCACCCTGTAACTTTCAAACTAGGAGAGATATTGAATAAGTTTCGATTGAGGAATATGCACCATGAATAGAGTAACCAATGAACCAAAATTCAGTTCATTTGAAATAACGGTTTCGGAGATATGAACAGGAAAGTGTTTTTTTCGTGGATTTTCGACACCCTGTATCTTCCAAACGAAACCGAATTTTGAAAAATGGTATGGGAAAAAAGTGTTTCGTTTGATGAGGGGAATCTACAGTTAAAATATATGTACAAGTCAAAGACTCACCCTGTATAGCTTAATTACGGCAGTCTACTACATTTTTCCTCTGTGAAAATTTTTGTAGTCGCGGCTTTTTTGCAGCAAACCTCTCGTGAGTCGACTACGGGTCGCTAGTACTCATTAAAGGGCATTGGTAAGACTACTGGTTCAATAGTGAATCATAAAGTGCCGGAGATCAAGGTTCAACGAAAAATAAAAATGAACTTATGACCGTTCCAGATGAAATTCTGCAGTTGAATCCTCGATGACATTCCGATATCCCCGCATTATAGACTCCGCTTACGAAAAGAATTAATTTTTCGATGGCCCATATTTCCCTTTGAAATCCCTACTCTTTATTCCGGCGAACAAAGAACGCATGGGGCTCTGATTTGCATACGAGTTCATTTTACATATTTTCCATTTTCGGGTTTTCGCCCAGAAGTGTTGTAACGTGAAGAGCGGGGTACATGGAAATGAGTTATTTTCTCGCTTAATACGTTTTGTATCCAGCAACTCCGACGGGGAGTTAATTAAGACTGACATGTTAGATAACACTCGGATGTTGCCTTATGTGCCTTTGTTGTTTTTGGGATATTTTTGTGCTAGATTAAATTCGCCGAAAGGGAAAGTCCTGGCGCATCTGCTACTTTCAATCCAAAAGAGCAGAATGCGTTCTTCTTTGTTTCACTCGGCATAGCATCACTGCTAATGTTCTGATTTGGTATTTTGATTTTATTCATACTTGATGCCACAGAGACTTCATCGGTAACATTTTCATTCTTCAATGTCTTACTCAATTTATTTCACGTTAAGGAAATGAAAATCGAAGTATGGAGGTATGAATAAATTTTGATGAATAAAGTAGCAGAGAAAATATTAATCTACGGCTGTATATCGAAAATAAGGTCAAGTATTTCCAAGAAAAAAATTGCTGGCCTTCTGAACTTTGAAACGATCCAGGTCTCTTTTTCAAAGGAACCTCATGATGAAGAGAATGGGCATTTCCAGTCATTTTCAGAAAAAATATATTTTGACCTATTGGATTCTCACGTAATTTGTGTTTTTTTCTTCAAATTTTTTCTTCATCAATTTATACCCTTAGAAAAATATTGAAGACTCAAAAATAATCTACCTAATTCAAACGATAAAAAGAAGCATGAAATAGTGTGACTTCGGTGGCTTGAGAGATTTTTGATTGGTACTCGTCAAGACGTGGTGCTGATATAAAAATGACAGCATTGCCAAATCACAAAAAAAGAATTAGCCTGAAAAAGTCCTTGCTTTCACTTTCCTAATAATATCATAATATAATGTCGATATTGGATGTTTTTTTGCATCATCATGACATTTTCATTTGTACTCCATAAAGCTGATATCATTCAAATTACGACCTCCTGATTGAAGATGAAGAGGGTTAAAGTAGGCAGATAGGTGAGAAATTCAATTGAAAATAATTATCCCTAGTCGACACACGTAAGAATTGGTATATTTAGGCCGGTCTTCTAATTTAGGAAACATTAATAATTATTATCATTTCGGGAAGTGAAAATTAGTGGTAAGAATAATTATTGAATTGGCAACTGTGAAGAAAGACCATCTGATCGTCAGTCGTTGACTTAACCTAGCAGTATAAAATACAGGGTCTTTCACGAGGAACCTCACCCATATTTATACGGGAAACTACTGAACGTATTTTCATGAAATTCAGCACTTATAAGTATTTCACGATGCTGATGAAATCTAAAATATTTTCAAGGCATGAGCACATCCGGTTTTTCCGGAAATGACTTCAACATCCGTTTTTCAAATTAGAACAACATTTTTTTATTGCAGAAATAGATTCCTTAGAAAATTTCAAGTTATTTTGATGTAACATTTTTCAGTTTTGGTTGTAAAATTCTCTCTGAGCGGGAAAATTCGAAAAAAAAATCGAAAATAGAGCTCCGCTGAAACAAGAATAACTTCGAGGTTTTTGGATGGAAAATTTTCATTTTTGGGATTTTTCAAGATGTAAGATTGATGTATCCACTTCAAAAATCGAAATCGCGATTCATGATACAGGGGGTGAAAAAATCGCTTTCAAAGTTAGGGATGACAAAATCGTGAAAAATCAATTTTTTCAAATTAGAACCCCATTTTTTTATGGCAGACATTGAATCTACGTTAAAAAATAATGTGAGTGTATGCATCACACCCTTGCCCTAAAATGGATGTTTTCTGAGTTAATATCCACTTTAGGGCAAGGGTGTGATGCATACACTCACATTATTTTTTAACATAGATTCAACAATATCTGCAAATAAAAAAATGGGGTTCTAATTTGAAAAAATTGATTTTTCACGATTTTGTCATCCCTGACTTTGAAAGCAATTTTTTCACCCCCTGTATCATGAATCGCGATTTCGATTTTTAAAGTAGATACATCAATCTTACATCTTGAAAAATCCCAAAAATTAAAATTTTCCATCCAAAAACCTCGAAGTTATTCTTGTTTCAGCGGAGCTCTATTTTCGAATTTTCCCGCTCAGAGAGAATTTTCCAACCAAAACTGAAGAATGTTACATTAAAATAACTTGAAATTTTCTGAGAAATCTATTTCTGCAATAAAAAAATGGTGTTCTAATTTGAAAAACGGAAGTTGACGTCATTTCTGGAAAAACCGGAGGTGCTCATGCCTTGAAAATATTTTAGATTTCATCAGCATCGTGAAATACTTATAAGTGCTGAATTTCATGAGAATACGTTCAGTAGTTTCCCGTATAAATATGGGTGAGTTTCCTCGTGAAAGACTGTATAGAATACTCCTAGACTTAACTGTGAGAAACGCCATTCTATAGTACGCAGAGGTGACGTCGAAATGTCGAATAATGACAAATGGGAAGGTTATGTTTTTATATATATAATTTGTTGGCGTGGTTGCCACATCATTGTTTGTATTTTCAGAGAATGAGTATTATAACAACTTCAATGAAAATAAAGTTGTTTTATGACGATGTTTCAAAAAAATGAAAAATAATACGATTACTGAATATATTTATGAATAAATTCAGACATTTCACAAAGACTTGACAACAGCGGCGTGTCTCTCAGTTACTCTGGGCTTTGTCTCCCCCATCAGAGACTTCAACCAATCATATTACAACTTGATCCACTGACGTCACAGCAGATGGACGTTTGAATTCACACGTGTTGAAATCACATTTGCATATTTTAAGGTAGTGGAAATCCCCATTGTGTCATTCATTGGTCACTCCAATTTTTTGGAAGATGAACGGAGAATGAAAGTTTTGAAAACCACAGCCTTCAGAATGAAGGCATCACAGTTACATCAATTACTAACTTCACATGGCTGAAAAATATATCCTGGGTGAACCCACTAAAAGCTCCAAATCTCCAAATAATAGTTAGTTAGTTTCTACGTTGCAAATATCTAAAAGAACCACTCAGATTTAATACTAAAAGTGTGTTTTCTGCTTATACATGTTTATACCATTTAGCTACATTTAATCGGATTATTTTGTTCTCTTTCATTCCCTCCGGATGAGCCGGAGTAGGCGAACTATAAATTAATGGGAATATATTAGAATATACCCATAGAAATAGTTTGCTTTATACACAAACCCCACTCGAAATTCGGCAGAGCGTTAAAATTTGATGATGCATTTCGCATTTCGCCATAAATATTACAACGGTTCGTCGATTCGAACTAATATCAAGAATCTGAATGTGGAAACAGTGAAAAGCACTCGACACTCCATTTGATGATTAAAATTTTGAAGCCAGTGTTTCATATTATTCTCGAATATTCATTTAATCATTCATTTTATCGCCAAACAAGCGTAAATAACGAATTAATTTGTTGCTCTGTGAAGTGAATTTTGAGCAGCTAAAGACTTACCAAAGTAGTACTGAAGTGTCTAGGAATTTCACCTAACGTTTTGTCTACAACAACGCTAGGCTTCGGAAGGTGGGTCTGATTTGTTTCTGATGGTTTTCTTCACGGAACGAATTCACTTTTCAGTTACGAAACTAACGGGTTCCGGCGTGGGGAAGAATATGAGGTTAATTCTGATAGGGTGGCCGTGTAAAACGGAGAAAGATAGCGAACTGATGGCGCTGAATGCGGTCGTTGCTGGACGAGTAGCAGAAGTGTTGATTGATCGATTGGCTGACGAGCAAGAGACCGGGTTAGCACTTGGCCTCCCTGTACAGGATGGGCAAAATTGGTGCTACATGAACTAAAACTTTTTAACCCGAGGAGATAGAGAAAAATGAATGGCACCTTATAGTGCTCTTTTTTCGAGAAACTGATAATGCCATCAACTGCATTCCTCTATCTTCTTTTGTTTCCGAGTTATAGGCCAAAATTGAAATTTGGGCGATTTCAACTTTGGTCATTATCTCCGTTTCTGTTGATGCTAGGATTTTGAAATAAAAACATTATACAGGCACTTTTCTGATAGCAATCCAGTGGAGTACTCTAATTTTTTCTAAGAGGTTTATTTGCTGAGTTATAACATAAAGTTGTGTTTTTTCTTATGGAAACAGTAGTTTTAAATGACTTGGAAAGAATTGCCATTTTTTTTCCGTTTCAAAAATGTATCATATGTCATACATCGGCCTCAGATTCGTTAAGATATTATGAAAAATATGGTTTGTATATGGAATTCAAATTATTGAGTACTAAGTAGGCTGAATCATAGAATTATGTGTCTCTACGAATGGTGTAATTATTATTTCATGGTTGGATACTTGATGCCGTGATCTCTGATCTCTGTTTGAAACAACTGTCAGTTATTAAAATTTGACATATTCTATGATTCAGCCTACTTAATACTCAATAATTTGAATTCCATATTCATTTCAAACTACTGTTTCCATAAGAAAGACACAACTTCATGTTATAACTAAGCAAATAAACCTCTTAGAGAAAATCAGAGTACGCCACTGGATTGCTATCAGAAAAGTGCCTGTATAATGTTTTTATTTCAACATCCTAGCATCAACAGAAACGGAGATAATGACCAAAGTTGAAATCGCCCAAATCTCAATTTTGGCCTATAACTCGGAAACAAAAGAAGATAGAGGAATGCAGTTGATGACATTATCAGTTTATCGAAAAAAGAGGACTATAAGGTGCCATTCATTTTTCTCTATCTCCTCGGGTTTAAAAGTTTTAGTTCATGTAGCACCAATTTTGCCCACCCTGTACACAGCAGAATTGTTAAAACAGATAGAATCTTTGTGGAATTTTGGGTGATTCTTTCTGACCACAGATTCGTAGAAAGTGTGTGAATCATAGAGCTCTGGGTTATCTTTGTAACCCACGAATTCCTTTAGCAGTTTGAACTTTATGGTACTCATATAACAAAATGAAAACATGAAGTTCGAAAAATTTGTAACCGATTGATTTTCGAATTGTTTCCTTCCTTGCTTTTTTCTAATTTTTGTCCCAGAAAAACCAAAATGAAATAGTTAATTGTTCACCGGGTAGAAAAAGCCTCAATGTCCTGGACCATTGTGATAGCAGCACAGAGTCCAGGAATGTGGCTTTCCCTACGAGGTAAACATACTATTTTTCCGCAAATCGTTCGAAATTCTACAGATTTCAATCAATTTTAAAACATATAGCGAATTATTCCATTCATAAATAAATGGAGCTTTGAAATTCGGAATGGAATTGGTTGCGTTACTATGGACACGTATCAATGCTGAATTGTCAAACTTGACGAATTTCAATTAAATTGCTGATCTTTTCGAAAACAAAGAGTGTGAAATGATAAGTGATTATGACTTTTCCATTTCTGGGACAGCTCCAGAGCTGGTTGAGGCAGTGAATACTACTTCATTAGAATTATTGCCAAAGAAATGTAGAGAAAAGTTCGAGTATGCTTAAGTAGTGACAACTGTTAGGAAATCTTGACAAATTTTGTTAGGAATGTCAAAATTTCCTAGCGATTTGCGTAAAATTAAATTCAATGCAAGGGGCAGTTGAACCACAACTCTACAAAAAAAGAAAGTCTGGTTTTTCCCGTGAATCACCCCATGTACTTAGGAAACACCCTGTATTACAGTATTCTGAAGTCAGCAACTATTTGAAATTCACAATCTCTGGAATGAGATGCGTTTGAAAATAATTCCCAACTTGTTTTTCATGAAACCAATTTAATGTACTGGGCACTAGATCTTTATAAAGTGGTCCTTCGGGAATCCACAAAGGCTACACATGCCGCTTGCTACGCCAACGTAGGCATATGCGTTCGTTGGTCTTCAGGGAGAAACTCGTCACTGCAGTGCTAATTTACGTCTGCGTTACAGTTGGCGCTATAAATTAGAAGGTGGAATGAAAAAAGTGAGAATGTCCTCAGAGGCAAGGTATGGAGGAATGAGACGATTTATTTCAGATCCTGATGTTGATATAGTTCCAATGAGGGCGGAGTTATGGAGACCAATTGAAAAATGGGTATCGGAAAGAAGAAAAAAAATTCGCGATTTTCAACATTGTGTCGAGGAAGTAGGGGAAGTGGGTTCAAAATGAAATAGGGTTTTATTTCAGAGGCATAACTTGTTAGAAGTGAATTTCAGCGCCCTGGCTTCGCATGGCTGCAATGCTGATACTAAATAATATTCCTGCCTACTACAGAATGTCCTTATAAAAAACAGTAGTGCCGGCGCCGCACCGCTATGTCCCTGCATTTCAAATCTGTAATATCTTCGGAAATATTCATTCAAATAACATGCTGTAAAGGGCCATATTGATCTATATCGAATGGACAATGTATTTGAGGTACCTAATTGGATTAATGCTGTATTTCTCAAAATAACTTCCTGAATAAGCCATTTTTTCCCGTGAAATGTAAAGGAATGTTGATCCTTTTCAGGTGTAGAATACCGAGTAGGTACATTATTTTGATTTATCTCGTGGGTTTCAGTCAACGTTCTCAATGTAAGCGCAAAAAATTTTTATTTACGACATCACATTAGAAACCTGTATACATCAGTGATTCTTTACAATATTATGCATGTATAATACATATAAACCTTTCTCTTGAATCACTCTAACTACTAAAAAAACCGTTTCAAAATCCGTTGCGTATATTTAAGATTTAAGCATACATAGGGACAGACAGTGATACCGTTTTATACTATGTAATGATTATTGTTAAATCAAAAATTTAAATTGATTTTTATTTTCATCTATGTCAAAAGAATTTTCCTTGATATTCAATGAATGGATGTTCTATGATTCGATGTTTTCCATGTTCCACCTCATAAGAGTAAACGTTTTGACATCTATCGAAAAAAAAACAGCAGTCAAAGAAATCATCCCTGGATCAAGGATCGTTTCTTGGACAATTCGCTCAAATTTTATATGGTTCGGCTACGCGATCTGTACCGAATTTGGCATGTATACTCCATTCAATTTTATAATGTTTCCCGGTTGGTCATGAAATTCTGACACATGTATATTTCGAAAATGTTAGGTTATAATCCCTATTTCTCTGACACATAAATAAGCAAAGTTGTCCTTTCTAGACAGAGGGGTAGAAGTAATCACGTATTCTTCAAAATATTTATTTAGGTACTTTGGGAAAATAATGAATTTGAGAAAATGTTATGTGAATTCAATGATTCCAAAGACCTGGCGAATGCTGAAGAAACTTTTTTCTCTGTTGATACTGGGAATATCTCACGTATACAGGGTGAGTCTTTGACTTGTACATATATTTTAACTGTAGATTCTTGAGGCCTAAAGAAGCCTTTTTTTCATTTTCCATTTTTCCGAATTCGGCTCTGTTAAAGAGATATAGCCATTTGACAAAAAAAGTTGGGCTGAATACGCTCCTGAAACAATTCTCTGCAAACACCTCAAAGTTCATATTTTTCAATTGAAATTGATGTGATTATCAGATAGTCTGGGTGATACATTTAGAAAATACTCAAGCACTAACCTTATTTGAATAAGAATGTTACAAACACGATATTTCCTAGCAAAAACGCTAAGTTTTGTTCCATAATTTCTGCAATTGAAATGCCATATTTCTCACACCAAAATGAGTTCCTTCTTCGATTTTCCTGAAGATTAGTTTGTAAACACTAATAATTTGTTCATATTTGCCTCGATACCCTGAAACTATCTTATAAAAATTAGTTTCTCACTAACCTATCCTAACTCCATTAATCAAAGTCATATGATTCGAGGTGACCTAACCTAATCCATTCCTCTGTGATATATCATAGAATTCTAGAGAAGACGATGCCAGATTGACGATTTACTCTTCAACAATGGTATAGGCGAACTCCAGAAAGCAGAACGTCCCCTATCGTTAACGGAAGAACTATCACAGAGGCTTCTACGCATTGCTCTTTGGAAATGCCAAACGAGTAGTTCTGATTCTCGCCGAAACAGCGCTACGATCTAAATTTAAGTGCGCTGCCGGCTGCGAGTGGCCGAGTGCGATGTAGCCGCCACGCAAGACAAGACAAGACGTTCTTCTGTGTCTCCAGAGTACAGTCTACAGTCTGTGATTACAATGAACGACGCCGCGATAACCTTTCTACATGGATTCGTTTTATTATTTATTTATTTACTTGAAGTTTGCAGAGAATAAAGCAAACAGGTGATGCTTGTGAATTGTGATGTGAAAACAGTGTAGGGTCGATTAAAAATTCCAAGAGGATATTGTTAAGAAGATAGATTTTCCTGAAGGACGGGTATCAATAAATTTTCAATAGAAACTTCTTATAAACTTTGTAATTTCATGCTTCTCGGAATTCAGTTGATAAACATTGACAACATTGTTAATTTGTTAAGAGACCAGAGAAGAAACAATATTCGATGATATTTAATTCAGGGAAGCATTCAGATTTTTTATGAAATTCATGATTTTTTCCTCAAATTTCTTCGTATACATTTAGGAATAACTCGAAAACGACGCGTTTTATCGAAAAAATATAAATATACTTTTATTCTCTAAAATGGTTGATTCTTTCGAAAATATGAACCGTTTATCCTTTTCAAGTGATTTGATAGTGTTTTTGCATGAATTTATGAGTCGACCACCCTGTAACTTTTAAACTAGGAGAGATATTGAATAAGTTCCGATTGAGGAATATGCACCATGAATAGAGTAACCAATGGACCAAAATTCAGTTCATTTGAAATAACGGTTCCGGAGATATGAACAGGAAAGTGTTTTTTTCGTGGATTTTCGATACCCTGTATCTTCCAAACGAAACCGAATTTTGAAAAATGGTATGGGAAAAAAGTTTTTCGTTTGATGAGGGGAATCTACAGTTAAAATATATGTACAAGTCAAAGACTCACCCTGTATAAACATGGTTGAAATATTCAGTTTTGCTATTTTCTTGTACGGCAATCAAGAATCGAGTATTGGAATTTTACTGAAAAATAATGGACATAATAGTCTGTTACTTTGTGATAGTTCATTCGAAAGAAGAATAAAAGTATACTAAAATAACCTGACAAAAAAACTTATGAACGAACAGTGGAATTCCCCAATTTTCAAAATAATCAAGAAAAAAGCCTACATATCTACAGAAGACATTTGAATACCTTCTTGGACAACTTGTATGAAAATGTAGTCGTACTATGGAGTATAGTTTATGTCTTGAAGATCGCCAACTTGTGAATATTGTATTATGCATTAGTGCCTCAGTATCATAATTATGAATGAACAGAGTTTGCAATTATCCCCATTCTATGCAAACGCAACGCAGACCTAAAGAATTGAACTATCGAATATAATTGTTCGATTCTCCTGACGTCAGAAAACAACAATTGAAAATTGAAACCATAGAAAATAACGATATAAGAGGATTCAATGAAACGTCTTAAATAAGTATGCCTTTCGTCCAAGAAATAAAAGTGGCCAAATCGTTGCTCCTATCGAATTACCACTGAAGAAACGACAGTAATGTAAACGTAAATTAGATAGAATCAAATCTCGATACATGCGCAACCATTACCATAAACTACTCCGGAAAGATTGATATCTCCGTCATTTCATTCCCAATAAAATGCTTAATAGCTCCTTCCAAATTACGTCGTGGCTGAACACAGAAGTTTCCTAAAATAACGACTTGGGAAATCAACATGGGTAGCAACGCCGTCCACCGAAAAGAAATCTGATCGATGCCGGTGAATTAAATTACGTTTGGTAGTCTCCATTTACTCATTGCAGAATCGGTGCTTTGAAACAAGAATGTTGCTCCAAAAAAGTAGTTGAAGCAGTTGTTTTGCTCTTCGGGCGTATAAGAGCCACATTTCTCCCACCAAAATAAGTTCCTTCTTCGATTTTTCTGCAGATGAGTTTGTAAACACTAATAACTTGTTCATATTTTCCTCGAAATTCCCAAACAATATCATGAAGAACGACTTTTCATTCAGATTATTATTGAACAACCTAACCAGCTTTCTGAATACACAAATCGTAACGGTACGAGTATGGAATTCCGGCAGGTACGACTTGGGTAAATAGGTATTTCAAGGTTCGGATTTACTGCTATAACCTCAAATACTTCTATAATTTGAGTGTGCCTAAATGTGATAATCATTTAAAGCAGACGTGTACAGAAAAATAAGTTGAAAAATCACATTCCTTTCTTGAATCCTTCACAAATGAGCTAAGAATTCATTAGGAAACTGTGGTATAAACTTACTTTTCGATTTTTAATGCTCAACAACAACACCGGCTGGCCGTCCGATTTTTGAGATTCGCTTGCACGACTATTTAGTTCACGTCAACGTATTTAGATAGCACTTTCTTTGAGCAATAGCTTATATCATAGGGGTACGACTTGAGCGGTATACGACTTGAGCAACCTTACCCTATGTGGTTAACTCATTTTGGCTTCTTCAACCAGAAAATCCTAGACTCCAAGTTCGTTGGTTGTAACATGAAAGTATCGAATCCTGCTGCACCATAGAAAAGTGCAACGAACCCCGCAAAACGAAAAATCCATCCAAGCGGAATAAAACTTCTCCTATGAGATAATTATCGACGTCTTTTTATTCCCAATAAAATTCTTAATGGCTTCCCCCGAATCTCGGCGGAGCCGAACGAAGAAGTTTCCTAAAAGTAGAACTTGAAGAATCAACATTGGGAGTGACGCCGTCTAAAATGAAGTTCCATCGACGTCAAATAATTGGCGAATGTTTTAAAAGTAACCGATAGTTGTTTACTCATTAAACAAACGGAAGTTTGAAGACGGTTCCCATAAGTATTCACCGGAGTCGAAGAGATTGAGACGGGGGATGTGGGGCGGAAGAATGACGGTGACGATTGCGGAGTTAAATGGGGAAGATAATTCCTTGTTAGTATTCTTAGAAAAGTTCGGGAACGATCCTGCCCAGAGGTATTGTTGTCGGATCGTTTGACCTGACTAATTCGATGAAGTCTCGAATGAGATTCGTGAGATGATAAAAGGAAAATCGTCCCCTATCGGGGGTCGAATTGGCTTTTTCTTTATTTAATCAAGTTCAATGTTTATTTATCCTGACGGAAAAAAGCGTTCTGATTCTTGCTTTCATATGCCATTGCAGAAGGGAGCTTAGAAAATAATTCGGTTTTTGATTGAAATGAAGAATGTTGATCGAAGTGATTGATAGAACGTGGGGTATGAAGCCGAAACGGTTTTGAAACGATCAAAATGAAAGATTCCATAGTTATTGACTGGGTTCAAAATAAATATTTTTGTATAAAGTGAGTTTTTTTTTAAGGCACATGAGAGTGTCAATTTTTTCAAACTTTTCACGTTATGGAGTGTCTACTCAATGTTGAAAAGTACATTGACTGTTTAGGAAAATATTGGTTATAACACAAATGCGTCGGATACCGAGGAAATGGATCTAAAGTGGGGATGATATAAATAAATTCGTTTGAGATGCTAATGACGAAACTTATTCACTTCAAAAGGTACAGATATAGTCATAATTTCGGGAGATTAGTTGTAATTTAAATATTCCTTATTTGATGGTTGTCCTGATTTTGGGTGAAAGCGGTGCTTATCTCCGTGAAGAATTATTAAATATAACCTTCGATACCATTGAAGAAGCTGGATCTATACTAATTGTTAAAAATCCTGATACAGAAACCCATTGCGCAAGAACGTTTTCTGTTTCAATTTCGGATTAAAATGACATATACCGCGATTATAGAGCACTACGGCCGCCTCAAACAAAAAGTAATAGACTATTTTTGAAATATTCGAGAGGAAAATGTGTCAATCAACATGTGGGGATAAAGAAAATAGGAGATACCTATTCCAAGCTTGATTGCAAAATGGCTTGGAAAAGACATGTACCTTTAAGAGCTACACAGGTCACTGTTTCAGAAGAAGCTCTGTTATTGTTCTGGCCAATTCCAGGGGCAACATTACATCGATAAAACGTCACGGTGGCTGGAAATGTGCCTCCTTAGTAGAAGCATATACATATAGAAGATAGTTTCAATAATAAAATTGAGATTTGAAAGAAAGAATTGAATTGGTCATCTACTTCCAAAAAATATCTGAAATTGCTGATCAGCAGCAACCTGGAATATCTTCGGGAATTTTCGAGGATATATTGAAAAATTCTCAGCCTACCTAGGTACTATAGAACCAAACAAAATTTCAATGTCAAAATATTTTATTACCCAACATATTCTCCTCCTAATTGGATACATTCATTACAGCAAACCTGCAACGTCTAAAGACCTTTAAAAAAAATGTTTCTTTTTGCTCTGCAAACCACAGCTTTTATAACCTCCTCGTTGGAAGAAAATTTACGACCTTTTGAACTTCTTTTCAGTTGAGGAAAAAGGTGATAGTCGGACGGAGCCAAATCTGGTGAATAAGGGGATTGGGGGCATTCTAGTAATTATAACCCTAAATCACGAATTTTTTGCATGGCAACATGAGATTTGTGTACTGGGGCGTTGTCCTGTGAAGACAAAATACGTTTGGATAGCTTTCCGCGTCTTTTCCCTTTAATTTTTTTCCGTAGAGTGGTCAGTAATGTCGAATAGTAATCTCCAGTTATTTATTGTTCTACCCTTATTTAAAAAATCAATCATGACAATCCCAAAGAACTGACTCAGGAACTTTTTCAGCAGATTTTTGGACACGAAACTTCTTAGGTCTTAGAGAACCAGATTGTCGCCATTCTTTCGATTGTTGCTTTGATTCTGGATCGTAGAAATGTACCCAAATCTCATCCATAGTAACAAATCGGTTCAAGAAGTCTACATCGTTTTCAAATCGAGCACATATCGAACGCGATGCTTCTACCTCTGCACGCTTTTGGTCATGTTGGACCATTTGGGGATCCATTTTGCAGAAATTTTTCTCATGTCCAAATTGACTTGAACTATATTGATGAACGCGTTCGTATGAAATCTTCAGTGCTTCAGATATCCGTTTCAGCCCAATTCGACGGTCTGATGAAATCGTGTCATGAAGTGCTTCGATATTTTCAGGGACTGGCACAGAAAATGGCCTTCCCGATCGGTCATCATCTTCAATGAAAAATTTACCCCATTTGAAGCTCGCAGTCTGATTTTTCACGGTCGCATACGAAGGACATTGATTACCAAGGGTATTAATCATACCTTCGTAAATCTGCTTACCTCTTAACCCTTTTAAATACAGGTACTTGATGATGGCTCGATACTCCAATTTTTCGATTTTGCAATTTCGGTGGACATCTTAGTTTTTTTTTAGCCCTGGTTTATTTTTTTGAAGTCACACTCTACCCTGACACTTCTAATAAGTTATTGTTCGTTGATATGGTATCGCAATATTTTGTTTATGCATGGAACTAGTCTAGGCTAACTAGATATCAATACATCCTCATATATTGGATATTTTTTGCTCACTTCACTATCAATTATTGTTCCAATGATTGAAAATTTTTATTGAATTAACAATCGATAGGGAAGGTCGAACAATTTCTGAAACATATATGTATTTCTGAAGATGTTTCATGTTGTATCTGATTAAAGACGTTAAATATTACTTGAAGAGTTGATTCGAGAATTATTTATCATCAATAATTGACTCTGTGAGAAATAAATATTTCAAAAAGTAGTAATATTTCATGTTTATTGTGATACTTATTCTTCTTTTTTTTTTTCACCGTTGAAAAAAGCCCTTTTTTTACGGTTTTTACGCATCCATGGTGATGTGAAAAGTCAAGTTTTGTTGACAGTAAGTGGTACAAAAGGATATTTTCTAGTATAAAATAATCTTCACTATCATAAATGTTCACAGAAAAATTTAAACAGAAAAACCTTGTGTGCCGTGATCATCATCATCAATACGAAATGAGTCACCATCATGTACGAGTCCAATCACAGGGTGCGGTAATTAGTTCTCCCATATTTGAAAGAGCTGTTGAAAAAATAATTTTTTCAATATTTTCAAACAATTTTTTTCAAAAGGTCTTTCATATGTGAGAGAACTAGTTGCTACACCCTGTATCTCGAGTTACGTTGGACCAAAACTCGAAGTCTCAAACTCCAGTTTTCCCAGCGCGATGATGAATCCGTTCAGGACATGTTAGTCCATAGATCCAGATGATGGACGACGGATATAATTTTCCCGAAGTCCCATTCAACGCGACTCAGTTTCAACTTTAAATTCTCAAAACATGACGAATTGAACAATTTCCACCAACGCCTCCGAAAGGGCTGTTCGCTGCTTCTCTATGGCGATGGTGCAGTAAAAGTTACTGGAGCGGTAGGAAATTTAACATTCTTTCGCTAACTTTTTCACTTTGAAAGTCCGAATAGGGGATATCTCTGGCATTTGCGACCATACTTTGTCGCGAGCTGGAATTTTTGGAAGTCGTGGTTGTTAGCAGGGGATGAAAGCTACCTCTGAAACTTCACAACGAAACTTGCTTTCAAAACTTTTTATAGTGGATATTTCACCGAGAATGGTTGATTGATATCCAATCATTCAATTATTTGGTTTATTTGTACACAGCAGGGTGTAGTTTGTTACGGATTTTCTTCATTATTGGATTGCTCATTTTTTGAATCTTCTGATGTAACTAAATTCTCAGAGAGCATTCTGATGGATAACATTTCGATTGCCCATTCTATTCTTGCGTATTTTAGATCAGAATAAATTCATGAGCATGGTAGATAGATAAATAAATAGATTCTTTATTCGTACAAGACTATTAACAAAGAGTGTGTACCTACATGTCAATAAACAACATTCTAAGTGAACAATAAAAATGGAACAATTTACACAAAACAATAAAATGTAACGATTACAGCACTAATAGAATAAAGTAACAAGGAAAAAACAAAAAAACACAAAAATCAGCGAAACTACAAGCAATAATATTCCTCAACACTATGAAACGCTTTATCAAACAAAAATGACTTTTTTCCATTTACTGACAGAAACTCTTGAAAGATATTATTTGGAAGCATTGATGGAGAAAATGGTTTGAATTAAATGTCCCGTAATTTTTTCGATTGCTATTTGCACATTCGACTGGCTACTGAATCGAGAGAGAATGAAAAAAACTATTGATCAATCACAGGGCACATTGGCGATTTTTGCACTATGTCACAGATTGATTGCCAATTGCAATACCAGCTCGAAACAAAGAGTTCCCAATATTCCCTGTTGTATGTAATCGACACATTATTCATGTGATATTCCTGGGGGCACCAATATTGTTCTTCGTCCAGAGCATGCATTTAAGGTACAGTGTACACCATGTATTTCATTGGCATCATCATTTTCATGAAACTGAAATGAATTCAAACAATAATCGCTGTTATAACCTTGAATGGTACATAATGTGATTGTTCCAAACGGCGAAATAATGCCTATTTGAATATTGCGAATATTCTGAAAACATCATTGTGTTAACATTGTTCATATTCATATACAGGGTGAGTCTTTGACTTGTACATATATTTTAACTCTAGATTACTCTCATCAAACGAAACACTTTTTCCTATACCATTTTCCGAAATTCGGTCTCGTTCTGAAAATACAGGGTGTCGAAAATTCACGAAAAATAGTATATTATTCTATAAGGAGGAGGAGTGTCACTTTTCATGGCGAGCTTTAGTTGGGTAATTGAAAGCGAGCCATGAAAAGTCACTTCTCCTTCGAATGAAATATGTTATTTTATTTCCAAACATCTTAAAATTCCTGGAAATCTGAATAATATTGACATTTACGATCGTTATAATTGAGTGAAAAATGTAACATTTGTATAGTTACGGTTGTCTTGCAAAATAGTCCCTTGCATAACAACACTTTTTCTGCCGCCAGAGGGAAAAGTAAACCATAGCAACTATTTCTCCGCCTAGGCGGAGAAATAGAACTTCTCTGTGATCCTGTCAGTCTAGAAATGACGTCGTTATCGAACGTTTGGAAATGAAAAAACTTTTCTGTTTATATCTTCGGAACCGTTATTTCAAATCAACAGAATTTTGGTTGATTGGTTACTCTATTCATGGTGCATTCCTCAATCGGAACTCATTCATTATCTCTTCTGGTATAAACGTTTCAACGTAGCCGACTCATAAATGCACGCAAAAATATCATAAATCCAATAGAAAAAAATATAAACTCATATTTTCGAAAGAATCAATTATTCAAGAAACTGAAAGCTTTTTCAATAAAACGCGTCGTTTCAGAGTTTTTTTCTTATTTTACCTGTAAAAATTTGACGAAAAAATCATTAATTTCAAGAAAAATCTGGATGATTTCCTGGGTTAAATCTCATCGAATAATATTGCTTCTCTGGACTTCAATATAATATAATAAAGGCGAAAAAAATCTAAAAAACACGTTGCTAAGTAATATTTCAACAAAAAGCATGAGTGCTGGTGGCAACAAAAATCCGAGTCGAAGACGAGGATTTTTGCACCTTTACGAATGCTTTTTTTTATATCACTTTGCATTGTGTTTTTTCGATTTTTTCCACAGAAAAAATTAAATGCCCGAATGGTATTTGACAAGACTATTTCAAGAGTAACAGATTATCCTGAATGCATCAAGTATGTATTATTAATTCTCGTTGACAACAACTGTCAAGTTTTGCCGCGAGTAAACCCGAAAAAACTGCTGACAGCTGCTGCCATACAGTTTTCCATCTAGAAACCATTTGTGATTCAAAATTGCCCGTTTCTGATTGGTGGAAATTAATACAAGGTAAATAGTTAATTAAAGAATCCCACAAATGTGGGAGATAAAATTGAACACCAAGGAGCATTTAATACGCACACTTTCTATTGAAAATTTTTTGTTACCGGTCCATATTTAAGTTGAATGTCGATGAACTACAAAATTCAGATATATGAATGCTGAATGTCAATACAAACCACGTATCTTATTGAAATCAATGAAAAATAAAATGAAACATTGTAATCTGTGGCGATGTTTCTATCTAAACAATATCCTCTTGGAATTTTATAAACTCGACACAACACGCTTAATATTATATTAATTCACTGAAAGTCACATAATTATCACATACCTACATACAATAATTCACTGGTCACTGAATGTATTCACATCACAACTTCACAAAATTTCTACAGTTTGTTTATAGTTTGCAGCTCCTCCGCCTCCTCCAACGGTAATTAAGATTACCTATGGCCGTCCTCCGCCGGTTTTCGCTACACGCATGCGTCGTGAAATTTCGCGGCGAAGGCGATTTTTGATGAAATGGCAGAATTCATAGATATTCATACTATGTTACGTGAAAAATCCCCAACCTCAATGAAAATATCAACAAGCTGGCAACATTTCTTCAAAATTTCTGTGCAAATATTCACAGAATGAATACAAAATGGGTTTTAGGTTAGGTTGTTCAATGATAAATTCTGAAGAATGGAATGAAAAGCCTTTCTTCATAAGATTGTTTTGGGATTTCGAGGAAAATTTGAACAAGTTATAAGTGTTTACAAACTAATCTGCAGAAAAATCGGAGAAGGAACGCATTTTTGTGGAGAAATATGGCTTTTTAGTTGCAGATATAATCGGAGAAAACTAACATAACTCTTGGTGAAACATGGTCAATCAAATAATAAGAGAGAAAAGAAAAACACTTGACTAAGTTTCACAATTTAATGAATCGTGAAACTTAGTCGAGTGTTTTTCTTTTCTCTCTTATCATTGAAGAAGAATCATGATTCTTCAGTATTTTAGTGCAACTCAATTTTCATTAGGGTTAGTCAGCTCAACCCGATCGAACAATATCATTCTCGGCTGAAAATCAGATATTAGGCCAAATGGAATTGTCAATGAATTACTTCTTTTATATGAAATATAAGGTTTTTTATTTTGATGATACACTGACAAGACTATTTTTTAAATCTCTTTCTGTCAACTCTTTGTCAAATATAAAATTCTATAACAATGTGAATTTAACAATCTTCTGTAACATTCTCCCCCCCGGTGCTAACTTCTTGATTAGCACGAATATTGAGCCGGTGAAGTTTTCTTACAGGTCGCTTGTAGATTCCGTGTGCTTTCTGAATATCAGCAACTCTAACAATTCCGTCTGGACCCGAATATACTTTCTTAACTCTACCCATAGGTCGCTGGTCCAAATCCGGCTCGAAGGACCACACTTTGTCAATGAATTACTTCTTTTATATGAAATATAAGGTTTTTTATTTAGATGATACACTGACAAGACTATTTTTAAAATCTCTTTCTGTCAACTCCTTGCCAAATATAAAATACTATAACAATGTGAATCTAACAATCTTCTGTAACATTCTCCCCCCCGGTGCTAACTTCTTGATTAGCACGAATATTGAGCCAGGAGGGTTTTCTTGCAGGTCGCTTGTAGATTCCGTGTGCTGCCTGAATAGCAGCAACTTTACCGTCTGGGCCCGGATATACTTTCTTCACTTTACCCATTGACCAAAGTCCTATTGGAAAATCTTTTTCATTTTTTATGACTAATTCTCCTTCTTTGAGATCGGGATTATCTTCATTCCATTCAGTGCGATTCACCAGGCTTGGGAGATACTCGCGTAGCCAACGTTTCCACAACATGTCCGCTAAGTATGGAGAAATTCTCCATTGTCTTTTCAATGGAAGATCTTTTTCGTTGAAAATTCCGGGTGTTATTATGGCGACTGATTTACCAATAAATAGGTCGTTCAGGCATATACCGACTACATCCTGTGGATCTGTGGATACGTGTGTAAAGGGCCTACTATTTATTATATACCCTGCTTCGCAGAACAAAGTTTGAAGAACTTCTTCAGCTGGGTGCCGATCTTTCATTATAGCCGTTAGAGCCCTCTTGAAACAACCTGGTTTAGGTAGGCATTCAATCTCATTTTTTTGCGTCAATGAAGTTTCATCATTTTGATCATAGTGATTTTGCACTTTATTTGTCCACTCTCGAACATAAGATGTACGAGTTTGTACTGATTTCCTTCTTTCAACCTCCTCTTCAGAAGAACATTCTACAAAACTCGACTCAACTTTTTTCAGAAATTCTTGATATTTGGAAAGTGAATTTTCTTTATGTTTCAAACGCGCTTCACCTATCTTCAAAAGCTTCTGTTTTCTGTCGAGTTCTCTCTGTTTCGCTTCAATTTCCTCAATAGGTTGTGCTGTTCTTTTCATATCTTCAACTTCACATTCTAATTCGACAATTTCTTCCTGATTCGTAAAAAGGTTTTCTTGAAGTGAATCTATTTCATTCTGTTTTTCTAACAGTTTCGATCCCAGTTCGTATTTATTTTGGGAATGACTAATTCGAGATTTTGTTTTTCTACTTTTTACTGACATGGATTGACTTTTCTGTTCTGCCTCATCATTTGAAACATGGAATTCTTCCATGAAAGATTTGAGGAACATATTGGATAAATCGCTTGCACTGGCACTATTCGGGTAATTGTATTCGAAAAAGTCACACAATCGTTGTAAACTGAAAAAGCTGAGTGATTTACTCAATAATTCACAGTGCGTATTATATTCTTTGGAGTTTTTTCGGAATTCAAATCCAGAAAACGATGATATATGTCTTCTTGCGGATCTTCCTTTGACTTCTTCTCCATATAAAGCAAAATGAATATCGTTCAGTAAATTCTTGTCACCAGCGGTTCTCAATTTTGCCCACAACTTTGGTATATTTCGAAGTACCAATTTTGGTGAAGACATGTTAATTTTTGTGTGAATTCTGACTGTACACCCTAGTGCTGGAACTATCCGGCTCGAAGGACCACACTTTGTCAATGAATTACTTCTTTTATATGAAATATAAGGTTTTTTATTTTGATGATACACTGACAAGACTATTTTTTAAATCTCTTTCTGTCAACTCTTTGTCAAATATAAAATTCTATAACAATGTGAATTTAACAATCTTCTGTAACAGGAATAACAATCGTGACCTCAGGTTGAAGCTTTCATACTTCTACATTCATATGATGCAGAAAGTCACAACAAAATTGGACCATGCAATTTTCTGCACATTCAGCCGAGAAAAGCACCAAAAAAAATTCGCTCCTCTCATTAGTCATCTCGCTAGTCTATCATTGAATCTCCCTTTGTTCGGAGACATCGAAATAATGAGAGACGACAGTCAACACGAATGAAAACAACATACTCTTCACAAACGTCCGTTTTATTCTTGTAGCGCGAGCATTGTTCTCTCAAGTTAGTGAAATAATGATGGCCCTAAGCATCCTTGACAACCGAACGCATGACAGACAATCCTTGTGAACTCACACTATTCAAACATCCTCATTAACTACATGTTGGTAGGTTTATTTCTTGCTTTGATACGTGTTCCGCGAAGGTAGAAGAGCATTTCTCAGAAAAACCTCAGATTCCTGCTGCTTTCTACAGGAATATTAGATATAAGTGGCAATTTAATGCAAGAATGCGCCAGCGGTCTGCCGAGAGAGCCTTTCGAAGTATTTCACTTTGAGGCAGCCGCTCCTTGTTAGAGAAATGTCATACAAGGAGTGAAATTCGAGTTATGTTCCCCTCCGAGGACTCAGAGACTCAGACCAGGATAACAACGCATTAATTCAACGAAATAAATTAAAAGTTTTTTTATCTGATGGCATGTCATAATGACAACGTTATGTCACTCAATTTTGATGACATAAGGAAGCTCATTATGGGACTAAGTACCATAATATGCAACGTATATGCAACGAAAGATCACATGTCAGGAATACGGGCCCAGGAGAAATATCGAATAAGTTTCGATTGAGGAATATGCACCATGGATAGAGTAACCAATCAACCAAAATTCAGTTGAACATATCTGTTGCACACAACATCATTTTCCAATAGCATATTCTCTGGTTCTCTTCTTAGACTATCGTCTAACTTCAAACAAATCGTTACATTGAGATAATTGAAATTTGGTGCTCTTATCGATGGGAAAGTACAAATTTTTTCTAAAATATCCTGACGAAATGAATGTATGTCAACTTCCTGTTATATATCGCATATTTTTTCCAGGAAAAATCCCCTCTTCTCCAATTATCGAGCTTTTCATTCGAGTAAAAAATCGCCAGTTTTAATCGACAAGTCGAGGACTACTCCATTTGCCGCTTTGAATAATTGAATATTCTGGTTCTGCTCGATGGTGGATAGATATTAGCTCCTGTTAGGGAATTTATATTTCCATCGAACAGGAAATTGAATCTGAATGAGATTCATTAGGTCAAATGCTTCATCAATTTCCAATTGAGAATTCATCTGCATTTCAAGTTTTTCTGGGCAATTGAAAGGGAGAATTGTATTTCTTGAATACAATGTATCTAATAATAAACCTATTCTGTTCTTGAGTTCCGGATTTCTCGAATTATTTCGAAACTTCATATTCATTAAAAAAGCACATCCATATAACTATAACATATCAAGAACTCATTGAATAATAAATATATTACTTTTTTGTTCAATGCCAAGTTGTTGCAACTATAGGAGATATAGACTTGGAATGCCTCGATTACACGAATATCACAAGTACCGTTACGGATTCCACCTAAGGCGTCGCATTTTTGCATTATTGCGCTTTTCACTGCTGTAGAGAGCGAAACGATTACGAGCCGTTGAGTGCCATAAATTTCAAAGAATTCAAATTACTCTGTACTGAAACTGCTCAAAGCAGCTACACGGGGCAGAGATTGAAAGAGCATAATGAGAAAATTTCTCCTATGCTTAAGTTCAGCGAACTGACGAATAAGAATGCGTTGAATAGGGAAATTATTTGAAACTTCTCGGAACACAATCCTCTCACTTGAAAATAGTAGGAGTTGAAGCGATATACAGCAGGATTTTACCAGTACTCTTGACAATGGTGTGAATTGAAATCAAGTTATCACTATTCAGAGAAGCTGATTCAGTTTGCAAAAGAGGTAATTGGGAGAATAATGTTGAATATCTTTTTGTACACAAATATCCAATAAATAGGGGAAATACGTACAAAATGACATATATGGACAAAATGACACAGGCATCATAACTTGAGTTCGGAGGTATGAAATGCGGAACTGCCTACCACATTACACGACCCGAGTGGCTTCAATTAACCTCTGAAAATTAGCAAGAGCTACTCTGGTTCATTCGCTCGTTATGAGTGATAACAGAAATCAATAGGTCACGAGTTTTTTTTCATTGCGCCAAATTTTAAGAAGAAATGGCGCCAGTTTTCACCATGTTTTTCATTCAAATTGCATTCAATTCAAACTTTACTTATTTGTCATTGTATTCACGGAGCTTTTTGTATGTTGAATATACTTTTTGTATTAATTCGATACATTTCTAGTTTTATAACGCTATGTCGCTATATGGACAAAATGACATATACAGTGAACGGACAAAATGACATAGGTATTTCAGCTGAATTAACCGTATCTACCGGACAAAACCAAGACAATCCATCTCAGGCTCCATCAGAAAACAAAGAATCAGGACTTGTCTTAACATATTCATAACAAAATCTTCATCTGCGGCTAATAAAGGCAATGCATCTCAACCTACTCTTGCTGATCCTATGAGGAGGATTCTCCAATCCCTAAAGGACGATTTATAAGTGAACAAGGCAAACGTGAGCCGAGGACTCGACAAACGTACTTAGTTTCAACTTCTACACCTAATAAGACTGCAATCAAATCAAAAAAGAGCCCATACCTCCTCCAAAAACAAGGAGACAAGTCCCTAGGGGCCCTAGGGCATTATTTAAAGTAGACAATGAAGAAGAAAATGTTCCTAGCAACTTTCGAGATCATGAAGACGACTGTTCAGTGTCCATCTATCTATTGTTATGAGACTTTTTTTCCCGATTTAGATCTTCTCCAGGATTAGCCCTGAAGAAAACTTGTTACGGTGCATGCATTGATTGCATTGGGCTCACGAATCTTGTGCTGATGTTCCTAGAAGAACCAAGCGTTTCATTGGTGAACTTTGTCAGAAGTTTTTTAACTATAAGCATAAAAATACAGTTGCCTGTTGCAGGTATGTCATTTTGTCCATAGCATGCGAACAAAATGAATTTCGTTTATCCCAATTTATCTAAGAATATTTTATTTCTTGGTACTTTTATTTCATAAAGGTTGATTAGATTTTATAAAGAAAGGACCAAAGATCAGAGGTGTCGAATATGACATTACTGTGATTCACTACTAACAAGTTATGCCTCTGAAATAAAACCCTATGTCATTTTGTACGTACTTCCCCTATAGTGTTCATAATCAATCTTTTTCATTGGGCATTATCACAACCATCCCCAACAGAGAGTTGGAATATTTTCGAAGCTGTTGAGAAACGTTCGAGTCAGTTGAAAAAGTTTCGCAGAAGTTGGAAATTTTCCAAGCTATCCCTCCAAAAAAATTTGGCATCGGCCCGTCCCTGTTTGCGGAAACCTTACAAGTTTATCTTGGTGAAAAAAATTTCATTGATAACTCAGATTTACAGAATATGAGAGATATGATATTGTAATCCGACTCAAATGACCACGCTTTCTTGAATTCCATTTCATTGAAGAACATGGGTCACTGGATATTAACGCGATCGGATTTGTCGTTTTTGAGATTAATTTCAAAATAACTCGCATATGGCAATAATAATCTAAAATTGTTACAAAATGGCGGATGGAACGGTTACTAACAAACTCTATTTTGCCCATTATCTATATGTACTCTGTACAATTAAACGCCGTCAAAACTTTCCTGATATATTTTTCAATCAACAAATAGAAATTTTTTTCGTGAGTCTAATCCGTCCGATTTTTCACCCCAAAGGCGAAAATTGTGATTTTCGAAATCGCTCGATATAGACAAATATTGGAAACGACAAGATAGACAGATTCAAATTTTTAATTTCTACAAAAATTAAATTTCGCCAGTGAAAATCCAAACTATGCTATTTAGAGCTCAGGAATATTTTTTGAATTCAGCGACCTCGAAAACCCCACGGAGATAATTTTTCATTAACAAATGTGGTGTTTTTAGGAGTTCCTACCTCTTGATCATTTTTCACCCGGAAATTGAGATTTTCAAAATCGCTCATATTTCGAACAGAGAAACTTTGAGTTACGCTAATAACCTTATATAAATAAAAAATAAAAATAAATAAAAAAAGGAATGGAAGCTCTGAAAATTTGAATTTTTCAATGTTGACAAACATTTGATTCTATAGGTGAAAATGTAAACCATGCTAGTTAGGACATGCTAGTTATAGGAAATATTTGTTATTGAATTGAGCGACCTCGAAAGTTACATTTTGATACCAAAGTCAGTCATGTTCTCCTCATAAGTAATAGTATAAAACATTACTAGCAAGGTAAGAGGGTTTCTACTGGCGAATGGAGGATATAACTGACGAGCCGCAGGCGAGACAGTTACCTCGTTGAGCCAGTAAAACCCGTTACCTTGCGTGTATTGTTTTATATTTTATTGGTTTCTCATTTGTGAAAAGATCAGATAAATTCCAAAAGAATCTCAATAATTTGTCGCAAATGTCGTAAGCTATGGAAGCGTTGCCATGAACATAACTGTTTATTTTTCTTTACATTTGTTTTGGCGAAAGCGGAAATGAATGTACCAAAAGAAATTATTGAGGCAGCCAGCAGTGTAGCTTCAAGTTTGTAACCTGCAAAATCAGCTTCAAGGTACGAGCGAGAATACGACGACTTCAAAAAGTGGCAAACAGAATCAGAAATAGTGTGATTGGAGTAACTGAAGATGTTTTGTTGGTCTACTTGAATCAACTATCAGCTAGATTCAGCCCTAATACTTTATGGGCAAAATGGTTTATGCTGAAAAGCTGCTTGGAAGTGAAAGAAAATGCCCCTGTTCGCAGGTTTGTTTTCCTTAAAAAATTTATTGAAAAATATGACGTTTAGTTGTCATTTGCAGATTCAAAAAGGTAATAGCGTTTCTGAAACGAAAAAATGAGCGTTATACGCCAAAAAGGCCAAGGTATTAAGTAAAGAAGAGACTGAACAATTTCTTTCACATGCTCCTGATGACCAGTGGTTGCTGGCGAAAATTATAACAATATTTGGGATTTTTGGATGTTGTCGATGTGACGAAATTCTCTCCTTGAACATGAATGATGTAGAAGATTTGGGAAAATACGTTATTGTGACATTGCGGCAAACAAAAAATTTAACAATAAGAAGATTCACCATAATCGATGATGGCTGCAGCTTCAAGCCCTGCATTTTATACAGAAAATATGTAAATCATCGTCCTCCTGGAACATAAAGCCTAAGATTTTTTTCGACATACCGACATGGAGAGTGCATTTCCCTTAATGCTGACCAGCACAATATTGGTGGTGTCCCAAAGCAAATAGCGAAATATTTAGGTTTAAAAAATCCAGAGTTATACACCGGACACTCTTTTCGCAGAACTGGAGCCACTTTGGTTGCGGATTCGGGTGGAGATATTTTAGCACTAAAGCGTGCAGGAGGGTGGAAGAGCACCGAAATTGCGATGAGGTATGTCGATGATTCGGTCAACAAAAAAATCGAAATGTCTAGCAAATTATTTGGTAGTAAGGAGAGTACAAATGTTCTGCAGTCCTCGAGTTCAGCAGTTTCTGAGTCAACAGATGGTTCATCATCATCAGTATCAACTCTTTCATCATCAAAAATCTGTGTTACTGGAAATAACAATTGTACCATGATTTTCAACATATGACGATAAAAAAAAATTTCTAATGTAAATAATACTACTAACTTGTAAAAATTTTGTTTTGCAAGTTAACTGTCAGTTTTACAAGTTAGTGACTTGATAAAATAAACTTTCTAGATTAATATTGTGTTTTTGGAAACTGACGTTCACAAATGAGAAACAAATAAAATTGTTTTTTCAAATTTTTTCGATATTTCATTTTCGAGTTTGGTTCACAAGCTCAGACCATTCGTATTATGGGTTTTATCGATCCGTGAAATGGCTATTATGGAAGATCCGAATGGCTCGAATTACTTTTTCAATCAATAAGTTAGATAGGGAAACAGGTCCCTCTTTTGCCCTCTGCTACTAGGCTACTACACTTTATTTTCCCCTAGAGTTCAGATTGTCGATTCATGATGAAGAAACCATGATTCAACTCGGTTTTATTGGACTAAAACCGAGTTCCTCAAACACTCTGCATTAACTTTGTATGCTCCCATATCAAAACTAGAACGATACATTTGCTACGTAACAATAACGTTTTACTGCACCATCCCTTTTATGATGCCAATGAAATAAACAAAAACGAAATTTAATCCGTATACCGCATGATGGCACCTACTGCAAATAGCTATTTTAATGCTTTCCCCATTATACGGGAATTAAATATAAATGTTTCACTGTCGTAACAGGGTTATATTAGGATATTAGATCATTTTAGGTTTAGATCTGAGAATCATCAAATTACAGCCATTCATCACACATACACAATATTATGGCGAAAAGCAATTCTGTTGAACTATAAAATCTTGTCAACTCCTCTGAAATTTTAGCACACTAGTAGATACTGTACAGGGATTTAAGTCTTTTCTGAAATATAAATCGACAGATATGATTATCATTCAAGTAGTGTTTGATGGATCAAGTATTTAAGTATTCAACGAACGAATATCAAAACGAAGGATAATAATTTGAAGAATAACTGAAATTTATGTGTATGATTCAATTAGTGTATGATGAAATTAAAGAAAAACAATTTATTCTCTTTAGATTTCGTCTAAAATAATCATAAGTTTCTTGGAAATATCTATACTATCATTTTTCAACATTTCTATTCATTATTTTTTTTCGAATAATCTATTCCTTCAATTATTTTTTTCAGCTTTGTATTCAATCGTATTCAAGGTGCTTTCTTGTCACTGATTTTGTGCTCATGCGTAGAACCTACCACGTTCGAGATCCGAATCATAACCTGGAAACTACAAGATGATCGACTAAAAAAAGAATTTTTCCTGATAGTTGTCTTAGAAATCATCCATGATCCCAGATTTGATGAAAGAGGAATATTGGAAATAACGAGCTTCGCGTACACGTCTACTCTACAGATAAACTCAAACTAGTTGAGATTGAAATGGGACGAAGGTGTTTTCCCAGATGCTAATCACACGAATCGAAAATGGACGTTTTTTTTACGTTTTGTACAACTTTGGGAGCTCACCATATGAATTTCCTAATTTGAGTGCATTCAGGATATCCTTGCAAGCTCACAATGGCAAGTTCTTATTCTGCTTGCGTTCGTGACATCTTTGAGAGCCCGCAAGAAGAATGAATTGAGTAGATCGCTTAGAAACATCGCATATCGATTGTTTCAGAAAACCAGATGAATTTCCCAAACTTGCCCTTAATTTTTGGGCTGAGAACTTTTTCAATGGATGACCCATAAATCAGTCCAGAGGGTATTTTTGAACAAAGAACGAGAATTGTGTATCAAGGCATATGAAACAAATATTGCAGTACAAGTGATCGATTCCATTTGGTCAAAATCAATTTTTCTATTCAACCTTTTCAAATTAGACAGCTAATTTCTTGTGGACATAGGATATGGAATTCATTTTGTCCAGATGTTGCGTTATGAGACGCAACAATCATCGTTCAAAAATTTGAACCTGTGCTGACTGGTTAAGTAAATCCGTACAGATTCAATATATTCAGAACTGAATGAACTCATTGAACGAGATTTGCGTCATGTGAATGAAAACGGGGCCTTCAAAGTTGCATCCGACGTTATTGCCTACTTCGCCATTTCCTCAAGCAATGCCGATCCCTCATTTTCATGGCTTTCTACGAAGTCGATTCTGGTGGAACCTTCGGGAAATATATTTGGTATCTCTTTGAAGTTGTGGTGGTGGGGCAGCAATATTTGACGAATATAAATCCGAGCATTTTCACTATCTTCAGAGAGACATTCGGGGAGAATGATTTAGGGGTACGCTGCTTGCCGTAAAGCCCCAGTGTGTTGGTCAACAGAGATAGGGAATTTATTTCCCTTTGTAGCTGTATTTATCGCCTCAGAAACAGCGCTAACGTTTGACACATCTTATTAACTTGGAAATTGGTGCACAACTTCATGATGTAATATTTCATATTTATTGCTATCATTAATATTTATTGCATGAGGGCTTTGATCATCGCAATTATCACGTTTGAGAGCTTTTGAATGATGATGTATTATATACTCCATTCACCTTTATAAAGTATCCCGGTTGGCCAAGATTTGGGTTCATCAAGTTTTTTTTTCACTTGAAACTGAAGCAGGTTGCTGAATATTTCCCCGAGACGTTGCCAATGCTGAATACTCTTTTTCAAATTTGTATTTCGAGTTGTGCAAAAAGGTACTTAAATGTCTTTTGTACGCTCATTTCTTGAGAATTTTGAAAAGTGGTGTGGAATTGCATAGTTGAATTGAAGTTTTTCTGTCACGTTATTCGAGTACTTTTATTCTTTTTTGAATGGACTTTCACAAAGTAACAAACTATTTTGTTCATTATCTTCCAGTAAAATTTCAACACTCGATTCTTGATTTCCGTACAAGAAAATATAACTGAATCTTACAACCATGTTTCTATACGTGAAATATACTGCTCCACAAGAGTTAGGGATATCGTATTCAATCGTTTTTAAAAGTATGTAATATTCGAGAAAATCGCCGTAAAATCATTCAAAACTCAATAACACCTTGAATCGATCCAATTAAAATCAGTATGAGACATTTCGTGAATCTGGTCGCCTTTTTTCTGAAGTTTGGTTTTTTGCATATCCTTCATGGATGTTTTCATTTTGAAATTAAGTCAGTTTATAAACGGCTTCGATTTGAAACGAGTTTTCTGAAAATGCCAAGACGTGAATTAACAAACGCTGAGGCTAATAGGGCTTTAGGAATGCTACAGGGTGGCCTTACCCAGGTTGTTGTAGCGAAAAGTGTGATATCTCGACTTCGGAATAGGTTCAGGGAGACAGGTTCCGTGTTGGAAAGACCAAGGCTTGGTGGGCGACGAAAAACAACACCTGCTCAGGTTCGTTTCATCACCGTTTCGGCGAGAAGAAACCCTACATCTACGTGTAGAATGCTACGGAATACTCTTCAAAATGCAGATGGGGTCCAAGTTTCCATCGAAACCATCAGACGACGTTTGAGAGTTGAATCTAGGTACTAGACGTCCAGTAACACGTAACACGTGACCTTAAGCGTCAAAGAATGGAATGGGCGAGGCAACATATCAATTGGAACGATCAATGGCGTCGTGTCCTTTTCACTGATGAATCCAGGTATGGACGATTTTCAGATTCTCGAAGAATAAGGGTACGGATAATTCCACGCATACCTCGTAATCGTCGCTATGTCCATCCATTCCGAGGGGATAGTGTTATGGTATGGGCCGAGATATGTTTCAACGGGCGCACAGATCTACATGCACATTTGTCCTGGGAATATGACCGCCTTACGCTCTATAGGGAGCATGTCATTGACAATGTCTCAAAATGCTTGAGTTCTCTGGGAATAAAATTTCGTTATTTTACTCGATTTTTCTTAACCACCCTGTATACGCTGCAGACCTACAGGCTAAAATACTTTACCACTTGAAATCACATTAATATGAATTTTCATCACAAAAATCATATTCAAACTTTATTTTTTTGCAATTCAGGTCAATATCCCTAGCTCATGTGGAGCAGCCTATTTCCAGAAATAACAGAGGAAAAAGTTTCTTCAACATTCACCAGGTCTTTGGAATTATTGAATTCACATAATAAAATTTTGATAAATACGTGATTACTACGACCTTTATGTAGAAAGAACAGCGTTGCTTAGTCATCTGACAGGAAAATGACTATAACCTAATATTTTCAAAATGTACACGATGAAATGTGTCAGAATGTCATGGCCAACCGGGGGATACATTATAAAAGTGAATGGAGTATACGCAGACTTTCGTTTAGGTCGATTTTAAAATAATATAATGTATCAGAAGAAATATACCACAAAGTAAACACTGAAGGAATGGTACTTACGGTTGGTCTGACTGGTTTTCTGCCTCGTGTGTCACGGAACGAATTCAATTATCAGATACGAAACTTACGGGTTCCGGCGTGGGGAAGAATATGAGGTGAACTCTGATAGGGTGGCGAACTGAAGGCTGTGTTAAACGAAGAGAGATTGCGAACTGATTGCGCTGTATGTTGTAGTTGCCAGACAAGTAGCAGAAGTGTGATTTGAAGCAGGTAGGATGTCTGTGGGATACTGGATGACTCAAGATCATATAATCGAGGAGTTTTCGGTCTTCTTCTTTACCGACGAATTTCATCTTCTGTATGAACCTTATGGTATATCAGAATATTAATTTTGAACAACTGGATTTGCTTTATTCTTTTCATATTCAATTAATCTCTTTGTCAGTTTCTCTCATCTTTTCTTTAATGTTTTTCTATTTACTCGGTCAAACGGAGTTCATGCAATTCATATTTATTCAGTTAATGTAATGTGCAGGTCCGCAAAATTCCATCTCGCAAGGAAATAATCTAACTCCCATGTAACATTCCGTTTGCGATGTTCCATATTTTATAACCGGAATCCGAATTACGGTCCCGTACGATCTAATATATATTCAATTAATTATGAAAGGTCCGAGCGCAGGGATGACCCTCCTTTGAAACTCCTGTTTTTGTTAGGACGAGCCAGTTACCCTCCTAATTAGCTTTTCCATACCTATGCAAGTACAAACATGAAAAGTTAGGGGTCTGAAATTCACGTTTCTAGCGCGAACTGGACGATGGGTTTGCAGAAGAGAATTATGAATATATATGAACGCTTATCAGAGGTTCGCAGGTGTATATCTCTGGTTTTAATCATCTTCCATGGGCTAGAGAGCTCATTCGACTCGAAGTGAAGACAAATGCGTAAAAACCATGGTGACTAATTCAATCTCTAAACTACACACCTCGTCGAAAGTCTAGGTTTCTTAACAAATAAAGAATCTATGCTGCAATATATTTGATAGGAAATCTTGGTTTGGTCCTCTTTCCTTTCTGCAGAATGAGATAAAATAAGAAAAATGAGAAGAAATCTAAATTATTATTATTAAACCAAATTACAAAGTTGAGGTGGGTACTTCATTACCTATAAACTTCAACTCGAGAATAATCAAAAAAATAACAAAAAAAAAATAAAAACAAGTGGAAGAAGTGAAATAAACGACAAACAAAAAGCAAGGGCATTCAGAAATCAAACAATGGAAACACTGAATCGATTATTTGAGCTGAAGGACCTAGGGTCGATGACTCTTGGCTTCTGAGTCAATAAAAGCATTTTTTCTCTCATGTAAGCATGTTTCAGCGGAGCTCTATTTTCGAATTTTTTTTCAAATTTTCCCGCTCAGAGAGAATTTTCCAACCAAAACTGAAAATTGTTACAGCAAAATGACTTGAAATTTTCTAAGGAATCTATTTCTGCAATAAAAAAATGGTGTTCTAATTTGAAAAACGGAAGTTGACGTCATTTCCGGAAAAACCGGAGGTGCTCATGCCTTGAAAATATTTTAGATTTCATCAGCATCGTGAAATACTTATAAGTGCTGAATTTCATGAAAATACGTTCAGTAGTTTCCCGTATAAATATGGGTGAGGTTCCTCGTGAAAGACCCTGTATAGTTTTAAAAACGATTGAATACGATATCCCTAACTCTTGTGGAGCAGTATAATTCACACCCCATTCCACACTTGTCCGCCAGTAAAATATTCTCTATAAATATCTAATTACGTGTAGGATTTTTTGAAAAACTAGTGACCCCCTCAAATTTGCTAGTGGTGAACTCGACAAAAAATTACCGAATCGATTAAAATAGGTTCATATAAATTTAAATAACCAATTCACACGCATACTTATTTCTGTGTGTCATTTTTGTGTAGAAAGAACCTACAAGTACGTTTGATAAAACAGATTTCCTGAATAGAAGAGAAACATCTTTTTCCCTAACATATCTGGTTTCATAATGCTAAAGCAACCGCTATCTTCAATCGCGATATCATGTTGAAGTACTACCTGGAAATCCTTAGTGCACTTGAAGACACGATTACATCTTTATGTAAAACTCGTTCAAGAAATCGACCCATCTCCACTTAATCCACCCAAGGATGTGTGGCGAATACGATATCTCTCAGACTTTGATGTTGATCCTGTTGAACTAACTGAATATCGTCTATCGGAGTAATGTTCGTACTAATTAATAATTTCGAAGTGGTCACATCCCCAGGCTGGCTATTTCAGATAACATTGCCTAGCAGGGAACCCACAGCGTTGGTTCATCTATATACAGCTTCCTGCATTATAATTATCTTCCCTTGTTTGTATTGGATAATAGGTGTATGATGAAACGGCCAATACCATACATATATCCATTTTCTGGTTTCTTGTTATGAAACAACAGTTTGAATTTGAGTAATAGAGCCATATTCACAATGGCGATCGGTTCCTCATATCAGGTACAGTATAGGTTGTTAAGTTTCTTGTGCTACCTACATTTAATGCCTGAGTAAAGTCGAGTTGAAATACGGTCTTTCGGGGGAAAATCGTAGTCACACTATCCACAATTTTGAATGTTTCCAGAAATTTGAAGAGAAGGCTAACAGAAAAACTATGATTACTACAAAACATACTAAAATTCTTAAGTTTACGTAAACATGCACACCCTACCTTCAACCCTCTTCGAAAGACTGCTACAACCTCCAGTTTTCCGAATACAAATTATAGGCGATTGAGAAGGTGCGTCATGCAAAAAAAGATCTATACAGGGCGAGTCTTTGGCTTGTACATATATTTCAACTGTAGATTCTTGAGGCCAAAAGGAACCTTTTTTCATATTCCATTTTTTCGAATTCAGCTCTGTTGAAAAGATATAGCCATTTGAAAAAAATGGGCTTGTTACGTGCCTGAAACGATGCTCTGGAATTGATTCGCAGTTAATAATTTGGGACATACTCAAGTACTAACCTTTTTGGAATAAAAATGTTGCAATCACGATAAATTCAACAAAAACAGTTAGTTTCATCCGATCATATCTGTAACTAAAAAGCCATATTCCTCCAACCAATATAATTTCCTTCTTCGATTTTCCTGCCGATTAGTTTGTAAACACTAATTACTGGTTCATATTTTCGTCGAAATCCCCAAAACAATCTCATGAAGAGAGGCTTTTTGGTCGAATCATCAGAATTCATTATCAAACAACCTAACCTAATCCATTTTGTATCCATTTTGTGAATATTTGCACAGAAATTTCAAGAAAATGTTGTCAGCTTGCTGATATTTTTATTGAGGTTAAGGATTTTTTACGAAACATAGTATGAATATCTATGGATTCTGCCGTTTCCATCAGAAATTCCTTGTTCTGCGAAATTTCACGACGCATGCGTGTAGCGAAAACCGGCGGATGACGGACATTGGTAATCTCAATTACCCTTGGTGGCGCTGCAAACTATGAACAAACTGTAAACATTATGTGAAGTAGTAAATACATTCATTGAATTGTTGTTATAATGTGATTATTATGTGCAGTGAATCAATATAATACTAACCGTGTAGTGTCAAATTTATAATCTTCCAAGAGGATATTGGTTATTTCATCATATTGAGTTTCATCAATTTCAATTTTATACGTGAATTTTATCGATGTTCATCATTCATATCCGAATTTTGTATTTCATCGATATTTTACATCAATATGAACCGCTAAAAATACATTTTTAATAGAAACTGTGCGTATTAAATGCTCCTTTATGTTCAATTTTATCTCCCACATTTGTGGGGTTTTATTATTCTATCTCAACATCAACGTTTTCCACCATTCGAATTTTAGTCACGACAAAGTTGATAAATATTCTGACAACATTGTTAACTCGTTTGAAGACCAGACAAGGAATAATATTCGATTATATTTAATTCAGAGAAGCATTCAGATTATTCTTGAAATAAATGATTTTTTCGTCAAATTTTTCCAGGTAAAATTGGAAATAACTCGGAAACGACGCGGTCTATTGAAAAAAAAAGGATTCTTTCAGTTTCTTAAATAATTGATTCTTTCGAAAATATAAATCATTCATTTTTTTGAAGTGGTTTTATGGTGCTTTTGCGTGCATTGATGAGTCGACTACCCTGTAACTTCGATACCAAGAGAGATATTGAATAAGTTTCGATTGGGAATACGTACCATGAATAGATTTACCAATGAACCAAAATTCAGTTCATTCGAAATTACGGTTCCGAAGATATAAACAGAGAAGTGTTCTTTTTATGGATTCTCGACACCCTGTATCTTCATAACGAAACCAAATTTTGAAAAATGGTATAAAAAGAAAGTGTTTGGTTTGATGAGAGGAATCTACAGTTGAAATATATGTTCAAGTCGAAGACTCACCCTGTATGGGTATGATTCAGATATTGCCTGGATTTAAAGATATAAGGCTATTCGCGTCATAATCCAAGTGTGAAAAGAGCTTCTTATCCTAGTCTATTACTGGGTGGTGATATCATATTTCTATTTATCAAGATCATACAACAGAATATGGATATATGAGATTAAGCCAATTAAAATCATCATTGTCGATTTTGAATCAAAAGCTATTCCAACTGCCGTTAATGAAGAGAATTAGTTATTTTCCAGATAGTATGAGAATTTCCATATTCACAGTTCAAATTGCGGTCATTACATCCATATCGGTGGTTATACCTGTATCGATTTCAGCTAACGGTGTTATTGCATTATTTGTACATTCTATATCTAAAGTACCATGAAATATTCATGGTAATGAGAAATATTTTTGAATGAATGTCGTGAAATAGGACCAGAGGAGTTTGTTTCTCTCTTTTTCGCAAATATAAATTTCGGTGATCAAATCTAGTGATCGTGATCCCTCAGGCCATAACCAACATGAAACTTGTAGAAGCACCGATAATTTAAACGAAACAGAATCTCAAATCTAAACAATGAACAAGTCATCTGAATTTGCGGTGTTCTGAATGCTGCGGCCAAACAGAATGTTATAGTCTTATACCAGAATCCAATAGCGAAAGTTTTACTCAATTATTCAGATTATACTGGCTAGGTGAAAAATTGAGGGCGTGAACTTGGAAACCTGAAAAGCACTTTTTGTGTGGAGAATCGGTGCCGTAGCCGTCGGCCAGGGTATAACGGCCCCTTAAGCGTGTTTCATATATTCTGTATGAAATGAGTCATTTCATTACATATGTAAGTTCAGTATTCATTCAGTAAATTGATATCTATTTAAAATGGAACTAAATGAAATTCTCTCTGTTCTTTAATCGGTAATCCTGGCAACGTTAATTGCAATTGTCTTTATTGCCTGAACATCTGCTCAGTGCTTCACAATTTACTGCCATCTATAATAGGGGCATTAACCAATTGAAGGAAATTAAAAGAGACAGTCTTAATGAACCATAATATGTTTTACTTATACGAAAGCAACCAGTACGTGATGGAAGTTTTATTTTCATCAATTCTCTTCGACATTTCATAGTTTGAAGCTTCAAAGGACTGTCCAAGCAATAACTTATCAAGCATTGAAGTTCGAAATGAAATCATTGACTTTTTACATTATGAATAAAGGAAATACTGAATTCGGAGCTAAGGGGATTTGTCCGTTATTGGTACATGTGGAAGTGGATTCGATGTCATTTCTTCGAAAGAGAGGGAATGAAGGGAAAAGATGAATTGAGTTAAACCATAGATCAAATATCAATACATAGGGAAAAAACGTACAAAATGACATAGGCATCATAATTAGAGTTTGGAGGTATCAAATGACCACATCACACGACCCGAGGGGCTTCTAATAACCTCTGAAAATTAGCATGCGCTACTCTTGTTCATTCGGTCATTATGAGTGATAAAAGAAATCAGTAGGTCACGAGTTTTTTTTCATTGCGCCAAATAATTTTTCAAAGAAATGCCCAGTTTTCACCATTTTTTTCATTTATATTGCATTCATTTCGAATTTAACTTATTTTGCATCGTATTCATGAAGCTTTTTTCATGTTAAATAAACTTTTTGTATTACTTCGATATATTTCTAATTTAATAACGCTATATGGACAAAATGACATATACCTACAGTGAACGGACAACATGACATAGGTATTTCAGCTGAATAAACCGTATCTACCGGATAACACCAAGACAATCCATCCCAGCCTCCATAAGCAAACAAAGAACCAGGACTTGTCTTAACATATTCATAACAAAATATTCATCTGCGGCTAATAAAGGCTATGCATCTCAACCTACTCTTGCTGATCCTTTGAGGAGGTTTCTCCAATCCCTAAAGGACGATTCATAAGTGACAAGGCAAACGTAAGCCGATGACTAGATAAACGTACTTAGTTTCAACTTCAACCTAATATGATTGCAATCAAATCAAAAAAAAAAGAGCCCATACCTCCTCCAAAGACAAGGCGACAAGTCCCTAGGGCATTATTTTATGGAGACAAAGAAGAAGAAAATGTTCCTTGCAACTTTCGAGATGATGAAGACGACTGTCCTTCTATCTATTTAGATTCAGATCTTCTCCAGGATTAGCCCTGAAGATGACTGGTTACGATTCAAGCATTGCTTGCATTCGGCTCACGCATCTTGCGCTGATGTTCCTTGAAGAACCAAGCGTTTGATTTGTGAACTTTCTCAGTAGTTTTGTAACTATAAGTAGAAAACTACAGTTGCCTGTTGCCGTTATGTCATTTTGTCCAGATCATGCGACCAAAATGAATTTCGTTCATCTCAATTTATTTAAGAATATTATATTTCTTGGTAATTTTATTTCATAAAGGTTGATTAGATTTTATGAAAAAAGGACCAAAGATCATAGGTGTAGAATAAGACATAACTGTTAATCACTACGAACAAGTTATGCCTCTGAAATAAAACCCTATGTCATTTTGTACGTACTTCCCCTACTGAACTTGTCCGAAGTGGAGGGGATGAACCGACCGGCCACGTCGGCGATGGAATGTATAAATATAGTGATAGATCCAGTAACATCGTGATCCAAATTGAGCACGGCTTGAAAACACGAAATACTCTTAATTTGAAACTTAATTTTCGACGGAAAATACGAAAACCAAAGGAATTCATGAAAAAAATCATACTTTCAGCAGTGTAGAAGAACCCAAGTTTCTGTTTCCAAGAGACTTTCAGTTATGCTGATGAACCAATGACCAATTAATTATGATCTAGATCCATGAATGATATAGATTCAGATTCGAATTCACTTTGCGGTATCTGGTTACTATAGTTCTGAAGGACCCTTATTATATGCTGACCTGTATGTCAAAAGTTCGCCTCTCGAACAACTCAATCAACTTGCATTCGGAAGAAGCCAGTACAGGATTCATTAACCCTATTGACAATTCAGATATTTGTAAATGCGACCGCTTCCATTCCCCACGTTTTATTCTAATTCGGATACGCGATAAAGTTTCGTTGAAATTTCATTACTATTCAGTTGCGCCGCATTGTGAGAACGAATTAAATTCGAATTATGAAAGAGAGAGGCATTTCGGTCTAATTTTCGATTAGTTTCGAACAATTGCTCCTTATTAGAGGAGAGTTACATTCAATTAGCCCTATGCCACCAATTTTGTTTTGTTTCCTTTTCCTCAGGAAGGAATAGCAGAGCTAACGAAGACTGGAAAAACCTCCAATGAATTCAATTAACTTTGTGACTGCGTGCTGCTGGTCGTATTGATCATGCTAGAGATGCCAGAAGGAGTTTATGGAGAGAGACGTGAAGCGGGGGTGGAAATCTCTGAAGGTACCGAGCTGAATTCTACTGAAAATGTCTTCTGCTAATGATGGAAGGAATTCGACATATACAGAATGTCCCAAATGAAACGGTCCAGACGAATATTTTCGTAAGCATAAGAAGGACATTCTTTATTTGAAAGGGCATATCTTTTGATTGCAAATGCTCATTGTTCGTAAGAATGCGAACTCTACCTTCAGCCCTCGTCGATTTGGCTACTCTACACTGTATAATGAAGTAGGGGAAATACGTACAAAACGACATATATGGAAAAAATGACATAGGCGTCATAATTTGAGTTTGGAGGTATCAAATGCGGAACTGCCTACCAAATCACACGACACGAATGGGTTCAATTAGCCTCTGAAAACTCGCAAGCTCTACTCTAGTTCATTCGGTCGTTATGAGTGATAACAGAAAATAATAGGTCACGAGTTTTCTTCATTGCGCCAAATTTTTGGAAGCAATGGCCAATTTTCCACATTTTTTTCATTTATATTGCATTCATATCGAACTTTACTTATTTGTCATTGTATTCACGAAGCTTTTTTCATGTTTAATATACTTTTTGTATCAATTCGATATATTTATAGTTTTAAAAAGCTTTTTGGACAAGAAGACATATACAGTGAACGGACAAAATAGGTATTTCAGCTGAATTAACCTTATCTACCGGACAACACCGAGAACATTCATCCCAGGCTCCACCACCAAACAAAGAGCCAGGACTTGTCTTAGCATCTTCTTCTTAGCCTGCATTCGTCCACTCCTGGACATAGGCCTCTTCCAATGATTTCCATGTCGATCTGTCTTGGGCGGTCTTCATCCAATTCTTCCCCGCATGTCGTTGGATATCGTCTCTCCATCTTGCCTGCGGACGTCTTAGCATATTCATAACAAAATATCTATCTGCGGCTAATACAGGCGATGCATCTGATCTTAGATTAAGATGCATTGATGATCAGATGATCCTATGAGGAGGTTCTTCCAATCCCTAATGAACAAGGCAAACGTGAGCCGAAGACACGATAAACGTATACTTAGTTTCAACACCTAATATGATTGCAATCAAATCAAAAAATGTGCTCATACCTCCTCCAAAGAGAAGGAGACACGTCCCTAGGGCAATATTTGAAGAAGAAAATGTTTCTAGCAACTTTCGAGATGATGAAGACGATTGTTTAAATGTCTATTGTTATGACTTTTTTTTCCGATTCAGATCGCGAAAAAACCAGTCTTCTCCTTCTCCAGGATAAGCATTGGAAAAGACTGGTTACGATGCATGCATTGGTTGCATTGGGCTCACGCATCTTGTGCTTATGTTCCTAAAAGAACCAAGCGTTTCATTGGTGATCTTTGTCAGTAGTTTTGTAACTATAAGTAGAAAAATACAGTTGCCTATTGCCGGTATGTCATTTTGTCCATAGCATGCGTACATAATGAATTTCGTTTATCCCAATTTATCTGAGAATATTTAATTTTTCGATACTTTTATTTCATAAGGGTTGATTAGATTTTGTGAAGAAAGGACCAAAGATCATAGTTGTAGAATATGGCATTACTGTGATTCACTACTAACAAGTTATGCCTCTGAAATAAAACCCTTTGTCATTTTGTACGTACTTCCCCTACTTCAAAACCTGAGAAGTGTGAAAGAAAGTAGAAATCCAGGCAAACGTTTAGAAACTTGACCTGCAAATAATGCAACACTCCATCCAATTCTTCCAACGATAAACCAAACTAATAATATGTGGCCTGAAAAAAAATCCTCTAGCCATATCTATATGAATACTCGTTCCGAGTTCACAGTAAATTGCTTTCGTCTTTCAGAAAAGGAACGCCCTTATTTGAACGGTATAGTAATGAAATCCATTTCAAGCTCACGTAATTGTCCTCAGCTTGCAAAAACTACATCGGCGCAATTGACGGGGTGTGATATGGGTAGGTCTAACACTCTCGAGCTCCCCATATGGTGTCCTGGTCTAAACAATTATGAACCCCTGGGGTCACCCCACATCGGAGGGGAGACTCCAGCGAGTCAATGAAGATGCCTAATTGTGTGATTCCTGAAATATTTGTCCATCTGTTCCGTTATCCAGGCTGTGCGAAAAATATTGGTAACGTTTTAACGATCTGTTTTCCATTGCAGCAATCAGTATTGCAATTATTCGAATGCTTTGTATCAATTGCAATCAGCTAGTGCTAGCTGTATTTGAGCGACTACAATTTTAAATGTCTATTTGCCTTTTCAGGGAGTATAACGATTAACGAATGTAGTGAAATGAAGGTTATTGAAAAAAAGGATTTATAGTTTTCTTCAAAAAGAAATATGATTCTATACCGGGTGTATTTTAATTTTTAAATCCTATCTCTCGAATAGAACCCAGAAGGTTTGCATAAATGAATCAATGTCCAGTGAATCTGAAATCAAAGTGGGTATACCACAGGGCTCCGTGTTGGGACCTGTGTTATTCTTGATATATATCAATGACCTTAGAGTGGATGGTACGCTCAACTTATGCCTATACTGCGACGACACCTCTTTCTTGGTTGGCCATGATAACACTGTCAACCTAGAAGAAAATGCTGGTAGAGTACTGAAGGCTGCGGAAGATTGGTTCACAGCAAACCAACTTAAGATCAATGCCAATAAAACAGAATATATATCCTTCGGACATCAATTGGAATCAGGCTCGGCAAAGTTCTTAGGAATTCAAGTGGACAACAAACTTAAATGGAATGAACACATAGACACGCTATGCAAAAAACTATCCAGCAGCATTTATTGTTTGAGGAGGCTCAGGAGCATTGTTTCTGGTGATATCCTGAGGACTGCCTATTTTGCAAATTTCCAATCTTTGCTTTTATATGGGGTGCTTATCTGGGGGAGATCTCCCGAAGTACACAGAATTAATATTTTACAAAAAAAAGCTATAAGGATAATGTTTAACATAAACAATAGAGAAACCTGTCGATTCGCTTTTAGGAAAGAGAAGATACTCACCTTTACATCCCTATATATACTGGAGTGCCTCAAACATGTACATGGCAATTTCTCTGACTACCAAACAAATGGCCAAGATCACCGTTTCCAAACAAGACATAGAAACGACCTGCAAACTCCTCTCCATCTCAAGAAATCCACACAGCAATTTGTGGACTACTGGGGAACTAAATTATACAACAAGTTGCCTAAAAATATACAAGCGTTACCAAAGATTAATTTTATCAAAAAAATCAAAGAGATACTTACCCAGGGTGCTTTTTATTCGGTGGAAGAGTTCCTAGAGTATAATTTCAGTGTTCTGTAAATATCATTCATGTTTTGTGTGAATTTTACTAATTTGTTTTTACATATGTGTAAATTACTTTGTGACAAGTCATGTAAACTTACCTTGATGACATTAAATTATTCTATTCTATTCTATTCTAAGGTGAGGTTTCTCTTCTGACAGGCGATAGAACTCATCAAAATGAGTCATTTTACCGCAAATTTCTTATAAGAAAAGTTCAATTCAAAAAAATTATAAAAAAGCGGCATATGGCGAAATGATCTGTTCTACGCACTAGAATTTTTTGCAGATTTGTTGGATAAGAAGATAAAAACAAGAGATGTTGATATCTATGGAGGAGCAGGCGAAAGAGCAGGTTCGGACTGAGGAATTCTCAGATTCACCTGAAAACTAGAAAATATTCTAGCTTCAATAGTTTCATTTTCTCGAAACAAGGGCATAATGGACCAAATACCAAAATCTCCCTGTAGCTCGGAAACTAGACGGCGAAGCAACTTGAGCTTTCCAGCAATTTATATTTTACGAAAAAAGAGAACATGCCTTTTTCTCTATCTCTTATAGTTCAGGAGCTGTTGTACTAAACCATCGAAATCTTGCCACCCTGTACACAATATCCACTAGGAAATTGACAACATCCGCATACATTATTGACAATATTGACATCACTCCTTAACTAATACAGTGAGCGAATCAATACATATTATGATGAACAGAAGGAGACCAAGAATACTACCTTGCGGAACTCCCATTATAACCCCTTTCTCTCCTCAGACTCATAGGACTTGATTAAAACTTTGTGTTCATGAGTGACGGTTGTTTTTTTTTCGGATTATATATTCCCAAGCTGGTCAACCCTTTCATATAATATGTAGGTATGTTATAAAGAACGGGTTGAAATTAAGTGTTCATAAAGGATGAAGAAATCAATGCAATGCATCGATATCGAAGTAAATGAGGAATGAATTCTAATAAGAAGATTTTCATTAAGATTGAATTAACAAGTCTAAGACTCACTCTGTTATAGATGATGAGTAAAAATAGAATGATTTTAAAACATGCATGAGTTAAAGTAAACGCATACTTTTTTCATAATGTGTGGGTAAAGTATAAAGTTACTCATTGTAAACTTTCTTAGAGTTCTTTTCCTGTAATTACCCGAAATTGCGGTTCTTCGATATGGATGCTTGTGGATTGCGACGAATTCAAAATTCTCGTTTTCATTCCGCAATATCATCAGGATACAGGATCAGAGACAAACTCTTTCATATATTTCTCCGGAAGTATCTGTTTGAAGAACAATTCGTTTGAAGTCGCTCTCCAGATAACAGTTTATTAATAAAACTAGACTTCCCATCCATTCTCTACTCAAATAATCAATAGCGTCACGGTCCCCCTTGTTACATAAAACAAACAATAATATCCCAACTTCATAAATGAAGATGGATGACTAACTACCTAGGGAAGGACGCAACCAGATACCCACCACGTTCGACTCGATAAATTTTAATAACGGCATCATAGCGAAACACCAGGAGGCGCACTTGCTTTTATTCACCTCTCTGATACTGCTTTTCCCCCAAAATAAATAGCTTGATGAAATCTGTGTATAATGAATCTTCACAACAAATGATGTTTGATGGCCTATCTAGATATGAGTTTTTGAAAGCGTTCTTATATTATTCACAGTTTAAACTGAAAGCGTTGAAGTGAAGCACGTACTTTTGATGAATAAATTCTACGAGTCTGATCTTACTTGAATACTTCTTCTTCTTCTTCCATTTCTTCTTGCAACTTGGCAGATATTGATTTTCGTTAATAATTATACTTCAATTACCAAAAAAAAAGTTTTTGAAAATGAATGCTAATTATGTGTTTCATTTATTCAAGAAAAACTCAATTTGAAACACCCTCGACCTGGAAAAATTACCAGAATATTCAGGGTGGTTCATTTGAACTAACAAAATTCATAAAAAACTCGTTTTTTATATACCGTTGTGAAGAGACTTCAAAGATCATCGAGATAGATATCACTCAACCCTTATTCCATATTCAATTTTGAGGGGTTGGAGCGCCCCCTTTTAGGGGTTTGCTCGTTCAAGTCTCAAATGTACGTCGAAGATGTTCCCCAAACAAAATCATTTTTTCAATCACTATGGGATAAGAAATATACGGAGTATATCGCCTGAGATGGAACACCCTGTATATCTAATGAAGTAGGTGTTGTTATTGGATCTAGGACTAGGCAAATCAAAATCCATCTTAACTTGTAAACTTTTCGATCTTTTTTGCGTGTTTACAAGACTTTTTGAGGGACTTAACACAGGAGGCCACAGTTCTTGAATGGGTGCATAGATGAACAAACAATTAACTATTTAACGCTTTTGGAATCACGACCGGATTAACCGTTAGGCAGAGTAGGCTACTGCCTAGAGGCCCGTCATCAGTTAGGGGCACCACGTGCCTCATTGAATGTTTTATACGGGGAAGATTGCACTACCTAGGGGCCCCCCACATGGTTAATCCGGCCCTGATTGGAAGTAATTAATAATTCAACACATAGCAGACGATGTCTGTTCACGGAGGAGATGTGTCTTATGCATATTTTTTGTTTGAAGCAATCTTCATTCTTCTAGGCAATTTTGACATTCCTAACAAAATTTGTCATAGAAAAAGTCAAATATTTCCTTACTGTAAGGTTAGTGTTCTGCATAAGCATATTCGTACTTTTTTCTAGATTTCTTTGGCAAAAATTCTAATGAAGCAGTATTCACTGCCTCAAACAGCTCTGCAGGAGTTTCAGAAATGGAAAATTCATCATCACCCATCATTTTATACTGTTTTGTCTTTGAAAAGACGAGCAATTAGATTAATATTCGTCAAGTTTGACAATTCAGCATTAATACGTGTCCATAGTAATGTTGGGTAGAATTTCAATTAACCAACTGGAGTGTGGTTCAATATTATTTGAGTTTAATTTTTCGAAATATAATCTTCCGAATGTAAATGAAATTAATTGAAACCCAACACAAATGAAAAGATAAATGTACCCAAAATAACAGAAGAAATAAAGTCTTATCTATATCAGCAAAACAGTCAACAGGATCCTGTCGATGACTACTATTCCAATGTAAATATTGATCGAGCCCGACAAACGATTATGGAATGAAGATGACGTAAAAATCCGTTGCCAAAAATGTCAAATTGTGCACACTTATCCTTGTGGTATTATAAAATAACCACGCCACTGGTAACAGTATTTTTTGTTCGAAATAATTCGCACAAATGAAAGTTTTAAATGAATGTAATTCGATGAAATCGAAATCACTACAATATTATGCGAATCACAGGAAAAATTTAAATTTTTCGAATTTATTTAAAGGAAGCAGAAAATTAGCAATTAATGGAAGCAGAATTATTCAAGATCAATTATATCAGTGAACTGATTAATTATTGGAAATGAAACAAATATACGACATATGCTGCGCTCCACAGCTGATAAGTTCTTCTTGTACACGGTGTCCCATTCGTTTTGTCCTATCCCCTTATATAGGAACTCACACATGCAATAGAAAAAAGTTTCAAATAAAAGTTGTTCGTGTTAATGTAATCTTTTATTGTATGATAATTTCAAAATGGCGTCGAGCTTATACACAGGGTGGTGACATAAAGTTATACTTTTTTAAATGGAACACCCTATATATTATTATATTTTTGAAAAGAGCTCAAAAACACGATTTCAGTCATATATAACATTATTAGTCTATCATGTTCCGTTCCGAATTTGTGGCTAGTTTTCAGTGCGAAGGGGTCCAACTTTGGACTGCAATAAAAAAGTCTCTATGCAATGGATTTGAATGAAACTTGCACTGGAAGTTTTTCAATTTAGTTGTCTTTTATATTTAATCACAAACAATTTGATAGACAGCGATTAAAATCAATGCAATTGTCTTTCTTCAACCTCTAAATATCTCGAATTTTTCAAATGGAACACCCTATATTGAGTAACATCAATTGAAAGATCTCTTCAAGACGAATCTAAATATGTAGGGTAGCATAGGTCTAAAATTTATTTTGGAAAACTTATAGACGACTCATTTATGTAATGTTGAAATTTTATAGCACAAACATTTGAATATATCGTTGTGAAGGTTACGATATATTGAGATTAGCTGCTTGGTTTAGAAATATTTAAAAGCAAATTCATCCAAAATAAAAGAAATTTATTAATCATCCAATCAAATCACAACAAATAAATTCACATTAACTGTTCAAAATGGCCACCATTTTGGGCAATACAAGAAGTAAATCGCTTTTTCCAGCTTTTGACACTATTTTCAATGAAATTTGTTTCATTTAGTTCTTGAACCGCACCTTGTATGAGATGCTTTAATTGATCTTCAGTGTCTACTTGCGTTTGGTAAACCATATTTTTAGTGTGCCCCATAAAAAAAATCCATCGGAGTCGTATCAGGACTTCGTGCCGGCCATTTCATTGGCCCACGCTCTCCTATCCAATGGGTATAATTCTCATTTAAGTAATTAGCTACCTCAATACCCCTGTGGTAGAGAGCTCGGTCTTGTTGCCAAATCAAGCCGCGACGAAACATAGGTAAGTGGGTTTGTATTGTCAATTGCCTCCTCTATTTCATTTTGTAGCATATTCAGATAGCGTGCAGATGTCAAGTTCTCTTTAAAAAAAATGGGACCTAATATTGAGTTCCTCCATAAACCACACCATACCTTGAAAGATTTTCGACCTTGCTTCTTAACTTCTACAAGCCTATGCTTATTTGAGTCACTTCAATAACATCTGTTTTTCTTATTGAAAATTCATGGAGCTGTGGTGAAGATCAGTCCCTATATATTCAAATGATTATGCTATAAAATTTCAACATTACATAAGTTTTCCAAAATAAATTTTAGACCTATACCACCATACATATTTAGATTCGTCTTGAAGAGATCTTTCAAATGATGTAACTCAATATAGGGTGTTCCATTTGAAAAATTCGAGATATTTGGAGGTTGAAGAAAGACAATCGCATTGATTTTAATCGCTGTCTATCGAATTGTTTGTGATTAAATATGAAAGACAACTAAATTGAAAAACTCCCAGTGCCAGTTTCATTCAAATCTATTCCATAGAGACTTTTTTATTGCAGTCCAAAGTTGGACCCCTTTTCACTGAAAACTAGCCATAAATCCAGAACGGAACATAATAGACTATTAATGTTATATATGACTGAAATCGTGTTTTTGAGCTCTTTTCAAAAATATAATGATATATAGGATGTTCCATTTAAAAAAGTATAACTTTATGTCACCACCCTGTGTATAAGCTCGACGCCATTTTGAAATTATTATACAATAAAAGATTACATTAACACGAACAATTTTTATCTGAAACTTTTTTCTATTACATGTGTGAGTTTCTATATAAGGGGATAGGACAAAACGAATGGGACACCCTGTACATAAAGGATAATCCATATGGGAATTCCCCAGTATGGAGAAATTAATTCAATAATTCGAATTTTGAGAATTCAGAATAATTAATTTGTACCGTTCACTCGGCGTGAACAAGTAACGCAACCAATTCCATTCCGAATTTGAAAGCTCCATTTATTTATGAATGGAATAATTCGCGATTTTTGTCAAAATTGAGTAAAATTTATAGAATTTCAAACGATTAGCGGAAAAATAGTATGTTTACCTCGTGGGAAAAGCCACATTCCTGGACTCTGTGTTGCTTAGCCTCAGCTTACGCCTCGACTCAGCAATCTTCACAATCGGCCAGGAATATAAAGCTTTTCCTACCCGGTACTATTTCGTACTTGGCTATAGCCAAGTAATTCTTCATTCTTCACTCACTGAAGATATAATATATAATCACCTTCACCATAGGAAAACCATTCGCCCTACGATTCTGAATATTCTCTTTCACCAGTGGGAAAGTGGATAACTTCAATGAGAACAAATGATTCGAACAATGTGTACAATAATGTAGTAAATGAAGATACAACGAACAAACCTAAAATGAATTGTTCAAACTTGAGCACTCAGGCACTGGACTGTGGTGAGGTATTGAAAAACAAAGGAGGCATTCACACCGTTATTCCGCTTTTCACGGGGAAAAACGTGAGGAATATTTCAGGGTTTGAGTTCACCCCCGTTCCCAATTCCAATATGCAAAGTACGGACTTGGCAACTCTTAAAAGAGCAGAAGTGGGAAAATGGTCCATCCGGCCAGGATTCTGATTAAATTAATCCTATAGTTTGATCCAGATCATTTAACCGGCAGTATAGTTTCATGGCCACCACCTGTACGAGAAAACGCGTTCTGACATGCGCCCAAACGGATCGGGGCGTAAAAGAACTTCAGTGAGGGTCGATCATCAGTATCAGCGCTAACTCTGTGCGGGATATATAACGGCGCGTTATCTCACCGCGGTATCAGTCGTATTCGTACCTCCAATCTCGGCAGAAGCTACAGGTATCCACGTTACTGACAGTGGTTCGGCATCATCAACAAAAAAAAATGACTCGAGAAAAAACTCTTGAAAAAATTCGCTAACCGAAATTTCATCGTGCGGTAGAATTTCATTTCGGAACCTGCCGAAATAGCTGCGAGGAAAATGTTCCGGATGTTTCCTCAGTAAAAACTCCGTGGAGTTAACTACATCCCGGAGTCATTAGCCAGAAAAACCCGAGAATCCGGGGTAAATCCTGCAGATCTCCCGGCTGCTTTAGGCAACCCTTCTCAAACTTTTTCACGTTAACGATGTAACTTCCTCGATTCCGATCACGTTAGGTGTGAATCTTCGGACATATTTACCGGGAATCAGTGAGTATTCAGAAGGAATAGGAAATAGGCAACGGGCAGCAACAAGTCTCGCGATTTTTCTGCGGTGATACCGAGATGATTTCCTCCGATGCTGACCTGACCGGACTTGTGCACCGTGTCGCTTGCCGGATGGATTCTGCCAGCGTGATTTGTTGCTTGGTTGCATTTTTGCTCTATTATAACACACTGGACGCCGGTTTTGTCTACGACGACCGGTGAGTGATAGTTCATCGATATTTTTGGTGTTCTCGCGGATTTCCATAAAAGTGTATCAATTACTTCGCGCCAACCAGCAATAACTGAAGGAAATGAAATATGTGATGATTTACCAGCCAGATAATAATTATTATTTCTCGCTTTTGTGTTTTCATTTCAGTTATGTTTCCTATTGAGAGATATTCGAGTACAAAAGCCTGTCTAAATTTCTCTCTGGGGCGCTCATGATATCGTGAAAAAACTGAGCAAAAACTGAAATAATCCAAAAATGATTGTCGTCTATATTTGGAGTTGGATGTCTTGAAAAAATTGGAACTTTGACGTTTAGGAATCATGCAGATTAACGCTAATCTTATTGTATCTGCAGAAGTAAAATTTACTGCTGCTATTGCTATTATCTTAACAAATTTTTACTATAACTTCTAACTCTGTAAATTCAACAGCAATTTTTTGTGATGTGAAACTGTTTGAGTGCTCAGAGTGTCCAAATAAATTATCAACAATCTGAAAACTATGAAATTGTGCACTAAATAATGAGTTTGCATGTGAAAATTCAAAATTCTGACGTACTTTCATCGACTCATCAAGATATTTTCACAAAACATCTCACGAAAATTGAGTTTTCACTGATGAAAATGAGTGGAAGCTTAATACTTGTTGATAAACTGCTTTCAAGCATTGTGAGAATTAGTGGTGAACGATAAAAAGAAATCCAACATCGAGGAACAAAATGTCACAGAATGGAGAATGATCTATTTCGTATTAGGACGAAAATATGATGAATGTACACAGCTTTTTCATAAATTGTTTGTCTATTATCTTCATTCAGGGGCCTTTGTAATCGCGAATTATCTATTTGCTCATTAGGTAAACTGATCGGATAACTGCACCGATTCATTGATAGAGCCTATTATATTTCGAATTTTCGGTATGTAACATATTTCTTTTCATGTAACGATTATTCGGTTTTCCATTATAGATTTCCTATTATAGCTCACAAATACATAGTTAAATTTGCATTATGAAACGTATACGGTATACTGACATCGTATGCTTATGAATTTAAACGATATTCTTCAAAATGTTAGTCCTGAGTCGAGAACTATTTTCTATGATGAATTTCGAATAATTCTCTCAGATTAATACGCGCAAGTGCCGTGAATTCTCTCTGAAGATGTTCTGTTTTTTATCATTATTCATTCAAAAATCTTACTTTATTCAATTTGATCTAATATTTTCATTTTATTGTTCTGGAAAATACATCATTGTGAAAATATTGATTTTTATTTTGACATATTCCTCAGTCCTTCAAATTATCAAAACTGTCCAACAACAAGTAATTATCCTGATAAACTTTACCTTAACTCAATAATGATGAAGCGTACCATGGAAGAGATTCATATCACAACACAAGAGAATGAATACTGAATATAATTGGGAATGAATAAAACTTGTATTGATAAATCACAATCCTCTCAGAATTTCTCAGAGGTGAAGTTATTTTCGATGGATCCTCAATACAGCGTGTTAGCCTCCGGTTATATCATAGAGTATATGTGAATACTTAATGTTAATACGAACATTATCTTCGAATATCTTTTGTACTTATCCAACAGAAAATAGCTCATGAAATCAATCGACCATGTATATTGTTCGGAGGCGATTGATCGGAACTAATGATTTTATCACCCCAGTTGTTTCCCTATTCAGGAATATACAAACAATATATTGTCTGAGGGAATACGATGATGACTGTATTATTGAAGGAACAGGCTGGAACTATCAGGTTAATTTGGATAGGTTATTAATGGAAAATATACAAACATAAAAAGATTAGATTCTGGTATTCATGGGTCAGTTCTGAATTCATTCGAGGTTGTGCCTCGAATCCAAATGTCAATTTCTCATTTATATTGCACCTGTGTTCTCAAGCAACAGATTCTTCGCATTATAAATAATAGAATCTACCAGTGAAATGCGGTATATAAAATATATAGACTCAAGTACTCAATCAGGCAACAGGTAGGCGAAATCCATACGAATCGAATCTGACTTTTAAGGTTTTCACACTAGCAGCACAAACCATATCAGCAACCAATCCTTTCCATATTGAAACCATTCTATTGGACAATAAGTTTCGTCGTTGACAAGTATTGAAGTTTTATTTTTCTAACTTGTATGTTAGTCCCCGCAAGTTGTAAGTGTTTCGAGTGGAGAGGGTTGATAGGTTGATTGCTAGTGGATGCTAGATATGAGATAATCTCTCAGCGATTTGGAAAGGATAACCTGAAAACACGCAGTCTATCCTTATGACCAGGGCGGTTTTAACTGAAGGAAATGTGTGAAGCTGTGACCCAATGTTGAAGCACCTTCAATTGCTACAAGTGACCCTTGTAGATTAGACCAGTAAAAACGAGTACTGGTCTTTTAGGAGTGGGAGGACAGCAATTTGTTTCTTAGTAGACAAGACTCCTTGCTCTTTCTGGACCAGCCAGAGAGAATAACCAGGTCTGCCTGGCCGGAGAAGTTCATAAACAGGGATGTAGTTGCTGACAAGCTTCATGTCATCCGCAAGGGGATCTCAAACGTTTAAAATCGTATAGAAGAATGGATATTTTTTGAGTTAATATCCACTTTAGGGCAAGGGTGTGATGCATACACTCACATTATTTTTTAACGTAGATTCAATATCTGCCATAAAAAAATGGGGTTCTAATTTGAAAAAATTGATTTTTCACGATTTTGTCATCCCTAACTTTGAAAGCGATTTTTTCACCCCCTGTATCATGAATCGCGATTTCGATTTTCAAAGTGGATACATCAATCTTACATCTTGAAAAATTCCAAAAATGAAAATTTTCCATCCAAAAACCTCGAAGTTATTCTTGTTTCAGCGGAGCTCTATTTTCGATTTTTTTTTCGAATTTTCCCGCTCAGAGAGAATTTTCCAACCAAAACTGAAAAATGTTACATCAAAATAACTTGAAATTTTTCAAGGAATCTAAATCTGCAATGACAAAATGGTGTTCTAATTTGAAAAACGGAAGTTGACGTCATTTCCGGAAAAACCGGAGGTGCTCATGCCTTGAAAATATTTTAGATTTCATCAGCATCGTGAAATACTTATAAGTGCTGAATTTCATGAAAATACGTTCAGTAGTTTCCCGTATAAATATGGGTGAGGTTCCTCGTGAAAGACCCTGTATAAGAGGTACATTTCCGTCAGACATTGTATCCACGAAAGTTTTACGGTTTTTGCAGCGCACGTTAAATTGCTGATTTTGGCTGATCTTTTTGTAATTATTGAAGTAGGTAGGTATCCTTAATTTTATCAGGCGAAAAGTATAGCCTATGTCAATCAAGAATAATGTAGCTTTCTAAAAGTGGAAGAATTTCTGAAATCGGTCCAGTAGTTTATGAGATTACTCGTCTCAAACACACAAAAATACAAATCTTTCCTCTTTATAATATTAGTTTAGATAGGAAATCTGCGTGTCTCCCCTTTCAAATAATCTATACAGAATCTTTCGCAGTTTGTTGTAGAGTGTCAAGTTTCCTTTAACACTGAGTATACCAAGGATAATTTACCTGTGTTGAGGTCAATTCTTCTCGATTAAGTTCATTGATTATGAACAAAGAAAAGTTAACAATAGTAACAATGACTATGACCGTCAAACATATTCTTGTTGACTGACCCAATTTGAGTTCCATATTTTGTTCGATATAATTTTTTGACATACCTACTAAACTATAAATGAGATGTAACCGTCCCGTAGTGCAAAAATGATCTGTGAAATCGAAGCACAATAAACTTAGAAAAAAAAAGAAGAGCTCACAAGAATGTGTTCCATTTGGGGAATACACAAAATGTTTGTTAGCCAGAGCATAAGCCATAACACAAGAAATGCAAAAATCTACATTATGAGATCCCGAAATACCAGCGAATTTCAGCAACTAATTTTCTCCATTACAATTTATTCATACGTCCGACGGGTCCATTCTCATACCCTCGCTTGGATCGAATCCATTCCTCTGAACGTAGTTTATTCCCTCGTTTCAAAAGAAAGCGCAGAAAGAGCATCGTCTGAATACCTAGAGGAAAATTAAATTAAAAAACAGAATAGGAATGCCAAAAACAGCGAAACGCGAAACGTTTTTGTCGAATGAAAATTATAAATCAACCGGAAGCAATTTTGAACAAACGGATTTCATCGAACGAAGTATGTAATTGGGGAGGAAATATGGGGGCAGTCGATCAGCCATTCGGGCATCGTAAATACGAGCAGTTTTTAATAAAACTGTTGATGGCGGTTTTCTGTGAAGAATGAATGGGAGTTCGTGCAGAAACTTTAAGTATCCCATTTATAACTACCTATCGAATACTTTCCGACGTGTTTCAGTCACATCATGTTATCGTTTCCATACAGAGTGAACAGCCAAATGGAATAAATTCGATAACGAATAAATGAGGGCGTGTTGGGAAAAACGCTCGGACACGTCGATTTGTAATTTTAAATGCGCATATTTTTCAAGAAAATAATATTATACAGGGTGAGTCTTTGACTTGTACATATATTTTAACTGTAGATTCCCCTCATCAAACGAAAAACTTTTTTTCCATACCATTTTTCAAAATTCGGTTTCGTTTGGAAGATACAGGGTGTCGAAAATCCACGAAAAAAACACTTTTCTGTTCATATATCCGGAACCGTTATTTCAAATGAACTGAATTTTGGTCCATTGGTTACTCTATTCATGGTGCATATTCCTCAATCGAAACTTATTCAATATCTCTCCTAGTTTAAAAGTTACAGGGTGGTCGACTCATAAATTCATGCAAAAACACTATCAAATCACTTGAAAAGGATAAACGGTTCATATTTTCGAAAGAATCAACCATTTTAGAGAATAAAAGTATTCCTATATTTTTTCAATAAAACGCGTCGTTTTCGAGTTATTCCTACATGTATACGAAGAAATTTGAGGAAAAAATCATGAATTTCATAAAAAATCTGAATGCTTTCCTGGATTAAATATCATCGAATATTGTTTCTTCTCTGGTCTCTTAACAAATTAGCAATGTTGTCAATGTTTATCAACTGAATTCCGAGAAGCATGAAATTACAAAGTTTATAAGAAGTTTTTATTGAAAATTTATTGATACCCGTCCTTCAGGAAAATCCATCTTCTTAACAATATCCTCTTGGAATTTTCAATCGACCCTACACTGTTTTCACATCACATTCATCACCTGTTTGCTTTCTCTGCAAACTTCAAGTAAATAAATAAATAATAAAACGAATCCATGTAGAAAGGTTATCGCGGCGTCGTTCATTGTAATCACAGACTGTACTGTGGAGACACAGAAGAACGTCTTGTCTTGTCTTGCGTGGCGGCTACATCGCACTCGCAGCCGGCAGCGCACTTAAATTTAGATCGTAGCGCTGTATCGGCGAGAATCAGAACTACTCGTTTGGCATTTCCAAAGAGCAATGCGTAGAAGCCTCTGTGATAGTTCTTCCGTTAACGATAGGGGACGTTCTGCTTTCTTGAGTTCGCCTATACCATTGTTGAAGAGTAAATCGTCAATCTGGCATCGTCTTCTCTAGAATTCTATGATATATCATCACAGAGGAATGGATTAGGTTAGGTCATTGACCTCGAATCATATGACTTTGATTAATGGAGTTAGGATAGGTTAGTGAGAAACTAATTTTTATAAGATAGTTTCAGGGTATCGAGGCAAATATGAACAAATTATTAGTGTTTACAAACTAATCTTCAGGAAAATCGAAGAAGGAACTTATTTTGGTGTGAGAAATATGGCATTTCAATTGCAGAAATTATGGAACAAAACTTAGCGTTTTTGCTAGGAAATATCGTGTTTGTAACATTCTTATTCAAATAAGGTTAGTGCTTGAGTATTTTCTAAACGTATCACCCAGAATATCTGATAATCACATCAATTTCAATTGAAAAATATGAACTTTGAGGTGTTTGCAGAGAATTGTTTCAGGAGCGTATTCAGCCCAACTTTTTTTTTCAAATGGCTATATCTTTTTAACAGAGCCGAATTCGGAAAAATGGAAAATGAAAAAAAGGCTTCTTTAGGCCTCAAGAATCTACAGTTAAAATATATGTACAAGTCAAAGACTCACCCTGTATAGGGTGTTCCATGTGACCATAGCCAATACCAACTTTCTTATTTCAAATGCAACCCCGAACCCCCTGTATATGATTTAGTTTTTGGATTCTTCAGAGAATTCTAGACACAATTCATGCACAGTGTCCTATCTTTAACTATTTCGGAAGTATTAAGTGTTTTCAGATTTATTGCAAAAATCAACGTTTTGAATAAAAATTATTTTATTTCACAAATTCAGTACATTACACTTAAAACCTAATGAGTGATACTGATTATTTCTTAATTATTGAAAAAAATAAAAAAAAACATTAATGTCGATGTAGGAAATGTTTAAAATGCTCGCCGCGAACGTCTTGGCAACATGCTAATCTGATGTAAAATTGTCTTCTAACGTCACTCAACATTTCTTCTCAGTAATGGTTTTTGCTTACTTTATTCATATCAAGAGGTAAATGGAAAATGAATATTGAGTGTAATGTATCGAATTTGTGAAATAAAATAATTTTCATTCGAAATGTTAATTTTTGTAAAAAATCTGAAAACACTTAATATTTCCGAAAAAGTTGAAGATAGGTATAGGACATTCTACATGAATTATGTCTAGACTTTTCTGAAGAATCCAGAAAATAAATAACATACAGGGGGTTGCATTTGAAATAAGAAATTTGGTATTGTCCACGGTCGCATGGAACACCCTATATAATTTCATTTTCTTGAAAAATATGCGCATTTAAAATTACAAATCGACGTGTCCAAGCGTTTTTCCCAACACCCATTCATTTATTCGTTATCGAATGTATTCCATTTGGCTGTTTCACTCTGTATGTAGCAGTCATGAGGTAATGAATAAGCTGATGATAAAATTACATACAGATTCATAAGCAGGGTTGTTTTGACGAAATTAACTCTATTTTGATGGCATATATGTCATGTTGATAATTAAACCGAGAATTAAACAAATATAAACAGAAATATCAGATTTCCGACGAAATACATTTGTGTACTCGTTTGAGCTGAAAAAAAAGAACTATAATAATGTTTCATCATATTCATGTCCATCAGTTCAATACATCATATTTGCCCGAAAATATGTTTATCACATGGACCTATACTGAATCTCATGATAAATAAAAGCTTTTCGCTTTGTAAAAGGCTACAAAATTGAATCACAATGGGTTTATATACATTAACATCAATGAAACACCAAAAAAGCTTATATTTTTTGTTGGAATGAATTGATCTGATATTGCTGATTGGAAATATTTCAATAAAACTAGGTCACAAGGATGCTTTATTCCGAGAAAACAATTATATATTATCATATTTTTGTTTATGAAGTGATTTTACATTCAGAAATAAACAATTTTTTTACAGAACATATATTCGACCAATAGTAAACCATGAGTCTTGCAGCAGATTGAAAGTTGATCCATTTTATAGGTAGATTCGCATTCCAGAATCCAACGGAAATAGATTTTGACGGCTGTCACTAAAAATTCGACAGTAATCGTCCATGATCCTTGATATGTAGGTTTTTCATTTTTCCAAGTTCACGCCCTCAATTTTCCATCTGAAAGCTTGAACTTTTTTCATATTGAAATTGATGGATGTCTTGAGAGCCCTTCAATTTCCTGTCTTTGAAAAAATTATTTTTTCTATGAAAAGAATCGGCTAGGGCACCGATTTTCTATTCAAAAAGTGCCTTTCAATTTTACAAGTTTACGCCCTCAATTTCTCACCTAAAATCTTGATTTTTTCTTGGAATTGAAGTTAAAGGAGCTCTTGAGAGCACATCGATTTCTTCTCTTCGAAAAAATTATTTTTTCGCATGAAAAAATCGGGTTGCATTTGAGAGTCTATGAAAATTGAATTCATAATCAATTTTCGGCGGTTGTTTATCAATTTTTTCTTTGAAAATTAATTGGAGTGCCTTCGACAATTCAATTTTCTATATTTTGAAAAAATTCTATTTGGATAGACGCTTAATTATTGCAAGAAATGAAAGAAATACTGAAAAGACTTCCGGAAAGTGTGAAATCGCAGAGAACTGTCTGAAATTCCCGGAGAATTAAAAAAAATCAAGCTTTCTGCTGTAAAATTTGGGCGTGAACTTGAAAAAATAAAAGGCACGTTTTTAATGAAGAATCGGTGCCGTTGGCCAAAGTATAACGGCCCCTTAAGGGCACAAAGTAATTAATGTGTCTCGAAAGTTTTTTCAAACTGGTTTTCGATATCAGATACAGCAAGTTTTCGATGAAGCTTTCAGTTTCTGTCAAAATAAAATTGCTTCCATGCACATAATATCTTCTCATATTTCCAGCTTTAACTTTTTTGCATTTTGCCTTGATGGAAACCTGAAAGTTATGGAAATTCAATGTGTTCTCCATCAGTTTCAATCAATATTAATCGAGTATGTCATAGTTCATTCACCTACCTGTCGACCGGAATGCACATAATTGGAAACATCATAATTCAACGAAATACATGAATATCCTGCAATTTTTCGCATTCATTTGCGGCGGACAAAGAACATACGATTTAACAACACCAATGTGTCAGTATATATGGAGCGTGACTGTTTGTGCAAATCCTGTCGAGTTTGATGCTTTATTTTGGCGGAAATTTCCACGACTATTATACAGGGTCTTCATAAATCATAGTAATTTTATATTCGCGGTTGAAGTATATTTTGCTTTTCCTTTTTTTGAATTCTGGAGCTTCTAACAACATAGAACTTCGAAACTTATAAGTTTTCCATGACTAAGTCTTAGATAAAAACGTTGGTATCTATTCATCATCAGCTAGGACGCCAAAACCACCTCAGGCCGGTATTTTCTGACCACTTGTAATGACTTAATGGGGATTTTCTGCCGGCCTCATTTTGAGTAAAGAATTCTGAAGTTATTAGGTGTGCAATTAGGTTCCCTCTGTTTTTTTTTGACGAAAATGCGAATCTATTGAAAAACCAATATCCCAATAGCCGAATTTTTGAAAGAACTGGCTAGTTTTTACAATTTTTTCATTGATATTGCATTAATTTCAAACTTAACTTATTTGTCATTGTATTCACGAAGATTTTCTTATGGTGAATATACACGGTACTCATTGTATTAATTCGACATATTTCAAAATCTACAACGCTTTATGGACGAAATGACGTATACAGTGAACGGAGAAAATGACAGCTGTTTCAGCTGAATTAACAGTATTTACCGGACAACACCAAGACTATTCATTCCGGGCTCCATCAGCCAACAAAGAGCCAGGACTTGCCTTAACATATTCAGAACGAGATATTTATCTGCGGCTTATAAAGAAGATGCATCTCAACCTACTCTTTCTGATCCTATGAGGAGGTTCCTCCAATCCCCAGAGGACGATTCATTAGTGGACAAGGCAAACGTGAGCCGAAGACTCGATAAAAGTACTTAGTTTCAACTTTTACACCTATTATGATTGCAATCAAATCAAAAAATGAGCCCATACCTCCTCCAAAGAAAAGGAGATAAGTCCCTAGGGCATTATCTGAAGAAGACAATGAAGAAGAAAATGTTCCTAGCAACTTTCGAGATGATGAAGACGACTGTCCATCTGTCTATTGTTATAAAATGTTTTCCCGATTAAGATCGGAAAAAAACAATCTTCTCCAGGATTACCACTGGAAAAGATTGTGTACGATGCATGCATTGGTTGCATTGGGCTCACGCATCTTGTGCTGATGTTCCTAGAAGAACCAAGCGTTTCAGTAGTTCACCACTGTCACCACTTGTCAGTAGTTTTGTAACTATGAGTAGAAAACTAAAGTTGTCTGCTGCCGGTATGTCATTTTGTCCAAAGCATATGGAAAAAATGAATTTCGTTTATCCCAATTTATAAAAGAATATTTTATTTGTACTTTTATTTCATAAAGGTTGATAAGATTTTTTTAAGAAAGGACGAAAGATCATAGGCGTAGAATATCACATTACTGTTATTCACTACTTGCATGTTATGCCTCTGAATTAAACCCTTATGTCATTTTGTATGTTCCGTAATAATAATGAGCACCAATCAATTAAACACTCCTCCCATTTCTTTTATCCATCGAATTTGCCATGCAGAATGATCCTTAGTCGTAGTTATTCTCGAACGGTAGGATCAACAGGATATCACTCGTTTAGTCTATAACATACTGATGTCTACTAGATACAAACTTTTTTCATCGACCAAAAAAAAAGATAGAATGAATGAAGACAATAAATAACAAACAAAAATAGATACACACATTTTATATAACAGCTCAGAGACAAAAATTCAAGTGCGGAGATTCAACCAAAATCGCTGAATTTCGATCACTGACATCTGTAAAAAGCTCCTGTATACTCAGTCAACCTCAAATGAATTACCAGACACCAACCCGTGTTCATAAAACCCGATGCGTCTTACCGCAAACATGGAAGAAGATTAAAATTCGAGATGCATCCAGCTGTTGTGTATGGCGGGCTTTCTTCGGTGTAGATGCGAGAACTTACACAAACTTAATACTGCTTTCCAAAAAGTTATATTATGTTTGGTGACGAAATGAAGCTCTGGTGGATCTGGAGATTATCATTATACGAAAACGGGGTTTGATCGTTTGCTCTGCAAACATCATATCCTTCGCGCTCTTTCGGTATTGTATTAGGACGGGAAACGAGACGAATCTCTCTCGAGGATGCGGTGACGATGGTAATATCGGAATCAATACGGACGACAGTCACAAACTTTATGAGAGTATTATTGCTGGAAGACCAGCGCTGATGAATCTTGGGAGTTCTCAAAGGTTTCCGATCCCCTTGATCAATAAAGCGAGACAGGAAATACTGAAATATACGCTGGGGCATTTTTTTTATTCCAGCAAGATGATTCTCGCACTCATGAAGAATATCTCAGATAAAAATATCGGAAAATGCCGTCTGACTCGAAGTCGAAGAAGCAATTGCGAGGTATTTCAATAATTGTTTAAAAAGGGCCCAAGGATGAAGTCGATTCATTTCTAGGTAGGGTTATGTTCCACTGAGAATGACCAAATTCAAAGGTTCTGATAACCTGAACATTTACACTCGAAAAGGACCTACGACAGAACAATAATTCACGTACAATGGCATATTAGGAAGATAAGGATCGTCAGGAAAAAAATTAGGACTTGGATACGTCCCAGATCCTCCGCCATTTTGTGACGCCGTTAAAAATAAATTTCACATTTCCCATTACGAAAAGACAGAGAGAAAAGTGCTCAGACAGACCAAATTTCAACATGCTCGCATTCCTGTCTAACTATTCCATATATTTCTTGAAGGTGTTCCTAAATTAGAGGTACAAATGGAAAGATGCATAATTTTGAGAAAAAAGTCCTATATTCATGGGAACGGAAACTTCTCTGTTTCGAGATACAAAGTATACTAGGGGGAATTTGATGAAAAATTATGAAAACAGGTGGATTGGACGGTTTGGATAGCCTAGGACCGCCAGATCACCAGACTTGAAAGTGCGTTAATATGCGTACCCTTTTGACGAAATTTTCAATAACGTTATTGAATACATGTTGTGGTATTTCATCAATAAAACGTCTAATTTCTACTTCCAATACTTCGATGGTTGCAGGCTTATTGGTATGAACCTGTGACTTCAGATAATCTCACATCCAGAATTCTTAAGGGGACTATATACTCTGGCCGACAGCGCAGATTATCCATTAAAAAAAAGCTTTTCATTTCTTCAAGTTCACGCCCTCAATTTTCCACCTGAAAGCTCGATTTTCTTCAATTCACCTGGAGTTTCAGACAGTTTCACATTTTCTGGGAGTCTTTTCAGTATTTTCATAATTTTTTGCATTATTTAAGCGCCTATTCAAATGGATTTTTTTTTTAAATATAGAAAATTGATTTTTCGAGGGCACTTTGATGAATTTTCTGGAAAAATTTTGATGAACGACCGTCGAAAAACGATAATGAAGTCAATTTTAATAGACTTCCAAATTCAACCCAATTTTTTCATGCGAAAAAATAATTTTTTCAACTTCAATTTGAAAAAACAAGCTTTAAGGTGAAAAATTGAGGGCGTTTACTTGGAAAAATGGAAGGCACTTGTTGAATGAGGAATCGGTGCCGTAGCCGTCGGCCAGGGTATATCGTCCCCCTAAGAGTCTTTGGCCTTCAAAATAAGAAACGTATACGACCAGATGGCAGTGCAGTGTATTTATTTTCATTTATTGAATTATTTAGCTTAATAGAACAAATGTTGGGGCGCAGGGAATATAACAAGAAATCTTACCCTGAACTAGATCTCACACTGGCTGTATAATACTCTCTCTTTCCTTCATCAGTCATCTGGGAGAAGATACCTGCGGGGGTGTCATTTGAAAGAAATTAATTTTATGTTAGCATCCACAATGGAGAATGGAGAAACAATTAATTCTCACTAATCGACGGTTGAAACAAACCTTAATAATTTGTCATTGATGAACATGGATATTTATCATTTCGAATAGAGAAATTCAATGAAATAAATTTCGCGAAAACAACACATTGTTGTAGTATTATTCACAAAAAAAAGGTGAATTCTGAAAGAAAAATGAGATAGACGTTCAATTATCTAAATGACTCAAATATACTGAAATGAAAAAATACCAAAATATTAATTGTTCGTTTTGATGGTGGGAAATGTTATAAAATAACCAAAAATGTTGGGGAATATCCTTTTCATGCATTCAATACTTATAAAATATTTTTCTTATTATTTTTATCTTTGTACACTCATACATCCCTTCATCAATCAGAAAAAAATAAATCGTTTCTGACCACCTTTTTCTCAGAGACGAAGACACTAAAGGCTTTAAATCCCATCTATCAACTTTCGATCTGTCACGTCATAATCATGTGACATTACGACTGTCGAACATGACGCGCAATTCCAATCTTGTGCTCTCATTGAAACATCGCGCATCGTTTATTCAGAGTGTAACAGCCAAATGGAATAAATTCGATAACAAATAAATGAGAGCGTGTTGGGAACAACGCTCGGACACGTCGATTTGTAATTTTAAATGCGCATATTTTTCAAGAAAATAAAATTATATAGGGTGTTTCATGCGACCGTGGCCAATACCAACTTTCTTATTTCGAATACAACCCCCTGTATATTATTTATTTTTTGGATTCTTCAGAAAATTCTAGACACAATTCATGCACAATGTCCTATACTTATCTTTAACTATTTCGGAAGTATCAAGTGTTTTCAAATTTATTGCAATAATCAACGTTTTGAATAAAAATTATTTCATTTCGTAAATTCAGCACATTACACTTGAAACCTAATAAGTAATACTGGTAATTTCTTACTCATTGAAAAAAAACATTAATGTCAATGAAGGAAATGTTCAAAATGCTCGTCGCGAACGTCTTGGCAACATGCTAATCTGGTGTAGAATTGTCTTCTTACGTTACTCAACATTTCTTCTCAGTAATGGTTTTTGCTTACTTTCTTCATATCAAGAGATAAATGGGAAATAAGTATCGAGTGTAATGTATCGAATTTGTGAAATAAAATGATTTTCATTCAAAATGTTAATTTTTGTAAAAATCTGAAAACACTTAATATTTCCGAAAAAGTTGAAGATAGGTATAATAGGACATTGTACATGAATTATGTCTAGAATTTCCTGAAGAATCCAAAAAATAAATAATATACAGGGGGTTGCATTTGAAATAAGAAAGTTGGTATTGGCCACGGTCTCATTGAACACCCTATATAATTTTATTTTTTTGAAAAATATGCGCACTTAAAATTACAAATCGACATCTCCGAGCGTTTTTCCTTACAACCTCTCATTTAATCGTTATCGAATTTATTCCATTTGGCTGTTACACTCTGTCTGTATATCGGAATGCAACGTTGAGAATCTCGCTTTTTATTTGGCTGGATTTGTGTTTGTAGTATCACATCAATTTGAAAATCAATTCTGACGGAATGTTTCTATTGCAGGCGTGCCATCCTAGGAAACACAGACCTTCTATCGAAAACGCCGTGGACAAGGGTGTTCTACAACGACTTCTGGGGTACTCCACTGAACGAATCCGGATCACATGGATCATACAGACCCCTATGTGTGCTTACGTTCCGTCTGAACTACCTCCTCAACGGATTTCAACCGTGGGGTTACCACCTCTTCAACATAATCCTTCACTGTCTGGCGACCCTACTTCTTATGAAAGTATCCAGGAGGCTGTTTCCGAGATCCAAACAAGGCCTTGGTTCTGCAGTGACCGGATTAACCTTCGCGGTACATCCGATACACACAGAAGCCGTTGCCAGTGTGGTTGGCCGGGCTGATCTAGCAGCTTGCAACCTGTTTTTGTTAGCTTTTCTAGCATTCACCAAACATATAAAAATAAGGGACAATAATAAAGATAGAGATGTAGATAGCCAATTGAGAAACGGCCTGCAGAAGCCGATAAAGTCCAAGTATCAGAGAATCGTGCATTCTCTCCACAAAAACGTAACAAGTTGCCACTGGACGAGGAGATGTAGTCGAGAAATGAAAACCGAGGCTCATTGTGTGGTTCAGAAGGTATACGCGCTGAGGGAGGGCGAGGAATGTGAGCAATACAGCAGGAACAGAATTGAAGTATGGACCTATTTGTTCGTTTCCATTGTGCTTGCTGCGGCGTCCATGTTGAGCAAGGAAACTGGCATCACTGTGGTTGGGATCTGCTTGCTCTATGACTTCGTGTATTCGTCCGCGTCGAGTAAGGTGAGTGTACTTTATATTTGTCCCAATTTCCTGTGCACTGCAGGATATATGCGGTTGGTAGTCCATTATGTAATAGATTTGATTATTCAAATCGAGTCTTGGGCTTTTAGTGTAAATGCTCTCTATAAATTGATACATAACACTCGTTCGGAATGATCTAATCAATTACATATATTACTTTTATAACATCGAAAGATTTTTTTTTTTGACAATATGAACCATATACAGGATGAGTCTTTGACTAGTACATATATTTAAACTGTAGATTCCTCTCATCAAACGGAAAACTTTTTTTTTCATTTCATTTTTCAAAATTCGGTTCTGTTTGAAAGATGCAGGGTGGCGAAAATTCATGAAAAAAAACACTTTTCTGCTATTTTCATATACGTTATTTGAAATGAACTGAATTCTAGTTGATTGTTAACTCTATTCATGGCGCATATTCCTCAATCAAAATTAATTCAATATGTTCCTTGGCATAAAAGTTACAGTGTAGCCGATTCATGAATCCTCGCAAACCACTTAAAAATAAACGGTTCATGTTTTCAAAAGAATCAATCATTTTCAAAAATGAAAGTATTCCTATATTTTTTCAATAAAACGAGTCGTTTTCGAGTTATTCCCAATTAACCCGATAAAACTTAGTCAAGACTTAAATCTTTATGATGCGAAAACTTTCGATGTAGAGATATGCAATAATAAAATCCCACAAATGTGGGAGATGATATTGAATTTCAAGAAACATGAAATTATACATTTTATACGCACAGTTTCTATTGAAAATTCTTTATTACCGGTCAAAATAAAGAATAAATGTCAATCAAATACAAAATTCGGATATTGATGATGAATGTCGACACAAACCACGTATTGAATTGAAATTAATGAAAAATAAAATGATACTTAGCACTAGATGATCTGTGACGATGTTTCTATCTAAACAATATCTCCTTGGAATTCTATAAACTCGACACTACACTGTTATTATTACATTAATTCACTGGAAGTCAACACATAATCATCACAGTATCGCATCAGGCACGTATTTGGCCCAATTTTTTCTTTCACATGGCTATATCTTTTAAACAGCGGCGAATTCAGAATGATGGAAATTGAAAAAAAATGGTTTCTTTTGACCTGAAGAATTAAAAATATATGTACAAGTCAAGGACTAATATTGTAGGGCATCTTCTTCATAGAATACGATATATCCTTTCGTTCTCCAAAGAGGTTGACAAAGCATTTTGCAATAATCTGAAACAAAAAACAAATGTAGAGAAAACGTGAAGGGAAAATCAATGAATATATTCAGTGTCAAATTGTTTCTAAGGTACCGACTCATCTGAAAAACGAATCACATATTGAATGAATAGCCTTAAAACCATCTGAAAATTTATAGTCTGAATAATTATTGACGACCAAATGGTCAATAGTTTGTTCTTCATGGCCACACTCACATCTCGGGCTATCAATGGCATTCTATTCAAAAAGCATACTATTACAGCGTCCATGACCTGTCCTTTGGCTATTCAAAAAGAAACCAATTTTTCTTCTGGTCAGCTGAAAACCAGGAAATATTCAGAAAGATCAAGAATTGAACTTTCATTGAAAAAATTAGATGCAGTCTATTTCGAGAGAGGAACTCATTTATTGCGATACTGGCAGTGAGTTGGGTATTCAGAATATTTCTTTTAAACCAAATGGAAATGTGCAATTTTTGGATGGTAAGGATTCATTGTTGATCATTTAATTGTTCTATGGCCCCTCTGTTCATCATTCCTATCTAATTTCTTATTTTCCTCCTACTGGTCGATGAATTTCTGTTTACCAATCCAAAATTTATGATTCTTCTCAGGAAACTATACATAAGATGAATAATTTCATATTATATTCGCAAGTGGTTTTTTTTGGAAAAATGTAATGAGAATTTCTCGTTCTGGTTACATTCTTGATATCTTTGGGAGCTCACAAAAATGATTTCGGAGAATCTGTTTTTCCCAGACTTGATATTGTTTCGATGTTGAAAATAAACATAGAACTTTGGTTCAATCGCTGCTTATCCATTTCCAACTGCACTTATCCATGACGAAGGAAAGTATTTAATTTAATGAAAATTCAGTTCATAAAACGATCGTACGAGAACCGTGGATAATCGATAGACTGATAGGTATATTCAGACGATGAGGGAGAAAATCGAATTTCATTCAAACCCTAACTTCCTCGACCTCTCGAGCTATTACTACATAAATCTAGCTAATTATAAAGATAAGTTACTTCTCGCAAACTTCCGAAAGAAAATCAATTCATTTCCGGCAGGTTTTCCTTCGACAGTAAAGCACTTTAACTTCGGTATCAAGAACTGGGGCCAATCAATTCGCCTGAGATTCCGGAACTTTTCAAAAGTACGTTTACTCGGGCTTTGATGAAAATATTCCTGGAATCCTAGCTGAATATCTTTATCATAAGAAAACATGACCGTGTACCCATGAAACAATCCAAACTACGCTGATTGTTTCAAACTAACTTTATGCAGAATGGATATAAATTACTCGGGAATAATCCTGCACTCTTTCACGTTCACGAAGATCCTTTGGTTTAAGTCCCTAGGGCCTAGATGATAGGGATTTGGTACTTAGAGTTTCATTCTGTAGGGATTTGGAATCTTCCAACTGGGGTTTTTGATTAAATTGGAAAATAATTTTTTGATTCAATGTTTCATCATCCGGAAACTTCCATCAATCAATTATTGATTAGAGAATAAAAAATTAGGTCTAAAAAAGTCCGAAGTTGTATATTCTGCAGGTGTGGTTTCTGGCTGGAACTTGTGATATCTTGATACTCCGCGGCTTGAAGGAGGCTCTTTTGGAGATGTTATAACGTTCCTATTGAACCTATCAATAGGCCGGTATTCGACCACGGAAGTGAAGATTTAAGCAATGCACAGGTGCATTTTCAGTAGTTGTATTCCTAGGACCTTGACAATAGACGAGATAATTTTATGACCATCGAAAGCAATGAGCTTGAGATATTTGTTATGAAATTATGAGGCATTTATCAATGTCCGAGGAATATTCGGCAGAAAATTTTTTGACAGAAAAAATGTATATCTCAACACAACATAACATTTATTTATTTATTGAAAGTGCAATTCGTAAAATTCAACTCAACATTAGATTCGTTGCTGTTTTCTTGTATGGAAGATCTATTTCCACGCATAATACTTATTATCTTGTTGTGGTGTTCTTGTTCGAGGTTTAGGTATGGTGTGATAGAATTTTGATTGCTATGACCAGTAATCTTCAGCAATTGTTGTTCCTCTACACCACTTTTGGCTAATTGACTGACACCTGTTGATCTATTTGAATGATTCGTTAACTTTTGTCTTTGATATTCAAGCCAATTGCTTAGGCAGCATATTTAGTCTATTTATTTATGGTATTCCTTCCAACAGGTACATTATCGTACCATTTGTCAGTTTCATTTTTCCAATATCGATTTGGTTTCAAGAATAGTCGTGGTGAGGTAATATTTTCGCCTCGTTTTATATTAGTTTATGAAAAAGACGTACAGCAGCTTTGTCTCTCACTATTGGAAACCAACCATTTACTACTTAAACCATCGTTATTCTTCTCGATTTGAAAAAAATTCTCCAAACAAGCAACTGCCTCTCCTCCTCGCCACGCTAGTTCTACTGCAGCAATATGATAAAATTTACGCATAAGACCTTCAGGAGTATTTTGATCCCATAGCATTATTATTCTGTTAACTTCAGACAAATTTAACGAATCTGAACTGGATTTACGTTCACTTGGGTCTGCTTGCAATTTTTTTCTGATTGCATCGCTGGCATCTCGGGCTGGTTCAAATATTATATTATTAAACGGGTCAATCATAATGTTGTAGTCCTTATAATACTTTTCTTGTAAGAGTTTGCTCGAAACATTCCACATTGTCTTAACCGTTGCTTCTTTGAATTCTGTTCCGTCTTTTTTTTTTCATATTGACAGCCCAATCTTTGAGTATAAACGCCAATTCTTCCAAGCTTCTGCGTTCATTCAATTCGTATGATCGTTCGTAGCAAAATTCCATAAATATTCCCCAAATATATTTGTAGCTATTGGAAGTTTTTCTGAGAATGTTTTCTTTGATAAGCTCATTTATATTTTTAACATTACCAAAACGTGACATTTTGAAATTTGTTTGGAATGATTTTGCCATGGAAATATTATATAATTTTATGAGACTCTGTCAAAAAATTTTCACAATTGTGAATGATATCTCAAAAAACCTCTTGTTTCTTTGGAAAACGGACAGAAAACGAAATTTCAGTGGAAAAATCGTGATGGATATCACGAGTGGCTTCTATTGAACTCTGAGGACTAGCAAGCGCCACTAAAGTCCATTCGGTCGTTATAAGTGATAACAGAAATCAATAGGTAACGATTTTTTTCATTCCGAATTTTTATTATGGGCAGTTTTCCTCTTTTTTTATCAATGTTGCATTCATTTCAAACTTCACTCATTTGTCATTGTATTCGCTCAGCTTTTCTCATGTTTAATATACTTTTTGTTTTCAGTCGATTTATTTCTATTTTCATTACGCTTCATGGAAAAGATAACATAGGTATTTCTGCTGAATAAACAGTTCTTACCGGACAAAAGCCAGAAAATAATCTCAGGCTCCATCAGCAAACAAAAAACAGGACTATGTCTCAGCAAATTCAGAACAAAAGCATTCATCTGCGGCTTATAAAGGCGATGCATCTTCTGCTATTCTTGCTGTTCCTATGAGCATATTTCTCCAGTCGCTGGAGGACGATTCATAAGAGAATAAGGCAAACGTGAGACGAAAACTCATCAATTTCTACACCTTATATGATTGCATTGAATTCAAAAACTGAGTCCAAGCCTTCTCCAAAGAGAAAGAGACCTAGGGCTATGATCAAAGAAGACAATAAAGAATAAAATGTTTTTAGCAACTTTCGAGATGATGAAGACAATTGTCCATGTATCTATTGTAATCATTTTTTGCCCAATTTAAGCTTGCATTGGGCTCACGCATTTGTACTGATGTTCCCAGAAGAACCAAGTGTTTCATTTGTGAACTTTGTCAGTAAATTTGTACTATAGTTTCAACAATACTGTTACCTTTTGTCTGTATGTCATTTTGTCCATAACTTAATTTTCGTTTATCCCAATTTACCTTGAAATATTGTATTTTCTGTTACTTTCATTTCATAAATGATAAAATTATATACATAAAGGACCAAAGATCGTAGGAGTAAAATATCACATTACTGTAATTCACTAATTACAAGTTATGCCTCTGAATTAAAACCGTATGTATTTTGTACGTACTTCCCCTAGTAGAAAAATAAGGACCAGTTAATGAAATACCAATATCCACAATACTATTCGAATGAGAATTAAAAAAAATTGCTTTTAACAAAGCTACAACTTCGAACAAAGTGAAATTGGAACATCGACAGAAGTAGAGGAATTCATGCCACCAATCAACCAGAATTACCGACCGATCTGGATTTTCACGGCGACGTTTTTCATGAATCTATTTCGGAGATTTGACGTACTGAAAGGCAACCAATTCCAATTCGTATGCGCCATTTTTGTCGCGTCCAGTGCATTATTCAGATACAATCATAACTTTCATTCCGAATTTCCATAACGAATGAATACTGTGGCTATTCCATTCCATACCAGCCTTTCATTCAGTTCCCCTTCTCGTCGGCCGCTTCAAATATCATTTCCTGGTCGATATTCGGCCGAATTTCAGGATTGATTAGTTTTTTGGCTTTGTGATTGAATAAGGTATAATAGAAAATTGGAAATATAACATCTATCGTTTTCCGCAATACAAACTGACTTCGAATATGTGTCTATACAGGGTGAGTCTTTGACTTGTACATATATTTTAACTGTAGATTCTTTAGGCCAAAATAAACCTTTTTTTCATTTTCCATTTTTCCGAATTCGGCTCTGATAAAAAGATATAGCCATTTGAAAAAAAAAATTGTGCTAAATGCGTCCCTGATATTATTCTCTACAAACACCTCAAAGTTCATATTTTTCAATTGAAATTGATGTGATTATTAGATATTCTGGGTGATACATTTAGAAAATACTCGAGCACTAACCTTATTTGAATAAGAATGTTACAAACACGATATTTCCTAACAAAAACGCAAAGTTTTGTCCATCATTTCTGCAATTGAAATACCATATTTCTCACACCAAAATAAGTTCCTTCTTCGATTTTCCTGAAGATTAGTTTGTAAACACTAATAATTTGTTCATATTTTCCCCGATATTCTGCAACGATCTAATCAAAAGTGGTTTCAACTAACCTATCCTAACTCCATCAACCTAAGTCATATGATTCGAGGTCAATGACCTAACCTAACTCATCTTCTGTGATATTATATTCCACAGAACTCTACAGAAGACGATGCCAGATTGTCTATTTTCTCTTCAAACAATGGTATAGTCGAAACCAAGGGAGCGGTACGTACCCCAGAAGAACTATCGCATTTATCGCAAGGGCACCAGTTTTGTTTACTTTTCGCTAAAGGCGTCTAGGCGTTGCTCTTCGGAAACGCTACAGTGACTTTATCATTGATAGAGTTTGATATTAGAGTCACTGTAGGAAACGCCAAACGAGTAGTTCTGATTCTCGCCGATATAGCGCTACGTTCTTTGCCGGCTGCGATGTAGCACGGGCCACGGCCTACTCTTCCCTTCTGATGCTTCTGAAGGCTGTGGAGTGGATGTAGCCGCCACGCAAGACATACAGAGTTTCTGTGTCTCTAACCTCCAACGTTAGTCAGTGACTTCGATTTATTTATTTATTTATTGCATTGATGTAGAATATTCTAGGTCAATGATTAATTGACAGAGAATAAAGCAAAAAGGTGATGATTCTGTAAATGACTTAGTGAATTGGTGTAATAGTAGTGTCGTCTGGTGTCGAGTTATATTGTTTTGAAAACTTTTTTGCTGAAGGACCGGTAACAATGAAATTTCAATAGAAACTGCCTATAAAATGTATAATTTCATGCTTCTTAGAATTCAATTTCATCTCCCACATTTGTGGGATTTTATTATTACATATCTCTACATCAAACTTTTTTCATCATAGAGATTTCGTCTTGACAAAGTTGATAAACTGATAATAATTCTGACAACATTGTTGAATTTTGAGAGACCAGAGAAGAAATAATATTCGATGAGATTTAACTCAGGACAGCATTCAGATTATTCTTGAAATTCATGATTTTTTCCTCAAATTTAATCTTAGACAATTAAGAATAACTTGAGAACGACGCGTTTTATTGAAAAAACATAAGAATACTTTTATTTTCTAAACCGATTAGTTCTTTCGAAAATGTGAACCGTTTATTCTTTTCAAGTGATTTGATAGTGTTTTTGCATGAATTTATGAGTCGACCACCCTGTAACTTTCAAACTAGGAGAGATATTGAATAAGTTTCGATTGAGTAATATGCACCACGAATAGAGTAAAAAATCAACCAAAATTCAGTTCATTTGAAATAATGGTTCCGAAGATATGAACAGGAAAGTGTTTTTTTCGTGGATTTTCGACACCCTGTATCTTCCAAACGAAACCGAATTTTGAAAAATGGTATGGGAAAAAAGTGTTTCGTTTGATGAGAGGAATCTACAGTTGAAATATATGTACAAGTCAAAGACTCACCCTGTATAACTGAAATACACAAATTAGGTTATGCTTGCTAACTTTTCGAGAATCTATAGTTTAAATGATTCTGTGAAGGGGCTACATTCCACTGTGACCTCAAGGTCTATTGTGCCCCCATGAGAGCTGTTGAGCCTCATGAGTAACTGGCGGTTGTGCCCCTTTCAGGCTTGTGTATTGTCCTTAAGAGTCTTTCGCCTTCACTGTAAGAAACGTATACCGCCAGATGGCAGTGCATTGCATTAATTTTTATTTATTGGATTATTCAGCTCAATAGAACAAATGTTGGGGCACAGGGAATATAACTAGAAATACTACCCTGAACTAGATATCATACTGCCTGTATAATTTGGTATAATACTCTTTTTTTCCTTTATCAGTCATCTGGGAGAAGATACCTGCGGAGCGTGTCATTTAAAAGAAATTCAATTCCATGTTAAAATCCATAATTGTTATTAACAATTGATTTTCACTAATCGAGGGCTAAAACAAATAACCTTAATGACATGTCTTTGAGAAAAATGAATATTTATCATTTCGAGTAGAAAAATTCAAGGAAATAAATTTCGCGAAAACAACACAATTTACAAAAAAATGGTAAATTCTAAAAGAAAAAGGAGATAGATATTGCATTAACTAAATAAAAGACTTCAATACTGAAATGAAAAAACACCAAAAATATTTGTTAGTTTTGATGGTGGAAATGTTGAAAAATAACCAAAAATGATGAGGAATATCCTTTTCATGCATTTAATATTTATAAAAAATTTTTTTTATTATTTTTATCTTTATACACTCATACATCCCTTCATCAATCGGAAAAAATAAATCGTTTCTGACTCCCTTTTTTTTTCAGAAATGTAGACCCTTAAGACTTTTCTAATTTAGTTCTTTTTCGAACGTAACTTCCTCTGTTTTGTCTCCATTTGTTACAGATACATATTTTGTTTATTTTTCATTCATTCATTCGCAATTGGTGCATAAGCTTTCACTAATGCTTGTTGCAATTACATTATGTTCACTATATAATTTCACTCAAAACGCAATATACGAGATATATCTAAAGGATTTTCCAAAAAGAGGTGTTATTTTGAATAGTCTGCTATTTCGGTAGATGTCACTTTTGTCGCTGTCATTTTCCGACAAGTAGAAACTACGCCATTTATAAAAATGGAAAGATAATAGTTTATTCTTCTATGAGCGGTAATGTAACCGCGAATTGAACCCTATACTTTATCTTCGAGTTCTTCAGTAAAATTCGAATTAATCTGCATTTTCAAAATAGACAACAGTGGTCAAAAGCGATTTCTGTGGTCGAAAATAGAATCGATATCGAATCCTGTAGAAAACGTTAAAATGGATATTTTCTGAGTTAATATCCACTTTCGGGCAAGGGTGTGATGCATACACTCACATTATTTTTTAACGTAGATTCAATATCTGCCATAAAAAATGGGGTTCTAATTTGAAAAAATTTATTTTTCACGATTTTGTCATCCCTAAATTTGAAAGCGATTTTTTCACCTCCTGTATCATGAATCTCGATTTCGATTTTTAAAGTGAATACATCAATCTTACATCTTGAAAAATCCCAAAAATGAAAATTTTCCATCCAAAAACCTCGAAGTTATTCTTGTTTCAGCGGAGCTCTATTTTCGATTTTTTTTCGAATTCTCCCGCTCAGAGAGAATTTTCCAACCAAAACTGAAAAATGTTACATCAAAATAACTTGAAATTTTCTAAGGAATCTATTTCTGAAATAAAAAAAGGGTGTTCTTATTTGAAAAACGGAAGTTGACGTCATTTCCGGAAAAACCGGAGGTGCTCATGCCTTGAAAATATTTTAGATTTCATCAGCATCCTGAAATAGTTATAAGTGCTGAATTTCATGAAAATACGTTCAGTAGTTTCCCGTATAAATATGGGTGAGGTTCCTCGTGAAAGACCGTGTATACAGTGTATACCATTTGACGTTCAATTCAAAACGCGATTCGGGATTTCTCACGATAGAGACCACCGATTTATATGGGGTTTCAATAGTATTCAATTTGAAGAGTTCTCCAAGTTGGAAAGTTCATAATTTTTTTTTCGTCGAGAAAAAAAAACATTAATTTTTTTTTCACTCGACGAAAATAAAAATTATTAAACTTTTCCACTTGCAGAACTCTTCAAATTTAATAATAGTGAAAACCTCATATAAATCAGTGGTCTCTATCGTGAGAAATCCCGAATCGCGTTTTGAAGTGAACGGTATAGACCCCTCTCAATGATTTTTTAAGGCCGGAATTTGATGGTATTGATCTGAACAACATTTACTTTCCACAAGACGGTGCTTCGTGACACACAAGCAACGAAACCATTGATCTTTCATGGTAGAAGTTTCCGTAACGTGTTATTTTTGAACAATAGATCACAATTGGACACCGAGATCTTGATTCAACACCTTGCGACTTCTTCTCTTGGGGCTATGTGAAAGAGAAGGTCTACATCGAGAGCCCAGCGTCGATTCAAGACCTCAAAGATGAAATTCGTGAGGCTATTGGGCACATAGGGTAGCCGCTTTGCGATTTGGTCATGGAAAACTTCATGAAAAGGATAAGATCCTGTTGTCGTGGTCATGGTGGTCATTTGGCGGGTGATATTTTCCACGGCACACCTTCCTCTTCATAGTGAAATAAACATCCGATCATTTGTCTGAGGAAAATTTTCCTTCGATATCAAAATAACACCTTTCATTGGAAAACCCTCTACTTCTAAACATTTACGAACACTGATTATAATTCACGACATGCAGACAATTTTGAAAATTCCGGAAAAAGTTACAACCCTATCAGGAATCCAACCTAAGTTTGTTGTTTGCCTGATAATAGTATATAACATTACTAGCAAGGTAAGAAGGTTTTTACTGGCGAATGGAGGATATAACTGACGAGCCGCAGGCGAGTCAGTTACCTCCTTGAGCCAGTAAAACCCGTTACCTTGCGTGTATTGTTTTATATTTTATTTGTTTCTCATTTGTGAAAAGGTTCAAAAAAGATCTCAATAATTCGTCGCAAATGTCGTAAGCTATGGAAGCGTTGCCATGAACATGTCTGTTTATCTTTCTTTACATTTGTTTTGGCGGAAGCGAAAATGAATGTACCAAAAGAAATTATTGAGGCAGCCAACAGTGTAGCTTCAAGTTTATTATCTGCAAAATCAACTTCAAGGTACGAGCGAGAATACGACGACTTCAAAAAGTGGCAAAACAAAAAAAGTGTGATTGGGGCAACCAAAGATGTTTTGTTGGTCTACTTGAATCAACTATCAGCTAGATTCAGCTCTAATACTTCATGGGCAAAATGGTCTATGCTGAAAAGCTGTTAGGAAATGAAAGAAAATGCCCCTGTTCGCAGGTTTGTTTTCCTTAAAAAATTTATTGAAAAATATGGCGTTTAGTTGTCATTTGCAGATTTCAAAAGGTATTGGCGTTTCTGAAACGAAAAAATGAGCATTATACGCCAAAAAAGGGCAAAGTATTCAGTGAAGACGAGGCTGAACAATTTCTTTTACATGCTCCTGATGACCAGTGGTTGCTGGCGAAAATTGTAACAATATTTGGGATTTTTGGATGTTGTCGATGTGACGAAATTTTCTCCTTAAACATGAATGATGTAGAAGATATGGGAAAATACGATATTGTGACATTGCGGCAAACAAAAAATTTAACAACAAGAAGATTCACCATAACCGATGATGGCTGCAGCTTCAAGCCCTGCATGTTATACAGAAAATATGTCCTCCTGGAACAGAAAGCCTAAGATTTTTTTTGACATACCGACATGGAAAGTGCATTTCCCTTAATGCTGGCCAGCACACTATTGGTGGTGTCCCAAAGCAAATAGTGAAATATTTAGGTTTAAAAGACCCAAAATTATACACCGGTCACTCCTTTCGCAGAACTGGAGCCACTATGGTTGCGGATTCGGGTGGAGTTTTTCAGCACTAAAGCGTGCAGGAGGGTGGAAGAGCACCGAAATTGCGATGAGTTATGTCGATGATTCGGTCAACAAGAAAATCGAAATGTCTAGCAAATTATTCGGTAGTAAGGAGAGTACAAATGTTTTGCAGTCCTCGAGTTCAGCAGTTTCTGAGTCAACAGATGGTTCATCATCATCAGTATCAACTCTTTCATCATCAAAAATCTGTGTTACTGAAAATAACAATTGTACCATGATTTTCAACGTATGTATATGGCGATAAAACAAAATTTTCTAATGTAAATGATACTACTATTTTGTAAAAATTTCGCAAGTTAACTGTCAGTTTTAATAGTTAGTGACTTGATAAAATAAACTTTCTTGATTAATATTGTGTTTTTGTAAACTGACGTTTACAAATGAGAAACAAATAAAAGTTATACCACAAACTCATTCTATCTGAATATTTTCGTATACATTCTTTACATTTTCGATTTCCTCTTCAACCAAATTATGGCTTCCATTCCAACTTCTGCTCATATAGCTGACCAGAATCATTTGGCAGCAATCCTGGAACCGTTATCCCCGAGATAAATTTGTAAATGAGACAGTTACCCCGAATATAAAAGCCTTCCACTCAATAATCCACAATATCACGTTTGATGGCTTCCCTATGTCTGAATCGTAAAAGCCCAACTTTTCCTATTTACATAATTGACGTAGCAACTGGATAGGCAAGTATAATACTGCCATTTTTCTCGATATCCTTTTTATGTCTTCCTGAATGCACAATTTACGATTGAACTGCACGAATTTCCATGATTCGAGAATATTGCGATATTTTGTCCTAGTTATCCATGGCTACGAACATCGAGAAGGCTGCCACAAATTCGATTCAATTGCTCCTTCTGGTCGTATGTTTATAGAATCTGAGTTCTTTCGTAAATGATGATCAATTTCATGTCAAAGACTCCGTCTCTTCCTTGGAAACCAAATGGAGCATGATAATGGAGAAATACCATAAACTAATTACACTATGAACACTTATTCATCTATCAGGTGTTCGTTTAGGTTTAGAGTGATAGAAGTTTCGATAGGAATAACTGTGATTTGACAGATGGAACAAGCCATGTTGTTTTGACATTTATTTTCAGTTAGCATTGACAAATTATCATGGGAAGACTGGCGGCGCAACAACGTTATCAAAATCAGTGTTCTATTCGCACTTCGTGAAATTTTTGGTATGAATAATCGTCCATCAGAGCAGCTTTTTCGTCGAACTATTGATAGATTTCGGACAACATTTTCTCTACTCGATGTAACAAGAACAACAAGACAAAGAACTTTACGTACAGAAAAAAATATCGCTGCTGTAGGTGATAGTGTTGATGGAGATCCAGATTTGTCTATTCGTGGACGTTAACAGCAAGTTGGACTCTGTGCATCCACCACATGCATAATTTTGCGTAAAGATCTTGGTCTACACTCAAACAAGATCCAACTGGTTTGAGAACTGAAGCCACTTGACCATAATGAGCTTCGTTTGTTTGCTGATTGGGTCCTACAATAGCATGAAGATGATCCATTTTTTTATAGAAAAATTGTGTCTAGTGATGAAGCTCATTTCTGGTTGAACGGCTACGTACAGGGTGGGCAAAATTGGTGCTACATGAACTGAATCTTTTTAACCCAAGGAGATAGAGAAAAATGAATGGCACATTATAGTCCTCTTTTTTCGAGAAACTGATAATGTCATCAACTGCATTCCTCTATCTTCTTTTGTTTCCGAGTTATAGGCCAAATGGGAAATTTGGACGATTTCAACTTTGGTCATTATCTCCGTTTCTGTTTATGCTAGGATGTTGAAATAAAAACATTATACAGGCACTTTTCTGATAGCAATCCAGTGGCGCCATTTTTTTCCCGTTTCAGGAATGTATCATATGTCATACATCGCCTTCAGATTCGTGAAGATATTATGAAAAATATGGTTTGTAGAATGGAATTCAGATTATTGAGTATCAAGCTGAATCATAGAATTATGATTAGAATCATAAAAAGATATATGGTCTAAGGTTGGCGTTTGCCAGTGAAACATGAAGAAAAAGTTCGGAAAATCAAAATCTCAACATCATCCATCGCCTTAAATTCAAATTCAAAAAATTCAAATTTTATATAAAGTGCTCAAATTGGCGACCAGTGGTCTCTGCACACATTCGACATCTTTTCCTAACATTTTTCAAGGAATTTAGAATATGACTTCAAATTTTAATAACTGACAGTTATTTCAAACAGAGATCACACCATCAAGTATTCAACCATGAAATAATAATAACACCATGCGTAGAGACACATAATTCTATGATTCAGCCTACTTGATACTCAATAATCTGGATTCCATCCTACATACCATATTTTTCATAATATCTTAACGAATCTGAGGGCGATGTATGACATATGATACATTTCTGAAAAGAGAAAAAAATGGCGATTCTTTATAAGTCATTTCAAACTACTGTTTCCATAAGAAAAAACACAACTTTATGTTATAACTCAGCAAATAAACCTCTTAGAAAAAAGCAGATTACGCCACTGGATTGCCATCAGAAAAGTGCCTGTATAATGTTTTTATTTCAACATCCTAGCATAAACAGAAACGGAGATAATGACCAAAGTTGAAATCGCCCAAATTTCAATTTTGGCCTATAACTCGGAAACAAAAGAAGAAAGAGGAATGCAGTTGATGTCATTATCAGTTTTTCGAAAAAAGAGGACTATAAGGTGCCATTCATTTTTCGCTATCTCCTCGGGTTAAAAAGTTTCAGTTCATGTAGCACCAATTTTGCCCACCCTGTACACAAGCAAAATTACCGTATATGAAGTCAAATCAATCCTCAAAAATTTCTGCAGGTTCCATTGCATCCTGAAAAATGCACTGTATGGTGTGCTTTACACGCTGGACGCACCATCAGTCCATATTTCTTCAAAATCCATGCTGGAGCAAATGTTGCAGTGAATGGTGCTCGTTATGGATCAATGGCCATTTCCAGTACCTCAAAATATGCACTTTTCTTCCCATGACATAATGAAGGGCAGTTTATAACACATTTGTTATCATTGATTCACTCTGAATTTTGAAGAATTGATTAATTATTCGATATTGAAAATGTGATTTCAAGACGTGTGAATTTAAACGTCCCTCTGCTGTGACGTCAGCGGCTCAATTTGTAATATGATTGGTTTGTGATGGAGGGGACAAAGCCCAGAGTAACTGAGAGACACGCCGCTGTTGTCGAGTCTTTGTAAAATCTCTGAATTTATTCATAAATATATTCAGTGATCGTATTATATTTGATGTGGTCACTATAATGTTTTTGAAACATCGTCATATAACAACTTAATTTTCATTAATGTTGATATAATACTCATTCTCTGAAAATACAAATACTGATGTGACAACCACGCCCACAAATTATAAATAAAAACATAACCTTCTTATTTGTCAATATTCGATATTTCGACGTCTTCTCTGCGTACTGCAGAATGGCGTTTCTTACAGTTGAGTGTAGGAGTATTCTATACTCTATATTCTATACTCCTAGGTACGCAGTTGCCAAATCAATAATTTTTGTCACCACTAATTTTCACATCTCATAATGAAAATAATTAATTATGCTTCCTAGATTAGAAGACCGGCCTATATATACCAATTCTTACCTGTGTAGACTAGGGATAATTATTTTTAATTGAATTTCTCACCTATCTGCTTACTTGAACCCTATTTATCTTCAATTAGGAGGTCGTGAATTGAATGATATTGTGAAGCTTTATGGAGTACGAACAAATATGTCATGATGAAAGAAAAACATCCAAAATCAACATTATATTAAGATATTATTAGAAAAGTGAAAGCAAGGGCTTTTCCAGGCAAATTTTTTCGTGATTGGGCAATGCTGTCATTTTTATATAAGCAGCACGTCATGACTAGTACAACCAATCAAAAATCTCTTTAGCCACCGACGTCACACGATTTCCCGCTTCCACTGATGTTCGAATTCGGTAGATTATTTTTGAGTTTTCAATATTTTTTTAAGTGTATCAATTGATGAAGAAAAAATAAAAAAAAAATCACGAATTACGTGAGAATCGAATAATATGTCAAAACATATTTTTTCTGAAAATGACTGGAAATGCCCATTATGAATGATTATTTGTCTCAAAATTTGAATGGTATCGACCCAGAAGTGTTCTGGTTCCAACAAGATGGTGCTACCCCGTGCTTCTATCGTAACAATTGATTTATTGGAACAAAGATTTGGAGATGAAATTATTTCCAGAAATGGTCCGATTAATTGGCCTCCAAGATCACGCCAATGAATTATTATCTTTGGGGTTATGTCAAGGGATTGGTTTATGCTGATGAACCAGAAACAATAGATGCCTTGGAAGCCAACATAACTCGTGTTTTTGCTGAAGTAAGACCTGAATTACTCGAAAAGGTGGTCCAAAATTGGTCTGCGGTTCCTCAGAGCTAGTCGTGTTGGAAATATCCTGGAAATTATTTTTAAATCATCAATGCCATGAAATCATGTTTCAAATAGAAAAAAAAATTGGCTTCGATCACAATTTGAATGTGTTTTATTTCGATTTAAAGTTTTATCATAAGTAATATCATAAGTGCATCCAATTTTTCCGAAAAAAATCTAAAAAACACGTTGCTAAGTAATATTTTAACAAGAAGCATGAGTGCAGGTGGCAACAAAAATCCGAGTCGAAGACGAGGATTTTTGCACCTGCACGAATGCTTTTTGTTAAAAAAATATTACTTTGCACAGTGTTTTTTCGATTTTTTTCTCAGGAAAAATTAGATGCACGAATGGTATTTGACAAGAATATTTCATGAGTAACAGATTATTCTGGATGCATCTATGTATGTATTATTAATTTTCGTTGACAACAACTGTCAAGTTTTGCCGCGGGTAAACCCGAAAAAACTGCTGACAGCTGCTGCCATACAGTTTTTCCATCTAGAAACCATTTGTGATTCAAAATTGCGCGTTTCTGATTGGTGGAAATTCAGACGAGGGAAATAGTCACTCTAAAAAATAACCGATATCTATCTATCACTACTCAATCGGAAAGAAATCCTACATCTGATCCTCAGCACTTGTGGAGGAAACATTTCAACTGTGTTTAGTTCAGAATTTCAGTATTTTCGAACAAACTGCTACATAAAAGAATCCACAATCTTTTCTTATGGCGCCCACTACCTCTTTTCAAATCGGATTAATGGTCTTTACCACTGAGAATGCCGACATCAACAGGTTTAGTATTTGAATACAAACTTCCCGCGAAGATTTATGTACGTTTGATCCCTTATATTCTGAGGCCACTTGAAGACGAGAACTAGGATAAGCCAGATCTGTTCCAGATCTCCTAGATGAGGACTGTGAGGCCTCCAAAGTTCCGCGGCTCCGGCAAGATGAAAGAGCAGCGCATCTATTCAGATATTTCATAACTGAAATCCGGCTTCAAGCGGACAATCTCGGTCGGAAAGTTCAACAACAGACTGGGTTTCAATCACAGGGAGGAAATGAGTTTTTACGCTATGTTCTTTCCCCTGAACTGCCGCGATTTGAGATCCATACTATGTTATGGAGTGAAATTTGAAAACGACAGAAATAGAAGGAAAATAAAAATCATACATACAGAGTGTAACAGCCAAATGGAATAAATTCGATAACGAATAAATGAGGGCGTGTTGGGAAAAACGCTCGAACACGTCGATTTGTAATTTTAAATGCGCATATTTTTCCAGAAAATAATTATTATATAGGGAGTTCCATGTAACCGTAGCCAATACCAACATTCTTATTTCAAATGCAACCCCCTTTATATTATTTTTTTTTTGATTCTTCAGAGAATTCTAGACACAATTCATGCACAATGTCCTATACCTATCTTTAACTATTTCGGAAGAATTAGGGGAAGTACGTACAAAATGACATAGGGTTTTATTTCAGAGGCATAACTTGTTAGTAGTGAATCACAGTAATGTCATATTCGACACCTCTGATCTTTGGTCCTTTGTTCACAAAATCCAATCAACCTTTATGAAATAGAAGTACCAAGAAATAAAATATTCTTAGATAAATTGGGATAAACGAAATTCATTTTGCTCGCGTGCTATGGACAAAATGACATACCGGCAACAGGCAACTGTATTTTTCTACTTATAGTTACAAAACTACTGACAAAGTTCACAAATGAAACGTTTGGTTCTTCTAGGAACATCAGCACAAGATGCGTGAGCCCAATGCAAGCAATGCATGCACCGTAACCAGTCTTCTTCAGGGCTAATCCTGGAGAAGATCTAAATCGGGAAAAAAGGTCTCATAACAATAGATAGATGGACACTGCCCACTGGACAGTCGTCTTCATGATCTCGAAAGTTGCTAGGAACATTTTCTTCTTCATTGTCTTCATTAAATAATGCCCTAGGGACTTGTCTCCTTGTTGTTGAAGGAGGTATTGGTTCTTTTTTGATTTGATTGCAATCTTATTAGGTGTAGAAGTTGAAACTAAGTAGGGACGTTTGTCGAGTCCACGGTTCACTTATAAATCGTCCTTTAGGGATTGGAGAAACCTCCTCATAGGATCAGCAAGAGTAGGTTAAGATGCATTGCCTTTATTAGCCGCAGATGAAGATTTTGTTATGAATATGTTAAGACAAGTCCTGATTCTTTGTTTGCTGATGGAGCCTGAGATGGATTGTCTTGGTTTCGTCCGGTAGATACGGTTAATTCAGCTGAAATACCTATGTCATTTTGTCCGTTCACTGTATATGTCATTTTGTCCATATAGCGTTATAAAACTAGAAATGTATCGAATTAATACAAAAAGTATATTCAACATACAAAAAGCTCCATGAATACAATGGCAAATAAGTAAAGTTTGAATTGAATGCAATTTGAATGAAAAAAATGGTTAAAACTGGCCATTTCTTCTTGAAATTTGGCGCAATGAAAAAAAACTCGTGATCTATTGATTTCTGTTATCACTCATAACGACAGAATGAACCAGAGTAGCTCTTGCTAATTTTCAGAGGTTAATTGAAGCCTCTCGGGTCGTGTAATGTGGTAGGCAGTTCCGCATTCCATACCTGCGAACTCAAGTTATGATGCCTATGTCATTTTGTCCATATATATCATTTTGTACGTATTTCCCCTAAGTGTTTTCATATTTATTGCAAAAATCAACGTTCTAAATAAAAATTATTTTATTCCACAAATTCGGTACATCATACTTAGAACCTAATAAGTAATAATGATTTTGTCTTAATTATTAAAAAAAAACAAAAAAAACATTAATGTCAATGTAGGAAATGTTCAAAATGCTCGCCGCGAACAGACAACGTGTTACTAAGGCTATGAGAATAAACAAATCTGGTTTTGTTTTTCTTATTTCTTCTCAGTAATGGTTTTTGCTCACTTTCTTCATATCAAGAGGTTAATGGGGAATAAGTATTGAGTGTAATGTATCGAATTTGTGAAATAAAATAATTTTCAATTAAAACGTTGATTTTTGCAATAAATCTGAAAACACTCAATGAATTTTGTCTAGAATTCTCTGAAGAATCCAAAAAATAAATCATATTCAGGGGGTTGCATTTGAAATAAGAAAGTTGGTATTGGCCACGGTCGCATGAAACACCCTATATAATTTTATTTTCTTGAAAAATATGCGCATTTAAAATTACAAATCGATGTGTCCGAGCGTTTTTCCTAACACTCCCTCATTTATTCGTTATCGAATTTATTCCATTTGTCTGTTACACTCTGTTTAACCAAACATACTATTTTGAAAATAATCGTACACTTCGATGTGAAAAATTCACGAGACTCCGCATAAACATTTATATTTCAGAAGACTCCATGTAGGAAATAGAATTTGAGATCAACTTCCTGATCGAGTTGTCATAGACATAACATTCCCATTACAGCTATCTCACGGCATTTCTCACCATCTTTATCTGATACGGGCGGGGGGAACAATTTTATGGGGTGACAGGAAGCGAGTGCCGGATTATAGGTGAGTTGTGCGGAAAGAAAATGGCGTTTCGACAAAGGAGGTGTAAAACAGATGGTTCTCCTTGAGATATGAATGAGAAAAATTATGTTTGTTTTGCTAATGTTTTCCGTTTGTTTTTGTAGCCCTGAAGAAGGAGAAAATATTATCTCCGAAACGTTGGCTCTGATGTAGATTTAATTAGAGAAATAAACTGTCCACGTTTCTGATAAGTACTTTAATTTAAATAAATAGTATGGATGAAAACCAAACTGATGAGGAGAAAAATTATTTTCCCTCAACATTACAAAAGAAATCCTCATATTCAAGCATGAACTTGACTTGGAGTCAATCGTTTGTTAAAAAATGTGAAACGCAATCAATTGATGATCAATTTCGTAGAAATTGCTATAACTTGTACACTATTTAGCTAACCAATGGCTAATGTTGGTCATTTTCCAATTCACGGATTTTCAAGTATACTTCGTTCACTTTTATAATGTTTCCTGGTTGGCCAAGAAATTCTTACACATTTCATCGTGTATATTTCGAAAATGTAAGGTTATAGTCCTTTTTCTGTCAGATGAATAAGCAACGTTGTCCTACATACATTGAGGTCGTAGTAATTACGTATTTATCGAAATGTTCATTTACTCTGGGGGATGATGAATTTGAGATAATATTTTGTGAATTCAATAATTCTAAGGACCTGGTGTATGTTGAAGAAACTTTTTTTTCTGTTAATACTAGGAATATATTCACGTGAAACATGGTTGGAAGATTCAGTTATGCTATTTTCTTGTACGGAAATCCAGAATCGAGTGTTGAAATTTTACTGAAAAATAATGGACAGAATAGTCCGTTACTTTGTGATAGTTCATTCGAAAAGAGAATAAAAATACTCGATTAACCCGACAGAAAAGCTTCTAAACGAACAGACAGGCCTATGGAATTCCTCACTTTTTGAAATTCTCAAGAAATAAGCCTACAGAAGACATTTAACTACCTTTTTCCACAACTTGAAATACTGCAGTTCGAAAATGTGGTAGTATTACGAAACCTGTGTCACAGTTAAAACTTAAAAGAACTAACTCCATTCACAAAGTTAAAAAAGAGTAAATAGAAATTAGCATTGGCAAAGGTTCTGAGCATCATTTGACATTTACCTAACGCGTACCAATACCAACCTGCGTCCGTTTTGAGTAAAGGTTGTCTGTCAGCTTCATCTCACACAACAAAGAACACAATTCAGCATACCGAAATGTACACTGCTGTGAATTTGCTAGGGATATAGGAAAACCTCACCTCAATAAAATAGAAATTAGTAGATCACTATACACAGAGATATGTACCATAATAAGGCTCAGATTCGAATCTAAGAAGCTACCAAGAGTTACCAATTTGAAAGATTGAAGGCTGTTTGAGATAAGTAAGAACTAGCGAAAAACTCGGAGTTATTTTTTGAAAACGATGGGAATGATCTGAAAAGTAGGAAATTGTGTATCATATAAACTAGAGGCATGAGAGGTCAAATGCCTTCTTTTCACCTGCAAACTACTGTTCTAACTGCAAAAAAAGAGTTCCGAAGAAATAATATGGCACTCGTATAAGTATAACGAGAGCTCCAACATCCAAACTGCTCAGCACTACATGAAATTAGGGGAGACATCCCATTCTTCATCCACTGACTCATCCTCATTCCACGATCTGTTTGTTTTCCAAGATGGGTTAAATCGTTGTCTCGATCAATTGGATTGCTTCCGCATAAATCTTCTCCTCAAATTGCAGTTTGAAGCTGAGGATTGGGGAGGTCATAAAATGAAACCAAGACGAACGATTCAAATATGTAAATGTTCATTCGAATTAATGCAAATTTCCGGTGAATAAATTCTGCACAGACGTCCTTTTCAAGCAGGGTGCTCAACCCTGCACGCGTGCTTGATCTCATAGATGGAAGATTTCATGAGGATTCTAGAAAAATGTAAGTGTTGAATTTTCCCTGGATTCGGAGGAATAATCTACCACCAACAGGTTATGTTCCGGGCCAAGCTTTCCTTAATAGCAATTGTCGAAATATAGAATTCTTTGAACGTTCACACAGGGTGAGTCTTAGACGTATTTATATATTTTAACTGTAGACTCCTCTCATCTAACGGTTTCGTTTGGAAGATACAGGGTATCGAAAATCCACAAAAAAAAAAACATTTTCCTGCTCATATCTTCGGAACCGATATTTCAAATAAACTGAATTTTTGGTTGATTGGTTACTCTATTCATAATAAGAATTTATTCAATATCTCTCCTGCTATAAAAGTAGCGTAGCCTACCCATAAATACACGCAAAAATAACATATAACTACTTGAAAAAATGAACGGTTCATATTTTCGAAGGAATCTATCATTTTCCCTATGTTTTTCAATGAAACGGGTCGTTCTCGAGTCATTCCCAATTCTACCCGATAAAATTTGACGAAAAAATCAAAAATCATAATAATCTGGATGCTTCCCTGGATTTATAATATCACAGAATGCTTGAACTTGAACTCTCTGATTATCCATACAAATCAACAATGTTGTCAGAATGTTTATTAACTTACATTGACCAATATGTCAATGGAATACAAAATGCGGATATTAATGATGAATGTCCCATACAAACCACGTATTGAATTGAAATTAATGCAGAATGAAATGTTAATTAATACTACATGATGTGTGGCGATGTTTCTATCTAAACAATATCCCTTTGTAATTCTATAAACTCGACACTACACGGTTATTATCACATTAATTCACTTTCACTGAAAGTCGTCACATCAACGTTTGCATTCTTCTCTGTGAATAAAACAATCGACGTCTAAGAAATCGACAAATCTTAGTACATCACGCCGCTATACGCATGCTTCGTTCAACAACCACAGACCGACTGTTTGATATGTGGAATAACGGGTTGTCTTGCGCGGCGCTGACTACGTTGCATTGTGAAGTCGCGCACTGTTATGGGCGACTGAAATCAAGATCGAAGCGCTATATTGGTGAGAATCAGAGCAACTCGTTCGGCATTCACAGAGAAGAAAGACTAGACGTCATCAGCCAAAAGTGAACAAAACTAGTGCCTTTGCGTTAGTTCATCCGTTAACGATAGGGGAGTTACTGCTTCCTTGTTTGAAGCAAAAATCAACACAATCTGGCATCGTCTTCGCAGAAGCTCTATAATAGCTCTGTCATAGAAGATGGTTAAAATTAGGTCATTGACCTCGAATCCTATAACCTGTGTGGAGTTATGTATGTTATTAATGTAAAAATAATTCTTTATTAGATAGTTTTGGGAGATAGAGGAAAATATAGTTACAAGGGCTCACAAACTAAAATTAACGAAGATCGAAGGAGGAACCTATTTTGGTGGGATAAATATGGCTTTTCAGTTGCCAATATAATCGAACTATATTAGTGTTTTTTCAAGGAAATATCGTGTTTGTACCATTCATATTCCAATGAGGTCAGTACTGGAGTATTTCCTAAATGTATCAAGTCAATTTCAATCAAAAAATATGCTTTGCATCAATTCCAGAGAATCGTTTCAGGGACGTATTGAGCCCAATTTTTTTTCAAACGGCTATATTTTTTCAACGGAGCCGAATTCGGAAAAATGGAAAATAAAAGGAAGGTTTCTTTTGACCTCAAGAATCTTCAGTTGAAATATATGTACAAGTCAAAGACTCACCCTGTATATCACTCCTTTTCTTTTCAAGTCACAATTTCTATGTGAGATTCCTCATTTCTTTCTGGTTTAGACAGTCTTTATGTTCGGATATTCCCCAGATATTAATTCCGGCACTGAAGTACCAGTTTTTTATGTAAGTTTTTATTCCCAAACCCTCGCAAGTCATTTCAACTTTCGATCTAGACGATAACGGCCGATCAGTCAGCAAAGAAAATATATTAAATTTTCGGCTTCCCTCACGGACAACTCATTGATCAAGGCGACAGCAATAAACCGTACAAGGCTATGGAGAAGGTTTTCCCAGAGGTACGTGCTTATGTGCCACGTCTTAGGCTGTCTGTTACGAAACTTTTTCGCAACCACAACGTCCATTAGGAGGAGGAAAAAAAGAATTCGACATTCACGGATTGGAATGACAATAAATAATTCTTTTATAATGTTCCTGTATCTTCCGAATTGTTCGATCATTATAACACGTTCAGAGGTGTAACGAAAATTTTAATGCATGAATTATATTCCTGTGTCATGCGTTTCAAATAAATGTATTCCAGAATTCCAGAGAACAGCATATTGGGTGGTCATTTCCACATCAGCAAACAGAATGGATATTTCTGAGTACGCTAGTGGAAATATAGTGCTCCACAAGAGTTAGGGATATGGTATATTCAATCGTTTTTAAAAGTATGTAATCTTCGCAAAAATCTTTGTAAAATCATTTAAAGCTCAATAACAACTCGAATCAAACCAATAAAAATCAGTATGACACAGTGCGTCTAATATAAAATTACCAATTCACTCAAATTAAATATGCGATAACACGATTTTTTCGAATGGAATACCCTTTGTTTTTCTCTTTCATGAAATTTGTTGTTCAAATGTCTACCTTTCCTCCAAAGTATGTTCCATACTTGAACCGCTCTTTTTTGAGATATTTTACATTCTTTAAAAAAACGAGAACTTAGTAGAAAAGGTAGAATTGTTTCACATGTAACAAAACTGGAAAAAACGCAATGATTTCAAGCCATTACATTGTGGGACAATATGTGTGGCAACATAGCATGAATCTGATCAGTTTCACAAACTAAGTGAACACCTACAATCGGGGAGAAATCAGCCCTCGACGAAATCAGTCTTTTCCGTCCCGATAAGACATACCTATTAAATTCACCGCTTATTACGTCCTTTGAACTCGATACCATAAACGGGGGAGAGCTGACCCGACCACGTCGTCATCTTGGGGTTGCCGTTGATTCGAACCCCTCAGGGTCGTATTTCACCAACATCTGATACTGACACAAATCGAATTTCCTGCAGGGCCTCCTTCGCTAATGAATTATTGTAATTTGATGCGCGCATAAATATGAAGCGGCAACACCGACGACACTCGGCAAGATTCTATTTACATGTTTATCAAGCAGGCATTCCCAGCGATGCCGTCGCCTCAGCGAGATTTATAGGCGCCGCTCCACGGGCGGCGTAATGGCACGAAAACTGAGAGAAGATTCTCGGGCTAATTTGTTTTCTGATGAGGGAGGCTGGCGAAGGGTAAGATTCGGGATGGAACGATGAAAAATCATTCAACATAAGCGAAAAGCATATTCAGCCCTGATATAAAGGGTGAGACTTTGTCTTGTCCATATACATCTTCTGAACTATATATATAAACGAAGCCACACCGGCTGCGTGGCCGGTCGGTTCGTTCCCTCCGCTTCGGAAAGGTTTAATGCTGGTATTGCAGATGGAAGGCAGACATGCACTATGAACAGCGGAATTCCCTTCTATCCTGGCCATGTTGTTTTTGAGTTTATAGATAACCATGGTCTCTTTATTCATCCTTCAATAATATCTCCATATTTGGCAACTTCAACTGGAGCTATAGATGTAGGGGAAAGGGGGGCAAAACCGGGTAGCTGAGAAAAATCTGCAATAATTTTTATTTATTTATGTTTATTGGTTGACACTGGACTTATTTATGCTGTAGCATAGGAGCCAAACAGTAAATTGAGTTAAACTTATTAATATACAGTTCAAGATGAAAAAACCAACGAAAAGAATTATATTCTATTTTACGGTTATGCTCCAACCCTCAGGGCAGAACCGTATGGCAAAAGGGGCAATACCAGGTACTACGTATTATTCACTATTAGCACACAAGAAATCATCTTCTAACCATCCTGTACATCCTTCGTGTGCCCAGTTATTGCAGGTTTCAGTGCATTCTATCCACCCATCATTTTTGGTAGTATGAGAGTAATGCTCTTTGCAGTAAATGCAGAAGTTGTCCTTGTCACCTTGTGATTTATCGTCTTCTTCTGAGCTGGACTCTTTAGCTTTCTGTTTTGTCAATTTTTGGTTTTTGTTTTCTTTTTGTATTTCAATCTTTCTCTGTACCTCTTGTATTAATTTATTTTGGGTACCAATTCGAGATTTTTATTTACCTTTCGAAGCAGCCTTTTCCAAAGACATTCCATTCATTATTTTTTCAACCCTATCTTCAAGATTTGATTGAGGAACATCCATCTGGCACAACCGGGAGGTACCCGGTTATGCCCCACGAGGATTTTCCGGTTTTTCCCCAGTGCTAATATCTCAAACAATGTTGAATAATAAAAAACACATGAGAAAAATTAAACATATCGACAAAGTTTCATACAGCCAAACAACCTACATATCAAATTATGTATTGGCAATTATCGAAGAATATAGTTAGATCAATCTGTAGGTAGGAATAAATTTAGGTAAAATAAGATTTCATAACAAAAATTCACGTGGTTCTAGTTCTACACAACACTGATAAATAAACAGACACACCTGTCAGAAATACTGGCGTAGATGAGAGATATCATGATATCAACGTATGCTACGTGAACAAAATTTAACCGACGCAAAGGGGTAAATTGGGGGTACCCGATTATACCCCTATATCCGGTTTTGCCCCCCTCTCCTCTACTGTGGTTCAAGCCGAAGTTGATGCCGATTTTTCAATTTCGTTATCGAATTCGTTGGGAACGGCTTCAAAGATTCAGGAATTATTCGTGAAAATGTTTACTATGAGATGAAAATTGTAGGGGTATCTCTTACTGTATCCTTTGAACGCATTTTAAAGTGAATTGAATTGTTCCCCTTCTGAGTTTTATGATCTAGAACGGGATAGTTAACTGTGAGTAATGGGCTGCTGTGAGATAAAATGGTTCATCATTAAGTTTATTATTGAGAACGAACTTCGTTGAACGTCAGTGTCATAACTATTCTAGTACCCAAAATGTAGGATAGGTATGTGAATTTTTAGACCAGATGCCAATCCGAGATTTTACGTCTTTTTTATAATGTTTCATTAAGAGCCAAAGAAATACTTCATTTTCCTTTTATAAAATGAATTCGCAGAAAGTATGTAAGTATTTGATTTCCCAAACTCAATTTGAAGACGAATGTAATAGGATCTTTTGATTGATTTCGCATTTTTGTATCACAACCGATATAAAAAAAAGGAATACATTACAGAATTATCAGGAACTCATCCATATCCACAAATGATGCAAGACTCTGCTGCATTTGAAGGGAAAAATCACCATACCCACAAACTAGGAAAAATACAAATCCAGAATGTAACAAAGAAAACAAATAACTAAGATGAATTAATGAAACTGGACTTTCCAACTTCTCTTAAATTTTTAGTGTTATTTCCAACAAAAAAAGAAATAAACACGAAACTAGTAGTTACGAGGATAAATTAAAAAATTCTTAACCTACTATAAAACCAAACCAAATTTCAATGTCAAAATATTTTATTACCCGAAATATTCTCCTCTTAATTGAATACATTTATTACAGCGAACCTGCAACGTCTCTAGACCTGTTTCCTTTTGCTCTGCAAACCAGTCCTCCTCAGATTTTATTACCTCCTCGTCGAAAAAAAATTTACTACTTTTTAAACTTTTTTTCAGTTGAGGAAAGAGATGATAGTCGGACGGAGCCAAATCTGGTTAATAAGGGGGCTGTTCTAGTAATTCTAACCCTAAAATCACGAATTTTTTGCATGGTAACATGGGATTTGTGTACTGGGGCGTTGTCCTGTGAAAAAAAACACCTTTGGATAGCTTTCCGCGTCTTTTCTCTTTAATTTCTTTCCGTAGAGTGGTCAGTAATGTTGAAGAGTAATCTCCAGTTATTGTTCTACCCTTATCCAAAAAATCAATCATGATTACTCCATGGCAATCCCAAAAAACTGAAGCAAGAACTTTTCCAGCAGATTTTTGGACACGAAACTTCTTAGGTCTTGGAAAATCAGAGTGTCGCCATTCCATCGATTGTTGCTTTGTTTCTGGATCGTAGAAATGTATGATGGTTATATCATTATTATTTGAACCAGGGTCGTAATGGCACAGTAAGCCTTTTGGAAACTACGACCGCATAGATCTTCGTTCTCTACCGTACTCATTCATTGAAACCCAAGTAGGTAATCGATGGTGTTGATAAAACCAACAACATCCTTAGGAGCCTTGGCCGTTACCTCATGGGTATCTAGGACCGGTTTCTTTATATGAATGGTTCGTAGGCCAGCCAGCCCTGGACACATGCAAACCATGTGTTCAGCTGTTTCTACTTCTGATCCACAGAGCCTACATATCTCATCTGCTGACATTACCATAAGGTACAAATGATATTTGTACCGACAGTGTCCAGTCAGCAGACCTACTACCAGCTCAGCTCGTGACAGCTTCAGGAGCTTACTGGTGAAGGTCGGTGAAATCATCACGAATTTCGTAGACTGAGTCCGTCCGTAGTGTTTCTCCAGAGGGTTATTCTGTTATCCAACTCTCATTATTGGACCGCTGCCTTGTATTGGTCTTCTCCAAGCCCACAGTAAGTCTCAGGTCCAGCAGGTTTTGAACTTGATGCACATCACAATGCCTTGGCACCCACAGATGGTTGTTACTTATCAAGGTCCTCAAGAATAAGTTCAAACATGGTGCTGTTCGCTGCAGGGCTCCTCATTGAACATGCTCGTATCGTTACCTCCAAGCAGAGTGTACATGTTATTTATGAACACACCTTCTTCTAGGTGTCCCTGATTCTGCTGTGTTCGGGGATGTAAGCAGTAAGTTCTACAATAACCTGCTTTTAGTGGATGGGACCTTTGTAGCTGAGGAGGTGATGAATTTTGGGTAGATCAGACCGATTGTCTTGAATCCCTTTTTGGCAGCTACTTTGTTCCTCAAATGCCCTTGACTAGGTTTTTCGGTTTTGGGTTTAACTATTGGCGAGACAATCAGCCTTTTGGTAATTTCGAGACAGTTGACAGAGCTCAGCTAGCCTACTAATTGGAAGGATTCATTAAAATGTTCCAAAGGCCGGATGAATAAACAGTCGACATTAATTCGCACAATTCCGAGAAGAAAATCGAAGACATCAATCGAAAAACTGAAAATATTTTTCAAGCAAGCTCTGGCTTAGACGCCGCCGCCTCCCTTAGATTTATGAACGCCGCTCCGCGGGTGGCGTAATGGCACGAAAACTGAGCGAAGATTCTCGGGCTAATTTGTTTTCAGACGGAAAAGGCCGGATGCTGAGCTACAGACCGGCTCACGGAACATTGCGCCAGAAGTGCAGCCAGTCAGAAGGAGGTTACATCCAGACGTTCGGTAAGCTGTGACTGCACTGGCCAGGTTATCAATCACGACGGTTTCCGATCGAAAGACCGTGCCGATCCCTCTCTGAAGATATTTTTCTGATGCAATGCCTCTCGACCGAACGGACGGATCCCTTCAATTTTCGATTTTTTCGGTGGAATATTCCTTTCCGCATTTCTGGTTGAGAATGGAACTACGGAAGGTCTTACGCTTGGATGGAGAGGTTCGGTGACCATTGGAGAAGGCTGGTGCAGGGCAGGTTTACATACGAGTGAATTAAATACAGGAAAATAGTTGGATATTGCTTCAGATGTGAGCACTGAAACATGTGCTATTGTCAAGCTCGAGATTTTGTATGTCAACCCCCGGGTTGATGAGCTTCTAGTGTAGGATTCTGAGGGATAGGTATGTGTCGAATCCTCTGAAGATTTTGACGTTAACTTTAAGGAAGCTTGGTCAGCGGTATGGGTTCGATTGTGGCTAGACTCACTGACTCATTTAGGATGAGAGTTAGTCGACCAAAAAATAGAAAATTGAAGGGCACACGTAGAGATGTCATAATATCTAAAAGGACATGTTGCTTACTTCTCATCCAGAGAAACAAAAGAATTAATATATCACTCTAAGTTGAAATACTTCATTTAGAAGAGAAGCATGGACCTTAATTTCAAACTTGCAGTGGTTGTACTAAAAGCTAGGAAGAAATGCAACCTTGATATTTCACTCAAAAAGTCATCATATTAGACCTCAGTTTTTCAACTTTATTAGACATAGTAGATTAGATAAACATAAATACTTGGTGAAGTTCAAGGTATGGTTTGCATGTTGAAGTGAATGAAACTTTTCATCGCTCTTTAGGTTACTTTTTTTCTGGAATTGAAACATCACAAGTAAATGATTGATTTCAACAACCTGAGGAAATTGATGATATCCATCCAAACTTAGGCATAATGGGATAGAGTACACTGTATATTTTGGGCCTTTATAATGAGCTTTTTTATACCTTTACTCTTCAAACATGTAACACATGTATACTCCATTCGCAATTATAGAATCACAACTGCCCTTTCTACATTCTTAGGCTATTTCTCAAAATGTATATTTCATTTTGGAGAACACAATAGAAAATTGTGAACAATATTCTACATATGGAGTTTTTGGATTTATGATTGTAAAGATTTATCGATGTGCTTTGTTTTCATCACGACATTGTATGTGATATGGTTGTGTGGGTGCATAACATTTCTATTTCTAATATTTCTATATTTCAAATGAATTACAGTTTTATTCATTCATCACAAAGAAAATAAACATAATAACTAAATTAACAAATTTGTTTACAGAGAAACTAATAATTTCAATGCAATAGTAACTGAGTTTTGGTTATAAACTAATGATCAAGAATGTCAATTGCTGAAAGCTTTAAAGATATACATTTCATTCATTTGATCTTATGAAAAAGGAGTAAAATATTCGGAGTGTATGGTAATTTATTAGTTTAAAAAATACTCATACATTACTACCACAGTAGGTTTGTACGAATAAAATGGAATAGGTCAAACATATGCTTCACATTTATCATTCACCTGTTCTAAAATAAGACACAAGCTCCTGGAATATGGAAAAAACCGATGTATTCTGGTTCAATATAGCCTATTTCTACTTTCGGCAAAGGATTGATAGGAATGAAAGCTCCAGTGAATCAGAATTCACCTGCCGTTGAATGCAATATAGTCATATTCCTTCTTTTTTTAGCTTTTTCGACTTGTTTTTTTTCTGAAACGTGAAAACGATCAACAATAATCATTGAGAGACCGATGTCGAAATCACAGCGAAGCTGCGATGCATTAAAAATACGGTCACAAATAGGAATAATCGATTTATACGAAGGTAACATTTCGTTTTCTCTAGGCGATGTAGAAATAATTTTTCTAAATTCGTGAAAATCGGGAAAAAATCCGGAAAAAGAGCAATTTTAAACTCGATAAATTAACTCCTGTATAAAATGTGTCATTTTAAGATGACTTTTTTGTCATTTTGACAGCGATTAAAAAGGGGCATTGTTTTTTATCACCGATAAAAACGCCTGTTCCTCTTAAGCGCCTTCATATAGTATGCTTACGTCACTTATTTATCATTATTGTTGTTCTCCACTCGTTACACTCGAGCTTTTTTTAAGAATACATTTTTTCTTCACTCAAAACTTTTCCATCAGTTATTTTGCTCGAAAAACTGACATTTGACAAGATCACTCGACTTTAAAATTATGTTGTTACAGTAAGTAATTTTTCCATTGAAAAAAGCTTTTGTGTTTTTACTGTTGATAAAACTTTAAGGATCGAAAGAGGAAAGGTCAAAGCAAAACAGCTTGGTACCTATTCATATTTTCCATAATTTCCCCATTTCTCCAGGAAATTGGATCAAATTTTGACATTTGATTTTCAGGGATCTACCGATAAGAATAACTACTTGATAGGTGAATCTAGGGGCTCCACTAGTTGAACGACTATCTCAACAAGCTCATTATCTTCAAACTTCAGCATAACACTCTGTCGTTGCAGAATATTCCCTGAAAAAAAAATCGTTTCTAACCATTGAACATGATAACCATTTGGGTCCCTATCACGTCCCGAATACAATTATACCCTCATCGTCTTTTATTGTCGAAAATATGAAATTTTCCCCCGATCCGACCCTGTGCTCATTCCGAATATGAATGTACGTGACGCAAAATAGAGTACCCTTTTTCTGAAATGGTGGTATCGCCTTACAAATCAGTGGCCCGGGTCTAAGGATCCGGCCCTTTCGAATGGCTGCTACCTCTCCCAGAAGCCGTTAAAATATACGTATCCAATAAGTGTCACTCACATCTTCACATGAAAATGGGATGCCATTCAGTCCGGTCCTATCTGATATATATCGCTCAATATCCTGAGGATTATCGTTATTTCTTACGTCCTCATACGAAAATAATGTGTCGAATCCGGGCCTTCAATTTCCTGAGACCGATGCATCGAATATTTCACGCTCTGTTGAGGTATTGGTCGAGATTAGGATTGGAAGGAAGTATAGATTTCGCGGGCTGAAAATATAGGTCGCTAAAACCGAAGATTTTCTTTTGTAGATAACTAGCGACTAGCCCCGGCTTCGCACGGATGCAATGCAATCCTTACAACGGTAGTGCCGGCGCCGCATCGCTATGTCCCTGCATTTTAAATTAGTAATATCTTCGTGAATATTCATTTAAGTAACATGCTGTAAGGGGCCATATTGATCTATATCGAATGGACAATGTATTTAAGATACTGAATTGGATAAGGATTAATGCTCTATTGCTCAAAATAACTTACTGAATAAGCCATTTTTCCCGTAAAATGTGAATGATAAAAAATGGTAATGGTGGGTTATCTTAAGAGATAGACATATACCATCGCCGAATTTCTTTTTTTTCGTTTCCAGGAGTACAATATACCGAGTAAATTATTTTGATTTATCTTGTGGGGTTCAGTCAGCGTTTGAAATGTAAGCTCGAAAAAATGTGTTTGTTTACGACATCACATTAGAAACCTGTAAATTCATCAGTGTTTCTCTAGAATATTATGCATATAAACCTTCCTCTTGAATCACTCTATCTATTGAATGAAAGCGTTTCAAAATCCGTTGCGTAGTTTTGAAGATTTGAGCATACATATAGGGACAGACGGCGAAAGCGACTCTGTTTTATACTATACTGTATGCAATGATGTTCTGAAGAGGAGGTTTTCAAGAAAGGACATGTTGAATATTGTGTTCCGTCTGTTCTTGATATCAGGGGAGTTCTCCACAAATACATGAAATGTTTCCCAGAATACAAAATATCCAATTATTTCTGATTCTGTTCTTCATTTCAAATTTGAAGATACCATTGAAACTGAAAAGGAAAGGAGATTGTTCGCAAGATGCTTGATTCATTTCTTAATTCAATTGAACTGAATTGAATTATTTTACCAGGTGTTCTTAATTGGATGTAGAAACAAAAAGGAAAAATTTTTTGCGTGATTTTAGTAAAGAAAAGATACATAAACATGGGACAGCAAATGGATAAAATTTCGAGATACAGGGTGTGTGTTCTTCAGGATATTTATGGTGTGCCACTTTAAAATTGCGTGAAAAAGTTTTGTTGTTATACTTAACTTCATGGTCTCTTGTAGTTTTATCGTATTCCCGAAAACGAAACGTTTGCGGTTTGTTTATGGGACTTAAAATGAGGCAAGAAATGTCCCCCGTTTGTACCTTCTCAATGTGGGAATAGCCTGTAGAGTGGAGTCTACTTTAGGAAGGCTCTCATTAGCTGCCTGCTGATGTATTTTATGTAATACCATGATTTTTATGCTATATGTCCGAAAAGAATCCCCTGGATGAGAAAAATTGATTGAAATACATTCTTATACGAACCAAATCCTCCACCAATTTGTTTTGAATACTTTTCCCCAATTCTTCAATTTCTTGATATGACTGGTACCTTTCTTCAACACAACAGATCAAATCCAAAATTCGTGCATGTTGCAGATTCCTTCACAGTAAAATGTACTGATTTCACTTATATTTTGATCGATTTCATTTTAAGTTTTCTTCATTTATTTTAGTTTTTTTGATATTATATTTTTCAGGCGTGCATGGGCTGAAATGTTTTTGAAACTTAGTGATCTATTGTATTTAACGTTAGACATATTCAACCCAAAAATAAAGTTATTTCACCAAACGTTGATGTGATTTTATTTCGCATAATAACAGAAAGTTTATGCATATTGATACATCAGTACTATTGTCTCCAGTATTTCAATACTTTTCCTTTTGAAAATATTCAAGTAGAAACAAGAAATTTCATTCTGGCTCTTAATTTTCGATGCAATCCAGCAGCGCTATTTCCTTTCGTAGAACTGTCAAGTTTATGTGGAGATGAGCTTTCGAATGGTGTCAAGTAAAGAGTAGAATTTATTTATGATAAAATGACGTTAAATTAGAAAATATATACCTATATTTTTTTTATTCCAAATCAACTGAATCGAAAGGGTGACTATATCCGAAAAAAAATCTACATTGGCAAAGGGGTAGCAACTGATAGCTATCGAAAATGTAGGTACTAAATTAATCGGGATGTTCACCTTCTTCACGTAAAACCGGTCTGGAAAACACATTTTAACGTAACAGAAATTGACTACATCTCACCCTTCTGTGGCGATTCCTTGAGGAACCCATCATCGGTGGGCTTCCCGAAAACCAATTCGGATTCGTTCCATGCCTGAAGCCAGTTCTATGCCGTGTGTGATATGTCTAGAAGGTGCTGTTTATGGGTGTCAAATTCGTCAATATGATCTATAAACAGCAGGGAACGGAAGTTTGCGATATAAATAACGATTCGGGGTCGGCGTGAGCTCCTCATAACGCCGATAAAACGAAATTCCGAAGATGAGGCCGGAGATATCCGGCACGTCAAGTATTATAGACCTGCACATACACGTTAGTCGAGCCTTGTGAGCGACGTGTTAACGGGGCTGTTAGATGTTATCGGACCGACTTCTGCTCGAATTGATTCCCTCACCTCAAACTCGATATCGGCGGAGCTTGTCAATCGGCTTGAATAGTACTATCCTGTTAACCGGCTTCGGGGAATCGAATATCTCGTTCGTTCTTAACGTTCCTAGCCGTAAACGGGATTGTGCACGACTATTACGGGGATCGATATAAAACATTTGGGTACGGCGATCAGTCTCTTTTATACTCCATTTCCAAGTTGATTACTTTTTCAATCAAATATAAATTGAATCGGGCGAGAGCCGACGAAGAGAAATTCAGCCAATTATTTGCCGAACTTCTTCTCGGTATCGACAGAAGTTGTTTCATTTTCATTTAGCGCGACTGAATGACTTTTCGGTTGCGGAATGTGGCGAAGGGAGGGTAACCGATATTTCGGCTCTCAATATCTCGGTTGAATAGGTTTCCACATATTTTCTGATTGATCTTCGGACAAGCGATATTGGGGCTCCTACCTCCCGGCAATTTCATTATAACGTCAGACGATAACATCGGGTTTTCACGAAAAAATAACTACATCGACATGGGTGTTGGGATTTTCACACTATAGTGTGTATTTTCCAGACTCTGACAAAATGAGAGAGAGAAAAACGAGGTAAAATTGTTTTCGACGAAACTGATTCCAAAATTCATATATTCCATTATTTAACTTCCACGTGGGATTCAATTCTTCCAATTAGCTGATAATTAAACTTGTTATGGGTAATTTCTTGAGAGCTTTAGGAAATTGAAGATAGAACACATAAAATTCAGGAAAATGCATAGTATTTGAATCGATAGTACGGCCCATTTTAATGTTTGAAGATTATTTTATGCGAATGTTGACCGTGGCTGCGCCTCAAATGGTCCATCCGCTTAGTCCATTTATGGCATACTTTTTCCAACATATCGACCGATATCTCACGTATAAATGCTTCAATGTTGTCTTTCAATGCGTCAATCGAAGCAGGCAAGTCAGAATAGACTTGAGTCTCAAAAAAGCAACAAGAACAAAGCGTCACAAAAATTGTCTGAAGGCGTTGAATCGCACAATCTAGGTGACCACTTGTCCGGTTCCTAACGTGAAATAAACTGTTCATCCAACTTGCCTGTCAAGTGGTTTATTGTTTATTGGTGTGGCATGTGGCACAGTCTTGTAAGAACCACATGTCATGCAAGTCGAGCTCTTTCATTTTGGGCAAATAAGTTGGTTATCATCTCACGGTAGCGCTCACCAAAGTACTGACGTAAAGTCAAAAGCTTTTTAGCTTTCTTTCATAAAACATCTAAGTAGATTTCATTTTTGATAATTTGTGTTGCGTCTCACTACGTAACATCTGGACAAAATGAATGCTATATCCCTTGTCCACAAGAAATGAGCTGTCTCCTAGGAAGATTGTATAAATTGATTTCAACCATATGGGATCGATCATTTGTACTGCCATATTTGTTCCATATGCCTTGATTTACTATCCTCCTTTCTTTGTTTAAGAACACCCTTTGGACGGATGTATGGGTCATCTATTGAAAAGGTTCCCAACCCAAGTATTTAGGTCAAGTTGGGGAAATTCATCTGGTTTTTCGAAACAATCACCATGTCCTGCGAACCTTCAGTTTCTCAGCATGAGCTCTCAACACTAAATATATGGTGACACATTTAAAGCAGAACGAGACATCGAATACCTATGTCCAAAGATTCTCTCATTGGTCTGTAGATTCAAGAAATGGGTAGTTTTTCCACTATAGTCAAAAATGGCGAATGACAGCACTTTGTTGGCTTAGCGAGGCGTTTTTTGATTCCGACACCCAATCAATTGTTGATATTTCCCTCTTTCACTCCGAGGAAATGTACCCCCCTTATTTCCAAGGTTGTCTTTAAAACCCCCATGTTACAGAGACAAGTTATCAGTAGTTAAGCAGTAATTGGTTAGTTCTTAATCAAAATCGTCAGTCAGTTTCTGTGAATCACAACTGATCATAATTCTTCCTTGCTATACATTTTCATATAGAAGGTAGAGTTTGTAATTTTATACATAATACTCGTATGATCATTCGGAGCTTGTTATCAAAGTGGGGGTAACAGAAAATTACAGTTTGTTCTCTGTTGAGAGTGTGTTTAAATTTAACCACCTCCTCATCCCCTTCGTAATTGTTTTCGAAGTATAGATAACAACATATCGCAGTGATCATCAAGATCACCATAGGGTGCTTACAGCTGAGTATACCCCCTACATCAGTTGTGGGTTACAACAGTCTCAATCATCGAGATTCACGAGGATCACCAGCATCCTACCAAACACCTTGATTAACTAATCAAGGTAAGAAACAGTTTTCTAGGATTTCATATGGTCCTGGTCAGAGGTTCCATCGAAATAAAGATAGTATATTATTCGATGAGCACATAATGATTACTATCATTCACGAGGGGGAAGTTTGCGACACGAGCCGCCAGGCGAGTGTCGCAATTCACCCGAGTGAATAATATTAATTATGTGCGAATAGAATACTATACTTTGTCCACGACTTCCTCAGTAAATTTCGATTTAATCTGCATTTTCAACAACGAAAATAGTTATCAAAAGCGTTGACGTAACCTTCTCTGTGTTCGCACTGAATAATGCAAAATCTCGATAAACGTCAGAAAGTTCAGTTGGCATCGATTCATTCCCATACTTTCACTCTGATGAAAATGAAATACAAATGTAAACAAGCTAGTGTTTTACCTTCATTACATGATATTTTTGATCGCATGCTTCAGGAATAATTTCTTCGCAAGAAAATACTCTAGCTTTCTTCCTTCTGATTTCCTTCTCAAAAGTGAACGCAGTTTTTTATAATTTCCAATATCGCCTTCATTTATGTTGAGAGTATTCTTAAGCATGGAATAATGGCTCCATATAGGGTTGTTTGTTTATAGGTAGCTGATATTTTCGAAAAATACGCCAGTAAAACTGACTCCGAAAATTAGTGGATTTCATTAGCTGCTCCAGTCCATGAAATTATTAAAAGCTTTGAGGCAGAGATTCCTTGATTTTTCCGGCAATAGATGTAATGCAGTATTTCTTGCAGCCTCCCTTATTTCAGTTATTTCTGGTGGAATACACAACATTTCTTCATGACTCTGTTATGCAGGTATCTTCGAAAAAAAATTCAATTTATGGGAGGCACAATGCGTTGAAAACAGACGTTTCGAATATTTTTCAGCTTGTCAAACTGAATGGGAATCATAGAAGAAAACATTAAGTGGTTATTTTTGTCTTTTAATTGCCATCGCGCCGATGGCTTGGTGCGGTTAGCAGTCAATTTTCCCTCGTGGAAAAAAAGGCGTCTCGGGTTCGAATCCTGACGAATTAAAAATTTTCAGAAGTGATTATTCAGCAGTGATTAATGAATCATTATTCACTGGTCATTATTCACCGGTGAATGATGACTACCATTACATTTCTCAAAGATCATTCAAAATGTAAAGCTGCGTACAGATGTGCGAGCCGAACCTATCGCGAACCGCTCGCGAAGTGTTCGTGTCATGTTCGTTAATTTCACGTACACACTTGCGATCCGCTCGCGAACCAATACCAACGACGGCTTACGAATTTACACTGGGCTCGCCTTGTGTTCGTGAAAAGCTGCGTATACATGTGCGAGCCGAACCTATCGCGAACCGTTCGCGAAGTGTTCGTGTCATGTTCGTTAATTTCACGTACACACTTGCGATCCGCTCGCGAACCAATACCGACGGATTAACGAACTTACACTGGGCTCGCGTTGGGTTCGTGAAAGGATCCGACTATCGATGGATCGGCGCGAACGGTTTGCGAGCGGCTCTATAGAGGTTCGACATGCCGTCCAAATAATTGTCGCGAGCGGTTCGCGATAGGTTCGGCTCGCACATCTAGACGCAGCTAAAGAATCCGACTATCGATGGTTCGGCGTGAACGGTTTGCGAGCGGCTCTATGGAGGTTCGACATGCCGTCCAAATAATTGTCGCTATTGGTTCGCGAGCGGTTAGCGATAGGTTCGGCTCGCACATCTAGACGCAGCTTAAGGATTATAGGGAAGTCGTGGACAAAATTCATTATGGGTTCCGCACATAGAACTTATATTACATGGAATGCTATTACCAGATCAAAAAGTGGGTAAACATCTCAAGTTGGAGGAATCTCTAAATTTCCATGTTTCCATGGATACGACTTGTCACACCGATCAGAAACACAGAAATGTTTGCCGAAATGCCAAGTGAATCGGATCTTGACGATTAAATTCATAGTATTTCTGTGTTTCTATTTTGTATGACAAGTCGTATCCATGGGAACATGTAAATTTCGGTATTCCTCCAACTTGAGATGTTTATCCACTTTTTTAAGCTGAGCAGCAAGGCTAATGGCATTCCATGTACTATAAGTTCTATGGTTCCGCAGCTCATAAGATTGAAAACTCTTAAGGTGAATACAGACTATTCTGACGTGACGTGGTTACATGTGGGCCCACGTCAAAATAGTGAGTGATATAAAAATGCATAAAAATGCAACACATCGTTCTGTGCGTTCACGTTCATATTAGGCCAATGAGAGCACTGCACGGTCCTGATGTGACGTGGAATCACGTCACGTCAGAATAGTCTGTATTCACCTTTACGCATACAGTTCTGATATGTTCAGACCAAAATCGAGAGAGAAACGAAAGTGAAAGAAATTGGCGCCCAGATATAGACGGTGAAGGTGCCGAGTTTATCCCTTTCCAATTCCATCTGGGCCCTCGAGAAACGTCGAAGTATTGGCGTGAAATGTTTTATGTTCATGTCCCTAATGCACCCGTACATTTTATAGATTATGTCTACTTCCTTCAGAACATATGTTGGGATTTATTCCCCGTGTTTATAAAAATGGAGAGTGGTTCTCAACGTCTACGAACGGTTCGCACGTGATTGATAGGGTGATGAAACGGATTTAATCGAATGTTTCCTCAAGATGAATCGCTTCCTCCAGAAATAAATTCCCTTTCACATGGCATTTCGGGCCGTTTTCGAGGTATTGATATACCTTCAGAGATAATTCAATCAGCCGGACTTCCGATTAACACGTTCAATGTAAAAAAGGGGGTGAGTTTGAGCTTGGAATAATGTCTTCTTCGGAGTTGTAACGCCCTTGATTAATGGATGAGAGGACCAAATCAACAAGTTTTTATATAAAAGGGGCTTTTCTGCTTCATCAGTTCAATAAACTGGGTAAAATGTTCCATGAACATCAGCTCATGAATACATCTTTTCAGAAACACTGTTGTCTATCTCTATAGCTATTTCTTCGCACATTGGCTCATGAAACAAAATTTTCGTAGCACCATATAAATCGCTTGAATGACGGATTATGGACTGGTGGCATCATTGGACAGTACTCCTTCAAAGATGATGGGAAAGGCAACGTAACATGAATGGTGAGCGCTACCGTGAGATGATATCCAACTTTTACTGCCCAAAATGGAAGAGCTTGAATTGCATGACATGTAGTTTCAACAAGACGGAGCCTTATGCCACACAAAACGCGACACATTGAACAAGTTCGAACGAGGATTGAAAGTCAACCCTCGGTTGAAAAAAGTTCGGTATTATAAACGTCTTTGCAGCCTCGGTTGAACAACCTCGGATTGAGATCGCTCTTTTTGGGTTGGCTAACCAGAATCCTATTTCTCGAATTATTTTGGCACGTTTTTTTATACCATGTTTGGATAAATTCAATAATCGTAGTCTTATAAAGACAAAACAATAAGAAGCTAATTCAAATATTTCCGTGTTTTGTGACGGTCACGGCAGATAATTTAGAGAAATCTGATTTTCTACATCAAAACCAATTAAAAATTTGTAATTTATGAAATGAGGATAGACTTCGTACGAATTTTCTCCTCTCGAAGTTATTGCCAAATACGCAGTCTTCATCACTTTCGTCAACCTATTTCACTCGAATTATCTAAGTTTGTACTATTTTGATTTTCTGAAAAGTCTTATCTCAAACTCTTATGCCAAGTAACCAAATAAAAGCTAGGACAATACAAAACATCCAATGAATTTGCATTAACATTTAGTCGTACAAGGATGTAGTTATATTTAGGATAGGAACAAATCATTCTTGATCTTGTTTGATCGAGTACAGGGTGGGCAAAATTGGTGCTACATGAACTAAAACTTTTTAACTTGAGGAGATAGAGAAAAATGAATAGCACCTTATAGTCCTCTTTTTTCGAGAAACTGATAATGCCATCAACTGCATTCCTCTATCTTCTTTTGTTTCCGAATTATAGGCCAAAATTGAAATTTAGGCGATTTCAACTTTGGTCATTATCTCCGTTTCTGTTTATGCTAGGATGTTGAAATAAAAACATTATACAGGCACTTTTCTGATAGCAATCCAGTGGCGTACTCTGATTTTTTCTAAGAGGTTCATTTGCTGAGTTATAACATAAAGTTGTGTTTTTTCTTATGGAAACAGTAGTTTGAAATGACTTAGAAAGAATCGCCATTTTTTTTTCCGTTTCAGAAATGTATCATATGTTATACTTCGCCCTAAGATTCGTTAAGATATTATGAAAAATATGGTTTGTATATGGAATTCAAATTATTGAGTATTAAAGTAGGCTGAATCATAGAATTATGTGTCTCTACGCATGGTGCAATTATTATTCCACAGTTGAATCACGTGCTGCCCCACTATTCTCATTCGCTAAAATGAAACATTTCAACATAGCATATTTTTCGTTATTTTGGAATATCTCCATAATGCCGCCAACGATGACTTCAAATTAACTGACAGTTGCTTCAAACAGAGATCGCACCATCAATTATTCAATCGTGAATAGTATATTCTAAAACTAGTTGCAGAATGGGCTCCTATTCCAATACGAATGCGAAACGCATGAGTGTTGGAATTGCATTCTGCAAAGAGTATTAGACAATATTTTCTCTATTTCAGTCAAATTTCGTTTAAATTCAATGGAAAATTCAGATAATACAATTATACATCCTAGTGACTCTTGCATTGATCTTGGCAGTTGGTGACTGTTACGAAATTGACATTTCCAAATTGACGTGGGTTGAAAATTGATAGGACCGGAAGCCAGTGCTGCCAACCACGAAACGAAAAATATAACTAAAAACAATGCTGCAATGAGTTCATTACAGCACTGTTTTTAGTACTGTAATGAACTCATTACGATACTGAAATAGAGAAATAATAATTAGATACATCATATCATGCGTAATTCTATGATTCAGCCTACTTTATTACTCAATAATTTGAATTCCATATACAAACCATATTTTTCATAATATCTTAGGGAATCTGGGGGCGATGTATAACATATGATACATTTCTGAAACGGAAAAAAAATGGCGATTCTTTCTAAGTCATTTCAAACTACTGTTTCCATAAGAAAAAACAAAACTTTATGTTATAACTCAGCAAATGAACCTCTTGAAAAAAATCAGAGTACGCCACTGGATGGCTATCAAAAAAGTGCCTGTATAATGTTTTTATTTCAACATCCTAGCATAAACAGAAACGGAGATAATGACCAAAGTTGAAATCGCCCAAATTTCAAATTTGGCCTATAACTCGGAAACAAAAGAAGATAGAGGAATGCAGTTGATGGCATTTTCAGTTTCTCGAAAAAAGAAGAATATAAGGTGCCATTCATTTTTCTCTATCTCCTCGGGTTAAAAAGTTTTAGTTCATGTAGCACCAATTTTGCCCACCCTGTACATGAAATATACATTAAATTCAAAGATAGCATTTATTATTAACTTTCGCTATATTCAGGTTGAGGGTAGTGAATAGAAATGTAATCAGATCCTGAATAAAAGAATGGGAAATGTTCTTTTACACGTCAGAGAGTCTTTAAATTGAATTCATAGTTCATATGTGAGCCTCATTGAATAATTGATCATCCATTGATCTGCGAGATGGGATCGGTGTCATCAATCATTTCTTTAGAGTATATTAAAAGAAGTAATCCTCTTCACATCTGTTGCATTCAGCATTTTCACAACCCATTAAAATAAGCATGCACCTGTACTATGTAATAATAATCAAGAAATCCTTCTAGAACGGTGAGTGAGCTCCAGCAACTCGGTTCTGATACACCTAAAAATTCAGGTGTATCAGACTAACAAGGGAACTGACCAAACAACTCTGAAAACATTTTCATCCACCTAATAAAAGAGTTTTTTTTTTTGACCAAAATCTCTTCTTCGTGCCATCTTCGAAGAGGTCGAAAGGAAATGTGAAATCATTCGATTGGCATCTTTCTTATTCACTATCGTTACTATCTTCTGAATGCCATGCAGTTATTTCATTATTATCATAACTAGAGTCAGTTTCGATATTATATCCACACAGGAATCTGGCAGTTCTATCCCTCGAAGGTAAGGCACAAAAATTCAGTTTAGGAATATTTTTCCAAACACCAAAGATGAAATATTAATACATAGCAAACCTACAGAAGACTGTGAATAATATCAGGCATTCTGTCAGTATAATTTCATATAATATTTTCATTCCAAGCAACTTTAATGTGCCAAAACAAAATGTTTTGTTTTTTTTTTTCAACATAAAGTGAGGTTAGTTGTCGGCCATCTAGAAACGTCAAACGTTTCAATCCTCGGTTCAAATCTCAAACGGAGCTTTATTCACTGGTTGAGTCAATCCAGGGTTGAACCTGAGGTTGGATGTTTATAATACGGAAATCGACATTCGACGGCGGATTTGGGCTCAACCGAAGATTGAAATTCTTTTATAAAACCGGCCCTAAATCGTCTGATGTAGATGTATTTATTCATTCATCATTATCGATAGTAACCTCTGCATTTACTTATCCCTTTATTTCATAAACTTCCCTTTGCCATGAACTTGCTTTTCCGCTGCTTGCGGTCTGCAAATGCATGCCCCAGTATTTACTGACTAGTTTGTTCTAACCTCAGTCTTCACCTTCTTAGGAATAGAAACACGAGCTTCGAATCTTCTGATAGAAGATACGGCTGAATGATGTATTTGGTGACATCGGATTCTATCGTTGATGGCTTGATCTAGGCATAATTTCTACAAAAACTCTTTGCTCATGAGGATTTCTTGTTTTGCGTTGGGTATATTTCTGCTTTCCCACGAGAAATATTACGAAATATGGGTACTCAAGTATTTCCAAAATCCCAAATGCAATTCCTAATTCTATCCTGAGATCATTTTCTGAGTTATTCACGATGACGTGGCAGAGGTTTAAAACTGCTCCGAAATTCTCTCAGACGCAAGAGCCCTCATACGTCCCAAGTCCACGAATGGAGTGTGATGAATGGAGAAGATAATTCATATTGATCTGTGCCTGGAGAGGGATAAAGAAGTAAGCCTTTATCAACTCTCATCCGTTCGTTAATCGCCACCCGATTTAGTCCTAATTCCTCTTTGCAGAAGATTCTATCGGAATGTTGCGCTCAGGATTCCGTTCCAAATAACAATATGCGACTCGGCTTTGAAGCCCGGCTAGGTCGAGCGCGTATTTCCAAAGTGGAGGCTGGAGAAATGGGTTCAAATTCATAATGCAAAAACCCCTTGGGATTGAGATACAACATAATATCTAGGAGCATAGAATCTATGCTTCTAGATAATATTGTGAAATATAGAGGCATAGAATACCTTACTTACAAAACTCCGACTAGAAAACACAAAAGAATTAGCACAGCACTACATATACAGGGTCCTGCAATAGTGCGTTCTTCTTCCATAGCTGCCGAACCAGACATCTCAGAGATTTCGTTGGAAAGTAGATCTGTTCTACCTTCATTTATGCATCTCAGGAGATCATTTTCTGATATACAGGGTGTCCCTGATAAATGTTATTCAACAAACGAATGATTTTCTAATGGATCACCCCATATATTTTCACATATTTTCAATGACCCTCATTACCTCTTTCATGGCGCAAAATCTTAGGAACATTTTTCCAACAGTTCAGATCTCATTCGAAGAAAACTACAAAAAGGTGAGGAAAAGCAGTTCAGTAAGAGTCATCTGACGATTTCCAGAAGCGATAGTAACATGAATTCGAACTAAAAGTTTTTTAATTGAAGGATTTGCCTTGGCTTGATTTCTAAACGATCAACCTGTCGTATACAGGGTGCCCGTTATTAAGGTCCAAATATGAAGAACTTAAAATTATTATTTCTAGATTTTTTCGAATAGAACACCCTGTATTTTTTTCCACAATAATGTAGACAATTGAATACCTTACATTTTCTCAGAAGAAACCTTAGGATTATTTTAACCCCCGTATCCAGCAGACACGAAAAATGATATCGCAAATGAAAATTTTATTCAAATAATAACATAATAAAGCTAACGGAAATTCAAAAGAGGTCAAACAATGAAATAAAACTAAATGAATAATTACTGACAAACTTCAAATCCTCAGAATCATATTTTCTGAGCATCATCATAAAAATGATATTTCTTTTTCGTACAAGCAATTCATATTGATCATGTATTCAACCAATTATATCAGTTTTTAACGGCTTTCAAAAAAAATATTGATCAAGTTATTGCTACCAGAGCTCAAAGATAATTTCGAATACAGTAAATCAATATGAATTTTTGTTTCCTATCGGGATATTGGGCAGCATAAGTTCGACTTCCTTAAAAAACAGGTTCTGTGGCACTGCCCTAACATGAAAATCATATCAACCATCCTATTTTTTTCAAAAATTCATACTGATTCACTGTATTCGAAAGTATCTTTGAGTTCTAAAAGTAGCATTTGTTGAAAAATATTTATCGGGGTCACCCTGTATATCAGAAAATAATTTCCTGAGATGCAGAAATGAAGGTACAACTACTGTTTTCATAAGAAAAAACGCAACTTCATGTTATAACTCAGCAAATAAACCTCTTAGGAAAAATCAGAGTACGGCACTGGATTGCTAATAGAAAAGTGCCTGCATAATTTTATTTCAACATCCTAGCATAAACAGAAACGGAGATAATTTCCAAAGTTGAAATCGCCCAAATTTCAATTACGGCCTATAACTCGGAAACGAAAGAAGATAGAGGAATGCAGTTGATGGCATTATCAGTTTCTCGAAAAAAGAGGACTATAAGGTGCCATTCATTTTTCTCTATCTCCTCTGGTTAAAAAGTTTTACCTAGTTCATGTAGCACCAATTTTGCCCACCCTGTACAATTGATCCTTAGGTCAAGATGTATGCAAGTTCGAATGATCTTCCGCCCCTCCTCAAATCTTGCCTAATCTGTCACAAACACAATCATCTGTTAGAAGTTAAGTGTTGTTGACCTTGAATGAAAAAAATGACGTTTCGACTGTCCAATTTTGAGACTTTGTCAGTTGAATCTCCCACAATCAGTTTTCAGCAAACCATCGAAAATTTTGAGCTTTTGCTATCTGAATACGCCGCTTGACTGGCCAAATTCGGAGTTTCAGACATTGCCAAAGTTGCCAGTATAAGGAAACAATTGGGCGTGTAACAGTTTCATAAAATAAATCTCCGACGGTTGATATATATTTGATGTCGGATTAGAAGAAGTTCCAGAGCGAGCTTGGAGCATAACCCCCATTCGTCTGAAGGATTGGCGCATATTGAGTTGGGGACTTATTCAGCTCTACGGCAAAGAGATCTCGCTACGAAATAAACGACATCATTCCCCAGTTTCTTATATGCTCGTCCGACCTATTCTCTCTCTTCTTCCACCAAATTTCGGATATTCGGATATTGTGCACGAAAATGACATATTGAACTGTCAATCCGTTGTCGTATAGAAATGACGTTCTGCTTTGTTTTGAATTTTCGTTCAACATTCGAGAGGAGTTTTCTCTGAAACGTGAATGTAGGAATCTGCTGAAAAAGGACGAATAGAATTCGAGGGGCGTTTCTAGATAAAGTAAAGGGTGTTTCAAATTGCGCAGTTCCTTCAGAATAAATAAAACACATAATTTGCATTCATTTTCAGAAACACTTTATTGGTAATTGAAGTATCAGTTATGATTTTCATGTGCGGAAAATAATATCTGCTAAATGGCCTCCTCTTGCTGCTCTACCGACGTCCACTCTTCTGTTTGAATTTTCAATGACATTTTGACATAATTAAGGCTCAATCTCACTAATGACACGAATAATTTCATCCTTCAGTTCAAGAATCGATTGTGGATTATTCTTATAGACCTGACTTTTCACATAACCCAAAATTAAATAGTCCTACGGTGTCAAATCACATGATCTTGGTGGCCAATTGACATCACCGTTTCTGGAGGTTATTCTTCCAGGAAATTTTTGCCTTGATAAATCATGTGCCATTTGCAAAGTGAGGTGGAGCGCCATCCTGCTGAAACCAAATGTTCTCCAAATCAATATTGATCCAGGCCAATAAAATTTGATTATCATGTGACAGATAATGGCTGAAGACTTCTGAGAGTATCCGGCTTACCTCTACACTGTTGTCGAATCGAGGCTAGAAAAAGAGGTTTTATTTATCACATCTCATTAGCTGAATGGCTGTTGCCATTTATGTTCCTTCAGACGGTTTTGCATATGACCTGTTTCGTCACCAGAAAAGTTAAGGTAACTTTTGCCGCTGTCGTAGTGATCAAAAACTAGCGGCTTTAGTTAGGCGTCAATTTGTGAGATTAATTAATTAATAATAATAATAACATTTCTTTATTTCAAATAAAAAAATACAAATGTTGATAACAATGCATTATTTAAGTGAAATGACGTCAAGAAAAATTTACAGGAGTCATAAGGCCCCTTCAAAATATTCAGCTAAACTATAAGGCTCTAACGTTATTAAAAGATTTTTAATTCTGTTTTTGAACATGTTGTATTCTTTTATGGCTTTACATTGATATGGTAGTTTATTGAAAGCTCTTATGCTCATGTATGCAGGACATTTTTCGGTTAAGGATAATCTATGTGCAGGAAAAGTTATATCAAACGATCTTGTGTTATATACATTAACATTTTCTACGATGAATTTATGCCTATTCTTATGTAAGAACAATAATCAATAATAATAACAATAACAATAATCAATAATAATAACAATAATAATAACAATAACAATAATAATGGTTACATCAATCACGTTGATCGGGACACGTTTAATGAGAACGCATTCATCAGAATGATGGAACCATTGAATATTTAACAGCGCCATCATCAACGACTTCCACTGAACGCTAGCTCTGCTCTCCATGGCGCTGCTGGTGGAAATCAATGACAGCATTTTCCATGCAGCAAGCACGATTTCATAACGATTCGCTATATAGGTACGAACGAAACAATTTAAGGGCCATACGAACAGGCAGGCCTTCACAATGTGCAATTTGAGAGCCTATGAATATTCATGATGGCCGCCATTTGGATCAACAACAAACCCAGCAACACGACTGTAAAACCGAAGTAATTATCACTCCATTCATTGCGACATGGTTATCCAACGTTTATATTGAATTCGTGTCCGTACGTGTTCTTGATAGGAACAACGAAGAGTTTGCCTCAATTAATTGAGCTTGGTTGCCCAATAACGTGTCGTGAAGTTTAACGTCATATCTGATTCGACGGCAGACATGCTCCTGCAATTTAATGAGGGCTTCCAGCATGGAATTTCTAAATGAGCAATAAGTTTCAATAAAAAAGAGCGACCAAAAACAAATCGATTTTGCGAACCGAACATTCGAGAGGTTTACACAGAATTATGGACAAAAAAAACATCACTTACCTTCATTAAAAGATGACCCGTAGGTGACTGGAGCTAACGAATAATAAGTTCGGCTGATTTCCTTGCTTGACTTGTGATGTCGTCTTGATATCCCAAAATCTGACTGGAACATTTCCTTTTCTAGACTTTCTTCCTGCTGAGTATCGTGATGAAGCCTTTTCCGATGCTCATGGGATGTACTTGTGTATCTGCCGAGTAACAACACATCTGATGTCTGATATTGGAAGGGACATTTCTGAGCAATTCAGGATGAAATCGAAAAACTTGTAGGAAATTTTCTACTGACATTTGTGTGGTCAGACAAAATCGACCAATAAGTAAACCACAGACCACTCAAACCAAAGGATAAGTTGATGATTTAAATCGTCAAGAACCACAGACAATAATCTATTTTTGGGGAATAATCTTGATGATATGATGATTTCACCCTATGACAGTGATAAGCAAGGCACACACTTTCGTGTGTGCTTTGCTATTGGAATAGAATTGCTCAACTTCCATAGGTACCCTACTCTTTCATACCTTGATTAGTTTACCAAGGTGTTCTGGTTTTATTTTTGTACCCTGATTGTTACCAGGATTATGGTCTTCTTGCACTGCTTCTAGTTGGTAGGATGCTGGTGATCCTTGTTAATCTCGATGATTAACTGTTGTGACTGTACAACCGATGTAAGGGGTTATACTCAACTATAAGCACCCTATGGTACTCGATAAGTTATGTGTACTAAGATAACAACCGAGAAGAGGATGAGGAAATGACAAAATGTGAACGCACTCTCAACGAACAACTAACTGTATTTTTTTGTTACCTCAACTTACATAACAACCACGGAATAACTATGCGAGTATTATGTATATAATTAAACACTTCACCGTCTATATGAAAATGTATAGCAAGGAAGAATTAAAAAATGTTCCTTCTATATGATAATGTATAGCAATGGAGCAAAGTGATTTATCCTGTTACCTCAACTAAGATAACAAGGACGAAATAATTATACAAGTAATATGTGAATAATTAAAAACGCAAGCTTCTATATGAAAATGTATATCGAGGAAGAATTATGATCAGTTGTGATTAATAAAAACTTGACTGACGATTTTGATTGAAAAATGACGAATTACTGGTTAACAATTAACGACTAGCTGACTAGCTGACATAACAACTGATAATTGACCGTCGATTTTGATTGACAACTGATGAATTACCGACGATATTGAAAAACACCTGATAGCTTGTCTTTGTAACATAGGGTTTTAAAAGACAAGCTGGAAAATGAGGGGGTTCATTTCCTCTTAGTAGAAGAGGGAAAGATCAACAATTGATTGGGTGTCAAAATCGAAAAACACTCGCTAAGCCAACAAAGTGCTTTCATTTGCCATTTTTGACTATAGTGGGAAAAACAACCCATTTAATGAATCTACAGACCAATGAGAATCTTTGGACTTGGTTTATTCGATGTCCGGCAGGTGTTCCCTAATGCAACTTTTTCTGCCATAAATATGCCATTATACATTTAGCTTTATGAGCTAATACTGAGAAGCTGAAAGAAGGTTCACAGCACATATTTATTGTCTCTAAAAACCAGATGTATCTCCCAAACTGGACCTAAATTCTTGGGTTGAGAACCTTTTCAAAAGATGACCCATAAATCAGTGCAAAGGGTATCTAAAACAAAGAACCAGAATGGAACAGATATTGCCGTACAATTGATAGATTCCCTATGGTTAAAATCAATTTATCTAAAAATAATAACCTTTTTAAAGGTGACAGTTCACTTTAACGACTCGAGATCTTGTTCTTGTTGGATGTAACGATCAGAAACCAAAAATATAACTTTATCCATTTATTCTTTATGCTCTGATTTGGTTCCATTTAACCTTCCAAGCCACGTTGTTTCGAAAAGGAAATATCTCCTCCCTTGACAACGGAAACCAGCACAAAAACGGACGAAATTCGATTGTCGATACAAGAAGGAAATAATACACGAAACGAAAATAGTAGTATAAAACGTATATTGGAAAAAACAACTCTATGAGATATCGATCGTATAGTATCGGTGTATTAAATTAGTGGCACCACTTTTCCATGTCCACGATGGAGGGAGCGAGTTGAATTTCGTTTTCCCCGAGATTATGCGAGAACGCACAGCTGACTCATGAAAATGGAATTTTCATCTGACTCTTCTAAATGATTCGGAGGACCGGGATATCCTCGAAAATATTTGTTCAATAAGAAAAGGAATTATACGGCTTGAGTTTTGAACAATGGTATATAATTCTGGCACCAGTTGGTCGTTTCTTTCCCCATTGTATTTTAACAAGTGGAGAGAAAAGACCTTTCATTTCGATCACTAGAGAACATTTCTCACATTTTAATAATTCAAAACGATTTTGTTTCAGAAAAAATGGCAAACAGCTCTTCCGCTCGTCATATCCACCATCATAATCCTGATGTTCAGGCTCCAGAACAAACCTCCCAACTTCTCAACTGCAGACAATCCGACATCGAAAGAACCCAGGCTCCTCACGAGATTCCTGACATTCAGCTACCTTCCAGTGTTCAACGTATGGCTTCTGTTGTTCCCTTCCACCCTAAGCTTCGACTGGGGTATGGACGCCATACCGAGGATATCTTCGTTGGCGGACCCTAGGAGTTTTCTCACCATCATGTTCTACATCATACTTCTCGTGACTGTTAGGTATTGCCTCAGCAGTGTTTCCGAGACCTCCGACGATGCCATGAAATATTGCAGAAAGAAGGATACGAGAAGGACAAAACCGTGTACAGTGTGTAATCATTGCATCGCAGACTGCCATACCAGCTCGTGCCGCACGAATAACAATAATAACAGTGTGAACGGCCACTTATCGTGTTTGTGTTCGCGGCATTTTAAAATGACGACGGATAGGAGGAATTTGAAAACGTCTCACGTGGTGCTGGTATCGATCGGGTTCCTGGCGATGCCCTTTCTCCCTGCAACCAATCTGTTCTTCTACGTCGGTTTCGTGGTAGCTGAACGTGTGCTTTACATTCCGAGCGTCGGATGGTGTTTATTGCTGGGATTAGCGTTCTCTTCGGTGTGGAACAATACGAAATACCGAATGTCGCTCGTCGTGTGTTTCATAACGGTCCTGGTATCGTTCAGTGTCAAAACCGTGCTTAGGAACGAGGTTTGGTTCGACGAGGAGAGTCTGTATCGATCCGCTGTTCCGGTGAATCCCCCTAAAGGTATGTAAATATGCAAAATGTTTAATCAAGGCGATATCATCTGTTTTCTCGTGTACTGGGGCGGAACATACAACGGCGGCGTAAGGCACTCGCCTATGGACCCTCGCCTCGCCAAATGCCAAATAATTTCGGGATTTCTCTGGGTGTAGGATTTTTGATCTTTTCTCAGTATTAACCATTTGTCAGTTTGTCGGGTTTTTCACTTGGGTCTTGGGTTCTAGGTTAGGTTAGGTTAGCACGGTGGTTCGGGATGGAACCCACATAGGCCAGGGGCCCGTTGTGATGCCGTATTAGGGTGGTTACCACCCCCACCACTACCGTGAGAACCAGTAGCTGCTGTTAATGAACAGCATAAGGCTTTTGACACCAACCAACTGAAGATCGGATAGGTTGTCAAAATAGGTTTGTCGAGTTTTTCACTTGGGTCTTGGGTTCTAAGATGCAGGGTATAATTTCACACGGTAATTTCTTCAAATCGTCTATGGAGACTGGAGAAGGTGTAGTTCTAAAAATTTGGTTTCTGACAAAACGGAAAAACAACACAGGAAACACGAGGAATTGAGTCAAACCTCAACACAAATGAAAAAATTATTATTATTATTATACTTCATCATCGGTCTCCCGGTCTCAGCTTGAGCTGGCATTACTTCTATGAACCAGTGAAAAAACATTTCAGTTCCTTCCACAAGTTGAAGAAATTTCCGCACGATGTAACAGGTTTGAAAATGCTCGACAAAGTACAAAGGCTTGCCTGTGTGTGCATCACGGGAGCTATGAGAACGTGCCCAACCAGGGCGCTTGGGATCATCACAGACCTCACACCTCTACATCTAGTGATTGATAGGGTAGCCCATGAGGCCATCCTCAGAGTATCTAAAGAAGGAGCAGGCAATGAAATAGTCAGGTTTCACAGAGTTTGGTTCACTCTAAATGACTACACCTCATCTGCAAACCTTCCTAGTGATGTCATGATCAAAAAAGTACGCACTGAGAAAAACTTCAGTACAATGCTAAGTGAAAGAGAGAATTGGAAAAGGGAATACACCAACTAAAATCACAAAGAAAATACAATAAAATGGTACACAGATGGTTCTTAACCCGCTTCAGGAGCTGGCGCTGGGATTTACGAGACAAGTACCAAGTGTGCAATTTCGTTAGGCTCCTGTACAAGCGTCCTTCAAACGGAAATACTTGCAATCGGAAGATTTCTAGATATAAATCTAGAAAGAAACTATCAGAAGTGCGATATAGCTATTCATACAGATAGTCAACACTGAGCAGCACTGAGCTCCTACGTCATTGACTCAAAGCTGATTTGGGAGTGCCGAAACAAACTCAATGAGGTAGGCAAGAAGAATAAGGTCTTTTTAATCTGGGTTCCCGGTCATTCGGGAATCGTAGGAAACGAAGAGGCCAATACACTGGGCAGAAAGAGCGCACAAACGCCACTCACTGGCCCAGAACCCTTCTGTGGTATAGGAAAATGCACCTACAAGAAGGAGTTTATGCTGAAGGAGAAAACCGAAAGAGAAAAACTCTGGCGGAATCTCCCAAAAGTTCCTCTGGAATTTTGAAATTGCTAGATCCCAAGAATATCTGGATCTCAGTAAAAATCAACTTCACTTACTCACTCGCTTTCTCACAGGACATTGTCGCCTAAAGAAGCTTCTGTTGAGAATGGGTTTATCGGACACTGATGAGTGTAGATTCTGTGGGGAGGAGGATGAAACTCCTATTAACCTGGTTACGGAATGCTATGCCATTGCAAGCCAAAGGTGCTTCGGACAAGAAACTTGTAGAAGTGGGGAGTTATCCTACTTGAAGCCGTCTCAGAAACTGGATTTCATCAAATCTCTGGAACTGGAGGGCGAGCTGTAGGAGGCGCGATGATAACAGCTCTGATAGGGGGCACAAGAGACCTTAAGGTCGCAGTGGACTCTATATAAACCCTTTTCACTATAACTATATAACAGGTTTGCAAAGCAACTGCTGGTTGTGCATATTGCGCAATCTTCTGGGATAATTTGATTTTCTAAAGATTTTTTTCAATTGATTTGGCCATGACTCCCCCAGCCGAAATCACCAATGGTATGAAAGTGACTTTCGATAGTTGCCGCATATTCTTCAGTTAAATTGCTAAATTCTGGTACTTCGTTATTTATTCGGACTCCGTTCTTCCGATGTTATGCATGAGGATGGTACTGCCATATCAATTATTACACCACATTAACGATCCTTCTCAATGAGTAGGTACTAGATCCGGTCTATTAAAGTCTACAGCTCTGTCTGTTGTTAATGGTCTAACCCAAAAGAGGACTACTTCATCCATTTCCAACACTGCTGCGGGCTGATACTTGTAATATGGCGTACAAGTATTCAAGAAACCATGTTTAAGTGCCAATTGCTGTTGTACAATCTTTGCCACCTGGTTATTATTATTGATTGAAGTGGGGTTGTTATGGCTCAGTTAGCCTTCGGATAACTGCGACCACACAGATCTTTTGTTCTCTTTCTTACTCATTCATTGAAACCCAAGGAGATCTTCGATGGTGTTGATAAGACCAACATAATCCTCAGGAGCCTTGGATGTTACCTTGTGGGTATCAAAGACCAGTTTCCCCATATGAAGGCCAGCCAGCTCTAGACACTCGCATACCCTGTGTTCTGCTGTTTTTACTCCGGATCCACAGAGCCTACAAATCTCATCTGCTGACTTTCCCATACGGTACACATAATGTTTGCACCGACAATGCCCTGTCAGCAGACCTACCAACACACGAAGCTCAGCTCATGACAGCTTTAGGAGCTTATTGGTATAGGACGGTGAAATCTTCACCATTTACTTGGACTGTTTGAGTCCAGGAGTGTTTCTCCAGAGAATTATTCTGTTGTCCAACTCCCATTGTTGTACCGCTGCCTTATATTGGTGGTCAGGTGCAGTTTTCCCTTCAACACGACAATGCCCTGGCACCTATCGTAGGGTCACTTTTTTGCCTCTGGCCAGTTGCTTCATGGTGTTACGGCACTCCCAAGTCATCAGATATCCCTGGCAGTGTGATTCCAGGGACCTCAGCGTGGATTGTCTGTCCCTGGTGATGAAGATATAGATACGCCCTTTTGAGATTCATTTCTAATCACTCCTGGGCTCATACGTAAACAGTAAAACGAAAGGATAAGTGCATCCAAAATAATACTTGAGAATGATCTTACTCATACCAGCAAAACGGTTTAATGGATCTTTAAGTTGTCTCCAATTTTCATGAACAGAGTGATCCAGCTCGAGAAACAAACATGGAGTGGAGAATCCCTGTAGTTGCATTTCTCTAAAAAGAAACTCCTAACTTCATACTCGCAATTCTCAGCGTTACATCTTCATAACTGGACAAGCATAAAGCGAAAAATTTGACGAATTGATGACGCCATAAAATTCAACAAAAATGAGTATTCACGAAACCTTGTCTTTTATGGGGGTCCTGATATCGTTCAGCATCGAATCCGCGACAGGGAACGAAATCTAGTTCAACGTGCAGTTCCTCTATCGATCCGCCATTCCAGTGAACCCCCTGAAGGTAGGTCGGAGCTTTCTGCTTATTTGTACTTAACACAGATTTCCACTTTCGGAATTATCCCGGGAGTTTCTACGGTATGAGCACTGTTTCGTGAATAATGTTCCTAATCTCCGGCAACATGCATTGATGATGGAGTGTTTCTTTCTCAATTTGTGTTTTGATTAAATTGTATTAATGAATTGGAGCTCTAGCTAGTTGTTGAATCCTTTGATGTTTGCATTCGCTTAATTCAACAAATGAATCCCTCCATAATATTGTCTGGGAGTTACAGAGCAATCAGTGTTTTCTCAATTCAATTCAGCAAAGTTTCTTCTAGCTCTGTAAACCAGTCCTCCACAGCTTTTATGAACTCTCCTGGTTGGGAGAAAATTTACGAACTTTCAAACCTTTTTCAGTTGAGGAGAGAGATGATAATCGGACGGAGCCAAATCTGGTGAATAAGTAGGGTGTTCTAGTAATTCTTATCATAAATCACGAATTTTTTGCATGGCAACATGAGATTTGTGTACTGGGGCGTTGTTCTGTAGAAACAAAACACCTTTGGATAGCTTTTCGCGTCTTTTCTCTTTAATTTTTTCCCGTAGGGTGGTCAGTGATGTCGAATAGTAATCTCAAGTTATTGTTCTACCCTTATCTGAAAAATCAATTATGATTACTCCTTGGAAATCCCAAAAATCTGAAGTAAGAACTTTTTCAGCAGATTTTTGGACACGAAACTTCCTAGGTTTGGGAGAACCTGAGTGTCGCCATTCTACGATTGTTGCTTTGTTTCTGGATCGTAGAAATTTACCCGAGTCTCATCCATAATAACAATTCGGTTTAAGAAGTCTTCATCGTTTTCAAATCGAGCACAGATCGAACGCGATGCCCCTACCCTTGCACGCTTCTGGCCAACATTCAAGTATTTGGGGATCCATTTTGCAGAAATTTTTCTTATGTCCAAATTGACGTGAACTATATGATGAACGCGTTCGTATGAGATCATCAGTGCTTCATATATCCGTTTTAGCCCAATTCGACGGTCTGATAACATCATGTCCATCATGTCATGACCTGCATCGATATTTTCGGGGACTGACACAGAAACTGGCCTTTCCGAACGGTCATCATCTTCAATGGAAAATTTACCCCTTTTGAAACTTGCAGTCCAATTTTTCACGGTCACATACGAAGGACATTGATCACCAAGGGTATTAAGCATATCTTCCGTAAATCTGCTTACCTCTTAACCCTTTTAAATACAGGCACTTGATGATGGCTCGATACTTCAATTTTTCGATTCTTACAATTTCGATGGACATCTTTTTTAATTCATTGCGTTACTCTGGTTTATTTTTTTACGTCGAACTCTAAACTGACACTTCTAATAAGTTATATAATTGATGGTATCGGTCAAGGAACAAAAATAAAGAAAACTATTCCTTCATTGAGGTTTCGGTTCCTTTATTGGGCCTTCTTCAGGCTGAAATAGAGAAAAAACTCATAAACACCAATACAATATGCAAATAAAAATACAATGATATAAATAATAAGCAAGGAAAAATCTAAACAAATGAACAAAATAAAATATAATAACAGGTCGGCAAGAACAATCAAAGATAGACCTATATGACTCGACAACAGAATGTGAACAAATAAATATAATCATGAATAAAATACTCAAAAATGGCAATTCACAAAACTCACCATCGGAATACAAGAAAAACTAAAAAATTAAAAGATTGAATCTTTCCGTTAAAGAAAATCGTCGATTCCATAAAAATAGGTGTATGCAACAGGGAGAAAAAGCCATCGATGTATACGGAAACAACACGGTCGACACAAGAATGGAGACAAACCAGAGCGACAATCTAATACAGACATTACAAAAACGACACCCACACATGATAAAACACAACAGGAAATAAACGTCGAAACAGTAGCGGATCCGACGAGCATCAACGATTTGGTTTCAACTGAATTTTTTGAATCATATTTGAATAAACAACTTCTAATAAGTTATTGTTCGTTGATATGGTGTCGCCATATTTTGTTTATGCATGGAACTAGTCTAGGCTAACTAGATATCAATACATCCTCGTATCAGTCGTATCAGTCTCGTCCCCATGTTCATTAAAAACATTTTCACCGTTCGAAAAAGTTGATTAAAGCCTCTTTCACCTACGTCTGGATAATGAACATCAAAAAGGCGTAGCCCTATAGAATCTCTCGTCGGAACTCAAAGGCCCGTCCAGAAGAATTAGGCCGAAACTATTTTAGCAGGATGACTAGGACAGACTGCAGCTTTTCGGAGAGATTTGCCGGAAGCTCTTTTCATCCCAATTCATCAGAAACTTGTAGAAACGTATTCATTATTCATGTGGCGTAGCGGGAGCGATCACTAATGCAGATATCAAAAGTTCCCGTAGCGTAGCTCAAAGATTTAAAAGTAAAGAGTAAGAGAGAGTGAGTTAATCCAATTATTCATTTCGGCAGTGGAAGAGATCGGATTGGATTTGTCTGAGTCTGCTGTATCTGCCGCATTTCAAGTTTGCCTCTATGCTGGCGTGGATGAACGTCTTGAATTCTAAAAGAGCCAACACCTGTTCGCTTTTATTTGTACGGCAGATTTTCAGGATTCAGCTTTTTCAGGATCGCGTTGTGAGTTCCTTTGATTTTCTGTCCTCACATAAAAATACATTCAGCATACGACTTGGATAAATCATTATCCGGATCCATGCTGTGAATTGACAGTTATATTTTTTTCATTACTCATATGGGGTTTCTCCATTGCGACTAGGGGAAGTTCGAACGAAATGACATAATATGGTTTCATTTCAGAGGCATAACTTGTTAGTAGTACACAGTATTGTCATATTCTTCTCCTATGATCTTTGGTCTTTTCTTCATGAAATCTCATCAACATTTTTTTATGAAATAAAAATAATGGGAAAATAAAATAATTTCAGATAAATTGGGATAAACAAATTCATTTGGTCCATAAGCTATGGACAAAATGACATACAGGCAAACGGCAACATTAGTGTTGCAACTATTGTTCGGAATAACTGAAAAATTTCACAAAAGAAACGCTTGGTTCTTCTGGGAACATCAATGAAAGATGTAAGCAATTTATGCATCTTCTTCAGGCTCATATTGGAAAAGAGATCATCACAAAAGATACAAGGACAGTCGTCTTCATCATCTCGAAAGTTGCTTATTACATTTTTTTCTTCATGTCTTCTCTAAATAATGCCTTAGGTACCTATCTCCTTCTTTTTGGAGGAGGTGTGGGCTCATTTTTTGATTTGATTGCAATAATATTATGGGTAGAAATTGAAACTGAGTACATTTATCGAGTCTTCGGCTCACGTTTGCCTTGTCCACTTGTATATCGTCTTTTAAAGACTAGAGAAATCTCCTCATAGAAACAGCAAGGGTAGGATAAGATGCAAAGCCCTTATTAGCCGCAGATGAATGTTTTTGTTCGGAATGTGCTAAGTCAAGCAGTGCTCCTTTGTTTACTGATGGAGCCTGAGATGGAGTGTCTTGCTTTTGCCCAGTTGATACCTACTGTTAATTCAGCTGAAATATCTATGTCATTTTGTATATAAAGCGTTATAAAAATAGAAATATATCGAACGAATAAAAAAAGTATTTCTAACATAAAAAAACCTTCATGAATACGAACGATTCTCTGGAAATCCTCGATGACCCAAAATTGTCATAAGAAAACAGTTGGTAAAAGAAAAAAAATGAACTTTCAATTGACCGATATTGCTGAATAAGTTTAGTAGTGTATCCCTCTGAATGAGCACAAATACAGAAAATTGCCAATAAAGTATTTCTTGCAATTAACGCAACCAGGGAATGTACAGAAAAACGAAAACATTGTTGCTACAAAATCCTACAAACAGAAATTCAATAGAATTTGAAATTACATTCAATACTCCTTTGAGCTCAAATAATAAATCAAACATAGAAGACAAGACTGCAAATATGAATATATTCCGAATCACCATCAAGAAAAATAGTTTTACAACATTATTTCATGGAAGAATAACCATACAATAACTGTGACATTATTTTTTCTCACATTCCAGTTGATAAATTCTCAAAAATAATCAACTCATATAACACAATGTCATATAAGGCAATATTTAACCACGTGATGTTGTATCTTACAACGCAATGTTGCCCGAGCATAAACCAAGAGTTCTGGGTTTACCCCACGTTTTATCAGTATTCAATACAGATAATTATAGATGAAATGAAATGCGAATTCAAACGAAATGATGAACGATATAAAATCGAATAATTTTGAGGGTAAACAGTACACCCCTTTTCAGTATCGTTCCAATCCGCCACCGAATTCATTCCCCAATTGTTTTATATCGTTTCAAATGAAGCGAATCCTCATTCAATTCATTCTCCAGGAGTATTTCGTGATCGCTCACCCCATCCACTGAGAACTCGAGTTGATGGGGTGACTCGTAAATTGAAATAGTTCAGAACATCAAAGCGATATTCCACGGTTACACAAATGAGCACTCATCATGAAAGGTAGAGCAACATATAAGTTCGAGTTTGTGAAGCAGCGCTAATCCGTCTTCACAGAATGATTTCCACGAAAATACATCAGAGACTGCCGCATTATGATTAAGGAAAAAATGATTGTAATGCATTCTGTATTTGCATGAGACTCAAGCTCGTAAGGACGAATTAACCTTTCGTGGAAATGCCATCGAAATTTTCAATACAAGCTTAATTATTGATCATCTTGATACATCTATTGATGTAGGTTTGTTATTGTTCTAGAAATTTCAATTTAGTGAAGCCGACTTTATAGTGTGTCTCCTGTTTTTCCTCGCCTCCAATTTTTTGATGTTTTATCCTACAACAGGAAGGCATTTATACTGCTCAAAAGGCCACAAGTCATCAGGGTAACCAACTGTTGCTATAAATCGCTATTGATTCATCTTCACGTAGGTAGCCTGTTGTCTGGTAAGGGAGTAACATTCCACTGTGACCTCAAGGTATATTGTGCCCACCATCAGAGATGTTTTCGCTAGCAACAGCTCGCCCTCCAGGTCCAAAGCTTCAATGAACTCCAACTTCTTTTGTCCAAAACAATCTTGTTTTTCCTCACAGAATCTGCACTCGTCAGTTTCTGACAAGCTCATTCTCAACATGTTATGCTCCCTACAGCGACAATGTCCTATGAGGAAGCCAGTGATGAGGTGTATCTCATTCTTCCTGAGATCTGAATAATTCTTGGTTCTCACCGATTCGAAATCCCAAAGGGACTTTTTGAAATGATCCATCCATTCCTGGTTTCCTCTAGAGAACTCTCAGTTCTCTCAGTTTCTTCCTTATCCAAAAACTCCCTCTAAACGGTGCATTTTCCTGTATGGTTCTGGGCCAGTAAGTGGCGTTTGTGTTCCCTTTCTGGTTGGTGTATTGGCTTTTTCGTTTCCTTTGATTTCTGATTGTTTACTTCATTAATTCTATGACAAACGTCATAATAATCCAAAAAATGGATAGAGAAAAGCGTAAAAAATTTAGCCGCAAGTGCCAAAGAATCTCTCCTACCCACTAAAAGTGCTTATGAAAATTTGTATGTGGCCTATAACAAGTGGTGTGAAACGAAGAAAATTGCAAAATCGAGAGAAGACTGTGACAGTTGAGTCCAATAACGTGGTGGCCAATAAAGTAGTCAATTATGGACGCTAAACGAATTCATGGATCAAGTGTTTATGAAGCAGTCGAACATAAAGAGGAGCCCGCACTTTTTCTATGGGAAATGGCGTTCCGTCAAATTTTCTAAAATGTTGGTATAATGTAGTACTCGACCTACTGATCAAAAGTGTCCGTGGTCCCAACTCAATCCTATGACTAGTTTTTGAGATACAGGGCGTTGAAGTTGAGAATTACCCACTTTTACTACGCCCGTATCTCGGAACAGAATCGAATGAACTTCAATTTTTCTCAAGAAGCATTTCATTACATCCCCAAGGAGCAAGCATATAGAGGAATATGACCGAAAATCGTTACGAATACAGGGTTATCCATAATTGAATGCATGCCCGATATGGAAAGTATAAAATATGTCAGTTCCAGTTCTGGGTATTTCAGACTTTTTAGATGTAACAACAACATATCTAGTGTAATAGTTCATTTTGCGAACGTTCTCGCTCTGGAACTGACATATTTTATACTTTCAAAATCGGGCATGCATTCAATTATGGATAACCCTGTATTCGTAACGATTTTCGGTCATATTCCCCTATATGCTTGCTCCTTGGGGATGTAATGAAATGTTTCTTGAGAAAAATTGAAGTTCATTTGATTCTGTTCCGAGATACGGGCGTAGTAAAAGTGGGTAACTCGCAACTTCAACGCCCTGTGTCTCAAAAACTAGTCATAGGATTGAGTTGGGGCCATGGACACTTTTGATCAGTAGGTCGAGTACTACATTATACCAAAATTTTAGAAAATTTGACGGAACGCCATTTCCGATAGAAAAAGTGCGGGGTCCTTTATATCAATAATTAGCGCTCTGTAAAATAAAAATACTCACCCGTTCAAGTAATCAAAAAGTACTCGTACACAAGAACGTAAGAACAAAAGCCGAATGCATGAAATTCCAGAATCCTCAAGATTCTCCTCATTAGGTAACCTGAAACGGCTGCCTTCTAAGAATGAACAAATATACCAAACATAATCACCAACAGTAATTACAGTTTTATGGGTTCAGAAAATTGTGGAAGCGACGATCGTAAGCATTTCGTATTGAATTTAGCAGTTCGCAGAAAGTTTCGGAGTTTGCCGGAGTTTTCAGGGAGTTATGGAAACTGCTGATCCACTAAAAACGGTGGCTGGAGAAGTTCGGAATGCAACCTTGTGAAACATGAAATTCCACTCCTTGATGGAAAAATGCAAAACACTGAATAATTTTCGTGGGAAATGAGTCATACCAACTGAAAGAGCTCGAATAACGTGTTGAGGAAAAGAATAGAGTATATCGTCTTGACGCTTTTTTGATAAATCTGACCAAGGTATTGAAAGCCTCATTTATCTCAATAGAGGATTTCGGAGGTGAAGCTTATTAGGGAAATATGAGAATGCAGTAATTCATTTTCTATACATAGAATTTATTACATAATACCTACATATAAACTAGGAAATGATCGATAATTCTCTATTTTTTCCCATTATTTTAGTAGAGTCTATTCTATAGTTACCCTTAACAAATGTAAAGAAGGAAGTAACATGAACTGGTTCTGAAACTGGAATGAGCTACGGCAACATTTCTCACAAGTCTATGAATATGAAATTTTAAACACACCATAATTGCGTTCAATAAATCTCTTCAGGTATGACCTGCAATTTACAAATGGTGCGTGGTTACTGCCGAGTTATTTTCAAAGTACATATTATCCAACATTCATCGAATGGCATTAATTTTTTCCACGAAGCTGGATATTATTTTTTCTGTTGACACTTTGAATTTATAACAATAGGGAATTCCAAGAACCAAATCTTAAGCTTGCGATAACTGTTAAACACCTCCTTTCAACAAAATTGATTGAATAAATTTTCAGAATCTTTCAGGAAGTAAATATTTGGTATACCAATATTTTACATATTTCCTTAAATTATTTCCTTCAATCGCAACATTCTCTTTTATACATAAATCAGAGGAAATCCAGTTGATTTGACAGCATCAGACATGTATTTTCCCAGTTTTTTCATGAACATTTCTTTTTACATATTTAGTTGAAAATCGAAAAAAACTTTTAGCAATAAGGAGACCAAGAAGCTTCTTGACAATCCTAATGTTCTGCGACCTTTTTGGTCACCCGCTAAGAATATTGAAAAATTGAAAAAATCTGTCGCATCATAGAGCAATGTAATAGCACAAGCGAGCTGGTAGACCCCACTACGATCCATAGTGGGGTCTACCAGCTTGCTTGTGATACTTGTGGTACCTTGTATGTTGGGAGAACATTTAGGAGCTTCAAGGTCCGTCTGAAGGTGCATTTGAGCTGTCTCAAGCCAGGTTCAACAGGCTTCTCACACTTTGCTAAGCACCTGATTGAATGTAAGCATGATTGTGACCAGTCAACAAATTTTTAAAATCTTTTTGGCGAATAGATGTCAGTTATTAGACAACCTTGAAAATATGGAGATAGTGAGATTGTATAAGATGAATTTTAATATGCTGAATAAGCAGATTGGCTATAGCTATACTCCGGTTTTCTCCTCGTTGATCTGATATGTTGTTGTACTGGAATATGAGTTCAACTTGTTTGGATGGTGCTTATATAGATGTCGTTTATAGTCGATACCTCTAGTTTTAGTTTATTGTATTTGTAGTATTTACAGATGTCGTCTGAATGTTTTCTTGTCATCATGCTTTGACCGTTAGAGGTCGCTTGTTCTGTTTCCTGTGTTTGAGTTTGATGTAATTTAAAAAAAGTAGCCATGTGCACTTTTTGACCTCCTTGAATTTTTATTATTTGACAAATTTTCCGAAGATTGTAGCTTGTATGTAAGTAATTTGTAATATTTATGTATTGTAAGATTTTGATGATTTTCCTTGTAGCTTAGACTTGAGAATGGAATTGTAGTAAAAAAATTCCGAAACTAGTCGTCAACTGTATTTAGTGTTTAAAAAAGATTGTGGGATAAAGGACCTTTTCTTCTTTTCTGCAATTATGAATTGCCCACATTTATCAATTTTCAAATTCATTTTATAATCAATATCAACCTCGCACGAGCGTGTTTCCTCCATTGCCAAGACTTTTCCTGTGAAAATACTGTTCACACCAGAACAGCTGAATGCACTTGCAAGTGCATTCAGCTGAGGAATACTGCTCCTATGATTGCAGTTCAGCTCCTAAGAACTTCCTTCAACTGCTTAACTCCATTCAAAGAATAGACCTGTGTCTCTTTTACAGGAAGTACTACACAGTAATTGCCTGTTGAAGATGAGGATGTTTTCACTAGAAGCGCAATTTAATCGTTGTACTAGACTAGACCATTATGCACGCCACCTCGTCGTACATGTCTCACGAGCAAGAACATCAGTATTTCAGTACCATACTGTGACCCTGTGGAACGCCCTACCAGAAAGTGTGTTTCCGGTTGACTCCACAATTCGGGAAGCCTGAAATGGCGTTTTGAGCTAAACCCTACAGTGGCGACAATAGGGTCATATAACACGTTTTTGCACAAACATGGCGGATATTTGTTTACATTTGAGTGTCGTGCTGTATGATATTTGACTCGATCTTGAGCTTTCTGTTTAGCTATGTCACTATGACATGACAACAAAACAATGAAAGTCCGCCATTAGTGGTCGAAAACAGTCCGACCAATCAAAACGTGAACGTCTATTGTCGCCACTGTCCTGTATAAAGCCACTGTACTCAACCCTAATTTTGAATCTATGATCCGAACTGTGCATCTATTTTTAATAATTTGGCGGTGTAATCACGAGATAGTGCCTCTCTATTTGCGAACGAACAGACGTATAAAAATTTCCTCACCACACGCTTTTTCAATTCCGACAAATCCGCATGTCAGTACATCCACACATTTCTCTCAATTTTTCGTCGTAGCTGCGTTGAATTCGAAAAATACGTCCTGCATTGAAAAAGACAGTTGACGAATCGACAACTTCATGAAAACGAATCGATTTCTGTCGGCCACGCAACCTGTAGATTATTCATGAACGCTGCCTACGAATCGCAAAAAGGTGTTTATGTGACACAAACATGAACCGCGTTGAAATGGTGTGGCGCGAGTCCACACATGGAAAAGTAAGAATTATTACGCCCGCGGTTCGGGACAGAAATTAACTGGCTTTGTACGATTCTGTGGAAAATAGAAAATCGATAAATTGTGACGTGCGAGCATGAATTACTCAGGTATCTGTTCGATGATGGAAATAGAGACACGCATGTTGGAAAACATGTAACGTATTCATTGACAAATGGTGACCTGAATGAAATAACACCATATTGGCTTTGATTTTATTAACGTATAATGAAACTTTTTTCTTCTCATACAACAAAAAAAAGTTACGCAGAAAATGCTGTTCCCAAACTCCAAAATTCTTCTCTTGGAAGTTCACTACACACAATCAATGCCCAGTTAACATAATAGAAGATGTGATTTATATTATTATCATTTCTTTCGAAAATCTGATTGATGGATTCCTTTTTCTAGTATCCTCAACTTCCATAATGTTTGACCCATTTTCGATTGATTTGAATACAATTTCATATAAAGCAATTTATGATTGACAACTATTCGTTCATAGTGCAAAAGGTTATTGGTGTATCAGTTTTTTTCAGAAAAACTCTTTTTCCTTCTGCTCGAGCTTTCGAGAATTTAATTCATCTCTTCATCAGGAGCACTAAAATATAAAAACATAAAAAGAACAACATTACGAAGATACGATAAAATGAATTTAGCTCAAATTAATTGAGGGTGGAAAGAAAAAACTTACAGGGGTTGAGGTTTTTTAACGTGAAAGAAAACTCCTTCCCTATCATGGAGAGTCTCAGTTATCGTATTTTTTAAGTATAAACACTTAAAAAGAAACGATTTCTATAATAAAAACCATCAATCTCCTCTCGGTTTTATGAATTATCATCTCAGACGAAGGAGATTGATTGTTTTTATTATAGAAATCGTTTCTTTTTAAGTGTTTATGATTAAAAAATACGATAACTGAGACTCTCCATGATTGAGAAGGAGGTTTCTTTCACGTTAAAAAACCTCAACACCTGTTAGTTGTTTCTTTCCACCCTCAATTAATTTGAGCTAACTTCATTTTATCGCATCTTTTTCATGTTTTTCTTTTTATGTTTTTATATTTTAGTGCTCCTCATGAAGAGATCAATTAAATTCTCGAAAGCTCGAGCAGTAGGAAAAAAAGTTTTTCAGAAAAAAAACGGCTGATACCCCAATAACCTTTTACACTATAGTACTTGAAGAAAACATCAAATAATAATACTTTACTATTCGTTTATATATCTCTATATATTACAAATATTTTGAAGTTATATTCTAAAGCAGTTTTTTTTCAGCTTATGGAAATCTTGGTAGTATACTGAGTAGCCAAGGAAGGACAACTGAAGCAGAAATAGCATTTAGAAAAGCTTTGGAATACAGGCCAAATATGGCGGATGTTCACTACAATCTGTAAGTTTCTTTCGTTATACAGCATTTCATAAAAGGAAGTTTTATGATTTTCCATTAGAATTAATTGATGCTTTCGTTTCAACCTAGATAAAACACATACATGTATTGTTTTACATAATGTACCACCCTGTACACACTTGAGCTATTTTCTCTCTTCAGAGATTAGTGTACTAGCTTCAGTCGGTACTTGGTATCAGGTTGAAGTTTTTTCGAACCTGGTTTAGATTGTAACGAAATCATACAATGAAAATAATGTGGGATGAAATAATTTTAATCTTAAAAAGTCCTTTGTTGGAATATGGATTCACTCTTCATCAAGTATGCAGGAGGTATTCTCTGTCCGACAAAGCAATTTTGTTTGCTGTTTTTCGTTATACCATTCTTGTTATGACCTATGTGAACAACTGATATATCAGTCTGCATTTCCTGGAAATTGGAGGAAGAAAGAACATCTGAAATGAACTAAATGTGCAGTTCAGATGCATTCACGTGATTACCTTGGCTTAATCGGAATTTGAAACTGGGTAATAAATACAGAATTTCAGGAAATGCTGAAAATGTTTTCAATTTTTCAAATTCGTGAAGCAGTTATACGTAATACCTTTCGGAAGAAGCAACATAAGGCACCATTAAGCTATGCAGAAGTAAATATAAAAAAACAGATATCATCTATCTTTCATTACTAAACTGTGCAAAAGATAAGATCATATACCGGATGTGGCGTAATGAATAAATAATTCTTTACCTTCGGGTAACAATGATGCGCTTCAGAAGACTTGAAAAAATTACACCCTTTACCACATTTTTGGGTGGCCAGACACCGAATGAATGACTTTTTTTAATCTGTTTTTTGGATAACATTTCTGAATAGATGCGCTTTCGAATGTGAACTGTGATTATTGAGGCGCTTGAATAGTTTTTTTTTAATCTAGCTCAAATTCCATGTTTTGCTTCATCTTATCGTATACATCAAATTGCGGACAAAGGCTCTTTCATTGAGATCCTGAATGATGTAACTCACTGTATTTTCAGCATTTAATAGAAAGTTAATTCGTATTACAGTAAGTCAAAAGTTTTTCTCACAAAAGTGCTAGAATACGCAGATATCTGTGATTGACGCAACCAACATTCAATTGACTACTTATTTGCAGATTCGTATTTCTAGAAATAGAAAACAACAATTTGTTATTAACGGAATGATGGAATCGAGAGTCTTTGTGAGAAGAAATAGTGGAACGAAAAGCTTTTAAATCCGAAATCTCAACAGAAAACGTTATGAATTATGTATTTCTTCAGAGCAATAATGACCTTTCGTGACTGATATAAAAATATAGATTTCGAGGTTTGAAATATACATATAATATGAGTCTTTCGGAAGGGTTGCCAGAATTGAGCAAACTCACAAACTTTAATCAAAATCTGATTGCTAATTACCAAGATATGGAAATCGAAAATTCGGGTCAACACTTTCAAATCATACTGTAATTCCGAAACTTATAGACTCGGGATATAAAACAAGCAATTTTTCTGGAAGTTCTTGATAACCTGCATCCACCACAAGCCTATAGCGAACCACTTATCTCACACTGCATAATTTTTATGATCAACAATTGTTGTTCAACTTTGTGGAAATAGAGGTTTGTTATTATTATATCTGGAGTATTTCTCCGTCTAATTTTGATGCCTTAGGCCCCTGTTACATCTGAATTCTGAATAAGGCCTCAGGATTTTTCGGGACGGATCCGGCGAAATTGAAATGAAACCTTCTCGGACATGCGTCGACGCTATGTTATAAATGAGGAAGAACAATCCAGACCGATGCTCTAATGGGCATAATTAAAAATGTATTAGTCCGTTCTGAGTTCCCTTTCTCCGCACCGTTGTTTTGCTTGGGGTTAACCGACTGTACGTGATTTTAATTTGGATGTCCCTATTGTGTCGGCTGTTCGTGCGAGCTTTCCGATTGTTCTCGATTTGAATTTCATGCTAAGTTCAGAGAAATTCGAGCATTTAATATCCCCATGAATTATGGGGGTACAGTTCAGGTGGAAAGCTCTGAATGTACATTCAGCTTGGTCGGAATACCTACCCAATGCATTCAATCTCGTGAACTAATGATTGAGTAAAAATATTAGTTATTTGTGATGAATGATTCTTTGTATCTATAAACTCACATAAGCTATTCAGTTATTAGGTATAGGTATTCAATTTCTTACAATCCATATTATTCAAAACACATATATACTCCATTCACAATTATAAAATCACAACTCTGGCCTTGGAAATTTGACACATTCCACTCTGTATCGAAGTTATAACGTTTTTCAAAATATTTTTATGTTCCAAGTCAACACTATGTTGCCCTTTCTACATTCTTAACGTATTTCTCAGAATGTATATTTCATTTAGGAGAACACAACAGAAAATTGTGGACAATATTCTACATGTGAAGGAGTTTTTGGATTTATGATTGTAAAGATTTATCGATGTGCATTGTTTTCATCATGATATTGTATGTGATATGATTGTGAGGATGCATAACATTTCTATTTCTAATATTTCTTTATTTCAAATAAATAACAGTTTTGTTCATTCATCACAAAGAAAATGAACATAATAACTAAATTAACGAATTTGTTCACAGAGAAACTAATAATTTCAATTCAATAGTAATTGAGTTTTGGTTATTTTTGGTTATAAATTAATGAGCAAGAATGTCAATTCCTGAAAGCTTCAGAGATATAGATTTCATTTATTTGATCTTATCAACAAGGAGTAAAATATTCTGACTGTATAGTAATTTATAAGTTTAAAAAATATTCATACATTACTATCACAGTAGGTTTGTACCAATAACATGGAATATGTCAAACATATGCTTCACATTTATCATTCACCTGTTCTAAAAGGAGACACAAACTCCTGGAATATGGAAGAAACCGATGTATTCTGGTTCAATATAGACTATTTCTACTTTCGGCAAAGGATTGATAGGAATGAAAGCTCCAGTGACACATTTCAATTCATCGGAATCTGAATTTAACTACCGTTGAATGCAATATAGTCATATTTCTTTTTTTTCAGCTTTTTCGACTTGTTTTTTTTTCTGAAACGTGAAAACGATCGACAATAATCATTTAGAGACCGATGATGGCCATCCAGAACCCGTTAAGGTACTTACGAAAATCGTGCAATTTCATTCTGCAAGTTCTTTCCTCATAATTCCTCGAAAATCCTACCTGAACCATATTTTCCGGTCGCTTTCGTTAGAAGATCGTATAAGGAAACCTTTTTTGTCCATTTTCACATTGCAAATAAATTTTGAGCACCAAAAACGATACCGAAATTAACCAAACTTCTGGACGACCGGAATTTCGTTTGAAATCTTTCTAAATGGCCAGATACCTAAAAAAACTTCGTTATCAAGTGTAAAAAAGTCGATTAGTACGTACTTTCGCTTTATTTATGCTTATAAATCGATTTTTGGTCCAATTCAAATTTGCCGTTCGTACTTACGCCAAAAGTCGTCAAAGGAAAAATGACACTTGCACAAAATTTCTCATATCGACGGGAAACTTCTTCTTTACGACGAAGAACGAAAAAATAGGCGATTTCCTATCGATATTTCGCCCCAAAATCGCCGATCGATTCGAACTAACAAAATGTGGAATATCTTCGATACTTTTACTTTGATGTAAACAAAGGAACTGGCAACGACATTTTGTCATTAACGATATTTTCTGTACGCGCACAGACTTTTCATCAGGTGCACCATCTCCTGAAAACGAAACCATGATCTCCTATGTGATTAAATAAAAGTGAATGGAGTATAGGTATTCAATTTCTCACAATCCATATTATTCAAAACACATATAATTTCAATATAATTATTTATTTCCATCAAAATACAAATACAGGGGTAACAATGTCGTGGTTCGCTTTTCACAGCCCTGTTTCAATGACATATGTCAAACAGATCAATCATTCGATAAAATGGATCGTTTATCCACTGCTGGAAGTTTTGAATTATGAAAACTACAAAAATAATGATTCTGTTTTATGATCGACATACTCTCATAAAAGCAATATTGATTATTTCTCCATGAATTCAGGAGGTTCAACTAGAATCAAACGATTATCGAATTGTGACTTCTATACGAAACAGATAGAGCGAAGAAAATATATTTGATGGATTCCCACAATAGGAATCGTATATTATTTATCGAATAAAATGACATATTTCAATATTTTCAATCCATCCGTTATGAAAGTCTGATATGCATGGAAGAAGTGACTTCTCATGCAAAGAGAATCCAACAATAAAAAGATTTTGCATTTGTCTTCATGATTGATGGTGTATCTCACCTTCACAAAGTATTTTGCCGCAGATAAATTATGGTTAGGACTGTGACATTGTGACATCAAAAACGGTGTTCATAGTTGGCGTAAAAGCATGTGAAAAGACATGATATATTGCATGTTTTAGCCAAAAATGGGACCTCGAAATACAATTTATTATGAAGCTTCGTCAGGAAACATTCGATATTGAATGTTATTTGCATCAATTTTATTACGTATAATGCAATTTTGACGATAGAAATTTAAGTTTGAAAAATTACTGGTTCTCACGTAGAACATTATCAGTGAAATTTATGTAAATTTCATGCGAAGTCAAGGATGGGTCACCATAAAGCATTTGTGATAATTCCAATGATGACGAATGGGTGAATCCAATTTTTTTTCTCGTATCCACCTGAATGATCAACTTGAAAGATGAATGAACGAGCGGTCAAAAGCTTCTGACTTGACATCAGTGACCCATTTTCAAATGAAAAGTTGAATGTAAGAAGTGAGTAATATATCTTCTGTATTGGAGAAAGATTTCCTTTGGAACATTCTTCGGAACTCTATCAGGAATATTTATCAGCTTTTAAGGAGTTCAGAACTGAAAAAGTTCTTCGATCTCTCCTTCTCAGCGATACTGCGTACAGTTTGAATCTTCGAAACTCCCTTTCTTGTAGAGATTACCTTTGTCGGACCCTCATCAAAGTCGAATTGAGCCCGCACTTTCGGATGCTGAATCATTCAATATCAGATTTGGTTCTACAGCTGATAGATACACGTGTCACTTATCTAGCGATAAGTCTGTTAGAGCTGTCAAAGGTGGAATGTCGAATCTTGCATTTGTGCACAAGCATCGCTCAGATATGGGTTCATTCCTGTAGAAATATAATTTCTTCTTGTACTCAGATCGTGCTCAATTCCAAGGTTTCGCAAAAACCGTCACTATTTGTCACGCGTTGTTTATAGTTTCAATATTTCTTGCTTCTAATGGCAGCGAAACATATGAATATAATGTACAAAATTCAAATTGTCAAAATTCATTTTCTCAGAAGAAAAATATTTGGCAACAGAATCCTGAAACAGGTGAATTTTTGTTTCACTTTCACCAAATTTTTATGCATTTTTGAAGGATTTTTGTTGCACCCTGTGCCATCCCCATCATCCCTCTAAATTTCTTGAATAGGGAAAGTGGGTCATGTGCTACTTTTTTGGCAAGGTTTTTGTTTCTTCATTACAGGCGTGAACAAATTTTCAAGAAAGGTTTTTTTTTGTAAAATTAGTAAGTTCAAAGAGGTTTCCGGTATGTGCACTTCGTCATGGCTCATTCACTTTGAGACTATGTTACCTGATGAAATTTCTATATTATTTAATCTTCAATGATATGCTCGTCGCAAATTATGCTCGAAACAATATTTAGAAACAACAAACCCATCATCTGCAAGATGAAACGAATAGGTATCCAAAACCAGTCATTAAAAAATGAATATAAATCGATTCGAACATTTTGAAAACACTATTATTATCAGAATATATGTGACTTATCTCATAATTTTTCCTCATTTAGTGTATTCGGCAATAATGTCAATTGACTATAAGAACCTCCTGCCAAAAACCAGACAACATGCTAAAATGAAAGAATGTGCTCTTGTGAAGCTCATTCCTAGAATAATTACCGAAACTGAACTCAGCGCAAGTCTTCTATCCGAGGAAATCTCGAACGAAATAATATTCCAGTTGTGGTAAAATAATGAAGAAATAGTTGTTATCATAGGGAATTTGCGAAATTTCATCAGATTATTTTGACGAAAATCCTATGTGCGTTGCGACAGTGGTATGTTGTCACTTCCTGTAAACTATGAATGGACATTCAAATTAGCAATCTTTATGTTTGCCGTTAAAATGCCCATTTTTTGTACACAGGGTGTCCCAGAAGTCGCGTACCCCAATGAGGGGATAGAAAATCCATATTTGAATTTTTTGATAACGTAGTTAAATAGTAATTAATTAATGGAAGTTACCAATCAGGAGCACCTTACAGAAGAATAAATAGGCAGTGGGGACGCTAAAGTGAGACGCCAGAGCTGCTGCCGGCTTTTCAACGAGACTGTCGTCTCAATCTCCCTTCCCCACTGCCTACTTATTCTTCTGAGAGGCGCTCCTGATTGGTCACTTTCATTAATTAATAACTAATTAACTACGTTATCAACAAATTTCAAACATGGTTTTTTGGCACTTTCGATCCCCTCAATGGGGTGCGCGACTTCTGGGACACCCTGTATATCTTTCAAATCGCAAATACTTTGATTCACTCCTACTTATATGATAAGAGCTTTTATTTGATCAACTTTTTCTTTTCCGGCAGTCTTAACGACATTTCTTCAACTCCTTCATAAAAATTCCGCCATACGGTCACCAATGACGGACCCCAAAAAAGGCAAAAAAGGCAGACCAATATATCAATATTGTCGTCGCTTTTCACAATTCGGAGAAATTTTCGGCTTGTAGAATATATATTTTCATATACAGGGTGAGTCTTTGACTTGTATTGACATATATTTTAACTGCAGATTCCTCTCATCAAACGAAACCTTTTTTTTTCTACACCATTTTTCGAAATTCGGTTTGGTTTGGAAGATACTGGGAGTCGAAAATCCATGAAAAAAATACTTTTCTGTTTATATCTTCGGAACCGTTATTACAAATGAACTGAATTTTGGTTGAGTGTTTACTCTATTCATGGTGCATATTCCTCAATCGAAACCTATTCAAATCTATCCTAGTATGAAAGTTACAGGGTAGTCGACTCATCTATACGCGCTAAAACACCATAAAACCACTTTAAAAGACATACGGTTCATATTTTCGAAAGAATCAATCATTTAAGTAACTAAAAGTACTCCAATTTTTTTCAATAAAACGTGTCGTTTTCGAGTTATTTCCAATTTTACCCGCAGAAGTTTGACGAAAAAATCATTAATTTTAAGAATAATCTGAATGCGTCTCTGATTTAATTATCATCCAATATTATTCGTTTTCTGGTCTTTAAACGAATTTACAATATTGTCACAATATTTATCAACTATGTCGGGACTTTTATTCAAACGATGGAAAACGTTGATGTAGAGATATTTTAATAATAAAATCTCACAAATGTGGGAGATAAAAAACACCAAGGAGCATTCAATACGCACAGTTTCTATTGCAAATTTATAGTTACCGGTCCATATTGAAGTTGAATGTCGATGAGATACGAAATTCGGGTATGAATGATGAATCTCGATACAAACTATTTACTGAAATGAAATTAAAATTGTATTGATTCACTTCACATAATAATCACATTTTTTTTTTCAAATGGCTATATCTTTTTAACAGAGCTGAATTCGAAAAAATGGAAAATGAAAAAGATGTTTCTTTTGGCCTCACGAATCTTCAGTTTAAATATATGTACAAGTATATAAGTAGAAGTATAAAGTGATTAGGCCTTCTATGTAGAACAGTAAGCCTTTCCACGCTCTGGAAATTTTCTGTTCATGTGAATGTACCTAAAAGGATGAACAGGTTGGGACTCGTTCATCCAATAATCCCACATCCACAGAAATTACCGCACTGATTGTTGTTTTTGGAATTTCAAATTTATGTGGCTTTTACCTGTTTTCTGGACATGGCAAAGTGACCATTAGGGGAAATCATCGGATTCATAATGTACGTTTAATGGCCGCGAAATGGCGATTCCATCACACCTCAGCATTTTGTTCGGATCGTTATTCACCATGACGACAATAAATAGCACAATAGATCATGAAACCGGTAGGTTCACAGATAAAAACGATAAATTTGTTCCACGTATTATCCCTCTTTCGGAAATCCATTAGACATTAATGTGATTTATGTATTGATATGTCAATTCGTATGGCATGTAAAACAAATTCATCCGAATTCCTATTGATTGTACAACACCGGTGTGAATACATGTAATGTGTTGAATGTCAACGGAATTTGAACCGACATATTATCAGAATCTTCTCATCGAAAATATTTATGATTTGAATAAACAGAATATGATGATTTGTGTGAAGGAATGTTTCATTTATACCTCGCATTTAATGAGTAGGTACTTCAAACTGAGGATATTTTTCTGATTTGATAATAGAATCTACTCGTAAATTGATTGAGATTATAAAAACTTCAATACATACTCCATTCCCTACTCAATTGACTCGAAGTTAAAGCAGATATTTGGGTACATGTATCCGCACTTTATAGAATTATCCAATAATAGGGGAAAAAGATAACTGAAGAATGTGAAAATAGTAGACTATACTCTGTTCAAATCTGAAAAGGAGCAATAATAACATCTTTCGCGCAGCGGTAGGAGGGCCTTCTCAAAGTTATTTTCTGTCCAGAGTCGAATCGAGGAGATTTCACACAATCGTTCAGTTTTAACTGAACTTGAATTCTATTTTCTTCAATAATTTATAGAACGTTGTTCTTTTGAAATTTGGCAAACTGTACTCATCATTCACGATTTCTAGAACTTTAGAAATCGTTGGGATTTCATTCCGGAAAAAAAACCGTGGACAATTCTTCTAATGAGGTTCATATCAAAATCGTCAACCGAATCGATTATTTTTAACTACTGGGCTCTCCTCCTAGGTGGCGTCAATGTTTTATTGGCTTCATATTCTCTAAGAATTCTGAATACTGCTGAATCACTCACCTCTGAGGATTTTGAAACAATTCCTACTGAGTCTCTTTTCGATGAATCAGGATGTTCTTCCAATTCTTTTCGTAAAATGTTCAAAATTATCTCTTTTTCTTCAGCAAAGAAATGCGACCTTTTGGACCTTTTTCGTGGTGGTCCCCACATATCCGTTTCCGAATTCGACATTGTTCTATAAACACTATATACACTTTGTCAAAATATTTTCCAACGCAATACACTTTTCACAACAAAATCTATAAACACTTTCAACAGCTAGACCTTCACAGTAGCTCTTGGTATTTTAACTGGTCTTGTCAATTGAAAACTTCGATATTTATGCGAATCAAGATGGCTTCAATCCATTAAGGGTAAAAACCCAAACCTGGTGTTTCCCGGAATAACCTTGTCGGAATCTTGAGCAGCCAACAAAGAACCGTACAAAATAATATAAAATTATGGACCGAAACTAAATATATTTCGGATATTACAAGTAAATGACCATTATGAATTTGAACAGAGATCTTTTTCGAGTCTTGTAAATTGAAAACTTCGATATTTATGCAAATCAAGATGGCTTTCACCCATTAGGGAAAAGGACCCAAATCTGGTGTTTAGCGAAATTACTTTGTCGGAATCTTGCAAGATTCCCACCCAAAACTCTGGTGTTTCCTGGAATTACCTTGCCGCAATCTCGAGCATCGGAAAAAGAAATTATTTAGTAGATAATAATATAAAAACAAAATAAAAAAATTGGGTACGTCGGATATAAAAGGTTCATGACAGTTGCAAATCATAACAGAAATTTTGCACTCGCGTTTCTGAGGAAAAAAGTTCTAATGTGGGAATTGCTGACTCAAATTATTGAATCATTTCTATCCAATACCATCCACACACCATCCGAGTACGATCCTGGCAGTCTCTTAGGGCGGTCGAAGGGAGCGTCGTTATGATGGTTTAACCAATAGGATTTATTGTGCGCAAACCAGACGATTTTAATTGTTTACAAAGATCCTTCTTATATTTGAACGGACTATAGACATCGTATATGAAACACATAAAAAGATAGTCTTGAACAGAAAACATTTCTTGGTTCACTGTATAGTGCGATCCATTCAAATCAAATTGGTGGAATTCTTTCAATTCAATCCGGTATCTGTTTTCAGTCATCTCAATAATAATAATCTTTATTGCTTTTTGTTGCATACATCATTAATTTATTATAAAATATGTGGAGGAATTTTGCCTGAATTTTCGTTTAAACTTCCGTTTTTCCAAAAAGTCATCTGCTAACTCCGTCCTGTACTCATGTAGAGTGTACATGGAATATCACGATCGAGATAGAGCGCCAAAAAATCAATTATTCTCCTCGCCTACAGATTGGTGGGGCGATATTTATGAGGGGTGTTGTCCTACAATACGAAGCCGGTGTACTTGATGTGTTTAAACTAATTTCGTCCCTGAATATTTTACATTCTGTTCGACTGGCGGAGCAGAACACGATAATCAACAACACCATAAATTTCCGACTATATCCGTCAAACACATTCCTGCACATAGCATGGCCGATTACTCGTATGTTCCTTCATCCCCTTTCGCCCTTCCTATCTCGCATATGAATCGGTGGAATGCGAGACAGAGAGAGAGAGGTTGAAAAACAGAATTCTTAGAATAAATGAAGGCCAGGAAAGTCAAATCGAGAGAAAGTCTTTGACTTTTACGTTTATTCATCTTCATTTCACATTTTTCGTTTGCCTCGCTGAAAAACGAAATTTATAGAAATGTTTGGGCTATTTTTCGATTGAGGATGCTCTTATAGAAGCATATGAGAAAGTGAAGCTCGATGAACATATTCAACTTATTTCAAATTATCATACTGCAAAACCTGGAAAAACTATATTAGAAAAAAAATGGACAATAGGAAAAATAGGGGGTCCTCCTTGTCACACAAACATTACGGATATAAATTCCATCACCAAATTTTATGAAGATTGATTGAACTCCCCATCAGTTAGTATTTTTCCTCTATTTCAGTATCGTCATGAGTTCATTACAGTTCTGAGAAGAGTGGTGTCACTAACCCATTACAGCATTCTTTTCAGTTATATTTTTCGTTTTGTGGTTTATCAACAATAACTTCCGATCCTATCAATTTCCAACACACGTCGATTTGGAAATGTCAATTTTCTTAACAGTCACAAACTGCCAAGATACAATATAAAAGTCACTAGGATGTATATTCTGGATTTTTCATTGAATTTCAACAGTATTTCACAAAATTTGACTGAAATGGAAAAAATACTCGTTGCAGAATGCAAGTCCAACACTCATGCGTCCGAAAACTCGCTCGTTTTCGAATTTCGCACTCGTATTGGAATAAGGGCCCATTCTGCTACTAGTTTAAGAATATACTATTGTTCTGAATTTTAGTGTGTGTAAATGAAAATCCACTCGCTTAATCGCACATTTCAAAACAGGTTCTTGTACAATTTTCCAAGAATTTGTCATTTTATCATACAATGAATAAGGTATCAGTTAAAATTGCATATAGAAACCGATGATAATGTGGTTTTTCATAATTTTGCAACACAGGGAAAAATTAGGTTGACATTATATTTATATGAAAAGTATTTGGCTCTCAGTAATGAGTAGTCTAGTTTACTGTCAGAATGAATTTGAGACAAGTACTTTTTTTGGCAGTCATTTTGGCATGTTTAGGAATGAGTTCGGCTCATTTTCTATTTAGGCGACCGGTACGAGCCAAGAATGGTCGTGGTGGTGGTGGTGGTGGGGTTGGAGGTTTTGTTGCACTAAAGGAGGTAAGATTTTTGTTATTCTATTTCTTTGGTTTGAAATTTGGTAGCAGTGGCGGCTCGTCAAAGAGAGCAAGAAATCGACATCAGAATTCTGGCTCCATCTACTGAAATCATGGATTTTGATCAGAAATAGTTCAGCATAGAACGAACTGTTTCCATAGACACAGGAATTTCAGTAGTTATCTCTCTAAGACGAGTTTCATTCACAATTTCTTTACTTTCGCGATGTTCAGTTGAAGACACACAAAAATTTTTTTTGCAATGCAAAATTTGGACAGATTTTTCTTCTAGAAAATTCTCCTGTTTTATTTCCAACCTAACTGTATACTGGGTCCTCATACAATTCTTCTTAACAGTGCTATACTCATCTGAATTTTTGGTTATTTATGTGAACCATTTCTTTTTCTGTTCTAGTTGGGTGGACTTTTTTGCCGGGTAATCTACCCCCTTCTCCAGCCAGCTCTTAGGATGTTCCGCTTTAATTTCATAATAAGATTTGTCTGTAATAGATTACGATGAAATGTAGGATAAATCAATATAACGAATTAGTATTTTTCATATTAAAAATGATTTTCTTGTCATACTTTCCACTTTCATCCTTTCTTGTGCAGCATTATGCAATGCGAATTCTAGAAGAAAAGTTCCGGAAAATTCAAAACATGATTGTAGAGAAGATCGAGTAATTTTTGGCGCTATTTGTTCTTGAACGAGAGCTTCATATCATTTCGTCACGATGTCTGTATTTATCGATCAGGGAAGGAATTTGAGGCAAAATTCAATTATGTCCGTCCGTCCGCCCGGCTATGACTACGATAACTCTGGAACGGAAAAACCTTAAAACTTGAGTTATTCAGGAAAGGTTAGTTAATAGGTGAAATTCGACTAATGGTTGAATCTATCATGACACCTGTCAAATTTTTTATCGGATTCTTGAACTGGCAAATTTCAATCATCCTGCACCAATGTCAGCGCTGTTTTGCTTTTTAAGTCATAAAGTGTCACGTAGAATATCGAAGTGGACGACCACTCAACAAATTTCCCCAAATTTTGCTGGAAAGCAGCAACAATTTCAATGAAAGAGAAAATTACAGGGTGTTCCATTTGGAAAAAACGAGTTATCGCATATTTAATTTGAGTAAATTGGTAAATTTATATTAGACACTCTGTATAAAAAAAAATGATAATGTTTACCAAATGATAAAGCTGATACCTTAAGCCAACTACTGTAATAATTTCGTTTATTTGGATTGAAAACAGCGGTTGCTGTAAGAATTTTGATGAACCCCTCAAAACAATAAAAATATCCTAAAAATACTAATTATGTGACAACGTCGTGATAAAATTTGAAAAATGAGGTATAAGTGTGAAGCTCTCGTTGTCCTTGAAGGAATTATGTCATGAAATACAGGGTGTTCCATATAAAAAAACTACCTATTTTTTCATAACTTCTTTTGACGCATCCTGTACATGTAAAATCATTTTTAGTTTGTAGAATTTTATCATACAGAGTGTAACAGCCAAATGGAATAAATTCGATAACGAATAAATGAGGGCGTGTTGGGAAAAACGCTCTGACACGTCGATTTGTAAGCTTAAATGCGCATATTTTTCAAATAATATTATATAGGGTGTTCCATGCGACCGTGGCCAATACCAACTTTCTTATTTCAATGCCACCCCCTGTATATTATTTATTTTTTGGATTCTTCAGAGAATTCTAGACACAATTCATGCACAATGTCCTATACCTATCTTTAACTATTTCGGAAGTATTAAGTGTTTTCAGATTTATTGCAATAATCAACGTTTTGAATAAAAATTATTTTATTTCACAAATTCGGTACATTACACTTAAAACCTAATATGTAATACGGATTATTTCTTAATTATTGAAAAAAACAAAAAAAAACATTTATGTCAATGAAGGAAATGTTCAAAATGCTCGCCGCGAACGTCTTGGCAACATGCTAATCTGGTGTAGAATTGTCTTCTAACGTTACTCAACATTTCAGGCGTGACTGATCTAATCGCAAGCGTGATTCGGTTTTTTAGGTCGTCTAAGTTTAAGGGTTTTGTTTCGTATAATTTGTGAAATAAAATAGTTTTCATTTGAAATGTTAATTTTTGTGAAAAATCTGAAAACACTTAATATTTCCGAAAAAGTTGAAGATGGGTATAGGACATTGTACATGAATTATGTCTAGAATTTTCTGAAGAATCCAAAAAATAAATAATATACAGGGGGTTGCATTTGAAATCAGAAAGTTGGTATTGGCCACGGTCGCATGGAAAACCCTATGTTATTTCATTTTCTTGAAAAATATGCGCATTCGAAATTACAAATCGATGTGTCCGAGCGTTTTTTCCTCATTTATTCTTCATCGAATTAATTCCATTTGGCTGTTACACTCTGTATATAATACCACAAGAGATGAAATTTTGCCGGCAAAATTTCTCGATTGTGAAATGAAAGTTTGTTGCTGAGGCAATTTCGTGAATGACACTTGTATCAAAATCACGAGCCGTCAGTCGATTTTGGGAAAATGTCATGAGCAAAATTGCCGAAAAGCAACAAACTTGAAACTACAAGAGAGAAATTTCACCTGCTTAAATTTCATCTCGAGTTGTATTCGACATGACTATTTCACGAGAAAATATGGTAATATGGTCACATTGGGCACGTATTGCGGTCTTTGACAAATAAGTATTCATCATAGACTAATTGAACGTTGTTTGTTTTTTCTATGGTACTCATTTTCGAAGCTATCTATGAATTTGAGAAACGTCAAAAATTTTGTCGCTGAAAAACCAACTTGTTAGTTTTGCCCGTTTCCATGTTTTATCTATGAGAAACAAGTGTTGCTAAGGAAACTTATTCACTAAAAATGGAATGAGTGAAATAGTCAACCTTATGACAATTCCATATTGGTTTTTTTCCACACGATACAATTTAGGCGCAATTTTAGACGCAGCCTGTACATTTTCATTCGAACCGATGTTCCTTTTTCTCCTTGCGGATTCTGTAATTTTCGTAATACGCTTCAAACCTCATTCGCCTGTTCGAGACTAGGCAAGCCAAATGGATCCTCGGCGTAGTAATGTTACATTGAACACAATCAAATTTATTGGACGTAACCGCTGTAATCGAATCAGTCAAACACTGTCACGCGGTATTTTTCCAATTCTAAGAGCACCGAAATAATGTGTTTCGACGATGTAGCCTCGGCTCGACCATGTTACCAATTCATCAGCTATCGATTTGGTGTTTCATTAAATTTCCTTCTGGTGGTTGCATTGACATCCTCGGATAATTTGCACGATGAGGTTGATCGATATGAGCTAATTACTCAGCTGGACTATAATTACGAAGCGAATTTTATAGAGAAGGTCTCCAACATTGAACAGAAACATACGACCATTTATGTAGGATTTCAGGATCCAAAAAGCGAACACAGTTTCAATTTCGGTCGTTTGTGTTTCATTCTATCAGGTGGGGAATACTTTATATTATTCGTTATATCATTATCAACGCAATACAAAATTATATTAAGTTGGAAGTACCAACGAAGGGATGTGATTAATTATTTTATTCCATGAGAAAAAAGTCCCATACAGCAAACGTTTCATTGAATTTGTTAATACAGGGTGTCCCACGGTCGAGTGCCTATTAGACGTTTCTGGAGAACTGGACATATTTGAAATCCGAAAATTGGGATTATGATATTGTTGGAAATTCTCTACAGACCTAAAATATTTTCGGAGTCTGAGCACTTCCGGTTATACCAGGAGTGGAAATAAATTTGTTCAAAAAATTTTTTTTTCAATATTTTCATTTCTGATATGATTGAGTATTCAATGCTGAATACATTTCTGTTGGAATCATTGTATTCATTCAAATAGTTTTCAAAATATCGAAAAAAAACCTGAAAAAATGTCAAATATTCATAGTCAGTGTTATGTCCATTATTCCTATTCTGAACATTCCGAGTTTAAACCGTTATCACAACGTCAAAGTAGAAGAATGTGAAAAGGTCATGCATCTTTTGAATTTCATAAATATCATCAAAGGGTGTTTCAAATTTTGTGTCGAAAACTGTGATCGAAAATTGGCCATAACTTCTGTTTTTCAAATTAGAACCCTATTTTTTTATGATTGCGTTGGATTCTGCGGAGAAAAATATTGATAGCACCCTCAGATGTTCTTGATCCTAAATTCAGTAATTGCCGAGATATTTGAGCTTTTCTGGATTTATGTTGTACGTAGAGTCAAATTCATCGAACCTGAAGAGATTCGATGAATATTCTTGTAAAACCATAGTAACAATTATGTCACCTGTGAATTATTAATAGGATCATTAATTTTCTATGGTCACAGAATATTCTCATGCCAACAGATTCGATGACTATTCTTATGAAACCATAGTAAAATCGAGAAGTAAGGTTAAGGCCTAAAATGAGAGCTGTCACTTGTGAATTATTAATGGGATAATTTATCTTCTTTGGCCACAGAATATTCTCATGCGAAAGATAAGATGAATTTGACTCTACGTATAACATGAATTCAGAAAAGCTTAAATTTCTCGGGAATTACTGAATTTAGGAGCAAGAGCACCTGAGAATGCTATAATTATTTTTCTTCGCAGAATCTAACGCAATCATAAAAAAATAGGGTTCTAATTTGAAAAACAGAAGTTATGGCCAATTTTCGATCACTGTTTTCGACACACAATTTGAAACACCCTGTGATGATATTTATGAAATTCAAAAGATGCATGACCTTTTCACATTCTTCTACTTTGACGTTGTGAGAACGGTTTACACTCGGGATTTTCAGAATAAGAATAATGATCATAACACTGACGATGAATATTTCACATTTTTTCAGGTTTTTTCTCGATATTTTGAAAACTGTTCGGATGAATACAATGGTTTCAACAGAAATGTATTCAGAATTGAATACTCAATCATATCAGAAACGAAAATATTGAAAAAAATATTTTTTGAACAAATTTATTTCCACTTCCGGTATAACCGGAAGCGCTCAAGCTCCAAAAATATTTTAGGTCTATAGAGAATTTCCAACAATATCATAATACCAATTTTCGGATTTCAAATATGTTCAGTTCTCCAGAAACGTCTAATAAGCACTCGACCGTGGGACACCCTGTATATGGCTACATTCAGTGTATCTCTGGGAGCTTTTGATGTGAATTCCTTATTGAAGTTGACAGTTACAGCTTCACCAGCAGAATTTTTAAAGAAGTTAGGTCCAATTACACCACCTGACCATAATGCACACCGAACAGTGACTCGTTCAGGATGCGTTGGTTTCTCATGAATAATTCGTGGATTTTTCTGAGCCCAAATGGTTGTTCATTGATTGAATTGACAAATGAACGACGTTTCAAATGATCTGATGGCCTTAGTTGCTGGGTTATTTGAACCTCATATGCCATCACAGCTAAATTCTCGTGCAAAATACGCTATGTTGTGGACCACTAAGTCCAATCTGTTGTGAACGTCGTCTAATGGACATTTCAGGGTCTTCAGCAATACTTTCACAGACCAGATCAATATTTTCTAGTGAATGACCGCTACGACTATATTTTTCTTTTTTTTGGTCTTCCACCGAACCTTTCTCTTGAAATTTTTTGATAATTCGACCAATAGTGCTTTCAGGAAGACGATTATGTAAACCATAAACTTCACGTAATTTCCTAAGAACACTTTTCAAAGAACGCTGTTTTTCATACAATAATTCAACAATTTGAACGCGTTTTTGTATCGTGTACGAAGTTATTTTTATAAATGTCATACATCACACTTCTTAAATGTCAAAAAACCAGACGAATTCAGTGCGCCATCTGTTTTTTTTTATTCTCAAAAAAAAACAGGCAATTTGAAACAACCTTTGTAAGACTTCGTTATCCTTTAATGAGCCGTTATAATCTGGCCGACAGCACTGATTCTCCATTCAAAAAGTGCCTTTCATTTTTTTCAAGATCACGCCCTCAATTTTCCACCTGAAAGCCTAACTTTTTTCAATTCTCCTGGAATTTACGACAGTTCTCTGCGATATCACACATTCTGGAAGTCTTTCCACTATTTTCATAATTTTTGGCCTCAATTGAGCGCCTTTCCAAATGGAATTTTTGTTAAATATAGATAGAGAATTGATTTGTCCAGGGCACTCTAATGAATTTTCTAGAAAAATAATGATGAACAACCGCCGAAAAATGATTATGAAGTCAATTTTCATAGACTCTCAAATCCAACCCGATTTTTTCATGCGAAGATATAATGTTTTCAAAGGAGAGAAATTGGAGTGCATTCAAGACATCCTTTATCTTCAATTTGAAGAAAGAATCAAGCTTTTAGGTTGAAACTTGAAATTGAAAATTGAAAGGCACTTTTCGAATGGAGAATCTGTGCCGTAGCCGATTTTTTCATGCGAAAATAGTTATTTAATCAACTAGTTTATTAATGACAGCGATTAATGGTCGAAATATTTTAACGCGTGAGCGGAGCGAGCGCGTTAATGTTTGAGACCATTAATCGCTGAATTAATAAACGAGTTGACTTTTTCGTCGACCTCATCACGAATTGAATATGAATTTTGGAAGGAAATAAATTTTCATTTCGCATAATAGACAAATTTGACATAATGTGAATTTCCATGTTCATTTCGATTTATTAATATTTATGCTCCCTATGGAACAATTCGAAAAATTCATAGGGGGATTATTGGACATCTTGTGACATTCTGAATAGTTTATATTTAGTTTGCATATTGCATATCCCAAAAGGAACGTGTGGAGAAAGTGGAGGTTGAAGTATTATTTACTTTGCAACTTGTATGACCTGAAATTTCTTCTGCAGTCTATTTTAATTTGAATGGAGTTGTCAATATACCTTTCTCTATTTCAGTATCGTAATGAGTTCATTACAGTTCTAAAAACAGTACTGTAATGAACTCATTACAGCACTGTTTTTAGTAATATTTTTCATTTCGTGGTTGGCAGCACTGGCTTCTGATCCTATCAATTTTCGACACATGTCAATTTGGAAATGTCAATTTCGTAACAGTCACCAACTGCGAAGATACAATACAAAAGTCACTAGGGTGTATAATCTGAATTTTTCATTGAATTTCAACGAAATTTGACTGAAATAGAGAAAATATAGTCTAATACTCGTTGCAGAATGCAATTCCAACACTCATGCGTTCGAAAACTCGCTCCTTCGTCGCTCGTTTTCGAATTTCGCATTCGTATTGGAATAGGAACCCATTCTGCAACTAGTTTTAGAATATACTATTCTGTGACAGAAGTTGATTTCCAACCAAGCTCGATAGTGCTCTGACTAAATATTCCATGTTCGGTTGCCATGACAATCATGCATTATAATAAGAAATCATGCATTAAAATAGGTCATTAATGCATGATTTCGAGTGCGTTAAAATGAGCTTTTATTCTATGGTCGACGGAAAAATTACTTTATCAAAGGGAAGAAATTGGAGTGCCCTCAAGACATCCTCACACTTCAGTTCAAAAAAAAATCCAGCTTTCAAGTGAAAAATTGAGGGCGTGAACTTGGAAAAATGAAAGCCACTTCTCGAATGGAGAATCTGTGCCGTAGCCGTTGGCCAGAGTATAACGGCCCCTTAACAGTCATGATTCAGAATTCACCAACGATTCTGCCTCAATTGAATTCAGGATACTCGAAGAGTTGACAAATACTATTTCGAAAATCAATTGATAAAGACCTCCTTGTCCACCTTCATCCGAACCTCGATTGATTGTTCGAACCGTTTGAACCCCGAAAACAAAGGATCGATCCTGATAATGTAATTAGAACCTGATCGGACCGGACCATGTCGATGCGAACAGAAGAATTCAACGGGGCACAATCAGAACCTGCTGACATGCATAAGCGGTAAAGGAGGGACAAATTGAATACATCCTCCAATTTGCAGATACGGAAATTTGAATCCACCGATGCTGACCAGCGTGTGTAACGAGGCCGCAACATCTCTAATGGCACAGAATAGTAGGGATTGTCGGTGGCCGTTATCACCCCAAGTAAATACTCTATCAGGAAGGCCGGTCGGCCCATTGCACCTTTTAGTCCCCGGAATTGCTGAAAACTACGGTCCAGAGAGGCGATGGCGGTGGAGAGGAAGATTTTGGACCGCTTGTTCCCGAGTTAATTATTGAACGGGTCGGTAAGACCGGACTGATAAAAGTTATACTGGGTTTAGGGGTCCGTTACTGGGATCGTTTTCGTCCTGTGTCGACTGATTTCGGGGACACCCAAATCTACCCAGGCCTCGGTACCCAGGTGATATTGTGGATGGAAAATACCCCACATTAGTTGCAGCTTCTTTTTTTGTCACTTCGGGAAATATTTCTGACCCAACAAGATTTTTACTTTATCATAATCATAAATATATTAATCTCAACAAGGTAACAGATATAACAAGTGAAACGAGCCGAAATGAAGTCAAATATTCATACAACTAGGTGATAAAAAAATAAGGAAAGAAATATCAAACATATATTATATCATATAAATTCGATTGTATTATCAATTGCTCTATTATTGTTTAATCATCAGCATAAACTTGTGACGTAACATATTCCAAAGAAACAACAGATTACGAAAATGATAACGAGCAGTCGGCAATCCTCATAGTTTTTGCAAAAAAAATCCCAAAGTTTCCGTTTGGAAGGTGAGATTATACGTAATTCTTTAGCTAGTTTTCTTCTATTTTCTCAATCAATACTTGTTGGAAATGTTTTATTTATTTTATTTTATTTTATTTTATCAATTTTTGCGCCATGCTGCATTATAGGTTGAATAAGTTCACCATAATGTAAAACATTTATACAGAGTGTAACAGCCGAATGGAATAAATTCGATAACAAATAAATGAGGGCGTGTTGGGAAAAACGCTCGGACACGTCGATTCGTAATTTTAAATGCGCATATTTTTCAAGAAAATAATATTATATAGGGTGTTCCATGTGACCGTGGCCAATACCAACTTTCTTATTTCAAATGCAACCCCCTGTATATTATTTATTTTTTGGATTCTTCAGAGAATTCTAGACACAATTCATGCACAATGTCCTATACCTATCTTCAACTATTTCGGAAGTATTAAGTGTTTTCAGATTTATTGCAAAAATCAACGTTTTGAATAAAAAGTATTTCATTTCACAAATTCGGTACATTACACTTGAAACCTTATAAGTAATACTGATTATTTCTTAATTATTGAAGAAAAAACAAAAAAACATTAATGTCAATGTAGGAAATGTTCAAAATGCTCGCCGCGAACGTCTTGGCAACATGCTAATCTGGTATAGAATTGTCTTCTAACGTTTTTGTTTTTTCAATTTCTTCTCAGTGATGGTTTTTGCTTACTTTCTTCATATCAAGAGGTGAATGGGAAATAAGTATTGAGTGTAATGTATCGAATTTGTGAAATTAAATAATTTTTATTTAAAACGTTGAATTTTGCAATAAATCTGAAAACACTTGATACTTCCGAAATAGTTAAAGATAGGTATAGGACATTGTGCATGAATTGTGTCTAGAATTCTCTGAAGAATCCAAAAAATGAATAATATACAGGGGGTTGCATTTGAAATAAGAAAGTTGGTATTGGCCACGGTCGCATGGAACACCCTTTATAATCTTATTGTCTTGAAAAATATGCGCATTCAAAATTACAAATCGACGTGTCCGAGCGTTTTTCCCAACACGCCCTCATTTATTCGTTATCGAATTTATTCCATTTGGCTGTTACACTCTGTATGTCCTAATTCATAAATACCTTATTCAAAATACGCTAACAAAACATTAACTGAGAGTCGAATAATAAGTTTTTCGTATCCTTTTTTATACATGGATAAGGATTCTTGAGGTATTAATTTATTCGCCACATTATTCGCAATATCTCTCAATTCTGGAAGTGTTAAATCGATTTCTTCAAACAAAATAAAAACAAACCAATGCGTAATTATGAATGATTTCAAAATTCGAAACGCCGTGATCTGTCAATTTTCATAACAGTCAGACCAACTGCCAAGATACAATACAAAAGTCACTAGGATGTATAATCTGAATTTTTCATTTAATTTCGACAGTTTTTCGCAAAACTTGACTGAAATAGAGGAAATATCGTTGGATAACTCTAATACTCATTGCAGAAGACAATTTGAACAATTATTGTTCGCTCGTTTTCGAATTTCGCATACGTGTTGGAATATAGAAGACCATTCTGCAAGTAGTTTCAAAAAATACTATTAAGGTGGTCTGATGACTTCAGTTTCCAACCGATTCGAATTTTGTGAGTATGTTAACTCAGATCTCTTCCTGAAGTTCCCAGTGCTTTTGTTCGAGAAAGATTCAATCGTTGAGAACGACGTGGAATCATTGCATTTGGATTTTATCCCATACTTGCCGCTACCAAATCAATATTCTCTCGTGTGCGTGCATTTTTAGTCGAACTGAAACTCTTGTATCGCCTAGGGATAATTCACTCACAAGCCTATCTATGATACGACGAATAGTGGGTTGATTATCTGAACAATGTAGTCCACGAATTCTTTTTAAATTACTCTCACTATTCACAAACGAGCACTGATTCAATGAAGCAATTCAACAAAAATTTCGAACGTTTATGAAACTTTCATCTTTCCGTGATTGAATGGCATAACCTCCCGTACATTGATTGAATAAGAAATGGTACAGAGTACTATAGATTGTTACATGACAACTAGAGCTTCACGGCTTGACTTGATATTCAAGCTACTTGACTTGGCTTGACTTGAAATCAAGTCAAGTTCAAGTCAAGTAGTAGTTTTCCAATGTCAAGTCAAGTCGAGTATTTATTCATCAAGTACTTGAAAAATCAAGTACTTGTATCAAGCTACTTGATTTTAACAGTTTTATTGTGTAGGTGTGCACATCAATAAATTATGAAAGGAGAATGAACCATGCAAAAAACACTTTTTCCGCAAATCGCTAGGAAATTTTGACATTCCTAGCAAAATTTGTCACAGAAAACGTCAAGATTTCCCAACTGTTAGGAAATATTCATTTCCTTACTGTAAGGAAATGATATTTCCTTACAGTTGTCAGTGTTCTACATGAACATATTCGTACTTTTCTCTAGATTTCTTTGGCAATAATTCTAATGAAGTAGTATTCACTGCCTCAACCAGCTCTGGAGGAGCCCCAGAAATAGAAAAGTCATCATCACTTATCATTTTACACTGTTTTTTGGTCTTCAAAAAGACCAGCAATTGAATCGATATTCGTCAAGTTTGACAAGTCAGCATTAATATGTGTCCATAGTAACGCAACCAATTCCATTCCGAATTTCAAAGCTTCATTTATTTATGAATGGAATAATTCGAGATTTTTTTTCAAAATTGATTAAAATCTATCGAATTTCAAACGATTTGCGGAAAAATAGTATGTTTACCTCGTAGGAAAAGCCTTACATTCCTGGACTCTGTGTTGCAAAGTCTCGGCTTACGCCTCGACTTAGCAATCTTCACAATCGACCAGAAATGTAAGGCTTTTCCTACCTGGTGAACAATGTACTATTATTTATGAAACATTGTATGAAAGAACCAAAAATATCAACCATTTTAAACTGGAAACACAAATTATATCGCTATAAAACATAACAAAATGAGAATTAAAAAAAAGTTTGAATGTTGAGGAACCTCCAAGCACTCTGTGTTCGATTACATCATTTTCCATCCAGGATATAAGACACATGAGGCATCTTATAGAATTGTCGGCTAATCTGTTGCGGGTTTTTGAAACAGTCAGAGCAGCCCTGGAAAACCGTCTCTCAACATCAGGAGTTGATGATGCTGATGGCGTTGATAAAAAATCTTTGGCCAAGTTTGGAACAACGTCTTCGTGTCTCATCCACCATTCTAAAATATCTTCTGAATTGTCAGCACGTGATTCAGCCATTTCATTCGCTCGATTTACAGGAGATTTCTTGAATGAACTCAATAGATCGATGTCAAACACATATTCTGACTCGCTGGTTTCTTATTCCGTTATTTCAGATGATTACTCATTTTTTTTCTGCAGGGCACAGGTTTAACACTTATGTAATTATGTGATGTAACAAGTCTCTGCACTTGGACAAAACACCTGGAATAGAATATGGAAGACTGCGCGATCGCTTTAGTCAGCTTGGAGCTCAAGGAACCCCCTTATTTTGTCTAAACGCGTACGAGCTTGCAGAAATATACGCCGTGCGACTCGTACGTATCAAGATCAAGTAATATCAAGTAGCTTGATTTCAAGTCAAGTTATAAATATCTCAAATCAAGTCAAGTCAAGAGTCAAGTATGTAATTTGTCACGAGCTTGATTTCAAGTCAAGTAGCGTGTTAAAAAATCAAGCTACTTGGCTTGATGAATCCCTAGACAACCGTCCTAAAATGTGTGGTTCCAATTGGAAGACCCGTTATGAAACGAAATATTTCAACGAGTTCCTCTCCAATCTAAAAGGTTACGATTACCTTGAAAATTTGCATACGTATTGACAACCGATAACCTTTCAATAATTTCATTATATTGTCCCTAACGGATGACCAGAATTAGAAAAAGCGAATATTTTATTACCTTCCCGTACGAACCAGATCCTCCGCCACTTTGTAACTATCTGCAGAATAATAAATTTCATACAAAGCTCAGACAGGTCAAAACAATCCTCCAATGAATTGACAATTTCATCTCGAGCTCTGACACGTTCATCCCTATTCGAGAACATAAATTTGGTAAAAAGAGCAATTCAAAACTGACATAAACTATACTGAAATTACGAGCATTTCAACCTTGTAATACTAGACACCAGAACGTTAGAGCTTAGATGAGCTGTCTTCAAGGCGGCTATGGGTGTATGCAGCCATGGTTTTCGAGGATAAAATTGAATAACTGGTATCGGTTTTGAATTATAAAACTTAATCTATGGAGAATCCTAAATCTGTCCTATACAGAGTGTACCTAACAGCCAAATGGAATAAATTCGATAACGAATAAATGAGGGGGTGTTAGGAAAAACGCTCGGACACGTCGATTTGTAATTTTGAATGCGCATATTTTTCAAGAAAATAATATTATATAGTGTGTTCCATGTGACCGTGGTCAACACCAACTTTCTTATTTCAAATGCAACCCCCTGTATATTATTTATTTCTCGGATTCTTCAGAGAATTCTAGACACAATTCATCCACAATGTCTTATACCTATCTTTAACTATTTCGGACGTATTAAGTGTTTTCCGATTTATTGCAAAAATCCACGTTTCAAATAAAAATTATTTTATTTCACAAATTCGGTACATTACACTTAAAACCTAATAAGTTATACTGATTATTTCTTAATTATTGAAAAGAAAAAAAAAAAATAAAGTCAGTGTAGAAAATGTTCAAAATGCTCGCCGCGAACAGACAACGTGTTACTAAGGCTTTGAGAATAAACAAATCTGTTTTTGTTTTTTCTAATTTCCTCTCAGTAATGGTTTTTGCTTACTTTCTTCATATTAAGAGGAAAATGGGAAATGAGTATTGAGTGCAATGTATCGAATTCGTGAAATAAAATGATTTTCACCTAAAATGTTTATTTTTGTAAAAAATCTGAAAACACTTAATATTTCCGAGAAAGTTGAAGATAGGTATAGGACATTGTACATGAATTATGTCTAGAATTTTCTGAAGAATCCAAAAAATAAATAATATACAGGGGGTTGCATTTGAAATAAGAAAGTTGGTATTGGCCACGGTCGCATGGAACACCCTATATAGTTTTATTTTCTTGAAAAATATGCGCATTTTAAATTACAAATCGATGTGTCCGAGCGTTTTTCCTAACACCCCCTCATTTATTATCGAATTTATTCCATTTGGCTGTTACACTCTGTATAGTACACATTGTTTGAGTGTTATTGTTCTGAATTACAAATAAATCCAGAATGGAAAAGATATCGAGAGTGTTGAGAAAAGAAATGAATCTCTAAATCCCAATATCCGAGAACAATATGCCCAGAACGCTGTAGAGAAATCAAGGGAAGAAGCCCTACCACAAACATCTTTAATAGTAATCCGCTGTCGAAAGACAGAAAGTCTTATTATTTTTCGCGGTATTAGATGTTGATCCCGCCGCCTACTAAGAGGCTTAACCCGGCGAATCTGCGGAACAATCTCATCAATTTTTCATCGGGAACATCAACCTGGAGATATGATACGATTAGTTTGCATTTAAGTAGCTGTGATTAAATGGTGCTTCAGAAATCGGGGGCTATGCAGGGTATGTAAATTGGCTCCCGTATCTCACTGATGTAATGAATAAAAGATGGGCTTTGGGTAAATGAAGATACCTATTGGAAAAGCACTGATTTTCTGTGGGTAATTGGTTTTCATTCGACCAGAAAGAGGGTTGAAGGTAGTGCTCGCATCTATCAAATCTTCATCATTATTATTAATTATGAGATTTATATCATCTATGAAGTATGTTGTTGGTTGGGGTATTCTTTCAGAAAGTTCCAATATTTGTGAGAATTCTCCATTTGGCAACTATGACAGGACACTATGGAGACGAATCAGTTGAAGATCTCAATCGTTAAGGATTTTCTCAAACATTAGCAAAGAGATAACTTTATGAAGAATGCAAAATTCTGAAAAGAAATATCAATACTTTCTTTCAGGATGACTAGTCTTTCCGAAATATGTGAAAAATGTCCTGATCGATCTAATAATACTACAATTGAGACTTCTGCATAAGGATATCTAGGTATCTACCACTCAGCAGGTTTTTGAGATTGACTTTCGCAATGGGGATTTCTAGTACCTCAAAATATGAACTTTTCTTCACATGACGTACTGAAAGGCAGTTCATTTGTAACCATTTATTCACTCTGAATTCTGAAGAACTGATTAATTATTCGATATTGAAAATGTGATTTCATCACGTGTGAATTCAAACGTCCCTCTGCTGTGACGTCAGTGGCTCAATTTGTAATATGATTGGTTGAAGTTTGTGATGTAGGGGACAAGCCCAGAGTAACTGAGAGACACGCCGCTGTTGTCAAGTCTTTGTGAAATCTCTGAATTTATTCATAAATATATTGAGTAATCGTTTTATATTTGATGTGATCACTATATTTTTTTTTAAACATCGTCATATAACAACTTAATACTCATTAAAGTTGATATAATACTAATTCTCCGAAAATACAAATACTGATGTGACAACCACGCCTACAAATTATAAATAAAAACTTAACCTTCTCATTTGTCATTATTCGACATTTCGTACTCTGCGTACTATAGAATGGCGTTTCTTACAGTTAAGTCTAGGAGTATTCTTTACTCTATATTTATATAAACAATATATCATATCATCATATCATCATATCATATACTCCTAGGTTGAGTCAACGACTGACAACTATACACAGTTGCCAAATCCATAATTATTTTTACCACTAATCTGCACCTCTCAAAATGAAAATAATTATTAATGCTTCCTAAATTAGAAGACCGGCCTATATATACCAATTCTTACCTGTGTAGACTAGAGATAATTATTTTTAATTGTATTTCTCACCTATCTGCTTACTTGAACTCTCTTTATCTTCAATTAGGAGGTCGTAAATTGAATTATATTATGAAAATTTATGGAGTACAAATGAAAATGTCATGATGATAAAAGAAAAATATCCAAAATCAACATTATATTATGATATTATTAGGAAAGTGAAAGCAAGGGCTTTTTCAGGCTAATTTTTTTTGTGATTTGGCAATGCTGTCATCTAACATCTTTATATCAGCAGCACGTCATGATGAGTACAACCAATCGAAAATCTCTCTAGCCACTGACGTCACACGATTTCCCGCTTTTTCTGATCGTTTAAATTCGGTAGATTATTCTTGAGATTTCAATATTTCTTTTAAGGTATAAATTGATGAAGATAAAATTTGAAAAAAAGTCACGAATTACGTGAGAATCCAATATGGCACAATATAATCGTTCTGAAAATGACTGGAAATGCCCATTGATATATTTCCTTCTCCAATTATTTTATGAAGATCCCCTTTTCATTGTGAAAAATTATACACCATTTTGTTAGCTATTCATTTACAGAAATCTGTAGGTCATTTATTTTCCCCTAGGTACTACGAATATGAATCATACGCGGGGTAAGATTCGTCCAAATTAAATATCATCGTTACGAACGGTGTGAAAGGAAGATCATGTACCTAGTTGTAGATCATTTGAATAACAATAATAAATAAATCACGCGTTCGTGCCCAGCCTGCTCAGGAAATAGTGCTTCATAGTTCAGCTACTCACCGCCAGATGCGAGGGTAAAAATTTCGATTCTCTGAAACACAACTGCCCCCCTATGAACGGGAGAAGGAACTACAACTAAAAGTGGCTTCAACTCGTTCAATGTCGTTGTTCGTCATGGTATTATAGTTATTGAATAAAGGCAGAATTTTTGGTAGAATTTCAAGTGAATCTTCTTTATTGCGGAAGAATAGGGAATTTGAAATACCTTATGCGGGAAAAAATGAACCAATTTATAAACCTCCTATCATTTCTGCTTTCGAGGTCGGATATCCCATGCGGAACCAGGTGAGCCAATCCAATCCCTTCCAAACACCCCGGAATGAAGTGCCCATTTGTCCCCCGCTCAGAAGACAGAAACCCATCCAGGAATCGAACGCATTCAGAAAAGGGTGAAATATTTTTCATTCTCCGAACATGAGCCGTAGCCTCATGCGAAAAAAATTGTGAAAGATCCTTTTACGTTTCACTGAAGTGTCTGCCTGAAAAATAGTTTCCTTTCCATGGCCGATTTCGAACGCCATATAACAGAAACATAAAAGAAAAGGACTTCATCGAGCGCATCGATGGCCATGCTAGGGAAAAAGCAAAGTGGGTCACGACTAGATATATTATATAGATTCCTGGTATAGACGTTGCTCCAGAGGACTATAACTCATCAAGTACATCAAGGAATGGTGCCGGCATTGCAACAAGCTGGGACGTATAAATCAATATCAGTTCTAATAAAACCCTTCTGAAGCACTGGTCCCATCCTTTCTCGCTCGCTCTCAAGCACCATCAGTGGCGTACCGAGCTGCCTTCTCGTCTAATTTATACTGAAATTTCGTTCGAGGGGCAGGAAGGAATGCCATCATTTCTGGTTATTTGTTTCTGTGAACGGAAACCCATTCATGTACGCAATGGGACTATACGATTTTTTTTTCGTTAATGGTTTATTTTCAATTGAAGGTAGGTAATTCAATTGAGCAATACATCTTTATTGCAAAGACAGTCCCGAATCTTTGTTTGAGAAAATAAATTTGAAGAGAAAATTCATCTCTGAAGGCATGTTAATTAAGTTTGGTGACATAAGGAAACTCATTATACTCCATTCACAATTATAAAATCACAACTCTGGCCTTGGAAATTTGACACATTCCACTCTGTATCGAAGTTATGACGTTTTTCAAAATATTTTTATGTTCCAAGTCAACACTATGTTGCCCTTCCTACATTCTTAGCGTATTTCTCAGAATATATATTTCATTTTGGGGAACCCAAGAGAAAATTGTGAACAATATTCTACATGTAAAGGAGTTTTTGGATTTATGATTGTAAAAATTTATCGATGTGCTTTGTTTTCATCATGATATTGTATGTGATATGATTGTGAGGGTGCATAACATTTCTATTTCTAATATTTCTTTATATCAAATAAATAACGGTTTTGTTCATTCATCACAAAGCAAATAAACATAATAACTAAATTAACGAATTTGTTCACAGAGAAACTAATAATTTAAATTCAATAGTAATTGAGTTTTGGTTATTTTTGGTTATAGAATATTAAGCAAGAATGTCAATTCCTGAAAGCTTCATAGATATACATTTTATTTATGTGATCTTATGAACAAGGAGTAAAAAAATATTCTGACTGTATAGTAATTCATTAGTTTAAAAAATATACATACATTACTACCACAGTAGGTTTGTACAAACATATGCTTCACATTTATCATTCACCTGTTCTAAAATAAGACACAAACTCCTGGAATATGAAAAAAACCGATGTATTCTGGTTCAATATAGCCTATTTCTACTTTCGGCAAAGGATTGATAGAAATGAAAGCTCCAGTGACACATTTCAATTCATCGGAATCTGAATTCAACTACCGTTGAATGCAATATAGTCATATTTGTTCTTTATTTTTTCAGCTTTTTCGACGTGTTTTTTTTTTTGAAACGTGAAAACGATCAACAATAATCATTTAGAGACCGATGATGGCCATCCAGAACCCGTTTAGGCAATTCCATTCTGCAAGTTCTTTCCTCATAATTCCTCGAAAATACTACCTGAACCATATTTTCCGGTCGCTTTCGTTAGAAGATCGTATAAGGAAGCCTTATTTGTCCATTTACACAGTCCAAATAAATTTTGAGCACCAAAAACGATACCGAAACTAACCAAACTTCTGGGGGACCGAAATTTCGTTTGAAATCTTCCTAAACGTCCAGATACCTGAAAAAAATTTCGTTATCAAGTGTAAAAAGGTCGATTAATACTTTCTTTCGCTTTTTTAGGCTTATAAATCGATTTTTGGTACAATTCGAATTTGCCGATCGTACTCACGCCAAAAGTCGTGAAAGGAAAAAATGACACCTGCACGAAATTTCTCATATCGACAGGAAACTTTTTCTGGACGACGAAGAACGGAAAAATAGGCGATTTCATATCGATATTTCGACCTAAAATCGCCGATCGATTCGAACTAACAAAATGTAGAATATCTTTGATACTTTTACTTTGATGTAAACAAAGGAACTGGCAACGTCGTTTTGTCATTATCATATTTTCTGTACGCGCACAGACTTTTCATCAGGTGTACCAACTCCTGAAAACGAAACCATGACCAGGAGGTCATCACATAGGAATGTGATTAAATGAAAGTGAATGGAGTATAATATGTTACTTATTCCCTTGATTAATTCATTATGTTACTAAGTACCATAATGAAATTCTTCATGAAAAACATGAGACCAACGAAGTATTCCTATTTCTCAGGTAGGTAGCAGAAATAACATTGCGTAGTGCATTACAGAAAATTACGCCTAGTCCGAACCTGCGTATCTGACTCGCTTGGGCTTTACTACTTCGCAACGAAAGACCAGTAAAGATGTGCCTGAACCCTGAAAATGTATGAATATAATGCCCGAAGGGACATAGCTTCCCTCGTATATAATAACGGTAGTAGTAACTGTCTTGTGGCAACAGGGGCATCTAAATCATTACCTTCCTTGATATAATAGTTCGCCGATATCGACTGATACATAAAACATTGATGATCTGCAAGCTCGCAGGAAGTACCTACATGTCCGTATTCATTCTTCAGTTTTGTTTCCATCGAACGGAACTCATGACCTAGCCCACTTTTCTCACATACCTAAGCAAGTATTTGTTTTATCATTCAGATAAGCTAGCACGAATGAATTTGATTGAGTATGTAGCATTGAGTTTAAATATACTTCGAGGAACAACGCCTTTGAACGAATTGAAGCTGAAATTTTTGGCCGTAAAGTGGTGGCACATGGTAGCAACTAGAGGATCTATAATCTGCCAGGACAGTCTGATCCATTTTGTTAGCCATTCATTTAGAGAAATCTGTAGGATATTTATTTCCCACTAATACTATGAATCATAGGCAGGGTCGGATTCGTCCAAATTATATATCTTCGTTGAAAAACGTTGTGAAAGTGAGATTAGGTAGATCATTTGAATTATAATGCCTTGCCCGCTCCGGAAATAGTGCTTTATTGTTCAGCTACTCACCGCTAGATGCGAGGGTAAGAAATTTCGATTCTCTGAAACACAGCTGCGCCACTATGAATAGGACAACGCCAAACATTTTATGTATTTAAAATCAGTAGTTCTGCTGTTATTGAACAAAATTCGAATTTCACGACTAACACTAGGTTTCTTTGTCTGAACATCAGGTTTATTAAGATAATTTCCTAGTAGGATATGTCGATAGTAGGAATATGTCAGTTTCAAACTGAGATTTTTTTTATTTAGTCATTATTCATCACTTGCTTTGTTTGTTTTTCAACTCTTGTTACTCTCATTCAGATAACATGCACGGAATAACTATAAAAGTATTATGTATACAATTATAAATTCTACCTTCTATATGAAAATGTATAGCAAGGAAGAATTATGATCAGTTGTGATTTACAAAAACTGACTGAAGATTTTGATTAGGAACTGACCGATTACTGCTCATCAACTGATAAAGTACTGGGTAACAACTTACGACTAAGTTCTGAAGAATTACTGAGGTTTATTTTCTCTGAGTGAAAGAGGGGAGGACCAACACTTGATTGGGTGTCGAAAAAAGACGCCTTGCTGAGCCACAAAGGTGCTCTCATTTGTCATTTTTGCTTGAAGTAGAAAAAACAACCCATTTCTTGAATCTACAGACCAATGAGAGAACCTTTGGACTTGAGGTATTTCGATGTCTGACATGTGTTCCCTAATGCCACTTGTTCTGCAATGAATGTGTCACCATAAATCTAGTTTAATACTTATACTGGGAAACTGAATGAAGGTTATTGTCTCGAAAAACCAGGTGAATTTCCCAAACTTGACCTAAATTCTTGGGTTGAGAACATTTTCAATAGATGAGTTTTAAATCAATCCAAAGGGTATTTTCAAACAAAGAACGAGAATTGTAAATCAAGGCAAATGGAACGAATATTTCAGTACAAATTATCGATTCCATATGGTTAAAAATCAATTTATATACAACCTTTCCGAAGGAGGCAGCTCATTTCTAGTGGACAAGGAAATGGAATTTGTTTTGTCCAGATTTTGAGTAGTGAGACGTCTCATTCCGTGAATTGAATCTCAGAATAATGGATTTTGAATCGAAACTGTTGAGACAAACACTTAAGAGTCTTAAGCCTTCAAAACAAGAAACGTATATGGCCAGATGGTAGTGCAGTGCATTTATTTTTATTCATTGGATTATTCAGCTCAATAAAACAAATGTTGGTGCTCAGGGAATATAACAAGAAAACCTATCCTGAACTAGATCTCACACACTCTCTCTTTCCTCCAGAAGTCATCTGGGAGGAGATACCTTCGAAACGTGTCTTTCAAAAGAAATTCAATATAATGTTAGAATCCACAATTGTAAGAAACAATTAATTTTCACTAATCGACGGCTAAAACATACCTTAAAAATTTTCGTTGATAAAAATTGATATTTATCATTTCGAAAAGAAAAATTCAAGGAAATAAATTTCGCGGAAAACAACACATTTTTGTTATATTATTTACGAGAAAAATGGTAAATTCTGAAAGAAAATGAGATAGACGTTTGATTAACAAAAGGATAGACTTCAATACTGAAATGAAAAAACACAAAAGTATTTATTCGTTTCGATGGTGGAAATGTTAAAAAATAACCAAAAATTCATTTAATACCTATAAAATATTTTTTTTATTATTTTTATCTTTGAAACACTCATACATCCATTCATCAATCAGAAAAAATTATTCGTTTGTGACTTCCTTTTTTTTCAGGGATGGAGACCCTTAAGGTGGGCGTTCAATGTAGTGTGTTTTTATTTCAAGTTGCATTTGAAAATGGTTTCACTTTGAGAACTGAAATTTTGTGGGTGAGCTCAGAAAGGATTGGAGTTCTCAATGAGATCATTGAGATCAATTGCATTTCAACAGTTCGTTTTTTTTCTTTGAAAAATAGAAGAAAATGAGCCAACTCATGCTTCTGTTTTATTTAAAGACCCATGAAAATAGTTCAACTTTCGATTAAAAGTAAATCTACAGATAATTTCATTCAGAAAAACAACTTGAAATACGGAATTGACAGATAATGGCCAAATTCAAATTTTATCGGGAAAAACTTCCTGCTTTACCCACATTTGCACTAATTTCATAGTTCAGCGAGTTTCGGATAGAGATCGCCATTGTACATTTCATTCATAATTAGAGAGATATTCATAGAACTCATAGAGATAATGTGAGTTCTATGGAGATATTCCGTAAAATGCACGGTGGCGCCTCTATAGATCGACTCTTCCTACGCGCTTCAAACGGCGACCTTAAACGAAAATTATTTCTTGATGTCGATAAAATACAACTTCAGATACGAACTAAAATTGCAAAATAAAGTAATTCTGAGCCGATACCCCTATTCGAGCATCACAATGCAAACACGCCAACCATGATACTCGCCAATTTCACAAATATCGAAGTAATAATTGGCACAGCAATGAATCCGAACCGCATCCAAGCAACGCCAACCGGATTCGTTAAAAATTTGGATCCGCACAGACAGACAGACGGAAAGCACAATCAAATGGAAGCCCATTGACGCAGGCACCTAATTAGTTGGCTCCGGAGAGAGCGCTCTCTGATTAAGCACGTACAATGCTATTGTTTCAGTTCGGAAGCTGTGCTGCGAAGATCGGTATGTTCTTCCAATTGTTTAATTAGAACCGAAAATCAGGGCTGGGATAAAATAAATAACTCTTAAAGGTCCGTCAAACGAACCTACAACAAAACACCCGGCTCGTAATCAACAGAACACAAAAGGTGTTTTTTTCCTTTGGAATGGGGCGTTCCGAATTAAATGAGGAAATGATTCGACTTCAGTCCAAAATGGAGGAATTCTCTCTTCCTCCATTGTCTTACATTGAGCTATGTCACTCTTTAGGAGTGATTCAATGCTGCCTTCAAGATATTAGTTTCAGATAATTGAATTCAATTCAATCGGGGAATATGATTAACCATGGCTATATCATCTCCAGATCTTCCTTCAATCAGCTTCTCTTATGGATTTGCTAGTCATTATCGTCAAATACTCCTTTGCGATCACTGCTAAACATTGGCTTCCCTCGTCTCAAACTGCACAATTTTGTGGTGTTACAACCCAGTTTTTTTTTGTTCTAGAAGAGGTGAATCTTACATCAGTCACCCAGTCTTTCTGGGTAGTGTTGGATTCTTACCGACTTAAGACCTCTCCTGCGTTTGGTTCCGGGCATAAGCCTATAAACCTTCCATCATCTTATCTGTTATTTTCTTTTTCGCATTCTTTTATGCTGAGTGTTTTTGTTCATCCTTCAATTGGATATCACTCACTAAGTGTGGAGTTCCATATCTTCATTTTCGCAATTCGTCTCTAGGTCTTTTGCGGTAAATTCTTGCTGTTTTTTCATCATCAGCGGGGTCATAGTCAACTAACCTTCTAAGGTCGTCATTTGGATGTTCACTGGCTCTTTCATAGGCTCTTGCAGCTTTTCGTTTGATGGACTTCCACTTCATGTCTTTTCGGATTTGTTCATTCCAGGGAGCGTCCAATGCCCATTTCAGAAATGGGTTCTCGCTGCATATCCCCATGCTGTTGATCCATATGTTAGCTGCAGTCTGGTGACTGCTTTTATGATCCTCAATTTCGTGTTTCTGTTCATTTGGCTTCTTCTGCCTATAATCGGGTATAATCTTTTCATTGCTACATTCGTTTCATCCACTGCATACTTAATGTGCTGTTTCCACGTTAGTCATTTGTCTAATATTACTCCTAGGTATTTAGCTTCATTCTTCCTTTCAATTTCATTATTGTCTATGGATATTTCCGATTCCATCTTCAGTCTTCTCTTTTGAATGTGTATTGCTTGACTTTTTTCTCCATTGATTTTGATTTTCCTTCTGTTACATCATTGACTGATATCATCAGCACCTTCTTGAAGTCTTTTGTGAATTATTTTTATATATCTGTGCCTAATTGCTATGCCCGTATCGTTCGCGTATAGAGCAAGCAGGCATCTTGGATTTCTTGGTATATCATGTTTGTACCTATATGTTATAGAGTAGCGGTCCTAGTATCTATGGATCCTAGGGGAACTTTTGCTTCTAAATATCTGAGTGTGAAATGAACATCACCTATTTTCACACATAAGTTCCTATCAAAAGAAGCTGGTCCAGATAACGCGGATAGAGCTTCGTTGTATTTTGGGACTGCTGACAGGGCAATATCTGTTTAAGTACCACTTGTATCTAATGTGCGAGTTAGAAGAGGAACAAAAAAGTTTTTAGTATTTTGACAACTTTTTAGTGTAAGCTGATTGTTTGCCCTTCTTCACTACACCATTGGCCAAATTCGGCACCTTCAGACTTCGTTCTCTGCATCCGGAAGCGGTATTTCTCATAACAAAACTAGCAAGAAAAGAAGGAGAGACGGATAGGATAATTTCAGTATAACATATTTCTTTGAATGAGAGTGAATCCGTCCCAATAAAATAATTCAAGAATAATGCGTAAACTGAAATCTGAGAAAGAACATAACCTGGAATGAATTGTGGGCGAAAGATATGCTGCAATAACTTGCAAGTTTTCCATTTCCTCAGCCCCCGAAGCCCTTAGTTGAACAGAAACGTTCTAACGGACGAATACATTTATATAAATTCGAATAAAGTACGCCGGCGTACGTATAACATTCGGGAGAAACAATATACCTACGCTCATATAAATTTGCCAGGCTGAACCCCAGCGCAGAGAATGGGAGAAATAAGCCGTTACACACATTATGGCCCGCTGGCCCGTTCTACCGGAACACTTCCGAAACAAAGGCTTTGTCAAGACCGAGGTATTGCGAAAAACAAACTCCGGTCCCTGGCGGGCATAGAACATAACATATAGGCGAATATTCAGATGCTCTCTGGTTCGGCCTCGCGAACAAGATAATTCAGGATATTACCTACGCTGAGTTATTCCGGCTATTGCCGCACTGTGTTGTTGGGGTTCCGGTGGTTCCGATAGGAGTAAGAAATAACGGTTATACACAAGATGCATTCCCAGATATTGTTACACTTCCAGTGTTTATGCACTGAGATAAAATCGGCTCTTGAATTGTTTGGGAATGATACAATTCAGTTCAGAATTATTGTTAGTGTACGAAATTAATATTTGTTGTTCTCTTTAGCTTTGGGTATATGTAGTCAGAACACTTTCTGTTTCACTGGAAGGTTTCGCCCATACTCAGAGCTTTTGTTTCTTCAATAGTAATTAAACTGCTCCATATGAGTTCGGGATATTGACTTAAATTGCAGAAAAATATAGTTAAAATAAGACTTCTGTGATGAAAATTCATATTAATATGATTTCAAGTTGCAAATTAATTTCAGCCTGTAGGTCTGCAACGTATACATGGTGGTTAAGAAAAATCGAGTAAAATAACGAAATTTTATTCCCAGAGAATTCGAGCATTTTAAGACCATCAATAAAAGTATGGCCTCCCCGGGCATCAATAACAGCTTGACATCTTCTTTGCATACTACACACGAGGTTGTTGAACATTTCTTGAGGAATTTGGTTCCATAAACGGGGCAGAAGCTCTCTCAGATCATTCAAGGATTCTGGGGTAGGTTGATGATTATCTAATCTTCTTTGGAGCACATCCCATGCATGTTCTATGCAATTCAAATTTGGTGAGTGCGAAGGTTTTGATGAATGTGGAATACCAAGCTCCTCGCGCGCATTCTCAACTATGGCTACACGGTGCTGTCTAGCGTTATCGTCTAGAAATTGAAAAGTTTCATCAATAGCAGCATGAAAATTTGGCACAACAGTAATATCTACAATTAGTGTGTACAAATGAACGAGTACCTATATCAAGATTTCATGAAGCTATCTGCCTGAATTCCAGGAATAAAATAGCAATAAAATGCTCATGTTTCCGATGTGGCAAAACGCATATTCAACTGAAACATTTGTGAAACGGGTTGTCAGTTTGCCTATTCGGCATTCCACTGGGACAAAGGAAATTGACCATCCACATGTAAAATCGCACGAAATGAACAGCAGGCTTCTGTTGATAATTCCATTTCATCCAAACATTTGTCCAGTGAATCATATAGTGTTGTTATTTGTCACTATACTGTATACAGTATCACTAAATCCGAAAATCGTCCGTGTTTAGGTGACATTATGCTCACATTGTAGCCAATCCGTCGTTTTATTCCAGATGGGATTCTGTATAATTTTGCTATACTGATAGCTTTAGAACTATGAGGGGCATTGTCCTGAGATGTTGCTCTCGATATCGAGAAACTTGAAACGTGACCGAAAGATCGAGAAGTGGACGAACAAGATCTGCCACTCCTGCACGAGATCGATTTCTGACTTCGTCTACCCGTAGAGAGCTTATGAATGAGGACTTGTCGAATCATGCTACAGAGGCTCTTGAACGCTTAGTGTGTTTTGGTTTCGTTCGAAACGGTTAAATTTTCATATAATTGAACAAAAGGAAGAGTTTAATAAGTGGGTAAACATTTAGATTTCTCATACAGGGTGGGGCAGAAGAACCTATCCGATTTCAAATCCCTTTTTCTCAGAAGAGAGAGCAGGTAGAGTAGTGGGGTAAAAACCGTTAGAAAGCTGGTTTTATGCCATTTGTCAGTAGTCAACATGCCTTGGTCTGGTGAACATCGTGCTTTTGTTATTGAGCGGTTTATCGAATGCGGCGGTTCGATAATTGCTACACAACGTGCTTTTCGAATTCATTTCGGACTCGGGCGTCATGATCCTGTTCCACATCACGCTACGATTAAAGTGTGGGTGTCAAATTTTAGACAGACGAGTTCAGCATTGAAAAAGAAGTCGCCTGGACGTCCCAGGACAGCAACAGGACCTGAAAACGTGGCCAATGTGAGAGCCGCGATTGAACGTTCCCCGCGTCGTTCGGCGCGAAAACATTCGCTCGCTTTGGGGATTTCCAACCGCAGTATTCGGCGAATTTTGCACCGGGACCTCAAAATGCATCCCTACAAAATGGTTGTTGCACAGAAATTAAGTGAAAGGGATTTTGAAACCCGTACGAACCTGTGTCGCGATCTCCGAGAACTGCCAAACGACGATGTTGTGCTCTTCACGGACGAAGCCCATTTTCACCTTTGTGGCGCCGTAAACAGGCAGAATTTGGGGTTACCTCAAATCGAAGGTTTACCAGCATCGACCAAGGACCCTTCTTGCTTTACGAAGGGAAATTGCTCGGGCAATTGAAGAAATTCCTGTGGAAATGACGGTGAAAGTCATGGAAAGCTACCGCGAGCGCCTAAATAAGTGTATCCGCTCCCAAGGACGACATTTGAGTGATATGCTTTTCAAAACTTAAATTTAAAAATGGCATAAAATTTGCGATATGCTAATAAAAAAAATTTTTTGACAAGCTGAGTGGTTTTAATTTTATAACGTTTTGAAATCGGATAGGTTTTTCTGCCCCACCCTGTATTTGACAAATTGGTGAAAAACAAAACAGTTACAATTTTTCTGAACTTCCCCAACTTTTGTGGAGCTGTATTTTTTTTCTACTGGTGATTCGGGATGCCTCACATTCGAAGAATTCATTGTCAGATTGTTATTACGTTGAGCTTTCTCAGAATGAGGAATAGATGAAGTAAGCACAGATGTGTTCGAACAGATCAATGAAAAATTCATTTTTCTTTATCTAGAACCATCTTAATCATTCGTATTCATTCTCAAAAAGAAATATCAGTTGCAAATCGACAAAACAATCGATAACTGGTTTGCTTTGAACATTTTCTTAGGTAGGGACGAACATAATGAAGAAAAGAATTATAGATTTATCATTTGCAGTAAACGAAAATCAGAAAAATTCATTTTTAAACTGGTCGGTTCCGTCAAAGAAAAATTATCCAGTGACAGTTGTATATTTCGGAGAGTTTCGGAATCTCCATATGTTTCAGAATAGCTGCCAGGCTTCAAGATAACTCCCAAACCCATAGCTCGGTCTATATCTGTTATCTTTCACATTCAAACGCCCAAACAATCTACAGAGAAATAACTTCAGCTACTCGCTCCGAAATCCAAATCCCTCCTTTTATGTGTGCCACCCCAAAATCCCTCCCACATGGAAACAGACCGAAGGACAGAAATATGCAAATGAATATCGAATGGTTGGGTATTTTTGACGGTGTAGGGATAATACTGCATGCAGGGGGAATCTAACAATCATATTCAATTCGTGAGCGGATTAGGTTTTCCTCATTCCCGGAATTGTAATGTTTAATCCTGCCGAAGTAGATACAACGATCCTGAAGTAATCTCTGTGCCATCATCAGTTTCCTATTTCCGGGCCCGCATTCGTCGTAATCGTTCGCAGCTAATTACTAATAAACCGCAACTCTCCACAATTTTCTGCCTGGATGGCTAACCCTTGCCATGGACACACTTTCCGAATCGGTCTATGAAATTTCCTGCTTAATGGATACCGGAGCTCGCTGATGCGAGAATCGGGAGCAGTTTCGATTAGATTTCCATCCGAGCATTTTCTGGATTATATACAGAGAGGGCCATTGAAAACGAAACAGCGGCTCTGTAGGTCGGCAGAACCGAGTTATATAAAAACGCTCGGACACGTCAACAACATTTTCGAGGGGGACATCGTTCGCGAAGAAATTCACCCGAAATACATTTCATCCCTCGGAGCTGTGACCACCACCCCTAAATTTTTAAATGGCACGATATGGCAAGTGATACCTCATTTGAAAGGTAGTTTCTTTCTCAATATCAGACAACAAAAATAAATTAATTCTATCGATTCGTTTTCGAGATATAGGAACTTGAAGTTGGGAAATAACTTTTTATTCACTCAATCAATAAAGATAAGATCTAACATTGCAACTGTTTAAAGATCTCCAGATTTAACCCCACTCGACTTTTTCCTGGGGGGTCACTTGAAAAACAAAATCTATGCAACCGAACTAGAATCTCTGGAAGTTTTACGACGTATAGAATTATTGAAGAATGCCGTCGAATAACGCTGGAATTGCTACGAAATGTGAGGTCTCATTTTGAACAGAACAGAACAATTGACAATGATAATCTTTAAACAGTTGCATTGTTAGATCTTATTTTAATTGGTTGAGTGAACAAAAAGTTATTTCCCAACTTCAAGTTCCTATATCTCGAAAACGAATCGATAGAATCACTTTATTTTTGTTGTCTGATATTAAGAAGGAAACTACCTTTCAAATGAGGTATCACTTGCCATATCGTGCCATTTAAAAATTTAGGGGTGGTGGTCACAGCTCCGAGGGATGGAATGTATTTCGGGTGAATTTCTTCGCGAACGATGTCCCCCTCGAAAATGTTGTTGACGTGTCCGAGCGTTTTTATATAACTCGGTTCTGCCGACCTACAGAGCCGCTGTTTCTTTTTCAATGGCCCTCTCTGTATGGGCGAATTTATAAGAGTAGAGTTCTCGTTGTTTTGCAGCTGTTGGCGCATATGCCAGAATGACACTGTCTAGGGACGTCTTGAGCTTTATACACGGTAACTTGATGCAAGGGTTACTTCCAATAACACAGGGTCAGGCAGAAAACAGGACAATAAAGTGATGATTGATAAAAACACAAAAACTTCTCGAAAAAGTACATTGTTTATCGGGTAGGAAAAGCCTTACATTCCTGGACGATCGTGAAGATTGCAACACAGAGTCCAGGAATGTGGCTTTTCCTACGAGGTAAACATACTATTTTTCCGCAAATCGTTTGAAATTCGACAGATTTTAATGAATTTTGAAAAAAAATCGCGAATTATTCGATTCATAAATAAATGGAGCTTTGAAATCCGGACTGGAATTGGTTGCCTTACTATGGACACGTAATAATGCTGAATTGTCAAACTTGATTGATATTAATTTAATTGCTGGTCTTTTCGAAGACAAAACAGTGTAAAATGATAAGTGATGATGAATTTTCCTTTTCTGGAACTCCTCCAGAGCTGGTTGACGCAGTGAATACTGCTTCATTAGAATGATTGCCGAAGAAATCTTGAGAAAAGTATGAATATGCTTAGGTATATGTAGAACACTGACAACTGTAAGGAAATATCATTTCCTTACAGTAAGGAAACGAATATTTCCTAACAGTTGGGAAATCTTGACTTTTTCTATGACGAATTTTGTTAGAAATGTCAAAATTTCCTAGCGATTTGCGGAAAACCATATTATTACATTGTCAGAAGTTTTTTGAATTTTCTCTTGCTTTTTTGCTAATTTTTCGATGAAAAAACGACTTTGAATCTAAGGGGGAAGATCCCCCAACATAAGTGACCCGTAGCGTTCTTGGAGCACCAGAAGAATCATCACTTGGAAGTTCGGACCTGATCGAAAGATCCTCTCGATCTGAGAGAATTAGGACTTCGTGAAAAAGTTTTTTAGCGAGTGAAGTATTTTTTTACTGCTTCTTTCTCGCTGTTTCTTCTTTGTGCTTTTCACAGATATAATTTCAAGAATCTCGAAAAAGCTAGTTAAAACTGACGCAGGTTGAGGTTGGCACTCGTGAAATATCAGCAATGTCGAAATAATTCTCATAGACGTTGCCGAAATTTCTATTTACTCTTTTTCAACCTTGTAACTGGAGATAGTTCTCTCAAGTTTGAAGGGGCCGTTAAACTCTGGCCGACGGCTACGGCACCGATTCTCCATTCAAAAAGTGCCTTTCATTCTCCCAAGTTTCTGCCCTCAGTTTTTCACCTGGAAGCTCGATTTTTTTTATTGAAGTTAAAGGATGTCTTGAGGGCACTCCAATTTCTTCTATTTGATAAAATTATTTTTTGGTATAAAAAAAATCGGCCACGGCACCGATTTTCCATTCCAAAAGTGCCTTTAATTTTTTCAAGTTTACGACCTCAATTTTCCACCTAAAAGCTTGATTTTTTCTACAAATTGAAGTTGAAGGATGTTTTTAGGGCACTTCAATTTCTTCTCTCCGACAAAAATTTTTTTTCGCATGAAAAAATCGGGTTGAATTTGAGAGTCTATGAAAATTGACTTCATAATCGTTTTTTTTTAAAAATTCATTGGAGTGCCCTCGACAAATCTCTATTTCCAAAAAATGTTCATTTGAATATTCGCTTAATTAATGCAAAAAATTATGGAAATACTGAAAAGACTTCCACTTCCCGAAAGTGTGAAGTCGCAGAGAACTGTCTGAAATTCCAGGAAAATTTATCAAAACCGAAGCTTTCCAGATGTTTGTGTTTCAACAACATAACCTCACTTCTCACGAAAAATGGAATGATATTCTCTTTAGAACTTGAAGACAGAATAGTCGCTTATAAGGCACTCATGAGTTTCATCTTAATCACATTTCACTTCTAGAGATGGAAAATTATTGCAATTTACCGATAAATGAATAAATTTCTTCATACTTGAGCTAAAATTGGGCGGTGAAACTTGTTGTTGTACCTAACCCTGAAATACTGCGATGGTTGTTATGACATGATTGTGAGCAGTGGCGGATTTAGGGTGAGGGGGCGAAGGTGGTTTCGCCCCCCCCCTCGGGATTAGAATTCGTTCTGTGATAATATAATTTTTGCTGGTTTATCCGAGAATTATCACTGTGTTACTTTGGATTCGCCCCCCCCCCTCAAAAAATTCCTAGATCCGCTCCTGATTGTGAGACCAATAGTAAGTTATGGTGCGGTGGTCTGGTTTGCTTTGGCATGCTCGCCGCGAACGTCTTATTATTATTATTAACTTAATATTTTCGAAAAAGTTGAAGATAGGTATAGGACATTGTACATTAATTTTGTCTAGAATTTTCTGAAGAATCCAAAAAATAAATAATATACAGGGGGTTGCATTTGAAATAAGAAAGTTGGTATTAGCCACGGTCGCATCGAACACCCTATATAATTTTATTTTCTTGAAAAATATGCGCATTTGAAATTACAAATCCACGTGTCCGAGCGTTTTTCCTAACACCCCCTCATTTATTCGTTATCGAATTTATTCCATTTGGCTGTTACACTCTGTATAAAATACGATTTCTCTGTTCTGAAACGGGAAGATATTCTGAATTTAGTTTTCACTAGTTTGTTCTAGGCCAGGTGGATGAGTGGAGGACAAGTTATATTAAGATTTTCAAATCAAATTCAATATGGCTTTTCTTCCCCAGAAACCATCAAAGACAGATCAAAGAAACCTCTGTTTTGGAAAGCGATACAATCGCGAGCAACTGTTTTCACCCCTCAGGCTGGGGTTTCCCTCAACTGTTAAGATCTCAACGAGAACACTGTTATTCACTTCGGAGATAAGAGCAAGTGCCAACTGCCCGAATTAACTCAGCAATCTGATCCGTTCCAGCAAATTCCCCCTTCAATGGCCCGAAATCACCATATATATCTCGGAGACACAAATGCCCGACCTATCCTGGAGGAAAAGGAGTCCGATTTTCACGCGCCGACGAAAACTACGCTCAAAAATGCGCGTCCGAGGAAACGATTCAATGGAAACCGATCGAGGGAGATCGAACAGATGTTCCGGATCTCTGCTGTCTGACCCATTGGCGCGGTATCGTCGAGTGGGGGACGTAAAAATGACCCCTTGATCGGTAACTGCTGGCGATAAGAGACTTACGAAGGAAATTGTAGTAAATTCTATTCCCTAATTCTTTTGATTATTTATTCATGTTTCGTGGCTACAATAATTCGACTGCAATCGGAGATTTACGACTGGAATAAATTATGACATGGATGATTTAGGGTATATGCCTTCTACAGGGTTTTCCAATAAGAGGTGTTATTTTGAATAGCCCACTTTATCGGTCAATGTCACTTTTGAAGCTGTAGTTTTTTGATATTTTGCAATAAGAAACAATACACGCTCAAACAACGCATTGAAATCATTAAAATTAACTATGAAAATGGTGGAAGTTTGGAAGAGACGGTTCGTAAAACTTTTTTGTGTCGTCGTGATGTAGCTTATCGAACAGCAATACAGACATTGGTGGAAAAATTTGAGCTATTGCTGCTGTTGCCGGAAGTGTTGAAGAAAACCCAGATTTGTCCATTCCTCGACTTTCTTTGGAATTAGGCATTCCACAAAAGTCATTGAGCCGTATTCTGCATAAAGATTTGGGTCTTAATGAAACCATTGATCTTCTACGGAAAAAGTTTTCGGACCGTGTTATCTCTCGAAGAGGTGATCACAATTGGCCACCGAGATCTTGTGATTTAACACCTTGCGACTCCTTCCTTTGGAGCCATGTGAAAGAGAAATTCTAAGCCAAGGGCCCATCGTCGATGCAAGACCTCAAAGATGGAATTCGTGTAATACGGGAGATATTTTTGAAATGATAAAACAGATATTTCTTGAAAATTGGGACTTGAACGTTTTCTTTCCTGAAATATTCAACCGGTATTTTCAACACCCTTTATTCTACCATGAATAGAAAGAAAAGCGTGATAATTTGATTGATCGGTGTGGACTTCTGAAATTTGATATCCCTGTGCCAGAAAATTATTGAATCGTTTATCAAGCCCACACAAGAGGTCTGGCGAGACGTTAACGATTGAAATTGTTGATTTTCGGTTCAAGTTTCTCCAGGGACTTGAAACGATAAGAGAAAATTGTCTCACGAAATCGGTTGCCTCCACTGCGTACGACGGAGAAAAATTCAAAGGTGGAACTGTGGAATTTTGCAACACAGCATTTCCCAAACCGTTGCATGGGAAACTGGATTATCTCAAGAAGGCCATACCTACGAGAGATAGGATGCAGAAAAGTCTTCAATTTGATGGAAGAAGTGTTGATTTAATTGGTAGTGAAGCATCGACGAAGGAAAACCTTTAATTTAATTGGTCTCTGAAGAAAACGAAGAATAAGGTAGCCGGGAAGTCTTGAACGAAAATGAGTAAGTTATTCGGCAGACGGTGCTAGGGTAACTCATAGGTTTTGGTTTTATTTTTTAAAAGGTCAGTCTCAAACGAGGACAGAAGAGTGTTAAGTCGAAATTATAAGATCTCTGAAATTACTTGGAATTATTCAGATTGCGTCTCGTCGGTAAAACGGGAGTGAGATTAATCTACGAAAGCGAGTGGGTGACGTGTTTTTGAGTCTCTTTTATGTTTCAGTAAAGATTCATCATCCTTAGAATTTTTGGTACAGGAAAACTTTTGTTTATGCTTAGCTCATTTCGAGTATTGGTAGGAAGCTGCATGCAAGCCCAGATATTTTTTTATATTTCAGAGTCCCGAAATCTACCACGAGTCGTATTTTCTTTTGAAGTGTATTATTTTTGTGATCATCCCATGTTTATGATTGTGGGGTTATTTTGACAAACCCTTCAATTTTTGATAACTCGATTCTACTTTCATAATTGGAATCTCCACTGATGCTTGATTTGATTTCAATGATTAGATTTTCTCTTGTGATTTAAAGTTGATGTAATAATTTGACTTGATATGATTAATTCCATTTGATTTGAGGAATTATCCGAATATTTTGATAATTTGGTTCGTTGAAATATAAGTAACGAGTGTAAAGTTGTTTATTTTCCTTTGGTCCTAACATACGTCTCAAATTTAAACTCAAAAAGTCTCATTTATCATCCCTCTCCCTGAAGAATTTTTTTAAACACCAAGTCCCGACCCTACTGCGTTGGGCCGATCCCACTCTTTCTCCCTTTTGGAGAAAGTAAATTACATCAATTTTATTTTTCTTTAAGTAATAAGATCCCTGATTGGCGGAAAGCCGCTCTTCCGTTGAATGACAAAGGGTGATCGTTGTGGTCATAGGGCTGATGTTATTTTCCATTACTGAGGGCAAACCTTCTTTTTTATAATGAATTAAACATCCGATCATTCACCTGAACCATTTCCTGTTGGAGTTCACAAAATATCACCCGTATCTCAGACTAGTCATATTTGATTACAGAAATGGTTATTCGAAATTCAGATTAGTCACATTCATTTCAGAAATCATCAATGGTAATTCATATTGATTAATAATTGTATTACAGAAACGCTCATTCGTAATTCGGAAAGTAGTATAATTAAGATTCTTTAATTTTTTCGATAAGAGTTACGTGTTTAACAAGTTTCACAAGAGATTAAAGTTTATGAATTTCAAATGATTTCCTTTTGAATTTCACTTGTTATTTTGTGGAATTCAATTGATGGCTTCTGAAATAAATGTGTCTGCATAAACTGAATTTCAAACTACCATTTCTGAAATTAAGTTGACTAACTTGAATGCATTTGATGTTTTCTGAAATACAATTATCGATTTCTGAGATGAATAGGACTGATTATACTGAATGATTTTTTCCGAAACTTTATTGAATCTAAATTAAATTTGATGTTTTCTGTATTTCAGAAATTCCGAAATAAAATTAAATGTGACAGCTCAAACTGAATTTCAAACTACCAATTCTAAAATTGAATTTTCTACTCAGAATTAGTTTCGATGTTTTCTGAATTATAATTGACGGTTCCTGAAATACATGAGACTCAACTGAAATTCGGATAGCCATTCCTGAAACTAGAAAAACGACGTATATCAGTCAGAATCCATGACAGAACGCTGGGAAAAAATCTCCGTACCCAACAAAAATGAAGAATCCTTTCAACCGATTCAATGGAAATCAATCGAGGGAAGCTAACAGATGTTCAGAATCTCCCCTGTCTGACCCAGTGACGCGCAAACGTCAGGAAGGGGGCCACAAAAATCACCCTTTGACCGGGAGCCGACGGTATAACGCTCGGAGGGCGAAAACTCGTCATTACAGTGACATTACGAGTAATGACGTACGTAAATTTGAATAGGGAGTAATTATTTCTGGAATATGGGAGCGACGGTAACTTGACGTTCGTACGAAATTCGCGTTATTGAGGTTCAGGAATTTGACGATTAATACCGCCGGGCTCATGGTGCGGAACGTACCCATTGTATACAACATATGAGCAACATTCTACGTCTCCAGTTTCAGATATATCAGTATTAAACTGTAATGAGACTGGTTCTGACGAGATTGCTTGAGTTTCTGATTCTCTATGTGATAGTTGATTTTGCTACCTACACATTTGAGGAATAAATAGAGTGTTTGAATAAGACCCCTGTTTGACAGACATAATTGACAGATGAGTGTTAATGAACATGGAGCATAACAGTACTTACTTTTTTTCCCGTGAGAAAATTCTTTTTTACCGTTGAAAAAAAGGAGAAGAATAATTCACACAATAAACACGAAATACATATTACTTTTTGAAAGATTAATTTCTTACAGAGTCAATTGTTGATGATTTATAATTCCCAAACGAACTCTTCACTTATTTTCAAATGTTTTTAATCAGAAACAACACGGAACATCTTCACTAATATATTTTCATTTATTCTAACAATAATTGATGGTGAAGTATGAACAATTATACTTCCAATATAAATTCCCGAAGATGTTCCAACGTTAGATAATTCGTGAAGAGTTGATTCCACACTGTTATCAGATATTTTTTTTGGAAGAAGATGAAAAATTCAATATTTCGTTTGAAATCCCAATTTCATTATTCAAACTAGGTATGTTCTATACAGATTGTAACAGCCAAATGGAATAAATTCGATAACGAATAAATGAGGGGGTGTTAGGAAAAACGCTCGGACACGTCGATTTGTAATTTTGACTGCGCATATTTTTCATGAAAATAAAATTATATAGGGTGTTCCATGCGACCGTGGCCAATACCAACTTTCTTATTTCAAGAGCAACCCCCTGTATATTATTTATTTTTTGGATCATTCAGAAAATTCTAGACACAATTCATGTACAATGTCCTACACCTATCTTCAACTTTTTCGGGAATATTAAGTGTTTTCAGATTTTTTACAAAAATTAACATTTCAAATGAAAATTTTTTCAGGTATTTCAAAAATCAGTATACAGGGTGTCCCAAAAGTTGCGAACCCCATCTAAAGTGGAAATTATTCACTGACCAAAAATCCATGTTTGAAATTTTTTTTTTTTTTTATTAAATTATTGTGTCTCGGCAACTAGGCCATTGACACAGTACAATATTCCATTTTGACATTACAGATGAACACAAAAATTTTAACAAAATATGGATATTAACAGTATTGATCATATATGATAACGTAGTTAATTAGTAATTAATCAATGAAAGTGACCAATCAGCAGTGCGCTACAGAACAGTAGGCAGTAGGGAACGTTTGTCTCGGTTTACTGCGTGAAAAGCCGGCAGCAGCTCTTGCGTCTTACTCTCGCGTCCCCAACTGCCTACTTATTCTTCTGCAGCTCGCTCCTGATTGGTCACTTTCATTATTTACTCACTAAGCAACTAGGTTATCAAAAAATTCCAACCATGGTTATTTGGGCTTAGAATATGTTGCACTTCCGTTCCCCTCAATGAGGTGCGCGACTTCTAGGACACCCTGTAGATCCAGCTTCCTCAATGGCATCAATAGTCATATTCAATAATTCTTCTCGGCGAGAAACACGTCGCTGATACCGAACATTAGGACATCTTACAAATGAGGACTATTGAAATTACATTATCTAATCTCACGAAATTATGATTATAAAGTGAATTCGTTTCGTCATCAGCATCATGAATGAATTTGTTGATATCATCCCTTGCTAATACTTCATATTTCTTTCTTCAGTATCCGACGCTTTTTTTTCCTAATTAGCGGGGCCAATTTCGAAAAGTTCCTTATAGCAATATTTTCCTTTACATTCAAGTACTCTTATAATATCTTCGATAATTTTATTTCAGACAATGTAGATCCACATTCACAGTTGTACAAAAAATGTTGTTTGTATTTCGTGCGTATAAAATTCGAGTCAATTTTTGGCACACTCATTTTAAGCACTTATTGAACTATTGAAGGCATGCAGACACACCGTGCAAACATCATGACTTGCAGGTTAACACAAACATCGAATTCTGGAAAAATTAGTAGCTTCAATAGCTTAGCGGGCAGAGCAATCAGGTGGCGCAGGTTCGATTCCTGCTCAAATTCGAACTTTTTTCGTTGAAATATCCTCTCAATTTTTATAATTACAGTGGTGAACTCCTTTTCTTGAATAAAATGAGAGTTCATTCACTGAGGATTAAGGAATAAGTCCCTGAATGTTTCAAAGGAGAGCTTCCACCGAAAATCGCAAATTTTTATCGAAATATCAGGCTTCCTCCAACTAACATTGGCTTATGCTCCTGTAGCGATTCGAGAACCAGAAAGGAAAGCAGCACTCCTTCCGCTCAACCCCCAGAGCAATTAGTTTCCTCCATACACACAGCACAGCCACCGACGTCGGCACGCTGCCGATTTGTATGCTAACGATCCTCGCTTCAAAGACAATTGAAATACTTGAAATTCGCGAGAACGCCTAACGGCCAATTAGGCTCAAAGTTTCAAAGTAAAGTCGATTCGAAAGTAGGCGTTTCTTTCAAACATTAAAGAGGAAAGCCAATTAGACAGCCAGATCCTGAAGTGCTTCTTTGGAATCAAAAGAATGTGGGTGGAGGAATCATTGGCAATTGTTCTTCAGCCATTCGAAAAGAATGGCCACTAGTTACGTTATTTTTTGCCGTTCGAACGGAGACCGAAGATTGGGATTTTGAGGCCATGGCCTAATTGCATCGATGCAAATATTCTACTGTTTAATGAATGATTTTATCGTCTGTGAATTCAATTAGAAGGAAAGATTTTAGCGGCATGCAGACAATTTTTTTTTAATTTCGGAAAAAGGTACACACCGTGCAGGAATTTAACCTGCGTCTCCTACTTTCCGGGTCGGGGCTCTTACCAACTGAGCTAACTGTGTGTATGATACTTTTCCCGGAATTCAATATCATGAGGTTCACCTCATATGTAGTGAGAGAGGGGGTTCCTAGGTGGGGAGCACTGATTCGTCATCATTAGCCAGAGTACTCCTTTATTCTTCACTTTTACTTTTACTTTTTTTGAAATTCCAGAAAAATTTACACACCGTGCACCGCTCCTTCGTCGCTCGTTTTCAAATTTTCGCATACGTGTTGGAATAGGAGCATATTCTTCAAGTAGTTTTAGAAGATACTATTTCATTTTGATTGAGAGTTTATTTATTAGAAAATTCAAAGAACGTCACACCGTTGCTAAAATGTCTGTGCAGTTACCCAGTTTAGTGCTGTTGATTTTGAAAATTGGCTTCACTTATCATTGAAAGGTGCGTCTCCTCTTTCTAAGTGTAAGGTTATAACCAGAGGTCTCGAAAAATATTTTATGATTTGGTTATGTTTTTGCATGGGTTTCAACAGCGAGGGAATGAGTCTTCGAGTCTTCGATTAGCGAAGGTTATAGACACAGAGAGTGGTTTGGAATACCAGTCACCGAATCAATTTTATGATATTACTTTGAAAATAGATGTGCTGAATTCTGTCCACGTACACCTTATTGATTTTTTCAATGGTAAACTGAAACCAGAACGAGTAAATCTTTCAGCGCATCCTCTCATATTGCCAATTAGATTCCAAGTCATAGGGTCCTCCTGGTCTTCGTACCGATAAGAAAAAGGCAATCTCACGCTCAACAATTTCGAATCGTTTTGCCTCCCATTCTAACCTATAACTCTGTACGTGAAGCTGATCAGGACAGGCGAAAGCGAGAGTGTTAACTACGATAACCATGCCCTGGTCTCTATCGACGTCAGACACCGGTATTAAAGAGCTTTCAATAAAGGGGTGATAATGTTGATGGTGGCACAGCCCGAAACAACCCTCAGACCTTAATTGTTGTTTCTTGGGTGAGACGATGTTCACAGCACCGATAAATTTATTAATAGCGGGATGGATCATGATTTGAGATCACGTTTCGTGAGTCTGACGCCAAGGGGGCTGTCATCCCTCTTTAGTTGTTGGTTGGGAAGATCAAAATATTTTCGGAGCTTCATATGAGGTTTTATGGTGCTGTATTGAAAGATATATTTATTTTGTATTATGAAGTTATGTGAAATTCTCACTGATGTGATGCCTGCATCAAGATTCTGCTGTGACTATCCTCTATTAAAACCGAAAAAGACATTTTCGTTCTTTGTGTCTCTTTTATGATTTTTGGGGCATAACTCAAACTATTTCTTTGTATCTGAAATAACTGGAATTTTATGATTGATTGCCTAAAAGAGTTCAATTTGCCCACTATCCATTTCGAGAGTATCAGTCGTGAGGTATGCCTTCAATTTCTTTTAGCGTATATGAGGTATGGAGATTGATATAATCTTCTGATTGTGAAGGGGTTCCACTTCATTCAACATTCATTGCCAGCAAGGAAAACATTTTGGTCACAAAGTTTTTACCAGCATTAGATGAACTGATTAATGGAACCGAGGTTGAGGTTATCATTAACGTATGATGGTTAGTAGTGAATGGAATGGTCACACAAAATATTTTATTCTGATTGATCTAAACGGTCAGTGTAATCTGAGTTGATCAGTCAAATTACGATCCATTTGGCTGATGGATTAAGAAAAAAAGCTTGATGGAATATTGGACAATATAATAATTTGATAGAATTGCTTTCAACTACTATACAGGTTGTTTTCAAATCAAGTATTTAACAGGAGGTAGATTTTACGCGTGAAGAAGAGCTACCTTCAGCATCAAGAGTAACCCGCCTAGGCCCTAGCTATTTCCTAGCGTTGATTCAAAAATAGGGAACTTTGGTTCCTTTTGAATTGTGCATTGAACATTAAACGTCACTTCTAATTTTTTCACCTGTAAACAACAGCTTCGACGGCAAAAAAGGAAGGGGTTCTTGATCGCGTGTTGACGAGTAATGAGAAAATAGATCTTTTACAGAAACCCAAAGAAAAGAAAGTCATGAGGCCTGCCCAGTCATGCTTCTACGTCATCGCCTCAATCGACTAAACACGCTTCGAAGATTAGGTCGGTGTTTTTCATTATGAGCTGTGAGCCGGATAATTGGATATCTGTTGTAGCATCTCATATCAGGAGAATAATGATTAAAAATTCTCAATTTCTAAGCGCTCTTGCTTCTGCTTGATGGTTTAGTGCCACAAGAGTCTATGGTAAGAGGAACTCACCACTGTCGGCTCGTAGCATTTTTGTCGGCGTGCCTTCGGGTCTGAGTCTCTCTAGTATCACATAAATGCGGTATGGGCCATGGGCCACAATTACGTTCGGCGGACTGAGGGTGCCGCACAAGAAGAAGAAGATTTTACAATTTATGATGCCATAATGAGCTTCTAATGGCGTATGAATCGAAATAGATTGCCTAATGGTGTGTTCAATTGAACAAGCTGGCCACAAATGTCGCTGGGCTCGCCATTAAAGAATGCGGTACTCAAAAGCCAGATTTTCCAATTCATTTCCCCTCATAACACCGAGGAAGAGCTGCAGGAAACACACGATTCCCCAAATTCAAACAAAATCCTACGCTGACACGAATATGATTAACATATTCTCGTAGCGATTCAAACTTCCGACTCTACTGGGGAGAAATGTCAACACATTCGCTGAAAATGAACTTTTAATGCTCGGTTACGTCGAATTTAGATGGATGCTCATCTCCCCCCCTCTGAATCAAACGGCACAAATGGCCGACGGAGCGTGAATGTGCAATAATGGAGCTTTGGCAGATTAAACTAATCAGTTCTGCCTATATGGGCCCAGAAAATGTCGATGAAAATGACTGGTCCACTTGTGTATCTGCCGGTTCTCGGACAGAGCGGAATCCCGGTAATAGATGGGTTTGGGCTCGGGGACCGCACATGATCAATTGGGAGGAATTCCGTGTGCGTTCGTAGGTCTTGAAATGATTGAGAGGGGACACTCAATAACACAATGGGTCAGGTCGGAACGGTTCACTTCAATGAAAATCATGTTCCTTTGTTCCCATCCCATAGTTTCACTCGAGAAGAGAGAAGATAGTCATGTACAAGAAATATTCCTTTCCATCATTCAAAACATTTGTTTTTTTCATGAGAACTTCATCACACTCGATCTGCCTCCCTTACATCTACATGAGAGGAAATACAGCCTCCTGGATGCAATAAGAATATCCCCCTAACGGGAAACTCCTACCTGGAAACCGAGTTGGGCATATGAGAATATTGAATCAACTGTATTCAAACCTCTCGAAAAAATCATCGGATGTTATATCAACAATCTTCGATTTCGAAACGCCCTTTGAAACGGTCTTATACTGTGTTCAAATGTAAGAAGAAGCAATAATAACATGTTTGGAGCAGCGGTAGGAGGGCTTTCGTAAAGTTCCTTTCCGTCCAGAGTCGAATCGAGGAGATTTCACACAATCGTTCAGTTTTAACTGAACTTCCAATTTTTTCAATAATTTATAGAACGTTGTTCTTTTGAAATTTGGCAAAATGTCTTCATCATTCACGATTTCTAGAACTTTAGAAATCGTTGGGATCTCATTCCGGAAAAGAAAAACCGGAGACAAATCTTCTGATAAGGTTAATATCGAAATTGTCAACCGAATCGATTATTTTTAACGACTGGACTCTCCTCTCAGGTGGCGTCAATGTTTTATTCTCTTCATATTCTCTGAGAATTCTGAATAGAGCTGAATCACTCACCCCTGAGGATTTTGAAGGTGGCGTCAATGTTTTATTCTCTTCATATTCTCTGAGAATTCTGAATAGAGCTGAATCACTCACCCCTGAGGATTTTGAAACAGTTCCTACTAAGTCTATTTCCGATAAATCAGGATGTTCTTCCAATTCTTTTCGAAAAATGTTCAAAATTATCTCTTTCTCTTCAGCAGAGAAATGCGACCTTTTGTACCTTTTTCGTGGTGGTCCCCACATATCACCCTCAGATGCAGTATCCGTTTCCGAATTCGACATTTTTCTATAAACACTATACAGGGTGTAACTGAATAAGTGTAAAACATTTAAGGAGGTGATTCCTCATCGAAAAAAAGATAGGATCTTTCATATAAAGAAACTTCATTGGAGCATCCCTTGTTAAGATACAGCCCCTTAAAGGGGGTACATAAAATTTGTAGACGCATGCGTAATGTTTGAAGGTAGACATATTGAACATTCACTATGATTTCTACATGTTGTGTGTTTTGTTATTAATAACTTAGTTTTGTTTATTACCCTTTAATCGATTAATGCAGGTACTAACTACAACTACAAAATAACAATAAATCCAGTTCGCATTTATGACGATGTATCTCTGTAGTTGTTCGTAAAATAATGTTTTGCTGCTTACTGGTTTATTTTGGCCAAAAAAACCCAAGAGACATTTTTGTTTAGAATGAAACAGGCTATCGGAAATAAATTTTTAAATGGTAAACAAATAATAAGACAAAAAGTTACATTGGAAATAAATTTTAGGGGTTGCGTTTTTCACCCCTTACAACCATGGGGTAAACCAAATAAATTACTGGCTAAGTGTCTTTTTGGTAGTACAAAACGTCAGGTTAATTTCAATATTGTAACTTTTTCAGTGCTTGTGAAAAAAATTGTTATACAAATTTTATGTACCCCCTTTAAGGGGCTGTATCTTAACAAGGGATGCTCCAATGAATTTTCTTTATATGAAAGATCCTATCTTTTTTTCGATGAGGAATCACCTCCTTAAATGTTTTACACTTATTCAGTTACACCCTGTATACATACACTTTGTCAAAAGATTTTCCAACACAATACACTTTTCACAACAAAATCTATGAACACTTTGAACAGCTAGACCTTCACAGTAGCTCACAGGTATTTTAACTGGTATTGTCAATTGAAAACTTCGATATTTATGCAAATCAAGATGGCTTTAATCCATTAAGGGAAAGGACCCAAACCTGGTGTTTCCCTGAATTACCTTGTCGGAATCTTGAGCAGCCGACAAAGTGTTTCGTACAAAATAATATAAAATTATGTACCGAAACTGAATATATTCTGGATATTACAAGTAAATGACATAATAAATTTGAACAGAGATCTTTTTCGAGTCTTGTCAATTGAAAACTTCTATATTTATGAAAATCAAGATCCCGTTAGGGAAAAGGACCAAAATCTGGTGTTTCCCGGAATTACTTTGTCGGAATCTTGCAAGATATCGACCCAAATCTCCAAAACGCTGGTGTTTCCTGGAATAACCTTCCGCAATCGAACATCCGAAAAAGAAAATTATTTGGTAGATAATATTATAAAAACAAAACAAAATAGTAAAATAGGGTACGTCGGATATAAAATGTTCATGACAGTTGCAAATCATAACAGAAATATTGCACTAGAGCTTCTGAGAAAAAAAGTTCTAATGTGGGAATTGCTGACTCAAATTGTGCAATAAGTTTCGTAATCGCTTGGCCAAAAAGTCATCCATATGGTTAACCGATGGATCAAAATAAGAGAGGTTCTGGCATTGGGATGCACGGACCTAAACTGTGGATCTCCAAAGCCCTGGGAAGTGAACCCTCTATTTTATAGACCTAGATACTGGCTTTTTACGAATGCGCTCAGGAGTGTATTATAAAAATGAACTTCGAAGGGGCGCATATTTCCATCACCCGGACAGCCAGGCCACTCTGAGGTCCCTGGAATCACACTGCCAGAAATGTCGACGGACCTGGGAGTGCCGTAACACCATAAAGCAACTAGCCAGAGGCAATAAAGTGACTCTACTATGGGTGCCAGGGCATTGTGGTGTTGAAGAAAATGAAAAAGCCGATGAGTTTGCGAAAAGTGCATCAAGTTTACCACCTGCTGGAAATGAGCCTTTCTGTGGGCTTGAAAAAGAACAAAATAAGGCAGCGGTTCAACAATGAAAGTTGGACAACAGAATAACCCTCTGGAGGAACACTCCTGGACTTACTCAATCCAAGAAATTCGTGATTTCTGGTAATTCTGACAAGGACTTTTTTTGATATAGCTCTAAGCTCTAGTCAGAACTAACCTCGTCAAGGTAAAGTCGTAACAAAAATGGAAAAAACAAGTTATAAAAAACTGCCATAAGGTCTGTATTATCTGTATCCACGCGAATCATGTTGTTCATTTCGAGCTTGGCATAAGGAAACTTTTTTCGGTTTTTCCTGTGTCGGTATTCCTGCATTTACATAATGACGCCAACTCAGTTAGTAATTTATTTTATTCGGACCCTCCGTACCCATGTTTTGCCCGTAATCCACCGCCCCTGACGCCCATCACAACACCAAATGGGGCAATATTTCCCGGCAATCCAAACACCACCGTATATCGGTAGATTAAGATCAGAAAAAGCCAATGAAAAGGTATTGCGGTAGAGAGTTCCACGTTTCCTCATTCGTACACCCGACACCATAAAACCCCTTATCCGAAAGGGATTGTTTAACAAATTCCCGGCCATAAATGGGGTTATCGGCTTTTAAACACATACAATCTAGAAAATACTCGGCAATTTTTACTTTTACGAGCCGCGAACTGGCGTGAATTCGAGTTGATATCAAGCAATCCGGGTCATTTCATCCGGTAACAGAGAGTCTGGGCGATCAATACGATCCAACAGTGATGCTAGGAACAACTTTGTCGACGGAAATGTTCATGCTGCAGAACATCTCACTGTGTGTTCGCCCATCGTGAGCCGATGAAGCAGACCTGGTACCAACTCAGTCAGCCTAATGAAGAAGCAGTTTTGGAAGGAAAGTATCAACAGATTTTATTTTCGAACTTACGATAACGACGTCATTTTTCGACTGACAGGATCATCGAAAAGTTCTATTCATCTGCCTATAGGAGGAGAAATAGTTGCTATGGCTCACTTTTCCCTACGGCGGGCGGCAGGAAAATTGTTGTTATGCAAAGGATGATACTATTTCTTTGCATCTCCTTTCAACATAAACTCTTGAATTCACAATTTTCTCACACGTTTTATCTCTACTGAATTGAAGTTGAATTGCCCCAATTTTCCCATGATTCCACTCCTTGTCTATGCTGCAGTTTCAGCTTTTTAACTGTGTTGGAGGTTAGTCCTCACCTTCCATATATAAGTCATGTTTAGGAATGGCTGCTCTACGTCCAGAATGCTCTCATTTTCAGCCTTAGATGTTGGATCAGTTTCGTCTTCGCCACTCCTTAGGTCCTCTTCCAAATTCTGTGTAGGCTTTAGGCTGTTTTGATATTATGTCTCATCAGTAATTTCCTAATTTAGTTCGTCACCGATGGAATGAATGGTAAATATGCCTCTTCCTTAGAAATGATTTCCTATGGTCTATTTTCCTTTGTTGTTCGTTTTGGCCCCAAGCCAAGATCGATCCCTTTCCAGTTGTACCCATTGGAAATTAATGAAAATGTCGTCTGGCAGATATTCAGGCTGACATATACGTCGAGTTCAATCAACAAGTGTTTCGATCACACTCCGCTTCTGTTGGGGATGGTGATTGGACTCCTTGTGTGAATATCTGTCTGAATGAGTCGGTTTTCGTTGAATCTTGTCCTAGTTCGCCATGAGCCTTCCTTCTAATCAATATATCCCGAAAAGGTAGTACATCATCTCTCTCTACTTTTGATGCCTGTTATTGAGGTGTTTGAGGAAAATATTCAGTTTTCTTCATTGTGCCACAACACGATTTAGAGGGATAACCATAGCTACTCTAACCAGATGTTCAGTTTAAAGAGGATAAGGGTACGTACATGCCGGAGATGCAAGGATGAGCGCGGCGGAGGTCGCGGTCGCGATCTAGTTATAAATCGATGCATTATGTACGGCCAGGCATCGATTTATTATAAGGCTCAATGGAAGGCATGAAGGCAATGTTCAAAAAGAAGTGTCCCCCAGAAATGTTTCCAACATGATTGTGAGAGTCTTCGATAGATTATATGTTGGCTCATGATAGGTCTTGATGGCACACCAACTTTGTGTATGGTCTTCAAATCTGCAGAGACTTCACTCTCGAAGGGTCTTTTTTGTGCTCTTAATCGATTAATGAAAAAAGGATCCGACGTAGTAAAATTTTCATATCGATATGAAAATTTTACTACGTCGGATCCTTTTTTCATTTTTCCATAATATTTAGATGCTCCCTCATCTTTTTTCTCATATTCTGATGATTCCATGATCAACGTTGCATTGCCTCTGGGGGCTGGAAGTACAATAATCCACTTATCGTCATTGAGACTGCTCGTAGCTTGGCGTTCACTGAGCTTTATGTGGTTCTCCGGCTGTTTGGTCTTCCTAATGATACTTGAAGATTCAGTCCTCACAGCTCTGACTGCTGGTAAAGAGCGTCTAGCTGCTTCCGGAATGGCTACAATATCTCCAACAGGCATATTATGCTCATTTGTGATGGAGAAATTGTTTTCTTTCTCAAGGATTGATTTCTTCTCAATGGTTAAATCCCTCTTGTGCGAATTGACAACAGTTACTTTCTTGTTGGGAGCAGTAGATTGCTCTTCATCGAGATAAAGATTTTACTGATGGTCTAGGTCGCCTAAGCTTAGACGATGTCGGATCCATTTTTATTGCTTCATATTTGGATGATTCCATTAACTCCCTCATCTTTTTATCATATTCTGATGATTCCATGGTCAACGTTGCATTGCCATTGTGTGCTGGGAGTACAATAATCGACTTATCGTCATTGAGACTGCTCATAGCTTGGCGTTCTCTGAGCGTTATGTGGTTCTTCGGATGTTTGGTCTTCCTGGTGATTCTAGAAGCCTCATTCCTCACTTTCTCAGCTCTGACTGCTGGTGGAAAGCTTCTAGCTGCTTCCAGATTGGCTACGATGATTTCAACAGGCATACCTAATATGCTAATTTCTGATGGCGAAATTGTTTCCTTTCTGAAGGATCGATTTCTCCCAAATTGTCAAAATCCTTCTGGACAAATGAACAACAGCCACTTTCATGTTGGGAGCAGTAGAGTGCTCTTTATCGAGATGGAGATTCTACTGATGATCTATCTAGGTCGCCCAAGCTTAGACGATGTCGCATCCTCTTTTATTCTTTCATATTTGGATGGTTTCAGTAACTCCCTCATCTTTTCATCATATTCTGATGATTCCATGGCTCACGTTGCATTGTTTATGCTTTTGAGACTGCTTATAGCTTGGCGTTCTCTGAGCGTTATGTGGTTCTTCGGCTGTTAGGTCTTCTTGGTGATACTCAAAGCCTCATTACTCACTTCCTCAGCTCTGACCGTTGGTAGAAAGCGAATAGCTGCTTCCAAATTGGCTATGATAACTTCAACACGCATAATATGTTTATTTCTGATGGCGAAATCGTTTCATTTCGGAAGGATTGACTTCCCCTTTTTAATTTTTCCATATTTGGATGGTTCTAGTAACTCCCTCATCTTTTAAACATATTCTGATGATTCCATTGCCAACGTTGCATTGCCTTTGTGTGCTTGGAGTGAATGAATCAACTTCTCGTTATTGAGACTCCTTATAGCTTGGCGTTCTCTGAACGTTATGTGGTTCTTCGGCTGTTTGGTCTTCCTGATGATACTAGAAGCCGCAGTCTTCACTCTATAAGCTCTGAATTCTTCAAGATTGGCTACGATATGAAGATGTCGTAGCCAATCTAATAGGCATGTTGAAGAACAGGCATATTAGGCTCATTTTCTGATTGAGAAATTGTTCCTTTTTTCAAGGATTGATTTCTTCTCGAATGTCCAAACCAAATTGACAATAGCTATTTTCTTGTTTGGAGCAGTAGAAAACTGTGTTAGTATACATCCATCCATGTTTTTTTTGCGAGATGTTTTCAATCGATGCCTAATCTTCGTCTAACTTGCCAGTTTCCTGCGAGAGTAATGCATTTTTTCATGAAATAGCGCTTTTTCCCGCCATTGTTGAGTGAAATTCCAATTGAATACGGCCGTGAAAGCCTACATCAATAAACTACCTGATTGCCAGAATTTTGTATCATTTCTGCGTTACTCAAAGGCACCCCGGTGAAAAACACGCTATTCAAATCCGAATGGTATTTACCTAGTAATATTATCCTTTCAATACGATTATTTGCATGTAGCTTCGTTAATTCTGAATTATATAGTTACATCGAATTCCGCACGAATCTGATCCTGTCTATTCGAAGCTCCGTAATATCAGATGTACCGAAGGCGAAACGATTAAAAACCGAATTCGATTATGGCCAATTTCCAGGCGAATTCCCAGAGCTCGATTCGAAGCTGCGAAGATAAAAGCCGATGTTTCCGAGCGCCGTTTCCATCGTTCCCGTCCTCTCGAACGTCCGCCTGTGGATCACATTCGGTCCATTCAAATCATCCACAGCGATTATTTTCACATCATAAATTCCTCATCGGACCGGGCTGGACGTTGCCCAAACCATTCACGTTCTCCGCGAATCACTTTCCGCTGCATGCACGTCCGACCAAATTACTTGTGCAAATTTTGCCGGCAGGCAGTCGATTTTTGCACGCTATCGATGGCTTTGGGGATCGGCGCGCTCTTTTGCATTTTCCGCAACACACACTCAGGTTATCCAATTTTTGGTCGCGTAGAAAATGAAACTTATCGCCCAATGCGGCTTTTGCGAACGGTTATAAAATGCATGGGTTGGGATGAGCGAAATGAAGGTTTCTCTCGGATATTTGCTCGGTTTAACTGGCAGAGGAAATGGCCCTTCGATACCTGATCAAAGAACGACGATACGAGAGTGTGAATAATTTTATCGGCTTGGAACCTGTACCTTCGACAGATTCAATATGGTGGAACTGTTAATTAAAAACAAATCAAGGCTGACTAAAGGGGCTTCCAACTGATCTATTCGGGGTAAAACCGTTTTTTCAACATGAATTTCAAGTCGAAAGAATCCTACAGTGATGGTCATCTATTGGCACATCGATAGAAGCGTTAAAAAAAACCTGGAAAGAAACATAATATCCATGGTGCTGTCGAAGCACTGAACTTGAGTCATAGACTCAAAGCTAATATGGTAGTGCCAAACGAAACTCAATGAAGTAGGCAAGAACTACAAGATCTCTCCAGTCTGGCCACGCTGGAATTAAAGGAAATGAAGGGGAATATCTATTGAAACACCCAAAGGTTCACAACTCTGATTCCAGTTACTGAAGAGGAAAGTCACCAAATATGAAATAGTATCCTAATATGGAATACCTTCATTTCTCCAAGACTATAAGTAATAAACGCAACACTCGACCATCTTCTGTTTCATTCGGTCTACTAACTATCGCACTAACACCACCGAGCCAGTTGCGCGAACGCTTAACGTGCGGCAGGCGTGTCTCGTTTTGTTGTCGTGAAGAAAATTTTAAAGTTAAGTAATAAATGAGTATTACCAGCTGTTAGGTTTGTATACATAAGTGTTACACTATTTAGTATATCGGTATTATGTTTATTTCACCATTTTGTGATCTTTTGTCATTGAAATACTGTGACTTGAAAAAATATTTAGAAGAGTTTGAACTAGTATAAAAATCCAGATATGGACAGTCGTCGGTGTCTAATTATGGAATATGCTTGATGTATGGGCTCTGGGCACATTATGATTGTGCTGGTGCAGAATTTGATATTTGGATCTGTGACTTTTGCAAGTTATTATGAAACTTCTTTCATTTATCACAATATGTTATATCCATTTGATTGATCTCATATATAATAATGTCCATTTTTATTATTGTTATGTTGATTTATGCTTGCATTCCATCAGTGGCGGATTTAGGGGGGGGGCGAAGGTGGTTTCGCCCCCCCCTCGGGATTATAATTCGTTCCGGGATAATATAATTTTTGCTGGTTTATCCGAGAATTATTACTGTGTTACTTTGGAATCGCCCCCCCCCTCAAAAAATTTCTAGATCCGCCCCTGCATTCCATATATGGGTACCTATTCCATATTTGGCTACTCATTTGTGATTTCGTTTTTTGTGCTAAATTTTAATGGGATAACTAATATATTTGATTGAAGGCTGTTGATTGCTACAAATAAATGTATGGCTGATTAGTAAAAACGTTAAACTGATTTAATTAATATGAAGTTTTTTTATATCCCAAAAAACAAAATGATATTCCATATTTGGTGACTTTCCTCTATCTCTTATTATTGGGTCCGAAAATTGTCTGCTCAACTTGACATACAGAATGTTGCTAAAAAATTAATATCATAAAAGGGGTTTGAAAGTTAATTCATAGAAAACGGAGTACTTTGTTGTGCATAGCGAATCAAGTTTTGGAGACTCCATAACAGATGACTTGAAGATGAATAGGGTGAGAAACTTTAAGTACCTAGGAGCTTTGGTAGATTAAAATGGGATTGGTGAAAAAAAAAACATTTCAGACCATGAACGTGTTATGGTGGAGTTTCCAGAATTCAGGAGTGATGGATGTTAGGCAACTTTATTTTTTCAAAATAGCTTTGAAAACATTTGACAAGAAAATTGTACTAACAAAAAATATTCATCCTCATGAAACTAGAAATGTACATGCATATTATTATTTACCAACAAGAAATAAATCAGTGGGTTGTCGATGCTTCTCCTACCTGGCTCCTAGAAGTCTCAATTCTTTACCCGAAGAGATTAAAGCAAGCAGGACTCACTTTTCTTTCAAGAACTCTTTGAAGAATTGTATGTTTCTACAGCCAGGAAAGATAGTACACGACTGTATCAATGGAAAATAAGATATAATAAACAACCGATTTTCGGCGCATTCCTATAAGAGAAATCCGAGGAGAAATCATACTATACAGGGTCTTTCACGAGGAACCTCACCTATATTTATACGGGAAACTACTGAACGTATTTTCATGAAATTCAGCACTTATGAGTATTTCACGATGCTGATGAAATCTAAAATATTTTCAAGGCATGAGCACCTCCGGTTTTTCCGGAAATGACGTCAACTTCCGTTTTTCAAATCAGAACACCATTTTTTTATTGCAGAAATAGATTCCTTAGAAAATTTCAAGTTATTTTGATGTAACATTTTTCAGTTTTGGTTGGAAAATTCTCTCTGAGCGGAAAAATTCGAAAAAAAAATCGAAAATAGAGCTCCGCTGAAACAAGAATTACTTCGAGGTTTTTGAATGGAAAATTTTTATTTTTGGGATTTTTCAAGATGTAAGATTGATGTATCCACTTTAAAAATCGAAATCGCGATTCATGATACAGGGAGTGGAAAAATCGCATTCAAAGTTAGGGATGACAAAATCGTGAAAAATCAATTTTTTCAAATTAGAACCCCATTTTTTATGGCAGATATTGAATCTACGTTAAAAAATAATGTGAGTGTATGCATCTTACCCTTGCCCTAAAGTGGATATTAACTCAGAAAATATCCATTTTAGGGCAAGGGTGTGATGCATACACTCACATTATTTTTTAACGTAGATTCAATATCTGCCATAAAAAAATGGGGTTCTAATTTGAAAAAATTGATTTTTCACGATTTTGTCATCCCTAACTTTGAAAGCGATTTTTTCACCCCCTGTATCATGAATCGCGATTTCGATTTTGAAAGTGGATGCATCAATCTTACATCTTGAAAAATCCCAAAAATGAAAATTTTCCATTCAAAAACCTCAAAGTAATTCTTGTTTCAGCGGAGCACTATTTTCGATTTTTTTTTCGAATTTTCCCGCTCAGAGAGAATTTTCCAACCAAAACTGAAAAATGTTACATCAAAATAACTTGAAATTTTCTAAGGAATCTATTTCTGCAATAAAAAAAATGGTGTTCTAGTTTGAAAAACGGAAGTTGACGTCATTTCCGGAAAAACCGGAGGTGCTCATGCCTTGAAAATATTTTAGATTTCATGAGCATCGTGAAATACTTATAAGTGCTGAATTTCATGAAAATACGTTCAGTAGTTTTCCGTATAAATATGGGTGAGGTTCCTCGTGAAAGACCCTGTATAAGATGATATTAATGAAAATATACCGATTTTGACAGACTCTCGATTGTGACTGTATATCTACCGATTGTGACATCAAAAAAGTACAGATATCCAAACCACACACAAAAGTATTTTCTTAATACTGCTTCGTGGTGAGTTATCGTTTATAAGACTGTAAAATGTGTAATTTTGGTTATATTGTATTGTATTGTTGTTGCCAATAAACTTTATTATTATTATAGTTGGTTCTTGGTTATAGAGGCGCGCCTGGACTCTAAACGACTTCTGTGAAGGACCCCCAGCTTAGTTCATAATTCAATTTTGTCTTTTCAAATTTACCCTTTCCCCCGACTTCCCCAATTATCTGAAGGCTTGGAAATTTGGCGTGGGTGAAACAGATCTTCGAGTGGTTTTCCGCCAACCGGTTGAATCATCTTAATCATCTCGATCATCCGAATCTGCTGAATAACACTCAATTACCCACCAACACAAGAATCTCATTAGGGGAAACGAAAAAAGTTCCAATCCTTCATAAAAATGCGTCCTGAGGAGTGAAACTGAAAATGACATCTCCGAACTCGACGTCTCCAAAAGATCCCCCCAACTGATACTAATTAAACCAATCAAACACCCCATGCATCAACTTTGCCCCAATGCCGTTCTCTTTCTCCCACTTCATCCCCGAATTTCTCAACCGAAAAACTTCCGTAATTTTCTTTATTGCGGCTCATGGACAAGGAAGGAATTTAAAGAGGAGCTGCATGTCCGCGTCGGCGAGGAACTCTTGAATATCTCCTAATTAAAAATCTTCAAAAGTGTCACCGCCACATTTCCCCCAGCGAAAACTTGCCGGGAAAGTTTTTTCATCTAGTTACATCAGCGACAGATTGTGTCGTCTTCTAGAGCCGGTTGGGATTCTGGTCTGGGATAATGTATCATCTCGGTTGATGAGGTGTGGTTTGTTCCTAGCGATCCTTGCGGCTCAACGACATTTCGTATTCCGGAGTTAGATGGCGCCAAATGATAAAAATAAAAGTTGTCGCCCGAAATTTATATTCTGCCAGCAGGGGTGAATCCAGATCATTTCGACGTGTAGAAGGTTGGTGCAGTTGGATGGAAGGGATTATACTTGAGATGGATTAATTCCATGCTTGAATCCACATTGCAGCCGAGTCAAAAGAAGAGGTGATAATCTTTCTCGACGAATTGAAGAAATCTGTGGGATTATAGTTGAGATTAAATCAACCATTGTCTCTTTCCTTTTGAACGTAGACCTCTCTTTCTTCTCTTCATGTTGTAATGTTCTCAGTTATCTGAAAGCACCTATTTTCTGCTGCATTGTTTTTGTTGCATGTGGGAATATGATGTTCCCTGACACTTTGGTATCTTTAGACTTCTTACCGTGTTGTTGAGTACCGTTTTTGTTGGTTTAGGGAAATAGAATAATTATAAATGGGGTCTTTTTTGAGCTTTTCATTTTGTTGGGAAAGTACGTGCAAAATGACCTAGGGTTTCATTTCAGAAGCATAACTTTTTATTAGTGAATACCTAACAGTAATTTCAAATTCTATACCAATGATTTTTGGTCCTTTCTTCATAAATTCTAATCAAGATTCATGAAATGAAAGTACCAAAAAATAGAATTGTTGTATGTATCTATGACTAGGTTCTATGACTAGTGTCTGTGACTGCTGTCATATATGTCATTGTCAATTAATTATAACCTGAAACTTGTAATGGTAACACGACATCTAAAATATATGTATAATTCTCAAGTCTATTAATTATTAAAAGAGTCTACAAATTAAATATTAAAACATAATTATAAAACAAGAATATTCTTGGATCAATTGGGATAAACAAAACTTTTTTTTGTTCACATGCTATGGACAAAATGACATACCGGTAACTGGCAACTGTAGTTGTCTACTTATACAAGGTGCGGCACGGAGGGCGGACGTTTTTCAGATGGGCATAACTTTCCTCCACTGAGGACGAGAGAAGTGGGGAAGGTGCCGTTAGACTCGTGTGTTCCTAGCATTTATTTATTGATCAACAGAAGACCAAGAGGACCTGTGCGAACAGTTCGAACGCCTGAAAATGTTGAACGCGTTCGACAAGCCATTCTTCGCAGTCCGTCGCGATCTGCTCGGAAACATGCTGCTGCACTTCGCCTCAGTGATCGTTCGGTGAGGCGAATTTTGCATAGGGATCTTCGCTTTCACCCCTAAAAATTGGCCATTGTGCAACAGTTACACCCCGGAGATTATGCACAACGAATGAACTTCGCACGTGAGATGGAAGCACTGATCGATCAAAATGAGAACCTCATTTTGTTCATGAGTGACGAAGCCCACTTTCACCTCAACGGCATGGTTAACCGGCAGAATTGCCGTTATTGGGCTAATGAAAATCCGCAACACTTACACGAAAGACCGCTGCACAGCCCACAGCGCCTCCAGCACTGCATCACCGATTTCGGCCACCACATGCCTGATGTGATTTTCCACACTTGACTGTCTCAAATGCTATTTCCTTGAGAATCTGATTCCGTCAATAAATGTGTTTTTGAGTAAAAATTAACGCTTTTATTATTTTTTTAAAACCATCCATCCTCCGTACCGCACCCTGTAGTTACAAAACTACTGGCAGAGTTCACCATTGAAACGCTTGGTTCTTCTAGGAACATCAGCACAAGATGCATGAGTCCAATGCAATCAATGCATGCATCGTAATCAGTCTTTTCCAGAGCCAATTCTGGAGAAGACTGGTTTTTTCCCAATCTGAATCAGGAAGCTCTTAACAATAGGCAGATGGACAGACGTCTTCATCATCTCGAAATTTGCTGGGACCATATTTTCTTCTTCATTGTCTTCTTTCATTAATGCCCTAGGGACTTGTCTCATTTTCTTTGGAGGTGGTATGGGCTCATTTTTTTTATTTTATTGCAATCATATTAGGTGTAGAAGTTGAAACTAAGTACGTTTATCGAGTCTTCCTTTTGCCTTGTCAACTTATGAATCATCCTTCAGGGATTGGAGGAACCTCCTCATAGGATCAGCAAGAGTAGGTTAAGATGCACTGCCTTTATTAGCCGCAGATGAATGTTTTGTTATGAATAGGTTGAGACAAGTCCTGGCTCTTTGTTTGCTGATGGAGCCTGGGATGAATGGTCTCGGTGTTGTCCGGTAGATACGGTTAATTCAGCTGAAATACCTTTGTCATTTCGTCCGTTTACTGTATATATCATTTTGCTTGTAAAGCGTTATAAAACTAGAAATATTCCACAGGGCAGTCACCTTGGACCTTTCCTGTTTCTTATCTATATTGATGACATAACAACTTGTTTTAGGTTCGCTAGGTTCCTCTTATTTGCGGACGACTTGAAGATTTTTCTGAAAGTTGACAGCTCACTGGATTTATTGAGTCTTCAGTCTGATCTGGAGAGGCTCGGGCGATGGTGCAGGTATAATGAAGTGTTTATTAATGCTGAGAAGTGTAAGCACATGTCAATAACTAGAAAAACAAATAACTTTTGTTCAAGATATATGTTGAATGGAGAAACGTTGAACAGGGTTAGTGTTATTAGGGATTTGGGTGTTATGTACGACTCCACGATGAGTTTCAGTGTGCACATTGAGAGCATTGTCAGTAAGGGTCTTAGGATGCTGGGTTTCATTATGAGACATTCTTATGAATTTAGGGATATCAACACAATTAAACATCTCTATGTCAGTTTGGTCAGAGCTCATTTGGAATTCGCATCCACTGTGTGGTGTCCCTATACTCTGCTGGATAATGAAAGAATCGAGAGTGTGCACAACAGGTTCCTTCTTTGTGTTTCATACAAGTTGGGTATCTCTAGGATGAATTTTTCTGATGTAACTCGTATGAGAGCTCAGCTTCGCTTGCCAACTTTGAGAACTCGTAGAATTAGGGGTGATGTGTTGCTCTTCGCCAGACTCTTTATGGGGATGTTGTCCACAACGGAGCTTCTGTCCCTCTTTGCTTTTCACGTCCCGCCTAGAAATACTAGAGGATCCGTTTTACTCAGTGTTCCAAATTATCGGCATAATTATACCAGGGAATCTCCAATTCCCAGAATATCGGGTAGAGCAAATGTTGCTAGTCAGTTGGGAATCGATTTCACGAATTCGTCATATTCTGCTGTCGTAAGAGATGTTAATCGATGTTTTATTTAGTTTTTTGTTTTTTTTTTATAGCGTTTCACTTTATAGAATAAGTATTCTGTTTAATTTTGTAATTGGGTTTATCCCGTGAATAAATAAATAAATAAATAAATAAATATCCAATAAATGCAAAAAGAATATTCCACATGAAGAAGCTTCGTGAATACAATGACAAATAATTAAATTTTGAAATGAATGAAAAAATGTTGAAAACTGGCCATTTCTTCTAAAAATTTGGCGCAATGAAAAAAAAACTCGTATTCTCTTGATTTCTGTTATCACTTATAATAACCGGATGAACTAGAGTAGCGCTTGCGAGTTTTCAAAGGTAAGTAGGACCCACGTGGGTCGTGTGATATGGTAGGCAGTTACGCATAAGAAACCTCCAGACTCAAGTTATGATGCCTATGTCATTTTGTACGTTTTTCCCCTACATGAAATTTGTACCACAATAAAATTCGTGAGGTATTCAAATTCTTCTTAACTCTGGAACGATAGCCTGGATTCATTGAGGATATGATTCAAGGAGAGGAGGGAGCTCTGGAAGGATATTGCTGGTTTTAAAAACTTGATTCAAATTGAAGGAAATTCCTGAAATTATTGAAGATGGTTGCCGCTTCAATTTGGATAATTCACTGTGGAGAATTTTGATTTGCTATTTTTATTATACGATGGGGTCAATTGGCTATAGAAAAACCTCTCAGCACTGCGACCAAATCTTTTATTCTTATACTATTCCGAATCAATTCCCGAGGAGATCATCTACCATCCTCATAAATCGTATGATCCAGAGGCAGACAAAATCAGGGCACTTGCATACCATGTGTTCGAAACAAGAGATACTGATACCACTAGTGCACTGTTAGCAGTCACACAATACACCGAAGCTATATTCGCGATAGCTTGACAAGTTTGCTTGTGTAAAGGCGGAATCCCACTACTCGTATATTTGGCAAGTACGCAATTATTTGCGTACTTGGCAAGTAGACGAAGTTCCGAATTTGAGTGACAAGATTGACAAGTATTGGCCGAGTGAACCACTCCCACTACATGCCAAATATAGGCAAGTGGCAAATATTTGCCGAATACACGAGTAGTGGGAGTCCAGCTTAAGACGATGAAAACACTACAAATCTTTCCGCTTGTCTTTCTCCTGAAATCCTTCACCAGAGGAGTGTCAGGTTTGCATGTCCCAGTTCTATAACTTTGCCCTATCAAAGGCCACAGGTTAAACTGGATTTAGACTTTTCGCAAGGGTTTCAGCCTTTTCATTACCCTCAATGCCACAGTAGCACCCATATTAGTGTCACACTGTTGCCTCTGGCTAGTTGCTCTATGCGGAATTTCCAGGTGAGCACTGAGCACTGGTAGTCAGATTCAAGAGCTCTAAGTGCTGATTGACTGTCTGTGTTTCTTTTCAACTACTCTTGGACGCCTCCATATTAATCTATTATTACGCCTGTAGAATGGAGGTTTCTTGCCCTATTCGCATGGAGACTCTCAGTTTAGGACCATATACTCCTATGCCTGTTCTATTTGATTTACAAAGTCCACTGCCATTGCCTGTCATGTATGTCCGTGTCCGAAATCAAAAGTAGTTGGCATCACGTCAGGGTTTTGCTACGAGTTTCGAGTCTGTTTCATTCAGGATCCTCATATGTCCCACCCAGTTACAGGGTAGGAGCTTCGTATTCGAAGAAATTCTGCAAGCGTCTCACACGCCACATTTTCTAAAATGTAGATGTAGGAGAGAGATGCATATTGAGTATGACTTCTAGCGTTGCTGAGGAAGTCGTATTGCTGGCTCCAGTAACACCTACACAAGTCGTTTCAGTGCCTGTAGACGATTTCGTGTGAATACCTTTCGTGATTTTGCCCACCATACTAAAGACACATGAGTGACGATAGGGCTTACTAATGCCATATAGGACCAGAGTACAATGTCTGGTTTCAGATCCCAGGTCTTTCCAAAGAGCCGTCTGCGTGGTCATATGGCTGCTGTGGCCTTGAAATTTGTCGATGTGTAGTTTCAGTTTCTAGCTGAATTTACTTTGTAGTGTAATTCCTGGGTATTTGACCTGTCTGGAAAAATTCGGTAACTGACCATATAATGAGAGCGCTCTAAGATTAAGATTTCTTCTTCTATTAAAGGAAATAAGGGATTGATGCTCAGTCCTTAATTTGCTAAGTGTGTTATGGAGATCATCGAAAAGCAACGTTATAATCATAAAAGAATAATCTATGGTCAGGTTGTTCTGTATTAAATACAAAAATAAAACGAATTCGCACGGATAATTTCTCACCTTCCCGTTTCTGAGTTTCCAGCATTCCGTCGGATTTTCGAGCAATCCAGTTAGTTCCCAGTCGTCAGTGCCATTATCTGGGATGTATGTCAAAGGGGGACAGAGGAGCGCGCGGAAACGAGCGTTTTTTGCCTGTTTGTCGGACGGATATGAGCATATTTTATGAGTAAAGTTCGGTTATAATTCTGAATTTTCATTTAACGTATTCACTGTAGAAAATTAGTTTATCCACCCGAATGGAGCGGGGGAATTTCATCTTCAAAGTGCAGTTGGAAAGCTGAAAATATTGTTACGCGATGGGGTATTCCAGTTGGCAGCTCCACATTCGAGAATAAAAACCATTATATACAAAACTTCAACGTACGGGATATTCTCTGGTTGCATTCGGAAACTTCTCAGGATAAAAGTGGCGGTTAAGTTCGTGAAAGTTTCCAGGGACCTGGGACAGGAGGAAAACTGCCTATCAGAGGAAATTGAACGCTATGTCCTTTCCCAGCGTTGGAGAATTCGAATTTTCGAATCAATTCGGGAATGCAGTTTGTGGAGTTTCTTCCTTTCGAAAGTTCAAATACACAGATAAATGTAAATATGCAACAACGAATCAGGTCGTTGGTCATAACGTCTAATGAGTTCTTGTCTTATTTCTTCTCGAATTGAATTATTGAGGTGGAAAAAATCTTTTTTTTTTGCCCCATTCTTTCGAATTCATCAATTCATCATATGGTCATCGTTTCTGAAAATTCACTGTATGAACTTCAATGAAAACCACAAATAGCTCGCATGGCACCATTAACTCCTTCGATCGATATGAATATGCTGTAAGTTACATTGGGGTACCTACCCTTATCGTCTTCGTAATGACTTAACAACTGTATTATGAATTGAATCACGCTAGTCTTACAACTCTTTATTTCGTACCGATAATCAATCTTTCTTGTTCCAACTTGCATAATGATCTCTCACTAGTCCTGGACTAGTGCTGGTGTTGTGGAGTTTCCATTTGAAGGGCTTCTCGAATAGTGCTCCAAATTGCGTGTTCATTTTAAAATAAATATACCAGATAATTTGCATTCATTTTCAAAAACTTTTTATTGGTAATTGAAGTATCAGTTATGACATTTATTCACGAAAAATAATATCTGCCAAAGAGTCTCTTCTTGCAGTTCTACATACGTCCAATCTTTTGTTGAAATTTTCAAAGACATTTCGAAATAATTGAGGCTCTATCTCACCAACGACACGAATGATTCCATCCTTTATTCAGGAATCGATAATGGATTATTCTTTAGACCTGGCTTTTCACATAACCTCATAGAAAATAGTGCAACGGTGTCAAATCACATGATCTTGGTGGCCAATTGACATCACTGTTTCTGAAGATTATTCGAGTAGGAAATTTCGTCTCGATAAATCAATTGTGTTAGTTGCAAATGAGCTGTAGCGCCATTCTGCTGAGACCAAATGTTCTCTAGATCAATAATCATTGATGAAGGTCATACAAATTGGATTATCATTCGTCGGTATTGACAGTTACAGCTTCACCAGCAGCATATTTGAGAAGTAAGGTCCAATTACACCACCTGACCATAATGCACACCGAACAGTGACTCGTTTATAGGATGCGTAGGTTTCTCATGAATAATTCGTGTACTTTCCTCACCCCAGATACGACCATTTTGTTTATTAACATAGCCACCAAGTTCAGAATGTGCCTCATCAGAGAACATGACTTTTTGAGAAGAATCAGCTGGTTGTCATCGATGAAATTGACAATTGAACGATGTTTTAAATGATCTAATGCCTCTAGTTCCTGTGTAATTTGAACATTATATGCCTTCAGAGCTAAATAAATCCTTGTGTAAAAAGCGCCATGTTGTGGACCCATGAAGTCCAACTTTTTGTGAACGTCGTCTAATGGACATTTCAGGGTGTTTCATCAACACTTTCACGAACCAAATCAATATTTTCTTGTGAACGACTGTTACGACTACTGTATTTTCCACTTTTTTGGTCTGACGACCGATCTCTTGAAATTTTTTGATAATTCGACCAATAGTGCTTTCAGATGGACGATTATGTGATTCATAAAATTCACGTAATTTTCTTACACCAATGTTCACAGAACGCTGATTTTCATAAAATAATTCAACATTTTTATAAATGTCAATCATCACACTTCTCACATGTCAAAAACCCAGACGATGCGCCATCTATATTTTATTTATTCTTGAAAAAACGCGCAATTGGAAACACCCTTTAGATCTTCAAATGGTTAAAAAGTAAGAATACATAAAGGTTTTTCTTTGAATTTTGGCAAAATTGGTGGATTGTCAATTGTTTAAGAGGAGTGCAGTGAACTGAAACCTTTAGGTCTACTGTGCTCTCTCCACCAGAGCTGTATTAGCATTCTTTGAACAATTATACTATACTAATGGCATTGGTTTTACTTGCCCCAGTGTAGGAGCATAATGAAACAAGAGGATCCAGTGGGATCTATTCTCCATAAGGAATTTAATTTTCCCCACGAAATAAATAAAAACTTCAAAATATTCGGACAAAATAATATTGCTTTCATCCACTGTCATAACCGCGAAATAAATCATTGTTCCTTCATAAGAATAGATCGCACTATTGATTTGAAGGAGCCATGATAAAACGGAAGCTTCGATAAAAAGATTTCGCCTCACCAATTTCATATTTCTTTCCAGGTGAACAGAGAAGCTCCTCGGTTCGAACCCGGTACTGCGCTAAAAAACATTTCATTAAATTCGTGTCTCGGGCTTTTCATTGAGACAAGATTACTCATACATCTTCCGCCTGCAATATCGTGCCAATATTGAATTTTTTCTTGAAGCTATATCAATTCAGGAGATTTCCCTGTCGCACAGGTCTACCGAACAATATTAAATTTTCAAGTTGAGGTAAAGTTTCCGTCAATATGAGAAAGTTCATATTTTGTTACGCCAGTCGGAAAGTTATATTGCAGACAAGAGTTCTGGGTAATCTACATATTTCGTATCAGGGACAAACTTCTCTTCGCAAAGAATTATGAAATATGAGGGTAAATATGATAACATCTAACATGTTTTCGGCTCGGACCCAGAAGTTTCTGCTATATTAATGACGAGCCTGTTAACCCAGTTGAACTCTGTCTTTGGTACTGAGTTTTTGCTTCCAACTATAATTTCAGCTCTGTAAAAACAAGCTACAGTTTCGGCAGTAAGCAGCCATCTTTTGAATGCCAGAACTGTGTTGAAGTTTGTTGCATCGAATATTTTCATTTTTTTTCACTCTTATACGTAGTTTATTGAATATCGAGTATATGATTTCTGGCATATGGTTCGGTCGTAGTCTAGCCTAGATTTCCAATTTCAGATGACCTTTTTCAACATTTGTGACTGAATATCGGCAATAACCTGGCGAATGTTGTTCTCCAAGCGGCCAATCCTTGAAAATCACTGTTCTATTAAGCGAAACAATGATTTCGATGATTCACCTAGATTTGAAAAATTGTTATCTAGCCGAGTCTAATTGAATACATTTTCCCAATTACTTCATTGAAATTTTTGTAGAAACCAAACGAAAATATGAAGATTATACAGGGTGAGTCTTTGACTTGTACATATATTTCAACTATAGATTCCTCTCATCAAAAGAAACACTTTTTTCCAATACCATTTTTCAAAATTCGGTTTGGTTTCGAAGATACAGGGTGTCGAAAATCCATGAAAAAAAACATTTTTCTGTTTATATCTTCGGAACCGTTATTTCGAATGAACTGAATTTTGGTTGAGTTTTTACTCTATTCATGGTGCATATTCCTCAATCAAAACCTATTCAGTATCTCTACTAGTATGAAAGTTAAAGGGTAGTCGATTCAATCAATACACGCTAAAACACCATAAAACCACTTTAAAAAGATAAACGGTTCATATTTTCGAAAGAATCAATCATTTAAGAAACTAAAAGTATTCTAATTTTTTTCAATAAAACGCGTCGTTTCCGAGTTATTTCCAATTTTACCCGGAGAAATTTGACGAAAAAATCATTAATTTCAAGAATAATCTGAATGCGTCTCTGAATTAAATATCATCGAATATTTTTCTTCTCTGGTCTGAACGAGTTCACAATGTTGTCACAATATTTATCATAAACTCTATCGAGATATTTTAATAATGAAATCCCACAAATGTGGGAGATAAAATTTAACACCAAGGAGGATTTAACACGCACATAGTTTCTATTGAAAATTCATAGTTACCGGTCAATATTGAAGGTACATGTAGATGAAAAATACAAAATTCGGATATGAATGATGAATCTCGATACAAACTACTTATTGATTTGAAATTAATGAAAACTGAAATGATACCTTATAATCTGTGTCAATGTTTTCATCTAAACAATATCCTCCTGGAATTTTATAAACTCGACACGGTTAAGATCCCATTGATTCACTTCACATAATGAAGCACATTAGAACAATAATTCACTGAATGTATTCAGAACTTCACATAATGTTCACAGTTTGTTCAGAGACTCTGGTTGGTTATTGTTGAGAGATGGCCTCCATGCCTCGCATGCGTGGAAAAATTGGCGGCAAACTCGATTTATGATGGAAACATAACAGAATTCATAGATATTTATACCACGGTGCACAAGTGTATCGTGATTTATTCTATGGTTCGTAACAAATCCTTAACCTCAATGAAAATATCAGGAAGCTGACAACATCTTCTTGAAATTTCTGTGCAAACATTCACAGAATGGATACAAAATAGATTAGGTTAGGTTGTTCAATAATAAATTCTGATGATCTGAATTAAAAGTCTTTTTTCATGATATTGTTTGGGAATTTCGTGGAAAATATGAACAAGTTAATAGTGTTCACAAACTTATCTGCAGAAAAATCGAAGAAGGAACTTATTTTGGGGTGAAAAATGTGGGTTTTCAGTTGCAGATATAATCCGATGAAACTAACTGTTTTTGTTGAAATCATCATGTTTGCAACATTTTTATTCCAATAAGGTTAGTACTTGAGTATTCCCTAAATGTATAAACTCAATTTCTATCGAGAAATATGAACTTTGCATCAAATCCAGAAGATCACTGCAGAGGCGTAGTCAGCCCAATTTTTTTCATATCTTTTTAACAGAGCCGAGTTGAAATATATGTACAAGTCAAAGACTCACCCTGTTTAATATTTGTTAGTGTAGTTCCCAGAATGAGGAGAGAACAATTCACCATTTTATCTATTTGTGGATAATTTCGATATGTTTCATGAAAATAGACTCAGGATTTTTAACACAGTTTTGATATTATTTGTCACCAATAATTTCAATCGATTTCTCCCCATTATCATATTTTCCGAAGTTATTTTGGGTGCCTCTCATGAGCAATGGATAGGAGAACACCGGATTCCTGGACCTGGCCCTTTAGAATACAGCGAAGCACTTCTCAACCATTCGATGCAATCGAAAGCCTCACATCAGTTCGATTGAATTTGTGGAGTAGGTAGTCCAATCATCAGTAATTTCATATAAGGCTCATATACACAGAAAGTGGATGAGAGGGATAATAATGTAATGAACTTGCGAAATAGCATGAGCGCCTTCTCTATTTGATTTTCATCATGTTGATTAACAGAGTTAACCCCATTTTCATCAAATTGTCACTTGCTGGAAATGATTCACATATTTCTTGAACGAAAAACTCAATCAAATTCTCATACTGAGTTGAATAAGAGAAAACTGATATTTATTGCTAAGCAAAAAATCACTGAAATTCAATGTTCAATTAAAAATCCTAGAATAGTGTTAGGAGAAATATTTTCCCTGTTTTTCTTCTTCCCTACTAAGGTTCGAATTGAATATTTACCATCCAACATTGAAAAGAACATGCACAAGGTGAAATTTTCGCAGAAGAGAGAAACAAGCAAAATTTCAAGAGCCGGACCTGGATTTTCACAATTATGAACAAGTGAACTGAAGGTACTTCAAGGCGATATTTCGTAAAGATATCAATTGTCTCAGGAAACATATGATATGATATGATATGATGGGTCGAAATTTTCACCTTGTCAAAAGAAGAAGGCACTTTTAAATGGGCATTTGATATTCACTTCTGTAGCCTCTTTAGGTGCAAAGTGTGTCACATTAACAATTATACGAGTGGAATCATCAACTACGAGATCTGTTGAATGAAAGAAAAAACCTCTCATTTTCCTTATGCTCTGGAGAAACCTACATTCTTTCGCAGAAAAATTTTCACCCATCGAAAAATTTATTGTTCTCTTTCTCCTCCTCAAGTATATTGCTCGGTTTTTCCTCCAAGCCTCCTAGAGAGATTAGTCTCTCCTTTCATTGGAACCCTTGTACCTCATTCTTACTTGCCGTACGGATGATTGCTATACATTTAACATTTCCTTTATTCTGTCAAATTTAATTAGGGACCTTCATCGTTGAAGATGATTGTTTGGCGTTGGTGGCTCTCCTTTTCAACCCTTGTGGGAATATCAATTACAGCCATCTGTATGGTTCGTAGGCAGGCTTTATTATTCCCTAGGATTCGGTTAGAGCTCCACGACAACTTGGATAATATCTCTATTGAGGCTAGAAAATATCTAGAATTACTTTTGTGAATTCGTCGAGCGTGTTATAGGGGTACGGAGATAGAGGAAGCTTGTTATCATTGGAGTGAGAGGCAGATGCTGGTAATGAGATGAGCACACTGGGGTGGAGAAATAATGAGGATAAGGGTTATCGTTTGCTGCTTCATACTTGTTGTGTTCCTGCTTATATACTGTTCCATTTGCAGATTTTATAAATGAATTGCTGTCAACAACAATGTTTTTATGCCAGTTTATTGCAATTCGTTGTTTTTGGTTCTCATCTGTTCACTACTACTCAATGAGATTCTCAAGATTCTTATTGATATCAGTCAAGCGAACTGGTTATATATAACAAAATTTACGAAGAATGATGATTATTATAAAGGAGTCGGACATTTTATTATTCAAAAAGGAACCACCCCCGTTGCATTTGGTTGCTATTGTGGGTTGGGTTATGTGACACTGATGACGGTATAATAAGCCGGTCACTTCTCTCCTACGATGGCAGTAAGATTCAGCGGTTCACTTTTGAATTAGATCTTCATAAGTCCAATTCTCTCACCTATTATTTATATTATTTTTTATGTTGTAATGATAAGGAAATACATATTGTTTTTTCGACAATACAGAAATGACTCATTGATATATTGCTAATTTCATCTTTCATTTTGCAGAGGCATCATACTACAGGGTAGCAAGAGATTAGATGAAGCAATTGGGAGTTATAAAAGAGCCATACACTTCCGACCAACTCTTGCACGTGAGTAGTTTGTTATTTTTGAAAATTCCTTGATTGTTATACAGGGTGAGTCTTTGACTTGTACATATATTTTAACTGTAGATTCCTCTCATCAAACGAAACACTTTTTTCCCATGCCATTTTTCAAAATTCGGTTTGGTTTGGGAGATACAGGGTGTCAAAAATCCACGAAAAAAACACTTTGCTGTTCATATCTTCCGAACCGTTATTTCAAATGAACTGAATTTTGGTTGATTCTTTACTCTATTCATGGTGCATATTCCTCAATCGAAACTTATTCAATATCTCTCCTAGTTCGAAAGTTACAGGTTGGTCGACTCATAAATTCATGCAAAAACACTATCAAATCACTTGAAAAGGATAAACGGTTCATATTTTCGAAAGAATCAACCATTTTAGAGAATAAAAGTATTCTTATATTTTTTCAATAAAACGCGTCGTTTTCGAGTTATTCCTAAATGTATACGAAGAAATTTGAGGAAAAAATCATGAATTTCATAAAAAATCTGAATGCGTCCCTGAATTAAATATCATCGAATATTGTTTCTTCTCTGGTCTCTTAACAAATTAACAATGTTGTCAATGTTTATCAACTGAATTCCGAGAAGCATGAAATTACACAGTTTATAAGCAAGTTTCTATTAAAAATTTATTGATACCAGTCCTTCAGGAAAATATCTATCTTCTTAACAATATCCTCTTGGAATTTTTAATCGACCCTACACGGTTTTCACATCACAAATCACAAGCATCACCTCACACCTGTTTGCTTTATTCTCTGCGAGTAAATAAAAAAATGAATTGAATCCATGTAGAAAGGTTATCGCGTTTAGGCGTCGTTCATTTTATCACAGACTAGCTGGCCTGTGATAGTGTGATGAGACACAGAATAACGGCTTGTCTTGCGTGGCGGCTACATCGCAGCCGGCAGCGCACCACGACTGAAATTTAGATCGGCGAGAATCAGAACTACTCGTTTGGCATTTCCAAAGAGCAATGCGTAGAAGCCTTTAGCGAAAAGTAAACAAAACTAGTTCTTCCGTTAACGATAGGGGACGTTCTGCTTTCTTGAGTTCGCCTATACCATTTTTTACTGAGAAAATCAACACAATCTGGCATCGTCTTCTCTAGAATTCTGTGATCACTATCACAGAGGAATGGATTAGGTTAGGTCATTGACCTCGAATCATATGACTTTGATTAATGGAGTTAGGATAGGTTAGTGAGAAACTAATTTTTATAAGATAGTTTCAGGGTATCGAGGCAAATATGAACAAATTATTAGTGTTTACAAACTAATCTTCAGGATAATCGAAGAAGGAACTTATTTTGGTGTGAGAAATATGGCATTTCAATTGCAGAAATGATGGAACAAAACTTAGCGTTTTTGTTAGGAAAAATCGTGTTTGTAACATTCTTATTCAAATAAGGTTAGTGCTTGAGTATTTTCTAAATGTATAACCCAGAATACCTAATAATCACATCAATTTCAATTGAAAAATATGAACTTTGAGGTGTTTGTAGAGAATAATATCAGAGACGTAATTAGCCCAATTTTTTTTTTCAAATGGCTATATCTCTTTAACCGAGCCGAATTCGGAAAAATGGAAAATGAAAAAAAGGTTTCTTTAGGCCTCAAGAATCTACAGTTAAAATATATGTACAAGTCAAAGACTCACCCTGTATACATCAGAAATAGTATGATTAGTAAGAATTAGTAGGCTAATATATTCTGTAAACAAATATTTTGTGATCTGTTCATACACTTTTCTTTTTTTTTTTTAATTTATTGTGCTTCGATTTCGAAGATCATTAGTACAACAGGACAGCTACATCTCATTTATATTAACAGTTTAGGTATATATCAAAACTTTTATCTAACTAAATAATGAATTCAAATTGTGTTGATTTAAATTGATAAGTTGCACTTTTCTCTTCGACATATATGCTGAAACATCGATAAACAACACCTCTTCCATCTGAAATTCCGGAAATTTAAGTTTTTAAAATAACAATTGTTTTGATGTAGCACAGAAAAGGCCACTGCAGGGCCACCTTATTTATTGGTGCCCTAAAAGCTGCATCGATCTCTCTCCACTATCTAGAAAAACCTTATAGGAAGAATAAGATTCCATTTAATGATTATCGTGAAAATGTAGGTTTGTTTTCGGTTGTCTAGGACTATGACCTTCGCCTTGGCTGCCAAACCTATATTTAACGCTTATCGTCTTCCTGCAGTTCTCTCAAAAACCAATAAAACGAAAACGTTCTATAAACAGTTCATTTACACTCCTTACACAATAATCTACACTTGTCGATAATACGTCTTCAACTTATCACTTTTGACAGAATAAACGTTTGGTTACGATTCATCCGCACTCACTGAACTTCGTGAGCCTTTACGCCGAACAAAAGAATTGATCTTGTACCGCCGATATGGTACCGTCTTGAAGATCTAATTCCGTCTCTTATGGCAATAACTACCTCCGTCTTAATTCTCTACCGACCGCTAGCTGACTTCACTACTCCAAGTATGCCCTTGAGGGGACGATATGCTCTGGCCGACGACCTTTCATTTTTCCAAGTTCACGCCCTCAATTTCTCACCTAGAAGCTTGATTTTTTTCGAAGGATGTCTTGAGGGGACTCCAATTTCTTCTCTTCAAGAGAATCATTTTTTTGCATGAAAAAATCGGCTACGGCACCGATTCTTCATTCAAAAAGTTCTCTTCATCTTTTCAAGTTCTCACCCTCAATTTTACACCTGAAGCTTAATTTTTTCATGAAATTTCGCATGAAATAATCGGGTTGAATTTGAGAGTCTGTGAAAATTGACTTCATAATCGTTTTTCGTCGGTTGTTCATCAATTTTTTTCAGAAAATCCATCGGAGTGCCCTCGACAAATCAATTTTCTATATTTAAAAAAATTCCTCTAGGATAGGCGCTCAAATAATGCAAAAAATCATGGAGATACTGAAGACTTCCAGAAAGTGTGAAATCGCAGAGAAATGTCTGAAATTTCAGGAGAATTAAAAAAAAACAAGCTTTCAGGTGGAAAATTGAGGGACATTTTGAATCGAGAATCGATGCCGTCGGCCAGAGTATATAATTCCCGGTTCCACCCCCAATTTGCATTTGAGAAAAGAGCTGTTACTTCTTGTACGACCTAAGCCAATAAAATTAGCAAGTGCCAAGTGCATCTTTGAGCTCCATAAATTATCCCACCTTGTTGGTCCGAGGTCACCTAAGAATGAATAGCTACAAGAAAACACTTGAGCCTTAATTGATCTATTTATCTCATTCTGAGAAATGGTACAACTGCTAGATCCCAAATTGCACTTATGGATTTATTTCAATGATAAGAGTTCCACATCCAGGACTCGAAAGCTTCCACATAGACGTCATCAAATGCAAAGCCAAAAGTGTCACGCTCATCTTGGGCACAATATGAAGCGTTCCACACACGAAATTCAGAAAAGACAGAGATAATGTACAATCGATGGGAATGAAACACTGTAGGGAGGATTATCGAAAAGAATTAAGATTGAAGTTGCTTTCTGAAAGTGCGCTTAGAAATTGTTTCATCAACTGAAGCTGGTGATAGGTATATTCTCGGAATATACCAGACATTTTCCCAGCCTGTGACAATTAATTTTCATTTACACGGTGAAGTACTCATCAGAATGATCGCAACAGCGTCATTTTGAATTCAACAGAATCCCATCAATATCCTGTTGATCACGTAACACGATACTGTTATACAGCACAGTGCAAACGAACATTAATTGCTCAGGTAATTAATCTATCACAATTTGAAGGTAATGGCTGCCGCTCCTTGTTCTTTGCTTCCACCCATTCGAATTGAAGTGGATCTGAAATAATGACATTAAAACATGCCTAATCAGACAGAATCGATAATGAAACTGTTCGCTTTTTTACTCCGAATGATATTAGAAATACATCGAAAAATGTTTTCTGACACAGTAACAAAGTCTACACAGAACACAACTGCTTCTCTGAACTCGTACAAGTTCCAAGCTTCGAAGCTTGTAGTTTTAGAGGGATCTCCTCAGGAGACCTAGTTATCAGGATAAAATATATGAATATCAATAACAATCATTCTCCTTTCCTAGATACACTCTAGAAAATTTTCCAAGTTGAGCTTTGTCGTAGGTCTCCCTTACCAATTGTTCAGAAGTCATATTTTCATTTTCATTCGTATTTGGTACCAGCCTGAACCAGTCTCACGTCTTTGCAAACCTAGTTTGAAACCACGTGTTCTCAAGAGTTGAATTCGTTCTGTGAGAAATAGTACACTACTTAGTACAACACCTACATGAAGTCAGAAGATCAGCAGATCTCTCAAGTCAGCATAAACTGTTAGTACGAGGGTTCACTTTGTGGTATATTTTGTAGTATCATACATTATATTTATTTCTTTAATTCTCGTTTGGATGAGAATGGCCAAATCAGTCTTTTCTTCTCTCCAAGAGAGCTCTATACGTTCAAATAATGCCAGTATTATAACATATAGTTTCCTGTGCATTCATGGTTGGTTTCATTCCTCGGAACGACCTTGTAGTTATCAATTATTCATCGCAACATTCCACACTCGATCAAATTGCAATATCCTCGGCAGTATCCAGCTTCATCATCTTATGCATCCCTCGTGGCACAAATTACATAAACACGACAGCCATATCAACAGCTCCTGTTTGCCGATGGAACTATATCCTGGACGAAAATCGATTACCGTAGTAATTTCATGGGTAAATAATACCTGCTGGTAGTTGGCAACCAATCGGTCGAAAATTCGGTATACGTGACAAACATGTCCTGATGGAAACTTATCAAACTGGATAATTTCATTGGCTTGTACGTGATCTATTAGGACATTCGCACATAGGAAGCGAATTCATAGCGCAAGATAAGCGCCCACGCATGGAAGCCACAGAGGCCTCTTAAAAAATATTATAGATATATACACAATGCAACAAACAGAAAACAAAATGTGGATTTATTTCGACGTAGTGGACTGTATGTAATTCTTTTCCTGCGCTGATTAATTTAAAAGAAACACGTGTGTACTAACACTAACAGTTTATTTCAAGAAGAATTAAGCACACAACCAATTTAGGTTATGTTTACACCAGTTTAGTGTAGTATAGAACTATAAACGTAAATGCCTGCAAATCACAGAACATCTAATAATCTAACTGCAACTCACAGTAGATTGACGACTTGACGAATATAATTTGTATATATCTACTCTTTAGTAGATTGAAGAAGAGAGAGTTATTTTAAATATTTGAAATAGGCACATCAACATTTGACTAATACTTTGAACTTTAATATGGAAAAGAAGAAGAGATCAAAGCACATGAACATGAAAGAAAGATATTAAGCATTAAATTATACAGAATGTACCATCTTTATGGAAAATATACCTACATGAAAGAGAATAAAATTAAGAAAATATGAAATTAATGAATTACTGATGATGATTATCGAGGCTGGCGCCATCTATCGGACTACTTTCCAAATACTAGATATAAATACAGGAATCTAAATTTCTCCAAAATGACTAATATGAAAAATATAAAACAACAACTGGGTAGCAATTTCATCGACTTAATTAGTTTGCTCATCGTCGTGCAAAGTCAGCTGCGGTTCAGATGAAATATTCATCATTGTGTGATAGACAATTTGGATGCCAATGGAACGTTACGCGCCATTGGTTCTTCATGAGTTCAGCCTTTGATCATGTGGACATTCGAGTGTCAAATCCATTCGAAAAGTCTCACTTGAATTATGTTCATTGAATTCGAAACAAACATGGTTGTTAACAATTATTCAGAACTCAGAAAAAACCTTTATGTGTAATCTGACATATCAATTGACATATAAAGTAAATTCGGCATAAGATAACAATCCTGAAACGACTCTGTAGAGAGGGTATACTACGACAGCATTACATTGTGAGAACAATATCGAGGCATGGGTAATATGCCAAATCTTATGCCTGATATCACCTTCCGCCACGGTACCATCAGATTCATAAGAAAGATTTTGTTGGGTCTCAATACCAACAAAACCTGGATATAACGGAACAACACCATTTGTTCTCGAGAATTGTGCACTCGAACTGACAATGGATGTCTTCAAGGCATTCAATCGAATCTGGCACCAGAGACTTCTCGCCAAGCTTGCATCTTATGGCATGACCCCTCAGATATGTTCTCTGGTAGCTAGCTTTCACACAAATGGGTCTCTCCATGAAGTGATCCATGGAGTTTCATGTGACACTCTACCCATTAATGCTGGTTGTCCACAGGGATCGATTCTGGCACCAGCAGTTTTCCTGCTTCACGTTAACTATTTGCTCGAGGCAATTTCATGTCCAGTCCACTGTTGCTCAGATGATGGTACGCTCCATACCGACATCTCTTCCTGGGCTTCAATACTAGCATGTCAAATCATAAACGAACGAGGAAGAATTGTTGATAGCAAAATTATGAACTTGGCAAAAATTCTCGAATTGCGATTCTATAACCTCGTAGAATTCAACGCTAACAAAACACAAGCAAACCTTTCATCTAAAGGAGCTATTACACAGCCACTCAACTGCTTATGATCTATAGGGCGCAGATTGAACCTGTCCTATTGTACGGTTACTATGTTTGGACTGCGGTATCAAAACATGTCCTGAAATTGGTGGATCCTATCCAAGAAGAGCAATTAGTCTCGTCGATGATGCCTCGCTTATCAACTCGCTCACTTCTCTGGAACACCGTAGAAGAGTTTGCGATCTGTCTCTATTTCATAGAAACTTTCATGGTCGATGCTCTTCTGAATTATCAGCAATCTCCTAAGAAACTCCGTCTGGCAATGTTGTTATCACTTCTTTTAATTTCGTTTTGCTCGAAGTTAGTTGCATGAAGAAAAAAATTGTCAGTTGACGAGAAGAAGCGGAAAATGTAGTTGTAGCATTCATAGTGAAATTCATTCCATCAGGTTCGAGAAAACGGCAAGGGAATAAAAACACGATATTTTTCAATAAAAACACTTAGTTTTGTCCGATAATTCGTGCAATTGAAAAGCCATATTTATGCCACCAAAATAAGTTCCTCCGTCGATTTTCATAAGGACGAGTTTGTGAGCACTTATAACTGGTTCATATTTTCCTCTATCTTCCAAAAGAAAGAAGGTTAAATGGATTCCTTATTTTGCTATAACAATTAATGGGAAATCCATATATAATTACTGCAGAATGTTTCTTATTGATTTTTCATTATGTGATGCTATTGTCTGTCTGAACAAGCTGCTTGGTGTAGGTTAGGGCGGGTAAGGGTTGTAATTGAACGTATCTCGTCGCTTGTGTATGCCGTTATAGCACCCTGGGGATACAGACGATGCGTATATCACTCAATGAAAACCCCAGGTAATAACGCCCACGACTATTTGTTACGGAATATAATGAAAACAGTCGAGCTTAAATTACACGTTGATGAGTTGGAAGCATTTGCTTCTGCGTTGTTCGAAATGTTTATTTTTATATGAATTTCTCCCTATTCATCGAGCGAAAATATTGCTGGAATCTAGTAGGGGAAAGGGGAGCGAAACCGGGTACCTAAGAAAAATCTGCAATAATTTTTCATTTAATTATGTTTATTGGTTGACACTTATTTATGCCGTAGCATAGGAGCCAAACAGTGAAATGAGTTAAACTTATTAAAATCTAGTACAAGATGAAAAAACAAAAAAAATAAAGAATTATATTCTATTTTACGGTTATGCCCCAACCCTCGGGGAAGAACCGTATGGCAAAAGGGGCAATACTGGATACTACGTACTATTCACTATAAGCACACACGAAATCGTCTGAATCATCTTCTTACCATCCTGTACATCCTTCGTGTGCCCAGTTATTGCACGTTCCAGTGCATTCTATCCACCCATCATTTTTGTTAGTATGAGAGTACTTCTCTTTGCAGTAAATGCAGAAGGATGTCCTTGTCACCTTGTGATTAATCGTCTTCTTCTTCTGAGCTGGACTCTTTAGCTTTTTGTTTTGTCAATTTCTTGTTTTTGTTTTCTTTTTGGATCACAATCTTTCTCTTCATCTCTTGCATTTATTTATTTTGGGTACCAATTCGAGATTTTATTCACCTTTTAAAGCAGCCTTTTCCAAAGACATTCCATCCATTCTTTTTTGAACCCTATCTTCAAGATTTAATTGAGGAATATCCATCTGGCACAACCGGGCGGTACTCGGTTATGCCCCACGAGGATTTTCCGGTTTTGCTCCAGAGCTAATATTTTAAACAATGTTGAATAATAAAAAACACATGAGAAAATTACATATCTGAAGATTTTCATACAGCCAAACAACCTACATAACAAATTATGTATTGGCAATTGTCGTAGAATATAGTTAGATGGGTAGGAATAAATTAAGGTAAAATAAAATTTCATACCAAAGATTCATGTGGTTCTACACAACACCGATAAATAAACAGACACACCTGTCAGAACTTGTGGAAATACTGGCATAGATGAGAGATATCAACGTATGCTACGTGAACAAAATTCAACCGACACGAAGGGGGTAAATTAGGGGTACCCGATTATACCCCTATACCCGGTTTCCCCTCTCTCCACTACATAATGAACCCTTTAAAGTATTCATTTGGAATTTTTATCACTGTGTCTGTATTTCCTGTATCTGTTCTATCCCTTTCTATTTTCGTTGAATTCTTTCGTCAACTTGGGTTCTTTCTTTCTTCATGATATCATTGGCATAAACTTTAATTTTTCACTAAAATAGGCAACATAATACATAATGACGAATTAGTTCTGCCAAAACAAAATATACTAAAATGTGCACTTAACGGATGGTTTCACAGAGCGTAATCACCGGTGATCCGAGATCAACGGCTTGATTCTGTGATTTTCGAACTGTCAAATCGAGTTGATTCTAGATCAAGCTCGGATCACCGGTGATTACGCTTTCTGAAACCCACCGTAAGTGAAAGTGAAGATGACGATAATGTCAATATATTGTTTTAAATGACAGGAAACATTATTTGAGATTGCTGTTGAATAATATGCTGAACCTCTTTCGATTTTCGATTCTACTCGTACCGATTTTGTTTTCGCTTTTTCGAGCATGACGGATCGGACCTCGAGTTTTTATGCGATCCATTGTTATTCTCGGCGATGCGATTGAAAGGAAATATCTATCAAGAATACTATACTTTTTATGGCCACTAAAAGGAAAGCACCATAAATTTTCCCGATTAGAAAACCATCCCACAATATCGTCGACTTTTCATCTGTTGTGATGTCAGAAGTGCGGTCACTTCCTGAAAACTTTCATTCCCTTTCAGACGACAGTTTATCGCTTGGATGCAGTGAGTGGTGATAAGAATGGGTTTTTTAAGGGGCCCTGTGTTATGGAAAATAAATCTCGATATGCCGGCGAGAGAATGGGCTCTAGGACTTTCTCAAACACTCAACTGTCTCTTTCAGCTTCCCCATGATTTTTTCGACGTCAGAAGGATTGAAAAAAATCACATTTTCAGGAGCAATAAGAATTCTGAGACTCATCATTATAATCTCCAAGAGGTACCGTTTATATCGTAGATCTATGACTGAATTAAGAAAAGAATTTCATCGAATTCATTATCGCAAAATATTATTGAATGATTCTTCGAATCTTTCTCAACTTGTTCGTGAAGCACCCTGTATCCATAATATGAAGGGTATATCTGAATTAATGCGAGAGATTTCGAAGGGTGAAAACTTATTCAAAATAAAGGTTAGTTTTTTACATAAATGTGGGGTCGAATGGAAACGTTCAAAGATGTCGAAAAAATTATGTTTTATTTATTATGGATATACAGGGTGAGTCTTTGACTTATATTTTAACTGTAGATTCCTCTCATCAAACGAAACACCTTCTTCCTATACCATTTTTCGAAATTCGGTTTCGTTTGATAGATACAGGGTGTCGAAAATCCATGAAAAAAACACTTTATTGTTCATATCTTCGTAACTGTCATTTCAAATGAACTGAATTCTGGTTCATTGGTTACCCTATTTATGGTGCATATTCCTCTCCTAGTATAAAAGTTACAGGGTAGTCGACTCATCAGTACGCACAAAAACACCATAAAACCACTTTAAAAAATAAACGGTTTATATTTTCGAAAGGATCAATCGTTTGAGAAACTGAAAGTATTCCTATGTTTTTTCAATAAAACGCATCGTTTTCGAGTTCTCTCCAATTTTACCCGGAAAAATTTGACAAAAAAATCTTTAATTTCAAGAATAATCTGAATGCTTCTCTGAATTAGATATCATCGAATATTATTCCTTCTCTGGTCTTTAAACGAGTTTACAATGTTGTCAGAATATTCATCAACTTTGTCGAGACTTAAATTCAAATGATGGAAAACGTTGATGTAGAGATATTTTAATAATGAAATCCCACAAATTTGGGAGATAAAATTGAACACCAAGGAGCACTTTATACGCACAGTTCCTATTAAAAATTTATTGTTACCGGTCCATATCGAAGTTAAATGTCGTTGAAATACAAAATTCGGATATGAATGATGAAAATCGAAACAAGCCACGTATTGAATTGAAATTAATGAAAAATAGTAGATATGATACCTGATAAACTGTGGCGATGTTTATATCTTAACAAAACCCTATTGGAAATTCATAAACTCGACACTACACGGTTAAATTATATTGATTCACTTCACATAATAATCATAGTATTACAATAATTCAGTGAATATATTTACTATTTCACGTAATGTTTACAGTTTGTTTATAGTTGGCAGCGCCTCCAACGGTTTTCGCTATACGCATGCGTCGGGAAATTCCGCGGCGAAGTCGATCTATAATGGAAATGGCAGAATTCATAGATATTTATACTATGTTACGTAAAAAATCCTTAACTTCAATGAAAACATCAGCATGCTGATAACATCTTCTTTAAATTTCTATGCAAATATTCACAGAATTGATACAAAATAGATTAGGTTAGATTGTTTATTAATAAATTCTGATTATCTGAAAGAAAAGTGTTTCTTCATGAGATTGTTCGAGAATTTCGAGGAAAATATGAACAAGTTATTAGTGTTTACAAAGTGATCTGCAGAAAAAATGAAACTAACTCTTTTTGTTGAAATTATCGTGTTTGCAACATTTTTATTCCAATAAGGTTATTACTTGAGTATTCCCTGAATGTATAGAATCAATTTCAATCGAGAAATATGAACTTTGAATCAAATTTTCTTTCAAATTCAATCTTTCCGTTATCTTTGAACCGTGATATCTTCCTAACTTTTAACTTTTGACCCAACATATAAACAAACTACCCTTTATTTCGAATAAGGAATCACCCTTCGAAATCTTTCGCATCAATTCAGGAGCACCCTGTATATAATAGATACAGTGTGCTTCACGAATGACTGCATAGAAGGCAATCACATTGAATTAGTATGCTTCTAATTCGCCATCGAATTGAGTGTGTTTGGTTTCCAACGAATAATCAATTTTTTTTTACATCCATTATACCCATCATTTATTTATTCGTAATACTCGTTTGATTAATATCCGAATTTGCAAATATTTCTCTTTGATAGATAGATAGATATATATGAGTTTATTCAACAGAATTATGTTTTGCGTAAACATATGTATATTTATTTGTGAACTATGTTCAATCAACTCAAATTCAGAATATTGAAATCGAAGCACAATAAACTTTCAATAGAAAAAAATATTGAAAAATCACATGATTTCGAATATTATTTAAAACATGAAGAAAGTGAGAATTTCCATTCGCTGTAAATCATCCACCTTCACCTCCCTCCGTTTTCTATACCGGAACGAAAATGCTGGACCATTTATCTCAAAATGAAAGTTTCGATAATGTCCCGGATGAAAAACGAGTTGGTCCCGATGTCGTGATCACCTTGTAAATAAATTCAACTTAACAAGATTAGCGACAGAAAAGTTCAAAGAAGTCGGGCTCGTCAGTAGATTAATTTCTTGAGGGATTGATTCGGAAGGAAATATGATATTTTTTCAAATGGAAAAGAAAATTAAGGTTTTGAACTCAGGGATTTCATAAAGACTGATATTGTTACTCTTTGATCATGGAGGATCTTCCAGGATGAAAATCAACATTTTCAGGCGATATAGAGGGCAGCACTTCTTGTAATTATTCAACGAACAATTTCCTATTGCAATTGAAGGAAATGGCACATGCTTAACAAAATGGCGTATGCGCCAGTGTTGTTTAGAATTTTATTTCCTCGCATAATCTGAGGTTATCTTAACTTATTTCGAAAATATAACAGTTCTGATCACTTTTTTATGACCAGACTATTTTCTTGTACGGAAATCAAGAATCAACTGTTCAAATTTTACTGAAAAATAATGGACAGAAGAGTTCGTTACTCTGTGACAGTTCCTTCGAAAAAAGAATAAAAGTACTCGAATAACCCGACAAAAAACTCATAAACGAACAGCGGAATTTCCCACTTTTTAAAATTCTTAAGCAAGAGCCTACAGTAGACAATTGAATACCTTTTTGCACAACTTGAAATACTCCACTATGAAAATGTAGTAGTACAACGAATCCTGTGTCACAGTTGAACTTTAAAAGTACTAACTCCATTTATTGTATCCAGGGTGAGTCTTTAACTTGTACATATATTTTAACTGTAGATTCCTCTCATGAAACGAAACACTCCTATACCATTTTTCAAAATTCGGTTTGGTTTGGAAGATACAGGGTGTCGAAAATCCATGAAAAAAACACTTTTCTGTTCATATCCTCGGAACCGTTATTTAGAATGAACTGAATTATGGTGCATATTCCTCAATCGAAACCTATTCAATATCTTTCCTAGTATAAAAGTTTACAGGGTAATCTACTGATGATGGAAAACGTTGATGTAGAGATATTTAATAATAAAATCTCACAAATGTGGGAGATAATATTGAACACCAAGGAAGGAGCATTCAATACGCACAGTTACTATTGAAAATTTATTGTTACCGGTCCATATTGAAGTTAAATGTCGATGAAATACAATATTCGGATATGAATGATGAATGCCGATACAAACCACGTATTAAATTGAAATTAATGGAAAATAATATGATACCTTATAATCTGTGGCGATGTTCCTATCTACACAATATCCTCTTGGAATTTTATAAACTCGACACGGTTAAAATTATATTAATTCACTTCACATAATAATCACATTAGAACAATAATTCACTGAATGTATTCAGAACTTCACATAATGTTTAGAGTTTGTTATTGTTTATAGTTGGCCTCCAAGGGTAATTGGGATAACCAAATCGTCGGTTTTCGATATACGCATGCGCGTATATTTCGCGGCAAAGTCTATTTATGATGGAAACGGCAGAATTCATAGATGAGAGAGAGAGGATTCATGGATATGTCTCGTAAAAAATCCTCAACCCTAATGAAAATATCAGCAAGCTGACAATATCTTCTTGAAATTTCTGTGCAAACATTCACAGAATCGATACGAAATAGATTAGGTTAGGTTGTTCAATAACAAATCTGAATGAAAAGTCTTTCTTCATGAGATTGTTTGGGAATTTCGAGGAGAATATGAACAAGTTATTAGTGTTTACAAACTAATCTGCAGAAAAATCGAAGAAGGAACTTGATTTGGTGTGAGAAATGTGGCTTTTTAGTTGCAGATATAATCCGATGAAACTAACTGTTTTTGTCAAGAAATATCGTGTTTTTAACATTCTTATTCGAATAAGGTTAGTACTTGAATATTTCCTAAATGTATCAGCTCAATTTCTATCGAGAAATATAAACATTGCATCAATTCCAGAGAATCATAATCAGAGACGTAGTCAGCCCAATTTTTTATGGCTATATCTTTTTAACAGAGCCGAATTCGGAAAAATGGAATATGAAAAAAAGGTTTCTTTTGACCTCAAGAATCTTCAGTTAAAATATATATACAAGTCAAAGACTCACCCTGTATAGTAATCAGCATTGGCAACGTCTCTGAGAATCATTTGACATTTAACGAGTTCCAACCTGCGTCAGTTTTGAGGGAAAAAACTTGAAAAACCTAAATCTTGGCCAACCGGGATACATTATGAAGGTGAATGGAGCATACTGCATTTGTTTGTCGTTGTGTTTAATAGGCCGATTGACGTCGAGATCTTGTCGAAATTTATCCAAAGATATTGATTTTTGTTTTCAACAACCATGATACTTTCAGAATTCCAACTAAAATTTATTGACTAGGTTGGTGCCAATGTTATATTGAAATCGACAACTTCGAACGTCTATACTGTGGAACAAATGTGGACGTAATTTTCTTTTGAAAGAAATCATACTCCAATCATATTAAAGTATTGCTCAAAAATTTAGGTCTTCTTTACTAAACCTGTATTTCAGATAAGTTGGTGCAAACAAGTGGATAGGTGAAGACGGAGAAGAGCACAGAAACCACATCTATATAATTTAAAATTGATACACTGTGCGTTCAGAATTGATTAATCCAAAAGCATCACGTCTAAATTATAATTAAATTCTTAACAAGAAATCATTGATCCCTTGAACCGAATACCGGCAAAAGGCAAATGAATGAAACGTCGTAACGTCTAAAGGAAGCCTCAAGCAATTTTCTCATTTCGAGCCTGATATTGGAACTCGGCGAGATTCTGACTGAAAAACAGTCATATGAATATTACATCCACCTTATTCCGTGGAGAAATCAACGACGGGAAAAGTTAATCTCAACTTCCGAAGACACGAATTCCTATTAAAAATGAAATACTAAATGCAGATTAATTTTATTTCTCTCGAATACATTTTCCAGTTCAGACCCCGTTTAATTTCAAGGGGATCTCCATAAGAAGTGTTAATTACAAGAAGTTCCCCATCCTGCGCCAAAAATTATGCATTCATGAATCCCGGAATTCTCTCGGCTATTCACAAAACTTTTTGAGACACCGGGGAGAGTCACACTTCGGACAGGAATTTTTTATACGGATGCACTCCAGGAGATGCTTGAAGTTGGCGGAGATCTGGAGATGAAAATCCATTTTCAGGAAGTAGTTGAGAGCTTCAATTTTGATACTTATACAAAGAAGACAAGAATTTTTAATGGGTCTTCGGAGTGCCGTCGATTGAAAACGGATATTTCTTCTACTTTTCAGTTTACGGTTACGAAGTTCAAGGACGAATTAATTCCTAGAATGTCTTAACAAAGAGCAATCAAATAAGAGCTAAATATTTTCAATTAGAGATAGAATGAAACCGTATGGGATATTTATGTGTTTTTAGTCCTTCCATCTCATAACGTTTAAATCTAGAAATAATTTCAAGTTCATGAATGAAGAATTGAAGGCAAGGTGAAAATCCATCACAAAATGCCATCGTTAAGAAGTAAAGATCCGAAATGTAGAAAATTGGATGTCGTATAAGCTGAAGCCAAGATACATACAACGCTCAAAGGGGTAGCGACAGTTTATACTTTGGAAATCGAATATACAGGATGAGTCTTTGACTTGTACATATATTCGAACCTCTCATGAAACGAAACACCTACTTTATTAAATATCTCTCCTGGTATGGAAGTAACAGGGTAGTTGACCCATCTATCCTCGCAAAAACATCATAAAACCACTTTAAAAAGATAAACAGTTCATATTTTTGGAAGGATCAATCATTTGAGAAACTAAAAGTTATCTTATGTTCTTCAATAAAACACGTCGTTTTCGAGTTATTCTCAATTTTAGCCGGGAAGATTTGACGAAAAAATCATTTATTTCAAGAATAATTTAAATGCTTCTCTGAATCGAATATCATCGAATATTATTCCTTCTCTGGTCTTGAAACGAGTTAACAATGATGTCAGAATATTTATCAACTTTGTCGAGACTTAAATTCAAATGATGGAAAACGTCGATGAAGGGATATTTAATAATAAAATCCCACAAATGTGGGAGATAAAATTGAACACCAAGGAGCATTCAATGCACAATTTCTATTAAAAATTTATTTTTACCAGTCCAAATTGAAGTTAAATGTTGATAAAATACAAAATTCGGATATGAATGATGAATGTCGATACAAACCAAGTTTACAATTTAAATTAATGTAAAATAATATGATACCTGATAATCTGTTGCGATATTTCTATCTGAACAATATCCTCTTGGAATTTTATAAACTCGACACTACACGGTTAATATTATAATAATTCACTTCACATAATAATCACATTATTACAATAATTCACTGAATGTATTCACTACTTCACAAAATGATTATAGTTGGCAGCGCCTTCAAAGGTAATCGCCGGTTTTCGCTATACGCATGCGTCGTGAAATTTCGCAGATAAGTCGATTTCTGATGGAAACGGCAGAATTCATAGATATTAATACTATGTTCGTAAAAAAATCAGCAAGCTGACAATATCTTCTTGAGATTTCTGTGCAAATATTCACAGAATGGATACAAAATGGATTAGGTTAGGTTGTTCAATAATACATTTTCATGATCTGAATGGAAAGCCTTTCTTCATGAGACTCTTTGAGGATTTCGATTAAAATATGATCAAGTTAGTAGTCTTTACAAACTAATCTGCAAGAAAATCGAAGAAGGAACCTATTTTGGTGGGAGAAAAATGGCTTTTTAGTTGCAGATATAATTGGATGAAATTAAATCTTTTTGTTGAGAAATATCGTGTTTGTAACATTTTCATTCCAATAAGGTTAGTACTTGAGTATTCCCTAAATGTATAAACTCGATTTCAATCGAGAAATATGAACTTTGAATCAATTCCAGAGTACCGTATCAGGCACGTAATCAGCCCATTTTTTTTTTCAAATGGCTATATCTTTTTAACAGAGACGAATTCGGAAAAATGGAGAGTAAAAAAACGGTTTCTTTTGGCCTCAAGAATCTATAGTTAAAATATATGTACAAGTCGAAGACTCACCCTGTATAAGTGCATTTCCACAATATTAAGCTCCAATTTCTGGAAAAAAAACCGCACGAACTCATTTATACTCCTAATCTTAAATTAGTCTTTTTTCTCAGTTCATGGAACGAAATGTCGACAGAAATACTTTGCCGAAGCAACGAAAATTCTATAAAATTCACACAGTAAATACATAAACTGAAAATCTTATTTCCACCAGAAAGTCTAAGAAGCTGGGATAAGCCCAGCGGATACAACAAAAGGGCGTCGTCGTGTGCTGATGAAACTTCTTTCACTTCACGGTAATCCAGTTGAAAATATAATCTGGTATTACATGGACAAAAACGGGAATGGGATTCCTTATCTTTCACGTCCCATACTGGGATGTTTATTGCTGAGATAGAGATGCGGACTAACGAGGAAATGTCTGGAGTGACTGGAGCAGGTGCTCACTACAAAAATGGGATAGCAGTTCGGGGAAATGGAAACAATGGATAAGGGCGATGTTTTTCTCCTTAATTTCCCCATTGTGAAATTTGTCGTGAGAATTTCAGGTGAATTGTAACATTAGACTATTTTGTGTTATGGAGTTGTTGTTTGTTTTTGGAATTTTCTGGAACCCTCATTGGGGATTGTTGCTATATCTTCGGAATATGACCTAAAGTGTCAAGTACTCCATATAACACCGAAGGTTCTATGACGCTGTGACTGCTCGAGTCTTGGTTTTGGACAAGCGAGATAAGGGCTTATCTTCTGTCAGAACTCCTTTTAGTATTCATTCTACACGATTCTCTGTTTTGTATTTGCGAACGACTGCTTTCTATCATTTCCTGTTTATGAACTAGTGAGTTTTAATGAATTTTACTATGATCACGTCTTTCTCGAACACATTTCCATCCAGGGCAACAGAAGAAACTCCTTGTTTCTTATTGTGGCGGTCATCAGAGCAACATTACTCGTCCTGGACAAGACTATAATAATAATAAATATAATATAATGTGATTTCTTAAGAGTTAAGATGACAATTTAGATATTCATATGGCGATGAAAAAGGAACGGTATTTGAAGAAACCGATAACACTGTAGACTCTGTTCTACCTATGATCTTTGGAATGGATAGGTGAAGTCCTTTCCCGTTTTGTCATTCATTTGGGTTACAGAAGAGTTGATTCCTTAGATGTCAAACAGATTCAGGAGTTTGAAATTACTTTACCAGGTTGTCAATTACAGTTGGGATCTGTATGCAATTAGACGTCATCAAATTCGAATGGAAAAGCAAGTTCATCATGAGATGCAGTTAATTATGCATTGAATTCTATGAATGTCGAGTATACTCCATTCACAATTATAAAATCACAGCTCTGGCCTTGGAAATTTGACACATTCCACTCTGTATCGAAGTTATGACGTTTTTCGAAATATTTTTATGTTCCAAGTCAACACTATGTTGCCCTTTCTACATTCTTAGCGTATTTCTCAGAATGTGAATGAATTGGAAAAGATGTGATGGACGAAAATAATTAACGTTTATATGAATTGATAGAAAGGAGTCCTTTTCTAGTTATTTGCATGAAAAGTACAAGAGATCACTGTTGAAATATATTATTTTTCGCCATGGAAAAAAATTGCATTGCTTTCACATAATTTTCATATGCATGCTTGTGAAGATTTAATGTTTATTATCCTCTTGAACTGAAAGTTCAAGACTTGACGACATTTTATTTATTTGATCTTATGAACAAGAACAAGGAGTAAAATATTCTGATTGTATAGTAATTTATTGGATTAAAAAATATTCATACATTACTACCACAGTAAGTTTGTACAAATAAAATGGAATAGCTTAAACATATGCTTCACATTATCATTCACCTGTTCTAAAATAAGACACAAACTCCTGGAATATGGAAAAAAACCGATATATTCTGGTTCAATATAGCCTTTTTCTACTTTCGGCAAAGGAATGAAAGCTCCAGTGATACATTTCAATTCTACCTGAACCATATTTTCCGGTCGCTTCCGTTAGAAGATCGTATAAGGAAGGAAGCCTTTCTTGTCCATTTACACATTCCAAATAAATTTTGAGCACCAAAATCGATACCGAAACTAACCAAACTTCTGGGGGACCGGAATTTCGTTTGAAATCTTTCAAAACGCCCAGATACCTAAAAAAACTTCGTTATCAAGTGTAAAAAGGTCGTATAGTACTTACTTTCGCTTTATTTATGCTTATAAATCGATTTTTGGTCCAATTCAAATTTGTCGTTCGTACTCACGCCAAAACTCGTGAAAGGAAAAAATGACACTTGCACGAAACTTCTTCTGGACGCCGAAGAACGGAAAAATAGGCGATTTCCTATCGATATTTCTCCCCAAAATCGCCGATCGATACGAACTAACAAAATGTGGAAAATCTTTGATACTTTTACTTTGATGTAAACAGAAAAACTGGCATCGTCGTTTTGTCATAAACGATATTCTATGTACGCGCACAGATTTTTCATCAGGTGCACCAATTCCTGAAAACGAAACCATGGCCAGAGTTGTGATTTTATAATTGTGAATGGAGTATAGGTACATTGCTCATAACGGAACAGGATAGAGAATTCCGAATACAGGAAATGTTTTTGATAAGGCAATATACATTTTTGTTTCTACTTTATCATTTGTTTCATTGATTTCATCTACATTATCTTCTATTTTCGTTATTTTTTCATTGTTCTCATTTCTCATTCTATTCCTTAGATCTGCTTTAAAATTATCATATTCTTCATCTTGTTCGTCCAATCTTAAATTAATTTTCTCTAGTAATTTCATAGTTTTGTCCATTAGCCTCTCCCGTATCTGCTCTCTGGTTGTTCCCTCCTCGTCAGTTACAGTTTCTACATTTCTTGATTTCATTTTATGGAATAAAACGAATTAATGAAAATTTCGGTAAACTTTATCTCGATTGAGGGTCCACTCAAAATGAAAAAGTTAGATTTATATCAAATTTAATTCTAATATCAACTTCCTTGAATATTTTAATTCAGATAAAAATAAACTAACTATTTTAATTTTATAAGATAAAACTACTCTTACTGATTTATGATAATTGTCCGTACAATATATTCCTGTTTTCACCAAACTAACATTCTCTTTATATTTCTTCTGTTTTCTTATGACTTCATTAATAATATTTGGCATTCAGGATCACGTCAATTCCAATTATTCCTCATATTCTCAATTATTTCTTCTGATTATTCTCTTTATATTTCTTCTGTCTTCTTATGACTTCATTAATAATATTTGACATTCAGGATCACGTCAATTCCAAATATTTCTTATATTTTCAATTATTTCATTTCATTTTCCCTTCATTTTTCCCAATTCATTTTCTGACTTTCCTTTTGATTTTCAATCTATTTCATCTCCCTGGTTTCCCTTGCGTTAATTACAGCTCGGCAACGACGGTTCATACTCAAAATGAGTGATCTTAAAATGTTCTCATCTAATCCTTCCCAGATTTCTCCGAGTCGGATTCCTAAGTCATTAAGAGTAGCTGGATGATTCTCTGAACTTCTCAGCCTTCTATTGAGGTTGTCCCTCAATGGGATTGAGATCTGGACTTCATGCTGGCCATTCCATTCGAGAGACTTCAACCTCTTCAAGGTACTCCTGAACGATGCGCACACGATGGGGTCTGGCATTATCGTCCATAAAAATGAAATTTTCACCAATGTATGGGGCAAATGGCACTACATGCTCTTCAAGAATGTGCCTTATATACTTATCAGCATTATCAACGACCACTAGGTCTGTGCGAGCAGTCAAAGATATTCCACCCCATACCATAATCGATCCTCCTCCGAAACCAGTAGTATTCAGGAAATTGCACGGAGCATATCTTTCATGTGGACGTCTATATACAAGGGAACGTCGATCACAAAGGTAGAGGCAGAATCTAGACTCATCTGTGAAGAGAACTCTTTCCCAATCGGCCTCTTCCCAATGGATATGCTCTCTCGCAAAATCCAAACGCGCCCTTCGATGGGCTGGGGTAAGAGCTGGGCCTCTTGCCGCGACACGAGGCCTTAAATCATATTCTCTGAGGCGATTTATTATTGTCTGAGTGCTAATTTGCACCTCATGAGTTTGCTCAAGCTGGATTTTGAAGGAGGCGAGCGGTTGCAAATCGTTGTCTCAACGAAGAAACTCTCAAGTAACGTTCTTGAATGGTAGTTGTTACCCGTGGTCTACCCTGTCCTGGTCTTCGGACATTCATACCTGTCTCCCTGAATCGCTGCAACATTCTGGATACACTTGTATGGGAAATTCCAAACCTTTCTGCAATTCCTGTGTATGTCCACCCTTTTTCTCGCAAAACTACCGCTTGGGCACATTCCTCTCGGGTCAAATTGCGTGTTTCGCGTTGCTTAGCGATCGAGTGTAGAAAAACAAACGGAAGAAAATCTATTGATCACTAGAATTGATCGAGAACAACTGATTTTAGAATGGAGCCAATACATTTAAAATCTGATAATATCATCTTTTTTTATTCCTGCTGGGAGAAAACATCTGTATTGAAGAAAAACGTTGACAGTGGATAACATATGAATGCATAATTCTGATAAAAATAATTATCAGTGAGAACACCTTCAGTTGTAGAATAAATTTGAGATTTCCATAATGTGCGTTAATTTTTTTGCGCAGTGTATGTTCCATTCGTTTTTTATACCCGATTTCATTTTCCGAAGCTCTTTCTGCCGATATCGGCGAAAATGAATACGAAAAGCGACCGCCGCAATTTGCGCGACCAAAACGGAATATTGATGCGGATTCATTGCCATATGCGGTTCTTATTGCTCGCAACTCCCATCTGACGTTTCCCGTAGCTAAAAACTAGGATCGATATCGCAATAAAGCTCGATTGAATATTCATTAGAGGAATTTTCAACATATTTCCGACATCGAACCGACTCCGTTTCCAATTTGTAAATTCTTCGAGTCGGAGCCCTGGGTATATCTCACTCCATTTCACCACTCGCATCCGGGCGTATTCTTATTCCAGACGAGGCCCGCGGCGTGGCTGAACGCGCCAGGGCTCAAAGGGAACGCCGACCCCCGGAATATTGATGAACGGCATCCAAAATGTCAAATTATCTCGCAATCAGAATCCTTTCGGAATCTTTTCATATTTCTGGAGAAATAGACTCTTGGTGCCGACCCGTGATGCCAAATTTCCTTCCTGCGAGCTTTCCGCTCTCCCCGCCGCGTGTCTTCATTTTCTTATGCTATAAACCTCGGATGCCGGCACGCGTTTTGAATGGAAATATGTCGGGATAAAGGAGGGGCCCATTCATTTCGAGCAGTGGCGGAGCAGCTGAGAATCTCATTCTATTTTGGACTATAAAGAGTTTTTCAATAAGAGCGCAAGATTTCAGTGTTCGTGCAGCAAAGTAGGGAAATATATATACAGGGTCTATTTTAAGGTGCAGCTTTTTTTTTGACAGATGGTAGAACTCATCAAAATAAGTCATTTTCGAGAAAATGAAGCTAGAATATTTTCTAGTTTCTAGGTGAATCTAAAAATTCCTCAGTCCGAACCTGCTCCTCCGTAGATATGAACATCTCTTGTTTTTTGTCTTTTTATCTAACAAATCTGCAAGAAATTCAAGTGCGTAGAACAGATCATTTTGCCATACGCCGCTTTTTGATGAATTTTTTAATTTGACCATTTTATATAAGACATTTTCGGTAAACTGACTCATTTTTTATATCACCTGTCAAAAGGAAAGCCCCACCTTAAAATACACCCTGAATATGTACAAAATGACATAGGCATCATAACTTGAGTTTGGAGGTCTCAAATGCGGAACTGTCTAGCATATCACATTACTCGAGTGGGTTCTATTAAACTCTGAAAACTCGCAAGCGCTACTCTAGTTCATTCGGTCGTTATGAGTGATAACAGAAATCGATAGGTCCCGAGTTTTTTCATTGTGCCAAATTTTCAGAAGAAATATCCAGTTTTCACAATTTTTTTCATCCATGTTGCATTCATTTCAAACTTTACCTATTTGTTATTGTATTCACGAACTTTTTTTTCTGTTTGATATACTTTTTGTAATAATTCGATATATTTCTAGTTTTATAACACTTTATGGACAAAATGACATAGGTATTTCAGACGCATTAACTCCGTATCTACCGGACAACACCGAGACCATTCATCCCAGGCTCCATCAGCAAACAAAGAGCAAGGACTTGTCTAAACATATTCACAACAAAGTATTTATCTGCGGCTAATGAAGGCTATGCATCTTAACCTTTTTCCTGCTGATCCTATGAGGAGGTTCCTCCAATCCCTATGGAACGATTTATAAGTGGACATGGCAAACGTGAGCCGAAAACTCGATAAACGTAGTTTGTTTCAACCTCTTCGCCTAATAAGTATAATCGCAATAAAATCAAAAAATGAGCCCTCACCTCCTCCAATGAAAAGGAGACAAGTCATTAGGGCATTATTTAAAGAAGACAATGAAAAAGAAAAAGTTTCTAGCAACTTTCGAGATGATGAAGACGACTGTCCACCTGTCTATTGTTATGACCTTTTTTCCCGATTCAGATCGGAAAAACACGAGTCTTCTCCAGGATTAGCCCTGAAAAAGACTGGTTACGATGCATGCATTGGGCTCCAGCATCTTGTACTGATGTTCCTATAAGAACCAAACGTTTCATTGGGAACTTTATCAGTAGTTTTGTAACTTTAAGTAGAAAACTACAGTTGCCTGTTGCCGGTATGTCATTTTGTCCATAGCATGCGGACAAAATGAATTTCGTACGTCGGTGATGTTAGCTCCCGGCCGGCCGGCTCCAAGCGCTGCTATTCCACCACGGTCAATAGTATCAAGCCACTGCGGGCGTTATTATTCGACGTTGAAATCGGGCGGCCAACACTTATAGTAAGCTGATTGAATAGATTGATGGAAGGACTACTCCGATTCATCTTTCTGTTCAATTTCCATTGCTCTAAAGAACCCATTTCATGCTATACATAAAGGTACCCCGATTTCGTTCCGACAGAAGTTTTTATTTTTTTTTTCAAGAGTTTGAGATGGCGGCCAAGACTTGTGATTAGCTGATTGAATAGATGGATAGAAGGACTATTCGGATGATTTTTTTCGTTCAGTTTGGATGGCCCTAAAGGGCCAGCTCCAAGGATCAAATGTGGGTATAGGTAGTCCGTGATCGATTCGACAGAAGTTTTTATTTTTTTTCAAGAGTTGGAGATGGCGGCCAAGAATTTTGATTAGCTGACTGAATAAAAGGATAAAAGGACTATTCGGATGATTTTTTTCGTTCAGTTTGGATGGCCCCAAAGGGCCAGCTCCAAGGATCAAATGTGGATATAGGTAGTCCGTGGTCGATTCGACAGAAGTTTTTATTTTTTTTACAAAAGTTGGAGATGGCGGCCAAGAATTTTGATTAGCTGACTGAATAAAAGGATGAAAGGACTTTTCGGATGATTTTTTTCGTTCAGTTTGGATGGCCCTAAAGGGCCAGCTCCAAGGATCAAATGTGGGTATAGGTAGTCCGAGGTCGATTCGACAGAAGTTTTTATTTTTTTTTCAAGAGTTGGAGATGGCGGCCAAGAATTTTGATTAGCTGACTGAATAAAAGTATAAAAGGACTATTCGGATAATTTTTTTCGTTCAGTTTGGATGGCCCCAAAGGGCCAGCTCCAAGGATCAAATGTGGATATAGGTAGTCCGTGGTCGATTCGACAGAAGTTTTTATTTTTTTTTCAAAAGTTGGAGATGGCGGCCAAGAATTTTGATTAGCTGACTGAATAAAAGGATGAAAGGACTTTTCGGATGATTTTTTTCGTTCAGTTTAGATGGCCCTAAAGGGCCAGCTCTAAGGATCAAATGTGGGTATAGGTAGTCCGTGATCGATTCGACAGAAGTTTTTATTTTTTTTCAAGAGTTGGAGATGGCGGCCAAGAATTTTGATTAGCTGACTGAATAAAAGTATAAAAGGACTATTCGGATAATTTTTTTCGTTCAGTTTGGATGGCCCCAAAGGGCCAGCTCCAAGGATCAAATGTGGGTATAGGTAGTCCGTGATCGATTCGACAGAAGTTTTTATTTTTTTTCAAGAGTTGGAGATGGCGGCCAAGAATTTTGATTAGCTGACTGAATAAAAGTATAAAAGGACTATTCGGATAATTTTTTTCGTTCAGTTTGGATGGCCCCAAAGGGCCAGCTCCAAGGATCAAATGTGGATATAGGTAGTCCGTGGTCGATTCGACAGAAGTTTTTATTTTTTTTTCAAAAGTTGGAGATGGCGGCCAAGAATTTTGATTAGCTGACTGAATAAAAGGATGAAAGGACTTTTCGGATGATTTTTTTCGTTCAGTTTGGATGGCCCTAAAGGGCCAGCTCCAAGGATCAAATGTGGGTATAGGTAGCCCGAGGTCGATTCGACAGAAGTTTTTATTTTTTTTTCAAGAGTTGGAGATGGCGGCCAAGAATTTTGATTAGCTGACTGAATAAAAGTATAAAAGGACTATTCGGATAATTTTTTTCGTTCAGTTTGGATGGCCCCAAAGGGCCAGCTCCAAGGATCAAATGTGGATATAGGTAGTCCGTGGTCGATTCGACAGAAGTTTTTATTTTTTTTTCAAAAGTTGGAGATGGCGGCCAAGAATTTTGATTAGCTGACTGAATAAAAGGATGAAAGGACTTTTCGGATGATTTTTTTCGTTCAGTTTGGATGGCCCTAAAGGGCCAGCTCCAAGGATCAAATGTGGGTATAGGTAGTCCGAGGTCGATTCGACAGAAGTTTTTATTTTTTTTTCAAGAGTTGGAGATGGCGGCCAAGAATTTTGATTAGCTGACTGAATAAAAGTATAAAAGGACTATTCGGATAATTTTTTTCGTTCAGTTTGGATGGCCCCAAAGGGCCAGCTCCAAGGATCAAATGTGGATATAGGTAGTCCGTGGTCGATTCGACAGAAGTTTTTATTTTTTTTTCAAAAGTTGGAGATGGCGGCCAAGAATTTTGATTAGCTGACTGAATAAAAGGATGAAAGGACTTTTCGGATGATTTTTTTCGTTCAGTTTAGATGGCCCTAAAGGGCCAGCTCTAAGGATCAAATGTGGGTATAGGTAGTCCGTGATCGATTCGACAGAAGTTTTTATTTTTTTTCAAGAGTTGGAGATGGCGGCCAAGAATTTTGATTAGCTGACTGAATAAAAGTATAAAAGGACTATTCGGATAATTTTTTTCGTTCAGTTTGGATGGCCCCAAAGGGCCAGCTCCAAGGATCAAATGTGGATATAGGTAGTCCGTGGTCGATTCGACAGAAGTTTTTATTTTTTTTTCAAAAGTTGGAGATGGCGGCCAAGAATTTTGATTAGCTGACTGAATAAAAGGATGAAAGGACTTTTCGGATGATTTTTTCGTTCAGTTTGGATGGCCCTAAAGGGCCAGCTCCAAGGATCAAATGTGGGTATAGGTAGTCCGTGGTCGATTCGACAGAAGTTTTTATTTTTTTTCAAAAGTTGGAGATGGCGGCCAAGAATTTTGATTAGCTGACTGAATAAAAGGATGAAAGGACTTTTCGGATGATTTTTTCGTTCAGTTTGGATGGCCCTAAAGGGCCAGCTCCAAGGATCAAATGTGGGTATAGGTAGTCCGTGGTCGATTCGACAGAAGTTTTTATTTTTTTTCAAGAGTTGGAGATGGCGGCCAAGAATTTTGATTAGCTGACTGAATAAAAGGATAAAAGGACTATTCGGATGATTTTTTTCGTTCAGTTTGGATGGCCCTAAAGGGCCAGCTCCAAGGATCAAATGTGGGTATAGGTAGTCCGTGGTCGATTCGACAGAAGTTTTTATTTTTTTTCAAGAGTTGGAGATGGCGGCCAAGAATTTTGATTAGCTGACTGAATAAAAGGATAAAAGGACTATTCGGATGATTTTTTTCGTTCAGTTTGGATGGCCCCAAAGGGCCAGCTCCAAGGATCAAATGTGGATATAGGTAGTCCGTGGTCGATTCGACAGAAGTTTTTATTTTTTTTTCAAAAGTTGGAGATGGCGGCCAAGAATTTTGATTAGCTGACTGAATAAAAGGATGAAAGGACTTTTCGGATGATTTTTTCGTTCAGTTTGGATGGCCCTAAAGGGCCAGCTCCAAGGATCAAATGTGGATATAGGTAGTCCGTGGTCGATTCGACAGAAGTTTTTATTTTTTTTTCAAAAGTTGGAGATGGCGGCCAAGAATTTTGATTAGCTGACTGAATAAAAGGATGAAAGGACTTTTCGGATGATTTTTTCGTTCAGTTTGGATGGCCCTAAAGGGCCAGCTCCAAGGATCAAATGTGGGTATAGGTAGTCCGTGGTCGATTCGACAGAAGTTTTTATTTTTTTTCAAGAGTTGGAGATGGCGGCCAAGAATTTTGATTAGCTGACTGAATAAAAGGATAAAAGGACTATTCGCATGATTTTTTTCGTTCAATTTGGATGGACCTAAAGGGCCAGCTCCAAGGATCAAATGTGGATATAGGTAGTCCGTGGTCGATTCGACAGAAGTTTTTATTTTTTTTTCAAAAGTTGGAGATGGCGGCCAAGAATTTTGATTAGCTGACTGAATAAAAGGATGAAAGGACTTTTCGGATGATTTTTTTCGTTCAGTTTGGATGGCCCTAAAGGGCCAGCTCCAAGGATCAAATGTGGGTATAGGTAGTCCGAGGTCGATTCGACAGAAGTTTTTATTTTTTTTTCAAAAGTTGGAGATGGCGGCCAAGAATTTTGATTAGCTGACTGAATAAGAGGATAAGAGGACTATTCGGATGATTTTTTTCGTTCAGTTTGGATGGCCCTAAAGGGCCAGCTCCAAGGATCAAATGTGGATATAGGTAGTCCGTAGTCGATTCGACAGAAGTTTTTATTTTTTTTCAAAAGTTGAAGATGGCGGCCAAGACTTGTGATTAGCTGATTCAATAGATGGATAGAAGGACTATTCGCATGATTTTTTTCGTTCAATTTGGATGGACCTTAAGGGCCAGCTCCAAGAATTAAACTATGTGTATAGGTAGGTACTCTGAAGCCGTTTCGACAGAAGTTTTTATTTTTTTTTCAAGAGTTTGAGATGGCGGCCAAGACTTGTGATGAGCTGATTGAGTAGATGGATAGAAGGACTATTCGGATGATTTTTTTCGTTCAGTTTGTATGGCCCTAAAGGGCCAGCTCCAAGGATCAAATGTGGATATAGGTAGTCCGTGGTCGATTCGACAGAAGTTTTTATTTTTTTTCAAAAGTTGGAGATGGCGGCCAAGAATTTTGATTAGCTGACTGAATGAAAGGATAAAAGGACTATTCGCATGATTTTTTTCGTTCAATTTGGATGGACCTAAAGGGCCAGCTCCAAGGATCAAATGTGGGTATAGGTAGTCCGAGGTCGATTCGACAGAAGTTTTTATTTTTTTTTCAAAAGTTGGAGATGGCGGCCAAGAATTTTGATTAGCTGACTGAATAAAAGGATAAGAGGACTATTCGGATGATTTTTTCCTTTCAGTTTGGATGGCCCCAAAGGGCCAGCTCCAAGGATCAAATGTGGATATAGGTAGTCCGTGGTCGATTCGACAGAAGTATTTATTTTTTTTTCAAAAGTTGGAGATGGCGGCCAAGAATTTTGATTAGCTGACTGAACAAAAGGATGAAAGGACTTTTCGGATGATTTTTTTCGTTCAGTTTGGATGGCCCTAAAGGGCCAGCTCCAAGGATCAAATGTGGATATAGGTAGTCCGTGGTCGATTCGACAGAAGTTTTTATTTTTTTTTCAAAAGTTGGAGATGGCGCCCAAGAATTTTGATTAGCTGACTGCATAAAAGAATGAAAGGACTTTTCGGATGATTTTTTTCGTTCAGTTTGGATGGCCCTAAAGGGCCAGCTCCAAGGATCAAATGTGGGTATAGGTAGTCCGTGGTCGATTCGACAGAAGTTTTTATTTTTTTTCGAGAGTTGGAGATGGCGGCCAAGAATTTTGATTAGCTGACTGAATAAAAGGATGAAAGGACTATTCGCATAATTTTTTTCGTTCAGTTTGGATGGACCTAAAGGGCCAGTTCCAAGGATCAAACTATGTGTATAGGTACTACGAAGTCGTTTCGACAGAAGTTTTTATATTTTTTTTTCAAGAATTTGAGATGGCGGCCAAGATTTTTGTACAAGTTTTTTGTATTGAAATGTACCCACATATACACTTAGACCGTTCCAAAAGATTCATGTCAATTTCTTCTGGATTTCGGAAGAGGTGAACATAAGCTGCCATTATTTGATTAGATATCGATGGAAGGATTATTCAAACAATTCTTATTATATTTTTTATTATCATATAAATTATTTACCGATTTGCTCTGATTCAAAGTTATCCTCCATGTTTTGTACCAGTTGCTGAGTTGGTACAGGTGTTCTTGGATGTTTGTGGAGGACTGAATGGGATCGTCATCTGATGAAAGTATTGCAACGTCATCAGCAAATGCGGCAATAGTTGTGTCGGGTGTTTCCGGTAAATCAGCAGTATAAAGTAGGTACAAAAATGGACCAAGTACACTTCCCTGGGGTACTCCAGATTTTATTGGGAAATACCCAGATAGTTCGTGTCTGAACTTAACAGAGTAGTATCTGTCAAAAATATAGGATTTCAGGATGGGGTAGTAGTTGTGGTTTAGGTTCTTCTTGATCTTATATAACAGGCCCGCATGCCAAACTTTGTCAAACGCCTGGGAGACATCCAGGATTTACCGGAAACACCCGTCACAACTATTGCCGCATTTGCTGATGACGTTGCAATACTTTCATCAGATGACGATCCCATTCAGTCCTCCACAAACATCCAAGAACACCTGGACCAACTCAGCAACTGGTACAAAACATGGAGGATAACTTTGAATCAGAGCAAATCGGTAAATAATTTATATGATAATAAAAAATATAATAAAAATTTTTTGAAAAATCCTTCCATCGATATCTAATCAAATAATGGCAGCTTATGTTCACCTCTTCCGAAATCCAGAAGAAATTGACATGAATCTTTTGGAACGGTCTAAGTGTATATGTAGGTACATTTCAATACAAAAAACTTGTACAAAAATCTTGGCCGCCATCTCAAATTCTTGAAAAAAAAATAAAAACTTCTGTCGAAACGACTTCGTAGTACCTATACACATAGTTTGATCCTTGGAGCTGGCCCTTTAGGTCCATCCAAACTGAACGAAAAAAATCATGCGAATAGTACTTTCATCCTTTTATTCAGTCAGCTAATCAAAATTCTTGGCCGCCATCTCCAACTTTTGAAAAAAAAAATAAAAACTTCTGTCGAATCGACCACGGACTACCTATATCCACATTTGATCCTTGGAGCTGGCCCTTTGGGGCCATCCAAACCGAACGAAAAAAATCATCCGAATAGTCCTTTTATCCTTTTATTCAGTCAGCTAATCAGAATTCTAGGCCGCCATCTCCAACTCTTGAAAAAAAATAAAAACTTCTGTCGAATCGACCACGGACTACCTATATCCACATTTGATCCTTGGAGCTGGCCCTTTGGGGCCATCCAAACTGAACGAAAAAAATCATCCGAAAAGTCCTTTTATCCTTTTGTTCAGTCAGCTAATCAAAATTCTTGGCCGCCATCTGCAACTTAAAAAAAAAATAAAAACTTCTGTCGAATCGACTACGGACTACCTATATCCACATTTGAGCATCCAAACTGAACGAAAAAAATCATCCGAATAGTCCTTCTATCCATCTATTCAATAAGCTAATCACAAGTCTTGGCCGCCATCTCAAACTCTTGAAAAAAAAATAAAAACTTCTGTCGAAACGGCTTCAGAGTACCTACCTATACACATAGTTTAATTCTTGGAGCTGGCCCTTAAGGTCCATCCAAACTGAACGAAAAAAATCATCCGAATAGTCCTCTTATCCTTATATTCAGTCAGCTAATCAAAATTCTTGGCCGCCATCTCCAACTTTTGAAAAAAAAATAAAAACTTCTGTCGAATCGACCTCGGACTACCTATACCCACATTTGATCCTTGGAGCTGGCCCTTTAGGTCCATCCAAATTGAGCGAAAAAAATCATGCGAATAGTCCTTTTATCCTTTCATTCAGTCAGCTAATCAAAATTCTTGGCCGCCATCTCCAACTTTTGAAAAAAAATAAAAACTTCTGTCGAATCGACCACGGACTACCTATATCCACATTTGATCCTTGGAGCTGGCCCTTTAGGGCCATCCAAACTGAACGAAAAAAATCATCCGAATAGTCCTTCTATCCATCTATTCAATCAGCTCATCACAAGTCTTGGCCGCCATCTCAAACTCTTGAAAAAAAAATAAAAACTTCTGTCGAAACGGCTTCAGAGTACCTACCTATACACATAGTTTAATTCTTGGAGCTGGCCCTTAAGGTCCATTCAAACTGAACGAAAAAAATCATCCGAATAGTCCTCTTATCCTTTTATTCAGTCAGCTAATCAAAATTCTTGGCCGCCATCTCCAACTCTTGAAAAAAAATAAAAACTTCTGTCGAATCGACCTCGGACTACCTATACCCACATTTGATCCTTGGAGCTGGCCCTTTAGGGCCATCCAAACTGAACGAAAAAAATCATCCGAATAGTCCTTCTATCCATCTATTCAATCAGCTAATCACAAGTCTTGGCCGCCATCTTCAACTTTTGAAAAAAAAATAAAAACTTCTGTCGAAACGGCTTCAGAGTACCTACCTATACACATAGTTTGATCCTTGGAGCTGGCCCTTTAGGTCCATCCAGATGGAACGAAAAAAATCATGCGAATAGTCCTTTTATTCAGACAGCGAATCAAAATTCTTGGCCGCCATCTCCAACTTTCGAAAAAAAATAAAAACTTCTGTCGAATCGACCTCGGACTACCTATACCCACATTTGATCCTTGGAGCTGGCCCTTTAGGGCCATCCAAACTGAACGAAAAAAATCATCCGAAAAGTCCTTTCATCCTTTTATTCAGTCAGCTAATCAAAATTCTTGGCCGCCATCTCCAACTTTTGAAAAAAAAATAAAAACTTCTGTCGAATCGACCACGGACTACCTATATCCACATTTGATCCTTGGAGCTGGCCCTTTAGGGCCATCCAAACTGAACGAAAAAAATCATCCGAATAGTCCTTTTATCCTTTTATTCAGTCAGCTAATCAAAATTCTTGGCCGCCATCTCCAACTCTTGAAAAAAAATAAAAACTTCTGTCGAATCGACCACGGACTACCTATACCCACATTTGATCCTTGGAGCTGACCCTTTAGGGCCATCCAAACTGAACGAAAAAAATCATCCGAAAAGTCCTTTCATCCTTTTATTCAGTCAGCTAATCAAAATTCTTGGCCGCCATCTCCAACTTTCGAAAAAAAAATAAAAACTTCTGTCGAATCGACCACGGACTACCTATATCCAAATTCGATCCTTGGAGCTGGCCCTTTGGGGCCATCCAAACTGAACGAAAAAAATTATCCGAATAGTCCTTTTATCCTTTTATTCAGTCAGCTAATCAAAATTCTTGGCCGCCATCTCCAACTCTTGAAAAAAAATAAAAACTTCTGTCGAATCGATCACGGACTACCTATACCCACATTTGAACCTTAGAGCTGGCCCTTTAGGGCCATCCAAACTGAACGAAAAAAATCATCCGAAAAGTCCTTTCATCCTTTTATTCAGTCAGCTAATCAAAATTCTTGGCCGCCATCTCCAACTTTTGAAAAAAAAATAAAAACTTCTGTCGAATCGACCACGGACTACCTATATCCACATTTGATCCTTGGAGCTGGCCCTTTGGGGCCATCCAAACTGAACGAAAAAAATTATCCGAATAGTCCTTTTATCCTTTTATTCAGTCAGCTAATCAAAATTCTTGGCCGCCATCTCCAACTCTTGAAAAAAAAATAAAAACTTCTGTCGAATCGACCTCGGACTACCTATACCCACATTTGATCCTTGGAGCTGGCCCTTTAGGGCCATCCAAACTGAACGAAAAAAATCATCCGAAAAGTCCTTTCATCCTTTTATTCAGTCAGCTAATCAAAATTCTTGGCCGCCATCTCCAACTTTTGTAAAAAAAATAAAAACTTCTGTCGAATCGACCACGGACTACCTATATCCACATTTGATCCTTGGAGCTGGCCCTTTGGGGACATCCAAACTGAACGAAAAAAATCATCCGAGTAGTCCTTTTATCCTTTTATTCAGTCAGCTAATCAAAATTCTTGGCCGCCATCTCCAACTCTTGAAAAAAAAATAAAAACTTCTGTCGAATCGATCACGGACTACCTATACCCACATTTGATCCTTGGAGCTGGCCCTTTAGGGCCATCCAAACTGAACGAAAAAAATCATCCGAATAGTCCTTCTATCCATCTATTCAATCAGCTAATCACAAGTCTTGGCCGCCATCTCAAACTCTTGAAAAAAAAAATAAAAACTTCTGTCGGAACGAAATCGGGGTACCTTTATGTATAGCATGAAATGGGTTCTTTAGAGCAATGGAAATTGAACAGAAAGATGAATCGGAGTAGTCCTTCCATCAATCTATTCAATCAGCTTACTATAAGTGTTGGCCGCCCGATTTCAACGTCGAATAATAACGCCCGCAGTGGCTTGATACTATTGACCGTGGTGGAATAGCAGCGCTTGGAGCCGGCCGGCCGGGAGCTAACATCACCGACGTGAATTTCGTTCATCCCAATTCATCTTGAAATATTTTAATTTTTGGTAATTTTATTTTATAAATATCAATTAGATTTTATAAAGAAAGGACCAGAGAGATCATAGGTGAAGAATATGACATTACTGTAATTACTGTAACAAGTTATACCGCTGAAATAAAACCCTATGTCATTCAACGTATTTCCCTTACTTTTGTTTGTTGATCATTTTCACAGTAGATGAACAAGGTGCATTATTTCGACCGAACTCTACAGATAGTGGAAATTTAATTTTCACCATTTTGATAATAATTTTTGATAATCTGGTCGCTCTGTTCGACTGTGTGATGTTCCATGTTTACTAACTCCGATCTGTCAATTTTCAATCTGTGCACCAGAAACAATTTTAACTATAGCTTGAACTCGATCCTTGTTTTAGAGGGAATTGTATCCTCTCAATACACAGGTTTTGTCTTCCTGCGAGGTTTTATAGGGAAATATGGTATAGTCTTCTTTCTAAGAGACCCTGAACTCTGCCTTCTGGTCATTCATCCTGGGCTTTCGGGTATCTGAGAATTATATCGTAAACCACAATTCCATGGTCAACTGGGCAGTCGTTTCTTACTGTTCCGACTTCCGAGAAATCATTAATCATAGTTCCCCGACATAAGGTGTGTATCATTGGTGCCATTTCATTGCCTTCTTCCATGAGTTATTGAAGGTTCCCGAAATTAATGAACTGATTGCTGCCTTCCGACACAAGAGCAAGTTGTGCCAACATGGCACAATATCGAGCTGCCATCCGCCAGGAATCAAAAAGCGAGTCACGCGCGCGTAAAATATGAAGCGAAGTGTTTGATAATGTGCCAACTTGCCGCCGTTAATCAAGAGTCCTTTGTTAATTTTAGGTTAACATCAACGCCCGAGCCAACTTTAATGTTTTATTGCTGAATGGCTCTCAGCTAACTTCGAGGCTTAGGGCTATTAGGTTTTTCACGTGGAGAGAGTGAGAGAGAGAGCAAGTCGGTTATGTTTCGATGTTCCTCCAATTGCGGACGCGAAAATTGTATATCATTTCGACGCTTTCCACGTTCCATCTGGATGGAGTTCATGTCTCGAGGAAGATGCCAGGCAGTTATGTTCATACAAGAATTCGAGGAGACACACTATAAGGTCTTGTTTTATTTTAAAAACCAGTGCTATATCCTCGTGACCATCGGATATGGTTATATGTTTTGTTTTACGAATCTTGAACTCTCAAGAATTTGAGTCAACAATACCTTATAATTCATCTCATGTCTCAAACAAGCCAACTTTTCAGTAGAGGAAAGTCACCAAATATGAAATAGTATCCTAATATGGAATACCTTCATTTCTCCAAGACTATAAGCAATAAACGCAACACTCGACCATCTTCTGTTTCATTCGGTCTACTAACTATCGCAATCACACCATCGAGTCAGTTGCGCGAACGCTTAACGTGTGGCAGGCGTGTTTTGTTTTGTTGTCGTGAAGAAAATTTTTAAGGTGAGTAATAAATGAGTATTACCAGCTGTTATGTTTGTATACATAAGTGTTATACTATTTAGTATATCGGTATTATGTTTATTTCACCATTTTGTGATCTTTTGTCATTAAAATATTGTGACTTGAAAAAATATTTAGAAGAGTTTGAACTAGTATAAAAATCCAAATATGGACAGTCGTCGGTGTCTAATTATGGAATATGCTTGATGTATGGGCTCTGGGCACATTATGATTGTGCTGGTCCCTTGTCCAGAGTTTGATACTTGGATGTGAGACTTTTGAAAGTTATTATGAAACTTCTTTCATTTATCACAATATGTAATTCATATAATTGATCTCAAAGATATTAGTCTCCATTTTTGTTATTGTTATGTTGATTTATGCTTATATTCCATATATGGGTGCCTACCTATTCCATATTTGGTTACTCATTTGTGATTTTGTTTTTTGTGCTAGATTTCAATGTGATAACTAATATATTTGATTAAAGCCTGTTTATTACTTTATATAAATGTATGACTGATGATATGAGTAAAACATTGAACTGATTCAATTGATATGAAGTTTTTTTTATATCCCAAAAACAAAATGGTTCTCCATATAAGGTAACTTTCCTCTATTCTCAGCGAATTCTTCTCAATGTTTCTGTATCTAAATATGAAGGTTTCAGAAATTAATTTGCAACTAAAGGTTTTGTAGAGTGCTTCATTCTGATTCGGAACTAATTCGCTTGTACTTGCGTGCTGACTGGTTGAGGCCTGCGAATTTAATAGCATTGGGTTGTGGCGTTCATTCTAAACTCATCTGTCCTTCTTTCGTCAGTTACTTCTTGAATACTACTTCCACAATTCCAACCTTACCTTGACCATAGAATCATAGATGTAGGATTTCATCCCCGTCAATTGTACATCATTATTAAATATCTATGTCATTTCTGAATTTCGTCTGTGGAACGCTTTATATTGTACCCAAGATAAGCGCGACACTTTTGGCTTTGCGTTTGATGATCTCCATGCCTGAGCTTTTCGAGTTCCGGATGTGGAACATTTATTTCATAATTGAAAAGAATCTATGGGTGCAATACGAGATTAAGCAGTTGTAACATTTCTTAGAATAAGATAAATGGACCAATTTAGGATCAAGTGTCTCTTGGTAACTTATCACCCCTGGTGGCCTGAAGCCTAAATAAGGATAATTTACGATGCTTGAGGATTCACTTGGCTCTTGCTTATTTCAAGACAAGTACAAGAAGTAACACCTTTCTTACTCAAACACAAATCAGGGGTGCAACAGACAATTAACGTTAAGGGCAGATAGTTGATAGTTAGTCGGGGAGTTGGTAGAGAGTTAAGTCGGAGGTAGTTATCGACATCAGGGACGGAATTAGATGTTGAAGACGGTACAAGATCAAGTCTAGTTAATGCGGATAACTGAACATGTGTCAAGTAAATTAATTAGTATAAGACGTAAAATCTATGTACAGGTGGAGATTATTGTATGAACTCTGTAAATAAACTGTATATAGACAGTTTCAGTTTTATTGAGTCTTGATAGAACTGCAGGAAGACGATAGACGATAGGTTTGGCATTTCCTATAACATTCGGCTTATCCTGACGTTAATTGATACATTTGTTAGACATATTCTTGCAAATATTTTGGTGGTCTTCTTTATCTAACATCTCATCCTCTATGTTCGTCACCATCTGCTCTTTCTGGGCTTGTTTCTGCTATTCCTGGTCTTTTATCTTATCTTCTTGATCTTCTTTGTTCTCTTCTTGGTTTTCTTCATTCTCCTCTTCTCTTCATGGTCTTTTTTCTTCTCCTGGACGCCGTCTTCCTAGTGATTCTCCATTTCTCCATAATTTGTGCTGACTCAAATAAGCTGTAGTTCTCATCTGTTCATGTTTGTCGTCTAGGTTCATTAAGCCATAGATAGGTAATACTTGGGTTATCACTAGAGGTCCTTTGAATCTTGTCTGCCACTTTTTAGATTATCCTGTGTTGGTTGTAGACCACAAAGTGTATTGAATTTTGAATCTCTGGTTCGACTTGAGGCTAACAGGAGATGTTTCACATCACAACTTTGTGGTATCAAGAAATTTACGAAAATACGAATTCTGAACCCATATAACAACAGTCGGTGAAGAAAATAATGTTGATTTCTCTTTCAGTGGCCTACGTTAATTTGGGCACAGCACTGATAGCCGCCGGAAGGTGCCAGGAGGCTATATCCATCCTCAAGCAAGGTTCTAAATTAGATGGAACAGGACTGAAAGACCAGAAAGAACATGATACTGCAAGAGTTTCAGCGCTCTTACAACTTGGATCCTTGTATTCTGACCAAGGTAGACTGCAGAAAGCCCTGGTGACTTACAGAGAGGCTGTGCATTCCTTACCGAATCACTATCCACCACAAGTAAGTATGAATAAGTGATCTTCTCTATTGATATAAACAAAATCTATCGACTGAAATTAAATATATTCCAAAAGGTATGTTTTGTGAAGTGATCAATACAAAGAAGCCTAGTTGTGTCACAAGGAGGAATCGAATAGTAACCATTGTCCTAACTCCCTTTAAGGGTGTCCCGAGAACAAAACACCTGAATTATCTCCGCCACAATTTTTTCGAACAAGAAGCAACCCTTAGCTCACATGTGCTAACAGGGGCACTCTGTCGACAATACCGTGAAGAATGATTCGGTCGAAAGGAAGGTCCCCAATTGTTTTCGGTCCACTTTGTTATCGGAGTTTCAGATATTTCAATGGCTGCGGGCGATACACACAACGCGGCAAAGCAATTGGACGGGATCCCTTTGTATAGTAATGATAGGGAAAGGGTCCACTAGCCCGTTTGTCATGTCCGCCACCCAGTAATGGATTTGTAATTCAACGTGAAACAGAAAGAATTGGACTGTAATTGTAGTAGGGCCCGAAAAACAAGGAATAATTACGCAAACACCAGAGACAAGTTGAGCCCTAATTTGTCAAGCGGACTTCATAGACCGTCGCGCCTGCGGAAGCAAAACCTAATGGGTGCAAATTAAAAATAAATTGTGGAGACGGAATTAGAGCGAGCGGCTGCTGAGTAAAGTTCGGATGAAAAAGTCTGACGTTGCGAAATTTCGACGTATTGCGCTGGTACTTAGGAAAGAAGGCTTAAGTTGCATTTTCAATGAAGAAGAGTTTTTGTTCAGTGAATCGAATTGGACATCAGTTGGAGGGTATGGAAAACAAAAGTCAGGATTCAAAACTTTTTCTTGGAGTATTACACTTATTAATTTATTATATGTATTGATCTCCGCTCTCCATGTTTTATATCGGGTTTTTTTCAGTAGTAATAACCCAAGGACATTGATAATTGTTCGAAAAAATTCTATGACAGATTTCGAAAGCTTGTTGCTTGGAAACAGACCGACGCCGTAGGCGGAGGTCTGTTGTCTACAAGCAACAAGCTTGAGAAAGTTGTCATAGAATTTTTGAGCATTTATCAATGTCCGAGGGTTATTCGGATAGAAAATTTTTTGCTAATTATAGAAAAAATACAGAGCTAAAACAATTTATTCAAAGGTGCAATTAACAAAGGAACAATTAGAAAAGTTAAATGAAGATCCAGACGTGTTAGTTTCTATAACTGATGAAGATGTATTTCCACTACGCATGCTGTTAATAATTTGATTATGATGTTCTTCGCTCGGTTCTTCGTCAATATTCAAGTAGGGTTTTATTGAGTTGGCATTGTTGTGACCCGTAATTTTTATAAGCTGTTGTTCTTGTACACCACTTTTGGCCAATCGACTAACCGCGGTCGATCTATTGGAATGATTAGTAATTTTTTTTCCTTTGTATTCAATCCAATCGCTTCGGCAGACGATCTTGTCCAATTTTGAATCGTATTTCTTCCAATGGGCATATTATCATACCAGTGATCATTTTCGGATTTCCATTGATGATTTGGTCTGACGAATAATCTGTTGGTTTTAATATTTGGGCCCCTTTTCGACATCAATTTTTTGAATAATCGGACAGAACAAACTTTGCTGTCATCGTTTTCTATTAAAAACTTGCTTCCAGTACACATTCTTGAACCACCCTGGCAAGTCTTGCTGAATACAGGGTTATATTCCACTCGGTTGGTTACAGAACCATCGTTGTTTGATTCGATACAAAAAAATTCAGTCAAGCAAGCAGCAGCTTCCCCACCTCGCCAAGCTATAATTCTACCGCGGCTATGTGATAGAATTTCCGTTGCAGCCCTTCAGGAGTATTTTCATTCCATAAATTCACCATTTTTGTTATTTCCACAGAACTTAATGCTGCCGAACTTAGCTTCCTTTTACTTGGGTCTGATTGCAGTTTTCGTCGTATAGAATCACGGGCAGCTCGCGCTTGTTGAAATACAACACTTTTGAATGGGTCAATAATAACTTTCATTTCTTTATAATATTTTTCTTCCGCCGTCCGATTTCCATCTAATTGATACTTTCTATCGTTGCAAAAGTCTATAAATGCTTTCCATACAAATTTCTTACTGTAAACGGTGTTTTTTGGTATGTTCGATTCTATAATTTCATTAATATTATCGTCAGTATTGCAACCAAATCGTGACATTTCGAAATATTAAATATTTGAAACTTCAAAATCGAAATAAATCAATATGTGTCCATAGCAACGTGAAAACAGCCCATGGTCTGTTATCGATCTAATGTTGACATGATTGGGTGAAATTGTTCATCTGATATCAAATGAGGAAATTCAATTGGTTGTTGGAACTGTCAAAAAATTTTCAGAGTGATAGAATTTTCGATAGGAAAAACTGTTATTTAACAGGAGGTAGAAGCCATGTCGTTTATAATATATTAAGAAGGAATCAGGATAATCCCCTTCGTCTCTATCATGAATATAAATACCACATATTCTCAAACTGTAACATTTTCAGGAAACTTCCTCGATTAAATTGAAATAGAGAGAGTATAGTGTAGGCAAGTTCCATAAAACTCATTATTTTATGGAAATTCGATGTGATTGAACCGCAAAAGATGCAGCTTCCTCAGATCGACAAAATGAATGAATGAGGTAGTTCTCAACATCTCATTCATTTAAATTATGGTATATTTCGCCGAGAGATGCTCTCAACTTGATTATTCCTTTCAATTCAAATGTAGGTATAACTCAGACGGACCTCAATGTCTGAAAAACTTTCTGAGATAACTTTTACTTGGCAGTTCTTAAATGCGGAATGTTTCCGAGGGGTTCAAAATATCTATTCGTTTAGGTGTATCAAGAAATTCTGCAGAATATCTGGAGTGTGCTTTTGCAGTCATCTCTCCATAGATCTCGAATTCATAAGTTTTTTGGCGTATGTCTATTTTCCTTCATCAGGTATCCTAATTTATGCTTTCAGAAGTTTGTGGTGAGAACGAGATATCGCAAAAGAGGTTTCTATCAAGCAACGCATATCTTTCTCTAGAACAGCTTCAGCCCGCTCATTTCCGCTTGTTCATGTTTGCTGGGTTTATTCACGGAAGGATTTTGAAGAGTGACATCAAAGTGGAAAAGTGCTGACCCACAAAAATGAAATATTCTGTAGATTAAAACTACACACTTGCTTAAATCACCCCATAACTCTGAAGCGATGATATGCAGCATTCACCATTGGGTGTGTCTCGAAATTGACCGGAATCAGTTTTCGTATATTTAGCTCAAAAATGAGGCTTTCCATTCAAGAGTGTACAATTTGGTCCACTCTGTATAAATAAGCCGATTGCTCTCTTTCCAGACCTATTTCTTCTCATCTTCTGTACCCGTTGCCTTACACCATTCCCGAGTCTACTGAGAATCTTCATGTTTGACTTCTTCAGCTACTCCTCAACTTCCGATTCAAACTTAACTGTTTCTGTCTCCGCTTTGAGACCGTACTTCCAAACACTGAAGTACCTACACTTAATCTGAACCCGAGTCAACCGAGAACCTTCTCGTTTAAGGTTTCTCCAGTTGCACTTAATTTCCGAACCGTATCCCGAGTCAACCGAGAACCTTTCCATTTGAGGCTTCTCCATTTACTATCTTTTCCGTCTGCAAATCAAATTGAAGATTCCCCTTTTCCTGTTTTTTTTGAACCGATCGAATTAAAGATTATCCTTCTTCGTTTTTTATAAACCAATCGAATTAAAGATTTTTTTTCTTCCCATCTCCCGAGGGTGGGTTCTGAAAGGATAAGGTCACGTTGCAAATCCCATGATTTCAGCCTCGAAGTTTTCTGCTATCGTACGCATTCTGTGCAACCGATTTCGTGGAACGATTTTTTGATATCGTCTGAGTCTCATGAGAAACTTGAACCGAAAATCAATAATTTGAATCGTTATCGTCTTCGCCAACATCCTGTACCTGGACCTCAAAAATGGGGCTTTCCATTCAAGAGTGTACAATTTGGTCCACTCTGTATGAATAAGCCGATTGGATTCGTAAATGGGCAAAACCGACTACTGTACATTAGAACATTTCAACGACGAATTTATGATATACCAACGTATTTAATTCCACCCCTATTAATGCCGAGTAAAGAAGCTTGTTGCGCAAATATTATATTATTCATAACCTCTTTCCTGACCTATTTCTTCTCATCTTCTCTACCCGTTGCCGCTCTAATGCCCTTTCCGATGCCATTACTTGAGGAGATGCTTGCCGCTTCAACCCTTGTTTTAATGAAATATTCACCTCTGTAGCACACTCACTAATTAATAGCTATTTATGTTCTATGCTTTCAGTTAATCATTCCCATTTCTATGGAATTAATTCCGCAAAAATAACGATGGTGGAATGAAACCGGATCCCTCTGGAATGGGATAAAGGATTTATATCCGTTTCATATTATACAGGGTGCGGCACATAGTTCTCCCACATTTGAAGGCACTGTTTAAAACAAATACGAAAAAAAATGGAAATTTTTTTTTGAAAGCCTACGTAATCAAGTTTTTTTCATTTTTCTTGAGAACAATATCATCGAATTGACGGCCTCGGCAACGATGCACATGGTGGAGTCTTTCGCGGAAGTTCCACATCACTCTCTTCTGCATAGCGGTTATAATTTGGCTGATTTCCTTCTTGATTGCCTCTATCAAGTCAAGAATGAAATTCTCAAGGAATTGGACCAATTTTGAAAACATCCTTAGATCAATATTCTCCTTAACATTCAATGTACTTAACGGAACCAAATCAAATTATCTCATCAAATTCGAATTGCAAAACAAAATTTAATCATCGAAACTGAATCAAATCATCAGAAAGAATTCCAATTATGAAAGCAAAATGAAATTATCAAAACTTGAGAGGATTTGTTAAAATAACCCAAAAACGTAAACATGGGGTGATCTCAACCGAGAACCATCTCGTTTAAGGCTTCTCTAGTTACATCAATTTCCGAACCGTATCCCGAGTCAACCGAGAACCTTCCCGTTTGAGGCTTCTCCATTTACTACCTTTTTCGTCTCCAAAGCAAATTGAAGATTTTCCTTCTCCGTTTTTTGTTTCAACCTGTACCATGCCGATAAGCACTCCAATAGTTTTCGGACCCATGAATATCAATTTCAGAAGTCTACACTGGTCAACCAAAATATTTCAATTTATTACAGTATTTGCTTCTTCAGCCATATCTGATGGGGTATCACTACCACTATCATGATCAACATCCATCTTCTTTAAAATAATTCTGATTGGAATTGCTTTTTGGACCTTACAAATGGAGATTGATTGCTACCTAGATAGCGACGAATGGAGGATGTCTTAGATAAACTCGAGAGGGATGAAAATGGGACTATTTCTCATACTTTGTTTTTTCTGCATTTTTGTTCGAGGCAGAGTAATTATTTTTTAGGAAACCAAATAAAGCATCCATTGGCTTCACCATTTTGGTAGCTGGCATTGTGAGGATTAGAAGACTCTACTCTTTCTTTTGAAGACTCTACTGGCTTCGTGGCGGTCCAAACAAAAACCGAGCCATGAACCCACAATTTTCAACACTTCGTATCCAGGCAAACTATTCCCGAATGTGTCAGTAGCCGTCTCCATGTCAAACATGTAATACCATAAAATTGCCTGGAAACATGTTCCAAGAAGCGATAATGAACTAGTCCCGTCATATGGAATTTAATAATAGACCACCCGATGAAGGAGACAATAACGGTTATTAAATTTGCGGTATGAGTGCGCCCTGCCAGACCAGTCCAGGACATCCTGCACTTAGCGTGATTAACCAGCGAGATGAGTATTGGTGAAGAACAGGATGTAGGGTGCGAACGCGTTATGCCGTAATTGAATATTTTCGTGTCGGAGTTCGGTGTGAAATTCACACGAAGCGAGCATTATTAGAATGTGCAATAATGGTGTATGCAGTGTTGCCACCTTCCTACCGTAGTTTCGGTAGGAAGTTCGGAAAAAATCGGTTCAGTTCAGTTACGATTTATCCTCACTTATTGAAATTCGTGAGATAGTCTTTACGCCGAACAAAGGAATTGATCTTGTACTGGCGATATAGTACCGTTTTGAAGATCTAATTCCGTCGCTAATGGTGATAACTACCTCCGTCTCAACTCTCTACCGACTCCCGTAGGAAGTCTGTACTCAATTCACCGCTAACTGACTTCACTACCCCAATTATGCCCTTAACGTTAATTCTTGGTTCCGCCCCCAATTTGCATTTGAGAAAACAGGTGTTACTTCTTGTACGACTTGAGCCAATGAAATAAGTGCCAGGTGCATCTTTAAACATCATGAATTATTCTACCCTGGTGGCATGAGGCCACCTAGGGATAAAAAGATACAAAGAAACGCTTGAGCCTAAATTGGTCCATTCATCTTATTCTAAGAAATGGTTCAACAGCTAAATCTCATTGCACTTATAGATTCTTTTTGATTATAAGATAAATGTTTCACATCTGGGACTCGAAAGCATACACATGGACGTCATCAAATGCAAAGCGAAAAATGTCACGCTAATCTTGGGCACAACATAAAGCATCCCACACACGAAATTCACAAATAACAGAGAAATTCAGCAACCTCATACAGAGTGTAACAGCCAAATGGAATGAATTCGATAAAGAATAAATGAGGGCGTGTTGGGAAAAACGCTCGGACACGTCGATTTGCAATTTTAAATGCGCATATTTTCCAAGAAAATAAAATTATATAGGGTGTTCCATGCGACCGTGGCCAATACCAACTTTCTTATTTCAAAAGCTACCCCCTGTATATTATTAATTTTTTTGATTCTTCAGAGAATTCTAGACACAATTCATGCACAATGTCCTATACCTATCTCCAACTATTTCGGAAGTATTAAGTGTTTTCAGATTTATTGCAAAAATCAACGTTTCAAATGAAAATTATTTTATTTCGCAAATTCGGTACATTACCTTTGAAACCTGATAAGTAACACTGATTATGTTGTATCTCTTGATTTTGCAAGAGAATATATTTAGTTTCTCGAGAAAAATAATACTATTTGCAGAGAAGGTGCTTTATTCATCTGAAACTTATTTTACACTGATCAATATCCTATAATATATCTCATACGTTGTTATCTACATATGTACAACATAAAATATAATTGCACTATTGATTCCCGCTATACGACAATATACAGTTGTTCCAATATATTATAACAGATTATTTCTTAATTATCAAAAAACACACAAAAAAACATTAATGTCATTGTAGGAAATGTACAAAATGCTCGCCGCGAACTTCTTGGCAACATGCTAATCTGGTGTAGAATTGTCTTCTAACGTTACTCAACATTTCAGGCGTTACTGATCTAATCGCAAGCGTGATTCGGTTTTTTAGGTCGTCTAAGTTTAAGGGTTTCGTTTCGTATACAATACTTTTGACATATCCCAACAAAAAGTCTAATGTGAAGTTGTAAAAAATCTGAAAACACTTAATATTTCCAAAAAAGTAGAAGATAGGTAAAGGACATTATACATGAATTATGTCTAGAATTTTCTGGAGAATCCGAAAAATAAATAATAAACAGGGGGTTGCATTGAAATAAGAAAGTTGGTATTGGCTACGGTCTAATGGGACACCCTATATAATTTTATTTTCTTGAAAAATATGCGCATTCAAAATTACAAATCGACGTGTCCGAGCGTTTTTCCTCATTTATTCGTTATCGAATTTATTCCATTTGGCTGTTACACTCTGTATATGTACATTAAATGAAATCCTACATACATTTCCTCCTATTTAATGAGTTATTCAATTTCAAATAAAATTCATCCGAAATATTAGGCATGAAGGATGAAGACTTTTGACGATGTGTGTAGGTTAACATGCGAATAAAAATGATTTTATATTAGAAACGCAGTGAGATATTTATATTGATTGAACAGCAGCGTACGCATAACATGTTATATTAAATAAACATGATTATAGTCGGCCAGATGTTCTCCTAATCTGAGAGATGTACAAGACGGCTTAGATTCGATCAGCACTATTGGTATCGTAAATGAATTGACCAGTGAATTAATGATTATAAGTAGGTACATAAACAGGCATTTACAACAAACAATAATTTTTGAATCAATATATTTTCCGAATACCTCACAATTGATTGAAGGCAGCCTGTACATGAGTTATTCTCTTAGGAGATCATCCTGTTCATATCGGAATCATTTCTACAGATATTTTCGAACCACTCGAAGTTTTCTGCATAGATCACCCCTAAATCTGGGCAGTTTATGTTCGTTGCCTATTTAACAAGTAGATGACCTGAACAATGCACAGGAGCAATCACTTACTATGTCTGTTTTCTCCAAAAATAGAATCTTGACCTGGGACCCCTCAGGTCGAGGTGTCCACTGTTTTCTGGGAATGGTACCTTTCTGGCACCCACACTTTCTTCTGGGGTTTGTTTCTACGTGATCTTGCAATGTCTTGGGTTCTGGGTCTAATAAAAAAGCATCAAAGAATTATATCTCATTTTCGATTAAATACAAATGAAGAAACAAAAAATCAAAGCCCAAACTTGTGGATGGAAAAACATAATGATCATTCACTCAACTCGAATGGTATAAAAAATTGAGTTGTCAAATTATTCGTAATTCAATGTGATTTTAGGCTGTAACTTGATTCCCAATATTCCACATAAAAAGCACCATGTTTTTCAATGAAAACTAAGAAACCTTAGTTCGAAGCAATGAGATTATTTCGAATGAAATCTGTAGTTCTCGGAATCTTTTATATTTTTCATTCGATTATTTTGCAAATCATAATGATAAATTGATTCAGCATGTAACAATATATTCTGTAGAACCCCATTATATATGCTGAAAGATTCAAACACAATAACAGGGCACACACGAAAGGGAAATCCGTGAGATCTGATCCGCAGTCCAGATTTGTTACAGTTCTGGACTGCGGATGGGATCGCTACCGCCGATCTGGTCTGTCGCGGATCATATATCTCAATGATCTCGACAGACCAGATCGGCGGGAGCGATTCCATCTGCAGTTCAGAACTGTAACAAATCTGGACTGCGGATCAGACTACCAAATATGCCAACATTTATGCTGACCAGCGCCTTCGCCATTTTTCTACTTATGAGGAATATTCAACATAATAATTTGAGATAGTGAAATCAACACTCATAGATGCCTTTTATAAGCAAAATCATGTCGAAATCTTCAAACTTAATCACGTATTTCTACATTCGGTGTATAGACCAGGGTCGATAATTTTTGAAACAAAAAAAAATTACAGTAGGATGAAACCCATTAAAAAAGGAGGGGAATATGATCTAAATGAAAGGAAAAATAAATTACGGTCGATCCGAGTCCGGGAAGTGGGAGAGGGTGAGTTTTTAAGGGTAAAAAATGGTTTTCCTTGATTTCCGGAAAAACTACAAGTCCTATGGAAAAGAGTTGAAGGGCAAAGTTGTAGGTAATAAAAAGATCTACAACTTTTGTATTAGCAATTTTTTCACATAACCTCAAAATTTATATGAAAATTTCAAAAAACCAAGTTTTAGGTTTTTTATTTATATCTTTTTCAAAAAAAATTTTTTTTTTACGAAATTTGGTGAAAACTTACCTTATTATATCCCGAATACACTGTAATTTATTTGATTTAAAATATTCATGTTTTCGTCTTATTTTAACTTAATATCAAAAAATCACCCTAATTTTCAATCGAAAATTCTGACGTCAAAATATCAGCTTTTTTCAAAAAGTTTGGAGGCTTTTTGTTCGTTGAAATATCTACTTTCTGATGGTGTGAAAAAAATATACATTACTATAAGGAGTGTTCTCAGAAAATGCAAAAAATTGAAAAAACTCAAATTCGAAATTTTTTTTTAATCACTATGTAGGTACAATTTCATCAAAAAAATTTGATTGCTGCATTTTTTTTAGGATAAAGAGTTTATTTATTTAATTCGAATTACATTCATGTCATAGAAAATCTTATACAATATAATTATACAGGTAAATCGTACTATTGAATTTAGATATGTACTTAATTCTGATTACGCATTTTATTTTTTTTCAAAAACGTTAATCTTGTTATTCATAAATACCTTATCTGAAATTCTAATCAGTTATTCATTTGTTTTTGTCTCTTCGAAGGCATTTCTTCATCGTCAGATTCGAAAAACCTTTCCAACTCTAGTTGATCGTCGAAATCTTCAAGACCATCATTTTCGTCTATGTTATTTCCAGTCTGCATTGTTTCTTCTTCCACAATTTCATCTGAATCATTTACTTCCTCATAGATTTTTTCTTCTATATTGGAGCAATTTTCAGAACCATGACAATTAGTGCATAAATTTGTGCATTTTAAACCATGTTTTCGGCAGCCACATTTTAAACTGTTACATCCAGTTTCACAGCTGCAGCAAATAGTTTTGAGCAATACTTCCGGGATTAAATAATACAAACAGATTCATCCATACTGACAATCTGAAAAGACAAAATCAAATGAATAATGCCTTCAAAGTTTTATCATGAGTATAACTAAATTTGTTTGTACAAAATAAACGAAATTACTAGTTTTTATTCTTTTACTAAAATATCATTCAATTTTTATTTTTTAGGTTAAGTTACGTTAAACATACTATTTATGAAAGATAATATTTCTATTTTTATTTTAAAGTTGATTAATATAGATTAAAATACAGATAGTATTTACCTTGCTATGTAGATTCCAAACAATTCTTTGAATAAAGTAAATTTCTCACAACTCACTCAATCAAGCAATTGTAGGTATGCTAAAAATTTCGAAAATTAGAAATCCTATTGGTTGATTTGACAATTTCGTCGAATGATTCTGTGATTTGTTCAATCAACGATTTATGAAATCCACCATTAGAGTAACTCAGTCCCCACTTCTCTATGAAATAACTTACAATGGGTTAAAAATCAACCAAAGGTCACTCAGGTATATAAATTATCTTGAAACAGCAATAAATAGTCATCTAAAAATATTATTTAAACAAGATTCTACAACTTTTTCAAAATATTGTAGATGTCTTATTAAATATTAACTTTATTAACTCATTTGTTTGTTAATTATAAAAGTATATTTCAATTTGCAATTTTTTCGTTTATAAATGAAATAGGAAATCTTACGTTTTTTGAGTAATTAAAGAGTAAATTTCAATAAATACCTCAAATTTGTACATAATGATTAAAAAAAAATTTCGAATTTGTGTTTTTTCAATTTTTTGCATTTTCTGAGAACATTTCCTATAGTAATGTATATTTTTTTACACCATCAGAAAGTAGATATTTCAATGAAGAAAATGCCCCTAAACTTTTTGAAAAAAGCTGATATTTTGACGTCAGAATTTTTGATTGAAAATTAGGGGGCTTTTTTGATATTGAGTTAGAATATGGCGAAAACATAAATATTTTGAATCGAATAAATTACAGTGTATTCGGGATATAATAAGGTAAGTTTTCACCAAATTTCGTAGAAAAAAATTTTTTTTTGAAAAAGATATAAATAAAAAACCAAGAACTTGGTTTTTTGAATTTTTCACCTGAATTTTGAGGTTATGTGAAAAAATTGCAAATACAAAAGTTGTAGATCTTTTCATTACCTACAACTTTGCCCTTCAACTCTTTTCCATAGGACTTGTAGTTTTGCCGGAAATCAAGGAAAACCATTTTTTACCCTTAAAAACTCACCCCTCCCACTTCCCGAACTCGGATCGACCGTAATTTATTTTTGCATTCATTTTGATCATATTCCCCTCCTTTTCTAATGGGTTTCATCCTACTGTAATTTTTTTTCATTTTTCACCATTTTCGAAGGTTTCGGCCCTGGTCTAGTAATTTATTCATTGTATTGGGAATACTTCAAATCGCATTTTGGACAAATCCACTTCGCTAGCGCTTCCGAAAATTCATGGGACATTTTTTGGAAAAAAACAGTCCACAAACCAAAGATTGCACTCATCTACCTCTATTTCTGTCATTTCAAACCAAGTTTTAACTTCATACAATCCCTTCCCAAAATGATTTTCCCCCAGCGAAGAATTTTAACCCCGCCTTTCAGTAGACAAAACCGACATTATAAACTCCGCTTCAAGTCCACATTTTCCTGTTGCGAAGCAAGAGATAAAGAGAAAATTCCGACGCCAAAGTGCAGCGACATCGTACCAAAATGATGTATTGAATCACTCCAAGGTAATGGCATGCGAATAAAAATGGCGTCTCCGGAAAATTGAGCTGTTCAGCAGCTGTCAGCTTTTTACTCTAAACATTGGATGCGGAAAGGTGAAGGCCTGATCAATCTTTCCTCCGCGCTTTTTTCCTCTCCTACCCCATAAAAATATTCAGAGACGGGGCAACTTGTTCCAGAATTATTTATGGGAGAACTTGTGCCGTTCGCAGGCGGCCACGTGATACAGACAGAGCGACATAATTCAGGTCGTTCTCGAAACAAAAGAAATAAAAAGCGAACTGGAAACATGGAGAGTGAAATACAGTCGGTGGGAGGTGCATAGAAGTGTTGCCGGAAGACAGGGCGGTATGGTGAACATTTCTCTGTTTCTGCATGAGATTGTCTATTCTTATTCTTATTATTGAATCTCAGCGGGGGTTGGACGATAGGAAGAATTTAGGGGAAGTGATAAGAAACATAAAGATTGCTGCAGGTTTCTATTTTAAACAACAGTCGGTTTTCAGAATTTGAATGATCTGCATTACATAAAGACTCAATGCCGCCGTCATATTATTGCAACTCTTCAGAGTTATTGTGTTAGTGATTTCCCAGAATTCTTCCCGAAAAGTCCAGAAGCAGGCATTGAGATCGGCAGAAATCCTGCTACGGGCCCACAATGAAATTCTTTTGTTGTTTGTCACACTTGAATCATTCATCAGTCTGGGATCTGAACATTGAATTTGAGATAGCCGAAACGTTCGAAAAACGTCTTAATTTTCTTAACATTATTTGTGGAGCAGTATTTTTTGCAATTCTGGTTGATCTTTAGGTTAGCTTTCACACACCATGCCAAAGACATGAAAGTAGGATCCACACCTGTAGATCTAGAACTCGTTTCTCTAAATCATAAACCGTGTCAAAGTTTCATTTTTAAATACCAAAAATACAGTTTCGCATTACTGAATAGAATATTTCCAATTGTTCATTCTCTACATTCACAATTATAAAATCTCAAACCTGGTCTTGGAAATTTGACACATTCCACTCGGTATCGAAGTTATGACGTTTTTTAAAATATTTTTATGTTCCAAGTCAACACTATGTTGCCCTTTCTACATTCTTAGCGTATTTCTCAGAATATGAAAAAATGTGATGGACGAAAATAATTAACGTTTATATGAATTGATAGAAAGGATTCCTTTTCTAGTTATTTGCATGAAAAGTACAAGAGATCACTGTTGAAATATATTATTTTTCGCCAGGGAAGAAAATTGCATTGCTTTCACACAATTTTCATATGCATGCTTGTGAAGATTTGATGTTTATTATCCTCTTGAACTAAAAGTTCAAGACTTGGCGAAGTCAATTGTTGATTTTAATCAAGAATTCATTAAAAAATCAACCCAAAGGTATAAGATGAATGGATGGGTAATTACAAGAATCAAGAATAATGGAACATTATATCCCTCTATTGGAAACCAAATACATATGTGATATGATTGTGAGGGTGCATAACATTTCTATTTCTAATATTTCTTTATTTCAAATAAATAACAGTTTTATTCATTCATCAAAAATAAAATAAACATAATAACTAAATGAATGAATTTGTTTACAGAGAAACTAATAATTTCAATGCAATAAAAATCAATAAGCCTGAAAGCTTTATAGATATACATTTCATTTATTTGATCTTATGAATAAGGAGTGAGATATTTTGACTGTATACTAATTTATTAGTTTAAAAAATATTCATACATTACTACCACAGTAGGTTTGTACAAATAAAATGGAATAGGTCAAACATATGCGTCACATTTATCATTCACCTGTTCTGAAATAAGACACAAACTCCTGGAATATGGAAAAAACCGATGTATTCTGGTTCAATATAGCCTATTTCTACCTTCGGCAAAGGATTGATAGGAATGAAAGCTCCAGTGACACATTTCAATTCATCAGAATCTGAATTCACCTACCGTTGAATGCAATATAGTCATATTTCTTCTTTCTTTCAGCTTTCTCGACGTGTTTTTTTCTGAAACGTGAAAACGATCAACAATAATCATTTAGAGACCGATGATGGCCATCCAGAACCCGTTTAGGTTCTTACGAAAATCGTGCAATTTCATTCTGCAAGTTCTTTCCTCATAATTCCTCGAGAATCCTACCTGAACCATATTTTCCGGTCGCTTTCGTTAGAAGATCGTATAAGGGAGCCTGTTTTGTCCATTTACACATTCCAAATAAATTTTGAACACCAAAAACGATACCGAAACTAATGAAACTTCTGGGGGACCGGAATTTCGTTTGAAATCTTTCTAAACGGCCAGATACCTAAAGAAACTTCGTTATCAAGTGTGAAAAGGTCGATTAGTACCTACTTTCGTTTTAATTATTCTTATAAATCGATTTTTGGTCCAATTCAAATTTTCCGTTCGTACTCACGCCAAAAGTCGTGAAAGGAAAAAATGGCACTTGCACGAAATTTGTCATATCGACGGGAAACTTCCTCTGGACGACGAAGAACGGAAAAATAGGCGATTTCCTAATGATATTTCGCCCCAAAATCGTTGATCGATTCGAACTTACAAAATGGGGAATATCTTTGATACTTTTACTTTGATGTAAACAAAGCAACTGGAAACGTCGTTTTGTCATTAACGATATTCTCTGTTTACGCACAGGCTTTTCATCAGGTGCACCAACTCCTGAAAACGAAACCATGACCTCCTATGTGATTAAATAAAAGTGAATGGAGTATATGTTCACCATCCAAAGAACGATCATATGCAGTAATCGACATCGAGTTTTGAGTTCGTACCTTCTGGAATCATTAACCCTCATACAACTTCAACCCGTTCTATCCAGCTGACATCGCATTTGTCCATTTCACACGACGACCCATGATTTATTCATCGGCTTTGTTTCAGAGTGTATTCAATGTCCTGGGCGAAACACTGGCCAGGCTACAGCAGGATGAGGAGGCAGAAAGTTGGTACAGAGCAGCACTGGATGCTCAGCCTGATCATGTGCCTGCGCACATCACGTACGGAAAACTTCTCGCCAAAAATGTAAGATTTCCAATTTTTCTTTTTCGATATCAATCGACAAATTCTACAATTTAGCCATTATAATCACATTCTCAAGAATTTTTCAGGGTTCGAATATATTTTGTGAGAAATTTCATATTGAATGAAAAACTTCAATCAGTTCCTTACATTTCTTTCATGAAAATATAAAAATGGTACATTATGGTGTTACAAAAATTACCCCATTGGTATTTGCTTCAACCTTCTGGTCCTATTGGCAATATTGTGAAAATGTGAAAATTAGAAATCCCTATAATATAGCGGCAAAACCTAGAGTTGTAGTGAAATCCCTTTTATCTTGCTTCAACGAAAAGTATATTTTCAGTGGATTGTTCGAATGCATTATATCAACTTACTTCTCCGCGAGAACCTGTTCAAAAGGTTTATCTCGAAGCAGTTGGATAACCTACGTTTTTATGGAAGCACCCCCATTCAAACTATCCTCATTAATATGACCTCTAAATCGTTCCAGAGACCTGGAAATACTAAATTTTCCGCAGGATTACCTTCTTGGTAAAATAGAACCGCTACCAGTGCAAGCTTGCACTCTATCAAGATTCCGGAAAGGATCAAGTGCCTGCCCACATTATCTATGGCAAACTTCTTCAAGGCTCTGTGTCGGCTCTGCACATTATTCATTTACTTCCCCAATCTCGTAAACTTTCCTGCTGAACGCCAGAGTTCGCGGGATAGATGTGATTCGAATTTCATTGAACAGCGTGAAGTGAAATAGTTACGACTGAATTCGAACATGAATTATTTGCATCGAAAAAGTTTGATTTTTTTTCCATAGTAACCTTGTGATACTTTAACAAAACGTTCAAAAATTCAATTCGGATGAAGAATATGATGTCGATTTATTTTAAAGTGATTAAATTATCCAAAATACTTGAGACACATCATTCTTCAGAGGAGAAACAAAATAAAATTCAATACTTCTTTCGTGAAAGATTGTACTGTTATGAATTCGAACTATGTAGTTAGGTTTGGCACCCACCGTAAGAAAGCATTTGAGTTTGCCTGAGATTTGAGAAACATCAGAAATCAATAATATTTTCATTCAAAGGAAGCAAACTTCATTCACAGAAATAAATCTGAACTGGAATCGACATAATCAGGCAAACCATACTGAATCTGGCATTATTAATGCTGACCAACCTCTCGACAAACTCTGACATGTGAGTTGAAGATTTCATGCTTCATCTAAATTCGAAATTTTATCCCGATCGAGTCCGTAGTTGCGACATAATCAGGAGAACAATATAACAAATATGGCAACATGCTGACCAGCACCTCCGCCATTTTGCTACAAAAAGGAATATTTACGATAATCCACCGCTAGTGTGTAATCGACAATTGCAGATGCCTCTTATGTGCAAATTCTTGTCCAAATCTTCGTATTTTATCATTTTTTATTTTGAACATTATTCGCAGCCTTTGGTTGGTGTGAGACTGGCAGATTGCGCTGAATTATTCTTGGCTCTGAAAGATCAAAAATGTGTTCTCTGACGCTGTATTTCTCTTGACGCTGTTAACTCTAGATCTTTTTCACCTGCGCTGGATTCTTCTGGGCATTAAGACCAACTGATCTTTTTCTTATATGTTCGACAATGAACAGATTCAAATCCAACATTGTGGAATTTACAGAATGAATATCTTGGTGGAATATGAAAATTTTCAAATTGTCTTTCTTCGGATGTAGAGGAGAGGGAGCAAAACCGGGTATAGGGGTATAATCGGGTACCCCCAATTTACCCCCTTTGCGTCGGTTAAATTTTGTTCACCTAGCATACGTTGATATCTTTCATCTACCCCAGTATTTATATATCATAAGTTCTGACAGGTGTGTCTGTTTATTTATCAGTGTTGTGTAGAACCACGTGAATCTAAGGTATGAAATCTTATTTTACCTAAATTTATTCCCACCTATAGATTGATCTAACTATATTTTACGATAACTGCCAATACATAATTTGATATGTAGGTTGTTTGGCTGTATGAAACATTGTTCAAAATATAAGCTCTGTGTCAAAATCGGAAAATCCTCATGGGGCATAATCGGGTACTGCCTGATGGTTGTGCCAGATGGATGTTCCTCAATCAAATCTTGAAGATAGGGTTAAAAAAATAATGAATGGAATGTCTTTGGAAAAGGCTGCTTCAAAAGGTGAATAAAATCTCGAATTGGTACCCAAAAAAAATTAATACAAGAGGTAAAATGAAAGATTGTGATACAAGAAGAAAACAAAAACAAGAAATTGACAAATCAAAAAGCTGAAGAGTCCAGCTCAGAAGAAGAACACGATAAATCACAAGGTGACAAGGACACCTTCTGCATTTACTGCAAAGAGAAGTACTCTCATACTACCAAAAATGATAGGTGGATAGAATGCACTGAAACGTGCAATAACTGGACACACGAAGGATGTACAGGATCGTTAGAAGATGATTCAGATGATTTCGTGTGTGCTTATAGTGAATAATAATACGTAGTACCCGGTTCTGCCCCGAGGGTTGGGGCATAACCGTAAAATAGAATATAATTCTTTTTGTTGCTTTTTTCATCTTGTACCTACTGGATTTTAATTAGTTTAACTCATTTCACTGCTTGGCGCATATGCTTCGGCATAAATAAGTCAAGTGTCAACCAATAAACATAAATAAATAAAGAATGATTGCACATTCTTCTTCTATCGCTTTTTTAAGTAAAAATTTTGCTTCTTCCTTTTATGCAATCAGCAGGTTGAAATGCTCACTTCCACCTAAAGCATTGTTCAATGTTTACTAAAGTTTGGTATATACTATATAGTCACATATCTTATAATATTGAGGTGTGGGGACGCTCTATTGATTTCAATAGAATATTTATACCACAGAAACGTATTCTGCGCTTGATTTTAGGGCACAATCCTCTAACCTCTTGTAAGCCATATTTTGTTGAACACAAAATATTGACCGCACCATGTAGGTAATATATATTTACTAATACCTTTTATATACAAAGGAAAATGAGGCGACTTATGTCAAACTTTCTAATTTTCATAACTATTGTACAAGAAATAATGAAGTTTTTTCTGTTCCACGGCATACTACTAGCGAATTCGAGAAAACAACCTTATTTCAATGCATTGCTTTATTTAATGAATAAACACTTTCAATTGAAACCTTGAATGAGTTGAATTTTCGCTAAAAGATTAAGGCAATGATGTTGAGAAAATGTTGAATATAGTATGGAGGAATACTTGGGTGATGAAGATTAGAAATATATTTTTGTTGAAAGCGATTTTGGGTTTTTGGTATGTTAATTTGATATAATACAATTCGACTTGTCCTATATATGCATTGCAGAATGTTTTTCAAGATCAATAATAGTATATTGTTCTATGAGCGGTAATGTAAGTCATAACACACGCAGATGAATTTTGATGAATTCATCAAGTGTGTTATGACCATTACCGCGAATTGAACACTATACTTTATCTTCGACTTCTTCAGTAAAATTCGAATTAATCTGTATTTTCAAAATTGACAACAGTTGTCAAAAGCGATATCTGTCATCGAAAATCGAATCGATATCGAATCCCGTAGAAAACGTCAAAAATTCACGTTTTCCAAATGCAATTTTTGGATATTCAGACCTAAGAAAATGTAGAAATGGATGGCGGGAACGTTACCTTGATGTCTGAAATAGAGTTCCTCATTGACCCAACTTTTTTTTTTCATTTCGTAAGCTACATTTTTCCTATTTGTATTAGAGTGAGTTATAGGCTAGAGTTATTATTACCTCACACTATTGGTTTATATAGACTATTATAGATCAAATTCAGTTGAATAATGGATATATTATTCTATGGGAGTAGATAAATATTATTATTATTATTCTATTTTTTTTCTTCGCTACCCGGTTTTGCCCCCCTTTCCCCTACAGCTCTGAATGAGCGTAGGTATCGGAACTTCTTCATGATTATCATGAAAGTTTTCCGCGGGAGACAAAATGATCAAACGTTCTTATAAAATTTTCCTCCGTGTGACAAAATTGACACTTCACTTCGCCAAGAATTATTCGAGAATGAATTAGTGCACTCCAATTAGCCTGATCCAGCTTCACTCAGCGACTTAACGGAAACAGTCTCTGGAAGAATTCCTTTGTGATATTCCCCACACCAAGTGGACCAGTTTCCACAATATAGCGGGCTTCACACTTCTAACCAGATATTCTCTTCAATTAACGGAAAACAGCTAATCCTACCCCGCATCAGCCAACAATGGAGAGAGCGAATAACAGATACAAAGCCAATACCGTGGAAGCCCCAAGACAGATTAAATTAGTGATGGCACTGAAGCTACGCCGTCGCCTGCGGATGCAACTTAGCTAATTATTTCCCGGGTAATTGCTCGATCAATTTCGGCGAGTATTTGGAAAAAAGCTGAATCCCCGGAATTATTTAATTACCGTTGAATTTCATATCTGCCAGGGTTATATATCGCGGAGGGTGCTGGGAAAATGGACGAGGGCTTTTTTTTCTGCAGTCGGGATCATTTTTCGGTTGCCATCAACTGGGAGGTTCCAATTTTTCCAGTCGCAACTAGTAGTCAATTACTAACTGGTGATTTTTTTATTTTCTTCTAGCAACACTGATTTTGATAGCTCACGCTTGTTTCTTGTTTTCTGTCACTGTCAAACATCTTCAGTCTGGTCTATATTTGACTATGAATCGTCTTACAAACGAATATTGCTTGAAAATCATTGCAGTAAACTATTATTATTTGCTGTTTTTCTTATGTACAGGGTATCCCATTTTGGGCACTTTACGGGATATCTCCGTTATTTTCAACGTTAGCGGGATGCGGTTTTCGCGACAGTGTGCTACTTTTTTGTGAAACTAAAGATGGCGCAATCAGTTTTTGCATAGCCCTCTTAGTTGTTGCTATACAGGCTGAAAATGAAAAGTATCACTTTTTAATCACCCTCCTCATATCAGTTGTGCTTAAACTTGGAGAAATGGTTGAAACGCGTTACTATAGATTTTTTTCCGTAGAATCCAGTGGCGTAGTCAGTTCTTCAATTAAACTTTCCGTTTTTGAGTTATTGAGCAAACATATGTTTTTTTAAATTGGACACCCTGTATATTATTTTTTATTCTTATTAAGAACCAGCTCAGCTTTTCAAAACCATATTATTTTATGCATTTATTTTCGAAACCAAGCTCAGAATTCAAGATTTTGTAATTCAATTGTCAATAACTAAGCATCAGAGGGCTCTATGACTGTTTATTAAAAACAAAAAATAAATGTCAAGATTTCGTTAGAAATCGAAAATAATGTTAACATGATATCTACATCACATATCTAATATTTAACTTAATTTAATTTGCAATTTTTTGCAAATTCAAATGATTGATTACCTATATAAATACTGATTATTAAATGTTTATTAGAGAATCCACAACAATAACAAAATTTTGTAATTTTGTTTTATAGATGCTGTTCAAAATGACGGCCATTTTCCCGTAGTTATCGACAATTGAATTATGAAATCTTGAATTCTGAGCTTGATTTTGAAAATAAATGCATAAAATAATATGGTTTTGAAAAGCTGAGATTGTTCTTAATAAGAATAAAAAATAATATACAGAGTGTCCAATTTAAAAAAAACATGTTTGCTCAATAACTCAAAAACGGAAAGTTTAATTGAAAAACTGACTACGCCACTGGATTCTACGAAAAAAAAACTATAGCAATGCGTTTCAACCAATTCTCCACGTTTAAGCACAACTGAGATACGGGGGGTGATTAAAAAGTGATACTTTTCATTTGCAGCCTGTATAGCAAAAACTAAGAGGGCTTTGCAAAAACTGATTGCGCCATCTTTAGTTTCAGAAAAAAAGTAGCATACTGTCGCGAAAACCGCATCCCGCTAACGTTAAGAATAACGGAGATATCCCGTAAAAGTGCCCAAAATGGGATACCCTGTACTATAGTGTAAAAGGTTTTATTCACGTTAAAAAACTTCAATTCCTGTAAGTTGTTTCTTTCCACCCTCAATTGATTTGAACTAACTTCATCATATCGTATCTTCGTAATGTTTTTCTTTTTATGTTTTTATATTTTAGTGCTCCTGATGAAGAGATGAATTAAATTCTCGAAAGTTCGAGCAGAAGGAAATAGAGTTTTCCTGAAAGAAACGGCTGATACCCCAATAACCTTTAACACTTCATTGATACCTCTTGGATCTTGCAGTTTCAAAGGAACAGTTAATGAAATTCAAACAAGAATTACACATTACTACAACTTATGAGCATAAAACAATTTGCGAGGGCGTACTAAAGAAATTAACAATGTCCTGTTTATTTCAGTACATCTCATCAGCAAACGAATCAAGTAACGAAAGGCATTTCCTCTGACAAATACGTATCTCATGATGTAGGAGCAATTTTTCCATCCGATTTTCTACTTCCAAATAAAGTGTTTAAACCCTTGTATCTAAAATGAATGGTTTTCGTATGGAAGTCATAATTGCTTTTTATGTAACAAGTAGGTACATAAATTAGGTCTTTATGGACGAGTACAAAAGTTTATTTCGCGAGGCCAATAATATAAGCAAGTCCATAAGCCTAATTATGTACGAGTTGCATACAAAGCTTTATGTTTGACTGCAATGCAGAAATTTCATTTTATGAAATGGCAATTAATATATTCGTCGTTTTATTACGAAGAAACATTAAGTGGGCTTCTGCTTCTCTTACCTTAGTAACCATCAGCGAACTTAGCAACCCCACTGAACAAAGTTCTTTACTTCGTTAATTCTATGACAAACGTCATAATAATCCAAAAAATGGATAGTTCGGGAGAGGAAAACGTGAAAAATTTAGCCGCAAGTGCCAAAGAATCTCTCCTACCCACTAAAAGTGCTCATGAAAATTTGTATGGGGCCTATAACAAGTGGTGTGAAAAGAAGAAAATTGCAAAATCGAGAGAAGACTGTGACAGTTGAGTTCAACAAAGTGGTGTCCAATGAAGTAGTCAATTATGAACGCTAAACGAATTCATGAATCAAGTGTTTATGAAGCAGTCGAACATAATATAGTATTATATTATGAGGATTAAAAGTGAATATTTTTTTTACGAGCAATATTTGCGCAGCCGAGCAAATGCAAAATTATGAGTAAAAATAGGCACTTTTAGTCCGTATGATGAATACTATTTTTTCTCCAACCAAGTCAAATATCTGATGGTATTGTTGGTAAATATTGATTGTCAAGTAGACGTCAGTGGACTTCAACAATTAGAGAGCTAGGATTAAAAGTAGCGTTTTTAATCCTAGGATTAAAAGTGTTGCTAAGCAACGAGCAAATTTTTGTACAGTAAGGGAATTGATGGCTTTTGCACCTGAAAATAGTACAAAAATGTGAACATTTTTTGATGGTTGGAGAAAAAGAAATTTTTGTTCACTCTATCATTATATTCTCAATTGAAAATAACTAATTTCTCAATTGAAGTGGTGCCATAAACATTTTTTTCATTGCAGGTTAGTCGTTTAAGTGAAGCGGAGCAATGGTTCAGAAGAGCCCAAAAGCTTGCTCCTGGAGATCCAAGCGTTTATCATTATTATGGTGAGTTATCAATCTAGTTTTGATTCGTTTTAAATATTAAAACACTCTGGATGGCTTACGCATTCTTTAATCCTAGTGGAAAACAATAACACCAGTTAACGTGCTAATAGTGTAGATTCGAAAAAAACAGTAGTTCAGGTTAAATCAACCAGAGCATCAACAAAAAAGTAAAAGGTGAGATGGCATCGGAGCATCGAGTTTGCTCATTATACATTCACTTTAATCAAGTATTCCTCTTGGCCATGACATTCTGACACATTTCACCTTGAATATTTCGAAAATTTTAGGTTATAGTCATTTTTCTGTCAGATAACTACTCAACGTTGCGCTTTCTACATAGAAGGTCGTATTACTTACGTATTCATCAGAATAAGTTGAGCTGATTTCCCAAAATTGCTCGATAAAATGCAATCAAGTATCTATTTCTCTCATTTTTATTTCATGGGGGTGTTCATATGTTTCCATTCGATGGCGAGTAGGGCTCTCTGGACATATTCAATAATTCCGACATGTCCTAACGAAGTAAACGTATTTCCCCATCCGCGGCTATACACGCGAAAGTTAATAAAAGTTTTAATTACTTTCAGCTGCAATTTGGAAGTTTTTTATGATACATCTGCCTCGCGAGAGTTGAAACTTTTTTCGTCCACCCCTATTGTAACTTCACGGTGTACTTAACTGAAATCGATGATTTCACACGGCGTTTTCGGTAGAATTTCGTGGCGAGTGGAAGCAACTTTCGAAATTGGGAGAAAAGTTTTAATTCAGAAAACAAAACATGAAAAAAATATTCTAAATAGCTAGAATCCATAAAAAATGTTTTTGAAGACTTCTATGGACTCAATAAGGATTTTCTCTCTTCAGCAAGAAGTTATCCCTGACCTGAAAACAACTTCAGTGTCAACTTCGTCTCGTTTCTATTTCACGTTTTATTTTTTACACATGTTGACTATACTCCATTCACTCTTATGAAATATACCGGTTGGCCATGACATTCTGACACATTTTACCGTGTATGTTAGGTTATATTTATTTTCCTATCAGATAACCACATAACGTTGTCCCCTATACATAGAGGTCGTAATTCGGGAAAATAATGAATTTGAGAAAATATTATTTGAATTCAATAATTTCAAATACCTAGCGAATGGTGAAGAAACTTTTTTCTCTGTTGATACCTACTGGAAATATTTCACGGATATAAAGATGTTTGGAAAATTCTGTAATGTCATTTTCTTGCACGGAAATCAAGAATCGATTGTTGAAATTTTATTGAATATTAATGGACCGAATAGTCCGTTACTTTGTGAGAGTTCAATCGAAAAAAGAATGAAAGTAATCGAATAACCCATTAGAAAAAATTCTGAACGAACAGACGCAGACGGACCTATGGAATTTCCCACTTTTCCAAATTTTTTTTCAGAAAATAAGCCTACATATGACATATAAATAACTTTTTGTACATTTTGAAATACTTTTTGGGAATCTATGTGAATGATACACTGAATTGGAAAGAGTACATTTCTAAACTGGTATGCAGCTTAGATTCAGTCGGTTATCTTTGGGTGTGATGGCAACGTCTCTGATTATTTTGAAATTTCCGATATTTCACGAATGCCAACCTGCGTCAGTTTGAAGTAATATCGTAATATCAAAGGGGATTAGTGGAATAAGAAGTTATGTCAGTTGACAACTAGCGTGTGTTTGACAACTGACAACCGATGTGTATATGCGCTCATCGATATCGTATCGGTATCATATCGTTGAGTGTGAACATTGCCAACGTTGCATTTCGGATTTTGAATAGATTCGCTTTATCTATGTAAAAGTAGGTAGGTATATTATATTTTTGGGAATATCTGGATTTATGCTTCAGTTCCTGAAGAATTGGAAGCAATCAGGGTCGTTGAGTTCAAAGAGCTTCAACTAACCGAATTTAGTGTGTTCCTTTTTTTTCTCGACTATTTCCCTCGTCTTCATTTCCACCGATCAGAAACGCGCAATTACAAATCACGAATGGTTTCTAGAAGGAAAAACTGTATGGCAGCAGCTGTCAGCAATTTTTTCGGGTTTACCCGCGGCAAAACTTGACAGTTGTTCTCAACGAAAATTAATAATACATATACTCCATTCACTTTCATTCAACCACATAGGAGGTTATGATTTCGTTTTCAGGAGTTGGTGCACCTGATGAAAAGTCTGTGCGCGTACATAAAATATCGTTAATGACAAAACGACGATGCCAGTTTTTTTGTTTACATCAAAGTAAAAGTATCAAAAATTTTCCACATTTTGTTAGTTCGAATCGATCGGCGATTTTGGGGCGAAATATCGATAGGAAATCCGTTCTTCGTCGTCCAGAAAGAGTTTCGTGCAAGTGTAATTTTTTTCTTTCACGAGTTTTGGCGTGAGTACGAACGGCAAATTTGAATTGGACCAAAAATCGATTTATAAGCATAAATAAAGCGAAAGTAAGAACTAATCGACCTTTTTACACTTGATAACGAAGTTTTTTTTTGGTATCTGGCCGTTTTGAAAGATTTCAAACGAAATTCCGGTCCCCCAGAAGTTTGGTTAGTTTCGGTATCGTTTTTGGTGCTCAAAATTTATTTGGAATGTTTAAATGGATAAAAAGGGTTCCTTATACGATCTTCCAACGAAAGCGACCGAAAAATATGGTGCAGGTAGGATTTTCGAGGAATTATGAGGAAAGAAATTGCAAAATGAAATTGCACGATTTTTGTAAGTAAACATGTTCTGGATGCCCATCATTGGTCTCTAAATGATGATGATGTCAATCGTTTTCACGTTTCAGAAAAAAAACACGTCGAAAATGCTAAAAAAAAGAAAAAATATTACTATATTGCATTCAACGGATTCCGATGAATTGAAATGTGTCACTGGAGCTTTCATTCCTTTGCCGAAAGTAGGAATAGGCTATATTGAAACAGAATACATCGGTTTTTCCCATATTCTACGAGTTTGTGTCTTATTTTAGAACAGGTGAATGATAAATGTGAAGCATATGTTTGACCTATTCCATTTTATTTGTACAAACCTACTGTGGTAGTAATGTATGAATATTTTTCAATCTAATAAATTACTTTACAATCAGAATATTATACACCTTGTTCATAAGATCAAATAAATAAAATATCGTCAAGTCTTGAACTTTCAGTTCGAGAGGATAATAAATATCAAATCTTCACAAGCATGCATATGAAAATTATGTGAAAGCAATGCAATTTTCTTCCATGGCGAAAAATAATATATTTCAACAGTGATCTCTTGTACTTTTCATGCAAATAACTAGAAAATGAATACTTTCGATCAATTCATATAAACGTTAATTATTTTCGGCTATCACATCTTTTCCAATTCATTCACATTCTGAGAAATACGCTAAGAATGTAGAAAGGGCAACATAGTGTTGACTTGGAACATAAAAATATTTTGAAAAACGTCATAACTTCGATACAGAGTGGAATGTGTCAAATTTCCAAGGCCAGAGTTGTGATTTTATAATTGTGAATGGAGTATACATGATGCATCCAGAATATTCTGTTACTCATGAAATAGTCTTGTCAAATACCATTCAGGCATCTAATTTTTCTGTGAAGAAAAAGGAAAAAACACAATGCGAAGTAATATTTTTTCAACAAAAAGCATTATTCGTGCAGGTGCAAAAATCCTCGTCTTCGACTCGGATTTTTGTTGCCACCAGCACCCATGCTTCTTGTCAAAATATTACTTAGCAGCGTGTTTTCTAGATTTTTTTCGGAAAAATTCATGCCCTTATGATATTACTTAAGATAATCTAATCATCATTAATAATGCTGTAATACCGTCTAAAATATCGAATGAAATCATCGCACGATTTACTAAGCTCTTCACAACTCCTACAACGTCTATCGTCAGCCCCTTTAAAATCAGCCGGTGTGAAATTCCGCGGCATTACCGAACTTTGATGTCATTTTCTGATCCGCAATACGGCGTTATCTCTCAAACTCCCGGAATAATGGCCATCTGAACGGGAAGCTAATTCGGTAAAAACCTCTTGACCTTTCTTACCCTTAACTATGCCAAGTTCCGGAACACTACCTGGGGGTTATGTTCGATTGGGGTTGGACGGTCCCGTGTTGCGGTTTCCAACTATGTTGGGGGCGGTTTGTTCAGCAGAAAGCTGTATACCTACCTCCAAGATAGAATGTGGATAATGTTGGCGGATGGCATCATCTACGGATTATCCGTGAAGATTTCAATGAAGGGTTTTCTGATACATAGTGATCAGAACGACATAGCAACCATATATGAAATGACATAAATGTCACAAGGTGACATTTCTGTAATGTGGAGTTTGAAAATTAATTATGGCAAAATAAAGGGATTTCCTGTGAAAGGTGTTTATTTGACATTCGAAGAAAAATTCCATTTTTTGATATAAATGATCATATGTGTATTTCATTATGAAGAGGAAGGTATGCCGTTAATAATGGAAAATAACATCAGCCAAATGATCACCACGACCACGACTACTCGACCATATCCTTTTCATGGAATTTTCCTAGATTTTCTTCAATACTTTCGGCTACAGCAGTAATATTCTCGGCTGTTCTTGAGCGACGTGCTTTGCTTTTATTCTTCACATCACTAACTTGTCTCAATAGCACAAATTTTTCACCAATTTCTGTATTGCGGTACGACAAGGTGCTTCACGACGACCCAAACATGCGTTGTTGAAGCGTGAATCGTTCCAATCCCATTAATGGCGTAGTTTCTACTTGTCAAATGTCAAAAAATGACAGCTTCAAGAGGGATATCTTTCGAAATAGCTGGCTATTGAAAATAACACATCTTATTGGAAAACCCTTCACAACTTACGGCGGCTTCCAACGATCAGGAATCTATTCTAGCGATCAGAAAATTTCCTGACAACCACGGACGGATCAGTGGTCGTCAGTTGTCGTTTGTACCCGCATTTAGACAATAGTTTGCCCCAAGCACACCGATAGAGCGTAAAATCGACCCGAACCACATAAACAATTAGAGAGAAAGCGAAAACGGCTCACAGACAATGTTTTGAAATTCCGGAAAAAGTTACACACCGAGCAGGAATCGAACCTGCGTCTCCCTAATTTCCGGGCGAGTTCTCTAACTCTAAGCTACCAGTGTGTATGATACTCCCACTACATATGAGGTGAACCTCAACATATTGAATTCCGGGAAAAGTATAATAAATCAGGGAGACGCAGGTTCGATTCCTGCTTTTGTAACTTTTTCCGGAAATTCAGAAAATTGTCTGTACGCCGTTAACGGTTTCTCTCCAATAATTTCACAGACTTTGAACCCATTTACACATAAACAATATTTCACACAGAATAAAGTTTCGTCAGAGAAAAAACTCTTTCAATTCATACGAATCTATTGATAACACATATGTTAAAATCCATTGAGAAAGAAATGCAGGGTGGCCAAGAGATTGACGTCAAAAAGAAAAAAACAGGTCCCTCTTGTCATGGGCTATTCGAACTCCCATGTATGTTATGCTATTTTTCACGGTTTTCGAGTTATGAATTTTTTTATGAACTTTGAGAATTTTCGACTTGACCATCTTAAAAAAGATATTAAAAAAAAGTACAAGAATTCTCTGTGAAATTCTTTTTGTAGCTTAATCTCCATGAATTGTACTTTTATACATGAAATAACCAGATTCGTAACTTCGATAAGAATTATGGAAATGTTGGTCTAAAGTGAAAAAGTTACGTGAATTGGATTATGATCTGAATTTTCGAATCAAAATTAAAAATGTAAAAAGGCAAATTCACGGTTTCTTAGTATGCTAAGAAACTGTGCTCAACAGTCAGCTTTTAGAATCATTGATAAAAAATGGTACTTAACACTCTACTTTTGCTAGAATTAGCCTTCAAAGTCATCGAGGTGGAAAAAATCAAAGAATTGGACATTTACTACAGAATTATTTTTTGCTATTTTGAGTTTTTTCTGATCAAGTTATGATAGAAAATGCTGAAAATTGATGAAAATTTATTATTTACATTTCCTTTTATATGAAAGGAAATTTATTTATAAAATTTACATTAGGTTATCAAAGTGGCCTCCTCCAGCCTCAATACACATTCTACACCTTCTGAGAAAAATTTGTTCTAATCGCACAATACCTGCCCTGTTCTCTCTTAGGACACGTTGGGCTCCGCTTAACTTTAGTCGCAGCTCGTCTTCACTCGAACATTCTCGGGCGTAAACAATTTCTTTGAAATAACCCCAAACGAAAAAATCGATGGGATTAAGGTCAGGTGAACGTGGGGGCCACTTGATCGGTCCGCTGCGTCCGATCCATCTGTTCGGGTATCGTTCATTCAAGTGATTACGGACGTTTGGTTAATTTAAGAGAAGCCGAACGTGTCCTAAGAAAGAAAAGGGCAGGTTTCATGCGATTATATAAAAAAAAATTAAGAAGGTGTAGAATGTGTATTGAGGCTGGAGGTGGCCACTTTGAAAACCTACTGTAAATTTCATAAATAAATTTCTTTTTATTTACATTATGATGTGTGATTTATTGCCCTACCTTTTTCTTTTTTTATCTAGAACTCTTCTTGACCAACATCTTAGGCTAATTTTCATTAATTTTCAGCATTTTCTATCATAACTTGATCAGAAAAATCTTAAAATGGCAAAAAATAACTTTGTAGTAAATGTCGAGTTCTTTGATTTTTTTCTACCTCGATGACTTTGAAGGCTAATTCTAGAAAAAGTAGAGTATTAAGGACCATTTTCTATCAATGATTCTAAAAGCTGAGTGTTGAGCGCAGTTTTGAAGTATACTAGGAAACCGTGAATTAGCCTTTTCACATTTTCAATTTTGATTCGAAAATTCATATCATAATTCAATCCACGTAACTTTTTCACTTGAGACCAACATTTTCATAATTTTGATCAGAGTTACGAATCTGATTATTTTATGTATAAAAGTACAATTGATGGAGATTCAAGTTGCGAAAGAATTCCACAGAGAAGTCTTGTACTTTTTTTAATACCTTTTTCAAGATGGTCAAGTCGAAAAGTCTCAAAGTTCATAAAAAAATTCATAACTCGAAAACCGTGAAAAATCGCTAAACATACATGGGGATGATTCGAATAGCTCATGACACGAGGGACCGGTTTTTTCCTTTTTGACGGCAATCTCTTGGCCACCCTGTATATGTTGATTGTATTCGAAATATAACTACAAATTGGAGGAGGATCCGGGTCGTATGTCGATGTATTTTAATCATTTTTACTCGTCCTTCATCCTTGTGATCCTATTGAGACAAAGTAGAGAAATCTCTGTAATGATATCGGTTCTTCATAAATGTGTGAGGTGATCGAAAACTTCAAGTTGGTGGAAACTTCGTTGGTTCCCGCAAAAGATTATTTAATAATCATTGAGAATATTTTCATTATTTTTTATTATATTCTTCATATTTCTTATAATGTTTTGCAGTTGACGACAAATGAAAAGTACGAAACATATTGGTAGATATTTGGTTTTCCCCGCCTGAAATACATTAGAGCATTCACGACATAAATGACACTTTCTTCTTAGGCTGTATTCCGCTTTCAATGTGATCAAACGATTCTACACAATTGGAAATCGAATTTACATCATGCCTTGACGAGTTTCATCTTTTGAGGATGCTACCAAAGCCCTTGGAATTCTTCAGGCTGGTCGCACAAGTGCAAATGACCAAATTCTTCAATGTCTGAAATATAAAATTTTGGCAATTGCGAAACCGGTTACTACTTCGAAGATATTCGATTTTTATTTGACAATCCGGCTGCAAACTCAGTCTTCGCCGACAATCCGCTCATCATACTCGGTCGCAGCGATGAGAATTTCCATAAAACACAGATTCCATTTATCGAGACATCATTTTTCGACGAACGTGTCAAGGATTTTATTCCTATTGCAGCCATCTCGAGTTCTCCAGAACTTGTACACAATTATCATAAAAAACCCACTATGTTGTCACGTACCGGAGATTTTGCCGGATATTTGTGCCCGTTCCCCGATGTTATTCGAATAGGAAAAGAGGTAGATGATACGGTCGAGAGGATCTGCAATAAGAGACAGGTACGTGACGAGAGCACGTTTGCAGATAAGAGGTGCTAGTGTTGATTTGTCTACCAATTCATGCGGAAGGAGCTAAGTGCTTCCGGCCTGTGTAACTGTCAGCTGTATATTCCGAGTACCAGCTTTTGAAATAGGACTGTTCCTACTCACAGGAGACAAACAAACCCAGCCAGTTTAAGTATGATACGTTTATCGTATAGCGGGCAGCTATAAACTGAGAATCCAGATGGAGTTTTCGTTTCGTCCCAGCACCGCTCATTGGACTCACAAATTGAATCATGAGCGGAGCCAGTCAATGACCTTTTGGAGTTGCCCTGCTTGAAGCGAGCGAAGAAAGGACTCCGCACTTTTCTTATGGCAAATGGCGTTCCGTCAAATGTTCTAATTTTTTGGTATAATGTAGTACTCGACCTACTGATCAAATATGTCTATGGCGCCAACTCAATCCTATGACTAGTTTTTGAGATACAGGGCGTTGAAGTTGAGAATTACCCACTTTTACTACGCGCGTATCTCGAAACAAAATCGAATGAACTTCAATTTTTCTCAAGAAACATTTCATTCCATCCCCAGGGAGCAACTATATAGAGAAATATGACCGAAAATCGTTACAAATACAGGGTTATCCATAATTGAATGCATGCCCGAATTTGAAAGTATAAAATATGTCGGTTCCACAGCTAGAACGTTCGCAAAATGAACTATTTCACTAGATATGTTGTAGTTACATCTGTATTTTTGGGTTGATTTAAGGTGTTTGTTTGATTGATTGTATTCTTTGAAGTCCATGATGATAAGTTCGGAAAAAATCAAACAAACACCTTAAATCAACCCAAAAATACAGATGTAACTACAACATATCTAGTGAAATAGTTCATTTTGCGAACGTTCTAGCTGTGGAACCGACATATTTTATACTTTTAAAATCGGGCATGCATTCAATTATGGATAACCCTGTATTCGTATCTATTTTCGGTCATATTTCTCTATATGCTTGCTCTTTGGGGATGTAATGAAATGTTTCTTGAGAAAAATTGAAGTTCATTCGATTCTGTTTCGAGATACGCGCGTAGTAAAAGTGGGTAATTCTTAACTTCAACGCCCTGTTTCTCAAAACCTAGTCATAGGATTGAGTTGGCGCCATAGACATATTTGATCAGTAGGTCGAGTAGGTACTACATTTTACTACAGAAAAGTGCGGGGTCCTTTGGTCGAACGATTTCGACTGATAGAAACATATGAACGCCGTTATCTTGTAATTGGTCGAAACTCATCAGTCATCGCTAATCAAAGACACAGTTTTCTTCAGGAATCCGGAGCATGTAAAATACCCGAATTTTCTAAGAAATCTGATATTTCCTCGAAAATTGGTTCAACCTCATCCTCATCGCGAAAACTTTTGATACACGGCAATATCCTCCGAAGCAACATCCAATAATTAAATTTTCCCACATTTGTGGATCAACAAGAAATTTGTTTTATTAGCGTGATACCCTCGCGAAAGATGTTCTGACTCGGCTGAATTAGTATGGTGCATGTTCAACAAATAAGAAGAAAAGTGATGTGGATCTGTGGCTGAAACTTTTAATGAGTTCTAGCGCAGAGGTTAAGTGAATTATTTCCTGTGGGGAGGCAGCGGAGTATAAGATTCGTCGTCACCGGAAGGTGAAGTTTACTGTCAAGTTATTAAGGCGGGAAGGGTAAAAACTGCAGATTTGGATTTCGCTGCCAACAAATGCGCTGAAATAGTTGTTTCAGCTTTGCTCCCCCTAGTTCTCTTCAACTTTTAATGAATTCTTGGGGAATGAATCAGAAAAGAGATACGGAATGTTTTCGAACGATGACGGCTTGTTCAACACGCAGTAAAGAAGCCAGTCGCTTCAAGAACAGAACTTTGCCATGGACTCCGTCAATGCACCATGAAAATTTTCAACCAGGGTGAACCGAATTGTACAAATTTGAATCTCAACTCCTATTTATGAACTAGCGGGTGATTTAAATTGAAATAAAACACATTTCAATTAAGATTGACTACAATTTTTACTCATTCGAAAGATAATTTTATGACATATATGTTTCGAAAATAATTTCCGGCATATGCCCACCACGACTAGCTCTGAGGAATCGCATTCGACCAGACCAATTTTGGACCACTTTTTCTAGTAGTTCAGCCCTCATTTCAGCAATTACACGAGTTATGTTGGCCTTCAAGGCGTCTATGATTTCTGGTTTATCAGCATAAACCAATGACTTGATATAACCCCAGAGAAAATAATCCATTGGAGTTATGTCACATGGTCTTGAAGGCCAATTTATTGGACCATATCTCGAAATAATGTTATCGCCAAATCTTTCTTTCGATAAATCAGTTGGTAGCATCATCTTGTTGGAACCAAAACACTTCTGGGCCGATACCATTCAGATTTTGAAACACATACCTAATCATCGATCTGTAACGAGCACCATTCACTGTTACATTAACTCCAGAGCTAGTAGTGGTTTACATATGCCGAAAATTATTTTCGAAACATAAATGTCATAAAATTATCCTTCAAGTAGAAAAACGTTTGGCTTCAAACCTTATTTAAATGTGTTTTATTTCAATTTGAAGTTCTATCATGCTAAAAGAAACACCCGATAGATAAACAAAATCTGATGTCTTTATCTCATCGTTTTAGTATTAGATGGTGTTTTTTGTAAATGCGCATTTTGGTAAAATGGCTGTATTTCACTGAAAACTGAAGCTGGGCTTTGGTAAGAATCCAGATATGCGCGTGTGCCGCAATATTGAGAAAAAAAATAATTTACTAATTTTGTCTCTCTCTGACACATCGTATTATATCGTGAAACGTATGCCGTTCATAAATTCATGTGAAGACTTTCGATCATAACCTCACAATTTCCTGTGAAATGTTTCAATCGCTTCATTTCGTTTTCTTCGAGTCCTGAATATCATTTTTAACTCCTTTTCATATTTCAGAATTGAACTGAAAATATTCAAGGTCGCCGTTCAGAGAGAATAGGAAAACTCAGCCGATAGAGGCGCCACAGTGCATTTTATGGAATATCTCCATAGAACTTACATTATTTCTATAAGTTCTATGTTTATCTCTCTAAATATGAATGAAATGTACAATGGCACTCTCTATCCAAAAATCGCCGAACTATGAAATTAGTGAATATGTGGGTAAAGCAAGAACTTTTTCCCGTCATATATTTGAATTTGGTCATTTTCTGCCAATTCCGTATTTCAAGTTGTTTTTCTGAAAGATATTATCTGTGGATTCACTTTTAATCGAAAGTTGAACTATTTTCATGGGTCTTTCATTTGAAATGAAACAGAAGCATGAGCTGGCTTATTTTCTTCTATTTTTGAAAAAAAAAACTGTTGAAATGAAATAAATCTCAATTATTTTATTAGAAACTCCAATCCTTCCTGAGTTTATGTCAGATTTTTCGGAAATACAGCTGACACCATTGAATTCTTCGTAAAAAGTGTTGAGAAAAATTCTACTAGAAAAAAGTTAAAAATACCATATAACTTGAACGAAGATATGAAGTTTTCACCAGGGAAATTAATTTCCAGCCTCCAGATAACGACGTCATTTATCTAGCAGCCAGTATCTGCAGCTTATTCAGTGTTCCAGAAAAAATATGACGCTGTCGATTTCCAGCCTGAATTGGTATGTCACATGACGTAATATCTCTATTTCTATTGCAATTTATGTCCCAAATCTCGGGAAATGCAGATAATATGAGAAAATATCTTCGGACAAATTCAATTTCCTATCTCGAAAACGAAACGTTGGCGGTCCCATGTGTTTATGGGACTTTTTTCTTGAAATTATTCAAGGAATCTCCCTTTTTGTTTATACCTTCAATTTAGGAAAACCCAGTATATCAAATTCCTATTTTGCCTCACATAACAAATACGAGGCTCTCACAAATACCTCAAATGTACCCACATCCGAGCGCGGATCCAGGGGGGGGGTCATGGGGGTCATGACCCCACCCCTGGACTGGACGAACCCTCAAATCTTGTGTTTGATGATGATTTGTCTCCAAAAATCAATTGGCAGGTATGTAATCCTCCTGACCGTGACCCCCCCCTTTCTCGAGAGCTGGATCCGCCACTGCCCACATCGCGAAACAATCTTGAAATTCATTGAAATACCGCATGATAGCAATTTGGTTGGTTGGAAAGGTTCGCGTACTTTGGACAACTAAACTCCAAAGTCTCCCATTTCCTCGCTTCCTCTCAGGTGCATAGTGCTATTTTTTCATCTAACTAGACATTCTTTCGCAATTCCAGCCCCGAGAAGGAAAGTCAGAAATGTAAAAAGCGACCTATTTACACGGACTCATTTTCTCCGACGAATAACGAGTGTCTAAAAGCCAAACTGTGTCGTTGCACCCGTGTAATTGCCACGAGTGGCAGCTCTGAGCTCCGAGCTAAGAGTTTTATTGCTAATAATTCCGAACTACACGGAGGAATATCCAGAATATTCCTTCTTGGAATGCCTCGTATGCGATGCTTTCGCGAATTCTGCCTTCGGTCTTTCTTTGTTCGCTGTTTTGTAATCGAGAGACAACGGCGGAATCTGTACGACAGGCTGCAGAACAACGAATTACAGGAATTTCTCTGATTGAAATCCAAGTTCTCAGAAATGTTCTGGTATCAATGGATACGACGGGAATAATTGAATTCAGAGTTAACGACGCAGCTTACGAGATGTAGGTACGGATTATGAATTCATCGAACTGTTATAATGTCTCATATGTTCATATGAATTTCTCGAGAGAGAGTCTGGATCACATAAGTTCTAGCTATTGGGGTAAATGTCTCGAGAGTGAGTTGTGATGTGTCGAGAATATCCTTTTCCTTCATTCAGTTGGTGGTCGCATGCGCCAAGCAATATAAAACTTGATACTCCTCTGGAGAAGATCTCCAGCGAAAAGATTCGTGGAGTTCATCCAGCTGACGCAGATAGAGCTTCGGTAAATAGAGGGACTGCTGACAGGGCTCTATCGGTATAAGTATCTCTTTTATCGAATTGACGAGTTGGTAGACGAAATTTGCAGCCTAAGGAAGAAACAGCCGGTCGCATGGTGTGCCGGATCTTGTCTGTCTCAAGAACTTACATTTAGGCAAGCCGACTCTTGGTACTCAAGATGTGATTTCGAAAGCTCCTAGGAAGATCAAAGGATTTCTGAGGATGTAATTTTCTTGTTACCTTTACAAGCACGAAAAAATTATACGAATATCATGAACTCTACCTTCTATATGATGATGTAGGTATAGCAAGAAAGAATTATGATCAGTTTTGATTTACAAAGCTGTCTGACTATTTTGGTTAACAATTGACGAAGAACTGATTATGAACTTGAGGATTGTCTCTGTAACATAAGGTTTTCAAAGACAAGCTGGAAAATAAGGGAGGTTTACTCCCTCTGAGTAAAAGAGGGAAGGAAAAAGTGCTCTTATTTGCCATTTTCGATTATGGTGGGAAAATCAACCCATTTCTTGAATCCACATACCAATGAGAGTTCCTTTGGACTTAGATATCTGCCTTGTGTTCCCTAATCCTAATGCTACATGCTCTGCAATAAATGTGTCACCATATATTTAGATTTTTGAGCTTATGCTGAGAAACTGAATGAAGGTTCATAGGACATGGTTATTGTCTCGAAACACAAGATGAATTTTCCAAACTCGACCTAAATTCTTGGGTTGAGAACCTTCTCAATAGATAGCCCATAAATCAGTCCAAAGGGTATTTTAAACAAAGAACGAGTATGAAGAAGAGAAGTATGAACTCATGAAACCTATTTTCATAGAGGCTCTGTTTATACTCAGTAAGGAATTGTTCTCGAAAGAAGGGTGTGGGTTTGAAGTAGACGTTGTTACGTAGTGTAGGAAAGAACAAAGTTGTTAATATGAAAAGTTGCGTTGATCTTCGAGAACAGAAAGTCAATATCCCGAACCAATCTTCCAGTTCACTTACATCCTTCCAGAACGTTCCAGTAACGGTCTTAAAAACCCTTTCGGGTCAATATTGCAGGACCCACCCGATTCAAAATTAATATTCGGCAGCGTTTTCATTAATGATCGTATAACCTGGAATGTCGTTAATGGAAACTTTCTTGATGTAATAACTTTTCTATTAAACGTTCACTTCAAGTTCGCTTTTATGTCTTCCCCGGATTAAATTTCTGCACTTTTCAAAAATTTAATGGGATGCTATGGAGGAAAAGAGGGTTCAGAATAAATGTGAACCCAATATCAATTTATTTAATAAGCTGATGTAAATCGATAGGTTTCTGGGTGAAATATGACGAGGTCCAGAGGGGGACTTATTTCCTTATTTGAATGAAGTAACGACTTTTCGTAACTTCCCGTTCCCTTCAGCAACGCAGATAATTCAATATTTTTTATGGCCATGATGCTGAATTCAACTTTTTGAATTCCTGCTGAAATTTCACCGTGAAATGGAATTGGTCCTCTGATTTCACAATTTTTTCTAATACTGCAGAATTTTTCTCATAGATTTCGTGGAATATGTCATGAAAGATTGATGACTTCTACACAGGAATAGTTCATTAAATAATAATGTGATATTAATGAAATAATCAATGAAGCAAAAATTCTATAAACTGAAAACTGAATTGTTCCATAAATCGACAACAATTCCTGTAAATGTTAGATATACACCTGCAATATCCCCTGCTTGCAGGTATACAGGGTGTCCATTGAAAAAAAATGGTGGGCGGACAGCAGGATGAAATGATATTGATTTCCATATTCTTGATTTGTATTCCCAATATACCTTCAGCCATGAAACTAATGGTCATTTCTCGAGGATTCCATTTGTTCGAAGAAATTGTGTATTCTGAAACTATTTGCAGAAGGGATATTTTCTCTATTTCAGTCAAGTTTTGTGAAAAACTGTCGGAATTAAATGAAAATTTCAGATCATACATCCTAGTGACTTTGGTATTATATCTTGGAAGTTGGTGTGACTGTCAAGAAAATTGACAGATCGAACGTTTCGAATTTTGAAATCATTTATAATCACGCATTGAATTAGTGAATTATGTTTGAAGAAATCGATTCAACACCTCCAGAATTAAGAAAAATTACGAAGAAACTGATACCTCAAGACTCCGTATCCATGTATAAAAAAGAACAACTTGTGAGGTGGTCTGGAGAATTTGGATATTTATTATTTTTTTATATGAGCGTTGAATCAAGGAACTTGTTGAAACTCATTCATTACTATCAAATTTTGAAGAATAAAAAGTTTTTAAGCCCCACGTTGGGCGCCATATTGTTATGATTTCTATATACAGAGTGTAACAGCCAAATGGAATAAATTCGATAACGAATATAAATGAGGGGGTGTTAGAAAAAACGCTCGGACACGTCGATTTGTAATTTTGAATGCGCATATTTTCCAAAAAAATAAAATTATATAGGGTCTTCCATGCGACCGTGGCCAATACCAACTTTCTTATTTCCAATACAACCCCCTGTATATTATTTATTTTTTGAATTCTTCAGAAAATTTTAGACATAATTCATATACAATGTCCTATACCTATCTTCAACTTTTTCGGAAATATTAAGTGTTTTCAGATTTTTTACAAAAATTAACATTTCAAATGAAAATTATTTTATTTCACAAATTCGATACATTACAATCAATACTTATTTCCTATTCACCTCTTGATATGACGAAAGTAAGCAAAAACCATTACTGAGAAGAAATTGAAAAAAAAGTTTGAAGACAATTCTACACCAGATTAGCATGTTGCCAAGACGTTCGCGGCGAGCATTTTGAACATTTCCTACTTTGACATTAATGTTTTTTTGTATTTTTCTTTATAATTAAGGAATAATCAGTATTACTTATATTAGTTTTTAAGTGTAATGTACCGAATTTGTGAAATAAAATAATTTTTTTTCAAAACGTTGATGTTTGCAATAAATCTGAAAACACTTAATACTTCCGGAATAGTTAAAGATAGGTATAGGACATTGTGCATGAATTGTGTCTAGAATTCTCTGAAAAATCCAAAAAATAAATAATATACAGGGAGTTGCATTTGAAATAAGAAAGTTGGTATTGGCAACGGTCACATGGAACACCCTATATAAAATTATTTTCTTGAAAAATATGCGCATTTAAAATTACAAATCGGCGTGTCCGAGCGTTTTCCCAATACGCCCTAATTAATGCGTTATCGAATTTATTTCATTTGGCTGTACTGTGTATGAATTATCTACAATCTACATTATGATGCACTTATTCAATGTAACGCAGTTTGGCTCAGAAATTAATAAATAAAAACATCTAAAACGTGTATATTGATTGAGAAAATAGAAGAAAACAATAGAACCACGTATAACCTCACCTTCCAAACGGAAACTTTGGGATTTTTTTTGCAAAAACTAAGAGGATTGCCGTCTTCTCGTTATCAATTTCGTAATCTGGGACCCAAACTTAGTGAATATAAATATCTAACACGATTCTTTTAGTTCTAAATAACTACCATGAAAGTGGATATGATCGGAAGCCATTGCTGACAACCACAAAACGAAAAATATAACTGAAAACAATGCTGTACATTAGATTTTGTTTTTAGCACTGTTATAAACTCATAACGATACTGAAATAGAGTATATCACTTTATTTGGTCCTAGAACAAAATCGACACATCTTTCCAATTTCTAAGGTTCACTTTCATGCCTAGAACGATCCTGTACGTCCTGGAAGGTAAAGTGAAAACTTCCCGGAGATATCGTTTTCGAGATAGCGCGTAGTTCTCCACGTCGTCGATTATTGAATTACGGTGGGGTCTCTTCAAATCGGTATCGTTTCTAGTTAATTGAACACGAACAGCTTATGAACCGACGATACGTCGTTAAATATTTCCATGATTTAATTCATTTCGTCAATTACCGCATAGGCCCAGTGCCAGGCGGTGCCTCATGAACGATTGTCTGTCATTCGTCTTCCAGAAACTTTTCACTTAGGCCACATTCAAGTAATTTCCCTATTAGGAAATTATGTATCTACTCGTTTTTCAATTAGAGAGGAAACCTGGCGTGTTGCTGTTGATGTCGTGATTGGGGCAATTGGTTCGTTCACACAGTATTACTGTTTGACTCTGATTCATTCATCGAAAAGGTTGGTTTACTTATTAATTGGGTTAATGAATATCACCCTCCCAAAATGAAGAAGAACCAATAGATCTGTGATTTCGAAGTGCTTCGATGATTTTCCCTGCGAATATCGAGTACAAGATATTCCAGTGAAACAGAAACTTCCTGTCAAAGGTTCATCAGGAAATCGGTCCCTGACCCAGGTCAAGATTCTAATTCGATGACTCGAGTCATCACGTCGGTCCTTTTCCTGTCCGTTTTCATGAGAAACACGAGGTTGAAAGTGATCACATTCACTTCAAAGAAATAGCCTCTCTGCATTGCTTAAGATATCCGCGAAACGTGAAGAGAAGGTCCTCACTTTTTGGTCGGTTAACACCCATATTCAAAGGATCTATAGATACTTCTCCACGTGAAACCACACTTAGGAGGATGTATTGATATCTAGTTAGCCTAGACCAGTTCCATGCATAAACGAAATATTGCTATACCATATCATCGAACAATAACTTACTAGAAGTGTCAGTGTAGAGTTCGATGTCAAAAAAGTAAACCAGAGTTATGCAATAAATAAAAAAAAGATGTCCACCGAAAATGTAAAAATCGAAAAATTGGAGTATCGAGCCATCATCAAGTACCTACCTGTATTTAAAAGGGTTAAGAGGTAAGCAGATTTCCGAAGATATGCCTAATACCCTTGGTGATCAATATGTCTTTCATATGCGACCGTGAAGAATTGGACTGATCGCTACAAAAGAGGTTTTTGTGTCAGTCCTCGAAAATATCGATCCAGTTCATGACATGATTTTATCAGACCGTCCAATTGGGCTAAAACGGATATCTGAAGCACTAAAGATTTCATACGAACGCGTTCATCATATAGTTCACGTCAATCTGGACATGGGAAAAATTTCTGCCAAATGGATCACAAAATGTTTGAATGTTGACCATAGCGTTCGATCTGCTCGATTTGAAAACGATGTAGACTTCCTAAACCGAATTGTTACTATGGATGAGACTTGAGTCAATTTCTACGATCCAGAAACAAAGCAACAATCGATGGAATGGCGACACTCTGGTTCTCCAAGACCTAAGAAGTTTCGTGTCCAAAAATCTGCTGGAAAAGTTCTTGCTTCAGTTTTTTGGGATTGCCATGGAGTAATCATGATTGATTTTTTGGATAAGGGTAGAACAATAACTGGAGATTACTTTTCGACATTACTGACCACTCTACGGGAAAAAAATTAAAGAGAAAAGACGGGGAAAGCTATCCAAAGGTGTTTTGATTTCACAGGACAACGCCCCAGTACACAAATCTCATGTTGCCATGCAAAAAATTCGTGGTTTAGGGTTAGAATTACTAGATTAAATTAGATTAGAATTACTAGAACCCCCTCCCTATCCACCAGATTTGGCTCCGTCCGACTATCATCTCTTTCCTCAACTGAAGGAGGTAATATGAGCTGTGGAGGACTGGTTCGCAGAGCAAGAAGAAACATTTTTTTTAAATATCTAGAGACGTTGCAGGTTCGCTGCAATGAATGTATTCAATTAAAAGGAGAATATGTTGACTAACAAAATATTTGGACATTGAAATTTTGTTTGGTTCTATAGTAGGCTAAGAATTTTCCAATATAATAATAATAATAATAATAAGTTCCAGCCAGTTCCAATCTTTAGGATACCACAATGCAGAAGACATTACGAAACCCTACGGTTGTATTGCCATGAAGTTTTAAACAAATGGAACTATTTGTTGATCGCTCCTTTCCGAGAACTCTTGAATCATGCCATAAGACGAATTATTTCCGAAAACGTTGAGCGAATAACGGTAGTAGAGTGAAATACTTCGAGCTCACAATCCCTCTTCATTATAATCTGTTTAGACGTTAATATAATGGAAACAAATAACTTCGGAACAACGATTTTTCATACTCAACGCTGATACCTTCTCCTAACATTACTTTAGAGTGAAAATCCGCCTCCTGTTCAACGGGTTATAAGTCTTTATTAAGTCCTGAGCATCTGACCTCCCCTGTGATGAGATGCTTTCAGGAAACATCTGTTAAACCTTTGTGCTGTTTAATGATGCTTTCATGCGGCTGGTCCAGGGTAAATTTAAATGAATCGTTGTTGCGAAGTCGAGCCCAGATTTGAAATATTCTGGGTGGATTATTTCTGCTCGCTTCGGAATTTTTGTCGTCACATTTTGATGATTAGGAACCCTTTCAGTTCCTAAAGTAATGGCCAGTATTTTGGACCTGTCTATAGAGTTTCTGATAACATTTCGTCGAACTCATTCCCTACCTGTATCGAATTTGAAGCAGATGTCACGATGTTTCAAGTAAGTCAGTACAATTTCATGACGAAGATAAGATTATCGAGTCCATAAAAATAGAAAGAGAGATGGTGAATGAAGAAGCTACAAGGCGAAAACCTCAGAGTAATAAAAGATCCTTCAAAGAGTCTTTCAATTCTCTACTCTACTGAAGGAACTAAAATCTGCCGGTAAAGTCTGATCCATTTTTTTAGCTATTCATGAACAGGGATCAGTAGGATATTCATTTCTCACTAGTACTATGAATCATAGGTAGGGTCGGATTCGTCTAAACTATACAGGGTAAGTCTTTGACTTGTACATATATTTTAACTGTAGATTCCTCTCATGAAACGAAACACTTTTTTCCTATACCATTTTTCGAAATTCGGTTTGGTTTGGAAGATACAGGGTGTCAATCCATGAAAAAAACACTTTTCTGTTTATATCTTCGAGACCGTTATTTCGAATGAACTGAATTTTGGTTGAATGTTTACTCTATTCATGGTGCATATTCCTCAATCAAAACCTATTCAATATCTCTCCTAGTATGAAAGTTACAGGGTAGTCGACTCATCAATACACGCTAAAACACCATAAAACCACTTTGAGAAGATAAACGGTTCATATTTTCGAAAGAATCAATCATTTACGAAACTAAAAGTATTTCTATTTTTTTTCAATAAGACGCGTCGTTTTCGAGTTATTTGCTTACCCGGAGGAATTTGACGAAAAAATCTTTAATTTCAATAATAATCTGTATGCGTCCCTGAATTAAATATCATCGAATATTATTCCTTCTCTGGTCTTCAAACGAGTTCACAATGTTGTTATTCATCTACTTTGTTGGGACTCAAATTCAAATGATGGAAAACGCTGATGTAGAGATACATATTTAATAATAAAATCCCACAAATGAGGGAGATAAAATTGAACACCAAGGAGCATTTAATGCGCCCAGTTTCTATTAAAAATTTATTGTTACCGGTCCATATTGAAGTTAAATATCGATGAAATACAAAATTCGGATATGAATGATGAATATCGATACAAACTATGTATCAAATTGAAATCAATGAAAAATAAAATGATAAGGTAAAGTGGGGCAAGTGTGACCGTGATTTGCATTAGTTCAAAATTAATTGAGTCCATCTAACGAACCTGAAATAATAGAATAATGAAAGTTTGCACGTATTCACTTCGAATGTCAACCTTTATAATACGCCGCAGAAAAGTATTAATAAAAGTAAAGCATGAATGTTATTTATATATTTATATATACAAGACCGTAGGTCACACTTCCCAGGGAATTTGGGGCAAGTGTGACTCTGGCCATATTTAAAGTTATTGATGCACGTAAATCTCTCTTTGGGGCAAGTGTGAGTAAACAGTAACAGAGCTTTCACCACAATTTTTTTTTTTTTTGGGTATCTTTATTCAAAAAATATTTATGAACTTTTCAACTTTGAATTGGAAATGCCATATTTCCGGAGAAAAAATTACAGATGGAAGTCGGAAAAATCGAATGAGAATTTCATTGATCCCCATCTGCTGACGAATGGTGATGGAAGTATGGTTGTTATTTCATCATCAGAGAGTGTATCGATGTCTTCCACAACTGGCCAGGTGAACTGGTTGTCTCTGAACTTTGTAAATTTTACACACCACAAGTTATCCTTTGTCTTCTCTGTTATTAGCCCAACAAAATGTTTAACACATTTTCTGGTGTTATACTCCACCAAAACCCATTTATCTATGGAGAGCTTCAGTTTTGAATTTTCTTCATACTGTTCACCTCCTTCCTCTCCTTTCCCTGCTTCCTCTGCTTCCTCTTCTTCCTCCCCTTTCTCTCCTTCCTCTCCTTTCTCTCCTTCCTCTCCTTTCTCTCCTTCCTTTCCTTTCTCCCCTTTCTCTCCTTTCTCTTCTTCTATTTCTTCTTCTTCTACTTCCTCTTCTTCCATTTCAAATATCTCAGGGTCTAAGTCATCGTCGGAGTTAGCGTAAATCACATCATCTGATTCGTCTGAATACTCACTACTCGTACTTATACGGATTTTTCTCTTTTTCGATACTTTCTTAGGAACCACTTTCTTGGTTCCATCATTTTTTTTCTTCGGTCGTTTTTGCGTTTTATTTTTTGATTTCGTAAGCCTCTCCTTCTCTTCGTCAATGAGTCTCTGAATAACTTCAGGGTGAGTTATGACCTCCGCACCATATGCTACTCTTTTTCTTTTAGAAGAACCTGGTGTTGTTGTTTGTTTCACCGTTCTCAATAACAGTTGTTCGAACGAATGTTGTGGTTGAATTTCGACGGTACTGTCACTTCTCTCGTTAGCAATATTAGGAGCTGGGGGAGCAGAGCTAATAATATCGGTTTGTTTATTGATTGAAATAGTGTGGATACTGGCTTGATAATTGGAAGTGGATGGTACTGGTTCAACGGACCTCTGCTTATTTCTTTCATCTTCCCATCTCCTCAAAGATTCTGGATCGAATGATTCAGTAGATATAACATTTTTGTTGATTGGCACAATTCCTGCCTTCCGGAAACCATTTTTTATTACATCAGGATGAAGATTTTTCCATACTGAGCCCAATAGCTCTGAAAATTTTTTTTTGGGGATTTTCAGACCAATATTTTGCCTTTGCCACATGACAAGTTCCCTATCCCAAGCATCTTTAAGAGATTTAAACACAGCCAAATCAAGTGGTTGCAAGAGATGTGAGGTATGCGGAGGTAATTTAAGTATTATGATATCATTATCTCGGGCTAACTCCACTAACTTCACATTTATATGGGTACTATGACCATCATATATTAGTAAAATTGGTCTTTCTCGGCCTAGTACTGGAATAAGAGTTTTTTGGAAATAGTTAAAAAAAATATCCGCCTCCATCCAACCCTTGGCACTCGCAGCATAAGCCATCCCCTCGAAACTATTCCTATCATCAGCTATCCAGCTATCCCAAATGTGTTTTCCTTTAAAAACTATGAGTGGTGGGGCCTTCAGACCTGAAGCAGAAATAGCAGAAAGAATCGTCGTGTTTTCTCTGCCTGGTCCGCTTGTTGTTCTGGAACTAGGTTGACCTCGGGCTCCCACAACTTTCGATTTTTTTGGATCATGTGAAAAGGACGATTCATCTAGATTCCATATTAACTGTGGTTTCAGGGACAATTCATTGTCCTTAATTGCTTTCTCGAGAATCTCAAAATATTCATAGATGACAAACGGGTCTGTCATTTTCTTTCTAGCATATTCAACACTCTGGGGTTTTTTGATACTCAAGCGATGTCTAGATTTGAACCTTAAGAACCAGTCCTCCCCAGGGAGACTGTCTTTGAAGGGCGTTTTGATATTATTAGTGATAACATACTCGGATACAATACGTAAAACTTCTTTTCTTGTAATTCCGAAGCCCCATTTTTCCATTATTTTGAGGGCACTTGCTAACCTTTCTTCATCTTCCAACGGTATCGCGGGTGCTCTTCCCTGAGTTTTACTAATTTTGCCTCGAACCCCCTTCATGTGATAAAACAGAGTGGTCTTGGGAATATTATACTTTTTATGTGCACGATAAATCGTTGAAGTACCAGACTTCACCTCGTCTAATGCATGTGCTAAGGCCTCCGTGGTATATTGTTTGGCTCTCTGAGATTTCCGTATATAGTTTCGTACCATAGCTGAAACAATATCATTGTTCAGATTGGCCAAATGAAACAGGTTCACACTTGCCCCGACAAATAGGTCACACTATCCCCAATAACATTTTATCACGGGGCAAGTGTGACATGCATTCAAACAATTTTAAAAAACAATTTCAAGAAAAAACGGTAATCTTATAGACTAATTCATTGTTTGAGCAGAAGAATCGTATATAAAAATGGATCCTTACCTTCGATTTCAACAATAAACTGACAGCTCGAAATATACACCTCGTACTCGTTCAGGGTTATGAATTGTAGGTTAGGAAAATAAGGAATATATTTCGAATTCGCCAGATCTCTTTTTCATTTTAAATGATTGTTATGGATCCATTATAAGCATGAGCTATTCCTCACTAGATGGCACTAGGCTGTCGCCTGGTTTAGCAAAGATATTAGGCAAATTCACACTTACCCCAAATTCACACTTGCCCCACCTTACCTTACCTTATAATATGTGGCGATGTTCCTATCTAAACAATATCCTCTTGAAATTTTATAAACTCGACACGATTGAAATTATATTAATTCACTTCACATAATTATCACATTAGAACAATAATTCACTGAATGTATTCAGAACTTAACATAATGTTTAGAGTTTGTTATTGTTCATAGTTGGCCTCCAAGTGTAATTGAGATAACCAATCCAGACACAACCACACAATCCGTGGGTATTCGCTATACGCATGAGTGGAGAAATTCGCGGCAAACTCGATTTATGATGGAAACGGCAGAAGCCATAGATTCACAGAACCGATACAAAATAGATTAGGTTAGGTTGTTTGATAATGAATTCTGATGATCTGAATGAAAGTCTTTCTCCATGAGATTGTTTGGGAATTTCGAGGAGAATACGAACAAGCTATTAGTGTTTACAAACTAATCTGCAGAAAAATCGAAGAAGGAACTTATTTTGTTGTGAGAAATGTGGCTTTTTAGTTGCAGATATAATCCGATGAAACTAACTGTTTTTGTTGAAATGATCGTGTTTGCAACATTTTTATTCCAATAAGGTCAGTACTTGAGTATCCCTAAATGTATAAACTCAATTCCATCAATCGAGAAATTTGAACTTTGGATCAATTCCACATTATCCTTTCAGGAACGTATTGAGCCAAATTTTTTTTTCAAATGGCTATATCTTTTTAACAGAGCCGAATTCGTAGAAATGGAAAATGAAAAAAAGGTTTCTTTTTGCCTCACGAATCTACAGTTAAAATATATGTACCAATCAAAGACTCACCCTGTATATCTTCGTTACATACTGTGTGAAAGGGAGTTCATGAAGATCTTTTGAATTACAATGATAAATAAATCAGGCATTCGTGCACAGACCGCTTAGGGAATGGTGCTTTATAGTTCAGCTACTCGCCACCAGATAATAGGGTGAACAATTTCGATTCTTTGAAACACAACTGCGCCACTATCAACGGGAGAAGGAACACTTAAATTGGCTCCAATTGGTTCAATGACATTGTTCCTCTAGGTCAGCGGTTCTCAATCTTTTTTGGGGACGGAACCCTTTTGACAAGCAAAATATTTGACGGAACCCTACAATAAAAAATAGTTTTTAAAAGTGTATTCTTTATTAATAAGCGTATTGAAAGTACAATGTAACAGTTATTAATTATCACTTACTTTACCACATGTTACCACACGTTAGTTGAAATACTAATTCTCTCGTGTATCAGTTGAAGTTCTCACAATATTTTATAGCAATGAAATCATTCCAAGAAAAGAATTAAGAAAATTGATTTGAAAGTCGAAACATATTCTCGTTTATTTAACTACCCATCTATTTGTCACGAGTAAGTTAGTATTTTGCTCGAATCTCTAAATGTTATTTTATAATCAAAAACTATTTTGACTTCTTTTCGATCGGATACGGTAGTTTTGCAAATATTCGGAAGAAGAAAATTATATTCACGCAAGAATTGAGCGAAAGCAAGAAAATGAATCTGAAAATAAGCGCCATTTGTCACGTAGAGACGTCATGTGCCAACCTATTCAAAACTCGTTCATCAAGTGATCTTATCTTGTGGGTTTTAGTATCATAGTCCTAGGACCTAGGGTTCTAGACTTGATCTCGAACATTCTCAAAATACAAGAGACGGCGATTTTGATAAATAAAAAGCCCTTACGAGTAAAAGTTCGACCAGAAGGTGGTGTTTTGATTTTTTTTCTAAATTCTTGCGGAACCCCTACAGGCTTATCGCGGGACCCTAGGGTTCCGCGGAACACACTTTGAGTATCACTGCTCTAGGTGTATTTAAACGCAATGTTATAAGCCAAAATCAAACAACATTGGTGCATGATTTTCAATGATATTTGAAACAATTCAAATTCCATGGCTACATTCATGGAATTTTGTCTGGATTCAAGACAAATTTAGAAAACTGTATCTTTCAAGCTTTTAGAATGAATCCTTCGAAACGAAGATCCGACAAAGTCTCGTTTGGAATCTGAACAGAGCTAAGCCATAGTCAACATCTCTTCAAATAGGGAATTGATGAATTGAAACATCCTGCACCATCGACGATTCCCAGCATTCTCTCCCGTATTTACATTCAAATAAGGGCATATATTTTGGTGCCGCGTCGGTGTTGAATATTGCATTTGCATGAAGCATTCCGGACGAATATCAAAGTAGCAGTGGCAGCGCGGCGTCGTTTTCGAGTCGGCTTCTGCCGTTCATTCCGGAGGAAATCTTTTTTACGATCCCCCACGAATGGAGGGGTCGACCCAGTCTCCTGCTACGCCATGGAATCAGATACAAATCCCGCGATAAAAAATAGCGACGGAACGGTCGTTTAAACCGATATTATTTGCATTCAGAATTCGGGAAGCTTAAGTATTTTGCGTGTCGCGCCGACAAATTCGGCGCGATCGTCTTTTATTACCGAGGACGAAGGAATTGCCCGATTATTTCCTAGTTTTTGTTATAGTCGTATCTTCCGGGCAATTTGGTCCATTTGTGACATCTGTGACGTTGGCGTCATGCGAAGTGGAGCTCAGAGAAGCTTTCCGTGTTGCTTGGATATTTTCGGTATTTGACTCTTGATTGGGATACGCCCGAAGGTCCTTGGAGATTGTTGGCAGGTGAAGACGGAAAAAGATTCCTTTGAGTAATTAGAGTAACCTACCAAAACGATGGGACATTGCATCAATGATGCTGATAGTAAGAATTAATCGGAGAAAGCATATCATTTCATCCGCATATTCAGCGCTCAACCTAAAGGGTTTTTCAATCAGAGCGCAAGATTTGAATTGCCATTGTGACAGTCAAAATACCACATGATTATATTCCAAAGGAACTTCTTGAAATGATCCAGCTCTGCGAGATTCCACAAGATCATTTTCCTTTTGATTTCCTTCTTCTTCTGAAACTCTTTCCTGTTTGTGCATCTTCTCATACCACAAAAGGTTCTTGGCTAATGAAAGACAACTGACCAAAAATGCCCAGACTAAAACGACCCTAGTTGCATGGTTCATTGAGTTTTGATTCGCATGCCTTATCATCTTTGAACTCATGATGAAATCTCTGCTCTCTGATAGCAGCTTAACTGTCAGAATGTATCCATATGCTGCATTTCTAATAGGTTCTTCTTAGACATACTAAATAACGTGGATATAACCGAATAGATGAGGCACCCAGTTGATAGTACCATTGCTACCATAAATGTGCAATAGCTTGCCAAAATCGATCATTTGGTCAGTTATTCATGTCAGTCGACATGGGCACCTATGTCAGCAACACTATCTGTAGAACATGCAATTGGAGTTGTTCGTTGTTGCATCTACGGGGAAATATTGAAAAATTCTTAGCCTACTATAGAAGCAAACAAAATTTCAATGTCAAAATATTTAATTGCTCAACATATTCTCCTCTTAATTGAATACATTTATTACAGTGAACCTGCAACCTTTCAAAAATATGTTTATTCTTGCTCTTCGAACTGTCCTCCACAGCTTTTATTACCTCCTCGTTTGAGGAAAATTCACGACCTTTTAAACTTTTTTTCAGTTGAGGAAAGAGATGATAGTCGGACGGAGCCAAATCTGGTGAATAAGGGGGGTGTTCTAGTAATTCTAAACCTAAATCACGAATTTTTTCATGGCAAAATTAGATTTGTGTACTGGGGCGTTGTCCTGTAAAAACAAAACACCTTTGGATAGCTTTCCGCGTCTTCTCTCTTCAATTTTTTTTCCGCATGGTGGTCAGTAATGTCGAATAGTAATCTCCAGTTATTGTTCTACCCTTATCCAAAAAACCAATCATGATTACTCCATGGCAATCCCAAAAAACTGAAGCAAAAGCTTTTCCAGCAGATTTTTGGACACGAAATTTCTAAGGTCTTGGAGAACCAGAGTGTCGCCATTCCATCGATTGTTACTTTGTTTCTGGATCGTTGAAATGTACCCAAGTCTCATCCATAGTAACAATTCGGTTTAAAAAGTCCACATCGTTTTCAAATCGAGCACAGATTGAATGCGATGATTCTACCCTTGCACGCTTTTGGTCAACATTCAAACATTTGGTGATCCATTTTGCAGACATTTTTCTCATGTCCAAATTGACGTGAACTATATTATGAACGCGTTCGTATGAAATCTTCAGTGCTTGTGATATCCGTTTTAGCCCAATTCGACGGTCTGATAAAATCATGTCATGAACTGCATCGATATTTTCGGGGACTGACACAGAAACTGGCCTTCCCGATCAGTCATCATCTTCAATAAAAAATTCACCTCTTTTGAAGCTATCAGTCCAATTTTTCACGGTCGCATACGAAGGACATTGACCATCAAGGGTATTGAGCATATCTTCGTTAATCTGCTTACCTCTTAACCCTTTTAAATACAGGTATACTTGCTGATGGTTCGATACTCCAATGTTTAGATTTTTACAATTTCGGTGGACATCTTTTTTTTTTCAATTTATTGCGTAACTCTGGTTTACTTTTTGACGTCGAACTCTACACTGGCACTTCTAATAAGTTATTGTTCCTTGATATGGGTATCGCAATATTTTGTTTATGCATGGAACCGGTCTAGGCTAACTAGATATCAATATATCCTCGTATATCTCATATCACTGAAGCTTGTGACAGAAGCTGTGTACAGGACGTTCTCCGACTTGTCTTGTCTGTTTCAAGTCAGATATTTTTACAGTGTTCGACAAGTATGGAAACTTGACTGAACAGTTTCTTTTTGTTTCAGGTGAATTCTTAGCTTCTACGAAAAGGTACAAAGAAGCAGCAGTACATTACGAAAAAGCAGCTCAACTCAGGCCTACGGATTTCGAGTTAGCAGTGGCTGCAGCTACAGCCATGAGGCAGGCAGAAAGATACGAAGAAGCTGAAATATGGTATAGGAGAGCTGTTGAAATAAAACCAATGGTGAGGATTTCAAGAATGTTAATTGTACACTGAAAACAATTTTTTAAGTGATATTGTGGATGAACTTGCCGGAAATTCTTCAAATTAATGAGGGAAAGTCTTCTTAAGAAGTTTTTCGATCTAGCTCAAGTTTCACTGGAACCCACACTTCACGAGAAAACCTTTTTTCATTGGTTCTGATTATTGTGTATCTTATCGATATAATACGAGCTGGCCCTGTCCCCTACAACCCTACAGTCAATATTTTCCATAATTGATTTTCCGTGTGATTGATGAGCCCCAATTTGGGAGCGGCGAACTACTCATAATACATCGATCTCATTAATTGCAGAAATATAGGGTGAGGCAAGCTATAGATAGAAAATCAAGCGTCGATAAAATATATCGGCAGGGGGTTTCTAATTGATAAACTTGTACAATTATATCAGGCAGATAAATTCAATTTGGTTTCACCGACCAAGTTTCCGCTGATTTTTTTTATGGAAATGCAACTTTATGTAAGAAATGGTTACGAACAAATCATTCAATGAACATAATTGCGCACCTATAATTATTCACCTCGATAAAAATCAACCATCAGAGTACAGACTTATAAAACAATGAAAATAATATCTCAAGAATAGACATTTATCAGTTACGAAGTAAATTATCTTTCAGTTCACAAAGAAATCATTTTTCCCAATTATAATACATTCCTGTAGCTTGCATTCTCCCCTGAAATAATGGGCATTTCCAGTCATTTTCAGAAAAAATATATTTTGACATATTGGCCTCTCACGTAATTCGTGTTTTTTTTAATTTTTTCTTCATCAATATATCCCCTTAAAAACATATTGAAAACTCAAAAATAATCTAACGAATTCAAACGATCCGAAGAAGCGGGAAATCGTGTGACGTCGGTGGCTAGAGAGATTTTTGATTGGTTGTACTCGTCATGACGTGCCGCTGATATAAAAATGACAGCATTGCCAAATCACAAAAAAAGAATTAGCCTTAAAAAGCCCTTGCTTTCACTTTCATAATAATATCCTAATATAATGTTGATTTTGGATGTTTTTCTTTCATCATCATGACATTTTCATTTGTGCTCCATAAAGCTTCATGATATCATTCAGTTTACGACCTCCTAATTGAAGATAAATAGGGTTCAAGTAAGCGGATAGGTGAGAAATTGAATAAAAATGATTATCCCTAGTCTACACAGGTAAGAATATAGGCCGGTCTCTCAATTTAGGAAGCATTTTCATGTTGAGAAGTGCAAATTAGTGGTAAGAATAATTATCAATTTGGCAACTGACCAACTGTATCCTGGGACGATCTGGTTGTCAGTCGTTGACTTAACCGAGTACAGAATATAGACATAGAGTATAGAATACTCCTGGACTGTAAGAAACGCTATTTTATAGTACTCAGAGAAGACGTCGAAATGTCGAATAATGACAAATAAGGTTATGTTTTTATTCATAATTTATAGGCGTGGTTGCCACATCATTATTCGTATTTTCAGAGAATGAGTTCTATATCAACTTTAATGAAAATTAAGTTGTTATATAATGTTTCAAAAACATTATAGTGATCACATCATATAATAATACGATCACCGAATATATTCATGAATGAATTCAGAGATTCAACAAAGACTTGACAACAGCGGCGTGTCTCTCAGTTACTCTGGGCTTTGTCTCCTCCATCACAAACATCAACCAATCATATTACAAACTGAGCCACTGACGTCACAGCAGAGGGACGTTTGAATTCACACGTGTTGAAATCACATTTTCAATGTTGAATAATCAATCAGTTCTTCAAAATTCAGAGTGAATAAATTGTTACAAATGTGTTATAAACTGCCCTTCATTACGTCATGTGAAGAAAAGTGCATATTTTGAGGTACTGGAAATCCCCATTCCTCTAATTTGTATGAATTCTATCTGACTGAATAATATGGGATTATTCGATATCTCGAAAGTATAAAATGAAAAGCATCATTCGTATTTGCATTTTCCATTTATTATTTGGAATGCATTCTTTGCAACTGCAACCAAAGATACAAAACTCGTCATCATCGTTATATATTTTCTTGTTGCAGGACGCCAGAAGCTATACAAATCTTGGCGCCATTCTCCATTTGAATAGAAAATACGCCGAAGCTGCTTCGAGCTACAGGCATGCTCTCAAACTCCAACCTAACGATGCAACAACGATAACGAATCTTCATAAACTCCATGCCATCACATCAACCTGACGCTGACCCTAGGAAGATTTCCAAAGGAATTAAAATTCGTTGGTGAAATCACGACTGAAATGTAAGAGGATTCTGATTTATACCAAAAATATTGTAAAGATTGTAAATGGGGCCACGAACTATAAAAAATTGTTATAATTCATCTACCCTGAAGTTCGATATGAATCTCAATTTTAAATCAAAATGAAATTCGGGGAAGAGTTGTGAGACGTTTTCAACAGGGTTTCGGTGACTTTTGCAATATCATTATTTGATTTACAGTCCTTTAATTCATCTTTCAATCGCAATAGAAAAAGGCACAAAATAATTGCGAATACAATGTGAATAAGACTCAGTAACACCAAGCTATACAGGATCAAATGTCTTTTCTCTTTGAGGTTTAGCAGAAGTGAGAAGGTTACCTACATCTGGAGCCCAACCAACTAAAGATGTTTATTCATCATTCAATGAAACATCAAAGAAAATGAGTTATTCGTTGAGACAATTATACGAGTCTTCAGTTCAAAATACTCAGCAAGACAACGATCAAACATTTTTCACAATCAGTTGCGTCAAATTTCATTTCTTTCGATGATAAATGCTTGGGACGAAGGCCCAAAGTGTAGGGAACAGATATCCGAACTGATTATCTGTGCGGTTTAATCTATAGGTTCCCAAAACTCACTCCGCCTTCAATTAACTGATCTATCAGGATATGGTATTTTGCAGCCACAGACGATGATGAGTGATGCGCCTTCATCAAGTGTTAAGTGATGTTGTGGGCGAAGCTGATAACGTTAACATGCTCTAATCATTGCAATGTTCCGTTCGAGAGACCGAAGATGCTACAACATTGTTTACCGGATCCTAAACAAACCTTAGCAGACAGGTTTAAATTGAATAACGTTACGAGCTAGTGTGGTGTTTCAAATTACCCCATACGAATCAGTAGATTTGCAGGAATTCAAAGGATAATTTGATCTTCCCATTCGATTATGCGCCAGCAAGAAAAAAATAAAATTAGTATACAGGATAACCGTTCACTCGGATAGTCAAGCAGCTGTTGAAACACTGAGCTCCTGTGTTATTGACTCAAAGTTGATTTGGCAGTGAATCAATCCTAAAAATTCCTTTGGAATTTTGAAACCGCAAGATCCAAAAGGGTAACCAAGTTTGTGCTAGCTAGACTCTATATAAACTCTTATTTCAAGACATGGACATGGGTCCATAAACTCTTGGTTCGTTAGATACCGGGCGTTTCTGAAATTATATCGTTTATTCTTCATGAAACCTGAATCTGTAGAGATTTTTCAATCAATCGCATCAGAATGTATGATAACGCATTCAGTAATATCAGAGCCCTACAGATACCATAAAATTTCAAAAATTATGGAAACAACTCTATCCACAAAAAAATTTTGCATTATCGTAGAATTTATCGTCTACTCGTTGTTGTATCGTCATGACAACGTGAAGGTAACTGGACATCAAAGTTATCCACAATATCTCTAGAATCACATAAATCAATCCACAGAATTGTTTCGCAAAATCAATGAACTTGTGCTATTGCAACATTGTTTCACAAATCAAAATAGGAAATTCACGTCCGTTAGGACTAGGGACATACAATAAATGAGAGAAATGGACTAGCAAAGATCTAATTAAAGAAGTAAATCGCCGGAACATGCTGCTACCGCAGAAGGGAAATGGCAGACCGGTTTCTGGCTTGTTTGCCGTCATCAGTGTCACATATCCCCTCTTACGGTAGCAACCAAATGAAACGGCAGAGCTTATATTACTCTCAAGCAGGAACTCCTGAGTACAATGTAATACTAGAGTGTCCCACCTAGCGGGTAAATGTCTACGTTTCATCCCAGACGTTCCTTCGAAAATTATATCTCTACGTACATTCACTTCATCCTACGGTATTTCGCAAGTACTTACTTTGAAGTCTCATGAAGTCTACCGTGGATAGTTGAATACGCCCGTTTGTTTCACAAACTTGCATAAATTTGATTAAATTCTGTTGATTCAGCAGGAGAATATTTCTTCGATATTCAAGAACTGAACTAGTGAGTTTCATACAAAGGACCCCGCACTTTTACTACGGGAAATGGCGTTCCGTCAAATTTTCTAAAATTTTGGTATAATGTAGTACTCGACATACTGATCAAAAGTGTCCATGGCCCCAACTCAATCCTATGACTAGTTTTTGAGATACAGGGCGTTGAAGTTGAGAATTACACACTTTTACTACGCCCGTATCTCGGAACATAATCGAATGAACTTCAATTTTTCTCAAGATACATTTCATTACATCCCCAAGGAGCAAGCATATAGAGGAATATGACCTAAAATCGTTACGAATACAGGGTTATCCATAATTGAATGCATGCCCGATTTCGAAAGTATAAAATATGTCAGTTCCAGAGCGAGAACGTTCGCAAAATGAACTATTACACTAGATATGTTGTTGTTACATCGAAAAAGTCTGAAATACCCAGAATTTATACTGGGTGATCCATTATTATAGAAACTATTCTCAAGGAAGGTTAAATGGACATCCTGTATTTATGGGTTGATTCGAGGTGTTTGTTTAATGTTTTTAGAACATATCATCATGGACTTCAAAGAATACAGGGTGATTCAGTCATGAAATGAACTTTGAACCTCACGAAAATACCCAAAAACCACCTCTTTTTTTCATCACCCTCTATCTCAAGATTAAATCCGAGGAGGTGGGAGTTTTCTTTCACCACTGTACTCGATATAAAAACATCAACACGGCTGAGAGTTTTTATCCACTTCCTATGACCAGATTTTTAGCTGGAATAAGAATAGAATAACATAAATAAATAATTTTCATATTACATAAAAAAAAATCTGGTCATAGGAAGTGGATAAAAACTCTCAGCCGTGTTGATGTTTTTGTATCGAGTACAGTGGTGAAAGAAAACTCCCACCTCCTCGGATTCAATCTTGAGATAGAGGGTGATGAAAAAAAGAGGTGGTTTTTGGGTATTTTCGTGAGGTTCAAAGTTCATTTCATGACTGAATCACCCTGTATTCTTTGAAGTCCATGATGATATGTTCTAAAAACATTAAACAAACACCTCGAATCAACCCATAAATACAGGATGTCCATTTAACCTTCCTTGAGAATAGTTTCTATAATAATGGATCACCCAGTATAAATTCTGGGTATTTCAGACTTTTTCGATGTAACAACAACATATCTAGTGTAATAGTTCATTTTGCGAACGTTCTCGCTCTGGAACTGACATATTTTATACTTTCGAAATCGGGCATGCATTCAATTATGGATAACCCTGTATTCGTAAAGATTTTCGGTCATATTCCTCTATATGCTTGCTCCTTGGGGATGTAATGAAATGTTTCTTGAGAAAAATTGAAGTTCATTCGATTATGTTCCAAGATACGGGCGTAGTAAAAGTGGGTAATTCTCAACTTCAACGCCCTGTATCTCAAAAACTAGTCATAGGATTGAGTTGGGGCCATGGACACTTTTGATCAGTATGTCGAGTACTACATTATACCAAAATTTTAGAAAATTTGACGGAACGCCATTTCCCGTAGTAAAAGTGCGGGGTCCTTTGGAATTCAGACCTAATGCATCATTCTTCAAACACTCTTTCAAAAGTGTCTAGTACTTTTTGTCGGAATAGCTCCTTGAAGTTGGGCTCTGTAACGTTGAGAACATAATATTGGAAAATTCTGAGGCAGTTGTGGTTTAATTTATAGAAGGAATATTTTCAATTGTCGAAAATATAATTGGACAAAGTGTAGTTCGATTCACAACACTCGAAGAATCATTGTAAGGTTGATTTCGAAAAAACATGACCAATTTTTTTTTAATGTCAATATTGTAACACGTTTCCGGCTATCTTTGAGGAAAAAGATATTGTTTGCATATTTTTCAAGAGTTGATTTCCGAAGCTTTTTCCCTGTTGAAAATGGAACTCAACAAATTGTCCAATATAACGTGGCATTCGTATGATCAACTTTGATAATGACAATATTAAGTTAACTGATAATCGTTAGATGGATCTCAGCTTGGGGTACACGAAAGAAGTTCAAATGATTGAAACTTCGCAATTTATTTGATCCAGCTCCATCTGTGAGAACTGTTAAATATTGTAAATAAACTTGAAGAGATTTGGTTGTTCTGCTATGTAACTGTCTATTTTACAACACCTACATAGGTGTTGTCAGAAAAGACACTTTGGCTGTGGTACATTATGTGTAAATGACCTGGGGAGTATTCCAAAAATTCTTAATTTACTGACTGAATGGATTTTTCATTAAATTTCTGTTCAATCACCCGGAACTCCTTGCTGAAAATTTTCATTATTCGTCGCTTACTTCAATGAATTTTAGATTAATGATAACAATGAATGTTTGTCTTCCTAAGGTGGTATTTCATCAAGAACTCATTGTCTTCAGATTCAAATGACCTCAATCGTTCAGTTATTTTTTCATCATGATTGACAAGATTCAACACCAGGCGTTTTTTTTCAATACTCCCCAGATGAAACGAAAGAAATGTGGCGGTTTCTCCAGTAATTTTGGTGTTGTGCCAATTGTTGGAATATGTCCAAAATCTGTTATAAAATTAGTTTCAATTTTAAAATTAGATTTTTCGCAATAATTTCTGAATCGAAAATGTACAACGAAATAAACTCCAGATTGAACACTTGTTTATTTCTTTATTCGAACTGATTTTTCAGTTGAGCAAAAATACTGGAGAAATTGCATAGGAGAATAACTTACGGTAATATAATCAACGTATTCGTATGAACAAAATCTATGTTGATTAAAAAAATATGAATAGTTGTAGATAAGTTGTAAATTTGACGAGAAGTGATAATGTATATAAGAATGTGATGAATATTTATTTATATACAGCTAATTGAAACATTATCAACATATCTTCTAATTGTTTTTTATAATAGATGTTTGAATACATTTTTGAATTATATGAGGCTTCTGAGAATTCCAGGTAATGAAACAATTACTGTACCTACCTTCAATCTGGCTTCTACTGATCTGTAAGATGTAATGATTATCTATTATGTAATTGATGAAATTGTGAATAAAAGCTTGAGACTATTTTATGTAAAGTGTGGTTTTATTTACTCCCGAAACCGAACAAAATAGACAATTAATTTTGAAGTCATTTATGGATCTAAATTGACTAAAGAGGAATGAAAAATTTCCACTGAAAGATCAGAAAGAGATTTTCGAAAACATTATTCTAATTCTCCCCCAAACATTTCAAGTAAAAATAAAATATTCCATTGAAGAGAATCCTAATGACATTAGATGTCTTAGGTTTCATTACATTCTATACTATCTATAGACTAAGTTTGAGTAAGGAACTAAGAATATGAAATTTGAAAGAGTAACAATACGTTTACCGAATATTGGTTCTGATTTATTGCAAATTACAAAATGTTTCTTTCCAATCAAGTATCTATAATCTTCAGAAGAATTGCTGAACTCCTCATATGTTCAATACAGCGGATAAAAATTGAAAATTTCACAAAATATAATGAAAAAAAAAACACAATATTGTATTGTATTCTGTTCATTTCCGATCAATTCAACTATTTGAAATCATCCTCAATGCGAAAGACTGATTGGAGTAGCAAAATGTTCTCCAGAACATTTTAATTCAACCAAATTTTACCCGAAGAGATTCGGTAAATTCTTGAGTATTAATTTTCTCGATATCCTGATAATATTCTTCAAAAGAAATTTTTTCCAAGAGTGGCTTGAGAAGAATGATTCGATGCTCTAAATTCCTCTAGATGAATTGAAAATTCGATACTCAAACTTCAATTTCACTATCCCTTTGTCTGCTCCAACCCTTTGAAGGGAATATTGCTCTTTTATCGCCCATAATTCCCTAATTTCAACCTGTTCAATTTCTAATACCATCACAAACTTCTGTCATTATTCGCGTCATACAACTTTGTACAGGCTAAAGAGTAATTAAAACCATTCTCATCAAGAGACAGAATGGAAAGTTCTCCCTCCGAAATTCCAAAGCTCCTCGGGCTCATATAAACACTGTCTTAGATTTCGACGTTACGCTTGTCAGCCCGGAAAGTTTGAGGCATTTCTCATGGCAGCTCCTTTTTCCTTGCAACCTGATATTATATCAAAGCCGAGCTCTCGAAATTTAAGATTTGATACGAGACTTCGACACTGTGCTTGAAATTTTGTCACTTGGTTTTATATGCCACTTATGTCACACATTCAAACTTTGATGTTCAATTGATACATGTTCAAGGAGTTTGAAAAAGAAGAAGAAATATACATAGTTTTCTGACAATTAACATGAGAAATCGATATTATTTACCACATTCTTTCAATGAAAAGAAATGTTTATATCAAACAAAACGTAGGTTAGTACTTACATTTTTTATTGTTTTGTATGTAAATTTTTCCATGATTCCCAGGACAGCTTATCTTTGAAAAATAAGTACGAATCGAGAATTTTCAGGATATAGTAAAAAAAAATATGATATGAAAAATTTTCAATCTTTCGGTATTGTTGTAACATATCCCGGATCATGGAGGATGCTTCGACAGTTGCTTTCGAACATTTTTTCCTTGGATTCTTGAATGCAAATCTTAAGGGGAGGTGGTACAAGTCCGAGCTCGCGAGCTCGCTTCAAAAATTGGGATTTTTATTTCCATGATATCTCAGTAAAGTTGGTATGCGTATAGCTTAATCATTCCTCTAGAATGTGTACTACTCGCTTTTCTTTTTTTCTTCGTATATCAGGAAAAAAACCTGATGAGCTGTAATTTCATGAAAATCTGGACAAACGATTTTATTCCCATGATATCTCCGTCAATTTTCGGAATAAATGTATGAAATTTTCAGTTTACATGCGAAATAATATTTTGCAGAATGTGCAAGAAAAACTGGTTGGAAATATAACCAATGAAGTTCCTAGTTTATAATCCATTCAAAAATTGAGCGGACAAGAAACAAACAAAAAATGATCAATACACATTCTGGAAAATATTATTTCGCATGTTAACTGAAAATTTCATATATTTATCCCGAAAATTGACAGAGATATCATGGAAATAGAATCGTTTGTCCAGATTTCCATGAAATTACAGCTCACCAGGTTTTTTTCCTAATATACGAAGAAGAACAGAAAAGCGAGAAATACACATTCTAGAGAAATGATTAAGCTTCAATTAAAAAAAAAATTGTTGGTCAACACCGCATACGAACTGAGATATCATGAAAAGCCCAATTTTTGAAGGGAGCTCGCGAGCTTGGACGTGTATCACCTCCCCTTAAGATGGATCAACTAACAAGATGTTTCTATGAGCGTCTGAAAAACTTGTCTACAAATTATCATCGGTAACTTTTGCTCATGAATGTAATTTACGAATGATAAACATGAAAAGATTAATGTTTGCTAGGGACTTTCATTGGGAATAACAATGTATACAACTGTTCCATCCTGGTAACATCCACGTACAAATCTCACGAGGCAATATATCTCAATTTTTCAATTAAACAGACAGCCGAAAGAATCACTCTGCAGAATTAAATTCCATTTCGGCCATCTATCACTTAGGACGGATATTCTAAGTAATCTCGATGCAAACATTAATTTAGATTTCCAGATACATAAATTATTTTGTTAGAACAAATTAAAACCGAATATTGGGCATCGCTACAGTCAAACAGAATGAAATATTGTTAACATCCACCAAGAGTTAACTGAGGAACAAAACTGAAAAATGATCATTCTATTTGTTAAGACGTTGAGTTTCGTCAAAAATGTAATTCAGCATCATGATAAGTTTAGTGAGAATCAGTGAAATATGGAATAGAAAAAAATGGGGTGAAAACAGATGATGAAACATCGAGGGGGGATACATTAAATGGGCCATATGGAATTGATTTCTGAGCAAATTCTCCGAAGAGGGTAAACGAAGAAAGAACAGGAGAGGGTGGACTTCAAAGCAAAAACCTTCGGCTTCACAATAGAATAATATTAAATGCAGCTGGTACAAAGCCACTTGACAACAATCAATCGAAGACGATTGAGCAGAGAATTCAGAATACGTACAAACATAAACATATGTGACAGATACTCATCAAGTCATTATCAGTTCCCTTACCAATTATGGAAGGAGCTAGTACGTGCTATAATTTCAGCAATTCAGTTCTCAAAGTGCAACTACTCCCAAATCAGTGTATCAGTCGTTTTCTACTTTACTGTTTTAATCGTCTAACAAGTCCGTACGGGGATATATTGAAAAATTCTTAGCATACTATACAGGGTCTTTTACGAGGAACCTCACCCATATTTATACGGGAAACTACTGAACGTATTTTCATGAAATTCAGCACTTATAAGTATTTCACGATGCTGATGAAATCTAAAATATTTTCAAGGCATGAGCACCTCCCGTTTTTCCGGAAATGACGTCAACTTCCGTTTTTCAAATTAGAACACCATTTTTTTATTGCAGAAATAGATTCCTCAGAAAATTTCAAGTTATTTTGATGTAACATTTTTCAGTTTTGGTTGGAAAATTCTCTCTGAGCGGGAAAATTCGAAAAAAAAAATCAAAAATAGAGCTCCGCTGAAACAAGAATAACTTCGAGGTTTTCAAATGGAAAATTTTCATTTTTGGGATTTTTCAAGATGTAAGATTGATGTATCCACTTTGAAAATCGAAATCGCGATTCATGATACAGGGGGTGAAAAAATCGCTTTCAAAGTTAGGGATGACAAAATCGTGAAAAATCAATTTTTTCAAATTAGAACCCCATTTTTTATGGCAGATATTGAATCTACGTTAAAAAATAATGTGAGTGTATGCATCACACCCTTGCCCTAAAGTGGATATTTACTCAGAAAATATCCATTTTAGGGCAAAATGGTGTTCTAATTTGAAAAACGGAAGTTGACGTCATTTCCGGAAAAACCGGAGGTGCTCATGCCTTGAAAATATTTTAGATTTCATCAGCATCGTGAAATACTTATAAGTGCTGAATTTCATGAAAATACGTTCAGTAGTTTCCCGTATAAATATGGGTGAGGTTCCTCGTAAAAGACCCTGTAGAACACAACAAAATTTCGACGTCAAAATATTTCATTACTCAACATATTCTCCTCTGAATTGAATACAGTTATGACAGCGAACCTGCAACGTCTCTAGACCTTTTAAAAAAAATGTTTTCCCTTGCTCTGCGTACCAGTCCTCCACAGCTTTCATTACCTCCTCTTTGGAAGAAAATTTACGATCTTTTAAACTTTTTTTCAGTTGAGGAAAGAGATGATAGTCGCATGGAGCCAAATCTGGTGAATAATGGGGGTGTTCTAGTAATTCTAACCCTAAATAACGAATTTTTTGCATGACAACATGAGATTTGTCTATTAGGGCGTTGTCCCGTTAAAACAAAACACCCTTGGATAGCTTTCCGCGTCTTTTCTCTTAAATTTTTTTCCCATAGAGCGGTCAGTAATGTTGAATAGTAATCTCCAGTTATTGTTCTACCCTTATCCAAAAAATCAACCATAAATACTCCATGGCAATCCCAAAAAACTGAAGCGAGAACTCTTCCAGCAGATTTTTTGACATGAATCTATTAGTTCTTGGAGAACCAGAGTGTCGCCATTCCATCGATTGGTGCTCTGTTTCTGGATCGTAGAAATGAACCCAAGTCTCATCACTCTCATCCATAGTAACAATTCGGTTTGAGAAGTCTATATCGTTTTTAAATCGAGCACAGATCGAACGCGATGCCTTCACCCTTGCACGCTTTTGGTCAACATTCAAACATTTGGGGATCCATTCTGCAGACATTTTTCTCATGTCCAAATTGACGTGAACTATATGATGAACGGGTTCGTATGAAACCTACAGTGATTCAGATATCCGTTTTAGCCCAATTCGACGGTCTGATAAAATCATGTCATGAACTGCATCGATATTTTCGGGGACTGACACAGAAACTGGCCTTCCCGATCGATCATCATCTTCAATGGAAAATTTACCTCAATTGAAGCTTGCAGTCCAATTTTTCACGGTCGCATACGAAGGACATTGATCACCAACGGGTATTAAGCATATCTTCGTAAATCTGCTCACCTCTTAATCCTTTTAAATAAAGGTACTTGATGATGGCTCGATACTCCAATTTTTCGATTTTTACAATTTCGGTGGACATCTTTTTTTTTAAATTCATTGCGTAACTCTGGTTCACTCTTTCGACGTCGAACTCTGCACTGACACTTCTAATAAGTTGTTGTTCGTTGATTGGTATCGCAATATTTTGTTTATGCATGGAGCTGGTCTAGGCTAACTAGATATCAATACATTCAATACATCAATTTTTTTTCAGCCGATTCTTTGACACAAAATTCAGGATTTCCAGGGAAATCCTTGGGAAATGAACATGTTTCGAATACTGCGACTTTTCTGAGATTCATAGGTTTATAGATGAGCCTATCTATCATTTCGCATGAAATACAGACATTTCGACCCCCCCTGTGCATTATTGTCTCGTTACAAATCATGTCCGAAATCAACAATTATCCTCTGCGAATGCGGACTTAATGCGCTCTAAACCATTAGCAGAACCCTGCAATGACATTTGCGGGAAGGCTTATGCAATGCAGCCTTGCCACCTGAAGCGACTTTCCATTGTAACCTGAATCTCGTGTTTCACAGGGTGAATTAATGGTGATTCAACTTCTGCGATAGTTAGAGCCGCCTTTCATTAAAGTACTCGCTAGTTGTCGGAGTTGGCAGCTCAGAAAAGAGCAGCGCTCTCTGGTTTCCGCTAAGAGGTCGAATTATGGCTTTATGTCGGGAGTTCAAAATCAAAGTCCAAAGTTTGTCTATAACAATCATAGTTATTGTAAACTGCCAGGTCCGTGTATAAGTTCGTGCATGGAACTTCAACAAAGGTTACTATTCTATTCAAACATTACTTGTCCCTTGTCTTTCACCGTGGTCGAAACTGGCTGCGAAGTTTTGGGAACATCGTATGAAGAAGGGATAGGGGAGCTACCAAGAAATCGATTATCTCCCATTTCGTCATGGGTGGAATTGGACTCCGTATAATTGGCCAGGAAGAGCATCAAGCATGTTCACAGGTTTTTATCATGCTCAGCCTTCTGCTGAAAAACATAGGGAACTGACAAGCAAGGGAATTGAACCTTCGATGGAAAGACTCCGTAGTCAACCTATCAGATGTATTTGAAGCAGCAGATCTTTCTAATGGATCAGTGGCGGATTTACGCTTTCAGGGGCCCTACGCTTCAAAACTTTTGGGGCCCTCCCTGAAACATTTTCGATTTTTTTCAAAAGAATTTTTTAATTAAAACTCACTTCTTTCAAAACAAAACATAAAGTTAATTAATAAAATACAAGGTATGTATATCAAAACAAAATATAAAAGATGAATAAGAATCTTAAAAGAGGGGAAAATATCACCAAAATTCAAATACAAAATATCTCTAGAATATCATATCTGCAAATTTTTCATTGCGGCATCGAGATTAAGGAATAAATAAAATCATCACAAAAGATACAAGTATCGTAAAGCTGTAAAGCAGTTACCTACAACATAAAATTCCACTTAAAAATTGATTATTTGTTATTTTAATATCAGCAAATTCTTTTATTGCAGAATCATAATCGAGACTACTTGTTATATCACTTTCGATAGAAAGTATTCCTCAAAACTGTAGTCTATTTTCTGTCATAACAGTTCTATATTTATTTTTTATCAATGACAGTTTGGGAAACGAGCAAAAAATTCTGTCAATTTTGGATGCTTAGCTTTACTCTGCTTTTTACTTTCCTGGAGCTTTCGTTTTTGGTAGTCGCTCATACGATAACGTCTGTCAGACATGGTGTCACGTCAATATTACATATGCAACTTGCAACTGTAATGATAAGAAAATGTTAAATTTTATTTTATATTCTGTAACGAATAACCCAGAAATTCATTGACTTCGCTCTATTGAAGTATGAAATCCGAACCGATGAGCTAATATATGAAAAATTATTATCTAATTGATAAAACAAAAGAATGGTAAAATATGAACATATTATTGAACATAGTGAATGAGGAACGGAAGTCAAGAAAAAATTGCAACAATTAAATTGATAAACATCTAAATATACATACATATTTTTGCAACGAAATTATTTGTTTTGTTTGTCATTTCGTCGTACAAACACCTAGGTACAGGTTGAATCAAATAATTTCTGTAAATCGTATTTTGTATTTCCTTTTCCCTGTATTGAACCACTGTTATGTCGTATGCCTTATATCGAAAATGAATTTGACTGGTCTGCCTCATCATCGCTCGAATTATGTTTATGCTGAATTGCCGAAAAAATTAGAAGAATGTTATTTCTAGCATATGAAACTGCACTGGAAAGCTAACCTTCTAAATCGCACAAGTATTTTTCACCTTACAACCCTAAACGAATCAACATCTGATCGGCCGTTCTGTAGCACATTCCTAGATTTTAGAGGAAATGCCGACACATCTATTGAAATATGATGTAGGTAATTGTAAATATTGGTATTCGGCCGCCACCCTCGACTGAATTTATTGCCGGCAGACAAGATAATTAGGGACAGTACGCTGAATCTCGGATTGTGTGTTTTTTTTCAACATCTGAGTTTTGCTCTGAGGCTCTTGTTATTCAATTGCGTCTCATGTGAATGTAATAATTTATAATTCACAAGTTGACTCTGAGCTTCTTATAAAATATAGTACAATCTGACTATTTTTTTACACTTACATACTGAATTTCCATTCTATAAAAAAAAATCAATTCGATCGCCGGGGCCCCTATGAACCTCGGGGCCCTACGCTGCAGCGTTCTAAGCGTACCGGTTAATCCGCTACTGTAATGGATGCAACCAAGAGAAAAAAGCATCAGCATTGATCGTTTCTTCGGGAGGCTTTAAATGAATGGCCAGTTCAGTCCTTCCACCGGGTTTTATATTCCAGTCGGAAAATATTAAAAGCTTATTATTCTAGCTATAAAACCTATATTCGTTTTCAACAACAACCCAGTAAGTTTATGACTGGAGCATTCGTTGCAGTTCATTATGGCTACTCATCCGATTAAAAGATATATCCTGAATTTTACGGTTACGATATTCTTTTTCCTTTTCTATCCGCATACCATATCGCATAAAATCTCGAACGAAAACGATATGTAAAATGGGAAAAAGCCATTATATAATGAGGTTTTCTGATTTGTATGACATGAGTAGATGGTTCGTAATAAAATACGGAAGAATAGTCATATAAAGGAACTTTAATATCATAATATCTATATTGGCTTCTGCGGAACTGGAACCAAATGGAAACGTCTGGAAATTGACGGCCCGTAGGTCGTAGATAAGGACGGAATCGCGTAGTTTATCTGATCTACGGAGCATTCAGATTCATCTGAATGCATAAAATCATCTCAAATCCAGTCTTTGACTCGTACATATATTTTAACTGTAGATTCTTGAGGCCTAAAGAAACCTTTTTTCATTTTCCATTTTTCCGAATTCGGCTCGGTTAAAGAGATATAGTCATTTGAAAAAAAAAATTGTGCTTAATGCGTGCCTGATATTATTCTCTACAAACACCTCAAAGTTTATATTTTTCAATTGAAATTGATGTGATTATTAGATATTCTGGGTGATACATTTAGAAAATACTCAAGCACTAACCTTATTTGAATAAGAATGTTACACGATATTTCCTAACAAAAACGCTAAGTTTTGTCCCATCATTTCTGCAATTGAAATGCCATATTTCTCACACCAAAATAAGGTCCTTCTTTGTTTTTCCTGAAGATTAGTTTGTAAACACTAATAATTTGTTCATATTTGCCCCGATACCCTGAAACTATCTTATAAAAATTAGTTTCTCACTAACCTATCCTAACTCCATTAATCAAAGTCATCTGATTCGAGGTCAATGACCTAACCTAATCCATCTCCTCTGTGATATATCACAGAATTCTAGAGAAGACGATGCCAGATTGCCGATTTTCTCATTAACAATGGTATAGGCGAACTCAAGAAAACAGTCATCCCCTATCGTTAACGGAAGAACTATAGCAGAGGCACTAGTTTTGTTTACTTTTCGCTAAAGGCTTCTACGCATTGCTCTTTGGAAATGCCAAACGAGTTGTTCTGATTCTCGCCGATTTAGCGCTACGATCTAAATTTCAGTCGCGGTGCGCTGCCGGCTGCGAGTGCGATGTAACCGCCACGCAAGACAAGAGTACAAGACGTTATTCTGTGTCTCCAGAGTCCAGTCTGTGTTACAATGAACGACGCTTAAACGCGATAACCTTTCTACATGGATTCGATTTATTTATTTATTTACTTGTAGAGAATAAAGCAAACAGGTGATGAATGTGATGTGAAGAAAGTGTAGGTTCGATTTAAAATTCCAAGAGGATATTGTTAAGAAGATAGATTTTCCTGAAGGACGGGTATCAATAAATTTTCAATAGAAACTTTTTATAAACTGTGTAATTTCATGCTTCTATGTTGATAAACATTGGCAACATTGTTAATTTGTTAAGAGACCAGAGAAGAAACAATATTCGATGATATTTAATCCAGGGAAGCATTCAGATTTTTTATGAAATTCATGATTTTTTCCTCAAATTTCTTCGTATACATTTAGGAATAACTCGAAAACGACGCGTTTTATTGAAAAAATATAGGAATACTTTTATTCTCTAAAATGGTTGATTCTTTCTAAAATATGAACCGTTTATCTTTTTCAAGTGATTTGATAGTGTTTTTGCATGAATTTATGAGTCGACTCCCCTGTAACTTTTAAACTAGGAAAGATATTGAATAAGTTTCGATTGAGGAATATGCACCATGAACAGAGTAAAGAATCAACCAAAATTCAGTTCATTTGAAATAACGGTTCCGAAGATATGAACAGGAAAGTGTTTTTTTCGTGGATTTTCGACACCCTGTATCGTCCAAACGAAACCGAATTTTGAAAAATGGTATGGAAAAAAAGTGTTTCGTTTGATGAGAGGAATCAACAGTTAAAATATATATACAATTCAAAGACTCACCCTGTATAGATCTGTTGAATTTCACCACTGAGTATTTTTTTAAATCTTGACGTCTTTGAAATTCAAACTAACGGTGAAGGTGGACAATAGAAGACAATAGTGAAAAATATAATGTATTTAAAAAGAAAATGTTAGAAAATGAAACAATACTGAATAATTCATCGTGTCAATTTGAATTGAAATTTATAATTGCTATCGAAACATTTATTCACGTCGTTATGAGCTCATAGTATGAGGCAATATATGGAAAAAATATGTTTTAACCATCGAACCAAAAAAAATCAATTCAATTTCATTTCCAGATCCCCGAAAGCCAGTCTGGTATATTCAGGTTTCTGAACTTTCATAATAAGTGCATATATTCGAATGATTTCCCCTCCATTTGAATCGAGAATAGTTACCCTATTTTGTTAGAAAAACCTGAATCCAATCTTCTACATGGATTATCGGAAAAACTTTCTTTTATCGTTCTCTCGCGGATAATAAAGCAATCCAGGATAATACAGGAGGATATTTGATTGTGACCTTAACTATCTCTATCGATATAGAAACTCGAATTCTTGAAAATATTCATTTAACCGTACAGATATCATTCAGAGAAAACTGGTAACAGTGAGTCGCACTGTAAAAAGCACCCCCTTTGTGATTCGACGAAAGAGAGGCTTTCCACCAATCAGGGGTGTTATTACTTGAAGAAAAGAAAAGATGTTATTTTAAATTTTGAGGATCTTTCTCCGTGAAAAGAGGAAATTGGGCATGGCCCAAACGCACTAGGGTCGGGACTTAGTGTCTCATAATTCTCCAGGGAGAGGAATGGTAAATGAAATTTTCGAATTTGAATTTAAGAGGTATATTATTATGACCCAAAATAAAATAAACGATTTTACACACGCTATTAATAATGCAATCACGTTAACAAACTGAATTATCAAAATATTTGGTCAATTTTCCAAATCAAATGAACTTAAAAAAACCAAATCAAATTATTTCATCGAATTCAAATTGCAAATCAAAATTGAATCATCGAAACCAAATCAAATCATCAAAATAAATTCCAATTTTTAAAAGCATAATCGAATTATCAAAACTTGGGAGTTTGTTAAAATAATACAACCCAAATTTCCGCATACTTAAGAGTCTTTCGCCTTCAATGTAAGAAACGTATACCGCCAGATGGCAGTGCATTGCATTAATTTTTATTTATTGGATTATTCAGCTTAATAAAACAAATGTTGGGGCACAGGGAATATAAATAGAAATACTACCCTGAACTAGATATCATACTGCCTGTATAATTTGGTATAATACCCTCTTTTTCCTTTATCAGTCATCTGGGAGGAGATACCTGCGGGACGTGTCATTTAAAAGAAATTCAATTCCACGTTGAAATCCATAATTGTTATTAACTATTGATTTTCACTAATCGACGGCTAAAACAAACCTTAATGACTTGTCTTTGAGAAAAATGAATATTTATCATTTCGAATAGAAAAATTCAAGGAGATAAATTTCGCGAAAACAACACATTCTTGTAATATCATTTACAAAAAAATTGTGAATTCTAAAAGGAAAAGGAGATAGACATTGCATTAACTAAATGAAAGACTTCAATACTGAAATTAAAAAACACAAAAATATTTGTTAGTTTTGATGGTGGAAATGTTGAAAAATAACCAAAAATGATGGGGAATATCCTTTTCATGCATTTAATACTTATAAAAAATTTTTTTTATTATTTTTATCTTCATACACTCATACATCCCTTGATCAATCGGAAAAAATAAATCGTTTCTGACTCCCTTTTTTTTCAGGAATGTAGACCCTTTAGAAAGATCTCAAAACCAATTCACTTCAAAGACAGACTTGTGGTAGATCTCGGGGCTCTGGACTTTAAAAGATATCTGGCCTTGCGTGCAGCTACCAATACTCAAACAAGCTAAGCATACACACAAAAAAATACTTGACCTTTCTCCTCGTGCAGGTAATCCTCAAGATGATGAAAATATCCTGAAAAACAAAAGAAACACGAAAACACGTCACTAATTTGCTGTTCGCAGATTAATTTCACTCCCGTTCTACGGACAATCTGAATAATTCTCAATTTCAAAAACCTTTCACTTTTGACATAACACTTTTGTGTCTCCGTTCGAGACCTACTTCAAAAAAAAACCAAAAATGAGTTACCCTAACACCTTTCCCGTGTCAAATGTGAATTTTACCGTTTAAGACTTCTCCAGCTACTCCTCAACTTCCGATTCAAACTTAACTGTTTCCGTCCCCGCTTTGAGACCGTACTTCCAAACACCTACCCTAAAACCAAACACGAGTCAACCAAGAACCTTCCCGTTTAAGGCTTCTCCAGTTACCCTTAATTTCCGAACCGTATTTTCGAGTCAAGCGAGAACCTTTCGGTTTAAGGCTTCTTTAGGTACTGCCGTTTCGTCTCCAAAGCAAATTGAAGATTTCCCTTCTTTGTTTTCTTTAAATCCTAATCACATTAAAGAATTTCCTTTTTCGTTTTCATCAAATCAATCAAATTAAAGATTTTCCTTCTTCGTTCTTACAAAGCAATCAAATTCAAGATTTTTCTTCTTACCACCCCCATTAGGTGAGTCTGAAAGGATGACGCAGTTACCATCAAACTTTCGGGTACTGCCACGTTGCAAATCCCACGATTTTAGCATCGAATTTTTCTGCTATCGTAGGCAGTCAGTGCAACCGATTTCGTGGAACGATTTTCTGATATCGTCTGAGTCCCATGAGAAACTTGAACCGAAAATCAATAATTTCATTCGTTATCGTCTCGCCACAAATCTTTTACTATACCGATAAGCACTTCAATAATTTTAGGACCCATGGATATCAATTTCAGAAGTCTATACTAGTCAACTGAAATATTCAGGATTAAGGGCGCTGAAGAGAACGATTGGGACGTTACAAGAAGGAAAAACTATCAAATCCCAATTTTCAAGACATATCTTTTTCATCATGGCAAAATATTTCGATTTATTACAGCACAGCACTCCACTAAAAGACCTAAAACGGTTGCAAAAACCAGACGTAATATAGATGTGATGTGATACGAATTCTTGTTTACTGAAAGATTCATAGTCATCATAACGAAAACATCAATTTGCCATACACAAGATGTCAAAATATGATGAACAACAAATTGTTATTTATCGATTTCTTCAAATGTAACGCCATATTTATTTTTCAAAACAATGCAGGAATTGTATGATTCACATTTTTTCAGAAGCGACAAAAATTGAAAGTTTCGGATTGATCTTTTTGTAATTTTGACTCCATGAATCTTTCAGTTGAATTTTCGAGAAAGGCTAAGAAATATATTTTTGACATTTCTTCAAGTGAAGAGACACAACGGTAGCTGGAGTATTAGGGCACAATTAAAAATACAGAATACTGACGCGAAGAAAATCAGTTTCCCCTTTCAGTCGGAGAATGAATCGTTGTCAACTTGTTCTCGTAAATTCCTCTACCGAAGATTCTTAATTGTGGAACTCATCAAGTTGAATGTTAAAAACAGGTGAGCAGCACTTTTACAATAAACGTTCTATGAGCCTAGAAGGCATTTTCGGCGGGGTGAAGCAGAAATTTTTTTCTTACATCTCACGAATGTTAAAATCACGTAAAAGCTTTCTTATTCGGAAATATTGCTCTGGAATATACCCTGCAAAAAAGGATCTCGCAGCCACGGCAGTAATGTGAATATTTCACTGTTCAACTCCGTATCTCACGCGACTCGAATGATTGGATTTTTGTTGATACTGTTAGGCCTGGGGAGGGTAAACTTTTTGAAAATGGAATTCTCATGTTCTCATAATCGAATTCTATAAATCTCGGCGACTTCAAAGTAACAAGTGATGTAGCTGTGCTTTAGATGAAAAATATCTATATAGAATTCATTTTCGTGGTATTTCCGAAAGTGAAACTGACTCGTTGTTCGGGAATTATTGATAATGGTTTTGTCTTTGTCAGGAATAATCCTTTCGCGGAGGGTGTCGATCATGAACATAATGATTTACCTACTACTACCATATTTTACGTTTTTTCAGAGAATGAAAATAAAGAGTAACCATGACAAACATTGCAGTTGTTCTTGAAGCCCCTAGCACTCTTAAGATTTCAACTCGACACCCCTTATTGGAAAACCCTTCAGCAATTGCAAATTTTTATTATCAATATTTAACAATCATTACTTATGAACATTGTTATTAATCGTGAATCTAGAACAATTACTAACATCAATGCCCTGTGACGTTAGGGAGCTTCGCAACACATTATTAGAATCCTCAGCACCATCAGTACTTGTAGAAACCGGAAGAACAATATTGGATGATGATGATCCAAAATCTGTTGAGGTTGGGAGAATTATTTCAGCAATGACATTTCTATATGCAATGGAATGACCAACATAGCCCTCGGCTACCGTCGTAGACTTCCATCCACCATGTTTTTTTATATTGCTCCTGATTCTGCTAGCAATGAAGCGGAGGATCTTCTTCGAAAACAGTGTCCTGTATATTGCTTTGTTTCTAGCAGTTTGAGGAATTCGGCAACAATAAATGGGATTTTCGAAAATGTATTGATACCAACTGGATTGGCAGTGCATTTATTATTCATGTATTTCAGGAAAAAACGACGATGCTTGATGACAAAAGACGCAGTGCAGAGTACTTATGAAAATAGTCAATATACTTCCCAATAATACTGAAAGAACGACTGACTTTCGTTTTTGTGTTCGGAAGTTGTATAACCAATGATTTATTTGTTATTTCGATGTCTTCCACTGATAAATTACACAATTCTTCAAGCCGACTGGCTCCAAATAATCCGAAAATAGTTGCGACCTTTACCATCAAGTATTTCTCATCTGGTGCCTCATTCATAAACCTCTCAACTGTTCACGAGTGAGAATTTCCGATTTTTTGGGACAATATCCTTCATTTTTCCGTTTTAAATATGCTATTACCTTAAAATATTTACTTACATCCACACCACATTTTTAATGAGGGAGCTTGACTTTATCATTGAAAATTTTCTCCACAATGTTGATGAACTCTATCATTCGGATTTTTCTTTTAAGTATGTCAGGAAAACAGGTTTACTGAAGCTCCCTTCTACATTTTTCAATTTATACCAGGCCAGGAAATTGTTATAATATGAAATATCGTACTGCTGAACAGATTTTTTAGGTAGGAGTTCCAGATTTGCTCTTATTGCAGATTCTTCAATATCCACAGAAACAACCAAATCGTCATCACTTTTATTAATAATTGGACTCTCGACAAACATAGCAGTTAAAAACCCAAGACGAAAATTGGACAGGAACGAAATTCAAATGACAGCGTCTTTTCTCATTTGTTAGTAATCATACCGTTGCCATTCACAACAACCTTTTGATTATTTGAATATTAAAATGCATTTTGAAGTTTATTGTCATGCAAATTTGCCCATTTCGTTATCAAAATAGGGCAGTTGTACAAAATTATTATATGGTATTTGTGTTAAAAGTGATTTTATTTTTTTCGTGAAATAGTTTAATTCGCTCCGCTCATTTCACAAACTTTTTCACTCACAAAATAAAACGTCACTTTTAACACTCATTTCATAAATAACTATTTTCACATAAAGTAATCGGGTTAAATTTGAGAGTCTATGAAAATTGACTTCATAATCGTTTTTCGGCTGTTGTTTTTGGAAAATTCATCGGAGTGCCCACGACAAATCAATTTTCTATACTTTGAAGAAAATTCCTTTGGATAGGCGCTTAAATAATGCAGAACATGATGGAAATACTGAAGAGACTCCCAGAAAGTGTGAAATTGCAGAGAACTGTCTCGAATTCCAGGATAATTAAAAGAATCAAGCTTTCAGGTGGAAAATTGAGGGTGCGATCTTGGAAAAATGAAAGCCACTTTTTGAATGAAAAATCGGTGGCGCCCGGCCAGAGTATAACGTCCCCTTAATAGTTCAGTGATATCCACTAAACAAGAAAACCATTATATTGAATGATATGAAGTCGAGCTAATAGGTTTAATATTTTCCATCAGATACTCATTTTTTTTTCTATTCTTTGCATCGAACACCCTGATTTTGTAAGTATAAAAATAGACCTTTCCCTTCTCTGTTTTGATTAATTTATTTCCCCACTAATCGACGTACACTTCTCAGCACGTAAAATGGCCATAAGTTTTCATTAGTTGTTGAGGCTTGTGTGGGGCCAAAACAAGAGAATTTATTGACTCCAGAATATTTATGTCTAGAGCGTGAGAACGACAATATTCTTCAAAGAAAATTGGTCGAGTCAATGGAGTTAAATCTGATCACAAATTGATCTGTCCCAATACTGAATTCATATCTAGTAATATACATCAATTTCAAACTTTATACCATCAAAAACGAAATCATCTGAAAATCATTCACAACTATTCAATTACACAGAGGTAGAGACTCCATTTACTACTCAATTTCCAACAACATAAATGGTATGGGAGTAGTATTATCGACTACGGTAACGGGTTCGTTTTTATCCTGCTTTACGGGGACTATTATGAGTTTTCAGGATTGAACATAAAATATTTCGGATATATGAGGCATAAAACCGATTTTATGATTTCCATCACAATGATACAAAATTTCCAGTTATGGAAAAGGGTTTTGATTTGTTGGCAGTAATGAGCAATAAACTTTTAATTGAATTGTGTGAATCATGTTAATGTCAGGGGCAAAGTGTGTGATATTTTCCGAATGTCCAATTGTACGAAATATATATCGACCCATTCGGCAGCAATGTTGTTCATTTGATTCAATTAAAAACTATCGGATACCAGCCTACACACAAAATGATTTATGGTAGGTACCACATGTACATAAATGCATGATCTGATATTCAGAGAATTTTTTCTCAAGAACAAGCTGTATCAAGACAAGATTCGGTTACAAAATTCGAAGACACAAAAGTTTTCTGTTATTGAAAATCTATTTCTGAGATCGTTGGAACTCTCTGTGTTGTAACTTTCACAAATACATAATATATGATAAATGCGAGGGTTGTAATTTAATATATTTATGTTCGACTGCCTCATAAACACTTGATTTATGAATTCGTTTAGTGTCCAAAATTGGCTACTTTATTGGACACCACTTTATTGGACTCAACTGTCACTGTCTTCTCTCGATTTTGCAATTTTCTTCGTTTCACACCACTTGTTATAGGCCGCATACAAATTTTCATAATCATTTTAAGTGGGTAAGAGAGATTCTTTGGCGCTTGCGGCTAAATTTTCTACGCTTTCCTCTTCCGCACTATCCATTTTTTGGCTCATTATGACGTTTGTCACAAACTTAATGAAGTAAACAACTTTGTTCAGTGAGGTTTCTAGGGTCGCTGATGGTTACTATAAGGTAAAAAAAGCAAAGCCATACTCAAATGTTTATTTGTGATAAAGCGACGAATATATTTATTGCCATTTCAGAAAATAAAATGTCTGCATTGCAGTGAAACATAAAGCATTGTATGCCACTCGTACATAATTTGACTTATGGACTTGCCCAAATTATTGGCCTCGCTCGCTTTGCTCGCTCTGCCATAAACTTTTGGACTCGTCCATAAAGACCTAATTTATGCACTTGTTACATAAATAGCTATTATGTTCGACTGCCTCATAAACACTTGATTTATGAATTTGTTCAGAGTCCATAATTGGCTACTTTATTGGACACCACTTTATTGGACTCAACTGACACTGTCTTCTCTCGATTTTGCAATTTTCTTCGTTTCGCACCACTTGATATAGGCCACATACAGATTTTCATAAGCACCTTTAGTGGGTAAGGGAGATTCTTTGGCGCTTGCGGCTAAATTTTGTAAGCTTTCCTCTCCCGCACTATCCATTTTTTTGATTTTTATGACGTTTGTCACAGAATTTTTGAAGTGAACAACTTTGTTCAGTAAGGTTGGTTACTCAGGTGAGCAAACCAAAAGCACACTTAATGTTTCTTCGTAAGAAAGCGACGAATATATCAATTGCCATTTCAAAAAATAAAATTTCTGCTCTGCAGTCAAACATAAAGCATTGTTCGTGTCCATGTTGATAAATGAAAAAAAATTTTCACATGGAATTCTGTCCAATTCCCTGTGAAAATTTTATTTCATAAAGCATTGTTGCCACTCGTACATAATTAGACTTATGGACTTGCCCAAATTGGACTCGTCCATAAAGACCTAATTTATGTTCTTGTTACATAAATAGCTATTATTTATTTCGTTCAGATAAGATAAGAGGACAGGCGGAAGGTCATCTGCACTCGCATGCACCTCGACCTAAAAATCTTTTGTTGATCCCACCAGTCAGGCAATTGTGTCTTAATGAACATTATTACCTTTTTGGGGACTACATCCATCACTTGTTCCGGCTTTAAAAACCAAGAACCAAGGTGTTGTAGCCTCTTCTGAACACCTTCAAAATCGCATAGCAAGTGCTTGGCTGTCTCAGTGGCTTCTTGACAGAAGCGGCAAGTGTCTTTCGGCGCATTCCTCATGTTCTTCAGATGATACCTCACTCGACAAAAACCCCTGAGTGCGGCTGTCAGTTTCCTCAGTTCCAGTTCACTGAGTGAGAGAACCTTTTTAGTCCAGCTCGTCGAGTAGAAGAGAAATGAATTGGTCTGTCTTTGGCCATTGTCAGAAGTCAAGCCTTCTCTTTTGTTCCAATTCTTCAACTGCAATCGCTTGATGACTGGCTGGGAAGCCACAAAATGGCTCTAGTTCGGTGAAGGGAATTAGCCCACTTCCCTGGCCTGTCAGTCTGTCGCTTCATTGCCAGCTATCCCGGAGTTGCTAGGTACCCAAATAAGGTTGGCCTGGTTTTTTTCTTCGAGTAAGTTGAAGGACATTTCACATTCAAGCGCTAGCAGAGCTGCTTTGCAATTCGATACTATGTATATTTTGCTCTTCGGTGGTTGCGTCCTACAGAACGCAACATACTCCCTTATGGCAAGGGTTTCTGCTTGAAATTCAAGCAAGGAAAGAAGGACAGAATACCATTGGTTTGGCTAATTGGATCCAAGGAACGTGTATCTTCGCTGGCTCTCACACTCATTTTCATTTCGATACTTTTTTTCTGAATATGACCTTCACATTTCAGTTCCTTTGCAGTCTAGTAACTTTAGTCCACAAAGGCTCCCCCTCACTAAGCTATTTACACTTATACACCATCAAGGACACAGTTAGCACAAGAAATAGACTTGATAGAATGGAAAATTAACTTTCTGAAGTGAGTTTTCCATTCGCTCCGTAGCTACTTTTCAATCTTACTTTGGGCCTTTCTTTTATACTTCCATCTCGAGATGAAAATTCACCTTCACTTCGGTACCCCCGCCATTCAAAATATAAAAAAGCGTCAAATTCTTAAAACTCATCGATCACAAAAGATCAGCGGAAGCCATCATGGCAGGTTGTCGTTTCGGGTTGCCTAGTTTGCCTGCACTTCGCCATTATCCTGATTGCGTCGCACAAGTCACCTGTAGGATGTGATTGATGGTCCTCTTAGCACTATACATGATTGCGCAGAGAGAATGTGATCGCTGTCCTGACAAAGAACCCTTTCAAGGCGCGTTAAACGCAGGCGGACCCGCTTTTCTATCAGCTCTTCGGTTGCCACGGATAGAAAATGAATGTGCGGATTGGATGGAGATTGAATTTTTTATATACCTTTTTTGTCGGGAAGTGGCATGGAAATGGCGAAATATCGAACAGAGCTCTGGCTTCATTTTTGAAAGATGAGTATGATGGGTCTGCATTTTTTGGTGAGATCTTGGGATATCCGGATACATAGCGTACTTTGAAATACATGAGCATACCACTGAATTTAACTGAGACAAATCAGACTTCAGTCGTGAAATTCCGTCAAATTCGGTGGTATGCTCGTCTATTTCAAATAAGGCTATGTTAGGAATTGTCATTCTTACTTATTTTTATTGATCGAGCACTATGCAAAACAAGCACTAACAATTAGGTACAAAAGAATGATATATCAAAAGTCTGTTCTTCATTTGCGGCGAATGTGACAAATAAACAAAGCAGATGAGAAATTTAAAAAAATTAGTTTAAAACTGACATATTTATACTATTGGCAAAGCCTACTCGAAAATTATCTTAATAAACCTGATTATAGTTTAGACAAAGAAACCTGGCTTTCATGTCGTGAAATTCGAATTTTATTCAATAACGGCAAAACTACTGATTTTAAATACATGAAATGTTTGAAACACTTCAACTAGTTTTTGACGAGCAAAATCGATTGGAATTACAAAATTATATGATATTTCATAGTTAAATTGAGGCTCATTTTGAAGCCCTGTTTCAGACACCCTGTATAGTATTTCCTCATAAATTATACAAGAAGCAGTATCAGCATATTTTTTCTTGTTCCACCATCAGGCTATAACTAGTATAACTCAAGAATCACTCGAAGTGGTTGCGCATATCATACATTGAATCAGTGCAGAATTACACGAAGAATTCAGATATGTATGAATATACAGGGTGTTGCATTTCAAATAACGAAGTTCACGTTCGTTTTCGGTAGAACCGGAAGTAGATTCCGCTTGAAAATATTTTACAATTCAAGTTCATGTGAGGGAAAGGGGGGCAAAACCGGGTAACTAAGAAAAATCTGCAATAATTTTTTATTTATTTATGTTTATTGGTTGATACTTGACTTATTTATGCCGTAGCATATGAGCCAAACAGTGAAATGAGTTAAACTTATCAAAATCCAGTACAAGATGAAAAAACCAACAAAAAGAATTGTATTCTATTTTACGGCTATGCCCCAACCCTCGGGGCAGAACCGTATGGCAAAAGGGGCAATACCGGGTACTACGTATTATTCACTATTAACACACACGAAATCATCTGAATCATCTTCTAACCATCCTGTACATCCTTCGTGTGCCCAGTTATTGCACGTCTCAGTGCATTCTATCCATCCATCATTTTTGGTAGTATGAGAGACATGAGAGTACTGATCCTCGCAGTAGATGCAGAAGGTGTCCTTGTCACTTGTGATTCGTCTTCTTCTTCTGAGCTTTTTGTTTTGTCAATTTCTTGTTTTTGTTTTCTTTTTGTATCACAATCTTTCTCTCCACCTCTTGTAATAATTTATTTTGGGTACCAATTCGAGATTTTATTCACCTTTTGAATCAGCCTCTTCTAAAGACATTCATTCATTCTTTTTTAACCCTATCTTCAAAATTTGATTGAGGAACATCCATCAGGCACAACTGGGCGGTACCCGGTTATGCCCCACGAGGATTTTCCGGTTTTGCCCCAGAGCTAATATTTTAAACAATGTTGAATAATAAAAAACACATGAGAAAAATTAAACATATCTACAGAGTTTCATACAGCCAAACAACCTACATATCAAATTATGTATTGGCAATTATCGTAGAATATAGTTAGATCAATCTGTAGGTAGGAATAAATTTAGGTAAAATTAGATTTCATACCAAAGATTCACGTAGTTCTACACAACACTAATAAATAAATAAACACACCTGTCAGAACTTGTGGAAATACTGGCGTAGATGAGAGATATCAACGTATGCTACGTGAGCCAAATTTAACCGACGCAAAGGGGGTAAATTGGGGGTACCGTATTACACCCCGATACCAGGTTTTGCCCCCTCTCCCCTACTGTAAAAGAAAAATACAGAATCTTGAATTCGTATCAAATTTCCTTCCTTAAACACTTCTAATGAAACATTTAAAAAAAACCACCGTGTATATCTTCTCAACAAAGCGCTTTTTCGAAAATGATTAAGCGATAAAATATCCTTGAAGTAGTCCAGTCCAAGGAATATCCTCTTGAAATTTTGCCGCATGTTTACTCAACACACTGTATATGTTTTATTCGAAGATTCTCCCTGCATAGGGTACACGTTTCCTCACTGATGCCTCGATCAAATCACTGCTCCTTGCGAACTGGAAACTCATAGCTTTCAACTCACTCTTTTCGCTGCCTAATTGACGAATAAATCCGAACTTGGAAATCGTAGCCGTGAAGAATTCTCCCATTTTCGCTTCATCCTGTATAATTTGCCGGGGCTCTAATGACGCTTGGCTTAATGAAGTCCGCCTTTGTGAGCCTGTCGAAACCTACTCATGTATTCTCTCTCATTTGCACGTCAATCGTTAACGAAATCTCGATTAGATCTGAAGTACGTTCCATGCGAAGATTATAATTATTAGATTTACCGGGATTGGTTACCGGCTCCAGTTGTCGCTTTGCTCGACATCGCACCAAGTCTAGATTCTAATCACATTTTTCCCTGCCTTTGTCCTGTAATGCATTCACAAATCCGGGATGACGCGCTCGAACCAGTGGCGCATGTATCGAGAACTGGAAGGGTAAGTACAGAATATCCAGAATCCTCAAATTGGGACTCGTTTAAAATTTGAATCTATGATTTCCCTCGTGATCCAAGTATGTACCATCAACTGAGAAAAAGTCACGGTGATCGGAAAAGTAGTTGGACTCATATATCCGGTCTATGAAATTAACACAACCAGGAACATTATGTTGTAAAGGTTTTTCCAATAAGAGGTGTTATTTTGATATTCAAAGAAAAATTCGTTTATGTTCGACTGCTTCATAAACACTTGATTCATGAATTCGTTTGGCGTCCATAATTGACTACTTTATTGGACACCACTTTATTGGACTCAACTACTGTCACAGTCTTCTCCCGATATTGCAATTTTCTTCGTTTGACACCATATAGGCCGCATACAAATTTTCATAAGCACTTTTAGTGAGTGGGAGAGATTCTTTGGCATTTGCGGCTAAATTTTTCACGCTTTCCTCTTCCGAACTATCCATTTTTTGGATTATCATGACGTTTGTCGCAGAATTAACGAAGTAAGCAACTTTGTTTAGTGAGGTTGCTAAGGTCGCTGATGATAACTAAGGTAAGAAAAACAAATGCACACTCAATATCTCTTTGTAATAAAGCGACGAATATATTAATTGCCATTACAGAAAATGAAATTTCTGCATTGCAGTCAAACATAAAGCTTTGTATGCAACTCGTACATAATTAGACTTATGGACTTGCCCAAATTATTGGCCTCGCTCGCTTTGCTGGCTCTGCCATAAACTTTTGGACTCGTCCATAAAGACCTAATTTATGTACTTGTTACATAAATATAGCTATTATATAAATGATCGCATGTTTATTTCATTATAAAGAGGAAGATATGCCGTGAATAATGGAACATGACATCAGCAATATAACATATTTTCATCATTGTGAAAGGTTTGCTGATGAGATACTTCTGATTAGACAGAACTCTGTTTCCTAATTTCTGATTCCCTCATTACCTATAGCATATCTTCTATATTATATTTACGAGTATTCTGAGATGACCACTAGGGTAAATCTGGATGTAGAGGTGTGAGATCTGCAAAGATCTCCCGTGCGTGAATTGGGCAGATTCTCATATCTCCATTATGCAAATACAGGCTAGACTTTGTATCTCATGGAGGGTTATTCTGTCTTGCTTTGTTGTGCCAGACCATTATTGCCTCCTAAAGGAGTATTATGATTCTCCTGATCAAGTACGTACAAAATGACATGGGGTTTTATTTCAGAGGCATAACTTGTTAGGAGTGAATTACAGTAGTGTCATATTCTACACCTATGATCTTTGGTCCTTTCTTTGTGAAATCTAACCTTTATGAAGTAAAAGTACCACAAATGAAATATTCTAAGATAAATTGGGATAAACGAAATTCATTTTGTCCGCATGCTATGGACAAAATGACATACCTGCAACAGAAAAGTGTAGTTTTCTACACAGGTACAAAACTACTGAAATATTCACTAATAAAACTCTTGGTTCTTCTAAGAACATCAGCACAAGATGCGTTAGCCTAATGCAACCAATGCAGCTAATCCTGGAAAGAACTGTTTTTTTCTGGATCTCAATCAGGAAAAAAGATGATGACAATAGACAGATGGACAGTCGTTTTCATCATCTCGAAAGTTGCCAGGAACATTTTCGTCTTCATTGTCTTCTTGGAATAATGCCCTAGGGACTTGTCTCCTTTTCTTTGGAGAAGGTATGGGCTCATTTTTTGATTTGATTGCAATCATATTGAGTGTAAAAAATGAAGGAACTAAGTAAGTTTATCGAGTCAGCGGCACATTCGACTTGTCCACTTATGAAAGTATAGAGAAATTAATTTAATAATTCGAATTTTGAAGATTCTGAAAAATCTTCTGAAACCGTTCACTTGGCGTGAACAACATGCAAGATGGTTGTCTGAGGTTATTCCCAGATATACCTACTTCATACTCTCCATCATACAAAAATTTAACTGCTACATGTTTTCTGACTTCTGTTCCGCCTATGAAACCTGTATAGAGTCTTATCGCCTTTTTCGGTCAGAGTTTCCATATAATACCCTGCGATATTAGTGATGAAAAGCCCGAAGCATTGAATCCATTCTCAATAGAAGGGATTATATTCGATAGTCCCTTGAATTTGACATTCATTTGCATACGTGAGCGCGATAAAGCAATGACTGTCACATCGTAGTTGAGCATCAAATTTGAATAATATTGTGCGGAATGTTACAACCGTCAACTAAGCAATCTGACTGAAAGTCTCAATTATTCAAAACAGGTTGTGTTAACACGAAAGGCATGTTCAGGTCATTGGGGCTGCTTGGGTGGAAATATTCTGGGTCATGTTTCTACATTCACATCATTCATCGCCCTGGGAGTTATTAAAACTAGAAATTATAAGCTACATTTATGGTTCTCGAATCAACAGAAATCACGAATGAGTTAGAAACTCAGTGTTTTTTTAGATAATTCAAAATAGTAACAAGTACATCAGAAGATTTTTCTTAAAAATGATGAAACGTTGAATAATACACTACTTAAAAACCTGCATTCCTGTATGCAAATCCCATATGGAGTGACACAACCCAATCTAAACAAAAGACTTCAAATCTTACAGAATAAATTTCTAGGATTCTCTCTGAACAAACCGAAATTTACTGAAATAACCGAACTGCTCAAGATTTCCAATATTGAAGCCATCGAAGACACAGTCAAAAAACAAAACGTCAAATTCTTCACCCATCACTCACATAACACAGAACTTGTCCAGAACAAGCCATTTAGGTAAAACTACTCAAACGAATACAAATGGCAAAATCAAGCATGAATTATCTCATCAGCTGAGTTTATTATATTTGGAAACCGTCAGTCCACTAGAGTAGTAGTTTTGTATTATTTACTACCGCTTAAAAGGTCACTTCCTCTCAAAATTATGTAGGTGTACGTTAATGGGACTTGGACGGTGTAAAAAAATCAGTTGAGATTTGCTGATTTTTTTACACCTTCCTGAGTCCCATTAACGTACACCTACATTATTTATAACTTTCGACATACCTCTAGAACTCTAGAAGAATCCACACCCAAAAACCAACATCCTTCTGAATAAACGTTTCAAAAACTCCTACGGCAAGTAAAATTCTTAATGGTATTAGTACCTAATACCATTAATATTTTGTTCTTTAAATCCGGTATTTTCCTCCCTGTAAATATACCTGCTTATGGAGTTCAGGAAATATAATATTGATAAATGCTCATTGAGTTTAAATATATTTATGTATATTCAAACTCAATGATGTTATAGAGTTTAGAGTGATAACAGGAAATAAAGGGTCACGAGTTTTTCTATTGCGCCGAATTTTTGGAAGAAATGATCAGTTTTCATCATTTTTTTTTCATCTATATTGCATTCATTTCGAACTTCACTTATTTGTTATTGTAATCACGAAGTTTTTTTATGATAAATATACATTTCGTATCGATTCGATATATTTCCAGTTTTATAACGCTTTATAGACAAAATGACATATACTCCATTCACAATTATAAAATCACAACTCTGGCCATGGTTTCGTTTTCAGGAATTGGTGCACCTGATGAAAAATCTGTGCGCGTACATAGAATATGGTTAATGATTAAACGACGATGCCAGTTTTTCTGTTTACATCAAAGTAAAAGTATCAAAGATTTTTCCCATTTTGTTAGTTCGTATCGATCGGCGATTTTGGGGAGAAATGTCTTATTTTAGAACAGGTGAATGATAAATGTGAAGCATATGTTTGACCTATTCCATTTTATTTGTACAAACCTACTGTGGTAGTAATGTATGAATATTTTTTAATCCAATAAATTACTATACAATCAGAATATTTCACTCCTTGTTCATGAGATGAAATAAATAAAATGTCGTCAAGGATAATAAACATTAAATCTTCACAAGCATGCATATGAAAATTATGTGAAAGCAATGCAATTTTTTCCATGGCAAAAAATAATACCTATATTGCAACAGTGATCTGTTGTACTTTTCATGCAAATAACTAGAAAAGGAATCCTTTCTATCAATTCATATAAACGTTTATTATTTTCGTCCATCACATCTTTTCCAATTCATTCACATTCTGAGAAATACGCTGAGAATGTAGAAATGGCAACATAGTGTTGACTTGGAACATAAAAATATTTTGAAAAACGTCATAACTTCGATACAGAGTGGAATGTGTCATATTTCCAATGCCAGAGCTGTGATTTTATAATTGTGAATGGAGTATAGGTATTTCAGCTGAATTAACCGTATCTACCGGACAAGACCATTCATCCCAGGTTCCATCACCAAACAAAGAGCCAGGACTTGTCTTAACATATTCATAACAAAATATTCATCTGCTGATAAAGGCAATGCATTTAAATAGATTGAGATGCATTGATGATCCTATGAAGCTTCAATCCCTTATGGACGATTCATAAGTGGACAAGGCAAACGTGAGCCGAAGACACGATAAACGTATACTTAATTTCAACTTCTGCACCTAATATGATTGCAATCAAATCGAAAAATGATCCCATACCTCCTCTAAAGAAAAGGATACAAGTCCCTAGGGCATAATTTGAAGAAGACAATGAAGAAGAAAATGTTTCTAGCAACTTTCGAGATGATGAAGACGATTGTCCATCTTTCTATTGTTATGGCCCTTTTTTCCCGATTCAAATCGGGAAAAAACAAGTCTTCTCCAGGATTAGCACTGGAAAAGACTGATTACGATGCATGCATTGGTTGCATTGGGCTCACGCATCTTGTGCTGATGTTCCTAGAAGAACCAAGCGTTTCATTGGTGAACTTTGTCAGTAGTTCTTTATTATACTAAAACGGTAACTCTGTGGTCCGGCCCGGGAAATCTGTCGAAAAAGTGGTTCCAGAAGAATCTTAAAATCGCAGCGAAGCTGCGATACAGGAAAAAAAAAATGTACACGGTCAGAAAGAGGAATGATCGATTCGTACGTGGGCGAAATTTCGATTCTCTAGGCGAAGTGGATATATTTTAAAAAAATTCGAAAATATTCGGCAAATATACGGATCGAAAGAGGAAGAGTGAACGCAAAATAGCTTGGTATTCATATTTTCCATAATTTTCCCATTTATTAAGGAAAACTGATCAAAGTTTGACATTTCTCCTATAAAATCGCCCGATCTGCAAAGATCACAGAGAACTATTTGACATTGTAGCTGTAAGTTTGGCCACAGCCTTCTATAGAGAAAGCCTGAAACACAATCTGACAACTGCGCTCAGATTCCGCGACCGGATGCCTACCGATAAGGATAACTGTTTAAAAGGTAGATCTGCTGGCCCATACTAGTTTCGTAACTAAAGTAGAAAAATACAGTTGCCTATTGCCGGTCATAGCATTCGGAGAAAATGAATTTCGTTTATCCCAATTTATCTGAGAATATTTTATTTTTCGATATTTTTATTTCATAAAGGTTGATTTGATTTTGTGAAGAAAGGACCAACGATCATAGTTGTAGAATATGAAATTACTGTGATTCACTACTAACAAATTATGTCTCTGAAATAAAGACCTATGTCATTTTGTAAGTACTTTCCCTGATTATTCGAAGCCATGAATATAACTTTTAAAAATCTATATTGGCTAACCGCAACATCACGATTTATTACAGAAATTGAGTTGGAAATGTAATCAATTTTAGTAGTGAATCATGAAACTGTGTATAGTATCACAAACCGTACATCTGGAAAATTGTCGATTCCCCTTTTCCACCAACCCCTCACAGGCCCTCCCATTCTCCTGAATCATAGAAGAGAATCTCCTACGCCGAAGATAAACTTCCGATATTGTTAACCATTCGTAGTTTCCGACACCACATAGAACAATAAAATGAGTTCTATGCGGACCACAAAGGATCCTTACCAGACTGGCTGTATGCATTTTTAAAATAAATACGACGTTCAGGAGAAACACATGTACCGCAACATCCTTGGCGTAATGGCGACCCTAGAACGTGAGAGTTTTATTAGTATTGTATTTTGCAGAGAGGGTTCGGATCAGGTGCAGAACACATGTACCAGATGTAATGATGTGACTGTTTCCTCCCTTTACTGTTCCTCTGCGCGAAAATTCTAGCTCAGAATGCTGCAAGTTCGATTTGTAATCAAGCAGCTGCCGATGAAATCGTCAATGGTTCGGGATCATTTGTAACAGAGATAGAGTGATTATTTTTCAGCAATTCGCTGAAATTTCACATAGTTTTGGTGAAGCGATCTCGACGAAACGTCGAATGTAGCTTGGTCACGACGTTCTTCATCCAAATGCAGAATTCTAACTCGATCGAATCGGTATTTTCGAAATGATCAGGACTCCAAGTCGAATTTTTCAGTTTAACCAAGTCATTCGAGTTCTGAGCCTATCCTGAAATACTCAAGTTTCTAGTTCTTCGTTCGAAACTGATTCGAAATTCAGAAAATTCTCGTACACTCAGAACCGTATCCTCCGCCAATTTGCAACGCTATTAAAATATTATTACTATATTTCATTACTAGTCCAGATAGTAAGCTTTTTCCGAGCGCGCGCGATGTGTGCAAGCACGGAAAAAGCCTTTCTGTACTTGTTATAACGATATTCTTCTTTACACCTCTCTGAAAACAATAACACGGGAAAAATTTTCAGCAGAAAGCATTTCGATATTGTGAAACAATAATTATTCAAAACACTGACATCTACTGTCACGCAATCGTTGCTCTGTGTCTAAGCATAGGAATCATAGGATGCATCTATGCCTCAGCGCACCGTAATAGTTATTTTCATATCAAGGGCGGAAAGTTGTACTTTCCCGCACTAGATTGCCGCTCCGCTCCGCGTCGTTCGGGCAAGCAATCGAGTGCGGGAAAGTACTTTCCGCTCAAGATAGGAACAATATTTTTTCTACAACCGTATTATAAAATGAAAAAAAAAACTTCTACACAACTCGAATATTCGTTTTGACACATTAATTAAGGAGTTTGGGATTCTATGCGGAAAATCATAGACCGTAAGACCGTGACATAGAAATAAATACACAGATCCATGTATGCCCGTCATAATTTTTGAACGATGTCAAGTTCTCTTTGAAAATGCAATAATTTTCAAACGGAAATCTGCATTAATAATTCGTTTGACATGGGTGAAACTGCATAATTTGAAATATTTAACTAAATATATAAGTAAGTAGATTAAGAGATTTCATGTTAAAGGTATTATTATACCCAAATTCAACACATATTTACTTTCACGCACTAGTGCGGAAAAGTGACACTTTCCGAATCGCAAACAATGCGGGAAAGTAGTTAGTTAGGCCCGGTTGTAGAAAAAACTTTTTTCATTACACCGCACTGAAAACCCTATCATAACATGTAGATTTAGAACATCGAAAATGACTCTTTTCCGTGCGGCCGCACCGCAAAAAGTTTTACTGTGCGCTGAGGCATAGATGCATCCTATGATTCCTATGCTGAGACACAGAGCAACGATTGCGTGACAGTAGATGTCAGTGTTTTGAATAATTATTGTTTCACAATATCGAAATGCTTTCTGCTGAAGATTTTTCCCGTGTTATTGTTTTCAGAGAGGTGTAATGAAAAATATCGTTCATTACACGTCCAGAAGGGTCTTTTCCGTGCTTGCACGAGTTCCCGTGTTCGGCTCCGCGTCACACGGGAACACATCGCGCGCGCACGGAAAAAGCTCACTTTCTGGACTAGTAATGAAATATAATAAACTATTGCGGTGCGGCCGCACGGAAAAGAGTCATTTTCGATGTTCTAAATCTGCATGTTATGATAGAGTTTTCAGTGCGGTGTAATGAAATAGTATATTTCATTACTAGTCCAGAAAGTAAGCTTTTTCCGTGCGCGCGCGATGTGTTCCCGTGTGAGGCGGAGCCGAACACGGGAACGCGTGCAAGCACGGAAAAAGCCTTTCTGGACGTGTAATGAACGATATTTTTCATTACACATCTCTGAAAACAATAACACGGGAAATTTTTTCAGCAGAAAGCATTTCGATATTGTGAAACAATAATTATTCAAAACACCGACATCTACTGTCACGCAATCGTTGCTCTGTGTCTCAGCATAGGAATCATAGGATGAATCTATGCCTCAGCGCATCGTAAAATTTTTTGCGGTGCGGCCGCACGGAAAAGAGTCATTTTTGATTTTTTAAATCTACATGTTATGAAAGGGTTTTCAGTGCGGTGTAATGAAAATGATATTCCTATTTTTTCCTATAAAGTTACAAGCTAAGGCAGGTAGACTTTCAATATACCTTCATTGGTTGTTTTTTTACCTATTCAAAGAAGTCTCTCAACGTAGTTTTCGACTAAACGACGTCCTTCGATGTGGAATACATATATTAATTATTCACCGAAATATATTGAAAGATATACTTCATTCACTTTCATGATGTATCCTAGTTGTCCCTGACATTCTGACACCCTTCACCGTGTATATTTTGAAAATGTTAGGTTATAGTCATGTTCTTTTCAGATAACTAAGCAACGTTTAACTTTCTACATAGAGGCCGTAGCAATTACTTATTCATCAAAATGTTTATTCATTTTGCGAAAATAATAAATTTGAGAAAATATTATATGAATTCAGTAATTGAGTAATTCAAAAGACCTGGCGAATGTTGAAGAAACTTTTTTCTGTGTTGATACACGAAATATTTCACGTATATAAAAATGGTTGGAAGATTCAGTTCTGCTTTTTCCTTTCACGGAAATCAATAATAGACTGATGGAGTTTTACTGCTTGATGATGGACAGAATAATCCGTTACTTTGTTCATTCGAAATGAAAATACTCGAATAACCCGACAGACAAACTTCTAAACGAACAATTCCCCACATTCACGAATTAAAATAAAAGTAAATAGAAATTAAAATTGGCAACGTCTCTGAGAGTCTTTGCAAGGGGGATACTTTATAATAGTGGCTGGAGTATAGTCTCGTAATTCCCAATGATATAAGATTCAAGAGTAACAATAATGTCTTATATAGGTGCAAATGAGTCAATAATGAACCTAAAGAAGTAACAAAGAGGGAAATTTGAAAATTGAACCCATGAATCTAGTAATTTTTCATACCGTATGATTCAATTATACCAAGAAGGTGAATAAGTCTTTTTTGAATGGTAAGCATCCTTACTCTTTTAGACGTGGCATTTGTGAATATTTATATAAACGCATAAGATACATCTGATCTTCTGATGCATTCATTATTACCTTCAACAGAACTATCCACTTTCGTATTTCACATTTAGAAATCCATTCAGAAGCTTCGAAAACAAATTTTTTCGACATTTTCCAATTCGATATATTTTCGAAACTTCCCATTATTGTTTTTTAAGTGGCCGTTAAACTCTGGCCGACGGCACTGATTCACAATTCAAGAAGTGCCTTTTATTTTTCACGTTCACGACCTCAATTTTCCACCTGAAAGCTTGATTATTTTTTCGAATTTTCCTGTAATTTCAGACAGTTCTCTGCGATTTCACACTTTCTTGAAGTCTTTTCAGTATTTCTCTAATTTTTCGCATTATTTAATCGCCTATCTAAATGGAATTTTTATCAAAATATGAAAAATTGATTTGTCGAGGGCACTCCAATGAATTTCCAAACAAAAAAATTTATGAACAAAAGCCGAAAAACGATTATAAAATCTATTTTCATAGACTCTCAAATTCAACCCGTTTTTTTAATGCGACAAAAAAAATTTTATTCAGGAAAAGAAATTGGAATTCCCTCAAGACTTCAATTAAGAAAAATCAAGTTTTGAGGTGACGTAGACGTCGGCCAGAGTATAACGGCCCCTTAACGTTCAACTCAAAATTATGAGTTATTCATTCCAAAGATCAAAGACATAAATTCACATGAGAATAATTCGAACACGGATCTTTACATGGAAAAATGCATTTTTCATGGCAATAAGACTTTTAAATAAACTTCTTCCTGTATAAATAGTATGGAGCAATAGAGCATGTTGAAAAATTCAAGAAGGACTTCTTATCCACTTGTCTAGTATCACTCGCATCAAACGGTATGAAATATCATTTGGATTCGTTGGTTCAATTTTCCATTTTCTTCCTTGTGGCTTCTTCATTTTGTATTATTTTTTCATTAGTCTATTTGACACTATTGTCATTCTTTCATGTTCAATATTTGGGAATAACTAGACAGTCTGACGATTTCGGATTTTGTTTCGTCTTTCAAATCCTCCAAATAACACTAAATTCAGAAGCGGTTCAATACATTCTACAACGAAGCATGTAGATAAGAGAAGCTTCATCTGACCTCTTTTAGTACGAAACTGCGTTGAAAGATTTCAGTGATCAGGAAGGTTAGTGATAGTCAAGTATATAAGCGTTTTGAGATTCGGCCAGTCTGATCTTATCCTTCTTTTTGGACGTATTAGGAAGAACCACGAATTCTATTTCAGTCAGGAAAATCCGTATCTTTTGTATTGAGATTCTGTCAGTAGGAACATGTTCAAAAACGAAAAGTGATCACAATACACTGCTTCATGTTTTTCCTCGACCACATAAAGTTTTTCGGACATAACACAACATTCCAACTATCGCAGCATTCTTTATTCAAAAGCACTTCCTCCGCTTCTGCACATGTGTAATGTCATGATCTAATGATAACCATCACATGGATAAACCACCCTTAAACATAATGGGCTCAAAATTCATGATATCGAATGCATGTTCTCCTAATCCTCAGGTTCCCATAGACACCATCCTTTCATGGGAGATCCAAAAGAATAATTCTGTACCGAGTTTCCTTTTTCATCATTTACCATTCACATTTTATTGCCGTCATGCAGGTTACTTCATGATTTATGACGTACTGTAAAAGAATGAAGCAACTTTTCAAGTTATTTATTCAAAAGATGCATTAGGTGGGCATTGTGTGTACGATATTCACTCCATTTCTTGTAGCGGTAAATCGATTTATCATACGAATGGATAGGCCATTTATACGAGCAATGCATTAGCTTCCAACACGTCGGACACATTTTGTGTTTTTCCCATTAACCCACCCACCTCTTCATGCTATTCATGCTTTGTGTTATTGTATTCAAGTCTCATACATTTATTGCAAATGACTCTTCAGCTTCGAGACCGGTATAGAAAACGAATCCCTTTGGGACTGAAGTCCATTATCGGTAATAGACAGTGAAGAAAGGCAGGACGATATTACGGAGACACGTTGTTGTCTTCGGGACAGTCGTTCGACAATTGCAGTCATTGTTCATTATGTGAGTTCATCTCGACAGTTTTCCAGATGGGCCGATATCCATTGACTGTTAGTTGTTCTAGAAAGTAGTCCGATTTCGAAACGGATGAATTTCAAAAATTGGAATGATTGTATATTTTTCATAAAAATATATCGAACAGTGATAAGCTAGACTTGGTTCAATTCTATTTATTCAAAATCTGAATTTACACCCAGAAATTCAGGTGGAGAGTTTCAGCAATTTGCTCAAATGGTGGTGGTACAGCTTTATATCAAGAACTTGAATAAACGTGCAGAAGCTGTTCACCTCTGGTTGCCGCTTTCAAGAGAATCTGATAAATTGAATAAACAATACACTTGGAGAAGAAAATTTGAATAATTTATCATATTTTATTCTCAACTTCAAGCATCTTTAGTTGAATGATAGATATAAATCAAATATAATGCCGTGAATATGAAAGAAGAGGAATTTTTTAGAAATCAACGAAGAATGGAGCGACTAAAGAACCTCTTCATGCCACTGAATGACGAGGCTCAAAGTTTAAGTTTCAATTTTTGAACTTACTCTCCACAATTATTTTTTCAGATTTCATTAGTTACATGACTCACACAAGGAATACATAAGTAATACTTCGAATACCATATTCTCATTCTTATCCATTGCTCTTCTCTTGTTAGAAGTTCAGATAGTTTGTTGAAAAATTCAAGGATTTTATTTGTAGTATATCGAGTTCATTTCTGATCAATTTCTTTGAACCATTGGTGTTCAGATCTCTAGAATGGCAGCCCAATAAGCAAACCTACAACATAACAATTGAGCTGACTCCCTTAGAAGCAGGTCGTTCTCAATTCTACAGAGTGTTTCGTCTCATGATTGTTTTACCAGGATGAAAGTCTTCTCGACTGCTTCTATTTTGTGGGATGCTGTTGATTTTCGTTAGTCTCGATTAAGACTGTTGTTACTGCACAACCGATGTAAAGGTGGTATACTTAAATTTAAGCACCCGTTGATTATCTTGATGATTACTAGGATAAGTTATTATCTATACTTGGATAACAACTACGAAGAGTATGAGGAAGTGGTAAAATTTGAACGCACTCTCAACATACGACAAACTATGTTTTCTTGTTACCTGAACTTAGATAACATGCGCGAAATAATTATAAAAGTAATATGTATACAATTATAAACTCTTCCTTCTATATGAAAATGAAGGGGGAGTACCTACGTACAAAATGACATTGGGTTTTATTTCAGAGGCATATAGCTATTATTACAACAAGGGAAATATGAATAGTATATTTCCGAGGTTGTCAAAGTTACATCCCGAGGGCGAAGCCCGAGGGATGTATAAACAACCGAGGAAATATATTCATATTTCCCGTGTTGTAATCAATAGTTTTTTTCTAATTGAAACATTATTGTTCTGAAAATGGAAAAATTAATATTAGATTGCAAATTTTTGAATTCGTTGGATTTTAAACGTTGCTATGGGCAGTGTTCGTGAAAATCATAGTTGACTGTTTTGATTTTCATGTCTTGTCAAAAATAAAATTGATGAAATAATGTCAAATTACGTGGAAACTCAAGCGGCAAAAGCCCGTGAATGTTTGGTTCCGGAGAAATCTAACACTGCCTACAATAAAGCGTATGAAGACATTCAGGAGTGGAGAAGAAAAAATTTGGTGGACAGTGTCAACGAAAATATTTTGTTAGCATATTTTGAAGATTTGGTATGATGCTCTGATCCTTGATATTTTTGATGTAATACTAATTTGTTCGGTCCCTACTTGCAGAAATATTCACCAAAAACGTTATGGCCAAAATTATCGATGCTTAGGTCAATGTTACATTTTAAGGAAAAAACTGAAGTCAAAATATTCGATGAAGTGGAAGCATTTGTTAAAAACAAAATAATGGATACTTTCCCAAAAAATCAGCAGTGTTGGCTCGGGAGGAGAATGAGGAGATCAAGAAATTCTTGAGAGAAGCTGCAAATGACGAATTGCGAACAAGATATTTCATCTTTTGCATCTGGTTACAATACCTTCAGCTGAAATTTTAAGAATTGCACTTTTCTTTTTTCAAAAAATAAATGAACGAGTTTTTATAGTAAAATATAAATATATCATATTGTCCCAAGGGAAATATGACTTAATTGACGTTTCATATTTCCCTTGGGAAATATTAGTGTGTTATGACATATGGTAACTAAGGCGATATTGCTCAATATTGTCTTGATCAGAAAAAAACTTATTAGTAGTGAATCACAGTAATGTCATATTCTACAACTATGATCGTTGGTCCTTTCGTCACAAAATCTGATGAAATCTTATGAAATAAAAGTATCAAAAAATAAAATATTCTCAGATAAATTGGTATAAACGAAATTCATTTTGTCCGAATGCTATGGACAAAATGACATACCGGCAATAGGCAACTGTATTTTTCTACTTATAGCCTCAAAACTACTGACAAAGTTCACCAATGAAACGCTTGGTTCTTCTAGGAACATCAGCATAAGATGCGTGAGCCCAATGCAACCAATGCATGCATCGTCACCAGTCTTTTCCAGTGCTAATCCTGGAGAAGAATGGTTTTCTCCCGATCTGAATCGGGAAAAGAAGCTCATAACAATAGACAGTTGGACCATCGTCTTCATCATCTCGAAAGTTGCTAGAAACATTTGCTTCTTCATTGTCTTCTTCAAATAATGCCCTAGGAACTTGTCCCCTTTTCTTTGGAGGAGGTCTGGGCTCATTTTTTGATTTGATTGCAATCATATTAGGTGTAGAAGTATACGTTTATCGTATACTATGACTAGAGGAATTTTATTTGATCTATGTGTTGCCGTGGAGAGAGGCAACATAGGAAATTGGTGAAGAAAGAGCTTTCCAGATTCAATAAAAAAAACTCCGGTAACGAGTGGAATGAAGTGTTATTCATATTTATTCAAAGTGACTGTAAAGAAATTCCCGGTAACGTTCGCCGACCTATTTTCAGGATTTGGGAACAATAAATAATATTGCTGAAAAGGTTTCAGCAATCATGCAGATATTACTGCGTGAGATTGAAAACCCATCTGTTCTACTGGTCACACGTTGCTATTTCGAAACCTTGAGATAGAAACAGATAGAACGACGTGTTCGAAACAATCCCATTATGACAAAAGCAGTACGCATTATCACAAAGGATCTGATTCTCTTTGATATGATCCTTTACATAGGTCTCAAAGTCGGTGTCCGATAGAATTAAAATGTATGTCTCACACATATCGTATGTTGAATGATACCGTAGCCACTGTTGATGAATTGAAAATCAAAAAAAACATTTCTGCCAAATCTCACCCCACAATTCTCCTCTCCATTCTCGAAAAAACAACTCAACTACATAATATGGACGGTCACTTCAATTCCTCTTCTTTTTACATCACCCTACCCCGTACATTATTGTGTTAACATAATTCCCCAATCATTTTCTGGTTGAGGGGAATGAAAAAGGGATGTCTGAGGAATGGGCTGAACTGAACAGACCCAAGGTATAAATAAATCAACAACAGCAAATAGGATTAGCATACGATTGCCGAGCCCTGAAGTCTACTTGTGTAGATAAGACTTGATAACGACTTCGAGAACCGCCCTGTTATTGCTGAGTCGGACATACAGTCTGATGGTTCAGAATCAGATTTTCCGTTTTATTTTGATTAAGAATGATTATTCCAAATATAAAATGATATAATATACAAGGTGAGTCTTCGACTTGTTCATATATTTCAACTGAAGATCCTCGAGGTCGAAAGAATCCTTTTTTTCATTTTCCATTCTTCCGAATTCGGCTCTGTTGAAAAGATATAGCCATTTGCAAAAAAATTATTTCTCGATTGAAATTGAGCTGATTCATTTAGGAAATACTCCAGTACCTACTAACTTTATTGAAAAAAAGGCACAAACACGATATTTCTTAACGAAAACAGTTAGTTTCATCCGATTATATCTGCAACTAAAAAGCCATATTTCTCCCACCGAAAGAAGTTCCTTCTTCGAGTTTCCTGAATATTAGTTTGTGAACACTTATAACTAACATTACTCCATTGACCTAGGTCATAGGATTCGAGGTCAATGACCTAACCTAATCCATCTACCCATCTTCTATGACAGATTGAATTGATTTTTCCTTTAAACAAGGAAACAGTGTACTTTACTTATCGTTAGGGAATGAACTAACGCAAGGGCACTAGTTTTGTTCACTTTTGGCTGATGGCGTCTAGTCGTTCCTCTTTCGAAATGCCGAAGGAGTAGTTCTGATTATCGCCGATATATCACTAAGATCTCAATTTCAATCGCCTATAACGGTGCGACGGGTGCGCGACTTCGCAATGCGAGGTAGCCAGAGCGCGCAAGACAAACCGTTGTTCCACAGACCGAACAGTTTGTCTGTGGTTGTTGAACGAAGCATGCGTATAGCGACTTGATGGACTCAGATTTGTCGATTTGTTTCTTCACAGAGAAGATTCCAAACATGTGATGTGAAGACTTTTAGTGAAAGTAAATTTATGTGATAATAATCGTGTAGTGTCGAGTTTATAAAATTCCAAGAGGATATTGTGTAGATAGAAACATCGCCACAGACCATGTAGTGCAAAGTATCATTTCATTCTGCATTGATTTCAATTCAATATGTAGTTTGTATGGGAATTCATCATTTATATCCGAATCCTGTATTCCATTGACATTCAAGTCTTGACAAAGTTTGTGAAAATTCTGACAACATTGTTAATTTGTATAGATAATCAGAGAGTTCATAAGTATTTTTGATTTTTTCGTCAAATTTTATCGGATAAAATTGGGAATAACTCGAAAACGACGCGTTCTATTCAAGAAACATAGGAATACTCATATTTTTTCGAATGATTACTCCTTCGAAAATATGAATCTTTTTCAAGTGGTATTTTAGCGTGGATTTATGAGTCGACTACGTTGTAACTTTTATACTAGGGATAATATTGAATAGGTTTTGATTCAAGAATATTCGCCATGAATAGAGTAAACAATTAACCAAAATTCAGTTCCTCCCACATAACGGTTCCGAAGAATTAAACAGAAAAGTGTTTTTCTTTTATGGATTTTCGACAATCTTTCAAACGAAACCGAATTTTGGAACATGCTGTGGCAAAAAAGTGTTTCGTTTGGTGAGAGGAACAGTTAAATGTATAACTCAAAGACTCACCCTGTGTATCTTCGGGGAGCATTGGTTATTGTTCAGTGTGAGTTTGAATTATTTTCTGGAATTAGATATTTGATTCAAATACAACCAACATTACTGTTCGAAATTAATATTTTTGATTCTTAATACCACCAAGTTTATACTGCGGATGGACTTCGTCGGTAACAGAGAAGACCGAGAACTCAGTGTTCAACCCACTCTCTTCGATTCTATGGTCTTGAATCGCCCAGAATCCCAAAACCTGTCCAACACACTTCTGCTACGTCTAGCAACGATTGTAACACGGTCCTCAGTTCGCCATCCTATCATAGTTCAATTCATATTCTTTCCACACCGGAACCCGTTAGTTTTGCATCTAAAGAGTGAATTCGTTCCGTGATAAGAAAGACTGTTCAATACAAGAGGCAGAAAACCAGCAGATACATCTCTACAAGTCATACCAACCGTGGTGATAAGAATTGGTACAGCAGTCCATTATTCTCTCCAAGAAAACATAACCCTCCTTCCGGCGCACTCGGGTAAAAATATAATGAAGCCATCTTTTTCGGAGTTAATAAATTACAACTAATGAAACCGCATAAAAATTTCGCAACCAATAAGCTACCACCTGTAGCTCGTCGAACCGAAATTAATTGTTCCACAGCCATAGCGAAAACAGCTACGCTTCAGTTGCGTTTTATTGACATCGAAATTTGTGTTACCTATATGTATTCATTCAACATAATGAAACATTATAGCCAGCCTTTCTTTCCACAGGATCGCATGCCCATTAATTTGTGCTGCAGGGGGGTGTTTACCGCTAATGCCCTGACCTGAATGAAATTGTGTTATTATGCTCATAGAATCCCTCGGAGGAAATTATTCGTTGCCCCCTATTCAATTCGTTACATTGGTCGTATTCAAGGTAGGATTATGTAATTTTGCGGAACTCCCGGAATAATTATTTCATCTGCCACCCCATGAATATCGTTTAATCAAATTTCATTTATTGCTAACAATAGAGACGAGATACTTATACGAATTCTCTGACTGATTTCAAGCAAAAATGGTTTCCTAATTTCGTTCGTGGTATGCTGGGTGATTTTTTTTAAGTGTTTCCTTAGGAGGTTTCGAGGAAGGAATTGCGATACAAATTCAAAATTTTGTATTTTTTTTAGAGTACCTACATGAACTCAATTTGTAAAATATTTTCAAGCGGAATCTACTTCCGGTTCTACCGGAAACGGATGTGAACGCAACCACATCGAGCGATTGTTGAGTTATTGCCTGATTTTCAAATTTTTTGACAGAAAGATTGTCACAAATTATTGTTTATATCTTCAAAATCCCTCATTGTGGGAAATTTATTTTGCAACAGTGAAACAAAAGAAAGTACCAAATTACTGCTTCTTTCATAAATTATGAGGAAATATTATACCTACAGGGTGCCTGGAACATGGCTTCAAAGTGAGCCTCAATAAAACTATGAAATCTCATTTTTTTCTGATGGAAACCATATAATTTTATAATTCCGATCGATTGCTCGTGAAAAACTAGTTAGAGTGTGCCGAACATCTCATGTCTCCAAAATGAGTAGTTTCGCCGTTATCGAAACAAATTCGAATTTCACGACTAAAGCCAGATTTCTTTGTCTAAACATCAGGTTTATCGAGATAATTTTCAAGTAGGCTTCGTCAATAGTGAGAATATGTCTGTTTCAAACTAAAATTTCTTTATTTAGTCATCATTCATTATCTGCTCTGATTATTTGTCAAATTCGTCGCAAATAAAGAATAACTTTTGATATATGTATCATTCTAGTGTACTTTATTATCATTATTGCTTGTTTTGCTTAGTGCTTGATCAATAAAAGTAAGTGAGAATGACAATTCCTAACATAGCCTATTTTGAAATAGACGAGCATACCACTGAATTCGACAGAATTTCACGAATAAAGCCAGGTTTGTCCCATCAGTCAAATTCAGTGGTATGCTCGTCTATTTCAAAGTAGGCCATGTTAGGAATTGTCATTCTTACTTTTTTTCATAGATCAAGCATCAAGCAAAACAAGCAATAATAATAAAAAGGTACACTAGAATGATATATCAAAAGTCTGTTCTTTATTTGCGGCGAATGTGACAAAAAAACAGAGCAGATAATGAATGATGACTAAATGAAGAAATTTTAGTATAAAACTGACATATTCTTACTATTGACATAGCCTACTTGAAAGTTATCTTGGTAAACCTGATGTTCAGACAAAGAAACCGGGCTTTAGTCGTGAAATTCGAATTTTATTCGATAACGGCGAAACTACTCTTTTTAAAGACATGAAATGAAATGAATGCGATGAATGGTTCAATCAAATCATTTTTCTGTCTATCCTCTGAAATTCAGGGAAATATACTAACGAATTCTGGTAATTTGGTGGACGATGATAATAATTTGTGTACTCTGTAGTTACGCAATTAATGAAGTCGATATTTTATGGGTAGCTTGTCACTTCCAAATTGGAGTTCATCGGTCATGCGGAAAATCAATTATAGAAAATATTTCTATAGGTGATGAGGCTAGCAGCTGTAATTTCTGTTAGTATGAATAAATATCGATCACATCATAACGGACCAATGAGGAAATGTTCATTCACAGAAATTTAACCTAAAATATCGTTTGCAAGAATATCAAATGGTTCTCTACTATTGCTGAGTTATAGCAAGAAAGAGGTTACAGTTCACTGCGACCTTGAGATCTATTGTACTCCCTACAGAACTGTTCTCACCACGTCCTTTACAGCTCGCCTTCCACTTCCTGGTTGAAACTCTATAGGGTGTTTCAAATTGCGCGGTTTCTTCAGAATAAACGTTGCATTCATTTTCAGAAACTTTTTATTGGTAATTGAAGTATCAGTTATGACGTTTATGAACGAAATATAAAGGGTCCTGCAATAGTGCGTTCTTCTTCCATATCTGCCGAACCAGACATCTCAGAGATTTCGTTGGAAAGTAGACCTGTTGTACCTACATTTCTGCATCTCAGGAAATTATTTTCTGATAAACAGGGTGTCTCCGATAAATGTTATTCAACAAATGGATGATTTTTTTAATGTATCGCCCCATATATTTTTACATATTTCAATGACCTTCATGACCTTTCTCATGACGCAAAATCTTAGGGGCATTTTTCCAACAGTTCAGATCTCATTCGAAGAAAACTGCAAAAAGGTGAGGGAAAAGCAATTCAGTGAAAGTCTTTTGACGATTTCCAGAAGCGACAGTACCATGAATTCGAACTAAAATTTTTTTAATTGAAGGATTTGCCTTGACATGGTTCCTAAACGATCAACCTGTCATATACAGGGTATCCGTTATTAAGGTCCAAATATGAAGAACTTTAAATTATTATTTCTCGATATTTTCAAATAGAACACCCTGTTTTTTCTTCCACAATAATGTAGACAATTGAATACCTTACATTTTCTCAGAAGTAACCTTAGAATTATTTCAACCCGCGCATCCCAGCAGACACGAAAAATGATATCGCAACTGGAAATTTTATTCAAATAACAACATATTAAAACTAACGGACATTCAAAAGAGGTCAAACACAAAGTTCAAGCCTCATATGATATTTAAATTTATTGGTTGTGGTTAGACGTGTTTCGCACCTACGAGCATCATCAGACCTAAAGAACAACAATCAGTTCCACACAAGGGCATAGAATACGGTATTGCAGTTCTGCTATTTTCTTGTAGGGAAATCCAAAATCAAGTGTTGAAATTTTACTGAAAAATAATGGACAGAATAGTACGTAACTTAGTGAAATTCGAAAAAAGAATGAAATTACTCGAATAACCCGACAGTAAAACTACTGAAAGAACAGACGGGCCTATGGAATTCCCCACTTTTCGAAATTCTCAAGAAATAAGCCTACACAAGACATCTAAATACCTTTTCAAACAACTTGAAATACTCCCGTATGAAAATGTAGTAGTACCATCTGATACTACGAAACCAGTCAAACCTTGAAAGAACTAACCCATATACCATATTAAAAAAGAGTGAATAGAAATTAAAGCATTGGCAACATCTCTGGGAATTATTTGACATTTCAAGAGAACCAACCTGCGTCAGTTTCAAGTAAAAAAACTTGATAAATCTAAATCATGGCCAACCGGGATACTTTATAGATGTGAATTGAGAATAGATACTATTACAGCTCAAGATCAGTTGAATAATGGATAAATTATTCTATGGGAGTAGATAAAAGTCATAATATCATCTGATGAATTGAGGAATTCCAGTGATATGAATGAAATACATGCTATTCATCTCCTCATGAAGATACCCGTCGGGGTATCCCTTTACGGAGCTTTCTGCGCCGAACCTTGGACCTGTCTGGAGCTGTCAACTCCATTGTTTCCGTTTTTAATCTAAAGGATATTGTTTAGGTGATAGCTGTTGCTCGAGGTGCCTCGGGCCAGCACGCGCTCGACGGAACGTGATCTTTCGCTCCCTTCATTCTGCTGTCTATTGCTACGTGTGCCCCTACGGTCTCCGAGGAAATCCAGCACACGCATACCCGCCAAATTTCGAGCAAATTGTTTGATTTATGAGCCTTCGAATGGGGGAAAGAACGTTCGCGAGATAGATATTGCGGGATGATTCGGGAAGGATTCAGGGAATGTATGAGGAGAGAGCATTTGTATGGGACTTACATTGCGTCGTCTTTGGGTGATTCTGGGTAACAGGTCTCAGTATCTATGAGTGCTTTTGCTCGATTTAGTGAGCGGAAAATGTTCAAATATTTATGTAGGTTTGTTCTTGGTTGTTCGGGGTTATGACTTTCTCTCTGGCTGCACCGTGAAAAAATGGGAGTTAAATTTCAAAAAACTACATTATCGGTATTGTGACATTGATTTGATTCTGTTATGTTCATCAGAACCCATGTTCTTTTTCTGAAGTAGAAAATGTGAACACTCGTTTCTTTTATAAATCAATCATTTCGATTTTAATGACCAGCTATACAGATATGGATAATGTAATTGGAAACCCTGGGGTTTCAGTACAAAATTCGACCAGTCTTCTAGTCGAGTTGAACAGTCGAAACCTCAGTGCGATTCGATATCGAATAAGCGGCTCGTCTAGTTTAATGGCAGTTTCGATCGTAGTGGGGATGCCTGGATCTCTGCTGCTCTTCCTAGATCGTTGCGCTCTGGCAACCCCACTACAAACTGCCATAAAACTAGACCAGCCGCTTATTCCATATCGAATCGCACTGAGTTTTCGATTCTTCCACTGTTCAACTGGACTAGAAGACCCCAGTGTTTTCAACTACATTATGCATATCTGTATGTTGGTTTCTCGGGGTACTAGTTCCGAGAACCACTCTTTCGGAAAAGGAAGCTCCTTTTAGAGAGAAACGACCATGTCGCAAATATTTGTGACTAGAAATTCATGAACAGCACAGTACCTCTTAATGAATCAGCCAGTATCCATTCTCATCGAGAAATTCTAAACCGATAATGCAATATACAGGGTGAGCCTTTGACTTGTACATATATTTCAACTGAAGATTCTTGAGGTCAAAATAAACCTTTTTTTCATTTTTCCGAATTCGGCTCTGTTGAAAAGAATTAGCCATTTGAAGAAAAATTGGGCTGATTACGTGCCTGATGAGATACTCTGGAATTGATTCGAAGTTCATATTTCTCGATTGAAATTGATTTTATACATTTAGGAAATACTCAAGTATTAACCGCATGGAAATAAAATCGTTACAAACACGATATTTCTCAACAGTTTCGTCCGATTATATCTGCAACTAAAGAGCCATATTTCTCCCACCAGAATAAGTTCTATCTTAGATTTTCATGAGTTTGTAAACACTAAAAACTTGTTTATATTTTCCTCCATATACCGAAACTATCTCAGAAAAATTATTAACCTAGGTTATAGGATTCATGGTCAATGACCTAACCTAACCCATCTTATCATATTATACGACAGAGCTATCATAGAACGTTTGAGGAGAAGATGCCAGATTGTGTTCATTTTCTCTTCAAACAAGGAAGCAGTACGTCCCCTATCGTTAACGGATGAACTAACGCAGAGGCACAAGTTTTGTTTACTTTTGGCTGATGGCGTCTTGTCGTGCCTCTTTTGAAATGCCGAAGGAGTAGTTCTGATTCTCGCCGATAGAGCGCTACGATCTTGATTTCAGTTGCCTATAACGGTGCGCGAGACAAACCGTTGTTCCACAGACCGAACAGTTGGTTTGTGGTTGTTGAACGAAGCATGCGTGTAGCGGCGTGATGAACTAAGATTTGTCGATTTCTCAGACTATAGCCAAAGGTCGATTCGTATATTCACACAGAAGAATGCGAACGATGATGTGAAAAGACTTTCAGTGAAAAGTGAATTAATGTCATAATAACCGTGTAGTGTCGAGTTTATAAAATTCCAAGAGGATATAGTTTAGATAGAAACATCGCCACAGATCATGTAGTGTTAAGTATTCATTGTGCATTGATTTTCAATTCAAGACGTGGTTTGTATGGGGCATTCATCATAAATATCCGAATTTTATATTCCATTGACATTTCAGTCTTGACAAAGTTGATAAACATTCTGACAACATTGTTGATTTGTATAGATAATCAGAGAGTTTATAAAGTTCAGCCATTCTGTGATATTATAAATCCAGGAAAGCATCTTGATTATTTTTATGATTTTTTTATTTTTCGTCAAATTTTATCGGGTAAAATTGGGAATAACTCTAAAACGTAGCGTTTCATTGAAAAAACATAAGAGAACTTTTATTTTCTAAAATGATTGATTCTTTCGAAAATATGAATCATTTATCTTCTTCAAGTGGTTTTATGGTATTTTTGCTTGGATATATGAGTGGGCTACGCTGTAACTTTCATACCAGGAAGAATGTTGAATAGGTTTTGATCGAGGAGTATGCACCATGAATAGAGTAATCAATCAACCAAAATTCAGTTCATTCAAAATAACGGTTCCGAAGATATGAACAGAAAAGTGTTTTCTTCGTGACTTTTCGACACCCTGTATCTTCCAAACGAAACCGAATTTTAAAAAGATGGTTCAGGAAAAAGTGTTCCATTTGATAAGAGGAATCTACAGTTAAAATATATGTACAAGTCAAAGACTCACCCTGTATAACTGGTTTCAAAACTCAATTTATCTTATTTCATTTTTCAAGCAATAGTAGATAATTACTGATCTCATACTACTACATCTAGGGATTGACACGATAGCCCATGAGGTCTTCCGCAGAATCAAGAGCCAAAGAGTCTGGTAGGTACATCTCATTTGCGAACCTTCCTAGTGATCTGATGATCAAGAAAATAAGCACTGAGAAAATCTTCAGAACAATGCTCAGCAAAAGTGAGGACTGTGAACAGGAATACACCCACTACAGTCTTAAAGAAACAAAACAGGGACACTACGCCAAGGGGCTAATCAAGGCGGCTTTCAAAAGATCTAGACTCTAAACACTTGAATTGAAATTGTTTCGGATATACCTACTCATTATGTACCGAGTATGTACCCATCTGGCATCAAAAATAATAATGACGGAAAATCCATAAGGATAAACAAATTGGGAACTAATTATCGTTAAACCTAGTTTATGAATTTCAATTCACAATTATCAGCTAACTTCACTCAGATTTAGCATCGCGATGCTTTATCGATTAGTTCAGTAGGATTTATTCCATTATTAATATATTCTCGAATTGATGCTTGATTTCTTCCATCCATTATAAAAAACTCTTCTCGTCCAATGAAAGGAAATACAAAAAACAAAAACTGCTAGAGATCCATTAGCATGAAACTCCCGACAGCTGAGAGATTTCTTGTTTTTCCCGATTTGAAAGCTCTCACCTGGGCTCCTTCGGGAAATTTGATTCCAATTAAATTCAAGCGAGGACGCCTCGAATAACAATGACGAGCGCCGTCTGAAAGAAAGGGAATAAATTGAAATTTTTATTCCTAATTGGTATTGATTGATCTTGTAATGCGAGCTCAGTTTGTTTGACGGATTCGACATTTTTTGTCGTATGCCTCAAGTTTCAGTAGAATAAGAGGGAGGGTGTTGACGTGAACCGAGTTTAATTAGAGAAAAAAACGTACTTTTTTAGGATGAATTTATTCGATAGAAGACTGTAGACGTGCGAAGATTTAATGATAGAGTTCGATGAGAGAAACAGGGAGTGTTTTTTTCATAAATCATTTTTAAAATGTGAAGCTTGAATGGGAATTCCCAATGATTGCCAGGAAAATTTATTTAGCCTACTTATTGAGTATTTTTCGTCGCCAAATTTCAGAGAAGAAAATTAGGTAAAACTGTTTTAAATAATGTTAAATTTGTTTGAAGACATCCCCAGCTCAGCAGCATTGAGATTCCTGAACGAAAGCCGACTCTACAATCATATATGGTCAATAAATCTACAGGGTGAGTCCTTGCTTCTACATATATTTTAACTGAAGATTCTTGAGGTCGAAAGAAACCTTTTTTTCATTTTCCATTTTTCCGAATTCGGCTCTGTTGAAAAGATACAGCCATTAAAAAAAATTGCCCTGAAACGATCTTCTGGAATTGATGCAAAGTTCATATTTCTCGATAGAAATTGAGTTGATACATTTAGAAAATACTCAAGTCCTACCTACTAACCTTATTCGAATGAGAATGTTGAAAACACGATATTTCTTAACGAAAACAGTTAGTTCAGAAGGATTATTCCTGCAATTGAAAAGCCATATTTCTTTTATTGAATTGAGTTCCTTCTTAGATTTTCCTGAAGATAAGTTTGTAAACACGAATAACTTGTTCATATTTTCCTCGAAATTCCCAAACAATATCATGACGAAAAACTTTTCATTCAGATTTATTATTGAACAACCTTACCTAATCCAATTTGTATCGATTCTGTGAATGTTTGCACAGAAATTTCAAGAAGATGTTGTCAGCTTGCTGATATTTTCATTGAAATTAAGGATTTGTTACGAAAAATAGTATAAATCACGATACACTTGTGTACCGTGGTATAAATATCTATGAATTCTGCCGTTTCCATCATAAATCTACTTTGCCGCCAAATTTTGCGCATGCGGAGAGCGAAAACCGAAAGATTGGTTATCTGGAGGCCAACTATAAACAATAACAAACCACAGTCAAACTGTAAACATTATGTGAAGTTCTGAATACATTCAGTGAATTATTGTTCTAATGTGATTATTATGTGATGTGAATTAATATAATCTTAACCGTGTCGAGTTTATGAAATTCCAAGAGGATATTGTTTAGATAGAAACATCGACACAGATTATCAGGTATCATTTTATTTTTCATTCATTTCAATTTGATAAGTAGTTTGTATCGAGATTCATCATTCATATCCGAATTTTGTATTTCATCGACATTTAACTTCAATATGGACAGTTAACTATGAATTTTCAATAGAAACTGAGCCTGTTAAATCTTTCTTGGTTCTCAATCTCCCACACTTGTGGGATTTTATACTTAAAATATCTCGACAAAATTGATAAATATTGTGACAACATTGTGAACTCGTTTAAAGACCAGAGAAGGAATAATATTCGATGATATTTAATTCAGAGACGCATTTAGATTATTCTTGAAATTAATGATTTTTTCGTCAAATTTCTCCGGGTAAAATTGAAAATAACTGGAAAACGACGCGTTTTATTGAAAACAAATAAGAATACTTTCAGTTTCTTAAATGATTGATTCTTTCGAAAATATGAACCGTTTATCTTTTCAAAGTGGTTTTATTATGGTGTTTAAACGTGTATTGATGAGTCGACTACCCTGTAACTTTTATACTAGTAAAGATATTAAATAGGTTTTGATGTTTGATGAATAGAGTAAAAACTCAACCAAAATTCAGTTCCTTTGAAATAACGGTTCCGAAGATATAAACAGAAAAGTGTTTTTTTTTTCATGGATTTTCGACACCTTGTATCTTCGAAACAAAATAAAAAAAAATTTTCTTCAGAATTCACAGTTAAATAGTGGCAAGGCCTTTGTTTTGACGATCACGATTCTGATGACGATGTTGATCATTATCACGGTCACGTTTACGATTATGTTTAATTTCTTGAATGATGAGGTCCTTTTCCACCTCGGTGTCTTCGTCAACAAGCGAAATTGTCACATCTGGGGCTCGGAAACGGAAGTTATTGTTGACCTTATCTTTTCGGGAATGAGGCTAAAGCAACAGTTACAGTGAATAGATTGCGCTATCGAGAGATAATTCATTATTTTTTCATGGCCGGAATTGGATGGTATCGATCCGGATAACGTTTACTATCAACAAGACGGCGCTACATGCCACACAAGCAACGGAACCATTGATCTTTTACGGGCAAAGTTTCCGGACCGTGTTATCTCTCGAAGAGGTGATCACAATTGGCCACCGAGATCTTGTGATTAACACCTTGCGACTGCTCCTATTGGAGCCATGTGGAAGAGAAGGTCTACGCGAAGAGCCCAGCGTCGATTCAAGAACTCAAAGATGGAATTCGTGAGGCTATCGAGGACATAGGTCAGCCACTTTGCGGTTTGGTTATGGAAAATTTCATGAGAAGGATATGGTCCTGTAGTCATGTTATTTTCCATTATTAATGGAAAAACTTCCTCTTCATAATAAGATCATCCGATCATTTATCCAAAAAAATGGCAATTTAGTTTGAATTATTGAAAACCCCTTCATATTTTCATTTCAAAGAAAATTTGTCAATACAAAATATTGGCAAGCATTAAAAGGAAATGAAAGAAAAAAGAAAATAAGGCATGCATTCAAAGATAACTATCCCTACTACGTATGATTAACGTAGAATTAAATCCATAATATCTAATGAAATGATAATTTGTAATTCTTAAAATATTTTATCTCCTATTCAGAGTTTCTTCTCAATTGAATGTTTCCGATGGATAACAATCCAGATCGAATAATCAATTACGGTTATCAAATTGCTTCTTGTTCCCTACGGTAAGAAAATGCCACAGGGTTTTCGACAATTATGGATACACTCCAACCGAGATACCCGCAGTGTTTCCGTTCACATTATTTCAGCCAGAAAACATCCCCAAAACTTCTTTATCTTCAGTATCATTAATTCTTGAAAGTTCAAGATAATCCAAATTCACGTGACTACCGTCTCTGGCAGTGGAACAATTATTGGAAGTATCTTGTTTGTTTAGAACTCCCCCGATATAACGTTGGAAGTTTCCGAGTCGGAAAATTAATCCATATGTTTTCCTAAGAAAACGAGTCAATAGAAACCGAATAACGATTCATTATTCTATGTCATTCCGTTGAAGTTAGGATTTACTTACCCCGCTGTAATGTCGTTCTCCTTTCGATACGAAAAATATCCAAATTGGGAAGTTCCATTCAACTAATTGTCTCATTTAGTTTGGTAATACGAGTATTGGAATAATTATTTATCTTTGGTAAAATTTCATCGATTAAGTACAGAACTTGTTCATTTTTCATTTGAATGTTTTTATGTTCGACTGCATCATAAACACTTGATTTATGAATTCATTTAGTGTCCATAATTGACTACATTATTGGACACTAATTTATTGGACACCACTTTATTGGACTCAACTGTCACTGTCTCCTCGATTTTGCAATTTTCTTTGTTCCACACCACTTATTATAGGCCGCATACAAATTTTCATAAGCATTTTTAGTGGGTAAGAGAGATTCTTTGGCGCTTGCAGCTAAATTTTTTACGCTTTCCTCTTCCGCACTATCCATTTTTTGGATTATTATGACGTTTGTCACAAACTTAACGCAGTGAACAACAATGTCCACTGAGGTTTCTAAGGTCGCTGATAGTTACTAAGGTAAGAAAAGCAAAGCCACTGCCGAATATATTCAAAATAACACCTCTTATTGGAAAACTCTTCATAATGAGGAAGAGAAAATCAAGTTTTTGGACAGAACTTAATTATAATTTTATAGCAAGGCCAACGTTTCGAAATCTATCTATCTTCAGGGCTTCAAGAGAATGCAAACTTCATAAGATTCAGTTCGATAATAAAAGAGAGGATATACAACTGACTAGCAGACTAAAAATTTCCACACAAAAAAGCTTATAATTCTTCCGAACCACGGGGGATATTTTCCTTTTCTCATTTCATTAGTGAGCAGAAGTTAACTCCCGAGTCGACTTTTTTTATCCGCCCCAACGTCATGGCAACCTCAATCCCGTAATGGAAGTGCAACTGTGATAATTGATAAAGTAGGTACTCTTCCGTGATGAGTGTGGCGTTAACTTTTTGTTTTTGGCCGAGTCCAAGTCACGCGGGACTCTGGAGGGAAATGAAGGGAGCTTAGCATTAGGGAAAATTTCCCAGGCGGCCTCGGCAGTTGCTCCATTTGATTCCCAATCAGCTTTCTTTATTAAATGTGCTAGCGGCATGGCGAAACTCATTACAACCTAATGCTGGGCCGGATGATGCAACAAATAGAGGATGGCGTTGGAGAAAATTAAACTGCGGCAAAACATATTGCGAAGGAAGAAGAAATTGAGACTTACTGCCCAGAGTAATGATGAAGAGTGGTTTCCGTTCAGGCTGTTGTCTTTATTTGAAAGAATCCGAAGGTGGAAGGTTTGCCAAAATGAAGACAACAGGAAAATACAGTTGCTATAGAAGTGGTGGACCGACTAGAATGGAAACATTTAGCGACAGTTAACATTTGTCGATTTCTTTCGGAGAACCTTCCGTATTTATACAAGGTGCGGCACGGAGGGCGGACGTTTTTCAGATGGGCATAACTTTCCCCCACTGAGGACGAGAGAAGTGGGGAAGGTGCCGTTAGACTCGTGTGTTCCTAGCATTTATTTTTTTATTTGCCAGTTGTCGTCATGGAGCCTTGGACGGTGGAGCATCGTGTTTTCGCCTATGATAGTTTCGTCCGAAATAATGAGTCAGTCACGGTCGTGCAGCGTGAGTTTCGTCGCCATTTCCACATTCATCGGAATAGAGCTATTCCCTCTCGAAACACCATCCTTCGTTGGGTTGAATCACTTCGCAGACGTGGTGAACTGATCAACAGAAGACCAAGAGGACCTGTGCGAACAGTTCGAACGCCTGAAAATGTTGAACGCGTTCGACAAGCCATTGAGCGCCTCCAGCACTGCATCACCGATTTCGGCCACCACATGCCTGATGTGATTTTCCACACTTGACTGTCTCAAAAGCTATTTCCTTGAGAATCTGACTCCGTCAATAAATGTGTTTTCGAGTAAAAATTAACGCTTTCATTATTTTTTTAAAACCATCCATCCTCCGTGCCGCACCCTGTACCAGAATAGACTTCTTGAGAACCTTGCTCACGAATATAAAAACCAGAATCATCTTATTTCTTCGTTTGAAAAAAAAGAATGTACAAAACAAAGCAGAAATGTAGATTATATCGACTCAATTTGTGTTTTATATTCATACAAACCCAATATATTGCTTTGTTTTATAATTGTATTCGATCTCAGTATCTCCTGAATACTTTCCACCAAGTTATTGAATAAACTCCGTACAAGAAAATAGCATATCTGTATCTTCCAACCATGTTTATATACATGAAATAAACTGCTCCACGTAGGAATATTGACTTAAATTGCAAAAAAAATATAGTTGAAATAAAAATTTTTGGGATGAAAATTCATATTAATATGATGAATACGGAAAAAAAGGTCCAATCTTTATTTGTTGACTACTAGTTTCGAGACCTTAAAATGGTCTCATTTTCAAGTCAAAGATACAAGCTACAAAAGTCCAGGAACATATTAATATGATTTCAAGTTGCAAATTAATTTCAGCCTATAGGTCTGCAGCGTATACAGGGTGGTTAAGAAAAATCGAGTAAAATAACGAAATTTTATTCCCAGAGAATTCAAGCATTTCAAGACTATCAATACAGTGTATGGCCTCCACGGGAATCAATAACAGCTTGACATCTTCTTTGCATACTACACACGAGGCTGTTGATCATTTCTTGAGGAATTTGGTTTCATAAACTGGGCAGAAGCTCTCTCAGAGTATTTAAGGATTCTGAGGTAGGTTGATGATTATCTTATCTTCTTTGAAGCATATCCCATGCATGTTCTATGCTATTTAAATCTGGTGAGTGCGGATGTATTGGTAAATGTGGAATACCAAGTTCCTCGCGCGCATTCTTAACTATGGCTGCAAAATTTGGCCGAACATTGTCAATGACATGCTTCCTATAGTGTAATGCGGTCATATTCCCAGGTCAAATGAAAAGGTCTGTGCGCCTGTTGAAACATATTCCGGCCCATACCATTACACTACCCCCTCGGAATGGATGGACTTCTTGGACATAGCGACAATTACGGGGTATGCGTGGGATTGTCCATACTCTCATTCTTCGAGAATCTGAGAATCGTCCATATCTGTATTCATCAGTGAAAAGGACACTTCGCCTTTGATCGTTCCAATTGATATGTTGCCTTGCCCATTCCAGTCTTTGACGCTCATGGTCACGTGTGAATGGAATTCTTCTTAATGGGCGTCTATAACTTAGATTCACCTCTCTCAAACGTCGTCTGATGGTTTCGATGGAAACTTGGTTCCCATCTGCATTTTGAGGAGTATTCCGTAGCATTCTACACGTAGATGTAGGGTTACTTCTCGCTGAAACGGTGATCAAACGATCCTGAGCAGGTGTTATTTTTCGTCGCTCACCAAGCCTTGGTCTTTCCAGCACGGAACCTGTCTCCCCGAACCTATTCCAAAGTCGATATATCACACTTTGGCTGACTTGGAGCCTTTCCGCTACAATAACCTGAGTTAGGCCACCCTGTAGCATTCGGATAGCCCTATTAGCCTCAGCGTTTGTTAATTTACGTCTTGGCGTTTTCAGAAAACTCGTTTCGAATCGAAGCTGTTGATAAACTGACTTCATTCCGAAATAAGAACATTCATGAAGCATATGCAAAGAACCAAACTTCAGAAAAAAGGTGACCAGATTGACGAAATGTCTCATACTGATTTTTATTGGATCGATTCAAGTTGTGAGTGAGTTTTAAATGATTTAACAGCGATTTTCTCGAAGATTACATACTATTAAAAACGATTGAAACTCTTGTGGAGCAGTAGCCCTATATTTCCAGTATTAACAGAGAAAAAATTTTCGTTCGCCAGGTCTTTGGAATTATTGAATTCACATAATATTCTCTCAATTTCATTATTCTCCCAAGTTAACAAACATTTGGATTAATACTAATCACTACGACGATTGTTTTCTGTGTACTCCTTTACTCGAATATCGCAATACTGCTAGTAGAAATGTCAGCAATGTGTTTAGATTCACAGATTCACAATATCCAAATTTTCAACTGTATTATATCAGACAGTCTACCACTGTGTCGTTAAATAGCTATCAAAAGTACTGCAACATCCTACTGAAGATATTATGAGTGTCAAGAAAAGTGATCGAATTTAAAGCTGCACATCCTCTGTGGTCGAACTGAATAAACTCTGTTCCCGATATCTTTCAACTTTTTGCTACTGGACGTTCGTTGGTCAATTCCTGCCCGAATTTGTCGATCCTGCCGGGGATAATATAAAAAACTCGAGGTATAGGGAATGTCAGTTTGTCGATACTAAATTCGAAATATGGTGAACGAGAATTCCCAGAGGCATGCCAGATTGCGGAGGAAACTTCAACTTGACCCGTGCTTAGTGTCTTGCTGTCTCGTACTCAAGGGACACCCTTGTCACTCCTACGAAAGTATTCGATTTGAATATAAAAGCGCAGATATTTCGGTTTCAAGATGGCGTTTTCCACAGAGAAATCTCCACAAGAATGTGGGTTTAAATCTTCTAGAATGAAACCAATAGAAAATGTACAGTATTTGAATTATCCATTACACTGGAATTTCACCCTATTGCCGACCTGCAGAAGGGAAGGAAAAAGTGACTGTGTTTATAACAGTTTGATAATGTTTTATGATATACCTAAAACATGCTTGAGTAACGTTCAGATATCGTCTGCAAATTTTATATTCAAACTCAATGCTATCATCATTATCCAAGGTCAGCATTATCCTTCTTTTTGGTCCGCTATTGCTTAATTTTGGAAACAAATTCCCGTTTATGCGATCCAAGAGGAAGACTATTAAAAACCAAGAGATTATCGTTTTTTTGCAAACGTTCAACAATACTTATAGCTCAAAGACTTCCCCTATCATGAGAATGCTGAGTCGTTGTAGAGGTTTCAGAGATTTGGTGGTTGTGATTGGTCAGAGCCAGAAAATTGTCAAAAACGTTTGGGTAACTATTTCAAGGGAATCCCCACTTGATAATTTGTTGTTATCATTTCACTGGGTTTCTCTTTCTTTTCTGTCTTTTTTCTCAAAGGAGTAGAATAGATAGTAAATGAAATAATTGTAATTTGTAGATTTGATTTTTGTTTTGTTTTTGTTCTTCAAACTATTCACTTCTGTTAATTGATAGTTCACCTGTCACCTGTCACATTGTTTTAAGCAAAGATTATAGAGTGCAAAGATAGGAAACGCCCTCATATCTCTCGTACTAAAAACCGACTACGTTTTATGCATATATATATATCGGGACTTTTTACTCACGAGATGGCGCTTTCATTACAGATTACAGTGACTAGTTTTTTTCATTACAGATTACTGTTACTGGAAAGAGCGCGAAATTTGAATACCACCATAAGTAATAATTTTGATTTCCACCTATCGAGCCCAGACAATAATATACAGGGTGACACAACAAAAGCAGGGCTTCTGTTCTGCTCAGGATTATATTTTTGATCTACATATTAATTCAATTCATACTAATTAAACACACCAAATAGATTTGCTTACATATTTTTATTTTAAAATATACATACAATTTTAAATTGGAATAAATGTCAAAAATATCTTTACATCTGCAGCGTCACTTGATAAAATCTTGAAGGAAGATTGACGACAGGGTTGAGTTTCCCGGATGGAGAGAAATGCTCACTGCACATAGTATAAGTTCTGCTCACTGCTGAGATCTAAATCCTCTCGCCCAGAAAACTCTATCCATTTCAGAGCACTGAAAATTAATGCAATGAATAACGGAGTTACCCCTTTCGAGTTTCAATACTTACATTTCCATTTTCTTCGGTAATTTAAAGAAGGATAATTTCGGATTATTCCTTTTATTATTAGTACACTGCTTTGCCATGCAGCATGCTCCGGATGGCATCTTGTCTTCAAATATTTAACAACCGAAACACAGGAACGAATACTAATAAGCACGAATCAAACTAAATTATAACGAAAACACAAATATTAAACGAAAACTCAAACACTACACGATATATAACTCAAATACAATACGAAAACTCAATTAAACTTAAACTTAACGAATACAACTATTAATTATTCTTTGTAGATCTAATCTAAACGAACTCAACTGGAGAATAATCTAAATTTGATTTGAATTTGTCTGTTTGAATTGTACCATATGTGGTAACCATGGTAACATAATGTCACTTCTCTTAGCCACCTATTATCTATCTCAGGACTTTCTTCTCACCAGACGGCGCTCACGTCAATGTTGTCGCTTCGTTTCCAATCTTCCTTCTCTATAATCTTTGGTTTTAAGTTTTCTTTTCACCTGTGTATGTTCCATTGTGAATGAATGAAATAAATAAATGCCTACTTTCTCAGAGCCATTTCAGATCCCAAAATACGCCAATCTAGTATCAATATAGTTTTCTCAGTTAGCTGAAAAGTTCAGATTGTTCAAAAATGTTATATTTAACGTTTATGCTACGTTCCATCATTCTCATTGAACAGATAACAAAAAAAGGTATACGTTCGAGTAATCATACATTTTTCCCATTTCTATAACACAAACAAGATGTGAGGATTTATTTTCAATATTCGAGCAAATCATCTGGGGCTTCTCCATATTCTCACGAATTCAGGGATGGGTTTTCTATTTTTCATTTTTTGAACTTCTGCATTCCCCCAACTCATTCTGAAATACAAGTTGTTCCTAAGTGAGTTATGAAGTAGGAATCCAATTACACTTTTCCCTTCTTCAGTGGGTATATCGGAATTCTATACATATAGGTATGGAGGGATACGAAACACGACAACCTCCATATAAGTTTGAAGTTTCGAACATCTTCTCCACTCGTGACATGAGATGAGAAGTGTTTTCGTTGCGACGTGAAGAGAAGTGTTTCAGTCGTAAAATAAAAACTTAATATCTCGTATTTCTCGTTAATATTGATCTTTTGGTTTTTTGTACTATTGTACTGCGTCTTGTCGAGAAAGTTGGCAAGCTTTTGATTTCATTTTGATTATTTGTATGAATTGAGTCACAATAAACATCGATTATCGTTATACAACATACAGATTTTCAGCACATGGAAAATTTTGCGTGAAGATCTTGGTCTACACCCACACAAGATCCACCTGGTTCAAGACGTAAGCCACTAGACCTTAAGGGGACGTTATACGTTGGCCGACGGCTACGGCACCGATTCTCCATTCAAAAAGTGCCTTTCATTTTTCCAAGTTCGCGCCCTCAATCTTTCACCTAAAAGCTTGATTTTTTTTATTGAAGTTGAAGGATATCTTGAGGGCAATTTCTCTTCTTTGATAAAATAATTTTTTCGCATGGAAAAATCGGCTACGGCACCGATTCTCCATTCAGAAAGTGCCTTTCATTTTTCCAAGTTTACGCCCTCAATTTTTCAACTAAAAGCTTGATTTATTCTTCCAATTGAAGTTGAAGGATGTCTTGAGGGCACTCCAATTTCTTCGCTCTGAAAAAATTATTTTTTTGCATGAAAACATCGGGTTGAATTTGAAAGTCTATGAAAATTGACTTAATAATCGTTTTTCGGCGGTTGTTCATCAATTTTTTTTCAGAAAATTTATTGGAGTGCCCTCGACAAATCAATTTTTCATATTTTAGAAAGAATTCCATTTGGATAGGCGTTTAATTACTGCAAAAAATTATGGGAATACTGAAAAGACTTCAAAAAGTGTGAAATCGCAGAGAACTGTCTAAAATTTCAGGAGAATCAAGGTGGGCGTTCAATGTAGTGTGTTTTTATTTCAAGTTGCATTTGAAAATGGTTTCACTTTGAGACCGGAAATTTTGTGGCTAAACTCAGAAAGGATTGGAGTCCTTAATGAAATAATTGTGATTTATTTCATTTCAACAGTTCATTTTTTTCTTTCAGAAATAGAGGAAAATAAGCTTCTGTTTTATTTCAAACGAAAAACCCATGAAAATAGTTCAACTTCCGATTAAAAGTGAATCTACAGATAATTTCATTCAGAAAAACAACTTGAAATACGGAATTGACAGAGAATGGCCAAATTCAAATATATGGCGGGAAAAAGTTCCTGCTTTACCCACATATTCACTAATTTCATAGTTCAGTGATTTTCGGATAGTAAGTAAGTAAGTAAGTAAGTAAGTAAATATTTATTTCACAAATTATAGCATACAACTATAAAGATGAAACAAGTCAACATCATTCTAACTATCACAAGCCACAAAAGTACAGGTATTCACTAAAATTATAAGGTTCACAATCAATCATAAATTTATTGACCTCTTTCTTAAAACTATTGAACTCTTCAATATTCTGGAGCTTTCTTGGAAGCGTATTGAACACTTTTATTCCCATATATAGAGGATGTCTTTCATAACTTGCAAGGGAATGCCTAGGATAAAACCACTGGAATATGTGTCTAGTATTATTGACATTTTTACAACTCATGTAATAGTTCTTATGTTTATGGAAAAATAACAGCAATCGATAAATATACAGGCCATGAACAGTTAGAATTTTATTCTTTTTGAATAGTGTTCGACAAGTTTCTCTATATTTAAGTCCAAATATTACTCTAACTGCCCATTTCTGAGTTACAAAAATCCTATCCATATTTAAGGAACTACCCCAGAAAATTATACCATAAGATGTTAAAGATTGGAAGTTTGCAAAGTAAATTGTCCTTAGTACATCTACATCAACCTGCTTCTTCACTACATTCAAACTATAGACTACAGAGTTCAATTTTTTTCTAAGTTGATCTATATGGTTATTCCATTTCAAATTCTCATCAATTAGAACACCTAAAAAAGATACATTTTGCCTTACAAGAATTTCAGTTTCATCACAATTTATGCTATGAGGGAAAATTTGTTTTGTCCTATCTGTAGAGAAGTAAGTACAGATAGTTTTCTGTCTATTAAGCACTAGCCTGTTGTTACTGCACCAGTTGCATATATCTTTATACAATATCTTGAAGCACTCGATCAGCAAAATTTAATAGCATACAATTTTTTGGCAGAATGAGGTTTATGTCGTTAATGTACACAAGAAAAAGAAGTGGTCCCAATGTACTACCTTGTGGAATACCCATGGTTATGTCCTTATCACCTGATGTAAATTGGTCACCATTTATGGATAGCCTCACTCTCTGTTTTCTATCTTGAAGATAGCTCCTCATAAAATTCAGCTGCTTGTCCCTAATGCCACTTCTCTCCAGTTTCCATAGAAGCAGCTCATGATCTACGCAGTCAAAAGCTTTAGATAGATCAAGGAACAACCCCAAAGCAATATTTCCCCTCTCCAAAGCATCACTTATAGCCAGAGTCAACTCATAGATGGCAGTTTCATAGTTTTTCTCTTTTAGGTAACCATGTTGACAGCTTGAGATAATCTTGAACTTCTCGAAAAATCTGATAAGCCTGACTGCTACAACCTTCTCAAAAATTTTTGAAAAGGAACTTAATAGGCTTATTGGTCTGTAATTTCCTAATTCGCATTCTGCGCCTTTTTTATATATTAGCCTAACCACAGCCACCTTCAATGCATCCGGGAAAATTCCCTCTTTGAGGGCATTATTCAAAATATGTGTTATTGGGGTGACTATATAAATCATACATTTTCCCAACAAACTCATCGGAACCTCATCATAACCACTTGTGTTTTTTTTATTCAGCTTTTTAACCACTGACATTACTTCATTTTCCATGATGTCAAAAGCAAAAAATGAATTTTTTATTGTTTTTGGCTGGATTTTCCCTTTCGATTCTTCAGTTGAAAGCTCTTTGATTAATGTGGGCCCTATGCTTGTGAAAAACTCGTTGAAATTTTCAGCTAATTTTTTGGGATCTGCGGCTCCTACAGGAAATTCTTTGCTTTTTTGTTCTCTTCCAGTTATAGACTTAACTAAACTCCATGTTGCCTTAGATTTATTCTCTGCTGCTGTTATCATGTTACCCGAGTGTGCACGCTTAGCTGATGTAATGACAGAATCATATTTTTTCTTCATATACTTATAGCTGTCACTGAATTCATTATGTGATGTGGATGCTATCAGCAAGTAATCCAAAATGGTTTTAATGGACCTTATATAAGGGGTTTCCTTGAATGTTCTTTTGAAAGTTCTTCTGTTTTTTTCGACTACTGGAAAACAAGTATTGAAAATAATGTTAAATTTGCTCTCGAAATCATTCCACATTTCATTCACTTCGTGTATATTGAACTTAAAGACACTCTCCCAATCCTGCTGAGAAAGGCAGGTAAGGAACTCAGCCACAGTTTCATCATTGATAAGTCTGGTTAGAATTTTTTTACTCTTAGTGGGTGGCATACTATGAGCAAATTTGAAAAGACAGGTGGAGTGATCTGATATATGATTCTCAATCACCTCTGCTGTTCCATTTATGCTGGTGAGAAAATTGTCTAAGCAAGAACCTGAGACCGGACGAGTCGGTTTCCTGATAGCTACATTCAAATTGAAGCATTCAATAATGGAAAGGAACTCACTAGATTCTCTGCTGTCAGAGAGAATATCCACGTTGAAATCTCCCATCATTATTACCTCCACTCTTTCCAGTAAACATTTCTGAAGTATTGTAGTGATCCTCTCAAAAAATATGTCTATAACACTCTGAGGTGGTCTATAAATACACATGACAATAAATTTAGTTGAATTTAATGTGATCTGGATTGAGGAACATTCGAAAATGTTAGTAATACTCAAAGATGATATATCCTTTCTTACTTCAAAATCATACTTATCATTTATATACAAAGCACAACCACCATGTTTACCTTTTTCTCTACAAAAATATGAAGCTAGTTGATATCCCTCAAAGTTATAAGCCGTAAGTTGATCCACCCCGCTCCAGTGTTCAGTTATACCGAAAAGGTCGGGTTTAGTTTTGTTCAAAAGTAGATGGAATTTGTTGAAAGCAGTATTTAATGCTTGAACGTTCTGTTGTAGTATACAGAAGTTCCTCTCTGTGTTTTTTACTTGTTTATTATTGTCTTCTTTCTGTTCTGAAAAAAGTTTCTGAAAGAAAATTCCCTCAATATTATCCCCGATGGCCAAAACTCTTGGCTGAAAACAGTGTTATATGCTTCTTCCGTGGGTAGACCTACACTAAAGGCTGAGTTAGAGCCCTTTGTGTCTAGCTTCTTTACGATTGTATCTCCCAGTCCATCTGTTCTAGCCAAGTAATTCTTTATATCTTGCTCCTCAACTTCTTTTCCGGCAATCTTTCCAACATAAAGCCATCTTCTCTTTGCAGCACCTGTAAAAGTGTTTTGTTTGTCATTTGTTTTGGACCCATTACACACTATCTCTTTGTTTTTTTGTGGACGCTTTGTCGATCTAGTTCTTCTCCTCTCATAAGTCACCTGATTCCATTCTTCATTCTTACTGTCCTTTCTGTAATTCAAATCCAGATCCTTCTTTTCATCGTTTACATTGATTGTTTGTTGATCAATGTTTAACCTCACATTCGGTACTGTCAGATTAGGTTTGGATGATGGTAGTTCTAAAGATCTCAATGATGTCATCTCAGCATAAGTAGTTTTCTTGTTATCATTCATTACGTTTTGTCTTTGTTTATTTTCCCTGTTTGATGTTTTTTGTGCATCATTATCTGTGGTCGTTTTTCCAGCTTGAATTTGGCTCTTTTCCATCAGGACCTCTAATACTTTATTTTTCTCTTGTACTGCCTTCAGTAGTTCTTTGAGATACATCAACTCAATATTCTTAATGTTGTTTTCATTACGGAGCTGACTGATTTCCATTGCCAGTTTCTCAACGTTTCCTTCTTCATGTTTACATGTCGCTCATTTTTGGCTAGCAGACTGTTCCATACACTTTGGATGGAAAACTTCGAAGCACTTGTAGCACTTTATCAATTCAACAACCTTTTTTTTTGCATTGAGCACATTTGAACTCAATTTCTTTATGATTTTTCGGGAGATCGTTTTCACTCACTTGTTCTTCGCCCGCCATACTTGCGCCATTGTACATTTCATTCATAATTAGATAGATATTCATAGAACTCATAGAGATAATGTAAGTTCTATGGAGATATTCCATTAACGGTGGCGCCTCTTTCGGATGAGTTTTCCTACGTGCTCTTACGACGACTTCAAGAAAAAAATCAAACTTTCAGGAGGAAAATTGAGGGCATGAACTTGAAAAAATGAAAGGCACTTTTTGAATGGAGAATCGGTGCCGTCGGCCAGAATATTTTCCAAACGAAAAATTGTGTTTAATGATGAAGCTCATTTCTGGTTGAACGACTACGTAAACAAGCATAATTGCCGTATATGGAGTGAACACAATCCTCAAGAAGTTCTGCAGGTTCCATCTTCCATTTCATCCTGAAGAATGCACTGTTTGGTGTACTTTACACGCTGGAGACATCATCGGTCCATATTTCTCTAAAAACGATGCTGGAGCTTATGTTGAAGTGAATGGTGCTCGTTATACACCTCGATGATCAATAATTATTTGTTTCGAAATTTGAATGGTATTGACCAAGAAATGTTTGGGCTCCAATAAGACGGTGCTACACCTCATGCTGCTACCGTAACAATAGATTTATTGGAAGAAAGATTTGACGATAACATTGGTTTATGCTGATGAACCAGAAACAATAGACGCTTCAGAAGCCAACATTACTCTGGTAATTACTGAAATAAGGCCTCAATCACCAGAGAAAGTGCTCCAAAATTGGTCTGGTCGAATTCGGATCCTCAGAGCCAGTCGTGGACATATTCCGAAAATTTTTTTCGAAACATAAATGTCATGAAATTATTTTTCAATTAGAACAAAAATTTTCTCAAATCTCAATATGAATGTGTTTTATTTCAATACAAAATTCTATCGCCCAAAAAAAAACCCGATATGTGAATGAACATTTTCACCGTAGTGGGACTCCGTTTTTGGCATTATTATTCCAGAAAGGAAAATACGGAAATGGAAAAAAACATAATCTACATAACACAAAACATGAACTGTCGAGGGTGCCTTGCGAAGAGATCAATAGGATCACTATGCAGTGATTGATTGAGCTTCGATTATGTAACACAGTAGACTTGTCTGCCACTTTATTCCCCTTCCAGCCCCTCGGAGTAATGCATAAGCAATCTGCGTAACCAACTGACGGATATGATTAATGGCAGGTACGGAAAATACAAATACTCCGTAACGTGGCCCTGTGGCTTGTATTCGGGAAACCAAGAAGCCCCCAATGTTTGGAAATAGCAGCCAGGATTGCCGATCACGCAACAGCTGAAGTCAAATATAATTGGATCGAATGGGATATGGATTGGGTCGCCTTTGGTCTACCTCTAAAGTTTGCTCCTTCATTGAAACTCAACAACCACTTCCATTCCAGATCAAATGCACACTATTTCTCTATAATTCGTGTGTGAGATGCTTGTTTTTGTCCCAATTAAATAGATACTTCGAGCATTTTCAGTTCTATGTGAAAACAATTGTTCTTCATTGCTTCTTATTACTCACTAGCCTCAATTCCACAGTTCCTTGGAACCCATAAGAGAGTAACTTTGTTTCCTCTGGCAAGTTGCTTTGAAAACGTGGATTATTGCCCTATTGTTACAGGGATTCTCAGTTGAGGACCATATAGGGGAAATACGTACAAAATGACATATATTGACAAAATGACATAGGCAACATAATTAGGGATTGGAGGTATCAAATGCGGAACTGTCTACCACATCACACGACCCGAGGGACTTCTATTAACCTCTGAAAATTAGCAAGCGCTACTCTAGTTCATTCGGTCGTTATGAGTGATGAAATAAATCAGTAGGTCACGAGTTTTTTTTCATTGAGCCAAATTTTTAGAAGAAGAGGCCAGTTTTCTTCTTTTTTTTCATTAAAATTGCATTCATTTCGAACTCTACTTATTTGTCATCGTATTCACGAAGCTTTTTTCATGTTGAATAAACTTTTTTTATTAATTCGATATTTTTCTAGTTTTATAACGCTATATGGACAAATGACATATACAGTGAACGGACAAAATGACATAGGTATTTCAGCTGAATTAACTGTATCTACCGGATAACACCAAGACAATCCATTCCAGGCTCCATCAGCAAACAAAGAACCAGGACTTGTCTCAACATATCCGTAACAAAATATTCATCTGCGACTAATAAAGGCAATGCATCTTAACCTACTCTTGCTGATCCTATGAGGAGGTTTCTCCAATCCCTAAAGGACGATTCATAAGTGAACAAGGCAAACGTGAGCCGAGGACTAGATAAACGTACTTAGTTTCAATTTCTACACCTAAAGGCGGACTCCCACTACTCGTATATTTGGCAAGTACACAATTATTTGCGTACTTGGCAAGTAGATGATGTTTCGAATTTGAATGACAAGATTGACAAGTATTGGCCGAGTGAACCACTCCCACTAAATGCTAAATATAGGCAAGTGGCAAATATTTGCCAAATACACGAGTAGTGGGAGTCCGGCTTTATATGATTGCAATCAAATCAAAAAAGAGCCTATACGTCCTACAAAGACAAGAAGACAAGTCCTTAGGGCAACTTTCGACTTTCGAGATGATGAAGACGACTGTCCTTCTATCTATTCAGATTTTGATCTTCTCCAGGATTAGCCCTGGAGAAGACTGGTTACGATGCATGCATTGCTTGCATTCGGCTCACGCATCTTGTGCTGACGTTCCTAGAAGAACCAAGCGTTTCATTAGTGAACTTTGTCAGTAGTTTTGTAACTACAGGGTGGGGCAGAAGAACCTATCCGATTTCAAATCCCTTTTTCTCAGAAGAGAGAGCAGGTAGAGTAGTGGGGTAAAAACCGTTAGAAAGCTGGTTTTATGCCATTTGTCAGTAGTCAACATGCCTTGGTCTGGTGAACATCGTGCTCTTGTTATTGAGCGGTTTATCGAATGCGGCGGTTCGATAATTGCTACACAACGTGCTTTTCGAATTCATTTCGGACTCGGGCGTCATGATCCTGTTCCACATCACGCTACGATTAAAGTGTGGGTGTCAAATTTTAGACAGACGAGTTCAGCATTGAAAAAGAAGTCAGGGAACTGTTTCCCGGTCGCCTCATTTCTCTGAGAGGTGATGTTGGCTGGCCGCCGCGCTCACCGGATCTCACTCCATGTGACTTCTTCCTTTGGGGTTACCTCAAATCGAAGGTTTACCAGCATCGACCAAGGACCCTTCTTGCTTTACGAAGGGAAATTGCTCGGGCAATTGAAGAAATTCCTGTGGAAATGACGGTGAAAGTCATGGAAAGCTACCGCGAGCGCCTAAATAAGTGTATCCGCTCCCAAGGACGACATTTGAGTGATGTGCTTTTCAAAACTTAAATTTAAAAATGGCATAAAATTTGCGATATGTTAATAAAAAAAAATTTTTGACAAGCTGGGTGGTTTTAATTTTATAACGTTTTGAAATCGGATAGGTTTTTCTGCCCCACCCTGTATAAGTAGAAAACTACAGTTGCCTGTTTCCGGTATGTCATTTTGTCCATAGCATGCGAACAAAATGAATTTCGTTTATCTCAATTTATCTAAGAATTTTTATTTCTTGGTACTTTTATTTCATAAAGGCTGATTAGATTTTTTGAAGAAAGGACCAAAGATCATAGGTGTAAAATATGACATTACTGTAATTCACTACACTAACAAGTTATGCCTCTGAAATAAAACCCTATGTCATTTTGTACGTACTTCCCCTACCGCTATGCCTGTTTCCTCATCAGACCATCAGTTTACTCGATGACTTTTTGTCTATTTGATTAATATAGTCCACTGCTCTCAGCCAGTCATGCAGACTTTTACAGAGGGTGTTTCAAAATCAAAAGTAGTGGACGTAACGTCAAAGGTTTTTGCCAATAGGTCATTAAAATCACTCCCGCATGAATTATTTTTCGAATAAACGAATCTGAAACATGCTGTGTTGAAAAACTGACGCCTATCCATGCAGTTTATTTTACAACCCAAATTGAAGGGTACCAGAATTTCGAAAAAATATTTACAAGAAATTTTAGAAATAGATATTTACAAATTTTAAGAACTTCCCGGACATTTACTTCCCTGAGAGATTTGTAATTCGCAGATGGTTGTGCTGTCGTTCTTTACTCTGGTGTCATTGCAGTTCTTCGAATTATTCAGCCTCAGCGTTTCCGGTAACTGGTAAAAATCTCCAACAGCTCCAGAAAAAGTTCTCGCTTGATCTTCCAGGAAATGAGAGTCCACTCCAAAATTAAACTGCCTGAAAATCTCAGCGTCCAGGGAAAATTCCATAAAATTTGATCCCAGGGAAAAACCCTTCTCTGAGGGTTTTCTTTTAAATATCAAAAAACGTAAATTACGAAATTTTTCGAGATAATTTCAGCCAGCGAGTCACAGCCGTAACGTATTCGACGTATCATCAACGGAAAAGAGGAAGGGATTTCTTCTCGTCGTACAACCACATATGAACGCACACACATGACAAACATTGACACACAACATATATTTCGCGATTTCCTTTCTTCGTTGGTCTTCTCGATATAATAAAAGACCAACGAATAATTTTGTCCTGTAGACCGCTACAAGTTGCTTTGAATAACACTTGCATATTCCACCAATGTAAAGCTTTATCCTCGCACACAGCCATAATAAGCCCAATTATCACCAGCAACAAAGGTGCCATTTTTCAATTATCAGCGAATGTGCAGATGGCAAGTTCCCTTTGTGTTTTTCAATGCATATTTCCCATTCAGGTTATTTAAGTGCCTCCACTAGTTGTTTCCATTTTCCTGCATAGCCTACGCGTTGTCGATGGGGCTCAGTACATTCATAGCCGCAGGAGATAAATTAATAAAAGGGTGGCCTGTGAAAATCCAGGACGAACAAGCGATGGAAATTGTTTTCATCAGCATAGAAATGTCGCATTCACGACACACAGGAAAAAACTTATTATGCTGTTCAATCTCGTTGTTGTTCCTTTGAACCACATCAGGCATTGCTGCGGAAATAATTACTCGATTTTATTCTGTCTCGTGTCACAATGGAGCTTCACGAAGGCTAGCCAATTTTTGCGTCCTCATCATGCATTCTGAATTCATGTAGAAAGAATTGTGTATGGACCAACTCGACATTTTTCGGGATTATCCGAAACTTTTGAGATTTGCTAGAAAACTGAGTGGGATGTTACCTTTGGAGCTAGAAAGTCTAGAATATTGCAAAAAGTTGGTGTCCTAAAACAAAAATGTATCTAACTTGTAAGGAAGGAGAAGAATTCTTGTGGTTCAGGAATTTGAGGGTTTGGTTTTCGACAACAAGAGTTGGACTTTTCCGGGCAGCGGTGAACAAAGTCACAATAGCCAGAATGATTCCCAATATTCGATAACGGATCGGCACTATGAAGAAGAAGATGGAAAGCTAGAGAAAAGCAGAGATGGAAGACTTAGGGTCGGTTTTATAGAGGGCATGTTCAATCCGAGGTTACTCAAACGAGGATTGGAAGTCAACCCTCGGTTGAAAAAAGTTCGGTATTATAAACGTCTTTGCGGCCTCGGTTGAACAACCTCGGATTGAGATCGCTTTTTTTGGGTTGGCTAACCTGAATCTTATTTCTCGAAGTATTTTGGCACGTTTTTTTTCATACCATGTTTGGATAAATTCAATAATCGTAGTCTAATAAAGACAAAACAAGAAGCTAATTCGAATATTCCCGTGTTTTGTGACGGTCACGGCAGAGAATTTAGAGAAATCTGATTTCCTACATCAAAACAAATTATGTAATAAAAAAATTTGTAATTTATGAAATGAGGACAGACTTCGTACGAATTTTTTCCACTCGAAGCTATTGCCAAATACGCTCTAGTCTTTATCACTTTTGTCAACTTATTTGACCCGAATGATCCAAGTTTGTACTATTCTGATATTCTGAAAAGTCTCATCTCAAACTCTTATGCCAAGTAACCAAATAAAAGCTAGGACAACACAAAACATCCAATGAAATTGCATTAACATTAAGTCGTACAAGGACGTAGTTATATTTAGGATAGAAACAAATAATTCTTGATCTTGTTTGATTGTGTACATGAAATACACATCAAATTTGAAGATAGCATTTATTATTTACTATTCAGGTTGAAAGTAATAAATAGAATCAGTCTAGCAATATTATGCAGGACTCCGCAAGTCACAAAAATAATAGTTGTTTTCAAATGTAATCAGATCCCGAATAAAAGAATGGGAAATGTTCTTTTAAACGCCAGAGAGTCTTTTAATTCAATTAATAGTTCATATGTGAGCTTCATTGAATTATTGATCATCCATTGATCTGCGAGATGGAATCGGTATCATCGATCATTTCTTCAGAGTATATTAAAAATTTTCTATGATGAGAATTACCGATTTTATAAGCTTAGCAACTTGTGAATTTGAAGAAAAGTTATCCTTTCCACATCTGAAGCATTCAGCATTTTCACAACCCATTAAAACAAGCATGCACCTGTACTATGTGATAAAAATCAAGAAATCCTTCTAGAACGGCGAGTGAGCTCCAGCAACACGGTTCTAATACACCGAAATTTGGTCACTCAATGCAACCTTCCCCTTGTCAGTTGTTATTCCTGTTGATTGCTTGGCATTTTGATAGAATGATAAAATGAGCACTAGAATACTTCTTGATAATGTCAAAAGTTCTAGACATTTCACAACTTTCTGACTTTTTTCTGATGTTGATTTATGTATACCACAAAAATCTTCGAATATGTTAACAATTCTGAAAAGATTCAGCTTATTGAGAGTAGTTTTATCCACCCAATAAAAGAGTTTTTATTTGACCAAAATCTCCTCTTCGTGCCATCTTCGAAGGGGTTGAAAGGAAATGTGAAATCATTCGATTGGTATCTTTCTTATTCACTATCGTTACTATCTTCTAATTGCCTTGCAGTTATTTCATTATTATCATAACCAGAGTCATTCTCGATATTATATTCACACAGGAACCTGGCAGTTCTATCCTCCGAAGATAAGGCACAAAAATTCGGTTTCAATTTAGGAATATCTTCCCAAACACCAAAGATGAATTATTAATACATAGCAAACCTACAGAAGACTGTGATTAATATCAGGCATTCTATCAATATAATATCATATAATATTTTCATTCCAAGCAACTTCAATGTGCCAAAACAAAATGTTTTGTTTTGTTTTTAACATAAAGTGAGGTTGAAAACAAAATGTTTTGTTTTGTTTTTAACATAAAGTGAGGTTAGTTGTTTGTCATCTAGAAACGTCAAACGTTTTCAATCCTCGGTTCAAATCTCAAACGGAGCTATGTTCACCGGTTGAGTCAATCCAGGGTTGAACCCGAGGTTGGATGTTTATAATACGGAAATCGACATTCGACGGCGGATTTGGGCTCAACCGAGGATTGAAATTCTTTCATAAAACCGGCCCTTAAAAACAAACAAACAAAATGAAAGTTTGTCGAATGATGGTGTGGTCGAATATGTTACAAAATTAGTATTTGACAAAAACTTAGTATTTTTCAATGACAACCTTGTTCTCAGTGTCTAAAATCTGTATGGAAGCCTAGATTTTCGACTCTAATAAGGTTATCGAGCTGAAGTGTTTCCAAAATAGAGTCACTCCTTTCAAATCAAGAAATAGCAAATCCGATAACAATGAGGATCTGTACCAAGTTGGGAACCCTCGTTTCATCATTGTTTCGCATACATCAAATTCAAAGTGGGTTTCCCGTTTCGTTCCTTGATCCCCTCAAATTATTCCTCGAAGCCGAAGGAGCGTATATCAGTTGAAGCATTTCCTGTTCAGGGAGAATTGTCCATAATTCGAGAGGAATTTATTGGGTACCTATTGTTTCGATGTATACAGATCGAGGGATTTTTCTTAGAAAATAATAGATCGTGATTCAAATTCTATAATATTCGCTTTCTTGGAGAGGGATGAAATATGGTTGGATTCCATCGAGGATTCCATGTTCTACCCGGTTCCAGGATAATAATGGATTATGTGGAGTGAATACCAAAATTTTGTCGATGAATATTGAGAGAGCCAAGGTAACTTAAAGTTACACCTTACACCCCTCCGAAGATCAACAAAAAAAAATTGTTTTTCTCTTTTATTTTCCCTGTATATCAATCTTAGGACCCAAAACTTGGTGATTATCATTTGTCAATGAAAATACACACGTCGAAAGTTTTTCAACCCTGAAGTTTGCTCAGAAAGGTTGAAATAGTATCCCTCTAAGATATTCATTTCACAACTTTTTTTCTGGTGAAAATTTCATTTTTGAAAAACATGGCTGAAAAAATCAGTTTATATACTTTTTTTCCACAAGTAATTTCGAAAACTCAAGCATTTGCTAGAAAAGATATAGTATATGACATTACTAGCAAGGTGACAGGGTTTTTACTGGCGAATGGAGAATATAACTGACGAGCCGCAGGCGAGTCAGTTACCTCCTTGAGCCAGTAAAACCCGTTACCTTGCGTGTATTGTTTTATATTTTATTTGTTTCTCATTTGTAAAAAGGTTAGATAAATTCCAAAAAAATCTCAATAATTTGTCGCAAATGTTGTAAGCTATGGAAGCGTTGCCATGAACATATCTGTTTATTTTTCTTTACATTTGTTTTGGCGAAAGCGAAAATGAATGTACCAAAAGAAATTATTGAGACAGCCAGCAGTGTAGCTTCAAGTTTATTATCTGCAAAATCAGCTTCAAGGTACGAGCGAGAATACGACGACTTCAAAAATTGGCAAAACAAAAATAGTGTGATTGGGGTAACTGAAGATGTTTTGTTGGTCTACTTGAATCAACTATCAGCTAGATTCAGCCCTAACACTTTATGGGCAAAATGGTTCATGCTGAAAAGCTGCTTGGAAATGAAAGAAAATGCCCCTGTTCGCAGGTTTGTTTTCCTTAAAAAATTTATTGAAAAATATGACGTTTAGTTGTCATTTGCAGATTTCAAAAGGTAATAGCGTTTCTGAAACGAAAAAATGAGCGTTATACGCCGAAAAAGGCCAAGGTATTAAGTAAAGAAGAGGCTGTACAATTTCTTCTATATGCTTCTGATGACCAGTGGTTGCTGGCGAAAATTGTAACAATATTTGGGATTTTTTGATGTTGTCGATGTGACGAAATTCTCTCCTTAAACATGAATGATGTAGGAGATATGGGAAAATACGTTATTGTGACATTGCGGCAAACAAAAAATTTAACAACAAGAAGATTCACCATAACCGATGATGGCTGCAGCTTCAAGCCCTGCATGTTATACAGAAAATATGTAAATCTTTGGCCTCCTGGAACAGAAAGCCTAAGATTTTTTTCGACATACCGACATGGAAAGTGCATTTCCCTTAATGCTGGCCAGAACACTATTGGTGGTGTCCCAAAGCAAATATCGAAATATTTAGGTTTAAAAGACCCAGAGTTATACACCGGCCACTCTTTTCGCAGAACTGGAGCTACTATAGTTGCGGATTCGGGTGGAGATATTTTAGCAGTAAAGCGTGCAGGAGAGTGAAAGAGCACCGAAATTGCGATGAGTTATGTCGATGATTCGGTCAACAAAAAAATCGAAATGTCTAGCAAATTATTTGGTAGTAAGGAGAGTACAAATGTTCTGCAGTCCTCGAGTTCAGCAGTTTCTGAGTCAACAGATGGTTCATCATCATCAGTATCAACTCTTTCATCATCAAAAATCTGTAGGTATTACTGGAAATAACAATTGTACCATGATTTTCAACATATATGACGATAAAACAAAATTTTCTAATGTGAATAATACTACTAACTTGTGAAAATTTTGCAAGTGAACTGTCAGTTTCACAAGTTAGTGACTTGATAAAATAAACTTTCTTGATTATTATTGTGTTTTTGGAAACTGACGTTTACAAATGAGAAACAAATAAAATATATTGCATGTTAAATAGTATTTTATTGAACAGCAGCTAACCAGACTATAATGTATATACTTTCAATTGAAATCAATGAATTCAAATGAAAAAAAATCTATCAAACATCTGAAATACAATTATAATAAGTGCTGATGGAAATGCCCGCCTTCAGCCAATTTTTTCTGTTGATCTTCGGAGGGATGTAACTGTTCCGGGGGAGGTTCTTCAAAAAATTTCAAACCAAACACCCACTTCAATATTCTGCAAAGAATCAACCCTTTAATTTTTCCGGTGTTATTCAGATACACCTTGTATATTATTTTCATCATCCTAGTTACTTCAAAAGTGTTCAAAGTTGATCAGACCATCGAGTGAGTCGTGCACAACGTTCAGGATTCAAGTTTTTGGAAAGTTCTCCGAAATATACCATCACAGTATTTGAAAGAAAAGTTTAGATGTAATTGATGAGCCTCTATTCCATATATTATTTCATCTCAGTTTCATACCTACTTCTGGATTTTGTTGACTTGAAACATTGCAGAATTTTGATGTTTTCAGAAAAGAACAAAAAAAATTGCGACAGATCCAAGCACGAAAAATCATTTTCACAAAATGCTATTTGAATTCGCAACATGGCAAAACCGCTTTTACTCTTCAACGTTATTCCGATTGGGTATCCGGACAGGACAGCCTTCTTCTGATGTAAAATCGTTTCGATTTTCAATTCATTCGAATATAAATTTTCAGATGGAGTGAAAATCTTGAGGATCTCCCCGCAAGGGTCGCTTTTATTCGGCATATGCTTCCTTTATGCATAATGGTTGAATCTGGAGAGATATTTGGGGAAAAACGGAAAACTTGCCTGCAGGTTTCTCAGTTGCAGGAAAGAAAATGTTCGACTTATTCGTTATTTTTTTGTCATGGATTCTTTGAATCTAAAATGAAAAATATATGAATTTTCAATCTTTTCTTCATATAGCTCAATGGTTTCATAGCCAGATAATTCAAAGAAGGAAACTCTTTCATTTCGAAGACATAATTCGAAGTTCCAACTCATAAGCAGTAATTATTTAACTGCTAGAGCCATCAGAAAAGACTGGATTTGGTGTTTATCCAACAAGAAGTGCAATCTGTTTGATAAATGATAACACCAGGGTTAATAATGTAATAAATGAGGTGTGTTCCGGTGTTTTGAAATTGAACTCCTGTCACCGCAAATATTGGTCTTTTTATACATACAAGGCAACATTCATAAGGGAATTTAATATATATCCCAACAAAAGATGAGAGAAAGAAAAGAACAGAGAATTAATCAAATGACCACAACTATCTGAAATATCAAATCAAATATAGAAAATTGGCATCATTATATAATTCTTCGATATTATAGAAAGCTTTCCTCATCACGAGTGATTTATTGATAACCCATATCGAACTCATGAGCATTTGAAAATTATCTCATTTCCTCATTCTAGGCATAATGAACATATTAAAGCATTTCTCCACAACGTATTGTACGATGTTCAAATACCAATGGTAGCTACAGAACACAAATATCACTTACCAATTGCATCTGTCAAAATAGGCCATATCACAAACATCAGTTTATCGACATGATTGAATAACTGATCGTTTTCTGTCGTGAATTGAACAACCATATTAAAAGAACTTATTTTTTGTACTCTGTCTTGAAACTGAAAAAAATCATTTCTTCTAGACAGAAAACAATATGTAACACTCATTTGAAGTAACAAAGGGAAAGTCAAAATTGGAGTACCCCAAGGATCTGTACTTGGGCCACTGTTGTACCTGCTCTATGTCGAAAGTGTGCCTGAAGTGTACTACCGTTATTCGAAAATTGAACGCGTCTATTTTGTCAAAAATTGAATTCGAAGAGTGGTGCGACGATATTGTTGGTATTTACTGAACAATTTTGAATAACCCAAAACTGAGAATGCCGTCTAACAAATAGGATGAATCATGTAAGTCCTATTGAGTCGCAATTCGGCAACACAGCCTGAATAACATCTAGGAAACTTGCAATGAATGCAAATTCGTTCAGCATCATCATTCATATGAAACATTTGAAATAACTAACCGTTATGATTGGAATCCTTTGGAGTAGTATCCATTAATTAAGCCGCTGACCCAACCTAGGATATCCCTTCGAAGCATCCACGGTTGAGTAATTTATTTCGGCGATAACAGTTTATATAAAGTTAATTAAATTAAGGTTATCCATTCCCGAAATGATCCCAAAAACAGCAGTCCCAGCTAATATATCATTTTACCCGAATCCCGGACCTGAATAACGTTAATGTGGGGAATGTAAACCTAACCAAACTCACGAGCGTATACTCCTTCCTCGATCCGGTAATATCCCGATATTGAAGATTTTATTTATTTATTTATTCACAATGGAACATACACAGGTAAACTAATACCCAAAAACAATGTTCACAAGTAAGTTTTCATTTACAGAAGTGAATAGAATGAAGAACAAAAAAATCAATTCTAAATCTTAAAATACACTATTTCATCCAAAAATTATTTATTTTTTACTCTTTTTCCCTTCTTTTCCCCAGCTCAGATGCCCCTGAAGTAGTCATTCAAACGTTTTTTAACAACTTCGTGACTCTGACCAATAACATCCACCAACTCTTTGAAACCATTACAACGACTTAGCATTCTAATGATAGGAGAATTCCTTGAGCTGTTAGTATGCCTCAAAGCTAAGACAAAGGTAAGATCAATCGCATGCTTTAACCCCTGAGATCTCTGTTAATTCAAGATAGAAAGAAGTGTCACCAGAATTAGCTTCAACCATTTTTTGTGATTGGAGCGTAGATATACGGCGTGGATCTTGACTTGTACATATTTGTTGCGTCTCACTTCGCAACATCTGGACGAAGTAAATTCAATATCCTTCGTCCACAAGAAATGAGCAGGCACCTTTAAAAAGGTTGTATATATAAACCACTTGTACAATATCTCTGTTCCATTCTCGTTCTTTGTCTAAAAACACCCCTTGCACTGATTTATGAGTCATCTTTTGAAAAGGATCTCAACCAAAGAATTTAGGTCTTGTTTGGGAGATTCGTCTGGTCTTTCGAGACGACAACTATGTGCTGTGAACTTTCTTTCAGTTTCTCAGTATGAGCTCATAGAACTAAATATATGGTGACATATTTAGGGCAGAACGAGTTGCATTAGGGTCATGCCGGGCATCGAATAAACCAAGTCCAAAGATTCTCATTGGTCTGTAGATTCGGGAAATGGGTTGTTTTTCCCACTTCAGTCAAAAATGGCGTTGTTTGATTCTGAAACCCAATCAATTGTTGATCTTTTCCTCTTTTACTCGGATGAAATCCCTTATTTTCCATCAGTTGTAATTCAAAATCGTCTATAATTAATCAGTTCCTAATCAAAATCGTCAATTAGTTTTTGTAAATCACGAGTTTATAATTGTATACATAATACTTGTATTAATTTTATTATTCTGCTTGTTATCTAAGTAAAGGTAACAAGAAAAATCACTTAGCTTCTTTGTTATACATTTTCATATAGAAGGTGAATTTCATAATTTTTCCTTGCTATACATTTTTATGTACTTCAGTTTATTTGATTGAAAATCTTTTTTTGTTACTATTTGCTTTATGTAGGATGAGACAAAATAGGAAAAATGAGAAGAAATCTAAATTCATCGGTTTAAAGGGCTTAACACAATTCCTGAAAAGTTGAAGATGAGTTTTGACGATTGGATAATGCTCTCCCTAAGTAATCCCAGACGTGCTCAATTGGATTCATGCCCGGTGAATTTTGACGATGTGTGTATGTGGAATCTGAGAGGAGACATCGCATTCTTTTTGTTTTCACGATGGGAGTGGCTGTCACTCTCACGATTGCTGGTCTACTACACTTGACCGGATAGTAGCGAGTAGCTGTCGCGCAGCGGCAGATCACACGAGTTTAGTTGTCTAAGGTACACTGGCAATATACGGGACTTATTGCGAGAGTGCATCCAATGTAACACTGAGAGCTTTCTCTCATCTTCTGAGAGATAATTTGAGCTAGCTTCCGACACAGCATATACTCAGAATATAAGTTTCGACGAACAGTCTTCCCCAAAGAATAGGAACAATAAAGCACGAACCATCTATCCACATCGATCTGTTCCTTTTACATTCGTTTCTGCCGAAATATCGAGTATGAATATTCTAACACCTAGCGAAAGTCTGCCTGACGAAAGCTAGATCGTTATTTTTTTCCGGGGCGGTTTTGTTCCTCGGAATTATTAACGATTGTCAGACTACCCTCCTACATTTGATTTATTCTATCTGTCTGGAGGTCTGCGCTCGGCAAAATAATTATACGTCATTTGGAAAATTTATAATATGTAATCAAGAATGGTTATCGTGATCCTTCCATGTAGTTACTGCCTGCGATACACATCTCTCAAACCGCTAAGTGGAGAGCTATGCCAAAATTAAACTGCCACTGGCGGAATGTAAGCATTTCGCTGTAAATAATGTTTAGTGGTTCCCACATCTGGTAGCGGTGGAGTTCCATAACTCACGCCCTGACCAAAATAACCCGGATAGAAGAAGCCCAACTGGATTCATAGGGGGAGCATGAGAGTTTGTTTAAAAGTATGAACAATTGCATTCGGAATAATAGCATATTTTGCTAGGAAATTATCATTTTGAAAGTGGTTCCCCTCATAAGATAAGCGTATTTGCAAAAATGGCATATTTGTAATCATCATTCTAGAACACCGTCATAACTCCATGAAGTTATTCTTGTTGTTACCATTGGTTCCTATACCTAATTATTTTCCGGATTCATATTCCCCAGAAGAGTACATTCATCAAAATTATACTATGTTATTTCATCACATCACAGTTTCAAAAGTTGTATTAAGCGTTTCATACAATCCGAACCATAGTCAATACCCAATCATCAATCAACAACCTTGGTTCGAAAATGATGACATAATATAGGTCTCAGACCGGCAATGAGCCCGTGAAGCTGTTCTGAGGACCTGAGTGCCGGGACTATGGCATTTATATTGTAACATGCCAGCAAAAAAACTATGAAAAAGCAATGCCTACTCTGCCACCTGTAAAGAGGTCTAATAGGTTCATTTACACGAAAGGTACACATCAAACTGCACATGCTTTCTGTAGCGAATAAAAACTAGATAATGCTTGATGAACAGATTGGTGTTCCCGAAAAGCCAACAACAGAACAGCCAATTATTTCTTATAATACGTGTTAAAGAGTGAATGACTTATTCCATTTACAAGAAGAAGGAATCTCTATCCTAAAGCGCATTTTCAAATTGTCAGATTTTGAATTTTCCAGGGAGTTCAAATACTTATGTGCCACACCAGATAGTCAACTCAACTGGAAACAACACATCCACAGAATTCTTTCCAAGGCCACAGCGACCATATGGGGAAAAGGCTCTCCATAAAGACTTGGTGAAGGGGGCTACAACCAGACATGATACTCTGGTGCTACATGGCTAGACGACTCGTGGTCAACATGCGTCTTCAGTAAGGTGAACAAACTCAGAAGAGGTCACTTCAAGCAATCGTATGCAGACACTGCAATGGCTTGCTTGTGTAGGAGTAACCCGCAATAGGACTCCCACAGCATCCCTGGAGGTATTAGGGAATATGGTCTACGAGACGCTTGCAGAATTTCAATAAACAGCAAGCTTCTTCCCATATCCTGACTCGAACCCGTTGGCAAACCTCCGAAATATTGATAACTACTTTTGACCCTCTACAACGGTCATCCATGATAAACAGTGGACCTCGTAAATCTGGAATTTAACTGCCAGTGCTCAGTGCTCACCTGGAAATACCGCAATATCATAAAGCAACTGGCCAGAGGCAACAAATAGACTCTCTAATGTGTGTCAGGGCATTGAGGGCAGTAAAGATGATGAAGCTCTTGAAAAAAGTGCATCAAAGGTTAAATCCGTTGAACCTGAACCCTTCTGTGGCCTTGGACAGGAACACCATAGGTTAGAGTTACAGCAATTGAAGATTAATAGAAATAATAAAAAGAAATAATAATAGAATGAGAATAGTAAGAACCATTATTATATGAATTCAAATTATGCATAAAAGCTTGGCTTCGAAATAACATTATGCCCTTATGCAAAACAACCTACGTAAACGTAACGGAACATGGCCGAAACATGACGCAGACCTAACAGTGATCGAAGGTTTGTTTGCAAAATGTCGAATTTTCTATCTGATTTTCCTAGAAAATTGCCCAACATCAGGAATCGAAAAGCCAATCGAGGGCAGACCGATTATTCCTCTTTCGATTCGTATCTAAAACTCCCGTCTAGGATGTCCGAAACAAAAGCTTTTCGATGGAATATGTGGTACTTTTTTGCGATTTTTGCCGAATTCGCGATATTCGATCAGAAAATTTACGTACTTCCCAACCACGTAAAGAGACGAAACGTTCCTCAAAAGAAGCACCTGTCCTTTTACTTTCTTTTTCTATATCGTATTTCCTCTCCTGTGGTCCCCTTTCCAAGCTAGGACCCTTTCTTCGGACCTACTTTTTGACAATTTAGGCTACGCCCCCAACTATGGTCTGGACCGGAAAGTGTTGAATACGTTCAGTATATAGAATGAAATGGAAGATGAACTTATGTTTCGAACCAAGGGCTTCTTTGATAGACAAAATGGCGACTAGGTAAATGAATATGGAGGAAAATCTCGTTGTCGTCAAAGAATCAATCCTTCAAGAAGATATCTCATTCCAAGTAAAAAGTGCCTCCTCCTTTTCTCACCACCCTAACCAAAGCTAGGGAAAATCTATGATCTCATATCAAAATGTCAAAACCTAGAGTCCATAGATCGATAATCGGGTTCGGCTTCTTCTTTTGAGCTGCGACGTAGCCATCATGAAAGTAGATTCTAGCGGTCAGGAACGCTTCTAGCTATGAAATTCGAACTCTCCTTGAATTTGGTAACTATCTTTTCTGCCTATATTTCATATTTTCACATCAATTTCTAGCACAAAAATGATGTAATGAGTAATCCCAAAGAACTTCCGATTCAATGTTTTCGGGATAACAACGCTCCGCAAATTAAAGCGAATTCAACAATGGCATCCAGCGTTGGTTAAGTAACAAACTCTCCTATAGAAAAGTGAGGGGCATATCCGAATAGTCCCGGCTTTTCCAACTATGTCTGGGGCTATTTTCCGGAATAAATCGCCTGGGGACGAAACAGAGCAGGTCGTGAGGAAAACTCGAGTCATTTGCGGTATCCTAGATTTATGATAAGCCCCAGGCCGGCCCAAACTCCATAGACTGGAATAAAACTAATTCAGCACCTCAAATCCCGATGGATCTTCATTAGCGTGCTACTGGCCGGGTTATATAGCTCGTACCGGAATCCTGTTAATTTTTATCACCCTTTGCGTCGGCTTGTCTACCTACCACGTTATCCCTAACACGTTTATGAAATTTATATTCGTCTAGCGGATAGAATGGGTTCTCGTTAATTCCTGTTTGGAAGTTGTGATGTCCAAATATTAGAATATTTCGGTTTAGACTAGATAGAAGCCATTAAAACCCATCCTATTCCTACACCTACTCACCTCACTCTGAAATCACTGTCAAAAGCATTAATTTATGTTTCACCGAAAGGGAAGTTTTCGTTGCTGCTTCGAAACTTCTCTTCTCTTTATCTCTAACATCGAATTGTACTATTCACACTACCTGCAAACAAGTTGAAATATTGAAATTATTCACACTGGACCAATTGATATAATTTTCTGGAAGGTATTCAGTTAAAATTGAACTGTTGAATTTACTCGAATGGCACCTGTGGATTCAAAGGGCCATGAGAAAAGCGTGGGTGACAAAACTGAACCGTGGAGAACACCTGCGATCAAACCGAAAGTGCTTCTACTGACGTGACAAAGTAAGTCAACCAGATGAGGAGAATTTGATGATGCACACGATCAATAGCTTTCGATATGTCCAAAGCAACCACTATCAATTTTCCATAGCAGCTAATAGTACTTGTTTTAACCTTCCTTGCATAATAAGGAGGTCAACTGTTGGTACCTGATTTTGGAAACCAATATGACCCAATGACCCTACATCTCGAGGTATCTGTCCAGGTTTTCTCTCGTTTTAGCCCTAATTATATTTTGCTAGATGATAATTTTTCTATCGACACGAAGATTTCCTTGCCGCACCGTTTTTCCTACTCATTATGTGTTTTTGATGTAAGTTTGAAAGGCTGATGATATTTTGAATGCCTACTGCTCGATTGTTTACAAGGCTTTTTTATTACCTAATCAAAGCTAATTCCTCTGCTTGGTGTATCTACCACGTGTATCCACCCCATGAGTTCAAGGGAAAGAAAATGTACAACAACCCTTTATCGTATATCCCTCTAGTCATCAGTCATTCAGTGAATCAGAATTATTTGGAGAATGAGAAAATGTTTTAAAATTTTTTCTGAATGAAAACCGAGATTTTAAAATTTTAATCGAACTTAATTAAATTTTATTTGTCATCATAGAGCCTTAAATAGATCAGCAAATTGTCGAACAGCGTTGGGCGGAATCAGTACCTGAATGGTTGACCCTCTGGAATTTGAAAAAGATCGCAAAAACTCAGGTTATCTGTTTTAACATTCTCAATTGATGATCTTAGCGATATCTCTAGTATCTGCAAGAATTGCACTTCTACTGAGTAGAAGTGTGTAGAGTTTCAGTTAACAAACTGAAGTATGGTTCAATTTTATCTGAGTTAAATTTTTCAAAATATAATCTTCTGAATGAAAATAAAAATAGGGCTAGTGACTGTATATGTATATAAAATTAATTGAAACCCAACACAAATCAAAGAATAAATGTACCCAAAATAACAAAAGAAATATAGTCTTCCCATATCAGCAAAACAGTCAACAGGATCCTGTCAATGACTCCCTATTCCAATATAAAGAGTGATCGAGCTCGAGCTGACGTGAAAAACCGTTGCTAAAAATGTCAAATTGTGTACACTTATCCTTGTGGTATTATAAAATAACCACGCCACTGGTAACAGTTTTTTTGTTCGGAATAATTCGCACAAATGAAAGTTTTGAATGAATATAATGTGATTGAATCGAAATCACTGAAATTTTCCGAATTCACGAAAAGGAAGCAGAAAATTAGCAATTAACGGAAGCAGAATCATTCACCATCAAGTAAATCAATGAACTAAATGAATTATGAAAAATGAAACAAATTTGTAACATAATGCATTATATCCACAGCTGACGCGAGTTCTCGTCGCATTTAAACATTGAAAACCCTATATGGGAATTCCCCAGTATGGGGAAGTTAATTTAAAAGGGATCAGAATTTTGAAAATTCAGAATAATTGATTTGAACCGTTCACTTGGCGTGAACACTTCCATAAATCATCCAAATACAATGTAAAAAATTTCACAAATTAATTTAGGAGAGATTCTGTATCTGATTCCATCGGGATAAAGGCATAAACAAAAAGGTAATACTTTCATTAGATTCATATTTTTTCAACATTTTCGCAAATTATCGAATGACGACTATTAAGGGTCCATGAAAAATTCGGAAACAATATTGGGAATCAAATTGGGACCACCTGTAGCTTGCTTTAACGAGATTAAACTGCCTCCTACATTATCGCCATAGCGAAAACAGTTTCGCATTATATTGACATCGAAATTTGTGCCACCTATATTCGTATTCATTTCATATAATGAAACATTACATACACCCTTTCGTTATACAGTATTACGTGCCCATTTATTTATGTAGCAGGGGTTGTTTGCTGTTAATACCCTCACCTGCATGGAACTGTTATGGTGCTCATAATATCCTTCAGAGGAAATAATTCATTATCCTATATCAAATTCATAACATCGGTTATATTCATTACTCGAAGTGGGATTATGAGCGAGATTTGGAAAGGGACTATTTCATCGTCATCTCATAGATATACAGGATCTTCATAATGGTACGATTACGATACCAAATAGTGGATTTATTAGTTCAAAAATTTACAGGTTGTTGAATTCGAAACTATTGTTACGATATTGTTCCTTCATAAATGACGACTATTATTATTAATTTCATTTTATATGATCTCAACGTTGTTTGTTTTATTCCCAAACTATAATGAATAGAATATTTCTGAATTAAATTTTTTCCTCACTGTCAACTGTCAAGAATTTTACTCACATGTATAATGCAATATTTTTTGTATACAGCTTGATAAATTTTGATGAATTCAGGAATTGGAAAAGGGAGAAATGAACGAATGCTCTCATCAAAACAATTCAGTATGTTGACGATTTTTAATCAATTTTTATTCAAGAATTTCCTACCTCAAAACATTTTCAAGGATTTCATAATTTTCAAATATTCCATAGGAAATATCGATATTCAGTGGACATCAAATTAATGAAATAGTCCATAGGCGTAGATCACAACTCGAAAGTTTATAACTTGTATAGAAATTTACAATTCATAATCAACTATTGCTATCGTCAGTTTTGTTTCACTTTCTTCTTCACGAATACTGATCTGACTAGTAGGGTTATGACTTTGTAACTGATGTATACGAATGAAAGTATAATAGCTGCAAGAAAAGCCAGTACGTCCAATAAAAGGTACTGATAGAGAGGCATGTCCACTGCCGCTGTTTTCATGTGGGGAGCACCTTTATGTCTGGCTACATACTCCACCCAGTATACTGCAGTATCCATTGGTGACATGGGCCTGTCCCTGAATCGTTCTGAAAGTGCCTTCGTTTTGGCTCTGAATCTGAAATAAAAATTCCATCAAGCATTGAAACCTAACATTTCAAAATTTATTTACTCGATTTTTCATACCTCATCACTGACCTTCATTTATGGCCGCGAATAATATAAAGATGAATACTTGATAAAAAGACTATGAATCGATTTTTTTCATTTACTGAGTGAGCCCTTACTTGGGAGAAATTAGAAGTCTTTCATTGAAAAATCTTGTTTTGTATCTTCCGCAAAATTTGAATTTTTGGAGATGATCTCTTCCCAAAATTTGCAATTTAATTATAACGAATGAATCAAAGTTGCCAGAAGCAATTTACGGAATCAACAACAAGAAACTGGTTTTCTGAATAATGTGTGTGATGTTTTTGATAATAAATAGTATAATGAGAACTAATTGTCACGTCTATTTGATGTTGATATGACAATAACAGAAATTGAATTTGTAAAATATATCGCAATCTCGGTTAACAGTCCATCAAGAAACTCCAAGGATTGATCAATCACAATTCAGTAATTCACAATCTTCGAAACAGCATGGGGAATAGAAATAAGTGCAGATCATAATACAGGGTCTTTCACGAGGAACCTCACCCATATTTATACAGGAAACTACTGAACGTATTTTCATGAAATTCAACACTTATAAGTATTTCACGATGCTGATGAAATCTAAAATATTTTCAAGGCATGAGCACTTCCGGTTTTTCCGGAAATGACGTCAACTTCCGTTTTTCAAATTAGAACACCATTTTTTTATTGCAGAAATAGATTCCTTAGAAAATTTTAAGTTATTTTGATGTAACATTTTTCAGTTTTGGTTGGAAAATTCTCTCTGAGCGGAAAAATTCGAAAAAAAAATCGAAAATAGAGCTCCGCTGAAACAAGAATAACTTCGAGGTTTTTGGATGGAAAATTTTCATTTTTGGGATTTTTCAAGATGTAAGATTGATGTATCCACTTTAAAAATCGAAATCGCGATTCATGATACAGGGGGTGGAAAAATCGCTTTCAAAGTTAGGGATGACAAAATCGTGAAAAATCAATTTTTTCAAATTAGAACCCCATTTTTTTTATGGCAGATATTGAATCGACGTTAAAAAATAATGTGAGTGTTTGCATCACACCCTTGCCCTAAAATGGATATTTTCTGAGTTAATATCCACTTTAGGGCAAGGGTGTGATGCATACACTCACATTATTTTTTAACGTCGATTCAATATCTGCCATAAAAAAAATGGGGTTCTAATTTGAAAAAATTGATTTTTCACGATTTTGTCCTCCCTAACTTTGAAAGCGATTTTTTCACCCCCTGTATCATGAATCGCGATTTCGATTTTTAAAGTGGATACATCAATCTTACATCTTGAAAAATCCCAAAAATGAGAATTTTCCATCCAAAAACCTCGAAGTTATTCTTGTTTCAGCGGAGCTCTATTTTCGATTTTTTTTTTCGAATTTTCCCGCTCAGAGAGAATTTTCCAACCAAAACTGAAAAATGTTACATCAAAATAACTTGAAATTTTCTAAGGAATCTATTTCTGCAATAAAAAAAATGGTGTTCTAATTTTAAAAACGGAAGTTGACGTCATTTCCGGAAAAACCGGAGGTGCTCATGCCTTGAAAATATTTTAGATTTCATCAGCATCGTGAAATACTCATAAGTGATGAATTTCATGAAAATACGTTCAGTAGTTTCCCGTATAAATATGGGTGAGGTTCCTCGTGAAAGACCCTGTATAGTTTGTGTTCACAATGAAGTAAAGAAGTGGGGAGGTTCTATGAATAAACTTCACTTACTCAGGATCTAAAACAGTCTTCAGACTTTGGTACACCTTCTCCTCCGTAGCTTCTTTCAAGTAGAGTATAACACCACCCCCATTCGCTTCCACTGCTTTCGCATTTGTATGCTGATCACCATATTGAGGCATTACAACCATTGGAACTCCACAATGGACGGCTTCAGTAGTTCCCAGAAGCCCCCCATGAGAGACGAATGCTTTCACATTGGGATGTGCTGGAATAAATATAAATTTCTATTTGACAGCTGTCAAATTGGTCAAATTGACTGACGTCTTCGCATTCAATGACTCATTTTATCGATATTAATTCCATCATTAACGAAGAAAGAAACAAGTTCAAACGTACATAATATGTCGAACTGCGGCATCCACTTTTGGATCATCACATTATCGGGTTTTCCCGGCATAGTTTCGTTTTCCCATTTCCACAGAACTCTCTGAGGGAGTCGAGCAAAAGCCCTGAGAAAAGCCTCCCGCTTCTCTTGTGGAAAAGTGTGTCCTTTGATCATGGATCCCAAACTGAAGTAGATAACTCCATGTGTAGATTCGTTTATGAATTTCTCGATATTCTGGAAGGAGAGAGAGTATTATGGAATTGTCCGAATAATTTCATCATGAAAATATCTCAGTTCTCCCTTCGAATCGTCTAGATTTCCACCAATCATAAACGCGCAATTTTTAATACAAATGGATTCTAGATGGAATAACTCTGTGGCAGCAGCTGTCAGCAGGTTTTTCGAGTTCACCCACGGCAAAACTTGACAGTTGTTGTCCCCAATAATTAGGTTTGTAGTATTTTGTCATGAGTTTTCAGTTTTCAAATTAATACCCATACATAATGCATGCAGAATAATCTGTTACTCATGAAATAGCCTTGTCAAATACCATTCGGGCATCTAATTTTGCCCGTGAAAAAATCGAAAAAACCCCGTGCAAAGTAATTCGTGCAGGTTCAAAAATCCTCGTCTTCGACTCGGATTTTCGTTGTTACCAGCACTCATGCTTCTTGTTAAAATATTAGGTAAGCAACGTGTTTTTCGATTCTTTTCGGGAAAATCAGATGTCTTTATGATATTACTTTGTAGTCTTAAATTCATCCGTAATGATATTATAACCAACTTTATTCCTTCCATGAGAACAATTAAGGCCATGTTGCAATAATGAAACTTGTAGAGCATCGAAGGTTTCAATTTCATAAAGTGCTTTCGGTTCAGGTTCCTAATCAATTCGATGTTTTTTCATTGAAGAAGTTGGAGCAGATGCGAAATGTAATACTGAAAAGATTCAATTTGTTCAGAAACGTTCTCTCCCTATCAAGATAATAAGATCAGCTGGGGTATAAGTCGAGTAGGTATCTAGGGACTGATTATCAGTGTCTTTAAGAAAAACAGATGATTTAGGCATTTAGGGCGAAAATATTCACAGTAAGTAGGTTTTTGAGACTCCAGCTTGTCGTTTTCGTGAATCAAAAAGTGTGATCATGCTTTCTAATGTTATCAATTTGGCGTTGATTTTGTGGCCTTGGTTCCATCATATTCGATGTTTGAATCAGAAATATGAAGAAACTCACCTCCGATAAAGGTTTTGGTGGACTCAAGTGCAGTCCACCAACTTCTACAACATTCGGTACAAAGGGCCTAGCAAAATTCAAACTGAAGTGACTGTTTACCAATATCAAATCGATATTTTGCCAATAATCGAGCAGCATTCCATCGCAGCTCACATACTTCCGAGCTATCTCCTCATGATGCTTTTGCTTCATTTTGAACCAAAAGTGATGTCCGTAAGCCACAATCGTATTCTCCAACCTTTGAAAAAACGTCATGCGATTCGAATAGTCCATAAAAAGTGTCGGTATATAACTGGGATTATCTGGATTGGAGAATCTTCCGTTATTCCAAGGCAACATCACACTTGTTGTGACTCCAACCACAGGAGCTTTGAATCTTTGATTGAGCGCCAAAAGGCAGTCGCTAGAAAATGGTTCGTGTATGATCAAATCGTATGTATCGTTCGATGACATCAGCTTCTTCACTGGGTCTGTTTGAAATGCCGCTTCGCAGTACTGATCAGCCATGAGACCCATTCCCAAAACGTCAAAATACATAAAAATTATTCTGGCACTCAAAGGGTCTAAATTGTTGATTGGTTCTGTATGTAATAACACAGGATATGAGCCTCGTATAGAAAGGTCTTCATAATTTGATAGACTTTCTTCAGAAGGAAAATGAGTAAGGACAACCACCTCATGGCCTCTCCTGCTGAGTTCCCTCATCAGGGGAAGATAAACATCCGAATGACTCTTTCCAGGGTAGGGAAAAAGGCCTAAAATCCTATACGAGGTTATTGTGGAAATGAAGCTGAGCACCAAACTCACACCACAAAACTGTTTGGAATTCATAGTTATGCGTATTCAACACAACTTGGGAATGGAAGATTTGAAGGGTTTCTCTGGAACTTCGAAATCACAACTGAAGAGTGTTTTATTATTGAAGTAAACAAACGATGATCGAAAGTGCATTGAACTGGACCGGTTGTAGGTACTAAGAAGGAAATATCAACATATCCGAGACAGGTAATGCTGAGGGCATCTTCATTCCACGTTGAAAGTAGTCCAGATGGGGTTATTCACTCCAGCCATATTTCTAATTTCATTAATTTAAAAGTTATTCCACGTGGGGAAATTCTTATGTGGAATATCATGTCCAATTCAGTTGTGTTTATTCTTCAGAAATTTAATGCAATAATCCAAAAATTGTGACAATACCACATTCTGCATATTCCCAAATAATCGAAAATAGCTCAGTCAAAAAAGTTTTGACCGACGTATTTCTAGAAGAAAATTTCATATCATTAAAAGGAGTTTAGATCCTGATACAAGAGGAAGTTACAGAAAACCTAATATTTCGAAACTGAAAAGTTCTTATTCGGAAACCCCGATATACAAACATTTAAAAAAATAGTACCTTCAGTCTCCTATGTATACAGGGTCCGGCAATAGTGCGAAAATCCTCTTGTACCTTCATTTCTGCATTTTCTGATATATAGGGTGTCCCCGATAAATGTTATCCAACAAATGGATGATTTTTCAAACGGATCATCCCATATATTTCCACATGTTTCATCAATAACATTCATCACATCTTAAAACTGTAAACTTAAAATTAATACTTCTCAATTATTTCAAATGAAACACCCTGTATTTTTTTCCAAAATAATGTAGACAATTGAATACCTTATATTTTCTCAGAAGTAACCTTAGGATTATTTCAACTCCCGCATCCAACCGACACGAAAAATGAAATCGCAACTGAAAATTTCATTCAAATAATAACAAAAATGAAAAGTAACGGATATTCAAAAGAGGTCAAACCATCAAATAAAACTAAATGAATAATTATTGACAAACTTCAAAACCTTCTCAGAATCATACTTTCTGAGCATCAACATAAAAATGATATTTTTTTTCCTTACAAGGAATACATATTGATCACGTATTCAATAACCAATTATATCAGTTTTTAACGGCTTTCCAAAAAAAGTATTAATCAATTTATTGCTATACTCAGAGCTCGAAAATACTTTCGAATACAGTGAATCAGTATGAATTTTTGGAAAAAATAGGATGGTTGATATGATTTTCATGTCAGAGGGTAGTGCCACAGAACCTGTTTTTTTAGGAAAGCAATAATTTCATTGATATTCTTTTTCGGAAAGCCGATAAAAAGTGAAATAATTGGTTGAATACGTGATCAATATGTATTGGTTGTACAGAAAAGAAATATCATTTTTATGATGATGCTCAGGAAGTATGATTCTGGGAAGGTTTTGAAGTTTGTCAATTATTATTCATTTAGTTTTATTTCATTGTTTGACCTCTTTTGAATGTCCGTTAGTTTTTATTATGTTATTATTTGAATGAAATTTTCAGTTGCGATATCATTTTTCGTGTCTACTGAATGCAGGAGTTGAAATAATCCTAAGGTTACTTCTGAGAAAATGTAAGGTGTTCAATTGTCTACATTATTGTGGAAAGAAATACGGGGTGTAACATTTGAAAAAATCGAGAAATAATGATTTTAAGTTATTCATATTTGGACCTGATAACGGACACATTGTATATGACAGGTTGATCTCTTAGGAACCGTGTTAATGCAAATCCTTCAATTAAAAAAGTTTCAGATCAAATTCACGTTACTATCGCTTCTGGAAATCGTCAGAAGACTTTAACTGAACTGCTTTTCCCTCACCTTTTTGCAGTTTTCTTCGAATAAGATCTGAACCGTTGGAAAAATGTCCCTAATATTTTGCGTCATGAAAAAGGTAATGGAGGTCATTGAAAAAAATGTAAATATATATGGGGTTCTCCAATAAAAAATCATCCATTTGTTGAATAACATTTATCAGGGACATCCTGTACATCAGAAAATAAAATCCTGAGATGCAGAAATGAATGTACAAGAGGTCTACTTTCCAACTAAATCTCTGAAATGTCTGGTTCGGCAGCTATGGAAGATTTTCGCACTATTGCAGGACCCTGTATATCGCTTATTTCCTTGTCAAAGACCAAGTATAGAATGTAGAGAATAACAAAGTCAATTCTAATAAATCATTATATGATTTATTTCAATTGCAGCCTCTCACAAATCCTTCAGTATAAAGAACATAAGAATTTGTAGAAAAAGAATAATTAGTTCTATTTCGAGTCGACACATGTTCTTACAAATCAATCAAACACTGGTCTGATTGACATTTAAAAAATTCTTATGCATACAGGAATAGAAATAATTAGACCGCAACGGTGATACTTGTTGAAGTAATAAAATCCATATTTTGCAACTGGAGGTTTCAATTACCTTTATAAGGTCAAATCAAAGCCTTTCTGTTTTAACTGATTCATGAACTAAAAAAAAAAATTTGAATTTCTGTTTCAAAAATTATATTATGTTCGGGGAACACTCATTATATACTTGGTGCAGTATGATGTCTCATTCAGGGTTGCTCTATGTTAGAAATTGTAGAATCAGCATCAAACACAATTGAAAACATTATTATTTATTATTACAAATAATTGGGAAAACATAAATACAATACTAAAACAGTAGACCAGATGTCCAATCCTTCAAAATTGTCATTTATGTATTGTATTTATGTTTATCGATTCTTTGTAATTGGCATACTCTGATAATAAATTGAGGTTACTCTTGGGTGTCAGGGACAAAATCCTGAGAAAAAGTTTTTTTACATGTACAATCCAAATTTGTAAAATACGAACAGATTCTGCTAAAATTCTCTGTGCTCTATTGTTCGTATAGAATGGGAGAAATCAGGAAATTTTCGAAGAAAAAATAATTTCTCAATGTATTCATTCCTATATGTCTATTATTTATGTCGCCATTTATATTATTGCATATACATACAGAGTGTAACAGCCAAATGGACTAAATTTGATAACGAATAAATGAGGGGGTGTTAGGAAAAACGCTCAGACACGTCGATTTGAAATTTTAAATGCGCATATTTTTCAAGAAAATAAAATTATAAAGGGTGTTCCATGCCACCGTGGCCAATACCAACTTTCTTATTTCAAATGCATCCCCTTGTATATTAATTATTTTTTGGATTCTTCAGAGAATTCTAGACACAATTCATGCACAATGTCCTATCTTTAACTATTTCGGACGTTTTAAGTGTTTTCAGATTTATTGCAAAAATCGACGTTTTAATTTCACAAACTCGGTACATTCCACTCAAAACCTATTAAGTAATACTGATTATTTCCTAATTATTGAAAAAAAAACAAAAAAACATTGATGTCAATGTAGGAAATGTTCAAAATGCTCGCCGCGAACGTCTTGGCAATATGCTAATCTGGTGTAGAATTGTCTTCTAACGTTACTGTTTTTGTTTTTTTCAATTTATTCTCGGTAATGCTTACTTTCTTCATATCAAGAGGTAAATGGAAAATAAGTTGAGTGTAATGTATCGAATTTGTGAAATAAAATAATTTTCATTCGAAATGTTAATTTTTGTGAAAAATCTGAAAACACTTAATATTTCTGAAAAAGTTGAAGATAGGTATAGAACATTGTACATGAATTATGTCTAGAATTTTCCGAAGAATCCAAAAAATAAATAATATACAGGGAGTTGCTTTGACATAAGAAAGTTGGTATTGGCCACGGTCGCATGGAACACCCTATATAATTTTATTTTCTTGGAGAATATGCGCATTTAAAATTACAAATCGACGTGTCCGAGCGTTTTTCCGAACACCCCCTCATTTATTCGTTAGCGAATTTATTCCATTTGGCTGTTACACTCTGTATAAGGAAACTGAAAAACGCACAAAAAAATTATTTGCGAGCATGCGGTAAGAATACGCTCTGCAAACTTTTTTATTTTCTGCCTTCTCCTCATAAATTATTATTTTAATTATAATATTCAGGGTCTTTTGAAGAAAAACTGAACTGAATGAATTTCATGAAAAAAAAAATAGATCGAATACAAACGGTCTAGAATATTCAAACTAAATGGTAAACTTGATAACTCTCGAAGGGATAAACCAAGAAACTTGGGATTTTTATTGTAGGTTCGGATCTCAAATGTCGCTTTCGAGTTTTTTATGAGGCTTTTTTGTTTTTCAGATAGTTTCAGAACTACGAATGCGATCGAAATGGGATTTTGAATTTGAATGTTAAAAAGTATCATCCTAAAGTTATGTGCTGATCTCTCTTCTAGAAGTAAATAAAATTTTAGCGAGTTATCGAGAACAAAATTGTTGTTAGTACCTCTGAAAATATCCAAATTGGTGTAAGCGACCAACTCACCCCTAGTAACCTAACCCTCCACCACAATTACCTTAGGTAATTTTTTCTCTTGTTGCAAATGGATCCCTCCAATTTCAACAACCTGGGGTGGAAATGGTTTCGCTTGGTGCAGAGTGTGATGTGTATTCACCAGTAGCACACTGACATTCTTCGCTAAGTCTCTAACAGGTGGCAAAGACTGATTGAAAAATTTTCGCGCAATAGCATCATCCCTATTATTTCTCCAGAATCGATGAAACAGAAGATGAATCCATGTGATCACCGAATTCTCAAACCTCTGCAGGAAATTCAGTTTACCGGGGTATCCCATAAAAATGCTCTGCATGTAGCTCGGATTGAGAGGAATTCCGAATCGAAAACTAACCCATGGCAGTAGCGTTGATGAGCTCATTGCAACTATGGGAATATCGAATTTAGACTTCAGAGGGAGAAAACAATCAGTGTTGAACATTTCAACCACCATCAAGTCGTATGAAATGGTGGAGTTCAGAACTTCATTCAATCTTTCACTGAAGTAGGTAGATTCGCATATCCCTTGACCCCATTGGCTCATTTCCGTTGGGGCCATATACATATCGATTCTGTTGTAGTTATAAAGGTTCTCAACATCCACAGTCTCGACGAAAAGTGGAAAAATCCCTTTCAGACTGACATCCCTGTATCTTGGCAATCGGTTCTCGAGGGGATAATGGCTAACAACGGTTACATCGTGACCCCTCTCTGCCAATTCTTTCATAAGGGATTGGAAAACTCGAAAATGACTCCTTATATTTATTGGAAATACACCAAGTACTTTCAAACACTCACAAGCCGTTAAAACCACCAACAATAAAATTGTTCTAAAAATAAATTTCATTTTCACTTCAGTTCTAGACGAATCGAAATTCCCGATGACAATGTCTCCGCTTGGTATTCACTTAGTTGCACCATGCACCATCATGTGATCGGATATCAAATGATAGATACAAAATAATCGTTTCTCTTAAATACGTTGGAGCAAAGTTACCTCTTCTAGATTAGCGCGCTCTCCCACTCCCTATGTCTTCCAGCATTGGGTCCAAGGGACTAACAGAACCAGACGTAAAACTATTATACCCATTACTGAATATTAATTAGAACGGAGTAATGCAATTTATTCTAGAAGTCGAATCATAATCAATAAATATGCTGAAACATAACATTTTATGTTTTTGTTTACAAGGAAAACTTAGAAATCGAAAATATCATAATACAATGTAAATGTGAAGTAAGCAATCACTTCGAGTTGAGACTAATGATAAATATACAAAAAAGACATCATATTTTCATAATGTCAAGTTTGTCAAGTGCATATCATGAATAATCTGCGCTTAAGTAATATTTTTCGCAAGTTTTCCGTCATCATGTCACATTGGACATTTTTCATTTTAATCGGCTATAACGGCAAGGACATACGATTCCTTCTCAAACCTGTCAATCTTGATCTGATGGTCGATAATGTTGGTACATTAAGCGAAAAGTTCATGGTTCAAAAAAAGCAGATTTTTGTCGTTGTCAAAAGTAGATTTCACTTCCCAACTCCTATCGCGAGCAGCACTCCACTACTTTTACAAATTCGCAAATATGTGATTATAATAGCGAAAAAACTCAACCACGTTCGTAGTATACGATTATATAGATATCTTGTAAGAAGATCGACTTCGAAATTAGATAGAATATCAAGAATCCAAGGAGAAAAAGTCATGTCAGCTGCCATAAAAAAACTGTAACCGGCCACTGTTTAATGTGTTCCGTGTATATTTTGAAAATGTTATTTTTCTGTCAGATTCTAAGCAACGTTGTCGTTTCTACATCGTAATAATTACGAAGTATTTATCAGAATGTTTATTTACTTTGGAAAAATAATGAATTTGAGAAAAAATTATGAGAATTCAATAATTCCAAAGACCTGGCGAATGTTGAAGAAACTTTTTTCTCTGTAAATGCCAAAAATATTTCACGCACATAAACCTGGTTGGAAGATTCGGTTATGATATTTTCTTGTACGGAAATCAAGAATGAAGTGTTGAAATTTTACTGAGAAATAATGGACAGAATAGTCCGTTACTTTGTCATAGTTCAATCGAAAAAAGAATGGAAGTACCCAAATAACCCGTCAGAAAAACTTCTAAACGAACAGATGGAATTCCCCACTTTCCAAAATCCTCAAGCAATAAGCTTACAGAAGAGTAAGACATTTCGACATTTGAATACCATTTTAAACAACTTGAAATACTTCAGTATGAAAATGTAACACTACGAAACTTGAGTCATAGTTAAACCTCAAAAGAACTAAGTCCATTTAGGGCCCCCGCAGACTGCAGACTTTTTATCGGCCGATAGTTTGGTCGGCTTCTTAATCAGTAAGGAGAGGAATGCATATGCGCACACTACAGCGATTCCTCTCCATACTGATTAAGAAGCCGACCAAACTATCGGCCGATAAAAAGTCTGCAATCTGCGGGGGCCCTTACAAAGTTGAAAAAGAGTGAATAGAAATTATCATTGGCAACATCTCTCAGAATTATTATCGATTAACCTAAATCATGGCCTACCAGGATACTTTATAAAAGTGAATGTATTATACAGGGTGTTTCAGAATAAGGGACCGTAAATTCGGGATCTTAATCCTCAGATGATTTTATGATATAAAGTTCGTATGCACTACAGGTCCCTGACGCACTGTTCCTGAGATACGGGGTGTTGAAATTTAAACATCCTACCAAAATCGTGTACGGTGCCGAAAATAATTTCGAAAAACATTTTTTTTTATTTTCAACACCCCGTGGCCCGTATCTCAGAAACAATGAGTCAGAGAGCCACAGTCCATAGGAACTTTATATCATGAAATCATCTGAAGATTAAGACCCCGAATTCACGGAAACTTATTATGAAAATGAGTACGCATTTAAACACATGATGAAATTGCATTTCATTTTTTTTTCTCAGAAAGTATTCGTCGCAGGTTAAAAACTCAAGAAACCATTCTTATTGTAAATAAGGTATTTGGTAATTACGAAAATAATTTGAAATTCGAGAAAAATTATTGGCGTACCAATTTTTTCACCGAATTTATTCGGACAGAAGTCTGTACGGACGCCACTGGTGAAAATTGAACATCATCTTGTATAGGAAAAAATGTGTCTTAATGCGTATTCATGACCTACCAAAACGCAAAAAAAAATCGTGTACGGTGTAGAAAATAATTTCATAAAACCAATTTTTTTTTAAATTTCAACACCCCGTATCTCAAAAACAGTGAGTCAGGGACCTATAGTCCATAGGGACTTTATGTCATAAAATCATCTGAGGATTAAGTTCCTGCATTCACGGTCGCTTATTCTGAAACACCCTGATGTATATGTAGTACTGTATTTCGAAAACGAAAAGTTTGCGGTCTCATGCTTGTGAAACTTTTTTTCTTGAAATTATTCAATCTCCTCTTCTCATTTTTATATCCAATTCAGAAACACCCTGTGTAAGAACATATCTTATTCTGCACAACTTTTATATTCCACATTTTTGTCTGATCAAATTTCAAAAATTATAAGGGGACATTAAACATCACCCTAAGAGGCCCAAATTTTCTTTATGATGAAAAATGAAGTTATCAAGCTTAATACAAAAATTCGTTCAGATCCTGAAACTACTACTAGAATTCTGATGAATTAGCAAAAGAAACTGCAGATATTTGTAATAATAGAACCATGCAGGACCGATATCTTTGACAGCTGTCAAAATTTCCGTGGATCTACCTGCAAGCTGAATCTACTTAAAATGTGATCTACCGCAAGTTGTTTTATTCATTTAGATGTTGAAAAACCATGCTCATCAGCTTGCTTTATAATTGGGACCAGGAAAGATGTAATGGATTAGAAATCCAGTTTCAGTAGAGAATATATCTGACGAGCTAATTTAAATCGTTCATTGACTTCTGCCATTTCAAATTCGAGTATTTTCAAAGGTTCAAGGTATTTCTGTGAATAACTTTTGCGCACATACGTATTTTTTCATTCGGATTTCGGAGTAATTTGTTTCTGGAAACTTCATTGAATGGACCAATTGATGGAAATATACATGAGTTGACGTAGCACAATTTCCAGAAAGTTATCAGTGGCATTTAATCTACAAGTTCCTGACTATAATATTATGTATTCGTGTTAACTGCGGAGAATTAAGAATTTTTTTCTATTTACATACAAAAAATTGAAGAATTAATTTTCAGGTGCTTCAATTACCAATTACAAATTGGTAGTTTCCAATTTTGCGTCTTTTTTTGCGTCATATATGTTATAGATATATGAATAATTATATATAATATGTGACCGAGTATGTGACCTTTTTTTGTTTATTTTTTGCGAATAACCACAATCTTCTTTTTATTTTCTATAAATATTAATTTATTCGATAAATGGTTTCTTCGAACCAATTATATATCTTTCAGTTTAATATTTGGAGTGGAACTTCAAAGAGACGATTCAATTCCCGATTCATTAATCAAATTGAGAAGTGTGTAATGACAGGAAATTATCTTTTTCATGTAGACAGTCTCAACGAATCTAAGCCGGTCCTGCCTGTATGTTACGTAATGAATGTATGTCTGTCTACATGTGAGCCATGTGGTGACCTTGAACGTGAACTTTAGTGAATGAATTTCGATTGATTTGGTAAGAGATCAACAGGTTCTTTAGTAAAGCTCCAACCTTGAAGTATAACAGTCAGACGTCGAAATGTCCATTTCGATTAGTTCTCTAGAAAATCTTCCTCGCTATTCTGGTAGGTATCCATAACCACAGGAATGAAAAATTTATTGAATGCAAGAAGTGAAGTACCTAGCAGGCTAGACAATTGATGACATGATAAAGACATTGTTAAATACAAATTTTGTCAATATATTGATGAATATTTTCTTCCTACCATATGAATATATCCATTGAAACACCATTCAGAAAAGAATTTTGAAAATTGTAAGTAAAGAAAAGTAATTCATGAAAATCATGTGACAATGAAACTAGGAATAGATAGACTGTCAGTGCTGATAGTACTTCCTAATGAATCAAAAATTAACACCATCCTTATAACCAAGATAATGATGTCGCAAAATGATTTTAATATGAAAAATATTCATCTTACCTCAGGAAGTTTTTTGGATTTTTGAATATGTACACCCCCGATTTCCACTACTGCTGGTACCAGTGGACGAGCGAACGTCAATGACCAATGAGAGTTCACCAGGAGAAGACTTGTATTTCGAAGCAAAACATCCAAATCAGGTATTTTCCGATCCAAATGTTTCTCAAGAAGATTCCTGTTGGAATCGAGGAATATCCAATGAACTGCTTTCGCAAGCACAGTGCTCAGAAAGTTGATAACTCGATGAAAGAAACTCATTCTGTTATCGAACCAAATATGGTTGTTTGGTATGTAAGCTGGGTTATCAGGATTGCTGAAACGTCCATTATGCCATGGCATGATGGTGGTAGTTGATATTGCAACAAGGGGTGCATCGTATCTATGAGCCAATCCTTGAGAACATTCGCTATTGAACAACTCTCCGAAAATAAGATCGAACTTTTGATCCGACTCCAGCAGATTTTTCACTTTTGAGTTTGAAAACAGGTAATCGCACGATCTCAATCCTTCATTAAATAAAAGATCGCTTGAGCGTAACTGTTGATACCACACAGGTGAATCCATATCTAATCCAAAGGTTTCTATTCCACGGGCATTTGGATCATTCAGTAAAATTTCCTGGTACCGATCAGAACTAATGTCGAATCCATGATGGACCAAAGTTGTCACTGTGTGGCCCTTCTTGACCAGTTCACGTACTATAGGACCGAAAATCCACTGATGACTCTTACCCTCGTGAGGAAAAACAGCCAGAATATTATAGGACAAGGAAAAACCGACGAAATGAAGCAATACGAGTATACCGCGTAATTCAATCATTTTCACAACGAAATTCGAACGCTGCTGGTGAATATCGCAACAATACTATAAATAAATGTTTCAGTTCACGTAAGATCTCACTTGATTTGATTTACTCGATATACGTATGTTGGTTGTATCAATTTGAGTTTCAAGGAAATCAAATCTCATGTTATCTGAGAAAGGAACCATTTAAATGAGAACTATCAAATACGGTTGTGAGGTATATGTACGCAATAGAATCTGTTCAAACACTTCACTTCGATATGATATTTGTTTCTTTCTGATAAAATTCTTATATTCATGGAAAAGATGACAATTCGTTGTGTAACAGTTCAAGTACAGTGGTACACAGTGGACGAATACTAATACTTATACCCATTTCTCTATAAATACTCGCAAAACATCAATTTATATTCTCGCATTCAAATTATAATAGGCATTATCTACTTCCGGCTTCTTTATCATTCTTTATTGGAGCAAGTTTCATAAGGTACCTATGTCAATTCCATCAAATATTCGAGGCTGAAGGGTTCCTTCAAAGAATTGTGAAGGTCTTCGTCATATACAGGGTGAGTCTCAAACGGATACATATATTCTAACTGTAGATCCCTCTCATCAAACGAAATACTTTTTTTTCTTGACGTTTTTCAAAATTCGGCTTCGTTTGAAAGATACAGGGTGTTGAAAATCCATTAAAAAATATTTATTTTTCTAAAGAGATATTTTCCCCCACGAAACTGCCGTTATCCGAACGACGCGGAGCGGAGTTCGGGTAAGCAGTTGAGTGCGGGAAAGACACTTTCCGCACGAGTTAGGAACAATATTTTTTCTACAAGCGCTCATACGATATCGATTTTACTTCAACACACGGATCAAATACGATTTAATATATTTAAATAATTTCATACTAATGACAAAAATGTTGATTCACATTTCGTTACCAAAGCAACGTCGTCGGTGGCGTTTGGTGCATAGAGACCATAGAACTTATGGTACATGGAATGCTAAATGCTATTACCAGATCAAAAAGTGGATAAACATCGCAAGTTGGAGGAATACCGAAATTTCCATATTCCCATGGATACGATCTGTCACACCGATCAGAAACACAGAAATGTTTGCCGAAATGCCAAGTGAATCGGATCTTGACGATTAAATTCATAGTATTTCTGTGTTTCTGTTCTGTATGAAAAGTCGTATCCATGGGAACATGGAAATTTCGGTGTTCCTCCAACTTGAGATGTTTATCCATTATTTCAAGCTGAGCAGCAAGGCTAAACTACAGTGGCTTTATACAGGACAGTGGCGACAATAGACGTTCACGTTTTGATTGGTCGGTCTGTTTTCGACCACTAATGGCGGACTTTCATTGATTTGTTGTCATGTCATAGTGTATAAAGCTCAAAATCGAGTCAAATGTCAAACAGCACGACACTCAAATGTAAACAAATATCCGCCATGTTTGTGCAAAAACGTGTTCTATGACCCTATTGTCCCCACTGTCTTGTACAGGGTGCGGCACGGAGGATGGATGGTTTTAAAAAAATAATAAAAGCGTTAATTTTTACTCAAAAACACATTTATTGACGGAATCAGATTCTCAAGGAAATAGCATTTGAGACAGTCAAGTGTGGAAAATCACATCAGGCATGTGGTGGCCGAAATCGGTGATGCAGTGCTGGAGGCGCTCTTGGAAGTTCGCGTAGACTCTCTCCAACATCGCTCTCTCAACTTGGGCAACTTCCACGCGAATAGCCCTTCTCAATTCGTCCAGAGTTCGGGGCTTGGTCTCGTATACTCTAGCCTTGAGGTGTCCCATAAGAAAAAATCGCATATGGATAAATCTGGGGACGGACTGCGAAGAATGGCTTGTCGAACGCGTTCAACATTTTCAGGCGTTCGAACTGTTCGCACAGGTCCTCTTGGTCTTCTGTTGATCAGTTCACCACGTCTGCGAAGTGATTCAACCCAACGAAGGATAGTGTTTCGAGAGGGAATAGCTCTATTCCGATGAATGTGGAAATGGCGACGAAACTCACGCTGCACGACCGTGACTGACTCATTATTTCGGACGAAACTATCATAGGCGAAAACACGATGCTCCACCGTCCAAGGCTCCATGACGACAACTGGTAAATAAATGCTAGGAACACACGAGTCTAACGGCACCTTCCCCACTTCTCTCGTCCTCAGTGTGGGAAAGTTATGCCCATCTGAAAAACGTCCGCCCTCCGTGCCGCACCTTGTATAAAGCAACTGTAGGCTAAACTATAAGTTCTATGATAGAGACATATCATAATTCAGTTTATTCTTTCATAAAAGCGTGCGGGAAAAATCCCTGCTGTAGAAAATAGTATATTTTAAAACTAGTTGCAGAATGGGCTCCTATTTCAATACGAATGCGAAATTCGAAAACGAGCGACGAAGGAGCGAGTTTTCGAACGCATGAGTATTGGAATTGCATTCTGCAACGAGTATTAGGCGATATTTTCTCTATTTCAGTCAAATTTCGTGAAATACTGTTGAAATTCAATGAAAAATTCAGATTATACATCCTAGTGACTTTTGTATTGTATCTTCGCAGTTGGTGAGTGTTACGAAATTGACATTTCCAAATTGACGTGTGTTGAAAATTGATAGGATCGGAAGCCAGTGCTGACAACCACAAAACGAAAAATATAACTGAAAACAATGCTGTAATGAGTTCATTACAGCACTGTTTTTAGTACTGTAATAATAATACTGAAATAGAGAAACATACTTCTTTCCATATGTTCCGAACCGTTATATGAAATGAACTGAACTTTTGTGAATTGTTTACTCTGTTCATGATGCATATTCCTCAACCAATAATTAATTTTTCAATATTTTTCCTGGTGTGAAAGTTACAGCGTAGGCGACTTATCAATACACGCAAAACTACTATAAGACTATTTGAAAACGATAAACGGTTCATATTTTCGAAAGAACCAATCATTTCGGAAAATCAAAGTAGTATTTTCAATAAAACGCGTCGTTTTCGTGTTATTCCTAATTTTATCCGATGAAATTGGACGAAAAACTCATAAATATCAAGAGAATTCTGAATGCTTTTTGAAGCGATAATTTCAGAAATATGGCAACGTCTCTACCGAAAGTTTCATGGAACATTAAAGAGAATTGTTTTGAATACAAAATAGGTTGATATAGCTTGATGAATCATAAATTGAATGAAAAATCTTAGTCAATAAGAGATTATTCGGTAATCGAGGAAAATATGAACAAATTATTAGTGTTCACAAACTAGTATTCAGGATAGTCGAAGAAGGAACTTCTTTTAGTGTATATGAATATGCCTTATTCAATTGCAGATATAATTGGACAAAACTGAGTGTTTTTGTTACCAAATATCGTGTTTGTAATATTTTTATTTTAATAAGGTTAGTACTCGAGTATTCCCTAAATGTTTTATCTGATTTTCAATGGAAAAATATACACTTTCCATTTATCCCAGTAAATCTTATCAGGCGCGTTATTGGCCTAATTTTTTCATTCAATTGGCTATATCTGTTTCACAGAGCCGAATTCGGAAAAATAGAAAATGAAAAAAAAGTTTATTTTGGCATAAAGAATCTACAGTTGAAATATATATACAAGTCAAAGACTCGCCCTGTATTCTCCATTTGCTCCTTTTCTGTTATGGAGCTTCTAATCTTCACAAACTGACAATCATTCCATACTTTCACAAAATCAGAAAATTCCTTGATTTCTTTCCTCATCTGAATAAGAATCCAAAACCACATAACATCTGAACACTTGTTTGTATTCATTTCATGACGTTATACAGGGTCTTTCACGAGGAACCTCACCCATATTTACACGGGAAACTACTGAAAGTATTTTCATTAAATTCAGCACTTATAAGTATTTCACGATGCTGATGAAATCTAAAATATTTTCAAGGCATGAGCACCTCCGGTTTTTCCGGAAATGACGTCAACTTCCGTTTTTCAAATTAGAACACCATTTTTTTATTGCAGCAATAGATTCCTTAGAAAATTTCAAGTTATTTTGATGTAACATTTTTCAGTTTTGGTTGGAAAATTCTCTCTGAGCGGGAAAATTCGAAAAAAAAATCGAAAATAGAGCTCCGCTGAAACAAGAATAACTTCGAGGTTTTTGGATGGAAAATTTTCATTTTTGGGATTTTTCAAGATGTAAGATTGATGTATCCACTTTAAAAATCGAAATCGCGATTCATGATACAGGGGGTGAAAAAATCGCTTTCAAAGTTAGGGATGACAAAATCGTGAAAAATCAATTTTTTCAAATTAGAACCCCATTTTTTTATGGCAGATATTGAATCTAAGTTAAAAAATAATGTGAGTTTATGCATCACACCCTTGCCCTAAAGTGGATATTAACTCAGAAAATATCCATTTTAGGGCAAGGGTGTGATGCATACACTCACATTATTTTTTAACGTAGATTCAATATCTGCCATAAAAAAATTGGGTTCTAATTTGAAAAAATTGATTTTTCACGATTTTGTCATCCCTAACTTTGAAAGCGTTTTTTCACCCCCTGTATCATGAATCGCGATTTCGATTTTTAAAGTGGATACATCAGTCTTACATCTTGAAAAATCCCAAAAATGAAAATTTTCTATTCAAAAACCTCGAAGTTATTCTTGTTTCTGCGGAGCTCTATTTTCGATTTTTTTTTCGAATTTTCCCGCCCAGAGAGAATTTTCCAACCGAAACTGAAAAATGTTACATCAAAATAACTTGAAATTTTCTAAGGAATCTATTTCTGCAATAAAAAAATGGTGTTCTAATTTGAAAAACGGAAGTTGACGTCATTTCCGGAAAAACCGGAGGTGCTCATGCCTTGAAAATATTTTAGATTTCATCAGCATCGTGAAATACTTATAAGTGCTGAATTTCATGAAAATACGTTCAGTAGTTTCCCGTATAAATATGGGTGAGGTTCCTCGTGAAAGACCCTGTATAGTGAGCTTGACCACAAGTCAGTATGGACGAAAGATAATTTATTTGGAAGCAAAAAACAGCAACCGAACAGATCACCTCTTCACCAGAGGAAATGTTAATCAATCTAACGTAAACAAATGAGAGAAGTCGAGTTTTTCTTGGCCACACGGTGCATAAAACTTTGAATAGCTATCGTTCTTTCCAAAATAATGGGTTATGTTTCATCACTTATATCTAGATGGTCATTGTTTTACTGTCTGAGATGTTGCATTCATTTATAGAAACTCAGTAATATGAAGCGCAACGAAGAAAAATTAGGTACTCGCGAAGGAGTATTATGTGTCAAAAGTGTTCTAGCGTCATCAAGACTAAATTTCTATGCAATCATCTATAGAATTGTATGGGAGTAGACAATTCCGGATAAAAATCCGTTGGTATTGTTTTTTTCGCGATTGAATTTTTTTCACCACATCTACGAATTTGACATTATTCCTCACCTGTGGAAGCTTTTTCGCATTCTGAATATGTACTCCACCTATTTCTACCACTGAAGGTACGAATGGCCGGGGAAAAGCCAATGACCAATGAGTGTTAACCAGAAGAAGGCTGCTGTTCCTCATTAAGCCATCAAAATTCGGAATCTCTTCCTTGAGGTGCTTTTCCAGGATTTTTTTGTTGGAGTCCAAAAATGAGCCATAGAGCGCCTTTCCATGCTCGAGACTCACAAAATTGATCAATCTTTCTGAAAAAGTCATCTTGTTCCCAAACCATAACGCAGCGTGTGGTACATATGAAGGATTATCAGGATTAGCAAAGCGTGCATTATACCAAGGGGTAATTGGCGTAGTTGATATCGCGACAAGTGGTGCCTTGAACCTATAAACGAATCCCTGAGAGCATTCACTGTTGAAAAGTTCACCAAGAATGAGATCGAATTTCTGATTCGATTGCAACAGTTCCACTACTTTCTTATTTGAAAATACGATATCACAGGACACCAATCCTTCATAAAACACAAATGGTGTTGAACTCAATTGTTTAAACCAAACTGACGAGCTTTCCAAATGCTGCAATTCAATAACTTCAAGCCCGGATGCATCAGGATTTTCGAGAATTATTTCCTTATATTCCTTGGATTCAACATTCAATTGGTTGTGGATCAAAGCTGTGACACTATGGCCTCTCTTCACCAGTCCCTTGATTATTGGACCAAATATCATCTGATGGCTCTTGCCTTCATGTGGAAATACAGCTAGTATATTGTAAGAGCTTGAAAGAATCACGCAGTTAAGCAGCAAAATGACTGTCACGAATTTCATCATTTTGACTAAATGAAAAAGATTTAAATTCACACAAATTTCACCTATTTAACGTTCATAAAAACCATGAAAACAATATGAGGAATTCCCCTCTATTCTCTATTCACCCTGAAGTTTTGTCACCGAGATATTATATACATTTGGTTCAAATTTATCTCTAAAACTTATTCACTTTCATGCGGTTCTGAACGATAGTCAAATTCAAACTGATACAGCTTTGTTTACAGATTCAGAAAAGATAAGATTTGTTTTATCATATACTCTCCTAACTTGAAAAATGGGAATAACATTTTTGCTCAAGATTTCTACTTGAACGGAACCAATTCGATATCAAATGAGCAACTCCACAATTTTGAAAAGTCATGCTGAATTGATGAATGATTATTTGATGATTCGGCAAAATTTCAGTGACAAATAAAATGAAAACAAGAAAATCAGTCGCATGAAGTCACTCACAACTATTTTCAAAAACTACACATCTGATCGAGTAGAAATCTAGTAGAAAGCTACGTAAAATGTTCATTATCTTCCAAACTCAATTCTATGGAATAAATATCATAAGTTATCATCGTGTCGTTAGATGATCCGGAAATAATTTCATTATGAAGCTACGCAGTGTTGAGTACCTGAATGACAGTCCGCGTCAGCTATGAATTTGAGCAAAAGCACCTAACCTGATGGATAATGTTTTTATTTGTTTCTCATTTGTAAACGTCAGTTTCCAAAAACACAATATTAATCAAGAAAGTTTGTTTTATCAAGTCACTAACTTGTAAAACTGACAGTTACTTTCAAAATTATACCATAGTGGCTACGAGTTCTGCGAAAAGAGTGGCCGGTGTATAACTCTGGGTCTTTTAAACCTAAATATTTCGCTATTTGCTTTGGGACACCACCACTAGTGTGCTGGCCAGCATTAAGGGAAAAGCACTTTCCATGTCGGTATGTCAAAAAAAATATTAGGCTTTTTGTTCCAGGGGGCCGAAGATTTACATATTCTCTGTATAACATGCAGGGCTTGAAGCTGCAGCCATCATCAGTTATGGTGAATCTTCTTGTTGTTAAATTTTTTGTTTGCCGCAATGTCACAATAACGTATTTTTCCATATCTTCTACATCATTCATGTTTAAAGAGAGAATTTCGTCACATCGACAACATCCAAAAATCCCAAATATTGTTACAATTTTCGCCAGCAACCACTGGTCATCGGGAGCATATAAAAGAAATTGTTCAGCCTCTTCTTTACTTAATACCTTGGCCTTTTTTGGCGTATAACGCTCATTTTTTCGTTTCAGGAACGCTTTTACCTTTTGAAATCTGCAAATGACAACTAAACGTCATATTTTTCAATAAATTTTTTAAGGAAAACAAACCTGCGAACAGGGGCATTTTCTTTCATTTCCAAGCAGCTTTTCAGCATAGACAATTTTGCCCATAAAGTATTAGGGCTGAATCTAGCTGATAGTTGATTCAAGTAGACCAACAAAACATCTTCAGTTACCCCAATCACACTAGTTTTGTTTTGCCACTTTTTGAAGTCGTCGTATTCTCGCTCGTACCTTGAAGCTGATTTTGCAGGTAATAAACTTGAATCTACACTGCTGGCTGCCTCAATAATTTCTTTTGGTACATTCATTTTCGCTTTCGCCAAACCAAATGTAAAGAAAAATAAACAGACATGTTCATGGCAACGCTCTCATAGCTTACGACATTTGCGACGAATTATTGAGATTTTTTTGGAATTTATCTAACCTTTTTACAAATGAGAAACAAATAAAATATAAAACAATATACGCAAGGTAACGGGTTTTACTGGCTCAAGGAGGTAACTGACTCGCCTGCGGTTCGTCAGTTATATCCTCCATTCGCCAATAAAAACCCTCTTACCTTGCTAGTAATATTATATACTATTACTATTATCTGTTATTAATATTACCCCTTTGCCTTTTTTAGACAGTTATCATTCACTCAAGCTCAGTTTGCTCAGTTTATCATTCTGGAGGTCACTCAAATACTAAATAACGGCGATTCTGAGAAAACGGCTTGAGATAATCGAAATAGGATTTCACCGTGAAATACTTTCGGAAGTCCACCGATACGATGGAGAACTTTCCCAGCTCAAAATTCGATAAACACTCGGTTAAGTAGAAACGGAAGCTCAAAAAAGGTTGATGAAAAAATCCATCAGTGATCAATTTTCAATACAAATTGAATATTCTGGACTTCACTCACAGTTGGAAGCAATTCGACGTTGCCGATATGGATACCACCAATTTCGACAATCCCAGGTACTAACGGCCTTGAGAAAGTAAGCGAAAAATGGGAATTCACGAGTACTAAACTGGCGTTTTGCATCAATTCCTTGAAAGACGGCAATATTTCCTGAAAATGTTTCTCGACCATTTTCTGGGCGTCTGGCACTGTCCACAAATACACCATCTTATACCACTGTGTCCCGAAAAAGTTGAACATTCGCTCTGAAAAACTCATTTTAGCTGATTGGCCTAAATGACTGCATGGAATATACGAAGGGTTGTCCGGATTCCCTAATCTATCACCATGCCATGGCATCAGTATTCCTGTGGACACCCCAACCAGGGGAGCTTTGAACTTTTGCACAAATCCAAGAACACACTCACTGTTGAAAAATTCGGCCAGAATCAAATCGAATTTTTTGTCGGTTTGGATCAGTTCTCGAACTTCTCTGTTTGACAGCAATGTTTCACATGATTTCAACCCGAGATTGGTTAGTAAGAAAGGATGTTTCACTTGCGATAAAATAGCTGGCTCATCCAACAGTTTCATGTCAAAGAAATTTTCTCCTGTTTTATTGACGTCACCCAGCAAAATTTCTTTGTAGTTGTCGTTCTCAACATTGTAGCTATAATGAACAATAACAGTGAGGTTATGTCCTCTTTCCACTAGTTGACGGATAATTGGACCAAAAACTAACTGGTGGCTTTTTCCTTGGTGAGGAAACACTGCTAGTATATCGTAGGCGAACAGTGACACGAAGAAATGGAAGATTGTGTATATTAAAACTACGTTCATTTTCGAGTTTACCGACGTACTACTAAACTCTTGCATTCAATCGTGCGATAGTGCCTTCAGCCTTCGAAGAGCATTCACCTGCATTACGCAATATCTGAACCTCTTACATTATCTCCAGTCTTTTGTTTACACAATGCTTCAAGTAACTCATCTTCGTAGTCCGAAGAGTATCGCACTGATATCAAAATTGGTACAATATTATTACAAAGGCATGAAATATTAAAATGTCATGGTAGTCATATTTGAATTGGGAAATGTCACTTTTTAATTGTCATTTGTCAAGTGTAGTCCTTCCTTTTCCTGTGGCAAAATAAACTTTTAGACATCGTGTTTTAAGCATCCCAAAATTTTATAAAAATACTCGTTCTTTTGTAAAAATTCAACATGATCTTGATACAGAAAAAGGTAATCGGTCATTTATTTATTCGACGGTCACAAGAACTGATGTTCAAGAATGACAATAAGTGGACGTTTTTATTTCCCATAAATATACTCAAAGGACCCCGCACTTTTCTTATGGGAAATGGAGTTGCGTCAAATGTTCTGATTTTTTGGTATAATGTAGTACTCGACCTACTGATCAAAAGTGTCCATGGCCCCAACTCAATCCTATGACTAGTTTTTGAGATACAGGGCGGTGAAGTTGAGAATTACCCACTTTTACTACGCGCATATCTCGAAACAGAATAGAATGAACTTCAATTTTTCTCAAGAAACATTCCGTTCCATCTCCAGGGAGCAACTATATAGAGAAATATGACCGAAAATCCTTACGAATACAGGGTTATCCATAATTAAATGCATGCCCGATTTTGAAAGTATAAAATATTATGTCAGTTCCAGAGCGAGAACGTTCGCAAAATGAACTATTTCACTAGATATGTTGTTGTTACATCGAAAAAACAAGAAATACCCAGAATTCGTACTGGGTGATCCATTATTATAGAAACTATTCACAATGAAGGTTAAGTGGACATCCTGTAACATATCATCATGGACTTTAAAGAATACAGGGTGATGTAATGAACTGTGAACCTCACGAAAATACCCAAAAACCACCTTTTTTTTCATCACCCACTATTTCAAGATTAACTCCGTTGAGGTGGTAGTTTTCTTTCACCACTGTACTTGATATAAAAACATCAATACGGCTTAGAGTTTTTATCCTCTTCCTATGACCAGATCTTTTTATGTAATATGAAAATTATTTGTTAATGATATTCTATTCTTATTCCAGCAAAAAATCTGGTCATAGGAAGAGGATAAAAACTCTCAGCCGTATTGATTTTTTTATATCAAGTACAGTGGTGGAAGAAAACTCCCACCTCAACGGAGTTAATCTTGAAATAGAGGGCGATGAAAAAAAAGTGGTTTTTGGGTATTTTCGTGAGGTTCACAGTTTATTTCATGATTGAATCTCCCTATATTCTTTGAAGTCCATGATGATATGTTCTGAAAAAACCGAACAAACTCCTTAAATCAACCCAAAAATACAGGGTGTCCACTTAACCTTCATTGTGAATAGTTTCTATAATAATGGATCACCCAGTATGAATTCTAGGTATTTCATGTTTTTTCGACGTAACAACAACATGTCTAGTGAAATAGTTCATTTTGCGAACGTTTTCGCTCTGGAACTGACATATTTTATACTTTCAAAATCGGGCATGCATTCAATTATGGATAATCCTGTATTCGTAACGATTTTCGGTCATATTTCTCCATATGGTTGCTCCCTGGGGATGGAATGAAATGTTTCTTGAGAAAAATTGAAGTTTATTCGATTCTGTTTCGAGATACGCGCGTAGTAAAAGTGGGTGATTCTCAACTTCAACGCCCTGTATCTCAAAAACTAGTAATAGGATTGAGTTGGCGCCATGGACACTTTTGATTATTGGGTCGAGTATTACATTATACCAAAAAATTAGATCATTTGACAGAACGCCATTCGCCATAAGAAAAGTGCCAAATTTGAAAAATCCTTTAGTTTGCAGGCCGATATATTCATCTACCTATAAACTGTCACTTAGCGCTACTTACAGGAATGATAAATCTAGAGATCTTACCTAATATACCAATGGTTAGGGATTATGTGTCAGCTGATCAAATTTAATGTTTCGTTGAGTAGTTATTAATAATGGACTTTGTTGAGAATAAAGAATTCTTATAATTGATAATTATAATGAAGATTTTATAAATGACCTACCTACCCTACTTGAAAAAAAAACGAATAAATACCACGAATAGGTTTATCCGTACTCGTACTACTCGTCATATACCTATGAACCTATGTAAATGTAATGCAAAACTTTTCGAAGGATCTTTCGTTACTCTGAAGTGTTCGCCTTAGCTTCACCCATCATCTCTATCTCGCACTTTGGACTTGCAAAGCGTTTTCTTTGTAATCGAATTACTGACTTAAAAATATCGTGTCATCGTTAGATTCTGTACCCAAGTTAGTTATAGGTGGTGATTTAATTTGACGAACGGATAGTTGATAGACACTTCGGAGATTATTTTAAGGAATAATTTGGGCATCAACTTACCGCAGGAAGTCTTTTAGGTTCGGGAACATGGATTCCTCCAACCTCTACAATTCCAGGTACAAATGGCATGGGTTGATGCAAAGTGAAATGCGAATTAATAAATAATAAACTAGCATTTTTCTCCAAATCCTCAAATGGTTTCATTTTTCTTTCGAAATATTTCTCAGCCATGCTCTGATAATATTTCAATTGGAACCAATGGACCACATCGTACCAAACATTTCCGACTAGATTCTCAACTCTGCTCAAGAAGCCCATTTTCGCTTCCGACCATATGTGCATATTTTTTATGTAGGAGGGATTGTTCGGTTGTCCAAATCTACCGGTATGCCACTGCATGAGAGTGGTAGATGAGAATCCGATTACAGGTGATCCAAATTTATCGACGAAGCTTAAATAGCATTCGCTATTGAACATTTCAGCTAAAATCAAGTCGAATTTTTCCTGCGACCTCATGAGGTTCTGTACTCGAAGGTTTGAAAACATGGACTCGCAAGCATTTATACCAAATGAAGTCAAAACGAAAGCACTACCGAAAAAGAGGGCTGTTCCAGAATGATCGAACATATCCAAGCTATAATCATCGATACCCTCACGTTTTCCCTCCAAGATAACTTCTACTAAATTTTTGGATTCAAGATTCAAACTATGCCGTATAATCACTGTTATCTCATGTTCACCATTCAGTAGCTGTCGAATAAGCGGTGTAAAAACCATCAGATGGCTCTTTCCTTCATGAGGAAATACAGCTAATATTTTCAAACTCAAAACATCCTCAATTAACATCAAATATAACACCCAAAGAAATCTGTAATTCATTGCGAATATTCCACACAGCACTCAAATTCATTAATCTCGAAATGTGTAGACACGAATACACTGTTCAACATAAAAAAAGGTTTAAGGAAGATAGACTAAGCCCGCATTTGAGTCTCTACCTTGAACTGAACAACAATGTCAAGAAGATACTTACATAATATATAAATGTGGAATATTCCAGATAGTTCTGAAGATCACTGTAGGTCGAGGTACTTAAACTCGTTGGGAAATTACTGCCTCTTCAATTAGTTTACGGTTTGTTCAGGTATTAGTAGGAAGATGTCGCTGTATGTGTTACAAACGAAATTCGAACCTAAGGGGGCCCATACAAGTTGGGATATTCGAAATTTCTAGAACATTGAAGTATAATTTTCTTCAATAAATTAACAAGCAAGGATATTAACTACAAAACGACACCCACATAATTTTTGTAAGTTACATAATTTGAGAGTTATTGCTGTTTAAACGTGATCCTTATAAAAATTGATAAAATAAAATAAAAACTCCGTAGGTACTGTACTTTTGATCATTCTCAATGATTAAACTAACAAATTTATCATGAAAATTGCTTAAAATGGCCGCCTCTGCTTTGTAGACAGGCAGTGGCCCTTATGAGGACTTATCTTGTAGCAACAAATAAAAACAGTTTAGGGCGCTCGCGTAACGGTCATATTCGAACAACCATAACTCTCAAATTATATAACTTACAGAAATGATGTGGGTGTCGTTTTGTACCTGATATGTTTGGGTGTTAGTTCGTTGAAAAAAAATTATACTTCAATGTGCTTCTTTTTCTGCTATTTGAGATTCACTAAAAAATTCAGTAAATTTTTTGACTAAAATTTTTATAAAGAATTTTTTATGACATTTTTGAGTTGAATCTTTTCATACTGTCCTACTTTAATGAAATGTGGCAGTATAATATTTCAAAAAACAGTTTTTTACATCTGTAGAACCTTTAGGTTCAAAGAAATCGATATCATTGTAAAGGGTCAACTAAAATAGAAAAAAAATTAATATGGCGGCTATTCTAAAAATAAGGGGGTAAACCCCCCAATGTGGGTGTTTTGTCGATAAAATTAGGTATATTTGATGCCCTCAAAATACCGCTAAGTCATGCCCAGACACACTGTATTTACAGAAGTCCCAAAATAAACTGCTCCACATGAGTTAGGGATATTGACTTAAATTGCAAAAAAATATAGTTAAAAAAAGATTTTTGTGATGAAAATTCATATTAATATGATTTCAAGTTGCAAATTAATTTTAGCATGTAGGTCTGCAGCGTATACAGGGTGGCTAAAAAAAATCGAGTAAAATAACGAAATTTTATTCCCAGAGAATTCAAGCATTTTAAGACTATCAATACAATGTATGGCCTCCACGGGTATCAATAACAGCTTGACATCTTCTTTGCATACTAAACACGAGCTTGTTGAACATTTCTTGAGGAATTTGGTTCCATAAACGGGGCAGAAGCTCTCTCAGATCATTTAAGGATTCTGGGGTAGGTTGATGATTATCAAATCTTCTTTGGAGCATATCCCATCCATGTTCTATGCAATTCAAATCTGGTGAGTGCGGAGGTATTGGTGAATGTGGAATACCACGCTCCTCGCGCGCATTCTAAACTATGGCTGCACGGTGCGGTCTAGCGTTATCGTCTAGAAATTGAAAAGTTTCACCAATAGCAGCGTGAAAATTTGGCACAACATTGTCAATGACATGCTCCCTATAGTGTGAGGCGGTCATATTCTCAGGACAAATGTGTAGATCTGTGCGCCCGTTGAAACATATCCCGGCCCATACCATAACATACCATATACACCATAACCCTCGGATGGACTTCTTGGACATAGCGACGATTACGGAGCATGCGTGGGATTGTCCATACCCTTATTCTTCGAGAATCTGAAAATCGTCCATATCTGGATTCATCAGTGAAAAGGACACTACGCCACTGATCGTTCCAATTCATATGTTGCCTTGCCCATTCCAGTCTTTGACGCTTATGGTCACGTGTTAATGGAACTCCTCTTGATGGACGTCTAGAATCTAGATTCACCTCTCTCAAACGTCGTCTGATGGTTTCGATGGAAACTTGGACCCCATCTGCATTTTGAAGAGTATATTCCGTAGCCTTCTACACCTAGATGTAGGGTTTCTTCTCGCCGAAACGGTGATGAAACGATCCTGAGCAGGTGTTGTTTTTCGTCGCCCACCAAGCCTTGGTCTTTCCAACAGGGAACCTGTCTCCCTGAACCTATTCCAAAGTCGAGATATCACACTTTGGCTGACTTGGAGCCTTTCCGCTACAACAACCTGAGTAAGGCCACCCTGTAGCATTCCGATAGCACTATTAGCCTCAGCGTTTGTTAATTTACGTCTTGGCATTTTCAGAAAACTCGTTTCAAATCGAAGCCGTTGATAAACTGACTTCATTTCAAAATAAGAACATTCATGGAGCATATGCAAAGAACCAAACTTCAGAAAAAAGGCGACCAGATTGAAGAAATGTCTCATACTGATTTTTATTGGATCGATTAAAGTTGTTCTTGAGTTTTAAATGATTTTTCAGCGATTTTCTGGAAGATTACATACTTTTAAAAACGATTCAATACGATATCCCTAACTCTTGTGGATACAGAAGATCCTCCTGATGCTTTGTTGATTCTTTCAAGCCCGATGACGAGTAATTCTGTACTACACTAAAATGGTAACTCCGTTAATAAATTAACGAATGTTTCGCTGTGTTGAGTTATGAAGTTTTTAGTCAAAAAATTTTTCGACGAATATCCCTCGGACATTCACAAATGTATCATAATCTTATGACAAACTTCTCAAGCTCGTTGCTTGGTAACACCCCTCAGCCTCAGAGCTTTATATTCACATAAAATTATCTCGTATATTGTCAATTTCCTAGGGATATCACTACGAATGATTATACCAGCATTACCAGCAAATAAAAAACCAAAAACATTTCACTCTCCAAACCCATTAAATGTAATTCCATCCTACAAGATATCAATAATTCATATGTTTGAATTGCGTTCCACCTGATCAAATGGACCCGTAATTGAAAAACTTTCAGCGCAGTTACTCTCAACTTTGATTCGACAAACTTAAACAAAGAATGTTAATTTGGAAAATCAGAGGTCATGACGGCAACTGTTTACATTGTGAACTGTCGTCTATTCCTTCTGTTTGTTCCGGAGTAAATCTCACTCACCTCTGGTAATTTCCTCTGTGCTTTTATATGGATTCCTCCGACTTCAATCACATTGGGAACCAGCGGTCTGGGAAGGTTAAGACTGAAATGGGAGTTGACCAAAAGAAGGCTTGAATGTTTGTTGACCAACGTTTTCATTGATGAGACTTTTTTTCCTAAATATTTCTCGATGAAAATCGCGTCGTTTCCGTGAATTTGATTGTCGTATATAAATCTCTGGAAATTAAGAATGACAAAATTCTCCATCCTCTCCCAAAAACTCATCTTATTGCTGTAAAACAAGAGAGTATTAGGAATGTAGCTCGGATTTTCTATATTTCCAAATCTCTCGTTATGCCATGGCAGTATTGGACTGGAGGACAGGCCAATAACTGGAATTCCATATTTATCAGCCACACCAAATGAGCAATCACAAGAAAAAAACTCGCTAATCATCAAATCAAAACTTTTCTCAGTCTTCAGGAAGGTCTTGACTTCTTCGTGGGAAAAAACCGCGTTGCAGTGGTTAAGAGATCGTACTTTCATCTTCAACGGTGTAGTTGTTTGGAACCACTTCATATTTACATTCTCGTCTATGTCAAGAACTTCAAGTATCGGTGGAATTCTCAAATTGATCTCCCTGTAATTTTTCCCAACGATATTCAAGTTGAAATTTACGACGGCTGTTAGATTATGACCTCTCCTTACTAGTTCCTCTATTAGTGGTTTGAAGACTTGCATGTGGCTGTGTGCAGGATTTATGAAGAAGGCAAGTATATTCAACGAACTCACTGGACACAATATAACTGTCAATGACCATAACAGAAGAACTAAATTCATGTTGTGAAATGAATATGACGATATTCACGTAAATTATTGTCGAGAATCTGGATAAACACTTTCACTTGTAGACACATTAATGACTGAAAGAATCAGATAGGTACTTGAAATTAATGTGTTATCGGAAATCCTCAACCAGTAGCGTAACACTTTTTCCAAATCATTGGAAATTTGGTCTATCCCTGAATTTGTGAATGTGAAATTTTGATTGGAAAGTTCAGAACTGCATATTGTGAAACTAAGGATGCCTCTCAGTTTTCCACGTGCCACAATACGAGACTAATTCGTGAAGTTAAGGTCAAATATTTTCATTCATCTGTTTTTAATGTTTCCACGTGGGTTTCCATTGAAAAGATAATTAGCTCTTATATTACCATATCCCAGTGCTTTGATTCAGGCAACACTGGAAATAAGTATCATTTTTATTTTACGTAATTAATTACAGTAAAGTCAATAGATTGGTATATCTCTTTCTTAATATACGATATTTGTCTCACCTGATTACATAGAGATAAAAATATGATACGAATTCAATGCGTGAACCTTCATTTTTATTTTCATTCACATAACCGTGCAATATGGATACATAATTTATTGTCTATATTTGTTTTCAGATGAAGAGAACCAGTCTCGTTTTCATTTTCGAAGAATTTAAAATTGAATATACGAAAAAATTATCAATTACAAGTATTGGCCGAGTGAACCACTCCAAGTACATGCCAAATATAGGCAAGTGGCAAATATTTGCCAAATACATACACGAGTAGTGGGTGTCCGGCTTTATGGGCAATTTTGAATTCAGTTATTTCCGCAAATATATTTATTACCCAAAGATAAATCAAAAACATTTCAGAAATATAGATAAAAGATAAAAATGGACAACTCACGATTGATGCTGATCGTCACAATCCGATTTACTTTACATTCCGGTAAAAATTCACTGTTCCACCAACTTGAGATCTTTACCCGCTTTTGATCTGATAATAGCCTTCCATGTTATTATAAGTTCTATGCAAATTACACAATAATTGTATACATCGCCATTCATACTCTAGTCTATACCATTTCTGAATTTCCTACTGTTCAAAATTCATATCTTATATTTTATTATCCACAAAGTTTTCTACTGGAATGGGCTTTCCCGGTCGGTTGCAAAGAAGAACAGGTCTATGACTCTACCCACTTCTTCTGTGGTTCACCGAAAAACCCGGAATCTTCCCTTTTTTTACCTGCTTAGTTAAGTGCAATTCACCCACTGCCCCAGTCGCAACCTAGTTCGCCAATACTCTAGTTTTCTTCCCAAGTCGGACCTCTTTACATTCGAACCTAAAAGTGTACAAGTGAGATAAGGACTCTACGCGGTAAAACACCAAGTGTACAAGTGAGATAAGGACTCTACGCGATACAAACACCTATGAAAGCAAACAGAAGCAGATACGTAATTTTAAATCTGAACAATCGTGAGTACCATTTCCTACAGTGTTTACTTTGTGGTATTTATTTCTCTTATACATCCATTTTATTTCTTTAATTCTTGTGGTGATAAGATTGGTACAAGCAGTCCATTCTTCTCTCCAAGAGAGCTCCTGTATTTTATCCACCTACCCTTCAAGAAAATGAAATGCACTGTTGCCAGACTACTTCATGGCTTATAACTTCACAACGTTCTATTTTATTATTGCAATACCGTGGAACTTCGTTCTACTACTATTAATCCCCATGGAATATTCTTATACCGTTGGTAAGACCTACTGCACTTTTAACTATTCACTTGACATGCGATTCTGTGGAAGAAAAACTAGCCTCCTTTGTCCAAATGTCAAAACCTATATAAGTACTCTATGATTGCTCGATTCGTCGTAAGAAAAAGGATTGCCTTTTTTTCTTTTCTGTAGGATTTTTTTGGGAATATTTTGTTATATAAACCTTGCCCTAACAATAATAGACACAACAAAAAAAGAATTGTCCAATTTGGTGCGATCGTTTGAACAATAAAGCATTTTGAAGTTTTGAAGCAAACCATAGATCCTCTTTTATTGATATAGATAAGATCGCTTATGAGAAGATGTGGCACCAAGGATATGAATCCTTGAAGATGCTTAAATTCCTGCCAAAATAATTAACAAGCGTCATACGGGTCTACTTAATATCTTGGAGTAATACTGGACGAAAAACTAATCTTCCATCAACAACTGGAAGAAAACGAGGCAGTTACACGGGAATCTATACCGACTCCTCAATGCAAAAAGCGAATTGTCTCTGAAAATTAAGGTGAAAATAATGAAGAAAGTGATAATACCAGGAATACATTCCAATCTGGAACATCGTGGAAAGTTACAGGAAAAAAAGATAAGAGAAGAACTCAAAATAGAAACAATAGAAACAGAAGTTTCTTGAAGGAATGAAGGCACACTACAACGAGGAAATAAAAAGGATATAAAAATCTTGATAATAATTCATCAATCCTTTGAGACGAATAAGAGTATTGGATAAGTCAAATATAGATGAACTCTTCTCCGTCCAACAGTATAAAAAATAGGAGCAATTAGATGAGAGGTGAAAGGAACAAATTCCGATCTTCATACGAAAGCAATGATCTCGGTCATTCGTGAAAGATCAGTATATCTACGGAAGAAAAGAAGTCTTACGCAATCCACGTCTACTGCAGGTATCTACCCTACCAGTACCAAGTATATACCAAGCTATACTAAGGACTTCAAAGGTTTTAAACTGTGTTCACTTCATTTCAGATCTCTGAAGACGCTTCACAATAAGAAGCGAAAGCAAAGGGTTCAATGAAGACTACGACTTAACCTCTGGACCTATTAGAGAGTCCTGAAAGACTCGATAAGATCTTATCCAACTTTCCACTTGAAATCATACTGAGTTCATATTAATTTCCCTATCTCATCTTGGACATTCTCAGCTGCTTACTCACCTTGGATAATTCTATTCTTTTATTTGTTTATATCCAATCAACTGATTAACTGCAGTCTTATCCAAATGATACTTCTATTCGAGATCAAATAGATAGGTACCTGATTCTGAATTTATTTCCCTATCTTATCTTTCACAATATCAGCTCCTCACTTACCTTAGATAATTCGTGTTCTTCCACTATATGTATACCTCCAATCTCTATCACGTTTGGAACTAATGGTCTGGGAAAATTTAAACTGAAATGCGTATTCACCAATATCAGGCTCGTATGCTTCCAAGCAAATTCAGCTACCGAATCAATATTCGTCCCGAAATATTTCTGAGCAAAATATTTATCGTTATGGTTGATGAAGAATTCGAAGTAGATTTTGTGGAATTGATTAACCAAAAAATTCTCCAGTCGTTCCCAAAAGTTCATTTTATTCGAGAACAAATAGATCGGATTTGGAATGTAAGAAGGATTGTCGATGTTTCCGAATCTATCATTGAACCATGGCAGTATTGGTGTTGAGGAAAGTCCTATAACAGGAGCTTTCAATTTGTCAGAAATAGCCAAGAAACAGTCATTGGAGAAATGTTCCAGAATAATGAGGTCGTAAGATTCTCTACGCTCAAAAAGATCCTTGAAGATTCTCGTTGATAGATCAGCATTGCAAAGACCCAGCGAGGCTTCAGCAAATCTCACAACAGTGTTGAATCTGTCTAATTTGATATTACCTCTATTTTTTATCTTGGAGAAGGTTCCTGCCAAATCGAGGTTATTTTCCAGGATATGTTCTCTGTAATTTTCTGATGCTTTCATTCCAGCAGAAAAATGAGAAATGAGGGTAATGTTGTGGCTTCTCCTTACAAGTTCTACTATGAGAGGTTTGAATACTTGAAAATGGCTACCTAAGGGTTCCTGAAGTATTGTCAGAATCTGATAACAATTCGCGCATGTTTGGTAACTCGCGATGATTGCGAGAATGTGAACAAGGAATTTCATTCTTGTTTAGCACTTTCGTTATTCAATTCAGGAATCGGAATCCACGTTTTTATAGCTCGACGATAACACTGGGAGGATAAAATAAATTTTCTGTTTACCAAGTAATTTTATCAGTTTCATTGAATCTATAGCAGCACCATTGTTTAAACAATGGCAGCACTCAATGATAAAACGATTAGATAGGTCTCTAGGTTTGTCTTCGGAATAATCGAGTCATCGAAATTGCGGTATCAACAAACATCAAACTGTTTTTTTCTTATTACCTCAACTAAGATAACAAGCACGAAACGATTATACAAGTGATATGTAAAGAATTACAAACTCTACCTTCTATATGAAAATGTATAACAAGCAAGAATTATGACATGTACCTTCTATAATCTATATCTATACTAATATTATAAAGAGGAAAGATTTGTATTCTTGTGTGTTTGATACGAGTAGGCCCAAAACCTACTGGACCGATTTTAGAAATTCTTTCACCCTAAGAAAGCTACATTTTCCCTGAGTGACATAGGCTATACTTTTCAAACCTACTATAACTTCAATAATTACAAAAAAAATCAGCCATAATCAGCTATTTTCACGTGCGTTGCAAAAACCGTAAGACTTGCGTGGATACTATGAAAGACGGAAATGTACCTCTTAAATAGTTCTACAAAAAAGTGCGCGATAGCATACAGGGTGGGCTCTTCAAAACGAAACAGACGAGATAACGGGCGGAATAAATTTATTTCGAAAAAATGCTCGGACACGTCGATTTCTGTTTCGAGGGGGACAACTTTTAAGGTCAAATTCACAACAATATCGCTTCAACCCTTAGTGTAAGAACACCAACCCCTAAATTTTGAACAGAAAAGATAGGGTGAGTGATACCTCATTTTAAAAACCTTTTTATAATGAATTCAGCGTAATAATTTATTTCTCATTTACTGCATTCGTTTTCGAGATATTCAATTTTGAATTTCGTACAGTACCATTCATTCCGCTAACCATGCTATGTGTTATTTGACTAATTATTCATTGTTAAAATTTTAACTTTGTATTTTGATGTCTGGTGTATGGCAGTTATGGAGTTTCATCAAATCTACAGAATGAATGAATAACAAATTCGATTGATTCAGACAGCTTGCTTGACGACAATACCAACTTTGTTTCAACTTCAAATGTCAATATATCAAGAATCAATGAATCAACTGAAGAAAAAAATCAAAATCCTGAATTCAGGATAAAAGGACCTTTCCAATGAGGTATCACTCACCCTATCTTTTCTATTCAAAATTCAGGGATTGGTGTTCTAACACTAAGGGTTGAAGCGATATAGTTGTGAATTTGACCTTAAAAGTTGTCCCCCTCGAAACAAAAATCGACGTGTCCGAGCATTTTTTCGAAATAAATTTATTCCGCCCGTTATCTCGTCTGTTTCGTTTTGAAAAGCCCACCCTGTATATCTATCTCTCAAGATTGACTTGCTATTACCTGTTTATGGTAATCAGATGTTTTCCAAAATTATGCACTATTTGGGAGTGTGTTTTTATGAATTGGGTATTGATCCTCATCCAACCTAATACGTTATTTAACCCCAGTATTTAATTTTTTTTTTTTTTTTTTAATGTTGTGATTTTCACGAAAAGGAATATCCTGTAATGTTCAGAGAACATCGTGAGAACCAAGTGCAAGCAGGTAGGAATTGGTGTTCTTCTTGAATTTCTGGAGGTTATATGCCTCGGGGAACACCTCCCTAGGCAATGTGTTCCAAAGCCTCGCTGTTCGTTGGATGAACGAGTCTTTGAAGAGAGATGTTCTGCAGGTCTCCAAAGTTACCACGAAGGGGTGTGAAGACTTAACTTGACGGGTTAGTCTTGAAGAGACTGCCAGAGGGGGAACGATTGCTGATAATTCAGAAGAGCATCGCCCATGGAAATATCTATAAAATAGAGACAGATCGCCCACTTTTCTACGGTGTTCCAGAGAAGTGAGCGAGCTTGTAAGCGATGCATCACCCACGAGACGAATTGCCCTTTTTTGTACGGAATCCAAGAGCTTTAGGGTGTGTTTAGGTGCAGCACTCCAAACATGGGAACAGTATTCCAGGACAGGTCGAATCTGTGCCTTATAGATCATAAGCAGCTGACCTGGGGTGAAATAGCCCTTTCCATCATGCTATTACAACGAGTACATTAATATACCTTCTATATGAAACTGTATAGCAAGGGAGCAAAGTGATCCGTTGTAATCTATGAATAGGTATGGTTTACTAACAAGTTGACTAACAAAAATTGATTAACAACTGACCGAGTGACAACTAACTAATTACTCACTCATTACTGATTAATTACTGATTGCTTGTCTCTGTAACATAGGGTTTCAAAGACAAGCTGGGTAATAAGGGAGGTTCATTTCCTCTTAGTAAAAGTGGGAAGGATCAACCCAATTCAATTGAATTGGGTATCAGAATCGAGAAACGCCTCGCTGAGACAAAAAGGTGCTCTCATTTGCCATTTTTGACTATAGTGGGAAGAACAGCCCATTTCATGAATCTACAGACCAATGAGAATCTTTGGACTTTGTGTATTTGATGTCTGGCATGTGGTCCCTAATGCAACTAGTTCTGCAATTGAAAATGTCACCATATATTCAGTTCAATGAGCTTTTACTGAGAAACTGAATGATGGTTCACCGGACCTGGTTATTGTTTCAAAAAACCAGACGAATTGCCCAAACTTGACCTCAATCCTTGGGTTCAGAACTTTCTCGATAGCTGACCCATAAATCAGTCGAAAGGGTATTTTTAAGCAAAGAAAGAGAATTGTTCATTAAAGAATATAAAACAAAATATTGCGATACAGAAGTGATCAATCCCATTTGGTTAAAATCAATGTATCTATACAACCTTTTTAAAGGCGACAGCTTTTTCTGATGGATATGGAATTTCATTAGTCCAGATGTTGCGGAGTGAGACGCCATATTCTCCTATCAAGAAAATGAAATTCCTCAAATTGTTCGTATTTGTGAAATTTTTGGGCGGAAAAGGTCTCAAATAAGTTTCTACTCGTATCCACTGATACCCAACTATTGAAAATATACGTTTAGGAAACATCCTCCGAATAAACGTCATTTCGCCGTGATAGTTAAGATGACCGACCCTTTTAGAAAGCCAAATAGAAGTTTCTGTATCGCGTGTGTTGTGATGGGACCTTATTGTTGTTGAATTCCCTCCTCTCATTCGTTGTCGCTCGTATGTGTCGCCTTTAAGCGAGGAGTTCCGGGAATTTCCAGGTCCCACAGTATGTTTCCTGATGCGAGATGCAATATAACTCCAACTTCTGACGACAAGCCGGAAGATTTTTCCGCTAGCGCCATATTCGCTTTACCACACCGCGATCATTTACACCGACCTAAGGGAAAGTTGGGTCATTAGGTTGGCAAGATTTTTATCAGGGTAATAACTGTTAAAGTTGGCGACACTTTGCCGCACCCACAGCGCTGGCACATAATGAGAAAACCCCTTCAATGAGTGGTTGGTCTCGAAAATGTTTGCTTATTAACACTAAAGCTCTAAGTAGATGGGAATCGCATCCCATCCTCTTTATTGGAACCCTATTGAATGTAAAAAAATAGAACCAGGTGACAGAATCAGAGGTGAAACAATTCGACCAAAACTACACCCTTTACTTCAAACTATGAGCCTCTAGTGACGAAAAGTAGAACCGTTGAGTTTAAATATACATAGAGGAACATCGCCCTTGAACGATTTGAAGCTGATTTTATTGTAGTTCCTCAACCCTCAACTCAAGGGGCAAGTTTGTTGCAGATAATCGAAAATTTTTTCTCTCGCCTCTGGCGGTGAGTAGCTGAACTACAAGGTGCGGCACGGAGGGCGGACGTTTTTCAGATGGGCATAACTTTCCCCCACTGAGGACGAGAGAAGTGGGGAAGGTGCCGTTAGACTCGTGTGTTCCTAGCATTTATTTACCAGTTGTCGTCATGGAGCCTTGGACGGTGGAGCATCGTGTTTTCGCCTATGATAGTTTCGTCCGAAATAATTTTTTTAAAACCATCCATCCTCCGTGCCGCACCCTGTATAAGGTACTATTTCCTAATATACCAAATGGACCAATATTCAGATGCTTCCAAGCAAGTTTTCAATTCAGGTACTTGTTTCACCAAATTATTTCTCATTCCCTATTTCAATGATCTGAGTTTTGAATGTGAATCACTTCGAACCTCAGTTCATGTGCAAAAGAGTCGTTCAGACTCTCTTTCATATGATTTTTGCTTATGTATTCGTACATTTTGGGAGATTAATGGTCCTAAGTATAACCCATTGAAATTTTACGGTGGAGAAACAATGATTATCTAGGCGATATTCGTGAGATGGCTCACGTCATTCTTAAGGTGAACAAGGTTAAAAAGCTTCTGGATCATTTCCAGTTGTCATTGACATAAAAAAATAATTATTTCAGAAAACCTATTTTTATTATTCAGGGGCAATTTTTGTAATAAGCGCTAATGACATGGAGTTATAGTTATCATCAATCCAAGCAAAAATAGTCCTGAATTCATAGTCAACAGAATAGTTTTCATACGAAAACTAATAAATATCCCAATTTTTTTCTCAGCACCGAAAAACGAAATTAACCCAACGCCTACTTCGATATATAACGTAGCATTAATAAACAACATGAAATGGCCTTATCCACTTAATTCGATACCAAAAGTAATTACTTTTTTTATCGGTGCAATTTGATTGAATAAATGATGCGATTGCGTATTCCTGTCCAGAAAAGGACCGAAAAATAACCACAACACAATGGATGGGGCTAATAGAATCACTAATGTATCTTCCAAGGAACGCCTTAGGTAAACTTATTGATTCACAAACAACAATTTGTCAATATTGGATGTGTTTCTGAAGATATATAGTGCGATTTGTCTAATGGATATGTTTCAGGCGAATTGAAACAAAAACATTCTGTTGTTCTTTGTGAATAGATAGTAGAACTGCCATTTGTGTTCAATTTGGTGTATTTGCAGAGGGTTGATCCAATTGTGGGACTTGTTCACTTTTATTTATAGCTTCTTCTTCTTCCACGAAGATTCCCACCGTATTTGTATTGAGATGTCGTTTTTCTTACATTACATCTCTCAGATGGCACTGTGAGGATGGCAGATGATCTCTGCGGGAATTGACTCAGCAGGGTAGAAGAACAAAAGATCTGGTAGCAGTTCTGATAGGTTTCTCGATAGCCAATCGACCCCATTATATAATATCAATAACAATAAGTCTCGAGACATGCAGTAAAGTGAGAAGAGTTCATTGTAGTCGAGCCTACTCCTGTTGATTCTTGCATGGATCTGGGAGAAGTGAATTTAATCCAGTTGAAGTTAAAATCTCCTCGATGATATCATGAAATAGTAATGAGCTTTCGATTAATGAGTTCATATCTCTGCTAACTTGAATGAAGTTCAACATCATTTGCATCTCACATACTTCCATACTTGCTTCTATATAAACTACTCCACATGAGTTAGAGATATTGACTTAAATTGCAAAAAAATATGGTTAAAATAAGATTCTATGAAAATTCATATTAATATGAAGTTGCAAATTGATTTGAGCTTGTAGGTCTGCAGCGTATACAGGGTGGTTAAGAAAAATTGAGTAAATAACGAAATTTTATTCCCAGAGGATTCAAGCATTTTAAGACTATCAATACAATGTATGGCCTCCACGGGCATCAACAACAGCTACAACAGCAACAACAACATACTACACACGAGGTTGTTGAACATTTCTTGAAGAATTTGGTTCCATAAACGGGGCAGAAGCTCTCTCAGATCATTTAAGGATTCTGGGGTAGGTTTATGATTATCTAATCTTCTTTGGAGCATATCCCATGCATGTTCTATGCAATTCAAATCTGGTGAGTGCGGTGGTATTGGTAAATGTGGAATACCAAGCTCCTCGCGCGCATTCCCAACTATGGCTGCACGGTGCAGTCTAGCGTTATCGTCTAGAAATTGAAAAGTTTCACCAATAGCAGCGTGAAAATTCGGCACAACATTGTCAATGACATGCTCCCTATTAAGGCGGTCATATTCCCAGGACAAATGTGTAGATCTGTGCGGTCGTTGAAACATATCCCGGCCTATACCATAACACTACCCCCTCGGAATGGATGGACTTCTTGGACATAGCGAAGATTACGGGGTATGCGTGGGGTTGTCCATACCCTTATTCTTCGAGAATCTGAAAATCGTCTATATCTGGATTCATCAGTGAAAAGGACACTACGCCATTGATCGTTCCCATTGATATATTGCCTTGCCCATTCCAGTCTTTGACGCTTATGGTCACGTGTTGATGGAACTCCTCTTAATGGACGTCTAAAACCTAGATTTACCTCTCCAAAACGTCGTCTGATGGTTTCGATGGAAACTTGGACCCCATCTGCATTTTGAAGAGTATTCCGTAGCATTCTAAACGTAGATGTAGGGTTTCTTCTCGACACGGTGATGAAACGATCCTGAGCAGGTGTTGTTTTTCGTCGCCCACCAAGCCTTGGTCTTTTCAACACGGAACCTACCTCTCTGAACCAATTCCAAAGTCGGAATTTCACACTTTGGCTGACTTGGAGCCTTTCAACTACAACAACCTGAGTTAGGCCACCCTGTAGCATTTCGATAGCCCTATTAGCCTCGGGTTTTGTTTATTTACTTCTTGGCATTTTCAGAAAACTCGTTTCAAATCGAAGCCGTTGATGAACTGACTTCATTTCAAAAAAAGAACATTCATGAAGCATATGCAGAGAAAAACTTCAGAAAAAAAGGGACCAGATTGACGAAATGTCTCCTAATGATTTTCATTGGATCGATTCAAGTTGTTATTGAGTTTTAAATGATTTTTCAGCGATTTTCGCGAAGATAACATACTTTCTAAAACGATTGAATGCGATATCCCTGACTTTTGTGGAGCAGTATATTTCATAATCTGACCCGAACTTGCCACAAATTACCATCCAGGGAACCAGCGCAAGTTTCAACCTCATCGAAGCGGGTAGAAGTCGACCTAGGTTTCGATCTTGTTCTGATCTCTTCAGGACAACATAACCCTACTACGGCCCTACTACGATGAAAATTGGAGTGGAACGAAGATCCTCTCAAACAGAACTAAACAACCAATATATTCAATATACATTCTGTCAAGAAAGTACCGGGAATTATCGATTTAAATCTGGCGGGGCAATGAGGCAGGTAAACATTTTTTTTTCCTAGGTTGGTACCACTGTCCTTAATTACTATGCCAAGCTTGAGCGGGATCTGTCAACTAGTATGTTTGCAACAGCTGGTTAAGTCAGTCGATGTCAGAGTGCGTGCCGATTTTTACTATGGGTGATTACGTTGAGCAAAGAATTTGTTTAAAGTTTTGTGTTGCAAATGAATTTTCGTGTGCCGATGCATTGAAACTGTTGAAAAAGGCCTTTGGTGATAATGCTCTATCTAAAACTCGTGCATATCAGTGGTACAGAGCCTTCAAGGACGGTCGTGAAGTGGTCGAAGACTTGCCTCGTTCCGGACGCCCATCGACGGCTTCGACCGAAGATAACGTCGATAAAATTAAGGAGAGGGTGCTTGAAAACCGTCGTACCAGCTTGAGAGAGATAGCACATGATCTTAAGATATCCCACGAGTCCGCACGTACGATTTTGATTGATATTTTGGGCATGAGGAAGGTGGCCGCACGACTCGTACCGAAAGACCTGAATTTTCTTCAAAAACGTCATCGCGAACAGGTTGCTTCAGACATGCTGGATCGCTGTAATTCCGATTCTACATTCATGGAACGCATTATAACTGGTGATGAGACCTGGGTCTACGAGTACGATATGCAAACAAGCCAGCAATCATCGGAATGGGTGGCAAAAAATGAGCCGAAACCGAAATAACCACGCCAAAGCCGCTCGAAAATTAAGGTGATGCTCATTGTTTTGTTCGACATCCGTGGCGTGGTGCACTACGAATTCGTTCCAGAGGGTCAGACGGTAAACAAGGAGTATTACCTAGGCGTTATGAAACGTTTCCGTGAGCGTATCCGTAAAGCCGGCTATAGACATCGTTATTTATCATCCGTTTTCCTCGCCGCGATTCGAACCGCCGAGTCATATCGCAGAACTGTTTTGCCCACACACTTCGGTAAATTCTTCCCGTTATTTTACTGTCGTTCACGAAAGCACGTCATGAAGAGGAAACATCTCTTAGCAGTGGCGGCCGCGGTTTCGGTGCTGAATAAAAAAGAATCAAATTTATTCTTCACTGTTTTAATATCAGCGGCTTCCTTCCAATTCATGATATTTTTTCAATAATATTACATAACCTTCCCTCTTCTTGTTTCTATTCCTGTATTCTGCTGATTTAATTCGCCATAGACAAGGATGCAACCTGTCCAAATGGATGAAATCCACAATTAATTGTTTATTCGCCGTCTTCTGATCCATCCCGGTCAAAAATAGTGATAGAAGAAGTGATTAAGAAACAGCAGAAGTAGACGCACTTGTGGAGAGGACGCGACTTGTACTACGCTAATGGAAAATAACCGCCGATTCTCGACGAAATCCCCACACACAGTCGGTATGGCACGACAACCGATGAACCGTTGTGACAAAAATCAAGCATCGGCAGATATTTGTACCGACGATTCGTACCGACGGTTTTTCGCCATACACATCGGTTTTTGGCGCTTTTGCCGGGACGGTTCGTATCGCGGCGTTATAAACGGATGAAAAATAACGATGTCTATGGCCGGCTTAAGAAGCGGCCAAATTTGTGGGCGAACAACTCATGGATTTTGCATGACGATAACGCGCCTTCTCACCGAGCTACGATTGTGACTGACTTTCTCGCCAAAAACTCAACAAACGTGCTTCAGCAACCACCGTATTCGCCGGATTTGGCTCCCTGCGACTTTTTCCTCTTCCCAAAACTAAAATTGCCTCTTCGTGGCACCCGTTTTGAGTCGATTAAAGCCATAAAACAAAATTCGGCGTGAGAGCTAAAGTCCATCCCGGAAAGCGCCTATAAAAAATGTTTCGATAATTGGAAGTGCCGTTGGCATAGATGTATAGGAGCAAATGGAGCCTATTTTGAAGGCGACCCAATAAATTTTGACGATTGAATGTAAAAATGTTGTTTTAATTGAAAATTCCCGGTACTTTCTTGACAGAGTAGTATAACGATTCCCTTTGGGATATTCCCCTCTGGAACAAACCTTCGTTTTGATTAGATGATTATTTCATAATCTCTGTGATGTTGCAGATTTAGCATAATCCGATAATCTGACCTCATCCTGTTATCCTCGGACAGAATACTACCACTCTCCATAGCCCAGTTACTATTGAATGAATCGAAGCTCTGAATTCATCATTATATCGATTATTGGACCATATATCATGTCGAGCAATAACTAGGACCGATTCCTCCCGTTTCCCCTCATCCTTAGCAGCAATCGCAGGCTAATCGCATATAGTGTAGTCGCTGATTACGTACGTCCTACAACCGCCTCTCTCTGATTACCTTTTAATTAAATCAGGGAACGATTACTGACATGCCATATCTCTCTGAATTTTGGATTTGGCGCTCTCCATTCGATATGCAGGATGATCGGCTATGATTTGATATGCCTTTTCACATGAAAGATTATGAATTCATCATCGAGTTGAGGGGGTTTTCATTTCGGATTATTACGAAATGGTGATGACTGATGAGGATCAACATCGCATACCAGTTCATTTACAGCTTGATTTTCTGGGTTGTCCAGTTGCTCGGAGAGTGAGTCTTTGACTTGTTCATGTTTTCAACGGTTGATTTTCAAGGTCAAATATCACCCTCTAGATTTGCACTCGAAATTGGGTTGTTATACGGTGTGTACTTACTCTAAGTTGTAAAACGTACAAAATGACATATATGTACAAAATGTAATAGGCATCATAACTTGAATTTGGAGGTATAAAATGCGGAACTGCCTGCCATATCACACGACCCGAGTAGTTTCTATTAAGCTCCGAGAACTCGCAAGCGCTACTTTATACTCTGTCCAAATGTGAAAAGGAGCAATTATAACATGTTTGGCGCAGCGGTAGGAGGGCCTTCGTAAAGTTTCTTTCCGTCCAGTGTCGATACGAGGAGATTTCACACAATCGTTCAGTTTTAACTGAACTTGAATTCCATTTTTTTCAATAATTCATAGAACGTTGTTCTTTTGGAATTTGCAAACTGTCGTCATCATTCACGATTTCTAGAACTTTAGAAATCGTTGGGATTTCATTCCGGAAAAAAAACCGTGGACAATTCTCCTGATAAGGTTCATATCGAAATCGTCAACCGAATCGATCATTTTTAACGACTGGGCTCTCCTCTTAGGTGGCGTTTTATTCTCTTCATATTCTCTGAGAATTCTGATTACAGCTGAATCACTCCACCCCTGAGAACTTTGAAACAATTCCTACTAATGTTCGAAATTATCCCTTTCTCTTCAGCAGAGAAATGCTTTGGACCTTTTTCGTGGTGGTGCCCATCATATCACCCTCAGATGCAGTATCCGTTTCCGAATTCGACATTGTTCTATAAACAATATATACACTTTGTCAAAAGATTTTCCAATACAATAAATACACTTTTCACAACAAAATCTGTGAACACTCTGAACAGCTAGACCTTCACAGTAGCTCTAGGTATTCTGACTGGTCTTGTCAATTGAAAACTTCGATATTTATGCAAATCGAGATGGCTCTAATCCATTAAGGGAAAGGACTCAATCCTGGTGTTTCCCGGAATCACCTTGTCGGAATCTTGAGCAGCCGACAAAAAGTTTCGTACAAAATAATATAAAATTATGGACCGAAACTAAATATATTTCGAATATTACAAGTAAATGAACATCATAAATTTGAACAGAGATCTTTTTCGAGTCTTGCCAATTGAAAACTTCGATATTTATGCAAATCAAGATGGCTTTCACCCATTAGGGAAAATCTGGCATTTCCTGGAATTACTTTGTCGGAATCTCGCAAGATTCCGACCCAAACTAAAACTCTGGTGTTTTCTGGAATTACCTTGCCGCAATCTCGAGCATCCCAAACAGAAATTATTTAGTAGATAATAATATAAAAACAGAACAAAATAAAAAATAGGGTTCGTCGGATATGAAATGCTTATGACAGTTGCAAATCACAACAGAAATTTTGCACTAGAGTTTCTGAGGAAAAAGTTTCAATGTGGAAATTGCTGACTCAAATTATTGAATCATTTCTATCCAGTACCATCTACAGTCCGTTCCGAGTACGATCCTGGCAATCTTTAAGGGCGTTGAAGAGGTGCGTGCATGGTTATGACCGTTTGACGAATAGGATCTTTATTGTGTGCAAACCAGACGATTCTGTTCGTATACAAAGCTCCTTCTTATATTTGAACGGACTATAGTTACGATGCATGCATTGGTTGCATTGGGCTCACTCATCTTGGGCTGATGTTCCTAGAAGAACCAAGCGTTTCATTGGTGGACTTTGTCAGTAGTTTTGTAACTATAAAAAGAAAACTACAGTTGCATGTGTAGTTATAGTAAAAGGCGAAAGATTTATTCGCCACTGAGGAGAGATCAGAGTTGCATGTAGCCGGTATGTCATTTTGTCCATAGCATGCGAACCAAATGAATTTCGTTTATCGCAATATATCTAAAAATATTTTTTTTCGTACTTTTATTTTATAAAGGTTAACAAGTTATGCCTCTGAAATGAAACCCTCTGTCATTTTGTACGTACTTTCCGTATGCCAAATTTCAGTAGAATATCCTGTGAAGTGCAGATACTATGAGGAAAAACTCGAAAAAATTCAAACCTTATCTCCCTGCATTTCGAAAAGTAAGCGTTGGTGGACCCGTATTTATAGGACTTCTTCAGCTCAAAATCAATTAAGGAATTCCCCCCTCCGTTTGACCCTCCAACTTCATTTTCATTTAGGGATTTCGCCCTATTGAAAAAATCAAGCGTCCAATACCATATCTTCCATGGTAAAAATTTCATACGCTTGTTCTATAACGATGACAAAAATGGGGTCTCCTCTGGGCCCATCTAGATGGTCATTTGTCATCCCGTCATTTCTCATGGCCGATGAAGCGGCCGTCCAGCCGTATTTCAAGACACCCTGTCATGGGACTAGCACTATAGGGAAATCTAACCGAGGCTGCAGATCCAGAATTGCTTATAAATAAATCACTGGCTTTGATTATGACACGAGATGCGCATTGCGCCTTCCTGTTCCGTTATGCAGGAATCATACCATATCATGCTACTGAGGTAATAAATATTTAACAGGACTAACTGTATTATCATTGACAACTACATGCATACATCGTCGTACTTACAAAGGACATCGAATTGCCTTCTTCATTATGCATGTTATGGCTGCAATTTACCATTAATGGATTTTTCACATTCGGCCACAGTATGTCTTTCCAAATTGAAAATGGTACCCTAACTATTATGTGATGGATGTTTATAGACGAGCAGAGGGATACAAAGTTGTATCAAGAAATTTCAACCTTCTAATCTTGCAAGTTTACTTTTCATCGTGAGATACATGAGCATACGATCGCAGTCCTGTGCGCTTAAACAGCAAATAATAATAAACACTTCTGAGAACTTCAGGTTGTTGAATTGTGTCATATTCTACGTTTATTTAACTTTTTATGATTCTTAATGAACATACGTTGAAGAAGCACGATAAAGAAACGATAGTTAATAAAACGTGAATAAAACCGTAACTGAAACGTAGAATATAAATTGAGCGATTATTGAACGTTTCATAGTTCATTTGGGAAGCACGATGAGGACACGATGTTAGTAGTGTTAACGGGTTCTATTATATATAAACAAGAATTGGAGGAAATCAACGTTTGGTTGAATTTTGGTTTCAACAGTAACGGTTTCTAAAAACTTCCGGTCTTTGAATAGTGTCATGTTAAACGTTCATATAACTTTTTATGATTCTTGATTAACAAACATTGAAAAAGCATAATAACGTTTCATAATGGAGACAATGGTAACGTTAATAAAACGTGGATAAAAACTGTAACTGAGACGTAGAATATAAATTTCTTAGTTGGCTGAAAACTTCAGGTTGTTGAATAGTGTCATATTGCACGTTTAACGTTTCATAGTGCATATTGGATATACGTTGGGGAACCACAATGAGGACACGATTTATTATGGTAGCAATGTCAACAAGATGTATTATATGTATACGCATATCTAAGGTGAAATCAACGTTTGGTTGAATTTCGGTTTCAAAAGTAACGTTTTCCGATAACTTCTGGTCTTTGGATAAAGTCATGTTGAACGTTTATGTAACTTTTTATAATTTTTGATGAACATACGTTGAAAAAGCACGATGAAGAAACGTTCCATAATGGAGGCAGGTGTGAGGTGAATTAAAGGTGGATTGAAAAAGTTCCTGAAACGTAGAATATGAATTTCTCAGTTGGCTGAAAACTTGAACGTTTATTCAACGTTTTATAGTTAATATTGAATATACATTGGCGAAGCAAGATGGGGACACGATTTATAATGCTAGCAGCGTTAACAAGATGTATTATATACGAATATCTGAGGATTATAAGGTAAAAACAACGTTTGGTTTAATTTCGGTTTCCAAAGTAACGTTTTATGGAAAATTCAGGTTGTTGAATTGTGTCATGTTGAACGTATTTATAACTTCTCAAAATACTTAATACATATACCTACATTGAAGATATTGGTAACAACTATAACGTTAAAAAAACGTGGCAAACATAAGAAATGAGACGTAGACTATAGATGTCGTAGGTAGTTTGTTGGAAATTTCAGCCTGTTGTCATATTCAACCTCCATGAAACGTTTTATGGTTGATTTAGAATATATGTTGAGGAACCAAGATTAGGACACGTTTTGTAATGGTAGATGTATCAACGAATTGTATCATAGACGCACATCGAACTAAGAATCAACGTTGAATTTCGGTTTCAAATGTAACGAATGAAGTCTAATCCACGTAGCGATGGTATAAAAACATTTTATCGGGTGTTTTTTTTTCAAAGTGATAAAAATTTTAATTGGAATAAAACACATTCGAACAAGATTGAAGCATTCTTTTTATTTGAAAGATAATTCTATGACATTTATATTTTAAAAATAATTTCCGGTTTGCTATAACTCGATGGCGCTAGGTGTATATCGATACTTTCTTGAACTAACTAGTAAACTCATAAGAGCTATATTCTGTTTATTGTCGAGGATGACTATGACCATAAGGCCCGCCGCAAATTGAGCACAGGCCACGGACAGGCGAGGCCCATGCGACGCGTGGCTTGTTTTGTATTACATGGTTTTCAATGGAGTGCCGCAAATTGAGCCTAGGCCACGGCCAGGCCGGTGCCAAGTCATTTTCGCGTGGCTCGCGCTGTGCTAGCAACACAGTTTTGTAGCCGTGGGTGCCCACGTTTGTTAGTTTATCTGCATATAATGTAAATAGATGGACGAACTGGAGAAAATCATCGAAATTGTTTAATCAATTCGTGAATCTCGCTAAACTTCTATTCAACTGAAAAGATTCCCTAAATACATTATCTGCAACTTCACTGCATAACTTAAACTCTCCATGACTCTCTCTTTTTCGTATATATGCACTCGTTTTACCTCTTTTTCTTCTCTTGCTTAATAAGTGTAATAACATCAATCTTTCCTCCTCCTCAGATTCAGATTCTAAATCGAGATGATCGAGTAATTTTTGCTGTTCATCCATCATATTGCACATTGGAAGACCTAGGAACTAATGAATATCTGGATGCGAGCGTGGCATCGCCTGTGCTCAATTTGCGTTACTCTTGAAAAACCTGTGCAGGTGCTTGGCATGGGCAGCACATCGCATGGGCCTCGCCTGTCCGTGGCCTGTGCTCAATTTGCGGCGGGCCTAATGAAGCCGAACCCACGGTCATCATCATCCCTACTCCTACATGAGAAGAACAGAAGATCCAGGTACAGAGGTACAGAGGTGTATCGGACTTTGAGACCCTAATAACAAAAAAATTAATTAAATAAATAGTCAAACGCAGGAATATGTTTCAACTTTGAAGACGGAAATCGTTATGTATACTAATTTGTTTTCATTGTGAATCTTTTCAATATTACACAATGAATGCGTGCTCTCATGAATGATAACAAGGATATGAATTTTTTCGTTATCTCCCCAGCTTCTGCATCAGGCGGTTCAGCAAAGCCTAAAACGGTAATAGCATTTCCTTAATGAAACAAATGCGGAGATGAGCATCGAAATTAGCACTGGTTATGAATACAACAGGCAAAGGTCGGCTTATCCCTCTCCTGATATTCGCGGGGTATATGAAGTTTACGTGTTCGGATTATTAAATTCGGTAAGGTGTGTCTATGGTGGTATGCAAATGTTCTACAAGCGGAGCGCCACTTTTATTAAAAGGAACAGGTTCGTTGTGCTACCAGTGCGGGTATTATATTGTTTCCTCCCTTCTCGTTTTATTACTATCGGCGTTAGGAATAGCAAATTTAAATCGAATAGGAGCCCTTCGCGCCTTTCCGTGAATTTTTCATGGCCCAGAACTTTCCGGTCTGATACAAATGAGTTTCGTACCTATTCGGCACGCCGAGGGCTATTCTTCCGGGTGGAGGAAATGCATTCCGTTTCGTGGTGAACTCGGCGTATAGGGTGTCCAATTTGAAACAGTCCATCTCGAATATTTCCAACATGGCGGGATCATCAAGAAAACCCAGGGACGGATTAATTTTTACTTTCAAGGAGGACCCTTCTAATCGTCTGTTCGATGCTTTTTCCTGGGTCAATCACCTTTCACAATGGAAATCAACAAATACGGGGAGAATTATTGTTGGGGGCTCTACCAAATGGCATAATATCTTCTGAATGATATTTGAATTCTGTACAAAAAGGGTTTCGCACTAAAATTTAATTATTATTAGGTTCTCGCTGTTTTTCAATAGATGGCTGCAGCAGTAAGTGCTTGTCGATTTTAGCATATCCAACATCATGAACCAAGCTTGAACATACGGTAAATAAACAATCTCAACATGTAAGTGACTTTGTTCTGTATCATATACTTTTGGTTGTGTGAATATGTCCGATTTTGTGCCAGTATATGCCATTTGAGGGAAGTGTTGATTTTCTTCTTCCATTCGAAGAAAACAAAGGCTGATGCACTTCGTGAGGTCTACTACTATTTTCTATTTTGATATTAATATTTGTTGATTTAGGTTGTGGTAGGTAATTTGCCCGAACACGGATGAAGAAAAGAGTTCCTTTACAATGAAATATGAGTAATTTATTAGAGGAAAGTCACCAAATATGGAATAGTATCCTGATATGGAATACCTTAATTTCTCCAAGACTATAAGTAATAAACGAAACATTTGACCATCTTCTGTTTCATTCGGTCTACTAACTATCGCACTCACACCATCGAGTCAGTTGCGCAAACGCTTAACGTGGGCGGGCGTGTTTTTTCTTGTTGTCGTGAAGAAAATTTTAAAAGGTAAGTAGTGAATGAGTATTACCAGCTGTTATGTTTGTATACATAAATGTTATACTATGTAGTATATCGGTATTATGTTTATTTCACCATTTTGTGATCTTTTGTCATTAAAATCTTGTGACTTGAAAAAATATTTAGAAGAGTTTGAACTAGTATAAAAATCCAAATATGGACAGTCGTCGGTGTCTTATTTTGGAATATGCTTGATGTGTGGGCTCTGGACACATAATGATTGTGCTGGTCCAGAGTTTGGTACTTGGATCTGTGACTTTTGCAAGTAATTATGTAACTTCTTTCATTTATCACGATATGTTATATTCATTTAATTGATCTCAAAGATATTAACGTCCATTTTTGTTATTGTTATGTTGATTTGAGCTTATATTCCATTATGGGTTCCTATTCTATATTTGGTAACTCATTTATGATTTTGTTTTTTGTGTTAGATTTTAATGGGATAACTAATATATTTGATTAGATACTGTTAATTACTACTTATAAATGTATGACTGATCAGTATAAACATTAAACTGATTTAATTAATATGAAGTTTTTTCTTTATATTCCAAAAACAAAATGGTATTCCATATTTGGTGACTTTCCTCTATGCAGAGTGGCCACTTTTTTGATGGGATTGTATTGGTAACGTTTAAACCATAAGAGTTAAAAGGTCGGTCAAATGGAGAAAAAGTGCATTTATAGAAGCATTGTCAAGCATTTCAAACAAATCGAGATTATCAGGGCCGGTTATTGAGATACCATAAGAAAAATGAATTATGTCATTTTGATTATTTTTCCGACTTTATTTCAAGTATTATCAAAAAATGTTATAAGAATTTTCATTCGACAGTAAATTATCCTCAAATTGACATAATCAGATTTTGTATCCAACGTTTCGTACTTTCTGGGCCTCTCTCAACCTCATTTTCTTCGATATGGACCTGCATATTTCATGACACTTTTCGAAATAACTTTTAACGCTTAATTCAACGATATATCATGCAATGTAATTTTTTTTATCCACGGCCTACAACTTGAAAATAATACATTCAATAAACCTAGAGTTGTGTGTATGTAAGAAAAAACAAGTCTATCAACGATATCAATGTTCTTATCAAAGTGCATTGCACGTTGTAAATTAAACTAAAGGTGTATGTAATACAGATCCAAAGAAATTTGGATAAGGGTCAAAATAACCTGAAAATCAACTTTGAATGACATTGTATGATATATCGTTGAATTCAGCGTTAAAAGTTATTTCAAAAACTGTCATAAAATATGCAGGTCCGTATTGAAAAAAAAATCAAAATGACAGAATTTACCTTTTTTATGATATCTCAATAACCGGCCCTGATAATCTCGATTTTTTTGAACAACTCGACAATGCTTCTATAAATGCAACTTTTTCCCCATTTGACCGACCTTCAAACTCTTATGGTTTAAAAGTTACCAATACAATCCCATCAAAAAAAGTGGCCACCCTGTAGATCTAATTTACCGCCAGACGATGGCGATGCCAGCTTTCAATGACAGTGGGGTCCAAGAGTGGGCCGGAATTTTTGTTGAGGGGCCAAAGTAGAGATACAAGGGGTAAACTGAATCTCGTAATTATGTATTTTAGCCTTAGTATGTTTAATTCTGGGGGGGGGAAGCAAAATTTTAGGGGTGGCCCGAGCCCCCCCTAGCGTCGCCACTACCGCCAGATTATGTTCAAATTTACATCTTATACAAAATATAATGTGAATATAAACACATACATAATTTAGGTTTATGATGAAAAATGTTACAAACTATAGAGGTAGGTACACATATTCAATGTTCTCCATCTATTTCAAAAGTATTCACCAGTTCGATTTGTTGAGAACTGAAGCGGAGTAAAGGGGCGTATAACTCGATTATCTCACTGAAAAAGTTCGAAGTCATGAGTGCTCTCAAAAACTCTCGTAAGAAGAGGATATACTTCGGTTATTTGATGCTTCAGTAGAGGTACTATGCCGTTTCTAGCTCACTTTGCATATTAAAATATTCCAAATGGTTTCCAACCATTGTTCTGTTGGGAATAATTAATATTCAGATTGAAGTATTGTTTGTTGGAAGTGATCTCTGACATGTTGTCACATTAAGATTCCAAACTTTCTGACTCAATTAGAATATTTAAAATTGGAATTTGAACAATTGAACAATCGTTGTTGGGAATAATTAATATTCACATTGATTGAATCATGGTTGGTTGGAAGTGATCTCTGACATGTTGTTACATTAAGATTCCAAACTTTCTGACTCAATTAGAATATTTAGAATTGGAATTTGAACAATTGAACAATCGTTGTTGGGAATAATTAATATTCACATTGATTGAATCATGGTTGGTTGGAAGTGATCTCTGACATGTTGTCACATTAAGATTTCAAACTTTCAATATTTAATGTAATATTAAAATTCGACCCATTGTTTTGTTGGGGCACATAACAATCATATAAAACCAAGCATTGTTATTCGGTAGTCAGTCTTCTTTGTGGTCTTGAACTAGAAAAAGTTGTTTCTCTGTGTATACTGCTAAATCTGGTGAGTAAAATTTGAATGTTGATTTTCTAACATAATTTGTGTGGATATGTGATTATCAACAAATTTTTCTTTTTTGTGATAGATCATCATCTACATTCCACATCTGCTATCATGAATTTCATCAAACTAAATGCTGCTTGTTCTTACACAGACAAGAAGACGATAAAATTGCATCAATTACCACTGGGGGAGAAATTTCTCATTATTAAGGCGAAGCTGGTACAAACAAAATTCGGCAAGAGCATACTTTTGGAATTGGAGAGCTATCGTGTATTCCTACCTAGAAGATCTACTAGTGCCTTAGAGGACAGCATAGTTCATCTCAACGAGGGAAATATTCATCTGCAATTCACTGGATTGGTGGATATTGGCACGGAACATCCAGTAGCCAATTTCGAGTTCAGTTGATAGTGATAGAAAAGATGGAGGTAAATGATGATGTTATGTCACTTTTCCATAGAGCATACAAATTATTGAAAAAAATTGAGTCAATAGATGATAAAAAAAGATGGTTGAATCTGGTTAACAATCAAATTCGAATTTATCATAAAATGCAGAAGAATCAATCCATTACTCATAATAAAAAATTTCAAATTCAAACGAATTCATTTGAAACGATATAAAACTATTTTGAAGCGGATGATCTCATTCAAAGAGGGTGGGGGAAATTCATCAAATAATAATAATCGTTCTCATAGACTAAAGTGGGAAGATGTGAAATCCGCGTTTTCGGGTAGAGTTAGAACGGGGATTATCATAAATCTGAAACATATTGAGATAAACGATTTCTTGACTGATGCCTTTGTTCTCATCAAAAGTAGATTACGAAATCAATTGAAAAAACAGAAAATCCTCAAGTTAAATACCACTTTTTGTGGGGAATTTATCAAGAAATCGGGTGAATCTGAAATACTCGACTTTAAATATTTCAAAACCCAAAATTTCATCGTTGATGCTAGTTCAGATATCGATCAGCTATTAGAAGAATATGTTTTAGATAAAATAATGACAAAATTACAAGAATTTTCCGAAAAAGATAGTGGTTATGCACTGAATTCAATTATTTCACTTGAAGTGAATTTTAATAAATATGAAATGGGGAATGGAAGATCATATATCGAATTGCCGGAAAAAATAAAGGCGAGAAAAGCATGCATTAATATAAAAAATAATGATAATGCCTGTTTTGCTTGGAGTATCGTTGCTGGTCTTTATCCGCAAAATAAAAATGTTGATTGCGTAACTTCTTATCCTCATTTCGAGGATGTTCTCAAATGTCAAGATATTGAGTTTCCCATCAATATGAAACACATATCAAAATTTGAAAAAACAACAATTTATCAGTAAATATTTTCTCATTGAAATTAAATAGGAAAAAATTTGATGTTATACCTACACGCATTTGCACCAACAAAGTTTCTGATAGACATTTTAATCTACTTTTAATTCAGAATAAATATTATTCAGAAAATACAGATGATGAAGAGGATGGGGATGAAACTATTCATTATCATTATGTACTCATTAAAAATTTATCCCGTCTTGTAAGTTCGAGTCTCTCGAAGAATAAGCATAAAAAATATATTTGTGATAGATGCTTAAATTATTTCTACAATGAAACTAAGTTGATTGAGCATGAGGAATATTGTAACCGTCATGAAGCGTTATCAATAAAATTTCCTTATGAATCACATATTGAATTCAAAAATCATAAATATAAAGAAAAAGTACCTTATATCGTTCAATGATTATTTGAAATGTTTATTTGAAGGACAAACTAAAATCATTACTCAAAGAAATATCATATCAGAAAATCATCGAGTTTACTCAATTGAACAAAATAAAGTAGCTCTATGTAAAACAGATACAAAGAGATTCCTAACAGAAAATCATCATTCGCTTCCATGGGGTCACTATAGAATAGTATAGTTTTTAGAAAATAATGGTGAGCATATTATGCTGAAGTACTCCATGGCAGCAATAGAAGATACGTTTTCATTCCAACCTCAGATAACTGAAATGTTCAAAAATAAATTTCCCAATCAATATCAGGAATTGATTCAGCTTCCTATCAAAGAATGGATGGTCGTTGGAAAAACAATTTTATTTTTACAAGGATTAATTAAGTCACTGAACGAAATCGAAATATGGATAGTTGGAACTCATCGTCGTTCAATGAGAAATTGGTATCATAAAAACTCGGAGATGTGGGATGCTGAAACTGATGGAGAATATGATTCTGATGACGACGATGATGAGGAGGAGGAGGAAGTGTTTCCCCCAATATTGTATAGTAAACTCATCGATGGAATCCATATAAAATTATATATTATGGGTTACTCAAAGTTATTCGATAATCACAAAACTCGAGGATTCAATTTATATTTGAGTATATTTGGTCACTTGAATCATCGTTTTCCTCTTCACGTAGAGAGAAGAGCGTTAATTTTGAAAGAATCGATAATGATAGATTGTTACTTCAGCAAATGCGATGTTGATCATTATGGTGGAAAAGAAACTTATAAGGATATATTAGTATATAATCCACCCTCCATGAAATATTTAGCATTAGTGCAATTTCTGTTAGATCCAGCAATATATGCTCGATTCTATTATTTATACTGGAAGCTTAAGGAAGATATTTCACCAAACTTTATGTACGATAATGATGATGATGAGAATGTAGATGATGATTATTATTTTTGAATGTAAATAAAAGGCATACAAATTACTTCACATGAGTTTTATTTTTTATCTTTCTAGCATTTCCCAAATCACAAAGCAATTGGTTTTTGTTCGAAAACATATATTCACTCAATATTAAACTCTCAATCGAGAGATTGAGAATACAAAAACTTTCTATAATTTTTTCAATTGATCCAGAATTTCTATCGTTTGTGATATCGTTAATGATACATAAGAAATTCATATAATAAGATGTAAAGTTAAGTTTTGCTAACATATCTAAACGTTTCTTCAACAAATTCTCATTGATTTCTAGTAACCTAATAACATCGTCTGTTACTAAATATAAGTGATTATAATTCCTGTATATGTGTATGAGCTTGAATTCATTTACAGTTGTGGTTGCGACGGAAATATCATCAAGGAATCTTATATCATTTTTTTCATTCAACTTGAGGATTTCGATGAACATCATCCATTGTAGGTGATCGAAGGATATAGATGAATAATTCTCGTGGAAACATAGAGAAAGCTTCACTGATGGCTCGAAATTTCTCATTCTACTCAGTCCAAAATCGATGTTGTATTCACTTATTGGAATATTCATATTCAAAAGGAATTTCTCCTTCAAATCGGGTAATAAGCCATCGTTTGTATGATGTGTTGGTCTAAATTCAATCGTCTCGTCACACATGTTGCTCACTCGAAATTTAAGTAACATTTGAAGACTGAAATTGTTTCGTGATCTATAAACTATTGGAATTATCAATCCATGAGTCATGTGACTTATCAAAACCAAGCCACCTAACCAGAATTTTATTCCCTTTTCGACGTAGAACTCTTTCAACTAAATAGACATCGGGATATTTCACCTTTTGCAGTTCCTGTTCATAAAAAGCACCTCTTATGGGCTGACCCTGTAAATCATCTAGAAGGTAAGTAACTGGATTTGTAATCTGAATCTTGCTGATTTTGAATATTTCAGTTGTCCAATTAGGTAAATAACCCTTACTGAAAATGTGTTTATATTTGCTGACACGCACCATATTACCAATCTTGAATTTACTACGACCAGCAATTTTCAAATAGTTGTATCGACTTTGAAGGAGTTCTTGTTCATTCGTACTATTCACTTCGACTGGACTGATACCAATTGTTCTATGTTTTGTATGATTATATTCATCAACAGCAGCGGGTAAAATATCTAACCATCTGTACGTACCATTCAAACTGAATGATTTAAATAGTTTCTCTTTGAGAGTTCGTATGACTCGTTCGACAATTGCAGCTTTTGTAACATTAAATGTGTGATAATGATTAATATCATATTCTTTCATAAGATGATTGAACTTTTTATTGAAAAATTCTTTTCCTTGATCCGTCTGCAGGTTTCTGGGTCTTCGTTCACTCTGCTCCAATATGTCCGAGAACGATCGAGTAACTTCTTCTGCACTTTTCGTTTTCAGGGCTTTAGTCCAGACAAATTTAGAAAAACAATCAATCACAACAAGAACAAACTTATGATTTTTGTTTTCATCAGCGTACAAATCCATTTGCATCAAATCACTCTGCCACAAATCATCTATACCCTTGATAATAGTACGTCTACGCGGAAATTTTTTTCTTGCAGGTCTATGCAGTTCATTGACCACTTGAACTTTATCCTTAGAAGGCTCCATTGGAAATGATATATTTTTTTCATTGAGTAGTATAATTATTGGAAAATCGATTTTATTCTTCAACTCATATTATGATAATGTCATTTTAATTTGGCAACGAAATTCTCTGTAGCATGTTTGTTATGAATTATAACAACATCTTCGAAGCGTTCTTTCAATTCTCGTTTCAAATCTTCAAGAGCCTCCTCTTGCTTCGATAATACATCAGATGAAATTTTTTTTTTGATTATTTTCCAATTCATTTCTCACATTTTCCAATCTGATTCTAAAATCACTTAATAAATTCAATACCTTAACCATTTCTTGGTCTAATATTTCTTTGTTCACAACATCACCCTTGTCGATTGGTATTTTCACATTACATAGCTTACGATTCCCAAAAATCATAATCTCCTTCTGTAGTCAATGAGATGAGATGATTTTCGATACGTTGACGTTTGAATTTATTTTCTATTTCACGGGGAGTACCACCAAACTTGCTAAGAGGCATTGTAAAAATGATGACTATTGTAGAGTGCAATATTAATATATAATATTGGCTTCGCGTAGTTCTTCAATGATAGATTCGATTTCATTCTGGACTGATGTATTTCCTGCTTGTTTTGATGCATAGAGTAATCGCAATCGATCGACCAATTCATTAACATCATCCCAATACACATACTCAATTGGTTTTTCATTATATTGCATCAAGCTTCCACCTTGATTTGAAAGTAAGGGTTTTATTATTTTAAGCCATTTAAATGAGGCTGTTCCACGTCTTTGCTCAGTAGATTTAAAATTTCTCTTGTGAACGTTCGTTGAATTTATTATTATTCTGTAATATTGTAGATCATCTTCTGTATAGTTGATAGGCTGTTTACTGAATATCAAACTGTAAAGTCCTGAAGTACCGGGGAGTCGTACGTTATTATTTATGATTATCTCACTAGTTTTCACATCAAAACTGATAACCTGGCTACCTAATATCCATTTAGAAATTTCATTGTCGTATTTGGGTCCATATGTATAATCGATTTCATTATCCTGATCTATCGAAAACCATATAGATGAAATATAACTTCTTGCTTCAACTGGATACTGCTTTAAATACTCATCGATGGTGAAAGAATCGTCGATTTGTTTTATCTCTTCCGTAGTGCGATCAGGAAATAAAGTACTCTCTTCTTCAGTTTTAGCTTCAATCGTTGAAGGTAGAAATTGTGGAGATAATTGTAGATACGGTTCTGATATGGAAGCAGAGCTTGTTGAAGCTATCGGCTGAGCTGTCTGATACTGGGCTGTCTGTAGCTGTGTTGGAGGTGTCAGCTGGGCTGTCTGTTGCTGTGTTGGAGCTGTCAGCTGACCTGTCTGGAGCTGTGTTGGAGCTGCCAGCTGACCTGTCTGGAGCTGTGTTGGAGCTGCCAGCTGACCTGTCTGGAGCTGTGTTGGAGCTGCCAGCTGACCTGTCTGGAGCTGTGTTGGAGCTGCCAGCTGACCTGTCTGGAGCTGTGCTGCAGCTGCTTGAAACTGTGATGGTGGACGCTATCGTCAAGGATTTGACCGGTTCATAAAAAATTTCTCAAAATGAAAAAAAATTCAGAACAAACAACCATGCCCCCTCGAATATTCAAAAAGCAATAAATATAATATCATGAATATGTAAGAAATTTTCAGTATACATCAATCTTAGCAGAAATGAAGAGTGATCTCAAGAACCAAAGAAAACGTAAAATTCAACAACTCATAAGAGATGTCAGACAAAAATTTCTTGATTTCAAACTTGGAAAAACTCAAGATGATCATTCAATTTCGCAACTGTTTCACCCCATTACCCAGCGACTAGATAGAATAGAAGGTAAAAATGTTTCATTGAAGACCACAAAACGTCAGGCCACCACATCACAGTTTCAAGCAGCTGCAGCACAGCTCCAGACAGGTCAGCTGGCAGCTCCAACACAGCTCCAGACAGGTCAGCTGGCAGCTCCAACACAGCTCCAGACAGGTCAGCTGGCAGCTCCAACACAGCTCCAGACAGGTCAGCTGGCAGCTCCAACACAGCTCCAGACAGGTCAGCTGACAGCTCCAACACAGCAACAGACAGCCCAGCTGACACCTCCAACACAGCTACAGACAGCCCAGTATCAGACAGCTCAGCCGATAGCTTCAACAAGCTCTGCTTCCATATCAGAACCGTATCTACAATTATCTCCACAATTTCTACCTTCAACGATTGAAGCTAAAACTGAAGAAGAGAGTACTTTATTTCCTGATCGCACTACGGAAGAGATAAAACAAATCGACGATTCTTTCACCATCGATGAGTATTTAAAGCAGTATCCAGTTGAAGCAAGAAGTTATATTTCATCTATATGGTTTTCGATAGATCAGGATAATGAAATCGATTATACATATGGACCCAAATACGACAATGAAATTTCTAAATGGATATTAGGTAGCCAGGTTATCAGTTTTGATGTGAAAACTAGTGAGATAATCATAAATAATAACGTACGACTCCCCGGTACTTCAGGACTTTACAGTTTGATATTCAGTAAACAGCCTATCAACTATACAGAAGATGATCTACAATATTACAGAATAATAATAAATTCAACGAACGTTCACAAGAGAAATTTTAAATCTACTGAGCAAAGACGTGGAACAGCCTCATTTAAATGGCTTAAAATAATAAAACCCTTACTTTCAAATCAAGGTGGAAGCTTGATGCAATATAATGAAAAACCAATTGAGTATGTGTATTGGGATGATGTTAATGAATTGGTCGATCGATTGCGATTACTCTATGCATCAAAACAAGCAGGAAATACATCAGTCCAGAATGAAATCGAATCTATCATTGAAGAACTACGCGAAGCCAATATTATATATTAATATTGCACTCTACAATAGTCATCATTTTTACAATGCCTCTTAGCAAGTTTGGTGGTACTCCCCGTGAAATAGAAAATAAATTCAAACGTCAACGTATCGAAAATCATCTCATCTCATTGACTACAGAAGGAGATTATGATTTTTGGGAATCGTAAGCTATGTAATGTGAAAATACCAATCGACAAGGGTGATGTTGTGAACAAAGAAATATTAGACCAAGAAATGGTTAAGGTATTGAATTTATTAAGTGATTTTAGAATCAGATTGGAAAATGTGAGAAATGAATTGGAAAATAATCAAAAAAAAAATTTCATCTGATGTATTATCGAAGCAAGAGGAGGCTCTTGAAGATTTGAAACGAGAATTGAAAGAACGCTTCGAAGATGTTGTTATAATTCATAACAAACATGCTACAGAGAATTTCGTTGCCAAATTAAAATGACATTATCATAATATGAGTTGAAGAATAAAATCGATTTTCCAATAATTATACTACTCAATGAAAAAAATATATCATTTCCAATGGAGCCTTCTAAGGATAAAGTTCAAGTGGTCAATGAACTGCATAGACCTGCAAGAAAAAAATTTCCGCGTAGACGTACTATTATCAAGGGTATAGATGATTTGTGGCAGAGTGATTTGATGCAAATGGATTTGTACGCTGATGAAAACAAAAATCATAAGTTTGTTCTTGTTGTGATTGATTGTTTTTCTAAATTTGTCTGGACTAAAGCCCTGAAAACGAAAAGTGCAGAAGAAGTTACTCGATCGTTCTCGGACATATTGGAGCAGAGTGAACGAAGACCCAGAAACCTGCAGACGGATCAAGGAAAAGAATTTTTCAATAAAAAGTTCAATCATCTTATGAAAGAATATGATATTAATCATTATCACACATTTAATGTTACAAAAGCTGCAATTGTCGAACGAGTCATACGAACTCTCAAAGAGAAACTATTTAAATCATTCAGTTTGAATGGTACGTACAGATGGTTAGATATTTTACCCGCTGCTGTTGATGAATATAATCATACAAAACATAGAACAATTGGTATCAGTCCAGTCGAAGTGAATAGTACGAATGAACAAGAACTCCTTCAAAGTCGATACAACTATTTGAAAATTGCTGGTCGTAGTAAATTCAAGATTGGTAATATGGTGCGTGTCAGCAAATATAATAGTATATTGTATAATTAGTGGGAAAAGCATAATATTCCCAAACGACTGTGATAATTACCAGACGAGGAGCGTAGCGACGAGTCTGGTAACACAGGAGTTTGGGAATATGCTTTTCCCACGAATTATACATACTATTTTTTCTCCGATCGTCGATTTATATTTGAAAAAATTATTAAAAAATATTTCATTCAAGATGTAATCAAGTAAGTTTAAATAGGTTTCTCTATGTTCATATTTAAATATAGAAGTGGTAACTATGGAAGTAACTTTGTTATGACAGAAGTAAAATAATTTTCAAGCCGATTTTGTTCGATTCGTTGTATTTTATAAGAAATTTAAAAAAACAGTAGTAAACATGGACACTGATGGTGATTATTCGTTACCTTGCACGCCTCCTGAACTTGTAGAAGCAGCGAACGCGGCTTCACTTGATTTACTTCCGGCGAAATCCAGAGAGAAGTATGAACTTGCGTACCAACGCTTCATGGATTTTTGCAGAAAAAACAACAGTGTATCCTTTTCTGAGAATGTACTGATGGCGTATGTTGCTGAATTGGCTAAAACAATGAAATCTTCGACGTTGTGGGCACATTATTCCATGCTTCGATCAACTTTGTCTATTAAAAATAATATTAATATTGCCCAGTACCATAAACTGAGAGCATTTTTGAAACGTCAAGCTATAGGATACAAACCGAAAAAATCTAAAATTTTAACCCAGGAACAAGTTCAGAAATTCATTTTAGAGGCCTCAGATGACATATTTTTATCGACGAAAGTAAGTAGATAAAGATTAAATAGTATTACTTAAATTAAATAAAATACGAAATATACAATGTTCGATTAATTTTTAGGTGGCTCTGATATTTGGAATAGCAGGAGCCTGTCGACGAGATGAGCTTGTCCGAATAAAAGTTCAGGATATAGAGGATTTCGGTTCAAAAATACTGGTAAAAATACCAGAAACAAAAACAAATAGACCTAGATCATTTATCATCAACGAAACCTATTTAAATGTTTATAGAAAGTACGTATCATTCAGGCCTAATGATTTTGAAAATCCTAGATTTTTTTTTAAATTCAACAAGGGAAAAGGATGGAAGACAGTCATTGGAATTAATCAATTTGGAAAAATGCCGCAAATTGTTGCAAGTTATTTACAGTTGCCAAATCCGACAGAATATACAGGACATTGTTTCCGAAGATCATCGGCAACACATTTGGTAGATGCTGGAGCTGACATTCTTTCTTTAAAGCGCCACGGAGGATGGAAGTCTTCCCATGTGGCGGAAGAATATATTGACGAATCACTTAATAATAAAGTAGAAGTGGCTAATAAAATATTCAACACCCCTGCCTCGACTTCAAATGAAAATGATCGAAACGAGATAAACCAAACAACTAGCCATGCAGCTTCAACGTCTATAAATTCTCGTTGCCCTCCAGTACAATTTACAAATTGTACAAACTGTACAATAAATGTAAATATTAACAACAATTAATTTGTGTTCAAGAATATCGTTATAAATTAGATGTTTCTTTTATTTATTTCATACCAAATTTATCAATATTAAAATGAAAACCATACTTTGTTTCATTTTATTGTAATAATCCATTTGTAACATTACCGCACGCTACAGCAGTGCGGTAATTATTACCGCACTGTTATTTTCTAATTGCTTAGCAACTGCCCACTGTTCTGGAATGTTGAGCTTTGCGCATAGAAATCAGGTCAAAATAGTGTCACTTTTCCCACGATCGGAGAAAAACACATTTTCAGTAAGGGTTATTTACCTAATTGGACAACTGAAATATTCAAAATCAGCAAGATTCAGATTACAAATCCAGTTACTTACCTTCTAGATGATTTACAGGGTCAGCCCATAAGAGGTGCTTTTTATGAACAGGAACTGCAAAAGGTGAAATATCCCGATGTCTATTTAGTTGAAAGAGTTCTACGTCGAAAAGGGAATAAAATTCTGGTTAGGTGGCTTGGTTTTGATAAGTCACATGACTCATGGATTGATAATTCCAATAGTTTATAGATCACGAAACAATTTCAGTCTTCAAATGTTACTTAAATTTCGAGTGAGCAACATGTGTGACGAGACGATTGAATTTAGACCAACACATCATACAAACGATGGCTTATTACCCGATTTGAAGGAGAAATTCCTTTTGAATATGAATATTCCAATAAGTGAATACAACATCGATTTTGGACTGAGTAGAATGAGAAATTTCGAGCCATCAGTGAAGCTTTCTCTATGTTTCCACGAGAATTATTCATCTATATCCTTCGATCACCTACAATGGATGATGTTCATCGAAATCCTCAAGTTGAATGAAAAAAATGATATAAGATTCCTTGATGATATTTCCGTCGCAACCACAACTGTAAATGAATTCAAGCTCATACACATATACAGGAATTATAATCACTTATATTTAGTAACAGACGATGTTATTAGGTTACTAGAAATCAATGAGAATTTGTTGAAGAAACGTTTAGATATGTTAGCAAAACTTAACTTTACATCTTATTATATGAATTTCTTATGTATCATTAACGATATCACAAACGATAGAAATTCTGGATCAATTGAAAAAATTATAGAAAGTTTTTGTATTCTCAATCTCTCGATTGAGAGTTTAATATTGAGTGAATATATGTTTTCGAACAAAAACCAATTGCTTTGTGATTTGGGAAATGCTAGAAAGATAAAAAATAAAACTCATGTGAAGTAATTTGTATGCCTTTTATTTACATTCAAAAATAATAATCATCATCTACATTCTCATCATCATCATTATCGTACATAAAGTTTGGTGAAATATCTTCCTTAAGCTTCCAGTATAAATAATAGAATCGAGCATATATTGCTGGATCTAACAGAAATTGCACTAATGCTAAATATTTCATGGAGGGTGGATTATATACTAATATATCCTTATAAGTTTCTTTTCCACCATAATGATCAACATCGCATTTGCTGAAGTAACAATCTATCATTATCGATTCTTTCAAAATTAACGCTCTTCTCTCTACGTGAAGAGGAAAACGATGATTCAAGTGACCAAATATACTCAAATATAAATTGAATCCTCGAGTTTTGTGATTATCGAATAACTTTGAGTAACCCATAATATATAATTTTATATGGATTCCATCGATGAGTTTACTATACAATATTGGGGGAAACACTTCCTCCTCCTCCTCATCATCGTCGTCATCAGAATCATATTCTCCATCAGTTTCAGCATCCCACATCTCCGAGTTTTTATGATACCAATTTCTCATTGAACGACGATGAGTTCCAACTATCCATATTTCGATTTCGTTCAGTGACTTAATTAATCCTTGTAAAAATAAAATTGTTTTTCCAACGACCATCCATTCTTTGATAGGAAGCTGAATCAATTCCTGATATTGATTGGGAAATTTATTTTTGAACATTTCAGTTATCTGAGGTTGGAATGAAAACGTATCTTCTATTGCTGCCATGGAGTACTTCAGCATAATATGCTCACCATTATTTTCTAAAAACTATACTATTCTATAGTGACCCCATGGAAGCGAATGATGATTTTCTGTTAGGAATCTCTTTGTATCTGTTTTACATAGAGCTACTTTATTTTGTTCAATTGAGTAAACTCGATGATTTTCTGATATGATATTTCTTTGAGTAATGATTTTAGTTTGTCCTTCAAATAAACATTTCAAATAATCATTGAACGATATAAGGTACTTTTTCTTTATATTTATGATTTTTGAATTCAATATGTGATTCATAAGGAAATTTTATTGATAACGCTTCATGACGGTTACAATATTCCTCATGCTCAATCAACTTAGTTTCATTGTAGAAATAATTTAAGCATCTATCACAAATATATTTTTTATGCTTATTCTTCGAGAGACTCGAACTTACAAGACGGGATAAATTTTTAATGAGTACATAATGATAATGAATAGTTTCATCCCCATCCTCTTCATCATCTGTATTTTCTGAATAATATTTATTCTGAATTAAAAGTAGATTAAAATGTCTATCAGAAACTTTGTTGGTGCAAATGCGTGTAGGTATAACATCAAATTTTTTCCTATTTAATTTCAATGAGAAAATATTTACTGATAAATTGTTGTTTTTTCAAATTTTGATATGTGTTTCATATTGATGGGAAACTCAATATCTTGACATTTGAGAACATCCTCGAAATGAGGATAAGAAGTTACGCAATCAACATTTTTATTTTGCGGATAAAGACCAGCAACGATACTCCAAGCAAAACAGGCATTATCATTATTTTTTATATTAATGCATGCTTTTCTCGCCTTTATTTTTTCCGGCAATTCGATATATGATCTTCCATTCCCCATTTCATATTTATTAAAATTCACTTCAAGTGAAATAATTGAATTCAGTGCATAACCACTATCTTTTTCGGAAAATTCTTGTAATTTTGTCATTATTTTATCTAAAACATATTCTTCTAATAGCTGATCGATATCTGAACTAGCATCAACGATGAAATTTTGGGTTTTGAAATATTTAAAGTCGAGTATTTCAGATTCACCCGATTTCTTGATAAATTCCCCACAAAAAGTGGTATTTAACTTGAGGATTTTCTGTTTTTTCAATTGATTTCGTAATCTACTTTTGATGAGAACAAAGGCATCAGTCAAGAAATCGTTTATCTCAATATGTTTCAGATTTATGATAATCCCCGTTCTAACTCTACCCGAAAACGCGGATTTCACATCTTCCCACTTTAGTCTATGAGAACGATTATTATTATTTGATGAATTTCCCCCACCCTCTTTGAATGAGATCATCCGCTTCAAAATAGTTTTATATCGTTTCAAATGAATTCGTTTGAATTTGAAATTTTTTATTATGAGTAATGGATTGATTCTTCTGCATTTTATGATAAATTCGAATTTGATTGTTAACCAGATTCAACCATCTTTTTTTATCATCTATTGACTCAATTTTTTTCAATAATTTGTATGCTCTATGGAAAAGTGACATAACATCATCATTTACCTCCATCTTTTCTATCACTATCAACTGAACTCGAAATTGGCTACTGGATGTTCCGTGCCAATATCCACCAATCCAGTGAATTGCAGATGAATATTTCCCTCGTTGAGATGAACTATGCTGTCCTCTAAGGCACTAGTAGATCTTCTAGGTAGGAATACACGATAGCTCTCCAATTCCAAAAGTATGCTCTTGCCGAATTTTGTTTGTACCAGCTTCGCCTTAATAATGAGAAATTTCTCCCCCAGTGGTAATTGATGCAATTTTATCGTCTTCTTGTCTGTGTAAGAACAAGCAGCATTTAGTTTGATGAAATTCATGATAGCAGATGTGGAATGTAGATGATGATCTATCACAAAAAAGAAAAATTTGTTGATAATCACATATCCACACAAATTATGTTAGAAAATCAACATTCAAATTTTACTCACCAGATTTAGCAGTATACACAGAGAAACAACTTTTTCTAGTTCAAGACCACAAAGAAGACTGACTACCGAATAACAATGCTTGGTTTTATATGATTGTTATGTGCCCCAACAAAACAATGGGTCGAATTTTAATATTACATTAAATATTGAAAGTTTGAAATCTTAATGTGACAACATGTCAGAGATCACTTCCAACCAACCATGATTCAATCAATGTGAATATTAATTATTCCCAACAACGATTGTTCAATTGTTCAAATTCCAATTCTAAATATTCTAATTGAGTCAGAAAGTTTGGAATCTTAATGTAACAACATGTCAGAGATCACTTCCAACCAACCATGATTCAATCAATGTGAATATTAATTATTCCCAACAACGATTGTTCAATTGTTCAAATTCCAATTTTAAATATTCTAATTGAGTCAGAAAGTTTGGAATCTTAATGTGACAACATGTCAGAGATCACTTCCAACAAACAATACTTCAATCTGAATATTAATTATTCCCAACAGAACAATGGTTGGAAACCATTTGGAATATTTTAATATGCAAAGTGAGCTAGAAACGGCATAGTACCTCTACTTGCTTCTTCAGGGGATATTTTAGTCCAACCAATTGCCTTGAAAAGACCATATTCTCATTTATTGCAGAATAATGCATGAAGATTACTAAAAAAGTTGGCAATAGAAAGTTTTAACGCATCTATCGATTACCTGAGAAATATTATAAAAATTTGTTATTTGTATGTGGTATATTATGTTGCTCTCTATTTCGAGAAGGAAGCTATGGTTACAGGGTGATCAGTTTCTTTTTTCTATATATTTGAGCCCTCCATGAATGTACAACTACAAACGCATCATATTATTTTTATGATATCCTATCATGAAAAAAAGTCGTTTTTACATTTGTAAAACGGTTACGCTCGAAACAAAATGAGGGATGACAATAAATTAACGAACCTTTTCATTCTCAATCTCTATTTGAGGGCAAATATTCCGAAAACAATTAATTTTCGGAATATCTTGATTTGTCAAGGCAAAAATGCTGAAATGCTGGAAAAACTGCAGAAAAAGGTCACTCGAATTCCTATAACATTATTCTCTTGTCGTTTATATACATAATTCACCTCACCTCAGTTTTCGTTTCGAGCAACTCGAAGCACCAAGTAAACATCAAAGGAATGTTTCATTACATTAATGAGAAGATTGGGCAGGTCTAAATAAGCTCTCAGGTGGAAAAATGAGTTTCATTCCATTTTCTTTGATATTCTATCCGGCAACTAGCTCGTTATTTGCTTCTCATGACGATAAGATCTGTCACCTGCCCCACTGAGGAATAGGTACCATCTCCGACATTTTTCTTGAGTTTGGAGCATTGAAGAAGAGGAAAAGCTAAAATGATTTCAATGGCATATCTGGAAAATTTTAGACGAAGCAAGTTCGATGTAAGGAATATTTCACTTTGAGATAGGAAATGTGTTTGTGAGACCTCATATTTAAGATCTGTTCAATAAATGAATATGTAATCAGAAGGTGACAATATTTTTTCATACAAGTTGTTCAGAAAATATGTGTAGATATTTACAAAAGTTATCAAAGCAACTCCAAATCGTAAGCTTCGATGAGGCAGAGGAGGAAAACATTGCTCTTTTACCTGGCTATATATCCGTCATTTGATCGTTATTGAAAGTTATGAATAGATCATCTAAGGCCTAGCACAGTCCGAAATCAATAAAAAAAAATTATTTGTAGCTATTTTCGCAGTCCATAAATAAGCTCCAGTCATTATATCAATTTTATGTCTTTTATTCCAGAATATTTTTTTGAAGCTCTCGTGGAATCATATTTTTTTTCGAAATATACTAGTTATCGAGTAGTCATCCAAAAACTAACCTTCAGTAATATTTCCTAGAAGACACGGTTGCGTCAATCACAGGTATCGGTGTTCTTTAGCTGTTTTGTAACTAAGAGAAATCTTTGTGGCAGGAATTCCTTCTGTATTAGATGCTGGGAATACAGAGACGACGATTCTGGAATCTCGATAAAACAGGCATATTTTTTACCATTTTGACACCCAGGTGTGGATTTTGCTATCCTTCGATTGGTTATATGTACTTGAAAATTTAACAAATCATGAAATTTGTGCTTGACCTCCGTTAAAAAAAGGATGCATGCGCCCAAAAAAAAATTACTCACATTCGAACGCTTGTATCCAGAAAAACTATTCAAAAAACAGATTGAAATTTTCTTTAGTCTTGTCTCCAAAAATAGTGGCAAAGGATGTGATTTATTTTTATTCTTGAAATTGTCGAAAAACCGAACACAATGTGAATATTTTCAGTGTTCTTATTTTCTCTGAGCTGTTTCATTCTTTGGAATTCGATAAAGAAGTAAGGTATGAATTTTCGGGAAATTCACACACTGCTGAGAAACTAATCTTGTATCATTTGGGTTTGCTGAAATTATAATTAATATTTCTTGTTTTGTATTTATTTTGATTATACAAATATTATGTATTCAAGTATGAATCTACCTTCTATATGATAATTTGTAGCAAGGGATCAAAGTGTTGTTATTACTCATTTTTGAACTTCACTGATTGCTTGTCTCCTCAACATAGGTGTTTGAAGACAAGCTCGAAAATGAGGGAAAAACATTTCCTCTGAATTTATGTTGAAAAGATCAACAATTGATTGGATGTCAAAATCCAACAACGACTCGCTAAGCCAACAAAGTGCTCTCTTTTGACATGTTGACTGTAGTGGAAAAAGCACCCAATTTCTTAAATCTAAACCAATGAGGACGCTTCGACGATTTGCTACTCTCTCCTGACATGTACCTATTCCGAACCGCCATAAATTCATCACATGTTCAATTTTATGATTATTTACTGCAAACTGCATAAAGGTTCATCAGACATGGTTTTTCACAAAAAAACCGGATGAATCTCCTTAACTTGACCTAAATTTTTGGGAGAAACTTTTCAATTGGACCATAATTGATCGAAAAGTGTTTTTTGAAAAAAGAACGAAAAATTGTAACAATGAAACATATGCCTTCCAAGGGTTCGATCTCATACGGTTAAATCAATACAACATTTTTAAAAGTGGCAGCTCCTTTCTGGTGAACAAAGGAGACGAAATTTATCTGTTCTAGATGTTGCGAAGTGGAACGCAACATTTCTTCAGCAATCTTTTCAATTTCCACCACTCTCTATTGAGGTTAACATACCTAGGGAACCCTACACCTTCCATATCTATGGTGAGAGGGACTCCTCCCTGTCGGCTCGCGGCATTCTTGTCGACGTGCCTTCGGGCATGAGTCTATCTAGTATTACATAAATGAGGTATGAACAATGGGCCACAAGGCCTACGTTCGGCCTACCAAGGCCCGGCGGCCACAGGAAGAAAAAGAAGGTGAATTTTCACCACAATTTTCGATCCCTCAGCAATTTTTGATGCAGAAAAATGGATGAACTGAGATCCCAAAATGATTTTGGAATCAGAAATTCTTATTCCATTAAAATATACTTCTGAGTTTTATTTCGTTTCATTATTTGGAACATATTCGGGGCTATTCACTAAGGCTAAGCAAAGTTGCTATGAATAGCAACTTTGCTTAGTGAATAGCCCCGAATGTACTTATTCCAGCTATTCACACGATTTCCTCTCAGTCAAGATCCAAAAAGGACAATTTCATTTTGAAACATCAAAATCGCGAATTCGTTGGCAGTAAAACGGTTAGAAAGGAATACCGAAAAAGAAGGTATGCTGCACAGTAGGTATATTGTCGGGGCAGAATATTTCATTACCAGTCGGAGGAAAATACGAAATGCGAGACGAGGGTCACATTGACAGTATATTTTTCAGATAACCATTAAAACTTAGTTTGGTACGCAAACTTCATCAAGCTCAAATTTCGCGAAGGCAGAAAAAATAATGCAGTATTAAAATTCATAGCATGAATAAGATAGCGCTGCGCCAGCGAATGAAATGAGTAATTTAATCGTATTTCTCTTTTTCGGCGGTTTATTTTATTCGTACAATTTTTAACTCGGTTTCGTCATTTCCCCAAAGTTGAGCTCGAGGTTATTATTTTCAATTTCACGAACAAATTTCACGGTCGTTTTCACTGGAAATACTCTAACGTTGACAGTATCACAATGAAAACAAATCTCACTAGGGCACTCTTCGTCACAATTTTCTCTATGGGTTAGGTGCCCAGGGCTACGCAGGGTCCATAAATCAAGAAAGAAGAAAGGGGGATGTGCAGGCATGGAAAATTGTGAAAAATCCGACAGCCGACGTTTCACATCGCGTTGGTTGTCAGTGTTCGGACAGAAAAAGCTGCGAATCTCACACCTACCAATTTACATGCACAATCAAAAAAGGAAATTCTGGAGATTCGCGAGTTATATTCTCTATGATGAATGCTGTTTATTATACAACAGCTATCTCGGAGAAAAGAATGGACTGCTGTACCAATTCTTATCACCTCGAGAATTAAAGAAAAAATGCTTGTAAGAAATAGAAATAATACTACAAAGCAACACTGAAGCAATAGTAGGTACTTATTTTTGGTCTGACTTGAAGAGATGGATCTGCTGGTTTTTTATGGCCTCGTGTGGATGATCTGAATAGTTTTTCCTCACTCACTCACTGTATGGTCACTTCCCAATCACAAATGTACTTTTGGTAGTTACTGCTTCATTTCGCACTTACGAATTCCCGCAAAACAGTTTCTAAGTTAAGGTGCGGAACTAAGTTCTTGCTATTCGTTCTCGCTATTTTTGATAGAAATGCATCTTCATTGTGGAAAATTGGTTATAAGTTAATCATTCAAAGTATTGCCCGTTGTAGGCTACACCTTTTGTTCTTCTAGTGAGTTTGAATTAAAAAAAGTCGTTGTTGATGCTATCCACGAATCACGCCATTTTTCGATCTGGGGAATATGGCGGGTGGGGTAGAACGTCCCATTAAGGCGTTTCTAGATAGGTTTGTCAACGTGAGGCCGAGTGATTTCTTGAAATATAGACTGATTCATGAAATTCATCAAACAAAGCAGGGCATTGAAGACAAAATTAAAATTAAGTAATATATAATTGGTTTGCTCATTATGAAAATCAGAATCAACTTTATACATTCTTCAGGTCAGAGATTCTGGTCGCGTGGTTTTTTAGAATAATTAAAACACATAATTTGCATTCATTTTCGAAAACTTCTTATTGGCAATTGAAGTATCAGTTATGTCATCTCTATACGAAAAAAAAATATCTGTCAAATGACCTCCCCTTGCAGCTCTACAGACGTCTACTCTTTCAACAGAATTTTCATTGCCATTTTGACATTATTGAGGCTCTATCTCACTAATGTCACGAATAATTTCATCTTTGAGTTCAGGAATCGATTGTGGATTATTCTTATAGAACTGGCTTTTCACACACACCAAAGAAAATAGTCCAACGGACTCAAATCAAATCATATGTTCTTGGTGGCCAATTGACATCACCGTGTCAGAAGATTACTCGTCCAGGAAATTTTTGTCTCAATGAATCAATTGTGCCATTTGCAAAGTGAGGAGTAGCGCCATCCGGCTGAAACCAAATGTCCTCTTGATCAATTCATTGTCTCAGGCCACAAAAATCCGACGTTATCGATCACCATTGACAGTTACAGCTACACCAGCAGCATTTTCAACGAAGTAAAGTGAACGACCGCTAAGCTAAGACCGCTAAGTATTTTTCACTTTTTTGGTCTTCCCCGAAGCGGTCTATTGAAATTTTTTAATAATTCGACCAATAGTGCTTTCAAATGGACGATTATGTGAACCATAAAATTCACGTAGGTATGTAATTTCTAAAAACACTATTCACAGAACGCTGATTTCCATAAAATAATTCGACAATTTGGAAGCGTATTGTGTATCGTGTACGAAGACATTTTCATAAATGTCATACATCACACTACTCAAATGTCAAAATACCAAGTGCGCCTATATTTATTAATTCTCAAAAAAAAACGCTTCTTTTCTTTCTTATTGTTTGTTTTTTATAATAATAAAATTCATCCAAGAGTTTCTCTTCATCTTAGTTTCTATGTTTTTATCAATTATTCGTTTGGTAACCAAAAGAAAGCTTTCGCATTTCAGAATTTCGAAATAGTTCGATACAACTCATTTATTTCAATTCATTTTATACTTTTGTTATTCGACTGTATTCTTTCATTCCTGTTCTGTTCGGTGAAATCAATATCTCCGAAATGTTCGCTTGCTATATAATAATTTCATTAACCAACTTTCTTATTTAGTTGTGAGAAACAGAATAAATAACTCAGGACGAAGATTTATTGTTCATTGATAACTTTGAATGTGTGAAATTAGAGAAAGCGTCAACGGATGCAGACAATTATTTGAAATTCCGGAAAAAGTTACACCCCGAGCAGGAATCGAACCTGCGTCTCCCCGTTTCATGGACAGGTTACTCTGACCTCTAAGCTATCAGTGTGTATGATACTTTTCCCGGAATTCGATACCATGAAGTTCACCTCATATGTAGTGAGAGGGGGGTCCTCATGACGCATTGCTATGAATGGTTTCATGAAGAATTGTTTTTTCTGACTTCGAAAGACATCCAAGTTGTAATCATGAAGTAATCGAAAATAATCCTATTTTCTAGGTGAAAAATCCTCTAGACTTCCCTCCTTTCAAAATTGAAACGATGCTCAATTCCTCGGTTATCTTCGAAAAGATTCATTTCAACAAATTCTGTGGATCCTCAACCATCCTGTCATTATTCGAATCTTTCCAAATGGCGCGCCGCGCCGGCCTAGAAATTAATTTTCCGTCGAGGTAGAATTTATTAGTCCATTCGCTTCGGATCTCCGTGATTCAGGTGCGCCATTCCCGCGTGCCGCGTAACGTCTGGATGCCAAGTTTCACGTAACATGTGTCAGAAAGTGCTCACTGGAGCCGTGTGATTTCTCAACTCGAACATAAAAATCCCACTTCCGAAGTCGAATCTTCCTCCTGTCTTATTATGACACGACAAAAATAGAGGAAAAGCGTCGCTTTTGCTCTGTTCCGTAAATTCTGATGTTTAATCAGGTGGATTGCGCTTTTACGATATGAAAATGTCTTTTTGAAGTTGACTTTGAAGCATATTGGTCGTTGGTATCTCTTGGAATTGACACAGACAACAATATGAATTCTGAATGAAAGAGATTTTTGTGGACAATTGCGTGGTCGAACTCAATTCAGTCCGGCCAGTAGCGGGCACGTTAACTCCAAAACGGAAAATCGCTCAGAATTCAATACAAATATATAGTTTCAAAATCACGGACTCGATCGAGATTAAGGAGAATTACATCTTCAAGCTAGAAGCAACATTTGTCAAAGATTTTTGTCGCAATTGTTGTTCCGCATCTATTGGCGCATGTGTTCTCTGAGACACTGTTTGTGACATTATCTTTAGATATATATAAAACAAAGATGTTGGTTACACCATTTATAACTCGATATCGGATGGACTGTTTGTTATGAAACTTCATTTATGGATTGTATACGGTATGTTTATCATAAAATACAATAAAACTCTGCAAAAATCGATGAAAATTTAACTTATGCAGGGAATGCTTTTCCTTCTTTTGAATAAGGCCACTAGTAAACAATATACCTGAAATTGAAAAACCACCAAAAACCCTAAAGTAACTCACTTTGATGCTGCAAACTGTTGATTTTCCGCTCTTGGTCCATCGATGGCTGAAGTTGGGAATGACATCCATGAAATCCCATGCAACTGAGCCCTGAAAGGCCAAGGGTTCTCTGGAACCTACCTTCTCTTCCATTTGAAAAAATCTGAAAAAGAGAAACGCTACCGCTATCTATTTATTGGCGCATACTTTTTTCGCATTTATTGCCGCTTGTGTTCTCTGAGACATTTCTGCTGCGTCAGAACCTTTGCGACATTATTGCCAATATACCTGAAATTGACCACCACCAAAAACCCTAAAATTCACTCAAATTGATTTTCGGCTCTTGGTCCATCGATGGCTGAAGATGGGAATGGCATCCATGAAATCCCATGCAACTCAGCCCTGAAAGGCCAAGGGTTCTCTGGGACCTACCTTCTTTTCCACCTAAACAAAGCTGAAAAAAAGAAACGCTACCACTATTTTTCGGCGCATACTACTTCCGCATTTATTGGTGCATACTGTTTCCGCATTTATTGGCGCATAATGTTTCCGCATTTATTGGCTCACTTGAGCCCCGGCTTCAGACGGATGCAATGCAATCTTTATAAACAACGGTAGTGCCAGCGCCGCATCGCTATGTCCCTGCATTTTAAATCTGTAATACTCTTCGGAAATATTCATTCAAATAACATGCTGTAAAGGGCCATATTGATCTATATTGAATGGACAATGTATTTATTGTACTCAATTGGATGAGGATTAATGCTGTATTGCTTAAATTAACTACCTAAATAAGCCATTTTTCCCGTAAAGGATAAAAAATTGTTATTGTGGGTTATCATCAAAAGATAGACATATACCATCGCGGACTTTTATGTTGATCTTTTTTATGAGTACAATACCGAGTACATTACATATTTCGATTCATCTCGTGGGGTTCAGTCAGCGTTTGCAATGTAAGTGTAAAAAAATGTGTTTATTTACGACATCACATTAGAAACCTGTGAATTTATGTGTTTCTTTACAATATTATGCATGTATCATACATATAAACCTTCCTCTTGAATCACTTTATCTAAAAAGCGTTTCAAAATCTGTTGCGCAGTTTTGAAAATTTAAGCATACATATAGGGACAGACAGCGAAAGCGACGTTTTATACTATGCAATGTAATGATACTGGCTCCGCTTTAGTTGAACGATTTTCGCCAAGGGAATATGAACGCGATATTTAATGCACTCGTTCCACATCAAAAAAAAAAAAACTTTTTACCTCTACCATTTTTCAAAATTCGATTTGGTTTGGAAGATACAGGGTGTCGGAAATCCATGAAAAAAACATTTTTCTGTTTATATCTTCGGAACCGTTATTTCGAATGAACTGAATTTTGGTTGAATGTTTACTCTATTCATGGTGCATATTCCTCAATCAAAACCTATTCAATATCTCTCCTAGTATAAAAGTTACAGGGTAGTCGACTCATCACTACACGCTAAAACATCATAAAAAAACTTTGAAAAAATAAACGGTTCATATTTTCGAAACAATCAATCATTCAAGAAACTAAAAGTATTCTTATTTTTTTTAATAAAACGCGTCGTTTTCGAGTTATTTCCAATTTTAACCGGAGAAATTTGGCGAAAAAATCATCGATTTCAAGAATAATCTGAATGCATCTCTGAATTAATTATCATCGAATATTATTCCTTCTCTGGTCTTTAAATGAGTTTTCAATGTTGTCACAATATTTATCAACTTTGTTGAGACTTAAATTCAAATGATGGAAAACGTTGATGTGGAGATATTCAATAATAAAATCCCACAAATGTGGGAGATAAAATTGAACACCAAGGAACATTTAATACGCACAGTTTCCATTAAAAATTGATTATTACCGGTCCATATTGAAGTTAAATATCGATAAAATACCAAATTTGGATATGAATGATGAATATCGATACAAACTACGTATTGAATTGAAATCAATGAAAAATGAAATGATACCTTATAATATGTGGCGATGTTCCTATCTAAACAATATCCTCTTGGAATTTTATGAACTCGACACGGTTAAAATTATATTAATTCACTTCACATAATAATCACATTAGACCAATAATTCACTGAATGTATTCAGAACTTCACATAATGTTTACAGTTTGTTATTGTTCATAGTTGGCCTCTAAGGATAATTGCGATAACCAATCCAGAGACAACCACACAATCCGTCGGTATTCGCTATACGCATGCGTCGAGAAATTCGCGGCAAACTCGATTTATAATGGAAACGGCAGAAGCCATAGCTGAGAGAAAAAGAATTCATAGATATGTTTCGTGAAAAATCCTTAACCTCAATGAAAATATCAGCAAGCTGACAACATCTTCTTGAAATCTCTGTGCGAACATTCACAGAATCGATACAAAATAGATTAGGTTAGGTTGTTTAATGATAAATTCTGATGATCTGAATGAAAGTCTTTCTTCGTGAGATTGTTTGGGAATTTCGAGGAGATTATGAACAAGTTATTAGTGTTTACAAAGTGATCTGCAGAAAAACGAAGAAGGGGCTCATTTTGGTGGGAGAAATGTGGCTTTTTAGTTGCAGATATAATCGGATGAAACTAACTGTTTTTGTTGAAATCATCGTGTTTGCAACATTTTTATTCCAATTAGGTGAGTACTTGAGTATTCTCCTTCTTGAAATTTCTGTGCAAACATTCACAGAATCGATTCAAAATAAATTAGATTAGGTTGTTTATCAATAAATTCTGATTATCTGAATGAAAAGTGTTTCTTCATGAGATTGTTCGAGAATTTCGAGGAGAATATGAACAAGTTATTAGTGTTTACAAACTAATCTGCAGAAAAATCGAAGAAGGAACTTATTTTGGTGTGAGAATGTGGCTCTTTAGTTGCAGATATAATCCGATGAAACTAACTGTTTTTGTTGAAATTATCGTGTTTGCAACATTTTTATTCCAATAAGGTTAGTACTTGAGTATTCTCTAAATCAGTATCATTTCAGGAACGTATTGAGCCCAAATTTTTTTTTAAATGGCTACATCATTTCAACAGTGCCGAATTCGGAAAAATGGAAAATGAAAAGAAGGTTTCTTTTGGCCTCACGAATCTACAGTTAAAATATATGTACAAGTCGAAGACTCACCCTGTATATAAATGAAAAATTTAAGTACAACGCTTATTTATTCAATTTCAAAATGATTCAATGGAATTCACAATCGAATATTATCATGTTCCTTGGTAGTCTCTAGTCTCTGATGAGTATCATATGACAGTAAGAAATGAGTTACGAAAACGAATAGGTAGGTACTAATAAAAAAATGCGGTTCCGTCTTCAATAACTGAGGTAAATTTTGGAGTATCTCAATTTTTCCTTAGCAGCTCTGATGATTTGTACTTTATCATCCAAGCTTGACGTTTCGAATGTAATACTCCCGTCTCCATTCCTCCTCGCCTTCGCAATTTCGATTGATAGAAGCAGCTTTTGTTCGATAATTCCTTTGACTGTGTCTAAGGCATCCTCGTTAACAGGAATTCTGCCCTCGACTTTGAGCTTCCTCGATGATTCGGGGTGTTTTTCTGATATCTCTCTCAATATTCCGTTTATATCTTTTAACGAGTTCACTTCAGACCTCAATTCCAAGAGTGCGTTGGTTAAATTCAATATGGCACTCTTGCAACCCAGGTTCACGCTGATCGGTTCCGTGATGCTGGATACCTCGTTAGCTTTTGTTGTGTGTTCGTTATCTGCAGCCGCTGATGAACCTGTCGTGGTTTTTCTTTGGATTCCGTCTATTCTGTAGGGGGTATCGTCTGCAAGGGAATAAATATAATTAGAAAACTCGATCTCGATTTCTTGTCTATTCAGAGAAAACTTGCTTTGAATAGAGTTTTTTTATTCGCGGCGAAAGATGAATTCTCTTCGATATTTCTGGTTTTGCCTGATTCAAGTTATGTTTTTCCACCAATTTCCTGAGGAAACGCCATCATTAACCCATTATTTCAATCAGAAATAATATATCTCGACCAAGGTGAATATTGATAATTAAAAATATCATGTCAAATCTTCTTTAATTTAAAGGAAAGGAACAAAAAATGTCAGTTCGACAACTGACTCCCAGGCGGAGATATTTAAAAAATTAGTAGGAAATATCTGTGTTCATAATCTTAAAGCCCAAATGATATGTGATTTTTGTTTTTAAATTTGAACCAGTGTCGTTATGGCCTGGTTATCCTTCCGGGAACTCCGACCATGCGGATCTTTTGTTCTCTACCCTACTCATTCATTGAAACCCAAGACCCAAGGAGGTCGTCAATGGTGTTGATAAATTGGGCTCCATCCAACTCCCATTGTTGGACCGCTGCCTTTTATTGGTCTTTTCAAAGCCCATAGCAAGACTCAGGTCCTGTAGGTGTTAAACTTTGATGCACTTTTCGCGAGCTCATCGGCTTTTTCATTTCCTTCAACACCACAATGCACTGGCAGTCCTGGCACCCTTAGTAGAGTCTGCCTCTGGCCAGATGCTTAATGGTTATGGAAATGACTCCCAGGCGTAGATTAGTAAAAAATTATTGTGTTCATAATATTGAAGACCAAATATTACGTGACAGTAATGAAAAAATTATTTCATAACTTTTCCTCTCATCAAACTTTAATCTTTTTTCCATACCGTTATCCAAAATTCGGCTTCGTTTGGGATGTACATGGCGCTTTTGAAAAAAATTAGCACTTATTCAATATTCCTTCTGGTATGAGGATCAGCCTAGCTCATAAATATACGAAAATACTATAAGACTACTTGAAACATAGAAAATTTTGCGTTAAGATCTTGGTCTACACCCATACAAGATCCAACTAGTTCAAGAACTAAAGCCATTTGACCAAAATAATTTATTCTTTGAAATGAGGATTTGGTGATAACATTATTTCCAGAAATGGTCCAATTAATTGGCCTTCAAAATCATGCGACCTTACTCCAATGGATTATTTTCTTTAGGGTTATGTCAAGTCATTGATTCATGCTGATAGGCTAGCAAAAATAGAAATTGAAAATGTGATTACAACACCTGTGAATTCAAATGTCCCTCTGCTGTGACGTTAGTGGCTCAATTTGTAATATGATTGGTTGAAGTTTGTGATGGAGGGGACAAAGTCCAGAGTAACTGAGGGACACGTCGCTGTGTCAAGTCTTTGTAAAATCTCTGAATTTATTCATGAATATATTCAGTAATCGTATTATATTTGATGTGATCACTATAATGTTTTTGAAACATCGTCATATAACAACTTAATTTTCATTGAAGTTGATACAATACTCATTCTCTCAAAATACAAATACTGATGTGACAACCACGCCTACAAATTATAAATAAAAATATAACCTTCTCATTTGTCATTTTTCGACATTTCGACGTCTTCTCTGCGTAGAATGGCGTTTTTACAGTTAGGACTAGTAGTATTCTATACTCCTAGGTTAAGTCAACGACTGACGACCAGATGGTCCCTATACACAGTTGCCAAATCAATAATTCTCACCTGTGTAGACTAGGGATAATTATTTTTAATTGAATTTCTCACCTATCTGCTCACTTAAACCTTCTTCATCTTCAATTAGGAGGTCGTAAATTGAATGATATTATGAAGCTTTATGCAGTACAAATAAAACTGTCATGATGATAAAAGAAAAACATCCAGAATCAACATTATAATGATATTATTAGGAAAGTGAAAGCAAGGGCTTTTTCTGGCTATTTTCTTGTGATTAAGCAATGCTGTCATATTCATATCAGCAGCACGTCATGACGAGTACAACTAATCAAAAATCTCTCTAGCCACTGACATCACACGATTTCCCGCTTCTTCTGATCGTTTGAATTCGGTAGATTATTTTCGAATTTTCCATATTTTTTCAAGGGTATAAATTGATGAAGAAAAATAAAAAAAAAACACGAATTACGTGAGCATCGAATATGTCAAAATATATTTTTTCTGAAAATAACTGGAAATGTCAATTACTCGAAAAAGTGGTCAAAAATTAGTCTGGTTGAATGCGGTTCCTCAGAGCTGGTCGTGAAATTATTTGTAAAACATAAATTCCATAAAGTTATCTTTCGATTAAAAAAAGTTTCGACTTCAATCTCAATTTAAATCTGTTTCATTCCGATTTGAAGTTCTATCACTATAAAAAAAATCGATATATTACAAGTGGCAGTGTCCCTAGATCTATTATCTGGGTACACATAAGAGCCATTTTCGAGACGATTGTTGACACGGTGTGAATACGAATATTGCAAAACTGACACCACCTCCCTCCAAAACCTGAGTCCATCCCTGTACGAAAAGGGGTTGAATTAGGAATTGGGTCCGGTACATGCACCTAATTAATTCAATATGAAGTGGCTGCCATTAATATCCATAAAATTTATCTTGCCGATGCACTGTTTTCGAAACGCGAAAATTACCCCCTTCGTTCGTTTATGAATAAACATGTCTTTTAACGCGTTACATGTTCTGAGGCCACCTTGACAGGTGTGCTCGTGACACTGAGAACGGCGGGAACATGCAAATTTCGGGCACGCTTTGTGATTTATTCAACGCCCTATTCTCCCCACGATTTCGCTGATGTTCTACAGGTTGAGCCCCCCACGATATAGGGATAAATACACCCTAGATTAGTTCCTAATGATTCTGATTTCCAATTCAGAGCTTGTTCCCCCATATTTTTCGGAATCCTCCGTAATTTATTGGCCCTCTTGCTGTTATTTTATTCTAGGATACTCAAATACATGAACTCGAGGGGTATTATTATTGGTGGAGGAAATAATCCTTTCGAAGTGGTCGGCCTAACTTTCGAGGGTCTATTTATTATGGTCCGCCTAGGAAATTACATTAATTTTACCAAACAGAAAGCCAGCTTTATATCAGCTTATCATATCTGCAATAAATAAACATGAGAAAACAGTAACGCAATCCTTCAAGCGTTTGAAAAAATGTCTGTTCGATGAATGTTTCGATTCCGTATTGCCTGTTTGTACCTAATAATAACCAGGACCAATAGAATGGGATTTCACATTGATAGATCCAGTAGAATGTACAGGGTCTTAGTATTTCATACAGTCAATTGTTAAGTGTTTATTCCGTCGACATAGAATAAAAGCTCATTTTAACGCACTCGATATCATCCATTAATGACCTATTTCTATGCATGATTTCTTATTTCAATGCATGATTGTCACGGCAACCCAACATAAAATATTCAGTCAATCAACTATCGAGCTTGGTAGAAAATCAACTCCTGTCACATGGGTAGAGGAAAGTCAATATGGAATGCCTTCATTTCTCCAAGACTATAAGTAATAAACGAAACATTCGACCATCTTCTGTTTCATTCGGTCTACTAACTATCGCACTCACACCATCGAGTCAGTTGCGCGAACGCTTAACGTGAGGCAGGCGTGTTTTGTTTTGTTGTCGTGAAGAAAATTTTGAAAGGTAAGTAGTAAATGAGTATTACCAGCTGTTATGTTTGTATACATAAGTGTTATACTATTTAGTATATCGGTATTATGTTTATTTCACCATTTCGTGATCTTTTGTCATTAAAATATTGTAACTTGAAAAAATATTTAGAAGAGTTTGAACTAGTATAAAATTCCAAATATGGACAGTCGTCGGTGTCTAATTATGGAATATGCTTGATGTGTGGGCTCTGGGCACATTATGATTGTGTTGGTCCAGAGTTTTATACTTGGATCTGTGACTTTTGCAAGTAATTATCTAACTTCTTTCATTTATCACAATATGTTATATTCATTTAATTGATCTCAAAGATATTAATGTCCATTTTTGTTATTGTTATGTTGATTTAAGCTTATATTGTATATATGGGTTCCTATTCCATATTTGGTTACACATTTGTGATTTTGTTTTTTGTGTTAGATTTTAATTAGATAACTAATATATTTGATAAGAGGCTGTTAATTACTACATATGAATGCATGACTGATTAGCATAAACATTAAACTGATTTAATTAATATGAAGTTTTTTCTTTATATCCCAAAAACAAAATGGTATTCCATATTTGGTTGAAAATTTGATATTTGGTATTGAAAACTTGATTCAGAATAAAATAGAGACTGCAGAAGAAATTTCAGGTGATAAAAGTTGCAAAGTAAATAATAATTCAACCTTTCTCCACACGTTCTTTATGGGATATCATAGGTTATGATATAAATCTGAACTAAATGTAAACTATTCAGAATGTCACAACATGTCCAATATTCCCTCTATGAATTTTTCGAATTGTTCCATAGGGAGCATAAATATTAATATAACGAAATGAAAATAGATAGTTACATTAGGTCAAATTTGTCTATTATGTAAAATAAAAATTTATTCAAATCCAGAATTTATATTCAATTCGTGATGAGGTCGACGGAAGAATCTTGTAATCAACTCGTTTATTAATTAATGATCTCAAACATTTAAAATATTTCGACCATTGATCGCTGTCATTAATGAACTAGTTGATTAACTAACTATTTTCTGTCTAGTGTTAGTGTTGTGATTGATTTATTCATTTTATACTCTTTTGTAAGTTGTGAATTTTACCTATAGATTTAATTGATGACCACAAAAGAAGAAACAATTTTCTAGTCCACAGATTCGATTATAATAGATTGTTCAACTGAAGATTATCAAGTTTTAAACGTAGTTATAACCTCGTGTTCCACTGCGCAGGTTTCTAGAATTTTCCTGAATGTATTTAGACGCTTCCTCAACTATACCTTTGATGATTTTAAGATTTTATGACCAAAAATAAATTTTAGTTATAAACTAGGTATGCTTTGATATGTTTGTGTGTAATCTCTTTCATAGTTAATGTTTTAGCCTTGATAAAGAGGTATAACATTCCTCGAAACGTTGGCGTGGTTTTCAGTAAAAGTTGTTTAGAAGTCCGACTTCCCGATATTTTATTTTCATTCAATAAAAAATTGACGTTTACACATCACATTCACGACATATTTATGAGTTTCATTCTTGAACGAGTTGAACAGTTGTGATAAGTGAAAAGCAACAGAAGAGTAGTTTCGGATAATGAGGATTGATCGAACTGGATTCAGATTCAATTTTCTGAAACTTGCATTTTGATAAGTCACATCAGTTTTTGTAGAAGGCATTCTGTAGACTTTTTAGGTTACGTGTCCCTACTAGATGGTAAGGATTTCAGAGGGTTCGAGTTAAACTGCAATTAATGTCAATGTGTTCAACAAATTTTTTAGCTGAATTTAATCTCTACATAACAAAGCTTACCTTTCACCGTGAATATTCCATCGTCGTATCTGTATCCCAAGGAATCCTTGATAACGAAAAGCCAGAAGTAAATTTTGTCGCCAACCTTCAACTTAATTTTACGATCTTCAAAAATCCAATAGCCACCAATTCTTTCACAAACATCCTTAGAAAACTGTCCGGCATCAAGGAATCCCAATTCTTCGTTTACTTTTCCATGGAATGCAAAAACTGAGATTCCATCACTATCAGGAATTTTCACACTGAAGCCTCTCGGATACAAAAGCTCGAATTTCGGTTCCGGTACTTCATATTCATGGTCACAACAACCAAATGCAACATTCAATAATGAAAAAATAGAAATCAACAACGAAAACATTCTGAAGAGTATCACGTTCGCAAGACGTATACTACTAATAAATTATCAAATTTAGCGGTCAGATATTTATGAATAATTAAACGGGACTTATTGATAACCCACGATGTCAAATGTTCTTTGGGATGTTGCAATACAACTGGCGGAACTCCCTTGGAAATCCCGAGTTTGGAAGAGGCTCACGGTATCGGAGTCTTTCGCATGTGAATGCGTCAGCGAATTGAGCATGGAAAAGATAAAATTTCCCGGTTTTTCGAGAGGAAATGTGTTTTCCAGAATTGACTCAAAGTTTTGATTGACAACACAAGTTATCACTAGGCACAAACCAGCATTTTTATACCCAACAACATATTACTGAGCATACCGATCTGGCTCAGAAAGCTGAGACGTGAGTCCTAGTACTAGGGTGAATTCAAAAGGGAATTGTTGGTCTGATTCTCCACTAGATTTCGCTATGATGTAGTTACTGCTCATGACTACCTAGTCTTGTTTCACGAGTTCCACGTTCCGTTCCTATTTTCATCAGAGTTAATAAGTCATATTGCTCTGATGAGATCTAAACAGATCGAAACCTAGGTCAGCATCTACTCTCTTTGATGGGATGGATTTATCGTTAGTCTCCCTGGCTAATAGTTTGTGGCAAGTTAGACTCAGAAGCTTGGCGATTGTTGACATTTATATCAATAAATGGATAATTATCAAATGAATCGATGTATTATTTTGTATTTTCCATACAAATCAGCTTTTATTGTGAATTTCTATAATATTTTATATTGCAATGAAGTTACTGATGGAAAGCTAACTGTTCTATTTAATCCTGATATTGTCCTCTATTTCTCAATTTTTGGCTTTGAAATTACACATATTTTTTGGATAATGAAATAAAACTACCTACCTACTGCTTCAGAAATATATTTATTCATTTTACAAAAAAAATCATATTTCAAATTACCTATCCCTTGATCAAAATATACTTATAAAATGTTCAGTTATTATTCCACATACAAATGTAACAGTGTGAAAGAAAAATAATGCAGTAATCAAAACGAAAGAAATAGAAAACTCTTGAACAAGATATATAGTATCATCAATGTAAAAATGAAAAAATATAAAATTTAAGATAAACATTAATTGGAAGTAAAAGACCTGATATATTATCAAAAAACCCAAGTTAAATATTTCGTAGTGAACTATGGAGAGCCATTCACATACCCCGATTTTTCATTCAATTTTCTCATCGTGGTTGTTGAATGTACAGAAGTTCTCTTTGAGAGAAGAAGGGACTGCTGTTTTGACGGTTGGTCTGACTTGAAGAGATGTATCTGATGGTTTTCTGCCTCGTATAACGAACTCAAATCTTCGAAATAATTAATATATAGAAAAACGGTCGATTCTTTCAACTTCTTTATAATTAGGCGCTCTATTTGTGGTATTTGTCTTCAGAAATTCGACGTATGAGTAGATATCAACCTAATTTGAATTCTACCATAACCCGTTAACAAATGCACCGAATCGGAAATCCCAAAATTGGTTTATGCAAAATCGTGAGATGATTCGACTTCATTTCACCTTTTTGAATCTATCATAATATTTATCTGGTTTTTTCACTATGTCTGCTCGCAACGGAACGCTTTCAGTTACCCCCTCATTCATTGCTTCAAGAACCACGCCGACAACAAGATAACGCATCAAATCCGCTCAAATTAATGGAAATCCATTGTGGGTAAATTTTCCATAGAACGCTTTGGGGTTAAGAGCGAATATTCACGGTTCGCATTATAAAAATGCCTTTCAGCCACTCCAGCATGAAGGCGATTTGCGTATTGGCATCCTATTCATCTGTGGGCGGCCGATAAACGCGAACTGGGATAAATTGAGTGAATTTTACGCTCCGTTACTCGGGAGATAAGTTAATTCCGAGCATTATATTGTCAGTACCAAACTGAATATTATGGGTATTTAGGGAAGATTGCGGGGAATATCTGCCAGTCGAGGCTGTTCCGAATGACATTCCGACATGGATGAAAGGATGACGTCAGCCTAAATGGCTCAGATATTAAATTCCGTCTAGTCAATAGTTGCCGAGATAACTGAGGTAACTGGTGTACCAATATTCCGTCGACTAAACCGATGAATAGTTCGAAGGACAGGTTGCCCAAGAAGTCTGTCGACATAACGAAGACAATAATAATATTGACAAAATTGTCTTCAATTCCAGTATTCTAATCCCTATTGTTATCTGCTGGTCATCCAATCGTGATGAGTTGAAAAGAGTCAGAGCAACAACTTGGATCTTCTATCGAAATGTTAACTTTTTTTTTCAATTAATTCCGTTCTTTTGAACATCTGAAAAACTGTCAACAGTACGCAAATTATCAAAGCTTAGTAATTCCCACAATTCATCTTCAGATCTATACAGGGTGTATTTTAAGGTGATGCTTTTTTTTTGACAGATGGTAGAACTCATCAAAATAAGTCATTTTACAACAAATTCGTCTTTACGCCGAACAAATGAATTGATCTTGTACCGCCGATATGGTTCTGTCTTGAAAGATCTAGTTCCATGTCTAATGGCAAGAACTACCTCCGTCTCAACTTTCTACCGACTCCAGTAGGAACTCTGTACTCAACTCACCGCTAACTATCAACTAACTGTCGACCCCAATTATGCCCTTCACGTTAATTCTCGATTCCGCCCCCATTTGCATTTGAGAAAAGAGGTATTACTTCTTGTACGACTTGAGCCAATGAAATAAGCAAGTGCCAAGTGGTGGCCCGAGGCCACCTAGAGATAAAAGTGATGAAAAGCTACAAAGAAAACACTTGCGTCTAAATTGGTCCATTTATCTTATTCCACGAAATGGTAAAACTGTCATATCTCATATTGCACTTCCTTCCAACGATAAGATAAAGGTTTCACATTCAGGACGAAAGCTCACACATGGAAGTCGTCAAATGCAAACGCTTATCTTGGGCACAATATAAAGCGTCCCACACCCGAATTTCAGAAACATGAGAGGAATTTAACAATTATGTACAATTGATGAGAATGAAATCCTACATATACAGGGTGTTCCTAAATTGAACTTACAAACGAAAAGGGGAGATTTCGTAAGGGGCCGATATACTCTAGCTGACGGCATCGATTATCCATTCAAAAAGTGCCTTTCATTTTTCCACGTTCACGCCCTCAATTTTTCACCAGAAAGCTTGATTTTTTCTCTAATTCTCCTGGAATTACAGACAGTTCTTTGCGATTTCACATTTTCTGGAAGTCTTTTCAGTTTTTCCATAATTTTTTGCATAATTTAAGCGCCTGAAATTTTTTTTAAATATTAAAATAAATTTGTCGAGGGTACTCCAATGAATTTGAAAAGAAAATTAATGAAAAACCGCCGAAAAACGATAATGAAGTCAATTTTCATAGACTCTAAAATTCAACCCGATTTTTTCATGCGAAAAAATGATTTTCTCAAAGAGAAAAAATTGTAGTGGCCTCAAGACATCCTTCAACTTCAATTTGAAGAAAAAAATCAAGCTTTTAGGTGAAAAATTGAGGGCGTGAACTCGGAAAAAAGGAAAGGCACTTTTTGAATGGAGAATCAGTGCCTTAGCCGATTTTTTCATGCAAAAAAAAATTTTTATCGAAGAGAAGAAATTGGAGTGCCCTCCAGACACCCTTCAACTTCAATATGAAACAAATCAAGCTTTTAGATGAAAAATTGGGGGCGTGAACTTGGAAAAAAGAAAGGCACTTTTTGAATGGAGAATCGGTGCCGTAGGCATCGGCCAGAGTATAACGGCCCTTTAGTAAGTTTAAGAAAAAAAAAGTCCCATAAACATGGGGTCGCAAACGTTTCCTTTTTGAGATACAGGGTAGGGAGTATTTCAAAGAAAGTAATGAGATTGGACATCAGTCATAGCCCGGCAGATCCCCAGACTGGAATAGTTCAGATTTCTCTTCATACTCACTAAATCTTCATGACAACTTTGATTCTTTTGAGGATTTTGAGAGAATCGTTCAAAATTTTTTTCTCGAAATCGGTGGCAGATACGACAAAACTACAAGAAACCGAAAAGTTCATTTTAACAACAAAGCTTCTTTTAACATTTTTAAAATTAACAGTTGCTCACCAAAAAAAAAAGTTCTGGAGAAAAACAGGTGACAGTGTTCCAGAAAAAATATCACCCTGTAGATCTGCTATCGAAATTGCCATGTCACGTGGTGAGAACTCTGAAATGTAATATCTATGCCAAATTTCAGTTGGATATCTTGTAAAGTGTAGATACTATGAAAAAAATTAAAAGTTCAACACTGTATCTCGAAAACGAAACTTTGCGACCCCATGTTTATGAAACTTTTTTTTCTTAAACTTACTTAAGGAATCACCCCTTTCCATTCAAACGCTCAATTGGGAAACATCCTGTATATTGCGCCAAAACAAAATTACTTAGGTATTGAAACAGTTTGTTGAAAATAAGTCCAAGCTTGATTCATGAAGTTTTGGATATGTCAAAATCGATCAGCACTTACTACAGTACAGAGTCATCTATTGATAAACAATGGGAACTTGGTAGCTCACCTAATATTGCCACACAATTTTTTGCGCTAAAATCAATATTTCATCAGATATTTTTACTTCAATCGAAAATATTCCTCCTCCAGGGCTGGGACATCACAACCTAAAATACCAAATGCTCATATCTATTTGTGTCCAGATTAATTCTGTAAAAGTTCATTCCTGCTCCTGCTCTTTCCCGTCTCCTATTCAGAACGCAGAACCAATTGTATTTTCAATAGAATCGCTTTGTACCAACGTACCAATGTACCATGTTCTCTCTCGAGACGAAATTCATCTCATTTCCTGCTTGCCGTCATCCTTGATTCTATTGTAGTTGGATGAAGTTTTAAGCCGATGTAAGATAAAATGCCTTGTTTACCTTCCCTTCTGAACAAAGTGATTCTTTCAAATGGCGTTTCTTATAGATATTGCGAATGCCCGGTTCCTATTCTCTCCGTTTCAGGACTTGTTTACATGCGAAAGGATGAAATGTAATATGTGTCCTCGAAGATCTTTTCATGTTTTCATCTGCAGTTCGGAGATACATATTAGGAGCGGAATAGATGCATGCAGTGCCCAGAAAAAAGATGTGAGATATGGGAGGATCAGACCTAAGCGAGTAATTCAATCCATGCATGAGTCTCCATCTTTTAGCATTGGATTCTTTTCGTTGATGGTGGCTGAACATTCAATTAACAGAGGCTGCTATCATCATTTTTTAGACCAGGGGTTCCATGAATCAGGGCCGTATCTAGGTACTACTGAGCCTGTGGCAAGATTTTCTTCAGCGCCCCCAAATTGGCGTAGATTTTTTTCATGTTTCAAATTTTTTTTTTTAGTTTTGAATAAACTAAATATATATATACATATACAGGGTGATTTTTTTAAGTGTTTCATTACAAGTTTTCGAGGAAGGAATTGCGATACAAATTCAAAATTTTGTATTTTTGTTTTAGAGTACATGAAGTCAATTTGTAAAATATTTTCAAGCGGAATCTACTTCCGGTTCTACCGGAAACGGATGTGAACTTCGTTATTTCAAATGGAACACCCTGTATATCAATACATATTTCAATTCTTCGTTTAATTCTGCAATGATTTGATGTATGATATGCGCAACCACATCAAGCGATTGTTAAGATTTTTTATTTTTTCGTCAAATTTTATCGGGTAAAATTGTACGCTGATACTGCTTCTTGTATAAATTATGAGGAAATATTATACAGGGTGCCTGAAACAGGGCTTCAAAGTGAGCCTCATTAAAACTACGAAACCTCATTTTTTTCAAATGGGAACCATATAATTTTATAATTCCGATCGATTGCTCGTCAAAAACTAGTTAGAGTGTGCCAAACATTTCATGTCTTTAAAATGAGCAGTTTCGCCGTAATCGAATAAAATTCGAATTTCACGACTAAAGCCAGGTTTCTTCGTCTGAACATCAGGTTTATCAAGGTAATTTTCAAGTAAGCTATGTCAATAGTAATAATATGTCAGTTTTAAACTTCTTCTTTAAATTTCTTTTTTTAGTCATCATTCATTATCTGCTATGTTCATTTGTCACATTCGCCGCAAATAAAGAACAGACTTTTGTTATATCATTCTAGTGTACCTTTTTATTAGTGCTTGTTCTGCATAGTGCTTGATCAATGAAAATAAGTAAGAATAACAATTCCTAACATAGCCTACTTTGATATAGACGAGCATACCACTGAATTTGACTGATGGGAAAAACCTGGCCTTATTCATGAAATTCTGTCGAATTGAGTGGTATACCCTCGTCTATTTCAAAGTAGGTTATGTTAGGAATTGTCATCCCTACTTATTTTTATTGATCAAGCATTATGCAAAACAAGCAATAATAATAATAAGGTACAATGGGCGCCCGCAGAAATTTTTCTCAGGGGGAGCAAAATGAAAATTATTGAAATATTGAGGGTGAAGCTGAAAAACGATAAGGCCATACAAATCTCAGGGGGGGGGGGCATGGCCCCTCCTGCGGGCGCCCATGTAGAGGTACACCAGAATGATATATCAAAAGTCTGTTCTTTACTTGCGGCAAATGTGACAAATAAACAGAGCAGATAATGAATGATGACTAAATAAAGAAATTTTAGTTTAAAACTGACATATTATTACTATTGACATAGCTTACTTGAAAATTACCTTGATAAACCTGATGTTCAGACGAAGAAACCTGGCTTTAGTCGTGAAATTCGAATTTTATTCGATAACGGCGAAACTACTCATTTTAAAGACATGAAATGTTTGGCACACTCTAACTAGTTTTTGACGAGCAATCGATCGGAATTATAAAATTATATGGTTCCCATTTGAAAAAAATGAGATTTCGTAATTTTAATGAGGCTCACTTTGGAGCCCTGTTTCAGGCACCCTATATAATATTTCCCCATAATTTATACAAGAAGCAGTATCAGCGTACTTTTTTTTGTCTCACTGTTTAAAAAAAATTTCTTACAATGAGGGATTTTGAAGATATAAACACTAATTTGTGACAATCTTTCTGTCAAAAAATTTGAAAATCAGGCAATAACTCAACAATCGCTTGATGTGGTTGCGCATATCATACATCAAATCATTGCAGAATTAAACGAAGAATTGAAATATGTATTAAATACAGGGTGTTCCATTTGAAATAACGAAGTTCACATCCGTTTCCGGTAGAACCGGAAGTAGATTCCGCTTGAAATTATTTTACAAATTGACTTCATGTACCTACTCTAAAACAAAAATACAAAATTTTGAATTTGTATCGCAATTCCTTCCTCGAAAACTTCTGATGAAACACTTAAAAAAATCACCCTGTAATATATTATAATATTTTTTCATAATATTATTCAGATATTTTCGCCACAAATTCGAAATAATACACAATAATATGGATATTTACCTATTTTCATTTTCACATCCTACCTGGAGGAGTCGCGACATCGCTCCTTACGCAAAAAATATTTTTGGCGTATACATGAAAACCGTGACATGATATCTCGAATATTTTGTTGGCGCTTCTATTTTTATTCTTTGAATTTTTTTGGCGCTCAAATTTTTTTTTCATTTGATATTTTTTGGCGCCCCTGCGGACCTTGCGCCTGTGGCGGGGGCCACTTGGCCACACCCTAGATACGGCCCTGCCATGAATATTACTATTCTGAATTTAGTTTCGCTGGTCATTTCAAAAAAACCCATTTGGTCGAGATGAATTATTCAGATGTAGAAGTACTGTTATGATTCCCTATATGTGAGTTTTAAATAATATGAATTAAATGAATTTGGAATCAAACAAAACAATGAAAATTTAAATTTTGATATGCCCGGTATACTCTATCCCAATTGAGGGTCCAAAATTGAAAAATTTAGATTTATATGAACTTTTATTCTAATATCAAATTCCTAAAATATTCTAATTCAGATAAAAATAAACAACCTATTCTAATTCTATAAGATAAAACTACGCTTACTTATTTATGATTATTGTCCGTACACTATATTCCTGTTTTCACAAAGTTAACATTCTCTTCATACTTCTTCTGTCTTCTTATAGCTTCAATAATAATATTTGGCTTTCAGGATCACGTCAATTCCAATATTTTCAATTATTTTTTCTTATTATTCTCTTGATATTTCTTCTGTCTTCTTTTAACTTCATTAATAATAATTGGGATTCAGGATTGCGTCAATTCCAATTATTTCTTATCTTTTCAATTATTTTATTTCATTTTCCCTTCAGTTTTCCAATTTATTTTCTGACTTTTCTTCTTGATTTTCTATCTGATTTTACAATTTAACTTCTTGACTTTTCTATTCCATTCCTGTCCCTTTCCTCATTTTTCATCTCCCTGGTTTCGATACTTCAAAAATCTTTCAAATCCTTGATTTCCCTAATCTAATTCTAAACTATTCACAGAATCCTTAATCTATGTATAAACTTCAAAAATGATGTTTCTGTATCTTTCATTTTCAATTTGGCCTCAATCAATCGAAATTAATTTTGAATTTTATAAAGATATTTGGAACCATAACAAATCCCCTAAATTTTGTTTAAATTTGAATAATTTGGAAAATTATGCAAATTAAAACAAATTTTATCAAATCTCTTGATTCATCGTTCTTATACTAAAAATACTTTCTATAATATATATTCCTTTTTTTTTTTTAATTTTGATTTCTTTCTCTTCCTCTTCTTCCATTCCTCCTTTTTCTTTCTTTTTTTCTTATTCTTCCTTTTCTTCTTTTCCTTCCATTCCTTCTTTTTCCTCCCCTTCTTCTTTTTCTTCCTTTTCTTCTTCCCCTTCCTTTTCTTCTTTTTCTTCCTTTCCGCCATTTCCTTCTTTCTCTTCTTTTTCTTCATTATCTCCATTCTTTTCAGATATTTCATTGCATTTCCTTTCACTTTTCTATTGAATTCATTCACAATTTCTTGTCTGTTGTTTTCAAATTTCCAGTTCATTTCAGTCCACTCATTTCTCATCATCAATATGAGGCAATCTTCGTAATTTGCATTTCTATTTCTATAAATCCCTTCCATTAATATTTTATTTTTCCCCTTTTGTTTCGTTTGAATATATTGATTTTTTTCTTCTTGTTTTTGTTGATTGAGTTGTTCTGTTGCTTCTTCTGCAAAATCTTGTTCTTCTTTCTTCATTTTATCTTCAGCAATAAATATTTTTATTTCTACTTTATTATTTGTTTCATTGATTTTATCTTCATTATCTTCTATTTTCGTTATATTTTCATTATTCTCATTTTTCTTTGTGTTTCTTAAATCTGCGATAATATTATCATATTTGGTATTCATTTTCTCTAGTAATTCTATAATTTTATCCAATTTGCTCTCCTGTATATCTTGCTCTCTGGTTTTTTCTTCCTTTTCAGTTATATTTTCTTCATTTCTTTTATTTCTCAATTCCATATTATGGTTATCCATTTCTTTTATCTTACTATTTGATATCAATGCTTTGGAATTTATAATATATTTTTATTAAAATGATCGTTGAATCAAGAAACTCGGTAAAACTCCATTGATACTATTAAATTTTGAATAATAAAAAGTTTTCAGCCCCACGTTGGGCGCCAATTGTTATGATTCCCTATATGTGAGTTTTAAATAATATGAATTAAATGAATTTGGAATCAAACAAAACAATGAAAATTTAAATTTTGATATGCCCGGTATACTCTATCCCAATTGAGGGTCCAAAATTGAAAAATTTAGATTTATATGAACTTTTATTCTAATATCAAATTCCTAAAATATTCTAATTCAGATAAAAATAAACAACCTATTCTAATTCTATAAGATAAAACTACGCTTACTTATTTATGATTATTGTCCGTACAATATATTCCTGTTTTCACAAAGTTAACATTCTCTTCATACTTCTTCTGTCTTCTTATAGCTTCAATAGTAATATTTGGCTTTCAGGATCACGTCAATTCCAATATTTTCAATTATTTTTTCTTATTATTCTCTTGATATTTCTTCTGTCTTCTTTTAACTTCATTAATAATAATTGGGATTCAGGATTGCGTCAATTCCAATTATTTCTTATCTTTTCAATTATTTTATTTCATTTTCCCTTCAGTTTTCCAATTTATTTTCTGACTTTTCTTCTTGATTTTCTATCTGATTTTACAATTTAACTTCTTGACTTTTCTATTCCATTCCTGTCCCTTTCCTCATTTTTCATCTCCCTGGTTTCGATACTTCAAAAATCTTTCAAATCCTTGATTTCCCTAATCTAATTCTAAACTATTCACAGAATCCTTAATCTATGTATAAACTTCAAAAATGATGTTTCTGTATCTTTCATTTTCAATTTGGCCTCAATCAATCGAAATTAATTTTGAATTTTATAAAGATATTTGGAACCATAACAGTACCTATACTCCATTCACAATTATAAAATCACAACTCTGGCCTTGGAAATTTGACACATTCCACTATGTATCGAAGTTATGACGTTTTTCAAAATATTTTTATGTTCCAAGTCAACACTATGTTGCCCTTTCTACATTCTTAGCGTATTTCTCAGAATGTGAATGAATTGGAAAATATGTGATGGACGAAAATAATTAACGTTTATATGAATTGATAGAAAGGATTCCTTTTCTAGTTATTTGCATGAAAAGTACAAGAGATCACTGTTGAAATATATTATTTTTCGCCATGGAAGATTATTGCATTGCTTTCACATAATTTTCATATGAATGCTTGTGAAGATTTGATGTTTATTGTCCTCTTGAACTGAAAGTTCAATACTTGACGACATCAATTGTTGATTCTTATCAAGAATTCATTTAAAAAAATCAACCCAAACATATAAGATGAATTGATGGGTAATTAGAAGAATCAAGAATAATGGAACATTATATTCCTCTACTGGAATCCGAATATGTGATATGATTGTGAGGGTGCATAACATTTCTATTCCTAATATTTCTTCATTTCAAATAAATAACAGTTTTATTCATTCATCACAAAGAAAATAAACATAATAACTAAATTAACGAATTTTTTTACAGAGAAACTAATAATTTCAATACAATAGTAACTGAGTTTTGGTTATAAATTAATAAGCCTGAAAGCTTTATAGATATACATTTCATTTATTTGATCTTATGAACAAGGAGTAAAATATTCTGACTGTATAGTAATTTGTTGGTTTAAAAAAGATTCATACATTACTACCACAGTAGGTTTGTACAAATAAAATGGAATAGGTCAAACATAATGCTTCACATTCATCATTCACCTGTTCTAAAATAAGACACAAACTCCTGGAATATGGAAAAACCGATGTATTCTGGTTCAATATAGCCTATTTCTATTTTCGGCAAAGGATTGATAGGAAAGAAAGCTCCAGTGACATATTTCAATTCTTCGGAATCTGAATTCACCTACCGTTGAGTGCAATATAGTCATATTTCTTATTTTTTTAGCTTTTTCGACGTGTTTTTTTTCTGAAACGTGAAAACGATCAACAATAATCATTTAGAGACCGATGATGGCCATCCAGAACCCGTTTACTTACGAAAATCGTGCAATTTCATTCTGCAAGTTCTTTCCTCATAATTCCTCGAAAATCCTACCTGAACCATATTTTCCGGTCGCTTTCGTTAGAAGATCGTATAAGGAAGCCTTTTTTGTCCATTTACACATCCCAAATAAATTTTGAGCACCAAAAACGATACCGAAACTAATCAAACTTCTGGTTGACCGGAATTTCGTTTGAAATCTTTCTAAACGGCCAGATACCTAAAAAAAACTTCGTTATCAAGTGTAAAAAATTCGATTAGTACTTACTTTCGCTTTATTTATGCTTATAAATCGATTTTTGGTCCAATTCAAATTTGCCGTTCGTACTCACGCCAAAAGTCGTGAAAGGAAAAAATGGCACTTGCACGAAATCGACGGGAAACTTCTTCTGGACGATGAAGAACGGAAAAATAGGCGATTTCCTATCGCTATATTTCGCCCCAAAATCGCCGATCGATTCGAACTAACAAAATGTGGAATATCTTTGATACTTTTACTTTGATGTAAACAAGCAACTGGCAACGTCGTTTTGTCATTAACAATATTCTCTGTAAGCGCATAGACTTTTCATCAAGTGCACCAACACGAAACCAAGACCTCCTCTATGTGATTAAATAAAAGTGAATGGAGTATATACAAGCTGGATAGTGGATATAACATTTTATTAAGATCAACCAATCAATACTGTATGAAATTCTGACGAATGACAAAAAAAATTCCAATATTTCTGTAAAAATAGATCCGAGATCATGGACGACTTATTTGACAGATGCTATCAAATTTTTTGACAGCCGTCATGAAGTATTTTCCGTTGGATTCTTGAATGTGAATCTACCCACAAGGTGTATCTACTTAAAAAGTTATTGACTTCACGTCAGTATTTCAGGTGACACATTGATTTCGATATGAATTCATTCCACCTGTAATCTCGTCTGATTCGGTTTAGAAAACTAACCCTGTATACTGCTGGGGGATTATGTCTGAAAAGTTGGGTGCTTATTGTAATTCATGTACATTCGCTTCATTTTTCGAACCACTGCGGAATGAACTTTTTGGATACCGAAAGCATCTACCATATCCGAATGAAATAACTAGCGAATCCCTGTATTTGTTTGGGGCACTTCAGCAACTACAAAAGAACGACAGTTCCCAAGAACCAAATTCGCATTGTTTAATGTATCATTATTTTTGATTGTCTATATATACGTTTTATGCTGAATTGCCCCGAGATAACAAAGCAGCGCTTTATTTTCGATGGGGACGCAGCCTTTGGTAGGCAAATTTCCCTATTATTCCCTTATTTTCCTTTCATGCATAATGGAAGAAATGTTCTCCATTCTCTGCAGAATTTAAATTGTATATGAAATTGTTTCGGAATCCATTTTTCGTGCAGTCATCAGTCTCTTGTTTCGGAATAATGAGTTCTCATGTCCCTTGCTCTAGATTTTGTACAATTTCAACAAGAGGAAATAGGATAATAACAAAACATATCCCTCTGATCTTCTCGACCCTATTATTTCGTATGCTTTTAAACCATTTTTGTGAACACGTTAATAATTTTTATCACTCTCTCTCTCGACCCTTTTATTTCGTATGCTTTTCAACCATTTTTGTGAACACGTTAATAATTTTTATCACTTGTGTATCCAACTTTGAGAATACTCTCGCAGTTAGGCTCAGTGAAGACAGGAGAGTAACTATCATCATTCAGTTTTGGAATAGTTAATCAGACCAACAGAGGTTCAAGTATAATGTCAATTTTTTTCTATCGAATCATCTTCGTACATCTATGAACATTTATGTCGAACTTATTTTTCTTTGCACCTTAATCAGTCACTGGCTATTTTTTTGTTGGGTTCCCTTTCCTTCTTACTTAGCATGGAAGTGAAGTCTTTTTCGGTGCATATTTCATTACGTTCCTTGAAAGGTTTACTTATGAGATCTACTTGGTACGGAAGGACAAGACCCTCTGACTTCTGATTCTGTCAACATCTGTTTCTTCCTCAGATATTTGCTGAGGTCGATTGGCTATAGAAGAACCTGTCTGAACTGAGGAGATTATCTACCATCCTCATAAATCGTATGATCTGAACTTCCTTTTGTAAGATGGTGAGAACTCTACAAATCATTTCGCTTTCTTCACTCCTGAAGATCTTCCCCAGAGGAGTGTCATTTTTGCTTCTCTCATTGCTGTAACGTTACCCTGAGTGGTCCTTCTCAAGACCACAAAAGGGTTCAGGTCCTATGGGTTTAATCTTTGGTGCAATTTTCGCAAGCTCAGCAGCCTTCTCAATAACCTCAATGCCACCAGGCCCTGGCACCTATAAAAGAGTCACTCCATTGCCTCTGTCCAGTGGCTTTATATATAGTATTGCGACATTCCCAGGTAAGCATTGGCATTAGCTATCAGATTCCAGAGCACTTAAAGCAATTGATTCCTCTCGTAAATCTTCTTTCTCTATTGGCATGAAGAGCCTCAGTTAAGGACCATACGCTGGGATGCCTATTCCATCAGAAGACTTAGATCCATCAGTGTACCATATGTTGACTTTTTTATTTACGTTATCCACTTCATTTTGCCTTTCACGTATGACTTCTGCAAATGGAGTTTCGAAATCAAAAATTGTGGGCATTACGTCAGAAGGTTTTGCCAAAAGGTTCTCCTTCATTCAGGATCCTCATCTGTCCCTCCCTGTTACCGGGTAGATGGTATTGCTATTTAAAAAGATTCTGCAAGCGTCTCGCAGGCTACATTTCCCAAAATTCAATATGGCCTAATGAACTAATCTGTCTATCACTAAATAGAGAATCGGGATGTTTCATATGATATCAACTGTCCTAGTTGGACTCGTTTCAGTAGCTTCAGTGGTTTTCTGACTACCTTTGGTGCTTCAGACTATTGCCTCATAAGTCATTGTAGGTCTCACAAATATGATGTACATTAGGTGCAGATTTAAGGGCTTCTGCTTGACTCGTGTAACAGAAACACTCACACGTATTTCCTCACCGTATAGATCGTGAGGATTTTATTTAACATCATCCTTCATCTCCCCATTGAAATCGATTCTGATCGAAAGACATTTTTAAATCCATCCAGTCATCGAGCATGAAATAATAAAGTAGACAGTATATAAAACATATTGAAGGCAGAGGGAGGCATAAATTCAGGACGGGCTAAATTGACCATGTATTTTTTCAGTAAACTGCGCTGTCTTTTCACTTTACAAGGTAAATAAAACTGGGACGACATGACTGCATCGAATAATTTTTCATACGAGAACTCATTCAGCCTACTTCAGGTCCTCTGTTTATTTTTCCACATCGAACGTATCGTCCTAAGCACCTCCCTCTGCGGAAATATACGATTTTCCCTTCAGTCTTGGACATCCAGAGTAAATATTCTGTAAATGAGAGCATGAAGATGACAGAAAATTAGGAATGTCCACAATCATTGATCTGCTGCCTCTGAATTGGTAATTAGGTATTTATTGATGACTGGCATCTTCTTTGAAGAAGTATATGCCGCAGGTAATCATCCAACTGCCGTATTTTCCTGAAAAGAAGGAGGTTGAATCCAATTAATGTTCTTCGCTAGAAAAATCAATATTTCAATGATGTCGTTGAATGAACATAATGGGTTGAGTGGATGCAGGAATCCACATATATAGGGGAGAGTTCCCTTGAAACGGACAATTTAATTATTATTTGCGTGAAATATTATTTCAAATTAAAAAGTTTCAAATTGTACCGTCATAATATGAGCATAAGGTTTGTGGATTCACTTTTTCAGAAAAAGCTAAAAAAAGAAAAGCTCGTCACTCGAAAAAATAGGTCTAAGTTTATTTTATAAAATGTCCATTTCATGGGATGTTGCCCTTGTTTTGGACAGTCATTCCCATGAAGTGGACAATGGTACAAAAACATGAGAATACTGTCATAAAGTTCTAGGAGAATAGTTGAAATCATTTAGTAGCACCAAACAGAGAAAACACACAGTATTTTCCATGCTAAATATTGAATTACATAACATACTTTCACATCTCTCTTGAATCGGAAACATTGCAGCCCATGAACTGGACGTCAATTTCCAGTCATTTTTCTATGTCCGATTCATGGGATATGTGGTTTTTATAAAACACCTGAAAATACAATTTCTACAAATGGTTATATCAACGATTCAACATATCTTTCTGATGAGGGATAATCACTTGATGTTTATATGAAAAAATCGGCAACTTATCGTCACTAGAAACGTAGCTATTCACTTCGCAAATGTACGTAGGTACATATTTACTTTACCGGCAACGGATTTTTCAATGCATGCCTCGTCAACAAGACGCGACCCACAGATTCAGCCATTTTCCAAGAGACGTGGCTCAATGTTGCGAAAATGGGATTCACACAAAATATGCTCAATTACTATCGGGTGTAGTAGAAAACTATAGTGTCCGGTTCATGGGCCGTCCAATTCAAAGGAACTCTCCCCTACTCCATTCACAATTATAAAATCACAACTCTGGCTTTGGAAATTTGACACATTCCACTCTGTATCTGTATCGAAGTTATGACGTTTTTCAAAATATTTTTATGTTCCAAGTCAACACTATGTTGCCCTTTCTACATTCTTCGCGTATTTCTCAAAATGTGAATGAATTGGAAGAGATGTGATGGACGAAAATAATTAACGTTTATATGAATTGATATAGAAAGGATTCCTTTTCTAGTTATTTGCATGAAAAGTACAAGAGATCACTGTGGGAATATATTATTTTTCGCCATGGAAGAAATTGCATTGCTTTCACATAATTTTCATATGCATGCTTGTGAAGATGTACTGTTTATTATCATCTTGAACTGAAAATTCAAGACATGACGACATCAATTGTTGATTCTAATCAAGAGTTCTTTAAAAAAATCAACCCAAAGATATAAGATGAATTGAACATCATAATTCATATCCCTCTATTGGAATCCAAATAGTTGAAGGAAGTTCTGATGCAAAAGGAACTTTTTCTTGGAACATAAACTTCATAGCTAACTCAATAAAAATAAGAGTAGAAGACTTATCTCACAGGAAGACAACAAAGGGTAACAATCAAATTTATGATTGCAAAAATTTATCGATGTGCTTTGTTTTTGTAGGATTGATAGGAATGAAAGCTCCAGTGACACATTTCAATTAATCGGAATCTGAATTCACCTATCGTTGAATGCAATATAGTCATATTTCTTCTTTTTTTTCAGCTTTTTCGACGTGTTTTTTTCTGAAACGTGAAAAGAAAACGGTCACTAATCATTTAGAGACCGATGATGGCCATCCAGAACCTGTTTACTTACGAAAATCGTGCAATTTCATTCTGCAAGTTCTTTCCTCATAATTCCTCGAAAATCCTACCTGAACCATATTTTCCGGTCGCTTTCGTTAGAAGATCGTACAAGGAAGCCTTTTTTGTCCATTTACACATTCCAAATGAATTTTGAGCACCAAAAACAATACAGAAACTAACCAAACTTCTGGGGGACCGGAATTTCGTTTGAAATCTTTCTAAACGGCCAGATACCTTAAAAAAAACTTCGTTATCAAGTGTGAAAGGTCGATTAGTACTTACTTTCGCTTTATTCATGCTTATAAATTGATTTTTGGTCCAATTCAAATTTGCTGTTCGTACTCACGTGAGGAAAAAATGACACTTGCACGAAATTTACCATATCGGAGGGAAACTTCTTCTGGACGACGAAGAACGGAAAAATAGGCGATTTTCTATCGAAATTTCGCCCCAGAATAGCCGATCGATTCGAACTAACAAAATGTGGAATATCTTTGATACTTTTACTTTGATGTAAAAGAAGAAACTGGCAACGTCGTTTTGTCATGACCCCCTATGTGATTAAATAAAAGTGAATGGAGTATACGAGTAACGATTCTCAGAAAGAATAATTTTCCTCCCTCTGGTTGGGCCAATGGTGAGTATACCTAGGTATTCATCACGTTCAGCAAATATCGAAGCAATTTCGAAAGTTCCAGAACGAGAGGCCATTTCCCACCAGATTATGTCTTTCCGACAATCCGCAACCGAACATATAGCAAGGTAGAAAATAGATAAGGGCCTTGCTTCCCGAAGTGCAATTCATTAGATAATGAGGTAAGAAATAAACGTCACCGTTATCGTAATTTACCTGCCCTAACTTTCCTCATTGAATTATTTTAAACAACTTTGCAAGTTTATTGGCGCAAATATCTATCGGGCGTGATAAAACTTTTATACACCATCAATCCTCTTCGGGTCATAAAGCTGTGCGACCCAGTTCGGCAATGATTCTCTGCTCAAGTCGTCTGTTTTGTGTTGGGCGGCACTAACTTTTTTCACGTCTAGATGAGCTGCGAAGTCGAAACTTGGAATTGAAAGTTGAAACACTTTTCAGGTCAACCGCTGCAAAGTGACAGGTTTTGCCTTGACACGGGATATACCTACCGTTTTATATTCTAAATCAGCAGCTTTGTTACAATCGAATGTCATGGTAATGAGAGGAACTGAGTCGCTTGAATAACATTGAAATGCATTTTGATTTCGACGAAATTTTTGAATTATATGGGATTTTAAGAAGTTTTGGTGATTCATTAAGTTAAGAAGATGTGAGAAGCTGAAAGAATAATACATTCTTAAAAGTTTTTCACAGAATCACAAAAAACTTTCGATACACTGAGTTTATGAAGATATATTGAAAAATTTTTAGGCTACCAACTATAGAACAAAATATTTTATTACTCAACATGTTCTCCTCTTAATTGAATACATTTATTACAGCGAACCTGCAACGTCTCTAGACCTTTCTAAAAAAAGGATTCTTCTTGCTCTGCAAACCAGTCCTCCGCAGCTTTTATTACCTCCTCGTTGGAAGAAAATTTACGACCTTTTAAACTTTTTTCAGTTGAAGAAAAAGATGAAAGTCGGACGGAGACAAATCTGGTGAATAAGAGGGGTGTTCTAGTAATTCTTACCCTAAATCACGAATTTCTTGCATGGCAACATGAGATTTGTGAATTGGGGCGTTCTCCTGTAAAAACAAAACACCTTTGGATAGCTTTCCGCGTCTTTTCTCTTTAATTTTTTCCCTTAGAGTGGTCAGTAATGTCGAATAGTAATCTCCAGTTATTGTTCTACCCTTATCCAAAAAATCAATCATGATTACTTCATGGCAATCCCAAAAAACTGAAGCAAGAACTTTTCCAGCAGATTTTTGGACACGAAACTTCTTAGGTCTTGGAGAACCAGAGTGTCGCCATTCCATCGATCGTTGCTTTGTTTCTGGATCGTAGAAATATACCCAAGTCTCATCCTTAGTAACAATTCGGTTTAAGAAGTCTACATCGTTTTCGAATCGAGCACAGATCGAACGCGATGCTTCTACCCTTGCACGCGATCAACATTCAAACATTTGGGGATCCATTTTGCAGAAATTTTTCTCATGTCCAAATTGACGTGAACTATACGATGAACGCGTTCGTATGAAATGTTCAGTGCTTCAGATATCCGTTTTAGCCAAATTCGACGGTCTGATAAAATCATGTCATTAACTGCATCGATATTTTCGGGGACTGACACAGAAACTGGCCCTCCCGATCGGTCATCATCGTCAATGTAAAATTTACCTCTTTTGAAGCTTGCAGTCCAATTTTTCACGGTCGCATAGGAAGGACATTGATCACCAAGGGTATTAAGCATATCTTATCTCTGCTTATCTCTTAACCCTTTCAAATACAGGTACTTGATGATGGCTCGATACTCCAATTTTTCGATTTTTGCAATTTCGGTGGACATGTTTTTTTTTATTTATTGCGTAACTCTGGTTTACTTCTTTGACGTCGAACTCTTTACTGACACTAAGTTATTGTTCGTTGATATGGTATCGCAATATTTTGTTTATGCATGGAACTGGTCTAGGCTAACTAGATATCAATACATCCTCGTATATTGCAAGCTTTTTTGTAATTCAACGCTTTGAGGTTTTCTAAATTCAACGCGTAAAAAGATTTTCCACCATTTTCGAAATGAAGGATGCTTGTTCACGTAGCCGTTCAAACAGAAATGAGCTTCATCACTAAACATAATTTTTCGATAAAAAAAGTGGATCAACTTCAAGCTGTTCTAGGGCCCAATCGACAAACAAACGACGCTTTTTATAATCAAGTGGCTTGAGTTCTCGAACCAGTTTGATCTTTTATGGGTGTAGACCAAGATCTTTACGCAGAATATTTCATGATGCACAGAGTCCAACTTGTTGTGAACGTCGACGAATAGACAAATCTGGATCTTCATTAACACTTTCACTTACAGCACCTATAGTTTCTTCTATACGTACAGTTCTTTGTATTGTTGTTGCATCGAGTAGAGAAAATGTCGTCCGAAATCTATCGATAGTTCGAAGAATAAACTTCTCTGATGGACGATTATGTACACCATAAACTTCACGAAGTGCTCTATGAGTTTGGCGAATAGAATGATTTTTAAAATAAATTTCAATAGTTTCTAAACGTTGTTGCGGCGTGAGTTTTTCTTTGATGATTTATCAATGCTTACTGAACAGAAATGTCAAAATAGCATGGCTTCTACCTTCTGCCAAATCATAGTTATCCCTATCTAAAATTCTATCACTCTAAAAACACCCCATACAATTCGTTTGAATTTGTCGCAATATGCTGAAATATGTATCAATTCCGGTGACCAAGGTACTACTAATTTAATCAGAACTTTGTTCTTTATAAGAGAAAATCATTTAATCGGTATGCAGACGGATTTTTTCGAATTCCGGAAAAGTTTTTCACTTCAGGCGGGAGTTGAACCCGCGTCCTCTAATTTCCAGTCAGAGATGCTAACCAACCACACCACGCGGGTTCAACTACCGCCTGAAGTGAAAAACTTTTCCGGAATTCGAAAAAATCCGTCTGCATACCGATTAAATGATTTCCTCTTATTATTTCACAGACGTTAATCTCCAATTTTGTTCTTTATATTGGCTTCAGATTCTCCAATGAAATATCACCCTGTATAGGGATTTTCTAGAAACTCCCGTTTATGGAGCCAAATGCAGGCCGAAGTATTCCGTAAGTCTGAGATCTGCCACTGGAAGGTTACAAAGCCTGGCGCATTATCTGAAAAGCAGGACCGGAGGAAATCCAATAAATAAAAACTAATGTTTTCCCCTCACGTAACTAATACATGGGAATAGGAACGCCAATAACTGCCAACTCATCTATTTCACCTTAACGAAAAAATCGCTATTAAAAATTGAATTTCCGCATCTCCCATACAGCTGAGAGTCTTCAACCGGAATACGTTATGAGCTTATCAGGCTCGTAAATTCCGGGAGTGTAGAACAATGGATACAAGGATATATTGAACGGGTTTCTGGAAGTTGCCGCTATCATTCATCAATTCGGCTGTATATCGAAAACATGGACGGTATTTGATGCCAAAATCAAACGCCCATTTCTCATTGATAAATCATCTGCTGTGCTGTTTTATTTACGCCGAAAGATAAATTAATTTATTTCCGACCCACAAATGAACACAGCTTCGGCTTATCGAGAAGTCGGAAAACGGAAAATAGTTTTTCTCCTCTTTGCGAATAATGACATTGTACGAAAGGAGATTATTTCGGAATTTCAGTAGGATCAATGAAGGCGTGAAGGAAAATGACTTCTGTTTTTCCCGAAGAATAGTCCCATAAATAATTTGTATCGTGTTCGCTTTTTCTGATAATTTGTTTGTTCTGGTTCCTGGTTTCAAGCAATATCGGTCCTAAACTGTCACGAACAAATCTATCATCATGATGAGCGAAACACAATGTCTCAGCTCTATTATACAAAATGGAAAATTGATACACAAATCTGGAAAAAGGTTTTCTCTATCTCAGTATCGTAATGAGTTCATTAAAGTACTGTTACAGCATTGTTTTCAGTTTTTTTCGTTTTGAGGTTGTCAGCACTGGCTTCCGATCCTATCCAAATTCATGGTAATTATTTAGAGGATCATGTTGGAAAAGTGAAAAAATTTGTACTCAGTAAGCTTGGGAGAGATTACGAAAATGATAATGAGAAGTCGGCAATCCTCTTAGTTTTTGCAAAAAAAAACGCAAAGTTTCCGTTTGAAAGTTGAGGTTATACGTAGTTCTATAGCTAGTTTTCTTCTATTTTCTCAATCAATACTCGTTAAAAATGTTTTATTTATCAATTTCTGAGCCATATACTGCGTTACATTGAATAAGTTCACCATGAGGTAGAACATTTATATGTCCTCATTCTTAAATACCTCTTTCAGAATACGCTAACAAAACATTACCTGAAATGTACCATTTTTCAAAATTCGGTTTGGTTTCGAAGATACAGGGTGTTGAAAATCAATGAAAAAAACACTTTTCTGTTTATATCTTCGGAACCGTTATTTCGAATGAACTGAATTTTGGTTGAGTTTTTACTCTATTTATGGTGCATATTCCTCAATCAAAACCTATTCAATATCTCTACTAGTACAAAAGTTACAGGGTAGTCGACTCATCAATACACGCTAAAACACCATTAAACCACTTTAAAAAGATAAACGGTTCATATTTTCGAAAGAATCAATCATTTACGAAACTAAAAGTATTTCTATTTTTTTTCAATAAGACGCGTCGTTTTCGAGTTATTTCCAATTTTACCCGGAGAAATTTGACGAAAAAATCATTAATTTCAAGAATAATCTGAATGCGCCTCTGAATTAAATATTATCGAATATTATTCCTTCTCTGGTCTTTAAACAAGTTTACAATGTTGTTACAATTTTTATCAACTTTGTCGAGATATTTTAAGTATAAAATCCCACAAATGTGGGAGATAAAATTGAACACCAAGGAGGATTTAACACGCACAGTTTCTATTGAAATTTCATAGTTACCGGTTCATATTGAAGTTAAATGTCGATGAAATACAAAATTCGGATATGAATGATGAATCTCGATAAAAACTACTTATTAAATTGAAATTAATGAAAAATAAAATGATACCTTATAATCTGTGTCGGTGTTTCTATCTAAACAATATACTCTTGGAATTTTATAAACTCGACACGGTTAAGATTATATTAATTCACTTCACATAATAATCACATTAGAACAATAATTCACTGAATGTATCCAGAACTTCACATAATGTTTACAGTTTGTTCAGAGATTCTGGTTTGTTATTGTTCATAGTTGGCCTCCAGATAAACAATCTTTCGGTTTTCGCTCTACGCATGTGTGGTAAAATTTGGCGGCAAAGTCGATTCATGATGGAAACGGGCGAAACGGCAGAATTCATAGATATTTATACCACGTTACACAAGTGTATCGTGATTTATACTATGTTTCGTAACAAATCCTCAACCTCAATGAAAATATCAGCAAGCTGACAACATCTTCTTGAAATTTCTGTGCAAACATTCACAGAATCGATACAAAATAGATTAGGTTGGGTTGTTTATTAATAAATTCTGATGATCTGAATGAAAAGTCTTTCTTCATGAGATTGTTTGGGAATTTCGAGGAAAATATGAACAAGTTATTGGTGTTTACAAACTAATCTGCAGGAAAATCGAAGAAGGAAAAATTGAAAATGAAAAAAAGGTTTCTTTTGACCTCAAGAATCTCCAGTTAAAATATATGTACAAGTCAAAGACTCACCCTGTATACAATATAAGTTATAAGTTATGCGCATTTGTGTGCAAATATCCTTCCCGATCCAGGCAAAAAATATTTCCTGAAAACTGCACATACAAGCATCGAAATAATTTGCATTTCATTTCCAATTCAAAGACCCTTCGGTATATTTGCACAATCTTAAGAGGATTCACCTAAACCAATAATGTCTTCTCTGACGAATCCGATAAAATATTTTACATCCAAGATAATTCCACAATCCCTTAGTGATCTCAGGGAAACACAGTCTGGTTGTTATTCATGAAGTACCTAGAGCATGTATTATTCAGGAAGCGACAACGTCATACCCATTTCGTATTCAGGGTGACCTACTCTAATGATCATATCACAAAGCACTTTCGTTATTCATCAATTATACATCTAAAGGATGTTGGGAGTACAAAATCACGCTAAGCTAAATTTAATAAGATACTTATTTTGCTTTATTGCTAATTAGCAGCTGTCTAGGGAATTCTCCTCCAGAGCTTAATTCATTCCTGGAAGTAATGATGTTCTGAAGATACTCACCTTTGTGCATTTTCACTCCAGTTTTCTTGAGTCTCTCCTCCGGGAGATTTCTATATGTAAATTTCACCATAAGAATTCTGCTCTTCATTCTTCAATCCTTCCCAACATTGTAGAAAAATGGTTTTACTCATTCATAATGAGCGTTGAAAACCGATGATGAGAATAGGACGGTATCTCATGAATCATTTTATTCACGTTCCCACTTGGAAAATGCGTTAACGAAAGTCATTGAATCTTCTCACATAATCACTCAGGTATACATTTACCACATAATTCTTCAAACAAGCAAACTCCGAATGGAATTGGCAATTTCATCTGAACGTTTCTAGATAGGTTTAGTAACGTGAAGCCAAGCGTTGTCATGCTGTAGAATCACTTTATAGTGCCTCTGCTCCGTTTCCGCACAGATACTCATCGAGCAATAGCTCCAATATTTTGACTGCATCTATTTGCGCCTCATGATGCCATTCATTCAGAATTGTAGCAGCAGTGTTCTATTCATTATTCTCGAGTCCCCTCCTGATAACTTCAAAGTGAAGGACTCAGAACTAAAACAAAAATTGTGGGACGACGTAGGAAATACACAGCTTGAACGGAACAAAAACCTATCTTAAATATGAAGTACTATATAGAACAAATGGCTGCACAAGAGTTATGGAGAACTTATAAATAATACAGCCATAAATATTGTGAGACGAGACTGTAAGTGACGTAGCGCTATTGCTTCATAAGTCAGAACTCAAGAAGGTCTAGCGGCCTTTCCTTCCTCTGTGGAAGCGATGTGCTTATATTTTTTCTCAGTTGTTTCAGTGTCAGACTTTTATTATTTAATTGATGCAATATCTAGCACATTTATTTTCGATAAAAATTACATATGAAATGTAGAGGAATGCATTCAAAGAATAAAAAGATAGCCATAGGGTTAATCGAATTCTTTTTATATGAAATCTAGTAAATCTGAAACCAGGCTCATCATTAATTCATTCCTGCCATTTCAGATGAGTTGAAAATGCGTGTAATGAATCAACAACATAAAACATTTAATAAATTCAATTCGAAATCTGTTGAAAAATCTATCATAATCGATTATTTGCATTTTTTACATTGTAGCGAATTTGCATTCAACAATGTTTGTTATTTATGTAGAATCATGGCTCATAAGTACTCCAGGAATTTATCTGCATGTGAATTAGGTATGCATATATTCAGTATTGAATCTGAAAACCAATTTTCATCGTGATGATGTCACTCAAGAGAAATGTGAAAGAAACAAAATTCCAGGATCGGTCATGCTTTTTTTATACCTATCAGATTCTATTCCAACTGACAAGCTTCAATTCGGCCTCTCCTCATCGTTGAAACTTTTTGTTCAAATTCTCATATAAAATACCACCAGAGATGAAATTTTGCCGGCAAAATTTCTCGATTGTAAAATGAAAGTTTGTTGCTTTTCGGCAATTTTGCGAATGACATTTGTATCAAAATCACGAGCCGTCAAGCGAGTGATTTTGGAAAAATGTCATGGACGATAATGTTACAGTAGCCTTATGTCATGAAAATGTTACCTGTGTTTCTAGTTTGGTCACAGACATGTCACCAGAAGAGCACATTCACAGAGCTGTTATGTAACAGTGCTACTCAAACAAGGAACATGGTTTTATTGAAAGCACAAAAATGCTCCATCAACTTCTTTTAACATTGGAAATGTTTATGTTCGTATATTGCAGGTAAATTACGAGTTTTTGTTCAAGGTCAAAAGACAAAAGTGTCGCCAGTAGACCAAAAAAGCATTCGAAAGTTATCGCGTGATTCATTAACGTAGGTGTGTTGGGCCAGCATATGCCAGCATACGAGAATCGGCGAACTGCGCCGAGGTGGGACTCAGGTGGGAGGTCCGCCAAATTCGCCGCAACGTTGCCGGATTGGGCACTTAGTCCGGTATTTGAAGGATAGATCATTGTTTTATTTCCTTCATTGGCACTTCGAGTGTTTATATTGTTGTTTAATCAAGTGAGATCTGGGCCGCGGTGAGCGGCCCGTCAAATTCGTCGCAGGCAATTATTCCGGTATTTGAAGGATAGATCATTGTTTTATTTCCTTCATTAGAACTTCGAGTGTTTATATTGTTGTTTAATCAAGTGAGATCTGGGCCGCGGTGAGCGGCCCGTCAAATTCGCCGCAACGTTGCCAGATTGGGCAATTATTTCGTTATTTGATCCACTGAAGAAACGGATTTGCACAGTCTGGCAACAAAATCCGCTTATGACACTGTTCGCCCATGCTCAAATCGGCCTCTAACGCCCGTTTGCACCGCTTACCCTTAAAAGTTCCTCGTTGCTAGGTACCACTTAGACTTAAGTTCCACTCAAAAATATTTCCATTTGCACCGGTACCACTTAACAGAAATTTAGCTAAGGATCACTGCCATTTGGCAACGCTGTAAGATTATTCAAATATTGATACATTCGACCTACTTGAGAATTGAAAAGAAGAAATTCTATGCCGGTTTCTATGATCTATGACTAACCTATAACATAACAAATAACAGACAACGTACAAACATCGTACAGATAATTTGTTCTTTCGGTTTTTCCTTGTGAAGTGTGAATTCAAAATGGATAGTGTTGAAAAGAAATCAACAAGAGCTCCAAATTTCTCTTCTAATGAGAAAAATAAACTTTTAAATTTGGTGAATAGTTTCAAGGGCACCATTGAAAATAAAAAACGAATGCAGTTACTTGGCGTGAAAAGACGGAAGCGTGGCAAGAAATTACGAATTTATTCAATTCCTCGGGAGACCTAGGAGTAATCAGTATAAACATAATCAGTATAAACATAAACATAAAAAAGGACACGAGGAAGCACATCGCGGCAGAAAGAAGAGAGGTATATCTGACCGGTGGTGGAACAGCTCAGGTGCCCCCTCAAGACCCAAATCTGGATCTTGCTCTGTGGCTTATGAATAAAAAAGGCGTTGAAGGATTTAAGAACATATTCGATTCTGACAGCATGGTATTTGAAAACCCCTCAGCATCTCGAACGATGAATGAAGAAGAGGTATGTGCTACAATTACATCCCATGAAAAGGAATCTTTAAAGGGAGTGAAGATCACTGAAGAAGTGGATACGCCTGCTGTAAGCATTAATTATTTTGTGATTGCTGTTTATTCCAATTTAAACTTCATTAATTTCATTTTGTGTTATTTATAGATAAGAATAATCGAGGCAACTCCTCAATGTACTGGAAATTCCTCATTCTTATCAAGAAGGCGACCAGCCATGACAAAAACTTCTGGTCAACTTTCACAGGAATACTTAAAAGTAGCTCAAATAAAATTAGAGTATTTTGAGGAGGAAAAAAAATTCCAAATAGCCCGGAATGAAAATGCTGCTATTGAAAAGGACATTCTGAATGTACAGAAGCAAATTGCAGATGAGGAACTGCGAAACCTAAAGGAAAAAAATGAGAGAGGAAAACAAAGGGAATTGGAAGAAGATACTTTCAGAAGAGCAAAAAATAATGCAGAATTGGAATTGCTAAAAATCAAATTGTTGCATGCTAAAAACGAATTAATTGTAGTGAAATCATAATAGTTGCATTAAATATTTATTCTGAAATAGGTTGATTTTATTTACACAGCCTTTTGAACAATTTTTAAATGTTAATTTCAAATATGAATATGTATATAAAATAAAAAACAGTGGGATATAATAAAGCTCAACAAAAAAGAAATATTCTTATACCTATAAAGTAATTGTTATATGAGTTCAAACTAATGACAACAAATACTTTCATGAATTTAAAATTATTGAATTATTATTTCCTTTTTGTTCTAAAGCAGGGAGATATTTACTTTATATTTCATTAGAATCAGTACTCAATTCCCCAAGAGCATAGTACTGATTTGCAATAAATTCATTATGTCAAATGTTATTGATACATTGTTCTTATGAAATGAGACAAAAATTGTAGAAATTTTTAACATTGGAAATGTTTATGTTCGTATATTACAGGCAAGTTTCGAGTTTTCGTTCAAGGTCAAAAGACAAAGGTGTCGCTAGTAGACCAAAAAAGCATTCGAAAGTTATCGCGTGATATAGGTGACATATGGTGTATTGGGCCAGCATACGAGAAGCGAGCATACATTAATTCTCACGAATGCCTAACCAATCAGATTCACTCGATCCGAGTGCTTCCGAATGCACCCGCGTGGAAGATCGTGAGAAGAAGCCGTTGCCCGTTTATTATTCAGATCGCGCGTTTTGTCTTTTGTCGTTCTTCATAAACGAATCTGATAGTGAAATAGTTGAAAACGGTTGGAACTTCGAACAGTTTGATTTTTATTGAATAGAATATCTAGCAAAATCTATTACAATTTCTCATTATGGACGTTTCAAATGAATGCTCGGCTTTATTGCAGAGTGAATCCACTAATTTGCATTTGCGGCATATGTGGAAAAAAGTTCACCAGCGTATCTGTTAGAAACAGGCATCTCCGGACAATCCATAATGATGATTCCGCTAAAGTGGTGAAGAAGCAATATATTTTGTGTTCTCTTTGTTCTACTGATGAAAACCAGGAAACGTTTTCTACATATGATCATTTGAGAATAATTCATGGTGTTCTGTATGATTGATATTTCTTACATTTCCCCCATCCAAGAAAACTATGATACAACACACAGTTATATTGCCATATTTCAAAATACATATGCTAAATTACCTACTTAAATTCTCACTTTTGAGGTTTTTGTAAGCGCATATGTGCTTTTTACAAGCTTTTATTTAGTTTCACCTGTCCCGGTGTCTGTCTGTCTGTCTGTCTGTAATCAAATCTTGCAAGTTAAATATGACACACTTCTAATCGTCCGATTGATTTGAAATTTGGCAGGTGTACATAATTCTGGTGACAATGCATCATGAAATATTTTTTATAGAAAAAAACAAAATGGCTGCTCCAAAATGGCGGATGAGTTTCGTAATTATCATCCGATTTCATTCAAAATCAGTATCTAGGGGTTTTTGGGTTCGACAATTATGATTCTTCTGTCAAAATTGAAAAATTGAAGATGGCGGACGAGTTTCGTAATTATGATCCGATTCTATTCAAAATTGGTATCTAGGGGTGTTCTGGGTCGGAAATTACGATTCTTCAAAATTGAGGAATTCAAGATGGCGGCTTCAAAATGGCGGATGAGGGTTGTTTTTATAAAAGATTGTTTCAAAAAATGATTTTTTTATTATAGCTTGTTTTAAATGCAAGGGCGGATATAGCCATTTTCATGGGGGGAAGGGGGTAATAACGATCGAAAATCAGGTTCACAATTTATGAAATTTTCTTTCATATGTGTAGATTATTTAATGCAAAAGAACAATTACATAATTGTATTTCGTCATCTACTGTCAGTGATTAGTTAGGTTAGGTGACTCACACTGGGAGAATAACGCGCAGCTGTAGCGGGGTAATTCTTCAATAATATTTTTTGTACCTATTCATGGAAATTTGTTTAATTTACATTGTACTTGGTTATTACCTAAATAATGAAATATTTTTTCGAGTTTTTCAGCTGTTCAATATATGCGCATAATTATACCATCGCATGCGCGGTATTACCCAGAACGTGGGGGAAGACTGCGAAAAGACAGTTTTCAGAATTATTTTTTTTTTCTCAATTGGTATAGGTAGTTGAACCTTATCCTTATGATGAAAAAGTTCCAAATGGGTTCATGATTCAGCAGTTAAATTATGAAAGTTTGTGTGTACATAGGAAGGTTTTTGTCAGCATTTTCCCTAAGGTGCGTGGAATTCCCCCGTCCTCCCCTACATATAAGATTAATGAATTTTAGTAAAAACATAATCCTTCTATCTCAAGCCAATTTCGAGAATTCTCAGATTTGGTAAAATAAAAATTCTCTTCGAAAATATTGGACGGGTGGACTCGGCTTCTTCTGATGATGTTTACTCCGAGAAGGTACATATAAGATTCCTGAATTTTAGTGAAAACAGAATCTTTCTATCTCAAACCAATTTCATGAAAACCCAGATTTGGTAAAATAAAAATTCGCTTAGAAAATATTGGACAGAATGGACTCAGCTTCATCCGATGAGAGTTGATCTAAGAACATATAAGATTCATGAATTTTAGTAAAAACAGAATCCTTCTTCTATCTCGAGCCAATTTCGAGAAAACTCAGATTTGGTAAAATAAAAATTCTCTTCGAAAATATTGGACGAGGTGGACTCAGCTTATTCTGATGATGTTAACTCCGAGTACATGAATTTTAGTAAAAACTGAATCCTTCTATCTAAAGCCAATTTCATGAAAACCCAGATTTGCTAAAATCAAAACTCACTTCGAAAATATTGGACAGGAATGACAGGGTGGACCCAGCTCCATCCAATTATTTATATCTTTATTTTTTATTATTATATCTTAAGAATACTTACTTTAGAAAGAACATTTTTGTTTCAAAATACGGTGACAAGTTTCCTCTCACATGTTTATGTTAGGAATTGGGAATGTTGATTGTTTCTTGCAATTATTATTGCTCATTATTATTATTGAAAATACTATTTTATTTTAAGTCCAAATGCAAATAAATGTTGGTAATATTCACATGTGGTGTTATCATTTCCAATGTCTCTGATGGTTGCAAGGATTGCGAAATCTGTAAATTTTTTGATTGAATATCAAAAACAATCTGTGGCATGAAAACACTGTTTATGAATGAACAAATTGATACAGATGCTGCAGTAACACTTCCCCTTTTCAATGTTAAATAACTGACTGCGAGGAAATTCCAACAATCTACTAGAATTCCGATGAAAACTAATTATCCGAAAGGCAGTTATCGTTTTTCAGAGCCGTTTCTGGGATCGTCTTGAAGAGGAACTAAGTATTACTAAGATGGAACATAATAGGTGCAAATTAGGATAATTGCAGCGTGTCAGAGCTGCGGCCATATTGTCGTAATTTGATTTTGTATTCAGACGTGGAAATGCTTCCAATTAGGCCGATAATATGACTAACTCGTCTGATTTCATCAACCATTCATCCCTCATTATGAGTTCTCCCATTCTCATCTCAGCATATTGCGAGAATTATTCAACTCCAGCACAGCACGGATTAATGTTGAGAGTTGTAAAGTTCTTGGAGTTGTTTGTCGATTCTTGGATTATTAATTGCTAGGTCGAGTTGATTCATTTCGATATTCTCAGAAGTGTATTGAAACCTTAGCTTCACCTCGATTTTATACGGAAAGTTATTTATTTTGGGGGAGGCACCTTTAGAGGTGCAATTTCAGGTACAGGAGGGACTAGAAAGTTTTGGGAGGCGCAGGTCCATGGACCCATTGGGCAGGTGTATAAATATCACAGAAATAGCTGGACCAGACAGTTGTTACTCAAGCTATTGTCCGTTCAAATATAAGAAGGAGCTCTGTAAACAAATAAAATCGTCTGGTTTGCGCACAATAAAGCTGCTATTGGTTAAATCATCATAACGACGCTCCCTTCGACCGCCCTAAGAGACTGCCAGGATCGTACTCGGACTGTGGATGGTACTGGATAGAAATGATTCAATTATTTGAGTCAGCAATTCCCACATTAGAACTTTTTTCCTCAGAAATTCTAGTGCAAAATTTCTGTTATGATTTGCAACTGTCATTAACATTTTATATCCGACGTACCCTATTTTTATTTTGTTTTGTTTTTATATTATTATCTACGAAATAATTTCTTTTTCGGATGCTCGAGATTGCGGCAAGGTAATTCCAAGAAACACCAGAGTTTTAGAGATTTGGGTGATTCCGAGAAACACCAGATTTGGGTCCTTTTCCCTAATCTTGATTTGCATAAATATCGAAGTTTTCAATTGACAAGACTCTAAAAAGATCTTTGTTTAAATAAATGATAGTCATTCACTTGTAATATCTGAAATATATTTAGTTTCATAGTTTCGGTCCATAATTTCATATTATCTTGTACGAAACTCCTTGTCGGCTGCTCAAGATTCCGACAAGGTAATTCCGGGAAACACCAGGATTGGGTTTTTTCCCTTAATGGATTAAATCCATCTTGATTTGCATTAATATCGAAGTTTTCAATTGACGAGACCAGTTGAAATACCTAGAGCTACTGTGAAGGTCTAGCTGTTCAAAATGTTTATAGATTTTGTTGTGAAAAGTGTATTGTGTTGGAAAATCTTTTGACAAAGTGTATATAGTGATTAAATCCATCTTGATTTGCATTAATATCGAAGTTTTCAATTGACAAGACCAGTTAAAATACCTAGAGCTACCGTGAAGGTCTAGCTGTTCAAAATGTTTATAGATTTTGTTGTGAAAAGTGTATTGTGTTGGAAAATCTTTTGACAAAGTGTATATAGTGTTTATAGAACAATGTCGAATTCGGAAACGGATTCTGCATCTGAGGGTGATATGTGGAGGCCACTACGAAAAAGGTCCAAAAATTCGCATTTCTCTGCTGAAGAGAAAGAGAAAATTTTGAACATTTTTCGAAAAGAATTGGAAGAACATCCTGATTTATCGAAAATAGACTTGGTAGAAAATGTTTCAAAATCCTCAGGGGTGAGTGATTCAGCTGTAGTCAGAATTCTCAGAGAATATGAAGAGAATAAAACATTGACGCCACCTAAGAGGAGAGACCAGTCGTTAAAAAGAATCGATTCGGTTGACGATTTCGATATGAACCTCATCAGAAGAATTGTCAACGGTTTTTTTTTTCGGAATGAAATCCCAACGATTTTTAAAGTCATAGAAATCGTGAATGATGACGACAGTTTGCCGAATTCCAAAAGAACAACGTTCTATAAATTATTGAAAAAAATGGAATTCAAGTTCAGTTAAAACTGAACGATTGTGCGAAATCTCCTCGATTCAACTCTGGACGGAAAGAAACTTTACGAAGACCCTCCTACCGATGCGCGAAACATGTTATTATTGCTCCTTCTTAGATTTGAACAGAGTATAGTTAGCAGTTATCGACAACAGTCGAAAAATTTCTGTAACTAGAACAGGTCTCCCGATCAATAAAGATATTTCTTCGTTTTCATCGTGTTTCAATAATTTCCGTATATGCATCACCTCAACCCCTAAAGAATGTTCGCGTTTTCTCTAAATTGTTTCTTATTGCCTCTAATTCAACATTAATCATTTTCTGTAAGATATTTTTTTATGTGAGTCTCTTGTGATGAACTTCAGGAACGAATTTTCGTATTCCTCTCTGAAATACGTCTAGCAATATTCCACTCGCGATAGCAGCCAATCGTGTGAGAAATTCATTGCAGCTCAAAATCGAAACCGTGGTGATGAGAACAGCTCTCCAGAGTAGACCAACAATAGTCTCGCTCATCAATATTCCATATTCTATATAGAAGGTGTATTACACGGAATAGATTTCTCCCGAGACCTTATATTGAAAGCTGGAAAATGGGGAATAAATTTTTGATTTATCGATCATTCTCTCCCCCCGAAAAAGGGAAAACTCATAAGCGACCGACGCCTCAGAACGACACTAAAGTCATAATAACATATACGGAACCGTTACGGAAGCCACTTTTTCGGGGTCTTGAGCCGAGGCATAGAAAATCGAAATTTCATCCATTTTCATGTGATATCTCTGTTTCGCAGGGCCAGCTGCAAACGCAAGTGTTCGTTATTACGTCTTACAATTTATGGCTTTCGCGAGCGCAAGATGGCCTTTCAGTTTTTATGTCTGATATACGTCGATCCGCCTACCGTATATCTGAAATTTTACGGCGTCTTGCGGATTCCGTACTGGAGATTCGCCATTTTGGATGTTTTTATGAAGTCGTTTTTGCGGGGAAACCAGAGCTGTCCCTTCGTCTGTGTGTGATTTTTTGCACTCGATCATAAATTCAGGTATTCACTGATCACTATGTATGTCTGGGATAGGGGGGATGGGGATTCAGAATAGGATCTGCAAGGAATGGTAGCTTTCAAGATGGAATTGTGTAACTCACTGGCAGAACCAGATTGTGTGAAAAAGTTAATTTTTGTGTCTAGTCAAATTATCATATACAGGGTGTCCCACTAGTGCCGCAGCGGACGATATACGCGTAACGGACTGCGTTTTGCGAAATTTTTTGATGCAGACTTGATATACTACAGAAAGAGCACAACCTAAAAATATTTTCGAATATATAGGGTGGCCCACAAAAGAGGAATAGCGGGTGACTTTGTTTTTTCAAATGGGACACCCTATATTCAATAGTGTTTTTCCATTCTCTGAAACATCCTGCATGCTTCCGTATACTTTTCACATATTTTTATTCGACCGTTTTCGAAATATTAGCCATTTTGACAAAAAAATTATACTTGTAGAAGCTATGTTATCCAATTATATTTCACGAACGCTTGCACATACCAATAACAGTTTTATATGGATTGAAAGACAAAACTTCAAAGTATCCTACCCAGCTATAATAAGGCATCTTCAGCATACAGAGTGTCCACAAAAAGACTATCAACATGACGAATTTTAAATCGATTTTTCTTCATTTTTTCAAATGCAATGCATATATTTTTTTTTCATCATTGTGATCACCATTCATTTTACTTCATTTTTTGTCGAATACATGATATGCATATCTCTAACGGAATAGGATTTTTAAGCGCTTTTTCGAAATGTTTCCCTAAAATTCACATATACCTTCGAATTCAAATAGCAGATTTGGCTTTTCTGTGGTTATTGAGAACTGTCAAATTATTCTATTCAAAATTACCATCATCGCAGCTAGGAGCATAGAATATATGCTTCTAGATCGCAGCTTCAATTCAAATCATCATAGATTTTACGGATTGGATGAATACTCACACAATGATGTAAAAATTCGTAAAATACCAATGATTTTGATTAGTTTGAATGAACAAGTTATGAATGCTTCAAGAAAACGAGTTTCAAAACTTCAGGTTACAAAAAAGTGCCCGCTCTTATCCTTATACAACTTTCTTCGAAAAAATTATATTCATAAGTTTCGCGAGCACGCACGCAGATCTTCAAGCTCCCAACACAGAATACCTAACTACACAGAAGCGTCAGTAAGCGTCGGCACTTTGATCTTCAAGGGGCAAATTTTCGTGACCTTCATTCTCTGTTAGGTAGTACATATGTCACTTTTGAGCGGAAAATTTGATTTGAATGGTCAATGGTTCACATAACAAAGGATTTTAGTTTTTGATTTATCAACAATCAGAATCATACCAAAAAAAAACAAACTTCAGCGGTCCATCGGGAAGTTTAAATTTAATTCTGACATATGTACTACCTAGCATGGCAGAAGCGTCATCCCATAGAGTGACGCTTCTGTGTAGTTAGGTATTCTGTGCTCCCAAGCTCAAAGCTTGTTTGAAATTTTTGAAAGATTCGACGTTCCAAGTAGAAACATAGAAAATTATCAAAAATGCATTTTGAAAAATGGGTACAGAAAGCAAGTTTCTTTCTGCAGTAACTGATTTCATCACATTTTTGAGTAGATACATCAAAACTTTCTAGTTCCTCATATCGCTATAATATGAATTGAAGCTTCAAAGATGCTTATTCTGGGTGGAATATTTTGACAGTTCTCAATAACCACAGAAAAGCCAAATCTGCTATTTGAATTCGAAGGTATATGTGAATTTTAGGGAAACATTTCGAAAAAGCGCTTAAAAATCCTATTCCGTTAGAGATATGCATATCATGTATTCGACAAAAAATGAAGTAAAATGAATGGTGATTACAATGATGAAAAAAATTATATGCATTGCATTTGAAAAAATGAAGAAAAATCGATTTGAAATTCGTCTTGTTGATAGTCTTTTTGTGGACACTCTGAATGCTGAAGATGCCTTATTATAGCTGGGTAGGATACTTTGAAGTCTTGTCTTTCAATCCATATAAAACTGTTATTGGTATGTGCAAGCGGTCGTGAAATATAATTGAATAACATAGCCTCTACAAGTATCATTTTTTTGTCAAAATGGCCAATATTTCGAAAACTGTCGAATAAAAATATGTGAAAAGTATCTGGAAGCATGCAGGATGTTTCAGAGAATGGAAAAACACTATTGAATATAGGGTGCCCCATTTGAAAAAACAAAGTCACCCGCTATTCCTCTTTTGTGGGCCACCCGATATATTCGAAAATATTTTTAGGTTGTGCTCTTCTTGTAGTATATCAAGTCTGCATCAAAAAAGTTTGCCAATCTTAGACCGTTACGCGTATATCGTCCACTGCGGCACTAGTGGGACACCCTGTATATGATAATTTGACTAGACACAAAAATTAACTTTTTCACACAATCTGGTTCTACCAGGTATAACACCACAAGAGATGAAATTTTGCCGGCTAAATTTCTCGATTACAACATGAAAGTTTGTTGCTGAGGCAATTTCGTGATTTTGGAAAAATGTCATTTTCGAGGAATTATGAGGAAAGAACTTGCAGAATTAAATTGCACGATTTTCGTAAGTAAACGGGTTCTGGATGGCCATCATCGGTTTCTAAATGATTATTGTTGGTCGTTTTCACGTTTCAGAAAAAAAAACGTCGAAAAAGCTGAAAAAAAGAAGAAATATGACTATATTGCATTCAACGGTAGTTGAATTCAGATTCCGATTAATTGAAATGTGTCACTGGATTTGATCTTTCTTTCCGATCAATCCTCTGCCGAAAGTAGAAATAGGCTATATTGAACCAGAATACATCGGTTTTTTCCATATTCCAGGAGTTTGTGTCTTATTTTAGAACAGGTGAATGATAAATGTGAAGCGTATGTTCGACCTATTCCATTTAATTTGTACAAACCTACTGTGGTAGTAATGTATGAATATTTTTTAAACTAATAAATTACTATACAGTCAGAATATTTCACTCCTTGTTCATAAGATCGAATAAATGAAATGTATATCTATAAAGCTTTCAGGAATTGAGATTCTTGCTTATTAATTTATAACCAAAACTCAGTTACTATTGCATTGAAATTATTAGTTTCTCTGTAAACAAATTCGTTAATTTAGTTATTATGTTTATTTTGTTTGTGATGAATGAATGAAACTGTTATTTATTTGAAATGAAGAAATATTAGAAATAGAAATAGAACCCTCACAATCATATCACATAAAATATCATGATGAAAACAAAGCACATCGATAGATCTTTACAATCATAAATCCGAAAACTCCTCTATATGTAGAATATTGTTCACAATTTTCTGTTGTGTTCTCCAAAATGAAATATACATTCTGAGAAATACGCTAAGAATGTAGAAAGGGCAACATAGTGTTGACTTGGAACATAAAAATATTTTGAAAAACGTCATAACTTCGAAACAGAGTGGAATGTGTCAAATTTCCAAGGCCAGAGTTGTGATTTTATAATTGTGAATGGAGTATAGGTCAATCAGATATTATATTCCAGAAATCATTTCCCACACATCAGTAGAAAATGATTTCCACCCGTCACAGTCATCAAGTATGCATCGCTCTCTTTCAAAAGAATATATTGTATACATCAGGGCGGAAATGATGGGCTGTTTGAACAGTAAATATTTGATCAACCTCAATGGACTGCGCCAGCACAATCAAACCTCGTTTTTCACCGGAACTCCACGAATCCATTTTTCATGACAGCCTCCGTCCCTTTCGTCATGTATAATAACAATAGGCATTAATGCAGCATCTGTTGCCGGAATCACTCATCCACGATACAAATCCTCCGTCATTAAATTGGACATTTACATGGACGGCCATGGAAATTGCGACCGCTCGCCTTGCACATCAGTGCGGTTCGCCCATCTCCAGAATGGTCAGCCCATTCGGTCGCAGCTGGCTGCTTAACCCCGAACACACCGACAGTAGATTGTTTCATTTCCTGCTAACTGATTTCGATTCCGTGTTTCCTCTTTTTATAATTATATGGCATGACCCGACGAAGATGGAAATGCGCAATGCGTTAAATTAAACCAAGGGATTGCTTCATGGCCGCTCTTGTTCATGATTAAGGGTCTCATTCGATCAGGGAGAATCTAATGGCGAAATAGTGTCACAGTAGTCACTGAATGGGACATCGGTACAATACACACTGAATGGGGTATTTCCGCAAAGGAAAACGAGGTATATTGGAGTCGGCTTTCCACCTATACAATTCGGTTCGGAGTTGAAATTCACTGAATCGGAAATCATGGCTCAAGAATGAAATTTCCTTCTTAATATGAACATTATAGCTAGGATATCGATCAATTCATGAATCATAATGATCCACTGCACATTTCATCCCATTGCTTTCCATCGTAACTAATAGCTTTTCTTTCTCTGGGTCGCCATTTTGTTCATTTGAATTCCAGGTGAGGATGAAAAAGGAGGTATCTTTTCTGGAAGAGGTACTGGCAGGACATGCTCACCCTCAACGATTTCCAGAAATAAAATTTGCTGAAATTCGGGTTAACCAAACGCAAGACAACGAAGACACACACCACCCACAAATTTTACGTCTAACTTGTTGTACCCGGTTTGTCAGAATCAGAAAAAATAAAAGGAATTAAAAGAAGCTGTGAGCACAACTTTCAAAACCACGAATAGGTTATTTGCCTCAGGAAACACCTCCCTAGGGTGAAGTATCCCGGTTGGCAATGATTCAAGTATTTTACTTAGAACTGACACAGGTTGGCACTTGTGAATGACAAATAATTCTCAGAGACGTTGCCAATGCATAGGTCCGTCTGTTCGTTTAGGAGTTTTTCTGTCGGGTTATTCGAGTACTTTTATTTTTCTTTCGAATGAACTATCACAAAGTAACGGTTTATTCTGTCCATTATTTTTCAGTAAAATTTCAACACTCGATACTTGAATTCCGTACGAGAAAATAGCATAACTGAATCTTCCAACCATGTTTATGTACGTGAAATATGTCCAGTATTAACAGAGAAAAAAGTTTCTTCAACATTCGCCAGGTCTCTTTCGGGCAGAATCCAATAATTCCAGGTCGAATCTGCACCTTATAGATCATAAGCAGTAGACTCAAAGTGATAAAGTCTCTGGCTCGAAACAGATAGGTAATCGAATTTCTGGGGTGCAGTTTCAGCAATTGATCTCACTTGACTTACCCAAGCTATATCAACCTATTCTATTTTATACTCAAAAGAATCAAAATAATAATCTTCTATGAATATTTCACAGAGTTATTAAGAAGACGTTGCCGGCTTGTTGATTTTGCGGGAAACATAGTATGAATATCTATTAATTCTTCCATTTCTCAATATCAGAAATGGTCAATGGACTCTCTTCTGCCAACTGTAAACAAATATGAAGGAAATCTTTTCTAGAGCTATGTTGTAATGAAAGGAGGACGTTATTATAAAAGGTGTTTTTTTCGATCTCGTGATGATTATGTGAAGACTTTCAGTGAATTAATGTAACATCAACAGTGCATTAATTGGCATATTACCATTTTATTTAACATTAATTTCAATTCAATATGTGGTTTGAATCGTCCTTCATTATCCATATATCTGAATTTGTATATCATTGACATTTAACTTTAATATTCTTCTGAAGGATGAACCGGTATCAATAAATTTTTACTAGAAACTTAGCGTATAAGAAGTATAATTTAATTGACATTTATTTTCAATATGGACCGGTAACAATGAATTTTGATAGAAACTGTACGTATAAAATGTATAATTTCATGCTTCTTATCTCCCTCATTTGTGGGATTTGATTATTACATCTTTCCATCATAGAGATTTTTGGCCCGACAAAGTTGATGAACATTCTGACAACATTGTAGTGCGATCAGAGAGTTAATAATTTTTCTGCGATTCGATGATATTTAAAATCCAGGGCAGCATCCAGATTATTCTTGAGATTCGTGCTTTTTTCGTCGAATTTCATCGGATAAAATTAAGAATAACTCGAAAGCGATGAGTTTTATCAAAGAACATAAGAATACCTACTTTCATTTTCTAAAAGGATTGATTCTTTCGAAAATATTTTCAAGTAGTTTCATAGTATTTTTGCGTGGATTTATGAGTCGGCTACGCTGTTAAAAAGTGTTTCGTTTGATGAGAGCAATCTACAGTTGAAATATATGTACAAGTCAAAGACCCACCCTGTATTTGTTGAATCATTGAACTAGACAATTGGGGATTCACTAGTTTGAAATAAATCCGAATCCTTCACAAGAGTAACAAGACTAGAGTTGAATGGTCTGAGAGAGTAGAAAATGTCGTCTGTCTAAACATCCGAGTAACTATTTCCTCGTACTCAAGCATACATCGGAGTTGAAGAAAATACTGCTGGAAGAAAACATTCCCAGCAATAGAAAGGTACAAGTCAAGAATACCTAATTCGGACCACCAAAAGCAGCAAAGTTGAAATTTATAAGGGGTCTCTGTAATGCAAAACATCAGTCGCGACTTAACGAGATTCGTGCATGGGGCGTAAATAAGAACAAGCAATAGAACTGCATGCCGATATCAGGCGTTAATCTGTATTCATTGCCTGACCGAGGACACACAACTTCGTAGGCGAAGACGTCAACCCCGGCCTAATTGAAAATGCTACGCGATCTAATAACCCCTCTTTTCGGGTACCTCTTTGCGAAGGCATCGACGTTACGCGAATTTCCAAGTCGCTCGTGGCGTAGATGCAGCAGACAGTTCCCCGAACCGGAGAAGGAAATTTAGATTAAACCGAAATATGTGATGAAAGGCTGCAGTTGCTGGAGGACTGATGAATTGGAATTCGTTCTCAATCCATTTGAGGGAATTTTCCGTACAATGGATCCTTGTCTGAGAGCTTTCCTCGAAAATTGCATGTGATTATTTCGTCTTCTTGGAGAAGGGGGAACTTTTTTGGGATTGCAAATGTCGTCTGCTCCAGCTTTGAAATCACAGTAATTCAGTTAGCGTCAGACCTGGAGATTTTCAAGTCAATCCGAATGGATGAATGGGAAGTCTTCATGTTCTTGCACACGTTGTGAAGTAGACATAAAATGAAATGAGGAATTGCCTTCAAATTTGAGAACTTATCAAATCAAGCTCTTAATTATATAGTCCATCCAAGAATAAGTGACATCTCGGGGGGCTTTGGAAAATCGAAATTATGTTGGTAATGCCCATTCAGTAATATTTTAAGTTGCAGAATTCAGGTTGGTGTTGGAAATAACACTGACATTTTGTTCTGTCATTGATGTTTTGAAAAAATTTGGCAAATAATTTAGCAAGTGAAATAAATATTTTTGGAATGAGGCTCTTGAAGAGTGTACAGCTAATAAATGGAAAGCTTGCACAGAGCATGTAGAAAAAGAAATGAGAGAAGATTAGTCAAAATATATGGGATGTTATGATATTGCTGACAAAACCTTTCATTATAAACATGACGAGGTCTGCCCAGATGAGGAAATAACAACAGTTGTGGTTGTTGAAACAGAATTTTCTAGTTTAGGTCCCCCTCGATTTTTCGATGTTTTAATTTTTTTTCGTGAAAAACAAGTGATTTGGTATGATTTACTACTAGTTTCAATGCTGGCAAACAAGTAATTTTGCTGTTTTTTCAACGGGATCTGGAGTGAATAGGGGTGCTGGGTGGGTAAGATTCTTAGAGATTTTCTGAAAAAACGACAATTTACGAGAAGAATTAGTCTTGCATAGTTCAAAAAGATCAAAATTCGCCAAAAATGTCTAGGCCATTGACCTATTTTTTCAAGGACATGACCTTGAAAAGAATTCAAAATCATTTGAAAAATGTACAATTTCATTAGCGCTGAATCAATGAATATTTCAAATTTTCTCGAGTCTATAGTTTCTGAAAATTTCAAGAATAATTTATTTTTTCGAAATTCTCCGACAGTATCCGTTGATAAAAATATGACGACCATGAAGCATATTTTCATTAAATCTAGATGCGATTGCTCCAAAAACGTACCTAGAAATCCTTGAAAGACAATGACAAGACAATGATCACATTTTCGGTATCCTCTTTTCTGTATTGTAACCGCAACTTGGAACACACACATTCAAATCTTCCTCTTCTTCCTCCACACTTGAAGAAATTCTCACAAATTACTATTTTATAATCTAAGAAGATGAATGAATATCTCGAATGAATTTTTAATTTTCAACTGTCGAATTATTTTTTTTTATCTCCCTAGTAACGATTACCTACGTGATTTGAAACGTGAAAATTCTGTTTGAATTGAATTCAGCGTACGATGCTTGTTGCCACGTTGAATGATTGCATCTTTATTGCTCAAAATTTGTAACCGAAGTTTTCTACCGAAACGAAACCCATCAACGATATGTTGAATTTAAATTATGTTATTATTATACAGGGTGCGGCACGGAGGATGGATGGTTTTAAAAAAATAATAAAAGCGTTAATTTTTACTCAAAAACACATTTATTGACGGAATCAAATTATCAAGGAAATAGCATTTGAGACAGTCAAGTGTGGAAAATCACATCAGGCATGTGGTGGCCGAAATCGGTGATGCAGTGCTGGAGGCGCTCTTGGAAGTTCGCGTAGACTCTCTCCAACATCGCTCTCTCAACTTGGGCAACTTCCACGCGAATAGCCCTTTTCAATTCGTCCAGAGTTCGGGGCTTGGTCTCGTATACTCTAGCCTTGAGGTGTCCCCATAAGAAAAAAAATCGCATATGGATAAATCTGGGGACCGAGCAGATCGCGACGGACTGCGAAGAATGGCTTGTCGAACGCGTTCAACATTTTCAGGCGTTCGAACTGTTCGCACAGGTCCTCTTGGTTTTCTGTTGATCAGTTCACCACGTCTGCGAAGTGATTCAACCCAACGAAGGATGGTGTTTCGAGAGGGAATAGCTCTATTCCGATGAATGTGGAAATGGCGACGAAACTCACGCTGCACGACCGTGACTGACTCATTATTTCGGACGAAACTATCATAGGCGAAAACACGATGCTCCACCGTCCAAGGCTCCATGACGACAACTGGTAAATAAATGCTAGGAACACACGAGTCTAACGGCACCTTCCCCACTTCTCTCGTCCTCAGTGGGGGAAAGTTATGCCCATCTGAAAAACGTCCGCCCTCCGTGCCGCACCTTGTATATTCGATATCTCGTAGGAATGGAACAAGATATAGAAAATAGATTGGACACATTTTATTCAAACGTCATTTCCCGAATGTAACGTTGTTTTCTCGAGGTTTACATCATAATATCAGTTGAATTATGTTATTATTGCAGTATATATTAAATTAAGCCATAACGAACTGACATAACCTAACCTAACTGCTGAAAAACGATAAGGCCATGAAAATCCATGAAAGGCCATGAACCCCCCCTTGCTGGAGCCCATACCCTCGTTTGAATAGAACGAAAACAGTGCCGACGTCATCGGGAGACAAGGGGATAAATGTCTAAAGCCTAACTTGAACTTACCCAACCCAACTGCTGAAAAACGATAAGGCCATGGCCCCCCTGAACCCCCCCTTGCTGGAGCCCATACCCTCGTTTGAATAGAACGAAAACAGTGCCGACGTCATCGGGGGACATATCTAAAGGCTCATCTCTTGAAAATCCACCTGCCATGTGTGAAATTTCTATGTCTATCTTAGTATTTAAGAAATTATTGAGATTTGGCAACAACGTCTGTTCGAGAAAAAAGTTAAGTTTTGTTTCTGTCTTGATATCAATTACAAATTTCCCAATCCATTCACATTGCAGTAACACGCTTCAAATTATCAACTAAATTTTTTCGGTTTAGCGAATATTCATATTGAACATTGAAAAAGACCGTGCTATTTAATCACCCACGATATTTTTCGTTATCGAACCAGAATTTCGAGAATGTATGCTCCTATAATATATCGTAAGATCGAAAATGTATCTATACAAGATGAAAATTATATTATCCAAAACATAATTTAACACTCACTGAGAAAAATGCAGAGTATATCTGCATTACCCTTTTTAATAAAATTCCAAAGGTCATCCAAACCATAAAAATTTCCGAGTCTTTCAAATCAATCTTGTAACAATTTCTTATAGAAAAAGAACCCTACAGCATTCAGGAATTTCTCTCGTCTCAGATCTGAGCGCTCTTTATATACTTTTAGTTTAGGATTTTGTATTTTGCTTCATTTGACGTTATCTCTTCACATAATGAATATGTTTATGATAATGAATAAAATCTATCTATCTATCTATACTGCTGGTATACAGATTCACACGGTGGTAATCGTATGTGAAAATTGGAAACCATTCTTGGATGGAATCTACATGTTATCCCTATCGAAAATTCTATGACTCTGAAAAAACACCCGATATTTGATGAGGCGCATTCGCCAATTTGCAACTCAGTGAATTCATAACAGATTTCCAACTATCGCTATCTCTCTTCAAGCACCAATAAGGAAGACCCAATGAAATATCATTTCGTGTCCCGCCCTTCATGAACCCTCTGGAAAGTCATATCGTTCCAGTTCACCACATATGCCTTTTTGAACTCCATCAAATTCTTGGGCAAATATATCTTTCCCGCATTAGGTCTCTCGGGTTGGAATTTTCCGACAGAAACTATATTTGCTGTCGACAAATGAAGCGGCTCTTGGTCATCTGTGAAGGCCTGCAATCTCCGATCATACGAAGTCAAGTCCGGAGAACGAACTGTCAATAATTCTTTACGTAAACAATGGAGAAACCATTCGATTCCGACAGAACAACCTATATTCGTTACTTCGAAACCATAGGGGAGAATAGGAAGTAGGAATGGACATCAATTTCGATTGTATTTATTTTCATGATTTGAAACCATTGGTAGAGGCAATCCGTAAGTTATTATAAGCAAAAGTTTGAAAATATTTAAATTGATTATCGATGATGACTATGAAGAACTTCAATTCTCGTCGCATAGGCAGAGTGAACTAGTAAACCCATTCGAGATTCTTTTCAACTTTCACACCTCAGCTTGGGAAATGCGTAACAACATGAAAAGCTGGGATTGAAATTTCCTCACTCGGGATCTCCCCAAATCCTGAAGGATCTTTGTGATCCAAAATTCATTTTGTTCCCTCAAACTGTAAGTGACTACCTCGACTTTGATTGATGGGGAAATGAAAGCTAGAAGGAGAGAGTATACAGTGTTTTTCTCCACCTTTGAAGAAAATCATTCTTCTGATGAAGGATCTCCGCAATCAAAATGTTCAGGAAAACAGATTGGTTATTCTCCGTTTACAGGCCCCTCAAAGTTGGATATTCTTCAGTCAATTGTTATTTTTGAAGGACTCAACTTCTGCGTCGTTCGCGAATTATGTGAGGCTAAAATATAAACCTCACGTGGCAGATTCGTTTTCGTTTCTTTCTCGCATTCAAGGATGTTTTTCATTAATGAACAACATGTTGAAAGCAGTTGCCAGTTTTTCATTTAATCGGTTCTATTCCGAAAAAAAAAATTTATTGCTAATTTACGTCATATGGGAATCGAAACTTCGGAAAGAAATTCACTACAATGTGAAATGGTAAATTCTAGATCAAAAATGAAAATAAAAATATTCTGTTTGATGATTTTTATTGATTATGGTTTACATATATACCTCAATTGAATCAAATGAGTATCTAGTAGAAATATATCAAAACTCATTCGATATATCTTCTGGTATAAAAGTTACAGCGTAGTCGACTCATGAATCCACGCAAGAATACTACAAAACCACTTAAACTAGATAAACGATTCATATTTTCGAAAGAATCAATGATTTAAAAAAATGAGAGTATCTTTATGTTTTTATATAAAACGCATCGTTTTCGAGTTATTCCCAATTTTACCCGATAAAATTCGACGAAAAAAGCAAAAATCATAAGAATAAGCCGAAAGCATCCCTGAATGGCAGGAATTCATGAACGCTCTGATCTCTTTACAAGTTAACAATGTTGTCAGAATGTTCATCAACTTTATCAAGACTAAAATCTCTATGATGGAAAAACGTTTGATGTAGAGATATGTAATACTTGAATCCCACGAATGTGGGAGATAGAATTGAATTCTTAGAAGCATGAAATTATACATTTCATACTCACAGTTTCTATTAAAAGTTTATTGTTACCGGTCGATATTAAAAATAAATGTCAATGGAATACAAAATTCGGATATTAATGATGAATGTAGATACAAACCACGTATTAAATTCAAATTAATGAACAATAAAATGATACTCAGCACTAAATAATCCGTCGCGATGTTTCTTTCTGAACAATGTCCTCTTGGAATTTCATAAACTCGACACTACACGGTTATTATTACATTAATCCACATAATCATCACCTGTTTTCATGCTTCTCTGTAAAAAAATAAATGAATCGATCGTAGTCCATCACGGCGGTTATCGCTATACGCATGCGTCGTTCGTGGGACTGACGTTGGAGATACAGAACAACGGTTTGCCTTGCGCACCGGCTACCTCGCATTGCGAGGTAGCGCACCATTATAGGCGACTGAAATTAAGATCGTGGAGCTATATCGGCGAGAATCAGAACTACTCGTTGGGCATTTCCAAAGAGGAACGCCTAAACGCCATCAGCGAAAAGTGAACAAAACTAGTGCCATTGCGTTTGCTCATCCGTTAACGATAGGGGACGTACTGCTTCCTTGGTTTCGCCAACACCATTGTTTAAAGAGAAAATCAACACATTCTGGCATCGTCTACTCAAAAGCTCTGGGAAATATCATAGAAGATGGGTTAGGTTAGGCCATTGCCCTCGAATCCTATGACCTAGGTTAATGGAGTTAGGTTAGTGAAAAAACAATTTTCCATGAGATATTTTTGGGATACCGGGGAAAATATGAACAAATTATAAGTGTTTACAAAATAATCTTCAGAGAAATCGAAGAAGAAACTTATTTTGGTGGGAGAAATATGGCTTTTCAATTGCAGAAAAATCGGACAAAACTAAGTGTTTTTGTAAGGAAATATCGTGTTTGTAATATTCTTATTCGAATAACGTGAGTGCTCGAGTATTTCCTAAATGTAGGTATCAACTAAATTCAAATCGAGAAATATGAACTTTGCATCAATTTGAGAGAATCGTATCAGGCACGTTTTTGGCCCATTTTTTTCAAATGGTTATATCTTTTGAACAGAGTCGAATTCAGAAAAATGGAAAATGTAAAAACTTTTTCTTGGACTCAAGAATCTGCAGTAAAAATGAATGTGCAGGTCAAAGACTCAGCCTGTATACTCAAATTCACATCTGAAAGTGTTCATTAAATTGTTCATCATACTTCTAGGCTTCCTTTGAGATCTCCTGTATAAACTCCTTTCGCCAAGAGTTCTTGCTATATCCAGCCTTACGTCTCGTTCCAGCGGTCCACAAATAATATTGTTTCAGGTCCAACGAGCGAACTACAACTCAATTTCCACCTACCGACTTTTTCATCGTCCCTCCAAACTCCAGTAATTCGGACGTCGTACGTGCAATTTGAACGATCACGCGTCAGCCCTCATTTTTCTATCGGGAAAGTCATTGGTCCGAGCAGATGCTGGCAGCAATGTCCAACAATGCGAAAATCAATTTGCGGCCAAGATGTCAAAATGGAAGAGTGCGAGCTGTCGGTTTTCGCCAGCCATCCCACGGGAGGGAACCAGCGATCGTTTATTTTGAAATTTGAAGGGAGCCCTGATGAAAACGAGAATGGGATACAGTGGGGAGCGCCCTCCATTTTAATTCGTTTAGGTCTCATCAGCTCCAGGGAAATTTTCTTCACGTAGCATAATTTCTGATCTTCGGGGGCAAGTTCGTTGAAGGAATATAATTAATAAAGACAGGAATGATTAGTTTTTAATAGTATTAGCGCCGGTGCTAACGGAATTGTATAATGCATACACCCGTATTATTGATATTTTACTGCTCCCCAAGAGTAAAGATATCAATAAACAAAATTTGAAACCAAAAACCCGACTGCAAAAATATTTAACGGAGAAGAAAAAACAAGTCCTATATACTTAATCAATAAAATTTTGTGTGAGTACTGTATAGGATGCTCTAGGCAATGTTTTTTTTTCACTTATAGGGGAAATACGTACCAAACGACATATTATATGGACAAAATAACATAGGCATCATAATTAACCTCTGAAAACTCGCAAGCACTACTCTATACCTTTTCAACTTCAAATTGGGATCTATCAAAATCAAATTGGGAATTAACATATTCAAATTGATGAAACATAAAACTATTAATCTATATTTTAACTTATCAAACATTCAAAAAGTGTAACAAGTACTTAAGAAAAAATTATGTTTATGCTCAAACCTCATATCCAATAAATTCAAAACAACAGGTATGAACCTCTGGATATGAGCCATATTATCTTGTATAGGTACTAACTGTAATGATTGATATATTTCTTCTAATCAAATTTTTTATTCTTTGAAGACGAACTGTCTGTGTTATGTTTCCATTGAATCTGCAGTTTTCTTCTTTATATAAGGCATGATTATGAAAAAGAAATTGTAAACTCATCGTTAGTTTCTTACTTTTGACCAATTTGAGAGGTAATTACATATCGAGTAATTCATAGATCTGATTCACATAGGAACGGATGTCATTCCCAATCTGATTTTGATTATTCCCAATTTGAATATGTTAGTTCCCAATTTGAATATGTTAGTTCCCAATTTGAAGTTGAAAAGGTATAGTTCATTCGGTCGTTATGACCTTTTTTCCCGATTCAGATCGGGAAAAGACCAGTCTTCTCCAGGATTAGCACTGGAAAAGAATGTTTACGATGCATGCATTGGTTGCATTGGGCTCACGCATATTATGCTGATGTTCCTAAAAGAACCAAGCGTTTCATTAGTGAACTTTGTCAGTAGTTTTGTAACTATAAGTAGAAAAATACAGTTGCCTATTGCCGGTATGTCATTTTGTCCATAGCATTCGGAGAAAATGAATTTCGTTTGTCCCAATTTATCTGGAGAATATTATTTTTTTTGATACTTTTATTTCATAATGGTTGATTATATTTTGTGAAGAAAGGACCAAAGATCATAGTTTTAGAATATGAGATTACTGTGATTCACTACTAACAAGTTAAGCCTCTGAAATAAAACCCTATGTCGTTTTGTACGTACTTCCCCTATGTGTTGAGAATTCATATGGTTATATTTAATACCACAAAGTTCATACGGCAAATGTACTTCGTCGACAACAAACAAGACCCAGAGCTTATAGCTCTATGATTTACTGACTTCCTCTGTGGTTCTAGGAGGTCTTGCCTAGAACCCCACAAAACATTCTACCTGTTTTTATCACACTTCTGCTACATATCTAGCAAAGGTCATACAACGCCCTTCAGTTCGCCACCCTTTATCAGAGTTCACCTCATATTCTTCCCCACGCCGGAACCCGTTAGTTTCGTATCTAATAAAATGAATTCGTTCCGTGAGAAGAAAGACTATTCAATACACCTACACGAGGTCAGAACACCAGAAGATACATCTCTTCAAGTCAGTACCATACCTTCAGTGTTTACTTTGTGGTATTTGTTTAATCTCATACATACATTTTTTCTTTAATTCTCGTGGTGATAAGAATATCAGTCCATTCTTCCATTCAAATGAAGCAGAGTTATTCAAAAGCGAATTAACTTACACTGAAATTTCGATGGAACGAATGATGTCGAAAATAACGTTTTATTTAGGATGTGTGGAAGTGGAGAGCTCGGTTCATCGCTCAACTATTCAGTAGCATCCGCTTTCAAACAATTTTCATTTTCACCACATTGTTGATTTGTTTTTTCAACCCAAAACCAAACTGTTCGAATATCAACCTGACCTTATTTCATCGGAATTCAGTTAGTCAATATAACTCATATAAAATATGAGGAATTATATAGCCGTCGAGTTTAATTAATCTATCGAAATTATGAAGTGGATCTAGAATTCAATATCGGCTGATTTAAAGCGAGTGCAATACTGCGAGTATCCGAAATTTCCAGATATCAATTATGCGAAATGGTTAAATAATTATTAACTTATTCATATTACTTGTTATAGAATATGCAACATTCGACTGAAAATATTTTTCTCTATTTCAGTTTCGTAATGACTTCATTACAGTACTAAAAACAGAACTGTAATGAACTCATTACAGCATTATTTTCTGTTATATTTTTCGTTTTGTGGTTGTCATCACATGGCTTCCGATCCTATCCAATTTCATGGTAATTATTTAGAACTAGAAGGATCGTGTTGGAAAAGTGGAAAAATCTGTACTCACTAAGTTTGGGTCACAAATTACGAAAATGATAACGATAAGTCGGCAATCCTCTTAGTTTTAGCAGAAAAAATCCCAAAGTTTCCCTTTGGAAGGTAAGATTAGGTATACGTAGTTCTATATAGCAAGTTTTCTTCTATTTTCTCAATCAATACTCGTTGGAAATGTTTTATTTATCATTTCTGCGCCATACTGTGTTACATTGAATAGGTTCATCATAATGTAGAACATTTATATGTCCTAATTCATAAAAATGTTATTCAAAATACGCTAACAATACATTACCTGAAATTCAAATAACCGAATTCTCTTCAGACCTCTTCACAAGTTTTTCGCATTCTTTTTCATACATATGGATTAGAATTCTTGAGGTTTTAATTTATCCGCAATTTTTCTTAATTCTGGAGGTGTTGAATCGATTTCTTTAAACAAAATTTACGAATTCAATGCGTAATTATAAATGATTTCAAAATTCGAAACGTATCTACGATTCAAATGCCGTAATCTGTCAATTTTCGTAACAGTCACACCAACTGCCAAGATACAATACAAAAGTCACTAGGATGTATAATCTGAATTTTTCATTTAATTTCGACAGTTTTTCACAAAACTTGACAGAAATAGAGAAAATATCGTCTAATACTCGTTGCAGAAGGCAATTCCAACACTCATGCGTTTGAAAACTCGCTCCTTCGTCGCTCGTTTTCGAATTTCGCATACGTGATGGAATAGGAGCGCATTCTGCATCTTGTTTTAGAATATACTATTATCCCTGTATTCTAGATACCTATGGGTTGTTTTTATTCAACAACAAGCGATGGGACACCATTTCACTTCCAGATAAACTCACTCTGAAACAACTATGAATAATATTAATACAGATGAATTTATTGTCTTATTTAAATACAAAAAATCATAAAAGGGCTTTGGTAACGTTCAAATATCGAAATGAACGACCATGAGCACTGTCATTGAGGAGATTTCCGGATTATAATTATCAGTACGGATACGATTTCCTATACTCTGAACATGAAATATGTATGGTACACTATATCCCTTCCTGTTTTGATAAAGCAATCGGTTCTTCAGCCGTCCCAGCTTCCGAGCATGTCGCGTCAAAGAATCTAAAGTAACTTTTGATCCCCAGCGAAATCGAAAGAGAGTCGAAAGTCTTCCGTAAGCATCGGAATTAAACTAGCGAACTTTTGCGTCTGTGTGTTCGAAATTGAATTTGGCGCCTTACATAAAACAACACACAGTGCATTAGGAAGCAGCGAGAGATCAAAGAGTGGCCCAAGTCGAACGATGTTGTCTTTCCAATCCATCTGGCGTGTTCGGACAAGCAAATTGAATTACTGACAGCGTCGGGTCGTAGAAAAACGGACAGATGGAATCTTCTGTCATGAGGTCAATTTTGCTGAGTACCTTCCAGTCAACGACAATTCCAACAAATGCGAAAACATTCGGATGGAATCAGTGGCATTGAATATTACCTGATAGCCTAATGATTATGTTGTGATGATTTTCCGACACAACCTTCCTTTGAATAATTTGTTTCTATTCGCTCTAAATTGTTGTTCCCTATATAGGCTATATACATATTTGTTTGCCTTTAGGAAGAAATCCTCTGTATCCAACAAGTCTTATCAGAAAACAATGATTTCTTAATCGATTATTTTCATCGTTTCATAAAAATAAAAAACGAAATCGAAGCACAATAAACTTTCAATAAAAAACAAATTGGCGAATGCGATGGTTTCTGAAAGAGTACTTAACTGCTATCGTAGTATCTACTCAATGGCGCCATGCTTTGTAGTCCACTGAGTTATGGAATGCTACTACTATACTATATCCTTCCGATAGTTCTTATCAACAGGAACCTATAAGACTTTTAAGCTTGTATTTGATGATGTTCATCGAACATATTGAAGGACTATGAGTAGAAATATCCCTAGGACATTGATAATTATCGGGATAATAATTTTATGACAATAGAAAACTCGTTCCTTGGTTACTGTTACCAAGCCACGAACTTAAGAAATTTATCATGAAATTATGAGGCGTTTGTCAATGTATAACTCAACACAACGATAAAGGGCAGTTAGTGAAAGTACAATACTACTGCTCCACAAAAGTTAGGGATATCGTATTCAATCGTTTTTTAAAGTATGTTATATTCGAGAAAATCGCTGTGAAATCATTTAAAACTTGAATCGATCCAATAAAATTTTCGTCAATCTGGTCGCCTTTTTTCTGAAGTTTGGTTCATTGCATATGCTTCATGAATGTTCTTATTTTGAAATGAAGTCAGTTTATCAACGGCTTCGATTTGAAACGAGTTTTCTGAAAATGCCATGACGTAAATTAACAAACGCTGAGGCTAATAGGACTATCGGAATGCTACAGGGTGGCCTAACTCAGGTTGTTGTAGCGGGAAGGCTCCAAGTCAGCCAAAGTGTGATATCTCGGCTTTGGAATAGGTTCAGGGAGACAGGTTCCGTGTTGGAAAGACCAAGGCTTGGTGGGCGACGAAAAACAACACCTGCTCAGGATCGTTTCATTACCGTTTCGGCGAGAGAAACCCTACATCTACGTGTAGAATGCTACGGAATACTCTTCATAATGAAGATGGGGTTCAAGTTTCCATCGAAACCATCAGACGACGTTTGAGACAGGTGAATCTAGGTTCTAGATGTCCATTAAGAGGAGTTCCATTAACACGTGACCATAAGCGTCAAAGACTGGAATGGTCAAGGCAACATATCAATTGGAACGATCAATGGCGTAGTGTCCTTTTCACTGATGAATCCAGATATGGACGATTTTCAGATTCTCGAAGAATAAGGGTATGGACAATCCAACGCATACCCCGTAATCGTCGCTATGTCCAAGAAGTCCATCCATTCCGAGGGGGTAGTGTTATGGTATGGGTCGGGATATGTTTCAACGGGCGCACAGATCTACACATGTGTCCTGGGAATATGACCGCCTAACACTACAGGGAGCATGTCATTGACAATGTTGTGCCAAATTTTCACGCTGCTATTGGTGAAACTTTTCAATTTCTAGACGATAACGCTAGACCGCACCGTGCAGCCATAGTTGAAAATGCGCTCGAGGAGCTTGGTATTCCACATTTACCAATGTCTCCGCACTCACCAGATTTGAATTGCATAGAACATGCTCCAAAGAAGATTAGATAATCATCAACCTACCCCAGAATCCTTAAATGATCTGAGAGAGCTTCTGCCTCGTTTATGGAACCAAATTCCTCAAGAAATGTTCAACAACCTCGTATGCAAAGAAGATGTCAAGCTGTTATTGATGCCCTCGTTGATGCCCGTGGAGGCCATACATGGTATTGATAGTCTTAAAATGCTTGATTTCTCTGGTAATAATATTTCGTTATTTTACTCGATTTTTCTTAACCACCCTGTATACGCTGCAGACCTACAGGCTAAAATTAATTTTCAACTTGAAATCATATTAATATGAATTTTCATCACAAAATTCGTATTTTAACTATATTTTTTGCAATTTAAGTCAATAACCCTCAGTCATGTGGAGCAGTTTATTAAAGTTCAACTTAATAATTTAAATGATGTTGAGATGTTCTTCTGATTTAAGTATGGTTTCATAAAATTGGGACCCGTACTTTTCAGATATCGCTGTTCTTTTACGCCACATTTTTCCAATTCGCTGAGAGCAGTTGATCTATTCGAGTGATTTGTTATCTTTTTGTCCTTGACATTCAATCAAGTTGCCTCAGCAGCAGATTTAGTCCATCCATTCACGTTATTTCTTCAAACAGGTACATTGTCAGTTTCATTGTTCCAGTATCGAATTTATTTTAAAAATAGTTATGGTGAGTTAATTTTGTCGGCTCGTTTTGATATCAGTTTATGAAAAAGATGTACAGAGTAGCTTTGTCTTAATCATTTTATGGAAATTTGACGAAGGCGACTGTCATTGAAGCATTAAATGAGCTGTTTTGAAATATGTTCTTTCTCCTTGAAGGGAGTGCCAAGGACGACAAAAACTGTCATCTGATCAATTAATCACATATTATTCACTTTTTTTGGATAATATTCTTCTGTTATACTTCAAATGAGATTCATTGACAACTAATCAGTTTGTATATATTCCACAATGAAGTGCCCAGAAAAATATGCCATTAAATTATAGTATATGGGGTCAACATCTTTCAGTCCTGAGGGTCCCACGAATAAAGGGTGGAATGAAACAGAGATATCACAACAAAAAACGAGGGGAGCCCTAGGGAAAGATCGCGTTTGTTCCCTAAGGTCTGTAAAAGAACTCATTCGTCCTACTCAAGTATTCAGCGTACATGAAGTGATGACACGGTTTTTAAATTTCCAACACATTCAATCGCATCTAACGAATCGTAAGCCGTAAAATTAGAATCAAGATACGGAGAATTGTGTGAAGGTACAGAAAATGGGTGTGCCAGATAATATGTTTCTTGTTCCCTTCAATTATACATATAGGTATAGGCAAAACCAAGATTTGGAAAGACGTACTACGAATATAATCTGAGCCTAACTAGAGAAACTCATTGTCTATACTCCATTCACTTTTATTTAATCACATAGGAGGTCATGGTTTCGTTTTCAGGAGTTGGTGCACCTGATGAGAAGTCTGTGCGCGTACAGAAGATATCGTTAATGACAAAACGACGATGCCAGTTTCTTGGTTCACATCAGAGTGAAAGTATCAAACATATTCCACATTTTGTTAGTTCGAATCGATCGTCGATTTTAGGGCGAAATATCGATAGGAAATCGCCTATTTTTCTGTTCTTCGTCGTCCAGAAGAAGTTTCCCGTCGATATAAGAAATTTCGTGAAAGTGTCATTTTTTCCTTTCACGACTTTTGGCGTGAGTACGAACGGTAAATTTGGATTGGGCCAAAAATCGATTTATAAGCATGAATAAAGCGAAAGTAAGTACTTATCGACCTTTTTACACTTGATAACGAAGTTTTTTTAGGTATCTGGCCGTTTAGAAAGATTTCAAACGAAATTCCGGTCCCCCAGAAGTTTGGTTAGTTTCGGTATCGTTTTTGGTGCTCAAAATTCATTTGTAATGTGTAAATGAACAAAAAAGGCTTCCTTATACGATCTTCTAACGAAAGCGACCGGAAAATATGGTTCAGGTAGGATTTTCGAGAAATTATGAGGAAAGAACTTGCACGATTTTCGTAAGTAAACGGGTTCTGGATGGCCATCATCGGTCTCTAAATGATTATTGTTGATCGTTTTCACGTTTCAGAAAAAAAAAACACGTTGAAACAGCTAAAAAAATAAAAAAATATGACTATATTGCATTCAACGGTAGGTGAATTCAGATTCCTATGAATTGAAATGTGTCACTGAAGCTTTCATCCCTATCAATCCTTTGCCGAAAGTTGAAATAGGCTATATTGAACCAGAATACATAGGTTTTTTCCATATTCCAGGAGTTCGTGTCTAATTTTAGAACAGGTGAATGATAAATGTGAAGCATATGTTCGACCTATTCCATTTAATTTGTACAAACCTACTGTGGTAGTAATGTATGATTATTTTTTTAACTAATGAATTACTTAACAGTCAGAATATTTTACTCCTTGTTCATAAGATCAAATAAATGAAATGTACCTATATCTATAAAGCTTTCAGGGATTAACATTCTTGCTTATCAATTTACAACCAAAACTCAGTTATACTATTGCATTGAAATTATTAGTTTCTCTGTAAACAAATTCGTTAATTTAGTTATTATGTTTATTTTCTTTGTGATGAATGAATAAAACTGTTATTTATTTGAAATAAAGAAATATTAGAAATAGAAATGTTATGCACCCTCACAATCATATCACATACAATATCATGATGAAAACAAAGCACATCGATAAATCTTTACAATCATAAATCCAAAAACTCCTTTATATGTAGAATATTGTTCACAATTTTCTGTTGTGTTCTCCAAAGTGAAATATACATTCTGAGAAATACGCTAAGAATGTAGAAAGGGCAACATAGTGTTGACTTGGAACATAAAAATATTTTGAAAAACGTTATAACTTCGATACAGAGTGGAATGTGTCAAATTTCCACGGCCAGAGTTGTGATTTTATAATTGTGAATGGAGTATACTATCACACCTCGAATTTTTAGTGGTTTGTGTTATTGTGTTCTTCGGAATAATAATATTATGCTTTTTCAAATTGCGGAAAGGATAGATATCGTTTTTCTTCACTTTATGAACAATAAATGCACTGCTGAATTCGATAAACAACATCAAGATATTCATGTATGTAGGAAATACATTGTGAAGTACATTGGGTGGAACGTCATCTTTAGGAGGCTGTAACTAAGCAGAAAGGGCTCAAAAAAGAAAGAAGAATTCATAAAAAAGACCCACACCCTGTTTTTTGAGAACAAATCACCGCCTGGTGCAGGTTTCTGCGTTGCAGAATTGCAAGCTTGTGAACTGTGTATTTGTTATCAGGTTGTCAATTATGGCAATTTTTCATTATTATTAGAACAGAAGCCGTCAGGCCGGGTAAGCCTTTCGGGAAATGTGACCATATAGATCTTTCATTCTCTACCCTAACACCCTACTCATTCATGGAAACCCAAGGAGGTCATCGATGGTGTTGATAAAACCGTCAACATCTTAAGGAGCCACTCCTAGGCCAGCAGAGATCCCTGGTATTGTGATTCAAGGGGCCACAGCGTGGCCTGGCTATCCGTGGTGATGATGATATGCGCCCCTTGGTTCATTTTAAGACACTCCTGGGCGCATACGTAAACAGCCAGTATCTCGGTCTGTAAAATATAGGGCTAACTTCCCAAGGCTTTGGAGATCCTCAGTTGGCAATCTTCCTACATGAAATGCTTTCAGTTGAATAAATTTCATAGGGGTTTTGAATTATTATGTGACTGTTACAAAGAGGATCATATAATTCATAGATAGCCTGGAGAAGATTGTCCATTCTCTTGCATACTACCGGCCAACAACAGCAACAGCAATAAAATGGAAACGGAAACACCTCCAGTGGATCGAATTATGTCCGATCCGTATAGTTCCCACTGATGTGTGTCATGACTCTGGCTGTCGCATCGATAATCTAGAAGCTATTTCGACGAACCTGTCCATGTGGAATTGGAAAATCAGTATGAATTATTCTGGACGTTGATTCGGTTGCAACGAATCGGAAAAATCGCACACCCCACTTTGTAGCGGTAATCTCTCGTATTCAGGCTTGTTGTTCCAGCGCTGGTCGGTTTCATGATGACTAGATATATGACGAATGGTCAGTTATGATATTTTCGCAAACGAGCGTTGCGCCACTCAGATAGCAGATATTTATTATCATTGCCGAAGCCACATTGCCTCTCGCCAACGCTATTTTGCCACGGATCGATTTTCATCACCGGCGAATGTGAAGCTCTATTTGTTCTCGCTGAAGAGAAAGAAATATAATACCCCTCACGGTCACGCTCCTCGCCTTATTGGACCGGCAATTTTATGGAACTAAAGCGGAAAGACATATAAAACTTACGGTATAGATTTGATCTGAGACTTTGAAGATGGAAAATTGTGGATGACTTCATTTCCTGTAGTTTTCGTTGGAATCTATATAGATTTCTAGAAACCAATATTTCATGAAAATATCCTTTGACCCTTCAAGCAGGAGACACAGCATCTCAATCATAAATTCGAGAATTGTTGAAGCCAAAATTTAGTTTTCAATGCGTGGGACGAAGATAGCATAAAGGATAGCAATATCATTTTACAATGCCGTGGCAACATTGCAGAATCTAACTTTGAGAGGTCCAGTGGCGTAGTGTTATCGGTATTGAAGAATGAAAATGAAATTACAAGTGAATCAACTCTTTTTGACGACTTCATACAATGTTCCGCACATTTGAACAGATTCCGAGTTAGGTAAACAGAGTCAGCTAAAATCAGAATTGCTTACTACGAACTCGGCACAAGTTACAAGCTTCGAAGCTTGTAGTTTCAGAGGGGTCTCCTCAGGAGAACTAGGAGTAATCAGGATAAACAATATACCATATCATATCATAACCAAATGTTCCTTCTCTCAATATCAGACGGGAATTTGAAAAGTGAAATCCTAAAAATCCAAGGTGAAGACATTTTTATACGGTCGAAAAAAGGAATAACTGATGAATACCTGGGTGAAATTTCGATGCTCTAGGCGATGTAGAAGTATTTTTAAAAAATTCGCGAAAATCATGAAAAAATCTGGTAAAAAAGGGCAATTTTAAACTCGATAAAACTTTTTTCACGGATATCCTGGCCGTGATGTAAATATACGGATCGAAAGAGGAAAGGTCAATGCAAAATAGCTATTAATATTTTACATATTTTTCCCATTTTTTCAGGAAAATTGATCAAAGTTTGACATTTATCCTTTAAAATCGCCCAATGTCTACCGATGAGGATAACTATTCAAAAGGTAGATATGCTGGCCCGTATTTAACTAGACAGACACGTTTAGTTACGATCTATCCGCATTTACTGAAATTCGCGAGATAGAAAACGTCTTTACGCCGAACAAATGAATTAATCTTATACCGTCTTGAAGATCTAATTCCGTCTCTAATGGCAATAACTACCTCCGTCTTAACTCTCTACCGACTCCCGTAGGACCTCCGTACTCAACTCACCGCTAACTCTCAACCAACTCACTCACTGCAATTATGTCCTTAACGTTAATTCTCGGTTCCACCCCCAATTTGCATTTGAGAAAAAAGTTGTTACTTCTTGTACGAATTAAGCCAATGAAGTAAGCAAGAGCCGAGTGCCTCTTCAAGCATCATAAACCAAGCTACCAAGAAACACTTGAGCCTGAATTGGTCCATTTATCTTATTCTAAGAAATGGTACAACTGCTGAGGGCCGGTATTATAAAGGAGAAACCGACGGTTGAACCGTGCGTCAACTACCAGATTCCGTATTTTTAGTGAGGAATTTGGTTCTTGACGCAACGGTTGAACCGTCGGTTTCTCCTTTATAATACCGGCCCTCAGCACCGGCCCTTAATCTCATATTGCACTTATGGATTCTTTTCAATTATAAAATAAATGTTCCACATCCGGGAATCGAAAGGCTCACGCATGGACATCATCAAATGCAAAGCCAAAGGTGTCACGCTTATCTTGGGTACAATATAAAGCGTTCCACACACGAAATTTCCAAATGACAGAGATATTTAACAATTATGTACAATTGATGGGAATGAAATCCTTCATAAATTTCAATCTAAAGTACTTTTCATTTTGATTGAGAGTTTATTTATTAGAAAATTCAAAGAACGTCACAACGTTGCAAAACTGTCTACTACATTTTGATTCCGTAGTAATATCTAGGAGCATTCTATGCTCCTAGGTAATATACTCCATTCACTTTTATTTAATCACATAGAAGGTCATGGTTTCGTTTTCAGGAGTTGGTGCACCTGATGAAAAATCTGTGCGCGTACATAGAATATCGTTAATGACAAAACGACGATGCCAGTTTTTCTGTTTACATCAAAGTAAAAGTATCAAAGATTTTCCACATTTTGTTAGTTCGTATCGATCGGCGATTTTGGGGAGAAATATCGATAGGAAATCGCCTATTTTCCGTTCTTCGGCGCCCACAAGAAGTTTCGTGCAAGTGTCATTTTTTCCTTTCACGAGTTTTGGCGAAAGTAGGTACGAACGGCAAATTTGAATTGGACCAAAAATCGATTTATAAGCATAAATAAAGCGAAAGTTAGTACTAATCGACGTTTTTACACTTGATAACGAAGTTTTTTTAGGTATCTGGCCGTTTAGAAAGATTTCAAACGAAATTCCGGTCCCCCAGAAGTTTGGTTAGTTTCGGTATCGATTTTGGTGCTCAAAATTTATTTGGAATGTGTAAATGGACAAAAAAGGCTTCCTTATACGATCTTCTAACGAAAGCGACCGGAAAATATGGTTCAGGCAGAATTTTCGAGGAATTATGAGGAAAGAACTTGCAGAATTGAAATGTGTCACTGGAGCTTTCATTCCTATCAATCCTTTGCCGAAAGTAGAAAAAGGCTATATTGAACCAGAATACATATCAATATTCCAGGAGTTTGTGTCTTATTTTAGAACAGGTGAATGATAAATGTGAAGCATATGTTTGACCTATTCCATTTTATTTGTACAAACCTACTGTGGTAGTAATGTATGAATATTTTTTAATCCAATAAATTACTATACAATCAGAATATTTTACTCCTTGTTCATAAGATCAAATAAATAAAATGTCGTCAAGTCTTGAACTTTCAGTTCAAGAGGAAAATAAACATTATATCTTCACAAGCTTGCATATGAAAATTATGTGAAAGCAATGCAATTTTTTTCCATGGCGAAAAATAATAAATTTCAACAGTGATCTCTTGTACTTTTTATGCGAATAACTAGAAAAGGAATCCTTTCTATCAATTCATATAAACGTTAATTATTTTCGTCCATCACATCTTTTCCAATTCATTCACATTCTGAGAAATACGCTAAGAATGTAGAAAGGGCAACATAGTGTTGACTTGGAACATAAAAATATTTTGAAAAACGTCATAACTTCGATACAGAGTGGAATGTGTCAAATTTCCAAGGCCAGAGTTGTGATTTTATAATTGTGAATGGAGTTACCCAGTTTAGTTCTGTTGATTTTGAAAATTGGCAGCACTTATTATTATTGAAATATCTCCTCTTCCTATAGCCTGAGAAAATATCTCAAATAACAAGTAATGTCTATTCTATGGAGTGCAACCTACATGCTTAGTAAAGGTTTGTTCTCAAATGCACGAAAGTTTTTTGCGAATGACAATTTTGACAAAAATCGTCGGATGGCCTCTCACAAACATACAAAATTCTCAATTGCTTTCGAATTTTCCACTTGTCATTGTCAATGAAAGCAATAGCTAATCAGGATTCTTTGGCTAGTCGCAGCATATAGGTATCTAATGTCGATAAAAGGTATCGAATGACATGTTTCGAAACAAATTTTCCAATTTTCTGATTAGTCATGATGCCCTACACCCGTAGGTAATGCATTACCAATTAGCTAAACCTCAGCCTGTATGAATTATAATATTTTCAAATTAGCCTTTGTTTTTATGTCATAGATTGATTTGCTACAATGGCAATTTGTATTTTTGAAACGTCGGCAATAAAGTGATCCATACCAATTTCGAAGCGCAAAATGTTCCTGATGAACAAGCTTCGGGCTGCAGCATCATCGATATTAATTAATCAGTATATTTGTATCGCTTTCCACGATGTGGGTGTCCGTTGATATTGTTAGTTCTGGGTTTTATTCAATATCAAGCATTATTGGCGATGGATTTATTGTTTGTACTAATTATATAGGTCGTATTGGTGGCAGTCTAATCTGTGCGAACACAATTCAATCAATGATAAATTAATTACTTTGTCAATCGATATTCAATTATCATTCTTTCATGGGAACATGTATGAAAATATTATAGTTAATATGAAATACACTGATTAATGATGTAAATCAATCCTATTCAGATCGACATCATGGTCGTTATTCCGGTAACATAATTATTTATACCATTAACTTGCTTCCAAAATTTGAAATGTGGCACTGTTAGATATGTTTTCAATTCTATAAAAACTTCTTCCGAAAACAATGTAATTTTCGAGTTCCTCACATAATTCGAAATTGGAATCGGATTCCATATTCAGAAATAATCCGATTGAATGAAAAAAACCGTCTTTCTGCTTTCACCTTGGTCCTACATGAACGAAAAATTCAACAGAATGCGAGAAATAACCGTCTTGTATGTCGACAAGGGCATTTTTACTACGAATAAGCGAAAGGACAACAAAAAAAGTTTTACATTTCCTGCAAAACCTGCATTCATTCAGTTGAGCACTGTGCCAAATTTTATGGAAGCGTTCCATTAACTCCTTCAATTATACAGGGTCTTTCACGAGGAACCTCACCCATATTTATACGGGAAACTACTGAACGTATTTTCATGAAATTCAGCACTTATAAGTATTTCACGATGCTGATGAAATCTAAAATATTTTCAAGGCATGAGCACCTCCGGTTTTTCCGGAAATGACGTCAACTTCTGGTTTTCAAATTAGAACACCATTTTTTTATTGCAGAAATAGATTCCTTAGAAAATTTCAAGTTATTTTGATGTAACATTTTTCAGTTTTGGTTGGAAAATTCTCTCGGAGCGGGAAAATTCGAAAAAAAAATCGAAAATAGAGCTCCGCTGAAACAAGAATAACTTCGAGGTTTTTGGATGGAAAATTTTCATTTTTGGGATTTTTCAAGATGTAAGATTGATGTATCCACTTTAAAAATCGAAATCGCGATTCATGATACAGGGGGTGAAAAAATCGCTTTCAAAGTTAGGGATGACAAAATCGTGAAAAATCAATTTTTTCAAATTAGAACCCCATTTTTTTATGGCAGATATTGAATCTACGTTAAAAAATAATGTGAGTGTATGCATCACACCCTTGCCCTAAAATGGATATTTTCTGAGTTAATATCCACTTTAGGGCAAGGGTGTGATGCATACACTCACATTATTTTTTAACGTAGATTCAATATCTGCCATAAAAAAATGGGGTTCTAATTTGAAAAAATTGATTTTTCACGATTTTGTCATCCCTAACTTTGAAAGCGATTTTTTCACCCCCTGTATCATGAATCGCGATTTCGATTTTTAAAGTGGATACATCAATCTTACATCTTGAAAAATCCCAAAAATGAAAATTTTCCATCCAAAAACCTCGAAGTTATTCTTGTTTCAGCGGAGCTCTATTTTCGATTTTTTTTTCGAATATTCCCGCTCAGAGAGAATTTTCCAACCAAAACTGAAAAATGTTACATCAAAATAACTTTAAATTTTTTAAGGAATCTATTTCTGCAATAAAAAAATGGTGCTCTAATTTGAAAAACGGAAGTTGACGTCATTTCCGGAAAAACCGGAGGTGCTCATGACTTGAAAATATATTAGATTTCATCAGCATCGTGAAATACTTATAAGTGCTGAATTTCATGAAAATACGTTCAGTAGTTTCCCGTATAAATATGGGTGAGGTTCCTCGTGAAAGACCCTGTATTGATGAGGCAAATACTTAGGAAACTAAGTAAATTCAATAAGGGCATAACTCCCCCAGCGAGAGCAGCTTCCAGGACAAATTTTTCTCCCGCAGGAATCCAGGGTTGCGCTCCGAACCCTATTCCGTCGGTGGACCAGGCTGACCTCGAAATTAATTTGAATGAAATTACCTCTTGATGAATATTCATCAACTATGAAAGAGACCTGCAGCTTTGTATATATTCAGTATTCGTTGGTGCAATAAATGATTTAGAAGAGCTATGGGCGAGAAACTCTATCCTGATGAAAACTGCTAATCCGCTTCAAATCCGGGCTCCCGCAGTTACCCTGATTAAAATGAGAGACAATAACGACCGAGAATTGAGGAATTTTCAATTTATTCGCTTACAGGCTGTATTTTTTTTATTATGGTAAAAGTGAACTGTTTTAATTATTGCAGGTTCCTTCCCAGTTTCCACATAACTCCCCAGATATTACAAAAGTTTTCGGATAACAACTCGGTATTTTTTAATTTCGGGTAGAATGAGAAATTTTAATGAACGTTCGGCGATTTTAATATGTATATTGAAACGAATATTCGGCAACCATACTCATGTCTGCCTGGAATGCATCATATAGAAACAAAAGGACTGAATATCACGTGAACAGAAAATCAACAAGAGTCATGCCCGGACGGGCTTCATAGAAGGCCCTCGACTATGCAGGATGAGTATGTATATGACTTGTTCATATATTCCAAACGTAGATTCTTGAGGCCAAAAGAAACTATTGTTCATTTTCCATTTTTTCCTGATTGGGCTCTGTTAAAAAGATATAGCCATTTGAAAAATAAAATTGGGCCAAATGCGTGACTGATAAGGTTTTCTGGAATTAATACAAAGTTCATATTTCTCGATTGAAAATTGGTAAATACATTCAGGGAATACTTAAGTATTAACCTATACGGAATAAAAATATTACAAACACGATATTTCCTAACAAAAACACTCAGTTTGGTCCGATTATATCTTCAATTAAAAGCAATATTTCTCGCATAAAAATGAATTCCTTTTTCGATTTTCCTGAAGATTAGTTTGTTACCACAAATACCTTGTTCATATTCTCCTCGATATCCCAAAGATATCTTGTAAAGAAAGGTTTTTCATTCAATTCGTAAATAATCAAGCTATATTAACCTATTTTGTATTGAAAACAATGATATTCCATGAATATTTCACAGAGCTTTCGAGAAGGCATTGCCAGCTTGTTGATTTTTCGGAAACATGGAGGAAATCTTTTATAGAGCTATGTTGTTATGAAAGGGGAAAGTGATTATTATCGAGTACATTAAAGTTACTTGTAAGTATAAGTTTTTTACCAGTTTACCAGAATATTTAGTGCCAAGTATCATTTCATTTTTCATTAATTTGAATTTAATACGTGTTTTGTATCGACAATCATCATTCATATATCTGAATTTTGTATTTCATTGAGATTTATTTTGGATATTTTCCTGAAAAATGGACCGGTAACAATAAATTTTCAATGGAAACTGTGCGTATAAAATGCATATCATGCTCCTTATTGGTTTCCGCATTTTTTGGTGAAAAAAAAAATTATGCTAAGAAAAATAACATTATTTTCTCCTTGCTACTTTTTGATTATTTCTAAGCACTTACGAACCCTTGGGAACCAAGGGGCTGCCCCTCCCCCAACACGCCCGAGATTTATCATTGTTTAAAGAAAACTGAGTTTTCTGCTACAACTTCTAATGGTAAAATAAGGTAGACTCCTAAAAAACGGGCCGAACTTTTAATAGAACACTTATCATTCTATAAATTACATATTCTTGATTATTAAATGAAACGTTAAAAGTCGATTCAGCCTCTCAAATCATTTCCTGGGTGTGCTCATGTTCTCGAATTTCAATCATATGACTGAATCTAAATATCTGATATAAAAAGCGAATTCGAATTCTTTATTAGTAAGTACGAAACATTATATAACAAAATAAAAATTAAAAACACAATAATCAATTACTTACAATGATACATATATTAAAAATACATCTCAGGTTGCTTATTGATAAAAATTCCACTTATAACGACATCGCCCTCTATATGTACAGCCTTAACTTGATCTGCATCGCACCTATGAGCGAACTCTGCTTGCAACTTTTCATTCACCCATATACTGAACCTCTTCGAACTCCTCCTTATCCATAACGCGAATGGAGTGAAAGGGAGAAACTTGAAACCTCCTGCTCGTTCCTCCATACCCCATTTATTATCGATAAAGGCATTCCTTACCAATATATTGTTGCCTGTAACAGTAATATCGGGTTTTATATGGGTCTCCAGGAATGTGTATCTCGAAAAACAATTGTTAGGTATAAAACTGAATTGTCTGGAGAATTGCTCCAACTTAGCGAATGGAAGGTTTTCCGATGAACCAACGAACATTTCAGAAATAACAAAACATAATGACAGGCATTCCCTATACGAACATCGCGAGAATGATTCCAACAAGGAGAGTAGTAATCAGTTAATGCACATTGCCAGCAATATAGGTAACCGTGTTGGAAAGAAAAGACACGAATACAATAAAAAGAATGCAAGGAAAAAATACTAATTTCAATTGGATTATGATTATACTGATAACTCCTAGGTCAAAATCTTGTAGCTTGTGTGAGAATCGGTTGTGTTTTGTGTGGGCTTTGTTACTGTACGCCACCTTAGGCACGGCACTTTCAATTTTTGACCCAACAGTGAATGGTGGCCCACTGCGGTCTGACTAGAAAATTTCTTTCCTAGCCTCTGACTTTCCGGTTTATTTGATAATACATCCATTCTTTTTTAAATGTTTTTCTGTTTTCTTTAAATGAGTTTTCTGATTTCAAGATGAACTTACCAAAATTTGCTGTCAGTTTCAATGGAATGATACTAGGTGGCCAGAAATAATTCTCGTTCTTCAAGCTGACTGAAAACGACTGTGGAAGTATTTTAGGTGTTCCATAAATTTCAATCTGCCAATCTTCTTGAAAACCTTCTGGTAATGAAGATCTTAAAGGCATCTTCTGCGAATAATATCAAGTATCACAAATTGTATGTGGAATGAAACTCATCTGAACAGAATTCATTCAAAAAATGTTGGGGTATGATTGGTCCATTTCAAAATTAGGGAAATAAATATTACAGGTTTTATAAGATAATTATTTTAGTATTAGCATTGAGATTTTTGACCTTGGTTTACTGAGCTATTTTTACGTGAAACTGTGTGGTGTGCGGTTCATTATGAATATTTTTATTACTATTTTTACGATCAAGAAATACTTGTTTTGATACTTCGTATGTATTACGGAATGTTGGTTTATTTTATTACTTTATAAGAGACGGAATACGGTAGCAATATTTTAATTTGTTTGGGTAACGGAATCAACGAACTTACCAATACTGAATGATTTGAAATTGGCCTGCTCACTTCTTCTGCGACATAAACGCCATCATCATCTATAGGATATCTATCAAAATTCGCCATTTCAATCTTGTATAGATCTATGATTCCACAAATTTCAACGTGAGAGATAGTACTCAGTGGTATTCTGAATGCAAAATTGCAAACATGTATATTGTTGTAAGTGACGAAAAACTGATTATCAGCTACATAAATTCGAAGCTGAAACTCTTCGCCTTGCTTCATAGGAAACCCTCCAGTGGTTAGCGATTCTTCGTTTCCCCACTGGCCTTTCAAGCGGGAATTTCTTACGATGTAATGCTGTAGAAGACGAGGGTTGAAGTGTAGGGCTATGTCTGAACTGTGGCTGTTTCCACAGAGTAAATTGATAGCCCATCTGGAAAAGAAAAATTCTTTGAGCCTTCTGAGCAGTATGAAGCGCTATGATATGACGCGAAGTGTTCATTTCCATAAGTTTTTCCTCTGCTAAAATTAATCTCAAACGTCTGTTACGCCTCTGATTTTTCCGACCAGATTTGGAACATTTTGCGACATCTACAATAAATCTGCGGAACCACAAGTTGAAGGAACTCACCTTTGGCAGTTAGGTGTGGTGGATGCAGTTATACAAAGTATCCTTCCTCTGCTCAGTCTATTGGGTAGGTTTTCAATTCTTGTAACGTTCAATCCAGAAAGTGACCTCTGTTCAACAATGGAAAGAACGTCAAAACCATACTCAATAGCATCGTCGCAATCATCACTACAGAAATCTGCACACATATTTACATAAATAATCGACAATGAGGTCGTCAAACTATGTTAAATCATCGACATAACATCAAATCTCCGTTGGCATTCTTTCAATAAGGTTACAAAGGCCCCCAAAATTATCAACATCAATCAAAGTGAATGCTCGGAAAGGAACTTATGTATTTGATACATACGTCATTAATCCATTTTACGATAATGGCGAAAGAAATGATGCATTGAACTCACAATTGCACAATCTTAAACACCCACACATCAGAAAGACAGACTGAAAGCGCTCTATTTGCTCCGATGACGTCCATTAAAACTAGATTTAATTCTTACGTACCCCTCAACGCATACAGAATACATACAACACGTCAGTGACGTACCCTATGGGGTTCGTCCTCTTCGACTTCCAAATGCCTGCAGCAGTGAATGCAGCTGTGGAACAAACTGGCGCTCTTGGTCGCCCTAATCACCAACATTTTCACATTTACTCACGACTGCATTGGCATCCCAGTGGCGTAGTTTTGAACCATTTCAATATTAAGTTAATGGAAATACCTGAAGTTGTGCAGTCTCAGTTACATATGTACTGAATGTGAATTCAATTAAGCGTCGTGTAGACTGTAGATTAGGTATGAGTCACTTTTGTGGATAAAAGATCACGCATTCAATATAGGTATGTTCTCATAATTCGCGATTAACATGGGTTCAATTGTTATCTTCAAGTCTTCGTCATTTGCGCAATTGAAGCTTAAGAATGATAACAATATCATAAATCGGCAAGTAATTTGTCATGAATTGAAGATTTACGATATTCTCAATATCATCGGGTCATCGATGATGTTTGTTCCTTGTGAGGGGAGTAATGGTTCAATTAATAAATTAAACTTGCTTCAAAATGGTGAAGGTGACGAGTCCTTGCAGGTTTATTGTGCTCAAAAATTTTTCTCGAGGGAGTAGTTACCCTCAGTAACCCTCTTTTCGAGGCCCTTAAATATCATAAAGGCACATTATGGAGAGCCTCGTCGTTTTCTCAGATTTCTGTCATTCTTGGAAAGAATGGCTTAATTGATATACGGTTTTAAAACTATATCACCATGACTTCATAAATTTTTGATTGTTTTCTTTTCAGTGAAAACAAACGTCTGCAACTCCACATAAAAAAATTTGCCACCTAACCACTGCCGTCAGTAGCTTTTGCGCGCTTTTTCATCCCTCCTTGTTGGTAGATTCGCATTCAAGCATCCAACGGAATAAAATTTTCGACTGCTATCAGAAAAGTTTTCACAGCAGCTGTCGAATAAATCGACCATAATCCTGGATCTGTTTTTCAAGAAATATTGTTAATATTTTTCAGCGATTCGCTAGAATTCCATTCTGTTCACGCTATCAGGCAAATGCATGTAGCTTGAGTGCGTCATTCTTTATTCAATGCAAAATTTCATTTCAATCAACTGAAGTCACGGAACTTTTTATCAAATTTTGCCTATTGACGAACTTAAGAGTCTTTGCCTTCAATGTAAGAAACGTATACCGCCAGATGGCAGTGCAGCGCATTAATTTTTGTTCATTGGATTATTCTGCTCAATAGAATAAATGTTGGGGCACAGGGAATATAACAAGTAATTCTACCCTGAACTAGATATCACACTGCCTGTATAATTTGGTATAATACTCTCTTTTTCCTTTATCAGTCATCTGGGAGGAGACACCTGCGTGGCGTGTCATTTAAAAGAAATTCAATTCCGTTAGAATCCACAATTGAAAGAAAATAATTTTTTTCACTAATATACGGCTAGAACAAACCTCAATATTTTATTAAAAATATGATTAAAATGGATATTTATCATTTCGAATAGAAAAATTCAAGGAAATTTCACGAAAGCAACACATTGTTGTAATATCATTCACAAAAAAACGGTGAATTCTAAAAGAAAAGGTAGATAGACATTTGATTAACTAAATGGAAGACTTCAATACGGAAATGAAAAAACACAAAAATATTTGTTAGTTTTGATTGTGGAATTGTTGAAAAATAACCAAAAATGATGAGGAATATCCTTTTCATTCATTTAATACTTATACATTTTTTTTATTATTTTTATCTTTATACACTCATACATCCCTTCATCAATCAGAAAAAAAAATCGTTTCAGACTCCTTTTTTTTCAGGGATGTAGACCCTTAAACGCATTCAAGATCCGAATCTACCCGGATGCATCAAATGAGCAAGTCAATAACTGAAAAAGGGGATGATCCTGCATTTCCTATCTAAATAGAATTGCAACACTCATTCAATTTTTTAATGGTACAATGAGGCTGTAAGATTCTTCTTTTTTGAAGGACTTCTCTGTTTCATCAGTAGTCAATATTAATTAATGATTTCCTAATATCGCTTGAAGGTTAAATAAAGCCAATTTTTTTAAGTATTATTAATTTGAAACATCTTTCCTCTGCCCTCGAAATGTGGTCAAATTTGCCCATTACTGTGATAAGTAATGGTGTACTTCGAATTTTAGGTGTAATGAAGTAAGGATTCAGAAAGAACAATTCATATGAAAACATACCAATGAGGTCAACAATTCTTTCTTCTGCTTTTTCATAATGAAAATGTCACGAAATATGATACCATAGAATGAGTTTATACGATGCAACATAGAATAATACGTTCAAATTATTCGAGAGATCCCGAAAAATTCGAAATTCCTTACTTGCTCTATCAGGCTCACATCCGTCGTATGTTTGATTTTCCGTTTTTTCCTACCGAAACATCCACTGTGAATTTTAACGGTTTTTTGGGAAGTCATCGGATATCACAAATTTCACGTAATAACTATTCGATTCGTAAAGTTGGGCTTTGAAAGAATGCCACGAGATAAAAATAGAGATGTTCCACATACCTTGTACATCTTCCTTGTTTCATATAACTCAGATGCCAATTTTTCGGTTATTGTAAATCAATGCTAGAACAATTCACAGTGAACTGACCGTTTCGAAAATAAATTAACTATGGTGGTTATCAATGGATTTGAATGAAATGGAAAGTTTATCGAGTGCAAAAAGTAGATAAATATTTCTAATAATATATAATCTATGCGACCTCATAGGAAACATTCGGAAATTGAGGGCATACACAGGAAATTGTTGTCATACATACGAATAGGGAAACAAAAGAATAAGAAAGGTTCCCAATTTTCCTTATCAAAGTGTTTATGTCGGTGTATGTAACGGACCCAAAATATTAAGTTCAGAGGCGTAACGAAGGCTCGGACATACGGGAAAGAACCCCTAGGTTAAAAGGGACTCAAGACTCAAAACAGCAAAATCTATTTTATAGGAAGGCCTGAATTGATTTTTTTATATTAATTGATTGTTTCATAAAATGAATGTATTTACTTAGTTATCGGTTTTGAAAAATAATTGTAAAACATTCCCTGCCTGAGGTAGATGTGTGTACGATTTAGTTTTGTTTGAGATGGTTGAATTTTAGAATCTTGTTATGGATCGCTACAAGGTTGAAGTTTTTTCGGTGGAGGTTTTGTTCTGGCTCTTCTTTGCGTCTCGAGGATTGAAATGGAATGGCATCAGTCCATGGTCTGTTATGTGGATTCTTGGACGAACAGGGGCTGAATAAATCTTTTCCCAGTAAATAAAATGATTCGTAGTGTGATTTATGTCCGTGTGTTAAAAGTTATATTATGTCTGTATTTTCTCCAAAGCCCAAAAGTAGAAGGAACTGGTTAAGAGCAAACAGTGTATGATCCACTTCCCGAAACTATCAACTTATTGCCAATATGGCCGTTGTGAAGATGGCAAAAATGTAGATAAATAATAATAAATGATAGGTTAACACTTTGAAGTGATACTTGGCGGTGTTTTTCCGATAATTATTTTTTCACGAATTATAATGTTTACATACAGATCAACATTTTACGTTGATGTGAAATGTAGATTTTTAAAAACATATCCGGGACGGAAACTGATAAATTCTGCAAAAATATTGAAGAAATCCTCGACTATACCGGACAAAAGAACAATAAAATGTATGAAAGATATATTTTCGGGAATAATGATACGAAAAATCTTTACTGTTTGTATTTAATTTGTGTAATATTTCAAGTTCAATAAAATTACAGAATACTTAAATACATAAGTCCCTCTCGAAATTCATTACTGAAGCATTGAACAATGTGAATTTGGCTGTTGGGTGTGTCAAAATACTTCAGAAATGGATTGTAAGTGCTAACAATTAAGTTACAATGTTCATTTCAATAACTATAATAATTTTATTAAATTTGGTGTTCATCCTCATTATTTTTTATTGTAAATATTAACTCACCTATAATAAGTCTATGTATAAAATTATGCAACAATGATAGACTTGATAAAATACAAAGAACAATGAGAAAAAATTCAGAAATATTCTAGAAAAGTCATCCCAGAGAAAACATGCGAATCTATCATTCTTGCAATATTATTGCTGTGTTGTATCATTAATTGATCCGTCAAGTTACAGAGATAACTCTTCCTCGTCCTTTTTTGGTTACAAATTCATCCTATACAGAAAATAGAATGGTCTGAGAAGTTGCATTTCTCTTGAGATTATTGGAATAAAGAGAGATGAAATACAAGATTGGTAACCATTGACACAAAGTTCATTTATGAATCCATTACCTAAAAGTACGGAAGTCCGGAAAATACAACAAGAAAACACTGAGGTATAAGTGAAAATTTCGAATTCGATTGATATTGCGATTATAAGAACAGAACAAGAAAAACAATTTTAAACTGTTGATTATAAACAGGAAATAATAAATACATACATTATACTACATAACAATTTTGTACTGTATATAAAAATAAAGTATAAAATTACACTAAGACAACTAAGAAGTAAAAATTCAAAACATAAATAGTCACAGTCAGATGGAGTGATATTTCAAAGAATGATTTTAGTTGTAAAAATACGTATGTACAAACTTTAAAATTAAAAGAAAAATTCATAACAAATCTAATGCTCATAAAAACATAACTGTCTTCAATTATCGTTTCATACGTTTCACATCATGTCTCCAAACTCTCATTTGGGAATTCAATCCCAACACCGCATTGAGATTTCTCCTTAAATACTGCATAGGATTGTATAAATCTTTGGTACCGATTTCTGAATCAAAACCAGAAATATTGAAAAGTCAGAGGTGATTATGATGGACTTCATACGATGTAGAGAAAACATTATGTAATCATTTCAAAATAATGTCTATCACAAATGTCAAACGATATACACTAGGGAAAATCTAAAATTTCTTCATGTAGGGTACTGAAAAGGACACTTATAATCTTTCGATTAAGTTTCAAAACAGATTGCTACTATATTCATTTAGAACAATTTCACAGTATTCAAGAATGAACAGGGTAGATATTAAGAAAATTTATGATGAAAATGATTTCTATCTAAAAAACTGGTGTTATTTTTTCCTATAATGACGATAATACTGTGTATATTTCAAATAACGTATTTGTATCTATTATAAAATAGATTATATTTTTGGACAAAAGAAAATGCTTTACCTTCGACAAAAGTATATACAAATGTAACAAACATGAATAAATGTATACATTATCAACTACATGTTTGGTGTTCAAATACCTGTTTCGCACTTGTTATTGTCTTTGGACATTTTTGAAAAACCATTCCGTGAATTTACGAAGTTGAGCCAGAGCTGCCTGCGCTTGATCTTGCAGTTTACGATTCTCATCTTTCAAACGTTGTACTTCATTTTCCAGTGACAACCTTCTACGTGTTTCTCTGTTTACTTTAGCTTCTAGCTCGGTAACGGTATTTTGGAGTTCTGGGACGCTAGTGCTAGATCCAACACTGGAAAAATTATGTGAAGAATTTTCTCCTTCTTGCCAAATCATCTACAAGCTAGTCTATTCACTCTCGAAAAAGCTACAAATTTTGATGCAAACTGCGCTCTACTAAAGTAAAATAGAACTAATAGAAGTAAACCGACTTGGGGTCAAGAGCTTTTCAGCGCTCGTTCTTTTGAGGTTGAACCTATTCCAATGAAGTTTCTCAAATCAGTTTTATCTCAAATTCAAATCTAACTGTCTGGTCGGCCGCAAACACGATAACACTTGAACAGTAACAGGCAAAATTAGATCAAGGGTTCCGAAAATGGACTTTATTAATTTTGTTCTCCTGATGATTTCAAATTTACGGAATCAGACGAGATTGAATTTTGCATTCAGATGGAGAATGTCGTATTCAAGCTACGTGCAGAATTATTTCTGTAATGTCATGGACGATTTATTTGATAAGTGTTTTGAATTTGTGTTAATTGCTGTCAAAGTCTTTTCGTTGAATTCTTGAATGCGATTCGACCTATAAGGTGGATAAACGAGTACTCAAAAGCTCCTGAATTCACGTCAGTGATTCAGGGGACCCATTTTCCTTTTAATACATAATTTCCTAAATGAACAAGATACTTACGATGATGTCAGAGAAGCATCGATCATGGCATCCAATTCCCAATGTCTTCTATCTCCATCGTAATTCGAACTGCTAGCTTCTTTTGGAGATATCAAACTCCTCATTCCTCCTTCGATCAAACTGGTCCAGTCTTCTTCAGGAAGCGTAAATTCTTCAGCCACAGCCATTGGTTTTTCTTTCATCAAATTATTCCTTCTCACGATTCCTAAAGAATCATCTTTATTCCTAAATTCATTAAACAGAGGACTGGAAGTTGTACTAGCATTAGAAATTACTGTAGCGGGACGAGCTGTTGTTAAAATTACTTCTGCTTGAGATTTATCATGTACTGATAGTTTTTCCCTAGACAAATTTTCTCTAGAGTGACTTTTATCTTTGGTTTTCGAAGCATCAGTCATAACATTTGAAGCTTCAATATTATCCGGATTTATCAGTCTCAAAAGTTCTTCTTGGAAGTTGGTAGAAGATAAGTTTGCACTGTTTCTGTTTGAAGATCTGGAATTCACTCCAGGTCTCAACTTTGTATCACTGTTTATGGATCTGGGGCTTTGATTTCTACTCGTACTGGTCAAGCTGTTGGTGCTAGTGAAAGATTTGGCTTTTCTCTGCGGTCTAGGCGAAATATTTCCCCCACTACCATTAGACACTTCATCCTCACTACCTAAGATATATAACCTCTCACTTATTGAACTATCTGTCGAATGTCCATCATTGAGATTCATTCTACTCAACTCATTATTCAAATGCTGCAATGAAGTGTAGTCTGTATTTACTCTACTCGCAGAATACTCCCCATCCTGTCTAGATTTATCATTCTGCTGCTTTAGTATATTATTCTTGAACCCCAAATCGTACTCGATATTGTTCAACGTAGAAATGGATGGAGTGCTTAAAGGTTGCGTAAAATTAACATGCTGCAGTGGCAGAGAATGACTGACCGAAACTTTGTTATGTTGAAGTTGCGGTTGAATAAAATGGTTGTGCGACTGCGACAGTTGAAGTTGTGACGTTTGAAGGTGATGGTTGTTGCGTTTCGGGGTTGACGGAAACGTATTGTTTGCGTGGATTGTACGGTGCGTGGATTTCGTTGGAATCGGCGGCGGATCGAAGTCGTGAACCGCGTCATACCACTTGTCTTCAGCTGAATTGGCACTAGACGAGCCGGTTGTAATGGCCTAAGAAATAATAGTAATACAAATATCTGAGGTAGATGAAATGCGTCGTTGTGGATTTATGTTGAAATTAGAAAATGCATGCTCTATTCTATTCGTTAGTATTTTAGCAGAGGAGTGATTCAGAAAAAACCTTAATGGAAGACGAAATGGAACTGTGCTCTGTCAAGAGATCTTATCAACGTCAAGATCGTCCAAAGCAAGGCATGGATTGAATCCTTATCATACAGAATCGTTCATTTTTGTAAAGTTTTGCCAGGTCAGCGCTTCCGAAGAAAATTGCAAGCAATTTGATGAAGTTCTAGAGAAATCTTGATATTGTATTTTCATCTATGGTACAATAAGTCAAACACATTTTAATTCATGAATTTCTTCCTAAAAATTCTCAACAGTAGGCACCATGTCTCCCTAATTCCATGGTTAATTAGATAGAAACGGTGAACTATCATTCCTAGAAGTTTTGGCTACTAGTAAGCCTAATGGCAACGAGGTTATCCGACCTATGGCTGCTGAGCGTGGTAACTGCGCACAGCAGCAGCGTTAGACATGCTGCTAGACCTCGAACCTCTTCATAGCCTGATCAGGAGTGAGTTTTGATTAGCAGCCTACAGACTGAAGGTACGTTCTCAGAGCTTCAATCCCCCATTCGTTATTTTCATCCAGTTATCCCTCATTTTCTCTCGCCAGCGACAGAACCAAGCTCTGAGTAGTTACCATTAATCAGCTAGAGCTGAAGAATCCTGTAAGTTTCGTTTCATGCACGACCCACTCCTATCTGAACTGGAGTATATGGACGCAAACCCCCACCCCAATGTCAATTCTTGGGGAGATTTGCGGCAATCTTCCCATAGGAGATTTAGGCAACTGTTCGGTGTGATTTATTCGGGAATGACTTGACAGGGAGATCGTTGAACAAATCTTTGCCGAAGGCCGAGTTACTTTGAAAGCGCTTACTGCAAACAAACAGCTATAGTGCATAAGTGCCTTCCCTCTAATTACTTGGTGGAACGAAAAAACAGCAGTTGATGACTTCAAGGTCATTCTGACATGCAGAAAAACGAAAAAACCTATTCCCTTGGCAGTAGTAGTGATATGAGTTCTTCATTTAAACAGGGAATAGTGATGAATAGATCATTCAACGTCTCAAGACGAAAATAAAAAAGGCATGACCTAGCTAGAGGTTCTGCGGTATTGGAGGAGGCGACTCAGAGAAGGCCTACCCCAACTAGGTATTGTCACGGGTCCTGAATGTAGAATGATGATGCTACAAGTCATGAACTATGAGAGTACCCTACAAGAAACAGAATCAGGTTTGAGACTCTAGCTCGAGCAAACTGATTCTTGAATATCTTTAGATTCTACCCAAAATATGAAAATAAAAATTGATTGAAATCCCAAACACTTCGAGTCAAAAGAAGATTAGATAAGCATGCAACAATAGATTATTTCAATTCAGCATGCTTAGAAAAGAAATTGGTGTCACTAAAAATTAAACATTTCTTCTACACAGTTCTGCCGAAGTTAATATAATTCTTCATAATGGGCTCTGGTTTGTATAAATATGAGGATGAGGATCAAAATGTGCCAATTAACTAAAAAGGTAAGAATTGGACTATATTTATAATTTTTATTTGGTTGCAATACTATTTTGAAAATTCAAAGTACGAAACATACCACTTTTGTTGTGACTAACAACAACTTTTCGAGTCATATTGATACAAAATTAAAATAAGAATTTTTATCGATTGAATAAACTTGAGTTCTATAAAAAACATTGAACTATTCACATTGCATGCACATTCGAGGCCACAAACTCACCTATTCTAATCTGTTCCATCAGTAATGAATTGAAGAATATGAAGGAGTTAGTGAAATAACATCACACAAAGTCAAGGCACCTACCTCTATGTTCATATTATATTTCGATTCGGGTCCATGAAACGACTTGCTGCTACTTCCAGTGCCATAACCGGAGCTGTTACTGGAACGAGGAGGGCTGAAACTTCTTTCGTATACCCTCTTGTGATTGCCTGCTTGTTGAATTTGAGGAGCCTTTCTGTATTTTCCCTCATCGTTCCCCGCATTTTCGTAGTCACCCTCGTAGTTATTTTCGTTATATTTACAGTTAGGCAGGGTGCAGCCTTTGCGCGGTGAACCGTCTGGTAGAGGGGGGATGACAGTTAGAGTCACCAGTTGAGATGTTTTCAGTAGATCTACCATCTGATCGTAGGTGAGAGTCGAAACGGCAACCTGAAACAAAAAGAAATGAAATTACGCCATGAAACATTGATTACAACCACATTCTGAAAAATTGCAGTTTCACTCGAATTATCAAAGTAATGATCACCAACCTTGCAAATTTCAACAAGCCTTGAGTTTTGTCTTAAACCAGCCTGCCAAGCTTGTCCAACACTTTCGACCAAAGTAACAATGCCATCAGGTTGAACATGGAAGCCTAATTGTCCCATTATGTTCCTTTTCAAAGGGAGCTCTTGGGCAAAAACACCCTGCGTAACAGCCTTCAGACGTTCCATGATTTCCATAAGTTCATCACGATCTCCATGGGAATCCCGCATGTGAATAGTCATACATTCACCTGAAATTCAAAAAATGTGAAATGTTCCTGATTGATTCAGGAATTTATATTTACCTTGGTGATGGTAGATTCTGAGGCAGTTGCTTTGGGGTGACCATCCCAAGACTGATTTACAGGGCGTCACGAAAACAATCTGTTTCGAATGTTCGTCAATAAGTACTAAACTGTCAGTGGATATCCCCAAAAAACACTCAATTTGTTGAGATTGTCCACTGTCGTCAAGAAGAACCTGCCAAAGTATAGCTCCCCTTTGGCAGGCATCGGGTATGAATCGTGGACGGATTTTCTCTTTCTTTTTACTGCTGAAAATGGCTGCAAATTGACCCTGCGTTAGTACTGGAATAATTTCATTATGTTGGGAACGTACAGAATTTCTGTCCAGTGTCAATGGTGGTGTGCGTGGAACAGTTTTCCACTAGGTCTTTCAGGTATTCCTGTCTGGTTCTGGTAGCCATCAAGACGAATTTCTCACTTCGATGCGCTGCATTTTCCGCGTTAACGACTTTGGCGAGCAGAAATTCTGCAAAGGCTTTTCCCTTAGGAAAGATCGCTCCTTCCTTTATAGGAGGTCCAAAAACGTGTACGTCTTTTGACCTACTCACAGCCACCTGAAAACAATATTCAGAAGATCAATGCATAAACAGCTATGATTAGTTCACTGACTTGATTGTCAGTAAAAAAAATATTATCAATTTACCTTGTAGTGCGTATTTTCGGTACACGCGTTTATTGCTTGCACTATTATGAAAACATGTTGGAACTGGGATCGTATCCCTTTTGGTGTGAAGGGTAAGGCACCTGGTTCTTGAAAAACAATAGTAACAATGTCGTTGCCAATATGTCGTTTTCTCAACAATTGCTGTCGATTATTTGGTGTGAAAGGCAACATGGTAGAGACATGAAACATTATTTCACAATTCTGATACTCTGAATATACAGAATACAACCCAGTCGAATCAGCTGTAAAGAAAATAATGAATGCATTACAATAATTCAATTTTGATTTCAATTTGTGAATAAGAATAATGAATTTACTCACATTTATTATCAAGTCCAGCTTTGTACTTCTGGAATCCGTTCAACCTCACTTTTTTACCAATCGTCTCTAAAAATTCGTTGAAAGCAGGTCCAGCTTCTTCGTTATTATACATCTCTTCTTCAGAACTCTGACCTGCTTTACAGTACATGACTCCAACCTTATAATTTGTCATAAGGCCCTGTTCATCCAATTTCAACAATTGATCTTCAGTTTGGATAGTTTGAACGCCCATTCGCAGGCAACTGAGCTGGATTTCAGGAGCTACATATTCGAGTACCTCCTTCACATTTAAGTTTTTACTGCTATTCGATGTTTTTATATTAGGTATTGCGTCTTCTAAGATAGCGCCTCTTAGCGTTTGTAATTCTGATGTTCTTATGACTAGTCTATACTGGTATTGCATAATGGAAGATGAGTGGTTTTCTTTATGTATCACTTTTTCTCTTCGTATGGATATTGCTATGGGACCTAGCTGCTCGTCCATGCCAAACCAATTTTGGTGATCTGAAAAGGAATACATTTTTCTGTTCACTTTATCTCTCTTTATTACCCATCATCTAATTTTTAAATTTGAAAGTGATAAGAAACAACTTGGTGTAACTAAGAGTTGACAGGTGAGAATTAATTAAACGTTATTTCTGTATCCCATTTCTGATGTACAAATGAACTACCATATCCCACCCAACCTTTTTTTGGATTCGCGATGACATATTTGATCTTCACAGTGAAATAAAACTTAATTATCGAAATAATCGACCTCGTAAACATAAACCTAGGATGACACCAATGTCACGAGTCAACCGTTTGAGGTCTTAAGATCTGGAGCCCCCAAGATCTACTAATTTATGACATGGACATATGAAGGTCTCACCTTGTCCTGAGAAATATTTCCTATAATATAAAGCTCCTTGATCCACACTTTCAATAGGCCTCGGTAATCTCTGATAAGGGCACGTCGAATGTCTCCAATGCGTTTCACCTAACGGAAACTCCAACACTGCCACACCGTAGGCCAATGGAGGCCTATGCAACGGTCTTTTGTTACCCCCCAAACTACCACTGTGCACTCTAGTCAAACTCACTACTCTTTCCTCTTCCCCCCCGATTTCGTTTCTGAAGAACGGACAGCTGTCCACCAAACCGTTACTTTGACCGTCCCCAATGTCTTCTTCGCCATTCTCAGCGTCAGGGGTGGAGGACCTGGCCAGCATGGATGCCGCAGAGGCACCTGTCGCTGTATTACGTCGTTTGGCGAGGAGATTTCTCCTCATGCGAACCACATAGCTCAGGTTGGTGGTCAGAGATTGGCAGTCGAAATGGGTGAAGGCCCTTCTCCTTGCTATCTCCTCGGATTCGGAGTTGATGTTGACACTCGTGCTGCTACCGGATACTATAGAACTGTCGTCCATCGCTTGTTTCTGGCTTTTGGTGCTGCTATTACTGTTAACCTGGAAAAATTGGGCCAATAGTAAACAAAGCAGATGAATGAGGTTATTCTACTTCTTAACTGTTGAACGAAGAGTATGTCAAAACAATCAAAGTTAATGGGTACTGAATACAAATTACAAATTATTTCGGTAATTGATAGGGGAATATGAAGTACTCACATTACCACTTCCCCAAAATCTGGGCAGTTTAACCCTCAATTTTGGACTCTGGGGATTAGAATGATAGGAAGAATTTGCATTGGTATCTCCCGCGTAACTACTGCTACTTATGCCATCGGACTGATCAACAGGTTTTCCTCTCAAATATTCAGAAGGTCCTGGTGATCTCTGATCTGTTCCTATCGCTCCCAAAACGGCGGGTCTGTAATCCTGGAGCATAGCAAAGAACGATTCGCCGGTAGTTAAAGGTGTTCCATTAGAGGCTTGGTTGGAAGAAGGCCGGTCTATTATGTGATCTATTGAGCCGTGAGACCCGTATTCTCTCTTAAGACCGGGAGGCGAACCATTCGTCCTAAGAAAAAAAAATTAGCAATAAATAACCGGAAGTCGTCAGTTGGATAGTTCAAGAATGATCGTTGAAGAGAATGAAATGTGAAAACAAATAAGTTCATGAAGTTTATGCCTACGTGCGGTAACTACAATATGTTACTGCAATTTTAATGGTCAATAAAAGTATTACAATGGAATTTGCACATTTCTACTGAAATTGTTTAGAAGTGTCTTATATTAACCTGCAATTTTGAATAGTTTTCCTTCTCCGGCATCTCACAAATAGACAATTCATACTTCACAATGAAAAAAACTTGACAATTTTTAGATTGGTCAGAGCATTTCAAGGTAGAAATCGAAAATCAAGATCGTCAGCTGCAAATGAACAAAACAACATGGTTTGAGTAGACGTTGGGTATAATTTCATGAGACAGGATGTGAGAAGGTTATTAATTGTGTATCTGTGAAATTATGCGGCAATTTCTCGAATGGACTTGTAGTGACTGAACATTGTACCAATGAAAATAGGATTCGAGCTCAGGTAGATCGTAATTTAATCGGTAATCTGTGCTATTTTCTTCTTCAGCACTAAAGGACGGGGTTGATTGTTATGATGCCATTCGATCTTTCTTTTTATACCTTCATTCGTATATTGATCTCATATTATAGTATATACTCATGTAGAAATATTCTTCTTTTCCCTCAAGATTCATGTGGTTAATTCACTCAAGCTGATATGTTATAGAATCTACAAACAAGTTACCCTATCAAAAAAAAAATTTATATAATTTTGCATTAGAAATCATATTTCACCATCCTGTGCAATTACGAAATGAGGAGACATATTCTCAATCATCCTTGCAATCTTCAGAACCAAACACCTCGTGAAGTCAAGATTCAACCCGAGTCCCGAAGTATAACAAAAACCAATAATCCTCTTTCTGAAGTATGCTAATATTGCTAATTCCCTTGCAAGAATCTCCGATGATTCACGATTCAGGCACTTCTCCGGACTCACCTTCTCGAATGGCCGTGGTGGTGGTCCAGAAGTTCCAAACTGGAATTGCTTCGATACAACAGCTCAGGGGTGCCGATGTTTTGCGGTCTACCCGAGGAATTCTTTCCGATGGGACAGTTGTGGCTGTGACGGTCGTTGAAGGAGGCCCTCGCGGCGGACGCGGATAGACCTGCGGAAGCCCAGGCTTTATGCACGTGAGTGTTGTAGTACTCCACCGCCTGGGCCGTCCTGGCTCGGCTCTGGGATATAGGCGCCCGGGGTGGCGCTGACGCGCATTCCTGCAATCCAATCATCCCATCACGCTAGAAAAAAAGAAGCTGATTAGGTACGGTTTTATGAAATTGATTATGTGTAACGAGAACAAATCACAGATATTATTGTACTGCAGTATGAAGGATTTTCCATAAACACTGCGCAAAAAAATTAACGCACATTCTGAAAATCTCAATGTTAATGAAAGTACCGTTGTGAAGTTGGCCACATCCACACATACACTCAAAGACAAACAATGGCTCATGAAAACAAAATTCATAACTCACTCAAATGAGATCGTATCGCATTCAGATTTCGATGTGGGCTTGATGGGTCGATGAGAAATTGAATCCCCTTTCATTTGGAGACTTTTAAGCCTCAGGGATGGAGTTGTGGGGGTTTTTGGGGGTGATTTCTGACTGAAATCATAACTCGACGAAATGGGAGTGTTCCACAATGAGCTTCGAATATATGTTTCTTCAATGCCGAAAGAATAAAATGCAATACCCCTCATAGTTTGTTAGCCCCCACGTTTGGAGATTTGGGGGGGTTGTTTATGCAAAATGATGAAAAAAATTCATATCACTGAAAACTGAGAGTGTTCCACGATCACATCCGAATATGTGTTTCTTGAATGCCGAAAGAATGAAATACTGAAAACCCCATAGTTTGTTAGCCCCCAGGTTTGGAGATTTGGGGGGTTGTTTATGCAAAATGATGAAAAAAATTCATATCTCGGGAAAATCAGAGTGTTCCACGATCAGGTTTGAATATGTGTTTCTTGAATGCCGAAAGAGTAAAATAGTGAAAACCCCATAGTTTGTTAGCCCCCACGTTTGGAGATTTGGGGGGTTGATCATGCAAAATGATGAAAAAAATTCATACCTCGAAAAACTGGAAGTGTTCCACGATCAGATTCCATAAGGTGTTTCTTGAATGCCGAAAGACTAAAATAGTGAAAACCCCATAGTTTGTTAGCCCACACGTTTGGAGATTTGGGGGGTTGATCATGCAAAATGATGAAAAAAAATCATATCTCGAAAAACTGAGAGTGTTCCACGATCAGATTCGATCAGGTGTTTCTTGAATGCCGAAAGAATAAAATAGTGAGAACCTCATAGTTTGTTAGCCCCCACTTTTGGAGATTTGGGGGGTTGTTTATGCAAAATGATGAAAAAAATTCATATCTCGGGAAAATCAGAGTGTTCCACGATCAGCTTTGAATATGTGGTTCTTGTATGCCGAAAGAATGAAATACTGAAAACCCCATAGTTTGTTAGCCCCCAGGTTTGGAGATTTAGGGGGTTGTTTATGCAAAATGAGGAAAAAAATTCATATCTCGGGAAAATCAGAGTGTTCCACGATCACCTTTGAATATGTGTTTCTTGAATGCCGAAAGAGTAAAATAAAGAAAACCACATAGTTTGTTAGCCCCCACGTTTGGAGATTTGGGGGGTTGTTTATGCAAAATGATGAAAAAAATTCATATCTCGGGAAAATCAGAGTGTTCCACGATCAGCTTTGAATATGTGGTTCTTGTATGCCGAAAAAATGAAATACTGAAAACCCCATAGTTTGTTAGATCCCAGGTTTGGAGATTTGGGGGGTTGTTTATGCAAAATGATTAAAAAAAATCATATCTCGAAAAACTGAAAGTGTTTCACGATCAGATTCGATCAGGTGTTTCTTGAATGCAGAAAGAGTAAAACAGTGAAAACCCCATAGTTTGTTAGCCCCCACGTTTGGAGATTTGGGGGGTTGTTTATGCAAAATGATGAAAAAAATTCATATCTCGGGAAAATCAGAGTGTTCCACGATCAGCTTTGAATATGTGGTTCTTGTATGCCGAAAGAATGAAATAGTGAAAACCCCATAGTTTGTTAGCCCCCACGTTTGGAGATTTGGGGGGTTGATCATGCACAATGATGAAAAAAAATCATATCTCGAAAAACTGAGAGTGTTCCACGATCAGATTCGATCAGGTGTTTCTTGAATGCCGAAAGAGTAAAATAGTGCAAACCCCATAGTTTGTTAGCCCCCACGTTTGGAGATTTGGGGGGTTGTTTATGCAAAATGATGAAAAAAATTCATATCTCGGGAAAATCAGAGTGTTCCACGATCAGGTTTGAATATGTGTTTCTTGAATGCCGAAAGAGTAAAATAGTGAAAACCCCATAGTTTGTTAGCCCCCACGTTTGGAGATTTGGGGGGTTGATCATTCAAAATGATGAAAAAAATTCATATCTCCAAAAACTGGAAGTGTTCCACGATCAGATTCGATAAGGTGTTTCTTGAATGCCGAAAGAGTAAAATAGTGAAAACCCCATAGTTTGTTAGCCCCCACGTTTGGAGATTTGGGGGGTTGATCATGCAAAATGATTAAAAAAAAATCATATCTCGAAAAACTGAGAGTGTTCCACGATCAGATTCGATCAGGTGTTTCTTGAATGCCGAGAGAATAAAATAGTGAAAACCTCATAGTTTGTTAGCCCCCACGTTTGGAGATTTGGGGGGTTGTTTATGCAAAATGATGAAAAAAATTTATATCTCGGGAAAGTCAGAGTCTTCCACGATCAGCTCTGAATAAGTGGTTCTTGTATGCCGAAAGAATGAAATACTGAAAACCCCATAGTTTGTTAGCCCCCACGTTTGGAGATTTGGGGGGTTGTTCATGCGAAATGTTTGAAAAAAATTCATATCTCGAAAAACTGAGAGTGTTCCACGATCAGATTCGATAAGGTGTTTCTTGAATGATGAAAGAGTAAAATAGTGAAAACCCCATAGTTTGTTAGCCCCCACGTTTGGAGATTTGGGGGGTTGATCATGCAAAATGGTGAAAAAAATTCATATCTCGGGAAAATCAGAGTGTTCCACGATCAGCTTTGAATAAGTGGTTCTTGTATGCCGAAAGAATGAAATACTGAAAACCCCATAGTTTGTTAGCCCCCACGTTTGGAGATTTGGGGGGTTGTTTATGCAAAATGATGAAAAAAATTTATATCTCGGGAAAGTCAGAGTCTTCCACGATCAGCTCTGAATAAGTGGTTCTTGTATGCCGAAAGAATGAAATACTGAAAACCCCATAGTTTGTTAGCCCCCACGTTTGGAGATTTGGGGGGTTGTTCATGCAAAATGTTGAAAAAAATTTATATCTCGAAAAACTGGAAGTGTTCCACGATCAGATTCGATAAGGTGTTTCTTGAATGATGAAAGAGTAAAATAGTGAAAACCCCATAGTTTGTTAGCCCCCACGTTTGGAGATTTGGGGGGTTGATCATGCAAAATGGTGAAAAAAATTCATATCTCGGGAAAATCAGAGTGTTCCACGATCAGCTTTGAATAAGTGGTTCTTGTATGCCGAAAGAATGAAATACTGAAAACCCCATAGTTTGTTAGCCCCCACGTTTGGAGATTTGGGGGGTTGATCATGCAAAATGATGAAAAAAAATTCATATCTCGGGAAAATCAGAGTGTTCCACGATCAGCTTTGAATATGTGGTTCTTGTATGCCGAAAGAATGAAATAGTGAAAACCCCATAGTTTGTTAGCCCCCACGTTTGGAGATTTGGGGGGTTGATCATGCAAAATGATGAAAAAAAATTCATATCTCGGGAAAATCAGAGTGTTCCATGATCAGGTTTGAATATGTGTTTCTTGAATGCCGAAAGAGTAAAATAGTGAAAACCCCATAGTTTGTTAGCCCCCACGTTTGGAGATTTGGGGGGTTGATCATGCAAAATGGTGAAAAAAAATTCATATCTCGGGAAAATCAGAGTGTTCCATGATCAGGTTTGAATATGTGTTTCTTGAATGCCGAAAGAGTAAAATAGTGAAAACCCCATAGTTTGTTAGCCCACACGTTTGGAGATTTGGGGGGTTGATCATGCAAAATGATGAAAAAAAATCATATCTCGAAAAACTGAGAGTGTTCCACGATCAGATTCGATCAGGTGTTTCTTGAATGCCGAAAGAATAAAATAGTGAGAACCTCATAGTTTGTTAGCCCCCACTTTTGGAGATTTGGGGGGTTGTTTATGCAAAATGATGAAAAAAATTCATATCTCGAAAAACTGGAAGTGTTCCACGATCAGATTCGATAAGGTGTTTCTTGAATGATGAAAGAGTAAAATAGTGAAAACCCCATAGTTTGTTAGCCCCCACGTTTGGAGATTTGGGGGGTTGTTTATACTTTATGCAAAATGATGAAAAAAATTCATATCTCGGGAAAATCAGAGTGTTCCACGATCAGCTTTGAATATGTGGTTCTTGTATGCCGAAAAAATGAAATACTGAAAGCGACATACTTTGTTAGCCCCCAGGTTTGGAGATTTGGGGGGTTGTTTATGCAAAATGATGAAAAAAATTCATATCTCGGGAAAATCAGAGTGTTCCACGATCAGCTTCAAATATGTGGTTCTCGAATGCCGAAAAAATGAAATACTGAAAACCCCATAGTTTGTTAGCCCCCACGTTTGGAGATTTGGCGGTATTTTATTCTTTCGGCATTCAAGACACACATATTCAAGAAGCTGATCGTGGAACACTCTGCTCAAAAAAATTAACGCACAATCTGAAAATCTCAATTTTAATGAAAGTTAACTCTACATTGACTTTATAACATATTTTTTATGTTCTCTTGGGAAGGTTTTGAACGAAACAAGACACATTAAATGGAAAAAAATTCAGGATTTCACCGAATCTTATGTGAAAGAAGAGGAATGAACAATTTTCAAAATACTGAAATGCTGATAAGTGATTTAATACTTGGTATTTCCACCCCTTGCGTTAATTACAGCTCGGCAACGACGGTTCATACTCGAAATGGGTGATCTTAAAATGTTCTGATCTAATCCTTCCCAGATTTCTCCGAGTTGGATTCCTAAGTCATTAAGAGTAGCTGGATGATTTTCTGAACTTCTCAGCCTTCTATTGAGGTTGTCCCAATCCTGCTCAATCGGATTGAGATCTGGACTTCTTGCTGGCCATTCCATTCGAGAGACTTCAACCTCTTCAAGGTACTCCTGAACGATGCGCGCACGATGGGGTCTGGCATTATCGTCCATAAAAATGAAATTTTCACCAATGTATGGGGCAAATGGCACTACATGCTCTTCAAGAATGTTCCTTATATACTTATCAGCATTCATAGCTCCACTATCAACGACCACTAGGTCTGTGCGAGCAGTCAAAGATATTCCACCCCCGAAACCAGTAGTATTCAGGAAATTGCACTGAGCATATCTTTCATGTGGACGTCTGTATACAAGGGAACGTCGATCACAATGGTAGAGGCAGAATCTAGACTCATCTGTGAAGAGAACTCTTTCCCAATCGGCCTCTTCCCAATGGATATGCTCTCTCGCAAAATCCAAACGCGTCCTTCGATGGGCTGGGGTAAGAGCTGGGCCTCTTGCCGCGACACGAGGCCTTAAATCATATTCTCTGAGGCGATTTCTTATTGTCTGAGTGCTAATTTGCACCTCATGAGTTTGCTCGAGCTGATTTTGAAGGAGGCGAGCGGTTGCAAACCGTTGTCTCAACGAAGAAACTCTCAAGTAACGTTCTTGAATGGCAGTTGTTACCCGTGGTCTACCCTGTCCTGGTCTTCGGACATTCATACATGTATCCCTGAATCGCTGCAACATTCTGGAGACACTTGTATGGGAAACTCCAAACCTTTTTGCAATTCTTGTGTATGTCCACCCTTCTTCTCGCAAAACTACCGCTTGGGCACATTCCCCTTGGGTCAAATTGCGTGTTTCGCGGTGCATTGCGATCGAGTGTAGAAAATCAAACGAAAGAAAAACTATTGATCACTAGAATTGATCGAGAACAACTGATTTTAAAATGGAGCCAATACATTCAAAATCTGATAATATGATCTTTTTTTATTCCTGCCGGGTGAAAACATCTGTATTGAAGAAAAACGTTGAAAGTGGAGAACATATGCATGCATATTTCTGATAAAAATAATTCACCTTCAGTTGTAGAATAAATTTGAGATTATCCATAATGTGCGTTAATTTTTTTGCGCTGTGTAGTTTCAGTTACAGTTAGAAAGGAGTTACAGTTAACTGCGACCTCAAGGTCTATTGTGTCCCCTAACAGAGCTGTTCTCAACACGCACTTTACAGCTCGCCCTCCAGTTCCAGACTTCTAATGTAATCCAATATCTGGAAACGTTTCAACGAGGCTAGTTCCTCACTCCTGCAAAAGAAAGAATTCTATGGGCAAGAAGTTTCTTGCCCAAAGGATTCTTTCTTTTGGGTTGCAATGGCAAGGCATTCCGTGCCTAGGTGAATTGGAGATTCTTCCTCCCCTCCACACTCTTCAGTGTCCATTCTCACATACATAAAATACGGAAAAATGCGTAGTAGTCTAAGGAGCGTAGCGTACTGATCTGTAGAAGAGTAAAACAACCACATAATTCTTCTCTATTTTTCTACCGTGGATACCAATAAGGTAGGACTCCAACCTGTGACAAATAGGTTTACATAAAAATAGGTGCAAGGGGATTTATCATATTCACACTTTTTCCAGCACCTCTTTTTCCGTTTTCAAGTTCACCTTTGTTAGATGAGTAAATCGAGATTAGATAGGTGAGTCATGAAGGTCAATAAGATATTCTGCTATGCACGGGGAATATTCAATCAATAGCATTCGAATCTTTTATAAGATTTTCTGATGTATCGAATACACCATAAAACAAAGAGGTAAAAATGAACTAATTTTACACAACTCCATCAACATAAGGGAATTGAACTGAACTATAATCCTACCCAAAAAATCTTAGAAGCCTTTGGCGGAACAATCATCACCAGAAATTTTCTTGGCGGAACGAATGCTTCACAACCATAGACATATTATCCTTAGTCTATGTTCACAACCGTCAAAGTTTTCATTGTCTCCGGCGCAAGGAGAATAACCCTGAAAAAAATTGTGCTCAGAAGAAGCCAATCATTCGCTCCGAAGCATACGAAAAGTACGAAATCCCAGCTAGCGTAAAAATAATGGCCTCTCGCTAATAGGTCATAATAATGGCTAGGTACGATTATTCAGTTTTTCACATATGCACGCAGAGAATACAGCGATGAGCTGTGGACGACACCTGTAACGTGAGTCACCGATCTGACGCTTTCAGGAAGGTCAAGTTTATACGTAACATCCATGGGTGGTGCTTACCAAACTGATAATTATGTTGAATGCACCTTCATGAGGATATCCTAATCAGAAATAATGAAATCGTAATGATATACGAGGAAGTTATCAATTAGTATCTTACTCAAGATGCTGGTGACAATATTTGTCTTAATACGAACAAATTTATTAATGTCATATAAAAATTCAGGAGTGGTGTCTATAAATAACTCTAAGTATTTCCACTACAGGTAATTGTTCAAGTATACGACTTGAAGAATAATGTTATAACAAATTTATTATAAACACAGAAAAAATATAATCATTTTCGTTGTGGACCTTGATTTCTGGAAATAAATCATGCAAATCCGATAAAGATAATTCTTATTCATAATTATACACCATAAGAAACGAATTGGTACTATGAATTATCAATCACCTCATTCCGATAGAACTAAATATACCCATTCATTTCAAATCCAGGAACGAATTAGAAAATCAACCATGAATACTTATCATCAATTTTCTAACACTAATCCGATCAGCACAGAATGTTATATAAATAGTTTGATCAGAGTTTAAACGTAATCAGTGCGGGGAACTAATCTTGAAACAGGTACTGATTCACACCATCAGTATTGAATCAGTAACAATAGTATTATTCAATATGGAAAATCTCATTGCTGGTTTACACCATGGATCACATCGATTTTCCGTTTGAATCAAAAGAGGTGTTTCTGGTCAGATTGCGGAATGAATGAATGAAGAAACTGGATCAGCGTAACCGTTATTGAAACTTCGCACGATCAAAATAATCTACACTCCTCAGTAACAGCATTTATAATACACATTATCCTAATGGACGGTAGATGTCGATTTGAAATATAGACAGGATCTTGAACTACCAATATTGAAAAATGAAGTTCCAAATCAACTTCATTTTTATGCCTAAAATTTTACAATTTCATGAAAAAGAGCAGTAGGAGTGAAATCATTAATTATTCCATAATGAGTAGCCAAAGTAACAGAAACAAATATGGGAAAGATTAATTACACGATTTTCAACAATACTTCAAGATGTGCTTTCAAAACGAATATACCAGTATGAATTTACTTTCGATAACACATTGGCATCTTGGCCGATCCAGATGAAAAAACAACAACAGGATTGGTATCTAGGAATCAAACGAAAAGCTCGACGAAAAGTCTTGAAGTTCTTTCCTGCTGTTTATTGGCGCCAACTGTCTGAGACCTTTTCATCGGAGTCTCGGAGAATAGAACTGATATTGAATGGAAATACCACCATTCTGATCTGACCCATTACGTGGATGACAAACGACTTTGTTATTCGAATACCCCCCTCACTCTCAGGTTCGCCATTTGATCTTAACAAAGTTGTTTGCAAGGTATATTGAACTGATCGTCGAAAGTTAAGGATGTTGGTGTTTTCCAAAGATGCATATTACCGTATCATCTTAATATATTTTTTCAATTACATAAACTTATAACGTTTATATTAACGTCTTCTTGTTCATCGTGAAGTTTTGTCAGAAATTATGGATGATTTTCTCTTCAGTCTGTATTTCGTTAAAATAACCATCAAAAATATAAAAAATTAAATGTTCTTTTCGGAAACTCTGTTTTGAATCATAATTTTACTCCAAAATACTTAGGTGTAAAATTAGACTCCTCTCTGAATTACAAAGCACATTTGGATGACTTACGGATGAAGCTGAAAACGAGGAATAACATTCTGCAGAAACTTGCTGGTACCTCATGGGGAGCTGACGCAACTACTCTTCGTACAGCAGCCCTTGCCCTGATTTTTTCCACCGCTGAATATTGTTGCCCTGTTTGGCTGAATAGTGTTCATGTTCAGAAAATCGACGCACAGCTGAATTTATCAATGAGGATCATTACTGGAACCATCCGATCTACACCTACTCAGTGGCTACCAGTGCTATCAAATATAGTCCCACCCCATATTCGTAGGCAGACTGCAGCTTTGAATTCTTGGAATAAATTCAATTTATTTCCAAATTCTTTTTCGTTACTTTCCTACGTGCCAGAAAATAGAATTCCACGACTGAAATCCCGTAAACCTATATGGTCGAATAACTTTCTTAGTTCGAACTACAACGTTAAAGAAATCTGGAAATCCGAATGGGATGCATGTTTTTTGTCTAATAAAGATCTAATATCTGATCCATCGAATAAAGTTCCTGGTTTTGATCTTCCCAGGAGAATATGGTCCCTTCTTAATCGAATAAGAACAGGTCATGGTCGTTGCAATAGTATGCTTTTCAAGTGGAATTCGGTTGAGAGTCCTAATTGTGAATGCGGTGCAGCAGAGGAAACTATTGATCACCTAATTAATAGTTGTTCGATTTATAAATTTCAAGATGGCATTGGAGCCATACACAATGTAACAATTTCATTTTTGCAATGGATTGAAAATTTCAGATCAATTTGATGAAATTCATTATGTTATAAATTGCATTCTTTTGTCTGCTTCTGCCTTTTTTGATTTCAGATTGGAGTTTTTTTTCGGGTGTTTGGAAATCCTACCTCCGAAGAGCCGTTTGGATAAACGAGATGTCCTTCAATATGTTATATTCAGATATTTTCACACTACACAATTTTATTTTATTTTTTTTTACGGGGAGACAGGGTTTTTTCGGCTGAGGTTTTTCCCTGAGCTCTAGTATCATACGCAGAATGTTATGGTACCCCGTTTTTTTTTAACCTCAGCTAGGACCTTTTTGTTTCACTATATATTGTATTATTTTAGCTCTCTAATTCAAAAGAATATATATATATATATATATATATATATATATATTAAGTCTGTTGAATTGGGAACTCGGCATGTGGGGCTATTTAAATCAAACAACCATTGGTCATGTATATCTATATTTCGGTCCTAGATTTGGTCCTTCATCAGGATACTAAAAAATACGAGAAAAACTCTTCGTGACAAAGTGCAAAATTGAAAGTCAGTGGTGATGCCACTAGCTGAAATGTGACTACTTACTTTGACAAGTTGTCGAAAGGAAAGCGAAAACAAATTAAAATTGCAGACATATAAGGATACAAGTTCCAACAAAGAATACCATAATCGACATCACATCTATCAACAATTATCAATTAATTAAAGCGAAAGTCATCGACTTCGCGAAACATTTAACGCCATTTTCTTTTTGACGTGAACAGCGTCATTTATAAACTACTGAAATTAAGTGACAGATTGGGCGATCGTTCTGTCTTCTGTCAACGTCAGAGAACTGCATGGACCACAGAAAGGCGAGCACTGAGTTCTTGTTTTTAAATTGAGGTACTTCATGTAATGTCAACCAGAGAAGGCAAAATTTTCTCTTGATCGAATGTTAACAAATAACCGTAGATGTTGCTTAGGCTATTGATGTCTGTTCTTTTATTGACACAATTCTTATTTTCATTAATGTAACACATTTCTAGGAAAGTTCTTTTTGTTAGGTTGTTGGCCGAAATGAGAATTTTCGCATTATCAAAATCGAAGGAATGATCATTGTTCACTGCATGGGAGGCCAGGGCACACCTGTCAGGTCGAATTCTTATATCGCTCTTGTGGATTGCGAAGCGTTTTTTCAAACATTGGGAAGTTTGTCCTATGTAGACACCAGCACAGCCTGTGCAAGGAATTGAGTACACACAATCCGAACGGGAAAATAGAGGGACTTTGTCCTTCAGGTTTGAGAAGAGAAATTTATTGGTGAAAATGTTGTATTTCGCGATCCTGAGATTGCTTATGGATGAGAAAATGTGTACGAGTTTGTTGGTGAGGCCAGGCAGAAAAGGTAGTGAGGCAAACTTGATTCTAGTTTCTTCCTGATTCAGGACTACGTTGGTATGTTGTGAGGCAGGATGTTGCGGTTCTGGGACGACCTCTGGGCCGGTTCCTGGGTTAATGTTGTCAGAATCGTTCTGTGGGGCGGAGGTGCAAAAGATTAGCTTCTTCAGGAGGCCATTGGGATATCCATTATCTTCAAGTATTCTGCAGAGTTGCTTAAGAGAGGCGTGTTGGAAATCGGGGTGTGCTATCTTAACTATCCTGTTTTTGAGATTGGTAATAACGTTGATCTTCATTTTCCAGTCGTGGTTGGAATTGTAATGGATGTATCGTCCGGAGCTGGTCGGTTTTCTATACCAATCTAATTTAATGGTGTTGTTGGGGGCTCTAATTACTTTGGTGTCGAGGAAGGGTACGAAATTGTTGTTTTCGCATTCAGCGGTGAACTGGATGTGTTCATCAAATGAGTTGAAGGCAGTAAGTACTTCCTCGAGAGAGTGGGCTGGAATTCCCATGATTAAGTCGTCCACATATTGATACAGAAAGGCGGGAGTGAAATCCAGTTTGGTGAGAGCATTCTGGATAAGAACTGTCATAGACAGAGATGCAAGTATGGGGCTCAGTCTCTGTCTATGACAGTTCTTATCCAGAATGCTCTCACCAAACTGGATTTCACTCCCGCCTTTCTGTATCAATATGTGGACGACTTAATCATGGGAATTCCAGCCCACTCTCTCGAGGAAGTACTTACTGCCTTCAACTCATTTGATGAACACATCCAGTTCACCGCTGAATGCGAAAACAACAATTTCGTACCCTTCCTCGACACCAAAGTAATTAGAGCCCCCAACAACACCATTAAATTAGATTGGTATAGAAAACCGACCAGCTCCGGACGATACATCCATTACAATTCCAACCACGACTGGAAAATGAAGATCAACGTTATTACCAATCTCAAAAACAGGATAGTTAAGATAGCACACCCCGATTTCCAACACGCCTCTCTTAAGCAACTCTGCAGAATACTTGAAGATAATGGATATCCCAATGGCCTCCTGAAGAAGCTAATCTTTTGCACCTCCGCCCCACAGAACGATTCTGACAACATTAACCCAGGAACCGGCCCAGAGGTCGTCCCAGAACCGCAACATCCTGCCTCACAACATACCAACGTAGTCCTGAATCAGGAAGAAACTAGAATCAAGTTTGCCTCACTACCTTTTCTGCCTGGCCTCACCAACAAACTCGTACACATTTTCTCATCCATAAGCAATCTCAGGATCGCGAAATACAACATTTTCACCAATAAATTTCTCTTCTCAAACCTGAAGGACAAAGTCCCTCTATTTTCCCGTTCGGATTGTGTGTACTCAATTCCTTGCACAGGCTGTGCTGGTGTCTACATAGGACAAACTTCCCAATGTTTGAAAAAACGCTTCGCAATCCACAAGAGCGATATAAGAATTCGACCTGACAGGTGTGCCCTGGCCTCCCATGCAGTGAACAATGATCATTCCTTCGATTTTGATAATGCGAAAATTCTCATTTCGGCCAACAACCTAACAAAAAGAACTTTCCTAGAAATGTGTTACATTAATGAAAATAAGAATTGTGTCAATAAAAGAACAGACATCAATAGCCTAAGCAACATCTACGGTTATTTGTTAACATTCGATCAAGAGAAAATTTTGCCTTCTCTGGTTGACATTACATGAAGTACCTCAATTTAAAAACAAGAACTCAGTGCTCGCCTTTCTGTGGTCCATGCAGTTCTCTGACGTTGACAGAAGACAGAACGATCGCCCAATCTGTCACTTAATTTCAGTAGTTTATAAATGACGCTGTTCACGTCAAAAAGAAAATGGCGTTAAATGTTTCGCGAAGTCGATGACTTTCGCTTTAATTAATTGATAATTGTTGATAGATGTGATGTCGATTATGGTATTCTTTGTTGGAACTTGTATCCTTATATGTCTGCAATTTTAATTTGTTTTCGCTTTCCTTTCGACAACTTGTCAAAGTAAGTAGTCACATTTCAGCTAGTGGCATCACCACTGACTTTCAATTTTGCACTTTGTCACGAAGAGTTTTTCTCGTATTTTTTAGTATCCTGATGAAGGACCAAATCTAGGACCGAAATATAGATATACATGACCAATGGTTGTTTGATTTAAATAGCCCCACATGCCGAGTTCCCAATTCAACAGACTTAATATTTAGAAAATACGGCAATACTCCTTGTTCATTAATTATATATATATATATATATCAATCTTATTATTGCACTTAGAAAAAATGTACCAGTCGAAGACGCACCTTGTATAGGTTTTTCTATTTCTTCTCTCTGTCGGGCCAATTTGTTTGAATGTATTCTATTTCTTATTGACAAAGAAACGCAACACCCAGATGGAGTTGTTCGAATTCTGAATTTTTTTCGGTGAAACATATCGAGGAGTAAATGATTAAAATTTGGAGGAAAAAAACGAAAGGTTTAAAAATTTTTTTTATAAATTTGTTAATGATGTGTTTGTCCACCGCGATTATCTATACACTTCCCAACACGTCTTGACATTGGTGCAATAAGATGGTCTATTTCTTCTTGAGGGATACTATCCCAAGCTACCTGTACTTCATGTCTCAGAATCGCCAAAGTCCGTGGGGGTTGGGGTAAATTTCCAAGCCTTCTACCCATGTCCCAAACATGCTCTATGGACGAAAGATCGGGGGATCTGGGCGGCCATGGCAAAAGATTCACATGGGTCCCCTCAAAAAAGTTGAAACTAACCCTGGCAACATAAGGTCGAGCATTATCTTGCTGAAATATTGGATTCTTGAGCCGGTTAAGGTAAGGGAGAACATATGAATCCACTATTTCTTGTAGGAAACGCAGCATGTGCATGTGCAATAGCACCCCATACCATACCATAACCTTTCAAACTTTTTTCAGTTGAGGAAAGAGATGATAGTCGGACGGAGCCAAATCTGGTGAATAAGGGGGGTGTTCTAGTAATTCTAACCCTAAATCACGAATTTTTTGCATGGCAACATGAGATTTGTGTACTGGGGCGTTGTCCTGTAAAAACAAAACACCTTTGGATAGCTTTCCGCGTCTTTTCTCTTTAAATTTTTCCCGTAGAGTGCTTATCTCTTAACCCTTTTAAATACTGGATGATGGCTCGATACTCCAATCTTTCGATTTTTACAATTTCGGTGGACATCTTTTTTTTAATTCATTGCGTAACTCTGGTTTACTTTTTTGACGTCGAACTCTACACTGACACTTCTAATAAGTTATTGTTCGTTGATATGGTACCGCAATATTTTGTTTATGCATGGAACTGGTCTAGGCTAACTAGATATGAATACATCCTCGTATGTGGGAAGGCATCACCGATATTCTCAATTTCCTAATGTCTTTTGACAATTTCGTTATGCTCAAATTCGCTTACGGTATAAATAGATACTTTTGGCAAGGATCATGCCCGGAAAGGTCCTCTCTATCCCTATCATCCATTCATTTCAATTAAAATGAGACTCGTGAAACGCGAAAACATCCTTATGTCACGTTTCTGAAAGCATCGTCAATCGGTGCTCTCCTCCTCTAGCACGTCCTGAGGCTGAAGGAGGACAAAGGTGGAGGGAAAAGCCAGCCGAAAGCACCGGAAGGAAACGCGTATAATCCGCTCAAGCACATCTCCGCCTACGTGGTCAGTGTACCACAATACACATTGTGGCACGTCTCTCCGCGTGTTTACGGATCTTTTGGAGTTGAGGGCAAGTCGCCAAACTAGTATCACGGCTCGTTGATCGACTGAAGGAGATCACTTCGAGCAGGGCAGTATTCAATTTGTATCTTGACATTTTGAGATTATCGATCCGAGTTTCCCAACACAAAGGAAGAGAACACCGGCAGTCAGCAAGTCAGAAAAGATATTCTGCCGAAAAAAATACTATTCTTTTATTTATTGAAAATTTAGACTGCAAAGGTACATATACCATTAAAACATCCACTGATCACTAAATATGAAAAATTTCCGAAATGAAACAAAAAAAAGAATGTACACTGCTCAAAAAAATTAACGCACAATCTGAAAATCTCTATTTTAATGAAAATTAACTCTACATTGACTGTATAACTTATTCTTTATGTTCTCTCGGGAAGGTTTTGAACGAAACAAGACGAATTAAATGGAAGAAAAATTCAGGATTTCACCGAATCTTATGTGAAAGAAGAGAAATGAACAATTTTCAAAATACTGAAATGCTGATAACTGATAAGTGATTTAATACTTGGTATTTCCACCCCTTGCGTTAATTACAGCTCGGCAACGACAGTTCATACTCAAAATCAGTTATCTTAAAATGTTCTGATCTAATCCTTCCCAGATTTCTCCGAGTTGGATTCCTAAGTCATTAAGAGTAGCTGGATGATTTTCTGAACTTCTCAGCCTTCTATTGAGGTTGTCCCTCTCAGCCTTCTATTGAGGTTGTCCCAAACCTGCTCAATCGGATCGAGATCTGGACTTCTTGCTGGCCATTCCATTCGAGAGACTTCAACCTCTTCAAGGTACTCCTGAACGATGCGCGCACGATGGGGTCTGGCATTATCGTCCATAAAAATGAAATTTTCACCAATGTATGGGGCAAATGGCACTACCAAGCTCTTCAAGAATGTTCCTTATATACTTATCAGCACTCATAGCTCCATTATCAACGACCACTAGGTGTGTGCGAGCAGTCAAAGATATTCCACCCCATAACATAATCGATCCTCCCCCGAAACCAGTAGTATTCAGGATATTGCACTGAGCATATTTCATGTGGACGTCTGTATACAAGGGAACGTCGATCACAATGGTAGAGGCAGAATCTAGCTCTCTCGCAAAATCCAAACGCACCCTTCGATGGGCTGGGGTATAGTTACAGTTCACTGCGACCTTAAGGTCTATTGTGCCCCCTGACAGAGCTGTTATCATCGGGGTAAGAGCTGGGCCTCTTGACGCGACACGAGGCCTTAAATCATATTCTCTGAGGCCATTTCTTATTGTCTGAGTGCTAATTTGCACCTCATGAGTTTGCTCAAGCTGATTTTGAAGGAGGCGAGCGGTTGCAAACCGTTGTCTCAACGAAGAAACTCTCAAGTAACGTTCTTGAATGGCAGTTGTTACCCGTGGTCTACCCTGTCCTGGTCTTCGGACATTCATACCTGTCTCCCTGAATCGCTGCAACATTCTGGACACACTTGTATGGGAAACTCCAAACCTTTCTGCAATTCTTGTGTATGTCCACCCTTCTTCTCGCAAAACTACCGCTTGGGCACATTCCTCTTGGGTCAAATTGCATGTTTCGCGTTGCATAGCGATCGAGTGTAGGAAATCAAACGAAAGAAAAACTATTGATCACTAGAATTGATCGAGAACAACTGATTTTAAAATGGAGCCAATACATTCAAAATCTGATATCATCTTTTTTATTTCTACTGGGAGAAAACATCTGTATTGAAGAAAAACGTTTAAAGTGGATAACATATGCATGCATAATTCTGATAAAAATAATTATCATTGAGAACACCTTCAGTTGTAGAATAAAGTTGAGATTTCTATAATGTGCGTTAATTTTTTTGCGCAGTGTATATTTGGTGATTTAAAAGAAGAACATTCTTGGTACATTATGAAAGTAAATGGCCACATCCACTCTTCAGATATCATTTTCCTTGTTCTTATTTTTCCATAACTAACAAGAGCACTAGAGAGGACATTAATTCCATCTATGGCCAAGGGAAAAGCACCTGGACTGAAGCATCTGGAAAGTCCTTGAGGAAGATTCTATTCTCAAACTTGCATGAATCACAGCGAAATATTCGTAGGTATTTCAATTTTTTTAGAGATTTTCATTTTTACGAGCATTTTATTTTTTCTTCTGGATTATGTTAAATGTTTCAACACTCCTTCCAAAACATAGGTACAACGAAGAAATCGAACAATTAGGCGTTTCCATAACATCAATTCAATACCTCAGACGTACGTACCTACCACACCTAAAAATCAATACCTTTCAACAATAAGAATCGATTTGATTCAGAGTATCGCTAAAAATTACTTTTAAGTATACGTTACAACTACATTTGGCATAATTAGATCACGTTTCATCCTACACCACATTGTTACAGTTTCAGAGTTGGTGTATTACTATTCATTAAATTTTCAAAAATGGTGCAGGAGTGAGATCATTGTTTTCGCAGGTGTTCGACATATGCATATTGGAAATTTGAAGATCACCCCCCTTTTCAATAGAAGAGCTTTCGTTGAAGCTGAATATTCGTTTAAATCTTATCAGATAATTTCCTATAATTTAAAATGCTTGTATCTTCTTAACGAATCGAACCTAAGAAAAAGATATATGAAACACCCTGAATTCGCAATTTCTTTCTTCTATACAGGGTGAGTTTTTGACTTGTTCATACAGAGTGTAACAGCCCAATGGCATAAATTCGATAACGAATAAATGAGGGGGTGTTAAGAAAAACGCTCGGACACGTCGATTTGTAATTTTGAATGCGCATATTTTTCAAGAAAATAAAATTATATAGGGTGTTCCATGTGACCGTGGCCAATACCAACTTTCTTATTTCAAATGCAACTCCCTGTTTATTATTTATTTTTTGGATTCTTCAGATAATTCTAGACACAATTCATGTACAATGTCCTATACCTATCTTCAACTTTTTCGGAAATATTAAGTGTTTTCAGATTTTTTACAAAAATTAACATTTTAAATGAAAATTATTTTATTTCACAAATTGGATACATTACACCCAATACTTATTTCCCATTTACCTCTTGATATGAAGAAAGTAAGCAAAAACGCCTGAAATGTTGAGTAACGTTAGAATACGATTCTACACCAGATTAGCATTCTGCCAAGACGTTCGCGGCGAGCATTTTGAACATTTCCTACATTGACATTAATGTTTTTTTGTTTTTTTTTTAATAATTAAGAAATAATCAGTATTACTTATTAGGTTTTAAGTGTAATGTACCGAATTTGTGAAATGAAATAATTTTCATTCAAAACGTTGATTTTTGCAATAAATTTTAAAACACTTAATACTTCCGAAATAGTTGAAGATAGGTATAGGACATTGTGCATGAATTGTGTCTAGAATTCTCTGAAGAATCAAAAAAATAAATTCATTTATTCGTTATCGAATTTATTCCATTTGGCTGTAACACTCTGTGTACCGAAATAGCGGGCAATTCAAAATGACATCTCTTATTAGAAGCTCTTTATAAGGAAACTTTAAATGATTTATAGTTCACTCAGGAATTCCGTAACTATAATATACCTTCTGCAAGAGGAATTTTCTCATTTTCTTTCAAAGGAAACTTGATTCATGTTCTTGTAGATAATTACAAAGCCATATTTTCTGGTATGGAGCAATTGTTTTGGTCGAATGATGAATTAATGACGAAATGAATAATTATAACACGGTTAAGCTCATAAGACCATTTCATTAAATGTTTCAAATTGTCTCGTAGGAAGTAAACCAAACATTAATCTGATACGTGCATCTGAGTTAACAATACTGAAGAACCGAAGTTTTCAAAGTCGATAACCATCTACAATCCAATGATGTAACATTAATGGGAGTACCATACAGATCAGCATTATCGTTTGCCATGATCGTCGAGCAACTACCAACTAAGTATCTTTCACCTTTCTCTGCTGAACTTGAATTCTTAAGGCGTCTATAAAACTGGATGACGCTCCTCAGGAACAAACAGAACCTTGAAATCTATAAAATGTGTGTCAAACGAACTGCGCTTAAATATCTTGAATGCTTGGCAGTACAGCTCATTGACATTTACCGAATAAGGCGGTTGATCAAGAGGAATTACCTCGAATACATAGGATTAACATGCGATTTACTTCACTGTCGAAGTGACGACAATAGAGGCAAGGGTAAGTAGAGAAATAAGAGTAGGGAATAGCTTATTTTTCCGGGAAAATACGAGGATGTATTGATATCTAGTTAGACTAGACCAGTTCCATGCATAAACAAATAGCAAGGGTAAAAGCATCGCGTTCGATCTGTGCTCGATTTGGAAACGATGTAGACTTCTTAAACCGAATTGTTACTATGGATGAGACTTGGGTACATTTCTACGATCCAGAAACAAAGCAACGATCGATGGAATGGTGACACTCTGGTTCTCCAAGACCTTAGAAGTTTCGTGTCCAAAAATCTGCTGGAAAGTTCTTGCTTCAGTTTTTTGGGATTGCCATGGAGTAACCATGATTGATTTTTTGGATAAGGGTAGAACAATAACTGGAGATTACTATTCGACATTACTGACCATTCTACGGGAAAAAATTGAAGAGAGAAGACGCGGAAAGCTATCCAAAGGTGTTTTGTTTTTACAGGACAACGCCCCAGTACACAAATCCCATGTTGCCATTCAAAATATGTATTCGTGATTAAGGGTTAGAATTACTAGAACACCCCCCTTATTTACCAGATTTGGCTGCTTCCAACTATCATGGAGGATTGGTTTGCAGAGCAAGAAGAAAAATTTTTTCTGAAAGGTCTAGAGACGTTGCAGGTTCGCTGTAATAAATGTATTCAATTAAGAGGAGAATATGTTGAGTCATAAAATATTTTGAAATTAAAATTTTGGTTCTATAGTAGGCTAAGAATTTTTCAATATATCCTCGTAAAGAGAGAATCAAAGTTTTTAAAGGTTGAATATAATTTCGTGAAGAGTGTGTTCATGAGAAATACTACTTTTTACTGTTTTCCTAAATACATGAGCGAGTAACTTATCACAAAATGAAACTACGTCCGTGAACCGCGTTCAAAGTAATTATGCGTTTCTGCGGCACGTTTAAGCAATTAACACATTCAAAACGATACATCGAAAGTGAGAAAACGACTGAACAGAATGGACCTTAGCGAATTGGCGAGTCGAAATTCTGCTTTGAATCTGAAGAACCGACATTTTTTAAGTTGCGTGAAGGCACTACCTGACATCCATTGAAGAAAGCAGCCATCTAAGAATGTGATCAACAGGTGGTGACTTTGGTTGTAGGTAATAAATTTCAGAATTTCAAACTGTTCACCTACGAAGACGATCAGATATGGTAGAGGGTGTATCTCTGGTGTCGAGAATTCCTGATAAGAGTGAAGTTCCAGGTAGATTATTTTCTAGTTCATGGTTGGGTTTACTACTCATTGAAGATGTGAGTTGACTCAAGGACCTTCGTGGTCTATGGGTATGACTACGTGAATAGCTTTAAGTCATGGACATATTCGAAGGAAAACCCAGAAATAGTGTCATTTAGATCTCAAATAGAACATGTTTGTTCAACAAATAACTATTATCTTCTCCCATAGAATAGTGTGTCCATTATTCTAATGATTTTGAGCTGTAATAGTATCTATAAACATAGGTGCATAGAATATCTGGTGTTGGCACTGTTTAGATTTTGTTCAAGACTTTCTTGTCGATCGAAAATATGAGATTTTGTGACGCTTTTCATTTCTCCCGAAAGGGGTGCGCTATTTTCGATTGCCGCAGTAGTGCCACGACCGATAAAATATTGCGGATTATTCCGGAAGTAGCACAAAAACTCAAATCCAGAGTGCCGTTTTGATCTACAAATTTTGGTCACGATTTTTAGTAAGGAGTCGTTACACCAGGTATTCTATGCATCTATCTATAAACCAACCCCGATAGTTATAATAACTCACGCCTATATCATTCAACTTTTTCACCGTGATCTGGCATTCAGTGAAATTTAAAAGACCTGTTAACGTTTGAGGAACAACAAACCTAAACTACAGACAAAATACTCAATAAAATTCTACAGGTTCCACAGGAATTTGAATCCCATAAAGATAAAATCGAAAATTAAAAGAAAACGTTCTCTCATAAAATGTGTACTGACCCAACGCAAATGTGGTGCAATATTATGGGCTTGAAAGTTTGAAAAATTCGAAGGCAATTTTCTCTGAGCTAATTTCCATCCTGTATGATGAAAATCATACTCATGAATCCTATTTCACTCAAGAGCAATATTCACATGACACTCTGTAATTATTGCCAATCGGATTCTCAATTAAGTGTCTTACTCATCGTTTAATACAGTTCAGTGCCGAACCACATACCTAATTGTCGGCATCATTACTTCACTTGAAGAATGATTGCGAGAAATATCTCACACTTCAAATTTCCAATTTTTTATGGGATTCACGAGAAAGCATGGGTGAGAAACTTCAAGGCGTGAAAGGTTTATTTGGAGCGTATGATCAAGCCGAAATTATGGAAAAAGTATTCATTTCTTTATCGTCGATAGGGACTTTTATTAATTATCGAGTTAAAAATTGAGAGTATACTCCATTCGCTTTTATAAAGTATCCCGGTTCGCCATGATATTTAACACATTTCACCGTGTATATTTTGAAAATGTTCGGTAAAAGTCATTTTCTTGTCAGATGAATAAGCAATATTGCCCTTTTTACATAGAGGTCGTAGCAATTACTTTTTTCTCAAAATGTTAATTTACTTTGGGAAAATATTAAATTTGGGAAAATATTGTTTTGAATAAGTAACTTCAAAGACCTGGAGAATGCTGAAGAAACTTTTTTCTCTGTTAATACTGCGAATATTTCACGTATATAAACATGGTTGGAAGGTTCAGTTATGCTATTTTCTTGTATGGAAATCAAGAATCGAGCGTTGAAATTTCACTGAAAAATAATGGACAGAATAGAAGTACTCGAATAACTCAAGAAAAAGAAGCAGTACTTGGCTAATTGGGATACGAGGATGTATTGATATATATATAGTTAGCCTAGACCAGTTCCATGCATAAACAAAATATACCATATCAACGAACAATAACTTATTAGAAGTGTCAGGGTAGAGTTCGACGTCGAAAAAGTAAACCAGTAAATTTAAAAAAAATATGTCCACCGAAATTGTAAAAATCGAAAAATTGGAGTATCGAGCCATGATCAAGTATTTAAAAGGGTTAAGAGATAAGCAGATTCACGAAGATATGCTTAATACTCTTGGTGATCAATGTCCTTCCTATGCGACCGTGGAAAATTGGACTGCAAGCTCAAAAGAGGTAAATTTTCTATTGAAGATGATGACCGATCGGGAAGGCCAGTTTCTGTGTGAGTCCCCGAAAATATCGATGCAGTTTAAGATATGATTATATCAGACCGTCGAATTGGGCTAAAACAGATATCTGAAGCACTGAAGATTTCATACGAACGCGTTCATTATACAGGGTGGCCATTGCCCATTCGAAAACGAAACAGACGAGATTACAGACGAAATAAATTTTTTCGATAGAAATGCTCGGACAGGTCGATTTCTGTTTCGAGGGGGACAACTTAAGATGTAGGTTACGGACGCATAGCGCTCCAAACCTTGCTACTACAACCCTCACCCCCAATTTTTGAATAGGGAAGATGGGGTGAGTGATACCTCATTTGAAAGGTATTTTTATACTGATTTCAGCACAGTTATTGTTTTTTCATTTAATGCATTAGTTCTCGAAATATTCTTAACTGAGTATTTGAAAATGAAGTGGTGTTTTCATGGCACTTGTAGGGTTTTTTGTCAAAAATCGACATTTTGAGCTTCAAAACAACCTAAATGTCGTTGATTGAAGAATTCTGCGGTTCTATTCGCACATTGATTGTTTGCAAAAAAAAGTGAAATTATTTCCACCCGCTCTGCAATTGAATAAACCATGTCGAACAATGAATTAGAACACATACAGGTCTCGATTCAAAACTAAGAATAATTCACATGTCAAAGAACCAGTAAGCCAACTTAATGATCTGTTCGTAATAAATAAAAAATTATCGATTCTCATTTTTTTGAAAAAGATTCAATAATCAACAAAATGAAAACATTATTGAAGCCAACTGAGAAAACACTTCATAATTAAGTCGGAAATCGTTTCACGAATTGGGACTGGAATATTTCTGTGGCATCATTAATGATTTGATTTTCTTACCTGGTAATCTGATTAGAGATATGTACCTACGTATTTGGACTTTTTGGAGATTTCTATCGATCAAGTGTTACCGCATGTTATTGGAAATACTGCAAATTATATCGAAGAAAATTTAGATTGAGTTTCAGCAAGATTGAGCTCCTTCGTAATACGCTTTGTTTGTTCGACATCTTGATTAAAGATTTCTATGTCAGTGGATTGGAGGAAGGAAGCCACAGTCATGGTTGTTTTGAAGCTCAAAATGTCGATTTTTCACAAAAAAAACACTACAAGTGCCATGAAAACACCACTTCATTTTAGGATACTTAGTTGAGAATACTTCGAGAACTAATGCATAAAATGAAAAAACAATTACTGTGCTGAAATCAGTATAAAAATACCTTTCAAATGAGGTATCACTCACCCCATCCTCCCTATTCAAAAATTGGGGGTGAGGGTTGTAGTAGCAAGGGTTGAAGCGCTATGCGTCCGTAACCTACATCTTAAGTTGTCCCCCTCGAAACAGAAATCGACCTGTCCGACCATTTCTATCGAAAAAAATTATTTCGTCTGTAATCTCGTCTGTTTCGTTTTCAAATGGCCACCCTGTATGATTCACGTCAATTTGGACATGAGGAGAATTTCTGTAAAATGGATCCCCAAATGTTTGAATGTTGACCAGAAGCGTGCAAGGGTAGAAGCATCGCGTTCGATCTATGCTCGATTTGAAAACGATGTAAACTTCTTGAACCGAATGGTTACTATGGATGAGACTTGGGTACATTTCTGCGATCCAGTAACAAAGCAACAATTGATGGAATGGCGACACTTTTTTGGGATTGCCATGGAGTAATCATGATTGATTTTTTGGATAAGGGTAGAACAATAACTGGAGATTACTATTCGACATAACTGACCACTCTACGGGAAAAAATTAAAGTGAAAAGACGCGGAAAGCTATTCAAAGGTGTTTTGTTTTTACGGGACAACGCCCCAGTACACAAATCTCATATTGCCATGCAAAAAATTCGTGATTTAGGGTCAGAATTACTAGAACACCCCCCTTATTCACCAGATTTGGTTCCGTCCGACTATCATCTCTTTCCTCAACTAAAAAAAAGTTTGAAAGGTCGTGAATTTTCTTCCAACGAGGAGGTAATAAAAGCTGTGGAGGACTGGTTTGCAGAGCAAGAAAAAACATTTTTTTGTTAAAGGACTAGAGACGTTGCAGGTTCGCTGTAATGAATGTATCCAATTAATAGGAGAATATGTTGAGTAATGAAATATTTTGACATTGAAATTTTGTTTGGTTCTATAGTAGGCTAAGAATTTTTCAATATATCCTCCTACTTTATAAAAGTGAATGGAGTATACCTACTTATTTCGAATTGAAAACCTCCGGAAATTCATTTGGTAGGCTCCTTATCGACCCACCAACGCTCACAAGACCGCTGAATAACTAATTAGCAGACATTCGAGCCCGTTTCTCTAACAACTTTGGCCCAATTATTTCCGTCTTAGTTCCCAAATTAATTTGTTTACCGCCGAATCCATTCACGAAACCACCGGGCTCATACAAAACATAAATCATAACAGGCTAGGTAATTCAACATTTATTTTCATTGAGTCATCGCGCAATGTAAACCATAATTGATAGGTGGCATTTCGTCCAAAAACGGTTCGGGCGGGCGGGCTGAGAACGGTACCGCGGCGGGTACCACTCTCTCGGGTTCTTTAAAAATATATAATGGACTGTAGAACGCGACGAAGAGATGACTCAGGACGGCGGAATGTGAGTGAATACTAGCGGCTATTCATTCTTTTGTATGCGAGAAGTGCGGTCCAACCTCAATGTATGTCGCCGATAGGATTATAGGGCGGAATTTGATAGAATACAGCAATTTCGACGAACATTCGTATTGTTACGGAAACATTACAGAGCTTCAATGCAACTGCTATGGTCAAAAGTTTGCCGAAGACTGGAAAGCGGCGGTCAGCAACGGAAAAAGTCGAAGTTCTGTATGAAAAATATGTAAAAGTATATTCACTTTCATAAAGTATCCGATTCACCATGAATTAGGTTTATCAAGTTTTTTTACTTAAAACTGACGCAGGTTGGTACTCGTAAGAAGTCAAATAATTCTCAGAGACGTTGCCAATACTAATTTCTATCATTTTTTTAACTTAGTGAATGGAGTAGGTTCTTTTAAGGCTTAACGGTGACACAGGTTTTGTAGTACTACCTAGGAGCATAGAATGAATGGAGGGAAGGCTCCGCAACAAAAATGAACTGCCAAAAACGTCCGCACTTGTCAGTTCGCCGCAAGGTCACGAGATGGCGCCAACGTCGTTAGTGGCTTCAACATGGCTATAACGATATTCAAAATAAAATTCGTTTTGACAAATTTATTTCCGATCATAGACTTTCCATATAATTGCGCATAAATAATAAATAGTTGATTAGAATGCGGTGATATGTCAACAATATCGTTATGATTGATATTTGGTGTTATTTTGAAGGGTGAGACTTAAGAAAATTCTTTTATTTGAGTAACGTACAGGTCTTCTTCTGGAACCTCTACGTCAACTGTGGAGTTAAGACATCCCTTGAACGTTCTGAGTCTGCAGGTGTTGCTTCAAATCAAAGAAACAACAGGGATTGTGAATCTCATTTGAAAAAAAATTTAATGAATTGATGAATATGTTTCTAAATAAATTTCTGTATATAGGTTTATTTTATTGCTTAATGATCTTTGCATTCGTAGATACCAACAAGTTGGAGCTGAAATAATATTAAAATTGTTCAATATGTTTTGATACTTGTCAATAAAAATTCAAACTTTTTACCCTGTTTTTTCATTCAATAATTATATAGTACATAGCATAATAAATCACACTATATCAATTAAAAATATCGTACTCAGCAACACACGCTAATATGAACAAAACCATCCAGTAAATTAGGTAGTTTAAGCCGCAGAAATTTTTTTTTATCGAAGCCGATTTAATTTGTATATTACAGTAACTTACTTCAAACAATATTCGAATTCAATACAATTTATTTCGACCTCCTTTATTCCTTTCAGTCAACATCAAAAAGTTTTATTATTTAATCATTTTGGTGTTGGTCGTGAAAATGTATCAATAAAAATGACAACCACATAATATTCTTTGCAACTGTAGCGCCATAGAACAAGATATATGTGACATATAGCCCTATTAGCGATCACAGCGCTATCTATCGGGCGTCACACGAAACTCTAACTTCCGCCGAAATTGGAAGTTCAAAATGATCTGTCGAGCGTATGAAGCCTTCCCTCCATTCATTCTATGCTCCTAGGTACTACTACACTGCCATAAGTGCGAAAAGGTATTCAAATGTATACCTAATTTTATCGACAAAAACACCCACATTGGGGTTTACTACCCTATTTTTGGAATACCCACCATTTCAAATTATTTTTCTTATTTTAGTTGACCCCTTCGAATGATATCGATTTCTTTGGATATAAAGGTCCTACAGATGTGAAAAATGTTTTTTGAAAGATAATTCTACCACTTTTTATTAAAAACAAAACAATATGAAAACATTCAACTCGGAATGTCATAAAAAAATAAATAAATTTTAGTCAAAAAAGGACCCCGTACTTTTTCTATGGGAAAAGGAGTTCCGTCAAATTTTCTAAAATTTTGGTATAATGTAGAACTCGACCTACTCACACACACACACACCCCCCCAACTCAATCCTATGACTAGTTTTTGAGATACAGGGCGTTGAAGTTGAGAATTACCCACTTTTACTACGCCCGTATCTCGGAACAGAATCGAATGAACTCCAATTTTTCTCAAGAAACATTTCATTATATCCCCAAGGAGCAAGCATATAGACAAATATGACCGAAAATCGTTACGAATACAGGGTTATCCATAATTTAATGCATGCCTGATATGGAAAGTATAAAATATATAAGTTCCAGAGCAAGAACGTTCGCAAAATGAACTATTACACTAGATATGTTGTTGTTACATCGAAAAAGTCTGAAATACCCAGAATTTATACTGGATGATCCATTATTCTAGAAACTATTCATAATGATGGTTAAGTGGACACCCTGTATTTTTGGGTTGCTTCAAGGTTCATATCATCATGGACTTCAAAGAATACAGGGTGATTCAGTCATGAAATGAACTTTGAACCTCACGAAAATACCCAAAAACCACCTCTTTTTTTCATCACCCTCTATTTCAAGATTAAATCCGAAGAGGTGGGAGTTTTCTTTCACCATTGTACTTGATATAAAAACATCAATACGGTTGAGAGTTTTTATCCACTTCCTATGACCAGATTTTTAGCTGGAATAAGAAAAGAATAACATGAATAAATAATTTTCATATCACATAAAAAAATCTGGTCATAGGAAGTGGATAAAAACTCTCAGCCGTATTTAGGATGATATCATCCTCATCATTTGAAACGTATTTATTTAATTCCATTCTTTCGTCCAAACCTTTCTATGCATAATTTGTCGTGAAGCTGAAACTCTACGATTGTCGAATCTTACTCAATGAATTCTGAGCTCTTCTGGGAGACTGTTGAGACTAGAGTCTCCGGAAGGAAGCTTTTATCAAAAACCGGATACGAGATGAATAGGAAATATGAATCAATTTTAATGGGAGTATTGGGAGATAAGATTGGCGAAGACAAACAATTCCCGATCGAAAAAAATCGTGCAAACTATAAGCATAATTGCCAATCACATCCACTAAAATAACGCCATGGGAAGAGTCTGTTTCAAATGAAAGTTTCTTAGTTTCAATACATTCAATCTGACCTCGGATGTCAAGTAAATTTTTTTTATCAGGGAATATGCATTTTTCGTTGCAGAATATTAATCTTCATGAAAAACTAAAGACATGCTGCCTTTTTTGTTTTTCCGTAAAAAGAATTTCTCTGGGGATATGTTTCATGCACGATATGAACAATATCATCATATAAGAGTCAGAACATGAAGAAAATGAGAAGGGTTAGGTCAAAACGATAATACTTCTTCCGGAAGACGTTAGCAATTTGTTCGTACGGTACTAGATATACCGAAGAAATAATAATCATCGTCTACCAGGAAATAGGAGGTAAATGTCGATTTGAGCTACAGGACCGGATCAGAAAAAATTTAATGGACGAAGCACGATTTTTATAGAATGTGAAAAAAATTCAGGATTCCACCAGAATCATCAGAATGATTTTTCTGAATTGAATTCCTAGAGAGTTTTCGGGTCTTCTGCAGTTTTACGGATCACTCTACAGGAGTTCCGAAAAACACGAATTTTCGTCCATTCATTCAAATTATTGAAATAATCAATAGCATCATAATACATGTGATAACAAACAACAAATGGTCATCACCTGGAAGCATTTAGCCCAAGCCTGCATTTTTCCGTCTACAATAAAATCAACGAGTTTTTCTAATAATTCAAATTGTCAATATCGCAAAGGCTTCATCAATCAAACGCTGAGACCGTGAACTGTCAATGAGATAATAGTTTGAAGAATCTTAATGGGAACGGTACATCCAACATAATTTTATCGACGCTTAAAGCATAACAATGATTAACTTTTACAGTTAAATCAGACTGTTGCTATAATTTCTGACATATATGGGAGTTGGGTAATGCACATATCCACCAGGCATTTCCGACAGCTGTATCGTGAATATTCAAGCTGAACCTTCGATTTTCAGAAAGAACAACATCCTGTGTACCGGTACAAACGGGTAGGAGCCTATTGTATGGTTCTACAAAAATGTTAACTCTGAATTTCATTATTTTTGAATATCAACGATTTTCCCTGTGGATATTTTGTATGAACCGATGAACGAGACAGAATCCACTATGAACTTTTTCATTAAGTTCAGCGGAAGTTCCACCCTTAGAAAAATTTAATTTGGCCAAATTGTCCCTCATTGATCAAAATAGAAACAATTTATGTTGTTTCTCTGAAAGTTTAATCAATTCCCAAATTGAAAATCTGCGTGTTTTCGGATTTTTTCGAAACTTCACATCAAACAAAATATTCAGGTTGAAAATTTCATATGGAACAGCCTGTATGCATTTTTTCGATCTAATTTACGTAAACTCTCGATAAATATGCTCTTCCTGTTACTTCTTACACGATTTCCAGTGACTTTCACTAGTACAATGGAGCCTTAATTGGCTTAGATACCAAATCGATTTGGTATAGTAATCTGGAGCAGGCTTCATGAATAAAAAAATTGGCACAAACAATATTTTATTGCGTGTGCACCTTGACAGCTTCTTGATGAATCATTAGGCATTAGCAATATTAATTCACTGTTCAATCAGTGACATTAGTATACATATGAGTTGCTTCATTTATTATATAGTATGAAACAAAGTCGCTTTCGATGTCTGTCCCTATGTATGCTCAAATCTTCAAAACTAGGCAACGGATTTTGAAACGCTTTTTTTCAATATGTAGATAAAGTAATTCAAAATGAAGGTTTATATCTATAGGCCTTTTCGGAAACTTACTCGGGTTCACTGGATCCCTAACCTTTGCGTTCGTTTACCTAATCCGAACATCCTTAAATTTATTGGTTATGTTATGATCTACTGACACTTCAAATCCTAAACCTGATAGTTCGTAAACTTAAGACCGGGTCTGTGATCCAAAAGATACGTCACGTGACCTCAATGGATCGAGTTAGTAACCAAGAGTAGGTTTCCGAAAAGGCCTTATGATACATGCATAATATTGTAGAGAAACACTGATGAATTCACAGGTTTCTAATGTGATGTCGTTAATAAACACATTTTTTTGCGCTTACATTGCAAACGCTGACTGAAACCCACGAGGTAAATCGAAATAATGTACTCGGTATTATACTCCTAAAAAAGGTCAACAAAAAAGTCGGCGATGGTATATGTCTATCTTTTAAGGATAACCCACAATAACTATTTTTATCCTTTACATTTTACAGGAAAAAATGGCTTATTTAGGAAGTTATTTTAAGCAATAGGTACAGCATTAATTCTTATCCAATTAGGTACCGGGTTTTTCACTATTGACCTCCCCTCCAGCTCTGTCACAAAAACAGTTCATTGGAATATTTCATACAAAAATTGTACGAAATCGAATAAATTTTTGGAAACTATTGACGTCGATTGGATTATATACAGGGTCTTTCTCTTTCATCTTCAGAGTTTCAAAGTTTCGAAATGAAACTACGGAATAAAAAATGTATACGTGAAATCATTCCAAAATTCTTTTTATTGAAACAATTTACTCGAAAGCAAAATTTTTTAAAAGAATACCTAACAATATCCAATAAAAAATTAAAAAAATAATGAACTATGGTAGTAGATATTGAATAAATATGTTATATCAACTAATGAAATTAGTTCTCAGAATTTGAATCTCTGTGGTACTCAGAATAAGAGAATTAGACCAAACATATGTTATATATTCGAAATTAGGGAAAAAGAGCTTGCCAAATATAGAAAAGTCCACAGGGTGTTCCATTTTGAAAAGAGAAGTTGCAATCGATATGTTGCCCACCCTGTATATATTTCATTTTGTGAAATCATTTTGAAAAACATTGGTCGACTTCGTCGTGAAACTTTTGTAAGAAACATTTTTTTGTACCTCTTTTAGTAACAAAGTTAAAGGGGGGTCAAATTATGGTGAAATACCCGGTACCTTAAATACATTGCCCATTCAATATAGATCAATATGGCTCTTTACAGCATGTAATTTAAATGAATATTTCCGAAGATATTACAGATTTAAAATGCAGGGACATAGCGGTGCGGCGCCGGCACTACCGTTGTTAATAAGGTTTGCATTGCATCCGTGCGAAGCCGGGGCGGGTCGCTAGTAATTTATAAATCACTGATGTGTCAGGGTACAAGAAAAAAACACAACAAATGTTTCAACATAGTTTATTGCTGAGAATTGATTCGCACAAATTTTTATTCTTTGAATATCAAGTCGTTGTGGTGATTTCCGAAACTTTCCGAAGATGACGCCTGGAAAACAATGCAACTTTTTTTGAGATGTTTGTCTTCATCTTCGTTGGAGTTCATGGAGAGTTATCGTATAAATTTGCCTTGAGGTCAACCTTTCCAGGGCATTAGATATTCGTGTAGTGCTTCTACAGAGTCGTTATTTGTACGGGACGTGGCTCCATCTTTTTGAAACCAAATATACCGGTTATAAGTTATAACGTCAATTCGTCTTGAGCACCAAGATTTTTCTTAGCACGGTAACATTCAACAACAAACATTCACATACATTACCTTCTCGAAAAAAAAACCTGAACAAGATTTTCAATAGCAGACAAAAAAATACCAACAGACACATCACCCATTCAATGCCAACCCCAAAATGTTCCTTTCAACTCGTACACAGGCGAGTTTAATCGCATTGTGATCGCAAGAAAAGAGCAGAACAATAACCGCAACGCAAGGTAGGGTACCCTTCGCAACACACGAAAAGATTAATAATCATTTCATCGCGCACCGAATACATAATTACCCGATGGTCGTAGAGTGTGAATTCGTAGAGGCATTTTATTCATGCATGGGCGCGTTTCTCTTTTCGACGTGCTTCTGCTTGGAAAACGGTTTACAATGTTTGTTCAACAGGTTTTCCCTTCGCGTTATCCGGCCTGGGTTAAATCGAGTGGATGAGACGAAAGCCAAAGGGGGATCAGCAGTTTGGGAAAACAAGGTGCGACGAGGGTAGGACTGGGCGTTTGGGAGAAACGCTGAAATATCTTTACTCCATTCAATTTTATGGTGTATCCCGGTTGGCCATGACATTCTGACACATTTCACCGTGTATATTTTGAAAATTTAAGGTTATAGTCGTTTTCCTGTCAGATGAATAAGCAACGTTTCCTTTCTACATTGAGGTCGTAGTAATTACGTATTTATCGAAATGTTTATTCACTCTGGGAAAATAATGAATTTGAGAAAATCTTATACATATAATGTGAATTCAATAATTGCAAATACCTGGCGAATGTTGAAGAAACTTTTTTCTCTGTTAATACTGGACATATTTCACGTATATAAACATGGTTGGAAGATTCAGTTATGCTATTTTCTTGTACGGAAATCAAGAATAGTGTTGAAATTTCACTGAAAAATAATGGAAGTACTCGAATAACCCAACAGAAAAACTTTTAAACGAACAGATGAATCTATGGAATTTCCCATTTTTCAAAATTCTAGAAATAAGCCTACAGAAGACATTTAAATACCTTTCTCCATTTCAGTATCGTAATGAGTTCATTACAGTACTAAAAACAGCGCTGTAAAGAACTCATTACAGCTTTGTTTTTAGTTATATTTTTCGTTTCGTGGTTGGCAGCACTGGCTTCCGATTCTATCAATTTTCAACACACGTCAATTTGGAAATGTCAATTTCGTAACAGTCACCAACTGCAAAGGTACAATACAAAAGTCACTAGGATGTATAATCTGAATTTTTCATTGAATTTCAACAGTATTTCACGGAATTTGACTGAAATAGAGAAAATATCGTCTAATACTCGTTGCAGAATGCAATTCCAACACTCATGCGTTCGAAAACTCGCTCCTTCGTCGTTCGTTTTCGAATTTCGCATTCGTATTGGAATAAGAGCCCATTCTGCAACTAGTTTCAGAATATACTATTTCGTACAACTTGAAATAGGTTCAGTATAAAAATGTAGTAATACTACGAAACCGGTGTCACAGTTAAACCTTGAAAGAGCTAACTCCATTCACAAAGTTAAAGAAGAGTGAATAGCAATTAGCATTGACAACGTCTCTGGAAATTATTTGACATTTCACGAGTGCCAACCTGCGTCATTTTTAAGTAAAAAACCTGATTAATCTAAAGCTTGGCTTTTATAAAAGGAAAGGGTATTGTATGCTGAGGTATTTTTTGGATCTCCTAAAAGTACTATTCACCATTGAGACGACAAGGCAACAATTGTACCAATACATAAAAGATATAGAGTGTCTTACTCCCAGACTAACTTCATGATTGCCTTCACTGAATATTGCACCTTCACTAGTAGGAAGATTTATGGCTGAAGCTCTAATCATATCATTAATAGCATGGTCACTGGCTCATCAAACTGTCCAAACGCAAAATTCTCTATAGAATTAATTGTAGAAAATAAAAGTGGTCTATTTCCCGAAGGTCTTGTGATATCACCAGTGATTATTCAGTTTTCGAAGTTGATGAATTATCGGTTGAAAAAAATATCAATAAAAGTGAAATTTCTAATCACAATTTGTACACAAGTATCCACTCAATGACCCTACGTAAGTGGTTCAAGAGAAAGTGAACAAAATTAATTTACACGTTCGATTTTTCGAATGAAGATTACCAGGATGCCACCATGCATCATCAGTTTAAACGCTAGAGTGCTTTACGACGATATGGGTATTTTCAATGAGTATAAAACCGATAAGATACAATGAATGGTTTTTTGAATGAAGAGAGTGTTGAAGAAACGATTAACCGCATTAACTCCACTTGAAAATTAAACAGAAAATGAATGAGGATCTTGTGACCTTTAAAAACGCACAATGGTGTGGTGTTTTCATCCGAAACATTTTATCAGAAAAAAAATTATTCTATAGCAACTTGAATTGCTTTTGATTGAGTTGAAAAGGTAATAATTATACTAACTGATGAAGAAACTTCTACACCTAGAAGGGGCTGTTTGAAATTTACTTTTTTTTCATGAAACATAGATTGTATAGCAAGGAGTAAATGATTAAAATTTGGGAAAGAAATCGTGAAGGTTTTTCATGTAAACATTATTTTATACTTGAATATTATGTCCATAAAGTTAGCAGTGCCACTTTCGAGAAATTCAATGAAACCTATTGCATTAATTGTCGAATAATTGTCGAGAATTTGTCGTGAAAGAAAAAAATTTGTCGCGTCCTTAGTTTTTTTTCTACGGGGTGGCTTTGCTAACTTAACGTTAAGTTAGCAGAACCACTTTTTCAATATCGCCCGAATCTCATGAAAATGGTTACAAATAATTCTCGAGTAATTGTCGTAGTCGATATGAAGTGAAAAAACCCCAAAAAATCCATTCCTTTTTGTTTATTTTACGTCTTTTTCCTGCGAGTTCGAGATATTCCTAGAATTATCGCATTTTTGGCAATAGCGCATTCGTAATTGACTCTTTTTCTATTGCATTAATTGTCGAATACCTGCCTCGAATTTGTCGTGAAAGAAAAAAATTTGTCGCGTCCTTAGTTTTTTTTTTTCTACGGGGTGGCTTTGCTCACTTTATATTAATTTAGCAAAAAGTGGTCGAATATCGTCACGATGATCATGAAAGATTGTCGAGTAATTGTCGATGTTGAAATAAAGTAAAAGACACACAAAAAATTTAATCTTTCTAGCAATTTCCACTCCATTTTCTCGCGATTTCCCCATATTTCTTGAAATATCGCATTTTTGGCAACAGCGCATTCGTAATTGACTCTTTTTCTATTGCATTAATTGTCGAATACCTGTCCCGAATTTGTCGTGAAAGAAAAAAATTTGTCGCGTCCTTAGTTTTTTTTTCTATGGGGTGGCTTTGCTAACTTAACGTTAAGTTAGATAGAAAAAAAAAACTAAGGACGCGACAAATCTTTTTCTTTCACGACAAATTCGGGACAGGTATTCGACAATTAATGCAATAGAAAAAGAGTCAATTACGAATGCGCTGTGGACAAAAATGCGATAATTCTAGAAACATCTCGAACTCGCAGGAAAAAGACGTAAAATAAACAAAATAAATGGATTTTTGGGTTTTTTTTTGCTTCATATCGACTACGACAATTACTCGACAATTATTTGTAACCATTTTCATGAGATTGTGTCGATATTGAGAAAGTGGTTCTGCTAACTTAACGTTAAGTTAGCAAAGCCACCCCGTAGAAAAAAAACTAAGGACGCGACAAATTTTTTCTTTCACGACAAATTCGAGGCAGGTATTCGACAATTAATGCAATAGAAAAAGAGTCAATTACGAATGCGCTGTTGCCAAAAATGCGATAATTCTAGGAATATCTCGAACTCGCGGGAAAAAGACGTAAAATAAACAAAAAGGAATAGATTTTTTGGGTTTTTTTACTTCATATCGACTACGACAATTACTCGACAATTATTTGTAACCATTTTCATGAGATTCGGGGGATATTGAAAAAGTGGTTCTGCTAACTTAACGTTAAGTTAGCAAAGCCACCCCGTAGAAAAAAAACTAAGGACGCGACAAATTTTTTTCTTTCACGACAAATTCGAGGCAGGTATTCGACAATTAATGCAATAGAAAAAGAGTCAATTACGAATGCGCTCTTGCCAAAAATGCGATAATTCTAGAACATCTCGAACTCGCGGGAAAAAGACGTAAAATAAACAAAATAAATGGATTTTTTGGGTTTTTTTTGCTTCATATCGACTTCGACAATTACTCGACAATTATTTGTAACCATTTTCATGAGATTCGGTCGATATTGAGAAAGTGGTTCTGCTAACTTATCGTTAAGTTAGCAAAGCCACCCCATAGAAAAAAAAACTAAGGACGCGACAAATTTTTTTCTTTCACGACAAATTCGAGGCAGGTATTCGACAATTAATGCAATAGAAAAAGAGTCAATTACGAATGCGCTGTTGCCAAAAATGCGATAATTCTAGGAATATCTCGAACTCGCGGGAAAAAAAAGACGTAAAATAAACAAAAAGGAATGGATTTTTTGGGTTTTTTTTACTTCATATCGACTACGACAATTACTCGGCAATTATTTGTAACCATTTTCATGAGATTCGGGCGATATTGAAAAAGTGGTTCTGCTAACTTAACGTTAAGTTAGCAAAGCCACCCCGTAGAAAAAAAAACCAAGGACGCGACAAATTTTTTTCTTTCACGACAAATTCTCGACAATTATTCGACAATTAATGCAATAGGTTTCATTGAATTTCTCGAAAGTGGCACTGCTAACTTTATGGACATTTGAATATTGTAGTTGTTTTTTGCAAATTTTTAAAATTTTACAACAAACCTGGTCGAGGAGATCCAGAGTAGTTGTTTAGTTGTTGTTAAAATGCCTAGAGCACGTGTACGCAGAATTTATCGCGAGCTAAGTAATTTGAAAGAGATCGAATTATTGGTCTACGGGAGGCGAGGTTGTCATTTCGAGAATGTGGTCGGTAACTTAATGAAGCGATAACGCTCACTATTCCGTTGCTGCATTTTCTGACAATCAGTGTTCTGCTCCATGTTCGCTAACTCCCATCTGTCAACTTTCGATCTGTCACGTCATAATAATGTGACATTACGACTGTCAAACATGGCGCGCAATGCAAATCTCGCGCTCTTAAGCCGGCCATAGACATCGTTATTTTTCATCCGTTTTCCTCGCCGCGATTCGAACCGCCGAGTCATATCGCAGAACTGTTTTTCCCACACACTTCGGTAAATTCTTCCCGTTATTTTACTGTCGTTCACGATTAGGCACGTCATGAAGAGGAAACATCTCTTAGCAGTGGCGGCCGCGGTTTCGGTGCTGAATAAAAAAGAATCAAATTTATTCTTCACTGTTTTAATATCAGCGCCTTCCTTCCAATTCATGATATTTTTTCAATAATATTACATAACCTTCCCTCTTCTTGTTTCTATTCCTGTATTCTGCTGATTTAATTCGCCATAGACAAGGATGCAACCTGTCCAAATGGATGAAATCCACAATTAATTGTTTATTCGCCGTCTTCTGATCCATCCCGGTCAAAAATAGTGATAGAAGAAGTGATTAAGAAACAGCAGAAGTAGACGCACTTGTGGAGAGGACGCGACTTGTACTACGCTAATGGAAAATAACCGCCGATTCTCGACGAAATCCCCACACACAGTCGGTATGGCACGACAACCGATGAACCGTCGTGACAAAAATCAAGCATCGGCAGATATTTGTACCGACGATTCGTACCGACGGTTTTTCGCCATACACATCGGTTTTTGGCGCTTTTGCCGGGACGGTTCGTATCGCGGCGTTATAAACGGATGAAAAATAACGATGTCTATGGCCGGCTTTATTGAAACACCCTTTATTTCTAGTTCAGACTTGATTTATTCGTTGTATACCTGGCTGACTTGATAAGTGATGGCATTGAAAGCCGATTTAGTGAAATTCGTTTCTAAATCGAAATTTTTTCATTTCCCGATAGAATGGAGGCGTGGAATCGTTGAGAAAATGAAGCGAGACGAAAACGGTTAAAAACGAATTAAACACTCTCGTTGAACAAAACAATTCGTCACGAGGAAGCCACTTCCTAAGAATCAATGCCGCAACTGAAACTCACCGCCTAGAAAAAATTCTTGGAAAACAATCGATCCCAAGTCATCGCACTTACGGAAACCGAAGACAACACCGTTTTCCGCAATTCCGCGACTATCGGTGTTCCTACAATCAAAAATCAAATATACGTCTGAGAACGCTTATTTTCTGATTTGTTAGCCGGCTTGTAACGAGGTTGTTGAAGGTTGTAGGTAGGTATATCGGCTACTACGAGCTTTCTTATCGCAAGCGTAATGACAGAACGTGACAGGAACAAACGCCGCCACATCGAAGCCTGGATACTCGTCGTCCCACCATTCTTATCGCATCGGATTTCTGTTGTCAAACATCTGTTCTTGTGTGTGCCAGTTGCCTTGTTTGTTTTAGCAACGATACGGGAAAAATTCACACCCGTTAAAATTTTATGGGCTTTTGAAACGGCCTCATGGGATACACCGGGGATTCTGGTACGATCCAGATCCAAATTCAGTGGAAAAAAATTATCACGAACCAACTCTGCACTTGACTTTCCGTCAATCATCCTCCCTGCAAAGCCTCCAAAATAATCCAGAATATCTTCAGGCGCTTGTTATTAATCTATTTCAAACAGCGGTTCAAGGCTTGAGGAAGAGAACTTTGCACCACTGCTGGCAAGATGAGCTGTCTTCGAATTTTCTGTCTATGCTGATGACATGGTCTCAATAAGTAAAGGACATTCGAGAGCACCTTGTGCGCAGCTCAGATCAGAAGGGCATCAGAATTATCGAGAAATGGTCTTGTCAGGGGGACTGAATATGAAAACCCCAGTAATATAGTCGCCGTCTCGTTTTAGTCAAGTCCAACTCGAATTGTGAATCATTTTACCATGGAAAAGCAACATAAAGGTTTTTCCAATGAGAGGAGTTATTTTGACATTCGAAGAAGAATGCCATTTTATTAGATACTTACCCAATCGGATGTTCAATTCATTATAAAGAGGAATGCATGCCATTAATAATGCAAAATAACATCAGCCAACTGACCACCACGACCACGAATACAGGACCGTGTCCTTTTCATGAAATTTTCCATAACCAGATCGCAAAGTGCCTGCTCTATGTCCTCGATAGCCATACAAATTCCATCTTTGAGGTCTTGAATCGACACTTGGCTCTTGGCATATAGAACTCCTCTTCCACATGGCCCCAAAGGAAGAAGCCGCAAGGTGTTAAATCACAAGATATCGGTGGCCAATTGTGATCAGTCTGCGATAGAAAACACGGTCCGGAAACTTTTCCCGTGAAACATCAATGGTTTCGTTACTTGTGTGGCACGTAGCACCGTCTTGTTGGAAGTAAACGTTATCCGGATCAATACCATCAAATTCTGGCCATAAAAAATCATTAATCATTTATCGAAAGCGTATTTCATTCACCGTAACTGTTGCTCCAGCGTCATTCTCAAAAAACTCAGGTCCAATGACCCTGTCGGACCATAAACCACACCAAACATTCACACATTGAGGATAGAGAGGCTTTTCAACAATTACACTTGGATTCTCCGAGCCCCACATGCGACAATTTGCTTGTTGACGAAGACACCGAGGTGGAAATGAGCCTCATCACTCAAGATGATTTTTCGATGGAATTCCGGATCATTTTTATGTATTTCAAGGACCCAATCAGCAAAGACACGACGTTGTTGATGATCGGCCAGCTTGAGTTCTTGTGTTGTTAACTGAACTTTATAAGCCTAAAGACCCAAATCTTTTTGCAAACTACGGTGCAATGACGTTTGGGGAATGCCTAATTACAAAGAACGACACTTTCGGCTAGAGCAGCTAAATTCTCGGCTGTACTTGAGCGACGTGCTCAGGTATTATTTTATGCTTCACGACGACTCAAAAATGTTCGAGTTTTACGAACCGTCTCTGCCAAATTTTCACCATTTTTTTTTCTAGTGAATTTTAATAATTTCAATGCGTTGTTGAAGCGTGTTTCGTTTCATTTTTGTTGATGGCGTAGTTTCTACTTTTCAAATCTCGAAAAATGACAGCTTCAAAAGTGAGATCTACCGAAATAGCGGGCTATTCAAAATAACACCTCTTATTGGAAAACGCTTTACATTTCAAATATGTATTTGCAAAAAATGAAACAATATAAAAAAAAAATAAAACTGAATAAAATGCCGCCTCAACCTTTTTTATAGCACTCCCTTTCCAGATCAAATGAAAATCTTATTTCCGCACTAAAATTTCTTCCTATTCGACTCCTTCACTTACTTTATGGCGAATGCAGGGGGAAGGAAAATCCAACATATATGAAGGGCGTTGAACCCGCTGAATGCTCGAGGAACTGGAACACTGGAAGTAAACTAAATGCTGCGTAGATGGTACCTATCCAAATTCAACCCGTATGGAATAATCGAGATACTGGTTAACCCACTTTTATACAAATGTTTACTACTGAATCGACGAACGATAAAATTATATATGGTTGATTAACATATGGCTGATAAACATTGGTATGCCATGGAATCATATTACAGCATTAGGAGGACCTGCAAATTTCATCACGATTGCTTGCTTATTCGATGCGCCTGGATAACTGCCTTATTTTCAGGACTACATGTATATATTTTCATGTACATATGAGTGAAATCAACTGATCCACATGAGTTAGGGATATTGACTAAAATTGCAAACAAATATGTATGTATAGTTAAAATGAGATGTTTGTGATGAAAATTCATATAAATGAGATTTTTGTGATGAAAATTCATATTAATATGATTTCAAGTTGCAAATTGAATATCGAAATTTTATTCCCAGAGAATTCAAGCATTTTAAGACTATCAATACAATGTATGGCCTCCACGGGCATCACTAACAGCTTGACGTCTTCTTTGTATACTACACACGAGTTTGTTGAACATTTCTCGAGGAATTTGGTTCCATAAACGGAACAGAAGCTCTCTCAGATCATTTAAGGATTCTGAGGTAGGTTGATGATTATCTAATTTTCTTTGGAGCATATCCCATGCATGTTCTATGCAATTCAAATCTGGTGAGTGCGGAGGTATTGGTAAATGTGGAATACCAAGCTCCTCGCGCGCATTCTCAACTATGGCTGCACGGTGCGGTCTAGCGTTATCGTCTAAAAATTGAAAAGTTTCACCAATAGCAGCGTGAAAATTTGGCACAACATTGTCAATGAGATGCTCCCTATAGTGTGAGGCGGTCATATTCCCAGGACAAATGTGTAGATCTGTGCGCCCGTTGAAACATATCCTGGCCCATACCATAACACTACCCACTCGGAATGGATGGACTTCTTGGACATAGCGACGATTACGGGGTATGCGTGGGATTGTCCATACCCTTATTCTTCGAGAATCTGAAAATCGTCCATATCTGGATTCATCAGTGAAAAGGACACTACGCCATTGATCGTTCCAATTGATATGTTGCCTTGCCCATTCCAGTCTTTGACGCTTATGGTCACGTGTTAAAGGAACTCCTCTTAATGGACGTCTAGAACCTAAATTCACCTCTCTCAAACGTCGTCTGATGGTTTCGATGGAAACTTGGACCCCATCTGCCTTTTGAAGAGTATTCCGTAGCATTCTATGAAGGGTTTCTTCTCGCCGAAACGGGGATTAAACGATCCTGAGCAGATGTTGTTTTTCGTCGACCACCAAGCCTTGGTCTTTCCAACACGGAACCTGTCTCCCTGAACCTATTCCAAAGTCGAGATATCACACTTTGGCTGGCTTGGAGCCTTTCCGCTACAAAAACCTGAGTTAGGCCACCCTGTAGCATTCCGATAGCCCTATTAGCCTCAGCGTTTGTTAATTTACTTCTTGGCATTTTCAGAAAACTCGTTCCAAATCGAAGCCGTTGATAAACTGACTTCATTTCATAATAAGAACATTCATGAAGCATATGCAAAGAACCAAACTTCAGAAAAAAGGCGACCAGATTGACGAAATGTCTCATACTGATTTTTATTGGATCGATTTAAGTTGTTATTGCGTTTCAAATGATTTTACAGCGATTTTCTCGAAGATTACATACTTTTAAAAACAATTGAATACGATATCCCTAACTCTTGTGGAGCAGTATATTTCCAGTATTAACAGAGAAAAAAGTTTCTTCAACATTCACCTGGTCTTTGAATTATTGAGAGCACATGATATTTTCTCAAATTCATTATTTCCCCAAAGTATGTAAGTATATAAACATGTTCGAAATAAACACGGCGAAATGTGTCAGAATTTCATGGCCAACTAGGATACTTTATAAAACTGAATGGAGTAGAGTCAAGTCGATCCTGGAAACAGGATCAAAAGCTAAGAAAATATTCTTGAACGTTCATCCTCTCTTATCGCCCAATCGCATTGAGAAAACAATTTCTAAATCTAATGAATAAAACAATACCCCAAGTTTATCATATGAGATCTTTTAATGCTTTCTTAACATGCCCAAACCATCAACTGACACAATGGCTATTGAAGCACTTCAATTTGCTGAAGCTGAATAGCAACATCCGGAAGTACCAACCTAAATATCATGTCTACTGGAGATTAATGAGTGATAACACAACAATGATACATTTGCGGTTCCATTTTCCGTCATATGATGAAAATGTTATACACTTGAACATCATCAAGTTTATCTTCTTTGATGTGTTTTCACGCTCAGGCGAGTATTTATTTCAACAATGGCGAAATTCGCATTGGGTCAAGATTGTGATTTATAATTAACTTTCCCTCAGTTGAAACATTTTAGTGAACGGAAAAAGTCGTATGACCGAACATTGTATACCTGCCTAATATCCGTGAAGACTTTCAGTCCGAAATGAGGATAATATCAGCAAGTTTTCAACGAAAATTGATGCCATATCTTTCGGTGAAATCTTTGAACTTGATGTAAACATAGCTAGATAATATATCTCAATTATCAAATTCTATTTCGTAATGAATTTTTAAGTCTTCATGAAACGACGTTTTTTATTGAACGAAGAATAAAATACTGTATTCGTAAGATAAAGTTCAGCAAATTAATTTGCTACCAGTATGAAAAACTAATTACTAAGCAAATGAAGTAAATAGACCATCATTTCAACCATAACTTCCCAACAGTGTATCTCATTTATTCCCCTAGATGCGCCTCAATTGAACGTTGCGAAGTACAGTGTAAAGATAATGAAATCATTGGTAAAGACGACTTATTTAATAATGAATTTCATCATAGCAACTTGCACTTTTAACGGCATCGATAAAGAGATTTCCAAGACATTACTCAGCAATATTTCAGACAATATCAACATGGAATCTCCTGGATTTTGATTACTCTGAATAATGAGAACTGCAGCTGAACATTATTATTTTATTATAACACTTAATTCTTCACAATTCAACCCATATTTTCAGTGATTTATATTTCACAAGATTGTCGCAGTTTTGAAGACTTAACGGGGTATTTAAACCCGTAAAGCTCCAATGTGGGTAATATTACTTATTATCATTCTCAAGAAGAAAAACCTAGGATCTTGAAATTTTCAGGTTTGATCCGAGGTTTGATCTTAGTCCCAATGTTTCCGAAATATTGAGAAAATAAGTCTTAAAAAATTCATAACATTCAAATTTCAAAATATACCTTTATCCCGAGACCAAGAGGACAATTTATATATAGCACTCGATATAGCATAATTAGTACAATAGGATAATACAAGTATGAATTATAAGCTCTTATCTAGGAATGATATCAATCGAGTTATATTACTGGATATTGCATAGGGAGACTTTCAAAAATAACCACTTGGTAAGGATGGAAAGGTGGAACCCTAGGCTGCCTGGCACCATCCATCCGACATCCATCTATTATTTGTTCATGGGCGAATTCGAAAATAAGTTAATTTCTTGAGTATCACAGTTTGGTTTACTGTTCTCGCTTATCCAAACGAAAAAACCTCGGAAAAATCATGAGAATAGATGGCAAAATTCCATATTCCCAGATGGAATAGACCACTCCATTTCATTTTCAAGATATTGCAAAGTATCTGCTGCTCCAGGCTGTGATACGATATCATCTCAATACATACTTGTTTAATAGTGAGTGATGTATTATTTCAATTTCTTTGCGTCCTGAATGTAGAGATGAAATAGAAATTAGATTCAGAATCTTGAGAATTTCTAGATGAATCGGTAGTGGGTACCTAGGTATTCAAATCAGTCTTGTAACTAGGGCAGTTCAAATAGTGGTATTCACCGTTATTCGGGAAAATAAACAATCCGTTCTTCAATGAAATAATCGTTTTGGTGCACAATTTAACGAATTGAACCCATCCAAATGATGCATATTATCACTTGATGATAAATTGATTATGGTCATCTAATTACATATTATACCCGAGATACCTGATCAGTGATCATACATTAAGCGGATAAACATGAAATCATCACGCCTTTTGATCTTAAACCCAACTATTCTCCATTGAAGAAGGAATTATTGAAATTTGGTGGAAAATTAACATTTCCACGAATAAATAACATCCAAGTTTCATAATAAATCGCGATGGGCATTTACTACAGAGATCTACCCTCATTCACAGAATGCCATAATACGAGTACGAGATAGTGCACGTCGCTATTCCATCACCTTGCTCATCGATTACATCCGCTGGACGGAAAAAATTGATTCGAGTTTAATACAATGAACCCAACTTACGCTGTCGCTCTGTGAAGATTTCCGTTGACGAGGCACACAAAACAACGTCACTTTTAAGCCTTTGCGATACTTTATTTGAGTAACAATGAACTAAATAAGAGTTGCACACCACTTATTCCAATAACTATTCAATAAGCAAGAGAATACATCACAACAAAGTACACATTATTGGTTCATGGCACATAAATCCAAATTAAAATTTACACACCACTGGTAAACAAATAAAATAAAAACAAATAAACCCAACTCTTTACTAGTGTATCACTGCATTGTCAAAATACCTAACTCCCAATTGTCAATTGAGTTGAGACGGCGACTGCGTGGATCGTTCATTGTGTTCGGTGATTCATGTTTGGTTTGGTCTTGAAGCGAAATCCCCACCAACACCAAGCATGCACACCGGCTCTACACAGGAAGTTGTAAAACGTATTCTTTGTCCATCTAGTAGCATTTCATCAAATTATTACAATGTTTTATATTTCTGTACCTACAGAGCCATCTATCGGTGGAATAGTGAACTTGACTGTCAGCCTATCGGAGTTAACGTGAACTACGTTAGTAGTGAAAGGAAAATGTACTTGGAATGCCATTGTTTCAAGCATAGAATATAAAAATTGTGATTCTTTATTCTAAGGTTTCAAGAGATAATTACGGTTTATCCTTGAATATTCTTGTTGTTCCAGTAGTTTGAGCTTAGACTTTGTCTAAGAGTTTGATTTGAGTAATGATTTACTTATGCCATGGGTGTTCTGTGGGTGGACTCGGCGAAACATAGAAATATGGTCCATAGAAAAACGTACCGAAACCACAGATCTATGCTGAAAGTTGACAGTAGAAATTTGTAGGTTAGGGTGTATTTTACTTCAACAAGGTTTTTTTGGAAAGACAGTTTTTCGTAAATAAAACTTTCTTCCTCTCTACGAATATTTAGAAAATTCCCGGTTCAAGTTACAGCCTGAAAATGAGTTTCGATTCCTTCGATAGTAGCAGTAACAAAGGTGGAGATAAGGACTTGCAAGACTTCTTGATGATTGAAAAGCAGAAAGCACAATTCAATGCTCAGGTGCGTGTACAAGAATATTGTTCTCTATTGAAGGAATTTAATCAATATTCTCTCTCAGATTCACGAATTCAATGAGTTCTGTTGGGACAAATGTGTAGAGAAACCAGGAAATAAATTGGATGGCAAAACTGAAACATGCCTCACAAACTGTGTAGATAGGTTTATAGATGTATCCCTTCTAATCACGACTAGATTTGCCCAATTGTTGCAAAAGAGCGGAGGAGGAATGTAATTGAGGAGTTTCTAGTTATAGTGCTTTATCTGTAGAAAAGAGAGCTCAGGGTGTTCTTATATGAGTTTTATGTATGATTTGAAAATATGTATAATAAATTTCTTTCATAGTTCTTGATTTTTTTTCCATTCAATTTGAAAATGTTCGATCATATGTGATTGTATAACCTGACATTTACTCAGTTCTGAAGATTTTTTGCTTATAACAAAGATAATATAGTAACTCTAAAAATTAAGAAAAAATGGCGAAAGCGCTCGTTGTAGAACGTTCAGAGTCGATAGAAAACATAGAATGTTGAAATTTTCAAGCAAATATCGTTTATTCCTTGTACCCAACTTCGGAGATATTTGCACCAAATTCAATAAACAGCACTGAGATGTGTGTTGTATCACGTCCCCAGAGTAACCATCATCTGTGAAAGAATAAGAAATGATACCGAATTAGTTGTAAGAGGGTTTTGGAATTTTCTTAGGCTCATTTCACCATTATTAGCTGCAGCAGAAACCTCATTTTTTATCCAACATAAATCTTCAGGGGAGTTGCACTGTTGCAGCCCTTTAACCCCCTACTAGTTGCGCCATTGGCTCCTAATTTTGTCGTGGACTGAAGTCTAATTTCATGGAGTATGGACAGTTAAGAAACGATTTCCCAACACTTAGCACAGCCTGTATATAGGTATACTCATAAAATCAATTGAAGAGTGTTATCATTGTCTTTAAACATTGGTATTATCAACCACAAATGAAGACCCCTTTACGTACGTAACGTACTATGCTTGTACTTATTTATAAACATTTTTTTAAGAAATAAGTTGCAACTTATTGATTTACATTTTCTTTTTTATCATAAACAAATCATGTTCCTCCATATACAAGAAATCTATTGTTCGGTTACTGACAGCATGTGTATTAACAAGAAGACTGTCGTAGTGATAACATCTTTTATTTTCCCAAAGATTAAGTGGGAGGAATGTTATCGATATTTCATGGGAAATAATAGTCCCTAACGAGGGAAAATGACTTTGTAATGGTAAGTACATACCCTTAGTTATTAAAATTATAAGGGAATCCTTATCCTATAGTATAAAATGAAATCAAAGTCAGGTATTTTATTAAAGCAATAATAAGGGATCTACTTTGTTTCAGTAAGACTTCCTCGAAAAAGTAATTTCCTTTCTCTTAAACTACTTGAAACTAAAAATACCAAAAGCCAACCAATAAAATCATTCTTTCAATATCAAACGTTGAATTAAGAACGACTACAAACATAAACCGATAAATAATGGGTGGTAATGAATGGGAATGATATTGCTCATTGGCCCATTCCAATCGAAGTCGCATATGATTTTTGTTGGTGGAATTCTTCTCAAAAGTCGTCGGGAATGGTATTTAACGTCTCGAAGTCTTCGACGATTTGTTACAATCGGAACTAGAACACCAGAAGCGTTCAAAAGCCGCTGTTGCACGATTCGGCAAGTACTCAAAGGCTCTCTACAGGTAGACAGTACATAGACACATTAGATGTTCTGTGGTAGACCCAGTCAGAAACCGATCTTGTGCACAAGTGGTAGATCTTCTCGATCTTTCGAAATAGTTTCCAGTTTCTCGATACAGATAGAGGGGTAGAGAAACTACGCTTTTACTTCACACACTAGTTCATTAATGACGAAATATTTTAACGTGTGAGCGGAGCGAGCGCGTTAATGTTTGAATTTGACTTTATTGATAGCTGGATCAATAATAAACGAGTTGATTACAAGATTTTTCCGTCGACCTCATCTCGAAGTAAATATAAATTCTGGATTTAAATAAATTTTTATTTCGCATAATAGACAAATTTGACATATAATGTAGGTAAATATCCGATAAGGAACGTGTGGTGGAAGTGGAGGTTGAAGTATTATTTACTGTGCCACTTTTACCACCTGAAATTTCTTCTGCAATCTCTATTTTATTTTGAATGGAGTTTTCAATACACCCTTCTGTGATAGAAGTGGATTTCTAACCAAGCTCGATAGTGCTTTGACAATCATGCATTAAAATAAGAAAGCATGCAATAAAATAGGTCATTAATGGATGAGTGCGTTAAAAGGAGCTTTCATTCTTTGGTCAACGGAAAAAATATTTCTCTATTTCAGTATCGTAATGAGTTCATTATTACAGTACTAAAAACAGTACTGTAATGAACACATTATACAGCATTGTTTTCAATTATATTTGTACGTAGTTCTATAGCTAGTTTTCTTCTATTTTCTCAATCAATACTAGTTGGGAATGTTTTATTTTTAAATTTCTGAGCCATACTGCGTTACATTGAATAAGTTCACCATAATGTAGAAAACATTTATATGTCCTAATTTATAAATAGATACGTTATTCAAAATTTGCTAACAAAACATTATCTGAAATTCAAATAACCGAATTCTCTTCTGACCACTTCACAAGTTTTTCGTATTCTTTTTCATACATGGATTAGGATTTTTGAGGTATTTTTAATTTATTCGCTATTTTTTTTTAATTCTGGAGGTGTTTAATCAATTTCTTCAAACATAATTCACGAAGTCAATGCGTAATTATAAATTATATATTATAATTATAATATTTCAAAATTGGAAACGTGAGATTCAAAAGTCAATTAACAGTCATACAATAAAAAAGTCAAGTATAATCTGAATTTTTCATTTGAAGGGTACAGCTAAGTCATTCATTGGCAAGTTTTGAGATAAGGCGCGCAAATTATAGCCAATCGAAGGATCTTTCTTTTCACTATAGGTATCAAATACCATGGGAAAAATCGGTTAAGTGAGATATTACAAACGATCAAAAATATTATTATATATATATTGTTATATCAACAAATCAATCCCCAATCATAGTTGATCAATTAACTGAAACAAGCCCTCACAACAGTGAATATAAAACATAAAAATGGCTCTAGATCAAAAGTAACCAAAAGTGACTTGGTCGGTTTTTCCCCTTCAATTTAATTCCGACCATTTTTTCACAAAACTTTACTGAAATAGAGAAAATATCGTCTTATACTCGTTGCAGAAGGCAATTCCAACATAACACTAATGCGTTCGAAAACTCGCTCCTTCGTCGCTCTCGTTTTCGAATTTCGCATACGTGTTGGAATAGGAGCCCATTCTGCAACTAGTTTCATAGTTTACTATTTCGAATTATCTTTCTGATCACGTACCGCCTCGATCATACATTTGTCTTCATCCGCACTAAGTGTAAGTCTAGACAAGTGTAAAAAAGGAATTTTCAGAATTTGAATCAAAGTTGATTGTAGGAACGTCGAACTAAATGATCCAAAAAACTCAGAAAAGCAAATGACAAGAACTTGGCTGAAACTGGAAAAGTAATCGAATGACGAGAGAAAGAGAAAAGGTCAAAATTCTAGAGGACACCAAATCGTTCGTTTGAAATCGCCATTTTGGTGCTATGCAGTAAATAAATAGGTACTGGTCACCATTCAAGTTTTCTTCTATAAAAAATGGACATATAAACCTATTATTATCCATTTCGCTTTAAATATATTAACTTGGTTCTATGCTTCATCATGTGATCATGTTGATCACTTCAGACAGTTCCGAGAAGATTTTTTCCTGAAGATAAAAATTTGCAAGACGGTTGAATTCTTCACAAACAATAATTATTGCATAACGAATCATGATTATATCTGCTCTACAGTATTTGCCGTATTTCCTTGAGACAACCCCTATATAACTACCAAGACACCTCCGAAGACACGTGGAGTATGAAAATTAATTCTCGCGAACTAAACCCCCGATAGTGAATATTAATTAATGAAATGCTCATTCCAATTGACCTGAGATGTTGTGAACGATTTAGAGCTTTGGAAATATATTTGCATAATGTGCCAAAAATATTATCCCCTGTAGGTGTTTCCTGGGAACCTTTTCCATATAAAAGATGCTTAGGATACCTTTACTAGCATTCCAGAAGTGTTCATCAACATGGTGAGTACATCAACTCAATTAACAATTTCAAATTTTGTTTAACAGTATAACATTTATAAATAACATTTGGATTTTTTGTGCTGAAATTAATTTCAGCAATGCAATATTTCCGTGAAAATTATATTAAAAATTATATTGAGAACGGCAATTACCTAATTCTTTGATGAATGCTTTTTTTAATCACAGATCAAACAAAATATAGGTGTTCGAAGCAATGCATCAGCATTTCTTATGGAAATATGTATTTTCATTAAACACAACAACATCAACAGTTGTGCAAATATTTTCCAGGTTTTGGAATTTCTTTCAAAATGTCACTGATTTTTCAGAGTTCCCAACTGTTAGCCCTTTTAGTCTGTTTCATCTTTGTGTCACAAAGTTCATGCAGTCCGTACAAACATGAAAACAGGGGATTGTGTGGAACACGTCTTGTAGAAACAATGGCCATAGTATGTAACTATCATTATAATTCACCGATGAGCAAGAAAGCAGGTAAGTTAAAAGGTATTTCGTGTTTTTGATTAAATCAGAAGCTTAGAAAATAAGTTGATATCTACATCCACTATAGAGGGCTTCTGAAGTTTCCCAATAGCAATTTCTACAATTGTTACTTCTTTTCTATCATTCCGCTAAATATTTATCGGGATAAATTTGGAATGTAAAGATCCTTCATCACAATCATGAACTCAACTTTTTTGAGTTGAAAATATCATTGACTTCAAAGAAATATTTGAATATTAACTCCTCCAATATCCTTGTAGATTATTTTTAACACGACAATTTTCTTGTATTGCAGTGAACTGGAATCTAGAAGATATTTCCGACTACTCCGACGAATTTATTCCAAACGCCTTGTCTGAAGGAGGTTCTTACCGATGGCTGGACAATGATGTGAACTCCTTTATTCCATTGAGACATCAAAGAGGAATCGTGGACGAATGTTGCAAAAAACCATGTTCTATAGCTGTTCTCAGATCGTATTGTTCCAAATGAAAGAATCCCGGTTATTTCCTTCATACACAAACATTTATTCCGAAGAATTTATAAATGTATGTATAGGTGCATTTTACATCTTGGACTCCGAAATCAATAAATAGAAAGCTGTTTTTAAAATGAAAATTTCTTATTTCACACCTGCCACAAAAAGAAGATTCATTTTATTGCTGTGTTAAGAAAAAATAATAAAACATCTGGAATTTTTAAGGAATTCGTCTGTGTTATTTATGGTATAAGAGAGCTATTTAAAAAAATTAGTCTTTATACTTCATGAGGGAAATGGACTAGCATTATACTCTATTTATACTTTACCGTGAAGTATGTGCACACTGCTTGTGTCTTCTGGTACCATAGATCAGCAGAAACAAAAATGTATTTTTTCGGCAAACGTCCGGGATGTACTCACTTAACGGACGATTTTTCTCTGGGAAAGTAGCATTTTTCGGCCTAGTCCAGAAAGTACGTACTTTCCGGACAAGGCCGGAAAAAATCACCTCGTTGTTATCATTTTCATGATCATCACAAGAGCAACGAAATAACGGATGACAGATCTGTTCTGTTCAATTCAAATAAGAATCAAGTATAATAAAGAAATGTGACGTCTCATTGATTTGTAATTCTACACGGTTGTCGAAAAAATATTGTACGCAACACGCCCGAAAATGGGTCCTATTTTCCGGACTTGTTACGTAACTTACTATTTCATGAAATATTTTTCTTTACTATGCACATGTTGAATAAATAAAGGGGAATCTGACATCACTGAACATATTATCCCTTCGTAATTCAAAGGAAGGCGATGAGAAGGCAAAATCCCAGTTCCCCCAAGAAGAAAAACCTATTCAGGTTGATATATCATTGAATATATCTTTTGGTACATTTGCCTTCATCTGCACTAAGATTACGTCTAGACATTAGTGCGAATAAAGAAAGGACCCCGCACTTTTCTTGTGGCAAATGGCGTTCTGTCAAATGTTCTAATTTTTTGGTATAATGTAGTAGGTACTCGACCTACTGATCAAAAGTGTCCATGGCCCCAACTAAATCCTATGACTAGTTTTTGAGATACAGGGCGTTGAAGTTGAGAACTACCCACTTTTACTACGCGCGTTTCTCGAAACATAATCGAATGAAGTTCAATTTTTCTCAAAAAACATTTCATCAACTATAGGGAAATATGACCGAAAATCGTTAAATATACAGGGTTATCCATAATTGAATGCATGCCCGATTTTGAAAGTATAAAATATGTCATTTCCAGAGTGAGAACGTTCGCAAAATGAACTATTTCACGATATGTTGTTACACCGAAAAATCCTGATATACCAAGAATTCATACCGGGTGATCCATTATTATAGAAACTATTCACAATGAAGGTTAAGTGGACACCGTGTATTTTTGGGTTGATTTGAGGTGTTTGTTTTATTTTATCAGAACATATCATCATGGAATTCGAAGAATACAGGGTGATTCAGTCATGAAATAAACTGTGACCCTCACGAAAATACCCAAAAACCACCTTTTTTTTCATCACCCTCTATTTCAAGATCAACTCCGTTGAGGTGGGAGTTTTTTTCAAGACTGTACTCGATATACAAACATCAATACGGCTGAGAGTTTTTATTCACTTCCTATGACCAGATTTTTTGCTGGAATAAGAATAGAATAATATTAACAAATAATTTTCATATTACATAAAAAAAATCTAGTCATGGGAAGAGGATGAAAACTCTAAGCCGTATTGATGTTTTTATATCAAGTACAGTGGTGAAAGAAAACTACCACCTCAACGGAGTTATAATCTCGAAATAGAGGGTGATGAAAAAAAAAAGTGCTTTTTGGGTTTTTTCGTGAGGTTCACAGTTTATTTCATGACTGAATCACCCTGTATTCTTTAAAGTCGATGAGATATGTTCTGAAAAAATCAAACAAACACCTTCGATCAACCCAAAAATACAGGGTGTCCACTTAACCTTCATTGTGAATAGTTTCTATAATAATGGATCACCTAGTATGAATTCTGGGTATTTCTGGTTTTTTCGAGGTAACAACAACATATCTAGTGAAATAGTTCATTTTGCGAACGTTCTCGCTCTGGAACTGACATATTTTATACTTTCAAAATCGGGCATGCATTCAATTATGGATAACCCTGTATTCGTAACGATTTTCGGTCATATTCCTCCATATGGTTGTTCCCTAGGGATGGAATGAAATGTTTCTTGAGAAAAATTGAAGTTCATTCGCTTCTGTTTCGAGATACGCGCGTAGTAAAAGTGAGTAATTCTCAACTTCAACAACCTGTATCTCAAAAACTAGTCATAGGATTGAGTTGGCGCCATGGACACTTTTGATCAGTAGGTCGAGTACTACATTATACCAAAAAATTAGAACATTTGACGGAACGCCATTTGCCATAAGAAAAGTGCGGGGTCCTTTTCAGAATTTGAATAAAAGTTGATTGAAAGAACGTCAAACTATGAAAGATCTGAAATTTTCAGAAAAGCAAACGACGTGAACTTGACTGAAACTGAGAAAGTTATCGAATAATGTTCAAAAAAACCATTCAGAAGAGATGAAGAGAGAAGAGATAAGGGTCAATATTCTTGAGGACACCAAGTCGTTCGTTTTAAATCGCCATTTTGTTGATATGCAGTAATGATTTGGTAAATCTAAAAAGGTACCTATGGTCTCCATTCAAGTTTTCTTTTATGAAAAACGCGGGCATATAAGCCTATTATGATTCATTTCGCTTTGAAGATATTTACTTGGTTCTATACTCCATCATGTGATCATGTTGATCACTTCAGACAGTTCCGAGAAGATATTTTCGTGAAGATAAAAATTTGCAAGACGGTTAAATTCTTCACAAACAAAAATTATTGCATAACGAATCATAATTATATCTGCTCTACAGTATTTGCAGTATTTCCTTGAGACAACCCCTATATCTACAAAAACACATCCGAAGGCACGTGGAGTATGAAAATTGATTCTCGCGAACTATTAACCCCCGATAGTGAATATTAATTGATGAAATGCTCTTTACAATTGACCTGAGATGTTGTGATCGATTTAGAGTTTTGGAAAAATATTAATTTGCAAACTATGTGTGAAAAATATTATCTCCTGTAGGTGTTTCCTGGTACCCTTCTTCATATAAAAGATATTTAGGATACCTTCACTAGCATTCCAGAAGTGTTCATCAACATGGTGAGTAGATCAACTCAATTAACAATTTCGAAAATTTTTTAACAGTACTTATAACATTTATAAATAACATCATTTGGGTTTTTTGTGCTGAAATTAATTTTAGCAATGTAGTATTTCCGTGAAAATTATATTGAAAATTATATCGAAAACGGCAATTATCTAATTCTTTGATGAATGCTTTTTTTCATCACAGATCATACAAAACATAGGTGTTCGAAGCAATGCATCAGCATTTCTTATGGAAATATTTTCATTTAACACAAAAACATCAACAGTTGTGCAAATATTTTACAGGTTTTGGAATTTCTTTCAAAATGTCACTGATTTTTCAGAGCTCCCAACTGTTAGCCCTTTTAGTCTGTTTCATCTTTGTGTCACAAAGTTCATGCAGTCCGTACCAACATGATGAAAACAAGGTATTGTGTGGATCACGTCTTGTGGAAACAATGAAGAAAATATGTAAAGATTATTATAATTCCCTGATGAGCAAGAAAGCAGGTAAGTTAGAAGGTATTTCGTGTTTTCGATGAAATCAGAAGCTTGGAAAGCTTTATATCCACTATAAATGGCTTCTGAATTTACCCGATAGCAATTTCTACAATTGTTACTTATTTTCTATTATTCCGCTTAAGATTTATTGGGGTAAATTTGGATTGTAAAGATCTTTCATCAAAATCATGATTTCAACTTCTTTCTGTTGGAAATATCATTGACTCCAAACTCCAAAGAAATATTTGAATATTAACTTCTGCAATAATCCTTGTGGATTATTTGTAACTTGATCATTTTCTTGTATTGCAGTGAACTGGAATCTAGAAGGTATTTCCGACTACCGATGGCTAGACAATGATGTGAACTCCTTTATTCCTTTGAGACATCAAATAGGAACCGGAATCGCGCAAGATTGTTGCGACAAGCCATGTTCTATAGCTGTTCTCAGATCGCATTGTCCCATATGGAAATGAAAGAATCTCGGTTATTTCATTCACACATACATTTATTTCAAATTTCCGATGAATTCATAAATGTATGCAGATGTATATGACATCTTGGACTCCGAAATCAATAAATAGAAAGCTGTTTTTAAAATGAAAATTTCTTATTTTATACCTGTCCTAAGAGAAGATTTAATTCATTGGTGTGTTAAGAATAATCAAAATATATCTGGAATTTTTAAGGAATTCGGCTGTGAATTTTTTGGTATAAGAGCTATAAAAAAAAATTGATCTTAATACTTTATGAGTGAATTGGACTACCATTATCCTCTATTTATACTTTACGGTATATAAGTCTGTGCATACTGCTTGTCTTCTGGCACCATAGATCAGCAGAAACAAAAATGTTTCTGTATGAAATATTTTTCTTTATTGTGCACATGTTGAATAATTAAAGGGGAATCTCACATCACTGACATATCCCTTCGTAATTCCAAGGAAGGCGATGATAAGACAAAATCTCAGTTTTCCCAAGAAGAAAAACCTATTCAGGTCGATATACAGGGTCTTTCACGAGGAACCTCACCCATATTTATACGGGAAACTACTGAACGTATTTTCATGAAATTCAGCACTTATAAGTATTTCACGATGCTGATGAAATCTAAAATATTTTCAAGGCATGAGCACCTCCGGTTTTCCGGAAATGACGTCAACTTCCGTTTTTCAAATTAGAACACCATTTTTTTATTGCAGAAATAGATTCCTTAGAAAATTTCAAGTTATTTTGATGTAACATTTTTCAGTTTTGGTTGGAAAATTCTCTCTGAGCGGGAAAATTCGAAAAAAAAATCGAAAATAGAGCTCCACTGAAATAAGAATAACTTCTAGGTTTTTGGATGGAAAATTTTCATTTTTGGGATTTTTCAAGATGTATGCACTTTAAAAATCGAAATCGCGATTCATGATACAGGGGGTGAAAAAATCGCTTTCAAAGTTAAGGATGACAAAATCGTGAAAAATCAATTTTTTCAAATTAGAACCCCATTTTTTTATGGCAGATATTGAATCTACGTTAAAAAATAATGTGTATGTGTATGCATCACACCCTTGCCCTAAAGTGGATATTAACTCAGAAAATATCCATTTGAAAGCGATTTTTTCACCCCCTGTATCATGAATCGCGATTTCGAATCTTAAAGTGGATACATCAATCTTACATCTTAAAAAATCTCAAAAATGAAAATTTTTCATCCAAAAACCTCGAAGTAATTCTTATTTCAGCGGAGCTCTATTTTCGATTTTTTTTCGAATTTTCCCGCTCAGAGAGAATTTTCCAACCAAAACTGAAAAATGTTACATCAAAATAACTTGAAATTTTCTAAGGAATCTATTTCTGCAATAAAAAAATGGTGTTCTAATTTGAAAAACGGAAGTTGACGTCATTTCCGGAAAAACCGGAGGTGCTCATGCCTTGAAAATATTTTAGATTTCATCAGCATCGTGAAATACTTATAAGTGCTGAATTTCATGAAAATACGTTCAGTAGTTTCCCGTATAAATATGGGTGAGGTTCCTCGTGAAAGACCCTGTATTATCGAATATATCTATTGGTAGGTACAACAAAAGAATAAACGATAATAATTGTCACTGTTATGATTTTAATCAACGAGCGAAAATTATTCTTCACGCTGAGAACCTAAACGAAACAAAGATTCTGCAGAAACAGGATGATTTCATTAATTCGATTACTTGAATAATTCAGCTGCATTTTATTTTAACCATCAAAACAATTACTACAACATTAGCATTGAATTCTAAATCTGAGAACTGTTCTGAGTCAGCAATAAATTAATTTTAGGAGAAGCGAGAAATGTTTGTTCATACCAAAAGATATGATTCTATGAGTCTATGCATGCTCAGTTTCGAAGGTTTCTCGCATAATATCGATGATTTTTATTGGTATTTTTGCTGATTTTTGAGCGCTCGTTCTGCTCACATGAGGGCTATATTTTTTTTCAACTTTGGACACAGAATAAGCCGATAAGGTCGGACCCCCTGATGGTCAAATTCAATTCTGTCCATCCGTCTCGCTGGCCATAATATGACATTCCAACGGAAAACCTGTATTGAATTGAACATATTACTATACTTCGGGTACTATGTGAGGAATTTTATTTTATTAAATTTATATTTTCTTCTTGAAACATTGGTTGTTTGTATTGTGGACTTGAAAGATATCGTGGAATGTGAAGTAGACACTTCTTCCAAAAATACACTAGGACCGGCTCTGCCCCAACTGTTTAACCAATTGAGAGGAAACTATATTTCTCCATGGTAACCAGGGAATTATGTCATATTAGAAAAGACATAATGGGTCAACCTCCATCAACTAGTGATTGATGTCTCGACATCCAGGCTTAGAATAGGCCTATTAATAAATAGTTATTAGACGGTATTAGATGATATACACTTAGAGACATGATTTTAGCCACTGGCGGGAAGCTTCAAGCCGAAAGGTCAATTTTGATTCGTACTCCACATTTATTAGATGTGGGAGCAAACGTACACTTTTTATATTGCAGTATTAGAATGCATATACCATTAATGAACGTCATCTCACCTAATTTAGTCCATGGGTGGACTGAGGAATTCAAACTTACTAAATTCTATTTTTAATTTCTCATTTTTTGACAAATTGAAGAGCAGTTTGATCTTTGTAAGGGTAGAAACAGATGCAAGTGTTATACATACACACCAATAAAAATTTTGAAAATCATGGAAATCTGAATATCCACTTTTGGATTGACATTTACGATCGTTTTAATCGAGTGAAAAATGGAACATTCGCTAGTTATTTGTCTTGCAAAATTCATCTTTTGCTTACCAACACTTTTCCTGCCGCCGCCGCCGCGCCGGAGGGAAAAGTAAGCCATAGCAACAATTTCTCCTCCTAGGCGGAAGAATAGAACTTTTCGATGATCCTGTCAGTCGAAAAATGACGTTGTTATCGTACGTTTGAAAATAAAATAACATCCATTCACTTTTATTTAATCACATAGGAGGTCATGGTTTCGTTTTCAAGAGTTGGTCCACCTGATGAAAAGTCTGTGCGCGTACAGAAAATATCGTTAATGACAAAATGACGTTGCCAGTTTCTTTGTTTACATCAAAGTAAAAGTATCAAAAATATGCCACATTTTGTAAGTTCGAATCGATCGGCGATTTTGGGGCGAAATATCGATAGGAAATCGCCTATTTTTCCGTTCTTCGTCGTCCAGAAGAAGTTTCCCGTCGATATGAGAAATTTCGTGCAAGTTTCATTTTTTCCTTTCACGACTTTTGGCGTGAGCGCGAACGGCAAATTTGAATTGGACCAAAAATCGATTCATTAGCATAAATAAAGCGAAAGTAAGTACTAATCGACCTTTTTACACTTGATAACGAAGTTTTCTATAGGTATCTGGCCGAAAGATTTCAAACGAAATTCCGGTCCCCCAGAAGTTTGGTTGGTTTCGGTATCGTTTTTGGTGCTCAAAATTTATTTGGAATGTGTAAATGGACAAAAGAGGATTCCTTATACGATCTTCTAACGAAAGCGACCGGAAAATATGGTTCAGGTAGGATTTTCGAAGAATTATGAGGAAAGAACTTGCAGAATGAAATTGCACGATTTTCGTAAGTAAACGGGTTCTGGATGGCCATCATCGGTCTCTAAATGATTATTGTTGATCGCTTTCACGTTTCAGAAAAAAAACACGTCGAAAAAGCTAAAAAAAAAAGAAATATGACTATATTGCATTCAACGGTAGGTGAATTCAGATTCCGATGAATTGAAATGTGTCACTGGAGATTTCATTTCTTTGCCGAAAATAGAAATAGGCTATATTGAACCAGAATACATCGGTTTTTTCCATGTTCCAGGAGTTTAGGTCTTATTTTAGAACAGGTGAATGATAAATGTGAAGCATATGTTTGACCTATTCCATTTTATTTGTACAAACCTACTGTGGTAGTAATGGATTAATATTTTTAAACTAATGAATTACTATACAGTCAGAATATCTTACTCCTTGTTCATAAGATCAAATAAATGAAATGTCGTCAAGTCTTGAACTTTCAGTTCAAGAGGATAATAAACATTAAATCTTCACAAGCATGCATATGGAAATTATGTGAAAGCAATGCAATTTTTTCCATGGCGAAAAATAATATATTTCAACAGAGATCTTTTCAAGCAAATAACTAGAAAAGGAATCCTTTCTATCAATTCATATAAACGTTAATTATTTTCGTCCATCACATCTTTTCCAATTCATTCACATTCTGAGAAATATGCTAAGAATGTAGAAAGGGAAAGTGTTGACTTGGAACAAAAAAATAGTTTGAAACACGTCATTACTTCGATACAGAGTGGAATGTGTCAAATTTCCAAGGCCAGAGTTGTGATTTCATAATTGTCAATGGAGTATATGTATTTCGTTCGAAGGGGAAGTGACTTTTCATGGCTCGCTTTCAATTACCCTCACTACGTTCGGCGGGTAGACTCAAGCTCGCCATGAAAAGTGACATTTCTCCTCCTAATGAAATAATATACTATTTCACCATCTTTGACATTGTGAGACAAGCCCATTGGAGGTTGAGATTGGCTGAACCATCAACATTTGATCCAAATAATGTTTGAAAAAAAAATTGTATCGAATGTTCCTTTCTTTCAATTTTATGTGTTTCATTTCCGAATATTTTCCTGAACCTCACGATGAATCACGTAAAATAACATAATAGTTGTTCACAATTCCGTTTAGCCCAAATGTTGGAAAATCTCAAAAAACTTTTCCGATATGTCGAATAAAGCTCGGATTCGTAGGGATTTGAAACGAACCTCCTACTTCAAAGGCCATTCTTTGTAGGATTTACTGGATTGTACACGAGAAGAAAACTAATACAGTTCCGTATCTAACTCATGTTTCACCTAAAATTGAGCTGTCGGGTTTTGAAACCAGTGAATTCATATTATCTCTAAATATGTATGATTCAGAAAGTGATCCCGTACACCATGAAGTCCATAAATCTTCGTTGTATTATTTTAATAAGCGTTTTGGAAATTATTTTGACTGAGATTGAGATTAAAGAGGTGGTACATTGACTCTTTAAATTTTTGATAACGATATATTGAACGCGTTGAGAATTAAAGTTCATGATTGTGGAAACACGGATTCTAGTTATGTTCGAAAAAAGTTTTTGGAATTTTTTCTGTTGTTGATTTGATTCAAAAATGTGGTTATTGCCATCTATCTATCCATCAATCTATTTCATTGGCATACATGAAAATTTTCAGCCGAATTGGACGATTAGTTTCGGAGATGAAAAGTGTTGTATTTACACTCGAAAGTTATCAATATTCAACCTAATACCAAATTTCAACTCGTATCGGATTTGTAAATTTGCGTTCTCGGTGATGGGGCTGATCGTGAAAAAAATTACCTATACCCACAAATTGTACAAAACAGAAAGTTGAAAAGTTATTTTATTCCACTCAAATATTCTCCCTGATTTTGTCCAAGAGATGATAATAATGGCAAAAATAGTCAGCTGCGTCCCTTATTGAGAAGAGGGTTGACATCAATGCGTGATTCAACTAAACTTTCCATAACTAAATTGCGGAAAATAAAGGAATTACGTAACCAGACCACAAACTAAATTCGATGAAATCATAAATGTTTGCCTCAGCCGCATGCCATGAACTTTGATAACCTTTATTTTGTGAAGGAGAAACTAAAGCATTGTTATTGTGGATGAGAAGGAAAAACTTAAGAATGTAGAGAACAAATTTCAACAGAATTTTCGTCATAAGTTCCCGTGATTGAGATCTTTCCGGAATATCATATTTTTTCATTATTGATGATGAAATTCCAGGAAATCTGTCTGCAAGTGCTTGGATCTTGCTTGCCTTAGGAACCTGCCCCTAGGGCCAAGGCAAGACAACTCTTGATGCTCACGATGTGATCGTGAAAGCCCCTTGGGAGATCATACGTTTTTTGAGGATGGTTGATGATCGCCTCGGGAACTGATTTAGTGGGAAACAAGAACGAAAAATCAATCTGGTGGCAATTCTGAAAGGTTCTTGTGTAGCAAATCGACCTCATCAAATAATATTAAGGCTATAAGCACTGGTAACATTTGAATCCTCCCAATAGGCATAGGGAAAACCACATTGAGTTTAATTTTTTTCTGTATATCTAATTCATTTATTTTTTTCATTTTAATTTAACTTTTTTTATTATCTTCAAATTCCTCAATGATTTTATGCGTCTTTGAATATATTTCATGGGATAACTAACGTTTTCTTCAATGTTCTCGAAAAATTTTTAGGTTAGTGCTTAAATTCATCGCGTTTCTGTCTGTAAAGACAAAAGATTATTGCGTGATTTAAAAATATTCCCTTTGATGACGATGAATGTCGATAATGAAAAACAAACGTTGAAATACTAGATCCGCTCTGAATCTGTAGACAAAAGAATAGAATAAAATTATTGTGAACTTCACCATTCATTGACCGCAAATTTTTTTTTCCAAAATCCACAAAAAATATAATGCAGCGGTTATCTCCCGAGCAATTCAGGAATGAAGCATATAGCACGCGTTGACGATATGCCAGTAATGGGACAATTGCAAATTTTATTAGGTAACTAGCTTATAATTTACTTTTAGGTAGAGTGGACACTGTACTAGGAAATAAATTGATGTCCATTAGACATCGGCGTCTTGTCTTTAACATCACTTAATTTCTATTGGGTGCAAGTGCACGCTGCTCAAATAGCTTAGCCCAAAATAATATCTCATTTCGTTTCATCTCATGGTCACGAGAATATACAGTGCATCCAAATCGTGTCCACCAAGAGGTAAGAATATTTTTTGGATCCATATATTTCCTACTGAGTTTCATGATTTCCGGATTTGTAACTTTCTCGCAACTATGCAAAGACAGAAGAATTTGAGTCTTTGATGAATTATGACCAGGAATGATCTCCAATTGAAAATGAAATTTATTATCTGCCTAGATGAATTAAGGGTGGTTTTATGAAAGTAAAATTTGCATATAACATTCAAATTACAAATGGGATAATCTGAAAAACAATAATATAACTTTAAGACGGGTAATAAAACGATCCACAATTTCTTTCCACCATTGTCTTCACTGACGAAAGGGATATTTCACTAAACTTGTTGTATCCATGGTGAGAAGTGTTTCACTTTTTCTTTATTTCTTGAATTATTTGCCCCTATTTCAGAAATCAAGGTTTTTTGCAATTGTATTGATTAGAATTTCTTCATATTGATTTATCTCAGCATTGCATATACCTATTTGACCAGTTTTCACCCTAGATATTGAATCTAGTGGAGGAAGAAAACCGATGAGTTTGAACTTGAAAACCACAAAAAATTTTGGGTAAACTCATTAGGACACCTGTTACACGTCCGAGCTCGCGAGCTCCCTTCAAAAATTGGGCTTTTTATTTCCATAATATCTCATTTCTCTAGAATGTGTATTACCTACTCGCTTTTCTGTTTTTCCTCGTATATTAGGAAAAAACCTGGTGAGCTGTAATTTCATCAAAATCTGGACAAACGATTTTATTTCCATGATATCTCAATTCTCGGCATAAATGTTCACATTTTCAGTTCACATGCGAAATAATATTTTTCAGAATGTGTGATGATCAGTTTTTTGTTTATTGCCCCTCAATTTTTGAATGAAATATAAAGTAGGAACTTTATTGGTCATATTTTCAACCAGGTTTTTTTTCCTTGATATACGCAGAAAAACGGAAAAGCAAATAATACACGTTCTGCAAAATATTATTCCGCATGTATACTGAAGATTTCATACATTTATCCCAAAAATTCACGGAGAAATCATGGAAATGAAATTGTTTGTCCAGATTTTCATGAAATTACAGATCACCAGGTTTTTTTCCTAATATACGAAGAAAACCAGAAAAGCGAGTAATACTTATGCTAGAGAAATGGTTGAGCTTTTAATTAAAAAAAAAAAATTTTGCATACGATCTGAGATATCATGGAAACAAAAAGCCCAATTTTTGAAGGAAGCTCGTGAGCTCGGAAGTGTACCAGGTTCTCTTGAGCGAGAAAAACTGGTCTTCGAACAGGGTGAGCTATGAAAAACTGTACATACTTCTACCCTTATAGAGGCTACTCAGCTGAATATCGAATGACCCTTCACTTCCTGAGGTATCTTTTGAACGGTTATCTTGAATCTTTTGAAATTCTCAGGTAATATTGTCTTGAAGTACCCCCAGGAAATAACTTGTTCATTATTCTGAAAATACAGGTCCGACTTTGAAAATTTTGGTTATGTTGGTCATCCGCAAAAATTTCACCCTGTGTATTCTTTAGTCAATGTTTGATGAATAATATTTAAAACTTAGTAATTAAGGAGGAATACTGCCAAAAAGAGTTCCCCTAACACTGTTGTAGGATTTTTAATTAAATACTGAATTTCAGTAAATAAAAATTTTCTCAGTACAAGGAATAAGAGTGAGTGCCACTCCTACATATTATAGAGCATTCTAATGATTTAGTGCCGTCTCCAGGATCAGCTTATGGAAATTTTCCAGTTTTATTTATTAGAACACCCTGTATGACGATCTAATGAGAACTAATCAGCTCTGAGCTGGAAGAAATTTCCAAATTCATTGCTCTGCAGCTTTCTCACCACAATTCACAAAAATATTCATTTTTCAAAGTCCAATATCTCGCGATCTTATGAACCTAAAGAACAGCCGTCCAGCTTGAATCAAAGGTTACACCATTTTGTTCGAAAGTGAACATATTGCCTCTCTACGAAAAATGCCCCCCCTCAGAAGTCAGAAGCTGAAAACTGAAAAAATCCAAAACTTTCGATGAATTCTCACACGCCATTCTTTGTTCTCAGACCGTTTTAAGTTTTTTCACGGGAATCTTAGTTTTTGTTGATTTGTAATAGTGTATAGAACATTAAGTTAGGAAAATTATCACTTCTTGGTGTTTGCATACTTTTTAGGCAATCAATTCTTTATAATATTCGAAGACCAGCATTACTCCAAGTAGTCTAAGTGATCCGTAAGTTGAAGAGATAATATGTCTATCTAGATGATTATGTAATTTAGTTTATGTATATTCCGCACGTGTATAACCTTCCCGGACAAGGTTTAAAATGATTACAGTGCATTAAAACGATGTTCAAATCCACAGAATTATTACGTGAAGTGATTGGAATTGAGCATTTTTCCCGCCTAACTACAGCACAAATCTGGAAAGAATGGGAAAATAAATTAGCGATAAATTCCTGGTAACGCATCAAAACAATTCGTGTTGAGCTTCATATTATACATTGTTATTCCGATAACAAATTGAATATCAAGATTAAAATAATTATATTTGTGTGTGTTGTAGTTATAAACAGCTATAATGAGTACAAGAGGTCATTGTTTCTTTGCTTGTTGTCTATTTTTAGAACGGGAGTATCACTAGACATTCATCAGACAATTTTTGTCATTCGAAAGAAATGACTTATTCTTTTTCGATACTAATTTCATTTCTATTCGATGAGCATCCTAATATTGGATATTACCCGTCCAATTATGAGTTAGCAAATTGATTTGCAAATGTTTTGAGTTTGGGAACGTATTTCGTGAAATTTTTTGAATCTTCTTTTATATCTCTGTCGTTATGAAATTTGAAATCTTTTTTCTTTGAAAGTCTAGATCAGTTCTGAATCACACTTATGCTTTTCAAAACGAATAAACGGCGTGAATTTTTTCAATGATTCTGTTCATCCTTTCACGAGGAGGATCACTTGGGCATCGTTCTGTCTGTCTGAAAAGCCTAAGTCTTCAAATTTCCACACGAAAAAAGAAACGACAGCACAGAAACATTAGCTGTTGATCCTAATTTTCGAATTTAAATATCCAAATGATACTATTTTTATCTGACTGCTCTAGACGGAGGGTGATGTTTTTAGGGTGTATGCATGTAAATATGTTTCTCTATTTCAGAAATGTAATGAGTTCATTTCAGTTCTTAAAACAGTGCTGGAATGAACTCATCACATAAATTTTCAACACACGTCAATTTGGAAATGTCACTTTCGTAACAGTCACCAACTGCCAACTGTATAATCAGAATATTTAATTGAATTTCAACGAAATTTTACTGAAATAGAGAAAATATCTTCTAATACACGTTGCAGAATGCAATTTCAACACTCATGCGTTCGAAAACTCGCTCCTTAGCCGCTCGTTTTCGAATTTCGCATTCGTATTGCAATAGGGATCATTCTGCAACTAGTTTTAGAATATACCATTTCCCCTCCCTGTATTGTAAGGAACCTATTTTGACACTGCTTCGAAATACGTAAGTGAAAGATACTCAACAAGGTATTGTTTGCCCTTAACGACAGGATGTAAGTCAACTTACATCCCTGTGTGAATCAACTTACATCCCTTATCCCTAGGAGAACTAATCTAAAATTATTATAAAGCCACTTTAATTTTTGATTTCATCAACATATAACAAAAATCCGGAGATCATTCCGGTGATATTAATTCAAATGAATATTAATGGTACAATTCTTACAATAAATTATTCACATTATTAACAAAATTTTGAAACACGTCTTCTCGTTTCTTCTCGATGTGTATTACATTTTCTGACTCCACAGGTTCTTCATTTCTAACCAATGTTTCTGTCTCTGTTGAAGCGGTGCAAGAGAGTTCTAGCTGGGTCTTATTGTATAAAATTTTATTCGCCACTTCTTTTTTCCACCATGTCGCTTGAGAGCTAATACATCAAGCTCAGTATTTGCTAATAAAGCTTATATATAAGCTATATTATATTATATTATATATAAGTATCCATTTTGAAGAGAAAAAATGATGGTTATAACCATCATTTTTTCTCTTCAAAATGGATACTCAGAAATATTTATATTTTCCTCCACAAAAAGGGTGGACTTCAATATCGAATATCTACACACTCCATAGGCTTGATGGGGACTTCAATAAAGCACTTTTCTCGTGTAAAAACGCCAAAAACAAGGTTTCTGAAATTGCATCAGTAGGCCTCTTGCTTTGGTACCAATTCTTGAAGGATCGTCGAAAAAAAAAGTATGAAGCAGCATATAAATGCTGCTTCATACCTTTTTTTTTTTCGACTTTTTCGGAAGTAGGTACAGATGAACAAACAGTATTCGCTGATTCTTCTATATCTGAAGCATCTATTTTGTCTACACAGAATCAAACACTTCGACTTCCTCAAACTTTTCGTTTCCGAAAAAAATCGAAAAAACACGTTGCTAAGTAATATTTTAACAAGAAGCATGACTGCTAGTGGCAACAAAAATCCGAGTCGGAGACGAGGATTTTTGCACCTGCACGAATGCTTCTTGTTTAAAAAAATATTACTTTGCATTGTGTTTTTTCGATTTTTTTCACTGGAAATCAATTTTCGTTGACAACAACTGTCAAGTTTTGCCGCTGGTAAACCCGAAAAAACTGCTGACAGCTGCTGCCATACAGTTTTCCATCCAGAAACCATTTGTGATTCAAAATTGCGCGTTACTGATTGGTGGAAATTAAGACGGGGGAAATAGTCGCTATAAATTCTTAACTTGACTTTGTTGATAAAAAAACTGCCTATGTTGCTTTAGTAACGCATCATGGCTACCTCATCTGCCATAATTTGATGAGAATGCTAACGATTGTAATGATAATGAAAACCCACAAATATATCCGGCATTTTCTTGTAAACATACGTTACAGGGAGGGGAAAAATGTTATATACTATATGGGATGTAAGTACATTAACCAGTCTCGAACTTTTTTGACAGCCCTCGCTATCGCTCGGGCGCCAACTCGTCCTCGTCTGGTAAATGTTACTTACTTTCCTTATAGTATAAAATAACTATTTTATATGTCCATTTCTATTTTACGCTTCACAACCCGAACGGCTTGATGGATTTCAACATATGAGGTATCATTAGATTCGTATGTAGGTATTGTGGGAGTGATATAGGCTATGTCTTTTTTTCTGAATTATCTTCATTTTAGTTTTTCAGTTGAATGTTTTTCAGTCGGGTTTTTGTTTTTCTTCGATAATTGTTCAATCCTATAATTTCAATGAAATGTTGAATCGGTTTTGAGACGATAGGTGCTTTATTGGGTAGTTCTTTGGATCAAGAAAGCTTCAATACTTCTTTGAAATTTTGTCACATTCCTCTACACTAGACTTATTATCAGTTAGATCCTATGTTCGTAATGATTATTCTTCTTCTCTCCAGTCAACTTGATGTCAACAATGTTATTGAGTGATAAGTGTGACCTGGTTCAAAAATAGTATCATAAATCACATGGTGTTGAAGCTTATAATTATTTATGGAATAAATATTTCAGTCGTCGAAAGAATTAAGTATAGAAATTTTTAATTGAAATTTTTATATGTAACTCTCGGTCAAATCAGCTGGAAGTTTTCATTTAACGTAGCAGTCACTTCAATATTTCAAATTGGATTATTGTATTCCATATCGGTCTGAGAAACAAAAAATTTCAGATCTATTCATGCTCACTATTGTGTTAGTCTAGAAGATATCTCATTAGGTATACCTATGAATCTTTTAAATAGTTGAAGGTGATTTTTTATAATATTCCTTTAACCAAGGCTCATCTTATTATCAAATTCAAGGAGGAATATGCTTTCCTCAGCAGAATTTCCCAATGAAATCGAACAAGAAACCGTGATCAAGTTTTGTTTTAACAATCAATAACCAATATGGTTATGGAAAATAATTCAAATTTTCCTAATTGAATAGAATTGAATTTGATTTGAAATATATATTTGAAATATATATTTAAGTGGAATCAGAAAAAATGGTATCAGGCAAAAACAACTTCCTGGTCTTGCTATATAGCAAGACCAGGAAGTTGTTTTTGCCTGATACCATTTTTTCTGATTCCGCTTAAAACGATGTATGAGATTTTTTCTGAAATCATCTTATATAGGAATGCTTCAAAAAACATTCAAACCAATAATTGAGCTTAGGACACATATTTCAAATGTCAGATTGATTAATTCAATTGAAAATTCTGCCCAGCTAAACAAATGAAAACCAACTGTCTTATCTCTTGTATTATAAAGTATGGAGTTGAGTTTAGAGTTTCATTCAATGATAAGGGTTTGGTATGCTCACAGTGCTCCGAATGCCTGCTGTTGAGTGGAGGTGATCGTCAGTTGTCTGTTTGAATTAGTGCTCTCAAAGTGTTTGTTGAGAGAGAACAATGAATAGTTTCAGTTTTTACTGCGAGGAATACTAATAAAAGGTTAGTTAAGAAGTTTAGACTAAAGAATACTTCTTCATGATTTTTTATAATTTTCACGAAATTTTGGATATCTAAAATATTTGGTACCATCTCAAGAAAACTAAATGTAGATTCAATGGTCAGCTTACTTGGAAATAAAGAAATCGACATTGACATTAGCCTTACTTTTCATCTTAAATAAATAGGTAAAATCTCAACCAACTGGTGGAACAAATATATTTTCATTTCATCTATGGATATTTTATGAAGATGTCCAATTTCATTATCCATCAGTTGTGATCTAAGATGTTTACCTGCTTTTTGCACCACTATATCGTTCCATGAACCTACTATGGACTTATCTATCTGTACATGAAGATATTTATTATTACAAAGAGATCAATAGATTTTTAAATACCCAGATTCAACTTTGGCCCTGTGAAATCATAGTAAATTAATCAAGAATATTGTAAATAACATGTTTGTTACTCATACTTTCTAGTGACATTTTGGTGATAAGATTTATATATCCTTCTCAACAGTGTCCACAATCAAAATGAACTGATTAAAGACGGATCTTGTATTTTGATTGCAGGACAAACTAGGTTTAATCTGACCCATGAAAGATTTAAAAACCGTCGCCTAATATTTATTATTTTAAATTGAACAATCTATCTACCAATGCGGTGTTTGAGAAAATTCCATACTGCTGCATCAAGTTTTGGACATTGTCCATACAAAGTTCCTTACGTATGGTCATACATAACTAGAAAATAACATTGAGTTATTTTTGCATCGAAAAAAGTCAATTTTGAAATTTTTAATAATATTGCTGATACCGACTAGATTTTGGACAGTTTCAAAACTTAATTAGATAAGCAAAGGTCAACTATTGATCATCAGGAATAAAGAAACCGAATTATATCATATCAAAGATATTTAATTGACCAAACAAATTGAACATAATTTAGATAATTATTTAGAAGAATCTCGAAAAATACTGCGAATTTTTGTTATTTCTGCGTAGAAAGATTGATAACAAACTTGGGTGATAATATAGAGCAGACAGAATATCTCCGATATAAATGGAAATGTATCCATTGGCATTAGCACTGGCGATACCATAATCAATTTTTGAATAATCTTATATATCTGTATAATCTACTCAGAAAGATAGTTTCAAAATGAATGAAAATTTTTGTTTCAGATGAATTTCCTTCGACTAATCTGGTCCGTACTTATAATGTTCATAAGTGTTTCTTATTGCCAAACTGATCCCCTAGAAATGCTGAGGATAACGAAGAAGAAATATTGCGGGGAGAACTTATCCAAAACCCTCTCTACTGTGTGCAAGGGAAATTATAATACGCTGTCAAAAAAATCAGATGGTAGTATAATTGCAAAAAAAAATTCTCATATATGTAATTGATATTCTATTCACTGCATTGTTTAGAATACCTGAATTATATACATATTGCCAGTAATATCATTTGCAAATATCAGATTTTAATGTTTCATCTTATTATTATCATTGAGTTTGAATGTATCTAGAGGAACAACGCCTTTGAACGAATCTGTATTTCCCTCTAGTACCTACTATGAATCATAGGAAGGTGGTATTCGTCCAAATTATTATTATATGTATATTTCGATTCTCTGAAACACAACCGAACGGGAGAAGGATTTACAACTAAAAGTGGCTTCAATTCGTTCAATGACGTTGTTCCTCTAGGTATATTTGAACTCAATGTTATTATGTATTTCTTTTTCAGTGATGAAGAAGGAGGGATATTGGACACCCATTTTCAATCCAGAATATGAGGAAGCAAGATTTCCATTCACTAGAAAAGCTAGGGCAATTTCGATGATGAAATTTTATCAGAGAAGGAGAAAACGAGGTGTTTTCAATGAATGCTGTGAAAAAGCATGCACACATAGAGAACTTTCTTATTATTGTGCTCACTGAAATAGCTTCTAATGAATTCGGCCTGGAAGTTTCTTGCGATCAAACCAATTAATTTCCTCTGGAACGAAAGAGATGTGATTGTTGAAATTCTGATGGAAGAATCAGGTAGAAAAAAGAATATCGTCGACTGAGGGAAAAAAAGTAATGTTTCTCGAAATGGATTCCACTCAAATTAGATAGTTGACGTGAAACTTAGGGCTCTGAATGAATGAATTTGCCGAAAGAATGTACCTTCTATCAAGGAATATTCAATGGATACCGAAAATTTCGCTTACTGACGTGGATGTTTAACAAGAAAATCTTGAAAATTGAGGAATTCCATCGTAACAATTGGGGTCTGAAGCGAGCTGACCATATTCTAAGGAATTCAGTATATTGTGAAAAATGAACTGAATTTGTTTCTAGTATTAAATTTTTCGACGATTTTCGATCACTTACATTGAAGATACTGTAAATAGATATACTTTTTGTAATACAATTGAATTGAAGACGAAATTATTCATCTTTTCATGTTATATAGAAAATTGGAATAATTTTCGATATTTTTGTACTTTGATATACTTATAGTCAAAATATTAATGAAATTGATTAATTCCACTTATTATCGATTTGAATGAAAGTAGTCTATTGGCTTTTAGTTTAGCATAGCCTTCAAAAACTTACCAAACGCATTTGATTCCTAAATTATCACTTACTTTTTTGGTCTTTGAAAAAAATTATAGATCTAAAAATACTGTGATCGTATTGTACTTGTCGCTCTAAACTAAGCTCTAATAGACTATACAAGTATCGATTATTTGAAATGGATTTTGATATTTTTTGTAATAATCAAATTGATTATTAGTCGATGAGGATTGCGGTGGCAATCTGTGTATATACGATTAGAATAATTCGAATAGTGTGATTCAATCTCTGTGGTCATTTTGAACTATCTGTGTTATTAATTCGTTTTATTTTACTCGAAGTGGCCTTGTGATAATTATTAAACAAATTAGGAACAAGTAATAAAATTATGATTTTCAAAAATTGTTTCACTTTAATTTTTTCAGCTTCGACTAGATAAAGCATCGTAATTGATATTCATTTTTCACTTGATTTCCTTGAGATCATGTAGAGAAATCATGAAAACTAGTTAAAAGTCAACTGATATTGAAATATGAAATTTTACAAAATGGTGAGTAATTTAATGTCACTGCAGCATTATGAGAAACACTGCACATAATTATTATCTCACATACCTCTTCAAAATCATCGCACATTTTGCCGAGAACATGTTCATGCAGAAAGAAGGTACTTTTGTAAAAAAAAAAGCAAATACAATAGTAATTTACGTAACAAGTCTGGAAAATAGATTTTTTTTGGACGAATAGACAAGGTTCCGGACAATTTTTATAGCCTGGTGAGTGGTGATACAGTTTTACAAAAAAACAAACAAATATTTCCAAACGCTTGTAGTTCTTAAACGAAAACAAATTGGTCAAAGGTGTGTTCATACATGGAAAAATATTGCAAATTGGCCTGCCTGACTATAATCTACTGCCAAAGTTTGTCGAAGTGTTACTAGTACACCTTAGGGGAAAATAATTCATTAAAGATAATATATGAATTTATTTTTTTCGCACACTTTTTGGGATAGATTTTCCGACCTTACATAGGTGTATACATATTCTATATCCTTCGTTTTGTTGTGGAGGACAATAATTTCAGAACAAAATAAAGAAACGATAAGATTCTCAAGAGAAAATATTTTCAATCAACCCATTTTAATACTGCTGAGCATAATGCAGAATTAAGAATTTTATGGATGCATACTTATATCCACGAGCAGAAACCAATTCAATATATTCCGCACAAAATAATAACTATGATCACTTGTGATCATGTGACGATATCGCAAGTGTGCCAGTTTCCAAGTGTAAAATCCTTGCGAGATGTGAATGACCACAAGATATTGTTGATACAGTTTCATTCCAATGGTGTTATTAAACGCATTGTAAATCGAAATGGTGATCGAGAAGTATTGGGAATATTTAATCGCAGCTTTTTGCGTATATTGCGCGTCGTATTTCATATATCGATGGTTCGGAAAGAAAAATTCTTTCGATGATTCTCTGGAGACAAGGGAAGATCATTGCAACGGTGAGTTTGTTGAATTATAAAAAAAATTGTTTAATTTTTGTATTGATCATTGTAGATAATTATTCAGACGTTGAAGAGGATGACGGTATCGCACCATCCCTACCAGAAGATTTGGAACACATTCCTCTGAAGTTCGATATCCTTCAATCAGATATAATGGTACAGAAATCGAGGGAGTTCTATGAGAATATGAACCGTCGAAGATCAGTCAGATCCTTCAGTTCCAAATCCTTTCCGAAAGAAGTTATTTATAACATAATCAGAACTGCAGGTGAGACCGAAATTCAAGTTTCTTTGAGATCATATTATTCCGAGCATTGGAGAATTATATGATGATCAGATTTCGAAAGATTTCAGAGAAAAATTATGTTCACGATGATTAATTTCAGAATGTAGATATCAGTGTTGTTGATACTCAGGCAAAATTCGCCTCCTTTAATCTAAGCAATTCTAAGAAAATCATTTCTACCCAATTGCGCCAGAAGGAGGGTAATGTTTTTCGAGTGTATGTCTATTTCTTTTTCAGTCTCTAGTACTCTAGTGCCTGAACGACTTGATGGATTTTAACATATGAGGTGTCATTAGTTTCGTGTGAATTGCAGGAGTGACATAGGCTGTGCTCGATTCATAAATAAATATTATCTTGAATTAATGTTTCTCTGATTAGACTCAAAGAATGATCTTCATCGGCGTGCCTAGGACAAACGGTTCGGTTTAATTAAAAATGATGCACTTCAATTTTGTATGTCTCCAAATTATCTAAAAAAAGTCTGCCACAGCACATCTTCATCTCTCGAGGGTGGCTTACAATGTCCAGTTTTATTTCTGGAAAATTCATCGAAAATATGTTCGGCTTCTTTTGACTGAGAAGGTGAACCTCTCCTTGGAATTAATATAGAAGTGACTGTGGGCATTCAATGAAGATCAAAATCATCTTCGAAACGATACAATCTGCAGGGGGAGGCAAAATCTATATTGGGTTAATTTTCGAGAAAACTCTGAAATTTTGATGTTGAGGAACTGGAAAAATTCTGTTTCAGGAACTGCTCCAAGTGGTGCCCATACAGAGCCATGGACATTTATTGTAGTAGAAAGTATGGAAATGAAAACAGAAATCCGCAGAATAATTGAAGCGGAAGAAGAGACCAACTACAAGAAAAGAATGGGAAAAACTTGGACCACTGACTTGAAGCCTTTGAGAACCAACTGGATCAAAGAATATTTGACAGAAGCACCTTACATTATACTGGTGTTCAAACAAACTTATGGTGTGAAGCCAGACGGAACCAAAAAAATACATTATTATAACGAACAGAGTCTGTCTATAGCTGTTGGATTTTTACTAGCTGCCATTCATGTGAGGATCGTCCTTTTTTCAATACCAATTCACAAATAGTCAAATAATTTCTTTACTTCTTGTCTTTCTTTTGAACTTGAACTCGGTAGCTTCAATTTCAGTGTATGTGAACTGTATATCAATCTGCTCCAGTTTCTGCAGTCTCAGGAGCTTGGTCCTTGGCACAATCCAATCTAAATTTTTATTTAATCGGGAAGATTGTTATAGTTGTGATTTCTATGCTTTGTGACTAAATTTTCAAACACAGATCGGAAGTGAGATGTCGAAAATTTCTTCGCGAATTCAAATTGTAATAAACTTCTTAAAGAGCAATCAGTATCGCTTCAATTTTTCAAACTTACCTGTGACCAATTCCAACTATTGGACGGGTCTCATCAATTTTATTTATTCAAGATGTGATTTTTCAGAATGCTGGGCTCTACTCCTTAACGTCAACCCCCTTGAACTGTGGACCCTCCATAAGAGTCCTGCTCAACAGGCCTTCATCAGAAAAGTTGGTTTTTTTACTGCCAGTTGGATTTCCTGCAGAAAATTGTGTGGTGCCAGATTTGCACAGAAAACCTCTATATGAGATAATGATCGAGTACTGAATTTTAAAATTGCTCATTCAATCTTCTTTTAATCACATCCACATAGAAATAGTATACGAGATTCATTATAACACTTTATTTGTCACATTTTTAAGTTCACAGTCATCTCTCTTATCACCTTTTTATCATGAATACTTAGGCATTCAAATTTCAGCCTGAGTTAAATAGGTAATACATTTTTTCATTTCTTAATAAAAATAACTTATTACAAACAACACCATTATTTGATTCAGTTTGAAGCGACTCATAACATTCAGATTTAAGTTAAGGAATAGAATATTTCTTCGAAGGAACTGTTTATGACCACTCATTGATGCATTAGGAAAGCTCTGAAATACTTTTATTGTCTGCACACCGAATACAAAAATTCAGACTTTGGTTAAATTTCGAAAGACTCTTTTGATACATCGTAAACCAATAATCTCTGATATCTTTTTCATTCCTTTGAGTTGCCTAATAAATATTTGTTTCTGACAAATTTTCCACTTTATGAGTAAGGATGACAATTGAAATTTCTTTTCATTCCATTGGGTAAGTCTGATGATTTTTTAACATGTTGATTACAATTTTTCTTCAATTCTTCAACATCAAGAGGAGATATGAAAATTTCGAATAAACATCAATAGAATTAAGTAATATGGATATGGTTCTTCCCTCCTGAAAATACAGGTTAGAAGGTGTTGATTATCAATGAAATTCCTAAACTGCTGTACTGTCAACCTGAGCACTTGGAGTTGTCGTGGAGTAGCCCCCGTTGTCAGAATAAGATACTTCGTATACTCCTGGTTTCGACGAATTATATTCAGCAATTTCAGTGTAAAAACCATAAATTCCCGCAATCCCAAGCCACATCAAACCTAAAAAACATTTTATGGAACGATTTTTTCGTACGGATTCGTTTAACTCACCGCAAATGATCAATACTAATAAAAAGGCAGCATTTGTGAACACGAACATCCCAGAATAAATCGTAACAATAAGAAGTAAGACTGATTCTAACAGCATGTAGAGAAGAATATACCTTTCTTTCGCCTAAAAATTGAGGGTGAGTTCATAATTCCTGAATTTAGTTGATACAACACGAAAAATACCTTCAATATAGCTGCTCCTAGGATACCACCAGCTATCAGACTTGTTATGCCCATAAGGATACCAACAACTATGAAAGAATTATACTTCCTGGCGGTTTCTTTCTGAAGGTTCATCACACAATCCAGAATTAGAGCTACTCCTGTCAACTGGAAATGAAGAAAATAAATCAATAATTGATGACGAGTTATTCTTGATAATGAACAATTTGATAGATTCTTATTTGGGCGCCAAAACATTTGAAGTCACTCAACCAGCCATTTGCCATCGTTTGAAAGCACTGGGAATTATTTTCAATAAGAACATTTCTAATTTATATTAATTCAATAGCCTAATAATCTTGACTGACTGAAGATCTATTATTATTGATGTTTAAAAGAGCAGCTACAAAATGGTGGAGGTGTCGGTTTATTTGAAAACTCGAACCAAATTTATATACAGGTGTTCCTAAATAGAAAGAACGAACGGAAAGGGCCTGATTTTAAGAAAAAAGGTCCCATGAATATGGGACCGCAAACGTTTCGTTTTCGAGATACAGAGTGTTGAAGTTTGAATTTTTTTCACTTTTCTTTCTCATAGTATCTACAATTTACAAGATATTCAACTGAAATTTTGCATAATTTACAATTCAAAGTTTACACTATGTGACAAACCCATTCCAATTGCAAATCCACAGCGTGATATTTTTATTGACATAAAAATCCATTCAATATACAGAGTGTAACAGCCAAATGGAATAAATTCGATAATGAATAAATGAGGGCGTGTGAGGAAAAACGCTCGAACATGTCGATTTGTAATTTTAAATGCGCATATTTTTCAAGAAAATAAAATTATATAGGGTGTTCCTTGCGACCGTGGCCAATACCAACTTTTTTATTTCAAATGCAACCCCGTGTATATTATTTATTTTTTGGATCCTCCAGAAAATTCTAGACATAATTCATGTACAATGTCCTATACCTATCTTCAACTTTTTCGGAAATATTAAGTGTTTTCAGATTTTTTACAATTTTACATTAGACTTCTTTTTGTGGGGATATGTCAAAAGTATTGTAAACGAAATGTTGAGTTGTTGAGTAACGTTAGAAGACAATTCTACACCAGATAAGCATGTTGCCAAGACGTTCGCGGCGAACATTTCCTACATTGACATCAATGTTTTTTTTTGTTTTTTTTTTCAATAATTAAGAAATAATCAGATTTACTTATTAGGTGTTAAGTGTAATGTACCAAATTTGTGAAATTAAATAATTTTTATTCAAAACGTTGATTTTTGCAATATATCTGAAAACACTTAATACTTCCGAAATAGTTAAAGATAGGTTTAGGACATTGTGCATGAATTGTGTCTAGAATTATCTGAAGAATCCAAAAAATAAATAATATACAGGGGGTTGCATTTGAAATAAGAAAGTTGGTATTGCCCACGGTCACATGGAACACCCTATATAATATTATTTTCTGGAAAAATATGCGCATTCGAAATTAGAAATCGACGTGTCCGAGCGTTTTTCCCAACACGCCCTCATTTATTCGTTATCGAATTTATTCCATTTGGCTGTTACACTCTGTAGAAAGAAATCCAAACTATTTTAGTCTGGAGGTCTGGCAGGCCGTGTCTCATGTCCCCCCTTCCAATACAGCTGCTTTCATAATTTTCGTTGAAATATACTTCCTAGTATATCATATGTATATCTGAAAAACGAAACGTTTGCGATCCCTTGTTCGTGAAACTTTATTTTTCTTGAAATTCAGTTTAGGAAAAACCTGTATATCGAATCTATATCCGTCACAAAATTCTCATAAAAAAGCAAGATTTTCATGCAGTTTATGAAGTAATTACTGATGTTCTTTTTCGAAATTGAGTGATTGAATTTCAATTTGTTGAAAAAATTAGAACATTCAATATTCCTGAGAACTGTTTCATTATTTTGAAGAATGCGAAACACTTTCACTCAACACATCGGGTATTTTTTTAGAGTGATATAACTTTAAATTGAAATAAAACATAGTTGAATTAAGATTTATGCCAATTTCTTTTGTTTGAAAGATAATTTTATGACATTTATGTTTTGAAAATAATTCGAATGGTATCGACCCAGAAGAGTCTGCATTCCAACAAGATGGTGCTACACCTCATGCTGCTACCCTAACAATTGATTTATTGAAAGAAAGATTTGGCGATAATATTATTTCGAGAAATGGTCTAATTAATTGGCCAAGATCATGCGACATAACCCCAATGAATTATTTTTTTGGGTTCATGTCACAAAATCATCCTTCCAATGAGAAAAAATTCGGCTTCAACCTCGATTTAAATTTTTTTTCATTTCGATTCAAAGTTCTATCACTCTTAAAAAAACACCAGATATTTTTCAATATTCTCATAGGTCTGAACCAAACTATCAGCACTCGGTCAATTGCTCGATATTTGCGGACCACCCTGTATTCGAATAAATCAAAGTGAAAATTAAATTGCACATGAATAAATAGAGCAATTCTACGAATTTATGTAATTTTTCAATATTTTTTACATATTAGGAAGCAAGAATATACAAATGTTCATTATTAACCAACCTGAATTATTTTGGTAAAATAAAAGTGAAATGATAGGAAAACATACTTCACGTCTAGATCGAATGCAAGATTCCACAAAATTTTCCGATATTTTTCATCTCCATAACGAAAATTACATGCTACATTTGATGGAAAATACTCACAAAACTAACAATGGTCATGATAACAGCCCCATTCCGAAAACTGAAAACGAAGCAGAATTTTTTCACCATCTTTACCGAATTCTAAAACATATTATAACGGAACGGAACACAGAGCTGCTGGTGGGTTATTCTGTACTCAAAGGGATGCTGAGAAAATAATTCCCCTACTCGAAGGACGCCAGACTTCTGGGCGCCTCGATATGGATTCAGGGACGCCGTTTCCCCCCCTGTGTCCATTTACGCACACTGATCACGGATTCAATCAGCATTGTGAAGATGACATCTCGATGAGTTTATCCTCCGCCTTTCTGGATTCAGAAGGAGACCCTTGTGAATTTGAATGGAATTGTCAGCAATAAATACTTTGAAGTTTTTCTGCCTACCTTTCGTTACCTTCGGGATCAATTCAATTTTAATTTTCGCCGTGAGAAATGAATCGAGGACCAGAGCATTAACAGGTTGCGCCATATAAATGAAGCTTCTCTCAATTTTTTCCATTGGTTCACGTATAAGAGAAAAATGCTTCATTGGAAAATAAACTGCTCTACATGAGTTAGGGATATTGACTTAAATTGCAACAAAATATAGTTAAATTAGGATTTCTGTGATGAAAATTCATATTAATATGATTTCAAGCTGCAAATTAATTTTAGCCTGTAGGTCTGCAGCGTATACAGGGTGGTTAAGAAGAATCGGGTAAAATAACGAAAATTTATTCCCAGAGAATTCGAGCATTTTAAGACTATCAATACAATTTATGGCTCCCACGCGGGCATCAATAACAGCTTGACATCTTCTTTGCATACTACGCACGAGGTTGTTGAACATTTCTTGAAGGAATTTGGTTCCATAAACGGGGCAGAAGTTCTCTCAGATCATTTTAAGATTCTGAGGTAGGTTGATGATTATCTAATCTTCTTTGGAGCATATGCCATGCATGTTCTATGCAATGCAAATCTGGTGAGTGCGGAGGTATTGGTAAATGTGGAATGCCAAGCTCCTCGCGTGCATTCTCAACTATGGCTGCACGGTGCGGTCTAGCGTTATCGTCTAGAAATTGAAAAGTTTCACCAATAGCAGCGTGAAAACTTGGCACAACATTGTCGATGATATGCTCCCTATAGTGTGAGGCGGTCATATTCCCAGGACAAATGTGTAGATCTGTGCGCCCGTTGAAACATATCCCGGCCCATACCATAACACTTCCCCCTCGGAATGGATGGACTTCTTGGACATAGCGACGATTACGGGGTATGCGTAGGATTGTCCATACCCTTATTCATCGAGAATCTGAAAATCGTCCATATCTGGATTCATTAGTGAAAGGGACACTACGCCATTGCTCGTTCCAATTGATTTGATGCCTTGTCCATTCCAGTCTCTGACGCTTATGGTCACGTGTTAATGGAACTCCTCTTAATGGACGTCTTGAACCTAGATTCACCTCT